>OY728134.1:276592634-281448473 GCA_963277665.1 Viscum album | reverse complement strand
TCTCTTCCAGAGTAGGTTGAATATGCGTTGTGTTATAGATTGAAGTCTATATCGTATCTTACCCAAGACGGCATAGAGATGCAGAGGATGGTAAGTAAATAAATTTCCATTAGTTTGTTTATTGAATTATTTTCTAATTCCATTTAATTATATTTATAGGTAAGTCACATGTAGCAGCTTGTTTTCATGAGTGATGAAGAGGAGGAGGGGGTCTTTAGCTAGGCAGTCATCCATGCTACAGCGCTGGAGGCGAAGGAATCTTTTCGTGCACTTTCTAGGAGCATCTTCGCACATCCGGCATGGAGAGAGGAGTTTACTTCCCCAGAAGCACATCCTACAGCTGCTGTTAGTGCTGAGGAGTCATGGCCATGATGACGTAGACAACGTCGTGCAGCACGTGAGGCCACACCTATTCCACAGGCAGAAGTCGGCCCTCTAGTAGTCCGGGATCAGTCGATTCAGGATGTGCCTCAGGTGACATGGGATTCGTCTTTCCTGAAAGGATATCCGCAGTTCTATCCATATTGGGTTCCAGATCCTTTACAGCCTTGGATTCTAGAGTTTTAATCATCTTGGGTATAGCTCCATCACAAGCTTCATTCCCCACTATGATGGAGGCAGGTCCTTCTACCACCCAAGTGGGAGAAGGATCCAGATGGTCATACGAGATGGAGTTGACAGCTCCTCCCACTGACATAAATATGGAGGATGCGACAGGCGATGTTCCAATGATCGAGGATCAGACTTCTCTAGGTCATCAGACTCTACTGCTCACTCGACGCGGATGTCCTATTTGGAGACCACCATGTGGGACAGAATCTCCTCGCCATAGACATAGTCATTGATTGTACATTATTGTTTACATGTTTTATGTCTACTAAAATCAAAATACTATTATTAATTGTTGGTAGGATTGGAATCTCAAGATCAGGGTGAATTGAGTTCCAATTTAAGGAATGTTTAAAATTTCATTCATATCGGTCTTATAGTTTATATTATATAGGCCAACAAAGTCACATACTTGAAACATTTTTAAGTTTCAAGTAGGTGGATATGATAGGTTATAAATAAATTTTCACCATGATTTTTAAGAAATTATTTTTATTTTGGACTACTAGTTATATGTTTAATCAATGATTAAAATTTCATTCATATTTCTCTTATAGTTTATATAATATAAGCTAGAAAAGTCACGTACTTGAATCATTTTTAAGTTTCAAATAGGTAGATATGATAGGTTATAAATAATTTTTCACTAATATTTTTTAAGAAATTATTTTTATTTTGGACTACTGGTTATATGTTTAAGAAATATTTACAATTTCATTCATATCAGTCTTATAGTTTATATTATATAGGCCAGAAAAGTCACATACTGGAAACATTTTTAAGTTTTATGTAGGCAGATATGATAGGTTATAAATAATTTTTCACCAAGAGTTTTTATGAAATTATTTTTATTTTGGACTGCAATTTATATGTCTAAAAAATGTTTAAAATTTCATTCATATCACTCTTATAGTTTATATTATATAGTCCAGCAAAGTCACATACTTGAAACATTTTTAAGTTTTAAGTAGGTGGATTTGACATGTTATAAATAATTTTTCACCAAGATTTTTTAAGAATTTATTTTTATTTTGGACTACTAGTTATATTTTTATGAAATGATTAAAATTTCATTCATATAGGTCTTATAGTTTATATTATATAGGTCAGCAAAGTCACATACTTGAATAAAAGATAAATTATGTTTAAACCTTAAGTTTTATTTATATATATTTATATAACCATAATAACATAATAATTAAACATTAATAATTACTAATTCCCTAATTCCAAATTATATAATTAATAATTCTATTACTAATTAAATAATTAATTAGTATATAATTAATAATTATATTACTAAGTAACTAATTAATTTTTAAATAGGTAATAATTATATTACCAATTAATTAATTATATTACTATTTAACTAATTAATTATTATATAATTAATTATTAATAATTACCAATTAAGTAACCAATTATTATACAAATAATAGTTACATAATTAATAATTAATTAATAATTAATAATTAATAATTTTTAATTTTTAATTCGTAATTATAATGAATAATTATAATTAGTAATTATAATGAATAATTAGAATTGATAATTAAAATGAATAATGATAATTTAGAATTATATTACTAATTAACTAATTAACTATTATATATTTAAAAATTATATTACCAATTAACTGATTAATTATCATAAAATAGTTTTTAATAATTACTAATTATTAAGTATAATGAATAAATATAATTTATAATTATATTACTAATTAACTAATTGACTATTATATACTGAATAATTAAATTACTAATTAATTGGTTAATTATTATATAATTAATTATTAATAATAACTAATTAACTAATTAATTATTATATAATTAATTTTTAATAATATTAATTTAATAATTTCATTATTTATTATATGTTTAATCCATGTTTTAACTTTAAATTATATCGGTCTTATAGTTTATATTTTAATGTATTTCAACGCCACATACTTGAATCATTTTTAAGTTTCATGTTGGTGGTTTTGAAAGCTTATAAATTATTTTTCTTTAACATTTTTGAAGAAATTATGTTTATTTTAAACTATTTTGTATATGTTTAATCCATGTTTTAAGTTTTATTTATATAAGTCTTATAGTTTATAATTTATAGGCTTTCTAAGTCACGTGCTTGAATCATTTTTATGTTTCATGTAGGTGTTTTTGAAAACATCTAAATAAATTTCCATCAAAATTTTTTACAAAATTCTTTTTATTTTCAGCTATTTATTATATGTTTAATCCATGTATTAATTTTTATTTAAATTTGTCTTATAGTTTATATTTTATAGTCTTCTAAAATCACATACTTGAAACTTTTTATGTTTCAAGTGAGTGGTTTTGAATGCTTATAAATTATTTTTTATCATCATTTTTTATGAAATTCTTTTTGTTTAAACTATTTGTTATATATTTAATCTATGTTATATGTTTCATTTATATTGGTCTCATAGTTTATATTTTATAGTCTTTCAAAGTCACGTACTTGAAATAGAATCCCACATCAGAAATGCAGAATGATTTCTAGAGTAAGCTCTCTTATAAAACGGAGCCCCTAGTGAGAGATTCTATCAGAATCCAGACTGTTGTAATGCAGTATTGTGGGATTTTAAATAGCAGATAAATTCAACTAAAAATTTTATTTTATTGGTTTGGTTTTTTTTGTTATATATATATATATATATAAACAAAAAAAACAAAAAACAAAACAAAACAAATAAAAATAAAAGGTTTTAAAATAAAAAAATGTTTTTTGTTGGTTTTAGTAGAAAGGCGGCAATGGGATTACTGTCTTTCCACATAACCTGAAAGGCGGAATCGCTGATGCCACCTTTATAGCGTAATTTAAAAAAAAACCTAAAATGTTTTCCAGAAATATTTTTTTTAAATGCATTTAAAAAAATCCTTGGGATGGCCTTGCTCTTTATTCTTCGTTTACCACAATCCTCCATCTACACGGGAGCCTTGAAGGCCATTTCGTTCAGAGCCCTGGTGGTTATATTCATACCGCAACTCAGGGCCGCACCACTCCTCTTCCCCCTCTCCATCCTCCTACTTCCCCTGTACAAGTTGTTCCTGGACTACCCAGCACCACGAGGAAATCGGTTACTAGTATGATCAAACGCACATCACTCCTTCCTGTCATGGATCCGCTCCGTCTTCCCTAGCACCCATCTATTTTCTTTTTTTCTGCACAATATTATTCTATGTGTGTTGACCCATGCATATCCACTCTTTATTTTAATTAAAATTCATGTTTTTTCTTGCATATTCCATTATTTTGATTTCTCTAGTTTTGTTTGGATACAATAATTTAGTAAAACAAAAGGAATGGTTTTAATTTATCTTCCATCTTGTTGTTAACATTTTTAAAATAAAAGAAAATTAATTACATTATAATATAATTCTCCACCTTCAATTTTATCCAAATCATCCCAATTATGAGATGATTCAAAATCAATAATTGATTTCCCATTTCTCCACCATCATCTCTTTTGATTTAATTTAAGATCAAAAAACTCAAAATCCAACACACCACATTTTTCTGGAAAAGTTCATCAGTATTAGTGGGTGATTTTGGGGCATTGGATTTGGGATAGGGTTTCATCCTGTACTGACTCACACGAAATTTCTCAATGGCATCCCGCACTGGATAAATGTCGCAAAATGTGATAAGAAAATACACCCAACATCAATTTAACGCAAGAGAGAGTGACTGAGGTTTCACATCTTTTATTCCTTTATCTGAACTCTATGACCCTAATTGCAGGTATCTTGTGAAAGATAAAGTATTTGTCGAAGCTGACGTTGTTGTTCGTAGGATTTTATATTATTTTTCCTTTGATTAAAAAAACCAAATTTATATATGGTTTGATAAAATAATTTATGTTTTCATTTTTTAAATATGTATTTAAAATATGTTGAATTATATAAATGGAAAACGTTTTTCAAATAATAAATATGAAATTGATAGATTTTTTGGAAAAAAACATCTTTTATATTTTTTTAAAAAAATGAATTTATTGGGACATATATTGTGTATAATTTATTGTTTTACCTCAACTTTGTAAAATATTTTTTAATATATTTTCTAATACTTATTTGAAAAATAAAAATTTAAAATATTTTACAATATCAAATGAAACATAACTTTTCGATGCTAAATATGTGAGGACTTGTTTATTTTATCTTGCTTAAATGTATATTTCACCGTGCATCCCATATAATTTACTCCCTTAAAATTTAGATGGTGGTAAATAAGATAAAATAAGAATATATTGATAATGAATATAACCATTTTCTCACATGTAGTTTACATTAGATTGTTTCTTCTGGAATGTGTCAATCAATGGTTCCATATTAAGGCCCATTTTTAGCGAAATAAAAAGTTTATTTACATTTAAAAATTTCATATTTAAGTATAATATGTTTATATAAATATATATTGAATATTTAAACAACTACATATAGATGTGTGTCTATTATTTGTATTAATATTAAGATATTAATAATAATAATATAAAAGTGTATGAATATATATTTTCATGTAGTGTTACAACATAAAAAAGTGGTGATAAATACCCCCTATGTGATCACTTTTTTATCACGGATAACAAAAAACCATTATCAGTGCTCGGAATAGCATTGATAAAGAGCTAGTTGGCTACAATGTGATATTAATATAACAACACACCCTGCAAAAACTGGTTATTTCAAACAATGTTATATACATATTATTTACATCATCAATACAAAATATTCTCCCATGGTATATATAAAAAGACATGGCTATATACATTTCAAAAAATGTTTTATATAATTACAATTAAAATTATCCAACAAATAGTTAAAAACATTAATTTTTCATCCTTTGATGCATGTGATCCGCTCTTAAAAAATGTCCACCCATGGTATCAATTGTCGAAAAAATCAACTCACCATGAGAAAAAGATTATGTCTATATAAAAAATCTAATATTATGTTAGTAACACTATAATTAACTAAATTACATTTTAATGTGAATGAATACATTAATAAAATGTCAAATTTTAATAAAAAAGATACATTTTGTGTTATATCGGTCACACCATGAATCGTATTGAGGTGGAGTTTATTCCTACATGTCATAAAGGAGTTATGGATCATCATCCTAAAATATCAAAACAATCCAAATGTGTTTTCTTGGTTTTGAGTATGTCACTTTTCTATTACTAAAATTAATATCAATTTTAAATAATGACACATTTAGAGTTATATCGGTCACACCATGTGTCGGATTGAGGTTTGGTTGATTCCTAACTATAAAAAATTGTTGATGGATAATTTTCCTAAAGTATCCAAACAATCTGAATATGTTTTCTTGGTTTTCAGTATGTCAGTATTGTTTTTTTCTAAAATTTCATTTCAAACAGGAAACATGCATTTTGAGTCATATTGATCACATTGTGTGTCTTATTAACGTGAAACTGCTTCATACACATCAAAAAATACTTAGGAATAATTTTCCTAAATTATCAAGACAATCGGAGTGTGTTTTCTTAGTTTTCAGCGAGTGACACATTTTGAGATAAAATGTCAATTTTAAACTGATAACAGACACTTTTAGTCTTATCGGTCACACCATGCATCGGATTGAGGTATGGTTGGTTCATTAATGTCACAAATGACTTATGTATCATTTTAGTAAAGTATTAAGATAATAAAAATGTGTTTTATTTGTTTTCATTATGTCACTTGTTCTTTTTTACTTAAATTAATGTCAATTTTCAATAAAAAGACCCATTTCAGAGATTTATCGGCTGCACCGTGTGCCATATTGAAGTGGAATTGATTCCTACATGTAAAAAATGACTTTTAGATTGCTTTCCTAAATTATCAAAACAAACTGGACACATTTTCTTGGTTTTCAGTATGTCACTTGTTCTTTTTACTAAAATTAACGTCAACTTTAAATAAAAATGTGACACTTTGAGTTATATCGGCCACACTGTACAACATAATGAGGTGTAGATGATTCTTAAATGTCACAAATGAATTATATATCATTTTATAAAGTATCAAAACAATCAAAATGGGTTTTCCCAATTTTTAGTATGCAGGTTTTGTTTTTTTACTAAAATGTCATTTCAAACTAGAAACATGCATTTTGAGTCATATCAATCACATCATGCATCAGGTTGATGTGAGTCTATTTTATACACATCATAAATGTTATATGAATCTATTTCCTAAATTATCAATACAATCAGATCATTTTTTCTTGGTTTTCAGTGAGTGACACATTTTGAGAAAAAATGTCCATTTAAAATTGATTATAGTCACTTTTAGTCATGCCTATCACATCCTGTGTTGGATTGAGGTGTGGTTGATATTTACACATTACAAATGACTTATGGATAATTTTACTAATTTATAAAAATAATATAAATTTATTTTCTTAGTTTTCAGTATGTCACTTGTTCTCTTTACTTAAATTAATGTAAATTTTAAATAAAAAGACACTTTGAGTCATACCGGCCACACTATGCATTGTATTGTGGTTTGGATAACTTCTACATGTCAAAAATGACTCATGGATCGTTTTTCTAAATTATTAAAACAATATAAATGTTTTTTCCTTGTTTTCAGTATGTCACTTGTCCCTTTTACTAAAGCTAATGTCGATTTTAAATAAAAAGAGTCATATTGAGTTTTATCAGTCACACCTTGCATCATATTTATGTTTTGTTGATACCTACACATCAAAAATGACTTATATATCATTTTCCTAAAGTATAAAAACAATCTGAATGTGTTTTCTCAGTTTTTAGTATGTCACTTTTTTTTACTAAAGTTTCATTTCAAACTGGACACACGCATTTTGAGTAATATCAGTCAAATCATGCATTGGTTTAATTTAAGACTTCTTCATACACATCCCAAATGATTTTTGAATAATTTTCTTAAATTATAAAGGTAATCAGATCATGTATTCTTGGTTTTCAATGAGTGACATGTTTTGAACTAAAAGATCAATTTTAAATAGAAGACAAACACTTTTAGTCATACTAATCACACTATGTGTCGGATTGTGGTGTGATTGAGTCTTACACGTCACAAATGACACATGGATCATCACCCTAAAGTTTCAAAACAATATGAATGTGTTTTCCAGGATTTTAGTATGTCACTTGTTCTTTTTACTTAAATTAATGTCAATTTTTAATAAAAAGAGACACTTTTAGTTATACCGGTCACATCGTGCATCATATTGAGTAACAATTGATAACTAAATGTCATAAATGACTTATAGATTGTTGTACAAAAGTATTAAAATAATATGAATTCATTTGATCAATTATCAATATTCCACTTGTAATTTATTACTTAAAATAATGTCAATTTTAAATAAAAAGTGACACTTTGAGTTATACACTTCACATCGTGTATCTTTTTGAAATGAGACTTATTACTACACATCACAAATGGTTGAAGTCTGGTATATTCCTACATGTACAAAAGTTTCAAAACAATCCCAACATCCAATATTACAACACTTTCCATTATATTTCTTTATCAGACTGAAAAAAATGTAGTTCCGTATTTATCATGATCCTTCAAGTTCTCTCCACTACCTTAGAAGAAAAATGATAAATGAAGACACTATATGGTTGATAAGGTTTTGAGGGTGAAGTAGTTTATGGAAGACATTTTCTTCATGAGTAGTCAAACATTTAATTTATATTATGTTAATGTAGTAGAGAATAGATAATATTAAGAGAGAAAAAACATAGTGTATTAAAAATGAACTTTACCTTCTCATTGAATTTTTTGTTGAATTATTAAAGTCATATCTTTCATGAGCATGAGTGCATTCGAAAAAACCACCCCAACTCAAAAAAAAGGAATCCAGCTGTATAAGAAAACAATTCTTATGTGAGTAATACTAAAATGTAGTAAATTAAACATAAATATAAAACAATCCACTAATTCTATGGATATCACATCTTTATGCAATTTGTGTACATTCTCCCATCATGTATGTCTCCCATTCATATCAAAACAAATCTATATTGTCTTGTGAATATGGGTCCTTTTGATAGTCATAGTAATACTAGAAAAATATAAATACACAAAGGATTAATAAATATTTTAAATTAAATAGTAGTTATCTTTGAAAATACCTCTTCAGGGATGCTAGTTTGTTCATGGAATATGATCTCTCTCATAAATTTAAAAACATAATAACCACAATGTTTTCAATTTGTTTATTCTGGACACTGGAAATACATTGAGAAAAATAATTAATTTGTTTTGATATGTGTTTGGATAGTGAAATCTTATTATATATACCCTGATACTTGTCCAGTCGCAGAACTTGTCATGGTACTCATGCTTTTCCCCTAGCCTCATTCCTTATTTTTAACAATATTGATGCACCAACCTATCATAATATAATCCTCATTAAAAGATAATATAAATTATATAGCTTGATTTTTAGTTCTAAAATGTTATATTTAGTGTATTAAAAGTTGAAAAATGCCATCATGTGTGGTCAGTTTGTTGGGAATCCATGCATTGAATCTAGAAAATAAGTCTTTGGACAATTCAAATTGACCACAATGAGCATATAATGATGCTTAAAAACACAAAAAGTAATAATTAATGAATGAAATGAAAATATATTTGATATTATTAAATTGTAGAGTTTTACCCCTATATTGTTGGTTTTAAGAAGAGTCTGTCATCTATAATTTTTCTTTCAAATGATTCAACTAGATTTTCCACTATTACATCATATTTTTTATTCTATTTTTTGTAATTATGTATAGGTGGTGTGAGGAATAACGAGTCTAAAAAATCATTGGTAAATCCCTGAAATTGTTTTTGATATATACGCCTGCCAAAAAAATGAAATGTATTTAGTCATAATTAACATAGTATATCATCTTTTTGAAAATCAAATCATAAAAAAATACCTCATGTGTAAATTTAAAACTAAGGATCCTAGCAAATTAGAGTTTAGGATTTCACTTACATATTAACACCAATGAAGTCTTAAACATCCTCTCTATACATATTTTCATCAAAATCAACTATGTGACTACAAAAATTTTTTAACTTTGTATCCACATGAACCTTTAATGATAGTAAATTCACATGTAGAACAAGCGAGGTAAATATTCATTCTTTAGATCTTTTTGATCAGTTGGTCGATCGTTTATATGGTTTTGAGTGGGTCATTCATTTCACCCCTTCCCTTCATCCATCTATAATAACATTCATCATTTCAGACCTTATTTCATTAATTGTTGAAGGTTTAGGTTGAAAAATAAATTAGAAATGAATACCAACATGTTTTTTTACAAGATGTTACATCCATGTGATGAATGTTCCAATATCTTGTTCAAGAATATGAATATATTCCTCATTAATTTGAATAGTTAGCTCGTTGATCGGCTTATGGTATATGTTAATCGACACTCTCACATGACCTATTGGAAATAGTTTGTTGTGTGGCATGATGTTTTGGATATTGATAATTGTAGCCCTCACTGAAAGGCCATGGGTGGGTGTTAAAGGATTTAAATCACAGTCATTATCACCCAGTACAATATCATTATAGGAAAGGTATTTATGTATTTCTGATTCAGATTTTAAAGAAAAAATTATTAGAACACTGATTACCTCAGCCAAGAAATCTCTTTGAGAGGAATGTCTCACCTCAAAGCTGGTGAAGGTGGGGTGGGGTGGGGGATCCTCAAGAAATAATTGTTCTTGAGTTTGTTTTCTTTGATTCCCCCCACAAAAGTTTCTAAATCCTCTCTCTACTATTGGGATTTTCTTCATGGGTAGCTAGTCTTTCTCTCATCAGTTTTATTTTTTAACCTTGATTCTCTTCTTTTTTTCTCAAAAAAATGTTTGGGTTGTCACCCAAAAACTTATTCCTCTGACATGAACATATTTTACTTGCCTCTTTAAGTCAACCAACAGTGTATGTTCATCTGGTACAGGTGTTGATGATTATTGTAACTATGTCAGATAGAAAATATAGGAAAATATGTTATCATTGTTACGTTATAGTTTTAGAGAAAAAAATATTTTTATTATGTCATATGTACACATATTTCGCACACTTTTTGTGTGTTTTCATTTATTAGTATTCCATATTAATTTACACATACCTCCTTCCATATCACAAGGTGAAGGATGAATATGTATTTGGATTTGGAGTCATCAATCTATATATAAAGAGAGAAACATAATTGTGCTTTTATTACATGTCACATAAAAATATTACGGTATATTTAAAATGAGTACCATTTTTTTCAAGAGAAGAGTACCCCATCATTTCTTTATGGTAGGGGTACATGGGTTTTGTTTATCATTACTTATTTTTAGCACTCATTTGTTGTTTCATAAATAAAAATATTATCAATCAAAGTGATGAATACATGTATCATCAAAATTGTATTACTACACAATGTACCTGATAAGACACATCCACACGATGGCTAGTAAACGCATTCCATGCTTATTAGGTTATCAGGTGTGAATAGAAAATTGGTGGGTGGGGGTTTATTTTCCATTAAACATCTTTAAGATGATGTATCATTAGAATTGTGTGAAATCCTCTCTAAATCCTTTGAATAAGCATTAATATATATTTCTAGTGGGGGTCATCTACTATAAATGCACTCTGTGAGGGATGATGAAGAGTAATTAAATGTTTCATTGTTTTGTTTTTTTAGTAAAATAAAGAAATGATATCATAATGTCAACATAATCACGTCCCACATTAGTGTCTTAATCCCAGACACATCATGGTGCCACCAATCTATATCAATCGGCATGTGTTGTCAAGTGAAAATTCCAATGTAACTATTAAACATGGACTTATTGGAGTTAACATTCCTTCCCTGCAAATTTCATCCGACTTCATATTTTATGCCTTTGATTTTCCCCGTAATTATTTTTTGTAACATCGTAAAACTACAGAGCTCCTGTTTTTTATGTGTCATCGGTCCTTCATTACCTACTATTTCCTTAGGGTTAACAATGTCAATATGTTTTTCCACTGGAGCAGTAGCATCATCATGTGAATATGGTCATTTTACCTCTACACTGGGAGTAGTAACATGTTGATAAACCTGTTGTTCCTCGGGATTGGGAGCACCATCACGTGAAACAATAAAAATGGATAGGTAGACCAAACAAGCTAGGTATGGGTATTTCTCCCAGATGTTATTTGAGGTGGATCTGAATTCACTGCTTACTAAAAAAGGTTGTTTTGGCCACTCATGACGATGAATTCATTCTAAGGTGTTTTATTGAGAAGATACCTGAATTTTGTTCTGTTTGAAACAATATTGGTAGTTATATTTCTAACTATAGAAGGGGAATTTATTACTCCTTTTATTCTTTCTCTTAGGATAATGGGGCTCACTGCAAGAATAAAACTAAAATAGGACTTGGCGATACTCTTTCTAGAGAGTCTGGACATCCTCAATCGAATATTAGCTAGGATGATGTCCAAGTGAGTCAAGATCTCACAGTGAACTGACAAGGGGAAGATGCTAGAGCTCAAGCTAAAAACTCAGTTCCACAACAGTCTTCAAATGTTTATGTTCACTCAACAGATGATTCATATGATGTTGGTGTGTTATATGTACTTTTCTCCTCAATTCATAAATAGGTAAAAGAGTTGGAAAATGAGCAGGTTAGGTTTGGAAAGTCTCCAGTGGAAAGAAATTTAGTTTCATTTAAGGATGTATCTTCCCTAGGAAGATCTGGATTTCAATTTTCATAGAATTTTGGACCTTCTATGTAGATTTAATGAGTCTATTTTGAGTCTTCAGGTAAATAGACTGGAAGGAAACCTCAGTGGTGGATTTTAGTCCTTCTAAATAGAGTGATTATGGTATAGGTCTTGGCATGGGGTAGCATCATTATCAGGGAAATCAATGTGTTCAAATAACCTTTATTTTTTATTGTGGATAGGCCAAAGGACTTTTTGTTGGCTCTATATTTAGGGAGATCATTGGGACCTATTAGAAAATAAGGAATTGATGTTCACCCTATGGATTTAGATTTTAATGACTCATCATCTGCAGGTTCTCAACGCTTGGAAGAACATAAAGAGCATTGGAAACTTAAAAATATTGATGGAAAATGGAAGTATATGGAGGAATAGTGTCGCAACCCAGCCCAAGTGGGGGATGAAGCTGTAACTACCCCAAGCCCACCTCCATAGTCCAAGGGGTGGAAACTAGCGCCAAAAGCATAGCTAAACTCCGGGAGGGCTCTGTCTATGTACCTATACGTACACACAAACAACTCAAAAAAAGTGCATAGGGAAAGAAATAAATGTTGAAACACTACTATAAATAAACCAAACATGCATGGAACTCTAAATAGTACGAATTACGATAGTGTAAACTGAAAAAAGGGAAAAAATACATGCCCAGCCAGAAATGTGTCCCAACCTAACAGAAAACTATAAAAGTAAAACTAATGAGAGATCCCAGCTCATAGATCCCAAGCTACGACCACCATACGCAATCCAAGAACCACATATCTTTAATATCCTATGTAGTCCTGATCACCATGTATGTCATCCTTATAAGACATGACAAGTGAGGGAAAATCCCATACAAGGGTGACTATAAACATACCTAGTAGAATTCCTCAAAAGCGTGAAGGGAGAGCAGTAAGAGATAAAACTGGAGAGGAAAATAGTAGATAGAATAAGGTAAATTGAAATAGTATAACTCAACCCAATAATAGAGTGAAAGTAAACTCAACCAAACACAAGGATATCGAAATAGTGAGAAGACGAACTTCTTATCGAGTCTTTATTACCTATTGTTTGAGAGAAGACTCATCCAACCATGATAATCTAGACACGGAAAGCATGTGGCATACCCCGCATGTATTCTTCTCTCCTAGAATAAGAGTAACAAAAACCCAAGGAGTGGGTACCGAAGAATGTTATATATATGCTCAATCAAAGCATCCCAAAATGAGATGGTAAGGGGATCTCCATCTCACAGCTCATCCCAAGAAAAAGAGTGGACAATAGTTCCAAAATAAGTACATCAATGATGTCCAACATCTCACATGTTTTACCTAAAAAAGTCTAAGTAAATAAATCATAACACCTTGAAACTATCCTCTTTGGGAATAATTGACATTCCACATAGTTTTAAGTCACGTCACATAAACACAACTTAGTGGGTAAAGTGTTCCTCTTCCTCATGAATCCAAGGTTATGTCAAACCATGTCTCTACACTAGGTTTCACAGTTGAGGGGACAAAAATTCTAGGTAAGGATCTCATTCCCTAGTATGACAAGAGTTTCATACTCTAATAGTCACTAAGTAACTCCCATTCCCAGGCCAGTTGGAGGGTTACACTCGGAAATGTAATCAGGGAACACCAGTGCCCAATCCTACTAGAGGGTAATCTTGGTAAAGTCATTAGGGAAATCCATTGCCTATCCCTACTAGAGGGTTACACCTGGAAGATTTCATCAGGGTAATCCACTACCCAACCCTACTGGTGGGTTGGCTTGGTATGGTGTTCAGAGAACTCCACTACCCATCCCTATAGGAGGCTAAGCCTGGTACTGTCATTAGGGAACTCCACTGCCCAGCCTTACTGGGGGTAAACCCAGAACATTGAGGTACTCCACTACCCAAAACTACTATATGGTAACCTGGAATGATTATTGGGGAACACCACTTCCAAGGCCAATTGGAGGGTAAACCTGATACTTTTATTGAGGAACTCCACTACCCAATCATGCTAGAGGGTTAGACCCGAAACTCTCTCTTGATTTTGTATAATTGATGACATCATCGGGCGTCACCTTAGTGTGTTGTGCTTGGATCGTATCTTAAAAGCCACAACTATGGAAACACTCTAGGGATAGGCAATTCACAGACCAAAATCCGAGTTCAAATGAATGAGATACTGTATTGACCTACTAATTCCCAATGGCATGAGAGTACACCGAGTCATTATATGGCCTTAAGTGACGTCCCCAAGGAGCCAAATTCTGGAAATAAATGCCGAAGGATTTCAAATACTAGTGGGGAAAGATTTACCCTTTAATAAATAAATGAATAAACCAACAAACCATAACCCAAACATTTACTAAATGATGCATGAAAAAATGAAAGATAACTAAATAAATTCATGTATCTAAAAAGTAAATCAAAGAGTACAACAATGGAAGACAAAAAATGTGTCAAAGTAAATAGTGGATAAACAACTAAATAATCTCAAGAGACCACAATACTCCATGCTCCACAATCTCCATGCTCAAAAATCATCGAACCACCCAAGTATCATGAGCTAGTACTAAAAACATTTGAAACATTACCCTTTCCCCTATCCTGGAAGATAGAATCTACAAAATCACCTAAGTGCCAAAGTAGGGGTGAGTATAAAACTCGGTATGTTTCCCCCGATGACTTCCCTACTTGTTCCACTAGGATATAACGGTAAGAAAATTATATAACATAGTTTATTTAAAGAAATTTAACAAAACAGTTTATAACCAAAGAAAAAAAGTTTGAAACCCATTTATAACTAAGTGTAAACAAGATTAAATGAAAACATTTCCAAAAAAGTCATTTTTCAATAAAATAACTAATCAAGGATTAAAATCAATTGTTATTATCGATTGGAATACACATTTCATAGTTCAAAACACACTCACACATGCATGCTTCATTTGACAGTTCCATACCCATGAGCTGTCTCTCGTCCAATTACATTGTGTCCCAATGACGCACACCCACAATATAGGGTCACACACCTTGTACCCTAATTGTAACCATCTGTTATTAAGGTCCTATTAAGCATGAAAACACAAAAACACCATTTATTCCAAATATTTCCATTATAAAAAAATCTGCTTCATTAAAACTGAACTAATATTTAAAACCAATGCATAATAAATTTCCAAGAAATATTTCATTTCAATAAAACATTCCCTTTTATTGAAAAAAATCCAATCCAATTCATGTTACAAAAATCCAAAAAAATCTCTCTTTTAAAATCTATATTTTAAAACCAAGAACCAAAGCACTCATTAAAAATCACCAACATTCCCAGAATTTCACCTTTTACCAACCCGTCACTAAATAAGCTTTCCAAAAAATGTTCAGTGGAAAAATCACAATCAATTTCACAAAAATAAATCAATTTGAAAGTATACCAATCAGTTCTACTAATAGGAGTCTAGAGTGAATCCTCCTACCTTGATGGTTTTGATGAACTTCTCAAAGAACGAAGAACACACAACAAAACCCGGTCAATTATTTAAGAACCCGCCTTATATCATTCATAATAGGAAGACCAAGATGAAACCTATACTTATTTTTCATCCACACACATAGATATACCCATAATAGGTGTATATCTGAGAAACCATGAATATAGTATAAGTATATCTTAGTAGATCTAAGAAACCAAACAAGAACGATGAAGAACAATCACATACCTCTAGAATCTGGCTACGATTCACCAATGGAAGCATTTGGATCAACTCTAAGATGCTTGGAAGATGTTAACTTACCTTAAATGGAGAGTAATGTCGAATTTGGTCCGTTTAGGAGAAAATGGGGGAGTTATGGAAAAATTAGTGGGGTCATATTTTTAAGGACCACGTTTTGACTTTGCGAACGGTTTGACCGCATGATTAGGCAAATTGTGTGCTAACTGTGTGGTAGATAATACCCACATGAACTCCCCTTGAATAATCTCTCAAACCATGCTCTAACCATTCTAGATCTACTACCTCAAGAGGACCCATGCACATGGTTTGGCTGCATAGTTTGGAATATCATGAATTGTTCGTGCGAATTTCACTTAGCCCCAAAAATAGTTCTAAAGTTATCCCAACTCTCCCAACCTCCTCCCTTACACTTTATAACCATAAAATTATCATGTAAGGGTTACATACCAGAAACTGGGGGTACTAAATTCTCCCAACCATTGTTCTTTCTAAACCAATAAATTAGAAAACATTCACTGCCCTAAAAGAGTTTTGGCCTATGCTCTTTCATTTCCTTCTCACATTCTCAAGTCTCTTACTGAATCTGACCTTGATTCCATAAAACCCATACTAGAATGATTATTTTTCCATGAAAGAATTTATATTGCCTATCCACAATCCATACTGGGATATGTATCAATGAATCAATTGGCTATAGGTCAATGTGGTCCCATCTGATCACATGGTCTGAATCAGGTTGATACTTTTTCAACTGAGATACATGGAACCCATTATGCACAGAACTGAACAATAGTGGTAATTCCAATCGACATTCCACCTCTCGAACCTGTTATAGTATCTCTAAAGGTCCTATGTATCGAGGAGATAACTTGACCTTCTTCATGAAATGAATATTCCCAATTCTTGGAGAGATCCTCAAGATGACATGATCACCCATAGAGAATGACAACGGTCTTTGACGATGATATGCTTATGATTTCTAACGAATCTAATCCATATCCATCCTGTTTCTAATCAACTAGATCTTCTCTTTTGTTTCATGGAAGAGGCTCGGCCCAACTAGTGAAGTATCACCCATTTCCACCCAATATAGTGGATAATGACAAGGATGCTCATACAGTGCTTCAAATAGAGCTATATGTATCGAGGCCTGATAGCTGTTATTGTTTGATAACTTCACCAAGGGTATATGTTCTTCCCATGAGCCACTAAAATCCATTACAAAATCATGAAACATGTCTTCCAACATTTGTATCATCCACTCAGACTGGTCTTTTTTCTAAGGATGATATGCCATGATCATAGTGAACTGAGTTCCAAGGTATTTTTGTAATGATTTCCAAAAATTAGATGTGAACCTCAAATCTATGTTTGAGACAATTGAAAATGGTACACCATACCTGTTTACAACTTCTCATATATAGATTTTTGATAGATCCTCTACTGTATGAGCTTCACAGATTTGAATGAAATGGGCTGACTTGGTAAGATGATCCATTATCACCCATATGGAATCATGTTTCTGAACCGTTCTTGGGAGACCTGTAACAAAATCCATCGCTATATACTCCCATTTACATAGTGGGATAGGTAAATACAGCAACATACACATCGGTCTCTAATGATCTTTTTTAACATGCTGAAAAGTTAAGCACTCAGAAACAAACTCATCCACCTTCATTTTCATGCCTCTCCACCAAAATTGTGACTTCAACTCCTTATATATATTTTGTGTTCGTGGATGCATATCATGTCTTGAATGGTGGTAATAAGGAAAGAGTTGTTCCAGACAATCCATAGGTACAAGCATCTGATCTCTAAAACATAAAACTGAACTCCCATCAATATTCTAGCCCTCAATTGTCTCCCCACCATTGAGTTTGGAACTCATAACCAGACAATCTACATCATATGTTTATGCCTCTTTAACAATATTGACCAAATCAGGAACAAGAATAGATAAAAATAAAACTACAAAATCAAATTGGTCTTCACATTCCACATGCATGTCATCTAGGACCGACATCAATTACTATTCATTTGAAGATTATTTCACCAAATGAGCATATAAATTTCAACTCAATTCATCTGCCACTGAATTCCCTTTTCTTGGTGTATACATCAATCCAAATTCAAACATATTGAGATACTCCATCCATCTCCTTTTTGGTAGATTCAAATATCACTATGAGAAAATATGTTTTAAGCTTTTGTGTTATGAGAACATAGTAAATTTCTCACCAAATAGATAGTGTCTCCATGTTTTTAGAGAATAGAAAACTACAACTGACTCTAAATCGTTTTTTGGGTAATTATTTTCATGCAACCTATACTTCCTTAAACCATAAGCGACAACATGGTCTCATTGCATGAGAAATCAACCCAACCCTAATCTCAAAGCATCATAGTACACCACGTACCCCTATCCTAATTATATTAAAATCAGGATTGGTGATGATGTAAGACAAAGTTTTAGTTCTTGGAAAGACTTCTGCAATTATTCTTTCCATTAGAATGGATCATTATTCTTCGTCAGAGCTATCATTGGCGAAGCTAGTTATGATAAATCACTCACAACGATATGATAGTAGCCAGCTAGACTAAGAAAAATTTGTATGTTAAAGACATTCTTTGGTGGTCTCCACAAGATAAAAACATATATTTTTTTAGGATCCACATAAATGAATTTCTCAAAAATGAAATGCACAAGAAAACATAATTCCTTTATCCAAAAATTACACTTTGATAATGTATCATACAAGCGGTGATCTCTCAGGATTTGTAAAACTGTTTCTAGGTGATTCTCATGGTCAGCCCTTGTATTTGAGTATACTAAGATTTCTTCCACAAACACCATGACAAAAGAATCCATATATCGATGAAATATCTGATTCATGAAATCCATGAAGACCGCTGGTGCATTAATTAGACCAAAATTCATGACTAAATATTCATAGTGACCATATCTACTTCTAAAAGCTGTCTTTGTAATATCTCCCTTCCAAACTCAAAATTGGTGATATCCTGATCATAATTCAATCTTGGAGAATCACTGAGCTCTCCTAAATTGATCAAACATATCATCTATGTGTGGAAGTGGATACATTTTCTTTATTGTAACTTGGTTTAGGTTACGATAATCAATGCAAAGCCAAAGAGTTCCGTATTATTTCTTCATGAAAAAGACTGTTGTTTCCCACAAAGACATACATGGTTGAATGAAACCATTGATTTCAATATAATAAAATTGGACTTTCAATTCTTGTAACTCTGTTGGTTCCATACTATAAGATAGAGGGTAAATAGGACTGGTCCCTAGAAAGAGATCAATCATAAACTCCACTTCCCTTAGAGGTGGTAACCCTGATATGTTTTTAGGTAATAAATATATAAATTGATCCACAACTTCTATAAAAATGAAATCCTATATTTGTTCCATGGATTCCAAAGACAACACTTCCAACTAATAAGAGATATTTCCCACCATTAGTACCAACAAGCTCTTTGCACCTTTATTTACCATCTTATATCCAATGAAGAGATGCTCGATGTCATCCTAAGACATGAAACATATTGTTCTCCAATAATAGTAAATGTGATTCCTTAACATTTTCAACCAATTCATACATATGATTGCGTCATGGAAATCCATTTTCAATACCGATAAGTCCCATTTCATCTCTGCTCCATCAAATGTTGTAGCACATTCTCTAGACAAAAAAGGCTTGACATTATCGTTCACCAAGAGGAGTGTGTAGTTTTAAAATAGAAGGAATCATTTACAAATTTAAACATAGAAAATCAACAACACTAGAAGAAATGAAAGAATGTGATTCACCAGTTTTGAAGAGAACTTTCACAAGGGTAGAATTCAAAGGAATCATACCACATACTGTAGATGGTCTAGCATGGTCATCGATAATCATATTCTTATCTCCATATGATTGTTTCATCACTGCACTATTCTCATTGTTTCCTTGTTGAGATTTCCATGGTTGAGGAGTCATGGTATTTCTAGAATCACCATGGATAGATCTGCTCTACTAAAGATATGGGTTCTATTGTCCTCGCCCTATCGAAGCATATGATGCTTGTGATGCCTGAGAAATGTCTCGAGGACCTAACCATGGATCACTTTGACAATAGAACTAAATATTCCCCATCTGTTTGCAGTTATGAGATTCTCTAGGTTGTTCTATATAGTCTTTCATTATGTGTTCAAAAAAACCACATTGAAAACAAGATACTTTTCTCTTGGGTTGTGGAGGAAGGTTCAATGATCCAACCATCTGGTTCTGATTTCCACATCCACCTTAGAAATAGGCGCCCCTTTTCTTCTTGTTCCTAAAATTTGAGTTCCCACTATTCCCTATAGGTATCACCAGACCTCCTCCCATAGATCCTGAGATATCATGTTTATCCATAGTCTCTCTGTTCACCATCTCTGTATAATCTATAATAAATAGCACCACAATCTTCGATCAAATATCATACCTTAGTTCTGATTCAAAGATGCGTTCCTTCAATGAATCACTTTCCACAACATCTAGTTTAAAGCGCACTAAATTAATTAATTTAGCTACATACTTGCTGAAATAGAGACATTCTTGCTTTAAGATAAATAAATCCATTGTTTTCTGGATTTAAAATGTATGAAGATAGAAGTTTTTATTAAACAATTCCTCAAAATATTCCCAAGTATTTCCTTCATCCAATTTACCCTGAAATGCTAAATCCCACCACTAGAATACAATATCTTCAAGATTATAGGTCATCAGTTTGAACTTTATCTCCACCGGTGTGCTGATGAACTTGAAGAAACAATTCATCCTACTAAGCCACACCTTTTCCTTTTTGGGTTCAGCATCACCATGGAAGTTGGGTGGATTCTACTTCATGAACTGAATGGTATGATCCATGTGCCTTGTCTCATTCCTCGAGTTCCCCGTATCCATAGCTTGAAAATCTTGGACAATACTCTGAACTAGCTCTTGGTCCACCTGTGATTCTAGTGTAACCACATTCTCCGTAGCTTCTTCGGGTTGGTTTTGATGGTGCCTACCAGGTGCCATTTTCTAAAACAACAACAAACATCATCAATTTCACTCTCTAGAAACTAATATCTTAGCATTTAAAATATATCACATCAACTATAACAACATTGTTTCCCAAAAACAAACTTTTTCCATTTCCACCATTTTGGAAAAATCTTATTCTTATTTTTGAAAATCAAGCCATTTTCAAAATATATCAACCATTCTTTTTCAAAGTCTTTAATTTGAAAATAGTTTCATACTTTTCCAAAAACCAACACTTTTTCACAACATGAATCATTACTCGAAATGATGTAGGAACTTCTAGTGGGAATTCAACTCTCTACAATGCATGTCATGGTTGTATCATTGGCTAAACCCATGACAATGAGATTTTAAATCCTATAAGTGTCTCCAAAACACTTATGTACCCAACTCCTTGGCAACTTGAAGTTCTGCATAAAAGGGTTAGCTATGTCCTTTTTTGCTATAAATTTCAAGTTTCGACAATACTACTACTTTATAATATTCCAACCCAAAGAATAGATTAGAAGGAATTTCAACTCCATGACCAAGAACACAGATGACTACTTGTTAGTTAAGGACCAAAAAAGCTAATAACATTTGTACCACAATGGAAGGACCATATTGATACCATTTGTAATGACCTGTTAATTCTCATTGGCTTAAGAGTACAACGAGTCATTAACTGTCCTTAAGAGATGTCCCCAAGGCGCCAAATGGTGGGAATAAATGCCGAATGGTTTCAAATAAAAGTGGGGGACGATTTAACCTTTAATAAATAAACCAATAAACCAAAAAACCATTACCTGACCATTTACTTAATGATTCTTGAATAAAGTAAAGACAACTAAAAAAATTCATCTATCTCACAACCTCATCAATGTGTATAACAGCGGAAAACCAAAAAAAGGTCAATGTAAATAGAAGATAATAAACTAAAGACTCTCAACATACCACAAGACTCCATGATCCACAATCTCCTAGCTCCATAATCACTGAACAACCCAAGTATCATGAGGTAGTGCTAATAACATGGGAAATGTTACCCTTTCCCCTGTCCCAAATGGTAGTATCTGCAAAAGAACCAAAGTTACAAAGAAGGGGTGAGTATAAAACTCATTAGGTTTCCTCCAATGATTTACCTACTCACACCCCTAGTATTGAACAATTAGCACATTATATAATATAGTTTATATAAATAAATTTACCAAAACAATTTATAACCAAATATAAAAATGTTCAAAAAACATTTATAACCAAGTTAAAAAAAGTAAATTATACCAATTTCTAGCAATTTATTTTTCTAGAAAATAACTAATCAAGGCTTAAAACCAATTCGTATAATCATTTGAAATACCCCTTCCATAGTTCCCAACACAATCACACATGCCTGATTCATTTGACCGTTCTATACTCATGAGCGGTCTATCATCTAATTACTTTCTGTCCCAATGACACATGCCCCCGATCTAGGGTCACACACCTTTTACCCAAATGATACTCATCCCTTATTAAGGGACTGTTAATCATGAACTCACACCAACACCATTTATGAAAAATATTTACATTACCAAAATAAACCTATTCAATAAAACTATACTTTTATTGAAAACCAACGCACAAACAATTTAAAAGAAACATTTCATTTAAATAAAACTCTCCCTTTTATTGAAAACACCAAATCCAATTAATTTACCAAAAATATTTAAAATCTCCTTTTTAAAATCCATATTTTAAAACGAATAACTAATGTAATCACTCAAAATCCCCAATTTTCCCAAAATTTCACCTGTTACCAAACTGTCGTTAAATATGCTTTCCAATAATTGTTAAACATAGAAATCACATTCAATTTCACACAAATGAATCAATTTGAATGAATGAAAATCATTTCTAGTAAGAGAAGTCGAGATTGAATCCTCTTACCACGAATGTTTTGATGAAAACCACGATGAACGAAGAACACACAAGAAAACATGGCCAATTCTCCAATAACCCACCTTAGATATCATACCATGTGAAGATCAAGACCAAATATCAACTTATTTGGAACCCACACTCATAGATATACCCATAAAAGGTATAGATATGAGAAACTAATAAGAGAGGAGATTTAGATCTAAGTAGATCTAAGGAAACGATCAAAAATGATGAAGAATGATCACATACCTCAAGAATCCGACTTCGATTTGCAATGGGATGCCTTTAGATTGACAATAAAATTCTTGTAAGATGTTCTACTACCTTAAATGGTGATTAATCTCTAATTAGGTCCGTTTAGGGGGGAAATGAGGGAGTTATGGAAAAAATGAGTGAGATCCTATTTTTAAGGATATCATTTTGACTCTGCGCACGGTTTGACCGCACGGTTAAGAAAACCGTGCACTAACCAAGTGGTAGCTACTACCCACACGGCCTCACGTTTCACAGTCTCCCAAACCATGATCCAATCGTACTGGAGCTACTACCTCAAGAGGACCACTAAAAAAGTTTTATCCACATGGTTTGGAAAATTTTTCACCGCCCGTGTGACCTTCACTTAGCCCCAAAAACACTTCCAAAGTTCTCCCAACTCTCCAAACCTCCACCCTTACAATTTATAACCATAAAATTATCAAGTAAGTGTTACATACCAGAAAATAGGGGTACTATAGATATAGATCTTTGAAGTCTCCTCAAAAAGAGGTATAAGGCATGTTGGGTACCCACACAACATGTGGTTCCACTTTTCTCTCTGGTTGTGTCCTTATCAGAACATAAATTTCTTGACATGTACCACTAAATGGTGGGTAAGCATACAACAAAATGTGTTTTGGAAAATGTCTGGATGAACACATGAGGCTCATCATCAGTCCGATGGAAAATATGTAATTTCACCAATATTCCTCTTCAAATGGACTCAGATGGCCAAACAGATCACACCATTGTTATCCTTATGGAAAATGATCGGGATAGACTATTCACATTGTTCAATCAGACACCTAGTGAAAAATACACATTTCACTAAATCACGCATGAATGGTTCTTCATGGGCCCAATCCACAAATCCAAATTAAATACCTAGATTTGGTCTTGAAACATCTGTCTTAATTTTAGGGTAGGAGGATTTCAAATGATTCATCATTCCGACATCGCATGAGGGAGATCTTTTAGATACAAGATCTCGTAGTAACAATAATTTTATTATTATTGGGTGTTTATTTTTCTCAAGCCACAAGTTCAAAAAATGTATCCAACATCTATCTTAAAATGACAGTCTCAATTCCAAGATCACGCTGTCAGTGACAGTTTGTCAATATGATGTCATATGAAGAAGTTGCAGGCGAATTTGGGGTATGAAAATGAAAAATAGTAATAATTATATATATATATATAATTCCTTCAAATGAAATGCTCAAAAGAATTTATTCCTTTGAATTTTGTGTACATGGACTCACCTCCACCACCTCTCTTCAAGATATACAATCATTATTATAATAATATATAAAGGGATAAATGCAGTGCATGGAATTCCTATTTCCATGGTGGACACATAGGCTCCTTCCTCCCATTTCATGCATGGATTCAATAGTTAATTTAATTAAATTTAGTGATCATTTTGTTTCATTTAATTTACACATTAAACTCTTTTCATTTATATTACTCAGAAACCTTCCCTCTCTAATCAACTTATTATTATCAATGATAATTATGATAATTAATCCTAACTCCCGCTCCAATTTAATTTAATTAACCACAAACATCTTATGGAACCATTACTATTATTATTTAATATAATCATTATAACAAACCCACCCTTAATTTTATTAATTTATCACCATTATTATTATTATTATTATTATTATTATTTACGCTTGTTATGTTGACCACACCCAACCACCTCATTAGAGGCCTGATTCTATCCATCGTCACATCCTTTCCAAAAAACCTCTGTCATGAGATCCCACACACGACCACTACTTGAAACCAACCCCTTCACAGTGCACGTCACCGCCACACACCAACTGGGAAAATGTGGGTTATCAACCTGATCCCAAACCACCATCGATCTCAAACACACACCCGCAGTACTGATCTGATCCATTCACCAAACATCATACTCCCCATTTATCAATATTTCAGCAAACTGTCAATCCACATGTCATTCGTGCTACAACAATGAATCTGAGGGTTTGATCACACTTGAACCTTCCCGGTTAATGTCGAATTGTGACCCCATGGTCTAACGATGAAGAATGTAAAGAACAGTGAGTGAAAATCATCAATAATAAAGTTTATAAGCATTGTTGACCAAAATTCATTGACCAATGATTTCATAGCGGGAAGTCGAGATGAGAATCATAAAATAAAATAAAATAAACTAAAAGTATAATATATTTTGATACATAGGCTCATGTAAAGGATCAAATTAACGCAGATATAAGAGAGAGAATTGATCATGCTCAATCATTTAATTATAAGGGAGGAAAACCACATATAATGAGACCAACCTGAGTTTTGGATCGATCATAGATGAATAACACGTTCTCCAATGATTTGGATGGAGACATTGCGTTCTCTATGTCTTGATCTACTTGATCATGTAGTTTCATTCTCATTTGATTTCATTTACCAATGGAATGGAGGAGGGGAGCTTTGTTGGTGGCGAGCAAATTATGAGCCAAACCTGGTGAATTATCCCTAATGAAATATTTATAAACATTTTTTTTATGTTAAATTAATTTAATTAATTAATTAGCTAATTAATTATTCCACTTAAACACACCGATAATGAGTGAGGGGTTCGAATGTCCCGAGCCGATTCATTTTATGTCGCACTTATGGTAAACACCATGTTCCAAACCCAACTGTGGTCTCATATTTCTGATTTGATCAATCGTTTAAGAGTTATCATGTTTTATTTAATTAACCACACACAAAAAATATATAATTTATTTAATATTTTTTATAAAAATAATTTTGGGAACATCAGTCTTCAGAATCGCACACCATCTCAGTGCCTAGCTCTATAAATATATATTGAAATATTTCAAAGCCTTACCAGGAAAAAACCAAGTCTCCACATTATTCCCTACTTCATGATTTTCATCCCAAAAAAGAAAAAAAAGAAAAAAACTTGGGATACTGATCTCGTATCAGGATCTCCCACTAATAGGAACTCTCCTGCACGTTTTTGTGTTGCCACAACACATCAACCAATGGTATGATCAAGCCACGCAAGGTACGCTCATGTCGGTCCTTGATCACCACTAGATGTTTTGCAAAGGTGGTTCCATCCTTGGTGACTATCTTTCCTCAATCGATGACATACATAGGGTCATACACATATCATCTCATCTATGACAATTGGAGGACGTGGTGAACCTTCTCCAGTTGTGGGGGTAGGGTGAGGTGGTAGGAATTCTTGCCAACACTCTACACAATCCGGAACAACCCAATGAACATTGGGGATAACTTTCCTACTGGGTTGAACCTTCTCATTCCACATCGTGGGGAGACTTGTAAGAAAACAGTGTATCACTGATCAAACTCTAAGGGCCTATGAAGGAAATATGTGTATGATTTCTATCTGATATGGGTCGTATTCATCCACTCTCGAATGACATTGACTTTCTCTGTTGTCTCATACACCAACACTAGCCCCACAAGATGGGACTCATCAATATCTATCCAATATAAGGGTGACATTCCAGGTCTTCCATATAGGGCCTCAAAAGGTTCCATGTTATTGGTAGACTGATAGTTTTTGTCATATAAAAACTCTAACAGGGATAGGTGATCATCCAAACTCTAACCAAAATCCAATATACAAGCCCTCAACATATCGTCCAGCACCAAGATAGTGCACTCAGTCTTACCATCAGTATGGGGGTGAATGTTTTTAATCATCCGTATATGTCCCCTAAATGCCTCCTATAGGTATCTCTATAATCGTGACGTAAATTTTTCATCATGATCGGAGACAATCGTTGAGGGTACCCTATGAAGGAGGATGATCTCTAATACATAAAGCTACCCTAAACTCTTCACTGAAATCTTCTCCCTGATAGTAAGGAAGTACTACAACTTCTTGAATCTTAATATTATCACCTAGATGACATCATGGCCCTTCGTTGTGTGTATAATCCCTTTAAAGAAGTCCATGGATATGTCGTCCCATTTTCACTCCAGGATCTCAAGAGGCTACAACAAAATCTTTGAAACGTGGTTCTCATCTTTCACCTACGGATAGATGAGGCATTTTAATATGAACTATGTTATTATTTATCTCATGCTAGACCCCCAAAACTACCAATGTAGGTCTCTAAACATTTTTCCAACACCATGATATACATTTAGTGGAGAAGTGTGGAAATCCTGCATCACCTCCTCCTGCATCATGAATGGAACCATTGTTCTCCCCCAGAACATGTTATTGTGATTCCATCATTCATAATATCTATCTAGTGCATAAATTATTTATATATGATCATTAAAAACCTCATAGTATACGTCTCTTAGTTGGGACTCTCTCACACGCTCTAGAAGAGAAGTCAACACCATCAACTGAAGAAAATTTGTACCCTTCTACTCTACCATGGTTAGCTTTAGGGAATCTGGCTACTCTAAAGTTTACTATGGTAGGAGATACTAAGACTTATTTATAAGGGAATATACTACAACATTTATCTTCCCTAGAGTATAGACTATCTTGATGTTTTTGTCTAACAGGAACTCCAATCTGTGTTTTTGTCTTAGGTTCAGGTCTCTCTATGGAGTCCTTGCTCAAAATTCTCTCCTAAAAATTAGTCATCCCAAATCATGTCTAGAGAGTACCGTGTAAGGTCTATGAACCTATAAGAATACCCTAACACCATAATCCCTCCCCTTTGAATCTCCCTAAGCTCCTGTATTAGGACTTATCATAAGCAGGTGGGGTAGTACTTCTCACAGAACTGTTGTTGAAAGTCATCCCATGAGAGTGTCGACTCATTGTGCATTTACCTAATGAGGCTCCACCAAAACTTAGATACTTTTTGGAAAAGGTTGGATACCATTTCCACCACCTAATCCATTGATTTTTGAATAATTCTGAAGATACAGACCATTGACTTTAGCCAATCCTTTACTACCTAAGGACCTGGCTTGCCGCATAACCTCAACAGTCTCTGACATTGGAACTCACTAAGTGCACTAAGACTATGTGTGTCCTTAACCTAATCTACCGGAATATACTTTTTTTGACAAGGGATGATATTTATACCTTCTCACCTAGAGTTAGGGGATTTTAGGATGAATCCTAAACTAAGGCCTCTTGGATCATAGGGTTTTCGTCCTGAACCAGAGCTTGTATCTTGCCTAGCTATCATCGTAGAGGCATCCTTAATTTTCTCAAGGAGTACTAAAATATGATGGGAAAACACACACACACACAGATATATATATATATATATATATATATATTAAAAACACAATGGGAAGATGACTCAAGAAGGATAGTTAATGTCTCAATCTTATATAATGTATGTACCATTAATCCCTACAACAAATGACTCAACATACTGAGTCAACAAGTAGGTAGTCACCGTCTTGGTGAATGGATAAATTGGTCGCCCATACCATCACTAGACTCACTATCCTAAGAGTCACACTTGATACACTTTGACATTTTTTCCCTAAACACAACCAATCATCTTTAATGGGAAACGTCCAAACAAAATCTCAAGGAAATAACTTTCTCTGATACAAATTTGTCATGACTTGACCCAAGTTAGGGCTTGAGATACAAATACCCCAAGCTCGTCTACATAGTCCATGGGTGATGAGTAGTGCATAAGGAACAACTAAACTCGGGTAGAGATTTGACTATGTAAATGTACGCACACACAACCAACTCAATTAAAAAGTGAAGAGGGAATGAAATAAAACATGCAACACTGATATAAATAAACCAAACATGAATGGACCTCTAAATAGTACGAAATATGGAAGTGTAAACTGAAAAAAAGGAAAAAATATATGCCCAACTAGATATGTTTCCCAACCTGATAGAAAACTAGAAAAGTGAACTAACTGAGAGGGCCCAGCTCCATGATCCCAAGATATGACCACTGTGCGCGGTCCAAGAACCGTATATCCCTAAGATCCTCTAATGTCATGATCAACTTGTCTGTTGTCTTCATAAAACATGAAACGTGTGGGAAAGTCCTATGCAGGGGTGTGTATAAACATACCCACTAGAACGCCCTAAAATACTGAAGGGGGAGTAGTAAGAGATACACCTGTAGAGGAAAAAATTAGATAGAATAAGGTATAGTGAAAAAATATAGATCAACCCAACAAGAGAGTGAAAGTAAACTTGTCCAAATACAAGGATCTCAACATGGTGAGAAGATGAACTTCTCATCAAGTCTTTGCAACCTATACAAGGATAGTATACTCATCCAACCAAGAGAATCTAGACATGGAAATCACGTAACATACCCCATGCATCGTCTACTTTCCTGAAAAGAGAGTAACCAAAACTCAAGGAGTGGGTACTAAAGAAGGATATATATATATATACATACATGCATAGTCAAAGAAGACCAAATTATAGAGTAAAGGTAACTCCCTATCACAGATCAGGCATTGAAGAAGAGTAGCCAATAGTTCTAGAAGAAGTCTGTCAACAATGCCCAGCATCTCGCGCATCTTCCCTGAAGGCACAAGTCTAAGGAACTGAATCCTCACACCTTGACATTATCTAATTTGGGAGGCACTGACTCACCCGCATGGTTTAAAGTCGTGTCACAAAAACATGTATCGGTGGAGAATGTGTTCCTCTTCCTCGTGAATCCAAGGATACATCAAATTACATCTCATCACTATTCCACGCAGTCAAGGGGACATAAATTCTAGGAAAGGATCACATGACCTGGTATGATAGGAGGGCCCTTATCTGATAGCCACTAAGGAACTCCACTGCCTAGCCTGTCTATAGGGGTACGCTCAGGAATGTCATTGGAGAACACCACTACCCAGTACTATTAGAGGGTAAACCGTGAAAGGTAATTAGATAACTCCACTACCCAGCCCTGCAGGAGGGTTATTCCTGGAAGATGTCATCAGGTAACTCCACTAATTAGCCCTGCTAGAGGGTAAGCTCGATAAGGTTTTTAGGGAACTCCACTATTGAGCCCTGGTAAAGGGTAAGCCCGATACTGTCATCAAGGAACTCCACTGCCCATCCCTATTGGAGGGTAAGCCCAAAATGTCAAGGAAATCGACTACCCTCCTACTAGAGGGTAAATCAGAAAGATCATTAGGGAATTTTACATCCCAACTCTACTAGAGTGTATGCCCGATAATATCATCGGGGAACTCTACTTACTCACCCTACTAAAGGGTTATGGAAAGATCTGGTGATTCTATATAATTGAGGCCAGAATAATGTGTCACCTCTGTGAACCTTTCATGAAATATTACACATTTCATCCTAAAATCCACAACTGAGGGTCCCATCACATTCTACAAGGAAAAGTACTATGGATAGGCTACTCTTTGGAAAAAAATATGAGTTCAAATTAAGGAGATGTGAAACATTGAAGTTTCCTCAAAAAGAGGAACAAGACATGTTAGGGACCAACACGACATGTTGCCCCACTCTATTGTCTGGCTGCGACCTTGCTAAAACACAAATTACTGGCCATGTAGCACTACATGGAAGGTAAGCGTACAACACAACGTGTCTCAGTCAAAGTCTTGATGAACGCATGAATCTCATCATCAGTCTGAGATAAATACTATAATTTCACTAATATGCCTCTTTAAACAGGGCCAAATGGATAAAAGGCTCAAATTTATAATATCATCACAAAAAATGCTTGGGATATACTATTCACTTTCCTTAATTGGACACCTGATGAGAAAGTCAAATTTCATTGCATCATACACGAACAGTGCTTGTGGGCCCAAGCCACGAGTCCGAATTAAATACCCAAAATTGATCTTAAAACATCCACATTAATTTTTGGATTGCAGTGTCACATAATGTTCATCATTATGACACCACCTGAGGGAGATACACCAGATACAAGATCCCCTAAAATTAATAATTTTATTATTATTGGGTGCTTCGTTGACCCGAGACATGAGTCCAAAAAAATTATCCAACACTGGTCATAAAATGACCATCTCAATTCCAGCATCACATTTTCATTGAAGGTTCATCAATACAATGCCATATAAATATGTTTCTAGAAGATTTAGGGTTTTAAAACCACAAATAATAACAATAATAATAATAATATATTATTATTATTATTTGAAACCCTTTTTTTCTTCAATGTTGATGCTCAAAGGATTTTCCTCCTTTGAATTTGGGGTACACAGCTAGGGCATCACCTCCACCACCTCTCTTCTAGATATACAGTTACTACTATTATTATTATATATAAAGGAATAAAATGAGTGCATGGAATTCTTATTTCCACATTAGACATGTGGGAGCCTTCCTCCCTTTACACGCATGGCATCAACATATAATTTAATTAAATTAAATTACAAAACAAAATTTGATTTTATTTAAATACTAAAATATTTTACATTTATTACTCAAAAAACCTTCTCTATAAAATAAAATTTTTGTTGTTTTGAAATCTATCGAACACCGATTGAAACCGTGAAGAATTTCCAAACAAGAGACGTAGGACCGATAATTGGTGAAACACATCAGTGACGAAGCGAGCATTGAATTTGTGTATGCTGATGATGAAGAGAAATTAAAGTAAAAATAAAAGAGAAATAAAAGAATTAAATAACACAATTTAGATCCAAAAGTCCGCAAAAATTTCATTAAAATATAACCATATTTATAGAGTACATGAGATTTGATCCAATTGTGAGAATACGGAAGGTTGGCCAATAAGATGGAGATAAATTGGGAATTGAGGAGTCATTATTATTGTCATAATTATGAAATCCATTAATAATGTTTCATAACACCCCCTTGGATGTCATAATTTCATGGAGTCTTATATAATATTCACTTAAAAAACCCTATGGGAAAAATTATTAAAGCCAAATAAATTCAATATCATGTCATGCTACCTCATTAAAAATATTATCAAGAAAACCCAGTGGGAAAAACCTAATGAAGGAAAAAAAGAGTGCAAAGTTCCCAACTCCCCTGATTATATCATTTAATTAAGTCTCCAAGACATCAATTAATGTTATTATTTAATTATTTCTTCCTGCCATGGGAAGAATACGATAGGTAATAATGAATGGTTTCATTAAAAATTACAAATCATGAGGAAGACAAACAATTTCCATTAATTATAGATACCCATAATAATTTATAATATTCCCTTGGATATATGTTATTATATATGATTACCACATTAAAAACATCATCAAGGAAAAACCCTTTTGGAAATTCTTTATTAGTTAAAAAGAGTACAATAACATCAAGTCCCTAGAGTGTTGCCTCATTAAAAACCTTATCAAGAAAACCCAAACAAAAAAACATGACTAAAGTAAAAATAGTACAATAGTTACATATCCCATTAATAATTATCATTATTTTACTCATAGAACACCCATAGTCAAATCATAACCAAAACATTTAGTTTTGAATTTTGTAATAGGAATAATCCATACCTTTTATATTTCAATTAATATGGAAGAACATTACCTTACATCGTAATATGATTTATTGTTATTTTCAAGGTACATATGCACATGTACATGTATATCCTTCAGGGATTTTTGAATTTATATTTAATCTTTCTGGGATAATTATGTTCTTCATCAACCCCTTATATATAAGTCTTGGAAACAAGTAATTTAATTGTTTATTAAGGGTAAAACCATTCCAAAATTTAATATTTTTTCTTCAAGATTATAAAATCAAAATACAAGGACATTTTATGTAATTCATTTATTTTAGAAAACTGATTGAGAGTTTTGATGTTTTTCAAAACATCTTAATTATGTGATGAAAATAATGATTCACACAATCCATGGGATGAAAATTTAAATTTATATTCTTATCAACATAATATGGATACAAGAAATACATCTTATTCAGTTCACCCCATAATTTATCATATTGGTTGAAAATTTCATAATTTTGAATATGCATAAGGCATTCCAAACCCTTCTAGGATTCATATAAATATCCAAATATACATGAAAGAATATTTCTTATAATAATATCATTAGTATTCAATAGTATTGGTAGATTGGATTAGCAATCCAAAACATTACATGTTGATCATATCATAAATACCGTTAATATTTTTTTCCAATTATTACGATTTTTAAATCTATCAAAATCCATTACCATCAGTGAGTTTTAAAAGCATTTAAAGAAAATATATCATCAAAAAAATTTGATTGAGATCTCATAATTTTTATGGTACCAATGTCACTTCAGGTACAATATCTTAAAATATAAAATTTTATTGATATATTCATTTTCCTCATCAAGGTAAAATATATTTATTTCATTATACTCATGATGAACAATGATTTTATATAATCAGTTCAACCACACTTCGAGTGTGTATAATCAGACTATTGATTTCCAAAACTTTACATTCATGTAAGTGTTTTGATATTATTTTAAATGGTTTTGTAGGACCATATTGTATATTGAAAGTGATTATTAATATATATTATAATAAACATTCATAGAATGTAAATCTATACTCACCATCAATAAATAACACACATGATAATTTAGTGGATGCATCTTTCATATATATGGATCACATAATAGGTGGTAATTCCCATATATTCTTCTTTATAAGTATATTGGAAATTAATTTCCATAATAGTTGCTAGTGATATAAATAATTTACCTCAAAAATGGTTACCTCAGGGTAAATTATTATATAGGGGGGATTCATATTAACTTAATGAGAAATAATTCATTGATAATTTAGTAGACATGCATCCATTAAATAAATTCATCATTCTTCCCCTGATGGATGACTATTATGTTATTAAAAAATAGATGCTCATGTATACATGAATCAGTATTTTTCAATATAATTGATCCTAGAAAGACTAAATCATCATTTCATATATTTGAAGTTCAAGGATTGGTAAACTTATGGTTTACCATTATTGATTCGATTGTATATAAAAAATTCATTATAATATCTATTTATGAATTCTAGTTACATATCTAGGTACCTCTTTTATCTTGTGTATCCATATGATATTCATTTTCAAGAATACAATTCATATATCTCATCAAGACTTCATATATAACAAAGTATTACGAATTTTTACTAATAGGTAGGAATATATTTACTCTTATCAAGTTATTAATTAATTATCTCCACCAGTAAATGTACTTATACGAGCATATACTAACTCATATATGAGTTCTATTGTATAATTTAATCAAAATGACATTTATAATTATTTTTATTCTAGATCAATGCATATAATATCTCTTGGATATTTTATTGTGAAAACTCATATTTGTCGTTATAATATACAGTTATATTGGTTGATGAATTCATAATATAATCACAACATGTTAGGACCATCACCAAGTAAATTATTTCATATTTTAGAACTTACAAAATATTTTGGAACTTCAGGCCCAAAAATTATTTTACAATACATCTAATTAGGATAGGATCCCCCATGTCTTTTGAAGCTAGTGAATGTGGTTACAATAATCAATGGGGAAGAATCTTCTAGATTCACAAAACACCCCTTATCCTTGTCTAAAATTATAATTCATAAACAAAATTTAGTTTGACAAATGAATCAGAAATTGTTCGATCAATCTTCATCAACTCTCAAATATTTATGATATCACAAATCATGTCAAAATTTTCATGAATAATTTAATTTTCTTCCAGGAATGAGATATAGTAATTAAAACTACATTCACATCGGGGAATTAATTTATTCATCGTATTTCATGATACATAAATGATAATTCATTATTTACAAATAATGATCATCTTACATAAAATATAAATTTTATAGATTATGATGATCATTTTTTTAACCACTTCAGGTGGTAAAATCATTTTCATAAAATATAACGGATTACAAAAAATATTTAATTCAATCATTTCATTTATTAACTATATTAATAGAAACATACAATTCAACGGATAAACGAATTACATGAGATGATATTGATAGTCCATAAGAATATGATAAATGATAATTTTTCCATTGATAGTACTACTATAGGAACAATAATTGATAATTGAAGAAATTATTCAATATATTTTCAAAGGAAATTATTTTAATATCAACATTCAAGGATGAACTATTTTATAAATATTAATAAAATTCATTTTTCTCTGTAAATATTTACTATCATCAAACCACTTATTGTGATAATATTATTATTATTTGTTATAAACAAACACAACACAATGATCATTTGGAAAACATCATATTCACCGCGAACATAATTTATAATAAAATAATGTATATTTTCATTCACTTTTGGAAATAAAATAATCATTTTTAATAAATATTCTTATTCAATCCAAGGAATAGAATAATTTTTTGGAGTTTTATAGTGTCTTCAAGACAATTGTATAAATATTCAATTTATAAATTTCATCAATTTAACCCAATTTGGGGGATTAATAAATATAAAATATATTTATGGTTGTTCATCAAGAACATTTAATTTCTCTAAAACATTTTATAAGAATGAAAGAAAGAGAACAGAAATAAAATAATATGTTATTTACAAATATTCAATGTAAATATCATCTTCGTTATGAGAATTTATAAATCATAATCAAACTTGAAACCTTTAGGGTGAACAAAGAAATAATTGAGATAAAAGTTCATGGTTCATGACATTATTAGCGAACTTCGGCTCAACATATGACATGTACATGATGTCAACCACTGATCACAAAACATCAGCTTGATGTATAATGGGTACATGATGTTCATCATTCAACCACTTTTTGATGGTGCTATTTCATTATTTTATTTGATGGATTATGTGTTTCAAAAAATTTACCACATTAGTTATTAATCAAATTCTCTTTAGGGAATGGCATAAAATTTTCCATTTGTGATTCATTACAGATTTTCAGAAGCTCATTATTTTTCTGGAAACAAAATCCTAAGAAAATCATATATTATTTTTAGATTTATCAGGTGGGGATGAATAAATGTAACAATATATTTCATATAAAATAAGACTCTCATGTTGGTGTAGCACTTTGAATTAGTGGAGTTGATGCACACGCGAAAGATTATGTCAAAAGAATAATGTTTTTAAAAAACATGTAACATACCTTTTACCCATGATACTTATCTAATTTGGATTATGACACCATTGTAATGATGCACAACGTGAAGAAGATGATAACACCGATAACGTGTTGTGAAATCGACCAAACACCGATTGAAATCGTGATGAATTTCAAAACCAGAAATGTAAGACCAGTCATTGACAAAGCACATCACTGATGAAGAGAGCACAGAATTTGTGTATGATGATGACAAAAACAAATGGAAATACTAATACAAGATAAATAGAATAAGTAGAGAACACAATGATGATCTAAAAGTCCACAAAATTTCATTAACATATCAATCTATTTATATATTACATGAGATCTGATCCAATAGTGAGAATATGGATGGTTGGACATTAAGAGGGAAATTAACTGGGAATTGAGGAGTCATTTTTATTTTCATAATTATGACATCCATTAATAATATTTCCTAACAATTATTATCAATAATAATTATGATAATTAAATATAACTCCAAATACAATTTAATTTAATTGAACAAAAATTATTTATGTCACCATTATTATTATTATTTAATTTAATAATAATAACAAATCCGCATTTAATTTTATTAACTCATCACCATTATTATTATTATTATTATTTACACTTGCCACATTGACCACTCCTAACCACCTCATCAGACGTCTGATTTCGTCCATCATCACATCCATTCCAAAAAACCTCCACCATGAGATCCCATGCACGATATCCTTTGGAAACCATCCCCATCATAGTGCACGTTGTCACCGTGTGCCAACCGAGAAAACAAGGGTTATCAAAACGATCCCAAACCACCTCTGATCACAAACACAAACCCGTTCACCAAACACCATCCCACTCATTTGTCAATTTTTCCCCAAACCTTCAATATGCATGTCATATGTTCTACCTCAAAGATTCTAGGGATTCAATCACACTCAAACCCACCCCATCAATGATGAATTATGACACTGTGGTCTAATGATTAAGAAATAGAAGAATGGTGGGGTAAAGACACCAATAACAACGGTGATAAGCTTCATTGCACAAGCATTCTTGACCAATGATTTAATAGTGGGAAAATCAAGGTGATAATCATTACATAATAAGAAATAAATTGAAAGGATAATTTATTTTAATACATGATCTCATGAAAAGGCTCAAATTAATGCAGTTCAAAGAGAGGGAATTGATCATGCAGAATATTTTAATTATAAGGGTGAAAAACCACATATAAAAAATTCTATCTCTATTTTGGATCAATCAATGATGAAGAACTTGTTTTCCAATGATTTGAGAGGATCCAATTTGTTTTCTACATCTCGATTCGCTTGATCATGGAGTTTCATCATTGTTTGATTTGATTCTCCAACAGAATAGAGGAGGGGAGATTCGCCGGTGGTGGGAGAATTATTAGCCAATCATGGTGAATTCTCTATAATGACATATTTATAGAAATTTGGTTAATGTTAAAAGAATTTAATTTATTTATTTATTAATTAATTATTCCACTTAAACATAATAGCAATGAGTTAGGGGTCTGAATGTCCCACACTGACTAATTTTGTATTGTGCCTAGGATGAACACTGCGTTCCAGACCCAAATATGGTTGAAAATTTATGATCCGATCAGTCGTTTAAAAGTTATATTGTTTTATTTAATTAACCACATGCACAATATAAAAAATATTTTATTTAAAAAAAGAATTCTAGGTTCAATTGGCCTTAAAATCACATTTGTCTCAACACCTTGATCTTGAAATATATATAGAAATATTTTAAAGTCTTAAAAGGAAAAAAACGAGTCTATACAATGAAAACCCATCTCCATAGAGATCCTTTAGAGAAATTATTAATAAAGTTAAGGTGAAGGAGTATAAAGGTTTCTCATTGGTCTCAATGAAGAAATCAATGCCATATAAGTATTAATCCCATCTTAAGCCCACCATGAGAACCAGATAAACATCTCTTATAGATAGGTGGGATACTCAGGCTAGCTACTTTAGTTCATTAGTAGATGACAATAACTGGGATGAGGAATTTGGAGATTGTAATCATTTAGAATATGAACTTTGATATTTTATATATATATTTTCTATTTGAATAATGGAAGAGATTTCATTACTAACTCTTCCTCATCTGCTTTATGCTACTATTTTTTCATCTCTCTTAATAAAGATTCTTTTACCTTGACCTTCTATAAAAAACAAATATTTATAAATATATTTATTAATAATAATTATTATAAATATATATATATATATAATTATAAGATTATAATAAATATATTTAAATAATAAATATTCAAAAAAAGGTCTACGTAGAGGTAAATATATTAAGCTTTTATTTAAAGAAGAAACTAAAAGATAACAAGAGAATATAAGAGGTCAAACAAAGAGACAATTCCTCATATGGAAAATTAATTTAATGACCATAAGATGAACGATCATTTTCATAGTCATAGTCAAATTCATTCAGAGTTTTCCACTCCAACTATGAATTACCTTTTCTGAGAATACTTAGGATCACTACATTGGACCTTTCCTGCTCCGAAGTGAACTTTCTATGTGATGCCTTGAAGATGTTCTGGTTGAAGCATTCATTGGTAAATTAAAAAAAGAATTATGTGACCTTCTTTTTAGTGGGATCAGAGTTAGGCCTTCAGTATTGATCATCTTTCCATTTCCATTTATGAAAAAAAAAATTAAAAGAAACATCGCCACCACTATCTAAAGGCAAGATACGGTTGGTGTCCAATAAAACTATTTTTTGCCCATTATCAATTCCATCATCTGAGATATTACCCGATTTAACAGAAGCTCCTAAATAAATAAAATCATTATAAATATATTGATAATAATTCATTTTCTATTGATCATCATATTTCTTGGGCCCATCCTCATGTGGAACATGTCTTGAGAATTCCGCTGTCAGTGGCTACACAATGCAGCCTTTCCCTTCACGGTATGAAAGAGAGTCCTCTAGTGAAACACACTAGACAAGAACCTCATTTATAGACTCATTCAATGCCTCATCAGGTTGTCAATTATCATCCCCTATATGCTTCCCATCCTGTCCAGGGCATTCATTAACAATCAAAATAGATTTACAATTATTAGAGAAATAATAAATAAATTATTTATATAAATATATATTATTATATAAATATATATCATTATATAAAATTATTTGTAATTATATTCAAATATTTTAAAATATATATCAAAATAATTGTAAAATTAAAATAAATATATTTATTATATTTATAAATGTAAAAATATATAAAAATATATATAATTATATTAAAATAGTTATAATTATATTAAAATATTTTTAAATATATTTATTTAAAATTATATATACCAAGATGGCTCAGTCATGGATTTGGAAACCAAAACCATTATTCAAAATGTATTAATAAAGGGAAAGTGTATAAGGAAGGAAGTGGGTCAATAAAGGCATAAAATGCCGACACACTACTATAAACTAGGTTTATCCAGCGCTAGGGCTATAAAATCACTGTTAAAGACCCCCTTTGTCAGTGTATGAAAAATCATTATTAAAGGGAGTATTTAATGATTTTTTAGTGTACTTAAATGGGGTCATTAATAGTTCTAAAAAATTCATTTAAACATGGCCCTTTATCAGTGTTTGTAAAAAAGCACTGATAAAATCTTCCATTTATCAATGCTATTAAATAGGCATTGATAAAGGGGTGGTCTTTATCATCATTAGTAAAAAAGAATTGATAATGGGGATATTTTAAAAAAATCATTAAAAATAGTTTATAAATATATGAATATATTTATATCACTATAAATATAGTATTTTTTAAATATGTTTTAGATAAGGAAAAATAGTAATTTACACTTAATATATAAGATATTTAGTGAAAACAGATTAAAAATTAAATAAAAAAATATTATTAATTAATAATTTTCTAATTATTATCGAGTAATAATCATTTAAAAATAATTTGAAGATAAATTATCAAAAACTAAAAAAAATTCTAAAAAAAGTTGAAAACGTAACTAAAACTTCAAACGATCATAAATTTTGATTAGAGTGTCATTTTGGGCTCTACCACATATCAAATGAAATATTGAAATGAGATTTATGCCATATTAACTAGGGGAAACCCCATTCACACTTTTTTAGGCCAAAAAAGGCCCAAAAGGCCTTCAAAATTGAGTTTGTACTCGGGGTACCCCAAATTTATAACATTCGATGGATTTTCAAACTTGGTTAAGGGGGCCTTATTGTCTGGTTTTTAGTGGAAACTAAACTTATTCCTAGGTATTATATTCATATTGATATTATGGTTTTTATTTTTATTTCTTTTCATATTGTACTATTATTTACAATCAAATATATAAAAAATACATATTCTTTTATATATTTATACATGAAAATTTAATTTTATAAATAAAAATGAAGAAACTTTGTGGTGTTTTCTTTTAAAAAAGTTTTTTATTTTTTGATAACGAATTATTTTGTTGAAGAATGTTTTTGAGTTACCGAATGTTGAAGTTACAGGTTGTTGAAGATTTTTTAAAGAGGATGTTGTTGAAGAATAAGAAGTCAGAAGATAAGAAAGTGTCTCAAAATTTATACACTAAATCAGACAATGCTTTGTTGATCTTAAAGTTCTCACAAATCATGAAAAGTTTCATGATAAAATCTTTTGAATAAATGGTGTAGAGGTTTGATAATTTTCTCTAAGAAAAATTCTGATAAAATTCAGAACCTGTTTTCTAAACCTGAAATCAAGAACCTGTTTTCAGAACCTGATTCTTGAGAAAACAAGAACCTGATTTCTGAATCTGAAAACCAGAACCTGTTTTTAGAACCTGATTCTTGAGAAAACCAGAACCTATTTTCGGAACTGGAAAACCAAAACCTATTTTCAAAACCTGATTCCGCATAAAACCAGAACATGATTTCTGAACCTGAAAACCAGAACCTATTTTTGAAACCTGATTCTAGAGAAAACCAGAACCTAATTTCTGAATCTGGAAACTAGAAAATGTTTTCGGAACATGATTCCTAAGAAAACCAGAACCTATTTTCTGAACCTGAAAACCAGAACATTTTTTGGAACCTAATTCCTGAGAAAACTAGAACCTGATTTCTGAACCTAAAAACCAGAACCTGATTTCGGAAACTGATTCCTGAGAAAACCATAACCTGATTTCTGAACCTGAAAACCAGAACCTGTTTTCAGAACCAGATTCTTGAGAAAACTAGAACATGGTTTTTGAACTTAAAATCCAGAACCTGTTTTTGGAACCTGATTCTTGAGAAATCCATATCCTGATTTCTGAATCCAAAAACCAGAACCTATTTTAAAAACGTGATTAATGAGAAAACAAGTTCATGATTTTTGAACCTGAAAACAAGAACCTGATTTCTGAACATGAATTCTACACAATTCAGAACCTAATTTTTATATAATTCGAAACCTGATTTTTGACCAATTCGGAACCAGATTTCTCGACAATTCGGAACCTGATTTCAGAGTAATTTGGAACCTGATTTCTAATTAATTTGGAGCCTGATTTCTGCATAATTAGTATTTTACGACCCGTCCACGGGGCCCGTGCCGTGACTACCCCAATCCTACCTTCCATAGGCCAGGGGCTGGAAACTAGAACCAAAGGCATAATCATGATAAATAGGGAATTCATTTCCTTGTAACCTGTAACACACACACAGTCTGAACACAAGCAGTAGAGGCAACAAGTACTAAAAATAGAAAATTAAAGTGCGCTGAAAGTAAATGGACATGTATACAAACCCAACTAAACAACAAGTACAAGTATAAGTAAAAAGGGAAAATCAGCTCCTAGAGAGTCCTCCTGAGGAATCCTACCTGAAGGGTAGGTGAAAAACTCTAACAACTCATCCATGCGGTGCGTCCCGTCTAGTCTAGATCCAAGCAGCCTCCCGTCTTTCACCCTCAGCCACGATCACTATTGTACGTCGTCTGCACAGAACACAACAAGGTGCGAGCGAAGCCCATGCAGGGGTGAGTATAAAAATACTCATTAAGGGACCCTAATACCCTTGAAGGTATCCCAGAATCCACAAAAGGTGAATCAAAGAAGAATGATACAATCATAAAGTATCAACCAACCCAACTGAGGTATATGCCCATACATATACCTAAGTTATCAATCATAGTCTGAATCCAACTCTCGAGCCCAAGGACAATCCAATCCACAAATGAAGTAAAGTCAATCACCATGATGATGATGGTTGAAAGACGTGACTCATCTCACACAAGTATATATCTTTCGTAGAGTGATAGAGATGATCAGATGTAGTTACTGATTCATCTAAGCTGTCGGACCCACACATGATATAGGACCAGCTAAGCTGTTGGACTCACACAGGATACAAGACCATCTATTCTTCATCTAAGTTGTCAGACCCACAGAGGATACAGGACCAGCTACGCTATCAGATCCACACAGGATACAGGACCACTTATTCTGTCAGACCCACAGAGGATTCTGGTAGATTATTCATCGCAGTCGAACCCATGAAGGATTCTGGTACAGTAGTCATCGGAGTCAAACCCACATAGGATTCTGGTACATTAGTCATCACTGTCGAACCCACATATATTCTGGTGTAGTAGTCATCGATGTTGAACCCATTGAGGACCTCGTCATCAATGTTGTAGCCAGCCATAGGGTTTCCGCACACATCATGCTTGATTCCGAGAGGGTCCGCTCCTTGAGCCAAGTTCTGATACATCAATGAAGTCCTGAGTTTATGTATCTCGTAGTTCTGTCTCATTGTAATAAACCCAACACGACAGACGGTGCATCAATCGGACACCCGGTCGGAGAGTTATTTGTATTTCAGTTCCAGGGGCCCGGTTGGATTTACACTAGATCCAAACCCGTCTATTTTCCAAATTTGTCCTAAACTTACATAAATTATTCCAAATGGACCATCTCGTCGTGAGTATCTCATTACTGCAGATGGCGCGTCAATCAGATGCGTGGTCTGGGAGTTATTCGCATTTAAGAGAAAACGGGCCCGACCTGACTAGCCCAGTGGGCTAGCAGGTCGCCCCATTTATGCGAATACGGGCCCAGCACGGTGGAGTGAGGCCCACCTATGGACCCATCCCGTACTGTGGGCCAGTCCGGTTCGCCTGGAGGCGCCAAGTGGGGCCGCCTCCTCCCATGCCCGGCCGGTCCTAGCCGACCGGTTCTTCCCGGCCCACACACGCAGCCCACGCAACGGGCCACAGTTCTTTCCACGTGGCGCATAAGGGCACCACGGTTCTCCAGCCCAGCTGGCACGCGGCCGGTTGGTTCGTCTAGCCGATCGGCCCGCTGATACGGGTCGCGGTCTTCCTTCACGCAACACCAGTGGGCGCCACGGTTCTTCCAGCGGTCCAACCGGTCGGCCCGCCCATAGTCCCGCGGTCTGGCTCCATGGCGGCCAGCTCGGTCGACCGCCTCCACACCTCCACCGTGGTGTGACGGCGTTGCGGTTCTGCTACCCTCCACGCGGTCCACCGCGCAGCGCGACGATGCCACACTTCTTCATCCGCCGCAGTTCTTCTCTGTCATGGTGCGACGACACCGTTCCCTTTCAGCTGCGCCTCTGTCGTCAACCAAATAAGATTTAATGGAGGGGCATCGGGCCTTGTCTGTTTGGCCCACGCCCTCCATGTTGGGTGATATCAATTGGCCCCCATCGAACCAAAGTAAACGTCGAAGAATGAGGATATAATTCATAATTATAAATAATCCAAATTCTCCCTACCTTGATTTCAGTGTTCATCGATGGAGTCGCTGAAGATAGACGTCGCTTCGTCGATGTCAGGAAAGAAGGTAGATGAAGACGGCGTTGTCGGCATTCTTTAAGTTTGGCGTTCCCTCCATTGTTCCAGTAATAGAAGGAAGAATATGTCCAAGGAAGAATTCGAACAATGGAGGACGTCGCCGGTGTTCTTCACATTCTGCATTGGTAGGAAGAGGCATTCTTCACGGGCGATGGTTCTTCTTTGGAGAGAATAATTCTACAAGGATTCTCCCAAGAGCTCCTCCCAATTCTCCCAACCAAAGAAAAATTATGCCAACTCTAACCATAATAATATAACACATATTGTTATGTTGGCATAATTAATTCAAAATAATTCAAAATAAAAGAGCCAATTAATTAATTTCAAGATTAGATAATTAATTGTGAGAGAGAGTTGGCACCATAATGAGGGAAGGTGGAAGGTGGAGGGTTTAACCCACTTAAATGGGGGCTTCCAAGGGTTTCAAGCCCATGTGGGCCCCACCTAGTAATATCCTCCCAAGGGTGGTTATGTGCGGGTGGGCCCCACCACTAACTTCTCTTTGGAGGATTTAACCACCACACATAAAAAAATATGCTAAACATATTTTTTTATTCATTTTTTATTTAGATATCCCCCAAAATTAACTTCCAACCTCGATAAAATGCAACTGTGGTAAAGGTCTCCTTAAGAGAATACCAACACTGCGAGTTCATCGGGGTTCTCAGATTTCAATTCCGAGCACCGGTTCAAAACATATAAAATCCTGCTCGTACGTTTAGTGAACGTACCCAAAAAAGACTTTAGAAATTGATTCTGGGCACACCGGGCCTTGGAATCAAGCGTCATTAGAAACTGCAGACTCATAAAATCGCCATATATTTAAAAAAATTCCAAGGAATTTTCGGGTCTTTACATTCTCCCCACCTCAAGGCTTTACATCCCCATAAGTTACAACACACACTAAGAGAACAAATGGGGGTACTGAGAACAAATCTGAGCGTCCCGCTCCAATGTTCTCTCCTAGAGGTTCACATGCTGCCAGTGAATGCGCACCAGAGGAATCGACCGTCCACACATGACCTAATCCTTTCTATACTCAATTTCCACTAGAACCTCCGTGAAAGTTGCCCTGTCATCAATGTCCAAATCCCCATGGTTGATGATGTGGGACTAGTCATGCACGTATCTCCTCTGCTGAGATACGTGGAAGACGTCGTGCACCGGGTGCAACTGAGGTGGATGAACCAAGCGGTATGCCACCTCGCCTACTCTTCTGAGGACCTATAATGGTCTGATTATTCGCATAGATAACATTCCACCTTGACCAAATATCTACAGACCTTGTTGAGGTGAGACCCATAAAAAGATGTGGTCACCATCATCGAAATCTAGTGGTCCTCGTCTCCTATCCGCATAGGATTTCTGCCTGCTCTGTGCAGTCTTTATCCGCTCCGGGATGATCTGTACCTTCTCTGTCATAGCCTGCACCATCTCTGGTCCTACAAGTGATGACTCCCCTGGATTAGTCTAGCATAGAGGTGAACTTCAAGGTCGGTCATACATTGCCTCATAAAGTGACATCCCGATGGTGGAGTGGTAGCTGTTGTTGTACGCAAACTCTACCAAGGGTAAGTGATCCTCCCAGCTGCGAACAAAGTTGAGAACACTTTCACTGAGCATGTCCTCGAGTGTCTAAATTTTCCTCTCAGTTTGACCATCCGTCTGAGGATGGAAGGCGGTGCTCAAGCGAAGCTACGTCCCAAAAGCCTCTAGTATCCCATTCCATAGCCGGGAAGTGAAATGGGCATATCGATCGGAGACGATCTTCAAAGGAACACCATGAAGCCATATAATATCCTATATGTAGAGGTGTCCCAAGCTCTCTATTGAGCCCTGCTCTCTGATCGGTAGGAATTGGGCCGACTTGGTGAGTCGGTTAAAAATCACCCAGATAGAGTCATGTCCTCTGGATGTACATAGAAGTCCCATCACAAAATCCATGGATATCTCGTCCCACTTCTACTCTGGAATATCTAATGGATGAACTAAGCCTGCTAGAACCTGGTGCTCCGCCATCACTTCTTGACAAGTGAGGCATCAGGAAATAAACTCTGCTACCGCCTTCTTCATACCTGGCCACCAGTGATGTCGTCTAAGGTCCTAATACATCTTCGCCACTCCTGGATGCACCACTGGAGGGGAAGTTTGGAACTCCCTCAACACCTCCTCATGTAGTGCAATTGATACCATGGTACATCCTCTGAAGAGGATGAAATGCTCCCCACCTTCAGAAAACCCATCAGGTGCCTACCGTGAGGATATCTGAGCACGTCGCATCTCACATTCAATGTTCCCATGTTGTGCCTCTATGACTCACAAAAGAAGTGGGGGAGTGTGATGTTATTAATATTTTCATGACTTATTATATCCCCCCTTTACTTATTTTATATGAAATGTGCATAATTTGTGTGAAATATTAATGTTTTAATATTAAGTATAATTTTTTAGCATTTTTAGAAGTAGTCCAATTGAGTCTGTTTAATATTTTAGCAATAACTGTCCCTATACTGTTCCAAATTGTGTGGTTCTTGTTTTTTAGGATTCTCCTTTCAATATAAAACATTTCCTTAGAAGGTACCATGAGCCAATTCTGTCATTTGAAGGGTCATATGGTCCTCACAAACAAGACCAAAGAACCTGTGAACAAACCAGACCATCCTTGAAGATTGATTTACTGGGATCAATCCAGAAGTCCAAAAACATTAAATCTCCAACATAATTCGGGGGACACTAAATTTCATCTTGGATAAAAATTTCAAGCTCTAAATCCAATTACAATGGGCCCAAATAAAGATTTAAAGTCCAGCCCACCATTCTGGCCTAGAATTAAAATCATTATAGTATGCATGATATATCTCATGATTTAGGCATCAAATCGAGCTGAGATTTTGCATTGTGAAAGAGGAGATATAGACGGCCGACTTTGTTTAAGAAACCATTCGGATTTGAAGGAATATTCATATTCTAAAACCCTTTCATATCATGGACTTCAAAAATACTGGATTGAAATAGACAGTTTAACTTTGTTTAATCAACCGGCCATAACTTTTGATCCGTAAGTCCAAATGACTCCAAATTTTGAGAGTAGTCGGCCACCATTATTCTTTACAACTTTAAGAAGGATATATTTGAATATTCGGCTGTCTGAATAGCAAAATTTGCGATGCAAGTGGAGGGACAGATTGGGAATGCAAACAGTCCACTCCTTGGGCTATAAATACTCTCCCCTTCTCTCCTTGAGAGGGGTTGGAATTTCAGAAGAGAGGATATCATATTGGCACGACCAAAGATTTTACAAAGGCTTCGGAGGACCTGCCATACTCAAGTGTTCACTTGAGAGACCTTTCATCCTCTCTTTGTTTTCACTTACTTTTGTGTTCATCATTTTTGTAATTTTGTAAGTCCTTTCTTTTGTAATTTTGTTTTAAATATGTTTCTTCTTCAATATCTCTTATTATCCTCAACCTTCTGTATTTTAATATTAATATTATTAAAATAGTTTAAATTCATTTGAATCCCCTTCCCTTCTTTTTCTTCCTCATTCAATCAAAAATCCATTTTTAATTATCATCATCGTTCGTGTGTGTGTGTCAACGTACCACTCTTTTCTAATCCCTTTCTTTTTCTTATATTCTTAATTTATCATCATAATTATTTTAACCAGAATATTAAACATCCAAATGGTTGAGTAAATCTCTCATTGGGGCGAGTTATAATTCGGGGATGTTAAGTGATTGAGAGTTTTGCTCGATGAGTATTCTTTAAATTAATATTGTGTATGTTAAACTTAATATGTCATGGATTAATGATATGTTTTGTTTAACGAGTAGTTTCCATGGATTATTAGAACTATTAATACACTACCATAAATAAGTTTTAATTTAGATTAGAACCCTAAGTTAAGTTAATGCTTGGATTAAATCCTTCACACTTAGGAATTCCAATCAACGTTAACTTATGACATGGGTGTTAATTTAATGCAATATAGAGTAAGGCTCAAGGATATCACATGCTTAAATCCCCAATGAAGAACTCACCCCAATCTTTATCAATTTGGTAAATCAAACATCATCCATAAATCATTTCAATTAAGCTCTGCAAACAAACCCCCCTAATCAAAATACAATCAACTAAAAACAAACGACTATTACAAAGTATCATCGCCGAGGATTCGACCTGAGTACTGCTATACACATTAGCAGAGCACCGGAATTTTGACCGGTCGATAGGCGACAATCGGCCGTGCGTTTCAAATGGCGCCGTTTCCGGGGATGGTGCTTTAAGTAGTCATTAGTTTCTGGTTATTGTCAAAAAAACCAAAAAAAACAAAATTTTAAAAAAAAAATTGAAAAAAATCACAAAGAAAAACCCGTCTTCTCATAAAAATCATAAACTGAAAAAAAAAATACAAAGAAAAACTTGCCTTCATCATCCTTTCTAAATCTCTCTGAATATCCCGTAGCCTCCCAAATAATACCTCGGATTTGTTTGACCCTAAAATTGATATAAATCTTCGTTGACTTAGGAGGACCATTAGGGATAACCAAATCACCCAAGAACCAATCATTGTCCTACCAATTGAATTCGATATGGCCAATCCTAGGGAACAAAAATTGAATGAACTTGCTGCCCCTGATATGAATTACCAACCCCTTGGTATTCAATATCCAAACATAGAGGCTGACTTCGAACTCAAATCGGGTTTGATTCATCTTCTACCTCATTTCCATGGGCTAGCCGGCGAGGATCCGCATCTACATCTCAAAGAGTTCCAGGTGGTGTGCTCTACCATGAAGCCTCAAGGGGTTTCTGAAGAACAAATCAAACTCCAAGAATTCCCTTTCTCCCTAGCTGACTCTGCCAATTCAGGGCTCTACTACCTCCCTCCTGGTTCCATAACTACATGGAATGACATGAAGCGTCTCTTTCTAGAAAAATTCTTTCCTGCTTCTCGTACCGCTTCCATCCGAAAGGAAATAAGTGGTATCCTTCAATTCCCAAATGAATCACTCCATGAGTACTGGGAGAGGTTCAAAAAGCTTGTTGCAACCTGCCCACACCATAAAATCCCTGACCAACTCTTGATCCAATACTTCTATGAGGGGTTATTGGCTATGGAGAGAACTCTCATTGATGTCGCAAGTGGCGGTGCTCTTGTTGATAAAACTCCTGCAGCTGCAAGAGATCTCATAAGTTACATGGCTGCAAACACACAACAATTCCATACTCCAGCACATGCTCAAGTCAAACAGGCCCAAGATAATCAATCCATAGAGCCTAACAAGATGACTGAGTGGATGAGTGAACTTACAGGTCTTGTGCGTCAACTAGCGGTGGCTACCAAATCCCCAACCTCCTCTTCTCTGCAATCAATGTTTCCTGGACCTATCAAAAACTGTGGAATCTGCAACTCTTCATCTCATCCAACTGACACATGTCCACAACTTCAAGAGGATCAATCCGATTCATCTGGACCAATGGAGCTCAATGTAGCATATTCTCAGTGGAACCCCAACCCTCAACAATCAGGTCAGTTTGTTAGAAACTTCAACCAACCTCACTCTGAGCCCTTCTCTTCTTCCTTTAACCAAGGCCTTAGGTATGGTAATCCCATATCTCATCCCCATCAATTCCCTCCTCAAAATCCAAACCAATTTCAATATAGTCATGGTGGTGGTAACTTCCATCAACCTTATCCTTTTGTTCCTCAACCTCAAAGGAACAATCCTCCTCCTGGATTCCATTATCCTAGTGAGCCTTCCCAATTCCAAAACCAATACAATCGCTTTCACAAGAACCAAAATCAAGGTAATCCCAATCCGGGACAAGCCTCTTCTTCCAAGCAACCATGGGAAAGTGCAGTGGAAGATCTTGCCTCCTTCACCCGTTCTAGCCTTAAAAACATTGAATCTCAAATAGGTCAACTTGAATCCCACCTGAGCCAGCAACAACAATCAAATTCCTCCCAACTCCCAGCTCAACCATTACCCAACCCCAAGGGTAATGTAAGTGCAATTTCACTTAGATTAGGAAAGCAACTTGCTATGCCTCAAGATAAATCCTCAAACCCTTCTTTAAATGTTGACCTAGAAAATTAAAAGAAAAAGAAAATTGAAAATGAATCTGAATCCATTCCCTCACCTCTTTCCATTCCACTTAGGAATCCAATTCCTTTTCCTCAAGCTGTCTCTAAACCGAGGAAGTCCTTTGAACCTGATCCTGAAATGCTCGACATGTTTAGACGTGTTGAAGTCAACATTCCCCTCTTAGATGCCATAAAACAAATTCCTAAGTATGCCAAGTTTCTCAAGGATTTGTGTACCCATAAGAGGCAACTTAGGACCTGCGAAAATGTTTCCACCCAGCAGTCTATTCCCATAAAGTGAAAATATCCAGGGACCTTTACAGTCCCATGCCAAATTGGAAGTTCCAACTTTGATGATGCACTCATAGACCTAGGAGCCTCAATTAATGTCATTCCCAAATCCATCTTCTATAACCTTGGTCTAGGTCCCTTGCACCCAACGGGTGTTGTCATTCAGTTAGCCAATCGAAGCACAGCCAGTCCTGAGGGAATAATTGAGGATGTCCTTATCCGTGTCAATGATCTTATCTTCCCTGCTGATTTCTATGTCCTTGACATGGATGGTGAGACGAACTCTTCTCGATCTCCCCTAATTCTAGGAAGACCATTTCTCATGACTGCGAGAACCAATATTGATGTCCATTCAAGCATCTTATCCAAGGAATTTGGTGACCAACTGGTCAAGTTCAACATTTTCCAAGCCATGCGATACCCATCTGAGGATCACTCTGCATTCTTAATCCAAGCTTCTGAGGACACTTCTAAGAGTAAATTGAACCCCATTACATCATGTTCATCCTGTTCTGAAGAGATAGGATGTTGTGAAATCTATACCATGATTAACAAAGTCATAAATGGTGAAGTTGATGTGGTCCTCTCATTCATAGACTCCATCAATCTAGAGGAACTTGAAAACTCTCTTGAATCCCACAGCAACTCTGATCTCTACTGCTCCACCTTGGACAGCGTTGAGAAAAACAAATCTGAAGAAACTGAAGTCCCTTCCTCCATTTTTGAGTTGTCTAGCCCAAAAGTGAAAGATGAGATTGATCTGAAACCTCTTCCTACACACCTTAAATATGCATTCATCTTCCATGATCACTCATATCCTGTTATTATCTCTGCCACACTTACTGAAACCGAGGAGTCCAAACTTGTTCAAGTGTTAGAGGAAAACAAAAAGGCCTTAGGTTGGACCCTAGATGACATACCAGGAATCAAACCTGCCCTTTGCATGCATCACATCCATCTTGAGGAATCATCCAAACCAATTAGACAACCAAAAAGGATACTCAATCCACTCATCCTTGAGGTAGTTAGGGAAGAGATCACCAAGATTCTTCAAGCTGGTATTATCTACCCAATTTTTGATAGTGAATGGGTTAGTCCAATTCAAGTTGTACCTAAGAAGGGTGGGATAACTGTTGTCACAAATGAACATGGAGAGGTAGTCACAACTCGAGTGAAGAACAAATGGCGTGTATTCATCGATTATCAAAAATTGAATGCTGAAACACGAAAAGATCACTACCCTCTTCCATTCATTGATCAAATGCTAGACAGATTAGCCGGAAAGTCACACTATTGCTTTCTTGATGGATACACTGGCTATTTTCAAATCCCAATCTCACCTCAAGATCAAGAAAAGACTACTTTCACATGCCCCTTTGGAACATATGCATATAAAAGAATGACTTTTGGCCTTTGTAATGCTCCTACAACATTCCAAAGGTTTATGATGAGTATCTTTTCAGAATTCATAGAACACTGCATGGAAGTCTTCATGGATGAATTTACCATTTATGGTGAGTCATTTGAATCTTGTTTGCATTCACTCTCTCTAGTCCTTCAAAAGAGTGTCAAGTGTAACCTTGTGTTAAATTTTGAAAAATGTCACTTCATGGTTGCAAATGGAATTGTTCTAGGGAACATAGTTTCAAAATATGGTATTGAAGTTGATCCTGCCAAAATTGAAGTGATCCAATCACTTCCTCCACCCACTTCTGTTCGAGACATCCGTTCATTCCTCGGTCATGTCGGTTTCTATCGGAGATTCATCCATAACTTCAGTAGGATTTCCCTCCCACTCACTCAGTTGCTCCAAAATGATGTCACCATCCATTTTGATGAGGTTTGAAAGAGAGCCTTCATTGAACTCAAAACTGCTCTTACATCTGCCCTGATAATCCAACCCCCAGATTGGTCCTTACCCTTTGAGTTAATGTGTGATGCTTCTAATAGAGCTGTTGGGGCTGTTCTTGGTCAAAGAAGAGAAAACATTCCTCATGTCATCTATTATGCCTCAAAAACATTGTATGAAACTCAATCTCACTACACTGTGACTGAAAAGGAACTTCTAGTAGTGGTTTTTGCCTTAGATAAATTCTGGTCCTATCTCTTAGGTGCCAAAATCATCATCTTCACAGACCATTCTACTATTAAGTTCATACTCAAGAAAAGTGATTCCAAAACAAGGCTAATAAGATGGATTCTAATGCTCCAAGAGTTTGACCTTGAAATCAAAGATAGACCTAGAAAAGAAAACCCTGTGGCTGATCACTTGAGTAGAATTTCTAATTCTTCTCATTCAGAAATCATCGATCCTAAATTTCCAATTGAGAACCTTTCATCTCTCACTCCAAAACTACCATGGTATGCTCCAAATGTAAATTACATGGTTTCTGGTGTTTTTCCTAAAACATTTTCAAAAGAACAAAAAATGAAGTTGAAAAGTGATTCAAAATACTATTTTTGGGAAGAAAATAAACTTTGGAAAACTGGGGCATACATTGTAATTAGGAGATGTGTTGATGAAGATGAATATTCTTCCATCTTAGAATTCTGTCACTCAAGGCCTGGTGGTGGCCACTTTGGACCACAAAGGACCTCCCGAAAGGTCTTAGACTATGGATTCTTCTAGTCTTCCCTCTTTGAGGACTCACATGAGTTATGTCAATCATGTCCCACATGCCAAAAGTTTGGCATAATCTCCAAAAGAAATGAAATGCACCAAAATACCTTAATCTTTTGTGAAATCTTCGATGTTTGTGGTATTGATTTCATGGGACCATTTCCCCCTTCCAATGGATTCTCATACATTCTTCTTGCGGTCGATTATGTTTCAAGGTGGGTTGAGTCCAAACCCACTAGGAAGGATGATGCTCATACTGTTAGTGAGTTCCTAAAGACCCACATCTTCCAATGATTTTGCACACCACATGCCTTGATCAGTGACTTAGGAACCCATTTTTGTAATAGAACCATGGAATCTCTTCTGAAAAAAATGGGGTTGTACATAAAACTTCAACTGAATATCACCCCCAAACAAATGGAATGGCTGAACTTTCTAATAGAGAAGTGAAAAGAGTTCTAGAGAGAATTGTAAAACCCACCAGAAAAGACTGGCCTGAAAGACTTGGTGAAGCACTTTGGGGTTATCGAACTGCCTATAAAACACCCATTGGGATGTCTCCTTTTCAGCTTGTTTTTGGTAAATCATGTCAATTACCAGTTGAAATACAACATAAGTCATTTTGGGCAGTGAAAACATGTAATTTTGATCTTGAAAAATCTAGTGAAGAAAGATTGTTGCAATTAGATGAACTGGAGGAGCTTCGACTTGAATCCTATGAGAATTCCAATCTGTACAAAGGGAAGGCTAAGGTACTCCATGACAGACACATCCTGAGAAATGTATTTCATGAAGGTGAAAAGGTAATGCTCTTCAATTCTCGATTTCAGCTTCACCCAGGTAAGCTTAATTCTCGTTGGGATGGTCCTGTTGTTATTACTAACGTTTACCCATTTGGTGCAGTGCAAGTCCAAGACCCCTCCTCCAAAAGGAAATTTACGGTAAATGGACATCGGTTGAAGCATCACTATGAGAGGAAACAAAATCCTGGATCATCATCTACTTCCATTGGATCCACAGTAGACCCACCACTGGATGGAGATGGAAACCCACAAAATCCAAACCAGGGGGCACCTCTTTCCCTTTAACTCTCTCTATATCTTCCTATCTCTACCTCTTTCTTATTCTTCCTCTCTCTTTCATTTTTTTACCACTTTATTAATCAAACCCTTTCTTTTTATCTTTCTTGTGTGGGTGTGTATTTTAAACAAAACCTTAAAAACTAAAAAAAACCAAAAGAACACAATTACTTAAAAAAATTACAAAAAATGATTCATGCTTACTCACCATTGAGTTTTGAAATTTTGTCCAACCATTTTGGGGATTTAATAGACATGTTTTCTTCTCAAAAATTTTGTATTTTCATTATGACTTTGGATAATGAATTTTGTGTCAAAACCAACACATTTTGAATGCTCAATTTTTGATTTGGAAAATTATTTTCCCCAACCGTGAGAACAAACATTTGCTTTCATGCCAAGGCCACCTATGGACATCTTTTCAAAGTGTGTGTTTTCACCACCATTTGTGAGTCTTGAGTTTGTGGACCTTCGAGCTGAATTTCCTACCTTAGTGTGTATTAATATGATAGAGGCATTTTCTGAACCACATGAAAATCACAATAGCCAAATAGCCTCCCATTTCCCTTACATTAATCCTCCTTTTGAAATCTCCTTTGAGCCTATGAAAACCTTTTCTTTGATAGCCACATTACAAGCCAAATACCTTATCCCACCCAATATCAACAAGGATTTTCATTGCATAAGTTTTTGAAATTTAAGTGTGGGGGGGAATGGATTTCATTTTTGGGTATCATTTCCTTACTTTCTGGTGTGTTATCATATGCTTGAGGGAAAGAATCCATTTTATTTTGGGGGGGGGGAGTTTATCATTTAGTGGTATTTGGGAATGTATTGTATAAATTATATTTAAAAGTGTTCAAAAAAAAATCAAAAAAAAAATGAAAAAATGGGTTGTGTCTTGAGTAGGTCAAAAATCACTCTTTCTCAAACTTTGATCTTGTTATAACTATTACAATTAGTGTCGTGAGGAGATCAAACATGGGTTGGGATATGAGTGTGAGATCTATTTTAAGGTCAACTTTCGAAAAAAAATGAAAAAAAAAAGAACACTTGCATTATATTCTTATATCATTGGGAGAAGTTTTGTGTCTTGTAAACATTAAATCATCTCATTACCATCATATTTTCGTCTTCTATTGTGTATTTCTTCACACAATCATTCCCTTGTAAATATGTGTGTTCATTTCCTTCCATGTTTTATTTCAAAAAAAATGCGCATTGCTTTTTCTATGATGGTATTTTAACCCCCTTATTCTCTGTCTTGGACATTATATTCCTACCATCCCATAGCCACAGAAAAACCCTTTAAAAAGACCTTTTGATTTTTGTGCACTTTGGATAGGGATTGTAAACTGAGAGCTCTTTTCAAACTCTAAGATTTTGACTTTTGGTTGGTGAAAGAGTGAACCTCCACAAATGAATTTTATCATCTTGAGAGGTGTGTGTTTTGAGTGTCCACATTTTCCATTTCTAAATTTAAACATGAAAAAAATGAATTAGTTCTGTAACATTGTTTCTGTAACAACTTGTGGTGGATTTCAAAATGGATGAGTGAAATAGTCTAAACCTCCCCTGATTGGAGAAAACAAAATTTTAATATTTGTTGGTGAGTAAAAATGATTTTGTCATGTTTTTGTATTTGTTGCACATGAGGAGATGTACAAAGCTAAGTGTGGGGGATTTGATGTTATTAATATTTTCATGACTTATTATATCCCCCCTTTACTTATTTTATATGAAATGTGCATAATTTGTGTGAAATATTAATGTTTTAATATTAAGTATAATTTTTGAGCATTTTTAGAAGTAGTCCAATTGAATCAGTTTAATGTTTTAATAATAAATTTCACTATACTGATCCAAATTGTGTGGTTCTTGTTTTTTAGAATTCTCCATTCGATATAAAACATTTCATTAGAAGGTACCATGAGCCAATTATGTCATTTGATGGGTCATATGGTCCTCACAAACAAGACCAAAGAACCCGTGAACAAACTGGACCAGCCTTGAAGATTGATTTACTGGGCTCCATCTAGAATTCTAAAAACATTAAATCTCCACCATAATTTGGGGGACACTACATGTCATCTTGGATAAAAATTTCAAGGCTCAAATCCAAGTACAAGGGGCCCAAATGAAGCATTGAAGTCCAGCCCACCATTCTGGCCTAGAATTAAAAGAAGTAGAGTATGCATGACATATATCATGATTTAGGCATCAAATCGAGCTGAGATTTTGCAGTGTCAAAGAGGAGATATAGGTGGCCGACTTTCGTGAAAAAACCATTCGGATTTGAAGGCATCTTCATATTCAAAAACCCTTTCACATTATGTACTTCAAAAAGACTGGATTGAAATAGACAGTTTAACTTTGTTTAATCAACCGGCCATAACTTTTGATCCGTAAGTCCAAATGACTCCAAATTTTGAGATTAGTCGTCCACCATTATTGTTTACAACTTTGAAGAAGGATATAGTTGAATATTCGGCTGTCTGAATAGCCAAATTGGCGATTAAATTGGAGGGACAGATTTGGAATGAAAACAGTCCACTCCTTGGGCTATAAATACTATCCCCTTCTCTCCTTGACAGGGGTTGGCATTTCAGAAGAGAGGATATCATATTGGCATGACCAAAGCTTTGAAAAAGTCTTGGGAGGACCTGCCATACTCAAGTTTTCACTTGAGAGACCTTTCCTCCTCTCTTTGTTTTCACTTACTTTTGTGTTCTTCATTTTTGTAATTTTGTAAGTCCTTTCTTTTGTAATTCTGTTTTAATGAAAGTTTCTTCTTAAATATATCTTATTATCCTCGACCTTCTGTATTTTAATATTAATGTTATTAAAATAGTATAAATTCATTTGAATCCCCTTCCCTTATTTTTCTTCCTCATTCAATCGAAAATCCGTTTTTAATTATCATCATCGTTCGTGTGTGTGTGTCAACGTACCACTCTTTTCTAATCCCTTTCTTTTTCTTCTATTATTAGTTTATCATCATAATTATTTTAACCAGAATATTAAACATCAAAATGTCTGAGTAAATCTTCCATTGGGGTGAGTTATAATTCAGGGATGTTAAGTGATTGAGAGTTTTGCTCGATGAGTATTCTTTAAATTAATATTGTGTATGTTAAACTAAATATGTCATGGATTAATGATATGTTTTGTTTAATGAGTGGTTTCCATGGATTATTGGAACCATAAATACACTACCATAAATAAGTTTTAATTGAGATTAGAACCCTAAGTTAAGTTAAGGCTTGGATTAAAGCCTTCACACTTAGGAATTCCAATCAACGTCAACTTATGACATGGGTGTTAATTTAATGCAATACAAAGTAAGGCTCAAGGATATCACATGCTTAACTCCACAATGAAGAACTCACCCCAATATTTATCAATTTGGTAAATCAAACATCATCCATAAATCATTTCAATTAAGCTCTGCAAACAAACCCCCCTAATCAAAATACAATCAACTAAAAACAAACGACTATTACAAAGTATCATCGCCGAGGATTCGACCCGAGTGCTGCTATACACATTAGCAGAGCACCAGAATTTTGACCGGTCGATAGGAGACAATCGGCCATGCATTTCAGAGTGATTGTGAGAGACTGCAGAAAGGCTACTCCATCTCTATCCACAAATGATATCTGCAATGTGGCTAGCTACTCGGTCGCCGCTCCTAGCATCTGAATGCCTGATCTTCTGTCGATAGCATCTACTACAACGATCCCCTTCCTATGAGTATAGAATATATTGAAGTCATAGTACTGGATGAACTCGATCCATTGTAACTGTCTCAGGTTCAGTTCCTTATGCGAGAATATGTACTTGAGACTCTAGTGGTTAGGTTAGACTGTAAAATGCATGCCCATCAGATAGTGCCTCCACATCTTCATGGTGAAGACCACTACTGCTAACTCCAGGTCATGGGTAGCATTGTTCTACTCATGTTATCACAACTTCCGTGAACCATAAGCAATCATTGCTCACTCCTGCGTCAGGACACACCCAAGTCTGGTCCCTGATGCGTCGTAGTAAAAAAACATACCCAACGCCTTCCTCCGGTAGCTTCAAGATGGGCACACTGGTCAACTTATGCCTCAGCTCCTGAAATCTCTACTTGTATCTCTATGACCACATGAATGGTTTCCCCTTCTTTGTCAATGTTGAAAACAGTGCCACAACTCTGGTGAAATCTAGCACAAATCTCTGATAGTACCCAGCCAGTCCCAGGAAACTTCCTACCTCCGTCACACTTCTGGGTGGGTCCCAAGAAAGTACTACCTCGATCTTCGCTGGATCCACTGCAACTCCAGCCTCCAAGATGATGTGTCCCAAAAAATGAACCTCTAAAATCCAGAACTGTAACTTCAAGAGATTACCATAAATTTGGTGCTCTCGGTGTGTGTCCAGTACTACCCGCAAATGGTAGGAGTGCTCCTCCTCTGTAGTCGAGTAAATCAGTATGTTGTCAATGAATACTACGATAAAGCGATCAAGGTAAGGCCATAAGATTCTATTCATGAGACTCATGAACACTGCCGGTGTGTTGGTTATGCCAAAGGGCACAACCAAGAACTCGTAGTAGCCATACCGACAGTTGAAGGTCATCTACTGCACATCCTCATCCCGAACTCTGATCTGGTGATAGCCTAAACTAAGGTCTATCATTGAAAATCATCGTGCTCCCTTGATCTGATCAAAGAGGTTGTCAATCCTCGGGAGTGGGTACTTGTTCTTCACGGACATCTGGATCAGGCAATGGTATTCAAAACACAGTCACAAGCTCCCATCCACCTTATTTGCGAACAAAATCAGAGATGCCCAAGGTGAAACACTAGGTTGGACAAATCCCTTCCCCTGCAAGTCCTCCAGCTGTACTCGCAGCTCACAAAGCTCAGCGAGAGCCATCCAATGTGCTGGATTAGATATCGGTGTCGTCTCGGGGTACAGGACAATGTAGAAATCAACCGCTCTGATGGGAGGTAGTTTTGTAACATCTTCATGGAAAACATCCGCGTACTGATCCACCACAACCGGAAAAATCAGACTCCGCACATCCACTTCTCTGAGGATGAGACTAGCCAAATGATACGTGAATGGATTCCCCCTCCTCTCTGTAAGTCAATCATGCACTGAAAAGGCTCCCTTCTCGCTGGTGAAGGTGAACCTGGTCCCATCCATGAAGATACACCACACTTTGCGCCTAATACAGTCAATCTAAGCATGAACTATTGATAACCAATCTATACCCAAGACGATGTTGTAAGGCCTCGGTGTCACTACAAGAAGATCTGAGTCAAAGCACTCAACTCCTAGAGTATTCTCACACTGCTGGCACCAGTGCGTAATCGTCAAGTCTGCTCCCATAGGAGTCTCTAACCGTAAGGATTGAGCCAATGGATCCATCGGAATCTCTGAGCTCCGAACGAGGGAAGTGGAAATAAAAGAATGACTCACATCTGTCTCTATAAGTACTGCAGAAAAGGTGGAGTAGACACATATAGTACCTTGAATCATAACAGGTGTGCCATGGTTGTAGGCCTCGACAGCCTGGAGCTGAGAAAGCCTCTTTCTGCCAGCTCCCTGTGGTCAGGGTGGACCTCCTGGTGATGGTGGTGGTAGAGCCTCGAAATGTCGTCCACCACCCGCTGCTCGGCCAGCTTCTTTGCCACGTCCGCCTGCTCCCGGCAGACCACCATGGTCAAACCTATGCCTCTGCCTAGGAGGTCCCTCTACTGTCCTATTCTCATCGGCATGGAGAGTCGCACAGTCTCGAGCCATGTGACCCTACCCGCTGCATGCATAGCACTGCCTGCTCCTCGTATAGCTAGCTCTGTCTCATGTGCCCCGCACAACTGAACCTGTATCCTGAGGTCACCCACCTGATGGCCTAGTCTGCTTGGACCTCTGTGTCTTCTGCATACTGTCGGCTGTAGAATAATCGTCTACATTTCGCCCTGTGGTGGGTTTCACAGCTGGTGTCTGCTCATTAAGGAAACTCTCCACTAGAAGGGCTCGCTCCAGCACCCCCACCTGCGTTGGGATACTGAGGGGAATCTTCAAAGCCCTAATCTCATGCATAAGTCCCTGATCAAAGGTTTGGGCCCTGAAGAACAGGTCTCGTACCATATCTGTGGACTATCTCAAGAGGTCATTGAACCTCACTGATTACTAAGCTACTGTCATGTTGCCCTGCTGCAGATGAAGTAACTTCTGAATCCACACTACACGAAGGGTGGCTGTAAAAATCTCTGAGCAAAAGAGACTCTCGATGTCTTTCCAGAGTAATGATGCCTTGTCATGCACCTGGAGCATCAGGCTCAACTAGATGCATGCTGCTGTATGCAGGAGACTCGTGGAAAAGATCACCATGAGGTCGACTAGTGTCCCTACTAATTTGAAAATTCTCACAACATCCACCGACCAATCCTCCTCTACTTGTGGGTCTGTCTCCCCCCGGAACCTGGGTGGCCTCTAGTGCTAGAACTCATGCAACGCACTCATGTGGCGTGAACTCTCTGCTGTTGGGGATGGTGGTATCGGTGGCCCATCAGGTAGTGGTATCACTGGTGCCTCTGCTATGATGGGGCCTTGCACTGAGGCCTCGTCGCTCGGTGGGCTACCATCTCGTATGAAACTCAGAACCCTAACTGGCAGCCTTCGTGGGGACATCCTAAAAAGAAATAGGTGCTCCAAGGTTAAAATAGTATACCTGGTGAGTTGACATAAAGTAATCACGAAGAAAACTTTTTCAAAGGGAACACAGATGCAATCAGTGTTTTCATGCACTGAGTCGGAGATCAGAAGTTGGAGTCCTAGTGTATGGATATGTTGGCTGCAGCACCGACACCGGTTTCCCTAAACTGATAACCACACCCAAAACACTTAACACTATTGCTATTAACAGAATCAGAGTCTAATTTCGGCGGTAGAACCGACTCCTCTTATACCAATTTGTCACGACCCATCCTCAGGGCCTGTGCCATGACCACCCCAAGCCCGCCTTCCATAGGCCAGGGGTAGGCGACTAGCACCAAAGGCGTAATCCCAATAAATAGGGAAGGAATTGCCTTGTAACTTGTAACATACACACAGTCTGAACACAAGAAGAAGAAGAAACATGTACTAAAAATAGAAAAGTAAGGTGTGATGAAAGTAAATGGACCAGTATACAAACCCAACAGAACAACAAGTACAAGTACAAGTAAAAAAGGTAAAATCAGATCCTGGATCATCCTCCCAGGGAATCCTACCTGAATAGTAGGTACAAAACCCGAAAAACTCATCCCTGCGGTACGTCCCATCTAGTAAAGCTCCGAGCAGCCTCCCGTCCATCACCCTCAACCACGATCACTGTTGTCCATCGTCTGCACAGAACACAACAAGGTACGGGTGAAGCTGGTGCAGCTGTGAGTATAACAATACAGAGTAGGGGACCCCAAGACCCCCGAAGGTCTCCCATAATCCACAAAGGATAAACCATAGAAAATGATACAATCACAAAGTATAAACCAACCCTACTTAGGTATATTACCATACATATACCTAATTTATCAATAATAGTCTGTATCCAACTCTCGAGCCCAAGCACAAACCAATCCACAAAGGAAGTAAAGTCAATCACTGATATGATGATGGTTGAAAGACGTGACTCATCTCACACAGGTATATATCTTTCATATATGATAGAGATGATCAGATGTAGTTATTTATTCATCGAAAATGTCAGACCCACATAGGATATAGGACCATCTAAGCTGTCAGACCCACACAGGATACAGGACAAACTAAGTTGTCAGACCCACACAGGATACATGACCAACTATTCTGTCAGACCCACAGAGGATTCCGGTATAGTAGTCATCATAGTCGAACCCATGGAGGATTTCGGTATAGTATTCATCATCGTCGAATTGACAGAGGATTCCGGTACAATAGTCATCACTTTCGAACCCATGGAGGATTACGGTACAGTAGTCATCACAGTCGAACCCACGGAGGATCCCATCATCTTCGTCGCAGCCATCCCTAGGGTTTTCTCACACAACACGCTCAATTTCGGGAGGGTCTGCTCCTCGAGATAAGTGTCGATACGTCAACGATGTCCTAAGTGTATGTATCTCGTAGTTTTGTCTCATCATTAGAAACCCAACGCAACAGACGGTGCGTCAATCGGATGCCCAGTCTGAGAGTTATTTGAATTTTTCATTCAAGGGGCCCGGTTGGATTTATGCTCGATCCAAACCCAGCCATTTTCCAAATTTTTCTAAAAAATAATTAAATTACTCCAAAAATACCATCTCATCATAAGTATATCAATTATATAGACGTCGCTTCAATCGGACGCGTGGTCTCGGAGTTATTCGCATTTAAGCGAAAATGGGCTCGGCCCGACAAGCCCAGTGGGCTGGCGGGTCATCCCATTTAGGTGAAGATGGGCCCGGACCATCAATCCTAGTGGGATGGCAGGTCGTCCCGACCCAGCTTAGCATGTCTGACCCGGCTGGGTGTCGACCCGGCCCAGTGGGATGCGGCCCACCTGCGGAATTAGCCAGCTCTGTGGGCCGGTCCGGTTCGCCCGGCGGTGCCAAGCGGTGCAGCCACATCCCTTGTACGGTCGGTCGTAGCTGGCCAGTTCTTCCTGATGCACGTGGCCCATGGTTCTTCCCATGTGGCGCCTGCGGGCTCCGTGGTTCTCCAGCCGGGTCGGCACACGGCCGGCCTGTTCGTCCAGCCAAGCGGCCCGCGGATGCAGGACCCGATCTTCCTCCACATGGCGCCTGTGGGCGCCGCGTTTCTTCTAGCGGGCAGGCTGGTCGGCCCGCGGTCTGGCTCCATGACGGCCAGCTCGGCTGGCCACCTCCACACCTCCACCGTATCTCGATGTCACCGTTGTTCGGCTACCCTCTGTGCGGTCCACCGCACGGAGCGACGATGTCGCGTTTCTTCATCTGTCGCGGTTCTTCTCCGACACGGTGCGATGACACCGCGACCTTTCGGCTCTGCCTCCGTCGTCAACCAAATAAGATTCAATGGAGGGGCGTCGGGCTATGTTTATTCGGCCTTCCCCTCCGCGTTAGGTGATATAAATTGGACACCATCGAACCAAAGTAAACTTTGAAGAATGAGGATATAATTTATACATAGAAATAATACAAATTCCCCCTACCTAGATTTTGTTGATCAATGACAGAGTCACCGAATACGGACATCTCTTCGTTGATGACGGGAAAGAAGGTAACATAAGACGGTGTCGTCGGTGTTCTTTAAGGTCAGTGCTCCCTTTTTTGTTTTAGTAGGATGAGGAAGAAGACATCCAGGGAAGAATTTGAGGAACGGAGGAAATCGTAGGCGTTCTTCACATTCTGTGTTGGTAGGAAGAGGCGTTCTTCGCGGGAAATGGTTCTTCGTTGGAGAGAATAATTCTCCAAGGATTCTCCCAAGATCTCATCCCAATTCTCCCAATCAAAGAAAAATTATGCCAACTCCAACCATAATAATATAACAGATATTATTATGTTGGAATAATGAATTCAAAATAATTCAAAATAAAAGATCCAATTAATTAATTGAAACTTTAGATAATTAATTGTGAGAGAGAGTTGGAACCATTATGATGGAAGGTGGAAGGTGGAGGGTTTAACCCACATAAATGAGGGGTTCCAAGGGTTTCAAGCCCGTGTGGGCCCCACCTAGTAATATCCTCCAATGAGAGGTTATGTGTGGGTGGACCCCACCACTAACCTCCCTTTGGAGGTTTTAACCACCACTCATAAAAAAATATGCTACACATATTTTTTTATTAAATTTTTATTTAGAAATCCCAAAAAATAACTTCCATCCTCGATAAAACACAATTGTGATAAAGGTCTCCTTAATCGAATACCGGCTCTACGAGTTCATCGGTGTTATAAGATTTCAATTCTGAGCACCGGTTTAAAATATATAAAATCACATTCGTACGTTTACTGAATACACCCGAATAAAACTTCAGAAATTGATTACGGGCACACCGGGACTCAGAATCAAGCGCCATAAAAAACTATGGACTCTTAAAATTCCCGTGTTTTTAGAAACAATATTTACAAGGAATTTATGAGTCTTTAAATTCTCCCCACCTTAGGGCTTTACATCCCCATAAGCTACAACACACACTAAGGGAACAAATGGGGGTATTGAGCACGCATCTGAGCCTCCAGCTCCAATATGCTCTCCTAGAGGTTCCTGTGCTTCCAACAAATGTGCACCAGAGGAATATACCATCCACGTAGGAACCTCAACTGTTGATCCTCAATCTCCACTGGAACCTCCATGAAATTTTCCCTGTCATTGATGTTCATCTCTCCATGGTCGATGATGTGGACGGGTCGTGCACGTATCACCTTAGCAGAGATATGTGGAAGACGCTGTGCACCCGGTGCAACTAAGGTGGAAGATCCAAGTGGTATGCCACCTCGCCTACTCTGCTGAGGACTTGGAATGGTATGATGAATTGTGGAGATAACTTGTTGCCTTGTCCAAATATCTACAGAACTCGTAGAGGTGAGGCCCATAGAAAGATGTGGTCGCCATCCTCGAACTCCAGTGGTCTTCGTCTCCTATTAGCATAGGACTTATGTCTGCTCTGTGCAGTCTTCATCCGCTCCGGGATGATCTTCACCTTCTACGTCATAGCATACACCATCTCTAGTCCTACAAGTGCTGACTCCCCTGGATCAGTCCAGTATAGAGGTGATCTGCAAGGTTGGTCGTACTATGCCTCATAAGGTGCAATCCTGATGGTGGAGTGGTAGCTGTTGTTGTACACAAACTCTACCAAGGGTAAGTGATCCTCCCAACTGTGACCAAAGTCGATAACACATGCACGGAGCATGTAATTGAGTGTCTGAATGGTCCTCTCAGTCTGACCATCCGTATGAGGATGGAAGTCAGTTGATTCTTGCTCAATTTTACCCAAAAGAAGAAGGTAGGACGGTCTTTGTAGTCCAGCTTGGGTTGTCGAATCCACAGAGACCTAAGAAGTAACCTATATACACACACATTCTAAGGACTGTTTTTGGATATTAAGTGGCCAACTTTGGTTAATTTTAGATGGGTTTAAAGAAACTCTAAGAGAATTAAGTGAATTCAATTTAAAATAATGAGTTGATTCTAGGTTATTGCTCAGAGTGGATTGGACATATTTCCTTTTCAATGATTTCAATTTCTTATATTTGAGATGGGTTCATTTATGGAGATAAAACAACATCATAACTTACTGTTTTAATGCCTACACCCTTTAATAATAATCACCTATACACTTGAAGGATATATGTTTTGATCACTTCAAGGTAAAGGTTCGTATTAGCACTTGAAGTGTGTGGCCTTAAATTCAACAAGGACGATGGAGTTTAAAAATCATCAAATAAAAATATCAATTAAAGAAGTGATTATACATTAATGAGGTGATAAATAAAATCCAATCTAGCCCCTTGCTAATAGCTTGGATCAACCCATAAGTGGGTTAGCCCTCCATTGATCCCATGGTTTCAATGGAAGTGGAAAGTAGACTCATGAGGGAGGAAATGGAGAAGTAAAGAAAACAACAAAAATAAAATGATCACTCCACCGTTGTGTGAATAATTTCACAAGGTTTGGTGTGAATAAATTCACACCTTGATCCAAAGGTATCAAAGTGATATTAAGAACAATATAATAAGAGTATAAGAAGAACTTTTATTAATAAACTAAAGTGAATTGAACAACTTGCATGGGAAAGACAAATTTGAGACAACAAAATTGCAGCATAACATTACAATTGAACAAAGCACCAAATATTCCTTCAATCATCCAACACCACTACCTTAAATAGGAATTTTTGATCCCTTTTGTCGAGCCTCCAATAGTCCAAGTCTCCTCAATTAATTTTGTTAGGCCATAGGTTGGTGGAAAGTAAGGGAGAGTTGATTTTTCCACCCTTGACCCGAGGTGGCAGACAACTTTCCTTCACCGAACAGACGCATTTGTAAGACCTTCTATATTGCCGAATCAGAGTCGACCATAGAAGAATCAAATGGAGATACGGATGTCTTCTAACCTCCTGTAAAAATTTGATCCATTTGGAGCCGTGGATTCCGAGATATGATCACATTAGTGGGATATTTTTCTGGGCCGCAGAATCTGGCCCAGAATTGTATCTCTAACTTGGGACGCATTAATGACCACAATAGAGGCCGAATTACAATTATCTCTTGACTAGTGATTTTTTCCTCAACATTTCTTCTATCATACCACAAATTTGGGATTCATTGGGCATGTATGGTGGGCCCCACAGTCTCATAAATGGAAAGGTGTCCAATCTGCCTTCTCTAGAATTGCTTCCATTCATCTCCAAATATCTCCATCATCGTTTATGAATCATCCATTGATCCCTGAATAAAAAATGTTCAAATTTAAGTGTAGATATAGTTCCAAAAATATCAAATTAAAATATTTATAATTACATTTCTTAGAATCAGATGACTCATTGGGCCTAAATTGGTGTATATTAGGCATGAAGTGCACAAATGATGAGAATGGATGTTCATAATGAAAATGCACTAACTCAGGACCATAAGATCAAAAATGAACATTTAATACCATTAAAATGTAATTAAAATATATGTTTTTATTGGATAATCACACCCCCAACTTGAGATTTGCTAGTCCCGAGCAAATAATTCAATGATTTCATTTGAATTCCTTTCTTCAAACACATTATAAAAAATAGTGCTCACAATGTAAACTGCACACAAATATATTTTTATAACCTATCAGGATAATTTAAAACAAGATGAATTTAAAAGCAGATCCCAATACCAAGCCCGTTCCTTTGATCAAATCCATCATCATACTTCATCCAACTCAATTAGGTGGAATGATGTGTTGTGAATCACAATAGATATGGGGGTTCATTTTCATTCAACGGGGAAATCATGGAAGCACTAGGTGGAATCACATTTAATCCTAATATGAGTATTCTTCATTCCTTTTTTTGGATTTTTTTTGCAATATTGCTATAGTAATTGAGATTGCAGTTAATCAAATTAACCCATGTAGCTAGACTTTTCCAATGACTCCCAGACTCAAAGGCCATAGGGCACCAAGTGAATCCCACATACTCGGGCATCGTCTCGAGTTAACTTAATCAAAAACAAAGTCATATTACCATAAATAGAGATATATTGAAAAACTCAGGGCTAGACAACTCTGGAGTCACGATCCCCAAGTGCCAAAATCCTCGCATTTTATCAATCCATTGCTCTACACGTAATTTTTTTTCATACTCATATTATTCATAAAAATCAAACCAGACTATGCTATTTATTATGGGACCCCAAAAATTCAAATTAGTACCCCACAGTCTAGCGGACGTGCATTGTTCCATTTTGATTTAATGAATGAAAAAAAAAATGATGAAAATTTTTATTGGACAACCAAACTTCCAAAATCAATGCTTTTAAACTTAATCATGAATTAAATTAAGTGTCAAGGAAATAGAAGTTATTTTCCATGTAGTTTTAATGTGAGAAAATATGTTATTATATGAATGATAAAGTAATTTTAATTCTTTTTTTTTTGTCATTGTTTTTTTAAACAAACATTTTGTTTCCACACCCCCTAACTTAGAATGAAACTGTCCCTAGTTTTGTAAAAATAAAATTTAGAATGGGGTAGAGGAATAAAAGGGGATTTCAATAAGGAAATTGAAATATTAGGATCATGGAATTAAGTCACCTGGTGGTTGAAGTTTGAAGTTCTCGTCGCTCGAATTTAGTCCTTTGATATCCATGTCACTTGCAAAGTTCCCTAGTGGAAAAGGAAAACAAACAAACAAAACAAAACAAAATATATATATATAAGTAAAATATAAGTATATATATAAAAATTATAGAATAATTAAGAACATTAAGCCGTAGGTCAGTGGTAAGCACGCGCCCCTGTCTCACTTCGGTCCTGGGTTCGAGTCCCCGCAGCTTCGCCGGTTGTGACGGGGTTTTCCCCACGGCCTATGACATGTCCCATTTTTTAATTATTATGTTATTATTTTTATTTTTATTATTTTTATCTTAACATATAAAATAATAAAAATAAAACAAAATAAACTGATGATACATTGTCTTATTTTTAAATTTCTGGGTAAGGTATTACTCAAGGATCAAACCACGTGACACTAATGAATATGGTGATCCCCTTTCATACCCATCCATACTCATAATAGAAGAACAAGTCAAAAGTATGTTTTTTATTTTTAAATATAAAAATGATTAATTAATCTAATTTTAAAAATAAAGATGATTCAGAAAGATTAGAAACATAAAAACCATGGGTTGCCTCCTATGCAGCGCTTTGTTTAACGTCGTTAGCCTGACATAGATCCTAAATTTATCAATTTTTTCTTGGTTTATAGATTGGATCAATTAACTCAACATCTATTTCCTGTTTAATGAATGATTCAATGAATGTTTTTAACCTTTGACCATTGACCTTGAAAATGTTACCACTAGTGGGATCTTGAATCTCTACTGCCCCATGGTGGTATACATGATCCACTATGAAAGGACCTAACCATCTAGACCTTAACTTTCCCACGTGTAAATGAAGTTTTGAACTATACAAGAGCACAAGTTTTCCAGTTCAAAATGTTTGACCTTGATATTCCTTTATTGGTAGGATTGAACTCTATCTTTATTGATCCTTGAATTTTCATAAGCCTCCATCCTTAATTCCTCCAGTTCATTGAGATCTAATTTCCTTTTTGTTCCGGCTAATTAGAGGTCATAATCCATTTTCTTAATTTACCAAACGGCCTTATGCTCAATTTCAACTGGTAAATGGCATGCTTTTCCATAAACCAACTTATATGGTGACATTCCTGGGATGGCTTTGAATTCTGTACGATATGCCCAAAGAGCATCCAAGAGTTTCTCAGACCAATCTTTCCAAGAAGGATTGACAGTTTTTTCAAGAATTTGTTTGATTTCACGATTGGCTATCTCAGCCTAACCATTGGTCTATGGGTGGTAAGCAGTGGACACTTTGTGAGAAATTCCATATTTTTTCATGAGTGATGAGAATGGACGATTGCAAAAATGAGTTCCACGATCACTTATGATAGCCCTAGGAATTCCAAATCTAGAGAAGAAGTTTTCTTTTAGGAATCTAATCACAGTTTGATGATCATTAGATTTTGTGGGAATGGACTCAACCCATTCTGAGACATAATAAAAAGATAATAGAATGTAGAGGTATCCCCTAGAGTTTGGTAAAGGACCCATGAAATCAATTCCCCAACAGTCAAATATTTCAACCACTAAGATGGGAGTGAGTGGCATTTGATTCCTTTTTGTGATGGACCCTACTTGTTGACACCTAGGACAGCTTCGAAAAAATGTGTAGGAGTCCCTTGAAAGGTTGGGCCAGAAGAGACCACATTGAAGAATCTTAGAAGATGTTTTCTTAGAGGAAAAGTGACCTCCACATGCCTTACTATGAGAGAATTTAAGGATGGACTCTTGTTCAAATTCTAGAACACACCTCCTAATGACTTGTTCAGGGTAGAACTTATAGAGGTATGGATCATCAAACACATAGTGTCTAACATCAGAAAGAAATTTCCTTCTATATTGAGTCCCTGAGAATTTTGTAATGACTCCTGTAACTAAGAAATTGGCTATGTCGGCATACCAAGGGAAGTCACTCATAGAGTATAAGTGTTCATCAAGAAATGAATCAGACATAGAAAGGTGATTTGAGTTGTATTTGAATTCCATCCTAGAGAGGTGATAAGCTACATCATTTTCAACTCCTTTTTTATCCTTGATTGTGAGGTCAAATTCTTGTAAGAGAAGGACCCACCTAATCAGTCTAGCCTTAGCATCTTGTTTTTGGAAGAGGTATTTTAGTGCAGAATGGTCAGTGAACACAGTGATGGGGGATCCTAAGAGGTAGGACCTAAACTTCTCTAAGGAAAACACAATATAAAGTAACTCATTTTCAGTGGTGGTGTAGTTGATTTGGGCATAATTTAAGGATTTTCTTGCATAAGAAATGAAATAAGGATTTTTATCACAACGTTGTCCAAACACAGCTCCAACAGCAAAGTCACTGGAATCACACATAAGTTCAAAAGGAAGGTTCCAATTTGGAGATTTCATAATGGGAGGAGAGGTGAGAGAGGATTTGAGGGTTGAGAATGAACCCTCACAGATTTCTGTAAAAACAAATGGAGAATCCTTTACTAGGAGAGCACAAAGGGAATGGGATATTGAACAAAAGTCCTTGATGAATCTTCTATAGAAACCAGCATGTCCTAATAAAGACCTCACTTCCTTGACAGTTTTGGGTGATGGAAGGTGAAGAATGATGTCAACCTTTGCTTTATAAACTTCAATCCCCTTACTCGAGACCAGATGGCCTATAACAAGTCCCTCTTTAACCATGAAATGGAATTTTTCCCTGTTTAGGACCAGATTCTTTTCTTCACATCTTGACAATACTCTCTCCACATTCTGCAGGCATCCCTCAAATGTATCCCCAATCACAGAGAAGTCATCCATGATGACCTCTAGAAAATCCCCTACCATGTCTGAGAAGATTCCCATCATGCACCGTTGGAAGGTTCCAGTGGAATTTCATAACCTGAAGGGCATGCGTTTGAAAGAAAAGGTTTTAAATGGGCATGTTAATGTAGTCTTCCCTTGATCCTCTAGGGAGACCTCAATTTGATTATACCCTGAGTACCCATCTAAGAAACAGTAGAACGCATGACCTTCCACTCTCTCAAGGACTTGGTCAATGAATGGTAAGGGGAAATAGTCCTTCTTGGTGAATGAGTGTAGCTTCCTATAGTCAATTCAGACCCACCATTCACTACTCGCCCTTGTTGGAAGAATCTCTCCATCCTCATTGGTTATCACTGTGATTCCGGCCTTTTTTGGAACCAATTGGATTGGGCTCACCCACTCACTCTTAGCTATGGGATATATGATACCAGATTTTAACAATTTCAGAAGTTCCTTCCTTACTACCTCCATGATATTAGGATTGAGTCGCCATTGTGGTTGACGACATGGCTTTGAATCAGATTCCAGAACAATCCTATGAGTCCCAACAAGTGGGTTAATCCTTGAAATATCAGATAGGGTCCAACCAATGGATTTATTATGTTTCCTAAGGACATCTATAAGAATCATCTCATGATTGGCTTCAAGAGAAGAATAAATGACAATAGGATGTGCTTGATTGTCCCCTAGGAAGGCATACTTTAGTGCAGCAAGATGTTCCTTCAATTCAAGATCAGGTTGGTTCAGAATTTCAGCAGAAGATTGGGACATTGGATCAAGATCAATTTTATTTCCTAAAGTTTTATACGTGATTGATTCCCCACATGTAGAAGTTTCAGCTACTAGATTGGCTTGATCAGATTTAGGGGAGGAAGTTTGATCGATCTCCATGAATGTGGTTTGCTGAAAGGTTTCACTGATTGTTGGACCTAAGACTTCATCATAAGATCAATTTGAAAATGATTCAATCCAAGGAGATAAACTTCCTTTATATGATCAAAGGAATTAAATCTCATCCTGACTTAAACATCCATCAAATATTCCTTGATGTTCTATGGATTCATTATCAATGCTTTCTATCATGTTTACTTCATGAATGTTCTCTTCATCCCCTATTTGTGAGCTTGCATTATATATGTTCATGTCTAGACTCATGTTCCCAAAGGTGATGGTCATGTTCCCATTTCAGACTCGGATAATTGAGTGGATTGTTGCAAGAAAAGGACGGCCAAGGATGATTGGGGTTTGTTCCTTATTTCCTAAGTTTGGATGGTTTTCAAGGACAATGATGTCAGCAGGGTGGATGAATTTTTCAACCATTGCCAGAACATCCTTTAAAATACCCTTTGAACCCTAATGCTATGATCAGTAAGTTGAAGTGTGACAGATGTGGGTTAGAGTTATTCTAGGCCTAACTAGCAGTACACAGCATAGGGGATGAGATTGACACTAGCACCTAGATCACACAAGGCCTTGACAACTTTGCTTTCTCCTAGTTCAATATTGATGTAAGGGAAACCTGGGTCTTCCAACTTAGGAGGAATGGTCCCTTGAATGGTGGTACTCACATTATCAGCCAAAAGGACTTGGTTTTTATGTGAAACTTTTCTTTTAAAAGTGCACAAGTCCTTAAGGTACTTTGAGTAGGCAGATATGGTTTGGATTTCATCGAGAAGGGGTATGTTCAACTTGACTTGTGAAAAGATTTACCTCAATGTTTCACTCTGTTCAGGCTTGGGTTTCCCCCTCATGCGTTGAGGAAATGGTGAAGGTTGTGGGGTTGTTTGTTGAAGAGTGGTTTCTTTGACAATGTTATCATGTTTTTCAATTTTATCATTTGGTTCATTTGAATTTTCATCCAAGTTTGAATCTTCAGGTGGGTTTTGAATTAGTTGTCCAGGTTTCTCAATTGATTTCCCACTTCCTAAAATTGTAACAGCCTTTAGTTGTTCCGGATTTGTTTGAGTGCAACTTGACTCTCCCCTTGAAGTTGAGGATGGCACCGCCTGAGTAGGTATGGGTGCCTTTCTAGATTTTATGGTTTGAAGTTCTTATTTAAGGGAAGAGACTTCTGAGTTCATCCTTTCCATTTATTTTCATAGATGTTCTAGTAGGCTTTGTTGAACAGTTTGGGTTGGTGGTTGAGTAGGTTGGTTTATCCCAGGGGGATATTTTGGAGGTGGGATGGTTTGTTGAAAATGGACCAGTGGATGTTGGTATTAGATAGGTTGGGTTTGGAACTGGTTATGGGTTTGGTAGTTCTGATAGGGGTAAGGATTTTTTCCCTATGGTTGGCTAGGTTGTTGGTTATCTTTCCATCGGAAGCCTGGGTGGTCATTATACCTTGGGTTGAATTTGTTTTGGTGTTGATGCTTTTGAAAGTTCAAAGCATTTACTTCCACTACAGTTCCTCCTAAAAGAACATCCTTTATGGATGGAATAGTTGGGCAGTTGTCTGTCTTATGGTCATGTTTGTCACAAATTGTGCAAACAAGGTCTATAATTTGGATTTCATGGACTTTCCTAGGGTCTATCTCTTCAACCTTCCTAGAGAGTGCTGCGAGTTTAGCCCTAAGGCTTTCCTCTTCTCTAAGTGTATGAATTCCAGTAGTTATTTGTGGCATTTTAGAATAAGGTGAAGTTCCCCATGTTTGGTTTTGTTCAGAATGGCTTTCTAGATACTCGCAAGCATCATTTGGGGATTTGTTTTTAAAGGTTCCATTACACATCATGTCAATGAATTGTTTATTCCATGGACCCAACCCTTCATAGAAAATTCTCACTTGTTCAGGTATAGAAAAACCATGGTGTGGAACCATGTTTAGAGTGTCTTTTAACCTCTCCCATGTTTCATAGAATTACTCTCCCTCTTTTTCAAAAAAGTTTTGGATAATCTTTTTAAGTGCAATTGTTTTGTGGTGGGGAAAGTATTTTTTGTAGAATTCTCTTTGTAGTTGGTTCCAAGTGATGATGTATGATGGTCTCAAATTGTTTATCCAATTTTTATCTCAATCCTTTAAAGAAAAAGTAAATAGAATCATCTTAGCTGATTCTAGTCGATGTGGGGGACACATGGTTTCTATAATGTCATTGAACTCCTTAATGTGCAGGTATGGCATCTCGGACTCCATTCCATGGAATGTGGGAAGGTGGTTTAGGACATGGGGTTTAAAGATGTATTTGGCATCTCCTAGGGATTTGTGTCTAATCCATGAGGGGGCATTGGTACAGGAAGCTGTGAGGTAGTCATTCATGGTTTGATCCATCGCATTCCCCAAGTTTGGGGCTGCCTCATTTGAGTTTCCATTTGGGTTCCCACCCGAGTTTATGAGTTGGTTTCTTTGAAGACCTTCCATTGAAATTGGATCAATTTTGGACTCTAGAGTATTAGGAAGATTAGGATCTAATGGAATGAGTTCCCTTGGTGTACTTGACTCCCCAACCCCAGGACTATCCACCCTAACTAGACGGTTTGATTTATCGCGGGTGTAGGCAGACATGCGCCAAATGAAAAAAAACGATAAAGGAACAAGATAAGAGAATTTGGATGAGAAAAGAAGAAATTGGGGAGAATAGAATGGGTGTTTAGATGACTTACTTGGATCATCATAAACGGTGCCAAAATTTTATTCTCTCTCAAATTTACCCAAAAGAAGAAAGTATGATGGTCCTTGTAGTCTAGCTTGGGTTGTCAAATCCACAGAGACCAAAGAAGTAACCTATACACACGCACATTCTAAGGACTATTTTTCGATATTAAGTGTACAACTTTGGTTGATTTTAGATGGGTTTAAAGGAACTCTAATAGACTTAAGTGAATTCAATTTAAAATAATGAGTTGATCCTAGGTTATTGCTCGGGGTGGATTGGACGTATTTCCTTTTCAATGATTTCAATTTATTATATTTGAGATGGGTTCATTTAAGGAGATAAAACAAAATCATAACTTACTGGTTTAATGCCTAAACCCTTTAATACTAATCACCTATACACTTTAAGGATCAATTTTTTGAGCACTTCAAGGTAAAGGTTCGTATTAGCACTTGAAGTGTGTGGCCTTAAATTCAACAAGGACGGTGGAGTTTAAAAACCATCAAATAAAAATCTCAATTAAAGAAGTGATTATAAATTAATGAGTTGATAAATAACATCCAATCCAGCCCCTTGATACTCCTTTGGATCAACCCATTAGTGGGTTAGCCCTCCACTGATCCCATGGTTTCAATGGAAGTAGAAAGTAGACTCATGAGGGAGGAAATGGAGAAGTAAAGAAAACAACAAAAATAAAATGATCACTCCACCATTGTGTGAATAATTTTACAAGGTTTGGTGTGAATAAATTCACACATTGATCCAACGGTATCAAATTTATATGAAGAACAACAGAATTAGAGTAGAAGAAGAACTTTTATTAAGAAACTAAAGTGAATTGAACAACTTACATGTGAAAGACAAATTTGAGACAACAAAATTGCAGCATAACATTACAATTGAACAAAGCACTAAAAATTCATTCAATTCTTCAACACCACTGCCTTAAATAGGAATTTTTGAGCCCTTGGGTCGAGCCTCCAACAGTCCAAGTCTCCTCAATTAGTTGTGGTAGGCCATAGGTGGGTGGAAAGTAAGGGAGAGTTGATTTTTCCACCCTTGACCCGAGGTGGAAGTCATCTTTCCTTCACCGAACAGACGCGTATAGAAGACTTTCTATATAGCCGAATAAGAGTAGGTCATAGAATAAGAAAATGGATCTACGGATGTCTTCTAACCACTTATAAAATATTGGACCATTTGGAGTTGTGTATTCTGAGATATGATCAAATTAATGGGATGTTTTTCTAGGCCGCAGAATCTGGCCCCGAATTGTATCTCTAACTTGGGACGCCTTAATGACCACCATAGAAGCCGAATTAGCATTATCTCATGAAGGGTTATTTATTCCTAAACATGTCTTATATCATCCCACAAAATTGGGGATTCATTGGGCCTGTATGTTGGGCCCCATAGTCTCATAAGTGGGCTAGTATCCAATATGCCTTCTCTAGAATTGCTTCCATTCATATCCAAATATCTCCATCATCGTTTATGAATCATCCATTGATCCCTGAATGAAAAATGTTAACAATTAATTGTGGATATATTTACCAAAATATCAAATTAAAATATTGATAATTACATTCCTTTGAATCATATGACTCATTGGGCCTAAATTGGTGTATATTAGGCATGAAGTGAACAAATGATGAGAATGGATGTTTATAATGAAAATGCACTAACTCAGGCCCATAAGATCAAAAATGAACATTTAATACCATTAAAATGTAATTAAAATATATGTTTTTATTGTATAATCAGTGGTTCTCAAGTGAATTTGTGTCCCAAAAGCTTCCAGCAACCCCTTCCATAGCCGGGAAGTGAAATGGGCATCACGATCAGAGACGATCATCGATGGCACACCATGAAGCCGTATGATCTCTTGTATGTAGAGGCGTCCCAATATCTCTACTGATCCATGCTCTCTAATCGGTAGGAAGTGGCCCAACTTGGTGAGTCAGTCGACAATTGCCCAGATGGAGTCATGCCCTCTTGATATACGTGGAAGTCCCATCACTAATTCCATGTATATCCCATCCCACTTCCACTCTGGAACATCTAAGGGCTAACCCAAGCCTGCTGGAACTTGGTGCTCCGCCTTCACTTGATGAAAAGTGAGGCATCATGAAACAAACACTACTACCGCCTTCTTCATACTCGGCCACTAGTGCTATCTTCTGAGGTCCTGATACATCATCGCCACTCCTGGATGCACCGCTAGAGGGGAAGTGTGGAACTCCCTCAACACCTCCTCCTGTAGTGCAATTGGTACCATGATATGTCCTCTATAGAGGATGACATGCTCCCCACCTTCAGAAAACCCATCAGGTGCCTGACTTGAGGATATATGAGCACGCCGCGTCTCACAGTCAACGTCCCCACGTTGTGCCTCTCGGACTCCCTGAAGAATTAGAGGAGTGACTTTGAGAGACTACAGAAAGGATGATTCATCTCTATCCACAAAGGATATCTGCAACACGGCCAGCTGCTCTGTTTCCTATCCTAGCATCTGAATGCCTGAGCTCCTACTGAGAGCATCTGCTACAACATTCCCCTTCACAGGAGTATAGAATATCTCTAAGTCATAGTCCTAGAGGGACTTGATCAATCATCATTATCTCAGGTTCAGGTCCTTTTGCGAGAATATATACTTGAGACTCTGGTGGTCAGATTAGACTGTAAAACACTCACCCATCAGATAGTACTGCAACATCTTCAAGGTGAAGACCACTACTACTAAATCCAATTCATGGGTAGCATATTTCTTCTCATGTTGTCTCAACTGCCGTGAACTATAAGTGATCACTGCTCGCTCCTGCATCAGGACACACCCAAGTATGGTCCCTAATGTTTCGCAGTAAACTACATACCCAACGCCCTCATCTGGTAGCATCAAGATGGGCATACTGGTCAACCTCTGCCTCAGCTCTTAAAAGCTCTGCTGGGATCTATCTGACCACACGAAGGGTTTACCATTCTTTGTCAATGTTGAAAGCGGTGCCACAACTTTGGAGACATTTGGCACAAATCACTGATAGTACCCAGCCAGTCCCAAGAAACTTCGTAACTTTTTCACACTCTTGGGTGGCTCCCAAGCAAGTACTACCTCAATCTTCGCTAGATCCACTGCAACACCAGCCTCTGAGATGACTTGTCCCATGAAATGAACCTCTCGAATCCAGAACTGGCACTTCGAGAGCTTACCATAGAGTCGGTGCTCTCTGAGTGTGTCCAGTACTACCTGGAAATGGTAGGTGTGCTCCTCTTATGTAGTCGAGTAAATTAGTATGTCCTCAATGAAGACTATGAAAAATCGATCAAGGTAAGGTTGGAAGATCCTGCTCATGAGACTCATGAACACTGATGGAGCATTGGTTACACCAATGGGAATAACCAAGAACTCGTAGTGGCCATACCGACACCTGAAGGCCATCTTCTACACATCCTCATCCCGAACTCTGAGTTGGTGATAGCCTGACCTATGGTCTATCTCTGAGAACCATCATGCTCCCTTGAGCTGATCAAAGAGGTCGTCAATCCTCGGGAGTGGGTACTTGTTCTTCACATTCACCTAGTTCAGGTGACGGTAGTCAACATGCGGTAGCAATCTCCCTTTTACATTCATGGCAATCAAAATTGGAGATGCCTAGGGTGAGACATGGGGTTGTATAAATTCCTTCCCCTGCAAGTCCTCTAGCTGTACCTGCAGATCACGAAGTTCAGCGGGAGCCATCTGATATGATGGAGTAGATATCAGTCACGTCCTAGGGTACAGGTCAATGAAGAAATCTACCTCTCTGTGGGGAAGTAGTCCTGGAACATCGCCAGGGAAAAAATCTGCATACTGATCCACTACAATAGGAAAACTTGGACTCTGCACATCAACTGCTTCGAGGATGAGACTAGACAACTGATGTGTGATCGGCTGTCCCCTCTTCTGTGTAAGTCCATCTTGCGCTGCAAAGGCTCCCTTCTCACCGGTGAAGGTGAAACTAGTCTCATTAATGAGGATACACCACACTTTGCGCCTAATAATGTCAATATGAGCATGAACTGTGGATAACCATTCCATACCCAAGATGGCGTCATAAGGCCTTGACGCCGATACAGGAATATCCCTGCCGAAGCTCTCGCCTCCTAGAGTAAGCTCACACTGTGGGCCCCAGTGCATAATCATCGAGTCTGCTCCCATAGGAGTCTCTAACCAGAAGGATCGATCCAACGGCTCCATCGAAATCTCTGAGCTCCGAACAAAGGTAGTGGCAATAAAATAATGACTCGCACCTGTGTCTATAAGTATTGTAGGAAGGGTGGAGTAGACATAGATAGTACTTTGAATCATCTCAGGTGCACCATGGTCGTAAGCCTCGACTGCCTGGAGCTGAGCCCACCTCTGTCTGCTAGCTCCCTGTGGTCGGGGTGGACTTCCTAGTGGTGGTGGTGGTAGAGCCTTGAAACTTTGTCCACCACCCGCTGCTCGGCCAGATCCTCCGCTACGTCCTCCTGCTCTCGACAGACCACCACAGTCAAACCTATTCCTCTGCCTGGGAGGTCCCTCTACAATATTCTACTCATCAGCATGGCGAGTTGGGCTGTCTCCAGCAATGTGAACCTTCTCGCCACATGCATAGCACTGCCTGCTCCTCGTATAGATGGCTCTATCTCGTGTTCCTCGCACAACCGAACCTGTATCCTGGGGTCTCCCACCATATGGCCTGGTCCGCTTGGACCTCTGCGTCATTTTTCTACTTCTGGCTGCAGAAGACTCTGCTACATGTCGCCTTGTGGTGGGTCTCACTGCTGGTGTCTGCTCAGAAAGGAAACTCTCCACTAGAAGGGCTCGCTCCATCACCCCTGCCTGCCTCGGGATGCTGAGAGGAATCGTCGAAGCCCTGATCTCATGAATGAGTCCCTGCTCAAAGGTCTGGGCCCTGAAGAATGGGTCCCGTACCATATCTGTGGAGTAGCGTGAGAGGTTAGTGGACCACACCGAGTACTGAGATACTACCATGCTTCCCTTATACAGATGAAGTAACTCCTGTATCTGCACCGCACGAAGGGTAGCTGGAAAAAACTCTAAGAAAAAGAGACTCTCGATTTATGTATAGAGTAATGATGCCTCGTCATGCACCTAGAGCATCAGGCTCAACCATCTTCCTGCTATTTCATGCAGGAGACTCGCGGCAAGGATCAGTATGAGGTCAGCTGGTGTCCCTACCAATCTGAAATTTCTCACGATAGCCTCCCGCCAATCCTCAGATGCTTGTGGGTTTGTCTCTCCCTAGAACTTGGGCAGCCTCTGGTGCTGGAACTCCTGTAATGCAATCAGGAGGCGTGCACTCTCTCCTGATGGAGCCAGTGGTATCAGTGGCCCAGTGGGTAGTGGTACCGCTGGTGCCTCTGCTGTGATGGGGCCCTGCACTGAGGCCTCGTCACTCAGTGGGATACCATCTCGTACGAAACTCGGAACCCTATCTGGTTACCTTCATGGGGCCATCCTGAAAAGAACTAGATGCTCCATGTTTAAAACTGTATACCTGGTGAGATGACACAAAGTAATCACGAATAAAACATTTTGAAAGGGAACACACACGCAATCAGTGTTTTTGTTCACTGAGTCGGAGATCAGAAGTCAGAGTCATAGTGTATGGATATGTCAGCTGCTACACCAACACCGGTTTCCCTAAACTGATAATCACACCCAATACACATAACACTATTACCGTCAAAATAATCAGAGTCTAATTTCTGTGGTAGAACTGACTCCTCTTATTCCAATTTATCACGAACCATCCTCTGGGCCCGTGTCGTGACTACCCCAAGCCCGCCTTCCATAGGCTAGGGGTTGGCGACTAGCACCAAAAGCGTAACCTCGATAAATAGGGAAGGCATTGCCTTATAACCTGTAATGCACACACAGTCTGAACACAAGCAGTAGAGGAAACAAGTACTAAAAATATAAAAGTAAGATGTGCTGAAAGTAAATGGGCCAGAATACAAACCCAATTGAACAATAAGTACAAGTACAAGTAAAGAGGGAAAATCAGCTGCTCAATCATCCACCCAGGGAATCCTACCTGAAGGGTAGGTACAGAACTCGAACAACTCATCCCTGCGGTACGTCTCGTCTAGTCCAACTCTGAGAAGCCTCTCGTCCGTCACCCTCAGCCACGATCACTGATGTCCGTCGTCTGCACTGAACACAACAAGGTGCGGGCGAAGCCCGTATAGGGGTGAGTATAAAAATACTCAGTAGGGGACCTCGAGACCCCCGAAGGTATCCCAGAATCCAAAAAGTATAAACCACAGAAGAATGATACAATCACAAAGTATCAACCAACCCTACTTAGGTATATTCCCATACATATACCTAAGTTATCAATCACAGTCCAACTCCAACTCTCGAGCCCAAGAACAAACAATTCCACAAAGGAATTAAACTCAATCACCGTGATGATGATGGTTGAAAGACATGACTCATCTCACACAGGTATATATCTTTAGTAGAGTTATAGAGATGATCAGATGTAGTTACTCATTCATCTAAGCTATCAGACCCACATAGGATACAAGACCACCTAAGTTGTCTGACCTGCACAAGATACAGGACCATCTATTCTTCATCTATGATGTCGGACCCACATAGGATACAGGACCAGCTAAGTTGTCAAACCCACACAGGATACAGGACCAACTATTCTGTTAGACCCATGGAGGATTCTGGTACAGTAGTTGTCGCAGTCGAACCCAAGGACTATTCTAGTACATTAGTCATCGCAGTCGAACCCATGGAGGAATCCAGTACATTAGTCATCATTGTCGAACCCATGGAGGATTCTGGTACAGTATTCATCTCAGTCGAACCCACAGAGGATCCCATCATCTCAGTCGCAGCTATCCCTAGGGTTTCCACACACAGCTCGCTCGATTCCAGGAGGTTATGCTCCTCGATCCAAGTGTCGATACATCAACGAAGTCCTTAGTTTATGTATATCGTAGTTCTATATCATCATAAGAAACCCAACGCAACACAAAGCGCGTCAATCGGACGCCCAGTCTGAGAGTTATTTATATTTCTGTTCCAGGGTCCCGGTTGGATTTACGCTCGATCCAAACCCAGCCGTTTTCCAAATTTGTCTGAAAATTACTTAAATTATTTTAAAAGGACCGTCTCGTCGTGAAGATCTCAGTGATGTAGATGGCGCGTCAATCGGATGCGCGGTCTAGGATTTATTCGCATTTAATCGAAAACGGGTCCAGCCCGACAAGCCCAGTGGGCTGGCGGGTCGGCCCATTTAAGTGAAGACGGTCTCGGCCCGTCAAGCCCAGTGGGCTGGCGGGTTGGCCCGACCCGGCTCGGCGGGTCCAACCCAGTTGGGGGTCGGCCCAGACAGGTGGGCCGCGACCCACCTGCGGACCTGGCCCGCGCTACGGGCCAGTCCAGTTCGCCCGGCGGCGCCAAGCGGCGCCGCCTCCTCCCCTGCCCGGTCGGCCGTAGCCGGCCGGTTCTGCCTGCTGCACGCGGCCCACGCAGCGGGCTGTGGTTCATCCTAGGCGGCTCCTATGGGCACTGCTGTTCTCCAGCCCGGACGGCATGTGGTTGGCTAGTTCGTCCAGCCGAGCATCCTGCGGATGCTGGCCGCGGTCTTCCTCCACACGGCGCCTGCGGGTACCGCGGTTGTTCCAGCGGGCTGGCTGGCCGGTCGGCCTTCAATCCGGCTCCATGGCGGCCGTCTCAGCCGGCCGCCTCGCACCTCCACCACGGTGCGATTGTGAAGCGGTCCTTCTTCCCTCCACACGGTCCACCGCGCGGCGTGACGACACCACACTTCTTCATCTGCCGCAGTTCTTCTCCAGCGCGGTGCGACAGCACCGCACCCTTTCGGCTCCGCCTCCATCATCAACCAAGTAAGATTCAACGAAGGGGCATTGGGCCATGTTTTTTTGGCCCTCACCCACCATGTTAGGTAATATCAATTGCCCACCATTAAACCAAAGTAAACGTTGAAGGAGGAGGATATAATTCATACGTAGAAATAATCGAAATTCCCCCTACCTTGATTTTGGGGATCAACGACGGAGTCGCGGAAGATGGACATCGCTTCGTCAACATCGAGAAAGAAGGTAACCGAAGATGACATCGTTGGTGTTCTTTAGGTTTGGCACTCCCTCCTTTGTTCTGGTAGGAGAAGAAAGAAGACGTCCAAGGAAGAAGTCGATGAACAGAGGACGTCATTGGCGTTCTTCACATTCTGCATTGGTAGGAAGAGGTGTTCATCACAGGCAATGGTTATTCATTGGAGAGAATAATTATAGAAGGATTCTCCAAAGAGCGCCTCCCAATTCTCCCAACCAAAGAAAAATTATGCAAACTCCAACCATAATAATATAACACATATTATTATATTGGCATAATGAGTTCAAAATAATTCAAAATAAAAGATCCAATTAATTAATTGCAAGTTTAGATAATTAATTGTGAGAGAGAGTTGGCACCATTATGAGGGAAGGTGGAAGGTGGAAGGTTTAACCCACATAAATGGGGGGTTCCAAGGGTTTCAAACTCGTGTGGGCCCCACCTAGTGATATCCTCCCAAGGGAGGTTATATGCGGGTGGGCCCCAACACTAACCTCCCTTGGGAGGTTTTAACCACCAAACATAAAAAAAATATTCTACACATATTTTTTTATTAATTTTTTTTTTAGAAATTCCCCAAAATTAACTTCCAACCTCGATAAAACGTAACTGCGGTAACGGTCTCCTTAAGTGAATACCGGTGCTGTGAGTTCATCAGTGTTCTTGGATTTCAATTCCGAGCACCGGTTCAAAAGATATAAAATCACACTTGTATGTTTACTGAATGTACCCGAACAAGATTTCAGAAATTAATTCCAGGAACACCATGCCTTGGAATCAAGCTCCATCAAAAATTGCGGACTCATAAAATTCCCATGTATTTTAATAAAAGTCCACTGAATTTCGAGGTCTTTACATCAGAACCTAATTTCTTCACAATTCAGAACCTAATTTCTGAGCATGTTTCTGAGAAAATCATAACCAAGATCTATCTTTATTAATATGTGAAAGATGTGAAGAGTTAAATAAGGAAAACATGAATTTCAACTTTGTGTAAATCTATGAGAAATTTAAATAGATTTGTAGAAGTCAAATATTGATGATTAAATGAGAGATATTTTTGGTGTTTTTGAGATTTGAAGAAGCGGGAAGGATTTTCAATATTCCCACCTTTGTTTTCTGAGTTTCCTATAAATTTTTTCTCATGTCATTCACTCATTTTCAATTTTTTACATACGTGGAAAATACGGAGCACTGGAGAATTCAAAAGTAAAATGTTCCTACCATCTTGAATAAGTTTTCTTGAGTGTTTGAGAAGAAGAAAATTATAATCATCTTAACTTTCTAAGAAGATCAGAATTATCTTGAAGAGGTTTTCTTGAGATTTTAGTAGAAGTAAATCAGAACCATCATTACCTTTCTGAGAAGACTAGTTTCAGAAAATTGGATTCAAGAAAACTGGACTGAAGATTCAGAGTGAGCATTTGTGGAGTAGCTTTAACAATGTTCTTATTCTTGTGTTTGGCTCATTTGTTCATTAAGAAATAAAAGTAAACTTACAAGATTCAATATAATCTTTCCTATCGGGAGATATAAGGTGTCTAATGGGAGTTGGCACATGTTGCATTCACTTCTTTATTATAGTGGATTTCCATAGACCCATGGGAGTAGCTATGGAAAGGATGTAGGTTCTCTTATTGATGTCAAACCTTTTATGTCTTGTTTTATTTTCTTGCTTTACCTTTCATGAATGCTTGAGTTTCTTGCTAAAGGTTGATAAGGAAATAAATCTTAACAGGTTTCAAGTGTTAAGTTTCTTAAAGTTTTGAAACTTATAAAAAGTATAACAACTGATTCAACCCCCCCCCCCTATCAGTTGTTATTCGATCCATGGAACTTCAAGTGGTATCAGAGTGAGGTTCCCTTGTTGAATCCTTATCATAGATAATATCAATTCTGTCAACAGTAGAGGAATTCCTATATTTGATGGAAATAATTATTAGGGATGGAAAAACATGATGATTCCTTATCTCTTATCTCTTGGCCTTGAAGTTGTCGATGCTGCTACTGTTGGCTTTCCACATATTGAGAAAAATGATCCTATGACATTTGCTGATAAGATAAATATAGAAGTTTATGGAAAAGCAAGAAATTCTATTCTCTATTCCTTATAAGAAAATGTTTATCATAAGTCGATGTGTCTCACAACATCAAAAAGCATGTGGGGATAAATGGAAAGTGTTTTCAAAGGAAATACAAAATACATGGAGGACAAGCTACAAATCTAGCGTAGTATGTTTGAAGACATCAGGATGAGAGACGATGAAATAATTGATGAATACTTCACCAGAGTTAATGAAATTGTATGCAATATCATATTATTTGGAGAATACTTGGAAGATTCTACAATTGTGAACAAAATTATGAGAAACTTTCCAGATAGGTTTGATTCTAAAATTTCATCTTTAGAATATAAGGATGATTTATCTCTTGATGAACTGTATAACTTTCTTGTTTCTTATAAAATGAGTAAATCTCCAATATTTAAGAAGAATATAAAAGATGAAATGGATTTTGAAGCTATGAGAAAGATGAAAATCTAAGATGATGATTAAGCTGATCCTTGTGAGTCCATTGATAAGGAAGATGAAGAGTTGAATGAAAAAATCATGTCTCTCATATCCATAAACTATCTAAGAAAAAGAGAAAAATATGGAGGGAAAATTCCTCTCAAATGTTTTGAGTGTGGTGGAATCAGACACTTTTCCACGAAAATACCATAGGGAAGATGAATGAAAACTTCCACAAAGCCATAGAAGTAAAAGCTGAGACTTCCAAGATTGTTGATAAGTCTTACCATGACAATCAGGTGAAATAATATTCCATTAAAAATAATTTTGTATCATATTCTTCTAACATTTAAAGTTATGGAAAATATTAAAAAACCCTATGTGTAAAAAATATTTCAGAAACCTATCAATCATACAAAAGAAGAAAACTCGCTCAAAAGACGAGATGACCTACATCCTGAGTTTTCTATAGCTGAAAGAAGTTATCAACCTCAACAAATTTTCTATAATGAAAGTTCATTCTTTAATAGAAAATCAAAATTTGAGGTCTATTGCTGGTGTTTCAGAATATATAGGCATAGAGCTATTATTATTGGCACAATTTATCTCTACCCAGAACAAGGATTGAGAAAAGTGGAATAAATAGTGAAAGAAGAATGGGTAACTTTCCATACTCACAGAAAGTTGAAAAGGTAAATTCTCAAGATGTTAGAGACATTAAAACAAATAATAAATTTTAATGTTTGGAAGAATGTTGTGGAATATGTGATCAGTATGGTCATCATGCTGAACTATGTATGAAACTCCTTCCAGAACAAGATTCTTATGATAATAAAGAAAAGAAAGCTGAAAATAAGAAGGTTGAGGAGAGAGCTTTTGTTGTGGAGACTGCTTTGAAAGAAAGTAAGAGAAACAAACCATTGATTCTTTATAGTGGTTGTTCTTCACACATGACAGGTGATATAAAAATCTTGGAACATGTTGAAAGTCATGATGGAGGAGTGGTTACTTTTGGCGATGATAGTTCCTTAAAAATTAAGGGAATCAAAACAGTAGAGATTGAATTAGAAAAACTGAAATCTAAGGAAGTCTTGCTTGTTAATGGGATAAAACATAACTTACTTAGTGTATTTCAACTTTTTTATGATGAAAAAGAATTTATCTCCATAAATTATTCTTGTATCATCAAAATGGTAAAAAATAGAAAAGTTATAAAAGTGTGAGATTCAATCTAACAAACCACTTGAGCTTATTCATTCCAATCTGTGTGGGCCAATGAGACATCAATCAAAAAAAGAAGATGTATAATTTATCACTTTTATTGATGATATCACTCAGATGACAAACATCATGTTTATGAAGAATAAGTAAGAGACTATTGAAATGTTTAAATTTTCCGAAGTGATATTGAGAAAGAATTGAGAGCTTCCATAAAGAAGTTGAGAACAGACAATGGTACCGAATTTACAAGAAATGATTTTGAAACTTATTTAAGGAATCATGGTATCAAACATAAGTATTTTTCTCATTATACTCCACAACAAAATGGAGTTGTAGAAAGGAAGAATAGAATCTTGGTTGAAATGGGAAGAAGTATGTTATCAGAATAAAAAGTTTCAACATTATTTTGTAGAGAATCTATTAGCACTGTTGTACATGATCAAAATAGATGCCTGTTGAGACCAGAAACCATCATGACTTCTTACAAGATTTGGTATAACAAAAAAACCTTCTTTTAAATACTTCAAAATTTTTAGAAGTCTATGATTTCCCAAAATCAAAAATCTAGACGTAGGAAATTTTGATGAGAAAGCTAAAGAAGGAATATTTATGGGTTATTCAACAAATGGGAGATGTTACAAATACTGGAACAAATGTTTTCAAAATTTGGTGGACTCATATGATGTAAAAGTAATTGAAAATCGAAGTTCATTCACAAAATCTGTTAAGAATACTGAGGAAGATAAATCATAGAATCCCTACAACAGTGAAAGTGACTCAGATGAGTCACATGGGGAAGAAAGTGATGTTGGGAAAGGAAATGTGAGTTTTCCTACCTTAAGTAAACATGTTTAATCTAAAAATATTATTAGGGATCAGAAGGCTCCAGTTCAAACAAGAAGGATGTTGAGATTAGAAAATCAGACTTCACTTATCTCAAAAGTTAAACTAGAATCAGTTTTAGAAGCTATTCAATATAAATAATGGGTGGATGCTATAAATGAAGAACTGGATTAGATTGAGAAAATAAAACATGGGAACTTTTTCCAAGGCCATCAAATAAACAGGTTATCAGAACAAAGTGGGTTTATAGAAATAAATATAATGAGCATGGAGAATTTATAAGAAACAAAGCAAGGCTTGTGTGTAAAGGATATTAATAGGTGGAAGGTGTAGATTTTGATGAAACATTTTCCCATTTTTCAAGGTTGGAAACTATTCAAATGTTTCTTGTAGTGGTTGCTCATTAGAATTACAAGGTTTATCATATGGATGTAAAGTCAGCTTTCTTAAGTGGTGAGATTGAGGAAGAAGTTTACATTGAACAACCCTGTGGGTTTTTACCTAATGAGGATGAAAACAAAGTTTTCAAATTGAAGAAAGTCTTGTATGGGCTGAAACAAGACCCACGAGCATGGTATTTGATGCTTGACAATTCTTTGAGAAAGAGGAACTTTTATAAAGGAAAGGTTGATAGGAACTTGTATGTTTAAGATGTTGAATCCAGAACATTAAATGTAATCATTTATGTGGATGATATAATTTTTTTTGGAGATGAGGAAAAGGTCTGTGAAGATTTTTATGAAGAGATGAACAAAATTTTTGAAATTTAAATGTTGGGAGAATTAACTTTATTCCATGGCTTACAAGTTCAACAATAAGAAAATTACATTTTCTTATCCCTAGAAAAGTATGCCAAGGAATTGTTAAAGAAGTTTGGGATGTAAGAATCAAAGGAAGCTTCAACTCCCATATCAATGAGTACAAAGTTGAGAAAAGATGAAGTATGGAACACTGTGAATCATAAAGACTTTCAAAAGTTGATAGGATGTTTTCTTTATCTTACAACTTCAAGGGATGATATTGCTTATGTTGTGAATCTATATTCTTGGTATCAAATTAATCCAAAAGAATCACACATGTTGGCAGTTATGTGGATTCTAAGATATGTTAAAGGAACAACTTCACATGGGTTTTTATACAAGAGAAACAATGAGATGAAGTTTCATGGTTATACTAATACTGATGGGGCTGATGATTGTAATGATAGAAAATCAACATCAGGAGGAACATTTTTCTTAGCGGAATCATGTTTGAGTTGGCATAGTAAGAAACAAAGTTCAGTAACATTAAGCATAGCTGAATCCAAATATGTTGCAGCTACTCAGTATTTTACTAAAATGATGTGGATGAAGGTTCGGATGGTATATTTTAAAGTGAATGTTTCTAAACCTTTGAAGATACTCTTTGATAATCAAAGTCCCATTGATCTTTCAAAGAATCATGTTCAAAATTCAAGATCAAAACACATTGACATAAAGTATATCATTTTAAAATAGAAAGATATTGTTGGAGATGTCCTGATGGAATATATTTCAACAGATTATTATATTGCTGATATTTTTACAAAATCAATGTCATAGGAATGTTTTGTTGAACTGAGGCTACAACTCCATGTTCAGCCTCCTCCCATGACTTCCTAATACTCATAAAAAAGTTTCCCCCACCGTGATTTGGATTATGTTGACAAAGGGGGAGAGTAAGTAACAATGAATACTTGGATTTAATTTATGAATATGAAGCTGTGGTTATCATATAATGAGGGAGAGAGAAAGAAAAATGAGATAGGAAAAAAAGTGAGAAAGAGAAAGATAAAAGTTGAAGGGGAGTTTGAGTAAGTTAAATTTTATCCTTACATGGCTACAAAATTTTCTTGTCACTATGGTATGTAAATCCTTCAAAAACATTACTTTATCCAATAGTGTGGTGTTAGGACACACTCTTTTTGAGAAAGGATATGTTTTGGTAAAGTTCAAGAACTTGAGATGTGAAATTGTTTAGAAGAGAAAATTTTTTAATAAGGGTTTCCAACAAATCCAAAGGGGGAGATTGAAGAACCTTTGTGGTATTTTGTTTTATCAATGTTTTGTATTTGTAGAAAAATAATTATTTTGTTGAAGAATGTTTTTGAGTTACAGAATGTTGATGTTGCTGGTTGTTGAATATTTTCTTAAATAGGTTGTTTTTGAAGAATAATAAGTTTGAAGTTAAGAAGGTGTCTCAAACATTATAAACTAAATCAAATGATGATTTTCTGATCATAAAGATCTCACAAATCATGAAAAGTTTCATGATAAAACCTATTGAAGAAATGGTGGAGAGGTTTGACAATTTTCTCTAAGAAAAATTATGGGAAAATTCGGAACCTATTTTCTAAACATGAAAACCAGAACCTATTTTCGGAACCTGATTTCTGAGAAAACAAGAACCTAATTTAAGAATCAGAAAACTAGAACCTATTTTTGGAACCTGATTTCTGAGAAAACCAAAACCTCTTTTCTGAACCTAAAAACTAGAAGCTGTTCTCAAAACCCGATTCCTTAGAAAACTAGAACCTGATTTCAGAACCTGAAAACCAGAACCTGTTTTGAGAACCTAGTTTTTGAGAAAACCAGAACCTGATTTCTGAATCTAAAAACCAGAACCTATTTTCGGAACCCGATTCCTAAGAAAACAAGAACCTATTTTCTGAACCTGAAAACCAGAACCTATTTTTTTGAACTTGATTCCTAAGAAAACTAGAACTTGGTTTCAAAACCTGAAAACCAGAACCTAATTTCAGAACCTGATTCCTAAGAAAATCATAAGATAATTTTTGAACCTGAAAACTAGAACTTGTTTTCGGAACCTGATTCCTGAGAAAACCAGAACTTGATTTTTGAACCTGAAAACCAGATTCGATTTTCAAAACCTGATTCCTGAGAAAACCATAACCTGATTTCTGAATCTGAAAACCAGAACCTATTTTCAGAACCTGATTCCTGAGAAAACCAGAACCTAATTTCTGAACCTAAAAACCAGAACCTGATTTTAGAACCTAAATTTGGCACAATTTGGAACCTTATTTCTATGTAATTCGGAACCTGATTTATGAACAATTCGGAACTTGATTTCTAAAAATTCAGAACCTGATTTCTGAGTAATTGAAAACCTAATTTCTGAATAATTCAAAACCTAATTTTTTCATAATTCAAAACCTAATTTCTGTACAATACGGAACATGATTTATGACCATGTTTCTGAGAAAATATGAACCAATATTCAGCTTTATCATTCTGAGAAAGATATGAAGAGTTAAAGAAGGAAAACCCGGATTTCAACTTTGTGTAAATCTCAGGGAAATTTAAGGAGATTTGGAGAAGTCAATGACTGAAGATTAAATGCAAGAGATTTACAGAGTTTTTGAGATTTGAAGAAGTAGAAAAGATTTTCAAGATTCCCACCTTTGTTTTATGAGTTTCCTATAAATATATGCTCAGATCATTCACTCATTTTCATTTCCTATATACGCATAAAGGACGGAGTGCCAGAGAATTAAAAAGTGAAAAGTTCCTACCATCATGAAGAAGTTATATTGAGTGTTTGAGAATAATTAAATTAGGATCATCTTACGTTTCTAAAAAGATCATAATTATCTTGAAGAAGTTTTCTTGAGTTTTTAGCAGAAGAAAATTAGAACCATGATTACCTTTCCGAGAAGACCGGTTTCATAAAATCGGATTCAAGAAAACTAGACTAAATATTCGGAGTGAAAATTTGTGGAGAAGCTTCAAAAAAGTTATTATTCTTGTGTTTGTCTCATTAGTTCTTTAAGAAAACATTGTAAACTGACTGGAGTCAATATAGTCTTTCTTATCAGGAGATAGAAGTTATCTAACGAGAGTTGGCACAAGTTGTATTCAATTCAATATTATAGTGGATTTCCATAGACCCCTGGGAGTGGCAATGGATAGGATATGTGTTCTCTTATTGATGCCAAACCATATACATATTGTGTGCCTTTCTTGATTTACCTTTCATTCATGCTTGACTTTCTTGCTAAAGGTTGATAAAGAAATAAATTTTAACAGGTTTCAAGGGTTATGTTTCTTAAAGTTGTGAAACTTATAAATAGTTTAAAAACTAATTCAACCCCCCCACCCTTCTAATTTGTTATTTGATCAATGTAACTTCAAAAAAATTAAACATATTTACATATAAAATATATTTCTAAATATATAAACCTTATTTAAATAAAAACTGTTGGAGTTGGTTCCCCATAACCAAATTCTTTATACTTTATGATAAGAATGTATTAATTTTTTTGAATATTAATAAACTACTTATCAAATCATGATTATTCTTTTATGTGACATATTATGTGATAATTTGTTTATTTTACATGTCGCACTAAAAGTTCATAGTAGTTCCCCACTATGATGAGAACTCAGAAGTTCTATGACACTATTCTTGAATAAATGTTCTATTGGTTAATGATATAATTTGAGGGAGACAAATGTTATATGCTATTAGGTGTGGATACTCATAGGACTTTGAGGCATCTTCTTATGGTGTACACCCTTGGTAATATCCATTATAATATTATGAGAATGGGACCTACTAGTAGGAAATCCACATTTATATGTGACATTGAATGTTCTTATCTAAGGACATGTGTATTGGTCCTTATACTTTAAGATTATTATTAATGAATATTATAATTCATTTACTTTTATGTATTGACAAAAACAATGATGAAAAATGATCACAGTGAGGTAGGACATGTTGGGTGCATCACGAGTAATATTGAATTAATGAATAATGTGAGAAAATATTTATCCATTCTGTTCATTAATGGAAGTTAATATCTTAGGCCCTTTGATGGAAATGATATAGGCTAAATAAATCCATGGCCATGGCATTCTAGAGGCAAGTTCTATTTCCATAAAGTCAAAGAAAGAGACACTAAGCATACAGGTTGATGGCACTGGTATGAAACCTACTTTATTAGAGATATTGTGTTAAATGGATTACATTACACAGTAAGAATTTGTGTGAGGTGACATTCCATTGGATCATTAACTTCTTTCTCTATGATTTCCTTGGCATGATTTTAGACGCTAACCTTGAACATTAGGTTGCTTCACCTAATGACACTAAGAAAGAGGCTTAGAGGTTCACAAACTAAGTGTATCCAGAATCCAAGTGAAATAATATATTATTATTTATTATATAACAGGTTTAATAAATATTATTCTCTCACGTGGTTTAATAATTATTCATGTATACTTGTTCATATTTATTCCGAAACTAGTTATCCGATAGAATATATTATGAGAGGAATATTTAATAAATATTTATTTTGTATTTAATGAATATAATATTTATTTATTTATTGGGGAATAGTGTAATGATATTTTTTTAATAAATAATAGGAATTATTCAAGGCCCAATAAATATTGTCAAGAAAAGTTAGAGTGAGTTTAATGGTCTACTGAGAAATAAAAAATATTGAATATTATTTAATTAATAATATTTAATTTTAATTTGCAAGTTAAGAACATGTCGAGAAATAATAAAATTATTATTATTATTTTAAATGTGATTTTTTATTTGATTAAATAAATAATTAAGGGAACTTGTGAAATTATTTTATTTTAACCCTAGTAATATAAATACAAAATTATATTACATTCCTCATTATCCAATTCAGTTGTGCACAATAATCTTATAGAATCCTCTCAAGCCTAGAGTTCTCTCATCTCTTATAATTATCTCAAGAATGAAGAGCAATCATCCTCCACCGGATCAAGGAGAACACTTTGGAAGTGGTTCTTGAGGTGATCAAAGGTGGAAGATGAAAGTGAAAGGATCATCTGTACTATCACCTGGAGACTTCTTTGGAGATTCTCGAAATACATGTGGACCACTACTAGAGGAAATCTACACTTGGTTTCTAAAACGCAACGATGGTTCACGACAGATCTGTCACTAGAATCATCAACGAAGAAATAATTACTTAGGGGTAACTATTTATCTAATTAAATTAATTATAAAAAATATGTGTTGATCTCCTCCCCCTCAGTTCCAACATTATTATAAATTGTCTATTTATTTTATTCAATTCCATGAATCATGACATTCATCATCATATATATTTCATATTGATCATCGATTATGAAAAAAAGTTGGGAACCACCCAACGCATGCTTCTAATGCTCCCAGAACCTTCGATTAGTATCCGAGTGGGCACTTAATTTTTTATAATGTTTTTTAAAAATTTTGTTATTTATAAATTTTTAATTTAGTTTTTCAATTAAAGTTTGATTTTTCTTTTAATCTTAATTGATATATCTATTTCTTCATCCTTTATTTCTTGTAGATCTAATAAATATGTTTAATTTTATGATTAAAATAAAATTGAGGAACTCATCCAAAGGTTCCAAGGTTTCTGGCCTAAAAACAAGAATACACACCTTGTAATCAGAGTTACAAACCATGTAGTCATGTTCATTGCATTAGGAATTTGTTTGGAAATTAATTCTGGTCATATGCATTGAATACATGCATTAAATTTCACTGCGTGTTGACAGGGTGTGTGGCCTATTGGACACACTATGTACTCCAAAATTTTCAAGGTATGATACCCATGTCAAGTCCCTAGGCATGTATCTCAGATATATGGTAAGGGATGTACACGTTGTTTAGATCAGATCTACATGTTGTGTACTTATTCTAATTATATGGTTTTAAAATTTATTTGTTATATTATGTAAACTTTGAGACATGTTTTTGTTTTTAGTAATTAAGTTGACATGACACACCATATGATAGGTTTTAATTTTTTTATATAAATGTTTAATTAATATCTATGTAATATTAAAGATCTGCATATCATGTATGAGTTGTATTACAGTTGTTTCTCTATGTGCATTAAAAAATGAAACAATATAGAAAATTCAAGTAATTCATGTAATCATTAAGTTGATACTAAACATTATGAAAGTATGTGATAAGCCATGTATACTAAATGCCACTGAGAATAAAGTGTATACAAGTATAATACTTTTTGGGTAGATTTGGATGGGTATTCACCGTGTTTCCTCCAAGGTACATTTATGTACAAGGTTAATTTTAATGGAAATTATTTAATTTGTTTAAAATTATAATAGATGGTAATCTCATAGAAATTCAAATAAAAATTAATATAAAATGATTTATTAATTACTAATAATAATTAATCAAATGGAGCATGATTTTTCTTAATAAGAACAATTAATAATTGAAGGACAGTTTTATTAAATGTGTAATTAGTTGCATTCATGTGGATGATCATGAGAAAGAACAGATATTTTGTATGTGATTTGTTTCATTTAATTTATTATTAAATTAAATTTTTGGCCAATGTTCCCTCTCACCTTTCATTATGAAGGGTCGGCGTTCCCATGGTTTCTTTTATGTAAACCCATTTTTCCCTCAACTTCATGTGAGTAAAAGGAGGATGTAATGGATAGAGATCCCAATCTAGTGGAGGCAGTTCAATTTTTGAGTCGAGAAAAAACCAATATGAGGAGATACATAGGTGGTCAGGTGGAAAACTGCAACACGAACATTAATTGGATCAAGGTGTTTCCCTCTAAGTCAATATTAAGTTTATCAACAACTAAATAAACTAAGCACTCATAAGTGCTCATGATTATACCCCTTCATTATTTTATTTTTGTTAGTTGCATGGTTATTTCATTATGGATGTCTTGTCATGATCACATAATTAATGAATTAACAAGCATGCAAGATAGAAATAAAATAAACCAGATTATGCATAAATATAATCTAAGATATGGTTAATCACCTAAGTAATTCACACTTAATATTAAAAATCATGTGATAAATATTATAATTGTAAATTTACGCATAAAATTTTAAAATACCTCAATAAAATATTAATTCAGTATAGCATTCCATTACTTCGGTTATAATTGAACCATAGTTCAAAGTTCTTGACCAACCAATGTTAGGGTGATTTAAATTATCGAGGAATTATAACATGAGATTTTGGGATGAATTAAATTATTTTACTTCAAATTTTGATTAAAAAAGTAGGAATTAGTGTAACTAAGAGTAAAATGTTGAGGAAATATAATTAAAGGATTTTATGATTGTGGAGTCCACTCAACAGATCAAGGAACTATGAGTTAATGTAGTTATAATTTGGAATTCCTACTTAAAACTATTCAAGTTTCTTGACCAACCAATGTTGGGGAAATGATAATGGGAATATGGATCATTACCACTAGAATTTATAAGAAATTTGATACTCCAAATTCAATAGTAATGGCTATTGGGTTTTGATAAAATATTGGGAGACTGATAAATATAAAATTTATTTATTTGTCTAAATTTATCAGATAAAGTACTAAAATTATGCTCATCCTATTTTTTAGAATAAAAAATAAATAACATCAGCAATGTTATTGTGATCCATTATTGGGAAGGATAACCATATCACTAGGACAAATTTCCTAGAGTGGAAAAGGTGTATACATGTCATCCTTCACCATGAAATGAAATGGTATGTGATGGAAGATCCTTTACGAGTTGTTCCTAGAAGATATTTTATGGATGTTTAGTGCATCATGTTATTATCCATATCCAATGAGATTTTAATGAAATATGAGGAGAAGGATTCATATGAAATGATGTCTCACCTTCAGGATCTATATCAAGAGAAGGTGAGATAAGAGTGGTATGAGATCTTCTATTCCCTTTTCACAACTAATCTTGGAGATTCTATGCCCACTAATAGTGATGTACTGAAGCTTATCAGCTACATTGAATTCCTGGACAAATTACATATTAAATTCATAGATTAGTTGCGTACATATCTCATACTTTCATCACTTCCCGAGAACTTCTTTAACTTTATTGTTAATTAGAATATGATCAATAGTCACAAGATTCTTCCATAACATCTTAAATTAACTTTCCAAGTGGATAAGTACATGGGGTGTGACAAACCCACAGTCCTTATGGTGAATAAGAAAAGGATGGACAAGGAGAAGGGCCCCTAGACTTATAAATAGTCTAAAAATACTAAGCACTATCCTACCAATTATAATAATATCTATAGGTTGGGAAAAGAAAGGAGGTAGTATGTTTTTCATGTGGAATTTCAGGCCACTAGAATAATAAATTCCACTAGAAGAAAGGAAAATCTAAAGGTGCATTCATTATCGAGTGAAATATTTCCATTTCCACACATTGGGTATTAGATACAACTTGTGGTACTAAAATTTTAATCAAATACATGAACCAAGTAGATTTTGAAATATTTCTAGACGAGATGTGGATCTAAGACCTGCCAATGGATCGAGGTTGGTTTCCCTAGCCATTGGTGACTACCACCATTTGTTTCCAATGAGAATGATTTTGGTTTTAAGATTATGTTATTATATACCAACAGTTACCAAGAACATAATTTATTTATCATTCCTAGATATAGATGGGTTTATTTTAAAATATGGAAATAAATGTTTTTTCTTTTATAAGGATAACATATGATATGGTATGTCACATTTAAATAAGGGTCTTTATGTATTAAATTACTAAAACCAAGTGTTGGATATCAATAATGAATCAAGTTCACATGACTCATATAACACCCATCTATGGCATTACCACCTTGTTTATGAAAACAAGAAGTTCTTGAAAAAACTCTATCAAGAAGCTTATTTAGACTCTTTTAAGCTAAAACCACCTAATAGATGTCATGCTTGTTTACAAGGGAAAATGACCAAACTACCATTTAGTGGATAGAGTGAAAGGGCCACAGAGCTTCTAGGATTTGTATAAAATGATTCGGGTGGACTATTTACAGTAAAAGATAGAGGTTGATATTCTTACTTTATAACTTTTATTAAGGACTTTATTAGATGGGGATATATTTAATTGATTAGGTATAAGTCTGGGTCCTTTAAAAAATTCAAGGAATTCAAGAATGATGTAGAGAATCATCTTGATAATAAAATTGAGAAGATACGATCAGATTGAGGTGGTGACTATCTTAACCAAGAGTTCATTGGTTTTCTGTGGGAGTTTGGGATTCTATCAAAACTCACTCCACCTTATACACCACATTGGAATTGTGTTAGTGAAAGGATGAACCTTAAATTTTTTGGACATAGTAGGATCAATGATGAGTCTTGTAGATATTACATTATTCTTTTAGGTATATGCATTACAAACTATGACATACACATTAAATAGAGTACGAACTAAAGTGAAAAATGGAATTCCCTTTGAGTTATGTAGTTAAGATAAGCCCATTTTATTGCATACATGTTTGTGGGGTTGTCAAGAATACTTTAAGGCCTTCTTAATCAACAAACTAGAACCTCGGGGCACAAGATGTAACTTTATAGAGTATCCTAAGAAAAAAGGGATAATACCTTTATATCCCCTAAGATAAGAAAGCAACTTTCACCAAAAAATCTTTATTTGTTGAGAGGGAGAATATCCTAAAAAAATATATTGGGAGAAAGATTTTATTCGATTAATTTGATGCTGAAGATACATAAGAGTTGGTATAGGCAAGGATTCCACGAGTCCTTTTGGGAGAATATGTTCTTGAAACACGAGTACTGCGTAGGAGCTTAAGAGAGGTAAGAAAATCTGCAAGATATGGATTTCTAGTAATTTAGGACGGTGACTCAATGTTGGTTGACAACAATGAACATATCTCCTATAAGGAGGTAGTTGAGAGATCAGAGGTTGTGAGATGGAAAGAATCTATGAATTCTGAAATGGATTCCATGTATCATAACCAAGATTGGATTCTAGTCGATGCACTAGTTGATGTAAAGCATATCAAATGAAAATGGGTATTCAAGAGGAAACTAGACATGGAAGCAAAATTATGTACCTATAAAGAAAGGCTAGTGGATAATGGGTTTAAAATCCATCAAGGAATTTACTATGATGAAACCTTTTCACCATTTTCCATTTTTAAATCCATCATAATTATACTTGACATAGCAGGATACCATGACTATGAGATTTGGTAGATGGATTTCAAAACTACATTCCTTAATGGAAAACTTTGGTAGATGTCTATATGGTACAAATAGAAGTTTTTTTAACTCTAGGTGATGCTGGAAATATTTGAAAGTTACAAATACCCATTTATGGATTCAAGCAAGCATCTAGTGCATGGAACATTCAATTTGATGAATCCATAAATTGATTTAATTTCATTAAGAATGAATGTGATTCATGTGTTTACTAGAGGTTTAGTGGAAATTTGGTCATTATCCTGGTAGTATATGTTGATGACATATTACTTATTGGAAACAACATATCAGTATTACAGTCAGTTAAGGACTAGTTAAACAAGTGATTCTCTATGAAAGACTTATCTGAAGCAGTCTATATTCTAGGGATCAAGATCCTTCATGATAGATCCAAGAGGCTCCATGGACTAATTCAAAGTACATATATTTTCTCTATACTAAATAGATTTAGTATATAATAATCCTATAGGGGATTGGTTCCTATGTCACATGGTTTAAATATTTCAAAGAAAATGTGTCCCATGACACAATAACAAAAAGAGAGAATGAGTAATATCCCATATGCTTCAATGATAGGATCAATCGTGTAAGCCATATTATTTACTAGAATTGATGTTACCTAAGCATTGAGCATGGTAGGAAGATATTAAGTATATCCAGGAGAACAACATTGGACTCCTATTAAGGCTATCCTTAAGTATCTGAGAAGAACTAAGGATATGTTCCTGATGTATGTAGAATACAAGTATCTAGTCATCAAAGGTTATATTGATTCTAGTTTTATGATAGATCAGAATGATCTGAAGTGGAAATCATGATATTTTTTGTATCTTAGTAGAGGAGTTGTGAGTTGTAAGATATCAAATAGTCTAGTTGTCATTGATTCTATAGTAGAGCCTATGTATAGAGTAGATTCTAATGCATCCAAGGAATCCGTTTGTATTAAGAAATTTTCTAAGATATTGATGTGGTACTTAGCAGTAAAGACCCTATCACATTGTATTGTGATAATACTATAGTGGTGGCTCTTGAAAATGAGTCAAGTTCACACCAATGGACAAAGAACAGACTTTCGAAGTATCAACTCTTGATGGATTTTTATCAAAGGGGTGATGTGGTAGTTAGAAAAGTACCCACATAAGAGAACGTGGTAGACCCCACGAATAAAGGCCTATCTCAACAAAAGCATGAGTTTCATGTGAGAGCTAGAAGACTGAAGGTTTTTAATAGTTTGGCCTAGTGCAAGTAGGATACTATTGGAGTTTGTTCTCTAGAACCAACTTCTTTTTACTTTATGATAAACATGTTTTCATTATTTTTAATATTAATAAATTACTTATCACATAATGATTTTTATTATGTGTGAAATAGTATGTGATGTTGTCCTAAGAGTAAATGTCACACTAAAAGGTCGTAGTAGTTCCCCACTATGATGAGAACCCGGAAGTGCTATGACACTATTCTTGAATAAATGTTCTATAGATGGATAAAATCATTTGAGGGATACAAATGATACAGGCTATTAGGGATGGGTACTCATTAGACATTGAGGTAAATTCTCAGGGTGTATACCCTTGGTAATATATAGTAGGAAATTATGAGAATGGGACCCACTAGATGAAAATACACATTTATACGTGATATTGGATGTTCCTATCTACGATCATGTGTATTGGTCCCTAGAAATTAAGATTTTTGTTAATGAATATTATGAGTTGCGTACATTGATGTATTAATGAAAACCGTGATGTCAAATGTTCACGGTGAGTTAGGATATGTAGGGTGTGTCATAAGGAATATTTCAATAATGAATAATGTGAGAGAGTATTTATCCCTTATATTCAATAATGGAAGTTAATATATCAGGCCCATTGATGGAAATGGTATATCTTAAATAAATCCATGTCCATGGTGTTCTATGGGCAATTTTTATTTCCGGAAAGTCAATGAAAAATACATTGAGCATATAGGTTGATGGCACTGACAAGAAACCTACTTGATTGGAGATATAGTGATAAAGGGATTATATTACATAGTAAGAATATATATGAGGTGACATGTAATTGTGTCATTACATTCTTTCTCTATGGGTTCCTTGGTGTGTTGCTAGATGTTATCCATGGAATTTAGGTTGTTTCACCTAATGCCACTGAGAAAGAGGCCTAGAGGGTCACACACTAAGTGTATCAAGAATCTCAGTTAAATAATATGTCATTATTTATTATTTAATAGGTAGAATAAATATTATTCCCGCATATGGTTGAATAATTATTCATATATATTTGATCGCATTTATTCCATCGCTAGTTATTCAAGAGAATATATTATGAGGGGAATATTTAATAAATATTTATTTTCAATTTAGTGAATAAAATATTTATTTATTTAGTATAGAATAATGTAGTGATATTTATTTAATAATTAAATAGACACTATTAAAGCCCCAATAAATATTTTAGAGGAAAGTCGAACTGAGTTTAATGGTCTAGTGAGAAATAACAAATGTTGAATATTATTTAATTAAATATTATTTAATTTTAATTCCCATGTTAAGAACATGTAGAGAAATAATAATATTATTATAATTATTTTACATGGGATTTTTCTAGGATTAAATAAATAATTTAGGGCATTTGTGCAATTTTTTTATTTTATCCCTAGAAATATAAATACTCAATTATGTTATTTTCCTAATTATTCAATTCAGTTGTGTAATATAATCTTAGATAATCCTCTCAAGCATGGAGAAATACAATCTCCATGAATTAAATCAAGAACTGAGAGAAATCTTGCTCCAATAGATCATGGAGAATTCTTTGGAAGCTTTCCTCAAGGCGATCAAAGTCGGGTGATAAAAGCGCAAGGATCTTCCATGATAGCACACAGATACTCTTTTGGTGGCATCTAGAGATTCCTGGAACATGTGTGGATCACCGCTAGAGGAAATCTACACTTGGTTTCGACAAAAAAACGATGGTGCACCACAGATCTGTCACCCGATTCATCAGTGGAGAAATAATTCCTCAATGGTAATTCTTTTTATAATTAAATTAATTTTAAACAATATGTGTTGATCTCCTCTCTCTTAGTTTCTACATTATTATCCATTATCTATTTATTTATTTAAATTCAATGGATCATAGCATTCATCGTCATATATATCTTGGATTGATCATCAATTATGGAAAAATGCAATGTTGGACATTTCCCAACACATGATTTTGATGTGACCGAAACCTTAAAAAACTAATATACATTAAATTTAAAATAAAAATGTATGAATAATTATATAATTATAAAATTAATGTATATATAATTATATATATATATATATATATATTTATGTGTGTGTATTGATAAAGTGAAATATATTCTAATATATTTTTATAAATATTAATATATAATATATGTAAATAAATATAAATATGTATAATTATATTTATAGATGCATGTATATATATATATATTTATGTATTTAAAAACACACAAAAAACATATTATATATATGTGTGTGTATTTAATATATATATATATGTGTGTGTGTGTGTGTGTGGATAAAAAATATGACGATATATACATCAATATTTAGATATATCATAAAATGGAAAAAATATATTAGAGTGAAAAATGTGCAGGCATAGGAGTTGGAGGTCTCAAACTCAAAATTCATTAGAGGCAGGAGAACTTGTAGGAGAGTGAAATTATCAAAAGTGCTGATAAGGGAGGGAGCACCCACAAGCGCTAATAAAAAGGGGGATGGGGAGCATCGATAAAAGGTTTGGTGGGTTTGAAAAAAAATTAAACCCCATTATCAGGGCCTTTATCAACTCTTTTTTTATCACTCTTAAAGTCCACCTTTAACAACACTAAAAAACACTGATAAAGGATCCTTTTATTAGTGATAAGAAAAATAATTGATAAATATCCCCTTTATCATCACTTTTTTAGCACTCTTAAAGGGGAACTTTGTCATATATTTTTTTCAAGAACTATTAAAGACAACCCTTTAACATCGCTTGCATTATTAGTGATTTTATATCACAAATAAAGCCATTTTACTAGTGCTTTTAATGGCGTTATTTGCACTAGTGACATTAGAAGTAAATAATCTTAATATTGTAATTCAATCCCTGAAATTCACTCTAGATCACAAATTCCTAGGTTATATTCCTTTTTCCTTTAGACGTCAACCTCTATACCATGTTTGGGACCTTTGTGGGGCATCATGTTCTTTATTCGATGATGATTAAGAGAAGTCCTCTGGAGTGGGGAAAATAATGAATTTGAAAGATAAATCCCAAAATTCCATATCTATATTGGATCAGAATCAATCTTCAATGTTTATTGATAACAACTTCTAAACTGTTAAATATTCATTGAAACTGGATACATCTGTCTCCATCATAGAAAAAATGACATCAATTTGAAAAACATATATTCTCTCACTTCATTACTAAGGTCTTTAGTTGGCCTTTCACCTTCATGGTCCTCTGGTGGTATGTTACTAGAGTTTATTTCCTGTAAAATATCATGTTTCTCATATGATGCCTTTCCAAATGACACAAATAAATTTTTCATTAGGTCAATAAAATGGGGTGGATAAGACCACTCCACATTCTCAAAACCATTATCTCTTTTTCTTGAGGGATTTGTAAATAGATGTTTAACCTTTGTTTGGTCTTGGATCAAGGAAGGCTTGCCCTTCACAGATAGAGAGTTCAGAGGATTCCATTACTTATTCACCCATAACTTCTCCTAATTTCACCTCATACCATTCATCTATCTTCATAGTCACATTAGTCATAAATGATTCTGACAATGCCTAAAAAAAGTGGACATGATCTAACCTCCCTTTTTGTTTATTTATCTGTAGATAAGTGATCGCCCCAGCTTCTTCCTTCCCCCCTTGCTTCCACCCTTATTGAAGTAAGCATGTTCTAACAAATCATCTTTATCATGTTCATCATTAGAGGAAAACCCATAGTTTGATACAACCACATGTGGTTCCTCCATGGAAGGATCAATAACCAATAGGTTCTATTCATGACCACCTATAGTAGGAATCAGGCCTTCATTGTGTAGGACCCCAGGACACCATGAGGGGAGAGGGGTGAATCAGGGTGACCACTTTTTCTTTTAAAGTGATGGATCTTGTTCCCACGTTGGTAGGAACTTGTTGAACCTGTATGATGATTATGATTATAAAGCAAACATTCACATGCACAGAGAAGACACAGCCCTTTTTACTTTGTTCACCACTAAGGGCTACGTCCAAGGAGCATATGCCGACAGGTTGTCGGTCGTACCTAAATCCACTATGCTTCACTAGCTGTAGATTACAAAGGTTCGGGTACAGACACTCTGTCCCAGGCTCACTGCCTTTACAATTGTTTAGGGATAGCTCACTGCCTCCCTCGGGTCACTCCCGTTGACTCCCCCTGGCTCACTGCCGTTGGTGAAGTCCCACTCAGTTTATAGACGTGAAGGTCTCTTCATCATTTGCATAAGAATGCATCCTTTGTTGTATGTAGATGCTCTATTGAAGTCCAATTCTCACTAGAAGAAGAATATCACTTTTCCTCGAATGTATCGGGTTGTCTCCTGGCATTCGTGCAGCTCCAAACAGGCTGGTGGGCTTCAGCAAAACCAGGCGCGCTTCTCCAAGACAGTCGCACAAGTCCCACTACGGAGCGCAAGTCCAAACTGGCGCGCAAGTGTCATCAACGCACCTGCGCGACTCTTTATTCCCCGACTACAAACTTGCGCGGTCCACTTCCTTTATCTTCCAAACCGCCTTGGGCGCACAACCAACAACCAGCGCGCAAGCTCTACTTGCACGACAAAACAACCACCTGCGCGACTCAACCACCTGTGCGACCAGAGCTCGAACAATCTCTCAGCCTTGAACTCCGTAAGAAATGAGGAGGGGTGGTCCAGTATTTATAGGAAAACTGGACCCCCTGCGCAGCGGCGCGCAAGTCCCTCGACGGCGCGCAAGTCTTGTCTCCAGTAACCTCTGTCGCGCAACTCACTTGCGCGACCCAACCAATACTTGCGCGACCTTATTTCCTTAGACAAATTTTGACGTTATGATCCTCAAAAACATATGGCGCGCAAGTCTTCTATACTCCAAGACCTCGGTGCGCAAGTACCTTTGCAAAAAAACTTTACTTTATTGGCCAATTTTCAGGCCCAAAAATTTGGCAAACACTGGGAAACGGCACCACCTTCACTACTGTTTTCTGCTTGAACGGTATGATCTCTTTGTTTGGTACACAACCTGAACTTCCACTGAGGATTGACAACAAACACAAACCATACGCCAAATCATGCTTTGAAGACCCTGGTTCCAACAATCTCCCCCTTTGGGTTTGTTGGCAATCAGAATAAATTCAATAGATCTCCAACCATGAGCAAACCCAAAACGCAAGAATCAACTCAGCCAACACTCTAAGTCTACGTGAGCAATGCTCGGTGTAGAAAACAAGAGAGGAAGCTTGAATTGGGTTCCAGTGTTTTGAAATTCTCCATGATGCCCGATGTTATCCTTCTTAAACTTCTCATCACAATCTTACACTTCTCAGCACATAAGAATTTCTTCTCATCATAGAAGAATTTATTGCCTTGAATTTCTTTCCTTGAATTTATTCCTTTCTCCCCCATTGACAGTAAAACCAAAGACCGATAAGTTGTTCAACGTTCAGCTCAAGCCATACTCCCCCTCGATTGTATCTCCCCCATAAACCTGCATGACATCCATAAGTAGATAAAACTGTTATAACAAATGTGGAGAGGGGATTTTCGGATCCTCCTTATGCAGTAGGAGGTGGTTGAACACCGAGGTTCAACCGATGCTTCTCAAACACAGCCGCGGACAATGTCTTGGTCAGGATATCAGCCACTTGCCCATCAGTTCCAACATGATCCATTCTAATCACGCCTTGTTCAACCTTTTCTTTGATAAAATGATACCGTATTTCAATTTGCTTTATACGAGAATGATGAACCAGATTCTTCGTAAGATCAATTGCACTTTTGTTATCACAATAAATAACCATTGGTTGTTGCACCTTATCACCAATATCTGTTAGCTGCTGCTTCATCCAAAGAAGTTGAGTGCATGCTTTTGTGGCGGAGATATACTCAGCTTCAGCAGTACTAAGAGAAGTACTTTCTTGTTTCTTGCTCAACTAGCCAACACATTTCTGCCCAATATAGAAAGCTCCACCACTAGTGGACTTTCTTTCTACAACATCACCAGCCCAGTCAGCATCAGAAAATGCTGATAATTCACTATCCCTGCCTACAGCAAAAAATAACCCGAAATTATGTGTACCTTGAATGTACCTCATGATTCTTTTTACTGCTGCCATATGTTCCTCTTTTGGATTACTCTGAAAGCGGGCCGCAAGGCATGTGGCAAAGACAATATCTGGCCTTGTCACTGTCAGATACAGTAGGCTTCCAATGATCCTCCTGTACATGGTGGGATCAATAGATTCCCCATCCTCATGCTTTCCAAGTTTAGTTCCAACTGCAATTGGAGTTGACATTGGTTTGGAGTCTTGCATATTGAACTTCTTCAGTAGCTCTCTTGCATATTTTTCCTGAGAAATGAAAGTGTATTCCTTCTTTTGAATCACCTGCAGCCCCAAGAAATCTGTGAGCTCCCCAATCATAGACATTTCAAATTCTGATTTCATGTTATTGGCAAATTCATCCACTGATTTCTGCCTACTGCCACCAAATATGATATCATCAACGTAGACAAGAACCATGAATTGATCTTTTGGAGAATTCTTCACATAGAGATTGTGATCAACTCCTCCTCTTTTGAATTCCAACTTCTTGAGATATGAATCCAACCGTGAGTACCACGCCCGTGGTGCCTGCTTCAAACCATATAGAGCTTTCTTCAGTTTGCAGACCTTTGTTTCATCAGTATCCAAAACAAAGCCCACTGGTTGTTCAATATAGACTTCCTCTTCGAGTACACCATTCAAGAATGTTGTCTTGACATCCATTTGATATACTTTATATCCTCGTTGGAGTTCCATGGAAAGAAAAGCTTGATTGACTCCCGTCTAGCCACTGGAGCAAAGGATTCTTCAACATCAATCCCTTCAATCTGGGAGTATCCTTTACATACCAGTCTTGCCTTGTTTCTGATGACACTTCCATGCTCATCAAACTTATTTTTGAATATCCATTTGGTACCAATCACATTGTGACCTTCCGGTCTCTGGACAAGATCCCATGTCTTATTCTTGTCAATCTGATCTAACTCTTCATTCATGGCTTTTACCAAGGATTCATCCTTTGCAGCTTCTTCAAATGAGGATGGATCCACAACAGAAATAAATGCAGTTTGTGTGTTATTCCTCATCCTCCTTGTCTGTGTAGGTGCATTCATGTCTCCAATTATGTTTGATGGATCAATTTCTGCTCTTCGATTTTTCTTATAAGGTTTAGACGCATTCTCACCATCCAAGATTTCTATTTCAGATTCTTCGTCTGAGTCAACATCATGATGGGACCCTTGAGTATTTTGTACACCTTCCTCTGTTTCTATATTTGTATTTATTTCATGTTCACATTCATTCTCATCCTGTATTTCATCAGCATACGTACTATTTTAAGTGTTTGGAGGTTTTCATTCATTGATCTTAACATCATTGCTTTCCACAATCCTCCCCAAGCGTTTATTGAAACACTTGTAAGCTTTGCTGTTCATTGGATATCCAAGAAAAATTCCTTCATCAGCATTGTCACCATACTTTCCTTGGTTTCCTTCTTTATTCCGGATGAAACATTTGCTTCCGAAAACACGAATGTATTTCAACGAAGGCTTCCTTCCATGCCACAATTCATATGGTGTCTTTATTTCTCCCATATAAATCCATGTTCGATTCTGAATGTGCACTGCAGCCTCAACAGCTTCTTTCCAGTAATGGCGAGAGATACCACTCTCAATCAGCATAGTCCTTGCCATATTGTTGACCTGTCGATTCCGGTGCTCAACAACTCCATTTTGTTGCGGAGTTCTCACAGCAACTACCTCATGCTGTATTCCATGTTTTTCTAAGTAATTTTCAAACTCAATGGATGTGTATTCCCCTCCATTGTCAGACCGCAAGACTTTTATTGTCCGGCCCGTATCGTTCTCTGCAATCCGTCGATAAGTTTTCATACAATCAAGCACTTGTCTCTTCCTGTGGATGACCATTACACAAGCCATTCTTCTATAATAATCAATGAAAAGGACGAAGTACCTTTCTCCATAGGTTCCAGCAAGATTTATTGGGCCACATACGTCTGTATGAATGAGATCAAGAAGATGTGATGCCCTTTTCTTCTTTGGTCGATATGAACTACATACCAGTTTCCCACGAATACAAGCATCACAAGACTTTTCCCGTTCACGTTTTAGAATGGGAATTTCCATGACTATATTTAACTTAGATATCTTTTCCATGTCTTGTTGGTTAATGTGCCCTAGCCTTCGACGCCATAAATTATTTTCTTCTTCAACAGACAAATAGCAAGAGTTCACTTTTCTGTCAACCTGATATAAATTTCCATCTGTTTTACTGCCTTTCATAAGAGAATTTCCTGTTTTTTCTTCTATGGTGCAGCCTTTTTGATTGAAGGTTACTTTGAGCCCTGAGTCATAGAGTTGACTTACACTCAGGAGATTGTGGCGTAGACCGTCCACGTAAAGAACCTCAGTCTTCTTCAGCTCCCCGTTGGCGAGAGCAGTATTCCCGCTGCCTTTGATCTTCAAAGCACCGTCATTACCAAACCGTACTGTTCCATCAAACTTCTTTTCAATGTTCATCAAAAGGTCAGCATTTCCTGTCATATGGGAGGAGCATCCACTATCAAGGATCCAAGTGCTGCTGCTTTTTGTAGCTTTGAGTGCTACTTCTGCAAGATTGGATTTCTCAATCTTCTTCTTCTCTTTCCATGAGATATTGGATTGAGCATAGGATAATGGTGGCCTTTTAATACATTCTTCTATATAATCTGATTCTTCATACCCATGATCTTCTTCCTGAGGGGAAAACTGTTTGTGAGAACAACATCATCAGGAGGATGAGCACAGTCCCGTCTTTGATTTTTGTATGAATTCCTCCTGTCGTACCGCTGCCTGAAATACATAGCTTTATGGCCAAAGTTAGAACAATTAAAACAGTAACCATAAAAGATATTTCCCCTATAAGATGGAGGATATGAAATCATTCTCCTTTGTTGACTTCCCAGATCTTCTCCATTCAGGTAGCTCCTTGCCTCTTCACAATATGTCATGGTATGGCCCAGATAGCCACAGAACTGACACTTAATGTGAGGGAATGTCTTCTCACCTGAATTTTTCCTCATACCTTCATCCTTGTGAGAATAGTTGAAATGCCTATCATTTATGAATGTTTGAGGATAATTGTCAGTTCTCCTTCTAGTTTGGATTGAGGGTTCCTTTTTCCGCACTTCAGGTAATGTTTCGAAATGTTTAACCTTCGTTTTGTCTTTCTTTTGGCTCTCTTTATTTCCAGCAGTTGATGTTTCAGCTTCATAGCCAATTAAACTCTTTCCCATGCAGGCGGGTCTTTGAACGCTCAAGATTTTTCAACCCTATCTGAACCACATTTGGCTCTTTCCAGTAACTCTGCATCTGAGAATCTTTTAAGAGGTACTTTCTCCCTTGATTCTTTTGAAAATGATTCAGTTTCAAGTTTACTTCTTAGAGTAACAACTTCCTCCTCAAGACCCTCAGTAGTCTTGGACTTTTCTTCCAGTCTTGACGTGAGGTCATTGATGACCTTTCCCTGATCCTAAATTCTCAGTTTTAGATCCACTACATCATCATTGCTATCAAGAATTTTAGACTGAACTTTCACAAATTCTTCCAGACGTTCAATTTCAGTTTCAAGTTCATCAAAATATTCTGATGATTCTTTGACCATTTCCTTCCACTTATTACATCTCTTACATTTACTCTCAAGCTTGGAGAAGGCATCCTTAATTTGAATATTTGGATCACCAATAGTAGTAGTCTGATTATCTCTGTCTTTATTGATTGAGGATTCTGATATTTCTGTGGTAGCCATCATGGAAGCATGGTTTTTTGTTTTAAATTCTGGTTCTTCTTCCTCACAAAATTCAATATCATCATCTTCTTCTTCACAGACAAAACTCTTCCTCTGTATTTTCATTCCAGATTGGAAGTCACCCTTTTTGAAAAACCTTTTCTGAGGATTCTCAATGTCTTCAGTTTCGCTCTCATCATTATCTAACTTTCTTTGGCACTGAGAGGCAATGTGCCCAACTCTTCCACAACGGAAGCATGCAAGAGGTAGCTTACCTCTAAATTTACCTTTTCCCTTTTTCAACTTCTTGGCGATGAGGGAAAGAATTTCTTTTTATTCGTCATCTTCACAACCACTATATTCTGAAATTTTCAGTTTGTCCATGGCTTTGAATGCCATTTCCTTTCTCACGCGAGTCGTGGCATCTTCGGGTTTGACTCTCATCTCATATGCCACCAAACTACTTAACAAATCATCCAGAGATAGTTTAGATAGATCTCTTTCTTCGAGTGCTGAAACCTTTGCATTGTAAATGGGAGGAAGTCTTCTCAAGATGTTCTTTACGATATCAATGTCTTTGATTTCTTCTCCAAGACCTCGAATTGCTCCCACTACTTCAGTAATTCGATTAAAAAAAGAGTCTGCATTTTCATTGGGGTGCATCTTTAGGTCGTTAAACCTATTGTGTAAAACTTGATGTTTTTCCTCCTTTACCTTGATATATCCTTCATAAATGTTTTCAATTTTATCCCACATAGACTTTGCTGAAGTTCAACTCATAACCTTTAGATAGATCTGATCGGAAAGAGCTGCAGTGAGTGCATTTTGTGCTTTAGCATCAGCATCAAGAATTTTCCTATCTGTGTCAGTCATAGCAAGGCCTGTTAGATCAGTGACTTGTATTCCTTGCACAGTAGAAAACAAAACTTCTATTCCAAGAGATCTTAGATGAGATCTCATCCTATTCTTCCAGATCTGAAAAGTATTTCCATCGAAGAGAGGGACTCCCCTAACATTGACTGCATTCTCCATGGCGAAAAAGGACAGATTCAAATCCAACAACCTTTACCCTTTGATACCACTTGTTGGACCCCAGGACACCCTGAGAGGGGAGGGGTGAATCAGGGTGACCACTTTTTCTTTTAAATTGATGGATATTGTTCCCACGTTGGTAGGAACTTGTTGAACCTATATGATGATTATGATTAGAAAGAAAACATTCACATGCACAGAGAAGACACGACCCTTTTTACTTGGTTCACCAATAAGGGCTACGTCCAAGGAGCATACGCCGACAGGTTGTCGGTCGTACCTAAATCCACTATGCTTCACTAGCTATAGATTACAATGGTTCGGGTACAGACACTCTGTCCCAGGCTCACTGCCCTTACAATTGTTCCGGGATAGCTCACTGCATCCCTCGGGTCACTCCCGTTGACTCCCCCTGGCTCACTACCGTTGGTGAAGTCCCACTCAGTTTATAGACGTGAAGGTCTCTTCATCATTTGCATAAGAATGCATCCTTTGTTGTATGTAGATGCTCTATTGATGTCCAATTCTCACCAGAAGAAGAATATAACTTTTCCCCAAATGTATCGGGTAGTCTCCTGGCATTCGTGCAGCTCCAAACAGGTTGGTGGGCTTCAGCAAAACCAGACGCGCTTCTCCAAGACAGTCGCGCAAGTCCCACTATGGCGCGCAAGTCCAAACTGGAACGCAAGTGTCATCAACGCACCTACGCAACTCTTTCTTCCCCGACTACAAACTTGCGCGGTCCACTTCCTTTCTCTTCCAAACCGCCTTGGGCGCACAGCCAACAACCGGCGTGCAAGCTCTACTTGCGCGACAAAACAACCACCTGCGCGACTCAACCACCTGCGCGACGAGAGCTCGAACAATCTCTCAGCCTTGAACTCCGTAAGAAATGATTAGGGGTGGTCCAGTATTTATAGGGAAACTGGACCCCCTGCGCGGCGGCGCGCAAGTCCCTCGACGGCGCGCAAGTCTTGTCTCTAGTAACCTCTATCGCGCAACTCACTTGCGCGACCCAACCAATACTTGCGCGAACTTCTTTCCTTAGCCAAATATTGACGTTATGATCCTCAAAAACATATGGCGCGCAAGTCTTCTATACTCCAAGACCTCAGCGCGCAAGTATCTTTGCAAAAAACACTTTACTTTATTTGACGATTTTCAGGCCCAAAAATTTGGCAAACCCTGGGAAACGGCGCCACATTCACTACGGTTTTCTGATTGAACGGTATGATCTCTTTTTTTGGTACAAAACCTGAACTTCCACTGAGGATTGACAACAAACACAAACCATACACCAAATCATGCTTCGAAGACCCTAGTTCCAACACATTGCATGTGGCTTCTCCCCTAGAATTGGACATCTTCTTGAACAGTAAGTCTCATTTAGGCTGTAGTATGTTCCCTCCAAACTGCCTCACTTCCTCATTAATAATACCTTCTCAATATCCATCATGGGCCTATTAAAAGAGAATCTGTTCCTGAACTCAACATTCCATGATGTGACGAAGGACTCAAACTCACTCCCTGGTCTTTAGAGGGAGAATCACCATTGTGCTAGAGAGAACCTACCTTAGGACACAACAGCTCTTAGATTTAAACCTTGTATAGAAAAATGGTCATCATGGGATGCCATAACATTAGATAATCCACCAACAACAATTTTAACAAAGGACGATTGTATCCTAACACTATGATCCCCAGGGTCCTAACCAGTTCCAACATGTGCACTCCAAGAATCAATGGATCCCATGTCTGATTTACCATACTTCAAATAATTTTCCATTGTATGTGGTAGTTTATTGAATTTAAAATGTTCAATTGAGTGACCCATATTCTTAAAATTTGTGCACTTCAGATTCCTACGATGATTTCCAAAAATATGCCCAATGTTTTCACACATAGAAAAAAATTCAGGAAGCTTCTATAGATAAATTGATATTTCAATTATAAATTCACCATTGACTAAAATAACTATTTCAATATTGAGATCTAGAATATAAACCTCAATGATTACCCAAACAAAGTGACCAAACCTTTCTTTTCTAGTCTATTTTTCAAACTTGATACAGATTCCCATGACCAAGGTAATGTCTTAAATAACAATAAAGTTCCATAAGAACAATCTTAGACCCTTTATTTAGAACCAAACTTCAGAAATTGTGTTCTTGATCTTTTAGGTGTTGAATAAGGTATCCTAGTCCTAGATCATAAGAGTTATTGGCTTGAGAGATACAATTCTCCACCCCCATTCCATGGATTTTAGATTCTCTGAAGGGAAAATGATATGAAAAAATCCCTTAACTATGGAGGTCAGGCTCTAATAATTGAAACTCAATATTTGAGAGAGGTGCATGTGAATCCCCTAAATCTTTCATTGTCTTTCAAGAAGAAATGACATAACTCGAGTGATGATCATGTGTTGAAATTCTCTTATTCAAACGTTAAAAATTACATGTCGAGGCTCAATGTAGGAGAGGGTGGAATATTTGGTAACCTTTCTTGAATAATTATTAACCTTAGAGAATAATAGACCCTTCTCAGCTTTCCCAGTCACAGTTTGGGATTCCTCTCTTATGTGAGTGACATTAAACTCAGGTTTTCCTAAAATTGGATCCTCCCTATTCATATCAATTTCATCTTCATTCTTCTTAAGATTACAGAAAAACACATCACTCAGATCAAAATAGCATTACCTAGTAAATACCATCGTGATTAAAACCTAGACTCCATAAGGAGAAAGAAATAGAAGATCCTGAATTACACACATCCCTAATTCAAAAATTATATATAGTTGTATTTATATATAATTATGTGCTTTTAAATTTTTTAATTATATTAAGTATATTTTGAAATATTTCTTAGTGTTTTTCAAGAACTGATAAAGAGATGTTTTATTAATGCTTTTTTATTTTAGAACTGATAAATTCCCTATTTAACAGTGATTTTTTAGAAGCACTAATAAATACCCTAGTCTTATTTATAAATTTAACCCCAACTGACCGTGATTAAGCAGTTTCTTCATGCTCTTTCGGTAGTGAAACCTCACCACCACTATCCCTCTCCACCGCTCTCCCTCCTTACCACCACGCTTCATCACCTCCCACCTTCCCTCATTTCTCTCCCTCCCTCCCTCACCAATCTCCTTCTCTCGAGTGCCACCTCTCTCCCTCCCTACATCCATCGCTTCCAATCTCTCTCCTTGTTGTCGTGCATGTTTCTATTCTCTATCACTACCTCGCACTGTCCATTTCCCTCCTCTTCTCTCTATTGAAAAAATTGACATTATATATTAAAGGTTTTAATATTTTTATTTTTTATTTGGGTGTTTTAAATATTTTACCAAAGGACATGACTGTCATGTCACTTCCATCTCGCTTTAGGAATGAGTGTGAAAATTCATGTGATTGACACTTTAAATATGTGCAATTTCACCACTAAGAATTGTTGGTCACCCAAAATATGAAGGTTTCAGGCGTAGCAGAAGCGCATGCATGGATGTGCCCACTCGGATTTTTTTCATTAATAATGATCAATCTGGGATCAATATGATGATAAACGCCTATATCCACGGATCGAATCACAGAAAAAGAAAAAGGAAAAGGAAAGTCATGAAACCACAAAGTAGGATCGTTACAGGTTGATTATAATAAATTTAATCAATTGAAAAGAAGTAAATTTTTTGTTCTTTTTTCATTGATATTCTTGATCACGTTCAGATGAGATTCATCATTGCGTCACATAAGTAAAGCGTAGACTTCCTCTAGTGGGGATCCACACGTGCACCTTGTATCTCTGTACGTCGCCAATGGAGTCTCTGGGTGCTAGCATGGAGAAACCTTTGCTTGTGTTGTCTGCCTTAGATCTTATTGATCCAATGGAAGAATATCTCTCTCGGTCTTGAGAGCGTTCTTGGAGGAAGAGGTTCTTTCAACCTTGAAATAATTCTCCCAAATTGTTGTGCAAGAAAAGAGTTGGGGTTGTAAGGATATTTATAATCGCGTTTGAGGTTGCAGAGTTATGAAAATAAATAAACGCGTTACACATTTTATTTATTTCATTGAATCTTATTGAAAACCCCCATGTTGAAAAATTAATTACTTCACATGCGCCCATGCTGATTATAATAAATATCAATTAAGAAAACAATATTATATCCTCAAAATACCAACTGGAAAAACTACATGGAGTGTAATAATAAATACACGCCTTGTAAATGTTTTTCATTGAAAACTACACGGTGTGTACATTCAATGTACATGGAATTTATATCTTGTTTTCATTTATTCATTTTCTTTCTAAAATGAAAACTACACGACATGTACATTTAATAATACACGGCGTGTACTTGTTTTCAAAATAAAAACTACACGGCGTTTAATCATTAATATACGGTATGTACTTGTTTTCATTTTATTCTTCCTCCAACATTAAAATGATTTATGCTTCCTTGAATAATTATTAAACCACGTATGGGAATAATATTTATTCTACTTGAGATACTTGAATACAATTAGTGTGTGACCCTCTAGGCCTCTTTCTCGTTGGCATTAGGTGGGCTTGCCTAACGTACAAGATTACTTTCTAGAAACGGGTCAAGGCACCCAAGAGAAAGAATTTGACACCGCATTGAAATATCACCTCATACGAATACTTAATGTGTAATTTAATACCTTTGTCTCAATATCTCATCAAGAAGGTCTCATGGCAGTGTCACAAACCTATATGTTTGATCTATCATTCTTTGAATTCTAGAAATAAACTCATCGTGTCACCATGGCCCTGGAATTTATTCGACAGTTCAATTCCAATCAAAGGGCCCGAGATATCTACTTCCATAAACATGGAAGGGAAAAATCCTTCGTCGACTTATCCATTAACAACATGTCATTCTTGATGCACCCAACGTGCCCTACTTCCCACCAACTATCTACGTGACAGTTTTCATCAGAAAATCCATGTGCGCGAGTCATGACATGAGTTAATGATAATCTTCCAGTCTAAGGACCATTACACACGCTCATAGATAGTAATGTCCGATGACACCAAAAAATGTAGAATTACTACTGGTGGGTCTGTTCTCATAATCTCCCATCTTGGAGATTACCAAGTTTGAACTCCATGAGAGAGAGTCTCGTCTTCTTACGAGTACTCGCACATGACAGTCTATATACTATGTTTCCTATCATAGTATGTCATTCAACCATAGAACCTTGTTTAAGAATATTGTTATAGTATTTCAAGGTTCTCATCATAGCGGTGATCTTCCATGACCATATCAATGCAACAAATATTCCAAGACATTATTATATTATAATCATGTAGAATAATGAACAATATATAATAAGTGAACATTCATGTGATCAAAGTAAAAAACAGTTGGTTCTTAGGAAACCAACCCTAAAAAAGCCCCACTTGGACTAGAGCCAACTGCCTACGACTTTTAGTCTGTTATACCTCACATGATGATCATGTTTCTACTGAGTCAAGGGTTTAGTCAAGGGGTCCTCCATGTTGTCTTATGTGGAAATACTGCTCGCTACAACTTCACATCTCTGAGAAAAATCCCTCAAGAGATGATACTTCTGAAGTATGTGATTTGTCCGCTGATGTTACCTTGGCTCTTTTGCAAGTTCCACTGCTACAGTATTATCACAATAGAGTGTGATAGGATCTTTACTACTAGGTTCTACATCCATCTCTTAGACGAAGCTTTTCATCCATACTACTTCTTTAGAAACCTCAGAATCTACGATATACTCGGACTCTGCTATAGAATCTACCACCACACTTTGCTTTGGGCTCTTCCAGCTCACTACACCTCCATTCAAACTGAATATGTATCTAGTATGTGACTTCATGTCATCTTGATCAATCTGGAAACAAGCATCTACATGTCCTCTTATGACTAGTTCCTCATCTCCTCTATAAAGCAGGAAAATATCCTTAGTACGCCTCATATACTTAAGGATAGTCTTGAGTGCCATACAATGGCGGTCTCCTGGATCAGCTTGATATCTTCCTACTGCACTTAATACATAAGCAACATCTAGACTTGTACATAGCATAGCATACATGACTAACCCAATCAGGGATGCGTAAGGGATACTTAACATTTTCTTTCTTTCCTCAAGTTTCTGAGGACACATTTTCTTGGAAAGAAGAATGCCATGTGACACCATCTACAATCCCCTCTTGGATTGTTCCATACTGAATCTCTTCAGTATCTTGTCAATGTATGTACTTTGACTCAGGCCCAGAATTCTCTTGGCTCTATCATGATGAATCTTGATCCCAAGAATATATACTGCCTCGCCAAATTATTTCATGGAGAAGCATTTATCTAACCATGCCTTAACTGACTGTAAGATAGGTACTTCGTTTCCAATTATTAACATGTCATCAATATATACTATAAGGAAAACGACTACACTTCCACTAAACATCTTATAGACACAAGGCTCACATTTGTTCTTAACAAATCCAAATTCCTTTAAGGATTCATCAAAACGAATGTTCCATGACCTTGATGCTTTCTATAATCCATAAATGGATTTCTGAAACTTTTATACCTTGTTGGCATCCTTTGGAGTCACAAAACCTTCAGGTTGTGTCATGTAGACATCTTCCTGTAGGTTCCCATTATGGAATGTTGTTTTGACATCCATTTTCCAAATTTCATAGTCATGGTAAGAGGAAATGGCCAATAGGATTCTGATGGATTTTAGCATCGCAACTGGTGAAAAGGTTTCATCATAGTCAATTCCTCGACACTGTCTAAAACCTTTTGCAACCAGTCATGCCTTATAGGTGCTGACTTGACCCTCCATGTCCAGTTTCTTCTTGAATACCCATTTATTACCAATAGGTTTTACATCAATTGAAGGATCTACCAATATTCAGACTTGTTTTTGGTACATGGAATCCATTTCAGAATTCATGGCTTATTTCCACTTGGAAATTTTTGTTCCTTCAACTACTTACTTATAGGTAAGAGGATCATCATTGTCAACCAATAATGAGTCACTATCCTTGGTGACAAGAAAACCATATCATTCTGGTTCTCTCACCTCTCTCATGCTCCTATACAGTTCTTGTGTCTCTGGAACAAATTGTTCTTCCACAGGGCTTTGTGGAATCTGTTCTTTTACTAACTCCTGTGTATCTTGAGCCTCGACTTCATCAAAGTCTATCTCGCTTTCACTATCTCTTTTGGAGATGTGGTCCCTCTCAATGAATATGGTGTGTCTTTCCACTATATCCTTTTTTCCTGAGGGGTTGTATAGGTAATATCCCCTCGTTTCCTTGGGATATCCCATAAAGATACACTTTGTGCCTTGGGGTGATAGTTTTCTACCTAAAGAGGCCTTAACAAATGCTTTGCTACCCCACACATGTAAATTCGATAACAAGGATTTGCGTCCACTCCATGACTCGTATCGAATACCATTTATCGATTTAGTTGGTACTTGGTTTAGTATGTGTGTTGTTGTTTGTAATGAATATCCCCAAAAGGATAATGGAAGACTTTCATGACTCATCATTGATCTCACCATGTCCAACAGGGTGTGGTTCCTCCTTTCACAGACACCATTCCACTGAGGTGTGTAAGGAGGAGTGAGTTGAGATAGAATCCCAAACTCCCGTAAGAAATCAATGAAGTCCTAATTAAGATATTCTTCTACTCTGCCTAGGTGGAGTTTCTTAATCTTCTTACCAAGTTGGTTCTCAACTTCATTCTTGTATTCTTTGATTCGATCAAAATAATATGACTTATACCTCATTAAGTAAATATATCCATATCTACGGAAATCATCAGTAAAAGTTATGAAGTACGAGAACCCACCCCTTTATTCAACTGGAAAGGGCCCACACACATCTATGTGAACTAATTCTAGAAGCTCTTTAGCCCTTTCACCTTTCTCACTAAATGGGGATTTGGTCATTTTTCCTTGTAGACACGCATGACATACACCAAGTGGTTTTAGTTCGAAAGAATCTAAATACCCACTTAATGTAATTTTTCCAAATGTTTCTCATTGACATGACCTAGCTGGTGATGCCAAAGTTGGGTGAGGTATGACTCATGTGAATTAACTTTTTCATTGATTTCCATTACTTGGTTTTTGTATTCTAACACATAATGGTCATTATATAAATGTTCCCTACCAAAACAAATGATATATTTATAAAAGTAACAACATCCACTTCAAAAATTGAAGATGAATCCATCAGTATCTAATCTGGATACCGAAATAATGTTTTTGTTTTCAGAGGGTACATAATAACATCCTTACAAAACCAAGACCATCCCAGTAGGCAATGTGAGGTGGTAGTCTCTGACTGCTATAGAAGTGAGTCTAGCTCTGTTGGCTACTCATAGATCCAACTCACCTTAGTCAATCTTTATGAATATACTTGGTTACTATATTGGGATATAGATGTGAGCACCACAAGTAGTATCTAATACCGAATTTGTAGAAACATATAGATTTCATTTGATAACAAACGCACCTAAAGCTTCCCCTTGATTCCTTGGCTGGGTGCAGTTTTTCTTCCAGTGGCCCTTCTTGCCACATGCGAAACAAACAGCCTCTTGTTATCTAGCCTCCCCTTTGATATTCCTTTTCTTAGAAGGCCTTAAAGAAGATTTGGGATTAAATCTCTTCGCATTCCCTTTCCTTTTATTCACCATGAGGATAGAAGGCTTTTCACACTTCATGTCATTGTCCACTTGGTGAATGAGGACAAGAAGATCAGACAGAGACTTCTCAATGTTGTTCATATTGAAGTTCACAACAATGTTTGAGAAGCTCTATGGGAGTTATGTAGGAATGATATCGGTACCCAGTTCTTCGGGGAGTTTAAACCCTAGAACCTCCAAATGCTCAATGTAGCCAATGATCTTGACTACATGAGGCATGGCTGGGGCACCCTCTCCAAGCTTGCTCTGAAATAGAGCCTTGGAGATCTCAAACCTTTACTTGCTTGCTCTCTCCTTGTGTAGACCACGGAGGTGGTCAAGCATGATTTAGGCATCGATGACTTCATGAGAATTCATGAGCTCACTAGACATTAATGACAGCATCAAACATTGAACATCGAGTGCATCGCTCAAATGTTGATCATAGACCAGGAAATCTTCATCACTCTCCCCTGGGGTAGGAGAATCAGGAAGTGAGGACTCCAACACATAAAACTTTAGTTCATGGCGTAGGATAACCTGAAGGCGCCTAAACCATTCCTGAATGATACTGTCGGTGAGTATATTGTCTTTATCCAGAATTGATCGTAGAGAAAATGTGGTTGATGAGTTTTTCATTTCGATTCTACAAATTGAAAGAGTGAAATTATCATTACTTTCTTGATTACATTTTATGAGAAATAATTTATTAATTCTCCCACTATTTTATCAAGTCCCAATGTCCCTCACCATAGAACTCAGAATGTCTAGTTTCTTTGACGTTCTAGTGGAAAGGATCCATATTCCTCTTTGCATAACCACAATAAGGGTTGGTCAAGCTATTTGAAGGTATTTAGTTAGGCAGGTCTTTGCCAACAGTGAGCTTACAGTTCCTTGATCTATTGAGTGGACCCCCAATCCTAAAATCCTAACTTGGATTTCCTCAACTCTAGTCTCCAATATTAAATCAAGTCTAGAAAGGTCTACTCCTCTTGATGTAATATGGTTAAGTCAAAACGAAACCTTTCATAAGGGATTCCTTTATAAAATTATGTGTCCCAACAAGGGTCGGTAAAACACATAGTTTTATTGATTCATGACCTTAATCAAGTAACGGAAGGCTTGGTCTGACTTTATATGGTATTAAGAGATTTTAATCCTTTATGCGTAGTTTCGCATTATCACATGCTTGTTAATATTAAGTGATGATTTCTTAAGTGATTAACCATGTTCCGATAAGGTTTACGCATAGTCTGGTTTTTATTTTATTTCATCTTTGCATGATTGTTCATTTTATTAACTATGTGATCGCGACAACTAATACATAATAAATAAACCATGAAATCAGATAGAAATAAAATAAGATGGCATGATCATGAGCAATTTCTGGTTAGCTTATCTAGCGGTTTGATAAGCTAACCCTGACCTAGGGAAAAACACCTTGAACCAATGGTTCGTTTTTATAGCTCCCACCTGTCGACCATTGTATCTTATTGGGATGGTTTCACCTCATCTTTAGGATTTGAACATCTCCACTAGCTTGGGAGATCCTTCATTACATGGGGTTTACATTAAAGAAACCATGGGCACGCAGGCCCTACATTTTATTGGAAGAAGGCTCGCAGGCCAACGAATTTAAATAAAACAAATTTAAATGAAATCATACACACATAAAAAAGGTATTTGGTCTAGCTCATGATCATCCATAGCATGCAACGACATTTACACATATTTAGAATTCAAATTATTTTAATTGTTCTATTATTTAAGATAAGTCGCACTGGAAATTAATCAAATATGATCTTATAATTAATCAATTATTTATCTTAAATTCCTTTCTAAATTTCCATGAAATTCTTCTCATCCATATCCCTTTTACAGATCTCTGTACTTTTGGAGGAAACCTGGTTAAATTCCATTTATGTAAATTACACAGTGTGTAGTTTATATTTACTCGGTGTGTATTTCTTTTCACACTTTATCCAAAGTACACGCCAGGGGCTTTGGCGAGTTTTATCTACTATGGAAATTTTGGAGTACATGGAGTGTAGATTAATCTAACATGGCGTGTAATTCCTTGTTATGCAGTTACCATTTTGGAAATCTCGTGTACGTGGAACACAGCTTCTCCTTGTACACGGTTTCACCTGGGCCAGATTGGACTACACGGCATGTTGATTCAACATACATGTCGTGTATTCCGGTTCCATATTCCATTCATTTCTGGTCAACATGTTGTAATAAAACTCATGTATACTCAATTCACACGGCGTGGTTTGGCAGACCAGTACCGATTCGTTGAACCTAAGTACACATCGTGTAGTTTTCATTACAAGCCGTGTATTCTCGTGTTGTACAGAAAAAAAGAGTGGATCCTCAGGATGATTTCCTCATTTTTATATTAATAAAAATTAAAATTAAAAGGTCATTTCTGTGATGTGAATCGAGAAATGAAGGAGGAATAACAGATCTTGTTCATTCTGTTCAATAGAACGATTTAACACGAATTGAATCAAATATAAATGCGTAAATTATCCACAAAAATTAAATAACTATAATAAGTGTTGTAACCTCGCGCTAATACCAATTGAAGGTTCTAGGATCATCAGAATCGTGTGGGTGTATGTGCCCACTTGGCTTGTTGTCATTAACAATGATCAATACGGGATCAATACGATGATAAACTCCAGTCTCCATGGATCGAATCACAGAAATAGACAAAGAAAAGGAAAGTCCCGAAACTACAAAGTAAAATCATTACAGGTTGATTATAATTAATTTAATCATTTGAAAAGAAGTACCTTTTGGTGTTCTTTCTTCTTTGATATTTATGATCACATTCCGATGTGATTTGTCATTGCATCACAGAAGCCAAGTGTAGAATTCCTCTAGCGGTGTTCCACACATGCACCTCATATCTATGGACGTTGCCAAAGGAGTCTCCAGGTGCTAGCGTGGAGAAACCTTTACTTGCATTGTCTTCCTTAGATCGTCTTGATCTGATGGAAGAGGATCTCTCTCAGTCTTGAGATCATTCTTGGAGGAAGAGGTTCTTTCGGCCTTGAAAGAATTCTCCAGAATTTTTGTGCAAGAAAAGAGTTTGGGTTGTGAGGATATTTATAATCGTGTTTGAGGTTGCAGAGTTATGACAATAAATAAATGTGTTATGCATTTTATTTATTTCATTGACTTTTATTGAAAACCCACATGTCGAATAATTAACTCCTTGACATGCACCCACACTGATTATAATAAATATCATTTAATAAAAACAATATTATATCCTCAAAATCCCAACTAGAAAAACTACACGGCATGTAATAATAAATACACATCATGTACTTGTTTTTCATTGAAAACTACACGGAGTGTACATTCAATGTACATGGAATGTATATCTTGTTTTCATTTATTAATTTACATTCTAAAATGAAAACTACACGGCGTGTATATTTAATAATACACGGCGTGTACTTGTTTTCAAAATAAAAACTACACGACGTGTAATCATTAATACACGTTGTGTACTAGTTTTCATTTTATTCTTCCTCCAACATTTAAAGGATTTAGGCTTCCTTGAATAATTATTAAACCATGTATGGGAATAATCTTTATTCTACTTGAGATACTTGAATACACTTTGTGTGTGACCCTCTAGGCCTCTTTCTCATTGGCATTAGGTGGGCTTTCCTAAAGTCCAAGATTACTATCTAGCAATAGGTCAAGGCACCCAAGAGAAAGAAGTTGACGCTGCATTGACGTATCACCTCATACAGACACTTACTGTGTAATATAATTCCTTTGTCTCAATATCTCATCAAGTAGGTCTCATGGCAATGTCATAAGCCTATATGCTGGATCTTTCATTCTTTGACTTCTAGAAATAAACTCGTCATGTAACCATGGCCATGGAATTTATTCGACAGTTCTATTTCAATCAAACGGCCCAAGATATCTACTTCCATAAACATGGAAGGGACAAATCATTCCTCGACTTATCCATTAACAACATGTCATTCGTGATGCACCCAACGTGCCCTACTTCCCAACAACTCTCTACATAACGGTTTTTGTCAGCAAATCTAAATACGCGAGTCATGACATGAGTTAATGATAATCTTCCAGTCTAAGGACCATGACACACTCTCGTAGATAGTAATGTCCGATGACACCAAAACATGTGGAATTACTTATGGCGGGTCTGTTCTCATAATCTCCCATCTTGGAGAATACCAAGTGTGAACTCCATGAGAGAGAGTCTCATCTTCTTATGAGTACTCTCACATGATGGTATGTATACTATGTTTCTTATCATAGTATGTCATCCAACCATTGATCTTGGATTAAGAATATTGTTATAGAATTTCATGGTTCTCATCATAGCAAAGATATTCCATGACCTTATCAATGCAACCAATATTCTAGGACAATATTATATTATAGTCATGCATAATAATGAATAGTATATAATAAGTGAACATTCATGTAATCAAAGTACAAAACAATTGGTTCTCAGGACACCAAACCTAACAAAATTTCCCACACCTTCAACGACATTACTCAGAACATTTGATATGACTTATGTTTTTAATATATAATTATATGTATATTTTTATTTTATGTTAATAAATTTTGGTGCATCATCACATTTCTGATTGTATTCTCCTTTAACTATCCTAGTGTGTGTGAACCAAACAAAAATCTTTTTATTATGTTTTTCTCATTAGTATTCTTTCTAACTTAATCAGTGTGTGTGGGTAAAGGATCATTGAATAATTTTTTTAAATGGATAAAGACTAAATAAGATTAATGATAAAATAATCACCATCTAAAAAAGAACTGAAGGGTACTAATAATGAATTTAAGATCATCTTGTAAAGTGAGACATTAACAAAAGAGTGTTTAAGCTGGAAAAGTTCCATACCTTAATTCCCCCCACTTATGGTATCTTTTCTTTAAATCCCTTATGGAGTTTAAAAATAATAATATTAATTAATATAAGAATTTTTATATATTAGAAATTATTTTTAGTTTATTTTACATGGAAAGTAGAATAAAATTAATATTATCCACATGGATGTGTTGAGTTCACTTATTACACACATAGACATCCATGTCCTTTGGTTCTTCAGACACGCACACACACATGTGAACAATATTTATGTATAATACAACTAATATCTTATATATTAATATTTAATTAGTAATTATTAATATTTATTTAACAGTATTAATTAATAAAATATTTTTTAGATATTAGTAATTAATTTCAGTTTATTTTAAATAGAAATTTCAAGAAAATTAATATTACATGCATTATATATAATTGTATATACACATGTATGTGTTGAATTCATTTATCATACACAGACACACAAACACACACATCTATAAGGAAATAAATATGATCAAATATATAAATTAGTAATTGAAAAAGTAAAATTTTAAATATTTTAATGAATTTATAAAATGAAATTATATTGAGAATTTTGGAAATTTATTTTTAAAAATAATCTATATTATTATAATACTTAAATTATTAATTAATATTTATTAAGTAAAGTGTATTTAAAATATTTTTTATGTATACATAGAATTATTTATCAATATAATTATATATTAATATAATTAATGATATAATTTAAAAACTAATTATTAATTTATATTAAAAATAATATTTTTAATTATAATTATTAATTATTAATTTATTTTTATTAAATAAATACAATTTATACATCTATAATTATAAATAAATAATATATATATATATATATCAGAAATTGTTAATCTATAAAAAAATATAATTATTAAAATTATACTTTTTAATTTTATAGTTTTATAATTTTTAATATGTTGTGAAAAATATTATACATTTATATTTTTCATGTAAATAAGATATGGATCATGTAAACTATTTTAATAAATATGTGAAATCACTTTTTTAAAACAATTTCTTAAATTTTAAAATTTGTATTAATATATTTGTCTTAGTTTAAAGATAATCTAATTTTGTCATCTTGAAAATTTAATGATATTTTAAAATCGAGTTATGTGATAACTTATGATCCATTACTCCCCCTTGAACATATTTTTTCTAAAGGTCATGTGTTGATCACCTCTATGTTGGGTTCTGATAGGGGAGTGACCTCTCTTTAGACATGAATTATTATAGTAGATGGTATATTAGGTTCATATAATATAGAAAATGTTAATGATAACCCCCGTTAGTAAAATCATAACCATTAATAAACCAATTTATGTCTTAAAAATCACAACCATTAGCAATATTACCTTACACTAATATTTTAATCAGAAGATGATCTTTTTATATGAAATGTTTTTTACTCATTATTTATTTTGTTAAATATTAATATTACCGAATCAAATAGGATGGATATGAATTGAAAATGGATGGATTCCAATCGTATGAAAAATGAGTATGTGGATGGGGTGAAATAGTTCATCAAGTTTGCAAAATATCATTCATATGACCCTTCTCAAATCCTTTTTTCATATTTACGTAGTTGTTATTCAAGACAAATTAGTCTAGAAGAGTTTGAAGAACACTTGATCTATCACAAAATTGAAAGATGTCATAAATATTGGACTAAACAAGGGTAAAAACTAAATGTATCTAGTGACTAGGAAAATATTTAGTTTTATGGATGAACTAATATGATTAGAGGTGTGGATAATGATGAAGACTGCATCAAGGATGTGATTATAGGTGTGAATGATGATGAATATTATATTGAGGAAATGTCATTGATAGTTGAAGATGAACTTTTTTATTGTCAAAAATTGTTTGAGTAGTTAATGATTTATGTAAAAATTCTATTGTATGCTGGTTGTACTAAATATATATAAATTTCATACATACCAAATCTATATAATTTAAAAGATAGTAAAGGATGGAGTCTCACCAGTTTTACAGAACTACTATTTCTCTTGAATGATATAATCCCAAAAGATAATGACCTTACTTTTTGAACATATGATGATAAAATAATTGTATGTTCAATGGTTTTGATCTCAAAAATAATACATGTCTATCCAATTATAGGTATACTATTTCATAAGGAATACAAGTCACTTAAAAATTTACCAATGTATGCTGCTTCTCGATACATGAATGGTGAATCAGGTCCCACAAAATTTGTATGGTAATTCCCAATAATTACATGGTTTATGAACCTATATGATAGTGATGAGAGTTTAATATAATTGACTTGGCATGTAGATATAAGAAATAAATATTGAAAACTTCATCACCCGGAAGACTCTCCACAGTGGATCAGAATTGATCACAAGTATCCTGAATTTAAAAACATGCCTAGAATCCTTCATCATATGCCATCTACATATGGAGTGAATCATTTTTGTTTTCAAAGAAATACTCACATTACATGGATGACTATGTTTCAAAATTATAACTTTCCACCATTGTTATGCATTAAATAAAAATACATTATATTATCTTTTCTTAAATCACGACCAAAACAACTGAGTAATGATATTGATGTTTATTTTTTCCATTTATCGAAGATTTAAAACTATTGTGGGGTTCAGGTGTTACATTGTGTGATGTTAACAAAAATGAAGATTTCATGTTGAGAGCCATGTTTTATAGGATGATAAATGACATTACTTCTTATAGAAATTTTTCAGGATATACCATTAAATGAACTCAAGGGTTTCCCGTTTTTGAACAAGATACATAGTAAATTAGGTTTAAATATTTATTTAAGACTATTTTTCAAGGAAATTGTAAAATTCTACCCTGATGACATAAGTACTGATCTTAGATGAAATCATTTGATTGGAGTTCAGAATAACACACTACACCATATCCACAAATTGGAGATCAAATTTTCAAGAAATTAAAATATATAGAAACTGCTTTTAGTAAACCTTTTTCAGAAAAAATATTTCCAAATTTTGTTGGAAAAAGAGATTAGTTTCTTTTTGAATTACCATACTGGAATTGTTTGTACATTAGGAATTCTCTTGATGTCATGATTGTGGGAATAAAATTTTTGTTATAGTGTCATTGGAACAATATGAAATGCCCCCACAAAAATGAAGGATTGAATTAAGGCTAGGTTAGACATTATTGACATTGGAATAAGTGAAGAGTTGGCTCTAGTGAAGGGATAAAAACACACTTTTCTTCCTCCAACTACTTACACTCATTCCATAAAGGAGAGATATCAATTTTTCTACTTATTGAATGATTTAAAAGTTTCATAGGGGTATTCTTCAAATACCAAGAATATCATGTCAAAAACTGATTTAAATTTAAAGGGTTTGAAATCATAGGAATGTCATGTTTTGATGAAAGATCTAATGGCTATAGATTTATGTTTTATTTTTTCCAAAAAAAATTATCAAACATTAATGAATAAATGTTTCTTTTTCAAATCTATATGCAGTAATGTTAAAGACCCAACTACATTTACAACTATGCAAAATGAAATTGTTTCCATATTATTTGAATTAGAGATGTTCTTTCATCTAGAATTATTTGATGTGATGGTTTACTTGATGGTTCACTTGGTAATAGATATTCGACTATGTGGTCGTGTACATTATATATGGATTTACACAATTGAACCGTATAAGAATATTTTGAAAGGGTATGCCAAAAATAAAATTTAGAAGGAAGGTTGTAATATAATGTGATATGTTATTGAGGAAGTCGTTGAATTATGTAGCGTCTACCTTGTTGGTGTGGAAAGTATTGGTCTATTGAAATCTCAACACTCTAGATGGGTTGTGGGTAAAGGAATTTCTAGAATAAAGCTTGTTAAAATCACTATTACAGATCAGGGGTTGGACCACCTTTATGCTTTTCATAATATTTTAGAGGTTTATCCATATGTTGAAACCCATGAAATAATTATTAGGCATTTGAATTCATTAAGGGATTATGTTTGGATATCAAATACACATAATCAATAGTTTATAGGATTGTCTCAAGACTATTTTTAAGGAGTCATATAAAAATCCAAATTCAATTTTAGAACAACATCTATGTCTAGCTAGAGAACCAATTATGCATGAATTATATTATAATGGTTATATAATTAATGGTTTTACATAAGGGTGTAATTTCAGACCGGTACAGCCTGGACCGGGCTGAGCCTGACCATCAAAAAACCGGGCCATGAACCACTATTCAGGCTAGGTTGGGCCATCCTGAACAGCTCCATGTGGCGGCCCGCGCCTAGCCTTAGGCTGGCCCAAACCATCAGGTCAGGTCAGGCCATGGTCCAGCCCTTGCGGTATTTTATTATTTTCAAAATAAAATAATATATAGATTTAAAAACACTTTTTAACATTTATTTAAACTTTTATTTTAAATTTTTTTTAAATTTATTTTTAAAATGATTTTTAAAATATTTATTTAAAAAAATCTAACATTTTTTTAAAAGATTTATTTTAAAATATTTTCTTAATACATAAATTTTAAAAAAAAATTTAAATTATTTTTTAAATTTTTTTAAACAATTTTATAAAAATATATTTTGTGAAATGTTTTTTTAACATTTTTTAAACATTTTCTTAAAAAACATTGAAAGATTTTTTTAATTTTTTTAAACATTTTTTAACTTCACTTTTTATTTTTTTCTTTATTTTTTTTAAATGACTTGTTTTAAACGCATTTTTTAAACGTTTAACTTTATTTGTAAAAATATTCATTTTCATTTTCTTTTTTATTTACATTTTACAATTGAATTGTAATTTTTTCCATTTAATTTTCAATCATTTTACATGTTTTAAATGTCTCTCTTCATGTGTTTCATAATAAACCCTCGACTCCAACGTCGCATAGCTATTATAATTATAATATTTTATTTTATTTAATAAAAATCTAAAATATTGACCAATTCTAAAAAATAATTAAAGGCCAAATAATTTATTTGAAAATTTTAGATTAAAAAAATGAATAAGAAATTTTTGTCATGTCCAAATAAATATCAATCATGTTAATAAATAACATTAATAAAAATTTGTGAAAGTTTTAAAAAAATTAATGAGTGGTTGTGGGTGAGCAATAGTGGGTGGATATGATAATTTTTTTCTAAATAGATTTATACATGTGAATCTATATATATTCTGTTCATGTCGTAATAAAATTAATGGGTAGGTTAATTTTTTTTCTAAATAGATTTATATATGTATATATAATATATTAAAGTATACTTAAAAAAATAATGAGTTTGGGGGGATAACATAAAAAAAATAACGAGGTTGGGGGGGATATGCGAACATTAGTGAGTGAATGTTAATTTTTTGTTAATATATATATATATATATTATGTTAAATCATTGATATCTAATTATATATATATATAGTTAATATATAATGAGTTATTATATATATATTGTTAAATCATTGATATATATATATAATGTTAAATTGTTGGTAAATATATATACATACAGTCTTGTAATTCTAAAACCGGTGCACCACCTAGACCATTTGGTCCAGGCATAGCCTTGGAAGCCTATGGTAAGGAGTTAAAATCTCCCTACCAATATTTTATATGTTATTTTTTTTATAGCAGAAGGGATTTTTTGAGTCGGGCTTCTTATGGGCCAGTGAGCTGAGCATTTCAGGGCTTCCTTAGTCTGCATGATTTCTTGAATAGGCTCATGCCTGACCAGAAAAACCTATGGCCCGAGACCGACCCGACTTAGGCTTTACGGGTTTGGGCCACTCGATCTTTCAGACCAGGCCACTCGGGCTTTCAGGACAAAACCACACCCTTAGTTATATGTTCTATATAAATGAAGATGATGAACACGGTACCATGAAAAATAGAGGGGTTCACTTGTGGATGATGAAATGCATGTATCTGGTACTACGGAAAGAAATCCAATTTATGTAAATATTTCATAATTTGGCATCATCAAAAAAAAGGGATTTGGATTACACAATATTCAAAGTGCCAATTTTTCAATGAAAGTGAGTTGATAATATGAGTTCTATTGAAATAGATGACTTGTGATTCGTGAAATTGGATCTCAGTAAAGAAGGGTATAAATATGTACTATTTATAATGGAATCATAGGAAGTACAAGTATTTTATGTTCCAAATCCCACAAAATAAAATAGTTCAATTGTTCTATTATCGACCAAAACCATTGAAGGGACAGATGTCAATTCAACTGAGGATGAACATTTCATTGATAAATCATAACAATTTCTTAGTGGTCCCAATGTAGATGAAGTAATGTATGTTGGAGGAGACCATAATGAAGGTACATTGATACTAGATATAGGGGTAAAATCCCTTCAACCTTTAAAAAAATAGTGTTCAATAATATTCTTATATTTTTTTGTAATATACATTTTGTCACTTCATATTATTATTTGTTCACTTACACATTTACATAATCTAAATTTGATGTTTAATCACTTCTGTAGATAATGACTTCTATAAATGATGATTCTCCCAATCATGAGGAACCACAAGTTTCTCACAATTTTGGTGCTCCCAATGCAATGGAACAATTCCCTTCTACACATGAAGATGCTACCAATCCATTGGAACAACAAATTAAAAATATTGATGTTGAAGAAATGGTATAAGGTGAAAAACCGATGTCACAAAAAAGGAGTGTCGTATCATGTTGGTGTTAGAAAAAATTATTAAGGGGAGAAACAAAGGCATTAAATTTGAGGTTGGATAGAATGCATACTGCCAGCCTGTTAACTCCAATATTTCCATGTTCAGTAGTTACATTGCACTCACCACTCGCATGCATGTGTTGATTGATTTAGATTCATGGAATAATTTTTTTCCTGCACTTATGATGTTGATTTGTGAAGATATTATGGTGAAATTGTGAAATAATTTCATTATTTTACTAAAAAATAAAATAATGAAATGTTGACTTACTCTAAATTATCCCTTTTATGGTGTATTTATAGTAGATGAACCCCAAATTAAATTTATATTAATGATCACTGTAATGGATTATATAGTATTTCTCACAATTATTACAAATTTTTGTATCAAATATGTTTAATGGAAAATAAACCCTCACCCACCAAAAATATATAAACACCTGATTAAACCAATAATCATGTGATGCATCCATTGGTCGTGTGAAGAGACATCTTTTCAAGTAAATTGTGATTGGTAATACATGTTTGGAAAATACATGTATTAATAACATTGATTAAGAATTGATCATTTATGAAATAATAACTGAGTGTTAGAAATAAGTAATTAGAAACAAAACCAAAATAACCCTACCATAACGAAAGGATGGGGTACAATTCACATGAAAAAAATTGAAACATATTTTAAATATACTATAATACTTTTATGTGATATGAAATAACAACATAATTATGTTTAATTTTTTATATACAGATTGATGAATTTAAATCCAAATCCCCATCCATCCCACATCAAATGTTTTGGAAGGAGTCATATATAAATAAATAAGGGATACTAATAGATAAAAAACATAAAAAGTGTGGAAAACTTGTGTAAGTAGGACATAATAAAAACTTGTTTTTATTTAAATCTATATTACATAATAATGATTACTTATTTTCCAATATTTTTATTCAACCTAGACCCATGAATCATCATTAGGTGTACCTAATGAACATCTGCTATTAGTGGCCTAGAAGTGGTGAGAACAGTCTGGCCTCATTAGAGGTGTGGGTTTTCGGGTGTCACCCCAAACATATTTTGATAAAAAAAAATAAACATGGTTTAATGATAACAAAATGGAATATTCTCATGAATGAATATATTATATTGAAAAAAATTAATTAGAATATAGATTTGATAGAAAATATTATGGAAAGGAATGTCACGACCCGACCCAAGTCGGGGCTCAAGCCACAACTACCTCAAGCCTACCTCCATATGCCAAGGGCGAGCGACCAACAACGAATGATTAACTAAAATAGGGAGTCCTTTTCCTAAGTACCTATACTTAAATACATATCCATATTGATGCTAATGTGCAAAGGGATTAAAATTAAAAGATGTAAAATACTAGAGAAACAACCATGCATGTAAAACATCAAGACAATACAAGAGTACGATAGTGTAAACTGAAAAGTAAAGGGGAATAAATACATTCCAAACCAAAAATATGTCCCAACCTGACAAAAATGGAATGTAAAATGTTGAGAGTTCCCAACACCCAATCTCTAAGATGAAACCACTATATTCTATCCAAATAACTAGGTATCCCTAAGGTCATGTTACTTTTTCATCGGTATTGATTCCTTATCTTCTATAAATACTTATTATTTCATTAATTTTTCATTTATAAATTATTTTATTATGATCCCTAAGTGATTTTATGTGATTTTATCTATGTTAAATTAATATAAGAATGGAAATTTTTCATTGATAAATTTTTGGGTCATTACATTATTCCCCCTTTGGAAATTTCTCCCTTGAAATTTTTGTTTTACAAAATAGGTGATGGTATTTCTCTTTCATCGCCTCCTCTGGTTCCCATGTTATGTCTTCATACTTATGGTTCCTTTAAAACACTTTGAAAAGGTAGGTTGTCCTATTGCATATAACCTTATCACCATAGCCATGGGTCCATTCTCTAAACTCTATTTCCACTTTGAGAGTGCATCAAACAACTTATTCATAACTCCCAAAGTATCAAATTGCAATAGCCTTTCAAATTTTTGGTTTTAAACCACTAAATAATCTATAAATATTTCTATCATTGTTGATAGAAAAACATGAATCATACATTTCAATCCTTGTAAAATTTTCTTCATAGGCTGTGATATATTCACCTTCATTTTTTCATTATCTCTATGAATTATCTCTCCATCATTTAATGAAGGGTTTGTGGGAAATACATATTATGAAACATTATATAAAAGACTTCCCACTCCATCTCTTCATCTTTATCCTTTAGTTTGGTGTTATTAATAAAATCTCAACATTGTTTGGCCTCTCTATAGAAATGGTAAACAATTAGAGTAACCTTCTCTATCTCAAAATAGTAAAGCACAAACATGATCTTCTTCATTAATTTGACCCACTGTTCTATGACTAGTGGACCATAAGATCCACTAAATCTTAGTGGTCATTGTTACATAAAACACTTGAGGAAGATTATCTCCCTCTTATGTGAAGGAGGATGTTCAACATTATTCAGGTTACTGTTCATAACCTGAGACACCTAGGTAATAATCACCATGAAATTTTTAAATCCACCTCCCAAGGCATTGGGGATGTTGTTCAAGAAATTGCTGCATTGTACTTCATACATATTTTGGCCATGTTTCCCCTGGTTCACAAAATTTTCTAAAACAGAAAAGGATAGAACAAAACATAATTCAACAAATAATGAATAGAAAATTTATTCCATTAGGAAATTAATTCTAAATTCATATCTTGTGGGATACCTATGTTTATAATTTTAAAAAAAAAATATTCTTGGGTGTTTTCTTATATTTAGTCTAATACTAAGGGTTTCAATAAGGTTATTTAATCCTAATTCCCAAATTAATTAAATCATGTTTTGATACCAACTACAAAGACCATACTTTAATTAACTAACTTATTATATCAATTTAAAGACAAATAACATTAAATCATTACACATCCAGGATCCAAAGGATCAGTGTTTTGGGAAAATTAAGACTATACATAACGTTTAAAAAATAAAACATAAACATTTGTATAATTCCTCCTTCTCTAGATTCATATTGGCCCTCATGTTCTCCTTAGAACAAGTAATCACCTGAGGATAAACATTAATGAAATGTGTGAGATAAAAGCCCATTAATAAGATAGATAAGAACATACATCAATATAACATGGTATGAGAAAAACAATTATCATCGTAACATAGGCATAGGATCATAATCATGAGATGAAGAATTAAATAAAATCTTGGAATGTGGCAAAGCATAAAAAAGAAACATCATGGATTAGTGGTAAACTACCACACATAATTCATTTTATCTCATGAGACACATCACATTACCCAATTAACTGGAGCACTAATAATTCTCGGTGCACGTGTCATATCATATCATTTACATGTGCTATATAATTCCAGGTGCACTCAACAAATCATAACATTTACATTATCATGCATGCATCATAGAACGTATATCGATATTGGACATAAAATAACCCATAGAAAGAAATGGGTTTAATTTCATAAATCATAAATTATTGAATAAACTTCAGGGTTCCAAAAATAAAGGGAATATCATACATGGTATAATAATCATCAATTTTGAGTGAAGAATAAACAATCTCACGAGAAGTAAAAGATGTGTTTTTAGAAAGAAGAGTTTTTTTGGAAAATTTATTGAATTTATCATAAAACCATATTGGTAACATGTATATCCTAAAAAAGATAATATAATGATGAATAAATGATATAAAAGGAATATTCATAGTGAAAATGTGATGAAAGGGGTAAACCCCAAATAAAGAGAGTGGGGTTTGAGAATTCCCCTTACCTTATGTCTGAATGCTCTCTTCTCTTTAATATCCTGGAAAATCAAATTAAATTCATTAAATAAAAAATAAAAAACCTTCTATACATCCATATAATTAATTATAGTTTTATTACTTTTATTTATGGGATTTTATATGAGTTATATAGTTTAACTTCATCGTTCGAGAGTGTTCATTTTCATGGTTTTCATGAATGGTTTACTTGTATACGAGTATGGAAATTTATATAGAATGGGTATAATTATATAGAATTGAAAATATATGTTATTAATATACATAAAAAGTTTTAAATTCATATATATATATATATAATTAAATGAGGATTAATCATTAGATAAATAGTTAATGATAATCGTTTAGGTTAGATTTTAGTGGTTTTTTGTCATGACAAACTCGATTTGTTTTATCATCTAGTATTATGTAAATATTTTAGCTCCAAAACATAAAAAATGTTATAACATGTATTTTATAGTATGTATCAACCATTATAGTGTTTTTATGAACATAATTGAAGTTATTAAAGGAAAATGTTATCGGATCGTCCACGATGTCGGTAAGTTGACATATCATGGGCGATGATTTCATTTTTAGAATAAAAGAGAGAGAGAGAGAGGAGCTTGATGATGGATATTCCATTAAAATTTTATAATTCCAGTATATAAAATATATTTAATTTATAATGCACATTTTTATAGAGGATGTGGGTTTAGGATAAGAAAAGAAAAATAAATTTTAATAATTTAAAAGAAAAAGGAAGAGGATTTTACCTCATAAATATATCGTCCTTGTGAACCCCCTTAGGGAAATTGTCTTGGTATTTTGATGAGATGAAGGGATCCTAGAAATATGGTAGGGGATTTTAAAGATACGTGAGAAAAAATTTTAAAAGTATCAAGGCTTGAGAGGTGTGAGGAGAAGAGTTTGTGAGGGGTGGTATTTATAGGGGGAGAGAGGAGTTTTCTCATTATTATATTCGTTCGTTTATTATTTTGGATCAATAATTTGAATAGTTTCAGTCTTGTGACTAAATATATTAAAATAATGATGTAAAGTTTTAGATTTTGGTCTTATAACATCCATACATCATCTATGTCTCCATTATTCATGTATTTAGCATTTATCATAAATTATCGTATTTTACTATTCACAAAAAAATCATGTTTTTTTGAAAAATCCCAAAAAATTACCTAAACCATTTTTAAATGTGTAGAATTAAAAAATAAACCCCATATTATGAAAATAATTTTTAAAATATGAGAAATTTAATTTTTAATTAAAGTCATTATTTACTTAGAAAATACAGATTTTAAAATTATAACTGATTTTATAACACTTTGAAAAATTACTTAATGTCACATAAAATTATCTGAAATTCATAAGACATCAAAATATTAATTTATTAATATATTTTATGAAAATAAAATTTCTTTTAAATTATTAAATTAATCATAAAATTGTAATTAAATATTTATGACATAAAAAAAATAGCAACAATTAATTAATAACTTTTAAAAAAATTGATTACTTATACTATGATATAATTATATCCTACATTCATTTATAAGATTCATAAATTTTTTTTATACTCTCATGAGTGAGGTTACTATTCATTTGAGCGATTTACTATTCACAAGGGCCATATTACTATTCAGATGGTCAAGTTACTATTTCATCGGTATTGTTTCCTTAACATCTAAAAATACTTCTTATTTCATTACTTATTTATTTATAATGTTTTAATTATGGCCTCTAAGTGATTTTAGGTGATTTATACTATATTACATTACTATAAGAAGGGAGAAATTCCATTGATAAAATTTTGGGTTGTTACATTTTCCATCTAATAAGACCTCTTCTTTCTTATTCATCCATCCTCATTCCTCTACCAGCATTTTATAAATGATTATATGTCTCCAACAAACCCTAACATGGTTTTTTGTATTTTTCTATGGTTTGGTGTTGGTTAAAATGGTGGGTTTTATTTTCTAGTTCTTACCTAGAGAATGTTCTTTCGTATATCATCATTCATTATTATAGGTGATTATTTTCTATATGGTTTTGAAATGTTTTTTAAATGGATCTTCCTAATTTAAGGTCGGTGTTTTTATTTTTACCCTTCAATTTTATATCATTTAATTCCTTATGGTTTAAATTCATTATTTTTTTGTATAATCATATATGTAATAGTATTGATGGATTTAATAATTTTTTAAAAGGTGGGATAACTTAATGAAAAGGGATTTTAAATCAGTAATATTCATGTTGTTAAAGTTTAAAGGGTATTTTAAGGTGTTTTCCCCCATTTGGTTCATGGATTTGGTGAAAGTATGGTTTTCCTTTTTAAATGTCTTAAGTTGGTGGAATCCTTTGAGTTTTTTTTTCTATTTTTGGTTTTTGTGTGGATTGAGTTTAAAGAGGCATTTAAAATGTGATTTCAATATAAACTTTATTGGAGTGTCTTAGAATCCAAAACTAAATTTTTTAGAATCCATATTTGGTTCTTTTTATGATTTTATGACTAGTCGGTGTGTGAGATCCTTAAGATATTCCTTTTTTGTTTCCCTTTATGGTTGGTGCTTTATGTATGTGGTGACTAAGTGATGGATCTCATTAGGGGTATTTTTTAAAAGATTATAAGAGGTGATATGAGATTTATTATTTCTGTTTTATTTTGGAAATTGATGATTTTTTGTATCTGGTCTGCAGGCACTCCTTCTCCTTCTATGTCATCTCCTTCTCTTGTCTTCCCCTTGATACGCATGCTATAGGCTAAAATCTACGGTAAAGGAATTGTGTCATTTAAAAAATGTGCTCTCATATTAAAAAATAACGTTCAATTGGTTATTAATTATTACTTGTAATTTCAAGTAATATATGAAATTAAAAGTGTTGATAATGTAATTCAAGTTTAGTTTTGAATAAAAAATGCTTGGTATGCAAATTTCTTTTGACATATTCAAAGTCTTTCAAGTTTATAATATTACTTTTTTATACAATTCAAAATTTATATTATACTTTTATAGTTTTATTCATTTATAAAAAAATTTATATTTTATAATATATCATAATTTACGTATACATATTAAATATAAAATTTTATTAATTATTTATTCTTTTATTGTTCTCTAGATTTATAAATTAATATATAATTATATTTTTATTTTTTATAAATTATTATAATGTTATAATTTCATAAATTTTACTTGTATAGATTATAAATTTATACCTTTATAAAATATTAAAACTATTTACTTCAATAATTTATGAATACGTTTATAACATATATATAGTTTTATATAGTTTTATTAAAAATAAGAGAGGTCTATGAATGAAGGAGATATTGAATTTCTTACCTTAAATATCGTGTAGATTTATCTCAGTATATAATGAGATAAAATCATTTAATAATGATGGAAAACCCTTAAAATTTCCCTATAAAAAATGTAAACTCAGTCAAAGATGTTTTACGGTAATATTTTGGTGTTTAAGGATGACAGGTGGGGGTTTAAATTGATAACACATAACAAAAACATATCCTTATAGTTTTTATGTAGTAAATAAAAATAGTCTTTTATATTTAACACAAATGGATAACTAATCATGATTTGGATTATGTGAAGTTACATTACCCATTTCATAACCATACAAGGTTTGAAAATCATGATCATATATTTTTCTTGAGCTAAATATTATTCCAAATTCTTATTCCAATGTAACTACCCTATTTCATGTTTTGCAGCATACTCAAAATTGAATTATGGTATCACTATAATATCCATATTAAACATTTAAAATTTAAATTATTGATAGGTCATTGGACTAAAAATTATTTATTTATACACTGCACTATTATAGTGATAGAGTAGGGGTCAAACCTAAGGGAATGTGAGGAATGAGTTGGTGTCATTCTGACAACAACTTATTTTAAATAAGCCTCCCGGAAGCAAATCCACTTCCTCAAATCCAATAAAATTCGGTAAATTCTACTACTACCATGTGCATTAGTGTCATCTCCAAGAAAGAATAAGGTTAACACTTATGTAATTTTAATTCAACCTTCAAGTGGATTCCTAGTTGCTTCCAATTGGAACCTATTTTATTTTTCAATATCTTTTTGAAAGTATTTGAATTATAGATTTCTAAAATCCATGTTTCAGACTGTTTCCTTCCTTCAAATCTTTCTAGTTTCAACCTGTATTTAAATTCTCCACATCATCGTTCACCAAAAATAATTTATAGTCCAAGAAACCTTGTCAGTTATTGGCACAAAGATAGGTTTACTTGATTATCCATCCTCACTGAACTCAGAAACCATTCAAAAAACAATAGAATTTTTTTTAATTCCATGTGATTCATTAGACTCAGAAAAATACATTATTGAAGTTATCCATCTCGGGCAATTAGAACCCAACAATGTACACCTTACCCTTCACAAATAAATATCTTCACCTCTTATATAATATATATTTACAATAACAACATAGAAAAGGAATGTCACTAAATCTATCCAATAAATAGGATCTTCACCAAGGCCTCACTTCTAAAAAAGGTGAATTAATGTTTAACCCCATTGAAAATCATTAACCAACTTTGTATCAAAAATCACATTCATCGTTTAAATTAGGGGAGTCCACCACAACTAAATCTTCTCTCTGATTTAGTGTTAACTTTTAAGGGGATGATTTAGATCCAATAAAGTGCAATAATAACTATCATCATCAACAACTTAATCTCCAAAATAGTTATTACTTCATTTTGTTACCTCAGAATCATCCCCCTTCTCTTCTTGATGAATTCATAGGATAAAACCTACCACCAATGGAGTAATTCATTTCTTAAATTAAATTACACATTTCCTTTTTTAGAATGATGAAATTATTTGAAACATTCAAATATTGGGTTCCCCTTTATTTGAAAGGCTCATTTTGTGTATTTATTTTTTAAATTATTAATATTACAAAATTAAATAGGATGGATATGAATAGATAATGGATGGATGACAATTTTATGAAAAAATATTATGAATATTGGGTGAAAGAGTTCATCAATTTTGAAGAATATCATGCATAAGACCCTTCTCAAATTTGTTTTGTGTGTTTGAATTATTTTTATTCAATACTAGTTAGTCCAAATGAGTTGTAAGAACACTTGATCTATCGTGAAATATATCTATGTTATAAATTTAGTGATAAAAAATGGGTAAAAGGCAAATTTATCTAGTGACTGGGATAACACTATGTTTTATGGATCATATAATATGATTACATGTGTGGAAAATGAAGCAAACCACATCAAGGATGTGGTTACAGGTGTGAATGATGAAGAATATTATATTGAGGAAATTAAAATGACAATTGAATATGATCATAATGATTTTCCAAAATTATTTCAGAAGTTAAATAGTTTTTAAAAGGCACCATTGCATGTTGGTTGCACTAAATATACAAAATTATTATCCATATTGAAGTTGTATAATTTAAAAGCTAGCAACAGATGGATAGACTCCAGTTTTACTGAACTAGTTGATCTCTTGAATGATATGCTTCAAGAAGATAATGATCTCCCTTTCGAAACATATGAATCTAAACTAATGATATGTTTTATGGGTATGATCTATAAAAGAATAAAATTCTATCCAAATGACTATATACTGTTTCACAACGACCAAAAATCACATAAAGAATGACCAAAGTATGGTGATTCTTGATACAAGAAACATTAACTGGGTCCTAATAAATTTGTATGGTACTTTCTAATCATCCTAAAAATTAGGTGCCTATATGGGAATGAAAATACTATAAGGAAATATAAATGGAACACAGATACAGGAAATAAAGACTGGAAACTTTTTCACCTGATTTTACCTGACAGACTCTCCTCAGTGGAACATAATTGATCACAAGTATCCTTAATTTAAAAATGATCCAAGTCACCTTCTTATTTGATTATCAACAGATAGAGTCAATCCTTTTGGATTTCAAAGAAGAACTTGCAATACATGGCTGGTTATATTGGTAAATTATAAATTTCCACCATGTTTATGTATAAAATAGAAATAAATTATGTAATATATTTTTATATTAGGACTAAAACATCTGAGTAATGATATTGATGTTTGTTTGGATCCATTAATCAAATATTTGAAATTATTGTGGGATTTAGGTGTTACATTGTATGATGCTTATAGAAATAAAGATTTCACATTGAGAGTCATGGTGTATGGGACGAAAAATTATTTTCCTACTTATGGAATTTTTTTAAGATATAAAATTAAAGGAACTCAAGGAATTTCTATTTTTGAATAAGGTACATAGTTAATTAGGTTGAAATATTAATTGAAGATTGTGTTTTTAGGACATCACAAATTTCTACCCTGGGGACATAAGTTTCGATCTTCGATGGCATCATTCGATGGGAGTTTAGAACAACATACCTCACCATCGCCACTAATAGGCAATAAACTATTTATGAAATTAAAATATATATACACTGCTTTTGGTAAAACTTTTTTGAAAAAAATTACGAAACCCATTTGGAAAATGAGATCAATTTTTTTAATTACCAAACTAGAATTGTTTGTATGTCAGGAGTTTTATTTATGTTATGCATGTTGGAAAAATATATGTGATAGTGTTATTATTTCATTACTAAATTTACCCACCAAATAAAGGATGGAATTAAGGATAGGTTGGACATTATTGACATGAGAATATGGGAATATTTGGTGCCAGTAAAGGGAGAAAAACATATTTTCTTCCTCTAGCTGCTTAAACTCTTTATAGGTAGGAGAGATATCTATTTTGAAACATCTTGAATGATTTAAAGGTTCTAAATGGGTATTCATCCAATATAAATAATATCATGTCAATGAATGTTTTAAAATTAAAGTGTCTGAAATCAAATGATTCTCATGATTTGATGAAAGATATAATTCCTCTAGATTTTTGTTGAATTTTTTCCAATAATGTTTGTCATAAATTAATCAAGATCTATTTCTTTTTCAAAATTATATGCAGAGATGTTTTAGACTCAGAGAAATTGCTAAATTGGGACAAGGAATTTGTCATCATATTATGTGAATTTGAAATGTTCTTCCCGCTAACATTATTTGATATGAATGTTCACTTAATGGTTCACTTGGTGATTGAGATTTCACTTTCTGGTATTGTGCATTATAGATGGATTCTCCCCATTAAATGTTATATGAATATTTTAAAAGGTTATATCAAAAATCTAAGTTGGCCAGAGGGTTTTATTACAGAGAAATATATTGTTGAGGAAGCCATTGAATTTTTTATTGGCTACCTATCTGGTGTGGAAATAATTGGTCTAATGAAATCTCATAAAACTGGGTGACTTGTGGTTGAAGGAAGTTTTTGATGATATGATGTCACAATCAATATTATAGATCTGGAGAAGGCCCACCTTTATGTTTTTCATAACAGTTTATTGGTTTTTCCATATGTTTAAACCCAAAAAGAAATTATTATGAATGTTAATCCATCAAGTGCTGAAAGATGGATATCAAATACATATAATCAATAGTTTATAGAATGGTTTTCAGACCATGTTATTAAGGAGTCGGATTAAAATACGAATTCAATTTCAGAATGAAATTTATGGCTATCCAAAGGACTAAGTGTGTATGTATTATCTTATAATGGTTATGTAATTAATAGTTATATGTTCTAAAGAAATGAACATGATGGAGACAGTACCATGAAAAATAGTGAAGATACACTTGTGGCTGAAGCAATTCATGTTTTTGACTTCAAGGATAGAAATCCAATTTATACGAATATGCCATACTTTGGGATCCTAAAATAAATATGGGATTTGGATTATACAAATTCCACATGCCATTTTTTCAATGTAAGTGGGTTGAAAATAAGAGTAATGTTAAAATATATGAATTGGGATTCATGAAATTGAATTTAAATAATAAGGGTACAATGATGAACCATGTATAATGGAATAAAAGGTAGTACAAGTATTTTATGCTCCAAATCCCACAAACTGAAAGTGTTCAATTGTTCTGCTATTGACCAAAATCACTAAAGTGATGGATAAAAATTCAACTGAGAATGACTGTTTCATTGTGATGTCACATTAATTTCATAGTGGCCCCAATGTAGATGGAGTATTGTATGTCAGAGGAGACCACAATGAAGGGATTTGGATACTCAATAGAGGGGTTAAATCCCTTCAACATTTTAAAAAAAAGATTTCAATAATCAGGTTATATATTTTTGTAATATACATTGTATTACCACATTTTATTATCCATTCTCTTCTGCATTTATGTAATCTAAATTAAATGTTGAACCACTTCTATAGATAATGACTTCCGCACATGTTGAGGATCCCAATCCTAAGGAACAACAAGTTTCTCAACCTGTTGTTCTTCCTCGTGGTGAGGAACATTAACCTATTCCACATTCTAAGGATATCAATCTATAGATAAAAAATATTGATGATGTTGAACTCAATAAAATGGTATACTGTGAAGAACTGATGTTGTAGAAAAAAAAAGAAGCATTGTAGTGTTATAGTGTTGTAATAAATTATTAAGTGAAAAGCAATGGCATAAAATTTGTGGTTTGATGGAATGCAAGTGTCCATCCAGTTAACCCCAACAAGACCTTGTTCAGTAGTTACATTGGGTTCATCACTCAGCAGTTCATGCTAATTGATGTATATTTGTGGAACCATATTTTTTCTATGCTTAAGACACTAATTTGGGAATATATTACGATAACATTATGATATTCGTTCTTTATTTTACTAATTTTATTATAATGAAATATTGACTTACTCTTAATCATCCCTTGAAAAGTGAATTTATAGTTGATAACTCCCACACGAAATTTGTATTAATGATTGTTGGAAGGATTCATAGAGGCTTTCTCACAATTCTAATGATATTTCATCTTAAAGATTCTGAAGGGAAAAAAAATCATCCACCCTCCACTTATGTATGCACACCTAATAAGACAAGCAGTGTGGGATGCATTTACTAGACATCATGGGGATATATCTTTCCAGGTACATTTTGGATGGTAATACATTATTTAAAAATATGGGTATTCATCACTATGATTGAGAATTTTTTATTTATGAAACAACAACTGAGTTCTTAAAATATGGAATAGGTATCAAAACCAATGTACCTCTATCATAAATCAAGGATGGGGTAAAATAATTTAAAAAAAATTGGTACATATTTTAAATATACGATAATAATTTTATTTGGAAGGAAACAACAACATAATTATGTTACTTTATTAATATGTATATTTATTAATCCAAATCAAAATTCACTTCCACCCTCCATAAGTTTCTATAGAATGAGGCATGTGTAAATAAAGATAAGATACTAATAGATGAAAACACAAAAAACATGTGGAATTCCTTTGTAAGTATGACATAATAGAAATTTGTTTTTATTTAAATACCTATTACATAAAAATGATTACTTATTTTTCTATATTTTCTATCCAACTTATTCATAATAATCATAAATACTTGTACCAGATGAACACTTACTATCAGTGGCCTTGAAGTGGCTAGAACAGTGTGGTTGCGTTAGAGGTGCTGGTTTTGGGGTGACACCCCAATAATATTTTGAGAAAATAAATGAACGTTAGGATAAATATAAATAAATGAAAGAGATGAAAGAAATATTAGATAACCATAAATAAACAATTCATTAGAAGATTAAGTTTCTAGAAAATGTTATGGGGGAATCAAAGAGAAGAAACAACTCAAGAACAATCACTACATGAAGATCCTGCCCCACCCCCCACAAACTTTGAGTTGAGTCATTCCCCTCAAAGAGCTATATTAGATGAGGTAAAAGATATTATAATAATTATTTCTATGAAATGTTAATCAGAAATTCACTGATACCTTTCTTATACTGATATTATAGAGGGTAAAAATGATTGTGATTTATATCTATCAACATCCACCCATTGCCTTTTAGCGTGGGATACTATGTTCAGTATCCAAAAAGACACTCTACACAAGATACAAATTATAATAGGTCATATGAGAGTGGATATTAGAATATATCATGAGACGAGTTCTGATGTAACTATTCCAATTAATGATGTAGATATTCATATGGTTTACCAAGCTATTGGAACATTCATAGCATGGCCATCATATCTTGTAAAAAAACATGTAGATAAGGAGGTATTCTTTTCCAATTTATTTTTCATGCTAAACCTTTAATAAATAATAAAAAAATTGAACTGATGAATGTTATTATAGATAGACAAAGGGAAGGGGTTGAAATGAAAGGTCGAATAAAAACCATCTAAAGGATAAACCAACTGATCAAAAAGATCATCAGAAAGCACATTTACCCTGTCTATTCAATATATTCATTTTCTAACATTTAAGTTTCATGATAATATAATGTTACAAAGTTTTAGTAATCACTTAGTTTATTTTAAAGAAAAAATGTATGTAGATTATTTTATAGACTACATTTCTCTGTAGAATTTAAACAAAATCAATAACTATATATGGCTGGGATTCTCAATTGTAAATATATACATGAGGTGTGTTTTCATGATTTTTTTTCTCAATAGCTGATATACTATGTTAATTATGACTAAAAACATTTCATATTTTTTTCAAAATTTATATGAATACCAATTGAAAGGATTTACCCATGAACATAAATTTGGACTCATTAGTCCACACATCACTTCTATAGAACAAACAGAAATAGAATCAATAAAATAAAAGAATTCATGTCAAAACTGGAAAGATTGTTTGAAAGAAAAATTATGGATGAAAAACTCTTCTTAATACCAATGATGTAGGGGTAAAACCCTAAAATTTATTCATATCAAATGTATTTTAATTTATTTCATTACTTATTCCTTTTGGTGTTTTTAAATAACATTGTATGATCATTGAGGTCAATTTAGATACTCCAAATATTTATTTCTTGGATTCACTACTTGGATACCCAACAAACCGACTACACATGATGAGTTTTTTCAATTTGTAATATACTACATCCAATGTTTTAGAACTAAAAATAAAATTATATATTTTATATTATGTTTTAATGAGAATTTTTTTATGATAGGTTGGTGTATAAAAATCATGAAAATCATGGCATGAGGAAAACCCATTCTCACAAGGAGTCAGATAAATTCTACAAGCAGACAAGTATCTAGGTATATATAATAATATTTCATTATCTAAACACATATCAAAACAAATTACTTATTTTTCTCAATATTATTTTAGTGTCTAAAAAAAGGAAATTTTTTTGTTATTATGTTTCTAAATTTATGAGAGATATCATATTCCATCAACAAACTGTCATCCCTGAAGAGGTATTTTCAATAATAATTACTATTTAATTTAAAATATTTATTAATCCTTTATATATTTATATTTTTATAGTACTACTATGGATATAAAAAATTATCCTATTCACAAGACGACATATATTTGTTTATAAATGAATAAGTAGAATACCTGATGAAAAAATGTGCACATATATCATCAACATGTGACTTCCATAGAAGAAATGTATTGTTTAGTATTTATGTTTAATTTATCTATTTTTAGTATTAATCACATGAGAATTTTTTTCTTATAAAGGTGGATTCTTTTTCTTGATTTGGGGTGGTAGGATCAAAGATGCTCATTCTCATGAGAGATTGGACTTCGAGGCTGCAATTAAGATAATGAAAACAAGGAAATGGTTCAAGAATGTATACAACCATCATGAAAAGGTGAATTTATACTAATTATTTAATTAATTTTTTGATCACTTTCTCTACTCTTTGTAAGTTAATTTTCTTATATCGTTTATCTAATACTTATTTAGTTTTTTCATAGATATTTTGGGAATTCCTGTTTTTATTCCAACTACCTTCGCAATTCACAAAAGAGATAACATATTTCTTTCTTCTAATGTTACCATGTTTTCCATTTCCCTTTTTTTCAAACTTCCAGCACTGCATATTGAGTTGAAGTTCGAAGCCAAAATAATTTCTTGTTGTTTAAAACCAGAAGAGTAGAAGAATGTTTTTGAGCTAAGAACGTCGACTCAATATATTGTGTTGGAAGTCCTATAAACAAAGGCAATGGGATGGTGTTATCAGTATGAATCTAGGTACATCTTTTTATTTCAAATTGACATTAATTTTATTAAAAAATACAACTAACATAGTCAAAACTGAGTAAATGCATTCATATTGTTTTGATACTTTAGGAAAATGATCCATAAGTCATTTTAATGTGTAGGAATCAACCACACCTCAATCTGACGCACTGTGTGACTAATATGACTCCAAGTGTGTCTTTTTGTTTAAAATTGAAATTAATTTTGGTAAAAAGGCCAAGTTAAATACTCACAATTGATCAAACACATTTGGATTGAATTGATACATTAGGGGAAAAAAACTAGAAATCATTTGTGACTTTTACAAATCAACAACACCTCAATCTGACGCACGGTGTAATCGGTATGACTCCAAGAGCATATTTTTATTCAAAATTGACATTAATTTTAGTAAAAAGAACTTTTAATATACTGAAATCTATGAAAACACATTTAGATTGTTTTTATACTTTAGTAAAATGGTCCATAAGTCATTTTTGATGTGTAGTAATCAACCAAACCTCAATCTGATGCATAGTGTGATTGATATAACTCAAAGTGTGTTTTTTTATTTAAAATTAACCTTAATTTCAGTGAAATGAATAAGTGACATACCAAAAACTAAGAAAAAGAATCCATATTGTTTTAGTACATTCGTAAAATGATTCATAAGTCATTTTTTATGAGTAGGAATCAACCACACCTCAATCTGATGCACAGTGCGACTGATATGACTAAAAGTGTCTATTATCAGTTTCAAAATTTTATTTTATTTTAAAATGTGTTTCACTCACTAAAAACTAACCAAACGTGATTTGATTTTCTTGATACTTTAGAAAAATTATTCATATGTCAGTTGTGACTTATAAGAAGTAGTATCATATCAAAATAACACATGATGTGACCAATATGACTCAAAGTGTGTGTTTCCAGTTTCAAATGACATTTTAGTAAAAAGAACAAGTGACATATTGAAAACATAAAATGAATTCGGATTGTTTTGATACTTTGGGGAAAACACTCATAAGTTATTTCTATCATTTAATATTCAATCCCGCCTCAGTATGATGTATGGTGTGACCAGTATAACTCTAAGTGTGTATTTTTATTTAAAATTGACATTAATTTTTGTAAAAAAAATTGACATACTAAAAATAAACAAAATGCATTCTTATTGTTTTTATACACTAGTAAAATGATCCATCAATCATTATTGATGTCTAGGAATCAACCTCACCTCGATTTGACGCATGGTGTGAGGGTTATGACTCAAAATGTCTGCTATCAGTTTAAAATTGACATTTTAGTTCAAATGTGTCACTCACTAAAAACCAAAAAAATATGATTCAATTATTTTTATAATGTAGTAAAATGATTCATAAGTTAATTTTGACATGTAGAAAGTAGTCTCATGTCAAACCGACACACGATGTGGCTAATAGGACTCAAAGTGCGTGTTTCCACTTTCAAATGACATTTTAATAAAAAACACCAGTAACGTATTCTAAACTAAGAAAACACATTTTAATTTTTTTGATACATTATTAAAATGATCCATATGTAATTTTTGATTTGTAGGAATAATTCACACCTAAATTTGATATTTGGTATGGCCGGTATAATTCCAAGTGTGTCAATTTATTAAAAATTGACATTAATTTTATTAAAAAGTAAAAGTGACAAACTGGAAACTGAGCAAAAACATTTAGATTATTTTGATACATTCTTAAACCAATTCATAAGTCACTTAAAACATGTAGGAATCAACCCCACCTCAATCCTATGAATGGTGTGACCGATATAACTCTAAGTGTGACTTTTTATTTAGAATTGAAATTAATTTGAGTAAAAAGAATGAGTGATATACAGAAAATGATGAAACCACATTATGATTATTTTGAAACTTTAGGGAAATCATCCCTCTATCATTTATGATGTGTATGAATCAACATCACATCAATCTGACACATGATGTTACCGGTATAACTCAAAATTTCCATTATCAGTTTAAAGTTGACATTTTAGTTTAAAACATGTCACTCAATAAAAATCAAGAAAACATGCTCCAATTGTATTGATAATTTAGGGGGGGGGAAATTAAGTTAGTTGTGATGTGTAAAAATCAGTCTCATGTCAAAATGAAACACGATTCCACCGATATGACTCCAAGTGTGCATTTCCAGTTTCAAATAACATTTTAATAAAAAAAGACAAGTGACATTCTAAAAACTGATAAACTCCATTCATATTGTATATATGCTTTATGAAAATAGTCCATAAGTCGTTTTTTGATGTGTAAGAAGCATCCACAACTTAATTTAATGAATTGTGCAACTGGTATAATTTCATGTGTGTCTATTTATTTAAAATTGGCATAAACATTAGAAAAAAGAACAAGTGGCATATTGAAAACTAATCAATGAATTTGAATTGTTTTGATACTTTAGGAAATTTATCCATAATTCATTTTTAATGCGTAGGAATAAACCACACCACAATATGATTCACAATAAGACCGGTATAACTTCATGTATTTCTTTTTATTTTAAATTGACTTTTATTTTAGGAGAAATGACATGTGACATACTGTAAACTAAGAAACTATATTCAGATTATTTTTATAATTTAGGATAATGATACATAAGTCATTTTTGACATGTAGGAATAAAATGAACCTCAATCTAACACACATTATAACCAATATGACTCCAATTGTGTCTTTTTAATTAAAATTGACATTAATTTTAGTAAAAAGAACAAGTGACATACTGAAATCCAAGCTAACAAATTCGTATTATTTTGATACTTTAGGAAAAGGACCCATGAGTCATTTTTGACATTTAGAAATAAACTGCACCTCAATCTGATGCACAATGTGACGAGTATGAATCAATGAGTTCATTGTCAGTTTAAAATTGACATTTTAGTTCAAAATGTCTGAAAATCACTGAAAACCACATAAATGCACTCCAATTGGCTTGATAATTTAGGAAAGTGATTAATAATTCATTTTTGACACATAGTAAGCAGTCTCATGTCAAAATGACACATTATGTGACCAATATAGCTTAATGTGCATGTTTTTTATTTGAAATGACATTTTAGTAAAAGACACAAATTACATACTGAAAACTGATAAAATGCATTTGGATTGTTTTGATACTTTAGGAAAATTATTTAGAAGTAATTTTTAATATATAAGAACTATCCACACTTAATTATGATGCACAATGTGACCGGTATAACTCAATGTGTATCATTATTAAAAATTGACATTAATTTTAGTAAAAATAACTAGTTACATACTCCAAACAAAAAAAACAAATTCAAAATATGTTGATTCTTTAGGAAAATGATCCAAAAATCATTTTTGATGTGTATAAATCAACCACACCTCAATACGAAGCACAGTGTGACCGTAATAACTCCAAGTGTGTATTTTTATTTAAAATTGACATTTTATTAAAGTATTCTTTCATATTAATATATAATTTATTTATTTATATTTTTACTAACTATTGGGGTTAAACCTTTAAAGCCTAAATCATCCAAGATCCACTGTCACATATTATCGGATTGATTATTTGATATGTTCAATTGATCAATTGGATACAAAGAACTAAAATAGGATTCTTCTATAGTCAAGATACTAGATGAAAAAAAAACAGAAAGTACAGAAAGGAAATAAAATAGGATACAACATGCTTCAGATTAGTGTGATCCTACATGCACGGTGAGATCACCACCTAGGTAAGCCTTTTATTATGAAGTAAGAAAGAAACCAAAACAAATATTGACTCGAAGAAAAGAAAAGAAGAACTGGATAAAATATCTGAGGAGGCCGACCTAGCTGAACAAGGTTGCATTGGTGAAGCCTGTCATATAGATTCAACATCACCCACTCCTGGACAGACTCATGCACACTATAGCATCCCGCCTTTTTATAACAAAAACTTTCATTACATTACACAAAACTGAGGATATTTAAGGTTTAGTGTCTTGGAAACTAGGAACATAATACATGAAAACAACATAAAACATTCCTCTTAAACACTTGAAAGGCTTCTCCTTATGTTCATCCTAGTTTCATTACTGCATCTCATAACCTGGGGACATACATCAAAAGAAAGGGTGAGAAAAAGGCCCAGTAAGGGAAACAAGATGAACATTTTACATGTGAACTTGAGATACTTCAATAAGGACATGAAATGAACTTTAAGGCCTGAGAAAGAAATCATGAGGCATTTTATAATAAAAATAACATTTTTCATAACTTGAAGATGTGGCTGCAACATTTAATATTGAAAATAGTTTCATTTCACCAAGGTCCATCCCCAAGGTGTCATTAAAAATTACCAAGGTTATTCACCAAGGCGTCGTTAAAAATGGTCATCTCTAGAGATTAAGTCTTTACCCAATGCATTGGAGCACTATCAGGGCGCACCCTTAAATTTGCCTTTATTATCATGTGATCCACATATATCATCATCAAACATTTCATAAAGAACCCATGTAGCACAAAATAAATGGGTTTCATTTCGTAATCATAACGTTTTAAAAACTACATTAAAGACATGATCTTTACATCACTTTAAAACCCACAGAAAAGGAAGGTGGGTCTCATGTATGTAAATCCCATAATTTAAAATAGAACATTTTGGTATATATGTGAATAACCCTTTAGAAGAAAGAGCTTTGATTATTCACTTAATAATATAAAAGAACATTAGAAAAAGAGAGAGACATTTTGAGTTGGAAATTCTGCAGCATAACGGCTATGTTACGAGGTTTTAGAAGACATTAAAAAGAGAGGGAAAATGGGTCAAACATTCATAAATGGCCCATAAAATAGTAGATGGACAGAATAAAAAGGATACATGATCATGGTAATGAAATTTCAAGGACATTCCATTTGAAATGAAAAACATGGAAGAAAGACAAAAATTAGATTTCTCTTATGAAAGTTCGGCAGCCTAACGACGTTACTTAAAATTCAAACACAATGATTTGAAAAGATCAAATAGGGTCTTTCATCATGTGAACATAAGAGTCCAGTATGATATATATAGAGATAATTCCCCAACATAATTAAAAAGGAACTTGAAAGACTTGACATGAAAGTAGAACTTTGAAAAGAATGAGAAGGGTGAAAGAATCCCCTAAAAATTCGGCAGCCTAACGGCGCCACTTAAAACATCAAAATACTAAATTGAAGAGATCAAATGGGGTCTCTCATCATATGAACATAAGAGTCCAGTATGATATATATAGATATCATACCCCAACATAACAAAAAAGGAACTTGAAAGAATTGACATGAAAGTAGAACTTCAAAACGAGAAGGGTGAAGAACCACTTAAAAATTCGGCAGCCTAACGGCGCCACTTAAAACTTCAAAATAATGAATTGAAGAGATAAAATGGGGTCTCTCATCATATGATCATAAAAGATCAGTATGATAAATTTAGAGATCATACCCCAACATAATTAAAAGGAACTTGAAATACTTTACATGAAAATAGATCTTGAAAAAAATGAGAAAGGAGAAAGAGTCCGTTACAAAAATTTCGGCAGCCTAACGGCGCCACTTAAAACTTCATAAAACGAAATAATGAGAGTAATAGGGGATCTATCATTATATGAACATAAAAAGGGCAGTAAGAGGAGTATAAAAGAACATCCTCCAACATAAGAACATGAAGCATAAATGGAATGACATAAAAGAGATTACTTGAAATGAAAGAGAGAGGTCGGATCCCTTACCTTAAAACGTGACTCTTGAAACTCAATGTTTTGGACCTTGAGGGATTGGGGGCACCTTGGGAGGACTCCTTGGGGGCAAGGAGACCAGAACTTCGTTGGTGGGAGAGTTGGGAGTGAAAACCAATGGAGGAATGGGTGGGTATTTATTGGGAAATTGAGAGGACAAGGCATTAATGGCCAAGGGACACCTCATTAGTGGTTTTGGAAAAACAATGGGCTTGCCCATAGTATTTGCCCAAGGTATTGGCCACTTGGGACACTTGATACCTTATATTACTATTCAAAATTCGACCCTATTGAATATATACTTAATACATCTTTTAATGATGTCATTAGACACCCGTATCTTAAAAACTGTATTTTCACTATTCAACGAAAATTCAACTTTCTCAGAATAATCCCAAATTTCACCTTAACCAAATATCAACGCTCTGATTACAAATATGAACTCCATTTTATAAAAATAATTTTCTAAATATTTTTAATTTAATTTTTAAATAAAAACACTATTCACCGAAAATTCATTTTTTCAGAAAAAACCCCAAAAATTACCATAACATAATATCGGTGCTCTGAGTTCAAAAATGAAATCTGTTTTATAAAAATAATTTTATAAATATTTTTAATTAAATTTTTAATTAAAAAACACTATTCACCCGAAAAAACTAATACTTGAATAATAATTTATGAAACCGATATTTAACCATTTTATTGAATCACATTACTTAATCAAGGTGCCTAGATTATATTAATACTTTCTTTAAGTGAGATTACTAATCCATTTGGTCACATTACTAATCCTAAGCGTAAAATCACTATTCATAATTTTCTATTCATCAAAAATCAAGTTGATCTTATTAGACTCAAAATTTCGTAGTGAACATAATTGTAGAAGACCATTTTTTGAAAATCATTACACATTTTTATTTATTTAAGGGTTACATAAACATTTTTAAAATATCCTTTTTCTAAAATTTATCAAAAATATGCATACTATATTTATCTGGACATTTGAAAATTCATAAAATTCATCATAAGAATAAATCAAAATTTTTATTTAATACAAAGGATTACACAAGGCAATTACGGTATCCTTACATAGCCCCTTATCACACCAGCATAGGACCTAAGTGTAAGGTGTGCTAAGGTGAGAGAATCCGAGGGAGGCTCGGCCAACATCGCACGAGTCGTAATTTATATTAATTTGAACTTCTCGTGAAAGCGATCCCGTTCTAGCTTCACACGATGAAGTTCAGCTTGGGTTTGGTCCAGAGCAAAGCCCAGTGGTGCTACCTCCTTCCCAAGTTCTGTTAGATGGGCTTCGATCGGTCCAAGACTACTGGGTGAGGCCATCGAATCTTCTTTCTATATTAATTAACCATGATTGCTTGTATTTAGAGATAGTAATCAAAACATTTAGTTTCCAGCGGTCATATTGACCAATGGTCAAATAATAGTCAAAACTCAACAGTCTCATTTTAATTATACTCATGTTATCAAATGAAACATTTTTGTTGAGTATAAAAATAAAATAAAATAACACATAAAATTAGGAAATAAGATTTATTCAAAATTTCAGGTCGTTACAATCTTCCCCCCTTAAGAAATTGCGCCCTCGCAATTTTTAAAATTGGGTTTTGAAATTTCATTGAAATTTCCACATCGGAAAAGGAGTCAGTAAAACTATTACTTTAAAATAATGAAAGGGAAGTACAAAGGTCACTCGAGTTAACCCATACTAGGATTCCATGGAGGAAAACATGGACATGGAAGAAAAACAAAGGGTCAATTTCTGGGGGAGAGTGATAGAGAACATGATTAGGATAACGTTAACCAAATGAAAATCCCAAACTTATGATGCGTGTAAACGGTCTTTGATTACCAAGTAGGAAACGTAAACCAACAACGTTTTTGTTTCATGTTCCTTTTCATAATTTTTAGGAATTCATTTACAACATAAAACAAAAACATAAGAAAATATACCTATCTTCATGTAGAGTTTCATACTTTAAGAAGTTTCTACCCAAACCTAATCTTTTCTCCAAATTATGAGCATTCAAAACTATTTGGTCTCATCAAAAAACAAGAATCATCTTCATAATCCACAAAAGATTAACTATCTATTTCTTCTATCTTTAAACATTATCCCAAAAACAGAAAGGGCAAGGTAAAACAACTCTTCAAAAAGAAATAATCCCATAGGAATGGAAACTACTTTTAAATCTTCAAAGTTCCATGGTACTACCCAAAGTTCATCATAGTCCATTCCATAAATAACTGTCCTTAAAAAATCCTCAAAATAAACCAAACTAAGATTGAAACCCAAATACAAGAAGGATTTGATAACATAGTCTTCCAAGGTAAACTTTATCATTCATCTCCAAACAACATCAACCACTCCTAACATCTTATAAAAAAAGTAACTAACCTAAACATATTTACCCCGAGATAGGTTAATAATTTCCATAAGTAACCTAAATTACTATAATTCCACCTTAAATTCATCGATTCTTCAAAATATAAGTCAACCCTACTCTTCAATGAAAATATCGTAGTAATCTATTTACCTCGATCATATAGGGTTCCCAAAATCGTGAAAATCTTCCAAAATAATAATCATATTTTAATCCCCTAATCATCCCTATCATATTAGTACGACAATCGTCGAATTTCCTATCACATTGGTTGTTTGGACATGTTCTTCCATTTCCCACCATTAACTATGAAGAGAAAGCATAATTAGGGGCTTTAGTACTTAGCCAATAATCATGAAAAGGAACTGAAATCATATAAGGATAACTTGTAAAAGAAAAGTATACCCTAACTTGTGATCCCCTAGGTTCCCATCTAGGTTATCCATGATCATATATTCTTATGTGAATCTTTATTTTATTTTATCTTTGTTCCTTTAACAATGGTTCATACTAAGCTTATGAATTTACCAAAGCATATCCCCCGGGAGTGTCGTAACCAAGAGTGCAGCAAGGCCCATTGTCGTGTACTAGTTCCCATTCGAGTCTAGCTCAAAGCGGTGCTTTCGGGTTTTACCCCTATGTACATCTGTGCCAGAGCCACCTCTACCTGCTCGTATCCAGACAGGGATGTATTTTCTTGGCAACCCCTTACTCAATACTCACCAAAATACAAGGAATATTTCATATTTTTTTAACTTTTCTATAGGGTTTTTCCTAGAGTTTTCATATCCTATTTTCCAAAAATAACTAAACCATCCTTTGATACAAACTATAGCATCCCGACTTTTTATAACATAAACTTTCATTACATTACACAAAACTGAGGATCTTTAAGGTTTAGTGTCTTGGAAACTAGGAACATAATACATGAAAACAACATAAAACATTCCTCTTAAACACCTGAAAGGCTTCTCCTTATGTTCATCCAAGTTTCATTACTGCATCTCATAACCTGGGGACATACATCAAAAGAAAGGGTGAGAAAATGGCCCAGTAAGGGAAACAAGATGAACATTTTACATGTGAACTTGAGATACTTCAATAAGGACATGAAATGAACTTTAAGTCATCAGAAAGAAATCATGAGGCATTTCATAATAAAAATAACATTTTTCATAACTTGAAGATGTGGCTGCAACATTTAATATTGACAATAGTTTCGTTTCACCAAGGTCCATCCCCAAGGTGTCATTAAAAATTATCAAGGTTATTCACCAAGGCGTCGTTAAAAATGGTCATCTCTAGAGATTAAGTCTTTACCCAATGCATTGGAGCACTATCAGGGCACACCCTTAAATTTTCCATTATTATCATGTGATACACATATATCATCATCAAACATTTCATAAAGAACCCATGTAGCACAAAATAAATGGGTTTCATTTCGTAATCATAACGTTTTAAAAACTGCTTTAAAGACATGATCTTTACATCACTTTAAAACCCACAGAAAAGGAAGGTGGGTGTCATGTATGTAAATCCCATAATTTAAAATAGAAAATTTTGGTATATATGTGAATACCCCTTTAGAAGAAAGAGCTTTGAGTATTCACTTAATAATATAAAAGAACTTTAGAAAAAGAGAGAGGCATTTTGAGATGGAAATTCTGCAGCATAACGGCTATGTTACGAGGTATTAGAAGACATTAAAAAGAGAGGGAAAATGGGTCAAACATTCATAAATGACCCATAAAACAGTAGATGGACAGAATAAGAAGGATACATGATCATGGTAATGAAATTTCAAGGACATACCATTTGAAATGAAAAACATGTAAGAAAGACAAAAATTAGATTTCTCTTATGAAATTTCGGCAGCCTAACGACGTTACTTAAACTTCAAACACAATGATTTGAAAAGATCAAATAGGGTCTCTCATCATGTGAACATAAGAGTTCAGTATGATAGATATAGAGATAATTCCACAAAATAATTAAAAATGAACTTGAAAGACTTTACATGAAAGTAGAACTTTGAAAAGAATGAGAAGGGTGAAAGAATCACCTAAAAATTCGGCAACCTAACAGCGCCACTTAAAACTTCAAAATACTGAATTGAAGAGATATAATGGGGTCTCTCATAATATTAAAATAAGAGTCCAGTATGATAGATATAGAGATCATACCCCAACATAAAAAAAAGGAACTTGAAAGAATTGACATGAAAGTAGAACTTCAAAATGAGAAGGGTGAAGAACCACTTAAAAATTTGGCAGCCTAACGGCGCCACTTAAAACTTCAAAATACTGAATTGAAGAGATAAAATGGGGTCTCTCATCATATGATCATAAAATATCAGTATGATAAATTTAGAGATCATACCCCAACATAATAAAAAGGAACTTGAAATACTTTACATGAAAATAGATCTTGAAAAAAATGAGAAGGGAGAAAGAGTCCGTTACAAAAATTTCGGCAGCCTAACGGCGCCACTTAAAACTTCATAAAACGAAATAATGAGAGTAAGAGGGGATCTCTCATTATATGAACATAAAAAGTGCAGTAAGAGGAGTATAAAAGAACATCCTCCAACAGAAGAACATGTATCATAAAAGGAATGACATAAAAGAGATTACTTGAAATGAAAGAGAGAGGTCGGATCCCTTACCTTAAAACGTGACTCTTGAAACTCAAAGTTTTGGACCTTGAGGGATTGGGGGAACCTTGGGAGGACTCCTTGGGAGGCAAGGAGACCAGAACATCGTTGGGAGAGAGTTGGGAGTGAAAAACAAAGGAGGAATGGGTGGGTATTTATAGGGAAAGTGAGGGGACAAGGAAATAATGGCCAAGGGACACCTCATTAGTGGTTTTGGAAAAACCATGGGATTGCCCATGGTATTTTCCCATGGTATTGGCCACTTGGGACACCTCATACCTTATCTTACTATTCACAATTCGACCATATTGAATATATACTGAATACATCATTTAATGATGTCATTAGACACCCGTAACTTAAAAACTGTATTTTCACTATTCATCGAAAATTCAACTTTCTCAGAATAATCCCAAATTTCACCTTAACCAAATATCAACGCTCTGATTACAAATATGAACTCCATTTTATAAAAATAATTTTCTAAATATTTATAATTTAATTTTTAAATAAAAACACTATTCACCAAAAATTCATTTTTTCAGAAAAAACCCCAAAAATTACCATAGCATAATATCCATGCTCCGAGTTCAAAAATGAAATCCGTTTTATAAAAATAATTTTCTAAATATTTTTAATTAAATTTTTAATTAAAAAACACTATTCACCCGAAAAAACTAATACTTGAATAATAATTTATGAAACCGATATTTAACCATTTTATTGAATCACATTACTTAATCAAGGTGCCTAGATTATATTAATACTTTCTTTAAGTGAGATTACTAATCCATTTGGTCACATTACTAATCCTAAGCGTAAAATCACTATTCATAATTTACTATTCATCAAAAATCAAGTTGATCTTATTAGACTCAAAATTTCGTAGTGAACATAATTGTAGAAGACCATTTTTCGAACATCATTACACATTTTAATTTATTTAAGGTTTACATAAACATTTTTAAAATATCCTTTTTCTAAAATTTATCAAAAATATGCATACTATATTTATCTGGACATTTGAAAATTCATAAACTTCATCATAAGAAGAAATCCAAATATTTATTTAAAACAAAGGATTACACAAGGCAATTACGGTCTCCTTACATAGCCCCTTATCACACCAGCATAGGACCTAAGTGTAAGGTGTGCTAAGGTGAGAGAATCTGAGGGAGGCTCGGCCAACATCGTACGAGTCGTAATTTCTATTAGTTTGAACTTCTCGCGAAGGCGATCCCGTTCTACCTTCACACGATGAAGTTCAGCTTGGGTTTGGTCCAGAGAAAAGCCCAGTGGTGCTACCTCCTTCCCAAGTTCTGTTAGATGGGCTTCGATCGGTCCAAGACTACTGGGTGAGGCCATCGAATCTTCTTTCTATATTAATTAACCAAGATTGCTTGTATTTAGAGATAGTAATCAAAACATTTAGTTTCCAACGGTCATATTGACCAATGGTCAAATAACAGTCAAAACCCAAAAGTCTCATTTTAATTATACTCATGTTATCAAATGAAACTTTTTTGTTGAGTATAAAAATAAAATGAAATAACACATAAAATTAGGAAATAAGATTTATTAAAAATTTCGGGTCGTTACAATCTTCCCCCTTTAAGAAATTGTGTCCTCGCAATTTTTAAAATTGGGTTTTGAAATTTCATTGAAATTCCCACATCGGAAAAGGAGTCAGTAAAACTATTACTTTAAAAGAAAGAAAGGGAAGTACAAAGGTCACCAGAGTTAACCCATACTAGGATTCCATGGAGGAAAACATGGACATGGAAGAAAAAAAAGGGTCAATTTCTGGGGGAGAGTGATAGAGAACATGATTAGGAGAACGTTAACCATAAGAAAATCCCAAACTTATGATGTGTGTAAACGGTCTTTGATTACCAAGTAGGAAACGTAAACCAACAACGTTTTTGTTTCACGTTCCTTTTCATAATTTCTAGGAATTCATTTACAACATAAAACAAAAACATAAGAAAATATACCTATCTTCATGTAGAGTTTCATCCTTTAAGATGTTTCTACCCAAAACTAATCTTTTCTCCAAATTATGAGCATTCAAAACTACTTGGTCTCATCAAAACACAAGAACCATCTTCATAATCCACAAAAGATTAACTATCTATTTCTTCTATCTTTAAACATTATCCCAAAAATAGAAAGGGTAAGGTAAAACAACTTTTCAAAAAGAAATAATCTCATAGGAATGGAAACTACTTTTAAATCTTCAAAGTTCCATGGTACTAACCAAAGTTCATCATAGTCCATTCCATAAATAACTGTCCTTAAAAAATCCTCAAAATAAACCAAACTAAGATTGAAACCCAAATACAAGAAGGATTTGATAACATAGTCTTCCAAGGAAAAATTTATCATTAATCTCCAAACAACATCAACCACTCCTAACATCTTATAAAAAAATTAACTAATCTAAACATATTTACCCCAAGATAGGTTAATAATTTCCATAAGTAACCTAAATTACTATAATTCCACATTAAATTCATCGATTCTTCAAAATATAAGTCAACCCTACTCTTCAATGAAAATATCGTAGTAATCTATTTACCTCGATCATATAGGGTTCCCAAAATTGTGAAAATATTCCAAAATAATAATCATATTTTAATCCCCTAATCATCCCTGTCATATTAATACGACAATTGTCGCATTTCCTATCACATTGGTTGTTTGGACATGTTCTTCCATTTCCCACCATTAACTATGAAGAGAAAGCATAATTAGGGGCTTTAGTACTTAGCCAATAATCATGAAAAGGAACTGAAAGCATATAAGGATAACTTGTAGAAGAAAAGTATACCCTAACTTGTGATCCCCTAGGTTCCCATATAGGTTATCCATGATCATATATTCTTATGTGAATCTTTATTTTATTTTATCTTTGTTCCTTTAACAATGGTTCATACTAAGATTATGAATTTACCAAAGCATATCCCCCGGGAGTGTCGTAACCAAGAGTGCAGCAAGGCCCGTTGTCCTGTACCAGTTCCCGTTCGAGTCAAGCTCAAAGCGGTGCTTTTGGGTTTTACCCCTATGTACATCTATGCCAGAGCCACCTCTACCTGCTCGTATCCAGACAGGGATGTATTTGCTTGGCAACCCCTTACCCAATACTCACCAAAATACACGGAATATTTCCTATTTTTTTAACTTTTCTATAGGGTTCTTCCTAGAGTTTTCATATCCTAATTTCCAAAAATAACTAAACCATCCTTTGATACCAACTATAGCATCCCGCCTTTTTATAACATAAACTTTCATTACACTACACAAAAATGAGGATCTTTAAGGTTTAGTGTCTTGGAAACTAGGAACATAATACATGAAAACAACATAAAACATTCCTCTTAAACACTTGAAAGGCTTCTCCTTATGTTCATCCTAGTTTCATTACTGCATCTCATAACCTGGGGACATACATCAAAATAAATGGTGAGCAAAAGGCCCAGTAAGGGAAACAAGATGAACATTTTACATGTGAACTTGAGATACTTCAATAAGGACATGAAATGAACTTTAAGGCATGAGAAAGAAATCATGAGGAATTTCATAATAAAAATAACATTTTTCATAACTTGAAGATGTGGCTGCAACATTTAATATTGACAATCGTTTTGTTTCACCAAGGTCCATCCCCAAGGTGTCATTAAAAATTACCAAGGTTATTCACCAAGGCGTCGTTAAAAATGGTCATCTCTAGAGATTAAGTCTTTACCCAATGCATCGGAGCTCTATCAGGGCGGACCCTTAAATTTTCCTTTATTATCATGGGAGCCACATATATCATCATCAAACATTTCATAAAGAACCCATGTAGCACAAAATAAATGGGTTTCATTTCGTAATCATGACGTTTTAAAAACTGCTTTAAAGACATGATCTTTACATCACTTTAAAACCCACAGAAAAGGAAGGTGGGTCTAATGTATGTAAATCCCATAATTTAAAATAGAAAATTTTGGTATATATGTGAATACCGCTTTAGAAGAAAGTGCTTTGAGTATTCACTTAATAATATAAAAGAACTTTAGAAAAAGAGAGAGACATTTTGAGTTGGAAATTCTGCAGCATAACGGCTATGTTACGAGGTTTTAGAAGACATTAACAAGAGAGGGAAAATGGGTAAAACATTCATAAATGACCCATAAAATAGTAGATGGACAGAATAATAAGGATACATGATCATGGTAATGAAATTTCACGGACATACTATTTGAAATGAAAAACATGGAAGAAAGACAAAAATTAGATTTCTCTTATGAAAGTTTGGCAGCCTAACGACGTTACTTAAACTTCAAACACAATGATTTGAATAGATCAAAAAGGGTCTCTCATCATGTGAAAATAAGAGTTCAGTATTATAGATATAGAGATAATGCCCCAACATAATTAAAAAGGAACTTGAAAGACTTGACATGAAAGTAGAACTTTGAAAAGAATGAGAAGGGTGAAAGAATCCCCTAAAAATTCGGCAGCCTAACGGCGCCACTTAAATCTTCAAAATACTGAATTGAAGAGATCAAATGGGGTATCTCATCCTATGAACATAAGAGTCCAGTATGATAGATATAGAGATCATACCCCAACATAACAGAAAAGTAACTTGAATGAATTGACATGAAAGTAGAACTTCAAAACGAGAAGGGTGAAGAACCACTTAAAATTCGGCAGCCTAACGGCGCCACTTAAAACTTAAAAATACTGAATTGAAGAGATAAAATGGGGTCTCTCATCATATGATCATAAAATATCAGTATGATAAATTTAGAGATCATACCCCAACAAAATAAAAAGGAACTTGAAATACTTTACATGAAAATAGATCTTGAAAAAAATGAGAAGGGAGAAAGAGTCCGTTACAAAAATTTCGGCAGCCTAACGGCGCCACTTAAAACTTCATAAAACGAAATAATGAGAGTAAGAGGGGATATCTCATTATATGAACATAAAAAGGGCAGTAATAGGAGTATAAAATAACATCCTCCAACATAAGAACATGTAGCATAAAAGGAATGACATAAAAGAGATTACTTGAAATGAAAGAGAAAGGTCGGATCCCTTACCTTAAAACGTGACTCTTGAAACTCAATGTTTTGGACCTTGAAGGCCTAGGGTCACCTTGGGAGGACTCCTTGGGAGGAAAGGAGACCAGAACTTCGTTGGGGGAGAGTTGGGAGTGAAACAAAAGGAGGAATGGGTGGGTATTTATAGGGAAAGTGAGGGGACAAGGCATTAATGGCCAAGGGACACCTCATTAGTGGTTTTGGAAAAACCATGGGCTTTCCCATGGTATTTTCCCATGGTGTTGGCCACTTGGGACACCTCATACCTTATATTACTATTCAAAATTCGACCATATTGAATATATACTTAATAAATCATTTAATGATGTCATTAGACACCTGTAACTTAAAAACTGTATTTTCACTATTCATCGAAAATTCAACTTTCTCAGAATAATCCCAAATTTCACCTCAACCAAATATCAACGCTCTGATTACAAATATGAAATCCATTTTATAAAAATAATTTTCTAAATATTTTTAATTTAATTTTTAAATAAAAACACTATTCACTGAAAATTCATTTTTTCATAAAAAACCCCAAAAATTACCATAGCATAATATCGGTGCTCTGAGTTCAAAAATGAAATCCGTTTTATAAAAATAATTTTCTAAATATATTTAATTAAAATTTTAATTAAAAAATACTATTCACCCGAAAAAACTAATACTTGAATAATAATTTATGAAACTGATATTTAACCATTTTATTGAATAACATTACTTAATCAAGGTGCCTAGATTATATTAATACTTTCTTTAAGTGAGATTACTAATCCATTTGGTCACATTACTAATCCTAAGTGTAAAATAACTATTCATAATTTACTATTCGTCAAAAATCAAGTTGATCTTATTAGACTCAAAATTTTGTAGTGAACATAATTGTAGAAGACCATTTTTTGAAAATCATTACACATTTTTATTTATTTAAGGTTTGCATAAACATTTTTAAAATATCCTTTTTCGAAAATTTATCAAAAATATCCACACTATATTTATCTGGACATTTGAAAATTCATAAACTTCATCATAAGAAGACATCCAAATTTTTATTTAAAACAAAGGACTACAAAAGGCAATTACGGTCTCCTTACATATCCCCTTATCACACCAGCATAGGACCTAAGTGTAAGGTGTGCTAAGGTGAGAGAATCCGAGGGAGGCTCGGCCAACATCGCACAAGTCGTAATTTCTATTAGTTTGAACTTCTCGCGAAGGCGATCCCGTTCTAGCTTCACACGATGAAGTTCAGCTTGGGTTTGGTCCAGAGCAAAGCCCAGTGGTGCTACCTCCTTCCCAAGTTCTGTTAGATGGGATTCGATCCGTCCAAGACTACTGGGTGAGGCCATCGAATCTTCTTTCTATATTAATTAACCAAGATTGCTTTTATTTAGAGATAGTAATCAAAACATTTAGTTTCCAGTGGTCATATTGACCAATGGTCAAATAATAGTCAAAACCCAACAGTCTCATTTTAATTATACTCATGTTATCAAATGAAACTTTTTTGTTGAGTATAAAAATAAAATAAAATAACACATAAAATTAGGAAATAAGATATATTCAAAATTTTGGGTCGTTACACACACACCCAAAAAGGATACATATCTATACATGTCAGAAAATAATAGATTTCAACAAATCCAAGAATCTAAACATAAACTTGGTTAAGATAAAAAAGGAAGTCAAGATCGGGAACCTTATTGATGCACAGTCATCCTAGACCTAGGAATTAGTTGATATCCACTGAGTCTCCACTGGAGAGGTACTCTATTTATAGGAGGTGGAATGAACTCAAATATGGGAAGTGAAGGTGGTCGGATAACCTTAGTATCCTTCTTATTTGATAACCCCTGTGTATAGAGAAGGAGATACTCACAGGGAACTCATCGAATGAAACATATGAAAGGCACTACTTTGAGATAATGGATCGATCAAATCCAAGAAAATGGTGATGAAATCATGGCTTGATAAGAAGGTTCATGTATTATAGATAGAAACATAGGATCACAACTGTATGGATGACCCAAATCAAGTCAACAGTTCACATAACTAAAGGTCAAAAAACGCACAGGACAAGTGGTTCCATGAGATTGGTATGACGGTGGCACCTCTAATCGAAGATGAGAAAATGAAACACACCCAGGATGAATCATGACCATTGGATGTCATCCAATTAATGGTTTTGATAAAAAAAACTAATATAAGTAAGGAAAACAAATATTCCATTGATCAAACAATCAAATGAAATCGAACTAAAACTTATGTGACCAATTCCATGCATGCATATACCACATTAAAATCGAACACCATTAATTCATTATGAATAAATCATATAAAACCATTTTAAATGAATTTAAATGCAACAATGCATGGGGAAAATACAACCAATCTATACCTTGAAATTAAATGGAATTTAAGGGTGATGTTCTCACAACCTAAGTTATAGAATTGAGACGAAATTAATTAATTTAAGGCAATGCATTAATTTGGAAAATGGAATGACCTTAACTATTGGTTGGATTGTCCTATGTGGGTATCTTAGTGACACTCACCATCCCAGAATCTATAATATCCCTAACAAAATAAAGTCTAATGTCCATGTTCTTAGATAAATGCAATACAGACAGGCTATTAGAGTGAACTACTATACTATCAGTAGATAAAGACAACACAAAAATATAACATTTTAACCAAATAGACTTGTTTATGGCTTCTGTCATGTAAATATACTCTACCACATCAATGGAGAGTGAAACAACTAACTGCATATTTCACTTCTAAAAGTCTGTTCTAGAGTATCCATTTTAATGCATGCCAATGAGGCATACCAGTATTCTCTACAAACTTTCTCAAAGTACAAATAGAAAATGAAATATATAGCCTAGAACATAACATAGCATACATAAGACTTCCTACTACATTAGAATATGGAATCTTATTCATTAAGGTAGCCTCAACATAATTTAAGGGGATTGATCCAAAGATAATTTATAATGTTTTCCTAGAGTAATACTAACAGGTATAACATGATCAAAAAAATATATTCTTAATACTTTCTTAACATAAGTATATTGGGACATGTACAAGGTTTTACCCTTACTATCTCTTATTATGTCTATATTTATGATTTTATTATCATGTCCTTAGTCTTTCATTTAAAAGACATAGTTCAATTTATTCTTGATAGGATTTATATTCCTCATGTTCTTACAGATTAAAAGCATTCCATCAATATATAATAATAGGTAAATAGATTCATGTTTAATAGTATTATTTTATACACATTCATAAATTATACTTCTAGAAAATTTATTTTCAATCACAAAATAATCGAACATTTTATACCATTTCCTTTAAGATTGTTTAATCCCATACAAATACTTACTAATAAGACAAAATTTATTAAGTTTAAATAGTTTTAAAAAAAATTAGGAGGGGTCATATAAATTTTCTCATAAATGGTAACATGTAAAAAAGAAGTTTTTTACATCTAATTGTTCAATATGAAAATAAAAATTGGCAGCAAAAGCAAGAATAATTCTAATATGTGAATGTTTAACAACTGGGGAGAAGATCTCATTATAATCAATTTCCTCATGTTGAAGAAATCCTTTAGAAACCATTTGGGCTTTTAATTTAATTTTAGTTTCTCCAACATTTTTTTATTTCATCTTATATATCCATTTAGAATATATGACATTTTGGTTATTAGGTCTGTAAACAACAACCCAAGTGTTGTTCTTAATAAGTGAATTCATCTCTTCTTGCATTGAACCTAACCATTTGGTGGCCTCTTTAGACTTAAGGGATTTATTATAAGTTTGTGATTCATTGTTAAACAAATCATGTTTTACATTAAATTCATAGGCAACAATTTATGTCTGATTTAAACAGGATAGATGCCTAATAAATCTTCTCTCTCTATCCTAAGTGAGCTGATAATTGCTCAGATCATCTGGTTCCTCTATTTCTGGTTCAAAATTCAAATTAGAATCAAATTCACTTGGGTCTGGACAATGGGGGGAGAAAGACCTATCCTAGGCTAGGTTTGTTCATTGGATTCAAAAGGGACTTCAACAACAAAGGGTTCTGGGACTCTAGAGGGTTTTGGAGTGCCATCAGAGGACTCTAGAGATTCATATCCCTTATAATTGGTGATATTGGACTCGTGAAACATGAAATCTCATCTAATTATACATTTTTCATAACCTGGGTTGACTACCCACAGAAAATACCCCTTAACACCCATTGGATATCCCAATAAATTCACTTCAAATCCCTAGGATCTAGCTTATCATTATGTGTATGAGCATAAGTTATGGATCCAAAGGCCCTAAGGTGCACAATGCTTGGGGGGAACATTTCCATAGTTCTTCAGGTGTCTTAAATGAATTACCAAAAAATGGGAAATGGTTAAAAAGACATATTTTTGTTGAGTCAGCCTCAACCCAAATGGACCTGAGGAGTTTTGAGGAGGATAACATGCACCTCACCCTTTCAAGGGTAGTCCAATTCATCCTCTCTAATAGCCCATTTTACTCTATAGTTTCCAAAATAGTCTAGTATCTCTTTATTCCCTTATATTCATAGAATTAAATGGATTTGGTGGATATATACTCAAAATATTTATCAGTTCTTAAGGATTTGAGTTTCTTAATAGACTCACTTTCTACCCCACGTTTCCATTTCATAAAGGTCTAAAAGGAATTAGAATTATGTTAGAGTATATGAATACAGAATTTCCTAGAGAATTCATTAATGAATGTCATGCAGTATAAGCCTCTACCATGGGAGGTGACCCTATAAGGACCCTACATATCTGAATGAACACGCCCAAGGGGTTCCTTAGCCTTAAATATTGACCTACTAAATCTGACTCTTCTAGATCTCTCGTATACACAATCCTCACAGAATAGGAGACTTCTAGGAGAGATTTTACTCAAAATATCCTTTTGATACTAACATTTGCTAAGATTCTATGCTAAAGGGTGGTGGAATCAAGTTCTAAACTACAATAGTTGTTCAATTGACTTCTATAAACCTTACTATATAACACATAAAGACCACTGTAAAGCCTCTCAATATCTGAAGCCTCTCAAAATATGAATATCTATATATAAGATCATTCATAGGTCATTCCAACATCATCCAATAAACTTTAACTCACTTCATTCCTACCCAAATGTCTAATAAATCTCATTAATCTTAAAAAGTATCTCTAAATTCATATTTGAAGAGGAACTCAACCCCTCAACAAATACTACTATTGTGTCCTCCAAAATAACTCAGAGTTGATCACGTTACTGCTAATGTCTCATGGTTTTAAGCCAATTCTGCATCTTTAGCATGGGGACTTAGTTCACATAGGTTATTATCATAAATTACTTAACACTCACACCCTTAAAATCCAAGTGCAGTGCCTTGTAGCAAGTAGTAGTTTCACCCTGGTGAACATTTTTCATCACTAAACCAACCAACCCTCTGATGGAAGCATTCAATATGGTTTAGTTTCCCAATAAATTGATTGGAATTGATCCTTGATGCAAATAATTAGTTTTGAAGTCCGCTCCTTCTTCATATACCTTGCAAGCTCACTAGCATGGAATGAAAAAACAATGCATAGATTCATAAGACAATAGTATCATATAAAATAAATGCATGTTGATTGTGAGTAAGAAGATAGTATAACAATGTTAGCTGGAAATTTGAATGCGAACCTAAATATATATGACATAATTCATTAATTTTATCATGTTTATAGATTCACCAAATAATTACAAAGACAAAAATAAAATCCAAACATGAATGAAACATCAATAATGAATTTATAAAAAATATCATTATAGAGTTGACTGGTAAGAAAAAAGAGAAATATGGTACATATCATACAAAAATAAGTAACAAAGGTTGTTATAATCCTAAATCCAATTTTAATGGATGTATAATATCAAAATTCTGAAATTCATTTCCTGAAGAAAACATAATAAGAAAAGTCAATTTGGTAAAATCTTAGAGAGCCTATTTCACAAAAGCAATAATGGAAATAGAAGGTACTTCATGAATATAAAATAGATGAATCTATCTCACTTTTTATAGAAATATATTCTCAATTAGTTATGGAATTACAAATAATAGTTTGCGAGAAGGATGGAATTAATGTTGATGCTACTAATTTTTTCTATACATTGTATAAGTTATATAAAGTAATAATTAATTTCAAATATGTATAGATTAAAATGAAAGTATCTAGCATGTTCCTAAAGTCATTTATAACTGGAAGATGTATAAAATTATCCTAAAATTCCATTTTCAATGTATTATGTCATATGAATCATATTCATATGTTTTAGTGCATAAAAAACAATATATAGTGGATTCAATATACTAATAGTGAATAAGAATTACTAATAGTGAATGGAAACATATACACGGTTAGAACACATATACATATAGAAACACATATGTAGTTGAAACACAACATAATAACAATGAAAAACTGAATAGTGAATACATAATACAGAAAGTGAATAAAAACACATACTTCAGGGATTCAATATACTGTGAATGAAACATATTAATAGTGAACATAACATACTAACTGTGCAGTCAGACTATGTGGAATAGGGGAGGGTGATTAGGGGTTATTTCACGGTCACTCTATGGTCTCCCAAGACCTTGCAGTATGGAAGTTTGTGTAGTCTGGAAGTGTGATAGCTTAAAAATACCCCCAATAACCCTCAATTAAAACCATATTTGGTTTCTTTTTGTCACATTATTTCCCCATAATCCATATATATTTATATTTAGGTGAAAATATATTGATTATACCGTAATCTCTTGAGATGTATTCAAGAAACCCTAGTGGAAAAAGATTCAATATATAAACCCCAAATCAAGAATGATTATTTAATATGTATGTCGAAGATATATATTGTAATAATTTACAAATTTAATTAACATTGACTAAGATTATTTAATTAATATATGAAAATATTTGTACCTATTTGTACCTCTTCTGCTAATTTATATCCTCTATCTTGATTGAAAACTAATTTGCCAAAATTTTCTCGTTTTGTGCCATTCAATTTCATCCTTCAATCATCAACCCTAGAATCATTGTTGTAAATGCTGACCTGTAAGTGGAGGGTACTAATATAGGGGGTCATCCAGGATAGATGGAGACATGAAAAGGCATTGAGGCGGAGAGGTGGAGTGTGCCCAAGAGAGATAGAGATAGAGAGAGGAGGGGAGGAAAATTGAGGGTAAAAAATATATATATTAAGTTTCAAGAATTGATAGTGGTAATTTGGCCTATTTATTCAGATTTCCCACTATCTATGTTAGTGGTTAAATTTATAAGAAATTGAGAAATTATAAAATGAAATCAAAATAAAACTAATGAATCGAGATTGAAAACTGATATTGATGGTAGAATTAAAAAGAAGGGGAAACCTATGAAAATCAGAAAAGTAAGACTGTTTGAATGTAACTGTTCACATATAACACCATCCAAATAGATCCATGAGAATACCTATTGTAATGTCATAGGCCTCTAAGGAGAATATAGTTTTAACATCGTCATGTTGGTCAGATTAAGGTATATTGATGTTATTGTCTCCCAAATCAGTGGTGACTCTGAGATATAGATTGAGGGCTGGTAGCAATGTATATTAGTGTAGAAATGGAGGAAGTACCGAATAGGGAGATCCTTATAAATAGAAAACATGTTCTTTATTTACTAATGAATAAATAATAATGAAAAAAATGGAAACATGTTCTTTCTTTAGTGAAACAGTTGCACCGATAAAATAATACTGGAAACTAAAACTGTGGAAGATGTGTATTACATTACTCAATAATGAAAAGCTATTTTTATTAGTCAACCCTCTGATAACATCAAAAAATGATTTTTAATCAAAGATAAATCAAAATATTTTTTTACAATATTAATATACTAAAAGTGAATTGTAAATTAATAGTGGAATATTATTCTGAATAAATACATAACATTATCATATTGATAAAAAAAATTAATGACATTGACTAATGGATAAACTGAAACTGAAGTAAACTGAAAATTCATTACAATAAGTGAAATGTATAGGTATATAAACTAAATGTGCATTAATTTAAATGTACAGTATGCATTTATAGAATCTTAGTATACCAATTTTCATATCAATGATGGTTTAACAACCATTCATTGTATTACCCAAAGTTAGTTGTAGAATAATGAATAAAATTCAAGAAAATTAATATTAATGGAAATCATAAAAGACATGAATAATTTTAATTTCTTTGACCATATGACATAATCTTAGACTTGAAATGAGCACCAACATCAACAATCCATTTTAACCTGAGGAATGTATATGTCCATATCAATAAAAATGTTTCCATAAGTTATAAAATTATCAAATCAATAACATCACACTTCATGGAAATATGAATGAATTAATAAATTGGGACATGATAAGATAAATATTTTTTGATAGTGATGTAGAAGTATTTCATGAATGTAGTGAATTCCCACTCTAAATAATATTAATTTTAACATGATACTGATATACGGTAAAGAGAATTGAATATTGTTGTAAAGTAAATCATTCTAGTATGACATAAAAGAAACTATGCACAATCTTTACAATTAACAATTAGAATAAATTAATGAAACATAATAGGAATTTCTTTCTAAGAAATACTAATGTACATCCATGTGAATAACTAAATTAAATACATCACCTCAAATACATTATACAAGAAAACACATTATACAATATTGGTTACTTATAATTAGTTAATGTGTCATGTGAATATAATTATATTATAAGAATGAAAAATTGTTGATGATCCTAACAAATTGATATAAGTACTTGCATGAGATTTTGATATTGGTTTATCCCTAAAACACATTATAGATTCTTGTTTTCCTATAGATGAGTTATTCAATCTCATACCTCAACCTTGTTGGGGGTTTCTAACTAAAAACCACTAAATAATTGGTAACTTTATTTTCCACCATAAGGAGGATTTTGATTATTTTTTGGGGGATTATTTATTGATTCCAAATTATCATATCTTCTATTTACTCACAATCTTGACATCTTGATAGAACTATATATTCAATGATACCATTCCTTTTTTTGGGTACTATATTTTAATAAACTGGAAATTATTACTCGGATGAAACATGATGAAATTCATACAAAACCTCATGTATAAATCCTGACCAGCAAAGGAAATCCACAAGTGTCTGGGATTGTCTCACTATAAATAAATAATTATTTATTTTATTCAAAGTGCCATAATTTATCAAAACTCCCCATGAATCATGATCGCACCAAAATAGTCTCCAACAACATGTGCTCATCCTTCCAAGACATCCTATAGGCAAGCTAAGAAAACTCCCCATCATATTCACCAAATTCCACTATGTTAAGTTGGAGTCAACACCCATTCCCCCAACCGAAATGTCACTAAAATTAGTATCCATAAACTAAATAATATAAAAATGGAGAGTAATAGAATAACTCCCCTTAAATTACCATCAAAGCATACTAATAACCATCCCCTCTTTGTGGGAATCAAAGGCGGGTCGTAGATGACTGCAATGTGATTAATCAATCATTGGGATAAAGACGGACGCATTGAAATGATGTGGAGGAAGGTGGCAGGGAAACTTCTATAATTTTATAACTATATAAGCATTAAAAGAATTAATCACTCTACCTATTCAAATCTACAACTATTATCATGGAAATTGGATAAAAAAATAATTTCTACAAAAAAACCATCATGAAAAAAGTACACCAACCCTAACAAAAATTTCCAAATAAAAAGTGAACCCAATAGAAAAGAATTACATTTTTAGATTTATTACCTACACAAGATTCATCCCTATTCTATTGAACCACTTTCATCCATTGTTAATCTCCCAAAATTAGTTTTGAAAATTTTAACTCAATGGAATTGCATCCTCAGTCTATCTAATCATTCCTCTTTCAGTCCCTGGTGTATGAAACATGAATTCATAAGGTAAACATGAATAGACTCGTGAGAACTTATTTAATGTCATAAACCATAAATAAATAATTATTTATTTTTTCCAAAATGGAATAATTTATCAAAACTCACCAGGAATCATTATCGCGCCAAAACAACCTCCAACGACATGTGCTCAACCTTCCAAGACATCCTTTATGAAATTTGATAAAACTCCCCATCATATTCACCAAATTACAGTATGATAAGTTGGAATCATCACCAATGCCCCTTTAATGTCGAAGGTGGGTTTGGGAAATCACAAAGCAGATAGTCTTGAGTGTGTTGGGGAAATCACCTAGGGTGACGGGGGACATAGTCAAAGTGAAAAGGAGATGGATCCAAAATATTGTAAATTGGGTGGGGTTTTAAATGGTTGATCAGTGAAAATGGTGTACTGAGATAAACTACAACCACAAAACTCAAATCTTGAGGCCACTGCCAACCTTACTTTTTATTGGATCCACAGGAAGCTTTAGAGTACTCTGCTGCCCCACTGATGGTGGAAACCGATGGTTTCTTGTTCTTTTTGCGGTTTCACCTAAGAGAATACCTTAAGGTCGAAGTATTCTTCTTCTATCCGATGAAAGATTCAATCATTGTCCACCTCCCTCCATGCACCAATTTATTGGAATCCCCTCTCTTCTTCTTCAGCTCATAGATCACACTCAGTCTGGCCATCCGCTTGTTCTCAGGCTCGCACTTCCTCTTCCTCAGCCTCTCGTTCCACTAGGTGCATAGTCCTCAAGGACCGTCCCATGTAATAATATTTCCCAATTCCGATATTCAGGATGTTTCCTTTTTCCATGAACATTTTAAGATTAAAAAACCTAAGTAAAAGTACAATACATATTAGTATACATTCAATATAAATGATTTCGATTTTAATTTGTGAAAAAACGATATATTTTCCATAATAACATGATAGGAATAGTTTAAACATACCAAAACACCAAAAAACTATTAAGACTCCATATTTTTTCACTGTAAGATTAGGTATTTCCATAAAGAACTCAAATATATCAATTTAGAGGCATGTGAGTATACCTCGCATTCCGAAAAACATAAAATTAATCTCCTTATGAAAATGAAGGTGCAGGAAGGTTGATGACATCGTGTAGTCTACATTTGAACATGTGAGAAAAAAGAGGTGAGGAACATCATGTCTGGAGTCCCCAACAACACATAGTTGTGGCAAATTCACATGGCCTAACGGAACAAATAGAGGAATAATCGGTGATGATGGAGCCAATGAAACTGGGAGGCGGTGGAGCGGGTGGGGAATCAGTGAAGTGGTGAAGGATGGATGTGCAAAGATTAATAGTGGAGGAGGCGAGGTGGTCGAGGGAGGTGGGGAAGCACCGCAGTGGAGTCAAGGAAGGGAGAAGCTATAGTTTCTAGGGTTTTGATTTTCGAGACAAGGAGAAGAAGGCAGTGGGTTTTCCCTTCAACCTTGATTGTGAGCCTTGCCTTCTGGTCGGGTCATAGTACTTCCACCTCTTGAATAGACACGTCAAAGCACTGGGGAGGTCGATGATCAATCGCACGGGATCCTAGTCACTGGGAATCGTGAATTCTTCATGTACATCCATTGCGAGCCTGCTCAACTCATAGGAAATCTAGTTTCACTCCCGAAGTAGCTCGTACACATACATCTTCCATGATCGATCTGGAATCCCCATTTCGTTTGAAAGGGGGGACATGCATTTAGTACAAGGATGAGATGAAATCATTGGATGGTTCAATAGGAGGAGATTCAACCGTCGATAAGAGAAGCATGATGAAGAGAAATTCTAGGATTTTGAGGTTTAGGAGGAGGAGGGAAGTTGAAGCTTGATTGAAGGAAATAAAGAAATAGAAATGAGGAGAGTGATAATGTGCCGACAGAAAAGAAAATTTTTGGGAAAAAACTAATTTGGATGAATCTAACCCCTACTTACCGAAGACCTGTATCTGCCTCTAGAACTCATACATTAAGGAATCGATCACCAAATCCATGTCCTTGGAGTTGAAAAGGTGAGGCATTGAACTCTAAGAACACACATACAAACACTCTAAAAGAAATCGATATACAGAAGCACTAGAGAGGGAGAATGAGAGGGAGTCGGGGAGCCGGAGGCAGAGAGAGAGGCAAAGAGGGCAGTATGGGAGCTGGAGGTAGAGAGGGGAGTCGAGGAGGGACACGAGGAATCAGGAGGGGGGGAAGAGATTTGTCGCAGGGGGGGCATCAGGGGGAATGGGTAAGGGGTTGCTGGGAGGATGAGCGAAAGTAAAGGAGAGGGTGACACGTAGGGGTGAAATGCTATAGAGTTGACATGTGGCAGGAGATTTACATGCTTTAGTATAGTTAATGGATATGTAATTATAATAAATATATTATTATAATCAATATATAATTATAAATATAATAAATACATAATTATAATATATTTATTTATAATTATATATTTATTATATTTATATTTATTATATTTATATTTATTATATTTATAATTATACATTCATTATAATTATATATTTGTTATAATGATATATTTTTTATATTTATAATTATATATTTATAATAATATTTAATTGTTATAATTATAAATATAATAATTATAATAAATATATAATTATGATAATCATATAATTTTAAATATAATAAATATATAATTATAACAATGCCAACAAGCATGTACCCAAGTGGTAAAGGATCCTATTTGGCATCAAAAAGATCTAGGATCGAATCCAGGCAGGGAGAAATTTTATGGGGGTACTGTAGCATCACTATAGGAGTCCTGTAGCAGGAACTGTAGTGGTGACGGTACTGTAGCAGGCATTGTACCAACCCAGGTACTGTAGTAGTACTATTCACCATAGGGCCCTTTGGGCCAAAAAATGGGCTTTCAGGCCTTGTATTCAGACCACTTGGTCTTGGGCCTTCAGGCTATGTAATGGGTCTCCCTCTACCCCGTTAGAAAGAGCTCTTTGCTTTAAATGAAGCTTTGACCCCAACCTTTAAAAAAATTATAATAATTATATAATTATAATAAATAAATATATATATAAATATAATAATCATATAATTATAATAAATATACAATTACAATAAATACATAGTTATAATAAATATACAATTTTAATAATTATATAATCATATACTTATTATATTTATAATTATACATTTATTATAATTATATATTTATTATATTTATAATTATAATTATATATTTATTATAATTACATATTATTTATAGTTATATAATTATAATAGTTATATAATTATAAAAGTAATTTTTATAATTATTATTAATTATTCACTTTTTATAATTATAATAAATATATAATTATTATAATCATAATAAATATAATTATTATGATTAAAATAAATATAAATATTAAAATAATTTATAATTATATAATTATAAAATTATAATAATTATAATTGTATATTTATTATAATTATATAATTATTATATTTAAAATTATATATTGATTATAATTATTATATTTATAGTTATATATTTATTATAATGATAAAATTATTATAATAATATATTTATTATATTTATAATTATATAATTATTGTAATTATTATTTTATATTTATTATAATTATATATTTATTATAATTATAAAAATATATAATTATTAATAATTATAATAATTATACTTATAATTATATGATTATTATAATTATATAATTATAATAAATATATTATTATAATTATAAATATAATAAATATATAATTACAATAAATATATAATTATAAATATAATAAGTATGTAATTATACAATTATTAAAATTTTATATTAATTATAACAATATATTTATTATAATTATATAGTCATTAGAATTATATATTTATTATATATATATATATATATTATATATATATATATATATATATATCTATATATTATATTAATAATTGTATATTTATTATAATTATATAATAATTATAATTGTATATTTATTATATATATAATTATATAATTATTGTAATTTTATATATTTTATAATTATATAATAATTATAATTCACGATGACTTTTTATTTTTTGGTGGTTCATTTTGCAACGGTTTAAACCCCCCCTAAAAAATAATAGGCATTTTTTAATTTTTTTTCAATTTTTTTAAATTTCTTTAAAATGTTTTTAATTTTTAAATTTACAATTATATATTTTTTATTTATTATTTATTTTTGTTGGTGTTGTTGTTATAATGAATTAATTAATATTTATTATTATTTATTGTTTATTATTTAGTAAAAATTTATTATTATTTATTTAAAATTTTAAATAATTAAGAATGATTAATTAATAAATTTTATTTTTTAAATTTTAGTTATATTCTGACTATTAATTATTACATATTAATTTATGGAGGCGTTGACATAGGTGGCAGTGAAGTAGGTATGACGCGGGCTTGTGGTGGCTAGACATGATGTAGACAAGGCATGAAGACCCATGGACATATTGATGGCCATAAAAAATGAAGGGGCATTCGAGTCATCCAATGTTGGGCCGATGTGCCTTTAATATATGCATAAATAGGGACGAATGTGTGAGTTATCCCTAAGGGGGGCTATGACATGCCTTTATGTTTGGTGTGTGTGCGGTGTGTGTGAGTGATTGACTGTAATTGAACCCTCAAATACCTTATATATATATATATATAATTCTCTTTAATTATAAATATATGTGTGTATTTATATATATTTATGGATATTCATTTTATTTATATATAGTTATTTATATGAATATGTGTGTGTGTGTATATATATATATTTATAAATATTCATATGCATTTATATTTATATATATTTATAGATATTATGTTGATATATAAACTTATATGTATCTAGATGTATCTATATGTATTTACATATAATTCTTTCCCTCTAATAATAATTATATGTGTGTGTGTGTGTCTCTTTATATATATTTATGTTAATCAATTTATATTTTTATGTATTTATAGACAATTAAATGTATTAATGTGTGTGTATATATATATATCTATCGATTTATTTTTGTATATTATATGGGTATATATATATATATATTATTATATATAATAATATATATATATATATATATATATTGGAAAATTTATTTAAGTTAATATATATTTATAGATATTTAAATCTGTTTATGAATATTTATATGCATTAATATATATTACGTCGATTTATATATAGACATACATTTATTTGTAAATATATAATAAATAATAAATTTTAAAAAATAAAACCAAAAAAAATCTTTGCTAATTATTTAGTGGCAGTTTAAAGTGTCGATCAATAAAAAACCGTAGCAAAAAAAAATGCGAAAAGATTACCAACACGCAAATACGTGACGCTGTTAGAAAGTGTCAAACATCATTTATCGGTGGTTTAAATCACAATAAATTCTAAAAATCCGCGATTAAACTCGTAGGTCTTCCTTGTAGTGGGAATTTAGAGTACTATTGTGGACACAAAGGACTACGATTGAAAAAAAACTGTCCGTGAAATGCATGACATGGTTGAAAGGATGAATTGAACGGTGATAAAAGGAACACGGATCATGCAATGACATTAACTATATAACTTTTTTTATTATATTTTATGAATTCAATTTATTTTATGATTTTAATTATCCTAATAGGTAAACATATTTATTTATTTGTTTATCCCATTTATATATAATTAATAATGTATACTATATATTCTTTTAAAACGTTTTTCTTTGTTTATTTTTATCCTATTCCCATCAATGTTTTGTCCCCAATTATTTTCATAGAAACGTTTTTCTTTTTTTATTTACTAATTTTGGTTTCATTCGGATCAATTTTTTTGCATTGTTTTATGGCTTCTTAATGTGTATATTAAATACACTCAAACGCTATGTATGGTTTGATATTTTTATAATATGAGTGTAATTTACCACGCGCTTCATCCTTGGGTGGTTTAAATCGAAACTAAGCCATTCTCTTGTACCTTCACAATTTACCACGCTCCTCCCTCTGATTCGGAGCCTTGAAAGCCATTTGGGTCGGAGCCCTAGCAGTTTTATTCATACCAGAGCTCATGCCCACACCGCTCGCCTTTCTCCTCTCCGCCCTCCAGCTGCTCCTGTCCTTAAGACCTGCTGTATCCATGCACTTTCATCGGTTATTCAGAGACTGTCCAACACCGCGAGGACGTCTTCAAAAGATGGATTTCCTGAAGCTTCTCCAACTTATCATCGGGCTTCTTCAGTTAATGTACCAAGGCGGGATGGTGTCCCCCTTCGTCTCCCACCCTAGAGCCATGGATGTCCTCATCCTCGCCCTTTTATTTCACCTCACGCCCTTCAACCTTCCATCCTTCTACACCGGAGCCTTGAAGGCCATTTGTGTCGGAGTCCTGGCGGTTTCATTCATACCGGAGCTCATGCCCGCACCACTCTCCATTCTCCTCTCCGTCCTCCTCATGCTCATGTCCCTCGACACGGTGGAACCCGCCCTAACCATGATCATTCACTCGGTCTTCCGGGACTACCGAGCCCCGCGGGGACGTCGGCCGCCGGTGTGATCACACGCACCTCACTCCCTCCTGTCGTGGATCCGCTCCGTCTTCCCCAATTCCCATCTCTTTTTCCGTTCTATATTGTTTTTTTTAAATGAATATATTGGGATATATATTTTATATAATTTATTGTTTTTCCTCATCTTTGTAAAACATTTTCTAACATACATTTTAATGCATATTTAAAAAATATATATATAATATTTTACAGCATCAAATGAAACCTAACTTTTGGATGCTAAATACGTGAGGACGTGTTTATTTTATCCTACTGCTAAAAATGCCTCTCATATCATTTATTCCCCTCAAATGGAGATGGTGGTACATAAGATAAAATAAGAATATATTGGTAATGAATATAACTTTCTTCTCACGTGTAGTTTATTTTGGAGGGTTTCTTCTCGAAACATATGTTTCAAACAATGGTTCCATCCCAACGCCCATTTTTAGCGATATAAAAAGGTTATTTACATTAAAAAAATTCACATTTACGTATACATATATTTAAATAAATATATATTGAATATTTAAACAACTACACATATAGACGACTGTCTATTATTTATATTAATATTAAGATATTAATAATAATCATATGAAAGTGTATGAATATATATATGCTTGTATCTATCTACATTATATTATATATTGAAATGAAATTTAATTAACTACACATTCACAAACACAACAATATAAATTCAGCCGGGGGAGATGGTACCCAGGGTGTAAGGTAAGGACTAGGAAAGCTGTGGTGTGGCATCTGCCAATACCCTTATAAACCTTACTCCATTGCCAGTCAAAGGCTTGCATGAGTGGTAAAGTCATTCCATAATTCTAGATTGAACCAGATTTTTAATCCCAAAAGTCTCCTTTAGGGGGGATTTATGCGCCATTTATGGCTAGAATTTGAGGTCACCTATAAGAATAGGGAAACATTGCAACACAACGTGTGTGGTATGGTGGGCACGCAGCAAGTTCATTTAGGCCATCCAATGTGGGTCCTTTGGGTTATAAAAATTGTAATGAGTCGGCTACGGAGTGAGCCAACCCTTGGAAGGAGTGTAGCATGTCATTACGGGTCCATGAGTGTGTGGATTGTTTCCTTTACTTATAATCTACAGGACATTAATAAATTATTTATATGTATCAAATTTATAATATATTTAGTATTTACATATATAAAAATAATGTATGTATATAAATAAAATGTATATGTATTTATATATCAATATTAAAATATATTTTGATTATGAAATAAATATTTTTATGAAAATGAAATATAAAATGATAATTAAATGTGAAAAAATTATGAAATATATAAATAAATAAAAATAAATATATTAAAAGTACATATTGAACTAAAATTATAAAATATACAAATACAATTTAAGAAAATAATATATTTAGTAGAAAAAATTTATATTAATGAAAATGAAATTTTATATAAATTTTAGAAAATTAAAATTTATAATTTATATATTTATGTATAAATAGTTTTTATATTTAAATATAATCTATAATACATTTATATGAGTAAATATATTTTTTAATTTTTTTATTTATGCAAATATAATTTTTATTTATCTGATTTATAATATATTTACTATATATATAGAGAGAGAGTTTTTAAATATATAAATATACTGTGTATTTACTTTAAGAAAATGAAAAAATAAATTTATGTATATATATATATGTGTGTGTGTGTGCTATAATATAATTTGAAGTCTATATATATATATATATTAAGGAAAATGAAATTTATAATGATAATTAAAATTGGAAAAATAATTGAATATATATAAATAGAAATAAATATATAAAATATATAAATAAAAATAAATATATAAAATACATAAATATAATTTAGGAAAATAATATATTTAGTAGAATATAAATATTATTTTCGGAATAATATTATACACACACACACATACATATGTGTGTGTGTGTATTAATATAAGTATAAATAAATAACTAAATTCAAAATTAAATTGATTTATATAAATATATATGACTATGGGCACGAACGCACATACAAAAATATATTACATATCAAATTAGTTGTCTAAGATAAGTGGTTCTATAATCATTTCTAGGGTTGAGCAATGTATGTTTGACCATAAATGGCGTAATGTCAATTTTTTCTAGTAGTAATTGTTAGGTTTAGTTTTGAAAACAATTTTCCTGGTAAGGAATTTGATCATTAAAAAGGAGTGATTCTATAAGTCTAACTTCCATTGCTCGGATATAGATGGCTAAGTTACAACATGTGATGCCCTCCAGGTTTTGGTACACTCTACTTTTAAATGTTTTGGAGTGGTGTTTCGAGTTCTGGGGCTTTTGGATGGGATATGGAGTTCTCCAAGAATTATACAAGGGTCTGCCAGTACCACAGATCATGCATTAGCCAACTCCGAGTTTTATGAGTGCTAAGCATAAAGCACTGATAAAGTGTTAATATTTATCACATCTAGTTAAAAGAACCGATAAATGTGGATCTTTATCAGTGCTATTTATAGTGGTGATAAAAAATTTTAATATATTTTTATTAATATATATAAAATTATCATATTTGTATTCAAAAATTAATGTTTATTTATATACATTAATCAAAAAATGCACATATTGTTATGAAATGTTATTAATGGATGTCATAATTATGACAATAATGATGACACCTCGATTCCCAATTAATTCCCCTCTTAATGGCCAACCTTTCATATTCTCACCGTTGGATCAGAACTCATGTACTCTATAAATACGGTGATATGTTAATGAAATGAGATGGACTTTTGGTTCTACATTGTGTTCTGTACTTCTCATATTTCTTTTGTATTTGTATTTCCATTTGTTATTATCATCGTCACACGCAAATACGACATCTGCTTTCTCAACGATGTGTTTTTCCTACGATCAATCTTACATTTTCGGTTTCGAAATGCTTCGCGGTTTTAATCGGCGTTTGATCAATTTCATAACACGTTATCAGCACGATCATCTTCTCTGCACTGTGCATCTAACGTCGTTGTCTTCATCCCCATCATCGGCATAAAAAAATTGTGAAAAAAGGAATGTCACATGTTTTTATAAACATTCTTATTTTGACACTCTTTCACATGCGCATCGACTCCACTCATTCGAAGTGCTACATCAAAAAGGTGAGTCTTATTTTACATGTAATATATTGTTACATTTATTTTTCCCCTCTTGATAAATCTGAAAATAATATATGATTTTCTTAATCTTTTGTTGCGGGAAAAATAATGAGCTCCGGAAGAGCTGTAATGACTCACAGTTGACAAATTTCACTTCATTCCTTGGAGAGAATGTGGTTGATTAATAACCGATGTGGTTGATGTCGAGACAAACATCATTCATCCAATGAATAAAAAACTACACCACTAGAAGTGGTTGAATGATGAACATCGTGTACCCTTTGTACGTCGAGCTGTTGATTGATTAACATCACGTACCCGTCATACGTCGAGCCGTATAATGATGAACATCACGTACCCGTCGTACGTCGAGACGAAGTTTGATGAACATCGTGTACCCGTCGTACGTCGAGCCGAACTTTGATTAACATCACGTACCGGTCGTATGTCGAGCCAAACTTTGATGAACATTGCGTACCCGTCGTACGTCAAGCCAAAGTTTGTCGAACATCGCGTACCCTTCATACGTTGAGCTGAAGTTCGATGATCATCGTGTACCTGCCGTACGCCGATCCAAAGTTCGCTAATCATTGAATGAACCATGAAATTTCATATCTATTATTTATTGTTCACCCTGAAGGTGTCAAGTTTGATTATGCTATATAAAGGTTCATAATGAAGATGATGTTTACTTTAAATATTTGTAAATATATATTTTTATTTTTTTTCTCTTTCTTTTATTTCTTATAAAATGTTTTAGAGAAATTAAATATTCTTGATGAACACATAAATATATTTTATATATATTAATCTCCCGAAGTGGATAAAATTGATGAAATTGATGAATTGAATATTCATGCAATTGTCTTGAAGACACTATAAAACTCGAACAAATAATTTTATTCTATTCTCTAGAGTGAATGATAATATTTATTGAAAATGATTTATTTCATTCCCTAAAGTGAATGCAAATATACCTAATTTTATTATAAATCAAGTTCGAGGTGAATATGATGTTTTGCAAATGATAATTGTGTTTTATTTATTTATAACAAATAATAAAAAATATAACCACCAGAAGTGGTTTGATGATAATAAATATTTACAGAGCACAATGAATTTTATTAATATTTATAAAATAATACATCCTTGAAGGATGATATAAAAATAATGTCCTTTGAAATTATATTGAAGAATGTCTTCATTTATCATTTATTGTTCCTGAAACAACAATATCAATGGAAACATTATTATTTATCATATTCTTATGGATTATCAATATCATCTCATGTAATTCATCTATCCCTTGAAGTGGATGTTGTTGATCATATAATTTATAAATGAAATGATTTAATTACATAGTTTTGATAATCCGATATATATTATGAAAATGATTTTACCACCTGAAGTGGTTAAAGGAATGATCATCATAATCAATAAAATTTATATTTTATTCAAGATGATAATTATTGATAAATAATAAATTATCATTCATGGATCATGAAATCCGAGTAATGAATTCAGTCCCCGATGTGAATTTAGAATTAATTACAATATCTCATTCCTTGAAGCGAATGAAATTACTCCTGAAAAAATTGATATGATCATGAATATTTGATAGTTGATGAGGTTTGATCAAATGATTTATCCTACATTTGATAAAGTGAATGTTGTTTATGACTTATTATTTTGGATGGTGATAAGGTGTGTGTTATGAATCTAGAAGATTCTTCCACAATAGTTATCACTACCACATTCACCAGCTTCAAAAGACATGGGGGCTCCTATCCCAGGTAGATGTATTGAAAATTAATATTTGGGCCTGATGTTCCAAAATATTTTGGCCAGATGTTCTAAATATTGCAATAATCTTATTGGTGATGGGCCTAACCCGTTATGATTATATTATGAATTCATCAACCACCATAAGTGGAAATTATAACGACAAATATGAGTTTGCACAATGAAATATCCTGGAGATCTTATATGCGTCGATCTTAAAGTAAAATATTGACAAATATTATTTTGATTAAATGCTTCAAAAGAAATCATATACGCGTTAGTATATGCTCATATAAGTACATATACCAGTAGTGAAAATTAATAAACGACTCCAGAAGAGAGAATATATTCCTACTTGGTAGTACAAATTCTTAATGCTTTGTTATATTTGAAGTCTCAATGAGATAAATGAATGGTATTCTTGAAAATGAATATCATATGGAGGCAAAAGAGGTACCTCGATATGTAAAAAGCATTCATAAAAGTGATTATAAAGAATTTGTTATGTACAATCGAATCAATAATGGTAAACCATATGTTTACTGTTCCTGGCACTTCAAATATATGACATGATGATTTAGGCCATCTGGGATCAATTATAATGAAAGATATTGATTCAAGTATACACGAGTATCAATTTATTGATAACATAGTAGACATCCATCAGGGGGAGAATGATGAATTTATTCAATGGATGCATGTCCACAAAATTATCAATGAATTTATTATCATTAAGTCATTATGAATTCCCCCTGTATGATAATTTACCATGAGATACCCATTTTTGAGGTAAATTATTTATACCATTATCAGCTATTATGGAAATAAATTTCTCATATACTTATGAAGAAGTATATATAGGGCGCGCCCACCATGTGATCCATCTATATGAAAGATGCATCCACTAAATGATCACATGTGTTATTTGCTGCTGGTGAGTATACATTGCATGTTATGCATGTTGATTAAAATAAATACTGTGTATCATATATTATATGGTCTTGCAGAACCATTGACAAGATTCTCACAACACTCACATGAATGTAAAGTGTTGGAAATCAATAGTCTGATTATACACACCTGAAGTGTGGTTGAACTGATTATATAAAATCATTGTTTATCATGAGTATAAAGTAATAAATATATTTTCCCTTGAAGAGGAAAATGATTATATCAGCAAAATTATATCTTTTTAGATATTGTCCCTGAAGTGACATTGGTACCAAAAAAATTATTAGATCTCAATCAAATGTTTTTTATTATATATTTTCTATGAATTCTTTTAAAACTCATTAATGGCGATGAATTTTGACAGATGTCGACATCATAATAATTGGACAAAATTATTAAAGGATCTTATGAAATGTTCAACATATAAAGTTCTGGATTGATTATCCAAACTATAAATACTATTGAATATCAATGATCTTATATTCTTCCTTATTTGGATATTTATATGAATCCCAGAAGGGTTTGAAATGACTGAAGCATATTCAAAATTATGGAAGTTTCACCCAATCTGATAAATTATGCGGTGAACTAAATAAGATTTATCCATATAAAGTTAAGGAAGAATATAAATTGAATTTATCATCCCATGGTTTGTATGAATCATTGTATTAATCATATTATTAAGGTGTTTTGAAAAACATCTAAACTCGGGAAGAGTTTTTTTTTAATCAATGAATTATTTGATCATGAAATTACATGGAATGTTCTTGTATTTTGAATTAATCACCCCGAAGATGAAATATTAAATTTTGGAATGGTTTTACCCTTAATGAATAATTAAATCTCTTGCTTCCAAGAGTGTTAGATTTCATACATAAGGGGTTGATGAAGAACATACTTATCCCAGAAGGATTAAATATAAATATAAATTTTATTTATCCCTGAAGGATATACATGTACATGTGCATATGTACCTTGCAAATAACAATTAATAATATTATGATGCAAGGTAATGTTCTTCCCTATTCATTGAAATCTAAAGGGTATAAGTTATTATTATTCCCAAATTCAAAACTGAATGTTTTGGTTATGAATTGATCATGGACATTCTATGAGTATAACGATGATCATTATGAATGGGAGATGTAGCTGTTGTACTCTTTTTCTCTTAGTCAAGTTTTTCCCACTGGGTTTTCTCGATAAGGTTTTTAACGAGGCAACACTCTGGGGACTTGATGTTATTGTACTCTTTTTCCCTAATCAAGTGTTTTCCCCTGAAGGGTTTTTCCTTGATGAGGTTTTTAATGAGGCAATAATACATCATAACATATATCCAAGGGAATGTTATAAATTATTATGGATATCTATAATTAATGGAAATTTTTGGTCTTCCCCATGAGTTGTAATTTTTAATGAGACCATTCATTATTACCTATGGTCTTCCTCCCATGTCCTGAAGACATAATTAAATAAAAATATTAATTAATGTCCTGAAGACATAACTAAATGATATAATCAGGGAGAGTTGGGAATGCTGCACTCTTTTTCCCTTCATCAGGTTTTTTCCCACTGGGTTTTCCTGATAAGGTTTTTAATGAGGTAGCATGACATGGAATTCATTTATTTTGGCTTCACTTATTTTTCCAATAGGGTTTTTTTAAGTGAAGATTAAATAAGGTTTCATGAAATTGTGACATCCAAGGGGGGTGTTATGAAACGTTATTAATGGATTTCATAATTATGACAATAATGATGACACCTCAATTCCCAATTAATTCCCCTCTTAATGACCAACCTTTCATATTCTCACCGTTGGATCAGATCTCATGCACTCTATAAATATGGTGATATGTTAATGAAATGAGATGGAATTTTGGCTCTACATTGTGTTCTCTACTTCTTTTATTTCTTTTGTATTTGTATTTACATTTGTTATTATCATCGTCAAATGCAAATACGACATCTAATTTCTCAACGATGCGCTTCGCCTACGATCGATCTTACATTTTCCAGTTTCGAAATGCTCTGCGGTTTCAATCAGCATTCGATCAATTTCATAACACACACACACACAAACACATATACATGAGGAAAGTTTAGGTACCAAGCCTGCCCAACCCTAAAAAATTATTAAATAAAATAAAAGTGCAACAAATACAAGGAATGTGACACATAAAATGTCACCAAAACATGAACGTGACCAAATCACCACTCAAAACAAAAAAAAAAGAAAGTCTCAAGACCAATATAAAATCCATGAAGACCCACATCAAATGGTCAAAAGGCCAAAAAACACTATCATTATCAGAAGCAGTCACAATTCGACCGACAATTTCCATCCCCAAAAATCTCGTGCACCCGACCGCATCAATGAGGCTCACCAACAACACACCACTTGAGGTCATCATCATAGATGCCAGATCATTCATGCTGAGGACATTGTTGTTCCCACAAACATCATTTCTCACACAATCGAGGTCATCCCTGAGGCATGTCGCTGGAGGTGTTAGTGTTAGTACGTTATTAGAGGGAGATTCTCACTGTCGGTGCCCCATACCATCAAAAACTCATGGTACCCGAGATCATCTCCCTAACAGTGTCTCATACCACCACAGCCCCCCCCCCCCCCCCCCGCAACTACATGCCCATCCACATGCGGGAAAAAACCCACCAACAGAAAAAGAAACACCAATAAAATGGCAAAAAAAATGGCCCACAAAAAACAAGCAAAAGGCCCAAAAGTGTCTTGAATTGGCCCATGCCGACAATAGCCTCAATCAAGAAGAGACCCACCCATCTACCCATTGCCTCGATGATTGTCATCTAAGTCTGAATATCTATTCATACATTTAGATCACTCATGGAAAACATCAAAGTATTCCTTTTCTTGAGAAGCAATCCAAGGCTCGATGCTCTGTTCATCCTGGGGGTGCAATTCGAGGCATTTGGGATCTGGTGAATCAAAGGTTCTTCCCATCCCTTCAAGATGCAGGTTCTTTTAAGGTTCTAAAAAAAGGATCCGAGGTATATGTGAGACCAGATGAAATTTCCGAAAGGTTAGGTTATTGTATGTTTTCCACTATTTGTCGAGTTATTGTTCTGAGAGGTGAGAATCCATTGAAATTTGATGATCTTGCTCTCTGTTTATCCTCAATCTCTGGATTTTCTAACTGGAGATGTGTTCCCATGGGCTGTGGCTTTTTTCACTTCCTGTTTTCTTTCGAGGATCTCAAGGGAAGATCATGGGGACATGGATTTATGTCTCTTAAACCAGGTATGCTATGTGTTCAAGAGTGGAGTTTTAGTTTTATTTGTTTGAAATAAAAAATTCCTTTACTCAAGTTTGGGTAAAAATATATGGATTAAATTGGATCTTGTGGCATCCTAAAATCCTATAGGACATTGCTTCTTCAATTGGTGTCCCTATAAAAATGGATAGGGAGACCAAACAAGATAGGTATGGGTATTTCCCCCGGGTGTTAGTTGAGGTGGATCTGAATTCTATGCTTACTAAAAAAGTTATTTTGGACACTCATGAATTAATTCTGAGCCTAGTTTATGAGAAGCTACCTGAATTTTGTTCTATTTTAAACAATATTTATTATTATAATTCTAAATGTAGGAGGGGAATTTATTGCTATTTTGTTCATTCTCAGGGCATGATGTGGCTCACTACAAGAAGAAAACTAAAAGAGGACCTGTTGCTACTCTTGCTGGAGAGTCTGGACATCCTCAGTCGAATATTGTCCAGGCTGATGTCCAAGTGAGTCAAGATCTCAGGGTGAACTCACAAGGCGAGGATGCTGGAGCTTGAGCAAAAACCTCAGTTCCACAATAGCCATCTAATATGGAAGTTCACTCAACAAATGATGTAGCTGCTGATGGTGTGTTATCTGGACTTGTCTCCTCCATTCAGAAATAGGTACAAGTATTGGACAATGAGTAGGTTAGGCTTCGGAAGTCTCCAGTAGAAAGCAATTTAGTTTCATTTAAATGAGTCTCTTATGAGTCTTTAGATAACCAGAATGGAAGGAAAGTCTCTGTGGTGGATTGCAGGCCTTATAAGCAGCGAGAGTCCGGTAAAGGGCATGGCCCGGGGAAGCTTTATTACAAGGGAAATCAAAGTGTTCAACTAACCACTATTTTTGATTTTGGAAAGGTAAAGGACTCTATACTGGCTCTAGCTTTGCGGAGCTCTTTAAAACCTATTAGACAAGGACATATTGTTCACCTTATGTATGTATAATTTAATGACTCATCCTTTCTAGGTTCCCAATGCTTGGAAGAACTTAAAGAGTATTGGAAACTTAACAAGATTGAGAGAAAATAGAAGGATATGGAGGAAGACGACCCATCTCCGATGAGATCCATTAGAGACCTTATTGTTAAAGGTAAGGTGAAAGAGGCTGAAGTTTTCTCATCAACCTAAATGAATAAATCAAGACCACGGAAGGATTACTCCCATCTTAAGCCCACTATGTGAACCAGATCGACATCTATTACAGATGGGTGTAATCCTTAGGCTCGCTGCTTCAGTTCATTGGTATATGATTCTGACTGGGATGAGGAATTTGGGGATTGCAATAGTTTGGAATATGATATTGATGTTTTCTCTATCTTTTTGATGTTCGAATGAGGGAAGATTTGTCACGTCTCACACTTCCTCATCCACTTTGTGCTATTGTTTTTCTTCTCTTTTAATAAAGAGGCTTTGACCTTGACCTTTTAGTAAATAAAATACAAATATTGATAAATATATTTATTGATAATTATAATTATAAATAAATAACTAACTAATTATAACTAATTATAAAATTATAATAAATATATTTAAATAATAAATAAATAAAAAAGGTCTAGTCAGAAGAAAATCTCTTAACCTTTTATTAAAAGATGAAAGAAAAAGATAACAAGAAAACATATGTGGTCAAAAAAAGACTTTCCATCATTCGAAAAAGAAATTTAATGACCATAAGATGAAGGATCATTTTTATAGTCATAGTCAGATTCATTTTCAATTTCTTGCTATAACTGTGAATTACATTTGTTGAGAATACTAAGGATCACTGAATTGGACCTTTCCTGCTCTAAAATGTTCATGATATTTGATTCCTTGTAAGATCTTCTAGTTGACACATTCCTAGGAAGATTGGAATAATCCTTCCGCAACCATATTTTTGGCGAGACCGAAGTTAAACCTTCACTGTTGATCATCATTCCCTTTCTATTTATGACAACATCCTTAAGAGAAACATCACCACCACTACCTGGAGGCCTGAGATGAGTGGTTTCCAATAAAACCATTCGTTGCTCATTGTTACATTCATCATCTGAGATATTAACCCATTTACCAGAAATTCCCGAAGAACTGAACGCATTCTGAATCCCTTGATAATAATTCATTTTCTATTGATCATCGGATTGCTTGGACCCATCCTCCTATGGAAGATATCCTCAGAAGACCACTGTCACTGGCTTCATAATGCAATCTTTCCCGTCAGGCTGTGAAGGAGAGTCCTCTAACACATTGGACAAGACTTCATTTGCAGACTCATGCAGTGCCTCACCAGGTTGATGATTTTCATCCCCTGTATGTTTCCCATCCTGTCCAGGGAAATGTTTAACAATCAAAATAGATTTAAAATTATCAACAAAATAATATATAAATTTATTATATTTATAATTATCTAAATATATATAATTATATAAATATAAATAATTATATAAAATGATTTATAATTATGTACACATATTTTTAAATATATACATATACATATATATATTTATAATTATAAATAAATATATATTAAAATAATTATAAAATTATAATAAATATATTTATTATATTTATAATTATATAAATATATATAATTATGTAAATATATATAATTATGTAAATATATATAATTATGTAATATATATAATTATATAAATATATATAATTATACAAATATATATAATTATAAAAATATATATAATTATATAAAAATATATATAATTAAATTGAAATATTTTTAAATATATTTATTTAAAACTATATATACCAAGACGGCTCCGTCATGGATTTGGAAACCAAACCCAGGACCCCAAATTTATTAATAAAAGTAAAACGTACAAGGAATGAAGTGAGTCAAGCAAGGCATACAATGCCCACACACTACTAGCCTGAATGGCCCGAATGCCTTTTTTTATTGATTTTTGATAACACCCCTTTCAAGGGATGATGGAGAACCCTTACAGGGCCCGTAGGCTCAGAGATTACATGACCCATAGGTCTTTGGAAATATACAGACTATCATTGGAACTCCTCCCAGCTTCTTTATCGTGATATCAGTTCTCCACCTTCACATGGTTGTTCGGCTAGGCTTCCCATGAAAGCACATGCTGGTCTCGATGGCAATGCCATATCATCTCTTTCTGAAAAATCCTCTTAGCTTCTGCTCTGGTGAATGCGTCTGCTCTGAATCCCCATCTAGAGGCTGCTCCTTGTAAAGTCTGTCTGATCATTTAAGCACTATTTTAGGTGGCCCGAAGGCCTTGAGGTGGCCCGAGGCCCAAAATGGTGGCCCGAAAGCCCAAATGGATGAATAGTCCCAACTACTACAGTACCGAACAATGCCGGCTACACTACTGCTACAATACTGCTACAGTACCCTCGAAAATATGTCTCCATCCGGGTTTGACCACGGGTCTCTTAGATGCACTTACCGAGTCCTCACTAACTAGGTTGAGGCTCTTGTGCCCACACACTACTACAAAACCGGGTTTATCCATCGCTTGGTCTTTAAAAGCGCTATTTAAGACCCCCTTTGTCAGTGCTAGAAAAAACACTATTAAAGGGGGTCTTTAACGATGCTTTTTTAGCGCAGTTAAAGGGGTTCTTTAACAGTTCTAAAAATAGCGCTATAAAATCCGTCCCTTTATCAATGCTTGTAAAAAAGCATCGATAAATATCCCCCCTTTATCAGAGCTATTAAAAACGTGTCCATAATGGGGGGCCTGGTAATGCCCCCACCCCTGAAGCTAGGAGCCGGTTCATTATTTTATTACATTGGCATGATTATAAGGAAATAAATCCCGAAGGACCGATCAATTTATCAATTTTTGAAATCCAGATTACATAAATGATTACCATAATATGCTGGTAAAAGAAAAAGAAATCATAATATATAATAAAATGAAATAAGCTGCATCATTGAATGCTCATTCAAAGATTTATTCTTAATAACCTGAGGAAAGGAAATATAATAAGGGTGAGCTCAAATGCTTAGTAAGGGTAAGTAAATAGGAAGCAATAATGAATTGATGAAAATAATGAACATGACAAGGTTAATAAAAATTAATGCATTCCGTTAAAATAACTAGATAAGGAAAAATTAATATGGAAATGTGAATAACTGAGACACATACCATTTAATAAATAAACTGAGAATGAAATGAATCCATATATATGTTGACGCAAAATCTCATGGATAAATAATAACTTAAGCCTAAAAATGAAATGCATTCATTGATATGTCGACACAAAATCAAATGGATGAATAATAACTAAATATAAAAGATATAAATGATTTATTATTAGAGCGATGTTTCCTAGTTATATGATACCTTTACCATCAAGACCTTTCACAAGATTGTTTACAATATATTGGGTAAAAACCCATCTGATATGGCCAAATTTTTCACCTCATGAGACAACGGATGCATCGAGGGGCTATCTATAACTAGGAACCACCCATGTCGTACTAGTCCAAATCATTCTTTATATATTGAATAAATAATGTGCCTTATAAAAATGTATCCATATTGAATATAAGATACAAATTTATCAATAATTCCCCACTTAATCAAATAACTATCAAAGTGAACACTGTGTGTAAAATGATATACAATATATGTAATAATAATAATATCCATTGTGTGAGAACATGAATATTCAAGGTAATTTATAATGAAAAATTATTACCATAAAGTAATTGTTTCAAGAGAAAGTTAACAATCACAAAAGGAAGTGAGATTTCAAAAACAATTATTAAGATTTTTTTGATGAAAATAATCTTTAAACATCCTAAACTGTCCCATACCACTTCAAAAATTTAAATAATAATTCACATGAAGGAATTTTTTTTTCTACCACGAAGAAAAGAATTCATGATATAATTTATCAAAAGGGATAGAAGATACACTACAAAAAATATGTAAGTTGTGTATATGTCGTATGCCTCATAGAAAGAAAATTAAGACAAAAATTCCTTACCTTATCCTTCCTTTTTGATGTGAGGTATTTAGCCTCCTGTATAGTAGTTTAAAATATGTTAATAAGTAATATCATAACCATACTAAAGTTTATAATACCATTATCTTCTTATAATATCTCATTACTCATTTGTTAACAAACTTTCATTAATTTCACTATTTCAGGTGTTAATTTCCCATTTTTCTCGAGTAAGTTTTAACTTGTTACTTTTTGTTATCATTAATTATATCAGCGTTTCATCATATACAGAATGTAAAACATGACTTAATTATAACACATAATCAATATATATTTATTTATAATAATCTATAATAATTTTAGATAGGAAATGGAATGCACCATTCATGGAGACGGTATGTCGTACATACGCTGAAATGCTAGTTTCATTTCATTATCATATTTTAAAAGAATGAAAATTAAATGATATGTATACTAATTTATATTATAATTATATTATAATATACATGTAATATATTTCATATATTTTTATTAATATCATCCTTAATATGTTCCATGTATAATGTGATTGAATAACGTCACATTGAGGAGGAGGTAGTTCACACTTCCACAAGCGATGTTATAATATTTATGCAAAATGGAATGTGTAGAGGTATGTGTTATAAAAGAATTAAATAAGAATAAAGATATTATAAATATAATATATTTCATATATATGTCGTTTTTCCATCATAATGTCCACCATGAACGATGGTAAAGGAAAAACAAACAAACATCGTTTCATGAGGCAACAATATGCCGTACATAGAAACAATATGTTCGTTACCCATTAGATGAATGTGTGTGTAAGTGTAGGTTGGACCCTTAAAATAAAAACATACTTGTATATTTAGTATACTGGCGTTGTTATAAAAGAATATAATAATGATATTTGAGTGTGTGAAGAAGTTAATGAAAGAAAATAGATTGTTGGAAAATGTTACCATAAAAATCGGGTAACTCCTTTTGGTTTGTACCAAAAGGCATTCTTAGATGGATTCCTGCCCAAAGTTAAGATTCTATGTTAATGGGATGGATTTTTAGGAGCTATTTGAAAATATCTTGGTCGATCCAAAGTGTCATGTTAGGTGTGAGTAAGGGGAGATGTGACAGCCTTTTATAAGGGCGGAAAAATACTCACTTGGAATTTTCAAAAAGAAGTTAGGTGTACGCACATTTTTACCTAAAAAAAGTATAAAAAAATGAATAATTGAAGGTTCATGGATGAATTATTTTCATAAAATGAGTTTTGGACAAGTAGATAGGTCATTTGGGCCCTTAAGTTAAAGGTGTATTCAATTATTAAGCTTAATTTTTCCTTAATAATTGTAATTAATTTTAATTAATTTCACTAATATTTTTGGTCACAAACTAATATGAAATTATTAGAAAATATAAATTAGGATGATTCAAAATATGGAATCCATTTTTCCAAATTCTAATCACATTAGTGTAAAACAGTAATTTAAATTTAATACCACAGACAAAACAATAATCCAGGTTTTTAAAATAAAAACGTCCAAACATTTACATTGTTTTTATAGTCAATTTCAAAGTGAAATTTATTAAAATGACATAAATTGTATTAATTGATAAAAATATTTTCTAATTAAACTTTAAAACCAATCTAAAACATAATTTAACATTATAAATAAATTAGATGAAAAAGAAGTTTTGAACTCAAATTCAATATTTTTCACTATCCATTAGAAAATGAATCTTCATAGAAAAATACCAAAAATATAACCTGACCTAATTTTTATGTTTCTCTTTCAAAAATGATGTTTATTTTGAAATATTATGTAAAGAATCAGATTTTTTCATGTATTTTTTTCATTATATTGAAATATTACGAGTCTGCGAAAATTGACAGGGCGTGATTCCGAGGCCCGGTGTGCCCGAAATGAATTTCTGAACTTTTTTTAGGTACGTTCAGTAAACGCGGCTAGGGCAGGCCCCGCCACGGAAGACCGCACCCTTCTGCGCAGACCGCACCCAGTCGGGTGGACCACACTCAGTCGATCGGGCTGCCCCCTTGCGGGCCAGGCCGGGTCGGTCCCACCGGGTCGGACCAGACCCGTGCCTATCTGGACCCAGATACGCCTTTTTGGACATATCTTGAGAACCAGGCGTCCGTTTGATGAACCGTCAGCGGTACCAGAATACTTGAATCGAGACGGTCCATTTGGTATACTCTAATTATGTTTTAGATAAAGTTGGAGTTTGACCGCGTTGGATCGAACCAGAATCTAACCGAGCCCTCAGAACAGAAACACTAATAACTTACAGACAGGGTGTCTGATTGACGCGCCGTCTATTGCGTTGGATCCCTTATGACATGACATACATTTTTGATACTTTTTCATGAGACTTCATGGAAGTTCAAGTATCAACCAATGGCTTGAGGAGCGGAACCTTCCAGAATCAAGTGTGCTTAGTGCGAGAACCCTGTGGCTGGCTGTACTTGAAGAGTCTTCAGATCCTGTGTGGATCATCTTCGGATCCTGTGTGGGTCAGCATCTTCAGATCTTGTGTGGGTCATCTCAAGATATTGTGTGGGTCATCTCCAGATCCTGTGTGGGTCATCTTTAGATCCTGGGTGGGCCATCTTCGATCCTGTGTGGGTCAACAGCAGAGCTTCTTGACGAAGTAAGATGATCTAGAAATACATCTAATCATCTATATTTCTTTACTTAAGTTATACCTAGTGTGAGATAAGTCTTTACCTTTGTGGTATTTACCTTTGTAGTATTCTACTATGTGGTGTTACCTTTGTGGTACTTAACTTCGTGGTATTATTCTGTGTGGCATTACCATTGTGGTACTTACCTTCATGGTGTTACCTTCGTGGTATTATTTCCTTTATGGAACAGTGGTATTTCCGGCTAAAGAATTTGGCCTTGTGTTTCCTCAAGAATGAGATGGGTATACTTGATAACTTAGGTATATGTATGGGAATATACCTAAGTAGGGTTGACTGTTGTTTTCGTGCTTTGTGGTTTATCCTTTGTGGATTCTGAGTGACATTAGGGGGTATCGGGGTCCCTACTAAGTATCATTATACTCACCCTTGCACAGGCTATGCCCGCACCTTGCTGTGTCTTGTGTAAACGACAGACAACGCTGATTGAGGTCGAGGGTACCAGGACTGAAGGCAGCTCAGAGGTGGACATTAGACAGGATGATCTGCAGAGACAACCATTCAAGAACTGTACCTACCCTTCAGGTAGGATCCTTGGCGGGTGTTTATAGGAGCTGTTTTCAGTTTTACTTATAATTTCTAGTTGGGCTTGTATTCTGGCCCCTTTACTTACCGTACACACCCGATTTCCTATATAGTTTACTTTGTGCTTGTATCTTACTATGTGATTGGATTGTGAGAGTTTGTTGGTTAAAAGGTCAATGAATTCCCAATTTTAAGGATATTCCTTTCCGGTGCTAGTCGCCAGCCCCTGACCTATGGAAGGTGGGCTTGGGGTAGTCACAACACGGCCCCGATGGATGAGTCGTGACAAATTGGTATCGAAGGAGTCGTTTTTATCGAAGAACTAGGACTTTTATCTTTTCTATGTGGTAATAGTGTTAAGTGTGATGAGTGTGGTTTTCAGTTTGGGGAATCCAGTGTTGGTGCGTCGGCCGATGTACCCTTACACAAGGACCCTGAATTCTGATTTCTGACTCAGTGCACGAAAACACTAATTACATGTGTGTTTTTGAAAAGTTTTCTTTGTGATCTCTTTTATTCAGCTTACTGGTTATAACTTATGACCGTGGCACACCTATTTATTTTCAGGATGCCTCCACGAAGACAGCCAACTGGGGTTCCAGGTAGAGTACGCAATGATATCCCACCAAGCGATGAGGCTTCGTTGCAGGGCCCCCTTTCGGCAGTTGTACCATCGGGTGGTGTACCAGCAGCACCACTACATGTTGGGCAGTCAATGCCACCTGCTCCAGCAGCAGAGGTTGCACACATCTTGAGCGCGTTTCATGAGTTTCAATGCCATAGGCCCTCAAGGTTCCGGGGAGAGACATATCCACAGGCAGTTGAGGACTGGCTAGAGGCTGTGGTTAGAGTTTTTCGACTGGTAGGGACACCAGCTGATCTCATGGTGATCCTTTCCTCCAGTCTTTTTCAGGAAGCAGTGGGAAGAAGGTGGATCTTGATTCTCCAGGTTCACGATGAGGTGACTCTCATATGGGTGGGCATTGGGGGCCTTTTAAGGGTAGAGTTCGTTCTAGTGACTTTACGCTCTGTGCATATACAAGAGCTTCTCCACTTGTAGCAGGGCAGCATGACAGTGGCTCAGTATTCAGCGAGGTTCACTGACCTCTTTCACTACTACACTGACATGGTGTGGGACCCTTTCTTCAGGGCCCAGACCTTCGATCCGGGGCTCAGACAGGAGATTAGAGCTTCAATGATATCTCTCATCATCCCGACGCAGGAAGGGGTGTTAGAGCGAGCACTCTTAGTGGAGAGTTTCCTTGCTGAGCAGTCACTGGCATCGAGACCCACCACTGGACGTTATATAGAAGAGTCATCAACAGCTAGCAGTAGACAGATGATGCAGAGGTCCAAGAGGACCAGACCTACAGGTGGACGACTGCAGGATATATGGTCAATTGTGCGGGGCTCTTGAGATAGAGTAGGACAGGCGAGGAGCAGGCAATGTTACTCGTGCAACGGACAGGGTCACATGGCTCGCAACTGCCGGAACCACCGTACGGATGACCAGAATACCGTCGAAGGATCACATGGGCAGAGGTGAAGATTCGATCGAGGAGGATCGCAGGTAGCAGGTGGACGAGGTAGAGGAGCTGGCCATGTAGCAGGCAGTGGGTGGCGATTCGAGGTTCTACCGCCACCACTTCTAGGTGGTCCACCCCAACCACAGGGAGCAGGTGGACATGGATGGGCTTAGCTCTATGTAGTTGAGGCCTACGACCATGAAGCTTCAAAGATTATTAGAGGTATGATCGGTGTCTACTCCACCTTAGCTGCAGTACTTACAGACACAGGTTCCAGTCACTCTTTTATTGCCACAACCCTCATTCAGAGCTCAGAGATTCTGGTGGAGCCCTTGGCTTGATCTTTATGGCTAGAGACTCCTATGGGAGAGGGTTCGACGATTACAAACGAGTGCATTCAATGTGAGCTTACTCTAGGAGGTGAGAGCTTCGACTAGGATCTTCTAGTAGCTGCGTCGAGTCCTTACAATGTCATCTTGGGTATGGATTGGTTATCTACAGTCCATGCTCAGATCGACTATATTAGGCGCAAAGTGCGGTGTGTCCGCATGGATGGGATGAGGTTTTTCTTTCACCAGCGAGAAGGGAACCTTTGCAGCATAGGATGGACTTACCCGGAGGAGGGTGTAGCCGACCACACATCAGTTGGCTAGCCTTACCCTCGGAGCGGTTGATGTTGAGAGTCCGAGCTATCCTGTAGTTGTGGACCTGTATGCTGATGTTTTCCCTGATGATGTTCTGGGTCTACCTCCTCACAGATAGGTGGAATTTTACATCGTCTTGTACCTCGATATGACACCGATATCTACACCAGCATATCGGATGGTTCCCACGGAGCTTCGAGAGCTGCGAGTAAAACTGGAGGACTTTCAGAGCAAGGGGTTCATTAGGCCCAGTGTTTCTCCTTGGGAAGCCCTGATTTTGTTCGCCAAGAAGGCAGATGGGAGTTTGAGACTCTGTGTGGACTATCGGCACCTGAACCAGGTGACCGTGAAAAACAAGTACCCACTATCGAGGATTGACAATCTCTTTGATCAGCTGAAGGGAGCACACTGGTTTTTGAAGATAGACCTTAGATCAGGCTATCACCAGCTCAGGGTACGAGACGAGGATGTACAAAAGATAACCTTCAGATGTAGGTATGGCCATTATGTGTTCTTGGTTATTCCATTCGGTGTGACCAACTCCCCAGAAGTGTTCATGGGACTCATGAACAGGATCTTCCAGCCATACATCAATTTCTTTGTGGTAGTCTTCATCGATGACATCCTGATATACTCAGGCACAGAGGAGGAGCATGCCTATCATCTACAGATAGTTATGGACACACTCTGAGAGCAACAACTTTATGGTAAGCTCTCGAAGTGCCAGTTCTAGATCCGAGAGGTACACTTCCTGGGACACGTTATCTTGGAGGTTGGAGTTGCGGTGGATCCAGCGAATATTGAGGCTGTTCTTTCTTAGGAGCCACCCAAGAGTGTGATAGAGGTGAGGAGTTTCCTGGGTCTTTCCGGTTACTACCGGAGTTTTGTGCCAGACTTTTCTAGAGTTGCGGCACCCTTATAAGCATTGATGAAGAAGGGGTAACCCTTCATCTAGTCGGAGAGATTCCAACGGAGTTTCCAGGAGTTGGGGTAGAGACTGACGAGTGCCCCCATCTTGAGGCTACCAAAGGAGTTTGTTGAGTACGTAGTATTCTGCGATGCATCAGGTAGTAGGCTTGGATGTGTCCTAATGTAGGAGCAAGCAATGATCGCTTATAGTTCTCGACAGTTGAGACAACATGAGCAAAAATACGCTACCAATGACCTGGAGTTAGCAGTAGTGTTCTTCGCCTTGGCGATTTGGATACATTACTTGATGGAAGAACGTTTTATAGTTTAATATGATCATAAGAGTCTTAGGTATATCTTCTCTCATAAGGAACTGAACCTGAGACAGCGACATTGTCTTGAGTGCCTCCAGAACTATGAATTTGAGATAGTCTATAATCTAGGGAAAGGGAACGTTGTAGCAGATGCACTCAGCAGGAGATCTGGTATACAATTTCTGAGTGAGGCGATGGAGAAGCTAGCCACTTTGAAGATATCCTATGTGAACCGAGACAAGTTAGCTTATCTCCAGTCTTTGATAGTCACTCCCCCACTCCTTCAACGAGTCAGGGAGGTGCAACTTGGGGACACTGACTGCGAGGCTTGACGTGCTCAGATGTCCACATGACTGACACCTGATGGATTTTCTGAAGGTGGGGAGCACGTCATCCATTTCAGAGGGTGTACTATGGTACCAATCCCTCTATGAGAGGAAGTGTTTAGTGTGTTCTATACGTACCCTATAGCGGTATATCCAGGAGTGGCGAATATGTACCAGGATATCTGGTGTTAGCACTGGTGACCGGGACTGAAGAAAGCAGCGGCATAGTTTGTCTCATAGTGCCTCACTTATCAGCAAGTGAAGGCAGAGCATCAGGTTCTAGCTGGATTAGATCATCCAATAGAGGTTCCAGAGTGGAAGTGGGATGGAATTTCCATGGACTTTGAGAAAGGACCTCCACGCACATCCAAGGGTCATGATTCTATTTGGGTGATCATTGACCGACTCACCAAGTCAGCCCACTTCCTACCTATAAGAGAGCATGGATAAATTGAGGGCTTCGGACACCTCTATGTATAGGAGATTGTACGGCTTCATGGAGTGCCTTATACGATTGTCTCTCATCGTGATGCACGTTTCACTTCCCAGCTATGGAAGGGGTTGCAGGAGGCGTTCGGGACTCATCTTCGATTGAGAACTGCCTTCTATCCTTAGATGGATGGTCATACAGAGTGGACCATTCAAACTCTCAAGGACATGCTGCGTGCTTGTGTCCTTGATTTTGGTCACAGCTGGGAGGATCACTTACTCTTGGTGAAGTTTGCATACAAAAAAGGCTATCACTCCACCATCAGTATGGAACCATTTGAGGCGTTGTACAATCAACCTTGCAGATCACCTCTATGTTGGACTGACCAAGGTGAGTCAATACTCATGGGACCAGAGATGGTACGGGCTACCACTGAGAAGGTGCATATCATCCAAGAGTGGATAAAGACTGCACATAGTAGGAAAAAGTCTTATACTGACAGGAGAGGGATACCTTTGGAGTTCGAGGATGGTGACCATGTCATTCTATGGGTCTCACCTCGACAAGGTTTGTAGAGAATTGGCTGGGGTGAAAAGTTATCTCAAAGGTTCATCGGACCCTTTTAGGTCGCCGACAGAGTTGGTGAGGTGGCATACCTCTTATCTCTATGGTTCACGCCCAAATTTACCCAAGAGAAGAAGGGTAGAACGATCCTTGTAGTGTAGCTTGGGTTGTCGATTCCACAGAGACCTAAGAAGATACCTAAGATACACAACCTAAGGGATGGATTTTTGGCTATGAAGTGGCCAACTTGGATTGATTTTGGATGGGTTTTAAATATATCTAATATATTTGTGTGGATTCAATTTAAAAGAATGAGTTGATCCAAGGTTATCGCTCGGGGTGGATTGGACGTATTTTCTTTTTAATGATTTCAATTTCTTAAATTTGAGATGGGTTCATTTAAGGAGATAAAACAACATCATCCCCTACTAGTTTAATGCCTACACCCTCTAATACTAATCACCTATACACTTTAAGGATCAATGTTTTGAGAACTTCAAGGTAAAGGATCGTATTAGTACATGAAGTGTGTGGCCTTAAATTCAACAAGGACGATGGAGTTTAAAAATCATCAAATAAAAATCCCAATTAAAGAAGTGATTATACATTAATTAAGTGATAAATAACATCCAATCCAGCCCCTTGCTACTCCCTTGGATCAACCCAAAAGTGGGTTATCCCTCCATTGATCCCATGGTTTCAATGGAAGCGGAAATTAGACTCGTGAGGGAGGAAATGGAGAAGTAAAGAAAATAACAAAAATAAAATGATCACTCCACCGTTGTGTGAATAATTTCACAAGGGTTGGTGTGAATAATTTCACACCTTGATCCAACGGTATCAAAGTGATATTAAGAACAACAGAATAAGAGTATAAGAAGAACTTTCATTAAGAAACTAAAGTGAATTGAACAACTTACATGTGAACGACAAAATTGAGGTAACAAAAATGCAGCATAACATTACAATTGAGAAAAGCATCCAAGATCCTCAACTAATTCACCACCACTGCCTTAAATAGGTATTTTGGGAGCCTTGGGTCGAGCCTCAAATAGTACAAAGCATCTCAATTAATTTTGGTAGGCCATATGTGGTGGATATCTTGTGGAATTTGAACTTTTCCACATTTGACCCGAGGTGGCAGCCAACTTTCCTTCACCGAACAGACGCGTCTGGAAGTCCTTAGAGACGGCCTAATCAGAGTGGGAAATATATAACTACAATGGAGCTCCGGATGTCTTCTAACCGCCTGTAAAATTTGGGCCCATTTGGAGTTACGGATTCCTAGATATGATAAACTTAGTGGACTGTTTTTCTGGGCCGCAGAATCTGGCCCAGAATTGTATCTCTAACTTGGACCGCTTTAATGACCACCATAGAGGCAGAATTAGCATTGGATAATGAAGTCTTATTTGTTCCTTTGAATGTATTATAGAATCCCACAAAATTTCGGATTCATTGGGCCTTTATGTTGGGCCCCACAGTCTCATCAGTGGGATAGCGTCCAATCTGCCTTCTCTAGAATTGCTTCCTTTCATCACAAAATATCCCCATCTTCTTCCATGAATTCTCCATTGATCCCTAAATGAAAAATGTTCATATTTAAGTGTAGATAAGGTTCCCAAAATATAAAATTAAAAAAAATTGATAATTACATTCCTTATAATCAGATGACTCATTGGGCCTAAATTGGTGTATATTAGGCATGAAGTGCACAAATGATGAGAATGGATGTTCATAATGAAAATGAACTAACTCAGGCCCATAAGATCAAAAATGAACATTTAATACCATTAAAATGTAATTAAAATATATGTTTTTATTGGATAATCACACCCCCCAACTTGAGATTTTCTAGTCCCGATCAAATAATCCAATGATTTTATTTGAATTCCTTTCTTCAAACACATTATAACAAACAGTGCTCACAATGTAAACTGCACACAAATATATTTTTATAACCTATCAAGATAATTTAAAACAAGATGAATTTAAAATCAGATCCCAATCCCAAGATCATTCCTTTTATCAAATCCATCATCATACTTCATCCAAGTCAATTAGGTGTAATGATGTGTTGTGTATCACAATAGATATGGGGGTTCATTTTCATTCAAGGGGGAAATCATGGAAGTGCTAGGTGGAATCACATTTAATCCTAATATGAGTATTATTCATTCTTTTTTTTTGTTTTTTTTGCAATATTGCTATAGTAATTGAGATTGCAGTTAATAAAATTAACCCATATAGCAAGACTTTGCCGATGACTCCCAGACTCAAAGGCCTTAGGGCACCAAGTGAAGCCCACATACTCGGGCATCATCTCGAGTTAACTTAATAAAAAACAAAGTCATATTACAATAAATAGAGATATATTGAAAAACTCAGGGCTAGACAACTCTGGAGTCACGATCCCCAAGTGTCGAAAGCCTCGCATTTTATCAATCCATTGCTCTACACGCAAATTTTTTTTTAATAATTTTTTTTAGTTTTTTTTGAATACTCATATTATTCATAAAAATAAAACCAGACTATGCTATTTATTATGGGACCCCAAAAATTCAAATTAGTACCCCACAGTCTAGAGGACGTGCATTGTGGCATTTATTTTATTTGGATGGAAATATAAACGATGAAATATCACATTGGACAACCACACTTTCCAAAATCTGTGCTTTTAAACTTAATCATGAATTAAATTAAGAGTCAAGGAAATAATAATTATTTGAAATGTAGTTTTTATGTGAGCAAAGATGTTATTATATGAATGATAAAGTAATTTTACTTCATTTTGTTATCATTGTTTTTTTTAAACAAACATTTTGTTTCCACACCCCCCAACTTAGAATGAAACTGTCCCTAGTTTCATAAAAACAAAATTTAGAATGGGGTAGAGGAATAAAAAGGGGAGTTCAATAAGGAAATTTAAATATGAGGATCATGGAATGAATTCACCTGGTGGTTGAAGTTTGAAGTTCTTGATTCTCAAATTTATTCCTTTGATATCCATGTCGCTTGCAAAGTTCCCTAGTGGAAAAAGGAATAAAAAAACAAACAAAACAAACAAAAACAAACAATATATATATATTTATTTATTTATATAATAAAGGAAGTAAAATATAAGAATATATATAAAAATTATAGAATAAGGAAGCACAAGAAGCCGCAGGACAGTGGTAAGCACGCGCCCCTGTCTCCCTTCGGTCCCGGGTTCGAGTCCCCGCGGCTTCGCCGGTTGTGACGGGGTTTTCCCCACGGCCTATGGCGTGGAATTTTTTTTTTATTTTAATTTTATTTTTATCTTAACCTATAAAATAATAAAAATAAAACAAAATAAATTGATGATACATTGTCTTCTTTTTAAATTTCTGGGTAAGGTATTACTCAAGGATCACACCACGTGACACGGATGAATATGGTGCTCCCCTTTCGTACCCATCCATACTCATTATAGAAGAACAGGTCAACAGTTTATTATTTTTTTTCAAAATATCAAAATTTCTCATTAAACCTATTTAAAATATAAAGTTGATTAAAACAACGAAATTATTGGAAACTTGAAAACCATGGGTTGCCTCCCATTCAGCGCTTTGTTTAACGTCGTTAGCCCGACATGGACCCTAAATCTATTAATTTGGTCCTTGTTCATTGGTTGGCTCAGTTAACTCAACCTCTATTTCCTGTTTATTGAATGATTCAATGAATGGTTTTAACCTTTGACCATTGAACTTGAAAATGTAACCACTTGTGGGATCTTGAATCTCTACTGCCCCATGGGGGAATACATGATGCACTATGAAAGGTCCTGAACATCTAGACCTTAACATTCCCGGATGTAAATGAAGTTTTGAAATATACAAGAGCACAACTTTTCCCGGTTCAAAATGTTTAACCTTGATATTACTAGATTGGTAGGCTTGAACTCTATCTTTATTGATCCTTGAATTTTCATAAGCCTCCATCCTTAGTTCCTCCAGTTCATTGAGATCTAATTTCCTTTTTTTTTCAGCCAATGAGATATTATAATCTATTTTCTTAATTGCCCAAAAGGCCTTATGATCAATCTCCACTGGCAAATGGAATGCTTTACCATAAACCAACCTATATGGGGACATTCCTAAAATGGTTTTATATGCGGCTCTATAGGCCCAAAGAGCATCTAAGAGTTTCTAAGACCAATCTTTCCTAGAGGGGTTGCCAGCTTTTTCAAGAATTTGCTTAATTTCACTATTGGCTAACTCAGCTTGACCATTGGTCTATGGGTGGTAAGCATTGGACACTTTGTGAGAAATTCCATATTTTTCCATGAGTGATGAGAATGGACGATTGCAAAAATGAGTTCCACGATCACTTATGATAGCCCAAGGAATTACAAATCTAGAGAATATGTTTTCTTTTAGGAATCTAATCACAGTTTGATGATCATTAGATTTTGTTGGAATGGCCTCAACCCATTTTGAGACATAATCAACAGCTAAGAGTATGTAGAGGTATCCCCGAGAGTTTGGGAAGGGACCCATGAAATCAATTCCCAAACAGTCAAAGATTTCAACCACTAAGATGGGAGTGAGTGGCATTTTATTCCTTTTTGTGATAGACCCTACTTGTTGACACCTAGGACAACTTTGACAAAATGTGTAGGAGTCCCTTGAGAGGGTGGGCCAGAAAAGACCACATTGAAGAATCTTAGCAGATGTTTTCTTAGAGGAAAAGTGACCTCCACATGCCTCACTATGACAGAATTTAAGGATGGACTCTTGTTCAGATTCTGGAACACACCTCCTAATGACTTGGTCAGGGCAGAACTTATAGAGGTATGGATCATCAAACACATAGTGTCTGACATCAGAAAGGAATTTCCTTCGAGATTGAGTCCCTAAGAATTTTGGAATGACTCCTGTCACTAAGAAATTTGCTATGTCATCATACCAAGGGCAGTCACTCACAGAGATTAAGTGTTCATCAGGAAATGAATCAGACACACAAAGGTGATTTGAGTTGTCTTTTAATTCCATCCTAGAGAGGTGACCAGCTACATCATTTTCAACTCCCTTTTTATCCTTGATTGTGAGGTCAAATTCTTGTAAGAGAAGGACCCACCTAATCAGTCTAGCCTTAGCATCTTGTTTTTGGAAGAGGTATTTTAGTGAAGAATGGTCAGTGAACACAGTGATGGGTGATCCTAAGACGTAGGACCAAAACTTCTCTAAGGAAAACACAATATCAAGTAACTCCTTTTCAGTGGTGGTGTAGTTGATTTGGGCATCATTTAAGGATTTTCTTGCATACGCAATGACATAAGGAGTTTTATCACAACATTTTCCTAACACAGCTCCAATAATAAATTCACTGGCATCACACATATGTTCAAAAGGAAGGTTCTAATTTGGAGATTTCATATTGGGAGGAGAGGTGAGAGAGGATTTGAGGGTTGAGAATGAACCATCACAGCTTTCTGTACAAACAAATGGAGTATCCTTTACTAAGAGAGCACAAAGGGGATGAGATATTGAACTAAATTCCTTGATGAATCTTCTATAGAAACCAACATGTCCTAAGAAAGACCTCACTTCCTTGACAGTTTTGGGTGATGGAAGGTGACGAATGATGTCAACCTTTGCTTTATCAACTTCAATCCCCCTACTCGAGACCAGATGGCCTAGAACAAGTCCCTCTTTAACCATGAAATGGCATTTTTCCCAGTTTAGGACCAGATTTTTTTCTTCACATCTTGACAAGACTCTCTCCACATTCTGCAGACATCCCTCAAAAGTATCCCCAAACACAGAGAAGTCATCCATGAAGACCTCAAGAAAATCCCCTACCATGTCTGAGAAGATTCCCATCATGCACCGCTAGAAGGTTCCAGGGGAATTGCATAACCCGAAGGGCATGCGTTTGAAGGAAAAGGTACCGAAAGGACATGTGAATGTAGTCTTCCCTTGATCCTCTAGGGAGACCTCAATTTCATTGTACCCCGAGTACCCATCTATGAAATAGTAGAAGGCATGACCTGCCACTCTCTCAAAGACTTGGTCAATGAATGGTAAGGGTAAATGGTCCTTCTTGGTGAATGAGTTTAGTTTCCTATAGTCAATGCAGACCCTCCATCCACTACTCACCCTTGTTGGAAGAATCTCTCCATCCTCATTGGTTATCACTGTGATTCAAGCCTTTTTTGGAACCACTTGGATTGGTCTCACCCATTCACTCTCAGCTATGGGATATATGATACCAGATTTCAACAATTTCAGATGTTCCTTCCTTACTACCTCCATGAGATTAGGATTGAGTCGCCGTTGAGGTTGACGACATGGCTTTGAATTAGATTCCAGAATAATCCTATGAGTCCCAATAAGTGGGCTAATCCCAGGAATATCAAAAAGGGTCCAACCAATGGCTTTCTTATGCTTCCTAAGGACATCTAGAAGCATCCTCTCATGATCGGATTCAAGAGAAGAATAAATGACAATAGGATGTGTTTAATTTTCCCCTTGGAAGGAATACTTTAGTGCAGCAGGAAGTTCCTTCAATTCAAGATCAGGTTGGTTTAGAATTTCAGCAGAAGATTGGGACATTGGATCAAGATCAATTTCTTTTTTTAGAGGTCCAGATATGATTGATTCCTCACATGTAGAAGTTTCATCTACTAGATTGGCTTGATCAGATTTAGGGAATGAATGTAGAGGGGTCTCTATGAAATTGGTTTCTTGAAAGGTTTCACTGATTGTTGGACCTAAGACTTCATCATAAGAGAAATTTGAAAATGATTCAAGCCAAGGAGATAAAATTCCTTCATATGAACAAAGGAAATCAATCTCATTCTGACTTAAACATTCATCAAATATTCCTTGATGTTCCATGGATTCATTATCAATGCTTCCTATCATGTTTACTTCATGAATATCCTCGTCATCCCCTATTTGTGAGCTTGAATTATAGATGTTCAAGTCTAGACTCATGTTCCCAAAGGTGATGGTCATGTTCCCATTTCGGACTCGGATAACAGAGTTGATTGTTGTAAGGAAAGGATGAACAAGGATGATTGGGGTTTGTTCCTTATTTCCTAAATTTGGATGGTTGTCAAGGACAATGAAATCAGCAGGGTAGATGAAGTTTTCAACCTTTACCAGAACGTTCTTTAAAATCCCCTTTGGAACCCTAATGCTACGATCAGAAAGCTGAAGTGTGAAAGATGTGGGTTGGAGCTCTTCTAGGCCTAACTGGCAGTACACAGCATATGGGATGAGATTGACACTAGCACCTAGGTCACACAAGGCCTTGACAACTTTGTTTTCTCCTAGTTCAACATTGATGTAAGGGCAACCTGGGTCTTTCAACTTAGGAGGAATGGTCCCTTGAATGGGGGTACTCACATTAGCAGCCAAAAGGACTTGGTTTTTATGTGAAAATTTTCTTTTAAAAGTGCACAAGTCCTTAAGGTACTTTGAGTAGGTAGGTATGGTTTGTATTGCATCGAGAAGGGGTATGTTCAACTTGACTTGTGAAAATATTTCTCTCAACGTTTCACTCAGTTCAGGCTTGGGTTTTCCCCTCATGCGTTGAGGAAATGGTGCGGGTTGTGGGGTTGTTTGTTGAAGAGTTGTTTCCTTCACATTGTTATCAGTTTCCTCAGTTTTATCTTGTGGTTAATTTGAATTTTCATCCAAGTTTGAATCTTCAGGTGGGTTCTGAATTAGTTGTTCAGGTTTCTCAATTGATTTTCCACTTCTTAAAATAGTCACAACCTTTAGTTTTTCATGAGTTGTTTGAGCACAACTTGACTCTCCCCTCGAAGTTGAGGATGGCACCGCCTGATTAGGCATGGGTGCCTTTCCTGTTTTGATGGTTTGAAGTTCTTGTTTTAGGGAAGAGACTTCTAAGTTCATCCTCTCCATTTGTTTGCATAGTTTTTCTAGTAGGCTTTGTGGAACAGTTTGGGTTGGTTCTTGAGTAGGTTGGTTTATCCCAGGGGGATATTTTGGAGGTGGGATGGTTTGTTGAAAATGGACCGGTGGCTATTGGTATTGGATAGGTTGTGTTTGGAACTGGTTATGGGTTTGGTAGTTTTGTTGAGGGTAAGGATTTTTCCCTTGTGGTTGGCTATGTTGTTGGTTATCCTTCCATCGGAAGCCTGGGTGGTCATTGTTCCTTGGATTGAAGGTGTTTTGGTATTGGGGCTTTTGAAAGTTTAGGGCATTGACTTCCACTGGGGTTCCTCCTAGAAGAAAATCCTTGATGGATGGAATGGTAGGGCAGTTGTCTGTTTTATGGTCATGTTTGTCACAAATTGTGCAAACAAGGTCTACATTTTGGATTTCATGGACTTTCCTAAGGTCTATCTCTTCAACCTTCCTAGAGAGTGCTGCGAGTTTAGCCCTAAGGATTTCCTCTTCTCTAAGTGTATGAATTCCAGTGATTCTTTGTGGCTTTTCAGAATAAGGTGATGTTCCCCAAGTTTGGTTTTGTTCAGCCAGACTTTCCAGATACTCGTAAGCATCATTTGGGGCCTAGTTTTTAAAAGTTCCATTACACATCAGCTCAATGAATTGTTTATTACCCGGACCAAACCCTTCATAGAAAATTCTCACTTGTTCAGGTATGGAAAACCCATGGTGTGGAACCATGTTTAGGGTGTCTTTGAACCTCTCCCATGTTTCATAAAATGACTCTCCCTCTTTTTCAAAAAAGTTTTCGATGCTCTTTTTAAGTGCAATTGTTTTGTGATGAGGGAAGTATTTTTTGTAGAATTCTCTTTGCAGTTGGTCCCAAGAGTGGACTGATGTAGGTCTCAAGTTGTTTAGCCAATTTTTAGATCGATACTTTAATGAAAAAGAAAATAGCCTCATCTTAGCGGATTCTAGTTGATGTGGGGGACACATGGTTTCAACAATGTCGTTGAACTCTTTGACATGAAGGTATGGCATTTCTGACTCCATCCCATGAAAGGTTGGAAGGTGGTTTAGGACATGGGGTTTGAATATGTAGTTGGTGTCTCCTATGGAATTGTGTCTAATGCAAGAGGGGGCATTGGTCCAAGCTGGAGTGAGGTAGTCGTTCATGGTTTGATCAACTACATTCCCTAAGTTTGGAGCTTCTTGGTTTTGGTTTCCCATTTGATTCCCCCCAGGGTTTACAATTTGATTTTGTGGATGACCCTCCATTGGACTTGTTTCAAGTTCTGACTTTGGGGTTTCAAAAATATTTGAATCTGATTTAAACAATCCCTTAGGTGCACTTGACTCCCCTATCCTAGGACTTTCCACCCTAACTAGTCTGTTTGAGAAATCGCGGGTGTAGGCGGACATGCGCCAAAAAAAAACGAGAAAGGGACAAGATAAGAGATCTTGGGTGAGAGTAGAAGAATGGAGGTGAGGAAAGAAGGTTTTTTTTGGATCTAAGGTACTTACTTGGTCCCCGGCAATGGTGCCAAAATTTGGTTCATGCCCAAATTTACACAAGAGAAGAAGGGTAGAACGGTCCTTGTAGTGTAGCTTGGGTTATCGATTCCACAGAGACCTAAGAAGATACCTAAGATACACAACCTAAGGGATGAATTTTTGGATATGAAGTGGAATACATGGATTGATTTTGGATGGGTTTTAAATATATCTAATAGATTTAAGTGGATTCAATTTAAAAGAATGATTTGATCCTAGGTTATCGCTCGGGGTGGATTGGACGTATTTTCTTTTTAATGATTTCAATTTCTTAAATTTGAGATGGGTTCATTTAAGGAGATAAAACAACATCATAACTTACAGGTTTAATGCCTACACCCTCTAATACTAATCACCTATACACTTGAAGGATCAAAGTTTTGAGCACTTCAAGGTAAAGGATCGTATTAGTACTTGAAGTGTGTGGCCTTAAATTCAACAAGGACGATGGAGTTTAAAAATCATCAAATAAAAATCCCAATTAAAGAAGTGATTATACATTAATTAGGTGATAAATAACATCCAATCCAGCCCCTTTCTACTCCCTTGGATCAACCCATAAGTGAGTTAGCCCTCCATTGATCCCATGGTTTCAATGGAAGCGGAAATTAGACTCATGAGGGAGGAAATGGAGAAGTAAAGAAAACAACAAAAATAAAATGATCACTCCACCGTTGTGTGAATAATTTCACAAGGGTTGGTGTGAGTAAATTCACACCTTGATCCAATGGTATCAAAGTGATATTAAGAACAACAGAATAAGAGTATAATAAGAACTTTTATTAAGAAACTAAAGTGAATTGAACAACTTACATGTTAACGACAAAATTGAGGCAACAAAAATGCAGCATAACATTACAATTGAACAAAGCATCCAAGATCCTCAACTCCTTCACCACAAATTCCTTAAATAGGAATTTTCGGAGCCTTGGGTCGAGCCTCAAATAGTACAAAGCATCTCAATTAATTTTGGTAGGCCATAGGTGGTGGAAATCTTGTGGAATTTGAACTTTTCCACATTTGACCCGAGGTGGTAGCCAGCTTTCCTTCCCCGAACAGATGCGTCTGGAAGACCTTCTAGACGGCCGAATCAGAGTGGGCCATAGAATAAGAAAATGGAGCTCCGGATGTCGTCTAACCTCCTGTAAAATATGGGCCCATTTGGAAGTACGGATTCCGAGATATGATAAACTTAGTGGACTGTTGTTCTGGGCCTCAGAATCTGGCCCAGAATTGTATCTCTAACTTGGGCCGCTTTAATGACCACCATAGAGGCCGAATTAGCATTGGATCATGAAGAGTTATTTGTTCCTCGGAATGTAGTCTAGAATCCCACAAAATTTGGAATTAATGGGGCCTGTATGTTGGGCCGCACAGTCTCATCAGTGGGATAGTGTCCAATATGCCTTCTCTAGAATTGCTTCCTTTCATCACAAAATATACCCATCTTCTTCCATGAATTCTCCATTGATCCCTGAATGAAAAATGTTCACATTTAAGTGTAGATAAGGTTACCAAAATATCAAATTAAAAAAATTGATAATTACATTCCTTAGAATCAGATGGCTCATTGGGCCTAAATTGGTGTATATTAGGCATGAAGTGCACAAATGATGAGAATGGATGTTCATAATGAAAATGCACTAACTCAGGCCCATAAGATCAAAAATGAACATTTAATACCATTAAAATGTAATTAAAATATATGTTTTTATTGGATAATCACTCTACCACCTCATTTGCACCAGGTGCATGAAGTTTTCCATGTATCCCAGTTGAGGAGATACGTGCACGACCCATCTCACGTCATCAACCACTGTGAATTGGACTTAGACAATGGGGTGCCATTTTTGGAGGTTCTAGTAGAGATTGAGGATCGACAGGAGAGATTTCTTCATGGGCGATCAATACCACTGGTGCCCGTACGTTGGCAGCACATGAACTTCCCGGAGAGCACATGGGAGTGAGAGGCTCAGATTCATGCATAGTACCCCCACTTGTTTCCCTAGTTTGTGTTGTGGCTTTCGGGGATGCAAAGGCCTGAGGTGGGGAGAATGTAAAGATCCAGATTTTTTCATGTATTTTTTTTAATTATATAGAAATATTACAAGTCTGAAAAAATTGACGGTGCGTGATTCTGAGGCCCGGTGTGCCCAGAAATAATTTCTAAACTTTTTTAGGTACATTCAGTAAACGCGGGAGTGACATTTTGTAACTTTTGAACCGGTGCTCGGAATTGAAATCTGAGGACACCATTGAACTCACAGCGCCGATATTCCCTTAAGGATACCTTCACCTCGACCACAATAGATCAAGGGTGGAAGTTAGTTTTTCAGATTTTTGTGGGAGAGTTAAAAAATAATAAAATAAAACAAACAACTTTTATTTTATTTATTTGAAACCTCCCATTTTGAATTCTGGTGGTGGGGACCACCCAAACTTGAACTCCTCTCTTAATATGAGATAACTCTTGAAATTACCCCAATTAATAAGCCAACATTAATTGATTAATTAATTAAGTAAGATTAAATGAGATGGGCTCCTCACCTCTTGTGGGGTTGGGGGAAATTGTTGGCAAACCAATTTGGTTGAGAACTCTCGGAGGAAGAGCTTTCTCCAATGAAGAAGATCCTCCAATGAATAATGACCTCCGAATGAGGAACGGGGAACCAAAGTTCAAGAAGCGCCGACACATCATCTTCCTCCTCAAGCTACCTCCAACAGATGATCGAGGTATGGGGTTTATTTTGAAGTATGAATAATATCTATTAGTTGATTCTTAATATTCTTGATTCTCAACAATGATGTCCAACCAAACACGACCATCGATCCGCACTTATACCAAGATCTTTTCTATTCATTCTTCGCCTGTTCTTCATGCGTTCTTCAACGCCAAATATTTTAGCGCATTAAAGACACAATTTTTCATTTAGCGCGATATATGGATGCGGAGATCTCGACCCGAGGATCGTGAATATGTGATCGTCATTTTTTTCAGGGATTAGGATAAAACTGCGATGGTGCGTGGAATAAGGCAGCGACCATCACACCGGCCGACCACGTAGAGGAAGAGCGGCATGCATCCGCGCCACTGGTAGAGGAGGGAGACTAACACCCGACCGACCGATGCTTGAGCATGAAGTGCACCTGGAGGGCGTCCGACACCCGACTTTCCGTGGCTTGAGAAAGCAGCACACATGGAGGGCGGCCGACAGCCAACCAGCCGCTAAGGCAGCAGCGGCGCACGCCGGCGCTACTAGGAGGAGAGCTAGTCGGAACCACCGGCCGACCACGTCACACTGAGCGGGACCGCTCCGGCGGGTCCCACATGCCAACAGGTGGTGCCACATGGCGCCGCTGGGTTGGCCAAGCTGAAAAGTCCATTGGATCATTCAGAATACTGGGGGGTGCCTCCCGCGATGCGGCTAGGGCGGGCCTCGCCACGACGGAACACCACTTGCCGGGCAGACCGCACCCAGCCGGGCAGACTGCACCCAGCCAAGAGGGCCGCGACCAGCGGGCCAGGCCGGGTCGGTCCGATCGGGTCAGACCAGACCCGAGCCTATCTGGACCTAGATACTCCCTTTTGGCCATATCTTGAGAACTGGGCATCCGTTTGATGAAACATCAGCGGAACCAGAATCCTTGGATCGAGACGGTCCTTTTGGAATACTCCACTTGAGTTTTGGATAATGATGGAGTACGACTGGGTTGGATCGAACCTGAATCCAACTGAGCCCTCAGAACAGAAATGTTAATAACATACATACCAGACGTCCGATTGATGCGCCATCTGTTGCGTTGGGTACCTTATGACGTGACAGACCTTTGTGATAATTCTACTTGGGACTTAGTGGCAGTTGAAGTATCGACTGATGGCTTGAGGAGCGGAACCTCCCAGAATCAAGTGTGCTTAGTGCGAGAACCCTGTGGCTGGCTATACTTGAGGAGTCTTCAAATCCTATGTGGGTCATCTTCAGATCCTGTGTGGGTCAAAATCTCCAGATCCTATGTGGGTCATCTCCAGATCCTATGTGGGTCATCTCTATATCCTGTGTGGGTCATCTTAAGATCCGTTGTGGGTCATCTTCGTTCCCGTGTGGGTCAACAGCAGAGCTTCTCGATGAAGTAAGATGATCTATAAATACAGCTAATCATCTATAATTTTTTAATTAAGTTATACTTAGTGTGAGATGAGTCTTTACCTTTGTGGTATTTACCTTTGTGGTATTCTACTTTGTGGTGTTACCTTTGTGGTACTTACCTTCGTTTTATTCTTCTGCGTGGCATTACCTTTGTGGTACATACCTTTGTGGGGTTACCTTCGTGTTATTCTTTCCTTTGTGGAATAATGGTATTTTCGGCTAAAGAACTGAGCCTTGTGTTTCCTCAATAATGAGATGGATATACATAATAACTTATGTATATGTATGGGAATATACCTAAGTATTATTGACTATTGTTTTCGTGCTTTGTAGTTTATCCTTTGTGGATCCTGAGAGACCTTAGGGGGTCTTGATGTCCCTACTGGGTATCGTTATACTCACCCCTACACGGGTTATGCCCGCACCTTGTTGTGTCTTGTACAGACGATGGACAATTCTGATCATGGTCGTGGGTACCAGGACTGGAGGCTGCTCGGAGGTGGACATTAGAAGGGATGATCCGCAGAGACGATCATTCGAGAACTGTACCTACCCTTCAGGTAGGATCCTTGGTGGGTGTTCACAGGAGCTGTTTTCAGTTTTACTTGTACTTTCTAGTTGGGATTGTATTCTTGCCCCTATACTTACTGTACACACCCTGTATCCTATATAGTTCACTCTGTGCTTGTATCTTGCCGTGTACTTAGATTGTGAGAGTTTGCAGGTTAAAAGAGAAATGACTTCCCAGTTTTAGGGATATGCCTTTTCGGTGCTAGTCACCAGCCCCTTACCTATGGAAGGCGGGATTGGGGTAGTCATGGAACGGGCCCCAGGGGATGGGTTGTGACATATTAAATCAATTAAAGTGTAAAAATTCAGATTTAAAATGGGTTCTCCCTTAAAAGGCCGTAAAATATCCTTTAAAAAATATGGGTTTTTATGTGTGAAATTGGGTTTGCTCTTATATTATGCCTATCAAATATATTTGAAGAATATAGAAAATATTTTATTAATAAATTAATATATATTAATTTAATATAACTCACTAATCATAATTAATTTAATCTATTAGACTAAAATAACTTTTTGAGCATAAAAATAGTTTTCTATAAAAATATTCACTTCAATTAAATTGCTTCTTATATCCGTTTATAATTAATTTTTAACCATTTAATTCATTTTATATTTTTTAAACCATAATTTTCATAAGTTAGTTATTAATATTAATAACTACTAATTTAAAGGCTATGTTATATCTTATTATAATAATATTATAATAATATATTATTATTCGGTGAAACTCGGTCTTACATGTAATGTAAGCTTTCTAAAAGAGCCGCCCTTGTATTTAACACAAACTAACTCGATGTTGCGTGAATTGTAAAAAATATAATATATAAAATCTATTTAAAATAGTAAATATATTTTACATTATCAAGGTATTATATCCCATTATGTGTTTGGTGTTGTGTTTCATACACACTATCGAATATAAGATTCCTACATTAGATTTTCGAGTCATTACATTCTCCCCACCTTAATTAAATTGTGTACTCTCAATTTAAACTTGATATTGGTGATTGATTTTTTGATGTTTCTGATGTTTGAAATCCCACATCATGAGATGAGTTCTTAAGACACCCAATAAAAAAGATATAATGGGAACCACAAAGGTCACATGGACTACCATGTAACTAGGTCTCTAAGTAGGAGAACACTAGTGGCATGTGAAAATAGGTACATAGAGGAAAAGCGTAAATATTTATATGGAGTGAATGAGGTCATCAATAAAAAAAGTGAATGATCAATAGATAGACGAGGGCCTCAAAAACATAAATCTTGGATGATTTATAAGACCATCAGTTCAACAGAAATTATGGTATTAGGATAACATTTTTTTTCTAAGTTACTTTCCTAATGTTGCGTAATTCTTTCACTGACCAAGAATATAAGGAAGTATTCTTACTTTATTGGTTTAAATTTCATATGAACAATCCTAACTTTTGGTTATGATTTGATCTAATTTTAATTGATCCCTTTACTCCCTAAAATTATTTACCAATAATGTTTTTTTATTCCAGAAGCGCTAAAATAAAATTTTAAAGGATCGTAAGGCCTATAAAAGAGTGATTAGTCCAACTATTTGCCTCTAACTATTCTCCAAAGTCAATATGGTTAATACATTAATCTCTAAACATCAAAATGTACTTTACTGGTTCATCATTAATATTTATTCATCAAATTTTTCAAATAAAAATAGTGACTTATTAAATAGGACATTGCGTAGGTCAGTTGTTGGCGTGAAACCCTTAGCGTCATGAGTTCATGATTTCATGTCCTGCGGCCTTTTTGAACTTTATTGGTTGTCACCTGGCATATATGTTTTCATTTTCTAAAACCAAATTAATATAATTTTCAAAATAAATATGATGGACATCCTTTAAATAAGGTTAGTAACTAAATATCCTTTTAACTAAAGTTTTCAATACAATCCTAATACATAAATACTTCATCCATTTATTTCCACAAAGGCTCTTCCTTGCTCTAGAGTTTATCCATAATATCATTTGTAGGATTCTTAAATCATGACACCTTATTTTAAATCTAAAACACATTAGGATTAACCTAGGTTATTCATTTTCATTATCTAGTCAAATCCTTTATAATGGTATGTAAATAAAATGTGAATTTTTATAAGCATCTCCCCCAAGAGTGTCAAACTAAGTGCATAATAAGGCCCATTTTCATGTATTAGATTACCCCAAGTCAGGCTTGGGACACCTTTTCAGAGTTATTACTCCTAGGTACATCTATTCCTGAACCACGTCCACTTGTAGTATCCATATAGGGATGTATTGTTAGGAAGACCCACATAATCTCTACCTTACCAAAATTTTAGGATTTTATTCTATACTTATCCTCAAATTATATCTTAGGGTTATGTTCTCTAAATAATGATTTCCTAAATCTAGTTACCATGTTTTCTACTAAACATCATTTGATAGAAACAATAGCACCTCAGCCCCAGAATCTTGGAGCCGGTGCATTATTTTATTACAATGGCACGATTACAAGGAAATAAATCCCGAAGGACCGACCAGTTTAGCAATTTTGGAAAACCAGATTACAAAAATGATTCCCACAATACATTGGGAAATGAAAATAAAACATGATATATAATAAAATTAAATAAAATGAATCCTTGAATGCTCATTCAAATATTTATTCTTCATAACCATGGTAAATGAAACATAATAAGGGTGAGCTAAAATTATCAGTAAGGGTAAGTAAAGAAGAAGTAATAACAAATTGATGAGAATAATGAACATGGAAAGGTAAATAACTGCTAGCGCACGTTGTTCAAATAACTAGATAAGGAAAAATCAAAATGGAAAGGTGAATAATGAAAACACATTCCATTTAATATAGAAACTAATAATGAAATTAATCCATATATATGTTATAACACCACGAGATTTTATGAGATATATTATTTTGAATTTTTTTGATGTATTGTGTTGTACGCTACACCAAGATTAGCTTGCGCTATACGCAACACTGTATTAGCTTGCAGTATACGCAACACTATTCTTGGCTCACACAATTTCAAGTTAGTTTCATAGAAATTATTCTACGCAACATTAAGTATAGATTTTGTTTAATGTATAAAATAAATAAGTTTTGATTATGTTATATGCAACACCAAAGGGAGCTTGCACTACACCCATCCTTGACTTGGCTTTCATTACACACAATCCCGACCTTTCTCGATAACGTGTGTCGTACGCAATACTGGGTTTCACTCAACAATGATATATTGTTATAATAACATTATGAACTAGATGATATGAATAGTATTAACTAAATTTTTAATTTTATAACATTATTATTCATCTTACACATTTTTTAGAACATGGTATGAGAACAAAATAATTTTTTCGGGTAAAATAAGTATTTTTCAAAAAATACAAATTTGTCGCCTTTTGATGGCGCACCCACTTTAAATCTAGTTTTTGACATGTTTATAAGTTCAATTTGAAAAAATAAAATTCTTATTTGGAATCAGGATATAATAATTTATTTTGGATAAATATTTCATATTATTCTGATAACTTTCATATTTTAATGAATAGTAAAAACATGCTATATTTTAATTAAAAACTACTTTTTTCATCGTAATAATTTATATGGATAAATTATAATATTGAATGGTTTTAAAGTATAAATAGAATATATTTTTACCATTTAATATAATTTATGTCATTAGCATTGATTTTACATTGAATTCATAGGTAAAATCATTTCAATCTTTTGTAATGTTTTAACTTTTAAAACTCGTTTGCTTAACAACGGGATTAATTTTAAATTAATTTCTGCAACTTCTGTGATTTGAATTTGGAAAAATGGATTTAATATATTGAATCAGTTGGTCCAAATTATGTTAATATGCTACTTTTTTATTTTTGGACACTATGAATAGTAACTACGGTAAATTTTATTTACCATAGTTAAATGTAAATCGGGTAATTAAGGGTAAAAATAATTTTATAAAATTACCCTAACACCTAACAAAATTATATTGGATGAATATAAGTCTACCAATATCACCTAAGGGTCGGAATAGATTAATTTCATGGACTTTTGACCACGAAAATGACATAATTATTAATAAAACCAAAGAAAGTGACAACATGTCACTCTCTTAAATCTTATAAGTGTAATAATTTTAATTTAGCGATAAACATCATAAAAGATCAAACATTAATAGTCTCTAGAAATATAATAAAATTATCTACATCATGTGAATTTATGTTGATTTTTTAGGGATTAAATAATTATCATTAATGATGACACAATAGTAATGTTGAAATTATTTTATTAAGAGAAATTTCAAATTAATGGTTTTAAAAATATTAAAATAAATATTATATGAAATATTTAATGTGATCCATGAATTTTATAGATTAATATGACATGTTAGGAATCTATTAAATATTTTGGATCGAATATATCTTCTATGTGGACTTTATTTAAATTCAAATAATTGAATAGTTTCAAAATTCACATTATTGATATTTTATAAAAATAATATATTATTAAATTGGTTAAAAATCACAAAAATATTTAAAAATTACAAATTGAAAATTATATGTTAGAAAATGTAATAATGTATCTAATTATGGAAAATTCAGAACACATATGTAAGTATTTGAAACAATTTAAAAATTAGAATATTATTACCACAAATAAAATTAAATAGATTAAATAAGGATAAATCAAGTTGATAAGGTTTAAAAAAAAATTAAAACATGTATAAATTTTATTAGTTGCCTAGATTACAACCATATCTCATCTAATATTCGGATTTGAGTCATTTTGGAAGTTTTTAAGTGGGGTTTGAATTTATATTAAATTAATATTTTTAGGTTTCCAAAGGTGCCCTCTCCTCCATTATAAAAAGGGCACCCCTTCCCTCTTCTCTTCACACCCTTTTGAGCCTTCAAGCTTGGCCAAACCCTGCAAATTACTCTTCTAAACCTCTCTAGTTATATCATAAAGGTTCTGGTCTTCTCAAAAGACGAACTCTAGTTCCCTAAGAGGAATTTCAAAAGAGGCACGTTAAGGAAGATGTAATCTCTTCTACCGTTTCGTTCAAGTTTATTTCTTCTTCTACTTCCTATTATTTAGTTGTTTCATTATAAAGTAACAAAATAAATATTTATTATATACTGAAATGTTATTATAAATATTAAAAAACCCTATTTCACCTTCTATACATCATACGGAAAATGAAATCATCGCGCGTTCGTACGTACGGAATATCGTCTCCACGCCGTGGCGTAATCATTTTTTCCACCATCACCTTACATGGATGGGTATAAGGGTGTAAAGAATAACTATATATGATTATTATAACATGATACTAATTTTGGTATATTCTATCATCCACTCCAATTCGATTCAATAACTATGGGAACAATATCATCGCTCGTGCGTACGTACAGATTACCGTCTCCACGACGCGATGACATTCATTCTCCATGTTAACCATTAAAGATTGATTATAAAGTATATATAATGAATAATAATGAGATATATGACATAGTAATGATATTGGATTTTTTTATATGTTATTTACTTACATCCATTCAATTTAATAAGGAAACAAAAACAGCGTTCATGTGTACGTACGGTCTACCGTCTCCATGAACAATGTATTTCGTTCCATTTATCAATCAATTATATATATTTATATTCTAAATATATATTATATATAAATCACTTTTTACATTCTATAAGTAATTAATCATGATATAGGTAATGATATGAATAATTACAAGTCAAAACGCGTACGACAAATAAAATGATTTTACCCAAAACGATGCATTAACATGGAATTGACAAATGAACAGGTAATATAAAGTTGTAAGTGAATCATATATGATATCATAAATATTATTATGGTTTTTTTAAAAGTTAATAATATTTTTAAACCCACTATACAGGAGGTTCAGATACATATGAAACATATCAGACCTAAGGTAAGGGGATAACTTTTCCAATCTCATTCTATCCGAGATTGTTTATTTGTAAGTATCTACTGAAGATATATTTATCATCCACATCTATGTTTTCTAAAAATATTCTCATAAATTGTGTACTATTATTCTATGTATTTATAAAGTTATTTTTACCCTTTTTGACTTTTACTACATGGTATGGAAGGAATCTTTATTTTTTTTACCATACGTGGTACTTTTTGAATTTTTCAGAAAAAGTACGAGAATAATAATTTTTTAACTTATACAGCATGAAAGGATTTTTACGGGTTTATAACGCCTCATTTTCATGAAGCTTACTCTAAAATATTTCATGATTAGTTTCAACAAAATAAAATTTCATGGCATTTTGTGAAATGAAAATGATTTTGAAGAAGAAATGATATTTTCCTCAAGAATTCATTTCAAGTGTTTTATCCAAACTATTTTCCATCTAAGATGACATTATTTAATATGTTTATGTTTCATGTATAATGTCTCTATTATTTACATGGTTTGATTTTCTTATGATGAAATGATATCCATATGTTTTATATGTATTATGTTATGATGGGATGAAGTTTATGAAACCCATTTTATTCTTTGGGTTATGATGAATGGTTTATGATTATTTTGTGGAACATGTAAGAATTATTTCATTATGAGATGGGTGGGACCTATATCTACCTCCAATGAATTGGGTAAAGATCAATATCTCATTAGATAGACATGGCTGGAATGAAAAGTAAATCTGGTTCAGTAATACAGGGATGGAACGACAAGTAAACACGGTTCAGTAATGGACTTTGTCCACTATGATAGTCTTGGCATCACTGCTTTGGCTACTATGGAAATAATATCATGTGCTAAATGGTTTGACAGAATTACATGTTTTATTCCCATTCTATTTTATCATGATTAATGTTCCTTTAAGATCTATGACTTATGTACTGCCAGGATTTATTTCACGACTCAAGATTTGAAGTTTAAACTTTATGTTCATGGTTTTAAGTTCAAATGAATATGGTTTGTTTTATTTTTTCTATGCTTACCCTTAATGAGAATTTGATCTCACCCTTTTTATGTTTTCTTTTCCCTAGGATATAAATGAAGGTTTTAGGTAGAAAAAAAGGAAAGTTCTTTATGGGAGATGTTGAAGATCTTTCACCGTGATTAGAAGTTTATGTTACAGGTTCACAAAGACACTAAACTAATTTGGTATTTGGGAATCTATTTTTGTTATGTTTTAAGTATTTCACAAAAGTAATGTAATTTCCATGTAAGTCAAGCATTTTGTCTCTACAGTTGGTATCAGATCAAAGGTTTAGTTAACCTTTGGAAACTAGGATGCGAAAACTTTAGTGAGATCCCTAGATATATTTCTAAGGTATATCTAGGGATGTCCCAAAGGTTAAGTATAAGTATAGTTTATAGTCCTAGGATTATAGTAACGATCATAGAATTAAACCTAATATGTTAGATATAGAAATTACTCCCCCTTTATCATGTTGTTTTCCTAGTACGAGTTTTTCCTCTCATACTATTCTTTTTGGGTTTTAGAAAATGGCCAGAAAGAGGAGGATTTGTGTTAATGGAGAATATGATGGACAATTGAATGATATTCTTCATGAGCAACCAAATGAAACAGGATTTGGAAGTACAAAAATCGTTATTATGACTAATCAGAGATATCATAATATGATAAATAATCTCAACTTTGGTATGTTTCCTGACTCGGTTAATAAGAGAAAGATGGAGTTTCATGATGATCATGAGGAAAGAAAGTTCAATTTCCCTTATGTAAATCATGTGGGAAGAGGAATCAAGGAGACTGTTTCAAAGGAACTAAAAGATGCTTTGGGTGTGTAAAAGAAGGACACAAAGCCAGTAATTTCAAAGGAAAAGGTTCAGTTAACACAATGTATAAGGATAATGGTATTGTTAAGAAATCAAAAAACGGTTAAATGTTTTAAATGTGGAATGTATGAGCATTATGCAAACCAATTCCCTAAGGTAATATATCAAGAAGAGAATCAACACGGTCATATGGGTAGTATTTATGTTGATGCTGATGAAGAGACTGCGAATGATATATGAGATGAAAGATATGTTGAGGAATAAAATGATGAAGCTCGGTCAATGGTTTAATAAGGAAGTGGAATGATTACCTGTTTATCAAGAGTAATGTTGTAAAGTAATTCAATGGTACTATGAAATAAAGAAACATCTATGGATTGTTACACTATTGTTTTTCCTTGAGTATTTTAAAGTATACGTTGAATGGTACCGATAACCATGAAAAGTGATTGAAATATTTTTGGAAAGCAGATGATATGTGCATAATGAAGGGATAAGGGGAAAATAATATGCTCATGAGATCATGACTGATATAAGGACAAAGTGATATCATGGTTTGAGTATATCAAAATTTTGGGATTTTGGTATGTGGAAATAGTTAACTTTTGACAGAATTCATGTTTTCACTAAGGTTCTATAGTAATTCATGTTTCAAGAGAATACATGATTAAGTTATTCAAATGTTTGGAATGCGATCACCAATATATATCTTATGATATAGGGGGGATAAATGATGGTATTCATGTGCTTGTTCTGTGACCTTTCCAGTAATCATTTTCTTTATACCATGAGATTGGATAGATGTATTTTGGATAAGTCTAAATATTGGAATGGATTATGATAGAAATCAGATCGTATTGTTTAAGGCTAGAACTTTTTTTTGATATTATTTATGTAATGTTATAAAAGTGTAGTTTTAGAAAAAGGACAACCTGCAGGATGGGCGACAACCCATCGCGTCAGACAAGGATGCGGGAATAGAACCCACAACTGAAGTGCAATATGACTTTATCGCCTACCACTGGCCTACAGGAACTCCCTGGTTAATATAAATAGTTTTATTTTATTAAATGGTATGATAGATGAAGTATAAGTCCATTTTAGGAACCATATATGATTAATCTCAACATAGATGGACTGATGTGTATTTAATAACTTGTGCTAACCTTTTTGTGATAGATACATATGGAATGACCTATCATCCTATCGCATGATTTGATAATACTTCAAGAATGAAAAATTCAATTTCATTTCTTTAAGAGATGAAGTGGAAATTGTTCAAGGAACGATTAATGGTGAGATTGTACCAAAATTAAGTAAGTATTTCTTTTAATTCAAAAATTTATCTTGAAAACCAAAAATTTTGTCCTAGTGACCTCATATATGATGAATCAGATGGTACCTTAGATCATCACAAATTTATGCCTTTGTGATTGATAGTTTTTTCATAGCCATGTCCTCTACCAATCTTCATCAGAATTTGATGGTTATATTTCTCTTCCATATCCATATTTTCACCTATGATATCCTATATAGAAAGCCAGTGATGAGTTAATTTGGGTAATAGTTACATGTATTACTTCAATTTTTAAAATCAAGTTTTAGTATTCCTTTTTACGATGTGGGTTTCTATGAAAGAAACTTTCAAGTAGTAAACGATTTATAACCCCAACGAATTTTGAGGGAGAAATTCATTTTAAGGGGGGTAGAATGTAACACCCCAAGATTTTATGAGATATATTCCTTTTAATTTCTTTGATGTCTTGTGTTGTACGCTACACCAAGATTATCTTGCGCTATACGCAAAACCGTAATAGCTTGCAGTATACGCAACACTATTCTTGGCCCACACAATTTCAAGTTCGTTTTGTAGAAATTATTTCATGCAACATTAAGTATAGATTTTGTTTAATGTATAAATGAAATAAGTTTTGATTATGTTATAAGAAACACCAAATGGAGCTTGCACTACACGCAACCCTGACTTGGCTTTCATTACACACAATCACGACCTTTCTCGATAGCGTGTGTTGTACGCAATACCGGGTTTCACTCAACAATGATATATTGTTATAATAATATTATGATCTAGCCATTATGAATAGTATTAACTAAATTTTTAATTTTATAAGAATATTATCATCTTACACATTTTCTAGAATATGGTATGAAAACAAAATAAAATTTTCGGGTAAAATAAGTATTTGTAAAAAAATGCAGTTTTGCCACCTTTTGATGGTGCACCCACTTTAAATCTAGTTTTGACATGTTTATAAGTTAAATTTGAAAAAAAAAATTCTTCTTTGGAATCAGGATATAAAAATTTACTTTGGATAAAATTTTCATATTATTCTGATAACTTTCATATTTTAATGAATAGTAAAAACACACAATATTTTAATTAAAAACAAATTTTTTTATCATAACAATTTATATGGTTAAATTATAATATTGAATGGTTTTAAAGTACAAATAGAATATATTTTTACCATTTAATATAATTTATGTCATTAGCATTGATTTTACATTGAATTCAAAGGTAAAATCATTTCAATCTTTTGCAATGTTTTAACTTTCAAAACACGTACGACAAATGAAATGATTTTACCCAAAACGATGCATTAACATGGAATTGACAAATTAACGGGTAATATAAAGTCTTAAGTGAATCATATATGATATCACAAATATTATTATGGTTATGTTACAAGTTAATAATATGTTTAAACCCACTATACAGGAGGTTCAGATACATACGAAGCATATCGGACCCTAGGTAAGTGGATTACTTTTCCAATCTCATTTTATCAGAGATTGTTTATTTGTAAGTATCTACTGAGGATATATTTATCATACACATCCATGTTTTCTAAAAATATTCTCATAAAATATGTACTATTCTTCTATGTATTTCTAAAGTCAGTTTTACCCTTTTTGACTTTTACTACATGGTATGGAAGGAATCTTTTTTTGTTTACCATACGAGGTACTTTTTGACTTTTCCGAAAAAAGTACAAGAAGAATGTTTTTTTAACTTATACGGAATGAATGGATTTTTACGGTTTCATAATGCCTCATTTTCATGAAGATTCCTCTATAATATTTCATGATTAGTTTCAACAAAATAAAATTGCATGGCATTTTGTGAAAATAAAATGATTTTTAATAAGAAAAGATATTTTCTTCATGAATTCATTTCAAGTGTTTTATCAAAACTATTTTCCATCTAAGATGACATTATTTAATATTTTTATGTTTCATGTATAATGTATCTATTATTTACATGGTTTTATTTTCTTATGATGAAATTATATCCATATGTTTTATATGGATTATGTTATGATGTGATGAAGTTTATGAAACCCATTTTATTCTTTGGGTTATGATGAATGATTTATGATTATTTTGTGGCACACGTAAGAATGATTTCATTATGAGATGAGTGAGACCTATATCTCCCCTCAATTCATTGGGTAATGATTTATATCTCATGAGATAGAAATGGCTGGAACGACAAGTAAATCTGGTCCAGTAATACAGGGCTGGAACGACAAGTAAACCCGGTTCAGTAATGGACGTTTTTCACTATGATGGTCTTGGAAGCACATCCTTGGATACTATGGAAGTCATATCATGTGATTATTGGTTTTCCAAAATTACATGTTTTATTCCCATGCTATTTTATCATGATTAATGTTCCTTTAAGATCTATGACTTATGTACTGCCAGAACTTATTTCACGACTCAAGATTTGATGTTTAAACATTATGTTCATGTTTTTTAGTTCAAATAAATATGGTTTGTTTTATTTTCTCCATTCTTACCCTTGCTGAGCATTTGAGCTCACCCTTTTTATGTTTTCTTTTCCCCAGGATTTAAAGGAAGGTTTTAGGTAGAAAAAAGGGAAGATCTTTATGGGAGATGTTGAAGATCTTTCACCATGATTAGAAGTTTATGTTCCAAGTTTCCAAAGACACTAAACTAATACGGTCTTTGGGAATCTGTTTTTGTTATGTTTTAAGTATTCCGAAAAAGTAATGTAATGTCCATGTACGTTAGGATTTGGGTCTCTACATATGTTGATGAAAAATATCATGGATAAATAATAACTGAAGCATGAAAATGAAATGCATCCATAGATATATCGATGAAAAATATCATGGATAATTAAAAATTAAATATAAATGAGGAAAATTATTTATTATTAGATTACATGATTCCTAGGTACAATTAATTTTACCATCAATAACTTTCACAAGACGATTTATAATATATTGGGTAAAAACTCATCTGATTTTCCCAAATGTTTCATCTTCTGAGACTACCGATGTATTGAGGGGATATCTATAACTAGGACCTGACCATGTAGTACCAGTACCATAAATTCCTCATATATTTAATACACAATTCCCATTATCTAAATTTATTCATATTGAATAGATATTCACATTTCTCAATAATTCCCAAGTTAATCAAATTACTGTCAAAGTGAACACTGCATGTAAAATGATATACAGTTTAGGGAATAATAATAATATAAATTGTGTGAGAACATGGATATTCAAGGTAAATTAAAATGAAAATTTATTAAAATAAAGTGGTTTTTAAAGATAAAGTAAACAATCCCAAATGGAAGTGAGATTTCAAAGATAACCATTAAGAACTTTTTTGAGGAAAATAAATTTTAAACATCCCAAAGTGTCCCATACCACATGAAACATTTAAATCATAATTCACTTAAAGGAAAGTTTTTCATACCATGAATAAAATTATTCATGATGTAATGTATCAAAATGTGCATATTATTCACTATAAAAAATATGTTAGTGGTGTTTATGAAATATGTCTCACAGAAAGAAAAGTAAGACAAGAATTCCTTACGTTATCCTTCTTTTTTGTTGTGTGGTATTTAGCCTCCCGTATAGTGGTTTAAAATATGTTACTAACTTATATTATAACCATACTAAATTTTATAATACCATTAACTTCTTATAATATCTCATTCCTCATTTGTTAACAAACTTTCATTAATTTCACTATTTTAGGTGTTAATTGCCTAGTTTTCTGGAGTAAGTTTTAACTTGTTACTTATTGATATCATTAATTATATCATGGTTTAATCATATATAGAATATAAAAAATGACTTAATTATAAATATAATAATTATATATTTATTTATAATAATCTATAGTAATTGGAGATATGAAACATAATGCATCGTTCATGGAGACGATAGGCCGTACGTATGCATAAACGCTACTTTCATTTCATTATCATATTTTAAAAAAATTTAACAGTAAATGATATGTATAATCATTTATATAATAATTAAAGTATTATATATATTTAATATATGTAATATATTTTTATTAATACCATCCTTAATACGTTCCATGTACAATCTGAATGAATCACATTGCATTGTGGGGGTAACAATCCACACTTCCACAAGAAATATTATCATATTTACAAAAAATGGAATGTATAGAGGTATGTATTATAAAAGAATTAAATAAGAATAAAGATAGTATATATAATATATTTCATATATATTCAAAGTTTCCATCATAATGGCCACCATGAGAGGTGGTAATGGAAAAATAAACAATCATTGTTTCACGAGGGAGTTGTTCTCCGTACACAAAAACAATATGTTTGTTACCCATTTGATGGATGTGTGTGTAAATGTAGGTAGAAACATTAACATAAAAACATACTACTATACTGATGATACTAATGTTTTTGTAAAATCATATAATAAGGATACTTGAGTGGGTGAATAAGTAAATGAAATAAAACAGATCGTTGGAAAACATTACCTTACAAATCGTGTAACTCCTTTTGGTTTGTACCAAAAGGATTCTTTAGGTGGAATCCTTCCTAAAGGAAGTATTCTAGATCAAGGGGATGGATTTTTAGGATATATTATGGTAGATATTGGTTGATACAAAGTGGATTGAGAGGTGTGAGGAAGGGGGAGAGGTGGAGGTTTTTTATAAGGGATGAAAATGACTCACTTGGTATTTCTGAAATAAAGTTAGGTGTACCCACATTTTTACCTAAAAAAGTCTTAAAAACCTATCCAAAATTAATAATTTAAGGTTAATTGATGATTTATTTATATAAAATGGGTTTTTTACAAGTGGATAGTTCATTTTATCCCTTAAGTTAAAGGTTTATTATTTTACTATGCTTAATTTTGACTTAATAATTGTAATTATTTTTAACAACTTTCACTAATATTTTTAGTCAAAAACTAATTTGAACTTATTATAAATTTAAAATTATGCTTATTACAAATATGGAATCAATTTTTTTAAAATATAATATTATAAGTGGCAAAAATTAATTTAAATTTAACACCATAGAGAGGACGACAATGCGAGTTTTTAAAGTAAAAATGTCCAAAAGTTTACTTTGTTTTAAAGTCAATTTCAAAGTTGAATTTATTACAATGAAATAAATTTTATTAATTGATAAAAATATTATACAATCAAACATTAAAAAAAATATAATACATAATTTTACCTTATAAATAAAATAGATGAAAAAACAGTTTTGAACTAAAATTTATTATTTTTCCCTATTCATTAGAAAATGAATCTTCATAGAAAAATACCAAAAATTTACCCTAACATAATTTTTATGTTTTTATTTCAAATATGAAGTTTATTTTGACATATTAAATCAATTAAAGTGTCAAAATCATATTTAAAATGGGTTCTCCATTAAAGGTGGTAAAATTGATTTTATTAAAATATGGGGTTTTTATGTGTAAAATTGGGTTTGTTCTTATCTTATGCCTATCAAATATATTGGATGAATATAAAAAATATTTGATTGAACATATCATATATATTACATTAATATAACTCACTAATTTTAATTAATTTAATCTATTAGAGTAAAACATATTTTTGAGCATAAAAATAGTATTCTATAAAAATATTCACATTATATTCAATTTATCCTTATATTCATTTCAAATTAATTTATAACAAATAAATTTATTTTATATTTGTTTAAACCATAATTTTCATAAGTTATTTATTACTAATCATAACTACTAATTCACACTAGTGCAGAAAACGTTATTTACGTCACCATTTTTGATGTCGGTTATATATAACCGACGTGAGAATCTGTGAAACATGTTTTTTTACATCGGTTATTTTATAACCGACGTAACAAATGAGGTGAGTATCTTTTTAACATCAGTTATTTTAATAACCAACGTTACAAATCCCGCGTGTTCAGTTTTTACATCGGTTATAAATTAACCGCCGTAAAAAATGCAGGGGTTTTTTACGTCGGTTATTTGATAACCGACGTAAAAAAGGAGATATCTACGAGTTTTGTACGTCGGTTATAAAATAACCAATGTAACAAACCAAAGCACGGGGTTTTTTTACGTCGGTTATTTTATAACAAATGTAAAAAATGCGGTTTTTGAGGCCTTTTTAACGTCAGTTATTTTATAACCGACATATCAAAACAACCCACAGAATATTTTTTATGTCGGTTATACAACACCCAACATAAAAAACTATGATTTTGATGTCTTTTTTACGTCGGTTATAGAATAACCGACGTAAAAAACCAACTCGCGGATTTTATAACGTCAGTTATTTTATAACCGACGTAAAAAAAGCCTTATCTGATGCATTTATAACGTCGGTTATTATAATATCCAACGTTATAAATGTAAAAAAAAACAGTTTATAACGACGGTTATTAAATAACCGACATTATAAAACATTTAAAAAATTAACAAGACCTGTGGATTGTCATTTACGTTTTTTCGATCGACAGTCCGGCGGATCGTCTCTCTCGCGCAGTAAACCCTAATCAACTCATCGATCTCGCTATGTTAAACTCGTTTTTCCTTCATCATTTATCATATTTAATCTCCTTGGATCTATCATCTCAACTCGCATCACTCACGTAAGCCTTCCACAAATTTATTTCGTTCATTTTTTTCCCGGATAGTCTATATTTATGTTTTGTGATTTTTGTGTTTAAACTAGGTAAGATTCTTCGATTTCGAACCCTCTTACCTATTTTTTCCATCATCGTCTTATTTATCATCCCTAGATCTATTAGATCGACTCGCAATATTCATGTAAGCCTCAACTACTTTTATTTAGTCGGTTTTTGTTTCGCGAATGCCCGACATTGATGGTAATTTTTGTTGTCATTGACAACTAATGATCTCATTCACCTATATTACTGCATAGAATGGTTATTGATTAAATGTACGAATTTCGAAATGATATTTCATGTGTTGTTGCTTCTTATGTTTATCCTCTTTTATATGAGAATCTATTAGACATATAATGTAATGGTTGTTGACCTCTATGGCCCTTCGATGCATCGCTATGTCTCATGATTCCAAATAAAAATGGGTTCTGCTGAGGGCTTACCCTAGTATTTTTTGAGGCCTTGGCCAAGGCCTCGACAATATGTTTAAGATTTCTAGAATTATCCATTACCTCATTATGATATTAGTTATCGAGAAAACTTGTGATCATTTGACTAGTTGAATATCATTGGTTATTTTTAATTATCATATGTTCATTTAAGTAGCCATATTTAATAATATTTAATTCCATCTATTTCACGCTGAAGTATATATTAAATTCATGTGTTTTTAGTTGTTCACAATGCCTTGTTTTTATATGTAAACCATTGTTTGGGGGGTTTTCCGAGGGGGGGGGGGTGGTGTAACGCCCCGACCCTAGCTACCCAGAGTCGGTGCATTATTACATAACATTGGCATGATCATGAGAAAGATCAAGTCTCGAAAGACCGATTAGTTTAGTAGCCTTGGAATAACTACATACATCCATAAATTTTTACATTACATCATAAAAAAAACATCTTGTCTTCATATCCCCTCATACTATCCCTGCAGGTCATTCATAAATTACTTCTTCATAATCCTGGGAAAAAAAAAATAAAACATTGAAAGGGGTGAGCTCAGATGCTCAGTAAGGATAACATTATAGCAGAAGCTTTCATAAATAAGCATAAACACTTAAGGCAATTTATAACTAAAACAAAAGCCTTTTAAACTTGAACTTCAGCATAAAATGGCAAAGGTAAAATGAAATAATTCCATTTACTTACTCACATGGATATTCTACTAGTCGAATGATCACATGCAATATCAATAACCACTTTCATAATGATGGAATGCATAATGCCAGACTATCATAACCACATAGCCAAGGCCTCGTGCCAAGACTACAAATAAGATTTTGCCAAGGCCTTGTGCCAAGACACTAGTTTGTCTCATGAGACCTACCGATGCATCGAGGAGCTATAGCGGGCTCCACCCGTCACTTATTAAGTCCAATGCATTCCCATATGAAAAGGTTTAAACATAACGTAAACATTTCGTATTAAACTAGCATACGAAATGTCAATACTTTCACCACAAACCATGAATGGTATAAATATAGAACATCCACAGTCAAATATAACTCATTCGATACAATATGGAAGATTGTATTGTATCACATTAACCTCAATCATGAATAATGAAGGATGTTTACATAGATGAAAATAATCATCAAAACTATTTGAGAGAAATATCCCCCTTTTCATGAAAACATTTAAAACTCACACTATTTGTCAAGAAGCCATTTAAAAATAGATTTTTGAATCAAAGTGTCCCATACCACTTTGAAACTTTTTAAAAGGATTTTTAATTTTAAAACTTTAATGTCCATATAAATAAATCCTTAAAACCATTTTTAAAACATGGACATTAATGGGAAAGATTTAGATGAATAAGTCTTTAAAACATTTAAAAATGGTATTTTAGTTAGAGATTCTAACCAAAAGAGAGACACTTGAATGAAAATAATTGAGGTAATCAAAACTTTGTAATATCATGAGAATAAAGGGAATTCATGATATACTATGTCAAAGTACATTATATACACCACATAAAAGTGATTTGGTGTATATCAACAAAGAAGTCTCAATGGAATGTAAGTTGAGATGAAATCTCTCATAAAGGCCATATCCTTAGGTTAAGGATAAATCAACAACATAATTATGTGTGAAAAATATAAATACACTAAATATGATTGGATATTCAGTGTAAAACAATCAAAGTATATTCACACATATTCCTGTAAAAACAACACCAACGAATTGGATGTTTAACTCAACAAATGGTGAAAGAGTTAAAATTACTCTTATAAAATTCATATCAATGACTTGAGAATTTTCAATGGAGTGATTATGTGTATCAAAAGTATATCCACAGGAAGGGGAGTGGAAATTATGACATAATCAAATGAATAGTTATTCCACACATAATCTTGGGGTAATATAATCAATGAAATATGCGTAAAGCCAAATGAGTGGAAATTGAAATCTCAAATTCCCTTATTGATTAGGTAACTTAAGAAACAAACACCCATGAAAGAATTATCATACCATTATGATGTAAATACCCATAAATAAAAGTATATAACACAATGAATACAATCATGGGCAGTACACATACACCACATGCAATAATTAAGTGGTGATCAATGGAATTCTCACGGAATTAAAAGTGAGATAAGAAAATCCCTTACATTGTACTTTTTCCTTGGTCGATGGTAGGTTTACCTCCTGTATAATGGTGAAATAATTGTTATTGAATAATAAAAGAATCATTTACTTTAATATGACATCATATATGATCTTTTATCATTGATTTGTTAATAATATTTTAGAATTATCGTCATTTCGGGTGTTAACGGGTTCATTTTACTTTATATTCTTTGTTATGTGAGACATATTTGTTATTAATGGGATGTATATTATTCATATCCAGAATGGTATCAAGTTCTTAAACATCATTTTTAAATCATCAAATTATACGATGGAGAATGAATCTCATCGCGTTCGTGGAGACGGTAGTCCGTACGTACGCACGAACGCTACTTCCATTTAATTTTTATTTTAAAAGAATCGAATCCAAATTATACATAGGTATATTAATATTCCAGTATAATATAATATTTTATATATGTTACTTATGTTCATTTACACCATCCTTTATACGTTCCATGTGTGGTATGAACGAGTCATATCATTTTAAGGGGGCGGTAGTCCGCACTTCCTCAAATGAAATTATCGTATGTATATACGACATGAAACAAATAATGGTATGAAATAAAATGGAATTACAGAAGATTATATATAAAATATATATCATTAATATCATATTTAATTACAGTGCCATCATAATGGCCACCATGAGAGGCGGTAAGATGTTTTTGAACAATCATCGTTTCGTGAGGCGTTAGTTTGCCATCCACAGAAACATTATGTTCATCATCCATTAGATGGAGTTGTGTGTATGTGTAGTTTGAATACTTCTTATAAAAACATCCTAGTATATTGAGGATACTGGTGTTGTTACAAAAGAAGGGAAATAAAAAGAGTTTTGGGGTTGAAGAAGCAAAATAAATGAAAATAATTTAAGAGAAATCGTTACCTTTAATTTAGGTAACTCACTTTGGTTGAGACCAAAGGACTTGTTGAAATGCTTTCTGCCTAAGGGGAAGCTTCAAGGAGGAGGAGAGGGATGTGGGGAGCTTAGTTGGGCAGAGTTTGGACGAGCCAAGTGGCTTGAGAGGTGTGAGGAAAAGAGAAGGAGGAGTGCCCTTTTATAAGAGGGGTGAGGGGCACTTTTGGAAAAGCTAGAAATATTAATTTATAATAAATTCATATTCGGCTTACAAAGGCTCCAAAGTTGACTATTCAAAGGATGAGGTGGGGATAGGTCGAAAAAAACTCATCCAATAGAATTTAGACAGGTTTGGGTACTTATATTAACCTTATCTTTAAGTATTAACTCTAAGTTAATTAGTTTCACTTTTACAATGTCTCTTTGTATTTTTATATAATATGGTTAATAAACTTACTATATACATCCAAGAGACCCCCAAGTGGTCCATTAATGATTAACCTATCATAATATAAGTCTCTTGGCCGAACCTTAGATTTTTAGGAATTTAATATCAATTAATAATATAATATTTGTTTTAAGAACTCTTTTATGTCAATTTTGACACTATTCAATAGTTGATTTTTGTGAAACTCATAACAGATTGATTATTTCGAACAAAGTCAATTAAATCAATCCTAATATATCATATTATCCTAGAAAATTAGTTTAATTCATTAAAAGTGTCATATTATATTTATTTGGGTATTTATAAAAACAATTATTTTAATTTTGCACTATTATAGTAATTACTGCATCATCATTGTGTCATTAATATTTTACATTATTTGATGTCTAAAAAGTATAAATAAAATATCATTATGTAGGAAATCTTTTTATCTTTCTAATGAATATTTATAATCTAAAATCCAACATGTATAACCCTATGTAACAATTGTTTTGCTAAAAGATATATGCTTGTGTCATTTTTGTATTCATTTTAACTTAATTAATATAAAGTGTCATTATCACTTACAAGTGGATCCATGGGGTCCCAAAATTGACCCAAAGATTTCCATGGTCGACCATGTATCAACCAATAGGGTTAAGACACATTTTAGGGTAATTTAGTATTATTATAATATTATTTTTTTAACCCTTATTTACCGGATTTACCCTTAACCATGGTAAATAAAATATTTACCGCAGTAATTATTCAAAATGTCTAAAAATAAAAGTTACCTATTTACACAATTTGGACATCCTGATTCCAAATATGGAATCCATTTTTCTAAATTCAAAACACAGAAGTGGCAGAAATTAATTTAAAATTAATTCCCGCTGTCAAAACAAAAAGCGTGTTTTTAAGAGATAATAACTATCAAAAGATTGACACTTGTTTATGTTCGGTTTAATTGTAAAATTATGTCCAATGACCAACATTATATTAAATGGTAAAAATATATTCTAAATATACTTTAAAACCACTCAAATTCACAATTTATCACTATTAATTATTTTGATTAAAAAAGTTGTTTTTAATTAAAATTTAGTAATTTTCACTATTCATCAAAATATGAAAGTTATCCGAAAAGTACAAAAATTTCACCTTAGGCTAAATTCGATATTCCGAATCCAAAAATGAAGTCCATTTTGAAATATAAAATATATATAATTTCAAAAAGTAGGTATTACTATTCATAACGGCTAGTTTGATTGGTTGTGGTGTGTTAAAATCTCGAAGTTGCATACAATGCACGTCATTGCATTATTCGAAAGGAAACATACCGAGGAAGCTTGGGGTGTTACATTCTCCCCTCCTTCAATAAATTGCGTCCTCGCAATTTTTAAAATTTTGCTTGGGAATATAATGGAAAGTCCCACATCGGAAAAAGAGTCAATAAAACTATCACTTTAAAAGAAAGAAAGAGAGGTATAAGGGTCATCCAAGATAACCCATACTTGGATTCCATGTAAGAAAACATGGATATGGATGATAAACTAAGTGTCAAGTTCTGATGGAGAGGGATAGAAATCATGATCAGGAGAAAGTTAACAATGAGAAAACCACAAACTTGTGTTGGGACAAACGACCATTAGTCTTCTAGTAGGAAAGTAAACGGACACCATTTTTTTTAAGTTACATTACATAAGGAAGAGGAATTCATTTATGATATTGACTAAGAACATTATGAGATATACTTACATTTTAAGTATATTTTCATTCTTTAATAAATTTCCACCACTAACTCATTTTTTTTAAACGATGAGTATTCAAGAAGACTTGGTCACACTGGAAGAGATAGAATAAACTTCTATAGAATCACATGATCCATGAAGGATAAACCATATATTTACATTGTCTTTGAAGATTAATCAAAACCAAAATGGTCAGTGAATGATCTAATGATCCCCCAAAAGGATATTCATTGAGATAAATATGCACTAATCTTAATTTCTAAAATTAAACCAACAATACCCCAAAGTTAAATAGATACCATTCAACAACCAATTGTCCTTAAAATCCTTTAATATAATCCAAACTAATATTGAAACCCAAATCATAGAAGAATTTGATTAGGTAGTCTCCCATGTTAAATTGTATCTCCAAATGACATCAGATACTCTTAAAGTTACATACTCAAAGGTAATTAACCTAATCACATATTCTCTATTATAGTTTAATCATTTCCATAAATAACCCAAATCACTATAAATCCACAATAAAAACGTAGATAAAAATCTATCATTACTCCACAAATGAAACCCCATAGTATTCTATTTTCCTTGGGCATATAGTGTTCCCAACAAAGCGAACATCTTCCAAAATAACATTTATCACTTAATCACCAAATCATTTTCCTATACCAAGGGTATTCTTTTGATATGAAATAAGAACCCAAATCAACTTATTATTGATCAATAAAATCATTTAACTAAAAAAAAGTCACACTAACCAGGGACTTCACGTAGTCCAGTGGTAGGCGATAAATCCCAATCGCACTTTGGTTGTGGGTTCGATTCCCATAGCTTTGTCCGACGCGACGGGTTGTCACACGGTCTACGTGTTGTCCTTTTTCAAAAACTATATTTTATAATATTGCCAAAATGAGATAAATTCCTCAAAATACTATATCATAAATTTACCCACAAATGTTATATCATACCTTGAATCTTCATCCCAAATTAGAATAACTTATAATTCTCTCAAACCCCAATGATCATATAAATCCAAATGGTTATTTATACCCATATCCACAAGAGAAGAGACAATTCTTCCTCAAATATCATTCTCACATGGAAAACTGCGGGGTTACAAATACAAGAGAAAATTATTCCATAGTAAACCCATCAACAAGGAGTGCTAATACTTTTTAAACATTTCTCCAACCATTTATTCCCACATAGCTTCTTCTTTGACCAAAAAAAATATCCTATAGAATAGGACATTCACTCGGGTAATGGCCAGGTCCCATACATTTACGGCAAATGACTGTAAATGGACTCTTGGGACCATTTTTATCTTCTTCCATAGTACTCTTCATTTTTCTTCGGCAATTGTTTACTTTATGTCCTTCCTTCCCGCACATAAAACATTTCGTTGTCCCATTGAGACACTTTCCTGGGTGTCTCTTTCCACATTTCCTGCATGATGAAAATTGAGGGTTCTTTTCTCCATGGTCTCCATTGCTGGAGCTCTTATCATTTATCACCTTTCTCTTCCTTGTTGAGTCTGGGAGTTGGTTAATATATATGTTGTTGATCATATTTTTGGAAAACTGATTTGGCATAAAGATGATATCTTTTATGCCTATCAACATTCCATTTTGTTGCTCATTGCCACCACCGTTCCCATATTGTACATCATTCTCAAAGTCACTATGACTTCCTTGGAATCCATCCATTGACTAAAACCATAAAGCATTGTGTGAGTAATAGTAGTCGTAAAATCATTTAGAGATTAAAATGTCACCATATTCTCAATTTGAAACATATTAGGATTAACCAAGGTCATTTACTCTCATCTTATATATATATTACTTAAATTGGTTTGTAAAGAAAATGTAAATTATCCTAAGCATATCCCCCGGGAGTGTCGTAACCAAGAGTGCAGCAAGGCCCATTGTCGTGCACCAGTTCCCGTTCGAGTCTAGCTCAAAGCGGTGTTTTCGGGTTTTATCCCTAGGTTCATCTGTGCCAGAGCCGCCTCTACCTGCTCGTATCCAGACAGGGATGTATTGCTCGGAAAACTCACAAAATCTCTACAATACCAAAATTCTAGGAAGTTCTTTTATACTAATCCTCAAAGTTCATCTTAGGTCTACGTGCTCTAATCAGAGTTTATCTAAATCTAGCTACCAAGGTTTGTACTAATCTTCCTCTGATACCAACTGTAACGCCCCGACCCTAGCTACCCAGAGTCGGTGCATAATTACATAACATTGGCATGATCATGAGAAAGATCAAGTCTCGAAAGACCGATTAGTTTAGTAGCCTTGGAATAACTAGATACATCCATAAATTTTTACATTACATCATAAAAAAAACATCTTGTCTTCATATCCCCTCATACTATCCCTGCAGGTCATTCATAAATTACTTCTTCATAATCCTGGGAAAAAAAATAAAACATTGAAAGGGGTGAGCTCAGATGCTCAGTAAGGATAACATTATAGCAGAAGCTTTCATAAATAAGCATAAACACTTAAGGCAATTTATAACTAAAACAAAAGCCTTTTAAACTTGAACTTCAGCATAAAATGGCAAAGGTAAAATGAAATAATGCCATTTACTTACTCACATGGATATTCTACTAGTCGAATGATCACATGCAATATCAATAACCACTTTCATAATGATGGAATGCATAATGCCAGACTATCATAACCACATAGCCAAGGCCTCGTGCCAAGACTACAAATAAGATTTTGCCAAGGCCTTGTGCCAAGACACTAGTTTGTCTCATGAGACCTACCGATGCATCGAGGAGCTATAGCGGGCTCCACTCGTCACTTATTAAGTCCAATGCATTCCCATATGAAAAGGTTTAAACATAACGTAAACATTTCGTATTAAACTAGCATACGAAATGTCAATACTTTCACCACAAACCATGAATGGTATAAATATAGAACATCCACAGTCAAATATAACTCATTTGATACAATATGGAAGATTGTATTGTATCACATTAACCTCAATCATGAATAATGAAGGATGTTTACATAGATGAAAATAATCATCAAAACTATTTGAGAGAAATATCCCCCTTTTCATGAAAACATTTAAAACTCACACTATTTGTCAAGAAGCCATTTAAAAATAGATTTTTGAATCAAAGTGTCCCATACCACTTTGAAACTTTTTAAAAGGATTTTTAATTTTAAAACTTTAATGTCCATATAAATAAATCCTTAAAAACATTTTTAAAACATGGACATTAATGAGAAAGATTTAGATGAATAAGTCTTTAAAACATTTAAAAATGGTATTTTAGTTAGAGATTCTAACCAAAAGAGAGACACTTGAATGAAAATAATTGAGGTAATCAAAACTTTGTAATATCATGAGAATAAAGGGAATTCATGATATACTATGTCAAAGTACATTATATACACCACATAAAAGTGATTTGGTGTATATCAACAAAGAAGTCTCAATGGAATGTAAGTTGAGATGAAATCTCTCATAAAGGCCATATCCTTAGGTTAAGGATAAATCAACAACATAATTATGTGTGAAAAATATAAATACACTAAATATGATTGGATATTCAGTGTAAAACAATCAAAGTATATTCACACATATTCCTGTAAAAACAACACCAACGAATTGGATGTTTAACTCAACAAATGGTGAAAGAGTTAAAATTACTCTTATAAAATTCATATCAATGACTTGAGAATTTTCAATGGAGTGATTATGTGTATCAAAAGTATATCCACAGGAAGGGGAGTGGAAATTATGACATAATCAAATGAATAGTGATTCCACACATAATCTTGGGGTAATATAATCAATGAAATATGCGTAAAGCCAAATGAGTGGAAATTGAAATCTCAAATTCCCTTATTGATTAGGTAACTTAAGAAACAAACACCCATGAAAGAATTATCATACCATTATGATGTAAATACCCATAAATAAAAGTATATAACACAATGAATACAATCATGGGCAGTACACATACACCACATGCAATAATTAAGTGGTGATCAATGGAATTCTCACGGAATTAAAAGTGAGATAAGAAAATCCCTTACATTGTACTTTTTACTTGGTCGATGGTAGGTTTACCTCATGTATAATGGTGAAATAATTGTTATTGAATAATAAAAGAATCATTTACTTTAATATGACATCATATATGATCTTTTATCATTGATTTGTTAATAATATTTTAGAATTATCGTCATTTCGGGTGTTAACGGGTTCATTTTACTTTGTATTCTTTGTTATGTGAGACATATTTGTTATTAATGGGATGTATATTATTCATATCCAGAATGGTATCAAGTTCTTAAACATCATTTTTAAATCATCAAATTATACGATGGAGAATGAATCTCATCGCGTTCGTGGAGACGGTAGTCCGTACGTACGCACGAACGCTACTTCCATTTAATTTTTATTTTAAAAGAATCGAATCCAAATTATACATAGGTATATTACTATTCCAGTATAATATAATATTTTATATATGTTACTTATGTTCATTTACACCATCCTTTATACGTTCCATGTGTGGTATGAACGAGTCATATCATTTTAAGGGGGCGGTAGTCCGCACTTCCTCAAATGAAATTATCGTATGTATATACGACATGAAACAAATAATGGTATGAAATAAAATGGAATTACAGAAGATTATATATAAAATATATATCATTAATATCATATTTAATTACAGTGCCATCATAATGGCCACCATGAGAGGCGGTAAGATGTTTTTGAACAATCATCGTTTCGTGAGGCGTTAGTTTGCCATCCACAGAAACATTATGTTCATCATCCATTAGATGGAGTTGTGTGTATGTGTAGTTTGAATACTTCTTATAAAAACATCCTAGTATATTGGGGATACTGGTGTTGTTACAAAATAAGGGAAATAAAAAGATTTTGGGGGTTGAAGAAGCAAAATAAATGAAAATAATTTAAGAGAAATCGTTACCTTTAATTTAGGTAACTCACTTTGGTTGAGACCAAAGGACTTGTTGAAATGCTTTCTGCCTAAGGGGAAGCTTCAAGGAGGAGGAGAGGGATGTGGGGAGCTTAGTTGGGCAGAGTTTGGACGAGCCAAGTGGCTTGAGAGGTGTGAGGAAAAGAGAAGGAGGAGTGCCCTTTTATAAGAGGGGTGAGGGGCACTTTTGGAAAAGCTAGAAATATTAATTTATAATAAATTCATATTCGGCTTCCAAAGGCTCCAAAGTTGACTATTCAAAGGATGAGGTGGGGATAGGTCGAAAAAAACTCATCCAATAGAAGTTAGACAGGTTTGGGTACTTATATTAACCTTATCTTTAAGTATTAACTCTAAGTTAATTAGTTTCACTTTTACAATGTCTCTTTGTATTTTTATATAATATGGTTAATAAACTTACTATATACATCCAAGAGACCCCCAAGTGGTCCATTAATGATTAACCTATCATAATATAAGTCTCTTGGCCGAACCTTAGATTTTTAGGAATTTAATATCAATTAATAATATAATATTTGTTTTAAGAACTCTTTTATGTCAATTTTGACACTATTCAATAGTTGATTTTTGTGAAACTCATAACAGATTGATTATTTCGAACAAAGTCAATTAAATCAATCCTAATATATCATATTATCCTAGAAAATTAGTTTAATTCATTAAAAGTGTCATATTATATTTATTTGGGTATTTATAAAATCAATTATTTTAATTTTGCACTATTATAGTAATTACTGCATCATCATTGTGTCATTAATATTTTACATTATTTGATGTCTAAAAAGTATAAATAAAATATCATTATGTAGGAAATCTTTTTATCTTTCTAATGAATATTTATAATCTAAAATCCAACATGTATAACCCTATGTAACAATTGTTTTGCTAAAAGATATATGCTTGTGTCATTTTTGTATTCATTTTAACTTAATTAATATAAAGTGTCATTATCACTTACAAGTGGATCCATGGGGTCCCAAAATTGACCCAAAGATTCCCATGGTCGACCATGTATCAACCAATAGGGTTAAGACACATTTTAGGGTAATTTAGTATTATTATAATATTATTTTTTTAACCCTTATTTACCGGATTTACCCTTAACCATGGTAAATAAAATATTTACCGCAGTAATTATTCAAAATGTCTAAAAATAAAAGTTACCTATTTACACAATTTGGACATCCTGATTCCAAATATGGAATCCATTTTTCTAAATTCAAAACACAGAAGTGGCAGAAATTAATTTAAAATTAATTCCCGCTGTCAAAACAAAAAGCGTGTTTTTAAGAGATAATAACTATCAAAAGATTGACACTTGTTTATGTTCGGTTTAATTGTAAAATTATGTCCAATGACCAACATTATATTAAATGGTAAAAATATATTCTAAATATACTTTAAAACCACTCAAATTCACAATTTATCACTATTAATTATTTTGATTAAAAAAGTTGTTTTTAATTAAAATTTAGTAATTTTCACTATTCATCAAAATATGAAAGTTATCCGAAAAGTACAAAAATTTCACCTTAGGCTAAATTCGATATTCCGAATCCAAAAATGAAGTCCATTTTGAAATATAAAATATATATAATTTCAAAAAGTAGGTATTACTATTCATAACGGCTAGTTTGATTGGTTGTGGTGTGTTAAAATCTCGAAGTTGCGTACAATGCACGTCATTGCATTATTCGAAAGGAAACATACCGAGGAAGCTTGGGGTGTTACAGGTGGGGGGCTGTCCAGAGGGTTGGGGGGTGTCCAGGGGGGTGTCCAAGGGGGTGGGTGGGTGTGGGGGGTTGTCCAAGGGGGTGGAGGCCTGTCCAGAGGGTTTTGGGGGTTGTCAGGGGGTGGGGGGCTGTCCAGGGGGGTGTCCAAGGGGGTCGGGGGTGGGAGTGGTGTACAGGAGGGGTGGGGGTGCTGTCTGGAGGGGTGGGGTGCTGTCCCAGGGGTGGGGGGGGGGCTGTCCAAAGGGTTGGGGGGTGTCCAGTGGGGTGTCTAAGGGGGTAGGGGGTGGGGGTGGTGTCCAGGAAGGGTGGGGGTGTTGTCTAGAGGGGAGGGGGGCTATCCAGGTGTTTTGGGGGGGGGGGGGCTGTCCAGAGGGTTGGGGGGGTGTCCAAGGGGGTGGGTGTGGGGGGCTGTCCAAGGGGGTGGGGGCCTGTCCAGTGGGTTTTGGGGATTGGCCGGGGGGTGGGGGGATGTCCAGAGGGTTGGGGGGTGTCCAGGGTGTGTCCAAGGGGGTGGGTCTGTGTGTGTGGGGGGGGGGGGGGCGCTGTCCAAGGGGTTGGGGGCCCGTCCAGAAGGTTTTGGGGGTTGTCCGGGGGGTGGAGGGCTGTCCAGAGGGTTGGGGGGTGTCCAGGGGGTGTCCAAGAGGGTAGGGGGTGGGGGGTGGTGTCCAGGAGGGGTGATTTTCTCCATCTGAATTTTTATTTTAAATATGATTTGATTATCAGGTTTACTCTATTCTCTCCAATTTTCTATCAACCATATAGGCACCATGGTTTTCTTTTATTCAATGGAATTTAAAACTGCTATATCTAATTATATTTTCTTTTAATAATAATATTCAAGCATATTTTCTTAAATACGCATAGATTTGTTTTATATTTCAAAATTTTTTTACATTCAAATTATGATTTTTTTCATATAAACTTATATTTGTCTTATCTTAAAAATACATATATTTTTGATATTTTTTATAGGTAATAATGAGTCAAAGTTGGATTACGACACATCGAATGAGCAATGAACACGAGGAAGGTGTTGATGCGTTTTTTGAATTTGGTAAACGAAATGTTCCAAGTAGTGACATTTTTTTCTTTCCATGTCTGAAATGTTTGAATATGAAGATGTTGAAAAGTAGAGAGATAAAATATCATCTGATATGTCATGGTTTTAATCCGAGTTACATCCCTTGGATTTGGCATGGTGAAACTGGACGAAATGTCACTGATGATGATGATTCACAAGATGGTAACTCTGATGGAATTGAAGAAATGATTCGCGATATTGTAGCAGACCAAATTGAGATAGAACCGACAGTTGCGCGTCTATATGGTGATGCTGAAAACCCATTATATCCTAATTTTACAGATTTTATGGTTTTGTCAGCGGTGTTAAGATTGATTAACCTGAAGGCGAAACATGGATGGAGTGACATAAGTTTTACAGAGCTGCTACAATTGATGAAAGACATTCTTCCAAAAGATAACGATCTTCTAGATTCACATTACAAGGCCAAGAAAATATTATGCCTGATGGGATTGGGATACAAGAAAATACATGCATGTTTGAATGACTGCATTATATATAGGAAGGAATATGAATTTCTGTTAGAGTGTCCTAAATTTGGGACATCACGGTATAATGTGAAAGAGAAATCGCAGGCTGATGTAGAGATTACAAAGCTCCCTTCAAAGGTATTTTGGTATCTTCCAATAATTCATCGTTTCAAACGTTTATTTGCTAATTCACATGATGCAAAAAGGTTAAGATGGCATGCTGATGAGCAGGTATGTGATGGAAAAATACGTCATCCAGCTGATTGTCCACAATGGAAGAAAATTGATGTGCAATATTCTACATTTGGAAATGAAATAAGAAATCTCAGATTAGGGTTGTGCACAGATGGAATGAATCCATATCGAACCGTCAGTAGCACACATAGTTCATGGCCTATTTTATTGTTAATTTACAACCTCTCCCCTAAAGTTTGTATGATTCACAAGTATGTCATGTTGAGTATAATGATCTCTGGTCCAAAGAAACATGACAATGATATTGATGTTTACTTGTCACCATTTATTGATGATTTGAAATTGTTATGGGCTGATGGTATTAGGGTGTATGATTCTTATAAAATGGAATATTTTCAACTGCATGCAGTGCTTCTATTCACTATAAATGACTTCCCAGCATATGGAAATTTGTCTGGATACAGTGTTAAAGGGCATAAAGGATGTCCAATTTGCGAACAACAGACATCATATTGTCAATTGCATCATGGGAGGAAAACAATGTACATGGGTCATCGAAAGTTTTTTCCTATGGATCACCCTTATAAAAGACTAAAAAAGGCATTCAATGTCTCACAAGAATTTGATACTGCTCTAAAACCTTTATCCTCAGATCTGTATTTTGAGAGGGTGAAAAACCTTGATGTGACATTGGGAAAGACACAGAAATCTGGTAATGATAGACATATTTGGAAGAAAAGGTCAATATTTTTTAAGCTACCATATTGGAGGTATCATGAAGTTAAACATAATATTGATGTCATACACGTGGAGAACAATATATGTGATTGTTTGATTAGAACATTGTTAGATATTAAAGGAAAGACTAAAGATGGGTTGAATACAATATTAGACTTACTATCAATGGGAATACATTTGGAGTTAGCTCCCACTCCTAAAGGAAGACGAACATTTCTTCCCCCGTCTTGTCATACATTATCTAAGAGGGAGAAAATTAGCTTTTGTCAGTGTCTTCATGATATCAAAGTGCCTCAAGGTTATTTTTCAAATGTAAAAAATTTTGTCCCGTTGAAGGACTTGAAGTTGATAGGTATGAAATCACATGATTGTCACGTCATGATGCAACAAATTCTACAAGTTGCATTGCGTGGAATATTTCCCATTACTGTCAGAAAGACTATGATGGTGTTGTGTTATTTTTTCAATTCAATTTGTAACAAGGCGATTGATGTGAATGCTTTGAAAATTTTGGAAAAGGATGCAATTTTTATACTTTGTCAATTGGAAGTGTATTTTCCTCCAACTTTTTTTGATATAATGGTGCATTTAATAATTCATCTGGTTCGAGAAATAATGCTTTGTAGACCTGTATATATTCATTAGATGTATCTTTTTGAAAGGTATATGAAAATATTAAAGGGGTATGTTAAAAATCCATATCTAACTGAAGCCTCCATTATTGAAAAGTATATTTCTGAGGAGGTAGCAGAGTTTTGTACGAGCTACTTGGCTGCGGCGCAACACATAGGTTTTCTTCCATCTCTCCATGAACAAGTTAATAATGAGGGAAAGGGGATTCGTGGCTTGAAAGTCAAATCATTGTCAGCTGAACAGATGAAGAAGTTAGAATCATACATCTTGAATAACATAGATGATTCTCAACCGTATATCACATTGCATATTAATGAGTTGAAACAATGTCATCCAAAGAATAATGAAATGTGGATTTTGAATGAGCACACCAAAACTTTTTTTTTCATGGATTAAAAAGACTTTGCCTGGTAGATCAGATGTATCAGAGACATTAAAATGGATAGTGGGTGGTCTATGTTTATATGTGATAACATGGTACGGTTATGAAATTAATGGCTATACATTTCATACGAAAGCTCATGACAACAGAAGTGCAGTTCAGAATAGTGGTGTATTGGTGTTTGCAGAAGTAATGCATTTTTCGAGTGCTAAGGACAAAAACCCAATTTCTGTATCAAGTGCATATTATGGAGTGATTGAAGACATATGAGAGGTTGATTACTTTAAAATTATAGTTATTGTTTTTAACTGCAAATGGTTTATCGGTAACAAAAGTGTCAGACAAGATGAATTTGTAATGACACTTGTTAATCTGAATAGATTTGAAGACAAAACTGATTATTTTATAATGGAAACACATGAAAAACAAATTTTCTATGTAGTAGATCAATCAGATATGCAGTGGGCTGTTGTTTTACAAGGGAAAAAACAATATGTTGGTGAGGATGAAGTTGATGAAGATGCTGATTTATGCGAGATCACTAATTCCATGGAAAGATTAACAGAACATAATGATGAGCATGTTGAAGACATGGTTTGTGCCATAAGGAACAATCACGACGAATGAATTTGGTAAAACAATCCATTTTTACATTCCTAAAATTACAGGTAACATATGTTTATTTCTTGTTTACATTTTTTTTCATAAATGTTAGATGTTGTAAGTTTTTTATTTATTAAAACATGTTTTAAGACAAAATAAGTATAAGTTTTTGTTTGTTTTAAGTTTGTTTAGTTTACTTTATCATGTTTACCATTACATGAATTATATATCTATTATTTTTGTTCAATGACAATTACTTTACCATGTTTACCAGGTTTACCATGTTTACCATCTTGACCATATTTACCATCTTTACCATCTTTACCATTGTTTAACATGCTTACCATATTACCAATGTTTACTATTACGTAACTTAGTACACTTTTCTATTTTCTGATTACAGTAGTATTAAAATATTTGAATTTGTATATTTTTGAACTAACATTTGTTTTTTTTATTTGAAGGAAAATGACATATCATTAAGTTGATCAAACACATGATTCTGGAGATGAACATATTGGTCATACCTCTGGGGAGGAACATTCACATGCTCCTATTAGAACAAAGAGTTCAAAGGTTGGTAAACATGGGTGCACACATTTACCAAAATTATCAGTTGCATGTACGTAGGATCAGAGGTATTCATTGAGTTTGATGATGATGATATTCCTAGAGGTTCAAATGAAAAAGATTTTAAGAGTTTTGTAGCAACTCAGGCTAAGAGAAAAGTAAGCATTCTGTATGATGAATGGAGAAGTGTGGATAAAGAGATAATCTCATAGTTATGGGAGATGATTTTGGTAAGATCTTTTGATATTGTTTGAATATTCTTTAAATGTTTCTAGTATAAATAATATGTTTAACATCTTCTTTATCAGATGACATTTGATATTCCTGACACTGGAGGAGTCAGGAAGAAATGCTTATCGTTGGCTTCCAAGAGATGGAGGGATTTCAAATCAACCCTCTCATCTGATTTCATTTATGGTCATAGGAGTCATGACAATCCATGTCGTATATATACTTTTATAGATGAAGACACATGGAGACAGTTTTTTGAAAGTAGAATAAAAGAGTCATTTTTGGTAAGGGCAGTGTAAACTTTTTTAAGATTTCTTATATAAATGATCTTATTAACATTTTGTTAATGATTTCTTATTCTTAATTTACAGAAAACAAGGAAAGCTCATCAGGAGATCAAATATAAAAATGTATACCCTCATAGTTTATCTCGGGGAGGGTATGCATTATTGGAAGAACAAATGATGGTGGAAAAATTTCAATAACCAAGAGCTGAGTCTTCAAGCTCTGGAGAGGTGGCCCCTCCATCCCCTCTATCTAGACATGAAAAATGGAAGAGAGCTCGGAAGGGAAAAAAAGGGTAATATCTTTTGGATGAATCGAGAATCGTAGCTAAGAGGATTGTAAGATATATATTTTATTTATTTAAGTTAACCATTTTCTTCATATAATTTCAATCATTACAGAAATGTTCAATTAATTAATACAGGACTCTCTTGAGGAGCAGAGTTCATAGGGGACATTTACAGCTACTGGGAGGGAAGATATTTTATCTGTAGCATTGGGAAGGCCCGAACATCCTAGTCTTGTAATAGGATATCCGGCAGGTGTATCAGTAAGAAAAGTGTTGCCACGTTCTTCAACTTCAAATGTTGAGGGGGTTTATAGAAAAAAATTGACTCCTTAGAGGCTAAAATTCATAATATTAATGCGACAATGGAGGAAAAGATTAGAGCGTCGGTGCAGTATATGTTTGCAGACATGCAATGACAATTTTAGACTGCAGCTCCCACTCCTCCACCTCCCCCTACAGACCCCATTATTTATCCTCCACCTCCGCCAGTAGCTCCCACTCCCCCACCTCCACCTGTTGACCCCATTTTTTATCCTACTCCTCCGCCGTAGATTCCTACTTATTGCGAGTTTTATGTTGATGATTCTAAACAGAATATAGTAGAATATGGGTTGGTATATTGTATAGGAGATACAGTTCATCATCATCAATTAGAGGTAGAGAATCAGAGGGTCGCTGTAATGGATATTATAGATAGATCAGCTCGGGTACCATTTTACCTACAGATGTGGTGGTGACAGTTGGACATAGTATCGGCCATTTTTTAATTTGGCCATCCAGACTTCTTCGACTCATTACCATAGAGGTATGAATGTTATATCTTTTTTTTATTAAAGTTGTTTTACCATTTGAAAACTAATATATTTTTCAATTTATTTTTACAGGAATACTTCAAAGGTAAAGAAATACTGTATAGACAACAACACAGACAAATAGCAATGACATCGGATACAGAATCTAGTAGTCTTGACAGATTGTCAAGATATTCAAATTTGTTGGCGGATCATTATGAGTTTCCAATGGAATCTCATGTTTGTGGATGTGAAATAAATGTGGGGATTATGAAAACTGATATCATGGAGCATGTTACTGGAGATAAGTTGGGCATCAATGTGGTGAAATTTTTTCCATGTAAGTCTTAACACCTTTTCTCTGCGTTATATTTATTAAAAATGTATACTTATGTCTATTTTGTATTAGGTATCTTTATAAAATTTTTGAGAGGAATGAGCTGACAGATGTATATGGATTCATGGACCCGCAATTGATTTCCCCTGAAGCATGTGCATTGGATGAGGAACAAAGAATGATTTATATTGCTGAAAGTCTTGAAAAGAATATAGTCACACAATGTTGGGTGATGCCTTTTTGTGAGAGATATGAAACACATATCTATCAAATAGTTAATTATCTTTTAACATAAAAAACCACTAATGTTAAATTTCCTTTTATCAGTGATCATTGGATGTTAGGGGTTTTTTTCCCAAGGGAGAAAGAACTTTATTGGATATGCTCTGTCCATGATGACGTGCGGGAAAGTTTTAAGAATATATTGGAAAAGTAAGTTTCAATTTCTCAATAGTTTTATATATTATAATGAATTTTAAATTTACCCCATTAGTATTATCTTCTAACAGGGCATGGGTTTACTTTCGAAAAAACGCAAAGAAAAGGAATGCAAAGGTCAAATATGTAAATGTGAAGGTAAATATCCATTTATAATTTGTACTTTTTGATTTATTACATTAAAATAATATATTGAATTTACACTCATTCAAACAGAATTTTCATGAACAACAAGGCGTCATCGAATGCAGATATTATATGTTAATATTTATGTATGAAATAATAACAACTGGGATAGTTGTGAATTTTGACCTGGTAAGATTTCGTCTTAAACTTTGACATAATATTTCAATTTGATTTACTCATTATACACATTATCTACTATCCTTTTAATTTGAATCTTTTTGATGACCCTCAACCCTATAATGGTGAAGACATCAAACACTTACAAGTGGAGTGGTCAAATTATTTTACAGGTTTGATTAAATTTTAGTTGTTTGTAATGTAAAATGTAATTTTGAATATTTTCATTGTAATTGTGTATTTGGTAGTCGTTTAGGTTGGATTTTTTTTTTTGAAGTTGACAGTGTAAGTTTTGAATGTTATATATTTGAATGTTTAATTTTTCTCTACTTATTGTTTTGGTCGACTTATGATGGTTTTTCTGGTATGGATTCTGTTCTGGGGGGGAGGGGTTTCAAGGGTGTGGGGGGTGTTCAGTGGGGTTGGGGGTGTCCAGGGGTCTGGGAGGGCTGTCCGGGGGGGTCGGGGGGTTGTCGAGGGGTGTTTTGGGCTGTCCAGGGGGTTGGGGGCAGTCTAGGGGTGTGGTGGGGTCTCCAATGGGGTGGGGGAGGGCTGTCCAGGGTGGGGGGGTATACATGAGTGTGGGGGGGTGTTGTCCCGGGGTGTTTGGAGCTGTCTAGGGGGTCGGGGGTCAGTTCAGGGGTGTGGTGGGGGCTGTTAAGTGGGATGAGGTGGTGAGGGGGTGTTGTTCAGGAGGGCGGGGGGGGGGGGGAGGGGGGGTTGTCGAGGGGTGTTTGGGGCTGTCCAGGGGGTCGGGGGGCAGTCTAGGGGTGTGGTGGGAGCTCCAATGGGGTGGGGGAGGGCTGTACATGGGGTATACATGAGGGTGGAGGCTATCAAGTGGGTAAGTTTTATCTGTTATCAATGTAAATGCTTAAATTTGCTTTAGTTCATGTTTTGATCTTCTATTTTTGTGGCACGAATTATTGATTTGTTTTCTGGTTGTTTTTTGGGGGAGAGCCAAGGACTGCAGTGGATTTTTTTTTAATTTTTTTTTCTTTCACGTTGGTTATTTTATAACCGACGTGATAAAGAAATCGAGAATCATTTATCACGTCGGTTTTTTTTCATAACTGACGTGATAAACACCTGTGGCATGGTTTATCACATCAGTTATTACATAACCGATGTGATAAAGGACATGGGAAATGCTTTATCACTTCGGTTAATCAATAACCGACGTTATAAAGGTCCTGGGAAATGGTTTATCACGTCAGTTATTTAATAACTGACGTGATAAACCATTACCCAGTCCTTCAGGTCGGTTATTGATTAACCGACGTGATAAAACCCTCCCGGGACTGGTTTAGCACGTCGGTTATTCAATAACCGACGTGATAAACCATATCCCAGGACTTTATGACGTCAGTTATTAAATAACTGACGTGATAAACTCCCCCCGCATGTGTTTATGATGCCGGTTATTGTATAACCGACGTGATAAAGTCCCCCCGGTTTATCACGGCGGTTATATAATAACTGACGTTATAAATCCCCCCCAGTTTATCACGGCGGTTATATAATAACCGACGTTATAAACCCCACCCCCGGGTTTTTTCATGCTGGTTATTAATTAACTGACGTGATAAACACCGCGATGTTATGTATGTTACGTCGCTATTTAAATAACCGACGTAAAAACCTTTATTTATAACATCTTCCATAGTAACGTCGGCTAAAACCCGACGTAAAAAATGAAAAATAACCGACGTAAATAACGTTTTCTGCACTAGTGTTTATGGTTATGTTATATATTATTATAATAATATTTTAATAACATATTATTGTTTGGTGAAACTCAGTCTTGCATGTAATGTAAGCTTTCAAAAAGAGCCGATCTTGCGTGTAACACAAGATAACACGATGCTGCATGAATTTTGAAATATAGAATATATCAAATCTATTTAAAATAGTAAATATATTTTAAATTATCTTGGTAATATATCCCCTTACGCACTTGGTGCCGCGTGTCATACACACTATCGAATATAAGGTTCCTACTTTAGATTTTCAGGTCGTCATAGGCCCTTTATCAATGTTAATAAAAAAGCATTGATAAAGGGTATATTTAAATATATATATATATACATTTCATTTAAAATATTATATAAATAAATTAATATATTTATATTGATATAAATATAATATATATTTTTAAATATGTTTTTGGTAAGGCTAAATAGGAATTTATACTTAATTTATAGGATATTTAGTGAAAATGGATTATAAATTAATTAAAAAATATTATTAATTAATAATTTTATAATTATTATCAAGAAATAATCATTTAATAACAATTTGAAGATAAAAAAGTCCAAAAATTAACAAAAGTTCTAAAATAAGATCAAAACGTAACTCAAACTTCAAACGAGCATAAATTTTGATTCGGGTTTCAGTTTGAGCTCTATCACATATCAAATCAAATATTCAGATGATCTATATGCCCTATTATCTTGGGGGAACCCCGATCACACATTTCGAGGCAAAAAATGGCCTAGATGGCCTTTAAAACTGAGTTTTTAGTAGGGGTTCCCCAATTTTTTAACATTCGATGGATTTTTAGCCTCGATTAAGGGGAACTTATTGTATTTTTTAGTGGATAATGAATTTATTACCTGGTATTACATTCATATTGATATTATTGTTTTGATGTTTTATCATTTTTCATATTGTACTGTTATTTATAATCAAATATATAAAAAATATACATATTTTTAATATATTCACACATAAAAAATTTAATTTTATAAATAAATATTTAAACATATTTACATATAAAATATATTTCTAAATATATAATCCCTATTTAAATAAAAACTAATATCAATTTTATTTAAAATAAAAATTTATGAATATTTATATACCTATACAATTAATGTTTATATAATGTGTGTATATATATATATATTTGTGTGTGTGTATTGAATTAGAGATATATATTCTAATATATGTATATAAATATTAATATATAATATATGTTAATTAGTATCAATATGTATAATTATATTTATATATGCACACACACACACAAATATATATATTTATAAACATAAAAAAACATATTTTATATATGTATTTATATATATATATATTTATAAATATATGGATCAAAAAATTTAACCTTATATATATAAATATATAGATATATAATAAAATGGAAAACAAAACAATATAGGGGAGTGGAAAAGGTGTGTGCATAGTAGTTGTAGGTCTCACGTTCAAAACTCACTGAACGTAGGGGTGCATGCCAGAGAGTGGAATTATCTAAAGAGATGATAAAGGGGGGAGGGAGCACCCATAAGTGATGATGGGGGGTGGGGGGGGAGAACTAATTAAAGGTGCATTGGGTTCAAACAAAAAAAAACCCTTTATCAGTGGGGCCTTTATCAGCGCTTTTTTATCATTATTAAAGGTAACCTTTAACAGTGCTAAAAAAAGCACTGATAAAGGCCCCTTTATCTGTGCTAAGAAAAAGTGGTGATAAAGGCCTCCTTTATGAGTGCTTTTTTAACACTATTAATGGGGGCCTTTATCATTGCTTTTTAAGAGCACCGTTAAAGCCAACCCTTTAACATTTCTCGAATTATCAGCAATTCTATATCACTGATAAATCCATTTTACTAGTGTTGTTGAAGTCTAGATTTATACTTGCGACATCATAAGTAAAGAATCCTAATATATTAAGTCAATCCCTACAAGTCTCTCTAGATCCCAAATTCCTAGGATATATTCCTTTTCCTTTGGATGTAGACCATTCCACCATGTCTTAGACCTTTGTGGGCCCTCATATTTTTCATCTGATGATGATTCAAATAAGTCCTCTAGAGTGGATAAAATCCTAAATTTCGAAGATAGATACCTAAATTCCATATCTAAATTAGATTAGAATCCATCTTCAATGTTAATTGATAAAAACATATGAACTGTTAAATATTCATTAAAACAAAATACATCTGGATCCATTATAGAAAAAATGAATTCAAGTTGTGAAAAAAATATTACGCTGCTTCATTACTAAGGTCTCCAGTTGTCCTTTCACTTTCCTGATCCTCTAGAGGTATGATACTAGAGTTTTTTTCCTATAAAATATCAAATTCCTCATATGAGGCCTTTCCAAAATATACATATGAATTTTTCATTAGTTCAAGAAAATGGGGTGTATAAGACCACTCCACATTCTCAAAACCATTAGCACTCCTACTTGAAGGATTGGTAATCGGATGCTCAACCTTCGATTGGTCTTGGATCAAGGAAGAATCACCCTTCATAGATGGTGGGGGGGGGGTCAGAGGCTTCCATTCTGGATGCACCCACAATTTCACCTGATTGAACCCCTTTCCTTTCACCTGTATTCTTAGTCTCATTAGCCAGAAATGATTTCAACAATGCCTGAATAAAATGGACATGCTCCCACCACCTTTTTGTGTTTTTTTTATTTTCAGAGAATATATCATCCCAACAGTTACCTTTTTCCCATTGTTTCCACCCTCATTAGAGTAGGCATCTTCTAATAAATCATCTGCATTCGTATCATCCTTAGAGGACTACCCACAATTTGAGAAAACCACACGTAGATCCTACTTGTAAGGCTAAAAAAATACAGGTTCTATTCATCACCACCTATAATAGGAATCAGGCCTTCATTGCATGTGGTTTCTCCCCTATCATTGGGAATCTTCTTAAAAAAGTAAGTATCCTTTAGGATGCAACATGTTCCCTGCAAACTGCCTCACTTCCACATCAACAATAACTACCCAAGATCCAGTATGGGCATGCTGAAGAGGAATCAGTCCAAAATTCAAAATTCCATGATGTGTAGAAGGATTAAAACCCACACCCTAGTCATCAGAGGGAGAATCACCCCCAATGCAGGAGAGAACCCACCTTTGTACAAAAAAATACTTGGATTGAATCCTTTTACAGGACTATGGTCAGTATGGGATGGCAGAAGATTTGAAAACCCACTAGCTACAATGGCAGTAAAGGAAGGTTGTATCCTAACACAACAAGCCCTAGGGTCCTGACAAGTTCCAACAGGTTCAATCCTAGAATCCAGGGATCCCAAGTCTGATGGCCCATTCTTCAAATAATTTTCCACTATATGGAGTGGTTTTTTGAATTTACAGTGGTTAATTGAGTGACCCATCTTCTTAAAATTTCTGAACTTTAGAGTCCCATAATAATTTCCAACAATATACCCAATGTTTTCACAACTAGAGAAACATTAAAGAATCTTCTATAGAGTAATTAAGATTTCAATTATATACTCACCAGCCACCAAAATAACAATTTGAGTAATTGGAGTAAGAATATCAACCTCAACGAGTACCCTGAAAAAGGGGTTGAAGAATGGATCCCAGTCTTGGATCCTAACAGTTCCAGGCTTGAGAGACACAATTCCACACCCCCATTCCATGTATTTAAGATTTTATGAAGGGAAAATGATATGAAAAAATCCCTTACCTATGGAGGTCATGATCTAATCTTTAAAACCCCAGATTTGTGAGAGATGACTGTGAAGCCTCTAAATCTTCCATGGTCTATCAGGAAGAAACAACATAACCTGAGTAATGTTCAAGTGTTGAAATTCCCTTATTTGATATTGCACAATAACATGGTCAGTCTTGAAGAAGGTGAGGGTTCCATTTTTAGTTACCTTTATTGAATAATTCTTAACATTAGAGAAGAATCGACCCTTCTCATCTTTCCCAGTCATGGTTTTGGCTTCCTCTCTTAGGTGGGTGACTTTCAAATTAGGGTTTCCAAAAACTGGATCCTCCCTATTCAAAGAAATTTCATCTTCTTCCTACTTTGGATTATAGAAAAACACATCCCTTGGATTAAAATAGCATTACCCAGAAAAGAACATCACAATTAAGAAATGGAATCCATGAGGAGATATAAAGAGAAGCTCCTGAATTGTGCCCATATCCAATTCTAAAATTATATATAGTTATATTTATTTATAATTATAGGAATTTAAAATTTTTAATTATATTACCTATATTATTAAATAGTTATCATCTCCTTTCTAGGATTGATAAAGAGTGATTTTATCATTGTTTTTTTAGTGTTGTTAAAAGACCTATTTATCAGTGATTTTTTGGAAGCATTGATAAAGTCCTATTTATCGGATATTTTTTTGGAAGAATTGATAAAAACCTCATTCCAATTTATAAATTTAATCCTAAATGACCGTGATTCAACCGTTCCTTCAAGAACTAGTGGAAGTGAAACCTCTCCACCACTATCTCTCTCTATCACTCTCCCTCCTTTCCACCTCGCTCCGTCGCCTCTCTCTATCAGTTTCTCTCCCTAACTCCCTCACTAATCTCCCTCCCTTGAGCACAACTTCTCTCCCTACCTAATTCCTTATCCAATACTCTCCCTCCATGTTGTTGTCACCTCCACTCTCTCTCCTTGCTGTCGCACATGCTGCCACTCTCTCTCACCGTCGTGTGATCTCTCTCTCTCTCTCAAACAAATTGACATTCAATATTAAATGTTTTAACATTTTTAGTTTTTATTTCGGTGTTTTTAATTTTTTACCAAAGGATTTGATCGTCATGGCACTTCCCTCGTACATTTGGAAGGAGTGTGATAATTTGGGTGATTGATACTTGTCATATGTGACATTTTACCTCCGAACATTACTGGTCACCCAAAATTTCCCCTTCCTACAACATTTCTAGGAACATCTGCTGTGACCTAATTTTTTAAGTATAATTATGTATATATTTTAAATTTTTGTTAGTGAATTTTGGTGCATCATCATATTGCTGATTGTATGCTCCTTGAATTAGACTAGTGCGGGAAAACAAAACGAAAATCATTTTATTATGCTTGCCTCCTAGCTTATATTTACCTAACATAATCAGTGTGTGTGTGTTAAGGATCATTGAATCATCTGTTAAAATGGATAAAGACTGGAGATGATTAATGATAAAATCGTCATCATCTAAAAAAGAACTGAAGGGTACTAATAGTGAACTTTATATCATATTTGGTAGTGAGATTTTAATAAAAAATTGTTTATATTGGAAAAGTTCCATATGTTAATTCACCCCCACTTATAGTATGTTTTCTTTGAATCCCTTATGTAGCCTAAAAATATAATATTAATTAATATAAGATTTTTTATATATTTAAATTTATTTTAGTTTATTTTATATATAAATTATAATAAAATTAATATTATAGACATGTATGTGTTGAGTTCACTTATTACACACATAGACATCTATGTCCTTTGGTTCTTCAGATGCACACACACACATATGTGAACATTTTTTATGTATAATAAAGCTAATATCATATATATTAATATATAATTAGTAATTATTAATATTTATTTAACAATATTAATTAAAATAAGAATTTTTAGATATTAATAATTTATTTCAGTTTATTTTATATAGAAATTACAATAAAATTAAAATTACATGCATTGTATACAATTGGATATATATGTGTATGTGTTGAATTCATCTATCACACAAACACATGTAATTGGATTTTTTAGACACACACACACACACACATCTATATGTGAATAAATATGATCATATAAATAAATCAGTAATTGAAAAAAATGAAACTTTAAATATTTAAATGAATTTATAAAGTGAACTTATATTGATAATTTTGGTAATTTAATTTTTAAAAATAATATATATTATTGTAATACTTAAATTATTAATTAATATTTATTACTTAATGTATATTTTAAATATTTCTATGTATACATATTATTATTTATGAATATAATTATATATTAATATAATTAATAATATAATTTAAAAAATAATCATTAATTTATATGAAACACAACATTTTTAATTATAATTATTAATTATTAATTTTTTTTTAAAATCAAAACAATTTATACATCAATAATTATAAATAATATATATATATATATATATATATTATAAATTTTAAATCTATATAAATATATTTTTTAAAATTATTCCATTTAATTTAGAGTTTTATAATTTATAATATATTATGAAAAATATTTATAAATTTATATTTTTCATGTAACTAAATATTTGGATAATGTAAATGATTTTAATGAATATATGAAATCACTTTTGTTTAAACAAATTTTTTAAATTTTAAAATTTGTATTAACATATTTGTTTTAGTTTAAAGTTTATCTAATATTGTTTTCTTGAAAATTTAATGATATTTTAAGTTAAGGTATGTGATCACTTATGATTTGTTGCTCCCCCTTGAACATCTTTGTTTTTAAAGGTCATATTTTTATCACCTCTACTTTGTGTTCTGATAGGGGAGTGCTCTCTCTTGGGACCTAAATTAGTGTATGAGATGGTAGATTAGGTTCATATGATATAGAAAAGATTAATAGTAACCCACGTTAGTAAAATCATAACCATCAATAAAACAATTTATGTATTTAAAATCAGAACCATTAATAATCTTACCTTACACTAATATTTTAATCATAATATGATCTTTTTCTATGAAATGGTTTTTATGATTTATTTATTTTGTTAAATATTATAATTACCGAATCAAATAGGATGGATATTAATTAAAAATGGATGGATTCCAATTGCATGGAAAACGATTATGAGGATGGGGTGAAAGAGTTGATCAATTATGTAAAAGTTCATGCATATGACCCTTCTTGAATCCTTTATCTATGTTTATGCAGTTTCTATTCAAGACTAATTAGTCCATAGGAGTTGGAAGAACACTTGATCTATTATGGAATAGATCGAAGTTATAAATGTTTGAATAAACAAGGGTAATAAGTGAATGTATCTAGTGATTTGGATAAGATTGAATTTTTTGGATGAATTGATATGATTACAACTATAGAGAATAATGATGACCGTATCAATGATATTATTATAGGTGTGAATGATGATGAAGAACGTATTGAGGAAATGTCATTGATAGTTGAAGGTGAACTATGTGATTGTTGAAAATTTTTTGAGTAGTTAAAGAGTTGTGATAGATTCCATTGTATACTAGTTATACTAAATATACAACATTGTCATCCATACTGAATTTGTATAATTTAAAATTCAGAAATAGATGAAGTGATGCCAGTTTTACTGAACTACTAGCTCTCTTAAATGATATGATTGCGGAAGATAATGATCTTACATGCCAAACATATAATGCTAAAATAATTATATGTTCAATGGGAATGATCTCAAAAAGAATACTAGTATTTACAAATGTCTGTATATTGTTTCGTAAGAACCAAAAATTACTTAGAAATTTCCCAAAGTGTGGTGCTTCTCGATACAAGAATGATAAATCAGGTCTTATAAAAGTCACATGGCACTTCCTAATAATTCCAAGGTTTAGGAACCTATATGGAAGTGAGGAGACTTCAAGATAATTGATGTGGCATATAGATACGATAAATAAAGATGGAAGACGTTTTCACCTGGAAGATTCAAATTAGTGGAAGAGATTTGATCACAAGTATCCTAAATTTGGAAATGATCCAATAATCCTTCATCTTGTGCTCTCTGCAGATGGTGTGAATTATTTTTGTTTTCAAAAAACAGTCATATTACATGACTGAATATGTTTCTAAATCATATATCTCCACCATGGTTATGAATAAAATGAAAATAAATTATTTTATCTCTGCTTATATCAGGACCAAAATAACTTGGTAATGATACTAAGGTTTATTTGGCTCTATTGATCGAAGATTTGATACTATTGTGGGATTAAGGTGTTACGTTGTATGATGCTTATAAAAATGATGATTTCACATTGAGAGCCAAGTTTTATAGGATAATAAATGACTTTCCTTATTATGGAAATTTTTTAGGATATACCATTAGAGTAACTCAAGGGTGTCCCATTTGTGAACAAGATACATAGTCAATTAGGTTGAGACATTCATTGAAGACTATGTTTCTAGGAAATCACATATTTATACCCTGATGATATAAGTACCGATATTGGACGACATCATTTTATGGGATTTTATAAGAACACAATACACCATCTCCACTAATAGGTGATCAACTATTAAAGAAAGTAAAATATATAGACACTGATTTTGGTAATCCTTTTACAAAAAGCCTTATAAAAGCTAGTTGGAAAAAGAGATCAATTTTTTTTGAATTACCATACTTGAATTGTTTGTACATGAGGATTTTTCTTGATGTCATGCATGTGGAAAAAATGTTTGTTATAGTGTCATTGGAACATTACTATTTGCACCCATAAAAAAGAAGGATAGAATTAAGGCTAGATTGGACACGATTGACATGGGAATACGTGAAGAGTTGGCTCTAGTGAAGGGTTAAAAACAGACTTTTCTTCCTCCAACTGCTTACACTCTTTCCAGATAAGGGAGATATTAGTTTTGAAACTTCTTGAATGATGTAAAGGTTCTAGAGGTGTATTATTTAAATATCAAGAATATCATGTCCATAACTGATTTAAAGTTAAAGGGTCTAAAATCATATTAATTTCATGTTTTGATGTAAGATCTAATGCCTTTAGATTTATGTTATATTTTTTCCAAGAATGTCTGTCACACATTAACCAATCTATGTTTCTTTTTTAAAGCTTTATGAAATAAAGTTGTAGACCCGGTGAAATTTCCGACTATGGAAAATGAAATTGCTATCATATTATATGAATTGGAGATGTTATTTCCACCAGAATTATTTTCCATGATGGTTCAATTAATGGTTCACTTGGTAAGAGAGATTTGACTATGTGGTCATGATCATTATATTTGGATTTACCCCATTGAATGGTATAAGAAGATTTTGAAAGGGTGTTCCAAAAATCAAATTCAAATAGAAAGTTGTACTACAGAGTGATATGTTGTTAAGGAAGCTATTGAATTCTATAATGACTACCAGTCTAGTGTGGAAATCATTGGTCTATAAAAATCTCTTCACTCTAGGTGGGGTTTGAGGTGAAGGAATATCTGGAATAGAAATTGTCACAATCATTATTACAGATCGTGAGCATGCCCATATTTATGTTTTTCATAACATTTTAGAGGTTTCCCCATATGTTGAAACCCATAAAGAAATTATTAGGCATTTTAATTCATTAATGGGTGAAGGATGGATATAAAATACACAAAAAAACAGTTTAGAGTATGGTTTCGAGACCATATTTTTAAGGAGTCCTCTAAAAATCTAGATTTAATTTTAGAACAATTTCAATGGATAGATAGAGGACAAAGTGTGCATGAATTATCTTATAATTGTTATATAATTAACGGTTATATGTCCTATACAAATGAACATGATGACTATAGTACCGTGGAATATAGTGGAGTTACACTTGTGGCTGAAGTGATGCATGTATCGAGTACCAAGGAATGAAATCCAGTTTATTATAATATTTCATACATTGGCATAATCAAACAAATATGGGAGTTTGATTACACAATATTAAAAGTACCAAAATTTCCATTCAAGTTAGTTGATAATACAACTGCTATTAAAAAATATGAATTGGTATTCATGAAAGAGGATTTCAGTAAGGAAGGGTACAAAGATGAACCATTTATAATGGAATCATAGGTAGTAAAGTATTTTATGTTTCTGATCCTGAAAACCAAAAGAGGTCAATTTTTTTGTTATCAACCAAAACCACTAAAGGTTCAGATGTCAATTCAACTGAGGATGACCCTTTCCTTGAGATAGCATAATCATTTTGCAATGATCACAATACAGAGGAGGGTATGTATGTCATAGGAGAACATAATTAAGGGATTTGAATACTCGATAGAGGGGTTAAATCCCTTAAACCTTTAAAAAAGAGTTCAATAATCAGGATATATTTTTTGTAATATACATTGTGTTACCTCATATTATTATCTACTCACTGCCATATTTACATAATCTAAATTAAATGTTCAACCACTTCTGTAGATAATGACTTTTGAAAATGTCGATAATCCCAATCATGAGGAACAAAAAGTTTATCAAAAAGTTTGTGATCCCATTGTAGAGGTACAAAAACCATTTACACATGCAGATGATGAAACTCTAGAGGAAAAAAAATTGACAATGTTGAAGTTGAGGAAATGGTAGAAGGTGAAAAACCAGTGTCTAAAAAAAAGGAGCATCATATCATGATGGTGTTAGCAAAAAATTTTAAGGTGAGAAACAATGGAATCAAATTCAAGGTTGGATGGAATGCATGTGGCTATCCTGTTAACCCCAATAAGGCCATGTTCAAAAGTTACATTGGACTCACCACTCGCATGCACATGCCGATTGATGTTGTTTCGTGGGACAATGTTGTGCCTGCACTTAAGACACTGATTTGGGAAGAGATTAGGGTAAAATTATGATATAATTTCTTTATTTTACTAAAAAACAAAATTATGAAACATTTACTTACTCATCATTATCCCTATTAGAGTGTATTTACATTATATGAACCCCAAATTTAATTTTTATTAATGATCTCTATAAAGGCTCACACATGCTTTCAAACAATTCTTACAAATTTTCATATCAAATATGTTGAAGGGAAAATAAACCCGCTCCCAACACAAATGTATGAAAACATGATAAATGAAAAATAATGTGATGCATTTATTGGTTATCGCGAGGAGGAATATTTTCAAGTACATTGTGATTGGTGATATATTTCTTGACAACACATGTATTAATCACTTTGATTATGAATTTTTAATTTATGAAATGAAAATTGAGTGTTGAAAATAAGAAATGGGAATCAAAAACAATACACCCCTACCCTGAATTAAGGATAGGGTATGCTTCACTTGAAAAAATTGGAACATATTTTGAATCTACAATAATATTTTATGTGATATAAAACGACAACATATAAATGTTCATTTGTTTATATGAAGATTGATGAATAAAAATCCAAATCCAGTCCCATCCCACATCACATGTTATGGAAGGATACATGTGTAAATAAATAAGGGATACTAATAGATGAAAACTTAGAAAAATTATGGGAAACATGTGTAATTATGACATAATAAAAACTTGTTTTTATTTAAATTTATATTACATAATAATGATTACTTATTTTTCTATATTTTTTATCCTAATTAGACATAAGAATCATAATTATATGTACCCAATGAATACCTAATATAAGTGTACTTGATGTGGCCATAACATTATGGTCATGTTAGAGGTGTGAGTTTTGGGGTGTCACCATGAACATATTTTGAGAAAAAAATGAACAGGGGGATAAAGATAAAAAATACAAGTGTCACAGGCATGATTATATTCTATAGAAGAAAAAACTAATTAGAAGATAGAGTTATAAAATGTTATGGGAAGGAATTTCATGACCTGACCCAAGTCGTGGCTCGAGCCACAACTTTCCCAATCCCTTCTCTATAGGCTTTGGGCTAGAGACCAACGCCGAAGGTACAAATAAAATAGGGAGGACTTCTACTAAGTACTTGTATGCCAATAAACATCCAAATCAATGATAAAGTGTAGAGGGATTAAAATTAAAAGATGAAAAATACTTGGTAAACAAAAATTCATGTAAAACCTCTAAATAGTACAACAGTATGGTAGTGTAAACTGAAAATTAAATGGGAAAAAAATACATTCCCAATCAAAAATATGTCCCAACTTGAAAAAAATGGAAAGTAAAATACTGAGAGAGCCTAACTTCTGATCTCAAATTTATGACCACCATACATGGTCCAACATACCACATATACCTAAGATCTTCTGAAGTCATTGCCAACCTGTCTGTTGTCTTCATAAGAAACAACACGTACGAACAAAGCACATATAGGGGTGAGTATATACATACCTAGTAGGATGGCCCAAAAGCTAAAGGGGGAGTAGTAAGAGGTATAATAGGAATAAAAAACTATAGATAACAAATAGAAATCATGATATAATGAAATAGAATAGATCAACCCAAACCAAGAGTATAAGTAACCTCATCTAAACACAATGGGATCAAAATGGTGTGTAGATGAACTACATGTTGAGTATTTTCCACCAATATTAGTAGAATAAAAATCATCCAACCACAAGAAGATAATCACATAAAGCACATGGAATACCCCATGAATCTTCACATCTTATGGAAAGAGAGTAATCGAATAAAAAGGTATGGATACAAAAGGTATATATATATGCAAAGTCAATGAATCCCAAACAAAAGAGTAAGAGGATATCCACCTCACAGATCAATCCAAGAAGAAGAGTCACCAATAGTTCCAAAAGTCTATAAATGATGCCCAATATCTCATGCATCTTCCCATAAGTAGATATGTGAAGGCCCACACTTAATCACTATAAAAAACAATCGAGGGGTCACAATCTCTAAGTAGAGGACCCGTAAACTAGTGTGTCACGGGGGTTCCAATCTTTAAATATCTATAGAGGACCTATGCCCAATGCTGATGGTAGGTTCCACTATACTATCACAAGGACCCACATCCAATCTGATAGGGGGTTCCACTTATTAGGTAGATAACCCATAACCAATATGATGGAGAGGGGGGGGGGGTTCCACTCTATAGGTCAAGGAGCCGCGACCTGGTGTGATAGTGGGGTTTCACTATGGTCATCGAGGATCCACTCCCTATCTCATAGGGGGTTCCACTCAGTAAGTAGTGGTTGAGGACCCGCACCCATGCTGATGGTGGGTTCCACTAAATAGGTCGAGGCCCTCTGCCGTGGTGTGATAGGGGGTTCCACTCTATTCATTGAGGATCCTTTCCCTATCCTATAGGGGGATTCTACTCAGTATGCAGCTGCAGAGGACCTATGCCTATGATGATGAGGTGGTCCACTTTATAGGTCAAGGATCCACACCCTAGTGTGATAGGGGGTTCCACTATAGTCATCGAGGGACCACACCCTATCCGATAGGAGGTTCCACTTAGTAAGTACTTGTAGAGGACCTGGACCTAAGCTGATGGGGTGTTCCACTCTATAGGAAGCCTCTAGTGATCATGCTTGACCACTGCCATTGTCAAGAATCACCTAACCAAGCACCCTTCACAGAACATTACACATCATACCCCAGAAACCACAATCGAGGGAGCCATCATGTTTCACATGAAAAAAACACAGGATATGCTACTCATGGTCAAAAATTCAAGTTCAAATGAAGGGGATACTAATGGTTGAAATTTCCTCAAAAGGAACCAAGGGGTACATAGTGTGTGAAGGGAACCACACAGTGTGTGGTCCCACTCCTTCACCTGGACATGTCCCATGAGTTACATAGTTCATCAATTATGTATGTATACATGGTGTGCAGGGGATATACACAGTGTTCCCATGACACTAAGGGTCCCCGCTGTGTGCTTGGTCATGTATCCACCTCATGTACATGCACTTTACCCCATGTCCATGTACTTTGGTACATAACTATGTGCCTAGACATGTACTCCGACATGGAGTACTCCCCATCTGTTTATCCATGTTGCTCATCCACCCAAGGATGAGGTATGCGACATGTAGGAGGTCTTCAAAAAATGCCATCCTTATGAATTCCTGAAACCCTAGTAGCCACAACCAAGGGGCTACACACTGTGTGTTCATCACAGTACACAGTGGGTATTAAAGAGTTTTCTAGTAATACAAATCCATGATCCACACATAAAATATGGACTTTCAACATTGATTATAGACCTATATATTCTTGAGATTAGTGTATCTATCATCAGTCAGAATATTTCGGCCCTTCGGTGGCCAAAAACCCAATTCTCAAATTCCTGTACGTGTCACCTCACACCAAACATGCTCTGTATTCTTCCATAAATGATGATTTGATATCTGATTGTCAAAAAGGTCTTCCAAATACTGTAAATATACCATAACTATCTTTGTTTCATCGATCCATGACTCGTTTGTTGATTCATTGCAATTCTGGGGGTCTGATCGGGCTCGGTACTGCTCGACAACATCGAACTGAGACCGCAGGGTCCTACCAGTGAAGAATGTGAAGAAAAATAGGGAGAAAAGAAAAATATTGGATGTTTAACCATCATTAGATAAGAATCATTATCCAGCATTCAATAATGGGGAAAAATAAGTTATAAAAACATGAAAACCAATTTAATCGGTACATAAGAGTATGCTAAGGATCCAAAATTGGTGAAAATTAATAGAAGGGATTGATATGCTCAAAGAATTTTAAAAGGGAGTAAAAATAAAATTGAAGATTCCTACATAGATATTGGATCATTATTCATCTAAGGACACACTCTTCAATGATCAAAGGAATTCATTACATTCGTTGTGTCCTAATCTACTCCAATCTGGAGTTTCATCGTCATCTGATGTGATTCTCCCACAGAAGAAGGAAAGAGAATCTCTCAGTGATCCTAATATTATAAGGCTAACCCTAAGAAATTATACATGAAAAAAATACTTATAGATATTTCAGTTACATTAAATAAATAAATTAATTAAATTTATTCAGTCATTTATCCATTGAACGTACCGCTGACGGGCGAGATATCCAAATGCTTCACACCAACAATTTTTTGGTTGTTCCTAGGGTAAACAACACGTTCCAAAATCAATCATGGTCTCAAATTTCATATTCAAGATTTTGTTTAAGAGTAATCAAATTTTCATTAATAAATTTAGTTCACACAATATAAAACATATTAATATTTTTATGAAATTAATTATGGGAAAACTAGTCCTCGGAATTTCATTCTGTATTAGAATCTAGCTCTAGAAATATGTATAGAAGTATTTCAAAGTCATATAATGAAAAAACTATCCCTCTTCATCATTACCTCCTTTAATATTTTCATACTCAAAAAGAAAAACTAAAAAAACATGGGATATTGAGCACATAACTGGATCTCCCGCTCCTAGGAATTATCCTACACATTCTTATTCCAACACAACACATGGACCAAGGAGATGGTCCATCCACATAGGGTCCTCTCCTACCAATCCTTGATCACCACTGGGTACTCCACAAAGGTGTCTCCATCCTTGATGTCCAGCTCAGCCTAGCCGATGATGTGTTTAGGGTCATGAAAATATATACTTATCTATGACACAAAGAAGAAATCGTGCACCCACTCTAGCTATGGGGGTAGGGAAAGGTGGTAAGAAACCTCTTCAACCCTCTGCATGATCTCGAACAGCCTGATAAACCTCAGGGACATCTTTCCTCACTAGTTGAACCTCCAGAATCCTCATCATGGGAAGATTCTTAGGAAAATGTGGTCTCCCTTATTGAATTCAAAGGGCCTACGATGATGATATGTGTAAGATTTCTACCTACTCTAAGATGCCATCATCCAGTCTTAGATGGCCTAGACCTTCTCCATCATTTCCTGCACCAACTCTGGACCCATAATATATGTCTCACTGATCTCTTTCTAGCACAAGGGTGACCTTTAGGGTCTCCCATATAGGTCCCCAAAAGGATCCATGCCAATTATATAGTGGTAGCTATTATTGTATGAAAAATATAACAATGTAAAGTGATCCTCTCATCTTTGGAAAAATTATAACATGCAAGCCCTCAGCATATCCTCCAACACATGGATAGTGTTCTCGGTCTTCCCATCCATATGGGGGTGAAAGGATGCACCCATCCTCATTTGGGTCCCTAATTCCTATAGCAGGCCTCTCCACAATTGTGACATAAACCACATTTTATGATTGGAGACAATTGTCAAGGTAAACTCATGAAGGAAAATGATCCCCCATATATACATATAACCAAAACTCTCCACAAAACTCTTCTCCCTAATAGTAAAGAAGTTTTTCAACTTTGTGAGTCAGTCAACTATCACCCAAATAGAATAATGGACCTTAGATATTTATGGAATCCCTATCACAAAGTTTATGGATATGTCATCCCACTTCCACTATGGGATCTCAAGGGGCTACAACAAACCTATCAGAACTTGGTGCCCAACCTTCACCTGCTGTCAGGTGAGGCATCGAGAGACAAACTTAGAAACACTCTATCTCATTCCAAACCACCAAAACTGGTACTGATGGTATCTATACATCTTTACCACTTTGTGATGTATAGTTATGGGAGTAGTGTGCAACTACCACATCAATTCCTCTCGTAGCATGATTGGAACTACCCTCTATCCCTAGAAAAAAATGTTGTGATTCCATCCTTAAGAATACCCATCTCATGAATCCCCTATGGATACTTGGTCACTTATGACCTCACACTCAATGTATCCAAACTAGGACTCTCTCACATGCTTGAAAAGCAAAGGATTGAACACCATCGACTACAGAAGAGTTGTACCCTCCTTCTCCACTGAGGTCAACTGCAAGGAAGCCAAATGATTTGGAGCCTCTTGCATAAAGAGAGCCTTAGGATCCCTTCTAAGGTTATATGCTACTACATTTAACTTCCCTAGAGTATATAATATCTCAAAGTTATAGTCTTGTAGGAACTCCATCTAGTGCTATTTTCTCAGGTTCAAGTCTCTCTGTGGGAAGACGTACCTAACACTACGATGGTCTTAGTAAACCACAAAGTGCTCTCCTAGAAGGTAGTGTATCCACATTCCCATCGATAAGACTACCACTGCTAGCTCTAGGTCATGAGTTCTGTAGTTATGATCATGGGGTCTCATTTGCCTCAACCTGTATACGATAACTTCCTACCACTACATCAACACGCAACTAAACCCATCTTCGGAGGAATTGGAATACACATTCTACTCCATGCACTCCTTTGGTAGTCTCAATATAGGAGCACTCTTAATCCTTATCCTCAACTCCTCAAAGCCCCAATATAACTTCTCAGACCAGGTAAATGATTTCCTTTTCAACATCAAGTTATTCCAAGGGGCTATGATCCTATAGAAGTCTTCCACAAACCTTCTGTAGTACCTCTCCAAACCAAGAGATCACCGCACCTATAGCACACTCTAGGGTGGATCCCTAGAAATCACAGCAGCGATCTTCACTAGGTCCATGGATAAACCATTCTCAAAGATGAAATTCCACAAAAATTAACCTCATGAATCTATAACTAGAACTTTGAGAGATTCCCATAAATCTGGTGCTCTCGAAGAAAATCTAGAACCAACCTCAAGTTCCATTCGTGTTCCCTCCTATGATGCAGAGTAGATGAGTATGTTGTCGATAAAGACAACAAAAAACTAGTCTATGTATGACTGAAAGACCTGGTTTATAAAATCCATAAACATAGTGGGTGAATTCATCTCAACAAGGGGAATCACCAGAGACTCATAGCGTTTATAGCAATATCACAATCCCAGCTTTGGAATATTAGCCCTACGAACCCTCAACTGGTGGTAGCTAGATTGGAGATCTATTTTTGAGAACCATCTCAAACCTTGAAATTAGTCAAATATTTCATCAATCCATGGAAAGAAGTACTTGTTTCTTATTGTGGTTTGGTTCAAATGATGATAATACATGCAAAGCTACAAGATCCCATCCAACTATTTCACAAACAACACTAGATATTTTTAGGTGGACACACTGGGTATGATTAAACCCTTCTCTAGAAGGTCCTTAAACTACAACTGTAGTTCTTGAAACTCGGTAGGGTCCATTTAATATGCCTTAAAAGATATTAGAGAAGTCTCAGGATGCAAGTTGATGAAAAACTCCATCTCCCACCTTAGTGGTGGTCCCGAAATCTCATCATGGAAGAAATCCATATAATCCTCCACTATCAAAGGAATATAAATTCCTGAAGAGCCTTCTACCCCAAGGGTTATACTCACTAACTGATAGGTGATGGGCTATAGTTTCCTTCTCATAGAACTCACTTGTCCTACCATGATATCTCCCTTTCACATAAAGGTGAATCTCATCCCATAAATGAGAAGGCATCTGAATCATCTGCGGTGAAATTCAATTTGGGATCAGACCATGGAAAACCAATCCATACCTAATATGATGTTATAGGGTTCCATCATCATGACCAAAAGGTCCCATGTGAACCTCTCTCTAACAAGTGATAGCTTGAACAACTGGTTGATAAAAGTTACAGAAGAAGCATTCCTTGTAAGAAAATCAAGGCAAAGATATAGGGATAACACCTCAATTGGTATATCTAGACATTGAACTAGGAGTATAGAGATGAATTAATGATTGGAACTTATGTCTACCAATACTAAGGAAATATTATAAAACACACAAATCTTACCTAGAATCATCTTGTGTGCTACAGGGTCATAAGACTCCAAAACCTATAGCTATTTGTGACCCTGACTTCCAGCACCTTGATCATAACATGGGATACCTAGGGAAGGTGGTGGAAGGATCTCATAGCATCTTAAACCACCCATAGCTCCTCATGATCCAATTATATCTTTGACTCCCTGGGGATCACCCTTTCCTCATCTAGGAGATCCCTGATCAAGGTGATGCCTATGCTGTGGAGGTCTATTAGCTATCTACCTATGCTGCTCAGCATGTCCGGTCAGGTAGTCTCGCACCATGTGACCCCCAATCACAAGTATAGAACCAAACCTCTTCATGATTCCTTGGTGATCTACACTTCCCCTAACTACATGTCTATGTCTAATCACGGGTAGGTCTCTTATATTGAGATCATTCCATATAAAGTTTTCTAGTTTCAATAGATGACTTAGCCATGTGACACCCACTACCATATCCTACTGTCTAGTATATGTCTGATAGAAATATTTCTATCACTAGTGCTCATTTTAGTACCCTATCATGGGTGGGGATTCAAAAGGTCACCACACTAACACAGATCTATCTCCGGAGTCCCTGATCAAACTTCCATGCTTGAAAGTAGCTGTACCAGATCATGTTAAGGGAGTATAGATTAAGGTTTGTGAACCTAACTATGTACTCAACCACTCTAATCCATTATTTCTATAGCTATATAATATCCTAAATCCAAATTTATTGTAAAAAGGAGGGGTATTACTCCTTATATAATAGCTATAGGAAGTCAGGCCATGAGAGTGTTGACTCATCGCGCATCTGGGTAATAATACTTAACTATCACCTAGCCACTCCATAGAAAAGGCTAGATACCAGTGCCACCACCTGATCCATTGATTTCCAGATGAGCTTGAATTCATAGACCAATAGGTATAGACAATCATAGGATACTTAAGGATCTATCTCTCCATAGAACCTCAGCTGCCTCTGGCACTGGAACTCGTGGAGTACGCTAAGTCTGTGCACATCCCTAGCCTTCTCGACTGGTATAATTTTCTACTTGATAGGGGGTGGTGCTGCTACCTACCCACCTAGAGAAATAATATTATGGTATAGACCCTAAACTGAGGACTTTTCACTCATCAAATTATCATCATGATCTGAAACTGGTATCTTGGATAGCTTTTATCATGGTGGCATCTTGAAATTTAATCAAGATATACCATAGTCAAATAAACACACACACACACACGCACATAAACAATGGGGAAAAGATTCAATAAAGATAGTCAAAGACTCAATAATATATGATGCATGTACCATTTATCCCTACAACCACTATATCAGAATTCTGAGTTTACAAGAATGTAGTCAAGGTCCCGGTGAATAGATACTTCAGCCAACCACACCATCACTAGATTCCTTAGCTTGAGAGCCGCACTCAAGACACATTGAAACTATTTTCATAATCCCAACCAAATACTTGTAAGGGGATTAATCCAAACATCATCCCAATGATCAAACCACCTTTGATACTAATCTTTCATGACCCCACCCAAGATGGAGCTCGATCCAAAATGACCCCAAGATAGCCTCCATAGGCCAAGGGATGGAGACCAGTTCAGAAGGTATAAATAACATAGGGAGGCCTTTTCCTATGTATTTATATGCACAAACACAACCATCTTTATCCATAATTATAGAGGGAGTAAAAGTAAAAGATGAAAAATACTATAAAAACAACCATGTATGTAAAACCTCTAGATAATGAAAGAGTACGGTAGTGTAAACTGAAAAGTAAAGGGAAAAAATACACACCCAATAAAAAATATATCCCAATATAAAAAAACTATAAAGTAAAATTCTGAGATATACCAACTTCTAATATCCAAACTCTAGCCACCATATGTATTCCAAAGTACTAGTTATCCCTAATCTCCTCTAAAGTCACCACTAACCTATTCATCATCTTCATAAGACATGACACATGAGGAGAAATCCCATTTTGGGGTGAGTGTATACATATCTTGTAGGATGCCCCAAAAGATGAAGGGGGGGGGGGTAGTAAGAGATACAATACAATAGAAATACTATAGATAGAAAACAGAAAGTAGGATACAATGAAAGAGAACAGATCAACCTGAACCATGAGTGGAAGTAACCTTGTCCAAACACAAGGGGATCAACAATGTGTGTATATGAACCACATGTTGAGTCTTTTCCACCTATAGTAAGAGAGTAAACTCATCCAACCATGAGAATCTAAACATGAGATACATGTGAAATACCTTGCACATCTTCACCTCTCATGGAATGATAGTAACAAATTCCAAAGGTATGGATACAAAAGTTATATATATATTCTTAGTCAAAGAATCCTAGAATAGAGAGTAAGATGACATTAATCTCATAAATCAGTCTAAAAATAAGAGTAACCAAAAATTCAAAAAGTCCATCAATGATGCCCAAAATCTCATGTGTTTTCCTAGAATTAACTGTGTGAATACCCACACGTCATCACTATACCACACATTTTAGGGTCCAAAATCTCTAAGTAGAGGACCCATTCACTAGTGCGTCAGGGGGGTTCTATTCTGTAAAAATTCATAGATGACCCATGCCCAATGCTAATGGGGGGTTCCACTCTAGTGTCACAAGGACCCACAACCTACCTAATAGTGGGTTACACACGGTAGGTAGAGGGACCAAGCCCAAGATAATAGGGGTTCCACTCAATAGGCCAATGACCCATGCCCTGGTCTGATAAGGGGTTCCACTTTGGTCATCGAGGACCCACACCCTATCCAATAAGGAGGTTCCACTTGGTAAGTAACTTTAGAGTACCCACACCAGTGATGATGAGGGGTTACACTATACAGGTCAAGGAAGCATGCACTGGTGTGATAGGGGGATTCCACTCTAGTCATCAAGGACATGTGCCCTATCTGATAGGGGGTTCACTTGATAAGTAGCTATAAAGGACCTGAACCCATACTGATCAGGGTTCCAATATATAGGTAGAGGAACCACACCCTAGTGCGACTTGGGGGTTACACTCAAGCCATTAAGGACATATGCCCTATACAATAGGGGTGTCCCACTTGGTAAGTAGTTACATAGGATCAATTCCCAAGATGATGGGGGATCCACTCTACAGGAAGCCTCTAGTGATCCTGCCTGATCATTGCCATCACTGAGCATCACCTAACCAAGATCCATTCCAAAACATTTCACATCCTATCACAAAATCCAAAACTGATGGAACCATCTCATTATACATGAAAAAACACTTAGGGTAGGCTACCCACAAGAAAAAATCCATGTTCAAATGATGGAGATATAGAATTTTGAAGTTTCCTCATAATGAACCAAGAGGTACATAGAGTGTGAGGGGACCCACATGGTGTGTGGTCATGATCCTTCACCTGGTTGTGTCCTTGGAGGTACATAGTGTACCGAACGGGTAAGTATACATGTCATGTTGGGGATATACCTGGCATGCGCATGCCACTCTGGGTCCCTCCTGTGTGCTTGGTCATGTTTGTGTATCCACCCTGTGTCCGTGTACTTTACCCCATGTTTGTGTGTACTTTGGTACATGACCATGAGCCTGGCCATGTACTCCCACACGGGGTCCTTTCCATGTGTTCCACCACATGTTTCATCGAATTGGGTATGGGGTTTAAAGTGTGTAGTATAAATACACACAGTTCCATCTTTATGAATTCTCGAAAACCTAGATTCCATAACCAAGGGACTACAAGCCGTGTGTTTATCATAGTACACAATGTGTATTAGGTTTTCTCAAAAATTAAAATCCACAATCCATGATTTAAATATAGCCACTACACTTCAATTTTATCTCAATATCTAAACAATATTAGTGGATCTAGAATCAGCTGGAAGATTTCGGACCTGCAGTTGTTGGAAACCCAATTCACAAAGCCCCGCACGCGTCGCCTCACACCGTGCACGTTCTGACTTCTTTCGTAGATGAAGATTCAATATATGATCATCAAAATGATCTTCCAAAACCAGAAAACACCCTAGATATATCCTTTTTTATGTATCCATTCCTTATTCATTAATTTATTGTGATTTTGGGGGCTGATTGGGCTTGGTACCGCCTGACAATGTCTAACCAGGATCGTGGGTTCCTACTGGTGAATAACACGAAGAAAAAATAGAAGAAAAGAACAAGAACAAATTTTATAAAATCATTTTACAACTATTCTTGGCCAATGATCAAGAACCTATAAAATCGAGTTATAAAAACATGAATACCAATTTAATCGATATATAGAAGCATGCCAAGGATCCACAATTAGTGAAAATCAATAAAAGGGATTGATATGATCAAACCATTTAATGAAAAGGGTGTAAAACTAAAATTGATGATTCCTACCTAGATATTGGATTTTCCATATTCAAAGAACATTGTAACCAATGATTAAAGAAAATCATTGCATTCACTATGTGCCAATCTCCTCCGATCTAGATTTTCATATTCATCCGTTGCGATTTGTCAATGGAAAGAGGTAGAAGAAGCTATCAGATATACTAGGATTATGAGGATAACCATAGTAAATTCACCATGGTAGTATATTATAGATATTTCAGTTAGGTTAAATAAATAAATCAATTAAATTAATTAATTAATTTATCAACTGAACATACCACCAATGGTCGATATGTCTGAATGTCCCATGCTGACCTATTTTAGGTCATTCCTAGGGTAAAAAACATGTTCCAAACTCAACCATGGTCTTGGATTTATGATCCTAGATTCCATTTAAGAGGTATCATGTTTTATTTATAAATCTATGTGTGCGTAATATAAAATATATTTAATATTTTTATAAAATTCATTTCGGGTACATTGGGCCTCGAAATTGCATGCCGTCTCACCGCCTAGTTTTGAAAATATATATAGAAATATTTCAAAGTATTATAAGGAATAATAAGAGTCTTTAAAAGAAATAAAATAGAAGAAACAACACAATAAAAACCACTATGTGAAGATCCCCCCACCCCCACCATATTTGAGGCAAGCCATTCCCCTCAAGGTGCTTTCTTAGAAGAGGTAATAAATATTTTTCATAATCGTTTCTGTGAAATGTGAATTAGGTATACACTGATGAATTTCCTATAATGATATTATATACGATGAAAATGATTGTTATTTTTATCTATCTATACATACCCATCACATTTTTGAGAGGGAAACCGTGTTCAATATCCAAGGAGATATTCTATACAATAGACAACTTCAAATAGGTCATATGAGAGTGGGGATTAATGTTGCTCATGAGCCGAGCACTGAGCTACCTATTCCACTTGATGATGCATATATTCATATTGCCAAGAAACATATTAGAACATTCATATCATAATAGTTATATCTTTTAAAAAACATATGGATTAAGAGTTATTCATTTCCAAATTATTTTTCATGAAAAAAATTTAACAATTAATTAAAAAATCTTTGAACTGATGAATTTTATTACAGATGGACAAAGGGAAGGGTATGAAATGGATGGTCGAATCAATACAAACTAAAGGATCAACCAACCAATTAAAAAATATATTCTTAAAGTACATTTAACCTACCTACTCAACTTCCACATTTAATAACATTAAAGGTTCATGCAGATACAATATTAGAAAATGGTGTTATGACCACAAATGTTTGTGAAGAACAAATCAATAGATAGTCCATTATAGAATATACTATTCTTGATAATGTAAAGGAAATACTCATGCATGAATGGATAGTATTATCAGTTAAAAATGTATATATGAGTTGTGTTTTAATGATTTATATATCCAATAGAAGATATACAATGATAATTATTAATTTCTAGGATTACGAGTTCATTTAAAATATTTAGTAATCCTTTATTTATTTATATTTTACCAGTAACACCCGGACTGTAGAAATTCTTTTTATTCACAAGAGGAAATATATTTGTTTATAAATGAATGGGAAAAATTTCTGGTGTTAGAATGTATATAGAAATCATGAAAAGGTGACTGCCTACTACTTATTTAGTTGATTTTCTTATCATTTTATCTTCTTTTTTAGTAAATTTATTTATAATTTGTATCTTATACTTTAGTGAAATGATGAATAAGTCATTTTTGACATGTATGAATCAATCAAACTTCAATTTGATACATGGTTTGTCCAGTATGACTCAAAGTGTGTGTTTTCAGTTTAAAATTGACATTTTAGTTGAAAACACACATCACTTACTCAAAACCAAGTAAAAGAATTCAGATTGTTTTGATACTTCAGGAAAATAATCCATAAGTCAGATGTTATGTGTAGTAATTTTTCTCACCTCAATCTGATACATAGTGTGCCCGATATGACTCAAAGTGTCTCTTATCAATTTAAAATTAATAATTTTGTTCAAAACATGTTTCATTAACTAAAAACTGAGAAATAAAGACTTGGATTGTCTTGATAATTTAGGAAAAAAATTCATAATTTATTTTTGTTGTGTAATAATTAGTCTCATGTGAAATTGACACAGGATGTGACTAGTATGACTCAATGTGTGTGTTCTTAGTTTAAAATGATATTTTAGTAAAAACACAAGCGACATTCTAAAAAATGAGAAAATGAATTTGGATTTTTTTTTACTTTAGTAAAAAAAATACATTAGTTATTTTTTATGTGTAGGGATTATCGTCACCGTAATGAGATGAATAGTGTGGCTGGTATAACTCTAAGTGTGTCTTTTTATATAAAATTGTAATTTTGGAAAAAAAGAAATGTGATATTCTCCAAACTGAGAAAACATATTTTTATTGTTTTGATACATTATTAAAATGATCCATAATTCATTTTTGATATGTAGGAATCATAAAAATTTTTATTTGATACACGGTGTTCCTAGAATGACTCAAAGTGATTGTTATGTGTTTAAAATTGAGAATTTTGTTCAAAACAAGTATCATTCACTAAAAAATAACAAAACATACTCATATTGTCTTGATAATTTATTAAAATTATTCATAAGTCATTTTTGATGTATAGAAATTAGTATCACATTAAACTGACACTCGATGTGACCAATATGATTCAAAGTGCATGTTGTCCGTTTAAAATGACATTTTAGTAAAAAAACAAGTGACATACTCAAAATAGATAAAACACATTTTTATTGTGTTTATACTTTCTTAAAATGATCCATAAGTCATTTTTATGTGTATTAATTAGATTTCCTTCAATATGATGCTCTATGTGACCTGTATGACTCCAAATGTGTCTTTTTATTTAAAATTGACATTTTAGTAAGGAAGACAAGTGACATACTCAAAACCAATAAAACACATTCAGACTATTTTGATACTTTTTAAAAATGATCTATAAGTCATTTTTGACATGTAGGAATCATAATTACCTTAATCTTATGCATAGTGTGCTCAGTATGACTTAAGGTATCAATTATTAGTTTAAAATTGAATATTTAGTTCAAAACATGTTTCACTCACTAAAAACCAAGAAAACATGCTCATATTGTCTTTATAATTTAATTAAATGATTCATAAGTCATTTGTGACATGTTGGAATTATTCTCACATCAAAACCGCACATGATGTGACTGGTATGACTCAAAGTCCATGTTTTTAGTTTGAAATGAAATTTTATTAAAAAACACAAGTGGCATACTCAAAAAAGATAAAATGATTTTGTATTGTTTTGATACATTAAGAAAATGATCCATAAGCCATTTTTAATGTGTAGAAATTAGCCTCACCTCAATCCAATGCATATTGTGACTAGTATGACTCTAACTGTGTCTTTTTATTTAAAATTAACATTTTAGTAAAAAAGACAAGTGACATACTCAAAAATGATAAATCAAATTAGTATTATTTTTATACATTATAAAAATGATCTATAATTAATTTTTATATATAGGAATAAACCTCCCCATAACCCGACACATGGCGTGTCCGATATGACTCAAAGTACATGATTTCAATTTAAAATTAGAATTTTAGTTGAAAACACATGTCACATACTCAAAACCAAGAAAATGAATTCATATTGTTTTGATACCTAATAAAAACAATCCATAAGTCATTTTTAATGTGTAGGAATCAATCAAACCTCAATCCAATAAATGGTGTGCATAGTATAACCGAAAGAGTTCGTTATCTATTAAAAATTTACATTTCAATTCAAAAAGTTCATCACTCACTGAAATATAAGAAAATACACTTGGATTGTCCTGATAATTTAAGAAAATGATTCATAATTAATTTGTGATATGTATGAATAAGTATCACATTAAACCAATAGCCGATGTGACCAATATGACTCAAAGTGTGTGTTCTCAATTTAAAATGACATTTTAGTAGAAAACACAAGTGAGAAACTCAAAACCAAGAAAAATCATTTGGATTTTTTTGATAATTTAGGTAAATAATCCATAAATAATTTGTGACATGTAGGAATCATATGCACCTCAATCTGATGCACGATGTGACCAATATGACTCTAAGTGTTTCTTTTTATTTAAAATTGATATTTTAGTAAAAAGGAAAATTGACATACTAAAAACTGATAAAATAAATTAATATTGTTTTTATACTTTAGTAAAATGATCCATAAGTAATTTTTCATGTGTAGGAATTAGCCGCACCTCAATATGACACACAGTGTGTTCGGTACGATTCAAAGTTTGTATTTTCAGTTTAAAATTGACATTTTAGTTGAAAACACATGTCACATACTCAAAACGAGGAAAAAACATTTGAATTGTTTTTACACATTATTAAAATGATCCATAAGTCATTTTGGATGTATAGAAATAAAACTCACCTCAATCTGATACATAGTGTTCTTGATATAACTCAAACTATCCGTTATCAATTGAAAATTAACAATTTAGTTCAAAATGTGTATCACTCATTTAAAACTGAGAAAATATTCTTAGATATTCCTAATAATTTAGTAAAACTATTCATAAGTCATTTTTGACATGTAATAATTAGTATCAAATAAAACCAACACATGATGTGACTAGTATGACTCAAAGTGCATGTTTTTAGTTAAAAATGAAATTTTGTAAAAAACTAAACTGTCATGCTCAAAACTAAGTAAATTTATTCATATTGTTTTTATAAATTAGGAAAAATATACATAAGTCATTTTTTATTCGTAATGATTAGCTACACCTCAATCTGACACACGATGTGACCAGTATGACTCCGTGTGATTATTTTTTATTTAAAATTGGCATTTTAGTAAAAAAGACAAGTGACATACCCAAAACTGATAAAACTCTTTCTTATTATCATGATACTTTATAAAAAATATCAATAAGACATTTATGACATTTACGAATCATCCCCACCTTAATAAAATTCATGTTGTGACTAGTATAACTCAAAGTGTCTCTTATGAGTCTAAAATTGATACTTTAGTTCAAAACTTGTGTCACTCAATAAAAACCAAGAAAACATGATTGGATTGTCTTAATACTCTAGGAAAAATATTCATAAGAAATTTTTTATGTTTATGAATCATTTTCACCTAAAAATGATACACTATGTGTACAATATGACACAAAGTGCGTGTTTTTAGTTTAAAATGAAATTTTAGTAAAAAACACAATTGACATACTAAAAACTAATAAAACACTTTTAGATGATTTTGATTCTATTGGAAAATTATCAATATACCATTTTTGATGTGTATGAATCAACTACACCTCAATCCGACATATAGTGTGACCGGTATGACACAAAGTGTCCGTTATAAGTTTAAAATTGAAATTTTATTGATGTATTATTTCATAATTTTGTATAATTTATTTCTTTATAATATCACTAACATAATAATTTTTTTTATATAATGTTGGACTCTATTTCTCTAATTGGGGTGGTCTCTTGGTAGCTGATACAACGATCGAGATTTTTGAGAGGGGGTTGGGTGCCAAAGATAACGAAACCATTGATGTATTTGAATGTTTGTGATAAATTGTACTAGCTAATGTAATTGTATAATTTTTTTGAGATTTCTATAATATAATATTTTTTTATATTATATTTAATTTTTATTTAAATTAAATTATTAATTTTCTATATACTTTATTTGTTGCTACTGTCTATATTTGGTGATAGTATTTATTGCTATAGTGTGCTGCAATTTTAACAACACATTGTAGTAGCATGAAATTTATCAGTTCTAGAATCAGCGCTGATAAATGAGAACCCTTATTTGTGCTAGAATAGTGTTGATAAAGGCCCACATTTATTAGCACTTTTTATCACATATAAATCCCCCATTTATCAGTTCTTTTATAGCACTAAAAAGGGACCCTTTTGACGATTCTTAGATCAAAAACACTTTTTACCACCACTGATGAATTTTTCTAGTGCTGTTAAAAGACTTTTCTCTAGTAGTGTGAACCATGGATGGGTCTGGCTATACTGTGGAGATGCTTTCTATGGAATGGGAAAGATAGTTGTGACATGGGGTCCGAGAGGTGGATTGTTTGTGAGATGACCAATTTTAACCAGGCTACAATGCGGTGAAGTGGCTGAATTATAGGCCTTCCATTTGGATAAGATCTATTTTGTGGAGGTGGAGGTTATTGTGTGGAGTTATAAAGGGGTGATTTTTGTGGTTCTCCTTTTTTTGTGGGTATTTGTTGCATAGTACATGGGTTTCACCATGGAATTGTGATTGAAGAATAGTATTTGGGAATGGTCTACACCAGGGTTTCTGTAGGCCAGTTTGATCAGGGGTGATTGCAGTGTAGTGTAATGGGTTGTGTCATAATCTTTGGTAAAAACATGATAACTGTAGTATGGATGAGGGTTCTACACTGTGGTCTTATATTTTTCAGATTTTTTAGAAATACCCAACTTCCCTCCAAATCAGTTATTCTTCCAATTTTCTATTTTAAACCTTAGGAACCTAAGAGAGTGTTTCTAATGCCTTTAATCCACCTTTTGATCATATTCAACCCAAGGCCTTGGGAGATCAATTCTTGGTGTATTATTTATATTCTTGAGGTAGGTGTCTCTATAAAAAGGTTCTAACTCATGAATTACATAAAGTTATTGTAAATTCCTTTGTTTTGTTTTAATAAATGGATGAGTTTGATATCAATGAGGTTTTGTGTACAGTGGTACATGTTTTTAAAGGGTTTTTTATTTAAAAAAGTATTTGGATGAAATATTTGTTGATGAAATTCCATTAAGGTGTGTTTGATTCTAAAATGGGTTTTCAAGTATTAAATCTATAAATATTCACTATAAAAATGTTTTTATAAAATCTGATCATGGATTTCAAATGGTGTTGACAAGTATAGAACATTGGGAACCTTGGGTGAATCAGGAAATGGACTTGTCACTCGTAGTCTATGGTATGCCACTAGAGGGTAGATATCAAGATACTATGTGTTATGAATCAATATTTTTTGGATTCACATGATACCTATATAAGTGATTTATTTTAAGTCTGATTACTTATTTCAATAGGTTAGAGCCTAAATTGTGTGATTTTTCATTTATTCTTGGTTTTAAACATGATGGTATATTTTATGGTTGGTTTATCACTTTTTTATCATATGAAATATCCATGGATTGTTTTTAATATGCTTACATGCTTTGTCACCTATAATTATCATATTCCATGTTAGTGTAAATATGAATGGATTTTATGAAAAAACTAAAGGATTCTTTACATAATGGTTATATTTTTTAAATTATTTATAAACTTTTTTTTTGTTTTAAAGATAGAACTAACATTTTCATGGTATTAGAATTTGTAAAGATTCTTTAGTGAAATATTACTCGTAATTATTCTTACAAATTACTTTTTATTTTGGTAATTTTTAGATGTAGTTTTGTAGGACTCAGGTAAAGGGAAGAGCGTCATGTAGTTATATATCTTCTCTTGGTTGTTGTCACCTTCATGGTGGGATAGTTTGGTGGAGATGGAAGGTCACATGGAGATCATCCTTTGGTGTTTCTTATTTTACAATATGGTTTATCCCATTGGTATTGAAATTTTTGCGTCAAGGTTGAATATTTTTCTTCCACTTTGAAATCTGTTTGTTCTTCGATTATACATGAGACTTGTGTTTTTTTCACATCAACATGTGGAATACCTTCTTGGGAGACATTCCTAGTTTACCTATGTTTTTTATTTTAAAAAAAATGGTATGTGAGGGGTTTACCCATCCTAAATAGCTATGAAACTACTTGGGTTTAGTTGGATGTCCTTGGTAGACCTGAATTAGGACTATCAAAAAAAATTTAGTAAGTACAGGAGGGTGCCTGACTAGCTCACTTCACCGTATGAACTCAAGTTACCATGGGAAGTCAAGGATTTTTTTCCAAGCATGATATTGGTGGTTGAGGTAATTTTAACAAAATATATTTGGGGTTTATTCGGATGGACCTATTCCTTTTTTTGTTTTGACTTCCATTCATAGAATCTATTATTTCTTTAAATTATTATTACTTAAAGGAATTAATATATATTTAGGAAGTTTCTTATATGATTTGGGATTTTTATCTTATGATTATTGGTTATTATCTTGTATTTATTAGGCAATTCCTCCTTGAAGAGATCTTCATAATTTTAATGAGGAAACTATGGGAAAAGATCTACATACAAATCCTCCAGTGTACCCTTCTTTAGTGGAAGCTATAATACACACTATCCAAACTCTAGGTCATGTGGTTGTTGGATCATAGGGATGAATGGTGGATCATGGATCAGAATTCACTAATTAGAATCCACCCATCTTCCTTGGTTATAAAGGACCCCAAGAATATGAGAAATTTATTAAGTGTATTGAAAGGATCTTCCATTTTCTAAAAAATATTGATGACTCTAAGGTGGATTCTTCCACATATATTCTTGAAGTACAAAGAATGAGACGGTGGGAATACATCATGAAAGTTAGGTTGCATAAAGATTTTACCCGGTTTTCTTTCAAGAAACCCTTCAATAAGAAGTTTTATCCTAAAACATTGTATGTGGAAAATACTTGGGAATTTATAACCTTAGAGAAAGGTGAGTGTATAGTTTTGGAGTATTCCACCTATTTATCTGAGTTAGTGCACCTAGAACCCGATATTCTTAAAAATGATTACCTTAATTCTCGAAGTTTTGATATGGGTCTGAGGGTTGATATTCAGTGAATGTGGATTCTATTATGCCTTCTGACATTTGTGGAGGCGGTAGAAAAATAGGCTATGAATGAGGTAGACATAGTTGGGAGAATAATTTTGGGTGGAGATTTGGTTGATGTAACTATTATAAATGGTGTGTCTTCTAGATAGAAATGAAAATGAAAGGGTGCTCATTTTTATTTGGGATTTTAAGGGTTTCATTAGGAAAACATCAGGTTGTTTTCTATCAATGTGAATGGCCTGGCCATATCATGCATAACTATATGGAAGATATAACACCATGAAAATTCCATTATGTTATTAATAAAAATATTATTTTATAATTAATTTTTTATTATGAGAACATATAAATACTTTTACATTTCATAATAACTTTACACATCATGTATAAATATAACCAAGCACAATAAATGGATTATTTAATGATATAATCAAAATTTTATTATTTTTTTGGAGAATATAAACACATTCTATTAAAAAAATATTTTATGATAAATGTATAAGTCTTAAATTAAATTTATATTCATGAAATAATATTATAAAACACTTTTTAAAATTATAATAGATTTTAATAAATTCCTAAATAATTTTTATAATGTCTAGAATGTTTATTTTTTAATGAAACTGCTAAATGTCAATAAATGAGGATTTTTATTTAAAAGTTAGAATTCAATTATTTAGAGAATTATTTTGATAAAATAAACTAATTTTTTGGGCATAGAACACCAAAATTATCTTAGGGTTATTTTTTGGGAATTTTTTGACAGGGATTATTTTTTGGTGAAAAAGTAAAAGTTGCTACTTTATAAAGCACTGAAATTTTATGACATCAATATTATTTCAGAAAGAATAAAAATTTATGAAAAAATTTATTTAATAAAAGTATAATTTATTAAGTATAAAAATTAATCTGAATATATTAATTTTAATTTAGAAATTTATACCTTACATTTTGTAACCAAAAATTAGAATTTTAAGAAAATAATTATTTTTTGGATTCTGCATATTAATTAGGTGGTATAGAAGGTAAGTTTTGAATTAAGGTTCCTTTGAATGTCCAAAAAATATCTCCCACTCATTAATAATCCAAAAAAAATGGTTGTAATTGACATTATATATAATTGGTTTGATTATATAATAAAATAACCTATATTTTAACCCTTTAAACCACCCCTCCTCAAGTATAAATATCCCCTTTCCATCATCACATTCCACACCAAAATTTTTATCATGATTTATCTCTTAATATCCTTATGAATATTAACTAAAAGGTGGTTCCAAGGTTCCAAGGAGTCTTTATATAGCATTAAGAAGTAACCTTCTTAGGTAGATGATATTTTCCTCCACTTTTTTCAATTCATGTTCTTATTTTTTCTAGGACTTTGATTCTCAATTTAGTATGTTATCAAGTGATTTTAAATACCCTAATTATTTTCAATTTTATGTATTGTTAATGAGAGACAACATTTCCCTCTCATTATATCTTTTTTCCTAAGTCGTTACTCTGTCGAAATATGGGTTCCTCACTCCTCTTTTACAACTATTGATAAGTGAATTTATTATATATATATATATATTTGATATTAAAATACAGTGATTTTTATGATTTAATTGTTAATTCATTCATATATCCCTGGTGTTTTTTTATATTTTTCAGGATGCAACTGGTTATGGAAATTGAGTAAAAGGAGCTAAAATGACAAATAATTCCATAAAATGAAGGTCTTCATAAAATATATTGATCATGGAGCACTTACAAGGCACATAACATAATAACCAATTTAAAACGAGGCTCCTAGAGAAGAAAAATGACATTAATCATCATATATTGTATCAGTGCAAGTCATTAATACACTATAGTTCATGAAGTGGAGGAAGTAATCCATTAAAGAATTTGATATGTTTCACCGCGTGACACATATGTGTCATGTCATGACATAAGTGATGATGCCAAAAAATGATGCATGTTATGAATATGATACATGTGGTGCAAGATTGACACATGGTGTAATCACTACATGATATAAAAAAGGCCAAGAGGGGATAAAAAATGTCAAGATTCGATGTATCTTCAATTTTTGACCTTTTATTGAGAACTAGGACCCACCCATGAACACTTTTTGAAAAATATTTTATTAGAATTAAATGGATGCCTGAGACTATATGGAATCTATAAATATAGGGCTAGGATGCTATTGTGAAAGGGATCTTGGAGACCAAATCTTGGATCAAGAAGCTACGCTGTGTAGGGTCCTACCATGTTTCATCTCCGTTTTCATTATGATTTCATTTTATTTATTCCTACCCTATTATTATCTCATCAGTATGATAAGGGAGTAAACCCACCTTGTTCTAGGGTTATGTAATAGAAGTAGGAAGGTTCTATTGGATTGATTTCATTTTCTTTATTCTTTTATTTGGTTTTTCAGAATTCTTTAATCAATTTCGAATCCCTTTATTTTACTTTTATCACGACCATTGGAATTTGAATCTGAATGGAACTTTAAAATTTCACAAATGAAAACCCTAAAAGGAGGCATGACCATTGTAAAATTTAGGGTAATCATGTTTAAATATGGTATTGAAACAAACATGATTAAGTGAAACCCTAAATTACTTTACCCGTGGAAATAGGGGATTACTACATTGAATAGGGGATACCTTGAACATTAGATTTCCCCCATCTCGACTCTAAAAAAAATCATTGATTAATAAACTTATTTTCTAAAAATCCAATTGTACATAAACCCTAACACTATAAATTGTAGACATAACTTTCAAATATGATTTCAAACCAAATAATATATCTACTCCATCTTCATTATTCTTTATTCAAACTGTTTTCAAAACCCCAATATCACTATTCACCTCTTTCTTATTTTTAATTAAAGAAAATATTTTGAAAACCTAAATAACATAATTCATTTTTTTGTGGGTTTGACCGTAAACATTCATAATACTACATTTTAATTAATTGAGAATCACAGTTTTAGTTTTAATAAATTTTTTTATTTTGATTAGACCCATATGGAAATAATAATGCAATTCAAGCCTATCAAAACTAGTTCCATTTTTTAGGATAGTTACAAGTTAGTTTTTAGGTTTATTTTAATTTTTAATTTTTTTTATTTTAATTTCTTTGTTTACATAGGGTGTATTCATTCTATGGATTTAAGTTTTTGAATTTTTAAATGTATGACCACAACACATGAAAAAAATGAAAAGAGGTTTTTGTCTTCAATCCCAAACTAGAGAAAATATTATAGAAGAACAAGGAAGATACAATCATGGATGGACCATAGAAATATATAGCTATTATAGGAGTTCTTAAATTTGATCTAGGTATGTGGAAGCTCACAGAATACATGTGGCCATCAAACACATGATTGAAATAGAGCATCCTGGCACCTCTTTTGGATGAAAACCACTTTGATATTAAACTATAAATCATCTATATGATCTCAAAAAACATTAAATTCATTGGACTGCGACATAAAGATTCGAACACACATCTAGGAACTTCTTAGAGCTTGGCAACACATTCCAATTCCAGAATGTTTCAAGAAATGCAGTAAGACACAATATTTTTCTAATTTCATTACATGAGAGTGATCAAGATTGGATCCAATGCTCGCATTCACATTGGATAAGTATCACATTAAACCAATAGCCGATGTGACCAATATGACTCAAAGTGTGTGTTCTCAATTTAAAATGACATTTTAGTAGAAAACATAAGTGAGAAAATCAAAACCAAGAAAAATCATTTGGATTTTTTTGATAATTTAGGAAAATAATCCATAAATAATTTGTGACATGTAGGAATCATATGCACCTCAATCTGATGCACGATGTGACCAATATGACTCTAAGTGTGTCTTTTTATTTAAAATTGATATTTTAGTAAAAAGGAAAATTGACATACTAAAAACTGATAAAAGAAATTAATATTGTTTTTATACTTTAGTAAAATGATCCATAAGTAATTTTTCATGTGTAGGAATTAGTCGCACCTCAATATGACACACAGTGTGTTCGGTACGATTCAAATTTTGTATTTTCAGTTTAAAATTGACATTTTAGTTGAAAACACATGTCACATACTAAAAACGAGGAAAAAACATTTGAATTGTTTCTACACATTATTAAAATGATCCATAAGTCATTTTGGATGTATAGAAATAAAACTCACCTCAATCTGATACATAGTGTTCTTGATATAACTCGAACTATCCGTTATCAGTTGAAAATTAACAATTTAGTTCAAAATGTGTATCACTCATTTAAAACTGAGAAAATATTCTTAGATATTCTTAATAATTTAGTAAAACTATTCATAAGTCATTTTTGACATGTAAGAATTAGTATCACATCAAACCAACACATGATGTGACTAGTATGACTCAAAGTGCATGTTTTTAGTTAAAAATGAAATTTTGTAAAAAACTAAACTGTCATGCTCAAAACTAAGTAAATTTATTCATATTGTTTTGATAAATTAGGAAAAATATACATAAGTCATTTTTGATTCGTAATGATTAGCTACACCTCAATCTGACACACGATGTGACCAGTATGACTCCGTGTGATTATTTTTTATTTAAAATTGGCATTTTAGTAAAAAAGACAAGTGGCATACTCAAAACTGATAAAAATCATTCTTATTATCATGATACTTTATAAAAAATATCAATAAGACATTTATGACATTTACGAATCATCCTCACCTTAATAAAATTCATGTTGTGACTAGTATAACTCAAAGTGTCTCTTATGAGTCTAAAATTGATACTTTAGTTCAAAACGTGTGTCACTCTATAAAAACCAAGAAAACATGATTGGATTGTCTTAATACTCTAGGAAAAATATTCATAAGAAATTTTTTATCTTTATGAATCATTTTCACCTAAAAATGATACACTATGTGTACAATATGACAAAAAGTGCGTGTTTTTAGTTTAAAATGAAATTTTAGTAAAAAACACAATTGACATACTAAAAACTAATAAAACACTTTTTGATGATTTTCATTCTATTGGAAAATTATCCATATACCATTTTTGATGTGTAGGAATCAACTACACCTCAATCCGACATACAGTGTGACCGGTATGACACAAAGTGTCCGTTATAAGTTTAAAATTGAAATTTTATTAATGTATTATTTCATAATTTTGTATAATTTATTTCTTTATAATATCACTAACATAATAATTGTTTTTATATGATGTTGGACTCTATTTCTCTAATTGGGGTGGTCTCTTGGTAGCTGATACAACGATCGAGATTTTTGAGAGGGGGTTGGGTGCCAAAGATAACGAAACCATTGATGTATTTGAATGTTTGTGATAAATTGTACTAGCTAATGTAATTGTATAATTTTTTTGAGATTTCTATAATATAATATTTTTTTATATTATATTTAATTTTTATTTAAATTAAATTATTAATTTTCTATATACTTTATTTGTTGCTACTGTCTATATTTGGTGATAGTATTTATTGCTATAGTGTGCTGCAATTTTAACAACACATTGTAGTAGCATGAAATTTATCAGTTCTAGAATCAGCACTGATAAATGGGAACCCTCATTTGTGATAGAATAGTGTTGATAAAGGACCACATTTATTAGCACTTTTTATCACATATAAATCCCCCATTTATCAGTTCTTTTATAGCACTAAAAAGGGACCCTTTTGACGATTCTTAGATCAAAAACACTTTTTACCACCACTGAAGAATTTTTCTAGTGCTGTTAAAATACTTTTCTCTAGTAGTGTGAACCATGGATGGGTCTGGCTATACTGTGGAGATGATTTCTATGGAATGGGAAAGATAGTTGTGACATGGGGTCCGAGAGGTGGATTGTTTGTGCCATGACCAATTTTAACCAGGCTATAATGCGGTGAAGTGGCTGAATTATAGGCCTTCCATTTGGCTAAGATCTATTTTGTGGAGGTGGAGGTTATTGTGTGGAGTTATAAAGGGGTGATTTTTGTGGTTCTCCTTTTTTTGTGGGTATTTGTTGCATAGTACATGGGTTGCACCATGGAATTGTGATGGAAGAATAGTATTTGGGAATGGTTTACACCAGGGTTTCTGTAGGCCAGTTTGATCAGGGGTGATTGCAGTGTAGTGTAATGGGTTGTGTCATAATCTTTGGTAAAAACATGATAACTTTAGTATGGATGAGGGTTCTACACTGTGGTCTTATATTTTTCAGATTTTTTAGAAATACCCAACTTTCCTCCAAATCAGTTATTCTTCCAATTTTCTATTTTAAACCTTAGGAACCTAAGGGAGTGTTTCTAATGCCTTTAATCCACCTTTTGATCATATTCAACCCAAGGAATTGGGAGATCAATTCTTGGTGTATTATTTATATTCTTGAGGTAGGTGTCTCTATAAAAAGGTTCTAACTCATGAATTACTTAAAGTTATTGTAAATTCCTTTGTTTTGTTTTAATAAATGGATGAGTTTGATATCAATGGGGTTTTGTGTACAGTGGTATATGTTTTTAAAGGGGTTTTGATTTAAAAAAGGATTTGGATGAAATATTTGTTGATGAAATTCCATTAAGGTGTGTTTGATTCTAAAATGGGTTTTCAAGTATTAAATCTATAAATATTCACTAGAAAAATGTTTTTATAAAATCTGATCATGGATTTCAAATGGTGTTGACAAGTATAGAACATTGGGAACCTTGGGTGAATCAGGAAATGGACTTGTCACTCTTAGTCTATGGTATGCCACTAGAGGGTAGATATCCAGATACTATGTGTTATGAATCAATATTTTTTGGATTCACATGATACCTATATAAGTGATTTATTTTAAGTCTGATTACTTATTTCAATAGGTTAGAGCCTAAATTGTGTGATTTTTCATTTATTCTTGGTTTTAAACATGATGGTATATTTTATGGTTGGTTTATCACTTTTTTATCATATGTAATATCCATGGATTGTTTTTAATATGCTTACATGCTTTGTCACCTATAATTATCATATTCCATGTTAGTGTAAATATGAATGGATTTTATGAAAAAACTAAAGGATTCTTAACATAATGGTTATATTTTTTAAATTATTTATAAACTTTTTTTTGTTTTAAAGATAGAACTAACATTTTTATGGTATTAGAATTTGTAAAGATTCTTTAGTGAAATATTACTAGGAATTATTCTTACAACTTACTTTTTATTTTGGTAATTTTTAGATGTAGTTTTGTAGGACTCAGGTAAAGGGAAGAGCGTCATGTAGTTATATATCTTCTCTTGGTTGTTGTCACCTTCATGGTGGGATAGTTTGGTGGAGATGGAAGGTCACATGGAGATTATCATTTGGTGTTTCTTATTTTACAATATGGTTTATCCCATTGGTCTTGAAATTTGTGCGTCAAGGTTGAATATTTTTCTTCCACTTTGAAATCTGTTTGTTCTTCGATTATACATGAGACTTGTGTTTTTTTCACATCAACATGTGGAATACCTTCTTGGTAGACATTCCTAGTTTACCTATGTTTTTTATTTTAAAAAAATGGTATGTGATGGGTTTACCCATCCTAAATAGCTATGAAACTACTTGGGTTTAGTTGGATGTCCTTGGTAGACATGAATTAGGACTATCAAATTTTTTTTAGTAAGTACATGAGGGTGCCTGACTAGCTCACTTCACCGTATGAACTCAAGTTACCATGGGCAGTCAAGGATTTTTTTCCAAGCATGATATTGGTGGTTGAGGTTATTTTAACAAAATATATTTGGGGTTTATTCGGATGGACCTATTCCTTTTTTTGTTTTGACTTCCATTCATAGAATCTATGATTTCTTTAAATAATTATTACTTAAAGGAATTAATATATATTTAGGAAGTTTCTTATATGATTTGGGATTTTTATCTTAAGATTATTGGTTATTATCTTGTATTTATTAGGCAATTCCTCCTTGAAGAGATTTTCATAATTTTAATGAGGAAACTATGGGAAAAGATCTACATACAAATCCTCCAGTGTACCCTTCATTAGTGGAAGCTATAATACACACTATCCAAACTCTAGGTCATGTGGTTGTTGGATCATAGGGATGAATGGTGGATCATGGATCAGAATTCACTAATTAGAATCAACCCATCTTCCTTGGTTATAAAGGACCCCAAGAATATGAGAAATTTATTAAGTGTATTGAAAGGATCTTCCATTTTCTAAAAAATATTGAGGACTTTAAGGTGGATTCTTCCACATATATTCTTGAAGTACTAAGAATGAGACGGTGGGAATACATCATGAAAGTGAGGTTGCATAAAGATTTTACCCGGTTTTCTTTCAAGAAACCCTTCAATAAGAAGTTTTATCCTAAAACATTGTATGTGGAAAATACTTGGGAATTTATAACCTTGGAGAAAGGTGAGTGTATAGTTTTGGAGTATTCCACCTATTTATCTGAGTTAGTGCACCTAGAACCCGATCTTCTTAAAAATGATTACCTTAATTCTCGAAGTTTTGATATGGGTCTGAGGGTTGATATTCAGTGAATGTTGACTCTATTATGCCTTCTGACCTTTGTGGAGGCGGTAGAAAAATAGGCTATGAATGAGGTAGACATAGCTGGGAGAATAATTTTGGGTGGAGATTTGGTTGATGTAACTATTATAAATGGTGTGTCTTCTAGATAGAAAATAAAATGAAAGGGTGCTCATTTTTATTTGGGATTTTAATGGTTTCATTAGGAAAACATCAGGTTGTTTTCTATCAATGTGAATGGCCTGGCCATATCATGCATAACTATATGGAAGATATAACACCATGAAAATTCCATTATGTTATTAATAAAAATATTATTTTATAATTAATTTTTTATTATGAGAACATATAAATACATTTACATTTCATAATAACTTTACACATCATGTATAAATATAACCAAGCACAATAAATGGATTATTTAATGATATAATCAAAATTTTATTATTTTTTTGGAGATTATAAACACATTCTATTAAAACAATATTTTATGATAAATGTATAAGTATTAAATTAAATTTATTTTCATGAAATAATATTATAAAACACTTTTTAAAATTATAATAGATTTTAATAAATTCCTAAATAATTTTTATAGTGTCTAGAATGTTTATTTTTTAATGAAACTGCTAAATGTCAATAAATGAGGATTTTTATTTAAAAGTTAAAATTCTATTATTTAGAGAATTATTTTGATAAAATAAACTAATTTTTTGGGCATAGAACACCAAAATTATCTTAGGGTGATTTTTTGGGAATTTTTTGACAGGGATTATTTTTTGGTGAAAAAGTAAAAGTTGCTACTTTATAAAGCACTGAAATTTTATGACATCAATATTATTTCAGAAAGAATAAAAATTTATGAAAAATTTTATTTAATAAAAGTATAATTTATTAAGTATAAAAATTAATCTGAAAATATTAATTTTAATTTAGAAATTTATACCTTACATTTTGTAACCAAAAATTAGAATTTTAAGAAAATAATTATTTTTTGGATTCCGCATATTAATTAGGTTGTATAGAAGGTAAGTTTTGAATTAAGGTTCCTTTGAATGTCCAAAAAATATCTCCCACTCATTAATAATCCAAAAAAATGGTTGTAATTGACATTATATATAATTGGTTTGATTATATAATAAAATAACCTATATTTTAACCCTTTAAACCACCCCTCCTCAAGTATAAATATCCCCTTTCCATCATCACATTCCACACCAAAATTTTTATCATGATTTATCTCTTAATATCCTTATGAATATTAACTAAAAGGTGGTTCCAAGGTTCCAAGGAGTCTTTATATAGCATTAAGAAGTAACCTTCTTAGGTAGATGATATTTTCCTCCACTTCTTTCAATTCATGTTCTTATTTTTTCTAGGACTTTGATTCTCAATTTATTATGTTATCAAGTGATTTTAAATACCCTAATTATTTTCAATTTTATGTATTATTAATGAGAGACAACATTTCCCTCTCATTATATCTTTTTTCCTAAGTCGTTACTCTGTCGAAATATGGGTTCCTCACTCTTCTTTTACAACTATTGATAAGTGAATTTATTATATATATATATATATATATATATTTGATATTAAAATACAGTGATTTTTATGATTTAATTGTTAATTCATTCATATATCCCTGGTGTTTTTTTATATTTTTCAGGATGCAACTGGTTATGGAAATTGAGTAAAAGGTGCTAAAATGACAAATAATTCCATAAAATGAAGGTCTTCATAAAATATATTGATCATGGAGCACTTACAAGGCACATAACATAAGAAACAATTTAAAACGAGGCTCCTAGAGAAGAAAAATGACATTAATCATCATATATTGTATCAGTGCAAGTCATTAATACACTATAGTTCATGAAGTGGAGGCAGTAATCCATTAAAGAATTTGATATGTTTCACCACGTGACACATATGTGTCATGTCATGACATAATTGATGATGCCAAAAAATGATGCATGTCATGAATATGATACATGTGGTGCAAGATTGACACATGGTGTAATCACTACATGATATAAAAAAGGCCAAGAGGGGATAAAAATGTCAAGATTCGATGTATCTTCAATTTTTGACCTTTTTTTGAGAACTAGGACCCACCCATGAACACTTTTTGAAAAATATTTTATTAGAATTAAATGGATGCTTGAGACTATATGGAATCTATAAATATAGGGCTAGGATGCTATTGTGAAAGGGATCTTGGAGACCAAATCTTGGATCAAGAAGCTACGCTGTGTAGGGTCCTACCAAGTTTCATCTCCGTTTTCATTATGATTTCATTTTATTTATTCCTACCCTATTATTATCTCATCAGTATGATAAGGGAGTAAACCCACCTTGTTCTAGGGTTATTTAATAGAAGTAGGAAGGTTCTATTGGATTGATTTCGTTTTCTTTATTCTTTTATTTGGTTTTTCATAATTCTTTAATCAATTTCGAATCCCTTTATTTTACTTTTATCACGACCATTGGAATTTTAATCTGAATGGAACTTTAAAATTTCACAAATGAAAACCCTGAAAGGAGGCATGACCATTGTAAAATTTAGGGTAATCAGGTTTAAATATGGTATTGAAACAAACATGATTAAGTGAAACCCTAAATTACTTGACCCATGGAAATAGGGGATTACTACATTGAATAGGGGATACCTTGAACATTGGATTTCCCCCATCTCGACTCTAAAAAAAATCATTGATTTATAAACTTATTTTCTAAAAATCCAATTGTACATAAACCCTAACACTATAAATTGTAGACATAACTTTCAAATATGATTTCAAACCAAATAATCTATCTACTCCATCTTCATTATTCTTTATTCAAACTGTTTTCAAAACCCCAATATCACTATTCACCACTTTCTTATTTTTAATTAAAGAAAATATTTTGAAAACCTAAATAACATAATTCATTATTTTTGTGGGTTTGACCGTAAACATTCATAATACTACATTTTAATTAATTGAGAATCACAGTTTTAGTTTTAATAATTTTTTTTATTTTGATTAGACCCATATGGAAATAATAATGCAATTCAAGCCTATCAAAACTAGTTCCAATTTTTAGGATAGTTACAAGTTAGTTTTTAGGTTTATTTTAATTTTTAATTTTTTTTATTTTAATTTCTTTGTTTACATAGGGTGTATTCATTCTATGGATTTAAGTTTTTGAATTTTTAAATGTATGACCACAACACATGAAAAAAATGAAAAGAGGTTTTTTTCTTCAATCCCAAACTAGAGAAAATATTATAGAAGAACAAGGAAGATACAATCATGGATGGACCATAAAAATATATAGCTATTATAGGAGTTCTTAAATTTGATCTAGGTATGTGGAAGCTCACAGAATACATGTGGCCATCAAACACAGGATTGAAATAGAGCATCCTGGCACCTCTTTTGGATGAAAACCACTTTGATATTAAACTATAAATCATCTATATGATCTCAAAAAACATTAAATTCATTGGACTGCGACATAAAGATTCGAACACACATCTAGGAACTTCTTAGAGCTTGGCAACACATTCCAATTCCAGAATGTTTCAAGAAATGTAGTAAGACACAATATTTTTCTAATTTCATTACATGAGAGTGATCAAGATTGGATCCAATGCTCGCATTCACATTGGATAAGTATCACATTAAACCAATAGCCGATGTGACCAATATGACTCAAAGTGTGCGTTCTCAATTTAAAATGACATTTTAGTAGAAAACACAAGTGAGAAACTCAAAACCAAGAAAAATCATTTGGATTTTTTTGATAATTTAGTAAAATAATCCATAAATAATTTGTGACATGTAGGAATCATATGCACCTCAATCTGATGCACGATGTGACCAATATGACTCTAAGTGTGTCTTTTTATTTAAAATTGATATTTTAGTAAAAAGGAAAATTGACATACTAAAAACTGATAAAAGAAATTAATATTGTTTTTATACTTTAGTAAAATGATCCATAAGTAATTTTTCATGTGTAGGAATTAGCCGCACCTCAATATGACACACAGTGTGTTCGGTACGATTCAAAGTTTGTATTTTCAGTTTAAAATTGACATTTTAGTTGAAAACACATGTCACATACTCAAAACGAGGAAAAAACATTTGAATTGTTTTTACACATTATTAAAATGATCCATAAGTCATTTTGGATGTATAGAAATTAAACTCACCTCAATCTGATACATAGTGTTCTTGATATAACTCAAACTATCCGTTATCATTTGAAAATTAACAATTTAGTTCAAAATGTGTATCACTCATTTAAAACTGAGAAAATATTCTTAGATATTCTTAATAATTTAGTAAAACTATTCATAAGTCATTTTTGACATGTAAGAATTAGTATCACATCAAACCAACACATGATGTGACTAGTATGACTCAAAGTGCATGTTTTTAGTTAAAAATGAAATTTTTTAAAAAACTAAACTGTCATGCTCAAAACTAAGTAAATTTATTCATATTGTTTTGATAAATTAGGAAAAATATACATAAGTCATTTTTGATTCGTAATGATTAGCTACACCTCAATCTGACACACGATGTGACCAGTATGACTCCGTGTGATTATTTTTTATTTAAAATTTGCATTTTAGTAAAAAAGACAAGTAACATACTCAAAACTGATAAAAATCATTCTTATTATATTGGTACTTTATAAAAAATATCAATAAGACATTTATGACATTTACGAATCATCCTCACCTTAATAAAATTCATGTTGTGACTAGTATAACTCAAAGTGTCTCTTATGAGTCTAAAATTGATACTTTAGTTCAAAACTTGTGTCACTCAATAAAAACCAAGAAAACATGATTGGATTGTCTTAATACTCTAGGAAAAATATTCATAAGAAATTTTTTATGTTTATGAATCATTTTCACCTAAAAATGATTCACTATGTGTACAATATGACAAAAAGTGCGTGTTTTTAGTTTAAAATGAAATTTTAGTAAAAAACACAATTGACATACTAAAAACTAATAAAACACTTTTAGATGATTTTGATTCTATTGGAAAATTATCCATATACCATTTTTGATGTGTAGGAATCAACTACACCTCAATCCGACATACAGTGTGACCGGTATGACACAAAGTGTCCGTTATAAGTTTAAAATTGAAATTTTATTAATGTATTATTTCATAATTTTGTATAATTTATTTCTTTATAATATCACTAACATAATAATTGTTTTTATATGATGTTGGACTCTATTTCTCTAATTGGGGTGGTCTCTTGGTAGCTGATACAACGATCAAGATTTTTGAGAGGGGGTTGGGTGCCAAAGATAACGAAACCATTGATGTATTTGAATGTTTGTGATAAATTGTACTAGCTAATGTAATTGTATAATTTTTTTGAGATTTCTATAATATAATATTTTTTTATATTATATTTAATTTTTATTTAAATTAAATTATTAATTTTCTATATACTTTATTTGTTGCTACTATCTATATTTGGTGATAGTATTTATTGCTATAGTGTGCTGCAATTTTAACAACACATTGTAGTAGCATGAAATTTATCAGTTTTAGAATCAGCGCTGATAAATGGGAACCCTCATTTGTGCTAGAATAGTGTTGATAAAGGCCCACATTTATTAGCACTTTTTATCACATATAAATCCCCCATTTATCAGTTCTTTTATAGCACTAAAAAGGGACCCTTTTGACGATTCTTAGATCAAAAACACTTTTTACCACCACTGATGAATTTTTCTAGTGCTGTTAAAATACTTTTCTCTAGTAGTGTGAACCATGGATGGGTCTGGCTATACTGTGGAGATTATTTCTATGGAATGGGAAATATAGTTGTGACATGGGGTCCGAGAGGTGGATTGTTTGTGCCATGACCAATTTTAAACAGGCTATAATGCGGTGAAGTGGCTGAATTATAGGCCTTCCATTTGGCTAAGATCTATTTTGTGGAGGTGGAGGTTATTGTGTGGAGTTATAAAGGGGTGATTTTTGTGGTTCTCCTTTTTTTGTGGGTATTTGTTGCATGGTACATGGGTTGCACCATGGAATTGTGATGGAAGAATAGTATTTGGGAATGGTCTACACCAGGGTTTCTGTAGGCTAGTTTGATCAGGGGTGATTGCAGTGTAGTGTAATGGGTTGTGTCATAATCTTTGGTAAAAACATGATAACTGTAGTATGGATTAGGGTTCTACACTGTGGTCTTATATTTTTCAGATTTTTTAGAAATACCCAACTTCCCTCCAAATCAGTTATTCTTCCAATTTTCTATTTTAAACCTTAGGAACCTAAGGGAGTGTTTCTAATGCCTTTAATCCACATTTTGATCATATTCAACCCAAGGCCTTGGGAGATCATTTCTTGGTGTATTATTTATATTCTGGAGGTAGGTGTCTCTATAAAAAGGTTCTAACTCATGAATTACTTAAAGTTATTGTAAATTCCTTTGTTTTGTTTTAATAAATGGATGAGTTTGATATCAATGGGGTTTTGTGTACAGTGGTACATGTTTTTAAAGGGGTTTTGATTTAAAAAAGGATTTGGATGAAATATTTGTTGATGAAATTCCATTAAGGTGTGTTTGATTCTAAAATGAGTTTTCAAGTATTAAATCTATAAATATTCACTATAAAAATGTTTTTATAAAATCTGATCATGGATTTCAAATGGTGTTGACAAGTATAGAACATTGGGAACCTTGGGTGAATCAGGAAATGGACTTGTCACTCTTAGTCTATGGTATTCCACTAGAGGGTAGATATCAAGATACTATGTGTTATGAATCAATATTTTTTGGATTCACATGATACCTATATAAGTGATTTATTTTAAGTCTGATTACTTATTTCAATAGGTTAGAGCCTAAATTGTGTGATTTTTCATTTATTCTTGGTTTTAAACATGATGGTATATTTTATGGTTGGTTTATCACTTTTTTATCATATGGAATATCCATGGATTGTTTTTAATATGCTTACATGCTTTGTCACCAATAATTATCATATTCCATGTTAGTGTAAATATGAATGGATTTTATGAAAAAACTAAAGGATTCTTTACATAATGGTTATATTTTTTAAATTATTTATAAACTTTTTTTTTTGTTTTAAAGATAGAACTAACATTTTCATGGTATTAGAATTTGTAAAGATTCTTTAGTGAAATATTACTCGGAATTATTCTTACAACTTACTTTTTATTTTGGTAATTTTTAGATGTAGTTTTGTAGGACTCAGGTAAAGGGAAGAGCGTCATGTAGTTATATATCTTCTCTTGGTTGTTGTCACCTTCATGGTGGGATAGTTTGGTGGAGATGGAAGGTCACATGGAGATTATCCTTTGGTGTTTCTTATTTTACAATATGGTTTATCCCATTGGTCTTGAAGTTTTTGCGTCAAGGTTGAATATTTTTCTTCTACTTTGAAATCTGTTTGTTCTTCGATTATACATGAGACTTGTGTTTTTTTCACATCAACATGTGGAATACCTTCTTGGGAGACATTCCTAGTTTACCTATGTTTTTTATTTTAAAAAAATGGTATGTGAGGGGTTTACCCATCCTAAATAGCTATGAAACTACTTGGGTTTAGTTGGATGTCCTTGGTAGACATGAATTAGGACTATCAAAAAAATTTTAGTAAGTACAGGGGGGTGCCTGACTAGCTCACTTCACCGTATGAACTCAAGTTACCATGGGCAGTCAAGGATTTTTTTCCAAGCATGATATTGGTGGTTGAGGTTATTTTAACAAAATATATTTGGGGTTTATTCGGATGGACCTATTCCTTTTTTTGTTTTGACTTCCATTCATAGAATCTATGATTTCTTTAAATTATTATTACTTAAAGGAATTAATATATATTTAGGAAGTTTCTTATATGATTTGGGATTTTTATCTTAAGATTATTTGTTATTATCTTGTATTTATTAGGCAATTCCTCCTTGAAGAGATCTTCATAATTTTAATGAGGAAACTATGGGAAAAGATCTACATACAAATCCTCCAGTGTACCCTTCTTTAGTGGAAGCTATAATACACACTATCCAAACTCTAGGTCATGTGGTTGTTGGATCATAGGGATGAATGGTGGATCATGGATCAGAATTCACTAATTAGAATCCAACCATCTTCCTTGGTTATAAAGGACCCCAAGAATATGAGAAATTTATTAAGTGTATTGAAAGGATCTTCCGTTTTCTAAAAAATATTGAGGACTCTAAGGTGGATTCTTCCACATATATTCTTGAAGTACTAAGAATGAGACGGTGGGAATACATCATGAAAGTTAGGTTGCATAAATATTTTACCCGGTTTTCTTTCAAGAAACCCTTCAATAAGAAGTTTTATCCTAAAACATTGTATGTGGAAAATACTTGGGAATTTATAACCTTAGAGAAAGGTGAGTGTATAGTTTTGGAGTATTCCACCTATTTATCTTAGTTAGTGCACCTAGAACCCTATCTTCTTAAAAATGATTACCTTAATTCTTGAAGTTTTGATATGGGTCTGAGGGTTGATATTCAGTGAATGTTGATTCTATTATGCCTTCTGACCTTTGTGGAGGCGGTAGAAAAATAGGCTACGAATGAGGTAGACATAGCTGGGAGAATAATTTTGGGTAAAGATTTGGTTGATGTAACTATTATAAATGGTGTGAATTCTAGATAGAAAAGAAAATGAAAGGGTGCTCATTTTTATTTGGGATTTTAAGGGTTTCATTAGGAAAACATCATGTTGTTTTCTATCAATGTGAATGGCCTGGCCATATCATGCATAACTATATGGAAGATATAACACCATGAAAATTCCATTATGTTATTAATAAAAATATTATTTTATAATTAATTTTTTATTATGAGAACATATAAATACTTTTACATTTCATAATAACTTTACACATCATGTATAAATATAACCAAGCACAATAAATGGATTATTTAATGATATAATCAAAATTTTATTATTTTTTTGGAGAATATAAACACATTCTATTAAAAAAATATTTTATGATAAATGTATAAGTCTTAAATTAAATTTATTTTCATGAAATAATATTATAAAACACTTTTTAAAATTATAATAGATTTTAATAAACTCCTAAATAATTTTTATAGTGTCTAGAATGTTTATTTTTTAATGAAACTGTTAAATGTCAATAAATGAGGATTTTTATTTAAAAGTTAAAATTCTATTATTTAGAGAATTATTTTGATAAAATAAACTAATTTTTTGGGCATAGAACACCAAAATTATCTTAGGGTGATTTTTTGGGAATTTTTTGACAGGGATTATTTTTTGGTGAAAAAGTAAAAGTTGCTACTTTATAAAGCACTGAAATTTTATGACATCAATATTATTTCAGAAAGAATAAAAATTTATGAAAAATTTTATTTAATAAATGTATAATTTATTAAGTATAAAAATTAATCAGAAAATATTAATTTTAATTTAGAAATTTATACCTTACATTTTGTAACCAAAAATTAGAATTTTAAGAAAATAATTATTTTTTGGATTCTGCATATTAATTAGGTTGTATAGAAGGTAAGTTTTGAATTAATGTTCCTTTGAATGTCCAAAAAATATCTCCCACTCATTAATAATCCAAAAAAATGGTTGTAATTGACATTATATATAATTGGTTTGATTATATAATAAAATAACCTATATTTTAACCCTTTAAACCACCCCTCCTCAAGTATAAATATCCCCTTTCCATCATCACATTCCACACCAAAATTTTTATCATGATTTATCTCTTAATATCCTTATGAATATTAACTAAAAGGTGGTTCCAAGGTTCCAAGGAGTCATTATATAGCATTAAGAAGTAACCTTCTTAGGTAGATGATCTTTTCCTCCACTTCTTTCAATTCATGTTCTTATTTTTTCTAGGACTTTGATTCTCAATTTATTATGTTATCAAGTGATTTTAAATACCCTAATTATTTTCAATTTTATGTCTTGTTAATGAGAGACAACATTTCCCTCTCATTATATCTTTTTTCCTAAGTCGTTACTCTGTCGAAATATGGGTTCCTCACTCCTCTTTTACAACTATTGATAAGTGAATTTATTATATATATATATATATATATATGATATTAAAATACAGTGATTTTTATGATTTAATTTTTAATTCATTCATATATCCCTGGTGTTTTTTTATATTTTTCAGGATGCAACTGGTTATGGAAATTGAGTAAAAGGAGCTAAAATGACAAATAATTCCATAAAATGAAGGTCTTCATAAAATATATTGATCATGGAGCACTTACAAGGCACATAACATAAGAACCAATTTAAAACGAGGCTCCTAGAGAAGAAAAATGACATTAATCATCATATATTGTATCAGTGCAAGTCATTAATACACTATAGTTCATGAAGTGGAGGAAGTAATCCATTAAAGAATTTGATATGTTTCACCACGTGACACATATGTGTCATGTCATGACATAAGTGATGATGCCAAAAAATGATGCATGTCATGAATATGATACATGTGGTGCAAGATTGACACATGGTGTAATCACTACATGATATAAAAAAGGCCAAGAGGGGATAAAAAATGTCAATATTCGATGTATCTTCAATTTTTGACCTTTTTTTGAGAACTAGGACCCACCCATGAACACTTTTTGAAAAATATTTTATTAGAATTAAATGGATTCTTGAGACTATATGGAATCTATAAATATAGGGCTAGGATGCTATTGTGAAAGGGATCTTGGAGACCAAATCTTGGATCAAGAAGCTACGCTGTGTAGGGTCCTACCAAGTTTCATCTCCGTTTTCATTATGATTTCATTTTATTTATTCCTACCCTATTATTATCTCATCAGTATGATAAGGGAGTAAGCCCACCTTGTTCTAGGGTTATGTAATAGAAGTAGGAAGGTTCTATTGGATTGATTTCGTTTTCTTTATTCTTTTATTTGGTTTTTCAGAATTCTTTAATCAATTTCGAATCCCTTTATTTTACTTTTATCACGACCATTGGAATTTGAATCTGAATTGAACTTTAAAATTTCACAACTGAAAACCCTAAAAGGAGGCATGACCATTGTAAAATTTAGGGTAATCAGGTTTAAATATGGTATTGAAACAAACATGATTAAGTGAAACCCTAAATTACTTGACCCGTGGAAATAGGGGATTACTACATTGAATAGGGGATACCTTGAACATTGGATTTCCCCCATCTCGACTCTAAAAAAATCATTGATCAATAAACTTATTTTCTAAAAATCCAATTGTACATAAACCCTAACACTATAAATTGTAGACATAACTTTCAAATATTATTTCAAACCAAATAATCTATCTACTCCATCTTCATTATTCTTTATTCAAACTGTTTTCAAAACCCCAATATCACTATTCACCTCTTTCTTATTTTTAATTAAAGAAAATATTTTGAAAACCTAAATAACATAATTCATTATTTTTGTGGGTTTGACGGTAAACATTCATAATACTACATTTTAATTAATTGAGAATCACAGTTTTTGTTTTAATAAAATTTTTTATTTTGATTAGACCCATATGGAAATAATAATGCAATTCAAGCCTATCAAAACTAGTTCCATTTTTTAGGATAGTTACAAGTTAGTTTTTAGGTTTATTTTAATTTTTAATTTTTTTTATTTTAATTTCTTTGTTTATATAGGGTGTATTCATTCTATGGATTTATGTTTTTGAATTTTTAAATGTATGACCACAACACCTGAAAAAAATGAAAAGAGGTTTTTGTCTTCAATCCCAAACTAGAGAAAATATTATAGAAGAACAAGGAAGATACAATCATGGATGGACCATAGAAATATATAGCTATTATAGGAGTTCTTAAATTTGATCTAGGTATGTGGAAGCTCACAGAATACATGTGGCCATCAAACACAGGATTGAAATAGAGCATCCTGGCACCTCTTTTGGATGAAAACCACTTTGATATTAAACTATAAATCATCTATATGATCTCAAAAAACATTAAATTCATTGGACTGCAACATAAAGATTCGAACACACATCTAGGAACTTCTTAGAGCTTGGCAACACATTCCAATTCCAGAATGTTTCAAGAAATGCAGTAAGACACAATATTTTTCTAATTTCATTACATGAGAGTGATCAAGATTGGATCCAATGCTCGCATTCACATTGGATAAGTATCACATTAAACCAATAGCCGATGTGACCAATATGACTCAAAGTGTGTGTTCTCAATTTAAAATGACATTTTAGTAGAAAACACAAGTGAGAAACTCAAAACCAAGAAAAATAATTTGGATTTTTTTGATAATTTAGGAAAGTAATCCATAAATAATTTGTGAAATGTAGGAATCATACGCACCTCAATCTGATGCACTATGTGACCAATATGACTCTAAGTGTGTCTTTTTATTTAAAATTGATATTTTAGTAAAAAGGAAAATTGACATACTAAAAACTGATAAAAGAAATTAATATTGTTTTTATACTTTAGTAAAATGATCCATAAGTAATTTTTCATGTGTAGGAATTAGCCGCACCTCAATATGACACACAGTGTGTTCGGTACGATTCAAAGTTTGTATTTTCAGTTTAAAATTGACATTTTAGTTGAAAACACATGTCACATACTCAAAACAAGGAAAAAACATTTGAATTGTTTTTACACATTATTAAAATGATCCATAAGTCATTTTGGATGTATAGAAATAAAACTCACCTCAATCTGATACATAGTGTTCTTGATATAACTCAAACTATCCGTTATCAATTGAAAATTAACAATTTAGTTCAAAATGTGTATCACTCATTTAAAACTGAGAAAATATTCTTAGATATTCCTAATAATTTAGTAAAACTATTCATAAGTCATTTTTGACATGTAATAATTAGTATCACATCAAACCAACACATGATGTGACTAGTATGACTCAAAGTGCATGTTTTTAGTTAAAAATGAAATTTTGTAAAAAACTAAACTATCATGCTCAAAACTAAGTAAATTTATTCATATTGTTTTGATAAATTAGGAAAAATATACATAAGTCATTTTTGATTCGTAATGATTAGCTACACCTCAATCTGACACACGATGTGACCAGTATGACTCCGTGTGATAATTTTTTATTTAAAATTGGCATTTTAGTAAAAAAGACAAGTGACATACTCAAAACTGATAAAAATCATTCTTATTATCATGATACTTTATAAAAAATATCAATAAGACATTTATGACATTTACGAATCATCCCCACCTTAATAAAATTCATGTTGTGACTAGTATAACTCAAAGTGTCTCTTATGAGTCTAAAATTGATACTTTAGTTCAAAACATGTGTCACTCAATAAAAACCAAGAAAACATGATTGGATTGTCTTAATACTCTAGGAAAAATATTCATAAGAAATTTTTTATGTTTATGAATAATTTTCACCTAAAAATGATACACTAGGTGTACAATATGACACAAAGTGCGTGTTTTTAGTTTAAAATGAAATTTTAGTAAAATACACAATTGACATACTAAAAACTAATAAAACACTTTTAGGTGATTTTGATTCTATTGGAAAATTATCCATATACCATTTTTGATGTGTATGAATCAACTACACCTCAATCCGACATAAAGTGTGACCAGTATGACACAAAGTGTCCGTTATAAGTTTAAAATTGAAATTTTATTAATGTATTATTTCATAATTTTGTATAATTTATTTCTTTATAATATCACTAACATAATAATTGTTTTTATATAATGTTGGACTCTATTTCTCTAATTGGGGTGGTCTCTTGGTAGCTGATACAACGATCGAGATTTTTGAGAGGGGGTTGGGTGCCAAAGATAACGAAACCATTGATGTATTTGAATGTTTGTGATAAATTGTACTAGCTAATGTAATTGTATAATTTTTTTGAGATTTCTATAATATAACATTTTTTTATATTATATTTAATTTTTATTTAAATTAAATTATTAATTTTTTATATACTTTATTTTTTGCTACTGTCTATATTTGGTGATAGTATTTATTGCTATAGTGTGCTGCAATTTTAACAACACATTGTAGTAGCATGAAATTTATCAGTTCTAGAATCAGCGCTGATAAATGAGAACCCTCATTTGTGCTAGAATAGTGTTGATAAAGGCCCACATTTATTAGCACTTTTTATCACATATAAATCCCCCATTTATCAGTTCTTTTATAGCACTAAAAAGGGACCCTTTTGACGATTCTTAGATCAAAAACACTTTTTACCACCACTGATGAATTTTTCTAGTGCTGTTAAAAGACTTTTCTCTAGTAGTGTGAACCATGGATGGGTCTGGCTATATTGTGGAGATGATTTCTATGGAATGGGAAAGATAGTTGTGACATGGGGTCCGAGAGGTGGATTGTTGGTGCCATGACCAATTTTAACCAGGCTACAATGCGGTGAAGTGGATGAATTATAGGCCTTCCATTTGGCTAAGATCTATTTTGTGGAGGTGGAGGTTATTGTGTGGAGTTATAAAGGGGTGATTTTTGTGGTTCTCCTTTTTTTGTGGGTATTTGTTGCATAGTACATGGGTTGCACCATGGAATTGTGATTGAAGAATAGTATTTGGGAATGGTCTACACCAGGGTTTCTGTAGGCCAGTTTGATCAGGGGTGATTGCAGTGTAGTGTAATGGGTTGTGTCATAATCTTTGGTAAAAATATGATAACTGTAGTATGGATGAGGGTTCTACACTGTGGTCTTATATTTTTCAGATTTTTTAGAAATACCCAACTTCCCTCCAAATCAGTTATTCTTCCAATTTTCTATTTTAAACCTTAGGAACCTAAGAGAGTGTTTATAATGCCTTTAATCCACCTTTTGATCATATTCAACCCAAGGCCTTGGGAGATCAATTCTTGGTGTATTATTTATATTTTTGAGGTAGGTGTCTCTATAAAAAGGTTCTTAACTCATGAATTACATAAAGTTATTGTAAATTCCTTTGTTTTGTTTTAATAAATGGATGAGTTTGTTATCAATGAGGTTTTTTGTACAGTGGTACATGTTTTTAAAGGGGTTTTGATTTAAAAAAGGATTTGGATGAAATATTTGTTGATGAAATTCCATTAAGGTGTTTTTGATTCTAAAATGGGTTTTCAAGTATTAAATCTATAAATATTCACTATAAAAATGTTTTTATAAAATCTGATCATGGATTTCAAATGGTGTTGACAAGTATAGAACATTGGGAACCTTGGGTGAATCAGGAAATGGACTTGTCACTTTTAGTCTATGGTATTCCACTAGAGGGTAGATATCAAGATACTATGTGTTATGAATCAATATTTTTTGGATTCACATGATACCTATATAAGTGATTTATTTTAAGTCTGATTACTTATTTCAATAGGTTAGAGCCTAAATTGTGTGATTTTTCATTTATTCTTGGTTTTAAACATGATGGTATATTTTATGGTTGGTTTATCACTTTTTTATCATATGGAATATCCATGGATTGTTTTTAATATGCTTACATGCTTTGTCACCTATAATTATCATATTCCATGTTAGTGTAAATATGAATGGATTTTATGAAAAAACTAAAGGATTCTTTACATAATGGTTATATTTTTTAAATTATTTATAAACTTTTTTTTTGTTTTAAAGATAGAACTAACATTTTCATGGTATTAGAATTTGTAAAGATTCTTTAGTGAAATATTACTCGGAATTATTCTTACAACTTAATTTTTATTTTGGTAATTTTTAGATGTAGTTTTGTAGGACTCAGGTAAAGGGAAGAGCGTCATATTGTTATATATCTTCTCTTGGTTGTTGTCACCTTCATGGTGGGATAGTTTGGTGGAGATGGAAGGTCACATGGAGATTCTCCTTTGGTGTTTCTTATTTTACAATATGGTTTATCCCATTGGTCTTGAAATTTTTGCGTCAAGGTTGAATATTTTTCTTCCACTTTGAAATCTGTTTGTTCTTCGATTATACATGAGACTTGTGTTTTTTTCACATCAACATGTGGAATACCTTCTTGGTAGACATTCCTAGTTTACCTATGTTTTTTATTTTAAAAAAATGGTATGTGAGGAGTTTACCCATCCTAAATAGCTATGAAACTACTTGGGTTTAGTTGGATGTCCTTGGTAGACATGAATTAGGACTATCAAAAAAAATTTAGTAAGTATAGGAGGGTGCCTGACTAGCTCACTTCACCGTATGAACTCAAGTTACCATGGGCAGTCAAGGATTTGTTTCCAAGCATGATATTGGTGGTTGAGGTTATTTTAACAAAATATATTTTGGGTTTATTCGGATGGACCTATTCCTTTTTTTGTTTTGACTTCCATTCATAGAATCTATGATTTCTTTAAATTATTATTACTTAAAGGAATTAATATATATTTAGGAAGATTCTTATATGATTTGGGATTTTTATCTTAAGATTATTGTTTATTATCTTGTATTTATTAGGCAATTCCTCCTTGAAGAGATCTTCATAATTTTAATGAGGAAACTATGGGAAAAGATCTACATACAAATCCTCCAGTGTACCCTTCTTTAGTGGAAGCTATAATACACACTATCCAAACTCTAGGTCATGTGGTTGTTGGATCATAGGGATGAATGGTGGATCATGGATCAGAATTCACTAATTAGAATCCACCCATCTTCCTTGGTTATAAAGGACCCCAAGAATATGAGAAATTTATTAAGTGTATTGAAAGGATCTTCCATTTTCTAAAAAATATTGAGGACTCTAAGGTGGATTCTTCCACATATATTCTTGAAGTACTAAGAATGAGACGGTGGGAATACATCATGAATGTTAGGTTGCATAAAGATTTTACCCGGTTTTCTTTCAAGAAACCCTTCAATAAGAAGTTTTATCCTAAAACATTGTATGTGGAAAATACTTGGGAATTTATAACCTTAGAGAAAGGTGAGTGTATTGTTTTGGAGTATTCCACCTATTTATCTGAGTTAGTGCACCTAGAACCCGATCTTCTTAAAAATGATTACCTTAATTCTCGAAGTTTTGATATGGGTCTGAGGGTTGATATTCAGTGAATGTTGATTCTATTATGCCTTCTGACCTTTGTGGAGGCGGTAGAAAAATAGGCTATGAATGAGGTAGACATAGTTGGGAGAATAATTTTGGGTGGAGATTTGGTTGATGTAACTATTATAAATGGTGTGTCTTCTAGATAGAAATGAAAATGAAAGGGTGCTCATTTTTATTTGGGATTTTAAGGGTTTCATTAGGAAAACATCAGGTTGTTTTCTATCAATGTGAATGGCCTGGCCATATCATGCATAACTATATGGAAGATATAACACCATGAAAATTCCATTATGTTATTAATAAAAATATTATTTTATAATTAATTTTTTATTATGAGAACATATAAATACTTTTACATTTCATAATAACTTTACACATCATGTATAAATATAACCAAGCACAATAAATGGATTATTTAATGATATAATCAAAATTTTATTATTTTTTTGGAGAATATAAACACATTCTATTAAAAAAATATTTTATGATAAATGTATAAGTCTTAAATTAAATTTATTTTCATGAAATAATATTATAAAACACTTTTTAAAATTATAATAGATTTTAATAAATTCCTAAATAATTTTTGTAGTATCTAGAATGTTTATTTTTTAATGAAACTGCTAAATGTCAATAAATGAGGATTTTTATTTAAAAGTTAAAATTCTATTATTTAGAGAATTATTTTGATAAAATAAACTAATTTTTTGGGCATATAACACCAAAATTATCTTAGGGTGATTTTTTGGGAAGTTTTTGACAGGGATTATTTTTTGGTGAAAAAGTAAAAGTTGTTACTTTATAAAGCACTGAAATTTTATGACATCAATATTATTTCAGAAAGAATAAAAATTTATGAAAAATTTTATTTAATAAAAGTATAATTTATTAAGTATAAAAATTAATCTGAAAAAATTAATTTTAATTTAGAAATTTATACCTTACATTTTGTAACCAAAAATTAGAACTTTAAGAAAATAATTATTTTTTGGATTCTGCATATTAATTAGGTTGTATAGAAGGTAATTTTTGAATTAAGGTTCCTTTGAATGTCCAAAAAATATCTCCCACTCATTAATAATCCAAAAAAATGGTTGTAATTGACATTATATATAATTGGTTTTATTATATAATAAAATAACCTATATTTTAACCCTTTAAACCACCCCTCCTCAAGTATAAATATCCCCTTTCCATCATCACATTCCACACCAAAATTTTTATCATGATTTATCTCTCAATATCCTTATGAATATTAACTAAAAGGTGGTTCCAAGGTTCCAAGGAGTCTTTATATAGCATTAAGAAGTAACCTTCTTAGGTAGATGATCTTTTCCTCCACTTCTTTCAATTCATGTTCTTATTTTTTCTAGGACTTTGATTCTCAATTTATTATGTTATCAAGTGATTTTAAATACCCTAATTATTTTCAATTTTATGTCTTGTTAATGAGAGACAACATTTCCCTCTCATTATATCTTTTTTCCTAAGTCGTTACTCTGTCGAAATATGGGTTCCTCACTCCTCTTTTACAACTATTGATAAGTGAATTTATTATATATATATATATATTTGATATTAAAATACAGTGAATTTTATGATTTAATTGTTAATTCATTCATATATCCCTGGTGTTTTTTTATATTTTTCAGGATGCAACTGGTTATGGAAATTGAGTAAAAGGAGCTAAAATGACAAATAATTCCATAAAATGAAGGTCTTCATAAAATATATTGATCATGGAGCACTTACAAGGAACATAACATAAGAACCAATTTAAAACGAGGCTCCTAGAGAAGAAAAATGACATTAATCATCATATATTGTATCAGTGCAAGTCATTAATACACTATAGTTCATGAAGTGGAGGAAGTAATCCATTAAAGAATTTGATATGTTTCACCACGTGACACATATGTGTCATGTCATGACATAAGTCTGATGCCAAAAAATGATGCATGTCATGAATATGATACATGTGGTGCAAGATTGACACATGGTGTAATCACTACATGATATAAAAAAGGCCAAGAGGGGATAAAAAATGTCAAGATTCGATGTATCTTCAATTTTTGACCTTTTTTTGAGAACTAGGACCCACCCATGAACATTTTTTGAAAAATATTTTATTAGAATTAAATGGATTCATGAGACTATATGGAATCTATAAATATAGGTCTAGGATGCTATTGTGAAAGGGATCTTGGAGACCAAATCTTGGATCAAGAAGCTACGCTGTGTAGGGTCCTACCAAGTTTCATCTCTGTTTTCATTATAATTTCATTTTATTTATTCCTACCCTATTATTATCTCATCAGTATGATAAGGGAGTAAACCCACCTTGTTCTAGGGTTATGTAATAGAAGTAGGAAGGTTCTATTGGATTGATTTCGTTTTCTTTATTCTTTTATTTGGTTTTTCAGAATTCTTTAATCAATTTCGAATCCCTTTATTTTACTTTTATCACGACCATTGGAATTTGAATCTGAATGGAACTTTAAAATTTCACAACTGAAAACCCTAAAAGGAGGCATGACCATTGTAAAATTTAGGGTAATCAGGTTTAAATATGGTATTGAAACAAACATGATTAAGTGAAACCCTAAATTACTTGACCCGTGGAAATAGGGGATTACTACATTGAATAGGGGATACCTTGAACATTGGATTTCCCCCATCTCGACTCTAAAAAAAATCATTGATTAATAAACTTATTTTCTAAAAATCCAATTGTACATAAACCCTAACACTATAAATTGTAGACATAACTTTCAAATATGATTTCAAACCAAATAATCTATCTACTACATCTTCATTATTCTTTATTCAAACTGTTTTCAAAACCCCAATATCACTATTCACCTCTTTCTTATTTTTAATTAAAGAAAATATTTTGAAAACCTAAATAACATAATTCATTATTTTTGTGGGTTTGACCATAAACATTCATAATACTACATTTTAATTAATTGAGAATCACAGTTTTAGTTTTAATAAATTTTTTTATTTTGATTAGACCCATATGGAAATAATAATGCAATTCAAGCCTATCAAAACTAGTTCCATTTTTTTGGATAGTTACAAGTTAGTTTTTAGGTTTATTTTAATTTTTAATTTTTTTTTAATTTCTTTGTTTACATAGGGTGTATTCATTCTATGGATTTAAGTTTTTGAATTTTTAAATGTATGACCACAACACCTGAAAAAAATGAAAAGTGGTTTTTGTCTTCAATCCCAAACTAGAGAAAATATTATAGAAGAACAAGGAAGATACAATCATGGATGGACCATAGAAATATATAGCTATCATAGGAGTTCTTAAAATTGATCTAGGTATGTGGAAGCTCACAGAATACATGTGGCCATCAAACACAGGATTGAAATAGAGCATCCTGGCACCTCTTTTGGATGAAAACCACTTTGATATTAAACTATAAATCATCTATATGATCTCAAAAAACATTAAATTCATTGGAATGCGACATAAAGATTCGAACACACATCTAGGAACTTCTTAGAGCTTGGAAACACATTCCAATTCCAGAATGTTTCAAGAAATGCAGTAAGACACAATATTCATCTAATTTCATTACATGAGAGTGATCAAGATTGGATCCAATGCTCGTATAGAGGGGTATATCCCCACCGTTTTGGGAAACAGTGGGGATAGGTCCTGAAAAGTGACCTATCCCCACGGTTTCCCAAAACCGTGGGTATAGGGGTACCTATCCCCATAGTTTTGGGGAAAATTTGGGGATAGGTCTAGGCTAAAACACCTATACCCATGGTTATGAAAAACTATGGTTATAGGTTTCTCGTGTGTGCGGGAGAATTTTTTTTCGTGGGAAAGAAATATTTTTTTGGCGGGAAGCCTATACCGACGGTTCTTCCCTCTATACCCACAGTTTTTATAACTATATTTAACTATATATATATATATACATATAAGTGAAGTTAGGGTAGTGGTTAGACACGGTTCTTGCAGTGAAGAGGTTACGTGATCGAAACTCGGCGCCGACATTATTTTAGGACCTATACCCACGGTTTTGAAACCGTGGGTAAAAGCCATTGACACCGTGGAAATTGGATATGTTTTGATGAAACGGTGGAAGGACACCTATACCCATGGTTTTGGAAAATTGTGGGTATAGGCTGGGGACCTATACCGACGCCGTTCCAGCCCACGGTTCCCAAAACCATGGGTATACGCTATACCCACGGCTTTGAACCATGGGTATAGGCTGTTTTTTTAGTAGTGAATGATATGGTAACCAATAAGAATAAGCTAGAGAAAATTGGCACCATTCCAATAACATGAGAATGTTCTATGCTTGTATTAAGGGACCTGACTAAGAAGAAATGTGGTCTAGAGAGCTTTTCAATTTCCATATTTATTAGAGCTAGAAAATGGGAAAAATATATGTGTGACTTAGATTTAATTTCAATATCATGTCATACAAGACATTCAAGAGTTTGGAACAAGAAGGAATGAATCCCACAAGAGTTTCACTTCAATTAGAAGACTGAACAGTGAAGTACCCCCAATGATTCATCAAGGTTATCCGGATCAAAATTGACATGTTTATCTTTCCTACTGACTTCTTAGTTCTAGATATAGAATAGTAGAAATATCTGCTCATTATAGGGAGGCCATTTTTATCCATTTGTCTTGAACTTATCGATGTCCAAAGAAGATAACAGTTTTTAAGAGTTGTCTATGATCAAGTAAGTTTCAACATCCACTAGGAAATAAAGAATTGTGATGTGCAAGATGAAATGAGTTTGGAGAATATAATACACCCGAATTTGAGGGTGTCACTAAAGATAATGAGGTAAATTAGTTATCTTCTATTGTGAAATAGGATTCTTAACTAAATGAGAAAGATAATATGAGGACCAAGATCACTAATACCAGAGGAGAATCCTACTCCCTTACATTTGAGAAAGGAAAAAATGTATGGATGGTACATGAAATTCTGTTTATTTTATTAATATTATGGAAGGAATGGTTGATCGATCAAATAAAGAATAAGAAATTACTACCATCAGGAAGAATTAATCCATTTAGAGGGGAAGAATATGGACTAGCCTATATTGATAATTTCCTATTCTTTCACCAGTTTATTTTTAATTTTTAGGACCATCCATACCCAAACTGGAAGCAATAAGTAGTAACCACAAGAGAAGCCTACAAGATAGTTACGCATCCTGAGAGAAATACACATCATGAATTGGTATAGGAAAAACATGTACAACCAAATTCAAAGCAACACTAAAAAGGTGAGTAAGTGTTTTAATTCATAATTTTCCCCGCATTTAATTAGAGTTTTTAACTTCTAATTGCATGACCTACATTGGATTAACTATTTAATCAACCTAACTAGGAGACATATAATACCAAGGATAATTACCATTCCATGAATTTATATTTATTTGTCAATATATTAGAATGAGAAAAATGGGTAAAATAATCAGTATGGGTAATCTTGTGGATTAGGAGTTGAAAAATCATGATTTTAGGAGCATGTCAGTCATTGTAAAATAATTTTTTATGAGATTTGACCATGATATAAATTTATGATATTTTCATTAATTGATTTAATTATTCATATTATTTTTCATGATTAGTTTTCTGAACCATTAGTATCATTCCTGAGATATCCTCTAAGAAAATATTTTCCGGTCTTTCTATAGTATATTTTTTGTGAAACTCCTGGATGATGTCTCCTAAAACATACTTTAAATATTATAAAATACATGAATGAATAGAATCACTTTTAATATGACCGAGGAATATTTTGTTATCCCTTATCATGAGACTCACCTTTCATTAATCCTTTTTAAGCATATATAATCCATGAACATCCTTGTTAGGAAATGAGACGAGTTATAGGACTATCTTATCCATTCCTACCATCCTCTAAATAATCTTCATGATATTCAAAAGAATAAGTGCAGGGGAGGTATTTTCTAGGTTATAATGTTATGTAATTTATTGATGATATTTTTCTGAGTGATTATCCATTGTGATTTAGGGAGTCGCCATGTATTTTTCATTATAATTCATTATTCACCTCTCTTGCTAAAAAATATTTGAAAAAATAAAAAAAAGGGTTATAACATAAGAGGATAAAAAATCACTATTTTTTAGATTGATGATCTTTTGATTGAATATTTATAGGTGATTTATGTGAGATTTTTCTTATGAAAAACTTCCAAAAAAAGGAAAAAAAGAGAAAAAAATAAAAAGAAAGAGAGTTTGATTAACTCATTGTGATTACATGTATCACATGCCCACTTTGAGCTTTTTAGGGGGAGAGAGAAATGAAATCTATGAAGGGATATTTTTATTGATATTTTTTTATTATCATATAAATTAAATTAAATAAAAACTTCCTTTTTTGACTCTTACTTGATTTATATCATTTTCTTACCTTCCGTATGTCTCAGAGTCATTGGATCTTAAATGGTGAGGCCCTCATGATTAATTTTGGTTTTTTATTTACATAGTGGAGATTCTATATTCCTCACAAGCTTATGGTAAGTGACATGTTCTTGAGGTATGTGAATCAGTCAATTTATGCGTCTCTTGATTATGAGTGGAAAAATTCACATGAGGTAAATTAAAAAGGGCATGCATATTAATAATTAATTAAAACATGAAAATGGATGAATGAAAATATGTGGATATTTTGAAATAGGATAATTAAAATACATGGTCCATTTTTATTCTTTGAAAAATGAGGAATTAATTAAATTTTTACATTTGAATATCGAACATTTAATTTTGAATTTGATTAATTGTTTTTGTTGACATTGAATTTAAATCATGCTAGAGTAAGTATCTGTTGTAGTATGTTGACATTCCATCCTTGAGGAAAAGTATTAATTCAAGTGTGTGTGTGGGGGGGGTTTGATTATAGAATTTTTTATATATATTTTTGATATTAAAATTTAGTTATTTTGATGATTTAATTGTTAATTCATTCATATATACTTGAAGGTTTTCTCATATTTTTATGGATGTAACAGGTTATGGAAATTGAGTAAAAGGATCTAAAATGATAAAGAATCCATAAAATTAAGGTCTTACAAAAAATATGATGATCATGGAGCATTTACAAGTAATAAAACTGAAGAACTGAGAAAAAAGGCTCCTAAAGTAGAAAAATGACATTACACATTGTGTAATCATTACACCTTGTGTACCGGTGGAAGTCGTGAATGAACAACAAGTTATGAAGTAGAGGAATGTGTCTAGGAGAGAAGTTTATATGTGCCACAACATTACACCTATGTTTCACAAATTGGCATAAGTGATGATTCCCAGAAATACTACATGTCATTAATATGTTACATGTTGTGCATGACTTACAGGTGGTGTAATAACTACACAACTTGTAAAAGGTCGAGATGGGATACAAATGTCCAAATTTGATGTATCATGAATTTTTTAATGTTTTTAAGAACTGGTACCTACCCATGACCAATTTTGACCAATATTTAATGACATTAAATTTTATAAGAGCCCATATAAACTCTTTAAATAGAGGTACATGCTGCTACTATAAAAAAAGATCCTAGAGACTAAATCTTGGGGTAGAAGGTATGTTGTGTAGGGTCCTCCCCAAGTTTCATTTCTATTTTCATCATGATTTATTTTTCTTTATTCCTTCCCTCTTATTATACCATCAATAGGATTAGGGGGTAAAACTGCCTTGTGATATAGTTATGTAATATAAGGGGGAAGGTTCTGTTGGATTTATTTATTTTTCTTTATTCATGTATTTGGTTTTATGTAATTATTCACTCAATTTACAATCCCTTTATTTTACTTTTAACATTACCATAGGTATTTGAATCTAAAATAAAATTTAAAATTTTTAAAATGAAAACTGTAAAATGTGGAATGACCATTTTCAAATTTAAGGCAATCAAGTTAAAATATGGTATCAAAAGAAATTTGATTAAATGAAACCCTAAATTACCGAACGAAGGGAAATATGGTATTATCATGTTAAGGAGGGGTTAACAAGACCATTGGATATCCCTAGTCTTGAATCCGACACCAATCATGTATTAATAAACTTATTTTAGCACCATATCTGAAAGTGCTAGTCTGGGGCGTCTCATTTGGTATTAGAGCTTAGTTTGGTTACTTTTGGGAATAAAGATCTAAAATATTTGGGTATAAAGACTTAGATAGATAGCAATTTTCTCTAGAATACTTGGTTAAGTATAACTAGTATGACCACATAGTATTAAAATCTCATAGGTTTTCATAATTTTTCCTTTCTATAGATAAAATTTAATGAACATTTGGATTTACTAGGTGTTATTCAATGAGTAAAATTTTTAGGGCACAATTTCTTTATGTGGGGAAGAATTTAACTCCCCAAAAATTCCTTTATATAATTAATATAACTCTTATTTCATATATATTTTTATTATGATAATATATAAAATCTTTTACATTTCATAATAACTTTACACATCATGAAAAACTATAACTAGGATGAGTAAAGAGATTATTTAATGATATAATCAAAATTTTATTATTTTTTTAGAGACTATAAACATATTCTGTTAAAAATTTATTTTATGATAATTTTATAAGTTTTAAATAAAAGTTATTTTCATGAAATAATCTTATGAAACACTTTATAAAATAATAATATAATTTAACTAATTCCTAAATATTTTTTATAATGGTCTGAAAATTTACTTTTCAATGAAATTTCTAAATTTAAATATATAAGGATATTTATGTAAAGTTTAAATTATAATATTTAGATAATTATTTTGAAAAGATAAATATTATTTTTGGACTCATAACATCAAAATTATCATAGGGTGTTTTTTTGTGTGAATTTTATGACAAATTTTATTTTTTAGTGAAAAAGTGAAAATTGCTACTTTACGAAGCTCCATGATTTTATGACGTCATTATTATGTCAGCATGACTAAATATTTATGAAAAATTTTATTTAATAAAAATATATTTTAATAATTATAAATATGAAATTAAAATATTAATTTTAATATATAAATTTATGCGTTACATTTTGGAACCAAAAATTATAATTTTAAGAGAAAAATTAATTTTTGGATTATGTGTACTAATTAGGTTGGATGGAAGGTAAGTTTTGAATTAGTGATACTTTTAACATCCAAAAACTCTATAACACTTATTAATAATATATAAAATTGTTTTTAATTTATTTAACCCATAATTGGTTGTCTTATATAATAAAATAACCTTTATTTTAACCCTTAAAACCACCCCTCCTCAAGTATAAATACCCCTTTCCCTCCTCAATTTCCTTAACAAATCATTTTATAATAATATTTCTCTTAATAAACATCTTAACATTCTATCCAAGGTGGTTCCAAGGATCTAAGGAGTCCCTCTCTAGATTTAAGAAGTATCCTCCCATGGTAAGGGATCTTTTCTTCTACTTCTTTCGATTCAAGTTCTTATTTTTCATAAGCCGTTGATTCTCAATTTATTATGTTTTGAAGTGATTTTAAGTAACCCTATTACTATGAATATTATTTATTTTTAATGATATACTTAATTTACCAAACATTATATCATTTTCCTAAGTCACTACTCTACCAAAATAAGGGTTCATCACCCCTCTTTTACGACTACCTTTGTAAGAAATTTAAAATTCATTCTTATTATAATTTACTTACTATTTTATCAATGATATATCACCATTCCATCTCATTATACTACCTTTATAATTCATTGTAATGATCATGGTTTCCCATGGCCATAAACCATCCTAAATTTGTTAAAGAAAACTGTGTATGGTTTTTATAGAAATGAAATACCTATTTGGATACTACAAGTGGAAATGGTTTTAGATGAAATGAATCTTGTGATTAAAAAACCAAAAATAGCTGTTTAGGTATATCTAGACCATCATTTTTTTCATGGGGAGTGGGTCCTTACTATGCACCTAGTTTGACACTCTTGGGGGATTTTCTTTTGATAATTCACATGCACATTATGCGCCATAATAAAGGATTAAAATATATGGATTTATATTTATATTCAATTAATATCCCTATGCCATGAATGTATACTTAACTAATTATTATTATATTTCCCTCAATTGGATTTCTTACTTTTTCAATGTGAACATCCTATTGTTCCTTAGATGATTGTTGTGTAGGTTCCAGGCGCGCGGAAGTACAGGAAGGGTGGTGCCCAACTTTGCTTTTTTTCATGATTGATGACCAATCTATGATCTATGATGGTTAATACTGTGATATAAATAATGGATCAATGATATTAGACAAGGGTAATCACGCCAGAATGAGAGAGAGAGGGGAGTTCAACACATATTGTTTATAATTACTTTAATTGGATAGAGAGTTACCTCTAAGGAATTATTTCTTCATTGAGGAATTATATAGAAAATATGTGGTTCACCATCATTATATTGTAGAATCTAAGTTTAGATTTCCTCTAGTGGTGATCCACACGTGTTCCAAGAATCACCAGATGTCGCTGAAGGAGTCTCTGTGTGCTAACACGGAATATCCTTGTGCTTGTACTATCTTCCTTGATCGTTATGAGAATCACTTACAAAATCTTCTTCTTGATCCGGTTAAGGAGGATTGTTCACTATTCTTAGAATCGTTCTTAGAGATGGGATCTCTCTAGGCTTGAGAGGATTCTCCAAGATTATTTTTTCACAACTGAATTGGGTATCGAGAAAATAATATAGCTGGGTATTTATATTGCTAGAGTTAAAATCAAATAATTACACACGTTCCCTTTCTTATTTTATTTAATCCTAGAGAAACCCCATGTCAAATAATAATAATATTATTATTATTTCTCGACATTTACTTAACATGTGAATTATAATTAAATATTATTTAATCAAATAATATTAAATATCATTATTTCTCATTAGATCATTAAAATCGGTCTTCCATTCCTCCATAATATTTATCGGACGTTAAATAATATCTAATTATTTATTAAATAAATATCACTACATTACTCACCAATAAATAAATAAATATTATATTCACTAAAAATAAAATAAATATTTATTAAATATTCTACTCACAATATATTCTATCTAATAAATAGTGATGGAATAATTGAAATCAGGCCAACATGAATAATTATTAAACCACTTCCGGGAATAATATTTATTCAAACTATTAAATAATAAATAATAATACATTATTTAACTGAGATTATGGATACACTTATTGTGTGACCCTCTAGACCTCTTTCTCAGTTGCATTAGGTGACATAGCCGAAAGTCCAAGGTTAGTGTCTAAAAACATGCCAAAGAACCCATAGATAAAGAAGTTAATGTCGAAACAACATGTTACCACATATGAATGCTTGGTGTGTAATATAATCTCTTTATCACAGTATCTCTAGTCAGGAAAGTTGCATGACAGTTCCATAAACATATATGCTCGATACCTCTTTATTTGACTTTCTAGAGATAGAACATGCCTATAAAACACCATGGACATGGATTTATTTAAGCTATATCATTTCCATCAAAGGACCTTAGATATTAACTTCTATTAAAGAATATAAGGGATAAATACTTTATCACATTATTCATTAATGTAATATTACTAGTGACGCACCCAACATATCCCACCTTGCCGTGAATATCTATCATCATGGTTTTTGTCAATACTTATAAGTGCATAAATCAAAATAAAAATTAATAATAATCTTAATGTATATGGACCAATATACACGTCTGTAGATAGGAACATCCCTTGACACATATAAATGTGGATTTCCTTCTGGAAGGTCTCATTCTCATAATATTCTACTTGATATTACCAAGGGCGTACACCCTGAGAAGTTTCCTCAGAGTCTTATGAGTCTCAACCACTAATAGCCTGTATCATTTGTATCCATAAAATTATATAATCCGGATATAGAACATTTATTCAAGAATAGTTTTGTAGCACCTATGAGTTCTCATCATATAAGGTAACTTCTTTGACCTTTTAGTGTGAAAACTATTTTTAGGAAATTATCACATACTATGTCACGTAGAAGAATAATCATAATGTGATAAGTAGTTTATTAATATTCAAAACAATGAGTACAAGTTTATCATAATGTATATAGAATTTGGTTCTAGGGAACCAACTCTAATAGACTCTCACATGCAAAAGAGATAAATTCTAACAACCTTTAGTTTATTAGCTCTCATATGATACTCTTTCTTCTTCAAAGAAAGGCCTTAAGTCAAGGGGTTATCAATATTCTCTTCGATGGTTACTCTTCTCATTGAAACTTCTCTCCTTTGATAAAAATACCTCAAGAGGTGATATTTTCAGAGTATGTACTTTGTATGTTGGCATGAACTTGGATTTTTTAAGATCCACTATTGTAGTATTATCACAATACAATGTGATAGGATCTATACCACTAGGTACCACATCATGCTCCTAGAAAATTTTCCAAAAAAAACTGCTTCCTTGGATGCATCAGAAGCCTCTATATACTCAGACTCCACTGTAGAATCAGAGATAACTACCTGCTTTGAACTCTTCTAGCTAAAAAATCCTCTATTGAGACAGAAAAAATATCATGATTATGGCTTCCAATCATTCTGATATTTCTAAAAACCAACATCAATATAACCCCTAATAACCACCTCCTTGTCTCCTCCATACACTGGGAATGTATCCTCAGTTCTTCTTAGATACTTAAGGATTACCTTAAAATTAGTCCAATGTTGTTCTGTTAGATCTTATTGATATCCACCTACAATGATCAATGCCTAGGTAACATCAATTATAGTACATATCATGGAATGCATGATTGATCCAATCACTAAATTGTATGAGATCTTACTCATTTTATCTTTCTCTTTTTGTGTCTGAGGTCACATTTTATTAGAAATATGTAAACCATGTGACACTAGAACCAATCAACTCTTGGATTTTTCCATACTAAATCTTTTTAGTATCTGGTCAATATATGTACTTTGACTTAGTCCAAGTTGCCTCTTAGATCTATCATGAATGATCATGATCACTAAAATATAGGTTATTTAACCTAAGTCCTTCATCGAGAAGCACTTGTTCAACCAGTCCATAATAGCCTGTATGACTGGTATGTCATTTCCAATATGTAATATGTCATCAACATTTACTAATAGGGTAATGAACACATTTCCACTAAACCACTTATAAACACACAACTCACACTCATTTTTAATGAAAGGAAATTATTTTATAGATTCATAAAATTGAATGTTCCATGACCTAGATTTTTTCTTCAATCCATAAATGTATTTTTACAACTTGAAAATATTTTTGGTATCACCTAGAGTCAAAAACCCTTCTGGCTATGTCATATAGAAATCTTCATAAAGGTTCTCATTAAGGAATGTAGTTTTGACATCCATCTGCCAAATTTCATAGTCATGGTAAGATGCTATAGGAATTATAATTATGATGGATTTAAACATAGAAACTAGTGAAAATGTTTCATTGTAATCAATTACTTGATGCTGTTTAAACCCCTTACCCACTATCCTTACTTTATAAGTGCTTAATTTACCTTCCATGTCCAGTTTCCTCTTGAACACCCATTTTCATTCAACAGGATTTACATCAACTATCCCATCAACTAGAACCCAAACTTGGTTCTGATACATGGAATCCATTTTAGAATTCATGGCTTTTTTCCAAATTGTATCTTCCAAGCTCTCTTCTACCTCCTTGTAGGATAGAGGTTCATCGTTATAAAAAACAACGAATCACCATATTCAGTGACTATAAAACAATATATTTATCATTCTCTTACATATCTTAAACTCCTCCATAGTAATTCTATTATTGGAACTACTTCCTCCAAGGGGATCTATGGAATATGTTCATATACCAACTCTTGTGTATCTTGAGAATCAACTTCATTGAAGTCAATCTTAATCCCACTATCCTTTTTTAGTGTGTTCTCATTCTAATAAAGTTGGCTTGTCTGGTGACATATACATTCTTATCCAAGGGGTTTCATAAGTAGTATCCCTTTGATTCCTTGTAATACCCTATAAAAATACACCTTGTTCCATAGGATTCTAGTTTATTTCTTGATAAGTACTTAACAAATGCCTCACATCCCCATAAAAATGTATGCAATAAAATGGGTTTCTTTCCACTCCATAACTCGAAGGGAATTCCATTTTCTTTTTTATTTGGTATTCAGTTTAATGTGTATGCTGTAGTTTGTAAAACATATCCTCAAAAGGAAAATGAAATATCTGGATGAATCATCATTGAACTTACCATGTCTAACAAGGTACAGTTCCTCCTTTCAATAACACCATTCCACTGTGGTGTGTAAGGAGGAGTGATTTGAGATAAAATCCCAAGCCCCCATCGAAATTTAATGAGATCTTGGTTAAGATATTCACCACCTCAATCTGATCAAATCTTCTTTTTTATTCTAACCATGATAATTCTCTACTTCATTCTTCAATTTCATGAATTTTTCAAAGGACTCATAATTATTCCTCATTATGTAAATGTAGCCATATCTACTCAAGTCATTAGTAAAAGTTATGGAGTAAGAATATCCACCTCTAACTTCTATTGGAAATGGTCCACACACATTAGTGTTTACCAATCCTAGAAGCTCTGTAGCCCTTTCACCTTGTCCACTAAATGGTGGTTTTGACTTTTTTTCCTTATAAACAAGAATCAAAATCTATCAAGTGGTTTTAGATTAGAAGATTCTAAATAACCATCTTGATAGAGATTTGTCAAATGATTCTTGTTTACATGACCAAGATGATGATGCCCAGTTGGGTGTTATATGAGTCGTGTGAACATGATTAGTTATCGATTATCAACACTAATTTTTCATAATTTAATACACAAAGACCATTACTTAAATGTTCTATATGAAAACATATTTTTTCCTTATAAAAGAAACAAATTTTATTTCAAAATTTAAAAATAAACCCATATGTATCTAGGAATGATACAAAAATTATGTTCTTGGTAACTATAGGTATATAATAAAAATATTTTAAAACCAAAATCATTCTCATTGAAAATGAAAGGTGGTAGTCACCAATAGCTAGGGTATCCATCCTTGCTCTATTTTCATCTCTCAGACCCACCTCTCCTTTTGTAATATTTCAGAATCTACCTGGTTCCTAAATTTGGAAACAAATTTGAGCCCCACAAGCTATATCTAATACCCAATGTGTTGATATTGATAAATTACACTTTATGTCAAACACAAATTTATCTTCCCCTGCTTCTGGTTGTAGTTACTCTTCCAGTGGCTTGAATTTACACATGCAAAACATACTAGCTCATTTTCCTTTCCTTTCCTCTAGATCTTGTTCTTATTGGTAGGAAGGTTCTCAGGAGATTTAGTCTGTTTATAAGTCTTGGTACCCTTTTCCTCATCCTTACTTTTCTTATTCACCATAAGGACTACAGGTTTGTCATGCCCCATGTCCTTATCCACTTGGTGAATTAATGTAAGAAGCTCTAGAATAATCTTATCATTATTGTTCATATTGTAATTGACAATAATGTTGGAGGATGTCATGGGAAGTGATGAAAGTATGAGATCTGTATGAAACTCATCTAGGAATTTAATCCCTAATATTTCGAGGTGTTCAATGTAGTTATTAAGCATGACTACATGAGTCCCAATTGGTGCAGACTCTCCAAGATTAGTTATGAACAAATCATTAGATATTTCATACCTCTCTTATCTCACCTTCTATTGATATAGATCTTGAAGGTGAGACATCATGCTATACGAATCCATATCCTCGTGTTGATTTAGAAGCTCATTGGACAAGGATGATAACATGAAGCATTGAACATCTGTATCATCATTCAGATGTTTCTCATAGAGAGATAGCTCTTCATAACTTGCCTCATTTCCATGTGAAACTGGTAAATGTGTTTTCAGCAAATAAAGTTTCCTCTCATAGTAAAGGATGAAATATAGGTGCCTTTACCACTCTTGGGAATTTTCACTGGTGAGAGGGTTTTCCTTATCATGTATGAATTGAAATGTTACGTTTGATTTCATTTTATTACTTTTTCTAAAAAATAAGATAAGCATAATTTTAGTACTTTATCTGATAAAATTTAGACAAATAAATAAATATTATATTAATTAGTCTCCCACTATTTTATCAAAATGTAATATCCCTCACCATTGGATTAAGAATATCTTGTTTCTTGGATATTATAGTGTCAAGGATCCATATTACCTTTCTCATTACCACAACTTTGATTGGTCAAGAAACCGAATGGTTTTATGTATGCATTCTAAATGTCAACTGCATTAACTCATAGTTCCTTGATCAATTGAGTGGAATCCCTAATCCTGAAATCCTTTAATTGGATTTCCTTAACCTTTTTCCTATCAACTAAACCAAATCCTTCTTTGGAAGTTAACCCTTGATTTCAACTAAGTTAATTCAACCCAAATCCTCAAGTTATAATTCCTCGATAATTTAAAGCACCCCAACATTGGCTGGTCAAACACTTTGAACAATGGTTTGATTCTAACAAAGTAATGGAAGGTTATACCGACTTAATATTTTATTGAGGGAATTTATCCTTCTATGTGTAAATAGGTGTTTTTTTATTTTTATCACATGATTGTTAATATTAAGCTGGATTACTTAAGTGATTAACCTTGTCTTAGATAATATTTACGCATAAGATGGTTTATTTTAGTTCCATATTGCATGCCTATTAATTCATTAATTATGTGATCGCTACAAGACTTCCATAATGAAATAACTATGAAACAAAAAGAAATAAAATAAATGTTATGATCATGATATTATACTAATGGTTATTTTATCTAGCAGTTGATAAACTAACCTTTGACCTAGGTGAGAAATTCCTTGAACCAATTGAGGTTTGTGTTTACAAATTTACACCTATCCACCTTTGTATCTCCTTGGAATGGATTCAACTCACCTCTGAACTTCAACTGCCTCCACTAGCTTGGGAGCTCTATCCATTACATATGCCTTTTACAAACACACAGGTGAGGGGAAAAAGGGGTTTACATAAAAGAAACCATGGGCATTAATGCCCTACAAAATTAAAGGATATAAGGAATGCATCCCAAAAATTTAATTTAATAATAAATTAATTGAAACCAATCGCATACAAAAGGTCTGGTCTATCTCATGGCCATACACATACATGCAATGAATTACACATTTAATAAAACTAATATTCAATTATTAATCATTATTATTTAAGATAAATCGTGCTCAATTCGATTAATTATTATCTTTAATAAATCAATCCTTTTATCTTAATTCTTATATGAATTTCTTTGAGATTCTTATCCATTATAATTTGAAAAAAATTAAATAAATTAATTTAAAACAAACATTGTACATAAATGTACCGTGGATAAAACATAGTGAATACCTTTCCAAATCTACCCAACATGTATTATACTCATATACTGTTTTATTCTTATGAAATATGGAATAAATGACTTATTATGTAATTTCACAACATGTACTTCATGGATGATTACATGAAATACATGAATATTTGGTCAGTTTTTATGCTTCAATGCACGTAGAGTACCAACTTATAATATGAATCATACACGATATGCTGATCAGAACATTACATAAATATTAATTAAACATTTAAATTTTTATGTTTATTAAAACCTATCACATGGAATGTCCTATCTTTATGACCACACACAATTACATGTTTCATGGTTTATAAAGTAAACTAAATAAAATTTAAATCTACATAATTTGTTAAAGGCACATAGTGTGTAAATATGATCTACATGGTGTATAAACCTTTCATCGTCTACTCAAGGTACACACCTAGGTACTCGGCATGTAAAACTTAGCTATGAAAATTTGGAGTACATGGTGTATCCAATGGACCACATTCCATGTTGACTCTGTGTTACATGGTCACCAGTCAAGTAGGTCGTGTATGGAGTACATGGCTCATCTTTGACCCAAAGGTACTACATGCTATGTATGTGGGATACACAGCATGTAGTCCAACTAATCGTGCACCATTTAATTTTTGTCAACACATGGTGCATTAAATGGTGTAATTAATGTAATAATCAATGTATAATATTGAATTGATTTCAAAATAAATTTTTTTTATTGAATGTTATTACATGGATTGTAACTCCAGTTACAGGATGTATAGTCTGGTGTTGTTTGTCTAGAAAAGTTTTCACATCTGGATGAGTTCCTTTATTTTATTTTAATCATAAAATTAAACGTCTTGATTAGATCTATAAGAAACGAAGTAGAAAGAAATATATCTCACAATTCAAATTAATAGAATTATTAAACTTGTATTGAAAAACTAAATTAAAAATTCATAAATCACTAATGTTTTTTAAATAATTATACACAATTATGTTCTCACTCTGATACCACTTGTAGGTTCCAGGCTCAACGGAAGTGTGGTATGGGTGGTGCCCAAATTTTCTTTTTTATCATTATTGATGACCAATCTGAGATATATGACGGTAAACGCCGTTATCTACCGAATGGATCAACAAGATCAGACGAGGTTTATCATGAAAAAACTAGACAGAGAGGAGAATAACACATATTTTTTATAATTAGTTTAATTGGATAATGAATTACCTATAAAGAACTATTTCTTCATTGATGAGTCCAGTGGATGATCTATGGTGCACCATCATTTCATTCTAGAACCATGTGTAGATTTCCTCTAGAGGTGATCAACACGTGTTCGAGGAATCTCGAGACGTTGTTGAAGGAGTCTCATGGTGCTAGCATAAAAGATCCTTGTGCTTCCATCTTCCTCCTTGATTACCTCAACAATCACTTCCAAAGAATTCTCCTTGATCCAGTGGAGGAGGATTTCTCATCATTCTTGTAAGTGTTCTTGGAGAAGGGATCTCTCTAGGATTGATAGGATTCTCCAATATTGTTGTGCACAACTAAATTAGCTATCAGGAAAATATCATAACTGGGTATTTATATTTTTAGGGTTAAAATAAAATAATTTCACATGTACCCTTTCTTATTTTATTTAATATTAGAAAAACCCCATGTTAAATAATAATAATAATAATAATTCTAGAAATGTGCTAAACATGTGAATTATAATTAAATATTTTTTAATAAAACAATATCCATTGTTATTATTTATCACCAAACTATTAAACATGGTTCTCCATTCCTCAATAGTATTTATCACACCTTGAATAAGGCTATTTATATATTAAATAAATATCACTACATTATTCGCTGATAAATAAATAAATATATATTAAATATTCCGCTCATAATTTATTCTCTCAAATAACTAGTGATGAAATAAATGTGATCAAACACACATGAATAATTATTAAACCACATATGGGAATAATATTTATTGAACCTATTAAATAATAAATAATAATATATTAATTAACTGATATTTTAGATACGCTTAGTGTGTGACCCTCTAGGCCTATTTCTGAGTGGCATTAGGAGAAGTAGCCTAAAGTCCAAGGCTAGCATCTAGAAACATGCCAAGGAATCAATAGAGGAATAAGTTAATGTCATAATGACATGTTACCACATACGAACACTTACTGTTTAATATAATCCTTTTGTCACAATATCTCTAATCGAGAAAGTTTCATGCTAGTGCCATCAACCTATGTGCTTGATATCTCTTTATTTGAATTTTCAAAAATAAAACTAGCCTATAGAACACAAAGTCCATGGGTTTATTTAGGATATATAATTTTTATCAAAGGTCCTTATATATTTACTTCTATTAAATAGCATATGGGATAAATCATTTCTCTCATTATTCATTAATACAATATTGTGACGCACCAAACATATCTAACCTTGCCGTGAACATCTTTCATCATGGTTTTTGTCAATATACCTAAGTTCACAACTCATAATAATCATTTATAAAAATCATAAATTATAAGGACCAATACACACATCCACATATAGGAACATTTAATGACATGTATAAATGTGGATTTTCTACTTGCGGGTCTCGTTCTCATAATATCATAATAGATATTAACAAGGGCGTACACCATGAGGAGGGTCACAGGTTCTATGATTCTCCACCCCTAATAGAATATATCATTTGTGTCCCTCAAATAATATCATTTGCCTATAGAACATTTATTCAAGAATAGTGTCATAACACCCCCAAGTTCTCATCATAGCGTGGAACTACATTGACCTTTTAGTGAGACAACTAATCTTAGGACATTATCACATACCATGTAATATATAAGAATAATAATGACATAACAAGTAGTTTATTAATATTCAAAACAAAGAATAGAAGTTTTTTATAAAGTATATAGAAGTTTGTTCTAGGTCACCAACTCCAACATATTGGCAATTCACCAAGATAACTGAATTAATCCATTGAAAGGGTTTTATTCCAACCTAATTTATAACCAATGTTAATGTTCTCTTTCACTCTTTGTCTTTATCATGTATTTTATCTTTCTTATACATGTCCATGTTTCTATGTACATGTTATATATTGAAAACATGATCTCCTTATAGAATGACCCATCACTGGCGTTGTCTTTACTTATCATTAGCTATGAATAATAATTTATTTACTTATGAAAATCCATTCATACATCTTCTGATTTAATTTTATTCACCTAGATAACCATACATTAATTGATTGGGGAAATTATTGGCTAAATCATATACCATTTATCTATATGGTATAAATACCTTAAACTTCATTATTTCTATTGATGGGTATTTACCTAGAAAGTAACTGAATTTTATTAGATACTCATTTAATTTCCAATGGGTTTATCGCTATATGAATATTGATGGATTTATGAATATTTTTCATATATATATCTCACATGAATTAAGATATATGAAGGGTTTAACTTAATAGAACTTTAATTAATTAGTTAAGTAAATAATATCTAGAGATGACATGTTCATGATACCTTGGAAGTATTCCTTGGTTATGTTGTTTGAAACCTTAGTAATGAACATTGGTGATATGATTATGAATGTACCAAGTTATATTATAGCCACATGTCCTTGTTATGCCTCATGAAATGATGATTATTTCATGCCTTATATACATAAGATCATGTTATGCCTTTTTTACTCATGATCATGTTATTCCTCTTGTACCCAAGTTCATGTTCTTATATCATGCATCATGTGTTACCCATGATGTTATTTTATGATAATTTTTAATTGTTTATCCATTATTGGGCTTTATAGATAACCATTTTCTTACATTTAATCCTTTCCACTGGAATTACAATGAATGAGATACATATAATGGAATTACAATCATGGAGAATCCTCATGGAGGAAATGTATTTTTTACTTTTTAATTTTAAATGTACCCAGTTACCAAATACACGGAACTATTGATCGTGGGAGTTTTTTTGAAATTCATGTGATTTATTTAAAAAGTATGAATGTTTAGAACGAGATCTGGAAGTGTGGGTATGGAGCATCTTAGAAGCACCCAGAACATTTTTTCATTGTGGAAAATTTGTAAATATCATGAATTTTTTTAGAAGTATGTCCCAAGGAAGTAAGGATGGATCTAATTTTACTGAGGGTTTATAGGTTCAGTTTTATGCTTTCAAGGGTGGTGGGTCTTACCTTTAGGCCGTGGGTGATGTTCATGTGGCTATTAAAGCTCATGGAGGAGCTGGGAATGGATTTTTATATGTAGTAGAGTATACACCATAGGATTCTAAAGTATGTATGGCTACTATTATAGGCACGATGTTTATTTCACCATTTATGGTACTATTTATATCTGAAACAAGTAATTATCATTATTTTATAACATCAATGTTTGTTAATATTTATGGATTTTTTATAGAACATATGTCATTATTGTTTGATATTTCTTTGACTTTATGAAAGAGGTCTGAATAAGGTTTAAAATTCCCCACATGTCATGTGTCAATAGCTGACTTTGAAGTGGTGTGGGATTTTATGGTTTTTGATCTTGAAATCTTTGACCTAATTATTTTTCTAGAATAGATGATTAGTGTTAAGGCCCATAATGACTATTATCATAGTCTATTTTAGTTTGTATCTCTCGATGGAGTTGCTCATGTCTTTCAGGGTGAGTGGGATTCTAGATATGAGAGAATAGGGCCTATTTTTTCCTTATGTTGGAGTGATCACATGCTAGTTATTGGAGATGTTCCTTGATGCCATTGAATCTCAATTGAGTAGTCCAATACCACAAGTGGTGAATGTATACCCTGAGGTCTTTCTCGATGATTTTTATAGGTTACCACTATAGAAAGAGGTCGAGTTTACTATTAAAAAACTCCCTGGTATGATTCACATTTTCATGTCACCTTATCATATGTTACATACTTTGTTATAGGAACTTAAGTATAAACATGAAGACATTTAGGCCAATGAATTTATTTGTTCTAGCATGTTACCTTGGGATTCACCTATTCTATTTTACAAGAAATAAGATAGAAACATCATATAATTTATTGATTGTTGAATGTTAAATTAGGTGACCATTAAGAATAAGTATCCCTTGGAATGAATTGATGATATTTTTTATCGACTCAGAGGGGATCATTGATTTTTGAAGATTAACCTTTGTCCAAGGTACCACCAGTTGAGTGTTAGAGAAGAGGATATACCTTATACAAATTTTAAGAGCTAGTATGGTTGTTTTGAGTTTCTAATTATGCCATTCGATCTCACTAACATTCCTATGGTATTCATGGCGTTGATAAACCAGATATTTCATCAGTTATTTGACTCATTTTTAGTCATGTTTGTGGATGATATTTTTGTAAACCCAATGTCATATGATTATCACATGGATCATTTTGATATTATCTTTATAATCTTGAAAGAACATTTGTAATATTATAAGCTTTGCAAGTGTGAATTTTGGATCTAGGAATTAATGTTTCAAGGGAATATTATATCTAAGAGTGGAATCTTAGTATATCCTAAAAATATACTGGTAGTAATATCTTAGTATCATCCAAGAAACATGTTTGGGATGTGGAGATTCTTAGGTTTGATTGGTTACTATAGGTGGGTTTTTCAATACTCCTCAAATATTTCATCTCCAATGGAAACTTTGACTTGTAAAGGTGTTAAGATTGAATGGAATGAAAAATGTCAGAGATCCTTTTATAATCATAAGGCAAGGTTGAATTCAGCTCACATTTTAATTCTTCCCAAACCAGGTTTATATTATGATGTTTTCAGGGATGCATAAAGTATGGGTTTGTGGTGTGTGTTGATGAAAGGGAAGAATGTGGTGGCCAATGGATCTTTATATGTATTCCCTCATGTGAATAACTAACCTACCCATGATCTTGAGTTTTCAATGGTTATTCATGAACTCAAAATTTTCAATCACTATATCTTTGGGGATAAGTTTATGGTATATTATGATCATAATAGATTGCAGTACATTTTTACTCATAGGTATTTAAAATTATGATAGAGATAATGGGTTTATTATCTTAAGACTTTAGATTTTGTTATTAATTATACTCCTTGGAAAGGGAATGTGTTCTCTAACTCTTTGAGAAGGAAATGAAAAATTAAATCCTTGAAGAAATCAGTTGAAGAATGGTCTTAGATGCGTTTGTTTTCTAAGATGACCTTGGGAGAGGGAGATGCTAGTGGGAAGGTGTTCATGGATTCTATGAAGGATGAATCATCATTTTATGAGTGGATTCAGCTGAAACAGGTGATAAATAATTATTTCTAGTGTTTTAGTAAAATACTAAATGGTGGGGAGACCTTGGGTGATTGGTCTTTGTATCATACTAGGGAATTTCATTGCTAAAACATGTTGGTCATTCTCATTTCACTGAGGTAGGAGTTGATGCATAGTGGACACTGATCCTATTGGTCTATTCAACTTGGGACTAATAATATGTTTCCTGAAATGAGTTATCACTATTAGTGGTTGGGGATGAGGTGGTCGAATACATATTTTGTATCATGGTGACTTACTTATCAAAAGATTAAGGAAGAACACTCATTTTGGTTTTTTGTAGCCCTTACCCATTCCAGTATGGAAGTGGCATGATATTTCCATGGACTTCATTATTAGTTTACCACATACCCCTAGTGGTAAGGATGAAATTTGGGTAATTATTGATCGGATTATTAAATTATCACATTTTCTACCTATAAAAAGATGACGAAGGTGGTGCAAATTATATAATTGTATATCTGAGAGGTTCTGAGGCTTTATGGGGTTCCCTCCACGATTGTTTCTAATAAGGACCAATGGTTTACATATAGGCTCTGGAAATGTTTTCAAGAGTTTATGGGTCCCCAATTTAAATTAATCACTAAATACCATCTACAAATAGATATATAGATAAAGAATTCTATTCAAGTTATTAAGGATATGCTCAGATAATGTGTTCTTGATTTTGGCGGTTCTTGGGAAAGAATATACGTCATGTCATATTTTCCTATAATAATAGTTATTAAGATTTTATTAATATGGTTCCCAATAAATCATTGTATGGGTATCCATGTAAATATCCCTTGTGTTGGGTAGATTTGGGGGTTCTGTCCTTGGTTGAACCGAGCCTTGTTCAGAAGACAACATAAATGGTTCAGTTGATCTAGGAGAGATTTTTCATGGAAAAAAGTCATCATAAATTCTATGTGGATCCTCTTCATCAACATCTTGAGTTTGAGTTTGGTGATCAGGCCTTTATCTGAGTTTCAACACACCTATGACACCTTAGTTGGGTAAGTAGGGTAAGTTGGCACTAAGGTTTGTTGCCCCCTTTAAGATCATTGAATGAACTGAAAAGTTGGAATATCAATTAGAATTACCATATCATTTGATATTTATACATGATGTGTTTCATGTTTCCCATTTTAGGATGTATCAAATGGAACCTCTTCATGAGATTGAATCTGTAGATGTCAATCTTGATCCTGTCACTACTGTGGTTGAGAAACTGGTTTAGATTATGGATCAATAGGATAAGGTATTATGCAGAAAATTTATTACTTTGGTCTATGTACTATAGAAGTTCTGATGGGATAACAATGATATGTTGGAAAAATAATCACTGATGTGGAAGCAGTGGACTTCTATCTTTCTATGTCCAAAATAATGAGGGATTTATGGGGATATAAATCTTGTATGGTGGGGAGAATTGTGATTCCCTCAAGGTTTCAGTACACTATAATATTATATCATTTTGAGTGGTTCTTAGAGTTATAGGGTTTTTTGAGGGTATATATAGTTCTCCTAGAATTATACACGGGTATGCGTCATGGATGAGAAGTTTATGAACCGTAGAGATACTAGTTTTGGTATAGGAAGGACAACTTCAACATGGGGTCCTAGAGGCAGAATGTTGGTGCCACTACCAATTTTGACCAGACTACACCATGGTGAAGGGTCTTCGGTATAATCCACCTATTTGGTTGATCTATGTGGCATGGAGGTAAAGGCTACAACGTGGAGTTTCATTCGGGTGAGTTTGGGGTTCTACTTTTTTTGGGGGTAGATGTGGCATGGTGCATGGATTGTGCTATAGTATTATTCCTCGATAATAGGATTTGGGAGAGGTCCGTGTCATGGTTTATTGAGGCCGTTTTTTCCAAGTGTGACCATGGTGTAGCACAATTTGTGTAACTTTAGTCTTAGGTAAAAACCTAATGATAGTGGTGCAGATGGGGGTTCTGTGCTGTGGTCTTATATTTTCTAGATAAGGTATAAAAACCAAACTTCCCTCCAAACTAATTATTTTTCTAATTTTCTTTCATGAACCTTAGGTGACCAAGATAGGTTTCTAAAGGCATTGAAAACCCTTTTTTGTTGGATTCAACTCCGAGTTTTGGGAGAAAAGTTCTTCGCATTATATCTCAATTCTTAAGGTAGGTGGGTCTACAAAAGGGTTCTAAATTATGAATTATTTTATGTTATTGTAAATTCCATTAGTTTTTTATGAAATGGATAGATCTACTATCAAAGTTGTTTTATGTAATTAGTTACATGTTTTTAAAGGTGATTTCCTTTAAAATGGGTTTTGGAAACACTATGTGTTGAAGAAATTCCTTTAAGGTTGTTTTGATTCTAAAATGGGTTTTCAAGTATGTAAGAAGTAAGGATTCGCCATCAAAATGTTTTTATATAATTTTAGAATTGTTTTCAAATGGTTTTTAAAATAATCTCACATTGGGAACTATTATTTCCACAAGGATAGATACCCTAGGAGGGGGTAGGGGTGAATCAGTGTATGACATATTAAAAATATTTCCTATTTTGATCTTGTTTCATTGTAAAAAAACTCTATTCTCTCTCCTTCCCATTATAGAGTATGAACAAATCTTAAAGAATGCACAAGACACATTAATTTTACTTGGTTCACTCCCACTGGGCTATATCCAAGGAGCATACACCAACAATGTGATGATGTACCAAATCCACTACAAGCGCACTGATGTTTAAAAATTTGGAGTGAACTCACTATCCCTCCTAGTTTACAACCACTCACAATTGAAATCTCATGTCTCTCTCAACTAAAGTGTTCTCACTACTCCTTTATAAGATCCACTCATAGTTTATAAACATTGAGTTCCTTTCATTATTACAAATGAATTCATCCTCTACTTTATGTACATGCTCTATTTAAGTCCCACTTTCATCCACTAATGAATACCCATTTTCTACTAAACATTGGGAAATACCTTTTGAACTTTTGAAAAGTTCACTACTTTGTGGATCTCACAATTTTTCAAATCTCAAACAAGCTTTTGCAAAGTTCCTACCTCTTCGCAAATCTCACAGGTTTGAAAAGCTCACTAGTTCTAAAAGATCACTAGTTCGCAGAGATCATGCTGGCCATTGTAATTTCAAAAATCTAAAACAAGCCTTTTTGAATAACACTTCTTCCAGAAAGTTGAACTGGCCTTCATGGAATTCTTTCCTTAGCAGATCTCAACTGGACTCTGTGAATTCCATTACTTTCACGAAGCTTGTTGTCTTCACGATCCTCATTTGTGATTTGAGAGCCTTATTTTTTTTGTAGTGTATCTCTGCTTTCCTCTTGGGGATGGAGGCCTATTTATAGGAATTTCACACCGACTCTAGAACATTTCATGCCATGTTAGTTCCATGTAATCCCATTTTGTATAGCTTTGAAATTTCATCCAAAATTCATTATTCTTTACAAAGCTCGATAATAATTTTTCAGGTCGCAAACATCGTCATAATAATAGATAATTCTATTAATTCCTTTATGCTGCCACTATGATGCTCATCATAATCATAGATCCTTCTATCAAAACCTTTTCACCGCCACAATTCTCCCTCTCAATTCTCTTCACCTCTACCATTCGCAAAGCTCATCATAATTGTAGAGATCACCGTCAAGATTCTTCAGGTCTTTAAGAAATCCACTTCATAAAGCCCATATTTTTGATACTCATGTCTTTTCCATATTTTTATAAGATCTTAATGGAAATACACTTTTAATAATTCTCACCAAACTCTAAATTTTGGACCCCAAAAATTTGGCACACTGGAAAACGGTGCCACCTTGTATCTGTTTAATTTTTTACCTCCTCTTGATCTTCCATTCCATTGTCAGGGTTATTTATCAACATGGGTTGTCAACAAGATCTTTTTAACTAAATAATTCACAATTAAAACATGATTTTTCAACAAACATAACCATCCCAAAAATGCAGCAATGTTACCTTAAGCTATTTTTCCCAATAGGAACCTTGGGTGCATTGGGAAATGGGATTATCACTCTTAGTGTGTATTATACCACTAGAGGGTTAATATCATAAAACTATGTGATATGAATCAATATTTATTAGATTCAAATGATTCTAGGTTTAATAATTTATTTTATGTCCAAGTACATATTCCCATAGGTTAGAGCCCAAATGGTGTGCTCTGTCATTTATACTTGGTTTTATACATGAGGGTATATTTCATGGTTGGTTGCTCAATTGATTGTCTTATAGTGTATGTATGGATGATTTTTCTTATGATTACATGCTTTATCACATATAATTTTCATATTCCATGTCTGTGTAAATATAAAAGGATTCTCTAAAAAACCAAAGGATGTTTTACAAAATGGTTACCTTTTGAAAATTCTTTATAAACTATTTTTTTAAAATCCAGTTCTAACATTTTCATAGTATTCATATTTTTATAGATTCTTCAGCTAAATAATAATGTTAATTTTATTCATACCCTACATTTTCCTTTGTGTGTTTTTAGATGTGGTTCTATAGGACTCAGGTAATGGGAAGTGAATCATTTCATTCATCGCCTTCTCTTGGTTTTCATCCCCTTCATAGTGGGAAAATTTTGTGGTGAAAAATTGTCACATGGATCTTATACTTTGGATTTTCTTGTTTTAATTTCTAGTTTATCCCCTTGGTATTGATTTTTTATGTATCATGGTTTAATATTTTTATTCCAATTTGAACTCTATCCATTTTTTGGTAATATATGAGACTTGTGTTGTTTTTTAAACCTTATTATGTTGTAGACCTTCCTAGGTGACTTTCCTAGTTGAACCCATTTGGTTCAATACAAAACAAACTTACTCTAGATGTAGGAATTCTACAGATTAATTAATGTAATTTTAAAATATGTGACCAAAACATACCCATTTTATAGGATTAAGGTCGGTTTTAAGGATTTGCGTAAGATTTTTTTCCTTGTAGGGTTATCGTAATGGGAGAATACATAAGGGTAAGATCATGAGATTTTCAGAATCATGCATTGTATACTAGAAGTGGAGGTTAAGGAAGGAGAGGTATTTGTTCATGTGGAGGGATACCCATGAGAATTTTACTGTGGCGGACTCATTACCCCCATGAAGATCAAAATTTAGTGGTGACCGGTTGCAATGGATGGATTCTATTATAACTTGTAGGGTGGAACATTTTTTTGATACACTTTTTAATTGCAATCATCTTCAAATTCTATAATAAAAGTTATTGCAATATTCCCCTAGTGGATTAAGACTCATTTTAGAACCACATTAATACTTGTTTTGTTCTTTTTGTCTTTATTTATTTCAATCATTTTATTTTAGAAGTTCATATTTGAGTATTTCAATTAGTAAATTTACATGGGAGATATAGTCTTCCTTGTTTTGGAATATTGAGTTCATAGGTTCATTCTGGTTCTTTGGTTTCTTCCTTTTATGTTTTGGAGGCATAAAATCCAATGGTCTTATCATAATTTTCATCAAACCTAATAATTATAATCAAAGCTTCATTTGTAGAGATTCAGATGACTAAACCCTGGTGAAGGTGATTTAAAAATCAATTTAGAAGTATCTTTCTTCCCTTTTCCACATACGATAATTATGATAAGTAGTTCTAAATCCCTCTAAGATTTTCAAAAATTACTATTAGTTCACTATATTAAGAACTAATAGAATTAGATGTGGGTAAGGTTTCAATAGATATGTTTGATAGAAAGGATTTATAATATTATAATTTTTTGGTAAAGGATTGTGTACTATAGAGGTATATTAATCTTCTATTGATGGATACTAAACTAGAAGTGATGAAGAAGGAAGAATGGGAACGACATGATAAGAAACCACTCAGCATGATCTGGATGGCTATAGACTGGAATCTGGATTATAACATACAGGAGTGAATACTACTTAAAAACATATGAATACTATCACTGATATATATGAGAAGTTGACAATAATGAAAAAAGTGCTCCACTTACTGAATCTATTCCATGCGAGGATGTCAGATGGTAAGTCAAAAAATAATCAAATAAATGAATTCAAAATATTTTGATTTTAGTTAGAATTGATGATTTCAAACATTAGAGTTCCAAATTGGGTGCTACGTAGATTTTTAGTAGTCTTAGAGTCTTGGGTTTTTATGGTTACCGTGATGAGAATTTTTTTGCGGTAAGGTAGGATTGGAATTTATGCCTGTTATTGGTCTTATTCTAAATGAGAAAATTAATTTTAAGGATATAGATTCATCTACCATAAATTTATATAATGTGGAAGGTAGGGTAAATTCCAAACCATGTGAAAGACATAAGAATAGAAAATAATGAAGAAGTTAGAGAAAGATTATATTGGAAGAAGGTGGTCCCATGTGTTGGAATTATGGGATGAAATGTCACTTGAAGAAATATTGTAATGAATAAATGTAACAGCCCGAGATTTTATTAAAAATAATCTTTTTAATTTTAATGTCTTGTGTTGTACGCTACACCAAAAGGAGCTTGCACAACACACATCCTTGACTTGCCTTGCATTACACGCAATCACGATCTTCCTCGATAGCGTGTGTAATACGCAATACCGAGTTTCACTAAACAACGATATGATATTAAAATATTATTAAAACTAGCCAGTATGAATAGTAATAACCACTTTTTAAAATTCTGTAAATCTTATTTTTCAAAATGAACTTTATTTTTGGATTCGGAGTATCAAATTTAGCCTAAGGTGAAATTTTGGTGATTTTCGGATAACTTTCATATTCTGATGAATAGTGAAAATTACTAAATTATAATTAAAAACAACTTTTTTAATCGAAATAATTAATAGTGATAAATTATTAATTGGAGTAGTTTTAAAGTATATTTAGAATATATTTTTACAATTTAATACAATGTTGGTCATTGGATGTAATTTCACATTTAAACCAGACATAAACAAGTGTCAATCTTTTGATAGATATTGTTTCATAAAAACACGCTATTTGTTTTAACAGCGGGATTTAATTATAAAATTAATTAATGCAACATCTATGTTATGAATATGGTAAAATAGACTTCATTTTTGAATTCGGAATATGAAATATATCTTAGGATGAAATTTTGGCATTGTTCTGAAAAACATCAATTTTTGATGAATAGTGAAACTACTAAGTGGTAGGTTAAAAACTAAATTGTGCATAAAACTTAATTTTACCACTTCTGTGAATGGAATTTCGAAAATCCAACAGACACGGTTAATATCAAGGACTAAAATGTGGTTCAATGAGATGAAAATAATTTTTGGTGAATAGTAACTTTTTACTTTTTTTTTACCACGGTTAATATTAAATAGGGTAACTAAGGGTAAATATGATATTACTATTACCCTAACACATGTCCTAATTCTATTGGATAAGTGTAATTCGGCAAAAAACAACCTTATGAATATAATATGACCATTTAGGCCCACTTGGATTAGATTAGGACATTTATTATTATTTAATTCAAAGAAGAGTTAAAAGAGTTAAAATCGATGTTTATTTACTAAAACATTTTTAATATGGGGTTATACATAAGATAAATTCGACTATAAATATTCATTAGAAATCTAAAACGATTTCCTACATAATGATATTTTATTTATAATTTTTAGACTTTAAATAAATTTATTTATTTTTGACACAACGAGGATGCAGTAATTACCCTTTTTAAGAAATATTAACATAATTGATGTTATAAATGCTAAAATGAATGTAATTTAAGACTTTTTATGAATTAAACTAATTTTCTAGGTTACTATGATGTATTAGTGTTGATTTAATCAACTTGGTTCGAACATATAATTCTGTTATGACTTTCAAAAAAATCATATATCAAATAGTGTCAAAATTGACACAAAATAGTTTTTAAATCAAATATTATATTATTAATTGTTATTTTATTCCTAAAAATATAAGGTTCGGCCAAATGACTTAGATACAGATATATTTATTAATAATATACAATTTGGGGTTCGTTTGGCATGTTATAGTAAGTGTATTAACCATATAGTGAAAGAAAACAAAAAGACAGGGTAAAAGTTAAATTATTTAACTTAGAGTTTAATCTAATTGATAAGGTTAAAATAATAAGCTAAACTTGTCTAAATCCTATTGTTTGATAGGATTTCAACCCATCCCCACTTTAGCTTCGAAATAAGACCATTTGGAACCATTATAAACCGATTTTCACATTAATATAAAATAATATTTTGAGGTATTCCTAAGGTGCCCCTCTCCTCCCTTATAAAAGGACACCTCCTCCCCCTCCTCCTCACACCAATTTGAGCACTCAAGCTCGGCCAACCCCTGCCAAAATCTCTTCTCCACTTCCCTAGCAACATCCTAGAGGTTCTGGTCTTCCTCAAAGACCAATTTTAGTGCCCTAAGTGGAGGTCTCAAAGAGGCGCTTCAAAGAAGAGGTAATTACCGTTACCAATTCTTTCATCTTTATTTCTTCTTCCACTTCTTCTTCTTAGGTTGTTTCATTATGAAGTAATAACATCAGTATCACTCATATACTGATATGTTATTATAAGTATGAAACAACCCTATTTCACTATCTATCCATCCTACGGAAAAAGAAATCACCGCGCGTGCGTACGTACGGAATACCGTCTCCACGCCGTGGTGTAATCTATTTTCCACCACCACCTTACATGGATGGGTATAATGGTGTAAAGAATAACTATACATAGTTATTACAACATCATATTGATTCTGATATATTGTATAATCCACTTCAATTCAGTTCAATATTTATGGAAATGATATCATCGCTCGTGCGTACGTACGGACTACCGTCTCCACGACGCGATGAGATTCATTCTCCATGTTAACCATTTAAGATTGATTATAAAGTATATATAAGAAATAATAATGAAATATATGACATTATAAAGCTACTGGATTTATGTATATATATATATGTATGTCATCTACTTACTTCCATTCAAGACAATAAGGAACGGAAAATAGCGTTCATGCGTACGTACGGACTATCGTCTCCATGAACGGTGTTTTCCATTTCATTTATCTATCTATTATATATATATATATACTGAATATATATGATATATAAATCGTATTTTATATTATGGAAGTAAGTAAATCATGATATAAGTAATAATAATTTCAAGAACAACAAGTCAAAACACCTACGATAAATGAAACGATTTTACACAAAACGCTTCTTTAACATGGAATTTACAAAAGAACGGGTAATATAATGTCATAAGTGAACCATATATGATATCATAACAATGAATATGATTCTGTAATAAGTCAATGACATTATTTAAATCATTATACAGGAGGTTCGGACACATACGAAGCAAATCGGACCTAAGGTAAGGGAAATATCACAATCTCATTTTTATCCGAGATTGTTTATTCGTAAGTATTTACTGGGGTGTATTTTATCATCCACATCCATGTTTCATCAATATGTAATATTATTTCAATCCACTTACACTAGTTTAAATCCAATTTTACCCTTCGGTGTGTTTTTAGTAATGAATATTAAAGGAATCTTTTGTCATTTTTTCGTACGAGGTACTTTTTGACTTTTCCAACAAAAGTACGAAGAATGTTTTTTTAACTTATACGGCATGAATGGATTTCTAAAACATTATTTACAAGAAGCTTTCTTTACAAGTATTCAAGTTTATTTTTAATCAACTTCTTTTAGTTTAAAATTGTATGACATGTTAAGAAAGGAAAAATGTTTTTGAAGAAGAAAGGATATTTTCCTCAAGAATGAAGTTCAAGTATTTTATCAAAATTACTTTCCATCTAAGATAATATAAGGGTTCTGTTTCTATCCCTATTATTACATGGATTTGATTATGTTGTGATGGAAACATTTTTATGAATTCCTTTATCTTATATGAATTTTTTATGATGTCATGTTGTTTAAGAATCCCATTTTTATTACATGGGTTATGCTATGATGTATGTTTTATGATTTTGTGGCACACATAAGAATGGTATCATTATGAGATGGGTGGGACCTATATCTCCCTCCAATGAATTGGGTAAAGATTTTATATCTCATGAGATAGACATGGCTGGAATGGTAGGTTATACCGGTTCAGTGAAACATGACTGAAACGAGGGTTACTCGATTCAGAAAGGGACTTTGTCCACTAAGATAGCCTTGGAAATGAGTCTTGACTAACAAGAAATGATTCTCTATGATTATGTGTGAATGCCACAAAGTTTCATGTTTTAAGTTATGATTATTGTGATTACATTTCACTACCATGATTTATACCATGTTATGAAATTATGCTCTCTTTTGCAGGTTATGATTTCCAAAATGTTATGTTCTTATGAATACGATGTGATTGATATTTCTTTTGTTTACCCTTACTGAGCATTTGAGCTCACCCTTTTATGTTTTCTTTTCCCCAGGATATAAAGAAAGGTTTTAGGTAAAAAAAAGGAAGATCATTATGGGAGATGTTGAAGTTATTTCACCACGATTAGAAGATTTTATTCCGAGTTTCCAAAGACACTAAACTATTACGATCCTTGTGTGTGTGTTTTTGTTATGTACTAAGTATTCCGCAAAAGTACTGTAATGTTCATGTACGTCAAGATTCGGGTCTCTACAGTTGGTATCAGAGGAAAGGTTTAGTAAACCTTTGGAAACTAGGATGCGAGAACTTTAGTTTGATCCATATAGATATTTCTAAGGTATGTCTAGGGATGTCCCTAAGGTTAAGTATACGTATAGGTTATAGTCCTAGAATCGCGCTAACGATCTTAGAATTTAACCTAAGATGTTAGATATTGAGGGTGTTTTCCCTTTACTATGTTGTCTTCCCTTGCATGATTTCGCCTCTCACAAAATTCTTTTTGTGTTTTAGTTAATGGAGGGAACCAGAAGGAATTCGGTTAACATTGAATCCAATGGACAAATTGGTGACTATGAGCAACAAAATTGTGTAATACCTAGAGATAATGATATTGTGATTATGCCGAATCAGTCATCGCGATATATGATTAACAAGGTGAGATTTAGTGGTATGACTAATTCATCAAAGAATAGGAAGATAAACTATTATGCATGTTTGCATGTTGAGGAGCATAAAGAAAGGAAGATTGAGATTTCTAAAGAAGGGAAGAAGAACCTTGAGGAATACCTCAAATGGAGGGATCGATGTTATCTGTGTGGAGAAAAGGGTCATAGAGTGATAGATTGTTATGGAGTTCAATGTATTATTTGTGGAGAACATGGGCATTACCCAACTCAATGACCTGACCTAAAAAGTTACTTCTAAACCAAGGAAGGACTTATTCCAGGACAATCCTTGAAGTGGATGGACAGAAGTGTGTATGTATTGGTATTCAAGAATAATGTTGTTGAGGTACTTTTATGGTCTACTGAAATATTTATGTTTTGGTCTATTGTGGTTTTCAATAATTTTATGGTACCGGTAACCATGAAAAGTGATTGAGACATTTTTGGTAAATAGATGATATGAGCATAATGAAGGGATAAGAAGATAATGAGATGTTTGATTGTATTCATGAGCTCATGATTGATATAAGGACCAAGTGATATCATGGTTTGAGTATATAGAATTTTGAGGATTTTGGTATGTGGAAAGTGTTAACTTTTAACTGAATTCAAGTTTTCACTAAGGTTCAATGGGTATTCAAGAGAGTACAAGATTAAGGCCTTTGAATGTTTGGAATGTGTCCAACAAGATATATCTTATGATATATGGGGATCAACGATGGTATTAAATCTCTGGTAATCGTTTTCACTATATTATGAGAGTGGACTGTAGTATTATGGATAAGCCTAAAAGATGAGAATGGATTATGTTGGACATAAGTTTGTATTGTTTACGGATAGAAGATTTTCGATATTATTGATGGAATGTTATAGTAATGTAGTTTTAGAAAAAGGACAACCTGCAGGACGGGCGACAGCCCATCGCGTCGGACAAGGCTGTGGGAATCGAACCCACAACCGAAGTGCGACCGGCCTTTATCGCCTACCATTGGCCTACAGGAAGTCCCTGTTTAGTAGAAACTAGTTTTATTATATTAAGCAGTATGATATATGAAGTATAAGTCCATTTTAGGAACTATATATGATTAATCTCACTATAGATCGACTTATGTATATAATTTTTGCTAACCTTTTGTTTGAGACAGATGGAATGACCCGTCATTCTATCACATGATCTGCTAACACTTCCCGAATAACAAATTCAACTTCATTTATTTAAGAGATGAAGTGGAAGTTGTTCTAGGCATGAACAATAGTGAGATTGTTCCAAAATAAAGTAAGTATTTATTCTAGTTCAAACTTTCAACTTTAGGGAAATGATCTTGAAAACCAAAAATGTTGTCCTAGTGATCTTATACCTGATGAATCAGATGGTACCTTATATCATCACAAATCTATGGATTTGTAATTACTGGCTTTTCCATAGCCATGTTCCCTACCACTCTCCATCAGAACATGATGCTTAGATTTCTCTTCCATATCCATATTTTCACCTATGTGGAAACCCAGTGATCAGTTTATTTGGGTAATCGTTACATTTCATACTTTAGTTTTTAAAGCCAAATTTTGGTATTCCTTTTTACGATGTGGGTTTCTATTAAAGAAAACTTTCGAATAGTAAACCATTTATAACCCCGACGAATTTCGAGGGCGAAATTCATTTTAAGGGGGGTAGAATGTAACAGCCCGAGATTTTATTAAAAATAATCTTTTTAATTTTAATGTCTTGTGTTGTACGCTACACCAAAAGGAGCTTGCACAACACACATCCTTGACTTGCCTTGCATTACACGCAATCGCGACCTTCCTCGATAGCGTGTGTAATACGCAATACCGAGTTTCACTAGACAACGATATGCTATTAAAATATTATTAAAACTAGCCGGTATGAATAGTAATAACCACTTTTTAAAATTCTGTAAATCTTATTTTTCAAAATGAACTTTATTTTTGGATTCGGAGTATCAAATTTAGCCTAAGGTGAAATTTTAGTGATTTTCGGATAACTTTCATATTCTGATGAATAGTGAAAATTACTAAATTATAATTAAAAACAACTTTTTTAATCGAAATAATTAATAGTGATAAATTATTAATTGGAGTATTTTTAAAGTATATTTAGAATATATTTTTACAATTTAATACAATGTTGGTCATTGGATGTAATTTCACATTTAAACCAGACATAAACAAGTGTCAATCTTTTGATAGATATTGTTTCTTAAAAACATGCTATTTGTTTTAACAGCGGGATTTAATTATAAAATTAATTAATGCAACATCTATGTTATGAATATGGTAAAATAGACTTCATTTTTGAATTCGGAATATGAAATATAGCTTAGGATGAAATTTTGGCATTGTTCTGAAAAACATCAATTTTTGATGAATAGTGAAACTACTAAGTGGTAGGTTAAAAACTGAATTTTGCATAAAACTTAATTTTACCACTTCTGTGAATGGAATTTCAAAAATCCGACAGACACGGTTAATATCAAGGACTAAAATGTGGTTCAATGAGATGAAAATAATTTTTGGTGAATAGTAACTTTTTACTTTTTTTTTACCACGGTTAATAGTAAATAGGGTAACTAAGGGTAATATGATATTACTATTACCCTAACACATGTCCTAATTCTATTGGATAAGTGTAATTCGGCCGAAAACAACCTTTTGAATATAATATGACCATTTAGGCCCACTTGGATTAGATTAGGACATTTATTATTATTTAATTCAAAGAAGAGTTAAAAGAGTTAAAATCGAAGTTTATTTACTAAAACATTTTTAATATGGGGTTATACATAAGAGAAATTCGACTATAAATATTCATTAGAAAGCTAAAAAGATTTACTACATAATGATATTTTATTTATAATTTTTAGACTTTAAATAAATTAATTTATTTTTGACACAACGATGATGCAGTAATTTCCCTTTTAAAGAAATATTAATATAATTAATGTTATAAATGCTCAAATGAATGTAATTTAAGACTTTTTATGAATTAAACTAATTTTCTAGGTTACTATGATGTATTAGTGTTGATTTAATCAACTTGGTTAGAACATATAATTCTGTTATGACTTTCAAAAAAATCATATATCAAATAGTGTCAAAATGGACACAAAATAGTTTTTAAATCAAATATTATATTATTAATTGTTATTTTATTCCTAAAAATCTAAGGTTCGGCCAAATGACTTAGATACAGATATATTTATTAATAATATACAATTTGGGGTTCGTTTGGCATGTTATAGTAAGTGTATTAACCATATAGAGAAAGAAAAAAAAGACACGGTAAAAGTTAAATTATTTAACTTAGAGTTAAATCTAATTGATAAGGTTAAAATAATAACCTAAACATGTCTAAATCCTATTGGTTGATAGGATTACGACCCATCCCCACTTTAGCTTCGAAATAAGACCATTTGGAACCATTATAAACCGATTTTGACATTAATATAAAATAATATTTTGAGGTATTCCTAAGGTGCCCCTCTCCTCCCTTATAAAAGGACACCTCCTCCCCCTCCTCCTCACACCAATTTGAGCACTCAAGCTCGGCCAACCCCTGCCAAAATCTCTTCTACACTTCCCTAGAAACATACTAGAGGTTATGGTCTTCCTCAAAGACCAATTTTAGTGCCCTAAGAGGAGGTCTCAAAGAGGCGCTTCAAAGAAGAGGTAATTACCGTTACCAATTCTTTCATCTTTATTTCTTCTTCCACTTCTTCTTCTTAGGTTGTTTCATTATGAAGTAATAACATCAGTATCACTCATATACTGATATGTTATTATAAGTATGAAACAACCCTATTTCACTATCTATCCATCCTACGGAAAAAGAAATCACCGCGCGTGCGTACGTACGGAATATCGTCTCCACGCCGTGGTGTAATCTATTTTCCACCACCACCTTACATGGATGGGTATAATGGTGTAAAGAATAACTATACATAGTTATTACAACATCATATTGATTTTGATATATTTTATAATCCACTTCAATTCAGTTCAATATTTATGGAAATGATATCATCGCTCGTGCGTACGTACGGACTACCGTCTCCACGACGCGATGAGATTCATTCTCCATGTTAACCATTTAAGATTGATTATAAAGTATATATAAGAAATAATAATGAAATATATGACATTATAAAGCTACTGGATTTATGTATATATATATATATGTATTTCATCTACTTACTTCCATTCAAGACAATAAGGAAAGGAAAATAGCGTTCATGCGTACGTACGGGCTACCGTCTCCATGAACAGTGTTTTTCATTTCATTTATCTATCTATTATATATATATATATACTGAATATATATGATATATAAATCATATTTTATATTATGGAATTAATTAAATCATGATATAAGTAATAATAATTTCAAGAACAACAAGTCAAAACACCTACGATAAATGAAACGATTTTACACAAAACGCTTCTTTAACATGGAATTTACAAAAGAACGGGTAATATAATGTCATAAGTGAACCATATATGATATCATAACAATGAATATGATTCTTTAATAAGTCAATGACATTATTTAAATCATTATACAGGAGGTTCGGACACATACGAAGCAAATCGGACCTAAGGTAAGGGAAATATCACAATCTCATTTTTATCCGAGATTGTTTATTCGTAAGTATTTACTGGGGTGTATTTTATCATCCACATCCATGTTTCATCAATATGTAATATTATTTCCATCCACTTACACTAGTTTAAATCCAATTTTACCCTTCGGTGAGTTTTTAGTAATGAATATTAAAGGAATCTTTTGTCGTTTTTTCGTACGAGGTACTTTTTGACTTTTCCAACAAAAGTATGAAGAATGTTTTTTTTAACTTATACGGCATGAATGGATTTCTAAAACATTATTTACAAGAAGCTTACTCTAAAAGTATTCAAGTTTATTTTTAATCAACTTCTTTTAGTTTAAAACTGTATGACATGTTAAGAAAGGAAAAATGTTTTTGAAGTAGAAAGGATATTTTCCTCAAGAATTAAGTACAAGTATTTTATCAAAATTATTTTCCATCTAAGATAATAAAAGGGTTCTGTTTTTATCCCTATTATTACATGGATTTGATTATGTTGTGATGGAAACATTTTTATGAATTCCTTTATCTTATATGAATTTTTTTATGATGTCATGTTGTTTAAGAATCCCATTTTTATTACATGGGTTATGCTATGATGTATGTTTTATGATTTTGTGGCACACATAAGAATGGTATCATTATGAGATGGGTGGGACCTATATCTCCCTCCAATGCATTGGGTAAAGATTTTATATCTCATGAGATAGACATGGCTGGAATGGTAGGTTATACCGGTTCAGTGAAACATGACTGAAACGAGGGTTACTCGATTCAGAAAGGGACTTTGTCCACTAAGATAGCCTTGGCAATGAGTCTTGACTAACAAGAAATGATTCTCTATTATTATGTGTGAATGCCACAAAGTTTCATGTTTTAAGTTATGATTATTGTGATTACATTTCACTACCATGATTTATACCATGTTATGAAATTATGCTATCTTTTGTAGGTTATGATTTCCAAAATGTTATGTTCTTATGAATACGATGTGATTGATATTTCTTTTGTTTACCCTTACTGAGCATTTGAGCTCACCCTTTTTTGTTTTCTTTTCCCCAGGATATAAAGAAAGGTTTTAGGTAAAAAAAGGAAGATCTTTATGGGAGATGTTGAAGTTATTTCAGCACGATTAGAAGATTTTATTCCGAGTTTCCAAAGACACTAAACTATTACGATCCTTGTGTGTGTGTTTTTGTTATGTACTAAGTATTCCGCAAAAGTAATGTAATGTTCATGTACGTCAATCTTCGGGTCTCTAAAATAAATATTCAAATATGTAAGATAGGATTCTATAAGTAGATATGAAAATACTACATTGAAAGATATGAGTGGTCTTCTACTAAGTGCTCCTAGTTCACTTGAGTCTTGGGTGCTAGAATCTAGAGCTTCATTTCACTCAATTTCTAATAGTGGGAGTATGAATAATTGTACATATTAATGTTTTTTAGGGTGCATATTTCATATGATAATGATATCAATATTCTATAAATGGGTGATGTCTCTATCCAAACAAGGAACATAGGCCCTCTAGAGTTGCAAAGACTGTGGCATATACTAGGATTAAAGAAGAAAATAATTTATATTAGAGATTTAGATGATGTGAATTTCTATAAATTTTTTTTATGGGGTATATAAATTTAAATGTGGTTCCATGCTGATTTCAAAATGAGTTAATAATGGAACTTTATAGTTGACTAGAGCATTAGAAGGTGCAATCCATGCTAGAAAAGTATCTTCTGCAATGTTATAGAATTCTTTTCTAGGTCACTTGAGTGAGGAAGTAATGAAAATATTATATGCTAAGTCAATTATAAAGATCAAAGTATTAGGGCATGGAACATGAAAAGTTACTATCCTTGTGATACAAGTAAATGTTTCATTATAAATACAAGGTAAATAACTAAAGAACCATAGGTTAGAGTTGGTTCATATAGATGTATGGTGACCAACACTAGTTAATTATAACAATTTATCATTGCATTATGATACACTAATAAATGATATGATATAGAATTTTTGGGAGTTATTTATCCAAAAAAAATTCCATGGTATTCAAAATGTTCGTCTAATAGAGAACCATGGTGGGAAAATACTGGATGAAAACTTAAGTGTTTCTGTTTGGAAAATAGCAGGGAGTACAAAATTAGGCATTGGATTTTGTACCCTTAACCAACTTATATTTTAATTTCAAATTTCCAATATATTAAAAGACATCAATATTATTAAATATCATATTATATGATGACTGTTATTATACATAAAACTAATGTGATAATGTCATTTGAGTATTTTTTTTCACTGAATGGTCATAGTAGTTCCCCACTATAATGGGGAATTTTAAGTGTTAGGGAATTATTATTAAACATAAATCATATGTTTGGATTAAATGTATCTATTTGGAAACATATTATGTCTCACTATCATGTGCTTTGATCTCATAATACAATTAAAATTCTTCTAAAAAAGTTTTCACTTGGTAATCTCCAAGAGACGTGGTTATGAGAATACACCCACTAATATGGATTTCATATGTTTTATATATCATTGGATGTTCCCATATAAAAATATGTGTATTGGTCCTCATATTTTATATTTTTGTTAATTTATATAATGAATTTTTTACTTTGATGTATTAGAATAAACTTTGACAACATATACTCTTAGTGAAGTATCATTCATTGGGTGCTCATAAGTAACATGACATTAAGAAATAAGATAAGAAATGATTTGTACCTTCCATTTTAACAATGGTATCCATAATTAGAACTTTTATTAGAATAAAAATATCTGATTAATTCCATGTAAATTTTGGTATCTCGAAGAGTTCATTTTAGTAAGTAAATGAAAGATATATCAAGCATATAAGTTGATAACACATGAATGTAACTTGATTTAGGAGACATCGAGACAAAGAGATTATATGACACAATGAGCATATGTGGGAGGTTGTTGTCATTGTATCATTAACGTATTTCTCCAGGGGTTCCTTGAAATGTTTCTAGATTCTAATCTTGGACTTTAGTCCTAGTCAACTAATGATATTAAAAAAATTTCATAGAGGCCCACACACTAAGTGTATCCGTAATATTAGTTAAATTCTATTTGAATTTAATTATTTGAATAAATATTATTAATGGATTATGGTTTAATGAGTATTATAGTATGGTTTATTGTATAAATTCAATCACCTATTATTGTAAATAATATATGAGAGAATAATATAGAATAAATATTATTTTCTATTTAGAAAATATATAATATTTATTTGTCTCTTATATATTCTCATGATAACAAATTATTATTTATTTGGTTATGGGAATATTAAAAAAATATCTATTCACCAATTAGTGAATATAATAATTATTTATTTTCTCAATGAATATGATAGTTATATTTATTTATTTAAATAATTATTAAATATGTACAATATGATAAATAATTAGGGGGATTGATGGACTGAGTTAAGGGTCCAGATGAAATGATATAGTTTATTTAATATCATTTATATCAATATTGATTTATTTATTTAAGAACTTATCTTCAAATATCAATGAGTTAATACATGTAATGGAATATAATTATAATAATATTATTATTTGACATGATGTTTTACATAGAATATAGAAATTAGTTAAGGGGACTTTGTACAATCACTAAATCTCTAAACCTATGTATATAACCTAATGTATAACAATTTTTGGGAGATAGAGAGAATTGTTGTTCATAATGAAATTTTCCCAAGAATTTTGTTTATAATGAAATAAAATAATCCTCTACCTACTTCTCAATATTAAGAGAAAATATATAGAGTATTTTAATACTGGAATTATTCTATTTTTTTATCAATGGTGAATTAGGAAAGAGGTTTGGTCCTGGCACACTAGCACCTAGAGTATCTACAACACCCTAGTTTTTATTTTGAGGTATGAAAAAAATTTATTTTTCTATTTTAATCTTATAGGTGTAACTTTTATTTTAAGGGAGGGTCTGGGAGCATCCAAGACTTGTTCAAAGCCCAAAGATCCAAATTTTGGAGAAGCTGTATGAGGCACATGGTTGGAGAATGGTTAGTAGTAACTGTGTGGTGCAATCATGCATCCCATATATAAGGTAGAATGGTTTGAAAAACCATACAGGGGATTCTGTATGACTGTGACAAAAACTATAGACATGCTGTAGAGGGTATTCTCATTAGATGTGCATGGTTTGGAAAATCGTGTTCCTAACCCACACCCCTAGTTCCACTTAGGTAGTGATTCCGCATGGTTTTTTCAAAATATGCAGGATGTCCATGTGAGGTGTTCCCATGGATAGGGACTCTTGCACAGTTGGTGCGCATTTTGGCCAACCGTGAGGCCAAATAATTTAACCTTTTAAATTTGGGTAAAATTTTATTTTTTACACACTTCCATTATAACTCACCCACCTATTATTATTTCATCTTCCATGGACAACACTCCTATCCTGTTGAAGCTCCTCAAGGATTTCAAGCTAGGATTTGAAGTATCTCCCTTATTTAGAATCTGATCAGACCAACATTTGTATTATTGGATTCCTCTCAGTGAGATCATAGAGTAGGTTGGGAAGATATATTATTGTCTGCATCTTCCTTCACACTTCTGAAATATACACGATTTGTTTCAAGAATCTTAGATCCATAGGTATATTTCTATTACTATGAATGTTATGGACTATAAGGATGTTGTGTTGGATCCATATTCATCTTATGATGAGCATCCAGTGCATATTATAGACTAGTATGAGAAGGTTCTATTTGGGGTAACATGGTTCCACTTGTTTAGATCCTATGACAGTATGTAAAGATCTAATAGGAGATGTGGATACATTCAAATGTTTGAGATCATTTTCTTGAGTTTTTCAATTAATACCACTAGAGACACTTCTCTATGATGATAATTCATCATAGTGGGAAATTTTATTGTCCACAGTTTTTAAATGTTCCAAAATCCCCATTTTGTTTTGTTTTATATGTTCATTTTGTAGAAAATTAATAATTTTTGTCATTTTTTTACCCTTATGTATAGACTAGGGCCTACAGAAGGTAAAGGGCTTAAACTAATACAAAGTTTTTCTTTTTGGGTGTTACATAAATGCAGCCCTTATTTTTCAAGGGTTACATAATGGAAAACAACTGTTATGGAAGGGCAAGGTGTTTCTTCTAGTTGTTGGGGAAAGGTAGACTAATGTTTGCAAAGGAAATATAAGTGTAAACTATGTTCTTTATAATAGTATGTTGGTATTCCTAAATGATTTATAAAGTTAACTCTCTAGTTCCTTATTTTATGTATGGGTAATATGATTTTTCATTTCATTGTGTAATGGTAGCCTTACTTATGCCTAGGGGTAACTCCTACTTTCAAAGGCTACATAAGGTTAAAGATAGAGCTATATAAGGGTGGTATAAAATTTATTCTCTTTTTAAGGGTAAAAATCCTTACCCAGATTTGATTTAGTGGATATTTGTAATGGTAAAACCATGTTACCCTTATGCACTGCCCTTTTTGGGAAAAAAGTGTTTTATCGTATTTTCTCATTTCATCCTCCCCAACATGTTCTAGTAACCCCTTTTGATGAATTTAAATTCATGAAATCTTGAGGAATCTATCCCACTATTTCATTTAAGATTACAATGCATTTTATGGAGGATATTAAACACTCTGTATTCAGGTAACTTTTTAAAGAAAAATTTAATGGTGAATTTAATTTGTGGTTCTTAATGCCTCATACTAGTACACGATTTGCCTTGTTGAAAATATAAAAAACCTTTCTTCCATCATAGTTTGGATACCATAATGAGGTCAAGAATCCCAAAGTTCCTTTATAAAATATATTTAAATACCTCTTCATTTGATTCTAGACCTTCTTCTCGTATCCATGTGTGGCAATGTTATCTCTCCCTCTTCCATTGTTTGGTGTAATGTTTTATGGGAATAATTTCCATGTATCTTTTCATGATATATTTTTGAATCAAACCATCCTAAAATTTCTAAAAATTTATAAATAATTATTTAATTGATAATAACCTAGAATTATCAAATAATAATAATAATTTCAAAACAAAACATGTTTATCTTGGATTAATCTAGAGAGATAGAGTATTATCACACGTGGTTTTGAAATTATTATTTAAGGAAGGAATTTATAACTCATGTGTTGGAATAATTTGATAATTTTTGATATTATCTAGGTGTAATAAAATATAATTACATGTGGTGTTTTATTTCTTTTTAGAAATAAAATATTTAGACTTAGTTATAGGAATCCTTGGAGAGTGGTCGGAACTAACTAATATACGAATGATATTCAGTTGATGATCCCTTGAAACACCATGAAGTTCTCCATGAATGAATTTGAGGTAGGATGTTCCTTACCATTTGAGGATCTCATATTCACTTTTTTCTATGGTCTGATTTATGTGTTGACATGAGTTGTGCTCTGCATTAATGGTGATTTCTTATGGCTATGTACATTTCCCTGTTACCCATATATGATTCTTGTAACATGAGATTTGTTAGGGTAGCATTTTCCATTCATTATTTAGATTCACTAAATGTTTTGGATGATAATATATATCTCGTGATTACATGATATTTTTCTTTATAATACTATACCTTTTTGTGTATTAACTTTATATGGAGGTTTGGTGCTTGGTACATGTGATAGGTTACCATCTAGGTATGATTCCCCTTTAGAGACAGAGAGTGCATGACATGAAATTCTGATGATGGAGTATAATGATTTCCTTAGGGCTCAAAAATAACTCAATGGATTGAGGATTCTTAGGAACATTCTGAAACGCAGTACCTTGTGGATTCTAAGAAGCATGCCAACTCGATGCCTTATGGATTCTAAATAGAATTCCCACTCGATGCCTTGTGGATTCTACGTGGAATGTTGATGAACTTAGGGATAGTTTATTATCATTTTAGATGACGCTTGTTCATAATTATGACATGGATCTGAAGAAAGTTCTGTATGGGGTTTGTGGTAGATTGTTTATAACACAGTCACTTTGTATGTGATCATTTTTTATTATTCTTTCATTCACATTTATTACTATCATGGAACACACCTATTGTACATGTGTACACTATTTAAGGAAACATTAGTGGTTTCCTACTAGATTTTGATATTCACACCCTACATGATCACCTCGATGCACAATTATAATTAAACTATGGGGATTTGAATAATGGAAAGGGGTATGTGGATGATGTATGAGTAGTGAAGCATGGAGTTGGTAGAAAACTAGGATGGAATTTTGTGGACTCCACAGTTTTTCATTTATTTATTTACATAATTCACTCTTATACCCTTGTTTGGCTTACCACTATGGGGGGATATTTATTACCTTTATGAATTGTTTATGTTTTTATTATTTAGTTCATTCTTGTCACACTTTTCATTATATTATTTATTATTTTATTTTATTTATTATTTGTGATATGACATGATACTAAGCGTATAGTCTCCCCATAGATGGGCTTAGACCATCACTACTATTTGGAATCCTCTTTCATATGGGTAGGTGTGCATTTGGTCATATGGAACATTGGTTCGAATCTAGTGGTTCATTCCAAGTCATTACACTAGTGAAAGGTGAAACATGTCTTCTTTGAAAAAAAATGATTTTTTCTATCGATAATTTTGAATAAAATTAGCTATTCAAAAAAAAATACAAGATTATAGATATAAAAAATATTTATTTCAAAGAATACATGTCACAACCCCTTCCCCTCCAAAGGTATCCCTCAAGGGATGAAAATGAGAGAAGGGAGATAATGATGTCCAGAACCTACCTCCAATAGGCCACGAGTTAGAAACTATCACTAAGGGTATACCATACACACAAATGGGAGGCATTACCCTCTAATAAGAACAATTAATGTGATAAAATATAGAAAAAACCAATTAAATCTTCTTATAATGGAAAAAATATATCCCAATACATGAATTTAATTTCATACAAGATGAAAAACTACAAGAAAACTACAATTATCAAAAGAAAAATCCCCAATAGTGGCCTCAATTCCCAAACAACTCATGGAAAATTCTATGAGTTTGTAATTTACATCCCAATCAATAACTATTTTTTACATATAGGAAAAATATTTTACTTATATGTTGGGTGATCATAACTGGTATACATAGTTGTATCCTACCTAGAGCCTCTCAAACAAAATATTAAGAGAGCATACTAAGGACCAGTGAATAAGTAGTGAAACTAACCTGTCACCTAATGAGGTTTGATAAGTTCTCAGCCTCACTATGGATCTCTCACCATGTATCACATATATGTAATAATATAATATACAACATAATATAAATGTTAAGGTGCCCCACTACCACTTCCACACTGGTTTATTTCTCTACCCCAACATCACATGTCCTGATCCATCTCACTAAATATAATCTACATGCATCAAAGAAAAATGTATAATCAAATGCACCTCATGCATCTCATAATATCCTAAACATCACCATACCTAGATAGTAATGAAGTAGTTTTCTAGGAGCCACTACTACCTATACACCATGCACAATACCTTAATCCATTACAGCTTGTACACAATTACCTATAATGATCCCTAGGATACAATATCTAGAGATATATGTGTGAAAAAATAACCATAAGACATCACATCCATCTACACACATATATGGGAAATTAAACATTATGCATTCTCACACATAATACTATCGGGTGAAGAGAGCGGGGAAAGAGGGGGTAGTAAGCCATATGTTCCTCACCAATATAGATATTAGAGAGAACACCCTCCATAGTTTATAGGGTGTTAGTCACCCAACCGAAATGGGTGGGGATTAATATGAAATAAAAAATTAGATAGAATATATATATATATATCTCAAAAACCACACATTGAACAACTAACTAGCATTAAACTTGACAGAAACTATCATCATTTAGAAAAATGACTGTCAACCTGAAAGACTAGACATCTTATAAGAACACAATCATTTCAAGAGATTCTAAATTAATATTTTCATTAATGATTTGAAAAAGATATTAATTATTGGATAGTTATTCTAAATCAACCATTGATATCTCAACATCATGGGCTAAAAATTTATTATTTATTCTATTCCATTATTCTAGGTACTCTAGGACTTATCCTAATAAGATGTAAAATATTCATAAACCATATGCATCTAGTTAAATTAACTAGTGTTAGAAAGATTTTAGAAATTACAAACCTAGAAATTTTACATTTAAATAACATTCATAAAAAGTAATCATCCCAAATTCCTTTATAACAATAAATGGGAAATAAAAACTTTAGTTCACTCCATTAGTATCGATGGCATCCCCAAAACTACTATAAATATCACCACCCATCCAACCATCTCAAGCACAAACTACTTCCACAATCTTGGGAACCCATACCCATTTACCACCAATCCATCAACCATCATTGGCTCACATAATTTTACTTATTGAGGATAACATCTTTAGAAAATGTATAATGAAGAAAGAAAACAAAAAGTAATTAAAAATACATTTAGGCCCCTGAACCAAGGCATCCATACTTATTAAGAAAATCATCTCACACATCCCCAAAAAATATATATTTATCAAACAACCAATTTATTACCAACTTGAATTAACCAATTCATTTATCATAGGTGAAAACCATAGGAAACCTAAGGAATAAACTATTAATACCTAAAAAGTTTTTAAACATTATTCAAGCATAACATCTATTTACATAAATTATAAGGAAGTAAAATTTCAATTAAATATACCACTTTAATTATTTTTTTCATCAGTCATTTCTATCATTATGTTCTTTATCTAATTTACAGACATAAAAGACATGATACACCATAGAAAAAACAAAATATGGAACACCATGCAGTCATTATTACTCAAAACCAATTCTTTCATTAATTATAGTTTTATATTCATTATGGTTAATTCCACTACTACCCAATGAAGAAAATCACGATGAAATCACAATTTCACTTAAACATGTAAAATAAATGAATCACATACCACAAGGCTCTCAACGTTCTTTGGATGAGAAGGGAACAATAGTGTAGATCTCCGATCACCATTCTCCCATAAACTACCTAAATTCTCTATCAGATCCCAACTATTATTGTTCCCCTAAACACCAAAATAAATCCATATGATTTAAGGATACCAACCACAATAGCATGGAAAGGTACACCAAATGAAAATGAAACCAAACAGAAAATTTTATATTTAGTTCCATTGAATAAAATTATATATAATTTATGGTTACCTATATTCATTTTTTGAATACTAATAAACCTTTATCACATAATAATTATTCTTCCTCATGATATAGTATTTGATAATGTTATAAGAGTAAATATCACACTGAAAGATCAGAGCAGTATCCTGTAATCATGTAATCCAAAAAGTTCCATGACAATATTATTAAATATATATTCTATATCTGGATGATATCATTTGATGGGATGAAAATGAGATAGGCTATTAGGTGTAGATAATTATAGAACTTTGATACGATTTCTCATGGATTTTCCATTTGAAATTTCTAGTATCAGAGGTAATAAGAACTTGACCTTCTAGTAGGAAAGACATATTCTTGAGAATGGAGATAGACCAACCACCCCATCCCTCTTTATTATAATGAGATCAAGAAGAATCCTTCTTGGAAGAAATTCACATGATGATCATGGATGAATAACACAAGCATTAGGATCTACGACACATGCACTCAAAAATTCCTATGGTGATGATCAAATGTTCATGGATTCCATGTAGAACACAACTATAGTAAATCTATACTGGATTCCTACCATGAAATTAAGATACTATGTAGAGAATTTTTTAGATTCATTATCAAAGAAATAAGACATTACAATGGAACTACTAAACTGCTTAAATTAATTATAAATTATTATATAATGATCCTGTGTTTGGTTCCATTTTTTTCATGTAAATTAATATTTGATATAGTTCCATTGGTCAAAAAATTATTAATCTATGTAAATCATTGATTAATCATCAATTATGACTAAATATGAGTTGGGGATGCCCTCACAACACTTCTTATATCAATTGGTATTAAAGGGGTCACATAATTATTTATAATTATTCAAATATTGTTGATTGATTTATTCATTTAATGTTAGTATTCAATCATAGTTTAATTTTTTAATCAAAATCATGATATATTATCTTCTTTCCCTTTATTATCACTAACATAATCAATAAACAGATTAATTATGAATGATAAAAATTTGATGAAATCATTCACTGGTGATAATGATTCTAGCCAGATGGAACAAGAGTACATGGTGTCAGGCACATTGTTACACATCATGTACCCATTTTTAATTCACCATGGAAAATCAAAACTTAAATTGGAATTAATTTGGAGTGTGTAAATTTACTAAAGGTGATGTGTATTTAATACTTTGTATGGTTACCGGTATATCTTGGAACGTAGTTAGCTGAACTACATGATGTGTAAGTGGCGTACATGACATGTAGTCCATTAGTAAAAAATGGACCATGTATTTTCTTACATGACCTACATGACTAGTAACTATAAAACATAGGCACCACATGGTCTTCATCCCATGTACATGTTGTGTAACCAATTAATTTATATGGGAGGACCACATTCCCAGTCCCTAAGCATGTGTTGTGGATTGAAAGTGAGGATCTATACATGACATTTAGTAGGATATTACATACTGTGTATATTACCTGCTTATGTAAAATTTAAAATTAATTTATTATATAATTTAAAACATTTTCATATGTGTTGCATTTTTCATTAAGTCAAATCCTAAATGCTATGTACATGTTTTTATATACACTAAATGTATAACTATATTCGGTTTAATATTTTGAAATGTATATCATGTACATGTTGTGATACAATAATTACTTTATGTGTATTAAAACATAACACACAATGTAAATATCATGTGCTTCATGTGTCATTAAATTTACTTATACAATCCTTGAAATTATGTGATATGTTTTGTATTTTATATGTCACATGAGTAAATGGTATATAAAAATAACACATTATTGGTCTTTCAGATGGGCAATAGTCATGTCTCCTATAAGTTATATGTTTTTTACACAATTAATTTTAAATATTTTTTTTAAATTTCTATATTTATCATGGATGATGATATCCAGAATTATTGGATGAGAATTAAGATAAAATAGTTGATTATTGAATAATATAATTAATTGATTCAAACATGATCTATCTTAAATAAGAAATATTGGGAATGAATTATATTTAACAAATGTGTAGTTCATTACATGTATGTGTATGATCATTAGAATATACCGGAACATTATATTTGATAGCTTCTTTAAATTTATTATTAAATTATATTGATAGAATACACATCACCCCTCATCTAATTATGTAATGGCCTATACGCCCATGGTTTCCTTTTATGTAATCCACCTTAACTAATCATTTGGATACCATCACCTATATGTGAGTAAAATATTATGTAATTAATAGAGATCATAGGATAGTAGAGGTGGTTAATGTTTGTAGATAAGTAAAAATGATCCCAAGAGAAATAAGGGTGGACATGTGGAAAGTTGCAACATGAACCAATCCATGGTTCATGGTTTTTCCCCTTGGTTAATTATTAGTTTACCATACTCTAGATAAAATATCCATTAGGAAAATATAATGATTATAAAAATCTTATTATTTTAAATATGTCATGTTTCATGGTTATTTTCATTATGGATATTTTGTTGTGATCACATGAATTAATTAATTAACAAGAATGAAAGTTAGAACTAAAATAAATTAGATTATGCCTAAAATGTATCTAATACATGGTTAATAAATAATGTAAATCCAACTAAAATTAACAATTAAGTAATAAATATAAAAATTAGTAAATTTAGAAATATATATAAAAAATTCCTCAATTATATATAGTAATTTGGTGCTGCCTTCTACTACTTAAGTTAGAATCAAACAATAGTTCAAAGTTCTTTAATGGGAAAAAATTTGGGGTGGTTTTAGTTATTGGGGAAATAAAACTTTTTTTTTGGGATAACATATATTAGTTCACATGCAAAATTTATTTCCAAAGTAGTACTTAGAGGCATGGGTTGAAGAAATATAAATTTGGGGATATTAGGATTGGAGAGTCTACTAAATAGATAAATTTATTGCATGTTAATTTAGTTAGAAGTTTTTAAAAAATTTAAACCCTTCAAAAAACTTCTTACTCTAATGTATAGATTATGATAAATAGAATATGGGCCTTTGAAACTAGAATTTACAAGAAATGGGATGTTAGGAACCAATGGTGAGAGCTAATAGATTAAAATAAAATAGTGAGAGATTAACAAATTTAATATTTATTATCTAATTTTATGATATAAAGTACTAAAATTATTCTTATTTAAGTTATAAAAATGATAATTAACATGAAATAAAACATATTACTATGATCCTTACTTGAGAGGGATTACATTATCACTAGAACTAATTTATAAGAATAGAAAAGGTGCTTATATGTTATTTTACACCATGAAAATAAATTATATGTGATTGAAAACCCAATTCCTAAAGCACCTGGTGAAGGGGATGTAAGGAAGAGTTTTCTCTCTATGGTGAATATTTATATGATGCCACATATGTCCAATATTTCATTATATATTCCATTTACAAGGAGCTTCTAAAGTAACATGAGGATATGGATGTGTATAACATGATGTATCACCTTCGTGATCTCTATCAAGAGAAGTCAAGCAAGAGAGATACGCGATCTATAATGTACTATTCACATGCAATTTGGGATGGTCAGTGCTAGTTGGGCCTAATTTATTCAAGATGATTGGATATCAATTGTTCTTAGACATATTGGGCATTAAATTTCATGATGAGATATATATATATCTCATAATTTCTACACTACTAAAATCCTTCCCTAGTCTAATTATGGATTACAACATGAAGAGTGGTGAGAAAACTCTTTTGGAACTTCTTATTGTCATTTTCTACGTTGACACAGGCACATGGAATACAAAATATGCAGTATTTATGGCGAATAAGAAAATTAAGAACAATGAAAATGGCCCCAAAACTCACTATAAGTCTAAACCTCTTGAGAATAATCCTTCCAAGAAGAATATGATCAAAAGGACTGATAAGTAGGAGAAAATATTGTTTTTTATGTGGTATGTTGGTCCACTAAAAGAGGATATGTAACAAAAATAATGGGGAAGCTAAAGATGTGTTCATTATCGAGTGAAATATTTCAACATCTACACATTGGGTATTAGATATAGATTTTAGTTATCACAACTATATCCAAATACAAGAACCATGTAGATTCTAATAGATTTCTAGATGAGAGATGGATCTTCGAGTAGCCAATGGTGCACAAATTTAAAACTTGGATATAGTATACCAATACTTTCGATTTCTATCCAAAATTATTTTGGTTTAATAGAATTTTTATTTTATGCCAATGTTTACTAAAAAATTCATCTATGTTTCATTCCTCGACATGTATGGATTAATTTTTAAATTTGGATATAAAGAACTCTTATTTTAAAAAGACAACATTTTTTATGGTATGAAACAACTAAATAATGGTATTTATGTATTAAATTAAGACAAATAAGTATTTGAAATTGACAAAGAATCATGTTCACATGAATCATATAACACCCAGCTATAGTATCACTATATTGATCACATAAAAAAGAAGTATTTAAAAATGTTCTATCAAGAGATATATTTACACTCCTATGAGATAAACCCACATAAGAGATATCATGCATGTTTTCAAGGAGAAATAACCAAACCACCATTTAGAGGATAGGATGAAAGGGCCACTGAGATTCAAGGATTGTTACACATTGATGTGTGTGTACCTTTTACATTGGAAGATAGATGTGGAAATTCTTACTTCACAACTTTTACAGATTTCTTGAATAGATATGGATATGTCTACTTTATGTGGTATAAGTCTAAGGCCTTTTATAAATTCAAAGAAATAAATAATTAAGTAAAGAATCAACTTGGTAAGAAGATAAGGAACCTTCAACCAAATCAAGTAGGTGAATAACTTAACCAAGGGTTTATCAAGTTTCTTTGGAAGTTTGGGATTTTATCTTGCTCATTCCACCTTATACACCTTGTTGGAATGATGTTAGTGAAATAAAGAATCATAACATGATAGACATGGTAAGGTTAATGGTTAATCATGTAGATATTACATTATATTTTTAGGTATATGTAATATAAAATATTCCATACACACTAAATATAATACCAAATAAAGTGGAAAATAGAATTCCAATCAAGTTAAGGAGTGTAAAGAAACTTGTTCTATTACATACACATGTGTGGGGATGTGAGACATTTTTTAAGGCCATGTGTGGAAACAAACTAGAACCCTGAGGCATGAAATGTGTATTTATATGATATCCCAAGGAAAACAATGTATATTTAATATATAACCCCTTAATAAAGAATGTGAATATCATGAGATAAGCCATACATATTTAGAGGGAGCCCATCTGAAGGATCCCAAGACACCCTGAGAGGGGAGGGGTGAATCAGAGTGTCAAAATTTTCTTTTAATATGATGGATATTGTTTCCACATTAGATGGAACTAGTTATACCTATACGATGGATATGATTAGCAATAAAAAATTCACATGAAAATAGATGACACAAAACAAATTTATTTGGTTCACCACTAAGGGCTACATCAATGGAGCAAACACCAACGGTGTGTCAGTCACACCAAAATCCAATATTCTTCACTAGTTGTGGAGTACACAAGTTTAAACATAGTCACTATATTCTAGGAACCTTTCCTTTACAAGAATTCAGGGATAGCACACTACATCCCTCATAGCACTTATGTTCACTCCCCCATGCTCACTACACTGGGGAGGATCTGGGATTAGTTTATCGGCTTGAAGGTTGATTTAATGGATTGGAACTAAATCATGAATCCTAATCTGTAAATGGATGCTATGTTGAAGTCATGTTTTACCCTATATATGTGATCCACTTTTTCACACACTGTTTAGTTTATAGACTGTTCCTTTACGAATTGGCCTCCTTCCTCCACAAACTGTACTACACCGCATACTATGAGTGCAACCTCCACGTACTGCCCTACTCCACATACTATGAGAGATTTCTCTGTGTACTTCTCTAATCCTCTTCATATTTCCTTACTCCACAAACCGTGAGAGCTTCCTCCTCAAACTACACTCTCTTTTGCAATTTATTTTCTCCTCTGCGGAACACCACTCTTTTCGTGGACCGTTTTCCTTCTATGAAAACCACATTTTCCTTCACAGAGTTTTCTTCCCATGAACCACTCTTGGTTTATATGAATTCTTCTGAAATTTTAAACATAATAACTCACTCTAAATAAGGGATTAATACTCTCTATACAGGAAAATAGATCTAAAAATCTTACTAACCTGCTATTTCCCAAATCATCGATTTGGTACAACCTCACCGTATACCGCTTCACCCACAAACCATTTTCCCTATATGCCCCACATACCACCAGTCTTTCTTCATAGAGGCTCAAATAACCCTCTCATTTCCACAAATTATTATCTTTACCACATATTTCAATCCTTCCATGAACCATTTTCCACCCGCGAACTACAATTCTTCACTGCGAACTGTTTTCCGTTCGGCGAACCATTCCCACTACATGGTTCGCGGTTCAATTCCTTTTCTAATTTTCTATTCCATTATACATACCATTTTTCATGGTCCATGAAATATTCCAAGAAATAAAATTCCATGCATTGTCTTCGTGGTCCACATACTATACTCTCCTATGCAAAAAACATTCATTTTCCAAAAACCAACTCCCAATTTCACTACTATAAATTTAAGCTATATCCTCGGATCTATAGACATGGTTTAATAGTCCCATGGATATAACTTATTTATAGCCATGCTTTATTATATAATACCATGGCTAATAATTTCCACTATTTTTTTCTCTAAATCGCGTCGGGATCCTCCTCCATCTTCCACCGATCACGACCCTCCGAACACTCGATGTCTCAAACAACGACACCATCCTCCCCGATACCCTCTGCGTGTGACCCTCCTTCTTCGACCCATCGTGTCCTCTCCTCTCCCCAATCCTCCTCCAATGATGGTTCCCCTCATGACCCTCCGAACCCTTGATGTCTCTCACAGTGGTTCCCTCCTCCCCGATACCCTTTGCGCGTGACTGTAGAGATCCGAAGCTTGACGTACATGGACATTACAATACTTTTGCGGAATACTTAGTACATAACAAAAACACACACGCAAGGATCGTAATAGTTTAGTGTCTTTGGAAACTCGGAATATAATCTTCTAATCGTGGTGAAAGATCTTCAACATCTCCCATAAATATCTTCCTTTTTTTACCTAAACCCTTTCTTTATATCCTGGGGAAAAGAAAACATAAAAGGGTGAGCTCAAATTCGCAGTAAGGGTAAACAAAAGAAATATCAATCACATCGTATACACAAGCCCATAACTTTTGGAAATCTTAACCTGAAAAAGAGATCATAATTTCATAACATGGGATAAATCATGGCAATGAAATTTAATCACAATAATCATAACGTAAAACATGAAACTTTGTTGAATTCACACATAATCATAGAGAATCATTTCTTGTTAGTCAATACTCATTTCCAAGACTATCTTAGTGGAAAAAGTCCCTTTCTGAACCGAGTCACCCTCGTTTCAGTCCTGTTTCACTGAACCGGTATAACCTACCATTCCAGCCATGTCTATCTGATGAGATATAAAATCTTTACGCAATGAATTGGAGGGAGATATAGGTCCCACCCATCTCATAATGATACCATTCTTATGTGTGCCACAAAATCATAAATCATACATCATTGCATAACCCATGTAATAAAAATGGGATTCTTAAACAACATGACATCATAAAACCATTCATATAAGATAAAGGAATTCATAAAAATAATTCCATCACAACATAGTCCAATCAATGTAATAATAGGGATATAAATATAACCCTTTATTATCTTAGATGGAAAATAATTTTGATAAAACACTTGAACTCCATTCTTGAGGAAAATATCCTTTCTACTTCAAAAACACTTTTCCTTTCTTAACATGTCATACAATTTTAAATTAAAAGAAGTTGATTAAAAATAAACTTTAAAACTTGTAAAGGAAGATTATTGGAAATATTGTTTTAAAAATCCATTCATGCGGTATAAGTTAAAAAAACATTCTTCTCGTACTTTTGTCGGAAAAGTCAAAAAGTACCTCGTACGAAAAACGACAAAAGATTCCTTTCATATCTTTTACTAAAAACTCACCGAAGGGTAAAATTGGATTTAAATAATTTTAGGTGGATGAAAATAATATTACATATTGATGAAACATGGATTTGAATGATAAAATACACCCCAGTAAATTTCAAAGTATAAACAATCTCGGATAAAAATGAGATTGTGATATTTCCCTTACCTTAGGTCCGATTTGCTTTTTACGTGTCCGAAGCTCCTGTATAATGGTTTAAATAATGTTATTGACTTATTACATAATCATAAATATTGATATGATATCATATATGGTCATATTCTTAGCTTCTTATAAGTAATATTTCATTGTTACTTGTTACTCGGGTCTTTATTTCATTTTGTTCTTATGCATGTTTTGCCGAATAAATTATTATTATTCTTTTAAGGTTATAGATAACTTATATCTATAATTGTATTAGTGTAACATATATCATATTTATTCATTCACTTCATTTATATAATTACTATTTAATGATGATCATGTAGAACGAGTCGCATCACATCGTGGAGACGGTATTCCGTACGTACGCACGAGCGATGATATTGTACCCATGATCGTGGAATTGTATTTAAGTGTATTTATACTATTTCAGTATCAATATAACTTTATAATAATCATATATAGTTACTCATTACACCATTATACCCATCCCTGTAAGGTGATGGTGGAAAATAGATTACACCACGGCGTGGAGACGGTATTCCGTACGTACGCACGCGCGGTGATTTCATTTTTCCGTAGGATGGATAGAAGGTGAATTAGGGTTGTTTCATATTTATAATAACATATCAGTATGTAAATAATACTGATGTTATTACTTTATCATGAAAAAACTAAAGAAGAAGAAGTTGAAGAAGAAAGAAATTGAAAAGATCGGTAATGGATATTACCTCTTCTTTGAAACGCCTCTTTGAATCCTCCACTTAGGGAACTAAGATTGGTCTTTGAAGAAGACCAGGACCTCTAGGATTATTCTAGGGAAGTGGAGAAAAGATTTTGGCAGGGTTTGGCCGAGCTTGAGTGCTCAAATTGGTGTGAGGAGGAGGGGGAGGAGGTGCCCTTTTATAAGGGAGGAGAGGGGCACCTTATGAATATCTCAAAATATTATTTTATATTAAAGTCAAAATCAGTTTATAGTGGTTCCAAAGGGTATTATTTCGAAGGTAAAGTGGGGATGGGTCTAAATCCTATCAACCAATAGGATTTAGACAAGTTTAGGATATTATTGTAACCTTATCAATTATATTTAACTCTAAGTTAAATAATTTAACTTTTACCGTGACTTTTTGTTTTCTTACACTATATGGTTAATACACTTACTATAACATGCCAAACGAACCCCAAGTTGTTTAGTATTAATATATATATCCTTATCTAAGTCATTTGGCCGAACCTTAGATTTTTAGGAATAAAATAACAATTAATAATATAATATTTGATTTAAAAACTATTTTGTGTCAATTTTGACACTATTTGATATATGATTTTTGTGAAAGTCATAACAGAATTATATGTTCGAACCAAGTTGATTAAATCAACAAAAATATATCATAGTAACCTAGAAAATTAGTGGAATTCATAAAAAGTCTAAAATTACCTTTTTTTTGTGTTTATAACATCAATAATGTCAATATTTCATTAATAAGATAATTACTGCATCATCATTGTGTCATAAATAAATTAAATTATTTAATGTCTAAAAATTAAAACTAAAATACCATTATGTAGGAAATATTTTGATCTTTCTAATTAATAAATATAGTCGAATTTATCTTATTTATAACCCATATTAAAAATTATTTACTTATTAAACGTTGATTTTAACTATTTTAACCCTTCTTAAAATAAATTAATAATAAATGTCCTAATCTAATCCAAGTGGGCCTAAATGGTCATATTTTATTCCTAAGTTTGTTTTTGGTCGAATTTCACTTATCCAATAGAATTAGGACAGGTTTTAGGGTAATAATAATATCATCTTTACCCTTAATTACCCTATTTACTTTTAACCGTGGTAAAAAAAGTAAAAAGTTACTATTCAACAAAAATTATTTTCATCTCATTGAACCACATTTTAGTCCTTGATATTAACCGTGTCTCTCGGATTTTTGAAATTCCTTTCACAGAAGCGGTAAAATTAAGTTTTATGAAAAATTCAGTTTTTAACCTACCACTTAGTGGTTTCACTATTCATCAAAAATTGAAAGTTTTCAGAAAAATACCAAAATTTCACCCCAGGCTAATTTCGGTATTCCGAATCCAAAATTGAAGTCCATTTTGAAAAATAAAATTTATAAAATTTCAAAAAGTGGTTACTACTATTCATAACAGCTAGTTTTAATAATATTTTAATAGCATATTGTTGTTTAGTGAAACTCATTATTGCGTACTACACACGCTATCGAGGAAGGTCCCGATTGCGTGTAATGCAAGGCAAGTCAAGGATGCGTGTTGTGCAAGCTCCTTTTGGTGTAGCATACAACACAAGACATTAATGAAAATTAAAAAGAATATTTTTCATAAAATCTCGGGGTGTTACATTCTACCCCCCTTAAAATGAATTTCACCCTCGAAATTCATCGGGGTTATAACTGGTTTACTATTCAAAAGTTTCTTTAATATAAACCCACATCATAAAAAGGAATACCAAAACCAATCCTTAAAAACGAATGTATGAAACGTAACAGTTACCCAAATAAACTAATCACTGGGTTTCCACATAGGTGAAAATATAGATATGGAAGAAAAATCTAACCATCATGTTCTGATGGAGAGTGGTAGAGAACATGGCTATGGAAAATACAATAATCACAAATCCATAAATTTGTGACGATCTAAGGTAGTATCTGATTAATCAGATATAAGAGCACTAGGACAACATTTTTGGTTTTCAAGATCATTTCCCTAAAGTTGAATAATTTGAATTTGAATAAATATTTACTTTATTTTGGTACAATCTCACTGTTTTTCGTGCCTTGAACAATTTCCACTTCATCTCTTAAATAAATGAATTTGAATTTGTTATTCGTGAAGTGTTAGCAGATCATGTGATAGAATGACGGGTCATTACATCAAAAGGTTAGCAAAAGTTATTAAATATACATAAGTCATTCTATAGTGAGATTAATCATATATGGTACCTAGAATGGACTTATACTTCATATATCATACTGCTTAATATAATAAAACTAGTTTCTACTAAACAGGGACTTCCTGTAGGCCAGTGGTAGGCGATAAAGGCCAGTCGCACTTCGGTTGTGGGTTCGATTCCCACAGCCTTGTCCGACGCGATGGGCTGTCGCCCGTCCTGCAGGTTGTCCTTTTTCTAATACTATATTACTATAACATCCCATCAATAATATCGGAAAACGTTTTATCCTAACTTATGTCCAACAAAATCCATTCTAATCTTTAGGCTTATCTAAAATACTTCGGTCAAGGATCATAGTATAAAGAAAATAATTACTTGAAATGTCACAGAATAATAACGTGAATGCCATCATTTATCCCCCATATATCATAAGATATATCTTGTTGGTCAAATTACAAACATTTTAATACCTTAATCATGTATTCTCTTGAAGAATGAATAACCAATGAACCTTAGTGAAAACATGAATGTAGTTAAAAGTTAACACTTTCCACATACCAAAATCCTCAAAATTCTATATACTCAAACCATGATATCACTTAGTCCTTATATCAATCATGAGCTCATGAATACAATCAAACATCTCATTATCTTCTTATCCCTTCATTATGCTCATATCATCTGTTTACCAAAAATGTCTCAATCACTTTTCATGGTTACCGGTACCATAAAATTATTGAAATCCAAAACATAAATATTCCAATATTCCACGATAATCTATACAACATTATTTTGGAATCCCATTACATAAATACTTAATCATTCCGCCACATCGTTTTCATATTCAACATCGCCAATAGTGATCGCATGTGACTTCCCTTTGTCCTTTGCCTTAAGTGGTTTCTCATGTTGATCATCACTAACCCTTGGATTAGGGCATTTATTAGCATAATGCCCCATTTCCTTGCACTTGAAGCATTGAAGTGTTGGTGGTGCGTTCTCTGCAGTGTTTCCTTTATTCACATCACTAGAAACCCTTTTTCCATTACCTCGACACTCAGCTGCTCGATGACCTTCTTTTCCACACATAAAACATTTTCTAGTCCCTTTAAGACAATCTCAACCATGCTTCTTTCCACACTTTGAGCAGAAGGAAACATTCATCTTATTTTCACCAATATTCTGAGATTTCTCCTTGAACTCCATCTTTCATTTCATTTCAAAACCATGAGATGGATATGTAACACCAACTTCCATTTCTACCTTCATAGCACAACGCACAATTTCTTCATAGCTACTGAAGTCTCTTATAGCTAATGCCCTTCGAAGACTTGGTTTTAAGCCACTGAAAAATTGATAAAATTTACTTTTAGGTTGCATGATAAATCCAGATGCATACCTTGAAAGCCTTGTAAAATTTGCTTCGTATCTACCAACAGATTCATCATCCTTTTGCTTTAGTTCAAGAAACTCATTCTCCATCTTTGTTCGAAGAATACGAGGGAAGTACTTATTGAAAAATAAGTTTTTGAACTCGTCACATTCCATGGACTCAATTTCAACTCTTGGCCTCGTATTCTTGATAAGATTCCACCATTGATCAGCATCACCTTCCAAACGATACACTGCTAAGATTACATTATCATGTTCAGAACATTGAAGAACTAAAAATATCTTTTCAGTGGTACTGATCCATTGTTCAGTAACAAGTGGATCAGAAGTCCCACTGAAAGAAGGTGGTCATTGCCTCATGAAGGACTCAATAGAATATTGTTCCCTTCTCTGCTCATTTGGAAGTCTAGAATGATTCATAGCTTGTGTAAGTATAGCAATAAGATTTTTCACTCCATCTCCCATAACATTTGTTTGTTCAAGAGGACAATCATTGCATTCTCCATTGCATTGATCAACACGTTTCCTTCGGGTTCCAGCCATCATCTAAAACCCAAAAAGAATACTGTGAGAGGAAAAAATCATGCTAGGGAAAACAACATAATAAAGGGGGAGTACCTTCAATATCTAACATCTTAGGTTTAATTTTATGATCATTAGCGTAATTCTAGTACTATAACCAATACGTATACTTAACCTTAGGTACATCCCTAGACATAGCTTAGAAATATCTCAAGGGATCTCACTAACGTTTTCGCATCCTAGTTTGCAAAGGTTGACTAAACCTTTCCTCTGATACCAACTGTAGAGACCCGAATCTTGATGTACATGGACATTACATTACTTTTGCGGAATACATAGTACATAAAAAAACACACACATAAGGATCGTAATAGTTTAGTGTCTTTGGAAACTCGGAATATAATCTTCTAATCGTGGTGAAAGATCTTCAACATCTCCCATAAATATCTTCTTTTTTTTACCTAAACCCTTTCTTTTTATAATGGGGAAAAGAAAACATAAAAGTGTGAGCTCAAATGATGATTAAGGGTAAACAAAAGAAATATCAATCACATCGTATACACAAGAACATAACTTTTGGAAATCTTAACCTGCAAAAGATATCATAATTTCATAACATGGGATAAATCATGGCAATGAAATGTAATCACAACAATCATAACGTAAAACATGAAACTTTGTGGCATTCACACATAATCATAGAGAATCATTTCTTGTTAGTCAAGACTCGTTGCCAAGACTATCTTAGTGGACAAAGTCCCTTTCTGAACCGAGTCACCCTCGTTTCAGTCCTGTTTCACTGAACTGGTATAACCTACCATTCCAGCCATGTCTATCTCATGAGATATAAAATATTTACCCAATGCATTGGAGTGAGATATAGGTCCCACCCATCTCATAATGATTCCATTCTTATGTGTGCCATAAAATCATAAATCATACATCATTGCATAACCCATGTAATAAAAATGGGATTCTTAAACAACATGACATCATAAAACCATTCATATAAGATAAAGGAATTCATAAAAATAATTCCATCACAACATAGTCCAATCAATGTAATAATAGGGATATAAAAAGAACCCTTTATTATCATAGATGGAAAATAATTTTGATAAAACACTTGAACTCAATTCTTGAGGAAAATATCCTTTCTACTTCAAAAATACTTTTCCTTTCTTAACATGTCATACAATTTTAAATTAAAAGAAGTTGATTAAAAATAAATATGAAAACCTGTAAAGGAAGATTCTTGGAAATATTGTTTTAAAAATCCATTTACGCCGTATAAGTTAAAAAACATTCTTCTCCTACTTTTGTCGGAAAAGTCAAAAAGTACCTCGTACGAAAAATGACAAAAGATTCCTTCCATATCTTTTACTAAAAACTCAACGAAGGGTAAAATTGGATTTAAATAATTTTAGGTGGATGGAAATAATATTACATTTTGAGGAAACATGGATTATGATGATAAAATACACCCCAGTAAATTTCAAAGTATAAACAATATAAGATAAAAATGAGATTGTGATATTTCCCTTACCTTAGGTCCGATTTGCTTTGTACGTGTCCGAAGCTCCTGTATAATGGTTTAAATAATGTTATTGACTTATTCCTGAATCATAAATATTGATATGATATCATATATGGTCATATTATTAGCTTCTTATTAGTAATATTTCATTGTTACTTGTTACTCGGGTCCTTATTGCCTTTTGTTCTTATGCGTGTTTTGCCGAATAAATTATTATTCTTCTTTTAAGGTTATAGATACCTTTTATACAGAATGGTATTAGTGTAACATATATCATATTTATTCATTCAATTCATTTATATAATTACTATGTAATGATGATCATGTAGAACGAGTCGCATCACATCGTTGAGACGGTATTCCGTACGTACGCACGAGCGATGATATTGTTCTCATGATCATGGAATTGTATTTAAGTGTATTTATACTATTTCAGTATCAATATCACTTTATAATAATCATATATAGTTACTCATTACACCATTATACCCATCCTTGAAAGGTGATGGTGGAAAATAGATTACACCACGGCGTGGAGACGGTATTCCGCACGTACGCACACGCGGTGATTTCATTTTTCTGTAGGATGGATAGAAGGTGAATTAGGGTTGTTTCATATTTATAATAACATATCAGTATGTAAGTAATAATGATGTTATTACTTTATCATGAAACAACTAAAGAAGAAGAAGTTGGAGAAGAAAGAAATTGAAAAGATCGGTAATGGATATTACCTCTTCTTTGAAACGCCTCTTTGAATCCTCCACTTAGGGTACTAAGATTGCTCTTTGAAGAAGACCAGGACTTCTAAGATTATTCTAGGGAAGTGGAGAAGGGATTTCGGAAGGGTTTGGCCGAGCTTGAGTGCTCAAATTGGTCTGAGGAGGAGGGGGAGGAGGTGCCCTTTTATAAGGGAGGAGAGGGGCACCTTAGGAATATCTCAAAATATTATTTTATATTAAAGTCAAAATCGGTTTATAATGGTTCCAAAGGGTATTATTTCGAAGGTAAACTGGGGATGGGTCTAAATCCTATCAACCAATAGGATTTAGACAAGTTTAGGTTATTATTTTAACCTTATCAATTAGATTTAACTCTAAGTTAAATAATTTATTTTTTACCGTGACTTTTTGTTTTCTTACACTATATGGTAAATAGACATACTATAACATGCCAAAAGAACCCCAAGTTCTTTATTATTAATATATATATCCTTATCTAAGTCATTTGGCCGAACCTTAGATTATTAGGAATAAAATAACAATTAATAATATAATATTTTATTTAAAAACTATTTTGTGTCAATTTTGACACTATTTGATATATGATTTTTGTGAAAGTCATAACAGAATTATATTTTCGAACCAAGTTGATTAAATCAACACTAATATATCATAGTAACCTATAAAATTAGTGGAATTCATAAAAAGCCTCAAATTACCTTTAATTTGGTGTTTATAACATCAATTATGTCAATATTTCATTAATAAGATAATTACTGCATAATCATTGTGTCATAAATAAATTAAATTATTTAATGTCTAAAAATTAAAAATAAAATACCATTATGTAGGAAAGATTTTTAGCTTTCTAAAGAATATTTATAATCTAATTTATCTTATGTATAACTTCATATTAAAAATTATTTACTTATTAAATGTTGATTTTAACTATTTTAACCCTTCTTTAAATAAATTAATAATAAATGTCCTAATATAATCCAAGTGGGCCTAAATGGTCATATTTTATTCCTAAGTTTGTTTTTGGTCGAAGTTCACTTATCCAATAGAATTAGGACATGTGTTAGGGTAATAATAATATCATCTTTACCCTTAATTATCCTATTTACTTTTAACCGTGGTAAAAAAAGTAAAAAGTTACTATTCACCAAAAATTATTTTCATCTTATTGAACCACATTTTAGTCATTGATATTAACTGTGTCTCTCGGATTTTCGAAATTTCATTCACTGAAGCGGTAAAATTATGTTTTATTTAAAATTCAGTTTTTAACCTACCACTTAGTGGTTTCACTATTCATCAAAAATTGAAAGTTTTCAGAAAAATACCAAAATTTCACCCTAGGCTAATTTCGGTATTCCAAATCCAAAAATAAAGTCCATTTTGAAAAATAAAATTTATTAAATTTCCAAAAGTCGTTATTACTATTCATAACGGCTAGTTTTAATAATTTTTTAATAGCATATTGTTGTTTCGTGAAACTCGTTATTGCGTACTACACAAGCTATCGAGGAAGGTCGTGATTGCGTGTAATGCAAGGTAAGTCAAGGATGCGTGTTGTGCAAGCTCCTTTTGGTGTAGCATAAAACACAAGACATTAATGAAAATTAAAAAGAATATTTTTCATAAAATCTCGGGGTGTTAGAGTGACCGTTCTTCCCCAAACCATCACGACCTCTCCTCTCCCCGATCCTCCTCCACCGACGGAGCCCCTATCAATGGTTCCCCTCACTGACACTGAACAAGGAAACCCCACTACAATATTCTGCCACCGAATGTGAGGCACCTCACCTCCACCGCCAACGCTTCTCCTAGGTGGCCTCCCTACCTCCTCCAGCGTGCCTCTGACACAGCCAAACCCCTCCAGGTGATCCTCCTCCTCCATGTTATGAACAATTATGTGTTCATTATTTTTTTTATCTGTGTGTGTAGAATTAAACTGGAATAGTTTCACATGTTTGAGTCTGGTAAAGAGGTTTTTGAATTAGATATATTATTCTAATTATAATTTATATGTGTGGAGTGAGGGAACAGTTTATTTTGGTGAAGAACCAATTAGTCTAGATTGGGAATCTGCATAGTGGAGTTGTAGAAAGTTGGAATCAATAAAAAGTGATGGTTTCAAATTTTGATAGATAAATTAGGAATCAAGGGATCATTCTGGATGCTTCTCAAGGATTGTAATTATTATGGTTAAGAGTTTTTAATGACCCACACAATTACAGGGTCGGTAATTTCAGAGGAAATTTTAATTTTTTTTTTCTGAAGTAGGGAGATTTTTGAGAATTGGGATATGAATTGGAATTCCAAGAGACAATATATCTATGGGATGCATTTTCATTTGAGGCTAATGGTTATTTAGAGGGTTGGTTTCCAAATCTTATGGTGGTCTCTAACTACAAAAAACTGCAGTTGTCATTGGGTATTCGATTGGGAGGCACTGGGTGCCGCTTAATGGGTTTGTAAAAAATTACAACCTTTACAAGGTACCCAATGGAGGGGTACTGGGTAATCGGTGGATTGGAAAGTGTAGTGGACCTTTTATAAGGGCCATCAGGTACATAGTGGAGGTTTATTGGTTACCCAGTAGGGATGGGTGTTGTTTTTTAAGGATAAAAAAATAGTTATTATGGATTACACCTTTAAAAATGCATTGTAGGGATCTTCTACTTTAAATGGGAAGAGGTAAATATTCTTCTTCTACCTCCATTATTCTTTCTTATTCATATCTTTAAATATTTATTTTTTTAGGGTATGATTTATGTAAGATTTAACCAAGACTTGGTGAAATTGGACCATTATCATGGGGCTTCAATTTTACTTGACAAATAATGCCTTATTGTGGACATCCCTCCCCACCGACACAACATACCCACCTCCCTACGTTCACCTCACCTCCCTGTCGACGCTGCTCTGAGGCTTCCTCCCCACCTCCTCCTTCGACGCACCTCCTATGTGGTGATTTGAGGTAGGAATATTCATCTATTACCTTCCTTATTACTCTTATTTTATCCTCTCTAATTTTAATGGTACCCATTAAGGTTTTTAGTGCCAATTCCACCATAACATGATGGAATTGACCAGGAATCTTGTTTCGTTACTATGGCTTGGATATTAGACGTCCCGTGATGTAGAACGCATGTCATCACTCATCATTTTGGAGATGGTATGGGGCCTAATGGATTTTTTTGAATTTTTAGTTAAATTGATTGGAATTTCCTGGTAATTAATTGTTTCTCTGTTAGATACTTTTCCTAGATTAATTTCATGGGAATATTTTAGGACTCTTAGGAAGTTGGTTGTAGTTTCAGAATGTGGAAGCACCTCAATAATCTTGTAGGCATTTATTCCTATTTCCTTGTTTTTAATTAATTAATTATAAATTTTTATAATTAATTTTTCTATTTCATGGTATGATATAGGTTCCTGGGACGTTGTTTGATCACAAGTTTAGGTTTTCAGCTTTAGCATTTTCGTCATAAGGTAGGTTGGGTGTTCTATATTTGTTATATTTCCCTAATAGATAATTGTTTATTAATTTATTTAGTTATTAAATGACTATTGGTATTTTGGGATTCCCTTGAGAGCCTCTGTGGGTCATCTTTGAGAAGTGAGGGTCTCGGGTGTCTCATAGAGGGGTTTTGTTCATAAACCCTCTCTCTTGGTTTTTGATTCAAGAGAAAACCTCACATGCTCTTAGGTGACACATAATGGTATGAAAGGGGAGAAACATAGATATAATTCTTTCCTTGGGATTTGAGTTTGGACCTATGAGTGGTCTATCCATTTTTCTTTATATGCATGGTGTGGTGTTAGAACCCTAAATTAGTTAAATTCCTTTTGTGAGACGATTTGTTTTAGACTAGGTTAGATGTGAGGTTCCCCTCATGTTTTTGGATCTAGAACCCTCAATGTGAGTAGTGTATAGAGAGGTTTTCCATGAAAGTTTTGGTTTTAGAGTTCGTCAAATAGAGGTGTGGTGTGATACCCAAGTGGGGGTTGTACGTTTTTTGGATAACTTTCCACAGGTGATGCCAATGGTATTATTTTGATGTTCATAGGAACTTTCCATGGGTAGTGCAAGGGGTATAGATTTAGGTGTTTTTACATCTATCAGAAGGCAGGAAAAGTATTATTTTGGATGTTTGTTGGATGTTTGGACCAATTTTTTAGGGTTTGAGTTGTTGAAGTTTTGGAACTTCTTACTGGAGAATTAATCCAATTGGAACCTTTAGGTTGGACCGACACCACCATGTGTTGGTTAAGGCTGGGTGTCACTGAGATTAGGTTTGAGATGGGTCTGAGGAAACCTTTATGAATTTCTTATGCGTGTGGTGTTTCTTGATTATTCCCTTGTGGGTGAGGTGATTATCATGGATGAGTTAGTTTTCAGAGTCTCCAGATGAGGTTTCCCTATCTAGATTGGATCATGATTTGATAGACATGATCTAGGGGGACCATGGGTACCCCATATTTTATTATCCCTAAGAGGATCAGTTCTGATTTAATCAGTGGTGTCTTTGGGTGTTACCTTATAACCTATAGTTTGGAAATGTGAGCCTATTATGGATATTTTTGTAATGTTTTGGTCATGAATTTGATTGATTAATTTTTTATACCTTATACCAAATATGGTTGAGGAAGTTCCTTGCTCAGTTACTAGAAATAGTATGATAACTTTGGGATATTACTGGATCTGGATTTGTCCCTGAGATTGATAAGATGTTTTCTTTTATTAGACTAATGGTAGTGATAGAAAGGTCCTAGAGAGCTTATAGGTGATCTGAATTAGTGTACCCCCTGGTTTAGAGTTAAAAAATGGCTATAGGGTCAGTGGGAATGGTTTTTTAGAACTCACTGATAGTGGTCCTGGATGCTGAGCACTCCCTTCATGAAATCTTATTCTCCTCCATATATTTGAAGTTTCAAACTTATCCACTTGTGAGAGAAGGATAGAATCACATGATATTCTTGGAAAACAAACTTGAGATACTCAACTATAAGCCTATGAGGAAAATACCTTTATAGAAACAAGAGTTTATAAACAAGAGATCAATGCAATACATAAATCATTGAGTATGCGATTTCAATATAAAAATTAGTATTGGGGTTGTTCAACATAACCTCAATAACCAATTAGTATTAAGTTGTTCAGATTTTGAGATTCCATACAGTTTTTCATTATTGAAAACGTTAATTCCCTTGAGGGATGGTCTCACTTTCTTCATCATGGAAACTATAACTTCAATGGTATTCTAGGAAGGATACTTCATTCTTGTTATACCCAAATAATAAAACAATAATCCATCTCCCTAATTGTTTTCTTTAATTCCTTATAGGAAAGTATACAAAAAACTAATGGGAATAAAGAGACGATACCTTTCCAGTAGTTTTTTCAGGCTGTAAGTTTTTCTTACTAAGAGTATTCCTACTTCTATTCTTCTTAGGTCTGCTCCCCCTTTTTTCATCCCAGTTCCAGTGAAAGAACATGTTGTACCAGTACACAAAATATTTATACCTAAAACTTCTACAAGAATATTAATATCCCTTGAAACTTAATCCACTTTTATATTGATGATTTTGTTTAAAAAATTCTGTTTGTTTTCCAGGCATCCTCCAGCCTTTATTTTCCCATTTCCTAGGGTTTTTTCCATTCTCAGATCATCCATATGAGGAAAATTTTTACACCATTCATCATCCTAAAAATATTCAAATTATGTTTTATAATATTTATAATTAAAGGTAACATATTTAGTATCACATGATAATTTATAAAAATGTTTTTACCTTTTTCATGGGGCTCATTTTCTCATCATCCTTGGATGGTTCAACTTGAATATTCAATGCATTTTCATAGACTTATATCATATTCTTTAATGTGTTTCCAGATTTAATATACCTAGATTGTGCCTCATGATGTTCCTTTTATTTTGCTAGCAATTTTGTATTAATATATTCTGGTATCCTATCTTATTGTACACATTTCATCATGGAAATTTTTATCTCTTCTATGATATCATTCTACTTCACATTTATACTTTTTTTTATTTTCCAATACTTTAAATTTCTTTTAATACATGGAATTTTGGTCAAAGTAAGAAATAAAATCATCCCTTAGAATATATTCTGTATAATCACCCCCTTTTCTTATTCTTAACTAATTTTAATGTCTATTAATCTCTTAACCTTATAGGTATATATGTATATTAATGGAAAATTCTATTTTCTTAGTTGTTCATGGATGTGCTTATGTTTTTTTTATTTTTCCTGCAGTTATTAGAGAATGTTGGGTGGCTGGTGTTGGGGGGGGGCGTAATTAGGGGGGGTGTGGTGGGGGGACTGGTGGTGGTGGTGGTGGTGGGGGGGGATGTTGTAGGGGGTAGGATGATGTAGGGCTGGTGGGGAGTGGGTGGGGGTGGGGGGTGGCTGGTGCAGGGTGGGGGGTGGTGTGAGGGGGAGGGGGGGGTTGGCATTCATATACAATATTATTTTTGTCACTTGCTGCTACTCATATCCTAGAGTGAGATTGATTCAAAGTGATGGGGTGTTGGTGGGGTTATAATGATTGGATGGTTCATGTAGAGTGAAATTCTATATCTTTGAGGCATATTTTTATCTTTGATGTAATCACACTAATGGATTGTAGGGGGAAAACATTAATATTTTATACTTTTATATAAGTATAATTGATTCTCTTAAGTGTTCATGAATTTTATAATAGGATAATTATTTTTTATAGTTGTGGTGTTAGATAGATTATAAGAGCATTATAATAGTTTATCCAACCACATAATCCTTATAGTACTGCATCTTGATTCATGTATGATGAACCCAGTTTTTGAATGCTATTTTGCTTATTATTTTTTCATAGATCTAACCATACTAATTAGTTTTATGGTATCTTTTAATTCTTACCAGGTGTATATCAGTATTATAACATCATGTTACAATAGTGGAGTTGTAAAATTCCGGAGTTTAGTTATCTAGACTGGATGGAACCCCTATGGTATGTACTTGGAATTTATAGTTCATTCATTTACATTAAAAATTGTTCATCATAACCTATTATATTATTTCATTTCTCACTAATCATGTTCCTACCACTTCAATTTTTAGGTTCAATTAATGATGACTCATCAGATCACTAGCATTTTGTTGAAGTCTCCCGGGACCTGTTCCTGTGTGTTGCGTCAACCTTTGCTGAAGGCGAAGTGGTTAGGGTTGATTTTGTCAAATAAAAGACATATTTTAAAGGTATTTTTCATTTAATTTACATCCTTGCTTTGTTTTGGGGGTTTCCCTAGGTTTTAGGGAGGAATAAATGAGTATTAATGAATTGGGCCAAACTGTGAGCCCAATTCCAGATTAAAAAATAAATTTTGTATCTTTTATAACCTCTTCATTTTTCAACATTTTTCATAAATTAAACTTCTTAAATGAACTACCCTGACCTATTAACACCACCAAGGTAATTTTGAGCTTTTAGAAATCCATAACCATGGTTTATTTGGGTTTTTATCTAAGGGGTTGGGCCTGCCTGAAAGCCCAATTCCTATTTTAAAAATAAATTTTGATTATGTTATAAATAATTCAATTTTTATGATTTTTCGGTGATTCCAAGTCTCACCCAAGACCAATTAACCCAGACGCGCGTCTGAGCTCTCTCCCCCCTCTTTGGAGCTCTGGTTAATCGCGATTTGGTGCCGAACTTCATAGGCTTATCAAATCACCCAGATTTGAAGAGGTAAAGTATTTCATTCATAACTCTCTCAATTTTTACTCTATTTCCCCCATTCAAATTCATAAATGATCTCCTTATCCTTGTTCGAACCTCCCTTGAAGTTTTGGGTGTTTTTAAAATCACATACTGGTATTTTTGGGGGTGATTTCTACAAGATATTTTAAGTAAGTTGTTATCCTTCTTTCTTCATTCAATTTGTTTAGGGTTACATCCAATGTACTTAGGGTTTCTTCCCATATAATTGAGGTTCCTAATTTCCAGAAAGTAGGGTTTAAAAATTAGTGTTTTATCTTGTGTTTAATGGTCTGAAATTCTGGTTTTAGGTCCGGTTTACCTTCCTTGTGGTGCGACGGTGGTGCGTTTGAGTTTTCGTACAAAGGATTCAAGGGTTTCCTTGGTTTTGGTAGGTGATTCCATTGTGTATGAAATTTTTGTGAATTGGATAGTGTTTTTATGGTATTTTCATGCTTATTGAATTTTATTATTGCTGAAAAAATAGTTTTAGTTGTGTTTGTATTTCAAATGAATCTTAAATGCTAATTTCATGTGAAATTTGGTTTTTTTATAGAAATGTATTATTAGTTTATTTGGGGTTGCCCTATAAGTAATTAGTTGATTTTAATGAACTGTAATAGGACTGAAAATACTATTTTGATGATTTTTCCATGTGTTTGTTGCTGTGAAAGTTTTTTTAATTGTGTTTGTGAAACACATGAATTTCTAAGAGCCATGTTGTGTAAAAATGGAGGTTTTACAATGATGTCACTTCTTGAACCATATGAGGCTTCCATAAAAATGATTTTTTGTTTTACTTTAAATGTATTGGGATGCCCTTTATGTTTTGGTAATTCAAAAATGTGCACATATTGTGAAATTGGTGTTCTAAAGGTGTTTTTTTGTGCAAAACACTACGTGATTTTGAGGAATTGTTTTATTAAAAATCAAAGTGTTTTAATGTGTGTTTTAAGTGGTATAAAGATGTGATAGATAATGTAATGATTGTGTGTGACCAGTAGTGGTGTTTTATTTGAAAATGGATTTATGTTGCATGCTGAAATTGTTTGAGCACAAAAGGGGAAGCCCAGGTACTTAGGTGAGCAGATTTGTACTGGTACGGCTAGTGGACCGGAAGGGTGTTGTCCCTGTTTCACCTAGAATTTGGATAAATACAACTCTAACTAAACTATGTGGATGATGATTGGAAACTACTATGTTGTGGGTATCTTCCCTACTAGTGGCTTGTGCATGAGAGTTGATTTTATTATGGTTGCTTTACACCGAGGTACGAGGTACATAGGGCCCAAGACAACCAAGTTCCTAGGGGTGTTCCTGGTTTGTTACTCATGGGATTTTTAGTATTTACCCTTGTATTTGGGTGTTTTTTTCATTAAATTACAATATCTATCATTTCCATTTAGATATTTTAACATTCTGGAAATTCTAGTTTGAGAACGTTTTTTAATGAAAGTTGCATTTCTTGGAATTTCATCATTGTTTTTCATTATGAATTAAAACTGTTTGCTTCTTCACCTTATATTGCATGTAGTTTGGAATATTTGGGTGGTATCATATTTGTATTAGGATCAAACCCTACTTACACCCCTTGGGTGTATGTAGTCTTTGTTATGTTTTACTCAGGTAAAGGTAAGGCCTCAGGTGAATGCGGTTCGGGTTGTTAGCCCCCTCCTATTGTGCGGTGTTGTGGAGACGGCTCGGGGGTGATGACCCCTTATTGTATGGAGTCTTGGTGGTTGTTTTGCTAACGTTTTAATTTATTTACATACATATTGTATTGACTCTAAACCAATGTATTCAATTCTGGTTTTTGTGTAAACATCGTTTGGTACAAATTTTTCAGATTCAGTTTATTGATTGTTTTTAATGGTTTATGCCTTCATATTCGGGTAAATCGTTCCCAAACAAAAATAAATGATACCCGGGCACTTTTTCCTGCATGTGGGGATAGGGAACTCCCTTCGGGTCATGTTACGGGCTAGTTTTGATGCCAGTTTTGGCGACGAACAGATTCGGTTCATGACAAAATGGTATCAGAGGAGGTTTTCTCCTTGGGTCATGTTATTTGGGGAAGAGTCAGGATAGTCTGGAGCTAGGATTATCAGGACTTGATATTTTAGTGATGGGTAGTGTGCATGGCCAGCACACCTCATTATGGGATTCAATTCACCAGGGGAAGTATGGATTTATCTGTGTCCTTTGGTTTTCTTGGTTTAATGATTACTATGGGAAATTAAAAGAGAGTTGGGCAAATAATCTCGGTGAGATCACAGGGCTTGGAAAGCCATGTGGAGTCATGGATATTTCCCTAGAATACTCTCTGTGATGGCGAAGTGATTGGAATATGGCTTCCAACCATATGTCCAAGTCACCCACTGAAACTAGTTTCCTCTCACATTATCTTGTGTCTCTTTGTTTTGGAATCTTGGAAACTTGGTTTTTTGTTAAGAAAAAAAAATGACTTCACTTTAAGGAGTGTGAATTTTTGGGAAGTTATTTTCTAGTAAAGTTAAAATGGTTTTATTTTCTTTTAATGCCTATAAATGAAATTTCAGAATTATTTCAAAAGGGTAAATTATGTGTTTACACCTCTTTTGAAAGAATGAACTATGTTAAATGTGGTTTTGAAAATATTTTTCTTGTAATTTTTTTATATAGTGAAAAAGTGTTTTGGATTGAATTAAGTGTTCTATAATTTTTGTGTGGGGGTTGAAGATGGATTTTGGGTTTGGTTACTAGTGAAAAAAAAATTTATGATCTTTTAGAACCTTGTCTTGAAATGAGAAGAGTTGAGTTCTTAATTAAATGGAGATTTATGAAATGGTGTTTTTCTTGAAATTCGAAGTGTTTTGAAATGGGTTGAATTGTTTTGAAACGATTGTGAAATGCATGAATATGTGCTTTTATTAAATTATGGATTTTTTTCTAAATTGGTTTGTGAGATGAAAAACTGGGTTTTGATATTATGGTTATTGTTTTTGAGAAAGGGAAAGTGTGGTAAAAAGATTTGATTTTAAAAGGAGGAAAGGTTTGATTTTTGGTAATTGGTGCTCTTAAGGGTGACCACATGCATAGGTTTATTTGGGAATATGGATGGATATGAGGTGGGTTCCCAGTGTGGCATGTAAACATGCATGTGTGAGGCTCATGAGATACCATTGGTAAATGTGCAACCCACCAACACTATTTTTTTAAATAATGTTTTTGAAGGAAAGTGTTTTGTTTTGATAATTTATGGTTGGGAGGTATGGATTATGTGTTTTTGGGATTATTATTGTGGGATGTTTTGAGTTCAATAACCCCTCTTGTTTGAACAGTGTTTAGGTTTAGTGTTTCATTGATAATTTGGAATGAAGTGTTGCTCAATGGTCTCTTTTGAGGAAAAGTTTGGGATGCCAATGTGGTGGCTCACCTAATGTGTTTGGTTCAGGTTTGTGGTCTGTTGTGACCAAATGACCAGATCAGTTGGGTCCTTGGGTTTTCTTGTAGGCTAGGGTACTCCCTCATAAAGTGTTAATGTATGATTCATGTTTGGCCTATGGTGATTCACCGTTGGATGATCCTCCAGTTGATCAACATAAAGACTTTATTCTTGAGGTTTGGAGATTGAGTTTACCCATCTTCTTTTTCAATTATGTGGATCCCCTATAGTGGGAGAGTATTTGTGAGAGGTTGAAATAGACCTTAGTTTCTTATGTTTCCTAAGTTGTAGAAGGTCAATGAAGTTCAGGGTTGTCAGTGTAGAATGATGTCTTAAAGGGCCTCTCGGTCTTTCGTCGTTCTCATTGAAGCAAGAGTTCATGTTAGGCCACCAGTGTGCAAGATCTGGCCAAGAGTGGCTATTATGGACACTTGCTGGAATCATGTGCTATTTGGGACTTAGTACAAGGTCCCTATCCTAGTGTTTTATTTTATCCACAATGGTCATTTTCGGCGATTCCTTGCGATGTCATGTGTTCATTTGACTATAAGGGTGAAGATTGTGCAATCTTTTGAGAGTCACAATTTTTTTGGATGTGTGTCTCCATATAGGAAATTCTAAATCCTATGTTCTAGAGGAATGTGTTTCTATATGTCCTTTCATTCCTCTGTTTAGCATCCAATGAAAAAAATGGGTGATGTGTGTGCATCCTCTAAGCTCTTGTTTTGATAAAATGATGGGTTGAGGAAAAGCGGGTTTGAAGTGTGCCATGTCTCAATGAGAACATCTGAGATTACAGTATAATTGCTTTTGGCACTAGAAGAATATGTTTAGTTTAGGGGTTTCCAAATCCTAACTACGAGGCCGAAGATGCTTCAATCCATTGAACTCCAGCCATAGGCCCCAGAGAGAAGTTGGTGCGTAGTTAGGGGAAATCCTAGAGTCGTTCACACTTTTGATCAAGGTCATATCCTCAATATGAAAGATAAGAATAGTTTTAACATCTAGTGTCATCGTCTTGTTCCAATTTCTCACATTTGGTGGAAATAGGTGTGAGTACCTTATTCCCAATTCATACCCTATGTTGATTTTCCCCCTTTGGGTTCCCTTGTGTTTTTGGAGAAAAGTATAAAATTTGGTTTAGGCAGGTTGAAGTGCATAGTTTGTGCGTGGTTAGCAGTAACTGTGTGCCAACCCAGGGGATCGTGTGATAAGAGATAGTAGCTACCGCATGGTCTATACATGTCCATGATCCTTGGCCAAGGAAACTGTGTGAAGTTTCTTCTTTGGATAGAATGATCCGCATAGTTAACTCACGGTTTCCCAAACCGTGTGAACCAACTATGTGGCCATGCCAGCTCCTTAAAATTCTGTTGTTTTTTGTTGTTGTTATCCCATACTATTTATTTAATATGGTTGGGTTTTGTTTGGGGTTTACCCCCAATGGGACTCATGTAAGTTTAATTGGACGAATTCTGATATTAATCTACCCCTAATGCTGGGAAGTCCGTTCGAGGCCCCCTGTTAGTGTCTTAATTTTGTCTTAAGGAAAGTTGTGTTTGTTATTATGGTGGGGAGACCAGTCATGGGTATCATGTATGTTATCATGGAAAAGGAATAATGTTAGTTTAACCCTTATGATGGGGAGATCGTTCGTTCCTTCCCCAATTGTAATCCTTATTCTGTCTTAGAAATTGAGTTGTCCCTGGTGGTGGGATGTCCAGATTGGGTCACCCCGTACTAGTGAATCAGTTTTCTCCTTGGTGTATTCTAGATAGGAGGTAGTATCGTTCAAGTCTATTTATCCACAATTTTGTTTCTTGGGTAAATTTGGGGTTGGAGAACACCCAATTTTTATGTTTACGTAATGTTGGGGTATCGTTATTCGAGTTTTTTTTTCGTTTCAAGTGGATTGCTTGAGTGTCGTCTTGTAGTGTTTGTGGTGTTTTGTTTTGGGATGTGTTTTGAATGTGTTTAATAATTTTATTTAATTGGGATACTTTTTGGTTGGTGAGAGTATTCTCTTCCTTTGTTTGATCAACTGGAGATGTTCGTTCTTTTTGAAGCGGGTGAAAAAGTGGCAAGGAAGTCTGTCTTGGTCTATCATTTGGGCTTTGCGTTTGCATCTAGTGTTGTTGTGGCATTCCGGGGGTGGAATGCTTTATGGTGAGGATAATTTTCACATATAAGACATATTTTAAAGGTATTTTTCATTTAATTTACATCATTTCTTTGTTTTGGGGGTTTCCCTAGGTTTTAGGGAGGAATAGATGAGTATTCTTGAATTAGGGAACACCATGAGCCCAATTCCAGTTTAAAAATTAAATTTTGTATCTTTTATAACTTTTTCATTTTTCAATATTTTTCATCCATTAAACTTTCTAAATGACCTCCCCAGACCTATTAACACCACCAAGGTAATTTGGAGCTTTTACAAATCCATAACCAGAGTTTATTTGGGTTTTTATCTAAGGGGTTGGGCCTGCCCGAAGGCCCAATTCCGGTTTTAAAAATAAATTTTGATTATGTTATAACTAATTCAATTTTTGGGATTTTTCTGTGATTCTAAGGCTCACCCAAGACCAATTAACCCAGAAACGCATCTGATCTCTCCCCCCCCTCTTTGGAGCTCTGGTTAATCAAGATTTAGTGTCAAACTTCATAAGCTTATCGAATCTCCCAGATATGAAGAGGTAAAGTATTTCCTTCATAACTCTATCAATTTTTACTCTATTTCCCCCATTAAAATTCCTAAATGATCTCCTTATCCTTTTTAGAACCTCCATTGACGGTTTGGGTATTTTTAAAATCACCTACTAGTATTTTTTGGGGTGATTTCGACAAGATATTTTAAGTAAGTTGTTATCCTTCTTTCTTCTTTCAATTTGTTTAGGGTTACATCCAATGTACTTAGGGTTTCTTCCCATATCATTGAGGTTCCTAATGTCCAGAAAGTAGGGTTTTATCTTGTGTTTCATGGTCTTAAATTCTGGTTTTTGGTCTGGTTTACCTTCCTTGTGGTGCGGCGGTGGTGCGTTTGAGTTTTCGCACAAAGGATTCAAGGGTTTCCTTGGTTTTGGTAGTTGATTCCATTGTGTATGCAGTTTTTGTGAATTGGATAGTGTTTTTATGGTATTTTCATGCTTATTGAATTATATTATTACTGAAAAAATAGTTTTAGTGGTGTTTTTATTTCAAATGAATCTTAAATGCCAATTTCATGTGAAATTTGGTTTTTTATAGAAATGTTGTATTAGTTTATTTGGGGCTGCCCTATAAGTAATTAGTTGATTTTAATGAACTGTAATAGAACTGAAAATACTATTTTGATGATTTTACCATGTGTTTGTTGCTGTGAATGTTGTTTTTAATGATGTTTGTGAAACACATGAATTTCTAAGATCCGCGTTGTGTAAAAATGGAGGTTTTACAATGATGTCACTTCTTTAACCATATGAGGATTCCCTAAAAATTATTTTTTGTTTTACTTTAAATGTATTGGGATTCCCTTTATGTTTTGGTAATTCAAAAATGTGCACATAGTGTGCAATTGGTGTTCTCAAGGTGTTTTTTTGTGTAAAACACTACGTGATTTTGTGGAATTATTTTATTAAAAATCAAAGTGTTTTATTGTGTGTTTTAAGTGGTATAAAAATGTGATAGATACTGTAATTATTGTGTGTGACCAGTAGTGGTGTTTTATTTGAAAATGAATTTATGTTGCATGCTGAAATTGTTTGAGCACAAAAGGGGATGCCCGGGTACTTAGGTGGGCAGATTTGTACTAGTACGGCTAGTGGACCGGATGGGTGTTGTCCCTATTTCACCTAGCATTTGGATAATGAAAACTATAACTAAAATATGTGGATGGTGATTGGAAACCACTATGTTGTGGGTATGTTCCCTACTAGTGGCTCGTGCACGGGAGTGGATTTTATTATGGTTGATTTACACTGAGGTACGAGGTATATAGAGCCCGAGACAACCTAGTGCCTAGTGGTGTTCCTGGTTTGTTGATAATGGTATTTTTAGTATTTACCCTTGTATTTGGGTGTTTTTTCATTACATTACAGTATATATCATTTCCATTTAGATATTTTAACATTATGGAAATTCTAGTTTGAGAACTTTTTTTTAATGAAAGTTGCATTTCTTGGAATTTCAACGTCGTTTTTCATTATGAATTAAAACTGTTTTCTTCATCCGCTTATATTGCATGGACTTTGGAATATTTGGGTGGTATAATATTGGTCTTAGGATCACACCCTACTTACACCCCTTGGGTGTAAGTAGACTTTGTTATGTTTTACTCAGGTAATGTTAAGGCCTTAGGTGAAGGCGGTTCGGGTTATTAGCCCCCTCCTACTTTGTGGTGTTGTAAAGACGGCTCAGGGGTGATGACCCCTTGTCGTATGGTGTCTTGGTGGTTGTTTTGATAATGTTTTCATTTATTTACATACATATTGTATTGAATCTAAACCAATATATTCAGTTCTGATTTTTGTGTAAACATCGTTTGGTACAAATTTTTCAGATGCGGCTTATTGATTGTTTTTAATGGTTTATGACTTCATATTCGGGTAAATCGTTCCCAAACAAAAATATATGATACCTGGGCACTTGTGCCAGCCCGTGGGGATAGGGAACAACCTTCGAGTCATGTCATGAGCTGGGTTTGATGCCAGTTTTGGCGACGACCAAATTCGGTTCGTGACAGATTTGGTTCACCACCAATGGTTTAAGGTGAGTTTTTTCCTTCGTTCTTCGATGAAGATTAGTTCATAATTGGGGGGGTTTGTAATTTTAGATCCCTTGGTAATTTTATTATAGTGTGTTGATCATCCTTGAGGCGGTTTCAAGTCACCAGAGTCAAAGGCGAATCACCATGTACATGTTTAAGTTTAATGGGGTTTATGAAAGTATAAACATATATCTAAGGACCCCCTTGTGCATATTTATCCATGAAAATATGTACATAGGGTATAGGTGTCCTTATATATATATGTGAAGTGTCATATTCATGAAATCAGAAAAAAGGAAGATTCGAGTTGTCATCGTCAAAAGAAAACACACATTGAGGTTGAGGTAGGGTCCCTCTTCTAGCCTCTTTAATCCAAGAATGTTTTAAATTTCATTTAGTTGCCTTCTGAATTCTACACGTTTATATTAAATTTCTATTCTTGAATAAGTGTTAGTTAAGATAATTGTTTTTTTGATAAAAAAGTCATGGTTTTGTAATAAAACCCCTCCAACAGAGGTGCGTTGTCTGCGAAAACTCACAGTGGTATACCTTGCTTGAAATTATTGCATTGATGTTTTCCTTATACTTGATGTTATTGTTAGTCATAAAGAACACATCGTACTTGAACCATTTTATGTCCCTATATGGGATTTTCCTCTTTTTATAAAAACAATTGTTTTAACCAAAACACTCTTTAAGTTCTGTTGGACTTTTAAGATGGAATTTCCCCAAGTAGGAAACTGCTGTAATGACCAAGTCACCACTAAATGAATATCATTATTTGGATGGAATGAATTGTTATTCCAGAAATCCTTTCCCTGAGTGTTTAAATTGAGAGGACCTTGTTAGAATAAAATGAATAGTTATGATTTTATTAAGTGACATGTCTCTGAGTGCTTTGCTATGCTTTGCCTTGCATTAAGTGGTTGAAGTGGAATGAGATGTGGAGGGTGGCATGAGGGGTGCATGGGGTGGGCAGGGGGCATGGGGGCAGGGGGTGTATAGGGAAGGGGGCATGGGGGGAAAGGAGGGTGTGCTGGGGGTAGGGGGAGGGGGTGTGTGTAGGGAGGGGGTGTTGAGGGGGTCTGTGTGTAGGGGGTTTCCCTCTTTTTATTACAATGACTGTACGAACCAAAAACAACCTTTAAGCACCGTTAGACTTTTAAGATGGAATTGCCCAAGTAGGTAAGTTCTGTAATGACCAAGTCACCACTAAGTGACCCCCCTTTTATCTTATAAATATAATTGCTTTGTTTTTATGAATTTAATGACTTAAATTGAACCGAACATGGTTAAATTGGAACATGAGTGGTAATTCCTCATGAAGTGAATTATGCACCAGTTATGACTACTTTCTAAAGTTTAATTGAATTTCATGAAATAAATAGAGTGTATTATTCATGGCGAATTACACTCCACTTTCATAGGTTTTATGTATCATAGAAACTTAAATAATGTTTACATAGTTTCACATGATGTGTGACCATGCCTGAACACATGGGAATGTCCTTATCTAGAACTGTCATGGTAATCCCTGTGAAATTACATGGCGTTTACATGTGGAACACAAAGTATCTTATCTTCCTAGGGGTATGCTTGTGTACTCAAATCAATGCTTGTGTATTCTCGCATATGCTTGTGCACTCTATGTACATAGATTGTCTATCCATGTACAAATACATGAAATATCCCCTATGGTATAATTAATGTCTATCCACATGGTGTAATTAGTAAACATGCACCCTGTCTTAAATTGATTCTTACATTTGATGACATTTTTTCCATGAATTAAAATTTAAATTTTTGTAACTTATGTTGGTTACTCATTTTAATCCACTTTTATTGCAATAGTATGTACCACAAATGTATGTTTTCAATATATTAAGTACAATCCATATTCATGCAGGGTTTCGATCCTACATACAAGGTGACAGGGTGGACTAACACTCATTTTTTGAGAAATACACCATCATGAAATATTAGAGCAATGATATATTTTATTGCAGTGGGTCATTTTATTTCAGTTAATATTTTCTTTTACTTGTATTAAATATGTGTTATGCTTCATTTTTTAGACTGCATGTACTCTTATTGATCAGTTGATGATTTATTTAATTTGAGAATTTGATAGTTTTTAGAGCATTAGAACATGTATTTTTTGAGCAGTGGGTCATTTATTAGAGAATTGGATTATCACTGTGCGAATGCATGTGTGAGAACCACTGCTGAGGGGGGGGGGGCTGTCTGGGGGGGGGTGCAATGGGGGGGCTTTGTCTAGGGGGATGTCTATAGGGGGCACTGTCCGGGGGGTGTTTGTAGGGGGGGATTTGTCCGGGGGGGGGCTCTATTTGGGGGGGGGGGGGTGTCTGCAGGGGGTGCTCTGTCCATGGGGTGGGGGTGCAATGGGGGGGGGGATTTGGATGGGGGAAGGGGGGATGAGCTTCCCCATTTTTTCAAATGTTATGAAATTAAAGGAATATATTTGAGATAATCAGGACTTATTTGTGTCGCTGATACTTTTAGTAATTCAAAATGTATGGATTATTCCTTATTTTATTCCTCTCAAACCCTCTTGAGTACTTAGATATTTGAGCTAACTTGTCACATTATGTTACCTCTATGGTTTTAAGGAATCCTATTGGGTATATTTATACTCAACCATGCACAGGAATTATACCCACATGTTTTGTGATTGAGTAGAAGATTAAGGGGTTTGGAGATGGCTTGGATATATATAGAGTTGTGGTGGCTTGTTCAGAGAAAATGATCAGGGATGCTTGGAGATTCATTATGGAGCATGGGGATTTTTTATAGTAGTGGTCAACAATACAGATAAAGAGTGATCCAATAGTATGTGAAATGTGGAGGATCTTATCAGTACATCATGTTCTGTAGAATTTTTATATGTCTTTTTTTCCGTTTATTTATCTCATGGTATATTTTTGTGTCTACAATCTCTTGAATATATAATATACAGTTCAGTTGATTATATGTATATATTCTACTGGTATTTTTGATTTATCTTGTGTACTGGAGATGTGTATTTTTTATTAGAAATGTGTATTTTTTAGGTTGTTATTGGTTGTACTGGAGATGTGTATTTTGTATTGGAGATGTGTATTTTGTAGGGGGCAGGGGGCATGGGGGAGGGGGTGGGTGGATTGGGAAGTGGGGAGTTCTATAGGGAAGGGGGATGATATACAGGGTAAGGGTGAGGGTGTAGGTGGGATGCAAGGGGGGATAGGGTGGTGGTCTGCAGGGCAGGGGGGGTCTATAGGGGAGGGGGGTAGGGGGTCTTCAGGGGTGCAAGGGGGGTCTGTCTAGGGGTGCATGGGGGGTCTTTCCAGGGTGCAAGGGGGGGTCTGTCCAGGGGTGCAGGGGGTCTGTCCTAGGTGTAGGGGGGTCTGTCTAGGGAGGGGAGGGGGTCTTCACGGTAGTGGGGTGGGGGGGGGGGTCTTAGGGGTGGAAGGGGGGTTTGGCAGGGGGGTGTCCAGGGTTTGAGGGGGGTATGTCCAGTGGTGCAAGGGGGTGTGTCCAGGGTGAAAGGGGGGGTCTGTCTAGGTGTGCAGGGGGGAATGTCCTGGGTGCAGGGGGGTCTGTCCGGGGGGGGGGGGGGTCTTGTAGTGGTGCAATGGAGGTTTGAAATGGGGGAGGGAGGGACTGGCAGGGGGAGGGGGTTGTGTTCTAGGGTGCAAGGGGGGTCTGTTCGGGGTGTAAGGGGAGTGTGTCCAGGGTGCAAAGGGGGGTCTGTCCAGGGTGCAAGGGGGGTCTATCCAGGGGTGAAAGGGGGTCTGTCTAGGGGTGAAATGGGGGTATGTAGTGATGCGGGGGGGGGGGGGGGGGGTCTGTCCAGGGGTGCAAGGGGGTCTTTCTAGGGGTGCACGAGGGTGTTTCTATGGGTCCAAGGGGTTTTGTAGGGGTGAAGGGGGGTCTGTCCTGGGTGCAGGGGCAAGGGGTTTGTTTAGGGAGGGGGGGGGGGGGTAGGGGGGTTTGTTCAGGGAGGGGGGAGGCAGGGGTTCTATATAGGCTGCAAGGGGGTCTTTCTAGGAGTGGGGTGGGGTGGTTTTTTATGAAATGGGAAGGTTTATAGCCACAGTTTCAAACTGTGGCTAAATCCCTATATCCACGGTTCATTAAACCGTGGATGGTATTGGTGTGTCTATAGGCTGAACTCTATAGCCACAGTCACAATCGTGGCTATAGGTCTATTGACACGGTTTCAAACTGTGGCTATAGGGTTTGGCCTATAGCCACACCAATACCATCCATGGTTAAATGAACCATGGCTATAAACTATAGCCACGGTTTTTGGGCTTATAGCCATGATTCTAAACTGTGGCTGTAACCTAAATTTCTACTAGTGTTTTGAGGCCAATTTTTTTTTGAAAACATTGGGAAACTATTCCACCTTTAATACCGATTTCATCCTCAATTGTAAGACCACATTCTCTAAAAAATCCCTGGTATTCCAAGTATGGTTTAACAAAAAACACAGTCCATTCTCCATTATAATCAACGAACAGCCTTGGGTCCAACATTGTTCTCAAGAAGGCTAATTTGAGCATGATTGAATTTGATGAAGTTGATGCTCATGATATTAACGAATTTGTACTAGAAAAAATTACATAGGTCCCCACGTAATAATTTCTTACTAATATATAATTTTTACTAGTCACCAAATATAGTGACTCATTATTTGTTGATAATAATGAAACTCTCTCCTAAAATGAGGTGGTAGAGAGATCAGAAGCTACAAAAATAGAAGGAGTCCATTAATTTTATATAGATTCTATGTATCATAACCATGTTTTGGTTTTGGTTAATATTCTAGTTGATGTAAATCCTATTAGATTAAAATAGGTATTCAAGGGAAAACTAGTCATTTATGGTAATATAACTATAATTATTGGCTAGTTTCTATAGGGTTTATACAATGTCAAGGAATTTAAAATTATTAAAAAATTTCCATACTTTCCATGTTTAAATCCATTATTTTTATACTTTCTATTTCTACTTTCCATGACTATGAAATTTATAAGATGAATGTCAAAATAGTAACCATTAATAGGAACCTTCAAGAAGATTTCATATGGAACAACTAGAATATTTTTTTACTCCAAATAATTCTAAAAAGGTTTTCAAGTTTTATAGATTCATTTATGGATTGAAGGAAGCATCCACATCATGGAATATTCATTTTGATAAAGATAAAAATAATTTTGTTTCATTAAGAAAAAATGTGTTCCTTGTGTTTACAAGAGGTTTAGAGGGAGTGTGGTCGTTAGTTTATGTTTATGAAATATTAATTATTGGAAATGGCATATCAATATTACAACCAAATAAAGAGTGGTTAAATATACGCTTCTCAATGATAGACTTAGGTGAAGTAACCAATATTCTAGGGATCAAGATCATTTGTTATAGATCTAAGAGGCTACATGGACTGTGTCAAGGTACAAAAATTGACTAGATACTAAAGTGATTTAGAATCAAACAATCCAATACAGGATTGCTTCTAGTGTCAGATGGTATACATATTTACATGAAAATGTGTCCTTAGACCTAACAGAAAAAATATTGAATGAGTAGGATCTCATACACTTCTACGATAGGGTAAATCATATATTCCATGTTATGTATTAAGATTTATGTTACATATGAATTGAACATTGTAGGAATATATCAATATGACCAAGGTGAACACCATTAGTTTTCTATTATGGTTTTCCTTAAGAATCTATGAATAACTATAGATATGTTCATATTCTATTGAAGAGGCGAGGAGCTAGTTATAAGTGGTTATACTCATGATAGATTTACAAAATATCAAAATGATATGATTTTTTATTTAGGTCATGTATTTAGTCTTAATGGAGTATTTTTGAGCTTGATGATTTAAAAATAGAAATTTCCATTGATTCTAAAATAGAGTCTGAATATATAGAGGCTTTTGATGTAGCTAAAGAATCGATTTTTATACTCAACTTTTTATATTATGTTGATATGGTACCTAACAGTAAATACACTATCACATTGTATTGTGATAATAATCAACTAGTGGCTCTTGAAAAAGAATCAAGGGCATACCAAGGAAAAAAAATCACAAACTCCATATGTAACACCACTTGAGACAATTTCATTATAGGGGTGAAGTTCCAGTAATAAGATTTTCCATTGATGTAATCATGGTGGCCCTCTTACCTAAAGCCTTATCTTTGTATAATCTTGAGTATCATATATGTGCTAGCATATTGAATGTTATTGTAGTTAGCTATAGAGAAAGTGGGAGTTTTCTTGGGTTTGATCCCTAGAACCAACTTTTGTGTACTTTATGGTTACCTTTATTCATTTTCTTGAATATTAAGAAACCTTTTATCATATCATTATTTTTCGTCTTCTTGACATAGTATATGATATAGTCTTAAGAGTAGTTGTCGTACTAAAAGGTTATATTTTTTCCTTACTATGATGAGATCTGAGAAGTTCCATGATAGTATTCTAAATTTTTATTTCTATAGTCAGATGGTATCATTTGACCAAACACAATTGATATAGGTTATCATGGATGGAGACTCGTAGGACATTGAAGACTTTCTCATGATGTTCTCCCTTGGTAATTTCTGGTGTAGAAGACTAGGAGAACCTAAAACACTAGTAGGAAATTCACATTTATATGCATCAATGGACGTTCCTATCTAAGGAAATGTGTATTGATCTATTAAATATAATAATATTAATATTAATTAATATCAATACTTTCATACTTTGATGTATTGATGGAAACCATGATAAAATATGTTTGCGGTGAGGTAGGATACATTGGGTGCATCATGAGTAGTATTGAATTAATAAATAAAAGGAGAACAGATTTTTACCTACTATTATTTAATAGTTTTTTATATCTCCAGACCATCAATGTAAATTAGATAGCCCAAATAAATTCATTGTTGTGGTGTTATGTGGTAAAGTTCAATTGAGAATGTCAAAGAAAGATACATCAAGTACATATGTTCATGATACCAACATGAAATATGATTGATTAGAGATATCATGATAATGGGATTATATTCCACAATATGTTTTTATGAGGTTTTATGGAATTATGAAATTATGGGTACCCTAACATGTTACCAGATACTAACCTTAGATTTTGGGTGGCCCCACCTAATGCCACAAATAAAGTTGCCTAAAGGGTCACATGCTAAGTGTATCTAGAACCTTATTCTAGTAATAATAAAATTTATTATTTAAAATGTTGAAAAAATATTATTCTATAATATGGTTTAATAATTATTTATCTTTTTATTGATCACATATATTCCATCACTAGTTAGTCGAGAGAATATTTTGTGACAAAAATATTTAATAAATATTTATTTTATATTAAGTGAATATTCTATTTATTCAATTATTAGAAAATAAAGAAATGATATTTATTTATTAAATAAATATTTTTTATTGAAGACCTGATTAATATTTTGGAGAAATAATATAGCAATTTTAATGGTCCAGTGAGAAATAATACATATTAATTACTATTATAATAAATTTCAAAAAAATTATTCCCAAAATAATATTTATTTAATTCATTTTGTTTTCAAAATTTAATAAATAATATTATTATTTTTATTATAGACATGGGGAACTATATGTATTATGTATAAAATAAAGGAACTAGTGAAATTATTATTTTATAACCCCAACACTATTTAAAACAAATTGTATTATTACTTACCCAATGGGTTTCTTTTTTTTGTATCTATACTCAATGAATCAAGGATAATTCTCTTAATACCTAGAGAGAATATCTCTAAGAAAACTCTATAGAATTAAGATATATCATCCTCCCCCAACCGTCTTAATTATAGTTATATCAAGAAGAATCCTTTTAAAAGTGATTCTCACGATGATCGGACATGAGTGACGCATGGCATGTCTAACACATAAAGAATAACCATATCCAAAACTCACCCCTAATAGTAAAAAATGAATATACCCATATAAAAAATTCACCTAAGGCATAATAAAGCACATTCCCACACAAGGGGATAAATGAGCATCTCATAGTGATCAATAACTGACATAAGGGAATTCAAAATCATCACATAGTTATAAAGAACTCACACAAGGGGTAATCAAATCAAGGGGAAATCAAGTGGTAACTTTCACATTAAAAATTTAAAAAAAACATCCAACAAAACCATTAACATAAAAACATTTCTCAAGACTCTAATCCCTTCCACATTTCTTATAATTATATTCCAATATTTTTTGTAAATTGATGGAAATCATACACTATTTAAAAATTTTCAAAGCCACCCTCCCACAATGGTCTTTTTATTTGTAATAAAATATAATTCACAAGGAATTTATTTCCATAAAAACATTTCAATAGATCCATTGAGTCATTTCTCATAAGGGTTAAACCACACACACAATCCAAATAACCGTTTGAAATATATTAAAGAGTCCCTTTATAAATCACTTTGATGTGAACAACCCACTTTATGTAAAAGCTCACTATAAATATAATTTTCACACATTGAAAACCAAAATCATATCAACAAAAAAAAAATCATGATTTTTTTTCAAACATACACTCTGCAATTTCAAAAAATCATATCACTTCTAAATAATCCATTTTAAACATCCAAACAGGGAATTTAAAAGAGAAACCAATTATGCCAAGATCAAAACAAAATGAAATGGTTTTTAAAACAACAAATGGTATAATATATAATCATAATTTTAATAAAATGGAATTTATAAAGGATATGAAAACATTATATTCCAAAATGAAACAATTTAATAGAAATACCTACTTAGAAGAAGTGAAAACCAAGATGAAATTTGTCACCATCAATGATTAGCACACCCATGGGGATAAAAAACACATATACAAAACCTAGACACCAAAAATTTGAACTTTATTGAATCATAGAACACCAATATAATCCAAATTATGTCTAAGGTTCATGGGGGAATACAAATCTAAGAGAGGGGAGAGTGTTAAATGTAGAAAGGGGAATACTGGAAGAAATAGTTCAAGATATCATGGAAATTTCTAAAGAGAAGTCAAGGATCATTGGTCGATGATTTTGGATCTCCTCCAAGGGATACCATGATTCATCGTTTATGAATAAGGGAGAAGAGGTGTGAAACCAATCTTAATTCAAAGGGGAAAAATTGTAATTTCCAAAAAAAAATAGACACTTGGGAAGTATTAATGATTTGGTTACATGATTTTTCAAACCACGAACCATACTTATATTGGCCACTACCTAGTCCAAACACCCCTCACACAGTTCAACCTGGGTACTACATAGTTAGAAAAACCATGTGCCAACCATGCCATTAGGCACTGTCAAAAACTAGATCCAAACTGTATACTTTCCATACAATTTAAAAAATCATGTGTAAGTCGTGCGTCACACCCCATACACATGAGGGAACCCACATTGATTCTCATAGGGGATTGAACGGTTTGGACATAAAATTGTATTTCTAGTGCTGACAAGTTGTCCATAGTTTAAAATGAACTGAGGAGGATCATCATGATAAGAGGTCACAAGGTTTCCCTCTAATTTCATTCCTTAACCCTGTATATAATCCTATGATATTTTATATATTTCAAGATAAAAACCCATAAAAATTAAAATCTAATCTCAACCATATAAATAATTAAAAACAAACAAAATAGTGAATAGGGGGTGTCATAAACTACACACCATGGTACATTTTTTCCCTAGAAAGTCCACATTCAAAAAAATGGGAAAGATAAAATGGAAGATCCCAAGAGGACCTAACCAAAAGAACTAGTCAACACATTCTAACCTCAAAACAAAAAATATATATCTTTAAAAAATATGAAATTGATCAACCAAAAGCATAACCAACATCTCCTAGTACAACTGAAACAAAAACGTCAAACAAGAAGTCATATTAAGAATGAGAGACCTAAAATGGTCTCCCTACCATTTATAATTCCTCTATCATGGTGACACCTATGAATAACTACTATGAAATGTGTCCTTAGACAACCAAGAAACCAATGGAGAAACTCATTGTCAAAACAAAATAACATACAAATTTATAGAAGAAAAATAAACCAAAAATATCCTCAAAATAATGACATGGGATGTCATCTCAATTCAAGACACACATGCATAACCTATAATCAATAACTAGATAACCTAACATGGAATATACCTAAATAGAATAATCCAAAAACCATTTAGTATACCAACACAACTGATAGAACAAACACCATAGTCACCCAATCATGTACTCAATACCATTCTAATTTCAAAACAATGAGCACCTCAAAGTATCAACATAGAAATGGGTGAAATTCACTACTCTCAAGAAAATATAAAAAAAATAATGTTTCTCAAGGAAACAGAACCCACAACCAACCATTAAAAGAGTGGAAATCTAGTGAAAAACTTCAATATCCACTCACAAGGGAGGAGGATATCCACAAAAGAATCAAATCCTACCATAAAAGGCATTCGAAAATATCCAGAAGAAATATCTACAATTAGGAACCATCCACAAGATTCTGAAAAAACAATTAAAGGTCCAAAACGAAGATCATAATAATAAAAGGAAAGGTACCAGAATAAAAAACCCATACTCAAAGTGTTAAACCCAATACCTCTTCTGATAATCCATCTTACAAAACATTTGATGATAAACCAAACATCCACAACAGATGAAAAACCTAGGATACTTAAGATTGGAGGGATTAGTATACCCTTTATACCCACTATAGAAGAACACGAGAGATATTCTATGACAACTAAAAGGAACCTTTGGTTCATTATCTAGCTAATCCTATTTCTTCTCCTTACTTTTTTTGTTTATACTTATTCCCATTTGATGGAACTAAGGCATCACCACCACTAGATTTCTAGACTTTTTAGTTTATATTATAATGGAATCATTGAAAAACTCTTGAAAATATGTCTGACCAGACACATGTATAGCTAAACCAAGATCTTGGTGAAGGGGAACGTTGAAGAAATGAACTTTATCAGAATTGTTGATAACCATCATTGGAGAAAAGAAGACTAATTTCAAAAAGTGATTGAAGTACTTCCTCACTGACCAGTCACCCATATGAAAGACCTTGAGATCAAGAAATTTATCACCTTTCACAACCTCAATAAAGAACTACTAGAAAACCTCCATCTTTAAAATCTAATATGAAATACCTTCATACAGTTGGGTAGGTACCATTGAATCCTAATAAAATCTATTGAATCTGACAAAAAAAATCTCGATATCTCTCATCCATGATATTCGAGAAGTTCTAAGAGAATATAGGGTCATATAAATCTATTAAAACAACCTAACCACTTATAATGACCCCTAATTAGCAATTAAATAGGAAATATACATATTCAATAAGTCTAAAATGGGGGTTGATATCACAGAAGGTTCCACATCACCACTTCACATGAAGTCTAGATGCACCATAACTAGAGAAAACTTTTCAATCATTCTAGGAGAAAACAATAAAAAATACATGAACAAAATCAATTCATTCCTCAAACAAAACCTATTTTTTTTACCATATTCAAGGAATCGAGGAGAAAACAACAAACCCTCAAACAAGGCACATATATTTACTCTAAAAGAACATTTCTTTTGAAACAACCATTTCCACCAATGAATTTTTATATCATATTATAAAAATTTATCACTAAAATACAAATAAAATATAACATTTAAAATTAAACAACCTCATTATAACATAAAAACATTTCCACCATAACATAATTCATAAAAAATTCCTTTCAAAATTCTGCATCATTTAAAAGCCAAGCATAAAAATAATACTCGTTAAAATTAATTTCCATTTTTCAAAATACATTAAAAATAAATTTCCAAAGAAAATATAATTTTTGATAGAAAAAATCTCTTAAAATACCTCATTTTGAAATCAATTTATTTCTATAATGCCCAAGGAAGCAATTTTGTAACACCCCATTTTCCAAATACTATAAAAAAACAACCATTTTATAAAATAATTTGTAAAATTAAGGGAATTAACTCTTCTAATTTATTCATAAAATTTTATTTTTATAATAATTTTTTTAAAAACCCTTTATTTTCAAAAACTAGGTTTTTAAAACACATTCAATTGAAGCACCACATAACCCTTCAAATAAGTTTCACAAAAATCACATAAAAATCCGCATCAAAACACTCATCAATGCACCTCATATTTTTGAATATCACTTCAGAAGAAGTATGGAATCACAAGAAGTCCAAAAAATTATCCATGGAATAAAAAGTGATGTGAACATTTTTCCCACATGGATTGGGAAAACGTGCTCCAACTGTGAAACACACTCTGTAAAATAGGAAGACCCAACCACACAGGTATCACATAGTTTCCCAAGACATGCATTCTAACTATTCAGCTTAGGTGCTCCTTCATTTCTATCCAAAAACCAAAGAAAAACCCCCAATATAACTTACATACACAATAGGGATAAACAAACATCCATTCAGATCAAAATCCACCACAACAATAAGAAAAAACTCAAATTATTAATTCAATACCTAAACTTCCCTTAGAAGCTTGATGCTCAGGAAGAGAGAGAGATAGCTAGACTCTCCTCTCTATTACCTCCCATGCTTCAACATATTAAGTCTCTACTATACCATGATGTCCCAAAATAACAGTGGTATGTCAAAAATAATGGATCCTAATTAAGTAAACCCAAAACCTGATCTGATACCTTTTTTTATTGAACTAAATTGGGCTTCCATCTGACCAAGCAACCAACCCAACCTGCTACTAGCCCCAAAGGGAATTCCTAATCCCCACGAGCTGGGAACTACTACCTTGTTATCATAAACACCCATTTGGGAATGATTTTTACTCAAAAAGAGATAAAAGGTAGAAGAATAAATAAAGATATAAATTAATAAAGCATTTCAAATAGGTTATAACCAACAAAACTAATTCAAACCATTTGCATAAATATAAACACAAACACTATCAATAAATCAGAGGATACAAAAAATGAATAATAGATACAACATCAACAAAAAACAAAACAAATAAAAAATAACTCAAGAATTTCTTGAAACTATATCACTAAAACCACCAATTTCCCACCACCACCCAACTAACCCCATACCAACCACAAATAATGAAGAACGAGTCCAACTGGGAACCTGAAACCTAAAACATATAGTCATAAGCTAAAAATCCCAAAAAGTCCCCACAACCCATCAAATATATACAATAGATTTCTTAAGGAAATTAATAAATGCTAGTTTGTAAATAAACTAGAAATTAAACTTTTTCATATAAAATATTTTACTAAATCTAAAAAAATCAATAATTTTATTTCTAAATAATTCTCCTTGTTTCCCAAAATAGAATACAATGATTTGAAAACATTCCCAATAGCCTAATATATTTCAAATCCACACAACCCTTCATGTTTCTAAAAAAATCATTTATTTAAATTGAAAATGGTTACTAAAAGCCTATAACTGACTGATTCCATCTCAAAACCAAAACAACCATTTTGAAATCCACTTTAAGAACAACATATGAGTATTTAATTTCAAAACAATTTTTTTCAGACATCATTGAAATCTCATTTTTCTAAAGGAAGTGAACCATCACACACATGGGTCAACCACAACAAAACAACCACCATAACTAGCTCAAGGAATATATCAAATATAAACAAGAATATGTTCAATATCAATGAAATCAGGGGAAATGATACAAATGAACACTATATAAAAATACTGTCAATCAATAACAAACCAATAAATTGAATGTTTTATGGGATCTACCCTAGGAAATTATTATAATGACCCATGATTTAAATTGAGATATTACATAAACATTGACGACTATTTATTACATAAAAGTATAAAAACCACTCCAGGACTAAATAGGTTTAGAGTCTTTAGAAACTGGTAAACATAAACAACTGGTTTATAAAAAATCTACATTGTCTCTTGCTTATTTCTTCAAAACTAGACTCATTTTTGTTATATATTATTTAATACCCATATTCATGACCTATGGAAAAGAAACATATTAAAGGGTGAGCTCAAATACTCAGTAAGGGTAAACAAGGTAAATACCAATCATATCATAATCATATGAACATAATATTTGGAAATCTTATCCTGCATATAAAAGATCAGAATATCATGTCATGGGATAAATCATAAAAGTGAAATGTTATCCAAACAGTCATAGAATAAGACATTAAATTTTGTGGCATACACACATAAGAATATAAAACCATTTCATATTAGTTAAGGCTCATTTCCAAGACCATCATAGAGGAAAAAGTCCATTACTTAACCAATTTCACTCCTCGTTCTAGCCCTGTATTACTGAACTGTATTTACTTATCATTCCAGTAATGTTAGTCTCATGAGATATAAATATTTACCCACTGTATTGAATGGATATATAGGTACCACACATATCATAATTAATCCATTCTTACGTGTGCCATAAAAACATAAAAATATTCACGATAGTATAACCCATGAAATAAAATGGGTTTCTTAAGCATCATTCCATCATAATTGATATAAAAAAATGGATTTCCTAAATAATATTTCATACTAAAAAAATTAAATCATAGTAATAATAGGTATAGGAATATAACCCTATTTAAATAGTGTTATCATAGAAATAAAATAATTTTTAGAAAACACTTGAAATCAATTCCTGAGGAAAATATCCTTTCTTCTTCAAAAACTTTTTCCTTCCTCAAAATGCCACAAAAATTTAGAAGAAATAATTTTATGTGAAAATAACCTTGTAATATTTTAGGTTAATCTTTAATAAAATAAATAATTATGAAATTTTAAAAATCCATTCATTCTGTACAAGTTAAAAAAACATTCTTCTCATACTTTTTCTGTAAAAGTCAAATAGTACCTCGTACCGAAAACGATAAAAGATTCCATTCATACAATTTAGTAAAAATTTACCAATGGATAAAATTTACGTTAAACAATTATAGAAGGATATATATAACATTGTTAAATATATATTTACGAAAAATGGATTTGGATGATAAATATACCGTAGTAAATACTTACGAATAAACAATCTCAGACAAAAACAAGATTTGAAAAGTTATCCATTACCTTAGGTATGATATACTTCATATGTATCTTAACATACTATATAATGATTTAAATAATGTTAATTATCTATTCCATAATAATAATTAATTTTTATGATAACATTTATGATCATATTTTCATCCGTTTTTTAGTAACATTTCATTGTTACTCGTTATTTGGGTATTACCTGCTTTATCTTGTTATGCATGTTTTGTCCGATAAGTTCGTATTCCTATTTTTAGGTTATAGTTATATAATTAATATAATTATATTACAATAAAATATATCATATTTTTTCATTCAATTTATATAATCATGGTTTAATGGAGATCAGGTAGAATGAAACACATCGCATCGTGGAGACGGTAGGCAGTATGTACGCATGAGCGATGATATCATTTCCAAAATCATAGAATGGTATTGAAGTAGATAGTATATGATATTTCAGAATTAGTATCATGTTATAAAAATAATATATAGTTATTATTTCCATCATTATAATCATCCAAGTAAGGTGGTGGTGAAAAACAGATTACACCACGGTGTGGAGACGGTAGGCCGTATGTACGCACGCGCGATGATTTCTTTTTTTGTAGGATGGATAGAAGGAGAACTAAGGTTTTTTGATATTTATAATAACATATAATTATATGAGTGACAATTATGTTATTAATTTATAATGATACAACTAATTAAGATGAAGTAGAAGAAGAAATAAGTTTGAAATAATCGGTAGAAGAGATTACCTCTTCCTTGACGTGCTTCCTGTAAATCTCTTCTTAGTGCACTAGAGTTTCTATTTAAAGATGAGTAGAACATATAGAATAAAAATAGGGAAGATGATAAGGAAAAATAGTAGGGTTTGGCTGATATTTAAGGCTCATAATGGAGTTAATAGGTGAGGGAGGAGGTTCCCTTTTATAATTGAGGTGAGGGGCACTTTTGGAAACTCGATAAATAATAATTTATAATTAAAATAAAACCTACCCAAAAACCTCCAAAATGTCCCAATTTCTAATATGAGATGATATAGGGTTGTAATATCATCAAAAAATAATTTTTTTACAAGTTATTTTTTCAATTTAAACCATATTGTTTTTAATTAACACTGATTTATTATATTTAATTATAATTATGGTAATGACATTTTAAATATTTAATGGTTATAAATATTTACTTATATGGTGTTAATTGACCATAAATGGATATTTTATGAAATTTCATACCTTAAAATTATAAATTTTTAATTTTTAATTTTATTTTAATATTTACAAATAATTTAATAATTTTTTATTCTTTTAAAATATCAATAGTGTGAATTTTGATAGTATTCATTTATTAGAATTTAAATAAAATCCACACAGAAGATAAATTAGAAGAAATATATAGAATACAATAATAACATGTCATATTCAACTATAAAATTCATGGATAACATTAATTATTTCATATGATATTTCTTTTAACATTTTTAAACCCATTTATTTGATATTTCTATTAATAAAATAATCTTTACATCACTATTGTGTCATCATTAATGGAATTTTTTAATCTATAAAAATTATAAATAAATTTATATGATGTAGGTAATTCTTTCTTATTTCTAGATAGTATGTATAGTTGATACTATCTCTTAGTTATCCATATATCAAAATTAATATACATATATAAAATGAGATTGTGACATTTTTTCACATTCATTAGTTTTTATTACATTCATTTCATATTCATGGGTAAGTGGCCATAAAGTGATTAAATTATAGAAATAGATGATAAGTATCGAATTTAGTCATCCAATAGGTTTTTTACAGGTGTTAAGGTAATTTTATAATATTATTTTTACCTTTAATTACCTGATTTACCTTTAACTGTGGGAATAAAAATAATTACTAGTCACTATTCATAAAGCCCAATAATAAAATTATCATATTAAAATAATTTTGAAATTCTAATTAAAAATATGGAATCCATTTTTTAAAATTAAAAACACAAAATTTTCAGTAATTAATTTAAAATTAATACCATTGTTGAAATGAGAAAATGAGTTTTAAAAGTTAAAATATTACAAAAGATTGAAATGTTTTACATCTGAATTTAATATTAAATTAATTAAAATGAACTAAATTATATTAATTGGTAAAAATATATTATATCTATAATTTGAAATAATTCATTAATATAATTTAACCATATATATTATTTCAACTAAAAAAGTTATTTTCAATTAAAATTTAGCGTATTTTTACTATTTATAAAAACATAAAAGTTATCTGAAAAATATAAGAAATTCATCCAAATTAAATTTTTATATCCCAATTCAAAATAACATGTTTGTGTTTTCATATAAAAATTATTAATGTGTCAAAATTCTATTTTAAAAGGGGTTCTCCATTCAAAGGTGTAAAATTAAACTTTGAAAACAATAGGTTTTTATACATCAAATAGGGTTTTATTCATACCCTATGACAAGAATATCCATTGGATGAGTATAAAAAATATTTTATTAAGTAAATAACACATATATGTCACATTAATTTTATAACCAAAATTAATTTACTCAAAAATAAAAATATCTAATTGATTTATATTTTTCATAAATATTTGATAGCCAATGAATTCACAATACATTTTCATAAGTTAGTTATAATTATTACCACTAACCTAATAGCTAGGATATAATAGTAATTTTATAATAAGGGATTATCTCAATTTGTTTAATCTTACAATTTCATGCAAATCAAGCTACTGGTGAATAAAAATTATTTAAAGAAAATATTTAAGAAAAACATTTGGGTGTTAAATTCTACACCCTTAAACTGAATTTCACCCTTGAAATTATTCACTTGGAAACAGAAAAATGAGGATACCTCTCCCTCATCACATCCTCAAGTTCCCATGTAGCTTCTTCAAATTGGTTTTTCTTCTATAAAACTCTTACCAGGCGAGTGGTCTTGTTTTGTAGAACGTTTTCGCTACGATCCAAAATCTCCATCGGTTGTTCTTCATAAGAATGATCTTACACCAATGGCATGACTTCTAATATTAGTAAATTTTAAGGATCGGGTATTTACAATCTAAGAAGAGATACATGGAACAAATCATGAACTTGAGAGAGATTCAATGGAAGTGCTAATCGATAAGATACCTTCCCAACACGATTTAGAATTTTAAAAGCAATGATATACCTAGGGCTCAACTTTCCCTTCTTTAATAATATCATTACTGTCTTTTAGGGAGATATTCATAAGAACACCTTATCCCCCCCCCCCTTTAAACTCTTGGTCTTTTCATCAGTTGTCAGTATAATTTTTTTTCAACTCTAAGCTACTATTATGTGTTGTTGAATAGATCTGACCTATTCTATAATTTCAGCAATAATATCAGACTCTAATAGATTTATTTCCCAAACATCATCCCAACAAGTTGGAGTTATACACTTATTTATATTGAGGTCTTCAAAAGGATCCATTTGAATACTGGACTGAAATCTATTATTGTAATAAAATTCCATCAATGGTAGGTGTTGATACCAAAAAACTTTGAAATCTATAGAGAAAGCTCTCAACGTTTCTTTTAGAGTATGAATTGGTCTCTCAGGATGACCGTATTTCTAAGGATGATAAGAAGTACTGAAACTTAACTCTGTATCCAGATCATACTAAATACTTTGCCAGAATATCACAGTAAACCTCGGATCTTGATCAGATATAATGGAAAGTGGTACTCTATGAAATCTTACCACTTCCATTACATATATCATGGAAATCTAATCAAGTGAGAAATCATATCTAATAGAAATTAAGTGCTTCGAATTCATAAGGAGATCAACTATAACCCAGATAGCATTATTGCCTTTGGATATTTTGGGAAGTCTGATGGAAAATTCTATAGTGTCGTTTTTTTATTTCCATTCTGGTATGGGTAATGGTTGTAACATACCCTTAGACTTCTATCTACATGCCTTAACTTTCTGTCAAACCAAGTATCGAGAGACATATTTTCCAGCATCTCTTTTCATGAAATCCCACCAAATGTACTCTTTTAGGTCCCTGTACATCTTTTTGCTTCCAGGGTGAATAGAGAATGAATAACTATGAGCTTCATCCAATAGATCCTTCTTTAATTCTGGTATGGGAGGAATACAAACCTAGTTCCCGAACCTTATTATTTCATCACAATTAAGGTTGAATTCATGATCATTTCTCACCTTCTTTTGTGACTCTACATCTTCCTTCTATGCCTCCTTAATCTTCACATGAATAGATGGTTGAACATTCATTTGAGAAAGATATTATTTCTCCCCTTAAATTAAAATTTCATGATATATACTTTGAAAATCCATATATATTGGATCTTTCATGATCCTCATTATAGATAATCTAGCATGGTATTTTAGACTCAAAGCATCGGCCACCTTGTTCACTTTACCATGGTGGTAATGTATTCAGTAGTCGTATTATTTAATCAACTCCAACATTATTCTTTGGAACATATTCATCTTTTTTTTCTGTGAAAATATAATTTAAACTTTTATGATCAGTATAAATATCACACCTTTCACCATATGGATAATGCCTCTATATTTATTATGCAATGATTATTGCAGCTAACTCCAAATCACGAGTTGGGTAATTTTGCTCATGAATTTTCAACTACCATGAGGCATAAGCTATCACCATATAATTTTTCATGATAAAACATACCAAACCCTTATTGGATTAATCACTATAGATCACAAACCATTCTCTACTACAAGGCAGTGTGAGCACAGGTGCACTAGAAAACCTTCTTTTTAGCTCTTTGAAATTCTCTTCACATTCCTCTATAAAAATTAACTTAACTCCTTTCCATGTCAACTTGGTGAGTGTATTAGATAATTGGTAAAAATATTTCACAAAACATAAATAATATCCAACCAAACTAATAAATTTTCAGATCTCAGTTACTATTTTTTTTCTCGACCATCCTTCAATAACCTCTGTTTTTTATGGATCCATAGATATCCACTCTCTTGAGATTATGTGACCCAAAAAATGAAACTTTATGAAGACAAAATTGAATTTTGGTAATTTGGGTATAAAGATTATCCTTTCTTAGCGTCTTCAGTATAATTCTCGAGTGATCTTAATGTTCTTCCTTGCTCTTTGAATAGACAATAATATCATCTATAAAGACTACCAAAAACTGATCAAGATAGTCTCTATTGACTATATTCATTATATCCATGAAAATAGAAGGGGCATTAGTAAGACCAAAAGGCATCACAAAAAATTCTTAGTGTCCATACCTTGTATGGAATGCCATATTTTGTATATCCTCCTTTTTGAACTTTAATTGATGATATCCTGAATGAAGATCAATATTGGAAAAGTATTGAGCTCTACATAGTTGGTCAAATAAGCCATCAATGTGGGGAGGAGGTTATTTGTTCTTGATAGTGATCTTGTTAGGTTCTTGATAATCAACATAGAGTCTCATTGATCCATTTTTCTTCTTAACAAACAGAACATGTTCTCCCCAAGCTAACACACTAGGGAATATGAATACCGTATCAAGATTATATTAGAGTTTATTCTTCAATTACTACAACTCAATTTGGGCCATTATATAAGGTGTCTTTGAAATTGTCATAGAACCTAGTATGGGTTCTATTGAAAACTCAACTTCATGATTTAGTGGAAGACCTAGAAATTCATCTATAAAGACATCATCAAAATCCCATAAAATGGGATAATTCTTAATCATGAGCTTCTCCAAAACAATTTGAGATAAATAACCTTCATTTACAGGAATCAAGAACCATAAGGTGTATAAAATTTCTACTGGAAGGTTATATTCATCCTTTCATTGATAGATGATCATAGATTGATCTGGAATATGAAATTTGACTTCCCTTCCTTGGAAATTGATACGATATCCATATGGATAAAGCAAATCCATGACAAGAATCACATCAAATTCAACTATAGGAAGGATTACATGATTTGTAGGAATCACTTTCCCAAAAACTACAACCGAAGAATAATTATAAACTTTTGATGCGACTGTTGTACCATTAAGAGTTTTCCCAGATAACTCAACATCAAATTGTTGAGGTACTATGGTGACACCCTTAGAAAATTATTCAAAAATAAAAGAGTGGGTGGATCTAGAATCAAATAAAACTTTTTCTACTTTAGAGTGGATGGTAAGTGTACCTTTTACCACATTAATATCGTACTTCATCTCATTGATAGTGATTGCACGTGACTTTCCTTTTTCTTTGGAAATAAGAGTTTTTTGACATCGATCATCATCAATAACCTTGGGATTATGTAATTTATTGGCATAATGACACATTTCCTTACACTTGTAACATTGAAGTGTAGGAGGTGAATCATGTGTAGCCTTTTCTTTGTTCACATCATTAGATACCTTTTTACCATCACTTCAACATTCAACTATATGATGTCCTTATTTTCCACACATAAAACATTTACTAGTACCTTTAAGACAATTTCCTCCATGTTTCTTTCCACAGTTTGAGTATAAGGGAAAACTCATCTTCTTTTTAGTGTGGATTTTAGATTTTCCTTTGAATTCCATTTTTCTCTTATTATCAAACACATATGACTGATGGGTTACTCCAATATCCATCTCAACTTTGAGAGAACATTGAAAAATTTCCTTTTAGCTATTAAAGTCCCTTATGCATAGTGCACCTCAGAGACTTGGTTTTAAGCCACTAAAGAATAGATCAATTTTATTCTTAGGTTGGATAATATTTCTAGAAGCGTACCTTGAAAGTCTTGTAAAATTTTCTTTGTAGGTACAAATGGATTCATCATCCTTTTTCTTAAGTTCAAGGAACTCCTTCTCTATATTTTTTAGAATAATACTAGGAAATTACTTATTAAAAAATATGTTCTTGAACTCATCCCATTTCATGAACTCAATTTCATCTTTTTTGCATTGTATTCTTGATGAGATTCCACCATTGATCAACTTCAACTTACAAAAAATATACTACTAAGTTGACTTTATCATGTTCAGAACATTGTAGAATTGAAAATATCTTTTCAGTGCTACTGATCCATTTCTTTTCCACTAATGGATCAAAAGAACCACTAAATGATGGTGAACACTGCCTCATGAAGGATTCAACATAATGTTTCTCCCTCCTTTTATTGTTTGTAAGTCTCGCATGATTCATAGCATGAGAAAGTTCCATGATCATGGATAATTTTTTTTCATTCCATCTCCTATAACATTTGGTTGCTTAGGTGGAAAATAATTTCATTTCCCGCCGCATTCAGTATTAGCACGGTTCTTTTGGGTTCCATCCATCAACTAAAACCAAAAATAATAGTTTTATTAACATTAATCATAATAGGAAAACCACATAATCAAAAATAAAATTTTAATTTAAGATACATTAGGTTTTATCCTAGGTTATTTGTGCTCATTTATTAAACACTAGTATTGAATCTTATACTAAGACATATCAATAGGGTTCTTACTAAGGCTTTCTCATCCTAGTTTCCAAAGGTTAACTGTACCTTTTTTCTGATACCAACTATAACGGACCATAATTTACATGTAGATATTAATTCAAAATTGAAGAATATTTATTACATAACAAAAAAAACCATGCCCGGACTGAATAGGTTTAGTGTATTTAGAAACTGGGAAACTTAAACAACTAGTTCATAAAACATCTACATTGTCTCCCGCTTATTTATTCAAAACTAGACTCCCTTTTGACATATCCTACTTAATACCCTTATTCATGAAATATGGAAAAGAAAAATATTAAAGGGTGATCTCAAATTCTCATTAAGGGTAAACAAGAGAAATATCAATCATATCATAATCATAAGAACATAATGTTAGGAAATCTTATCCTGTATATAAAAGATCAGAATATCATGTCAGGGGATAAATCATAAAAGTGAAATATAATCCCAATAGTCATAACATAAGACATAAAATTTAGTTTCATACACAAGTACGTATAGAAAATTATTTCATATTAGTCAAGGATCTTTCCCAAGACCATCATAACAGATAGTGTCCATTACTGAACTGAGTTCACTCTTCGTTCTAGCCCTGTATTACTGAACCGAATTTACTTGTCCTTACAGTTAGGTCTTTCTCATGATATATAAATATTTACCCAATGAATTTTAGGGAGATATAGGTCCCACCCATATCATAAGGAAACCATTCTTATGTGTGCCATAAAAACATAAAATCATTCATTATAGTATAACCCATGAAATAAAATGGATTTCTTAAGCATCATTCCATCATAATTGATATAAAACAAATGGATTTGAAAAATAAAATTTCATCATAACAAAATTGAATCATAGTAATAACAAGGATAGAAAAATAACCCTATTTAAAGAGTTTCATCTTAGATGGAAAATAATTTTTATAAAACAAGTGAAATTATTTCCTGAGGAAAATATACTTTCTTCTTCAAAAACATTTTCCTTCCTCAAAATTCCACACAATTTTAGAAGAAATTATTTTATGTGAAATTAAACTTGTAATATTGTAGGGGAATATTCAAGGAAATAAGGCATTATAATAGTGTAAAAATCTGGTCATGCCATACAATATAAAAAAACATTTTTCTCATACTTTTTCTAGAAAAGTCAAAAAGTACCTCATATCAAAAATGATAAAAGATTCCATTCATAACATTTAGTAAAAATTTACCAATGGGTAAAATTGAATTTAAAAAATTATAGAAGTATATAAGTATATTTTTAAATACATATTTAGGAAACATGGATGTGGATGATAAATATACCCCAGTAAATACTAACGAATAAATAATCTCAAATAAAAATAGGATTTTCATAGTTATCCCTTACATTAGGTATGATATTATCAGTATGTATCCGAACCTCATATATAATAATTTAAATAATGATAATTATTTATTACAGAATAATAATATTTTTTATGATATCATTTATGATCATATTTTTATCCTTTTGTGAGTAACATTTCATTGTTACTCGTTATTCTGGTATTAACTGCTTTATGTTCTTATGCATGTTTTATCAGATAAGTTCTTATTCCTATTTTTAGATTATAGTTATATCATTTAAATGATTATATTATTATAATATATATCATATTTATTCATTCAATTAATTTATATAATCATGTTTTAATGATGATCCTGTAGAATGAATCGTATCGCATCGTAGAGACGGTAGGCCGTACGTACGCACGAGCGATGATATCATTCCCAAAATTATTGAATGGAATTGAAGTGGATGGTGTATGATATTTCATAATTAGTATCATGTTATAGTAATAATAAATAGTTATTATTTCCATCATTATATCCATAAATGTAAGGTGGTGGTGAAAAACAGATTACATCACAACGTGGAGACAGCAAGACGTACGTACGCAGGCGTAGTGATTTCATTTTTCATAGGATAGATAGAAGGTTAAATATGGTAGTTTTAATATTTATAATAACATATCAATATATAAGAGATAATTATGTTATTACTTTATAATGAAACATCTAATTAATAGGAAGTAGTAGAAAAAATAAGTTTGAAGGAATCAGTAGAAGATATTACCTCTTCCTTGATATGATTCATCTAAATCTTTTCTTAGAGCACTAGAGTTGGTCTTTGAAGATGAAAAGAACCATTAGAATAAAAATGGGGAAGTTGATAAGGAAAAAGGGTAGGGTTTTTCTGAGCTTTAAGGCTCAAAATGGAGTGAAGAGGTGAGTGAGGAGGTTCCCTTTCATAATTGTGGCGAGGGGAACTTTTGCAAACTCCATAAATAATAATTTATAATAAAAATAAAACCTACCCAAAAACCTCCAAAATATCCCAATTTATAATATGAGATGACATAGAATTGTAATATCATCAACCCATAATTTTTGGACATGTTATTTTGTCAATTTAAACCATATTTGTTTTAATTAACACTCAGTTATTCTATTTAATTTTAATTTTGGTAATAGAATTATAAATATTTAATGGTTATAAATATCAACTTATATAGTGTTAATTGACAATAAATGGATATTTTATGAAATTTTATACCTTATAATTATCAATTTTTAATTTTTAAATATTTTTTATCATTTATAAATAAATTAATAAAATGTTATTTTTATAAAATATCCATTGTGTCAATTTTGACACTATTAATTTATTTGACTTGAAAAAAAATCCACACAGAAGATAAATTCGAAACAAAATATTTAATACACTAATAAAATGACATAGTCACCTAGAAAATTTTGGGATCAAATTAATTAGTTTATATTATATTTCTTTTAATATTTTTAAAATCATTTATTTGATATTTATATTAATAAAATAATCATCACATCCCTATTGTGTCATTATTAATGTCAATTTTTTAATCTCTAAAAATTATAAATAAATTTTTATGATTTATGTAATTATTTTATCATTCTAGAGACTATATATAGTTGATCATATCTCCTAGTTATCAATATATTAAAATTAATATATTTATATAAAATGAGATTGTGAAATTTTGTCACATTCATTAGTTTTTTACATTCATTTCATATTCATAGGTAGGTGGTCATCAAGTGATTCCATTTATAAAAATAGGTTCTAAGGGTTGAATTTAGTCATCCAATTGGATTTTTACAGGTTTTAAGGTAATTTTATAATATTATTTTTACCTTTAATATTTAGATTTACCTTTAACCATGGCAATAAAAACAATTACCAAAGTCACTATTCATAAAGCCCAAAAATAAAATTAGCCTATTAACATAATTTGAACCTACTGAATCAAAATATGGAATCCATTTTTATAATTCCAAAACATAGAAGTTACAGTAATTAATTTAAAATTAATCCCATTTTTGAAATGAGAAAATGGTTTTTAAAAGTTAAAATATTGCAAAAGATTGAAATGTTTTTACATCTGAATTTAATGTAAAATTAATTAAAATGACCTAAATTATATTAAATGGTAAGAATAAATTATATTTATACTTTGAAACAATTCAATAATATAATTTAACCATATAAATTATTTCAATGAAAAAAGTTATTTTCAATTAAAATTTATCATAATTTTACTATTCATCAAAACATGAAAGTTATCATAAAAATATCAGAAATTCATCTAAAGTAAATTTTTATATCCTGATTAAAGATAAAATTTTTATGTTTTCATATAAAAATTATTAATGTGTAAAAATATTAATTTAAAAGGGGTATTCCATTCAATGGGGTAAAATTAAACTTTGAAAAAATTGGTTTTTATACATCAAAGAAGGTTTTAGTCATACCTTATTACTAAAATATCACTTGGATGAGTATCAAAAATATTTTATTAAGTATATAACACATATATATATGAAATTAAATTCATTAATAAAAGTAATTTACTTAAAAATTAAAATATCTAATTTATTTATATTTTTCAAAAATAATAGATAACTAATGAATTCACAATGCATTTTCATAAGTTAGTTATCATTATTACCGCTAACCTAATGACTAGGATATAACGGTAATTTTATAATAAGGGTGTCTTGAGGTTTATTTAAACTCATGATTGTGTGCAAAGAAAGCTACTGAAAAATAAAAATTATTTAATGAAAATATTTCATAAAAACGTCCACTTTTTACAATCCTAACATGAAAAGCACTTAGCTATATAAGGGCATACCAACCTATGAACCAACCACCATCAAGCACTGGAAATTAACCCAAGTCATCTAAATTGCCCAAAAAATCTCATTATAAAAAAACCCTCCCAAACATTGTTCTTTTAATGAATGGAGGGACACTATAGGAATGCATACCAACATTCATAATATTCAAGATCACCCAATCAGTATCTGCATTCCCATGAAAAAAAAGAATGTGAGGCGTAATAACATGCAAGCCAATTCTATCACACAATGTGTAACTACTTGTAACCCTCAACTATGACACCCAACAATGAATATCCCCATATAAAAAATGAAACCATTTTATAATAAAGCACATTCCTAAACATTGGTGGAAATAAGAATCTCTTAGAGATTGATAACCCACATAAGGGAAACGAAAAGAATCACATGGTGATCAAAACGCCATGAAAGGGGTAATAAAATCAAGGGGAAATCAAGGGGTTCCTTTCACATTACCCATTTAAAAAAATTTAATAAATTGGGTCATTAACACTAAAAAATGGATCAGGAAGCCAATCCATTTCACATTTAATAAATTTGATTTCCCAAAAATCTTTGTAAAGTAATGGAAATCACACACAATTTAAAAACATTTCAAAGACACACTCTTATATGAGTCTTCTTCATTGAAATAAAAAACAAGGTCTAAGACCTTCAGTTCCATCAAACAGATTTCAAAATCTCCTTTAAGGAATTCTTTACAAGGGGTAAAGAACACTCAAATTTTGAATCACAATTTTATATCCATTAAATGTCTCCTTTATAAGTCAATTTCAGGTCACCACATCACATTATGTAAAATACCACTTTAAAATATATTTTTCACTCATTAAAAACAACAACTTGATCAATTTCAATTGCTTATCATGAAAACCATTTCAAATATCCCCAAAGACATTTCACAAAAGCTTAACACATCAAAAATTCCTTTTCAAACATGAAAACATGGAACTTCAAATAGAATCCATTTCTTCCAAGATTAAAACACAATGATTTTTTTTAAAACTTCATAAGGGTATCACTTAAAATCACGATTTTAATAAAAAATTAATTATAAATCAGAATAAAAATTTTAATTCCAAAATGATACAATTACATAGAAACATCTACTTGGATGGCGACTAAAGCTATTTGAAACATATATCCTTCAATAACAACCATAGAGATAGAAACATTTTATAAAAACCCTAGAAACCAAAAATCACAACATTAGATCCAGTTTTAACCCTAACATTGTCCATAAGATTTGTATAGTTCATTGGGAAAACCAAATCCACTAGAGGAGAGAGATGTAATGGAAGAAGAGGGAAAGGGAAGATTAAATTCAACAAAACCACTTGGAAATCATCAAAGAGAATGAAAGGGTTAGATATGGAGGAGTTTGGATCTACTCCAGGGTATCTTAAGAGTCAAATGATGTGTATGGGGTAGAATTTGTAAAAACAGTAAATTCCCAAAAATTAAATTCTTTATAAATCCACATGGTTTCTAAACTGTGCACCAACTGTGCATTGGGAACTACCCAGGATAGAAACCTCTTCTATGGTACACCCTGTGAAATGAATGGTTTTAAAAACTATTTCATAACTGTGAAATTTGGAATAATAAAAAACTAGAGCCACACACCAAGATTACCATATAGTTTTCCAAACTGTGAGCATTTTGTGTTCCACACACCAGACACAACAGAGAACATGCTTATTTTATCTTAGGGGATCAAATATTTTGGAATTAACCATGTGAAGTTAATGCTAAAAATCTATTCATAACTCAAAATTAAATGAATATGATCCTCACAAAGGGAGTCTGTTCACATTCCCTCTAACCTTGAACCTTGACCATGCATAGAAGGAAACCTATGAGAATTTCAAATTTTCAAGACCAAAACACAAGGACACTCAAAATGAACCTCAGCCTCATAAAATAATATAAAAGAAACAACATAATGACATGGGGGTATCTAAAACTCCCCTCCATGCCACTTTTCCCCCAAAAATTCCATAGTCAAAAATAAGGTCAAGAGAAAATGGAAGATCCCAAGAGGACCTAACCAAATGCACCACTCAACACTGCTTATCCTCAAAAAAATCAACTAAGATTCATAAAAATGATTAAACTGATTAACCAAATGGTTATAAAAAATATTCAAGAATAGCTTAAAAAATAAATTGTTGAGATGAAAGTTCTACTTTAAACACTTTTTCATAATTTTTTTTTGAAAATAAAAACACAATTTCTTAAATCACACATTTTACTAACCTTATACATTCCAAAGGTTTTAGAATATTTTTGTAGAAGACTTATATTTACTAGATGTTGACACATTTTTTTCATTTTGAAATATATTTTTATTGAGATGAAAAAAACATTCGAATAGAAAGATAAAAACATTCTAATTAGATGATTATAAATTTATATTTGGATGATAGAAAATTTATAATTGGATTATTATAATATTTATAAATGAAATAACTAAGTTTACTCAACAAAACAGAGAAATTAACATGATTATGATGATTTTTTCATGATTACCATAAGATAAAATATTTATTGACCATCTAAGTGAAGAAGGAGTTCATCCCAATCCATTTAAACCAACTCTAAGAATCGCTAAATATGGCCATTAGAGCTTTTCATATAGAAAGAGGCACATTAAAGGAGAAGTAAGTAAAAACTTTTTCAAATCAATCCATTTTATGTTTATTGAGTTATAACATATTATTATATGTTATTTATAAATATTTAGAGATTTTTAATTCTAAGGAATCTGAGTGCTGATTGTAAATTCCTTAGATCATTTTTCTTTTGTAATAATTATGTTTGATCTGGTTTGATTGAGGTATTTTGGGGATATGAAGATAGATCTTAATATTATCTTATGATCAAGGGTTCTTGTTCATATGGGAATAGAGTTTTCAATTAATAACTACAAAGAAATGTGTTATCAAACAACTAAGATACCATGAGAGAAACTCACACTAAAAACAAAAGCACTTTCAAACCCATGGAATAAAAAAACCAAAAACAACCACAAAATAATGACATGAGATCTCAATTCGGGTCATGATTCACATGGAAAACATATACTCAAGAACTAGATCCCACTCATTAGGTACATCAAAAGGTGGTATAATACTAATACCAGTTAGTATATCAACTCAACCGGTAGAACAAACACCGTAGTTTTCCAATAATTCACTCAATACCTTTCTCATGTCGAACTAATGAGCTCCTTAATGGATCAAAAGAAGAACCAGAACAACCAACTACTATTAAGAATGGTTCTCCCAAACAAAAAGGCTCAATGAAATAACACCCACAACAGACCAAAATAAGTGAGGAATCCTAGGTAAAAACCTCAAAATCCATATACACGGGAGGGATGGAGGATTATTCCATAAATGAAACAAATCATGCAATAAATTGAAATTAAAAACATTATATAAGAGACATATCCAATAGGGAACCCTCACAAATATTCTAATAACAATATCCAAAGCTCCAAAACCATAATCACAACTATTAAAATAAATTTACAAAAATAAATAACCCATACTCAAAGGATTAAACAAAAGACTACTTATAAAATATAATCATACAAAACTTCTATTGATGAAAAATTGACCATGATAGAGGCCAACCCTAGGATACTTAAGACATGAGGGCTTAGCATTCCCTAGAACCCCATACTAGAAGTACATTACATAACTCTTCTTATCATGAGAAAGAAACTCTACTTATAGCTCTTGATCATTATAATTTTCTCCTTACTTTATGGGTTATACTTACACAAATTTCATGGATATAAAGAATTAAAATACATTGGATACCAATATTGGTCATCTTCCAATTGAACGACATCATTTATATCCTCCTAAAAAGATGTCAGACTGACTAAAAATTCAATTTTTTTTCAAACAGTTTTGTTAAAAAATTGGAAAACCATAACAGTGTAGTCAAGTAGTGTTAATCATAGTAAAAAATGAATAAATTATTAAAAAGAAGACTAAAATTATCAGAGTCTCTTACCTTATATAGCCTCAAGTGTAGAGAAAGTACTTTTATGTCTAGGTTATATTGGAGTAAATCATTAAAATAGGAAGCTAGCTTCTCCTATGTTTGAATGTATTCTTCCAATTTAATCATTATCTCATTGAATCCATACGCTAAAATTTTGTCTTTATTGTTGATCCATGCACAATATTCCTCATTAGTTCTAAAAAATTATTCTCTTTTGAGGATTCTATCCACCTCATACTTAGAGGTCTTGATCTAGATTGGATTGCTTTACAATTCAACACTAGAATATAATATAAGAACCAAGTGTTTTCCTTTTCCTTTTCCTTCCCTTAATTCTTTAGTCCCCTCTACCTTTCCCTCTATACCACCCTGCCCTATTATATGATCTCCACTATTTCCATTTTTTAGGTTCAGGATCTTCTTTAGTTCTTAAACATGGAATGATGAACCACTATTCTTCATTTCTGATCTTCTAGCAGACCATATTTCCACCAGCTTTGGTAGTTGAGAGTAATGCTTCCGACCATTAGTTATTTTCCCTTTAACCACAATACATACCCCCAAATGTTGATTCCCTTTACTCACCTTATTATTCCTTAAGTTATATAGTCATCTATCACATATTCCTTCAACACTATCAAGTGAGAGTTGACTAGATATCTATGCTTCATAATCAACCTCAGAATGATATTGATCAACTATTGGATTTTCAACTGGTGAAGTTGAGTGCATAACCAGACCATTCTAAAAATTCTAAGTCAGGCATAAGGTTTTATCTCGAGCTAAATGTCAATCCTCAAGACCTGGTTCTTCCTCAACCAGCCCTACAAAATGGTTTCTCAGATTTATACATGGGATTCTGCTAAGTGGCCTATCATTTCCCCCCCTATGAAGTCTGAAGGAATATCTCATAGCTCTTATAACCTTGTGAATCACATTTAGAAACCTCCTAAACCCACTCCTTATGAGTGAATCCATTATTGAGGAAAGAATCCTTTGAGAAATGTTCCACAGAAGCTATTTGATGCACCTCCTCAACTCCTCCTAATTCAGATTTTTCCTACATCGACCTATTTGAACCCAAGTCCAACTTCAGATGTGTAAAAACTTACGCCACCTTATGATTATCAACCTTCAGGATTGCCTCATACTGAGGGGATGTATCCAGTGATATCCTAGCCTATCTCTCCAAGGGGTCCTCAATACCCATTATTTCATCCTTCAGTATGACTTTAAAATGATCCTTTCTATATGGACTCAACTATATAACTTCATGTCCATTGCGACTTGAAAACTCCCTTTCCTACAGGTCCTCCACCTATCTATTTCGATGTCCAATATGGAAGCCTAAATCTAGATGACCTAGAAGACTTCCAAATACATAGTGATCTGTCTACGATTCAAAGATAACAACTCGTTTCCAATGGAATTACTCTCCAACTGTTATCCACACCCAGTCCACCGAAATATTTGGGAAATCAACTTCACATAAATATGTGGGAAAAAAGATGTCTCACATCATCTATTCCACTTCCGGAGCACAAAAAATTACCAACCATGTTTCTAAGTAATCATAAGATGGAAGGGTTTTGTAAGGGAATTGGGAGCTTAGGGAATCATACACAAATCAATGTCATCACAACATCTCACTTCATGTGAAAATAAAAGGTCCATTAGAGAATATAGATGAAACATTCATTTCATTTGTGAGGAGATTTGGACCATGAAATAATCAGATCATCCTTTGACACAAATATGGTCATAATATGCCTCCTCTTTAGAAGCCCCACCACCACTCGTTCTTTTAAACCATAGGATCTGAAAAAAACCATTTGAAAACATCTACTAAAGGTTGGTGATGAATGAATCAAGACACTATGGTCAGGTTGAAGAGATCCAAAGAATTTGTCAACTCTGACATTGATATTGAAAGATGATGCACACCCTCATAGAGAATTGTTACTTTTTTGGAAAACTGAGATCTCTGGAAATGTTGGAAGAAAATATGGATTCGAAAAAGGGAGAAATGACCAAAGGCGTTCCTTTGAGCTGGACAGTAGGAGGAAACCTACCCCCTCTATAGAACAGGGGGGATCTGGTATCTCATTCATAGATTCCTAGGACATCATCGGGAGAGTGTAGAGAGTAGTGAGATCTATTGAACCAATATCTATTTGAAGGGAACCTCCAAATTAATGAGCATTTTTAGAATAACTGATGACTAGATTCGTAGAAGAGGGTACCAATTTCAAAAAATGATTGAAGTAATCCATCACTGATTGGTAACCCTAAAGAATACCCAAGAGATAAATATATATCTCCCTTTTCAAAAATATTTTGAAAGAACCTATAGAAAAATTCCCCTCTGAAAATTCCCTATTACATACCTTCATGAAGCTAGGGAGGAACCAAAAACTGCAACAAAAATAAATTGAAACTAAAAAATAAAGTAATCGATGTATCTAACCCATGAATCATTATAAATTAAGATAAAATTTAGGATCAACTCAATTTATTCCAATAACCACACCACTTCCACTAACACTTAATCTACACTTAAAAAGGGGAATGATGATTCATAAAGTCCAAGATGTTGTCTTAGGTCAAGGAAGGTTCCACATCCACAAATACACTTGGATTATAGGTTGGCACTAGAACAAGAGAATCCATTTAATCTATTCTAGGAGGAAAAAATAAGTAACACACAGACAATATCAATTAATTCGTCAATAAAAAACCAAAAACTTCCACTATACTGTAGTAATTAAGGAAAAAACAATAAACCGTAAAATGAGGCACAAGTATTAACCCCTAAATAAAATATCTTTTGAAACCACCATTTTTAGAAAAGAATTATAAAATTTTCTTCCATAAAGGTTTCACTCAAAAACCAAACTGCAAAAAATTTCAAAACAAAAGATCCTTGGTGGAACACAAACACATTTCCCCAAAAAGAAAACTTAAACAAAATTCCTTTCAAAATCCAAATTTTTTTAAAAACCATGGTTCAAATTATGGATCATTAAAATTTATTTCAAATTTTTTAAAAAAATTCCATTTGTTTTCCAAAAAAATTATCCTTTGATCCAAAAATTGATTCCAAATCCTTCTTTTTGAATCAATTTCTTTTAGGAATACCCTAGGAAGAAATTTTGATATATATCATCTTAAAAATACCATAAAAATATAAAAACATTATAAAATATTTCATAGACCTAAGGGAATTAAATCATCATATTTATTCATGAAAATAATTTTTGATAATAAAAAATTCAAAAAAAACCTTCATTTTCGCAAATATTGTCTTAAAACCAAGAAAACTCAAGGAACTACACAACCCTTCAAACAAGGTTCACAAAAGTCACATCCAAGAAGGGTTTGAAAACAAAACTATATCCACTATGGACAAGTTGAAATCACTTTAGTTGATATCGTGAATCATAAGGAGTCTAAAAAACTCAACTAAGAAAGAAAAAGTGATGTGTACGTTTGAACTCATGGATTGGGAAACCATGATCCAACAATGCAACACTCTTTAAAAGAGGTAGACCTAACCACATAGGCACCATAAAATTTCCAAATATTTTCATATTAACCATGAAACTCATGTGCTCCTCTATTTCTATACCAAAACCAATGAAAGACCAAAGGTACAACTTAAATTCTCAAATAAGATAAAAAAATCAATTTGGATGAATATCCATTGAAATAACTAATAAAAGACTCAAATTATCAATTCAAAACTCAAACATACCATGGTATCGTAACGCTCTTGATGAGTAAGAGCTAGATATACTCTCCATGCACTTACCTCTAAAGATTTAACAATCATAGTCTCCTATCTACCATGAAATCCATAAAATAACTAGGTAAACTCAATAAGCATGGGATACTACTAAAGGAAAACCAACAATAGCTCTGATAAAATTTTGTAACAAACCAAACTGGGCTTCCATCCATCCTAGAACCCACTCTGGCCTAGCCCAGGCCCGAAGGGAATTCCTAACCCCAACGAGCTAGAAACTAGTGTCTAGAAATCATAGGAATACCTTTGGGAATGATTTCTCCGAAATAAGTGATAAATGATGATGTAATTAATAATGATCCAAAATAAAGAAGCATTCCAAATAGGTTATAACCCACTAAACTAAATCAACCCATTTTCATAAAATTAATCACAAACACAATCCATAAAAAAGAGGAAAAAATATATCATAATAGATAAAAAACTAATAAAAAATAAAACAACTATAAAAAGAGTCAAGATAATCAGGAGACCATCTCTATACTACCACCTATTTCCCACCACCACATAACTCACCCCATGTCAGCCTCAAAGAATGAATAATGGATCCAATTGGGAACTTGGAACCTAAAATATATGGGCATGATATAAAAATATCTATTGGTTACCAAAACCTACCAAATATATGAAATATTTCTCATAAGGAAATTCATAAATTATTGTTTGAATGTAAACTATAAATTCTAAGTTTTCACATATAACTTTTATAGAAACCTAAACAATTTCATAATTCTCATTCAAAACCTTTCTCATTGTTTTCAAAAACTAAATTCAATAGTTTGAAAAAATTCCTAGAATACAGAGTTATTTTAAATCCTCACTAACATTCAAATATCTAAAAATAATAATTATTTAATAAATACCATCACTTTAAAAAAACTAAACACTTATTTCAATCTAAATACCAAAACATTCATTTTGAAATCCACTTGAAGAAGTACACAATATTATTTTATTTCAAGAGGATTTTCCAAAAATATTTGAAAACACATTATCCAATGGAAATTACCCAACATACACATGGTTCCATCGAAACAATACTGGTACCATACACAGGACAAGACATATATCCAATATAAATAATAATATGTTCCATATTAATGAATACGAGGAAAACTATACAAATGAGCACTAGATAAAAATACCACAAAACAATAAACAAACCTGAAATTGAATTTATTGTGGTCTATATCTTATGGATTCCAATCATGAAAATAACATGGCCATAAAAAAGTATACCAACTCATAAACCAGCTACCGATGCACACAGAATATAAAAAAATGTCATCTGATTGTCCCACACATGATTTTTTGCAATGAAAAACTACTCCTATCCCTTATAAATAGCATGAATTGAGGCCCAATAGTGGCATGTGAACCAAAATACATAATAGAAAACATATACCACTTAGTACCAAGGTTCCCATGACCAAAAAGAATTTAAGGCATAATAATATGCAATCCATGTCTAAGACATAAGGCATAACCATAGCTAACCCTGAACCCTAATACATTACAATGAATATCCTCATATAATATATTCCCCCATGGAATAATAAAACACATTACCCCACAAGGGTGTCAATAATCATCTCAAAGAGATCGATAACCCACACTAGGGAAATGACAAGCATCACATAGTGATAAAGAACCCACACAATGGGTAATCAAATCAAGGGGAAATCAAAAGGTTCCATTCACAATAAACATTTTAAAACCAAAGATCCAACCATGAATTTTACACCAAAACATGATTTCGTATTCAAATCCTTATTCCATTTCATAAAATGATATTCTAAACTCTCTTTGTAAAATGATGGAAATAAAAAAACATTTAAAAATATTTCAAAGCCACCCTCCCACATGGGTCTTCTTATTTAAAATACAAAAGCTGGTTTAATACCTTAATTTTGATAAAATATATTTCAAAAGATCTATTAAGGTATTTTTCACAAGGGGTAAACCAAACACACATTTTAAATAACAATTTTAAATCTACTAAAAAACCCCTTTATAAAACACTTTGAGGACAAAAACTCTATTAAATTAAAAAAAATTCTTTAATATATATTTTTAACTCATTGAAAACCTTTACTAGATCAACATGTGACACACATCATAAAATCCATTTCAAAAATCCCCTCGGGCATTCCAAAAAATCTCACCACATCTAAATATTTTATTTCAAACATGAAAAAATGGAATTTAAAGGTGAACCCATTTATAATAAGATAAAAAAATGAAATGGTTTTTAAAACATCATATGGGTATCACATATAATCACAATTTCAATAAAAAGGCATTTAGAAAACTCGATCACACTTTGAGTACAAAAATGAACTGTTTCATAGAGACATCTACTTTAAATAAGTGAAATCCAAGTCAAAACACATCACCTTCAATGATGAGAACTCCCATGAGGGTAGAAATGTAATCTACAAACCCCATCACCAAAAACACCTACATTATATCAACATAGAACCCTAAAATAATCCAAAAAAGTTCAAGGGTTCATGGGGGAAACAAAATCCAAGATAGGATAGAAAGGAAAAGTAAGAAGAGTGAAAGAGAAGAATAAATGAATCAAAATATATTGGAAATATCTAAAGAGAAGGGAATGAACAATGGTTTAGGAGGTTAGAGCTCATACAAATGATACCAAGAGTCATTCGATATGAATGGAAGGGAAGAGGAGTGAAACCCCTCTTAATTCAAAAATGGATTAATGGGAAACTCCTAAAAAATAATAAACCTAGGTTGGATGCATAGTAAGGCTACAATGTTTTCCAAACAATGTGACACCCATGTGATGGCCATTACCTAGGTCATAAACCCCTCATATAGTTCACCTTGGGCACTACATGATTATAAAAATAGTGTTACATACATACTATTGGTCAAAGTAAAAAACAATACCAAAACCACATCCTTGCTTCATAATTTACCAAACCTTGTCTAAGTTATGTGTCACACCCCCAAACACATCAAGGAAGCCATACAATTTCCCCTAGGATATTACATGCTATATACTTAACTATGAACAACCCATGATGACAAGAAATGTGCTGTTAAAAATGAAATGATGAGGATACTCACGAAGGGAGGCCACGCAGTTTACATCTAACCATGCACCTTAACTGTATATAGTAGTAAATCTATGATAATTTCCAATTTCGGAGATAAAAACACTTGAAAAATCAAACTTAACCTCAAATTCTTAAAATAATAGAAAGTAAACAACACAATGACAATGGGGGTGTCACAAACTCACCACCATGCCACATTTTATCCCTAAAAGTCTACAATTCAGAATAAGGGAAAAAGAAAACATAATATCCCAAGAATACCTAACAAAAAGAATCACTCAATATGGTTTAAAATCAAAACCAACAACCAATATATTCTATAATTATCAAACCAACCAACCACAAGGTTACCCAACATATATAAGATCAGCTTAAAAAAGAACTTCAAACAAGAATTCCTATAAATCATGGGAGACCTAACAAGTTATCCCCACCATTTACAATTACTCTAACATGGTGGAACCAAGGAATAACTGCCAATAAATTCATCCTCAAATAACGATGAAACCATGGGAGAAAATCACTTTGAAACCAAAATCTCTAACAACCCCAATGATGTAAAAGAAACAACAAATTTACTCAAAATAATGACATAAGATCTCATCTCGGGTCACGATACACATTGATAACCTAGGGTCGGGAACTATATCACCCTCACAAGGTGTGTCCTAAAATTTCATAGGCTAGACACCCTTTAGTATACCAACTCAAATACTAGAAAAATCATTCTAGTTACCCAATATTTCACTCAATACCTTTCTCATATGCAAATAATGAGCACCTCAAAGGACCAAGAAAAGAATGGTAAAAACCCACTAAAATTAATATTGGTTCAACAAAATAATGAGTATCAATGAAATAGAACCCATAAACAAGAAAAAAGCAAGGCAACCTCGATAATAACCTACAAAAGACATCCATAATAGAGGGAGGGGGGAACATTCCACAAATGGAACGAAACATTCAATGAAACAACAATCTAAAAAATTTATAAGAAACATATCCAAAAAATAAACATCCATAAGATTCTAATATTAATATCCAAATATTGAAAACCAAGATCACAATAATAAATGTAAAGGTCTTATTACAAAAAAACCATCCTTAATGGATTTTACAAGATACCACTTAAAAAACCCATCATAAAAAACTTCTAAATATGACCCAAATGACCATGATATAGGAAAACCATATGATGCATTAGACAATAATTCATAAAATGCCTTGGATTTCCACATTTAAAGTACATGAGAGATCACCACTTCTTGGGATAATGATCCTTTGCTTTTAGCTCTCGATCATCCTACTTTTTCTCCTTATATTATAGGTTATCCTTAAACCCATTTGATAGAACTAAGGTATAAACCACCAATAGATTCCTATTCTGATCATCTTTTATTAGAATTTTCTCATTTAAAATCTTCTAAAATGATGTCAAAACTGATGCTAGTGTAGCTTAAGCTTGAATTCGTAAAAGTAAATATTCAACGAAATGTTCTCTATCCTAATTATTGATGACGAGCTTTGGATAACAGCCATCAAAATTAATTTTCATTTTTCAAAACAATTTCCAAAATTATTTCAAAATAAACTCCACTTTTTGATCCAAAAAAACATTTAATTTTTTTTAATATTCATTAATTTTAGGTTTACTAGAGTAATCAATTTGGACACATCATATTTTCCAAAATTCCAAAAGAAAAAAAAACTCTTTATAAAACATTTCATAAAACTAATGGAATTCACTAATCCCATTTATTCGTAAAACTTATTTTTGACAATAAATATTTCAAAAAAACCCATAATTTTCTAAAATGAGGTTTTAAAACCAATCTCACTCAGGGAACCACACAACCCTTCGAGCTGGTTTCCAAGAAATCACATCGAAAAAGGGAAACAATACACTCCTCCATCCACCTCCTGCATGTAAAAAATAATATTAATAAAATTAAAAAATCATTAGGAGTATAAAAAAAATCAACCAGGAAAAAAAAGTGGTTTTAACAGTTTGGTCACTCAAATTGGGAAACCAGGATCCAACCACACAACACACTCTATAAAAGAGGCGAACCTAAATTAATGGGTATTACATAGTTTCCCAAGTCGTGCATGCTAACTGTGCAGCTCAGGTGATTCTTCATTTCAATCTAAAAACTACGTAATGACCACCAATATAAATTACATAATCAATATGGATAAAAACAATTATAATTAAAATATATCTAAAAAAATCAAATTATTAATTCAAAACACAAACATCCCATGGAAGCTTGAGGATCAGGATGAGAAAGGGAAAGCTATATTATCCTCGCCCTTACCTATAAATATTTAACATCTCTATTCACCTATTTTACCAGAAATAACCAAATAACAATAGAAAATAAATAATATTAGAAAAATTATAAGGGAAACTCAAAACCTTCTCATATACCATTTCATAACGAAACAAATGGAGTTTCTATCCAACCCGACACCCAACTCATCCTGCCACAAAGCTTGAAGGGAATTCCAGATCCCCATGGGATGGAAAATAGTTCCTTGGAATCATGGTAGTCCTTTTTGAAATTATTTTTCCCAAAATATATTTAAAAGAGTGCAGAATAAATAAAGAGAAAAAATAAGTAATCATGCCAAATAGGTCATAATGAACTGAACTTATCCAACCCATTTTCATAAATGTAAATAAAAATACTATCCACAAACTGGAGGATATGACAAAGAATAATAGATAAAACATGATCCAAAAACAAAAAAACAAAGAACCAACCCAATATATGCCTAATAAAATATCTATGAAACAACTATATGATCACTACCACCCAACTCACCCAACATTGGAATCAAAGAATGAAGAATGAATCAGACAAGGAACTTGGAACTTGAAATGTATAGGTGTGAGGTAAAAATATCAGTAGGACACCAAAACCCAATTAATATATGAAATATATTTCATAAGGAAATTAAAAGATGCTAGTTTTAAAATAAACTATAATGTAATTTTTTCATATATAACTTTTATGGAAACAAAAAAATTCTATAATTATCTTCAAAAAAATTTCTCACGGTTTTACAAAAATGAATGCACTTCATTGAAAATTTTCCCACAAGCCTAAACCATTTTAAATCCCCAAAATCATTCACATTTCTCAATAAAATGACTCATTTTATTTATTTAAATGAAAATAATTAATTTAAACCATCAAACCGGTTAATTCCATCTAAAAAACAAAACACCCACTTTGAAATCCGGTTTAAGAACCAAACGAGAGTCTTTAATTTCAAAACAAGTTTTCCAAACATCCTTTAAATTTAATTTTTCCAAAAGAAATGATAAAACACTATAATGGGTCAAGAATATTAAAATAATAACCATACATGGAACAAGACATATATCAGTTATAAACAAGAATAGTTTCTATATTAATGAATATAGGGGAAATGATACAAATAAACAGTAGATATAAATTACCTAAATCTATAACCAACTAAGTAATTGAGTATTCCATGGGATCTATAATTTGGATTCTTCTTATATTAAGTACCTAATATATAATAGTATACCAACTCACTAGATAGAAACCAACAGGACTAATGTTCAAACAACAAGTCTTCTAACTATACCACATGAGCCTCATTGCGATGAAAAAACCCTCATATCCATTGTACCTAAAATAACTAGAGGGACACTAGTGGTGTGTGAACCAACTAGCATAATAGACTAGATCACCCACTTATTAACCATGTTCCCCTAACTAGAAAGGAAGTGAGGCATAAGAAAATACAAGCCAAGTCTAACAAAATATAAATAACCACATCTAACCCTCTCCCCTAACACACAATAATGAATAAAACTATATAAAAAATTGAACCATAGTATTATCAATCACATTACCAAAAAATGGGAGCAACAAGCATCTCATAAATATCATTAATCCACACAAGGGAAACAAAAATCCTCAAATAGTGATAAAGAACCCACACAATGTGTAATCAAGTAAAGGAGAAATCAAGGGGCACCTTTCACATTAAAAATATTAAAAATATAGTGAAAACTAGTCCTTTAACACCAAAAAATGTTTTAGGATTCCAATCCTTTCACATTTCATAGAATGACATTCCAAACACTCTTTATAAAATGATGGAAATCACATACCATTTAAAAACATTTAAAATAATCCCTCTAAAATGGGTCTTCTTCTTGCAAATAAAAAATGTAGACTAAGACCATAATTTCTATCAAATATATTTCAAAGGAGCTATTAATTAATTTTTCATAGGGGTTAAACCACATATACATTTAAAATTAAAATTAAAAATCCATTAAATAATCCCTTTATAAATCACATTTAGGTCTGTCAAAACCCACATTAAAATATAGTTCCACTATTTGAAAACAAAAACTGGATCAACATCTAACTGACACCATGAAAAAAAGTTCAAAATGCCCCTCAAGGATTTCATAGAATCTAAACCCATATAAATATTCCATTTTAAACCTGGAAAATGGAATTTAAAAGAGAAACCAATTATTCCAACCTTAAAACACAACAAAATGGTTTTTAAAACATCATAAGGGTATCAAATATAATCATACATTCAATAAAAATTCTTTTAGAAAGAATGATAATATATTAAATTTTAAAATGAAACAATTCTGTGGAAACACCTACTAGGAAGAAGGGAAATCCAATACAAAAACATTTTTTTTAAACAAAGATCACACCCACATGGATAAGAATAGAGTCTGTAAACCCAATACACCAAAACCCCAACATTATATCCACTCATAACAATGAAATCAGCTACTATATGTCTAGAATTCATAGAGGAGACCAAAGAAAAGAGAGGAGAGTGAAGGAATGGAATAAGAGAGAAAGAGAGGAAAAAATACCATAAAATCTCATAGAAATCAGCAATGATAAGGAAATGATCAAAGGTGGAGTAGGTTGGAGATCCTAAAATGGATCCCAATAGTTGGTTTAAAAGAATGGGGGAGAAGAGGGGTGAAACAAATATTAATTCCAAGATGGAGAATAGAAAATTTTAAAAAATTAAACACTTGGAAAAGTACCATGCTTTTTCCACATAGATTTTCAAACTATGCACTAACTATTTTTTGGACACTACCTAGGATATAAACCCCTCACATGGTCCACCATGGGTACCTAAAAGTTGGAAAACCAATGCTACAACCATTATATTTAGCACTATAGAAAAATAAATATACTTTTCATACTTTACACACAATTTACCAAACTGTAAGAAAACCATAAAACACACTCCAAACACACCTAGGAACTTGTACATTTTCTATTTATGAATCATACATTTTAGAATTCACCATGTATAGCCATACATACAAGTCTTGAAGTGTTGAAATTTAATTCAGGAGGCTTCTAATGAATATAATCTTCATAGTTTCCCTATAATAATTCACTTTAACCATGAATAAAAGTTAACCCATAATAATTTTCAAGTTTCGAGGAAAACCCCCTTGGAAAGTTTAATCAAAACTCAACCACATAAAATAATACAAAAAAACCAAAAAAGTGACATATGGTCCGTCAAAAAAATCTAATATCCTATATATTCTAAGGTAATGAGAAAGATAATATCATTAAAGATAGTGGTATCTAACCAAGATGCCAAGATTTCAACAGAGGATAAAAATTTTATGCTCTATGATATCAACTTATGGGAAGATTCAATCAAGGACCTAAATTCATATATAATAGAGTAACCATGTAGGAAAACATAATGGACCCAATGACTAAAGCCATAAGTCAGTATAATCATGATCTTATCATGTGAGAACTAACAATTTGATTGTTATAAAGTTGTCTCTAATGTAAGTGGGAGTGTTGAAAAATTTGATTCCTTGGAACAATCTTGAAAATTAATTTTTAAATACCGAATCATATATACAAAGTTATGCATGATGAATACTTTCTATAATAGAGTCAGCAATTCTGTGTCCACAATTTACATTATAACATCCTTATATTATTTGTCATATCAATAGGTTATTGAATTTCCCACCTATAATGAGAACCTAGAGACACCACGAATAGAAACCCATGGACAATACATACATCCCATGACCTCCACCGCATCCACATACCTCTATATCCATGACCATCATATAAAAAACTGACCACATCATGTAATCAATTGGAACAGAGAGAAAATAGAAATTTGGAATAAATATAATAAATATGAATTATAGTAGAATATTTGATAATATTTAACCATAACATAGAAATGAATAAACATCATGACTAAATTATGAAGAATTATGTGGAGTAGAATGTTAAACCCCCTTACTATTACTGGAATCTCTCACCTACAATACAAACAGAACATTTTAGAAAAGAAATATGGAAGAGAATAGACAAAAAAATTATTTATAATTTTTCACAAAATAGTTGTTATTTTATAAAAATAAAATAAATTTAAACATAAAAAATATATCATTACAAACACTTTAAAAACAAAAATATACCTATTTATAATATGATTCAGATTTTGAAACTGAAAAGAGACAAAAATATAAAAATCTAATCAATTCTTAAACCGACTTGTGATGTTCCTAAAATTACTCAATAATAAAATTTTAAAGGCTTTTATATGAAAAAATTTCCTATATTTAAAAAATAATTCAATGGTGTTTTTATCATGATTTCACATCAATATGAGGCCATTTTATATGGTTTTGAATATTACACACATGTTTTAGTGTATTAAAACACTAATTTTTTTACAAAAATCTAAGGAAAACAATAACTTGGATTAACATGGATTTGGATCCTACAATTAAAAAATTATTCTACATTCATTGTACTATGATTTCAAAATAATATGATGTTGTTTATTTGGTTTTAACCCCCTCACATAAATTTTTAAGAGCTTTCGTATCTTTTAAAACAACTAATTGAGTCTATTCGATCACACCACACATCAAATGAACATTTTTTATCCTCATACACACCAAAAAAAATTATTGGTTGTTTTATCATGATTTCACATCAACCTGATATCATTTTACAGGGGTTTTACCATTAAACTCATATTTCAGTTTTTCATAACACTAAAAACATGTTTATGGGAATCTTGGCCAAACTATATATTATATTGATATGGAGTTGGTTACTATATTAAAAAAATAAATCTATAGTGATTTACTAATGATTTTAAGGTATTTGGATGTCATTACCTTCATTTTGGCCCCATGAAACATATTTTTAAAGGCTTTGGTATCTTTTAATTTTGTTTACTGATTCATTCTGATCACACTACACATCAGGTGTATGTTTTTACTATCCATATTCATCATAAATAATTTAATAGTTGTTTTACCATGTTTTTTGTCAATATGTTGTTGTTTTATATGGATATGACTATTACACCCATGTTTTAGAGTTTTAAAACACTAAAAACATGTTTATGGGCATATCAAACAAACCGTTACCTAGACTGACATGGTGATGGTTCTTATATTTCAAAAATAAATATAAAGTCATTTTCTTATGATTTTATGGTCTTATGATTTTCCCTTTATTTTTAACCACTATCATCTATTTTTAAAATAATTTAATACATTTTAAAAGAGCTTATTTATTCATTTTGAGGACACCACATGTTCGATGGATGTGTTTTATGCTCGTACATGTAAAAAAACAATTCAATGGTGATTTCCCATGATTTAAACTTAATCTGAGTTCATTTTCTATGGGTTTAACTATTACATACACATTTTAGTGTTTTATAACACTAAAACTTGTTTACGAGAATCCCATCCAAATTGTAACTCAAATTGACATGATGCCAGTTCCTACATTTTAAAAATCTATATATGGTTATTTTACTATGATTTTATAGCCATCTAATATTTTTTGTATGGTTTTAACCCCCTAACACATGTTTTACAAATCATTGGTAACTTTTAAAAATGTTTATTGATTCATTTTGAGCACACCACACATTGGAAGAACATTTTTTATACTCATAAACCAAAAAACTAAATAAATGGTGGTTTTCCCAAGATTACATTCCAATCTTAGGATGCCAGTTTTGGTTTTAGCCATTACATGGATGTTCTAGTGTTCAAAACACTAAAAACACATTTACAAGCATCTTAGGAAAAAACTAACTCGGATTGACATTGAATCAATTCTTAGATTTCAAAAATCAATCAATGGTTTTTTCTATAATTTCACAGTTATATGACACCTTTTAAATGGTTTTTAGCCCCAAAAACATATTTTTAAAGGATTTTTTATTTTTTAAAACTACTTATTGGGATATTAAAATCACACATCATGTCATATAGATGTGTTGTGTGATCTTACACATTACAAATTATTAAATGGTGGTTTCCCCATGATTTCATGTTAATTTGAGTATTTTTTTTATGGTTTTCACCATTACACATACATTTTAGTCTTTTAAAACACTAAAAATGCATTTATTGGCATACTAGTTAAATAGTAACTCAAATTAATGTGGTGTTGGTTATAAATTTCAAAAATAAATCTATAACCATTTTTCTATGATTTTATGGCCACCTGATGTTGTTTCCATTGTTTTTACCCCCCCAACACATGTTTTTAATGGCTTTTGTGTCTTTTAAAAATACTCATTGAGTCATTCCGATCACACCACACATTATATGGATGTTTCTTTTACTATTAGACATTAAAAATAAATCAATGGTTGTTTAACAATGATTTTATATTAATATGGTGTTGTTTTCTAGGGTTTTGACCATTTCACCAACGTTTTAGTGTTTTAAAACACTAATATGTGTTTATAGGTAAATCATCCAACCCATAAAATTGAATTGACATGAATTTGGTACCTAAATTTTAAAAATAAATATATGGCCATTTTCATAGGATTTCATATCCACTTGACACTATTTGGTTGGTTTTGACCCCCTAAAACATGTTTCAAAAGGCTTTTGTATCTTTTAAAACTACTTATTGAGTCCTTCCAAGAACACCACATGCCAGTTGGACACATTTTCTACTATTAAACATCCCATATAATTAAATGGTCATTTTAACATGATTTAAAATCAATATTACGTCATTTTATAAGGTTTTCACCATTACACACGCATTTTAGTGTGTCGAAATAGTAAAAAAACATTTACGAGTATCACAACCAAATCATTACTTGGATTTATGTGGATATAATACTCAAATTTCAAAAAAACATATACCATCATTTTTTTATGATTTCATGGTCATCTGACATCATTTGATTGGTTTTTGACCCTCTTACACATATTTTTAAAGGATTTGGTATCTTTTAATAGTGCATATTGAGTCATTCCAAGTACACCACATGTTGGTTGGATATGGTGTCTACTCATACACATAAAAATAATTAAAAAGTTATTTTTCCATGATTTAAAACCAATATGATATCTTTTTCTTTTTTTTACCGTTACATGCACGATTTAGTGTTTTGAAACACTAAAAACGTGTTTACGTGCATCATCAGAAAATTGTATCTCATATTGAATTGGTGTCAGTTCATACATTTCAAAAATCAATATATGTTTGTTTTAATATAATTTCAAATCCATTTGACCCTTTCCATTTGATCTTGACCCCCTAATAGATGTTTTAAAGGCTTTAGTATATTTTAAAACTATTTATTTAGACATTCTGGGCACACTACATGTTAGATGAAAAAATCATACGATTTCTATCAATATAATTCTAAATATTTTATTTTATTAATAAAATCCTTTAATTTATAAATATTATTGACTAAATTATCCTGTAAATATTATTTTAAGGTATGATCTTTGAGATGAGAACTGAAATAATTAAGCATTGAGATTTTCGGGCTACTTTATGTGTTCTTTGAAAATGTGTTCATGATATAAAGAGTTTAGAATTCACTTGTAAGGGTGATATATAAGAATATAAATTTCCTTTGGGATCATGCCTGTCATCCTCTAGAATATAGAAACTAAATAATTTTCTAATGTCAACTACCACTGATCCTATTTTTTCTTTTAAGAGTCACGTTCTTGTAATTTTACTTTCTAACTTAAAATTTCTCTTTGTGCTTCTCGATCGATGGAATTGCTGAAACCCCCACTGGGTGTAGCAACAAATAATGACCACACCCTGCCAAATAAAACTGATCGATTAATCTTAGATCCCATCCCTCATACACTCTATTTATTCTCCTTCCCTAAAATGAATGAAACTGTATCATTATGGGACATCGATGATGATTTTGAAGGGTTCACATCCCATGATTCATGAATTTTAATCTATTAGTACAATAATATTAACAATTATTCTTAAAATTATCTAAAATTCATGATATTTTCAATTTAGAAAATTTTAATTACTATTTAATGTTATTTCATTACAAAAAATACAAAAAAATGAGAAATAATTTATAAAAAAAGACATAAACCCAATTAATTATGTCCGACTACATGGATAAAATTACACTAATAGTTGTAATTGGCACAATTTGATCCATGTATTCAACCCTATTAAACTAGGTTTAATTATTTTTTAAAAAATAATTATTATGTTTTTAGAGAAATGAAATAATATTAAATAGTAATGAAAAGCACTTACTCCATCATCTTTGGTAGGTTTATTCAAAAAAATGTTGTGGGGTTTTCTATAAATGTTAAGACACTTCTCTATCCAGAAAGCAGAGTTACCTAATTAATTATATTTTATGAAAAATATATTGATATGTTATAAAAAAACATTAACTTAAAATAAAATAATATAAGTAATAATAGATAAAATAAGACAAATATTGTTCTTTTTCCCAGAAAAATATAAGACCCATCAGAATGAGGAATGAATTTTTTCTCACGATTCACAGTATTTTTTTAGATAATTCCTAAAAAAATAGAAACACTAATAAAAATTATAATTTTATTGTGTTTATATTATTAATATACTATAATATTTAAAATTACCTCATGATATGAATCTATGTTAATATAACTAAACATATTCAACTATTCATGAGAAACACCTTTAGGGACGTTCTCTTACATTTTTCAAGAGCTCAGAGATGTTTCAATAAAATCATGTCATAATCTCTTTTTCAAATCACTCTATTTCATTCACAAAGGATTAATAAGATCATATGTTCTATGAATAAAAGTATTGGATCAGTCTATCCAAGGGGTTTCATGAATGATTATCAAGATTCATGAAAGGTTGTTAGTTTCACGAAAGACTTTGATTTTTTCCCAAGTGAAAAGATTCATGAACAAGAAGAAATTTTTTCAATAGTGGTGGAAATGTTTTTCAAATGAATTATGTTTCGTGATAGAAAAATTGATTGGAAATTATTGAAAACCTTACCAAAGGAGATCTTCCATGAATACTAGTTCAACAAGGAAGTAGAAGCTATTTCATTGGTATTGTTGACAACAAATTTGATATAGAGTAGAGTGAAGTTTATGTGAACTAATCAGTTCATAAACTATTTGACATTGAAGTCCTGTATTTTCCTATGATCCAAAAATAATTCTCTTCTAAAGGAGTGAGAAAAGTGATAGGACAGTGGGAGTGACCCATGGGTGGTAGTGAACCAAATTCAAAATATTTTAAAGGCAATAAGCCTTGCATAGAGTGACTGCAATCAAAACATTATATCCACAAGACTAGTAAATATTTATGGATTTTTGCACATCAACACAATATCAGTGTGTGATCCTTATACATAGACCACTATGGGTAAACCAAGTAAAATTCAACTATCTTATGTTCTTTCTTTTCTAATATAATAAGGAATGACAATTAGTGAATGTGGATTGAAATATATTCAATATTATCTGAATAAGGATATGACAAGTGATCCAATTAATCAGATCATCACTTAATAGGGGAAAAAAAGTGTGACACTTATAATAAGTGAGGTCAATATTGGTTTGGACTATGAGAGTTTCACATATATGTGGGGAAACAAGAGTGACTTTTATACTCGGATTCACCCCCTCAAGGAATATCTCTCTAAATTACATTGTGGTTCCAACACATGTGTTAATATTAATCTGAATTATTATGTACCATTACACATTCTTTCATACAATAATATCCAATGACACATAAACATGTGGATTCTAATTGGAAGATATACTCTCATAATCTCCCATCTTAGAGACTACAATGTATAAAATTCATGAGATAAAGCCTCATAATATAAATAGTACTCATACTTGATTTTCAAAATACTATGTTCCCTACCATTGAATGATATCCAACCATATTACAAGGTTTTAAAAATATCATCATGGAATTTCAAGGTTCTCATCAAAGTAGGGAACTTCTATTCCCTTTTAATGTGACAGATACATTAGAACAATATTACATTAAAGTCATGTAGAACTATTAATGATATTTAAGAAGATATTTAAATTAATATTCACTTATTTGATTATACATGTAATATAAAGAACAAAAAATTAGTTATATAACTCCAAATACAATAGAAAGTTTTTCTTCTTACTCATCTATTACTTGCACAACATTGAGTGAGAACATGATGACTGAACTTCTTTTCCTAATTATATTCATCTGATAGATTCTCTGTCGTGTAAAATGAATCTGGTACCCTCTATATGATACCCTATTCATCAGATATATTCTTTATTAGGTTGCCTTATAATAGTACTAGTTATTTTGGAATCCTCAATATGATTCTACTTCATCTAATAAGTTCTTCATCGGGTATCCTTATTCAGGGAACACTTTTTATGGTATCATATTTCTGATACCGCATCATCTATTTCTAATATATCTGATGATTTTATAAAATATGTCTCTCAAGGTCATATTTTGAAACCTCACATCTTCAAAAATTAACATGTATGAAACAACATAAGAAACTTCTTCATAGAGCATCTGATCCCCTTTATATAGGCAACATATGTCTAAGAATTAATGGTGGAATGTGAACTTCAAACTCAAAATTCTTAATCAAACTTTGAATATCCCTCTAAAACAATATTCATTTGAATTCATTTAACCTTTAAAAAATATTGGGGTCAACCAACATGATCAAGTCTTTCCTCAAATCTAGGCTTCAATCATTATTCAAACCTCCTTGAATCATGGAAAGAATCACGATCTTCCCTTCATTATTATTGATTCACTGAGCATCCATCTCAGTATAATCACTAATAATGTATTTATAAAAACTCTGTAAATACCCTTAATCCTTTATCAAAAAATTATTTGTAGGACCTTCCCCATATAGTAATGTTTAATTTGATACACCACTATAGGAACTTCACCATCCTGTAGTGCTCTATTTGTTTCATTTATCAGATGACTACCAGTTAATCTTCCTTATAGTGTTATATAAGAAACCTATTTTTGATTCCTTTTCTTGGAACCCTCTATCTAAAGGAATTTAAAATGTTCATAAAATTGACTCATAGCCTTTTATATGCCTGGTGAAGTCACTCTAAAACCTATGTCTGATCTCTTTGTTCTCATTCTTCATCTGGTGAACTTTTTCTAAAAAACTCATTTGTTTGGTGAACATACAAACATTATTCTATCTAAGGAACCCACAACTATTCTTTGTCAAGTGGAATATATCTAAAGGAAATAATATGATTTAGTTTGTCTAGAAGTACTCAATATAATGAAAACAATGAATTCTTTGGAACAAACATTTGGTTCTATCCTCCATATAACATTCTCAGTTCAATCTACTTCCTCAGACCACCTTTGTCTATTCATCCCAGATTTCCCAATCTGTTGTACTTAGTTTAGAAACATTATAAATAATACTCAAAATTTTCAATGGATTTATATATTTACAACAAAATAAAATACAAATCAATCTTCCTTTATTGTTCAAATATATGACAAAACCTCTTGGTCTCAATATGAGGAAAGTGGAAAACTATAGAATTAGAATTTATCATCATTATAAACTAAATTTATTAATACTGAAAAAGAATTTATGTTCAAATCACTGATAAAAGGGGGTTACCTTTACTAGTGATAAAAAATTGATGAAAAATTCCCCCTTTATTAGTTCTAAACAAAGCATTGATAAAGCCACTCTTTTATCAGCTATTTTTTCTAGCATTGATAAAGGAATACTTTTATCAGTTCTTTTTTTAGTGTTGATAAAGGGTTCATTTATCATCCCTTTTTAGCACTGAAAAAACTAAATAAAATAAAAAATTTCTTCTTTCACTAAGAAAACCCCCTTTTATAAGGGATCGATCCCCACTTTTATCAATGGTCAAGCCCCCAATCCTAGAATAATATTTACATGTGATTTCCACCCATTCCCCATTTTTTCAGAGCTTGATCCCCCACCTATCAGCATGCCTCCCAACCCATTCTTATCTACACACACCTAGATTAGATTATGGAACCCACTACTTCAATGGGAAGGCCCTTATAACTTCTCTATATTTTTTATTGAAAAAAAATTAATGTTTGTGTGTGTGTCTATTTATATGTGTGTTTGGGTGAATGTGTTTTCTTGTTTATTTTTACATGTGTGTGTGTGTCAACATATATGATTGTATATTTATTTTAATATATATTTGTTTCAATTTATAAAGATAAATATATTTATAGAAACACCAACAATCATAGTTAACACTAAACTAAATTATTTTACTTTCCATATATTGGTATATTTAAGTATATGTATGTATATTTTTAAATATATATACTTTTTTATATATATATAATAATATTGATCAAAATATATTAAAAACATATAAAAATTTATATATGTTTTATTATTCCAAGAAACACCTGTCTTAGGGTGTCAAAAAAGATACAATTATTTTCCAAGTGTAGAAAAATGGATGACAAGGGTTTTACCACTTGAGGAGATTCATGATCGATCACTCACTAATTCATATTTCACTTATTTTATTTTTTTATGTTGTTCTTATTTTATGATTAAAATGGTTAAAATTGGGGAAGGATAATATAATGAAAAACTAAAAATAACATGAAAATTCAACGGAAAATGGAATGAATGATGTTAAAGTAGAAATAAAATTCTCCCAAGAGATTCATCCATGTATAACCATCATCATCTTTATATATATAATTAATTAACACACTATTTCATACGTGTGAACACCTTCTACCCCAATTTTGAATGTATAGTGCACACAACAATCACCATGAACATCATACATCCACATCCTCAATCAATGGAGAAAGGGTGTAGAATATGAAGATAAACATTAGATGAACACAAAAAGGATTACACCCACAAAAAATATCCTTGGATTATCATAAAGAGAATATAAATCATAGAATTGAGGTCAACAGTAGATTACTCACCTAGGATATTCCTCAGGACACTTAATCCTAATCATGAGTATGTGAGTTCACAATGGATAATAGAAGATAGAGAGAGAGATAATAGAGGAACACATTATTTGATTATTCACACGAGTTTTCACGAAAAACAATTAAAACTAAAATCTAGGGCATAAAAGAAAACAATATCTTCATCCTAATTTCTTAGTGATGTTTTTTATCCACCTTTAACTACATGGAACCACTATATTTATAGGCATAAACCCTCAAAGATATAGTCTTAGAATCTCAAAATATCCTCTTTAAATTCAAAAACTTTATTTCTCTTTGATTTTGGTAAATTTTTCCTCTTTTAATTCAATAAAAATATCAATATTAAATAAACCTTTAATTATCCGTGATAGAGATAACATGGCTCTAACTTTCCCATATTTCCTTATATTCACCCCTTTCCATATCAAGATTTAATTCTACTTCATCCTCCATTTTAGATAAATTCATTTTCCCATGTTGAATTTGACTCATCACTATCCTTAGATCGCATGTGCATGGAATGAGGTGTATTGACCAAATCATACTCTGTTTGTAATCCCTAGATCACATGTGAAAGGGATGTCGTTCCTCGACAAAACATTTTCCACTGTTGGGGCTTCAACATGGCATAAAAATTTATTTCAGTGGGTGCTTGGATCTTGGGATTCCACATTCCACTACAAGTCAAGGCATGAATATTTCTAATTATTCCTCCACGGATGGCCTTAGAATGCCTAAAAATATTTGGATTAAACCCTTGTGTTTTCTTCCTGATGCATGTATGTACAACACGATCATTTCCACACAAAGTGATTGGCAGTTTCTCATTTTATATTCTCTTTGTTCATGCATTCATATTAGCCATGGGATATCAACATAGGGTTCCTAATGATTTTATTTTATCTAATTTTTCCATGGTGGTTTTTGATGGGGCTTGTATGACCATCACATGACCATGTGTAGTGGAAGATAACCCAAACATAGGCAGATCTATCTTTGAGAATCATCATGTAAATAAATTGTATAAACAATGTAACTAGAAATCATTAATGGCATCGGTTTTCTTCTTTCTTAGTGAAGGATAATGCTTGATGAAGTTCATGTAGTAGTGAAAAAATCACCATACCTCCAAGGGGGTACACTGGCCAATGGATCATCGATCGTATCATGAGGATACTCGAATGTTTAAGGGGTTCTAATGCCTTCATATAAGATGATGAAAAGTAATGTAGGAAGAATAGATTAATGAGAGGCTTACTCTTGATTGATTATATTTAAAGGAGGGATCACATCCATTTAAATATCCATATATGAAGCATTTATTTTCATGAAAATGTGTCAGTCATATTATTGTATCTATAGATATTTTTTCATATAATTCATTTAATATTATTGAATGAGTAATCAATATAAGTAATATGTTTATAAAAAATTGTAACTAGTAATTAAACCATTTGTGAGAATAAAATATATATCAAATATATGTGTATATATTTATTAACACATGTATTTACTACATTAATTACATGCATAAAATTCATGTAATTAAATATACACTATATCTATATAAATATATAATATAATATATTATATTTTTAGTGCATATCTAATATTTTCCCCGTTGAACTAAAATATTGTAACTAATTTATGCATAACATCACAACTCTTTGTGAATCCATACAAACTGTTTTGGATATAGTTTTTCATCAAATTCATTTCATTTATAAAAAATTACTTTTTCCAAAATTTTAACCTTATAAAAGGGCCTAATTGTGTGGCCTTTCTAGCCTTAGAAACATTGACAACAACTATGAAATCTCTATTTTATAGATGTAAGAAAAGAGTGACCTCCAGCAAAGCATTAGTGATACTGATGCTACTAAGGGGTTGGGTGTGATCTCCATCAAACATAATAATATCTCTATATGAAAATTACCACCACAAGATGAATCATATACAAAATATGTGTCTTATATAATCCCTTTTTTATGACATCAAGCGACTACTGGACATAGAACAAGCCAACCTAGCAAATGCCTCTCATCATTTTTTTGATTTTCTAAAAAAGATTGACCAAGTGGATGAATATGTCACATGTTATTCATCTATATGATTATCATATTACATGTCACTTATCCAAGTAGATAAGAAAATCATATGTGAAACAACTAAGCATGGACATTAATTTACTCAGACTAATTCAATCAAGGGAAAAATTCCATTCCTTATCATACAAATGGATAAATCCCTTATTAGATTCACTATATCCGACGAAATGATCAACAAAATACCCAACCACCCCCAGATTAGCTAAGTTCATATGGCGACTTTCATAAGTATGGAATAGAAGTATGATGTTATCATGATAAGTATCTCACCAACCTCTGGTAAGAAGGATTGATAATAAGAATACACCCCTAAGTATATCTATAACCGTATGACATTCCATGAGATATAATTTAGGGGATTAGTCCAATTAATAAGTCTCCACTTATTACAACAAGAATATATTCTTCAATATCCCATATACAACCAATTATAATAGAAATAAGAATATATTCATGCTAAACCTTACATTTCATCACAACACATTAAACTCCATGATGAACATCAGTTATGGACAACTCAAACTTTTTTACTTTGAGGGGATATATATCATTCGACCATTCATGTAAAATAAATTGAAGCACACATGAATGAATGATAAATGGATACTAGCTTTATTATAATATCATAATACATTTACCACCATTACAACCAATATCTTATGTTTTGAACACATAAATATATACAATGACCCTCATGAAATTACTACAGTAATGAAATTTAAATATTACATCCAAATGTAATTCATCTCTCATCCTTATGTGACTAACTGATAAAGTAATCCCAATAAACTCTCAGTGAGAAAAATTTACGAAGAAAGTGAGTTTGAATAATGGTGATATGTATGAATTAAATTCCTTAATTTCAACTATTTTATCTTTAATTGAAACATCTTAAATTCATAAAATCAATTTTATAATGTTATATTTAATTTTATATGTAGAAATATACCTATGTACACCATCATCATCCAAGGAACTCTTTCCATCAAAATTTTCCCTTGAAATATTTTTTAAATAATGTAATTTTTTACTTTATCACTTAACCAACACATCTTAAACTCTTTTAGGATAATGCGATATCAAATTTTTTATGGTAACTAATTTAAATGTATATATTTTTGTTTAACTTTATACCCTAAACTCTTTTGGGTTATAATGTGAAATACATTGAGAATTATCTGGTTTAATCCTTTATATAATATTGATGTTCACTTGTTATGGTAACTAAATGTAAATGTTTAATTTTTTTTTCATATATCCTATACTCTTTAGTACATTTAGTGAAGAATCACTATAATATTATACTGATATAGTATTTTAGTTAACAAAAATATTCACTTTCTTACACTAACTAAATTTAACAATTTAAATTTTTCTTTATTTTCAAATATCCCAACTCAATAGGATAAAATTTAAATAATCACTTACACTAAATGTGGTGTAATAATTTATTTTTTAATTTTTAGGTTCTCTAAGTTCAAATATATTCCCAATAGATTTTTAGATAGTATATTCTTTTAAGAATATCTTTCTAAGACAACGAAAAATACTTTGTGTTTTAGGAAATAAATTTTATTTCCTTTTAGTAGGAATATTAAACAAATATATTAGTATTTCCATATAATATATGTTATTTTATATGTTTTGAAAAATATTTTCTTAAAATATAAATTTATTAAAATATCCTGCCAATGAGTGGAAGGAATACATTTCCATATATTTTAACAAATATTTGGATAATAATTTTATCTTGGATAAACACATTAATCCAAATCTTCTTCTCATTTTTTTTATATAAATTGATGAATCATAAAGTATGTGGATAAATTTAATAATATCATTACAAATATTTGTTATTTAAAATCCTCACTTGTCCTATAAGTGAAGTGAGATGAATATACGCGTCTATTATTTTGATTCATCTAAGTTTTATATATTCCTTTACATTAAAATTATCAATGTAGTAACTATGTACTTCATAATTTGAATGAAATCTACAAGTTCAATCAATTATTCCTTTGATTTTGAATTCTAGTATATTTAGAACACTAATAAAACATATAATTGGTATAAAAAACCATTAAAAACCAAAAAATTAATTTATATAACATTTTTACCTATCATGGTCATTCGATTGAGTTCCCATACTTCTTCAGGTATATTTTGGATAATCCAATCATATTGATTTTTAACTTTTTATGTTCTTTCCAATATAAATTCATTCATATTTTTCATAATAAGGATTTTCTTTTAAAATATATAATATTATATGAATTATAAACTATTTGTAATTAAATTTATTTTATGAAAACCTTTTATAAAATATTAATATCATATACTTAATTATTATTTAAACTTTGATCGTATTAATTATCTAAACACCTTTTGATGTGGGAATAAATAATATCAAAATAAAGCCCCTTTAATTTGAACAATTTAAAATTAATTAATTATGAACAAAACATGAATATTAAGGAAATTTAATAAATTACAAATTTATTTATTTTCCAAAATATAAGACCTTTATGAACTATTCATAAATATATGGTAATTATAAATTTTTTTATAAATTAGCATGAATATAAAAATTTAATATTCTTATCAATATGATCCCTTTAAATTTTATATAAAATGGAAGTTATATGATATTTCAGGAATTATAAACATTTTATAATTCAATATCTATTATATAAACATTTTTATATAATCAAAATATCATATTTGTTGGAATTTATAAACTCCTTTATGATTTCAAAATAAACCATTTATTTCTATATCATAAATGATGCCATTTATTTTTTCAAAAGGTAATTTTATAAAAAAATATTTAACAATTAACCATAAACATTTTATAGTTAATTTATGTATAAAACACTTTTTATAAATTTATATATAAATATTTTGTGATACATTTTTCATTATTTATAAACTATTTTTAAATAACACAATTCAATTCAAAATTGAATCCTCTTGATTAAAATATATATTTCATTTGTTTTTATATAAACAATAGTAATATATATGAACATTTCAAATTAATTTCTTGGCTTGAGAAGAATATTGTTTTACTATAAAAATATATTTTTCATAAATTAATAAACATATTTATTTGTTAAATAAGTTTTCACCTTTGATACTAGTATTTGGGTTTTTTATGATCATCATATGACCATGTTCAACAGAAGACAACCCAAACATAGGAAGATCTATCTTTGAGATCAACACATAAATAAACTATATAAATATTGTACCTAGAAATCATCAATGACTGCAATGTTCTTCATTCTTAGCGAAGGAGAATTCTTGATGATGATCATGTAGCAGTAAACAAAAGAACCATGCCTCTAAGGGGGGTACATCGAGCAATGGATTCATGATTGTTTCACGAGAATACCCAAATGTTGAAGGGGTTTTAGCACCTTCATCTAAGAGGATGAACAACGTTGTGTGAAGAAGAGTGAAATAAGTGGCTTTCTCACAATTGTTTATATTTAAAGGAGGGATCACATCCCTCTATATATACATACATGAAACATTTAATTAAATGAAAACGTTTTGTCCATATTAAGGTATCCATATACATTTATTCTCATAATTCATTGAATCCTATTCAATGATCTGTCAAGACAAATAATCAGTTCATAATGGATTATAACTGATAATTAAACAATTTGGGAGAAATAAACATATATCACATATATATATTTGTTTATTTATTATCTCATATACTTAATACATCCATTACATGAATCACATGCATGTAATTAAATATACACTTGTTATATAATATCATATATATATATATATATTACATAATTAACAATGAAACCCAACTTTAGCATGACCCACCCATAGAATAATCAAGAGTCAGTCTTAATTTATTCCCTTACACAAGATAACCTAGAGTCACCCAACTTTAGCATGACCTACCAAGTTGGATGATCAAGGTCTTGATAGGTGTCTCTTTGGATGGAATCTCACATGTAGTATTTGTGGGGATTTCTTTTATGGTTCAACAATTTAATATATATCACATGCATATAAAATAAATAACTATTACATATTATGTAATAATTATCATGTCATTTATTATTTCCCTTTTGTGTATAAATTCTTCTAATGTTTTAGGTTTTGGAATCCTTATTCCAACCACGCATAGGGATTGGTAGTTTCTCATTTGATCTCCCCCTTATTCCTGTGTTCATTTCATCTATTGGATATCAACATGGTGTTCAAAATGTTTCAATTTCAACTCATTTTTTCATTGTGGTTTTAGTGGTGGTTTCCATTATCATCATTATCAGGTCTTAATAGTGGTTTGATCGAGCCCCATAGATGGAGAGTATAGAGTTTTAGAGGATCGTGAGCTGCAGTGATGATTCATGGATTCCTTGAACCTTTCAAGTGGTGGTAAGGGTGATAGTGGTGGTATAAAAATACCACATAGTAGTAGATATATACTTGGATGTATGAGAGAATGGTCACAATTGGTGGTAGAAGGCAACAATTGCAGTTTCCGGTACCGACTCCAACAGTATTGGGGAATAAAGACTGGCCGTAACAGAGGCATGAAATGGTAGTAGGAAAAAGTAGTGTCCATTGTTATCAAATATCTGTGAGGCATCCTAATCGGTAACATGTGATGGTGGGAGGGATCGATGGTCACAGGTGATGGTGGAACACAGTGGTACAACTTGGTTTATGCTGACAACAACAACACACCCCTGGACATGGAAAGACCGATAGAATATTGTGGTCCATTGACCACTAAGAGATATGAATGGAGGGAAAAATCCTTTTATTTCACAAAAACAAATGTTACAATGAACCCCTCCAACAACTCCCTTTCCTACTCATACATAGATCTCTTAAGGCTCTCTTGGATGGAAGAGCTCTCATGGCTCAGCTGATGATGAAGGAAGCTCCTCTAGCCCTCCTTAAATAGGCATGGTTAGAGGTGTCATGTTTGACACAACTCTCACTAATCCCCCACCTACCAAATGAATTTTCCCATGGCTGCCACCTACCATGGACTTATCCCATGGCTGCCGCCTACCATGCTATTAGGTGGGGTTGGTTCACCATCCACCTTTGACATCAATGGTGGATAGCAACTAGAAAATAAATCTCCATCAATTCCCCCCTCCATATACAATCTTATGGGGAATATGCAAAGTTTTATCTTCTCTTGAGGAACCAAAATTTTCAACATATCCATTGGGTTATACTTTGTGTGGATCTTCACAAGTTTTAGTAGATGGAGATCCATAACTTCGCGTATCCAATGATAGCGAATGTCGATGCGCGTCAACTGGGAATGGTACCTAGAGTTCTTGATCAAGTCCGAATCCATTTTAATATTGTAATAAACCATGTACTCCTCCTGGATGAATCCAAGATATTGTAGAAAACTCTTTAGCCACAAAATATCCTTTCTAGCTTTCTAAGTAGTAATGTACAATGCTTCTATCATCGATAAAGCAACACACTTCTGCAACCTTGACTACAATGATACAACTCCTCCTGCAAAAGTATAAATGTATCCTAATGTATAATTACTTATATCAGGATTTCAACCATATATTCATTGGAATATCCCTACAAGATAAGTTCATATCCCCCATAGCACAAACATGGATTTAAATTACCTTTAAGGTACCTTTGAATCCATTTGAAAGCATTCCAATGTTTCTTCCTGAGATTAGAGAGAAACTGGCTCACGATTTCCAACTCCATGGGAGTATGGTATCATCTCCATCGCCTCAATTTCTTCCTTTGACGACGAGCTTGAAATCTTACTCAAATTCAAATGTTCGGGAAGAGGAATGATCAAAGGTTAGGCTTTGTCCATTTTGAAATGTTTTAGAACACGTTCAACATACTTCTCTGGAGATATCCATAACAACTTCATCTTTATGTCATGAATGATTTTCATCCCCAAAATCTGTTGAGATTATCCGGAGTCCTTCATATCAAAAGACATGGATAACTCCTTCTTCAACTTGCAAATATTCTCTTCATCACACCCAATGATCAACATGTCATTAAAAAAATTATAAGTGAAACAACTTACCATCTTGTTTTCTTTGGATGTAAAAAAATCGGCCCACATGTGTCCTCTTGTATCCATGACTTACCGTTAATGAGTCAAACTTCTTGTACCACTGTCTAGGATCCTATTTCAGTCCATATAAACTGCAATTCAATTTGAAGATGAGTTTTTCTTTTCTAGAAACATTGAAACCTTAAATATTATATATATATATATCCTCAAAGAGGTCTCCATGAAGAAAGGTTATCCTTAAATCCATCTATTCAAGCTCCAAGTCTAAGATAACTACCAATCCAAAAATAACTCTGATTGAATTCATCTTCACGACATGTGAAAATATATCATCAAAGAAAAGTCCTATCTTCTGAATAAATCTCTTGACAACTAATCAATATTTGTGCTTGACCTCTTTTTTGCTACCATCCTTCTTTAGCCTGAACACCCATTTGTTCATTAGTTCCTTCTTACCTTTGGATAATTCTACCAAATCGTACTTTTGGTTCTTCATCAATGACTCCATATAATCCTCCATTTCATACAGCCACATGAGTTTTTTGGAATGAGGCACTGATTCCTGGTATCCTTATGGCCCCCCTCATCAATCAGAAATAGGTAATCTGACTCTGAATATTTTTTTTTGATGGAATCCTTCCTAGTGAAGATCTTAAAACCTGTGAAATGTTAGGTTCAAGAGGAAAAACATCCCCAAGATTCGACGATGGTTCTGAAACTTATTATACAAAGGATTGAGTCTTCCCTACTCAATATCCTCTTCCACTACCTCCTAGTCCACTGCCGATGAGAACTATTTCACCTCATCTTCTTCATTGACAGGTGGTGCTGGAATGGGTGTTGGATTATGAATTCAGTCTACGACACTTTCCCTTTCAGACATTATACGATTTTGAATGTCCTTGATCATCTAGTTCTCATAGAAGATTACATCTCTGCTTTTAATCACCTTCTTCTCTTTCAGGTCCAAAATATTTTATCCAAACTCCTCATCTTCATAGTCGATGAAGATACATAGAGTACATTTCATGTCAAGATTCTACCTAAGCTCCTTGGATACATGTGAAAATTATAAACATCAAAATACTCATAAATGAGAGTAAGAGTTATGTTTATATGAATATCTATTCTATGTGATCTCAAAATTCAGTGGGTGAAAGGCCCTGTCATGGGCGCTTTCAAATGATGTTCGGTTTCGGGTTACTTAGGTGCAACTGAGTGGCTGACCAAGGTCGTCTCTCAAAGGAGGAAGTAAATTAAAACAACCTCTTAAAGGTATTATAAAAATAAAATAAAATATAATTAAAACACTACTTTAAAGGATGGGGGGTTATCATTTATAATACTATAATAAGTTTACTGGAAGAAGACTGCATTTTTTTTATTTTGAAATGAAACTTGATTAACAAAGCACAACGAGATAATGTTTTTTAGAAAACTATTTTTAGAAAGTGTCATAGATCAAACTAAACCTCTTCATTTAACTATTAATCATTATAATTTAAATTAATATCAACTTAATTATAAACCCCTAATTTTTTAACCCTCTAACCCTATGAGAGTTAACTTAACCACAAAGATGAAATTACTTAAACCCTAGGCTAGCTTCAGAACACGCAATCGCAACACCCTACTTTGATTGTTGTTGTAAGGTTAGCTTATGGTTAGTGGTTAATTAGATCACATATCCATTCTGTAAATGAGGATGAATTATGTTTAGATATTATATTTGAACTCTACAAATTTATCCAGTGGGGTCTTGTATTACCGATTAAGATCGTGCTCTCACAATTTACACAAAATATCAACCTCGCGTGTTTTTGTGTTAATTGTTCAATTTGTTTATTAGTTTATTATAATTTAAAAAGTCAATTCATGGATAAAATTAAGTGAATTACACTAGCTTAATGATTCAAGATAATTAAGTTAAGAGGGCAGAAGATAGATCGATCACTAAGAAAACTACTCTTCCATGGGCGGTGTGGTCATTGTGGAGATGTTTTGCAGAAGCAAAGGATTGAAAGGGTAGAACCCAATATAGTCTCCACTATTTATTCGCACACAATTGTGAAGATTAAGATAGAATGAAAATGGAATAACACAGAACAGTAATTGAAGAAAAATTCAAGATACTAACATTAATGAAAAGAAATACATAGAGAAGGTGGGAGAAGAGAGCCTTTTTTGAAGAGATGCTTGCACAAAGCCTTATTTATTCTAAGAGTTGTGAGGGGCTCCCAAGATACACCCTTTAGGACAAACCTTCCCAAATCCTTGACCAGCCCTCCCAAAGAGTGAAAACATCCTTTAAATAGAGTTGGGGAGGGCTAGGGTTACAAAACATTTTTTAATGTAAAAGGGAAACTCGTCCAAATTGTTTAATCCCACTTGAAATGCATAGTTGACCGCAAAAACGAGCTTATTATATATAATTATAGTATTATTATTTGTTCATAATCATATCCCCGAGATTCCCTCATAATTTGTGCCCAATAAAATCCCGAATGAAGAAGATACGGCCCAAATGGTGAAGTGATGTCCAATTTGGATAGTTCAGTACAACTTTGTCTTCATGGCCCATTTACTCCACTCGAATGCACGATCTAGATCCCATGTCATGAATATAATTTGTTTCCCATTAAGTCAGGAACACAATTACAAAATATTAAGTCAAAATAATTTACATAAAAATATTTATACCCGAAATACTACATTGAATTTTAAATGGGTAAAACTGGAATTTTCATCAAATTTGCAAATGAATGATCTAATCCCAAATATTCCATAATTGAACATATTTAGAATAATGTGAGGAAATTATATCACTAATTATCAATAAAATATTCAAAAAAATAGTATTTTATCAACTCCCCCACACTTACCCTTTTTCACTTCTGGGCAGAACCTCATATCAAGTAAACATCAATATCAAATCAAAACAAATTTTAAAACACATATCCTTGAGATCCAACAATTCCACACCAAGAAAAAAAAGATATCATGCTTCATAAAAAACAATTATTTCAAATTCTTAATTTATATCATTCAATATATTTCCACTTCATTTGTCCTCCCATGCACACAAAACACTTACCTCACTTTCATTTTCTCTCATCACAAAAATGCCAATTTTTCAGCAATGTCTTTCTCATCCAAACTCATACAAGGGTCACCAATGGATTTATAAATTCCTACATCACCACCCTATGTGATTCAAGGACATATGTTTGTCATGAAGACTTTTTAGGGTTGTTTTTTGGATTTTGTTTGGTAGGATTTAGATGTGAAAAATTCTTAGGATGAATGAGGAGGGATTGACTCTTTTTGAAGAAAAAATGAAATAATATAATTTTCACTTAAATATGGTCTCCTCATAAATCCCCTTATAATCAATTCATGTTAATCATCATGAAAAATAATGTAATGTGCACACCATTAAAAATCTCAGCATTAAAAATGTCAATCTTCTCAAACTTTATTTTCTTGAAAGCTCCAGATAGGAACAACTTTCTTTATTTATTAGAAACTCCAGAAAGGCACAAATTTCAATATAATGTTTTTCTTCAGCAGAAAACATGTCTCTTAGGAATTTAATTTTCCACCCAAATTATCAAAAAATGTGGTAGTACAACATAATACAGATTCCCCCACAGTTAAGTTCAACTAGATTATGCAATTTCACCTCAAGAGTTGGTTGGATAGGGAAAATTGGCTTGTAATGTGGAAAACCTAACAGGATGTTCATGGATTATTAGGGATAAAAGGATTAAATGTTCAAGGTAGGCCATTATAAAAATGATTCTTTGAAATATGGGATTTAATACCAAACAAATACCTCAATCATTTAAAACATATGTACCTCAAACCCTCAAGTTTTTACAGGAATAAATAAAATTATGTTTAAATCAAGCATGGTCTGGTTCTCTCATGAAATGATGTAAATGTGAAGAATATGAAAATAATGGTCCATAAGTCTCACAAGAAAGTGATTTAAAATATAAAGACAGTGATATGTGTCATGGGATTCAAAATTAAGAGTACTTTTCATGAAATTAATAAATATTTGAACTTGAAACTATGTCATTTTCAACATTCATTTAAGCTCAGTTTCATGGGATAAATTGTTTCACTTATTGATATGTATTTCAAAATCATGATGAGAATAATTTCAGCTCAAAATATTCAAAAACACACCAAAAAATTGAAAAATAAACACACAAAATTTGAAAAACACATTTTTTTTGGTTTACTAAAGATCATTGAAAAATATGAAAACAATTGAAATTACTAAACTAAAAGGTTCCCTCCCCCACACTTAAAATATTGCATTGTCCTCACTGTGAACCCATGAGATGATATATGCACATGAAATGTATAATTTTAAATAGGACAAAGAATAAAGAAGTGAAAGGGTTAGGAACAACCTGATATGATCAAGTGATGATGGGGTCATATAGTGTGATAAAATCCACTGCATTAGTAGGAATTCCCTCAATGTATCTCTTAAAATGTTGCCCATTAACTATAAATCTCCTTCCAGTGTCCTCATGTGTGATCTCCACTACACCATAAAGAAAATATTAGATACAATTTAAGGATTTAACCACCTGGAACACAACTTACCTGACTTGAGCTTCAGTCATGAACTATAGAGTAAGAATTTCTCCCCAACTTGAAATTTACTTTTCTGGATAATTTTTTCATGAGATAATTTTGATTGTTCCTTATAGATCCTTGAGTTCTCATATAAAGACAATCAAATATTCTCAAGCTCTTGAATTTTCATCTTCCTTTGGATTCCAGCTTGGACAAAATCCATGTTGCATTTTTTTATAGCCCAATAAGTCCAATGCTCAAATTCCATAGGGAGATGACACGCTTTCCCAAAAACAATCCTAAACGGGGATATACCAATGGGTGTCTTATATTCTATCCTATAAGCCCACAATGCATCATCCAAGCAGTTGCTCCAATCTTTCCTATTCAAATTCACAATTTTCTCCAAAATTTGTTTCAAATCACAATTTGAAACCTCAGCCTAGACATTTGTTTGGGGGTGTTATGGTGTTGAGGTCTTGTGTGTCACTCCATACTTCCGAAGAATGGAAGAAAGATTCCGATTGTAGAAGCATGCCCCTTGGTCACTGATGATGGCCTTTAGTACTCCAAACCTGCAAAAAATATGTGCTTTGACAAAGTCCACAACAACATGAGAATCAGCAGTCCTAGTGGCCTTAGCCTCCACCCATTTACTCACATAATCAACAATAACCAAAATATATAGAAATCCAAATGAACTAGGAAAAGGACCCATAAAATCAATTCCCCACACATCAAAAATATCATAGAATAGTATGGGATGTTGGGGCATCTCATGAATCATAGAAATCTTTCCAGTGTGTTGGAAATGAGAGCATGACTTACAAAACACATGGGCAACATGGAATAATATAGGTCAATATAATCTAGAGGCTACAACTTTCCTAGATATCCATTGGGGTCCAAAGTGTCTACCACAAGCAAGTGTATGACAGAATTGTAAAACAGACTCAAACTCAAGATCATGAATACACCTCCTAATAACATGATCACTACACATGTGCCAAAGGTATGGATCATCCCACACATAATACCGAGACTCAATTTTTAATTTTTGGACATGATTTTTCTTTAAATTTGTAGGGATTTCAGATGCAACAAGGTAGTTCAATAAATCAGCATACCAAGGATGCATACTTGAGATGGAATAAAGATGCTCATCGGGGAAAATGTCCTGAAGTGGTACCTAGTCCAAGATGTCATCCTATAGTGTGTGAGTAAGCCTACTCATGTGGTAATCCACTAGGATTTCTGACCCATTCTTGTCCTTTATCTCAATATCAAATTCCTGAAGAAAGAGAATCTATCGGATAAGCCTGGGCTTTGTGTCTGGATTCTTTAAGAGGTACCTTAGAAATGCATGGTCAGTAAAAAAACTACTTTAGAGCCCAATAAATATGAATATAATTTATCTAAATAAAATATGAAAGAAAGAAACTCATTTTCCATGTTTGTGTAGTTTGATTGGGATGAATCCAGTGTCCTCGATGCATAGTCAATCATATGTGAACGTCCCTCCAACCTCTGAGATAAGACATCTCCGACCACAAAATTGGAGGCATCACACATAAGATCAAAAGGAATCTCCCACTGTGGGGGTTGTATGATCAGTGGAGTGGTCAAACACTTTTTTAGCTCATCAAAGGATGTCTTGCAAGAATCATCAAACACAAAATCAGATTCATTGTGATGTAATCATGACATAGGAAGAGCAATCTTAATAAAATCTTTGATGAAGCGCCGATAAAATCCTGCATTCCCTAGGAAAGATCTAACATCATGCACATATGAAGGATATGGTAACTATGAAATAATGTCTATATTAGATCTATCAACTTCTATTCCATGTTTTGACACTACATGCCCTAAGACAATGCCATGCTCTACCATGAAATTACACTTTTCAAAGTTTAGGACCAGATTCTTCTCAATACAACGATTCAACACCTTTCCCAAACTACTTATACATTCATCAAATGAGGATCCATACACTATAAAATCATCTATAAATACCTCCTTGCAGGTCTCAATAAAATTAGAAAAAATACTCACCATACATCCATGGAAGGTACTTGGGGAGTTGCAAAGTCCAAATGGAATCCTTCGGTAGGAAAACATACCGAATGGACAAGTGAATGTTGTCTTATCCAAATCTCCCAGAGTAATAGGAACCTGAAAATATCCAGAAAATCTATCCAAGAAATAGAAGTGTGTTTTCCCAACTAGTATCTCATGCATCTGATCAATAAATGGAAGGGGGAAATGGACATTGTGGGTGGATTGATTTAGTTTCCTATAATCAATACACACACGCCAACTGTTTTTCAACCCTCATTGGAACTAACTCATCTTTCTCATTTTTAACAACATTAACACCACTTTTCTTAGGCACAACCTGAATAGGAATCACCCACTGGGAATCTGAAATGGGATAGATTATACCTGCCTCGATAAAATTTTCAACCTCTTTTTTAACAACCTCCAAAAGTGTTGTATTGAGTCTCCTTTGTGGCTGCCTAACCAGTTTAGACCCATCCTCCAAAAGAATCTTATGCATGAAAATGGAGGGGCTAATACCTGATATGTCAGACAAGGTCCACCCGATTGCCTTAATGTTCTCCCTCAAAAGATTCAAAAGTTTTTCTTCATGTTTGAAAGGAAGATTATTAGCAATTATAATAGGTAATCTCTCTCCACTCAACAATTATTAGTATTTGAGATTTGGTGGAAATGGTTTTAGCTCCAACGAAGGGGGGTGGTGTATGGATGGAGACATTGATGGAACTAAAATATGTGCACAAAGAGCATTAGTATCAGAATAGAAATAATCATAATCAAATAATAAATCATCAAATCCATCAGCATACTCAATAAACATCTCATAATAAGAGCTCAAATGATCAAAATCAGAATATGAATCTATTTCAAAATCAAATCTAAGAGATTATTATTCATTAGAAATAGTAGTGGAAGTACTCTTAGACATAAAAATAGAACCAATACTCATAATCTCCCTATGCATAGGATAATCAAATTCCATGGGGTTTTTATTTGGTGGTTCAAAATGGGAGATAAAAAATGCAGAATTGTCCTCTAAGGGGTACTTCATGGAGTCCATAACATTAAATATCACAACTTCATCCCCAAACTCTATGGAAAGTGTACCATAATTAACATTTATGATAGTTTTTTCAGTTTTGAGGAAGGTTCTACCTAAGATAATGGGATCATGAGAACTTACCTGATCATCCTCTATGTTAGGAACATAGAAGTATATTGGGAAGATCATGTCTCCTACCCAGAAAAGTACATCCTCAAGGACTCCCGTTGGATATTCTATAGCTCTATTCACCAACAGCACCACTACTCTCATCATATTCAACTCACCAACCTACAAATAAGAGAATACAGAGTGAGGCATCACATTTATGTAAGCTCCTAAATCACAAAGTGCATCAGAAAAGTGTAAATCCACAATGGTGCATGGAATGGTGAATGTACCTGGATCCTTACACATTGATGGAATTGCTAGAGTTGTTGTAATGAGTGCTGACACATTTCTTCTAAGATTGATCCTCTCATTTACTTTGAGCCCTCTTCTATTGGGAAAATGTTCTTTTAATAATTTTTTATACCTTGGGATTTTCTTGATGGCTTCAAGTAAAGGGATGTTGATATAAACACACATGAATGTATCTAAAAATAATTTTTTTCATAGCCTCTTTACCCATATTTTTTGTTTTTACAACTCTATTTGGATATGGAAGGGGTTTAGGAGAAACATCATCAATATTTTTCTTACCTTTATCTTTCTCCTTGGATTTATCATCAATTAGTATGGAATGGGGATTCTCTAGAGTTAAGATGAATCCTGGAGGAATTTTAGGTACAAATGTATCAGTTGTTTGCTTCCCTCTTCTCAATGTCATGACACTGAAATTCCCCTTTGGATTTGGAGTAGGATGGGAAGGTATATTTCCAGAATTTTTACTTACAAGTTCATGGAGGGCAGTGGAAATCTAGCTCATTTGAGTCTTCAACTACCTCAGCTCTGAACTTTGACTCTTCATCTCATTCTGTTGATTAAGAACTATTTTTTTTTTCAAAATATCATTAGTATTAGAATCTACCTTTGATGGGGTATTCCCTGGTTGTTGTCTTGTTGATGTTTGGGCTTCAAATCTCTTTTGGGGTTGTTGGAAACCCTGCTAGTAAGGTGGAGGTTACTGGATGTTTTGTTGAAAGGGGGGGCCTTTGCTATTGTCCAGAGCCATACCTCATGTCTGATTGATCCTTCCACCCTTTTTTGTATGTTTGTGTAAAGGAATAAAGCTTATTTTGGGGATATGGTTGATGCTGCTGATATGTTCGCCCGGGAAACACTGCTGCATAATCTTCTGTTTCTTATAGTTTGGCGAAACAGTCAGTTGGGTGGCATGTCTTATTGAATATTCCATAAGGCCTTGAAGGAGGGGGTTAGGATGTATTTTGTGATAAAACAATCTAGCTCACCATAGTGGTCAATTATTCCAACTTATTATCAATCAAATAATTTTCAAGAGAGGAAGGACTTACCTGATGTACTCCTCTAACACGTGGTGTATTTCGATCACCAAATTGTTGAGCATTTTGGCCCATTTTGTCAATCAATGCACAGGAAGCTACTAGTGTCTTGTCAACCAATGCTCTTCTAGTCGCGTCATCACCCATGAATCTCTCCAAATGTGTGAGTCCTTCATAGAAGTATTTGATGAGGAGTTGCTCACTAATTTGGTGATGTGGACATCTTGCACACAACTTCTTGAATCGCTCCCAGTACTCATACATTGACTCCCCTTGTGCTTTCTTGATCCTCAATATCTCCTTACGAATGGAAGTGGTTCTTGATGCTGGAAAAAATTTCTACAAGAAAAGACATTTCAAATCGTTCCAACAAGTTACATCTTCAGGTTGTAAATAATACATCCAGTCTTTTGTAGCTCCATCAAGTGAAAACGGGAATGTTCTTAGTTTGATTTTACCTTCAGAGACATTTCTTGGTTTAAGGGATGAGAAAACGACATTAAATTCTTTTAAATATTTATTTGGATCCTCATCAAATAATCCATGAATCATTGGAATAAGATGAATTAACCTAGATTTCAGTTCAAAGTCCGATTCGAGATTTGGGTATGCAATACAATTTGGTTGATAATTAATATCAGGTGCAGAAAATTCTAGAATGGTCCTATTAAGTTCATTTCCATTATTTTAAGCCATTGGTTCTTGTTTTATGGTTTAATTTTAATTGCTTCTAATTTCAATGTTCTGATAGCGGAGGAATTTTCCAACAGGTTGAATGTTGAAACTTCCCATAGACTGAGAAAAGCCTGATTCGAGCCCTAAGGGTGCGTTCAATCTCATGGTCATGATCTAAGAGATATTTGGGATTAGTTCGTGTCATAAATAAATGAAAGGTAAGAAGGAAATGAAGAAATGTGGACCATAATAAAAATAAAATAATTTTGAGTTGGTTCGATAAAAATAAATGAAGAGAGTAAGAGAAAAAAACATAATAAAGGGGAAAGATGAAATAAAGAGGAGAAGAAAAGAATTAAATTAAAAAAATACCTATAATTATTTGAATAAATTACTTGCCTCCCTAGAAATGACACCAATTTTTAAGGTTCTATAATGGACGCTTTCAAATGATTTCCGGTTTCGGGTTAATTAGGTGCACCAGAGTGGATGAACAAGGTCGTCTCTTAAAGGAGGAAGTAAATTAATACAACTTCTTAAAGGTATTATAAGAATAAAATAAAATAGAATTAAAAAACTTCTTGAAATGATGGGTATGGGGTTTTTCTATCATTTATAAAATGAGAAGAAGTTTTTTGGAAGAATATTTCATTTTTTTGTTTTTTATTTTGAAATGAAAGTTGATTAACAAAGCATAACGAGAGAATGTTTAAAAAAAATATTTTTAAAAAGTGTAATTGATATAACTCCACCTATTCATTTACTTATTAATCATTATAATTTAAATTAATATCCACTTAATTAGTATCCCCTAATTTTCTAACCCTCGAACCATATGAGAGTTAACTTAACCACAAAGATGAAATTACTTAAACCCTAGGATAGCTTCGGAACACGCAATCGCAACACCCTGCTTTGATTGTTGTTCTAAGGTTAGATTATGGTCAATGGATAATTAGAGCACATATCCATTCTGGAAATGAGGATGAATTGTGTTTAGGGATTATATTTTAACTCTACAAATTTATCCCGTTTGGTCTTGTATTACCGATTATGACCGTGCTCTCCCAATTTACACAAAATCTCGACCTCGTGTGTTTTTGTGTTAATTGTTCAATTGATTTCTTAGTTTTTTATAATTTAAAAACTTAATTCATGGATCAAATTAAGTAAATTACAGTAGCTCAATGATTAAAAATAATTAAATGAATAGGGTAGAATATAGATCATGCACTAAGAAAACTACTCTTCCATGGGCGGTGTGGTCATTGTGGAGACGTTTTGCATAAGAAAAGGATTGAAAGTGTAGAACCCAATATCGTATCAACTATTGATTCCAACCCAATTAAGAATATTAAGAGAAAAATAAAAGGTAATAATTCTGAACATTAATTGAAGAAAAATTCAAGATACTAACATTAAAGAAATGAAATAAAAAGAGGCGGTGGGAGACGAGAGCCTTTTTGGAAGAGATGCTTGCACAAAGACTTAATTCATCCAAGAGTTGTGAGGGGATACCAAGAGACACCCATTCGTCCACACCTTCCCAATTCCTCTACCATACCTCCCAAAGAGTGAAAAAAAATCTTTTAAATAGAGTTGGGGAGGGATAGGGTTACAAAACATTTTTTAATGTAAAAGGGAAACTCGGACAAATTGTTTAATACCAATTTCACCACATAGTTGACCTCCAAAACACGCATATTATCTAGCCTTCTAGAATAATTATTTTTTCATAATCATGTCCCCGATCTTCCATCAAAATTTAGGACCAATACAAACCTAGATGAAGAATATACGACCCAAATGGTGAAGTGATGTCCAATCTGGATATTTCAATCCAACTTTGTCTTCATGACCCATTTACCACGCTCAAATGCACGATCCAACTCCCATGTCCAAAATATAATTTGTTTCCCTTTAAGTTAGGAACACAGTTACAGAATATTAAGTCAAAATAATTAAAGAAAATATTTATTCTTGGAATATTATAATGAATTTAAAAAGAGTAAAACTGGAATTTTCATCAAATTTGAAAATGAATGATCTAATCCCAAATATTCCATAATTGAACATATTTAGCATAATGTGAGGAAATTATATCATTTATTATCAATAAAATATTCAAAAAAATAGTGTTTTATCAGTGGGACCTATGGAGATCTGTTGATGAGGTAGCATGAAACTTGAATAGCTTCTCCCCATAATGGATTAGGGATCTTAGCCAAAATCATTGTGCTTTTGACCTTCTCCAGGATAGGTCTTTTCATCCTTTCTATAAATTCATTGTGTTTTGTGGTGCTTAGGACCATCATAGCTTTTTGGATTCCCTAACTCCTATAATATGCATCAAATTCCCTAGATCTGTACTCTCCTCCATTGTATGAATGAAGACACTTCAACTTTCTTCTAGTTTCACGCTCCACCATGGCCTAGAACGTCTTGAAGTAGTCCATTACTTTCTCCTTCATCCACATGAAGAATACCCACACCCTTCAATATGACTCATCAATAAAGGATATGAAATATTTGATACCTCCTAGTGAATCCACCTCCATGGGTCTGCATAAATTAGAGTGCACAAGATCCAACAACTCTGATTTCCTTGACAAAGCAGTATTGAATGAGACTCTGTAATACTTCCCATACAAGATGTATTTAAAAGGATCAAGTGATGAATCTTTTTAAATCCTTATTTACTACTTCTTCATCAAGGTAGATAAAACTCTCTCACTCATGTGGCCGAGTATCCTATGCCACATATTGGATGACATCTCTCCTTCCACCATTTTGAGGCAGTCTGCACATATCTTCACTTGAGTTTGGCACAACATACCAAATATGTTTCCTCAAGCAATGATGATGGATCCTTTTAACATCTTCCATGATCCATTGCTGAAGATATTTTCATACTATTTTCTATCAAAGGTTATACCTGATATTAAGTTGATTCAAAGTCTTGGAACATGCCAAAAATCCTTTAGGGTGATTGTGTATACAATTTTCGTCTTAGCTTGGATATCAATCATGACAAAAATCTCCGCCGAACTGGTATTTCCCATCTTTACTACACCAAAGTCAACAACTTGATAAGTCAAGAAATACTCATGATGCGGAGTGAAATGGTACGATGTTGTAATATCAACCACCCATTCTTTGTCTTGGCCTAATGTATAAAGGAATGCATCTTCATCATCTTCAGAAAAAAAGTGTGATTTATTTGGAAACTGTCATGTGCATGTCTCCATTTCCTTTTTTTCAGTTGATACTTGGACACTTTTTTTGTATTAACCTTTGACATTTCTTCTTCATGTGACCCCTCATGCCATAATTATAGCATGTTTATGATGTTCTCCTTCCATCTATAGACCTGCATTGGCTTTGGCATCTGTTTCCGAACCCTGAACAACCTCCCATGGATGGTCCCTCCATATAATTTCAATTATGAAAACATTGGTGCAGAATCTAGAATAATAGAGCTCACTGTTGCGTCCAAAAAGAAAAAAATGGTGGAATCGACTCCTGGATCATCGAAACCGAACACTGATTGATCAAGATATTATTAAAACAGTATCAACGGCCGAGATCGTCTGATGACGTAATGATGACATGGCACTGACATGGCATGCCAATGTAGTTTTCGGAATTTCCCCAATATTTGGCTAGAAATTTTGCCCTCCTGGAAAAAGACCTTCTTCTCTAGCAAGGGGGTACTGTAGCACTTGATGTTTTGCCGAAGTTTGACCAAGCACAGGAAGCTCATTTTAGCTCTATTTGAAACAACGTTTGCACCGTTGAAATTGGATCAACATGAACTTTTGAAATCTGCCTTCAAAATAGGATTCTAAGCAACATAAATTTTTCAATCATAAAAAAAACTCGACTGCTCACCGCCGTTGCACCGGAAATCCCTCTGATACCACTTGTTGTGGTTCCCTGACCACTAAGAGAGATGAATAGAGGTAGAAATCATGCATTTTGTTTCACAAAAAAAATGTTACAATGTACCCCTCCCATACATCCTTCTCTTCCTAGCACATGGAGCTCTCAAGGATATCATGGATGGAAGAGCTCTCTTGGATCAGTTGTTGATGAAGGAAGCTCCCCTACCCCTCCTTAAATAGGTGTGGTGGGAGGTGTCAAGTTTTACACAACTCCCACCAACTCCCCACCTACCTAAGGACTTCTCTCATGGATGCCACTGACCATGGACTTCTCCTAGGGCTGTCACCTACCATGCTATTAGGGGGTGGTTGGTGCACCATCAAAATTTGATAATAATGGTGGGAAGTAGCTGGAAACAAAATCTCCATCATAGAACTCGATGGTAAGAGACAACGGTCGTAGGTGACATTGGTGGTCTGTGGTGGTAGAGCTTGATGGTATCACACCACCTGTGGAAATTCCATAACATCATTGTGTGTTGTCCATGCAGCACTTCACAGTGACGTGTCATAGTGGCATGCATGTCTAAGTAGTCTTCTATTCCCTCCGCACACTCCATGTGCAATATTGTCCTCCTATTCCCTTCCCAAGATGGCTCTCCTCTCTCAGCACTCGGTAATGCTGAGTGACTTTTTTTAGGGTTGAGGACTATCCACGTGTTGAACACTTAATAAATTTTCAACCAAAAAATCATAAACAAAATCAAAATTTTAAATTTAACATTTTCATTTATTTTTATAGTTATTTTCCCTTCAAATTTACATTACCCACAATTTGATATAACCATTCATCATTTGGTAAAATTGATCAAAAATCATTAAAATAGTTATTTAAATACAATTTTTTCATGTAAAGTTTTTAAGAAACATTACTCAAACACACGTATATACATTTTTGTAGGCATATACAAATTAATAATTTTTTATATGGTTAACAAAATGGATAAATTTTTATTTTAAATAAAATGGATAATTAATATTAATTTACATATTATATATATATATATATTTAAAAAGAAATTATATATAAAAATATTATTAAATGTTTATTTATACAATTAAATTTATATATAAAATAATATAAAATTGTTTATATATATGTGTGTGTGTATATATATATTAAGGAATGTTTGGCCTTATATTATAAGATTAGCCAAAGCAACATTACACAAGTTGGGAGGAAAAACAAGAAAACCAGTAAAAGGGATCCCGACCACCACATAAATAGGTAAGAAAATGGGTAACACGAATACCTTTATTTCCAATAGAGGGAAACTCACAATATTATAGCATAGATTCCATGTGTAAGGGTTTTCTATAGTAGATCCAAAAACATAAAGAGCCCCTTCACCTCAATCTAAATCATTAACGATAATTTGGATATCATATGTTTTCTGCAATATATATGTATATATGTAATTTTAAATAACCAAAAAACACTACAACAAAAATGGGATTTCGCAGCACCACCCTTTAACAGTGCTAAAAAAGAAATGTTAAATGTATTCCTTTATCATTACTTTTTTTAGTGATTATAAAGGCACCCCTTTATCAATGCTTTTTTTAGTGTTATTAAAGGGACTCCCTTTATCAGTGCTTTTTTAGTAGCGCTGATAAAGGGGGTCTTTTTAGCACTTTTTTTACTAGTGATGATAAAAGGTATATTCAAATATTAAAAATAAAAATAAAATATTAATATATAAATATATAAATATTCTTGTATTGATATAAATTTAAAACATATTTTTTAAATATGATTTATATAAGTATAAATAGACATTTACACCTAATATATAATATATTTAGAGAAAATGGATTATAAAATAGTTAAAAACTATTATTAATTGAAAATGTGCTAATTATTATCAATTAATAATCATTTAATAACAATTTGAAGACACAAAAAATCAAAAAAAGTAAAAAAATATCTAAAATAAGTTGAAAACGTAACTCAAACTTCAAACAACCATACCATTTGATTTGGGTGTCTATTTGAGCTCTACCATATATCAAATAAATTCCTACAACGAGCTCCATGCACTGATGAAAAATTGGTGCCCTCCACCACATTTTTTTGTGGCAAAAAAATCTCTAAAAGGACTCCAAAATGGAGTTTTTAGTTGGGATACCAAACTTTTTTAACATTCGATGGAATTTCAGCCTTGTTTAAGGAGTTATTTTTCACTTTTTAGTGAAGACTAAATTTATTCCTTAGTATTAAATTTATATTGATATTATGGATTTGAAATTTTACCTTTTTTCATAATGTACTCTTATTTATAATCAAATATATAAAAATATATACACATTTTTTATATATTCACACATAAAAATTTAATTTTATAGATAAATAATTAATCATATTTACATATAAAATGTATTTCTCAATATATAAGCCTTATAAAAATAAAAAATAATATTTATTTTATTTAAAATACAAATATATGAATATTTATATTCCTATATAATATGTGTGTGTGCCTATATATATATATATTTGTGTGTGTCTATATTAAAATACTGATATATATAATTTATAGATTCTAATATATGAATATACATATTAATATATAATATATGTCAATATATATAATATGTATAATTATAATTATAGATAAATAGATATATATATAATATATACATGTGTATGTATGTTGTATATATGTATTTATTTATTTATTTATACGCACACCAATAAAACATATTTTATAAATATATTTGAAACTAATATTATAAATATATGTTAATATAAAAACAAATATATGGATAAAAAATATAACTATATATATATATAAATAAATACATATGAATATAAATAAATAAATATAACTAACTATATATATATTTATATACCTAAATATTTTTTTAAATAAATCTATATTAATATATCAATAAATATGAGTGTATATATATATAGATATATCATTAGAGGGAGAACAAAACAATATGGAAAAGTGGTAAAGGTGAAGTCACATAAGGGAGAGGTCTCAGGTCCAAATCCATGTAGAGGTAGGGGTGTGAAGGCGAGTTCAGGGGGTTCTAGAGCTGTTAAACGGTGGGGGGGGGGGTGTGCCTAACACTGTTAAAGGGGTGGTAGTGGCACGGATGTTTAGGGATTCCTATCATTTTTGAAAGGGGATCAACCGTTGTTAAAAGGGGGTGGGTCTACCCTCTGATTAACATAATTTGTTTAATTATTTTTTGAATTTTGTCACCGTTATTTTGAGTGCTAATAAAAGGGATACCCTTTTAATAGGGCCTCGATTATCATCACTTTTTTAAGGCTGATAAAAGTTTCTTAGCATTGATAAAAACCTATTTTCTAGTTTTAAAATATGAAAAATATTAATATTTTAACACCATAATATCTATATGAAACTAATACATGGATAAAAATTATGTCTCCATAAAAAAAGTAAAAGAAGAACCACTTAAAAAAGAATAAATTTCATTGAATGTTGAAAAATCTGGGTTTTCCAACTAAATATTCTGTTTTGGAGGCCTTACAAGACTTTTTTAGTTAGAAAATATAGAGATTGGGGTTCCCTTGGGTCTTGAAAATGATAAGATCTTCCATAGATTCAATTTCATATCTCATGGATTCTAAATGGAAATATAGCTCAAATAATTAATTAATATATTAAGATATTTTGAAAACATGACTTGATCTTCAAATGACCATAAATTTTGATCCAGATGTACATTTAGGATCCATAAGAGGCCTTTTAGGCCTTTTATTAGTGCTTTTTCAGCACTAATAAAATAAACCTTTTATCAGACCTTTTTTAGCACTGATAAAAGGGGAATTTAATAGTGCTTTTTTGAGCACTGATAAAAGGGATCCCATTTTAATATCACCACGATTATCAACACTTTTTTAGCGCTGATAAAATATTTTTTAGCACTGATAAAACCTTGTTTTGTAGTTATGAAATATGAAAAATGTTCATATTTGAACACCGTAATATCTATATGAAACTAATCCCTTGATATAAATTATGTCTCCCTAGAAAAATGACAAGAATACCCTCTTAAAAAAGAATAAGTTTCATCAAATGTTGAAAAATATGGGTATCCCAACTAAATACTCAGTTTTGGAGAACTTCCATGCCTTTTTTTACTTAGAAAATACATAGATTGGGGTTCCCTTGGTTCTTGAAAATGAAGATATCTTCCATATATTTTATTTCATATCTCTTGGATCCTAAGTGGACATCTGGATCAAATGTTATGGATTTTTTGAGGTTCAAGTCACGTTTTCAACTTATCTTATAATATTAATTAATTCATTAATTTTTTCTATCACAAAATTGTTATTAAATAACTATTATTAAATTCTAATTTATAAAATAATAATTAATATTAATTTTTAATTATTTTTAAACCTTTTAACTAAATAAATTATATATTAAGTGTCAATACATATTTAGTATCATATAAATCAAATTTAGGAAAAGATATTTCATATATTTCAATATATATATATATATATACTAATATGTGATTTTTTATAATTTATATTTTTTATAAAGGTCCTATTTTATTATCTCAATGAAAAATGATGATAAAGGGAACCTTTATCAATGCTAAAAAATCATAGATAAAGGCTAAGAAAACACTTATAAAGCTGGTCTTTATCGATGCTAAAAAAAACACTAATAAAAACCAGCCTTTATCAATGCTTTTGTAGAATTCATAAAGACCTCATTTATCATTTCTTTTAGTTAGTGCTGATAAAAGTACCACCTTCATTAGTGATTTTTTTATACTTGAAAAAATGTAGTGCTTAATGTGCATGAATATATTGTAACGATGTTGGTATACTTCCTGAAACACAAGTTAGAAGTGTTTGGAGTTTTCATTCAAGGAAAAGCTTTGGTGGTCAAGGAAACAGGTTATAAGGTGAAGTATATGAGATCAAAAATGGTGGTGAGTATACTAGAAGGACTCTACAAAAAGAAACTGTGTTTACAAGTATTTTATTTAGTAGTGGTTTTCAAAACCAATAGTAAATTTTTAGTTGTTATTTATTTAGAAGAAGCTTTAGAAAACCATAGCTAATTCAAAATGATTTTTTATTTAGTGGTTGTTCATTTCCCTGTGACTTAAACCTCCACTAAATAATAAGTGGCAACATTTAATTTTTTTAAAATATTTTTTCCTTTTAAACTTTTAATTATATATTGTTTATTGTTTATTTAGTATTATTATTATTATTATCTTTATTTTTTTTATTATGTTCTGATTATTATTATTATTCAGAATTATGTATTAATTGTTATAATTCTTTATTTAATAAGAAAAAATATTATTTATTTAAAATTTTAAATAATTATGGATGATTAGTTAATATTTTTTATTGTTTAAATTTAAAATTTTAAATATTTTCTAATCATTTCTTACTAAAAATTAATTTTAAATATTTTTTAAATAAATTTATTTATATTTTTCTATATTTATATATTTTTATATATGTTATGTGGGTATATATATAATTATATGCATATCTTTGTGTGTGTTCATAGTTATATATGATATATTATATATTATAAATTATTTATTTTTATATATTTAGATATATTATGTGGGAATACATATATATCTTTATGTGTGTGTGTATTTTTGCATATTTATATGGGTTTTTATTTATATTTATATTTATATTTGTATGTAATTTTCTTTATATATATATATATATATATTTGTGTGTTTGTATTTATATATATTTATGTATATTTATTTATTATTATTAATATGTAAATATATATATATATATATTTGTAAATATATTTATATATTTATATTTTTATAGATAATTATACTTATTTATTTACATTAATTTATATTTATATATAATTATATATATTATGTAGGTATATATATATACTAATATATTTAATAATATATATAGAGATATATGTATATATTATATATTTCATAAAAATTTATTTATGTAAATATATATTAAAAAATATTGATATATATATTTATGAATATTTATACACATTAATATATATATATATATATATATATATATTTATTTGTAAATTTATAATAAATAATAAATTTAATAAAATAAAAAAATAAAAAACCTTTTTAAATATTTTGTGGTGGTTTAAACTGTTGTTAAATACCATTTTTGAAAATATTCCCTACACTCAAATACAAGACACTATTATAAATCATTACACAACACTTATCGATTGTTTAAATCGCCACTAAATACCAAAAAACTACTGTTAAACCTGTTTTTCTTGTATTGGGAATTTCAGGTACTACGAGAGACACAAATGACTACGATATGAAAAAACAGTTCATGGAATGCCTGATATGTTTGAAACGATGAATCAAACATTTATGGAAAGAACACGGAGCTTACAACTGTATTAACTATATAACGGTTTTTTTATTATTTATAAATTCCATTTATTTTTTAATTTTAATTATCCTAATATCTAAACATATTTATTTCTTTAATTATCCCTTATATATATATTAAAATGTATACTATATATTTATTTTGAATGGTTTTTCATTATTTATAATTTTTACATATTCCCATTAATGTTTTCTTCCCCAATTTTTTTCATATAAACATTTTTTTTCATTTTTTTCTTTTTGTTTCATTCCAATAACTTTTTTTCCTTTTTTGTATTCTAAAGGTGAATATTAAATACCCTCAAAGGCCATTCATATTTAAGGTTTTAAATTTTTCTAATATGTATAACACCCCAAAAATACACAATAAATAGAACCACCATTATTTTATGTCTTTTTTTAAATAAACATTTTCTTCATCCACATCAGTTATATTTCATTATTCTATGTCTTTATAGTGTATTTTGAAGGAACTAAAAACAAACCATTCATAGTAATGTTTTTATGTTTTTTGAAAACAAGTGTAACACCCCCATTATAAATAGCACTGGGGATGTGAAAGAGAAGGAAGGGCAGTAAAGTTCATGGCTCTAGTACAGAGGGGGGAGCGTGGTAATAAATTCGAAAAGATATAGGACATGGAGAGGAATAAAATTACAAGGAGTAGGAGATTCATGGGATTGGGGTGGGTGTATAAAGGGTAAACCATCTTCCATTGATACTTGACTTGAAGAAGTCCTATGAAAACCCAATGAAGGTTCAAGAAAGACATCTTCAGTTTGGGAATAATGAGCAATATTTTCTTATTATTCCCATGAAGAATATGTCTTTCATGAGACTTATTGGGGTTATAATAGGACTTTTTTAAGTGAATTACCAAGGTGAGATGGTGTCCCCTTTCATCCCCCACCCCACTACCATGAACCTCCTCCTCCTAACAATTTTCATCCACATAGTGCTCTTCATTCTTCACAGTTTTCCCTTTCTATCCTCCTGATGTTCTAGTACATGGTGTTCCATAGGATCAATCATAGAGTAATGGCTATCACCAGACCCACCCCAACATTCTTCCAGGACTACCCAATGCCACAAGGATGTCAACTACTGGTGTGATAACATGTATCTCACTCTCTCCTATTAGGGATCTGCTCCATCTTCCCCAATGCCCATATGTTTTACCTTTTTTACCGACACAATATGATTCCAAGTGTGTTGACCTATGCATATGAACTATTTATTTTAATTAAAATAACCATTTTCCTTAAATATTACATTATTTTGATTTTTATAGTTTTGTTTTGATACAATAATTTATTAAAATAAAAGGAATGGTTTTAATTTATCTTCCATATTATTGTTAAATTTTTTAAAATAAAATAAAATTAATTACTCTATAATATAATTCTCCACCATAATTTCTATCAAAATGAGACCAATAATGATATGATTCAAATAATATAAATAATTTCTAATTTCTCCACCACCATCTCTTTTGATTTAATTTAATATTGACAAACTCAAAATCCAACACACCGCATTTTTCTTGAAAAGATCATTAGTATATAGTGGGTGATTTTGGAGTGTTTGATTTGGGTTAGGGTTTCAGCGTTTTCTGACTCACATGACGTTTCTCCGTGGTGTCTCGTGCTGGATCGAATTCACAAATTGAAGCAACATATTTTTCTAACTATAAATACATAATTAAAAAAATATTTATATATGGTTTGATAAAATATTTTATTTTTTAATTTTTTATGTATATATTTTAAATGTGTTGAATATATAAATGGATTTTTTTTTCAAATGAAAAAAATGAAATTGATAGATTTTTTTTAAAAAAACTTCTTTTATATAATTTTTTTTTAAAATTAATTTATTGGGACATATATTTTGTATAATTTATCATTTTCCGTAAACTTTGTAAAACATTTTTTAACATAATTTCTAATGCATATTTGAAAAATAAAAAAATGAAATATTTTACAATATCAAATGCAACCTAAAATTTCTATGCTAAATATGTGAGTGGTGTTTATTTTATCCTACTGTTAAAATGTACATTTCACCATACATCCAATATCATTTACTCCCCTCAAATAGAGATGGTGGTAAATAAGATAAAATAAGAATATATTTTAATGAAGATAACCATCATCTCACATGTAGTTTAAATTAGATAGTTTCTTCTGGAAATATATGTGTCAAACAATGGTTCCATCTTAATGCCAATTTTTAGGGATATAAAAAGTTTATTTACAATAAAAAAATCATATTTAAGTTTACATTTATTTATATAAATATATACTATATATTTAAACAACTACACATATAGATGGGTGTCTATTATTTATATTAATATTAATATATTAATAATAATCACATGAAAGTGTATTAATATACAATTTCATACACTACTACACGTAAAAAAATTGCTAATAAATACCCCTTTATGAGAACTATTTTAGCACGGATAAAGGCCAACCTTTACTAGCACTCAAAATAGCGCTGATAAAGCCCTATCTGGTTGCAATTTTCTGTTAATATTACAACACACCAAAAAAACATGTAATTTCAAAATATTCTATATAAATTTAATTAACATCATGAATACAAAAATATATATCCACGGTATATACAAAAAAAACTGCTATATACATTTAAAAAATGTTTTATATAATTACATTTACAATTATCCAACAAACAGTTAAAAACATTAATGTTTCATATTTTGACATCCATGATCCCCTCTCAAAACTATCCCCTCATGGTATGAGTTTCTAAAAAAAATTTCCCAACTAGAGAAAAAGACTCCGCCTATATAAGAAAACAAATATTACATTATTAATACTATAAAGAAATTAATTAAACATTAATATGAAAGAATATATTAATAAAATGTCAATTTTTTTTAAAAAAAAGACACATTTCGAGTTATAGTGATCACACCATTCATCATATTGAGGTGGAGTTGATTCCTACAAGTCATAAATGAGTTATGGATCAGTGTCCTAAAATATCAAGACAATATGAATGTTTTTTCTTAGTTATGAGTATGTCACTTCTTCTATTACTAAAATTAATATCAAATTTAATTAATGAAACATTTGGAATTATACCAGTCACACCATGTGTCAGATTGAGGTGAGGTTGATTCCTACCTATCAAAAATTACAGATGGTTCATTTTCTTAATGTATCAAAACAATCTGAGAGCTTTTTCTTGGTTTTCATTTTGTTAGTTTTATTTTTTTTTCTAAAATGTAATTTCAAACTAGAAACATGCATTTTGAGTCATACCGGTCGTATCATGCATCAGTTTGATGTGACAATGATTCACACACGTCATAAATGACTTATAAATTATTTTACTAAATTATCAAGACAATCAGAGTGCATTTTCTTGGTTTTCAGTGAGTGACATGTTTTGTGCTAAAATGTCAATTTTAAACTGATAACAAACACTTTTACTCATACCGGTCACACCATGCGTTGGATTGAGGTGTGTTTGATTATTACAGATCAAAAATGACTTATGGATCATTTTCATAATGTATCAAAATACTATGAATTCATTTTCTTAGTTTTTAGTAAGTCACTGGTTCTTTTTTACTTAAATTAACGTCAATTTTAAATAAAAAGACACATTTGGAGTTATATCGGTCACACCATGAGTCTTATTGAGGTGGGGTTGATTCCCACATGTCACAGATGACTCATAGATCATTTTCCAAAATTATCAAAACAAACCAAATGCATTTTATCAGTTTTCAGTATGTCACTTATTCTTTTTACTAAAATTAATGTCAATTTTAAATAAAAAGGGACACTTTGAGTTATACTAGCCACACTGTGTATCATAATGAGGTGAAGATGATTCCTAAACATCAAAAAAATTAAATACAGAAAAATTTCCTAAAGTATCAATACAATACGAATGTGTTTTCTCTATTTTCAGTATACTGGTTTTGTTTATTTTACAAAATGTCATTTTAAACTAGAAACATGCATTTTGAGTCCCAACGGTCATATCGTGCATCAGGTTGACATGAGACACTTCATACATGTCAAATCATTTCTTATTCATCTATATCTTAAATTATCAAGACAACTAGAGTACATTTTCTTGGATTTCAGTGAGTGATACTTTTTGAGCAAAAATGTCAATTTAAAACTGATAATGAAAACTTTTTTTCTACCGATCACACCATGCATCATATAGAGATTTCATTGATTTCTACACATAAAAAATGACTCATGAATCATTTTCCTAAGTTATCAAATAAATAAAAATGTTTTTACATAGTTTTCAGTATTTCAATTACTCTTTTTACTTAAATTAATGTCAATTTTAACTAAAAAGAGACACTTTGAGCCATACTGGCCACACCGTGCATCATATTGAGGTGTGGTTGACTCATACACATCAACAATGACTCATTGATTGTTTTCATAAATTATCAAAATAATCTGAATTCATTTTCCTAGTTTTTAGTAGGTCACTTGTTCCTTTTAACAAAATTAATGTCAATTTTAAATAAAAAGAGTCACTCTGAGTTATATCGGTCAGACCATGTATCATATTGAGGTGTGGTTCATTCCTACAGATCACAAATTACTTATATATTATTTTAATAAAGTATAAAAACAATCCAAATGTGTTTCCTTAGTTTTTAGTATGTCACTTGTGTTTTTTTACTGAAGTGTCATTTCAAACTAGAAACACACATTTTGAGTCATATCAGTCACATCATGCGTCAGTTTGATGTGAGACTACTTCATACACATCCAAAATGACTTCTGAATCATTTTTCTAAATTATCAAGACAATAATAGAAAGTTTTCTTTGTTTTCAATATCACTTGTTCGTTTTTACTTAAATTAATGTCAATTTTAAATAAAAATAAACATTTTGATTTATAACAGTCACACCGCACATCATATTGAGGTGCATTTTATTCCAACATGTCAAAAATGACTTATATATTGTTATCCTAAAGTATCAAAATTATATGATTGTATTTTCTCGGTTTTCAGTATGTCGCTTCTTCTTTTTACTTAAATTAATGTCAATTTTAAATAAAAATAGATACTTTGAGTCATATCAGTCACATCATGTATCAATTTGAAATGAGACTAATTCCTACATGTCACAAATGATTGAGGGGTGGTTGATTCCTATATTTCCCAAAGTCTCAAAACTATCCCAACTCCCAATGTTACCACACTTTCCATTATATTTCTTTATCTAACTGGAAACAATGTAGTGTCAACATTTATTAGTTTCATTCAAGATCTCTCCACTGACTTTGAAGGAATGTGATAAATGAAAACATTATAGGGTTGATAAGGTTTTGAGGGTGAATAAGTCTATGGAAGACATTGTCTTCCTGAGTAGTCAAAAATTTAATTTCGATTATGTTAATGAAGTATAGAATAGATATTATTATGTGAAAAAACATAGTATATTAAAAAAAACATTACCTTATCATTGAATTATGAGTTATATCCTTTACGCCCTATCTCTCACGAGAAAGAGCATATTTGAATAATCCACCCCAACTCGAACAAAGGAATCCACCGATATAAGAAAAAAATTCTTATGTGAGTAATACTAAAAAGAAGAAAATTAAACATAAATATGAAACAATCAACTATTTCTATGGAAGTCAAATCTTTCTGCTATTTTTATATATTCTTCCATCAGGTATGTTGCCCATTTATTTATAAAAAATTGATATCATCTTGTGAATATGACTCTTTTTTGACCATCATAGTAGTATTGGAAAAATATTAATACACATGGGGTTAATAAATATTTTAAATTAAATAATAATTATCTTCGAGAATACCTCTTTAGGGATGCTAGTTTTTTCATGGAATATAATCTCTCTCATAAATTTACAAACATAATAACCAAAATATTTTCCATTTGTTTGTTTCAAAAACTACAGAAACATTGATAAAAATAAGTAATTTGTTTTGATACGTGTTTGGATTATGAAATATTATTATATATACCCTAATACTTGTCTAGTATTATAACTTGTCAGGGTCATCCTACTTAGTTGATAACCTTGTTCTTTATTTTTGACGATATTCATGCACCACCCTATCATAACAGAATCCTCATTAAAAGATAATATAAATTATATATCTTGATGTTTAGTTCTAAAATGTTGGATATTGTGTATTAAAAATTGATAAACTCCATCATGTGTGGTCAGTTTGTTGGGTATCCATGCATTGAATCCTAGAAATAAAAATTTGGTGTATCCAAATTGACCGTAATGAGCATCTAATGCTGCCTAAAATTAAAAAAAATTAATAAGTAATGAAATAAATGAAAACATATTTTATATGATTAAATTATAGAGTTTTACCCCTATATAGTTAGTATTAAGAAGAATCTGTCGTCTATATGTTTTCTTTCAAAAAATTTCAGTTGGTCTATCACTATTTCCTCCTCTCTTTTTTATTCTATTATTAGTTGTTCTGTTGAGGTGGTGTGAGGACTAATGAGTCCAATTTTTTTTCACAGGGAAATCCCTTCAATGTTTTTATATATATGTCTGCCAAAAATATAAAATGCATTTATTCGTAATTAACACAGTATATCATATTTTGTATAATAAAATCATGAAAACATACTTCATGTATACATTTAAAAATGAGGTGACTAGCCAATTAGAGTTGAGGATTTCACTTAAATTCTCAAAACTAATGAAGTCTTGAACTTCCCCTCTGTACATATTTTCTCTAAAATCAACTATGTGACTATAACCATTTTTTAAATTTGTATCCATACAAACATTTAATGATAGTAAATGTAGTTATAGAACATGTAGGGTAAAGGTTATTTTGATATATATTTTTGATTGGTTAGTCAATCCCTTAGATGGTTTTGAGTGGGTATTTAATTTCTCCCCTTCCCTTTTTCTATCTATAATAACATTCATCAATTCAGACATTTTTTCACTAATTTTTAAAGGTTTAACTTGAAAAATAAATTAGAAATGAATAACAACATGTGTTTTTACAAGATTTTATATCTATGTGATGAATTTTCCAATTGATTTTTTGTCCATATGAATATCTTCCTCATCAATTAGAACAGGTAGCTCGGTGCTCATCTCATGGGCTAGGCTAATCGATACTCTCACATGACCTGTTAGAGGTTGTTTGTTGTGCGGCATGTAGTTTTGGATATTGAACACCATAGCCCTCGCTACAAGGAAATGGGTGGGTGTTGATAGATATAAATCAAAATCATTATCACCCATTGTAATATCAGTACAAGAAAGGTATCAGTGTCTATCTGATTCCTATTTCATAGAAATGATTTTTGGAACATTGATTACCTTGGCCAAGACATCTCTCTGAGGGGAATGACTCACCTCAATGCTAATGGGGGGGATCATCATGAAATAGTTGTTCTTGATTTGTTTATTCACTTTTATTCCCCCCATAAAAGTTTATAACATCTCTCTTTCATTGGAATTGTTCTTCAAGGGTAGCTAGTCATTCTGTCACCTGTTTCATTTCGTCACCTTTATCATCTTTTTTTTCTCAAAATATGTTTGGGGTGTCACCCAAAAACTGCACCTCTGACACGACCATGCTATTTTGGAAACTTCATGGCCACTTATGGTACATGTTCATATGGTATAGTTGTTGCTGATTCTTGTGATTATTTCAGATATAAAATATAGGAAAATAAATAGTCATTGTTATGTAACATCTATTTTGAGAAAAAAATTATTCTGTCATATGTACACATGTTTCTCACAATTATTGTGTGTTTCAGCTATTAGTATCCCATATTTATTTACACATTCCTCCTTATATAACACATGGCAGGGGATGGATGTGTCTTTGGATTTGGAGTCATCAATCTACGCATAATGAGAGGAACATAATTATGTTGTTATTTTATGTCACATAAAAGTATTATGGTAAATTTAAACTGAATACCATTATTTTCATGTGAAGAGTACCCCATCCTTGATTTACAGTAGGGGTATGATGGTTTTGCTTCCCGTTCCTTATTTTCAGCACTTCGTTGTCATTTTTTAAATAAAATTTTTAATCAAATTAATGAATACACATATCATAAAACAATATATTACTAGCCATAATGTACCTGAAATGAAACATCCACATGATTACTAAGAAATGTATCCCATACTTCTTGGGTTTTTAGGTGTTCATAGATAAGCGTTGGTTGTGGGTTTATTTTCCCTTCATCATCTTTAAGATGACGTCTCATTAGAATTCTTTGAAAGCCTCTCTAAATCCCTCTATAAAACATTAATACATATTTCTTATGGGAATCTTCTACCATAAATGCACTTTGCAAGGGATGATGAAGAGTAAGTCAATGTTTCATTATTTTATTTTGTAGTAAAATAAATAAATGATATCATAACATGACCATAATCCCTTCCCACATCAGTGTCCTATGACCAAAAAAAACATGGTGCCACTAATATATATCAATAAACATGTATTGCCGAGTGACTATTCCAATGTAACTAATGAACATGGACTTATTGAGGTTAACATGATGGCCCTACACAATCCATCTGACCTCGTATTTGATGCCTTTGATTTTCCCCTTAATAATTTTTGTTAACACCATAAAACAAAAGAGCTCTTGTTTTTTCTGTATCATAGGTTCTTCTTCACCAACCATTTCATCAAAATAAACATCATCAATATGTTGTTCCTCTGGATAGGTATCATAGGAATGTGAATATGTTCATTATACCTCTATACTGGGAGCAGCAACAAGTTGAGAAACATATTGTTCCTCAGAATTGGGAGAACCAACATAATGCATACAAGAGAAGTTTGAAAGACCTATTGTACCTATGGATTGGGAGAACCAACACATGAAGAATTCATTATCTCTATAAATGGTTTAACATTATTGAACTCTTTTATCTTTTCATTAATATATTTTAATGATAGTTTTCCAACTAAAATCGATGGTTCCACACATCATATACATTTAGTGATCCAAGATCCATATTTCACTGAACTCCAGGCTGATTTTTCATATCTCTCATTACATAGATATTTAGGTTGGTCATCATCCTAATCAAAGCAGTTGTGAATCTTAGATAGTCGAGTGGATAACCCTTTATCAAAATCCATCCATGGATCCACTTAACTATATTACTCCAGTAAACTAATCCTATTAGAGACTCCCAGCTAGTGTAACCAAATAAAACACCAAAAACATGCTAATAAAGGGAGATCCATGGGAACCCAGCTTTATAATGACCCACAAAAATAATATTCTAGAGTCATGCATTTATTTATTTCCTTAAAAATGATAACCCAAAGTCACTCAACTTTAGCATGACCTACCCAGTTGGATGATTGAGGTCCAGACAGGTGTCTCTTTAGAAGGAATCTAACACTTAGTATTTGTGGGGTTTTTTCATTTAAGTTATCACCGATTTATTATAAATCATATGCATATAAAATTCATAGATACTAAATCATATTTAATCATTATATTCGCATGTCTTATTCCCTTTCTTTGTATGCATGATTTTAGTGATTTAGTTTTGGAATCTCTACTCCAATCACCAAATTAATTTTGTTACACCACATTAATATTTAACTCTTTTCACAACAAACAAGTTTGTGTTAATCACACAAAAATAAAAGACAATTATATTCATAAATATACATATTCATAATATGTATAAGGTACATAAACACTTCATGTAAAGGAATAAAGTTATATTAGATTGGAAAACTCCACATGAGTAATCTCATAGCGATAGATATCCAACCTCGTTCACTTTCCTAACCAAGGCGAACCTCTATGAAAGTACGCAGTCTGAACCCAAGTCCCTCTACCTAGGGATACATTACTCTAGAGTGAATTCAATTCATGAAAACTTGAACACCTAATATGCACAAACTATTCCCAACAATAACTCTCAATATCATAACTAAAATTACAAACTACATTCAAGGTTGATGGAAACTAAATTTTATTATATCAAACCTAGCATGATATGAAAGGCTCTATCTTACAAGAAATTCATCATATAAATTTTGGTATAAGGTTATTTATATTATAAATTATTTATAACTATGAATAAAATAGGGAATAATATTTAAATAAATGAACAATTCAAATATTTAATCCTGAGATAAACATTTATAAAAAATTTCATATATAAAATATAATTATAAAATCGTGTATAACATCACCTTTAACGTTATGGAAATTACCTAATTTTGAATATAAACTCTTTATATTCTTTCCAATATGAATTTTTTTTATTTTTCATAATAAGGAATTTCCTTTTAAAATATATAATATTACATGTATTATAAACTATTTGTAATACAATTTCTATTATGTAAACCTTTTATATAATCTTAATATCATATACTTAATTATTTTTTAAAATTTGATCATATTAATTAAATAAAAGCATTTTCATGTGGAAAAAAATGATATCTAAATAAATCCCCTTTAATTTAAAAAATTTCAATTTAATTAATTATGAACTAAACATGAATATTAAGGAAATTTAATAAATGAAAAATTTATTTATTTTCCAAAATATAATACATTTATGAACTATTCATAAATAGATGGTAATTATAAACAGTTAATAAATTACCAATAATAATAACATTTTATATTCTTATCAATATGACCCCTTTACATTTTATATTAAATGGAATTTATATTATATTTCAGGAATTATAAACATTTTATAATTCAATATCTATTATATAAACATTTTTATATAATCAAAATATCATATATGTTTGAATTTATAAACTCTTTATAAATTGTATTTTATGATTTCTAAACAAACTAATTTTTTCAATATCATAAATCATGCCATTTGTTTTTCCAAAGGTAATTTTATAAAAAAAATATATTAAATATCTAACCATAAACAATTTATAGATCATTAATGTGTAAAACACTTTTATAAATTTATATATAAATATTTCATTATACCTTTTTCAATATTTATAAACTATTTATAAATAACATAATTCAATTCAAAATTGAATCCTCTTGATTAAAATATATATTTCATTTGTTTTCATATAAAAAATAGTAATATATATGAAAATTTCACATTAATTTATATTCTTGAGAAAAATATTGTTTTACTGTTAAAAATTATTTTTCATAAATAAATAAACATATTAATTAGTTAAAGAAGTTTGGGACTCTGATACTAGTATTTGGGATTTGGGTGATCATCACATGACCATGTTTAGCGGAAAACAACCCAACCACAGGAAGTTCTATCTTTGAGAATAAAGACGTAAATAAACTATATAAATAGTGTACATAGAAATCACCAATGACTACAGTTTTATTCATTCTCATTGAAGGAGAATGATTAGTGAATATCACATATCAGTAAACAAAAGAACCCTGCCTCTAAGTGGGGTACATCGACCAAAAAATTCATGATCGTATCACAAGAATACCCAAATGTTGAAGGGGTTTTAGCGTCTTCGTATAAGATGATGAACAAAATTGTCTGAAGAAGAGAGAAATGAAAGGCTTTCTCGCAATTGTTAATATTTACAGGAGGGATCACAACCCTTTATATAGCCATCCAAGAATCATTTCATTAAATGACAACGTTTTTACATACCTTTAATTGTTTATATATCCATATTAATGTATAAATATACATTTATTCACATAATTCATTGAATACTATTCAATGATAATTCAAGAAAATTAATTAGTTCATAATGGATTATAACTGAGAATTAAACCATATGGGAGAAATAAACATATATCACACACACAGACCAATATATATTATTGAATATAATTAATACATGCTTTACATGCATCAAAATTATATAATTAAATATACACTTTTCATATAATATCATATAAATAAATATATATATATATATATATATTGCATATGTAACAATGACACCCAACATTAGCATGACCCACCCACTAAATAATCAAGAGTCACTCATTTCTTTCTCACCATACACAAGATAACCTAGAGTCTCCCAGCTTTAGCATGATTACCTAGTCGGATGATCGAGGTCTTGACATGTGTCTCTTTGGAAGGAATCTCACATGTAGTATTTGTGGGGATTTCATTTAAGGTTCCACCAATTTAATATACATAAAATATATATAAAATTCATAAATATTACATCCTATGTAATAATTATCATCTCTTGATATATTCCCCATTTTTTATGAATTCTTGTAATGTTTTTGGTTTTGGAATCCTTATTATAAACATGCATAGGGATTGGTAGTTTCTCATTAGATCTCCCCCTTATTCATGCATTCATTTTGTCTATGGGATATCAACATGGGGTTCATAATGTTTCAATCTCAAATCATTTTTCCATGGTTGTTTCAATCATCATCATTATCAGGTCTTCACAGTGGTCTGATCAAGTACCGTCGATGGAGAGTTTGGAGTTTTATAGGATCCAGAGCTGGAGTGATGATTCATGCATTCCTTGAACCTTTTAGGTGGTGGTAAGGGTGACTATGGTGGTAGAAATATGCCACATATTAGTAGATATATACTTGGTAGTATGAGATAATGGTCTCAACTGGAGGTATAAGGTGACAGTAGCATTTGTCGTTACCAACTCCAACAGTAGCGGGGAACAGAGACTGGTTGTAATAGAGGCATCCAATGGTTGAAGGAAACAACAGTGGATAGTGTTATCAAATATTAGTGAGGTGCCCCAAGTAGTATCATGTGACGAAGGGGGGGATCTACGGTCGTAGGTGATGGTGGAACAAGACTGTACAACTTGGTTGTAGCTGACGACAACAACACACCCCTAAACATAGAAATACATATGAATGTTGTGTGGTTCATCGACCACTAAGAGATATGAATGGAGGGAGAAAACATGCCTTTTATTGTTAAAAAAATGGTTACAATATACCCCTCCCACACCTCCCTTTCTTACTCATACATGGAGATCTCAAGGATCTATTGGATGGAGGAGATCTCTTGGATGGAAGAGATCTCTTGGCTCAATTAATGTTGAAGGAATCTCCCCTAGACCTCCTTATATAGGCATGGTGGGAGGTTTTAAGATTGATAGAACTCCCTCCAATCCCCAACCAACAAAAGGAATTATTCCAAGGCTTCCACCTACCATGGACATCTCCCATGGATGCCACCAACCATGCTATTAGGTGGGGTTGGTGCACCATCCACGTTTGACAGCAATGGTGGGACAAAGCTGGAAAAAATCCCTATCAATTATCCCCCTCCAGCTAAAATTTTCTAGAGAATCTGCATAGGTTTAGCTTCTCTCGAGAAACCACCATTTTCAACATATCCTTTAGGTTCTCCTTTGTGGGGATCTTCACAAGTCATAGCAGTTTTTGATCCATCACTTCACATATCCAATGATAGAGAATATTGATGTGATTCATCTTGGAATGGTACCTTGAGTTCTTTATTGAGTCCAAAGCACTTTTATTATCATAATGAACCATGTAGTCTCTTAAGTAAAACACTTTAGCCAAAAAATATCATTGCCAGCTTCCAAAGTAGCAATGTACTCTGATTCTATCGTGGATAAAGCAACACACTTCTGCAACCTTAACTACCATGATACAACACCTCCTAAAAAAGTATAGATGTATCTTGATGTTGAATTCCTGATATCATGATCTCCATCCATATCTACATCTATATATACCTAAAAAAGAGATTTGTATCCCCCATAGCCCAATCATAGCTTTAAAGTACCATTAAGATACCTCAAAATCCATTTGACCGCATCCGAGTGCTGCTTCCCGGGATTGGTGAGAAACTGGATCACGATTTCCACTATATGGGAAATGTCAGGTCTCGTACTCACCATAACATACATCAAGCTTCCAAATTCTGAGGAGTATGGTATCATTATCTAAAGTCTCAATTTCTTCCTTAGATGATGGGAATGAACTCTTACTAAACTTAAAATGGCTGGGAAGAGGAATTCCCACTGGTTTGGTTTTTTCCATCTAGAAAAATTTTAGAACACGTTCAATATACTTCTCCTAAGATAGCCATAAAAACTTCCTCTTTATTTCACGAATGATTTGCATCCCCAAAATCTGTTGAGTTTCTCTTATGTCCTTCATATAAAAAGACTTGGACAAATTCTTCTTCAACTCACTGGTCTTCTCTACATCCTTCCTAATGATCAAAATTTCATCAACATAAAGTAGATGTGAAACAAAGTTACCATATTTAAATCTATTCATGTAAAAACACTAGTCTTCATATTTCCTATTTTATCCATGACTTCCCATGAATGAGTCAAACTTCATGTACCCTTGTTTGGGAGCCTATTTCAGTCTATACAAGCTCTAATTTAATTTGGAGATGAGGTTTTCTTGTCTAGAAACCTTGAAACCTTCTGGCTGCTTCACATAGATCTACTCAGAGAGGTTACTGTGAAGAAAAGTTTTCTTTACATCCATCTATATAAGCTCAAAGTCCAAGCTATCTACCAATCAAAAAATAACTCAGAGAATCCATCTTCATGACGGATGAAAAGATATTGTCAAAGTAATCTCCTTTCTTATGAAGTAATATCTTGACAACAAACCAATATTTGTGTTTTACCTCCTTTTCTCTACCATCCTTCATCATCCTAAACACCCATTTTTTTGTTATTGCCTTCTTACCTTTGGGTAATTCCACCAAATCGTAAGTTTGGTTCTTTATCAAAGACTCCATCTCATCCTCCATTGCATGCATCCACTTGATTTTTTCAGGATGAGACACTACTTCTTGGTATCCTTTTGAATCCCCCTCAAGAGTCATAAATAGGTAATATGACTCTAAGTATTTTGTTAGTGGAATCCTTCCTTGTGAAGATATTCAATCCTATGAAATGTTAGGTTCGGGAGGCACAACATCACCAATCTCTTGTGATGGTTCTGAAACTTATTATAGAGAGGATTGAGTCTCCCCTACTCAATATCCTCTTCCATTACCTCCCAGTTTTCTATTGATGATAATTCTTGCACTTCCTTCTCTTCGTTGATAGATGGTGCTGGTACAAGTGTTAGATAATGAATTGACTCGTCGATACTTTCCCTTCAAGACATTCTATGATTTGGAATGTCCTCAATCATCTGGTTCTTATGGAACATTAAATATCTACTTCTGATCACCTTCTCATCCTTTGGGACCCAAAGCATTTATCTGAACTCCTCATCTCCATAGTCGATGAAGATTCAGGGATTAGATCTCGCATAAAGCTTCTGTCTGAGCTCCTTGTGTAACGCCCCGACCCCAGCTACCCAGAGTCGGTGCATTACTTCGTAACATTGGCATGATCATGAGAAAGATCAAGTCTCGAAAGACTGATTAGTTTAGTAGCCTTGGAATAACTAGATACATCCATAAATTTTTACATTATATCATAAAAAAACATCTTGTCTTCATATCCCCTCATACTATCCCTGCAGGTCATTCATAAATTACTTCTTCATAATCCTGGGAAAAAAAAAATAAAACATTGAAAGGGGTGAGCTCGGATGCTCAGTAAGGATAACATTATAGCAGAAGCTTTCATAAATAAGCATAAACACTTAAGGCAATTTATAACTAAAACAAAAGCCTTTTAAACTTGAACTTCAGCATAAAATGGCAAAGGTAAAATGAAATAATGCCATTTACTTACTCACATGGATATTCTACTAGTCGAATGATCACATGCAATATCAATAACCACTTTCATAATGATGGAATGCATAATGCCAGACTATCATAACCACATAGCCAAGGCCTCGTGCCAAGACTACAAATAAGATTTTGCCAAGGCCTTGTGCCAAGACACTAGTTTGTCTCATGAGACCTACCGATGCATCGAGGAGCTATAGCGGGCTCCACCCATCACTTATTAAGTCCAATGCATTCCCATATGAAAAGGTTTAAACATAACGTAAACATTCGTATTAAACTAGCATACGAAATGTCAATACTTTCACCACAAACCATGAATGGTATAAAAATAGCACATCTACAGTCAAAAATAACTCATTCGACACAATATGGAAGATTGTATTGTATCACATTAACCTCAATCAAGAATAATGAAGGATGTTGACATAGATGAAAATAATCATCAAAACTATTTGAGAGAAATATCCCCCTTTTCTTGAAAACATTTAAAAGTCACATTATTTGTCAAGAAGCCATTTAAAAGTATATTTTTGAATCAAAGTGTCCCATACCACTTTGAAACTTTTAAAAGGAGTTTTAATTTCAAAACATTAATGTCCATATAAATAAATCCTTAAAACCATTTTTAAAATATGGACATTAATGAGCATGATTTAGAAGAATAATTCTTTAAAACATTTTAAAATGGTATTTTGGTTAGAGTTTCTAACCAAAAGAGAGACACTTGAATACAAATAATTGAGGTAATCAAAACATTGTAATATCATGAGAATAAAGGAATTCATGATATACTATGTCAAAGTACATTATATACACCACATAAAAGTGATTTGGTGTATATCATCAAAGAAGTCTCAATGGAATGTAAATTGAGATGAAATTTCTCAAAAAGGTTGTATCCTTATGTTAAGGATAAATCAATGACATAATTATGTGTGACAAATATAAATACACTAAATATTATTGGATATTCAGTGTAAAACAATCAAAGGACATTCACACATATTCTTGTAAAAACAATACCAACGAATTGGATGTTTAACTCAACAAATGGAGAATGAGTTAAAATTACTCTTATCAAATTCATATCAATGACTTGAGAATTACCAATGGAGTGATTATGTGTATCAAACTTCTATCCACATGAAGGGGAGTGGAAATTATGACATAATCAAATGAATAGTGATTCCACACATAATCTTGGGGTAATATAATCAATGAAATATGTGTAAAGACAAATGAGTGGAAATTGAAATCTCAAATTCCCTTATCGATTAGGTAACTTACGAAAAATACACCCATGAAAGAAGTATCATACCATGATGATTTAAATACCCATAAATTAAATTATATTACACAATGAATACGATCATGGGCAGTACACATACACCACATGCAATAATTAAGTGGTGATCAATGGAATTCTCACGGAATTAAAAGTGAGATAAGAAAACCCTTACATTGTACTTTTTCCTTGGTCGATGGTAGGTTTACCTCCTGTATAATGGTGAAATAATTGTTATTGAATAATAAAAGAATCATTTACTTTAATATGATATCATATATGATCTTTTATCATTGATTTGTTAATAATATTTTAGAATTATCGGCATTTCGGGTGTTAACGGGTTCATTTTACTTTATATTCTTTGTTATGTGAGACATATTCATTATTAATGGGATGTATATTATTCATATCCAGAATGGTATCAAGTTCTTAAACATCATTTTTAAATCATCAAATTATACTTGAATGGATACGATGGAGAATGAATCTCATCGCGTTCGTGGAGACGGTAGTCCGTACGTACGCACGAACGCTACTTCCATTTAATTTTTATTTTAAAAGAATCGAATCCAAATTATAAATAGGTATATTACTATTCCAGTATAATATAATATTTTATATATGTTACTTAAGTTCATTTACACCATCCTTTATACGTTCCATGTGTGGTATGAACGAGTCATATCATTTTAAGGGGGCGGTAGTCCGCACTTCCTCAAATGAAATTATCGTATGTATATACAACACGAAACGAATAATGGTATGAAATAAAATGGAATTACAGAAGCTTATATATAACATATATATCATTAATATCATATTTAATTATAGTTCCATCCTAATGGCCACCATGAGAGGCGGTAAGATGTATTTGAACAATCATCGTTTCGTGAGGCGTTAGTTTGCCATCCACAGAAACATTATGTTCATCATCCATTAGATGGAGTTGTGTGAATGTGTAGTTTGAATCCTTCTTATAACAACATCCTAGTATATTGAGGATACTGGTGTTGTTACAAAAGAAAGGAAATAAAAAGATTTTGGGGGTTGGAGAAGCAAAATAAATGAAAATACTTTAAGAGAAATTGTTACCTTTAATTTAGGTAACTCACTTTGGTTGGAACCAAAGGACTTCTTGAAATGCTTTCTGCCTAAGGGGAAGCTTCAAGGAGGAGGAGAGGGATGTGGGGAGCTTAGTTGGGCAGAGTTTGGACGAGCCAAGTGGCTTGAGAGGTGTGAGGAAAAGAGAAGGAGGAGTGCCCTTTTATAAGAGGGGTGAGGGGCATCTTTGGAAAAGCTAGAAATATTAATTTATAATAAATTCATATTCGGTTTCCAAAGGCTCCAAAGTTGACTATTCAAAGGATGAGGTAGGGATAGGTCGAAAACAACTCATCCAATAGAATTTAGACAGGTTTGGGTACTTATATTAACCTTATCTTTAAGTATTAATTCTAAGTTAATTAGTTTCACTTTTACAATGTCTCTTTGTATTTTTATATAATATGGTTAATAAACTTACTATATACATCCAAGAGACCCCCAAGTGGTCCATTAATGATTAACCTATCATAATATAAGTCTCTTGGCCGAACCTTAGATTTTTAGGAATTTAATATCAATTAATAATATAATATTTGTTTTAAGAACTCTTTTATGTCAATTTTGACACTATTCAATAGTTGATTTTTGTGAAACTCATAACAGATTGATTACTTCGAAAAACGTCTATTAAATCAATCCTAATATATCATATTATCCTAGAAAATTAGTTTAATTCATTAAAAGTTTCATATTATATTTATTTGGGTATTTATAATATCAATTATTTTAATTTTTCACTATTATAGTAATTACTTCCTCATCATTGTGTCATAAATAAAATAACTTATTTAATGTCTAAAAATTATAAATAAAATATTATTATGTAGGAAATCTTTTTATCTTTCTAATGAATATTTATAATCTAAAATCCAACATATATAACCCTATGTAACAATTGTTGTTCTAAAAGATATATGCTTGTGTCATTTTTGTATTCATTTTAACTTAATTAAAATAAAGTGTCATTATCACTTACAAGTGGATCCATGGGGTCCCAAAATAGACCCAAAGATTCCCATGGTCGACCATGTATCAACCAATAGGGTTAAGACACGTTTTAGGGTAATTTAGTATTATTATAATATTATTTTTTAACCCTTATTTACCTGATTTACCCTTAACTATGGTAAATAAAATATTTACCGCAGTAATTATTCAAAATGTCTAAAAATAAAAGTTACCTATTTACACAATTTGAACATCCTGATTCCAAATATGGAATCCATTTTCCTAAATTCAAAACACAGAAGTGGCAGAAATTAATTTAAAATTAAATCCCGCTGTCAAAACAAAAAGCGTGTTTTTAAGAGATAATAACTATCGAAAGATTGACACTCGTTTATGTTCGGTTTAATTGTAAAATTATGTCCAATGACCAACATTATATTAAATAGTTAAAATATATTATAAATATACTTTAAAACCACTCAAATTCATAATTTATCACTATTAATTATTTTGATTAAAAAAGTTGTTTTTAATTAAAACTTAGTAATTTTCACTATTCATCAAAATATGAAAGTTATCCGAAAAGTACCAAAATTTCACCTTAGGCTAAATTCGATATTCTGAATCCAAAAATTAAGTCCATTTTGAAATATAAAATATATATGATTTCAAAAAGTAGGTATTACTATTCATAACGACTAGTTTGATTGGTTGTGGTGTGTGTTAGAACTCGAAGTTGCGTACAACACACGCTACTGTATTACTCAAAGGAAAGCGTACCGTGGAAGCTTGGAATGTTTTATTTTAAATTTTTTGATGTCCCCATTTAGTCAAAAGGTTTAAAATATTGTATCTAAAAAGGGTTCACTATTAAAATTTGGTTAAAGTGCAATATTGAAAATGAATTTGTTCTTACATTATGTCTAAGAAACTCATAATATGGATTCTAAAATTATAAGGATTATATAAAGTTTAAAATTTAGTTAACACTATTCATAACCTCTTTTGAACAGCCTGTTTGGTAAGTCATGGTGCGATTGAACTTGGTGTTGCGTGTAGTGAAAGTTATTGAATTATTTTGAAGAAATAACACACTATAAAATCTTGGGGTGTTACATTCTCCCCTCCTTCAATAAATTGCGTCCTCGCAATTTGAAATTGTTCTTCGAAAATAAAAGGTTGAAAATAGAAAATATATTTGTGGGAAAACCCACATCGGAAATTGGGTTACTAAAATTTAGTATTAATATGAGGAAAAGAGAAATGAAAGGGTCACCACCAAATTATGATCTCGATTAGGAGAACATTGGTGGCATTTTGAGACATATAATTGGAGGAAAAATGTAAATATTTATAGGTATTGATTGAGGTCATCAATCACAAACAAGTGTAAAATTGAGGTCCTTAAATTCATCAATCTATGATGATTTGAAATACCATCGGTTCAACAAAACATAGGGTATTAGGATAACACATTTTTGACGTTTCAAAATATCTTAGTTGAAATCCCACATCGAAAAATGAATTAATGAGGACTCTATTTAAAATAACGAGTCGAAAGTATGAAGATTACCGAAAATAACACATACTAGGGTTCCATGAAGGAAAAATATGGATATGGAGGAGAAATCTAACCATCAATTATCTGATGTAGAGTGGTAGAGAACATGGCTATGAAAAGGCCAAAAATCCCAAAGCCATAAATTTGTGATGATTTAAGGTACCATCTAGGACAACATTTTTGTTCTATGTTTCTTTTATTAATGTTGGGGAATTTATTTATGAGATTGTCTAAGAACATTATGAGATATACTTAAATTTTAAGTAGATTTTCATTCTTTAATAAATTTCCACCACTAACTCAATTTTTTTTTAAACGATGAGTATTCAAGAAGACTTGGTCACACTGGAAGAGCTAGAATAAACTTCTATAGAATCACATGATCCATGCAGGATAAACCATATATTAATCAAAACCAAAATGGTTAGTGAATGATCTAATGATCCCCCAAATGGATATTCATTGAGATAAATATGCACTAATCTTAATTTTCTAAAATTAAACCAACAATACCCCAAAGTTAAATAGATACCATTCAATAACCAATTGTCCTTAAAATCCTTTAATATAATCCAAACTAATATTGAAACCCAAAACATAGAAGAATTTGATTATGTAGTCTCCCATGTTAAATTGTATCTCCAAATTACATCAAATACTCTTAAAGTCACATACTTAAAAGTAATCATCACATATTCTCTGTTATAGGTTAATCATTTCCATAAATAACCCAAATCACTATAAATCAACAATAAAAATGTAGATAATAATCCACCATTACTCTACAAATGAAACCTCATTGTATTCTATTTTCCTTGGGCATATAGTGTTCCTAAAAAAACGAACATCTTCCAAAATAACATTTATCACTTAATCACCAAATCATTTTCCTATACCAAGGGTATTCATTTGATAAGACAGAAGAACCCAAATCATCTTATTATTGATCAATAAAATCATTTAACAAAAAAAATAGTCACACTAACCAGGGACTTCACGTAGTCCAGTGGTAGGCGATAAATCCCAATCGCACTTTGGTTGTGGGTTCGATTCCCACAGCTTTGTCCGACGCGATGGGTTGTCACACGGTCTACGTGTTGTCCTTTTTCAAAAACTATATTTTATAATATTACCAAAATGAGATAAATTCCTCAAAATAACATAATTTAACCACAAATGTTATATCATACTTTGTATTTTCATCCCAAATTATAATAACTTATAATTCTCTCAAACCCCAATGATAATATAAATCCTATATCCACAAGAGAAGAGACAATTCATCCTCAAATATCATTCTCACATGGAAAACTGCGGGGTTACAAATACAAGAGAAAATTATTCCATAGTAAACCCATCAACAAGGAGTGCTAATACTTTTTAAATTTTTCTCCAACCATTTATTTCCACATAGCTTCTTCTTTGATCTAGAAAATATCCTATAAAATAGGACATTCACTCGGGTAATGGCCAGGTCCCCTACATTTGCGGCAAATGACTATAAATGGACTCTTGGGACCATTTTTATCTTCTTCCATAGTACTCTTCATTTTTCTTCGGCAATTCTTCACTTTATGTCCTTCCTCCCCGCACGTAAAACATTTCGTTGTCCCATTGAGACACTTTCCTGGGTGTCTCTTTCCACAATTCCTGCATGATGAAAATTGAGGTTTATTTTCTCCATGGTCTCCATTGCTGGAGATCTTATCATTTATCACCTTTCTCTTCCTTGTTGAGTCTGGGAGTTGGTTAATATATATGTTGTTGATCATATTTTGGGAAAACTGATTTGGCATAAAGACGATATCTTTTACGCCTATCAACATTCCATTTTGTTGCTCATTGCCACCACCGTTCCCACCTTGTACATCATTCTCAAAGTCACTATGACTTCCTTGGAATCCATCCATTGACTAAAACCAGAAAGCATTGTGTGAGTAATAGTAGTCGTAAAATCATTTAGAGATTAAAATGTCACCATATTCTCAATTTGAAACATATTAGGATTAACCAAGGTCATTTACTCTCATCTTATGTATATATTACTTAAATCGGTTTGTAAAGAAAATGTAAATTATCCTAAGCATATCCCCCGGGAGTGTCGTAACCAAGAGTGCAGCAAGGCCCGTTGTCGTGCACCAGTTCCCGTTCGAGTCTAGCTCAAAGCGGTGTTTTTGGGTTTTACCCCTAGGTACATCTGTGCCAGAGCCGCCTCTACCTGCTCGTATCCAGACAGGGATGTATTGCTCGGAAAACTCACAAAATCTCTACAATACCAAAATTCTAGGAAGTTCTTTTATACTAATCCTCAATGTTCATCTTAGGTCTACGTGCTCTAATCAGAGTTTATCTAAATCTCGCTACCAAGGTTTGTACTAAACTTCCTCTGATACCAACTGTAACGCCCCGACCCCAGCTACCCAGAGTCGGTGCATTACTTCGTAACATTGGCATGATCATGAGAAAGATCAAGTCTCGAAAGACCGATTAGTTTAGTAGCCTTGGAATAACTAGATACATCCATAAATTTTTACATTATATCATAAAAAAAACATCTTGTCTTCATATCCCCTCATACTATCCCTGCAGGTCATTCATAAATTACTTCTTCATAATCCTGGGGAAAAAAATAAAACATTGAAAGGGGTGAGCTCGGATGCTCAGTAAGGATAACATTATAGCAGAAGCTTTCATAAATAAGCATAAACACTTAAGGCAATTTATAACTAAAACAAAAGCCTTTTAAACTTGAACTTCAGCATAAAATGGCAAAGGTAAAATGAAATAATGCCATTTACTTACTCACATGGATATTCTACTAGTAGAATGATCACATGCAATATCAATAACCACTTTCATAATGATGGAATGCATAATGCCAGACTATCATAACCACATAGCCAAGGCCTCGTGCCAAGACTACAAATAAGATTTTGCCAAGGCCTTGTGCCAAGACACTAGTTTGTCTCATGAGACCTACCGATGCATCGAGGAGCTATAGCGGGCTCCACCCGTCACTTATTAAGTCCAATGCATTCCCATATGAAAAGGTTTAAACATAACGTAAACATTCGTATTAAACTAGCATACGAAATGTCAATACTTTCACCACAAACCATGAATGGTATAAAAATAGCACATCCACAGTCAAAAATAACTCATTCGATACAATATGGAAGATTGTATTGTATCACATTAACCTCAATCAAGAATAATGAAGGATGTTGACATAGATGAAAATAATCATCAAAACTATTTGAGAGAAATATCCCCCTTTTCTTGAAAACATTTAAAAGTCACACTATTTGTCAAGAAGCCATTTAAAAGTATATTTTTGAATCAAAGTGTCCCATACCACTTTGAAACTTTTAAAAGGAGTTTTAATTTCAAAACTTTAATGTCCATATAAATAAATCCTTAAAACCATTTTTAAAATATGGACATTAATGAGCATGATTTAGAAGAATAATTCTTTAAAACATTTTAAAATGGTATTTTGGTTAGAGTTTCTAACCAAAAGAGAGACACTTGAATACAAATAATTGAGGTAATCAAAACATTGTAATATCATGAGAATAAAGGAATTCATGATATACTATGTCAAAGTACATTATATACACCACATAAAAGTGATTTGGTGTATATCATCAAAGAAGTCTCAATGGAATGTAAATTGAGATGAAATTTCTCAAAAAGGTTGTATCCTTAGGTTAAGGATAAATCAATGACATAATTATGTGTGACAAATATAAATACACTAAATATGATTGGATATTCAGTGTAAAACAATCAAAGGACATTCACACATATTCTTGTAAAAACAATACCAACGAATTGGATGTTTAACTCAACAAATGGAGAATGAGTTAAAATTACTCTTATCAAATTCATATCAATGACTTGAGAATTACCAATGGAGTGATTATGTGTATCAAACTTCTATCCACAGGAAGGGGAGTGGAAATTATGACATAATCAAATGAATAGTGATTCCACACATAATCTTGGGGTAATATAATCAATGAAATATGTGTAAAGCCAAATGAGTGGAAATTGAAATCTCAAATTCCCTTATCGATTAGGTAACTTACGAAACATACACCCATGAAAGAAGTATCATACCATGATGATGTAAATACCCATAAATTAAATTATATTACACAATGAATACGATCATGGGCAGTACACATACACCACATGCAATAATTAAGTGGTGATCAATGGAATTCTCACGGAATTAAAAGTGAGATAAGAAAACCCTTACATTGTACTTTTTCCTTGGTCGATGGTAGGTTTACCTCCTGTATAATGGTGAAATAATTGTTATTGAATAATAAAAGAATCATTTACTTTAATATGATATCATATATGATCTTTTATCATTGATTTGTTAATAATATTTTAGAATTATCGGCATTTCGGGTGTTAACGGGTTCATTTTACTTTATATTCTTTGTTATGTGAGACATATTCGTTATTAATGGGATGTATATTATTCATATCCAGAATGGTATCAAGTTCTTAAACATCATTTTTAAATCATCAAATTATACTTGAATGGATACGATGGAGAATGAATCTAATCGCGTTCGTGGAGACGGTAGTCCGTACGTACGCACGAACGCTACTTCCATTTAATTTTTATTTTAAAAGAATCGAATCCAAATTATAAATAGGTATATTACTATTCCAGTATAATATAATATTTTATATATGTTACTTAAGTTCATTTACACCATCCTGTATACGTTCCATGTGTGGTATGAACGAGTCATATCATTTTAAGGGGGCGGTAGTCCGCACTTCCTCAAATGAAATTATCGTATGTATATACAACATGAAACGAATAATGGTATGAAATAAAATGGAATTACAGAAGCTTATATATAACATATATATCATTAATATCATATTTAATTACAGTGCCATCCTAATGGCCACCATGAGAGGCGGTAAGATGTATTTGAACAATCATCGTTTCGTGAGGCGTTAGTTTGCCATCCACAGAAACATTATGTTCATCATCCATTAGATGGAGTTGTGTGAATGTGTAGTTTGAATCCTTCTTATAACAACATCCTACTATATTGAGGATACTGGTGTTGTTACAAAAGAAAGGAAATAAAAAGATTTTGGGGGTTGGAGAAGCAAAATAAATGAAAATACTTTAAGAGAAATTGTTACCTTTAATTTAGGTAACTCACTTTGGTTGGAACCAAAGGACTTCTTGAAATGCTTTCTGCCTAAGGGGAAGCTTCAAGGAGGAGGATAGGGATGTGGGGAGCTTAGTTGGGCAGAGTTTGGACGAGCCAAGTGGCTTGAGAGGTGTGAGGAAAAGAGAAGGAGGAGTGCCCTTTTATAAGAGGGGTGAGGGGCATCTTTGGAAAAGCTAGAAATATTAATTTATAATAAATTCATATTCGGTTTCCAAAGGCTCCAAAGTTGACTATTCAAAGGATGAGGTAGGGATAGGTCGAAAACAACTCATCCAATAGAATTTAGACAGGTTTGGGTACTTATATTAACCTTATCTTTAAGTATTAACTCTAAGTTAATTAGTTTCACTTTTACAATGTCTCTTTGTATTTTTATATAATATGGTTAATAAACTTACTATATACATCCAAGAGACCCCCAAGTGGTCCATTAATGATTAACCTATCATAATATAAGTCTCTTGGCCGAACCTTAGATTTTTAGGAATTTAATATCAATTAATAATATAATATTTTTTTTAAGAACTCTTTTATGTCAATTTTGACACTATTCAATAGTTGATTTTTGTGAAACTCATAACAGATTGATTCCTTCGAACAAAGTCGATTAAATCAATCCTAATATATCATATTATCCTAGAAAATTATTTTAATTCATTAAAAGTTTCATATTATATTTATTTGGGTATTTATAATATCAATTATTTTAATTTTTCACTATTATAGTAATTACTGCCTCATCATTGTGTCATAAATAAAATAACTTATTTAATGTCTAAAAATTATAAATAAACTATTATTATGTAGGAAATCTTTTTATCTTTCTAATTAATATTTATAATCTAAAATCCAACATATATAACCCTATGTAACAATTGTTGTTCTAAAAGATATATGCTTGTGTCATTTTTGTATTCATTTTAACTTAATTAAAATAAAGTGTCATTATCACTTACAAGTGGATCCATGGGGTCCCAAAATAGACCCAAAGATTCCCATGGTCGACCATGTATCAACCAATAGGGTTAAGACATGTTTTAGGGTAATTTAGTATTATTATAATATTATTTTTTAACCCTTATTTACCGGATTTACCCTTAACCATGGTAAATAAAATATTTACCGCAGTAATTATTCAAAATGTCTAAAAATAAAAGTTACCTATTTACACAATTTGAACATCCTGATTCCAAATATGGAATCCATTTTCCTAAATTCAAAACACAGAAGTGGCAGAAATTAATTTAAAATTAAATCCCGCTGTCAAAACAAAAAGCGTGTTTTTAAGAGATAATAACTATCAAAAGATTGACACTCGTTTATGTTCGGTTTAATTGTAAAATTATGTCCAATGACCAACATTATATTAAATAGTAAAAATATATTCTAAATATACTTTAAAACCACTCAAATTCATAATTTATCACTATTAATTATTTTGATTAAAAAAGTTGTTTTTAATTAAAACTTAGTAATTTTCACTATTCATCAAAATATGAAAGTTATCCGAAAAGTACCAAAATTTCACCTTAGGCTAAATTCGATATTCTGAATCCAAAAATTAAGTCCATTTTGAAATATAAAATATATATGATTTCAAAAAGTAGGTATTACTATTCATAACGACTAGTTTGATTGGTTGTGGTGTGTGTTAGAACTCGAAGTTGCGTACAACACACGCTACTGTATTACTCAAAGGAAAGCGTACCGTGGAAGCTTGGAATGTTTTATTTTAAATTTTTTGATGTCCCCATTTAGTCAAAAGGTTTAAAATATTGTATCTAAAAAGGGTTCACTATTAAAATTTGGTTAAAGTGCAATATTGAAAATGAATTTGTTCTTACATTATGTCTAAGAAACTCATAATATGGATTCTAAAATTATAAGGATTATATAAAGTTTAAAATTTAGTTAACACTATTCATAACCTCTTTTGAACAGCCTGTTTGGTAAGTCATGGTGCGATTGAACTTGTTGTTGCGTGTAGTGAAAGTTATTGAATTATTTTGAGGAAATAACACACTATAAAATCTTGGGGTGTTACACCTTGGATAACTTTGAAAATTCCAAACATCCAAATACACATAAATGATAGTAAGATTGATGTTTCCCATACCATCTCTTCTATGTGATCTCAAAATTCAGTGGTACTAATGGTGATCTATTGATGAGGTATCATGCAACCTGAACATCTTCTCCCCAAATTTTATTAGGGATCTTAGCCAAACTCATCATGTTTTGACCTTCTCCATGATGACTCTATTCATCCTTTCTGCAACTCTATTGTGTTGTGGGGTGAAATGGACCGTCCTCTCATATTTAATGCCCATACTCCTATAGTAGGCACCAAATTACATGAATGTGTACTCTATGTTGTCTTATTGAAGACACTTCAGCTTCCTTCCTATTTCACACTCCACCATAGCGTGGAACATCTTGATGTAGTCCAGTACTTTGTCCTTCATCTGCATGAATAATACCCCAACCCTTCAAGATGCATCATCAATAATGGATAGGAAATATTTATTTCCTCCTAGTGAATCTACCTCCATGGGTCTACAGACATAAGAGTGCATGAGATCCAACAACTCTGATTTAATTAACAAAGCGATATTGAATGAGACTATATGTTTCTTCCTATACAAGCAATATTTATAGGGATCAAGTGATGAATATTTGTCAATACTGATGTGCTTCTTCTTCATCAGGTGTAGATAACCCTCTTTCACTCATGTGGTGGAGTCTCCTATGCCACATATTAGATGGTATATCTCCTTCCACTGTGTTGAGGCTGTCTGCACATATATTTACATGAGTTTTTTACAATGTAAAACATATGTGTCCTCGAGAAATGATGGTGGATCCTTTTGACATCTTCCATGCTCCATTGCTAAAGATGTTTTCATACCCTTTTCAATCAAAGGATATACCTAATAACATGTTGAGTCAAAGGCTTGGAACATGATGAACATCCTTTAGTGTGATTGTTTATAAAATTTTTGTCTTCACTTGGATATCACTCATGCCAACAATCTCTTCTGAACTGGTATTACCCATTTTTACTACACCAAAGTCACTAGGTTATAAGTCAAGAAATACTCACAATACGAAGTGACATGGTATGATGTTGCGGTATCGACTACCCATTATATTTCTTGGACCAACATACGAAGGCATGTGTCCTCTTCTTCTTTGAAGAAAAGAGTGATTTCTATAGAGACTTTCATGTGCGCATATCCATTTCCTTTTTGGCAGTTGATATTTTGAAAATTTTCTTATAGAAGCCTTTGACATTTCAACTTCATGTGACCTAAAATTCCACAATGATAGCCTTTTTTATTATGTTCTCCTGCCATTTATAGTCCTTATTTGGATTTGGAATCCGTTTCCGGCCCCTCGACCACCTCCTACTAATGGTCCCCCCATGGAATTTGAATTCTGAGAAAATTGGTGTAGAATCTATATATCTGGAGCTCACAATTGCATCTATAATGGTCTAAAATGGTGGAATCGACTCCTGGATCATCGAAATAAGACACATATTGACCAAGATATGATCAAAATTGTATCAATGGATGAGATGGTCTGATGATGTGGTGATGACGTGGCGCTGACATGGCATGCCAGAGCAGAACCCGTAATTTCTCCAGAATTTCGCAATAAATTTTGCCGATGCCGAAACAATACATTTTTTTCCGGCAAGGCGGTACTGTAGCACCTGAAGCTTGACCAAAGGTTGACCAAGCCTAAGAAGACCGTTTTAGCTCTGTTTATGACACCATTTTTTCCATTGAAATTGGATTTCCATGAACTTTCAAAATCTACCTTCAAAATAGTATTATGAGCAACTATAATTTTCTGTTCACCGAAAAAACTCAACTACTCACTACCATTTCACCATAAATCCTTCTAATACCACCTATTGTGGTTCTATGACCACTAATATAGATGAATGGAGGGATAAAACATGCATTTTATTGAACAAAAAAAAGGTTACAATATACCCCTCCCACACCTCCGTTTCTTCCTCACACATGGATTTGTCAAGGATCTATAAGATGGAAGAGCTCTCTTGGATCAATTGATAATGAAGAAATCTCCCCTAGGCCTCCTTAAATAGGCATGGTGGGAGGTGTCAAGTTTGAAACCACTCCCACCATTCCCCCACCTACATATGAACTTCTATCATGGCTTCCAAATACCATGGACTTCTCTCATGGCTGCGACCTACCATGCTATTAGGTGGGGTTGGTGCACCATCCACCTTTCACAGCAATGGTGGGCAGCAGCTAGGGAAAAAAATCTACATAATAGCACTTGACAGTAAGAGACAATGGTGGGAGGTGATAGTGGCAGTTGGTGGTGGTATAGCTTTATAGTAGCACACCACCCATGGAAATTCCATAACTTCTGGTGTATTTGTAAGAGTTGGTGTCCTAGAACCAATAGGTTGTACTTTGATTACAATAATTTTTAATGTATTTAAATATTAAACATCTTATTACATATTGTTCACTATTATATATGACTATAGTGTAATAATTTTAGGGAGTATTTGTTGCATTGACAAGTTCATAACAGTTCCCCACTGTGATGAGAAACATGAAGTGCTATGAAAATATTCTTAAAACTAGTTCTGCGGTTGGATAAAATACTATAATGGGACAAATTGTATATAGACTGTCAGGTACGATTACTCATAAGAATATGATACTTCATCTCATGGAGTTGTTACTTGGTAATATTCAATATGGGAGATTATGAGAACATACCTGCTAGTAGGAATTCCACATGTTTTGGTGTCATTGGATATTTTTATCCACGAGCATGTGTAATGATACTTAGAATTTAATATTATCATTAATACATGTCACGACTCACGCACAATGATTTACTGATGAAAATCATCACACAGACAATTGGAGGGAAGTAGGGTATGTTGGGTGCATCATGAGTGGCGTGTTGTTAATGGATAAATCGAGGAAGGATTTGTCCCTTCAATTTATGGAAGTTGATAACTCAACCCTTTTATTGAAATTGAATCATGGAAGGAAAATATGTGGACATGGTGTAACAATGAGTTTATTTCAGGTAGTCAAAGAATGGTGTATCAAGAATAAAGGTTGATTACACTATCATGAAACTAGCTCTATGAGATATTGATACCAAGGGATTATATTACACAGTAAAAATTCATATGTGGATGTCATTTTTGCGACTATAAGTTCTTTCTCTTGGTTTCCTTGACCCGTTTCTAGATAGTACTCTTATATTTTAGGCAAACCCACCTAATTCCAATGAGAAATAATCCTAGAGGGCAACACACTATGTGTTTCTAGTGGTCTCGATTAAGTTATATTTTAAATTAATTAATGGAATTCATATTTTTCTCATGAAAGTGGAATAATTTTATTCATGTTAAAATGATTTCATAAATTAAATAAATATTTATTCACCAGATTGTAGATAAAATATATTTATTTATTTTACTAAACATTTAATAAATATTTATTTACTAGTTTTTAAATAAAATATTTATTTAAAGGAAAAAAATATTTATTTATTTATTCAGGTGTTCAATAAATAGAAGTGGAGTTCGAGTGGAACAAGGCTGGTTTGGTAGTAAAATAATTATTTTTAAGATGGTAAATAATTATTTAACTAGTTGGAACAATTTAAAATAATAATAACGCTGCTACTGTGTAGAGACCTGAAACTTGACGTACATGGAAATTACATTACTTTTGCGGAATACTTAGTACATAACAAAAACACACACACAAGGATCGTAATAGTTTAGTGTCTTTGGAAACTCGGAATATAATCTTCTAATCGTGGTGAAAGATCTTCAAAATATCCCATACAGATCTTCCTTTTTTTACCTAAAACCTTTCTTTATATCCTGGGGAAAAGAAAACATAAAAGAGTGAGCTCAAATGCTCAGTAAGGGTATACAAAAGAAATAAAAATCATATCATATCTTTTTGAAAATCATAACCTGCAAAAGAGATCATAATATCTTAACATGGAACAAATCATAGAAGTGAAAATGAGATCCCCATAATCATAACATGAAACTTGAAACTTTGTGGCATGCACACATAATCATGGAAAATCATTTCTTGTTAGTCATGACTCATTGCCAAGACTATCTTAGTGGACAAAGTCCCTTTCTGAATCAAGTAACCCTCGTTTCAGTCCTGTTTCACTGAACCGGTATAACCTACCGTTCCAGCCCTGTCTATCTCATGAGATATAAAATCTTTACCCAATGCATTGGAGGGAGATATAGGTCCCACCCATCTTATAATGAATCCTTTCTTATGTGTGCCACATAATCCTAAAACATACATCATCGCATAACCCATGTAATAAAAATGGGATTCTTAAACAACATGACATCATAAAACAATTCATATAAGATAAAGGAATTCATAAAAATGTTTCCATCAAAACATAATCAAATCCATGTAATAATAGGGATAAAAACAGAACCCTTTTATTATCTTAGATGGAAAATAATTTTGATATAACACTTGAACTTCATTCTTGAGGAAAATATCCTTTCTACTTCAAAAACATTTTTCCTTTCATAACATGTCATAAAACTTTAAAATAAAAGAAGTTGATTAAAAATAAACTTGAAAACTTGTAAAGGAAGCTTCTTGTAAATAATGTTTTAAAAATCCATTCATGCCGTATAAGTTAAAAAAAACATTCTTCGTACTTTTGTCGGAAAAGTCAAAAAGTACCTTGTACGAAAAACGACAAAAGATTCCTTTTATTTCTTTTACTAAAAACTCACCGAAGGGTAAAAATGGATTTAAACAATTGTAGGTGGATGAAAATAATATTACATATTGATGAAACATGGATGTGGATGATAAAATACACCCCAGTAAATACTTACGAATAAACAATCTCGGATAAAAATGAGATTGTGATATTTCCCTTACCTTATGTCCGACTTGATTTGTAAGTGTCCGAACCTCCTGTATAATGATTTAAATCATGTTATTGACTTATTCCAGAATCATATTCATTGTTATGATATCATATATGGTTCACTTATGACATTATATTACCCGTTCTTTTGTAAATTCCATGTTAAAGAAGCGTTTTGGGTAAAATCGTTTCATTTATCGTAGGTGTTTTGACTTGTTGTTCTTGACATCATTATTACTTATATCATGATTTACTTACTTCCAGAATATAAAATATGATTTATATATCATATATATTCAGTATATATATATATATATATAATAGATAGATAAATAAAATGAAAAACACCGTTCATGGAGACGGTAGTCCGTACGTACGCATGAACGCTATTTTACTTTCCTTATTGTCTTGAAATGGAAGTAAGTAGATGACATAAATATATATATATATATATACATAAATCCAGTAGATTTATAATGTCATATATTTCATTATTATTTCTTATATATACTTTATAATCATTCTTAAATGGTTAACATGGAGAATGAATCTCATCGCGTCGTGGAGACGGTATTCCGTACGTACGCACGCGCGGTGATTTCTTTTTCCGTAGGATGGATAGATGGTGAAATAGGGTTGTTTCATACTTATAATAACATATCAGTATATGAGTGATACTGATGTTATTACTTCATAATGAAACAACCTAAGAAGAAGAAGTGGAAGAAGAAATAAAGATGAAAGAATTGGTAACGGTAATTACCTCTTCTTTGAAGCGCCTCTTTGAGACCTCCTCTTAGGGCACTAAAATTGGTCTTTGAGGAAGACCAGAACCTCTAGGATGTTTCTAGGGAAGTGGAGAAGATATTTTGGCAGGGTTTGGCCGAGCTTGAGTGCTCAAATTGGTGTGAGGAGGAGGGGGAGGAGGTGTCCTTTTATAAGGGAGGAGAGGGGCACCTTAGGAATATCTCAAAATATTATTTTATTATAAAGTCAAGTTCGGTTTTAATTAGCTCCAAATTGATTTATTTCTAGGATAAGGTGGGGATGGGTCGAAATCCCCTCATAGAATAGAATTTAGACAAGTTTAGGGTATTATTTTAACCTTATCAATTAGATTTAACTCTAAGTTAAATAATTTAACTTTTACCGTGTCTTTTTGTTTCCTTTCACTATATGGTTAATACACTTACTATAACATGCCAAACGAACCCCAAATTGTTTATTATTAATACATATATCCTTATCTAAGTCATTTGGCCGAAGCTTAGATTTTTAGGAATAAAATAACAATTAATAATATAATATTTGATTTAAAAACTATTTTGTGTCAATTTTGACACTATTTGATATATGATTTTTTTGAAAGTCATAACAGAATTATATGTTCGAAACAAGTTGATTAAATAAACACTAATATATCATAGTATCCTAGAAAATTAGTGTAATCCATAAAAATTCTAAAATTACATTTATTTTGGTGTTTATAACATCAATTATGTCAATTTTTCATAAATAAGATAATTACAGTATCATCTTTGTGTCATAAATAAATTAAATTATTTGATGTCTAAAAATTAAAAATAAAATACCATTATGTAGGAAAGCTTTTTAGCTTTCTAATGAATATTTATAGTCGAATTTATCTTATGTATAACCCCATATTAAAAATGATTTACTTATTAAACTTTGATTTTAACTATTTTAACCCTTCTTTAAATAAATTAATAATAAATGTCCTAATCTAATCCAAGTGGGCCTAAATGGTCATATTTTATTCATAATGTTTTTTTTGGTCGAATTACACTTATCCAATAGAATTAGGACATGTGTTAGGGTAATAGTAATATCATATTTACCCTTAGTTACCCTATTTACTATTAACCGTGGTAAAAAAGTAAAAAGTTACTATTCACCAAATATTATTTTCATCTCATTGAACCACATTTTAGTCCTTGATATTAATCATTTCTGTCGGATTTTCAAAATTCCATTCACAGAAGCGGTAAAATTAAGTTTTATGCAAAATTCAGTTTTTAACCTACCACTTAGTAGTTTCACTATTCATCGAAAATTGAAAGTTTTCAGAAAAATACCAAAAATTAGGCCTAAGCTATATTTGATATTATGAACTCAAAAATGATGTCTATTTTACCAAATTCAAAACATATCAGTTGCATTAACTAATTTAAAAATTAATTCTCGTTGTCAAAACAAATAGCGTGTTTTTAAGAGATAATAACTGTCAAAAGATTGACACTAGTTTATAACTGGTTTAAATGTGAAATTACATCCAATGACCAACATTGTATTAAATTGTAAAAATATATTCTAAATATACTTTAAAACCACTCAAATTAATAATTTATCACTATTAATTATTTTGATTAAAAAAGTTGTTTTTAATTAAAATTTAGTAATTCTCACTATTCATCAGAATATGACAGTTATCCGAAAAGTACCAAAATTTCACTTTAGGCTAAATTTGATACTCCGAATCCAAAAATGATATCCATTTTGAAAAATAAGATTTACAGAATTTCAAAAAGTGGTTATTACTATTCATAACGGCTAGTTTTAATAATATTTTAATAGCATATCGTTGTTTAGTGAAACTCAGTATTGCGTACTACACACGCTATCGAGGAAGGTTGTGATTGCGTGTAATGCAAGGCAAGTCAAGGATGCGTGTTGTGCAAGCTCCTTTTGGTGTAGCGTACAACACAAGACATTAGTGAAATAAAAAGAATATTTTTCATAAAATCTCGGGTTGTTACATTCTACCCCCCTTAAAATGAATTTCGCCCCCGAAATTCGTCGGGGTTATAAATGGTTTACTATTCGAAAGTTTCTTTAATAGAAACCCACATCGTAAAAAGGAATACCAAAACATGGCTTTAAAAACTAAAGTATGAAATGTAACGATTACCCAAATAAACTAATCGCTGGGTTTCCACATAGGTAAAAATATGGATATGGAAGAAAAATCTAACCATCATGTTCCGATGGAGAGTGGTAGAGAACATGGCTATGGAAAATCCAACAATCACAAATCCATAAATTTGTGACGATCTAAGGTACCATCCGATTCATCAGGTATAAGATCACTAGGACAACATTTTTGGTTTTCAAGATCATTTCCCTAAAGTTGAAAATTTGAATTAGAATAAATACTTTCATTATTTTGGTACAATCTCACTGTTGTTCATGCCTTGAACAATTTCCACTTCATCTCTTAAATATATGAAGTTGAATTTGTTATTCGTGAAGTGTTAGCAGATCATGTGATAGAATGACGGGTCATTCCATCTGTCTCAAACAAAAGGGTTAGCAAAAATTATATACATAAGTCGATCTATAGTGAGATTAATCACATATGGTTCCTAAAATGGACTTATACTTCATATATCATACTGCTTAATATAATAAAACTAGTTTCTACTAAACAGGGACTTCCTGTAGGCCAGTGGTAGGCGATAAAGGCCAGTCGCACTTCGGTTGTGGGTTCGATTCCCATAGCCTTGTCCGACGCGATGGGTTGTCGCCCGTCCTGCAGGTTGTCCTTTTTCTAAAACTACATTACTATAACATCCTATCAATAATATCAAAAAAGAACTTCTTTAGGCTTATCCATAATACTGCAGTCCAGTCTCTTAATATAGTGGAAACAATTACCAGAGATTTAATACCATCGTTGATCCCCATAAAATATGTCTTGTTGGTGACATTCTAAACATTCAAAGTCCTTAATCATGTATTCTCTTGAATACCTTAGAGAAAACATGAATGCAGTTTAAAGTTAACACTTTCCACATACCAAAATCCTCAAAATTCTATATACTCAAACCATGATATCACTTAGTCCTTATATCAATCATGAGCTCATGAATACAATCAAACATATCATTATCTTCTTATCCTTTCATTATGCACTTATCATCTACTTTCCAAAAGTATCTGAATAACCATTCATGGTTACTGGTACCATTCATCATAAACTTTCAAAACTTAAGGAAAGACAACAGTGTAACAATCCTTAGATGTCTCCTTATTCCATGAGATTACTTATACAACATTACACATGATAAACATGTAATCATTCCACTACATTCTTAGACCATTTATCGAGCTTCAACATTTCTTTCATCTCACATATCATTTGTAGTTTCTTCATCATCATCAACATAAATACTTCCCATACGACCATACTGATTCTCTTCATGAGACTTTCCCTTAGGTGATTGGTTTGCATAATGCCCGTACATTCCACATTTAAAGCATTTAACCATTGTTGATGTCGTAGCAATACCATTATCCTCATCCATGGTGTTAACTGAACCTTTTCCTTTGCACTTACTTGCTTTGTGTCCTTCTTTTTCACACCCAAAGCATCTTCCAGTTCCTTTGAAACATTCTCCTTGATGCCTCTTCCAACATGAATTACATAGGGGAAATTGAACTTTCTTTCCTCTATGATCATCATGAAACTCCATCTTTCTCTTATTAGCCGAGTCAGGAAACTTACCAAATTTTACTTTATTGATCATATTATGAGATTTCTGATTCGGCATAATAATGATGTTTGGACTTCCAAATCCAATTTCATTATGAAGAATATCATTCCATTGTCCATCATATCCTCCATTATTGTGAATCATCTTGTTTCCATCCATTTTCGAAAACCCAAAAAGAAAAGTGTGAGAGGAAAAAATCATGCTAGGGAAAACAACATAATAAAGGGGGAGTACCTTCAATATCTAACATCTTAGGTTTAATTCTAAGATCGTTACCATAGTTCTAGGACTATCCTATACGTATACGTATCCTTAGGGACATCCCTAGACATACCTTAGAAATATCTCTAGGGATCTCACTAACGTTTTCATATCCTAGTTTCCAAAGGTTGACTAAACCTTTCCTCTGATACCAACTGTAGAGACCCAAAACTTGACGTACATGGACATTACATTACTTTTGCGGAATACTTAGTACATAACAAACACACACACACAAGGATCGTAATAGTTTAGTGTCTTTGGAAACTCGGAATATAATCTTCTAATCGTGGTGAAAGATCTTCAAAATATCCCATAAAGATCTTCCTTTTTTTACCTAAAACCTTTCTTTATATCCTGGGGAAAAGAAAACATAAAAGGGTGAGATCAAATGCTCAGTAAGGGTATACAAAAGAAATAAAAATCATATCATATCTTTTTGAAAATCATAACCTGCAAAAGAGATCATAATATCTTAACATGGAACAAATCATAGAAGTGAAAATGAGATCCCCATAATCATAACATGAAACTTGAAACTTTGTGGCATGCACACATAATCATGGAAAATCATTTCTTGTTAGTCATGACTCATTGCCAAGACTATCTTAGTGGACAAAGTCCCTTTCTGAATCGAGTAACCCTCGTTTCAGTCCTGTTTCACTGAACCGGTATAACCTACCGTTCCAGCCCTGTCTATCTCATGAGATATAAAATCTTTACCCAATGCATTGGAGGGAGATATAGGTCCCACCCATCTTATAATGAATCCTTTCTTATGTGTGCCACATAATCCTAAAACATACATCATCGCATAACCCATGTAATAAAAATGGGATTCTTAAACAACATGACATCATAAAACAATTCATATAAGATAAAGGAATTCATAAAAATGTTTCCATCAAAACATAATCAAATCCATGTAATAATAGGGATAAAAACAGAACCCTTTTATTATCTTAGATGGAAAATAATTTTGATAAAACACTTGAACTTCATTCTTGAGGAAAATATCCTTTCTACTTCAAAAACATTTTTCCTTTCATAACATGTCATAAAACTTTAAAATAAAAGAAGTTGATTAAAAATAAACTTGAAAACTTGTAAAGTAAGATTCTTGTAAATAATGTTTTAAAAATCCATTCATGCCGTATAAGTTAAAAAAAACATTCTTCGTACTTTTTTCGGAAAAGTCAAAAAGTACCTTGTACGAAAAACGACAAAAGATTCCTTTTATTTCTTTTACTAAAAACTCACCGAAGGGTAAAAATGGATTTAAACAATTGTAGGTGGATGAAAATAATATTACATATTGATGAAACATGGATGTGGATGATAAAATACACCCCAGTAAATACTTACGAATAAACAATCTCGGATAAAAATGAGATTGTGATATTTCCCTTACCTTATGTCCGACTTGATTTGTAAGTGTCCGAACCTCCTGTATAATGATTTAAATCATGTTATTGACTTATTCCAGAATCATATTCATTGTTATGATATCATATATGGTTCACTTATGACATTATATTACCCGTTCTTTTGTAAATTCCATGTTAAAGAAGCGTTTTGGGTAAAATCGTTTCATTTATCGTAGGTGTTTTGACTTGTTGTTCTTGACATCATTATTACTTATATCATGATTTACTTACTTCCAGAATATAAAATATGATTTATATATCATATATATTCAGTATATATATATATATATATAATAGATAGATAAATAAAATGAAAAACACCGTTCATGGAGACGGTAGTCCGTACGTACGCATGAACGCTATTTTACTTTCCTTATTGTCTGGAAATGGAAGTAAGTAGATGACATAAATATATATATATATATATATACATAAATCCAGTAGCTTTATAATGTCATATATTTCATTATTATTTCTTATATATACTTTATAATCATTCTTAAATGGTTAACATGGAGAATGAATCTCATCGCGTCGTGGAGACGGTATTCCGTACGTACGCACGCGCGGTGATTTCTTTTTCCGTAGGATGGATAGATGGTGAAATAGGGTTGTTTCATACTTATAATAACATATCAGTATATGAGTGATACTGATGTTATTACTTCATAATGAAACAACCTAAGAAGAAGAAGAAGTGGAAGAAGAAATAAAGATGAAAGAATTGGTAACGGTAATTACCTCTTCTTTGAAGCGCCTCTTTGAGACCTCCTCTTAGGGCACTAAAATTGGTCTTTGAGGAAGACCAGAACCTCTAGGATGTTTCTAGGGAAGTGGAGAAGATATTTTGGCAGGGGTTGGCCGAGCTTGAGTGCTCAAATTGGTGTGAGGAGGAGGGGGAGGAGGTGTCCTTTTATAAGGGAGGAGAGGGGCACCTTAGGAATATCTCAAAATATTATTTTATTATAAAGTCAAGTTCGGTTTTAATTAGCTCCAAATTGATTTATTTCGAGGCTAAGGTGGGGATGGGTCGAAATCCTCTCATAGAATAGAATTTAGACAAGTTTAGGGTATTATTTTAACCTTATCAATTAGATTTAACTCTAAGTTAAATAATTTAACTTTTACCGTGTCTTTTTGTTTCCTTTCACTATATGGTTAATACACTTACTATAACATGCCAAACGAACCCCAAATTGTTTATTATTAATACATATATCCTTATCTAAGTCATTTGGCCGAAGATTAGATTTTTAGGAATAAAATAACAATTAATAATATAATATTTGATTTAAAAACTATTTTGTGTCAATTTTGACACTATTTGATATATGATTTTTTTGAAAGTCATAACAGAATTATATGTTCGAAAAAAGTTGATTAAATAAACACTAATATAACATAGTATCCTAGAAAATTAGTGTAATTCATAAAAATTCTAAAATTACATTTATTTTGGTGTTTATAACATCAATTATGTCAATTTTTCATAAATAAGATAATTACAGTATCATCTTTGTGTCATAAAGAAATTAAATTATTTGATGTCTAAAAATTACAAATAAAATACCATTATGTAGGAAAGCTTTTTAGCTTTCTAATGAATATTTATAGTCGAATTTATCTTATGTATAACCCCATATTAAAAATGATTTACTTATTAAACTTTGATTTTAACTATTTTAACCCTTCTTTAAATAAATTAATAATAAATGTCCTAATCTAATCCAAGTGGGCCTAAATGGTCATATTTTATTCATAAGGTTTTTTTTGGTCGAATTACACTTATCCAATAGAATTAGGACATGTGTTAGGGTAATAGTAATATCATATTTACCCTTAGTTACCCTATTTACTATTAACCGTGGTAAAAAAGTAAAAAGTTACTATTCACCAAAAATTATTTTCATCTCATTGAACCACATTTTAGTCCTTGATATTAATCGTTTCTGTCGGATTTTCGAAATTCCATTCACAGAAGCGGTAAAATTAAGTTTTATGCAAAATTCAGTTTTTAACCTACCACTTAGTAGTTTCACTATTCATCGAAAATTGAAAGTTTTCAGAAAAATACCAAAAATTAGGCCTAAGCTATATTTGATATTATGAACTCAAAAATGATGTCTATTTTACCAAATTCAAAACATATCAGTTGCATTAACTAATTTAAAAATTAATTCTCGTTGTCAAAACAAATAGCGTGTTTTTAAGAGATAATAACTGTCAAAAGATTGACACTAGTTTATAACAGGTTTAAATGTGAAATTACATCCAATGACCAACATTGTATTAAATTGTAAAAATATATTCTAAATATACTTTAAAACCACTCAAATTAATAATTTATCACTATTAATTATTTTGATTAAAAAAGTTGTTTTTAATTAAAATTTAGTAATTCTCACTATTCATCAGAATATGAAAGTTATCCGAAAAGTACCAAAATTTCACTTTAGGCTAAATTTGATACTCCGAATCCAAAAATGATATCCATTTTGAAAAATAAGATTTACAGAATTTCAAAAAGTGGTTATTACTATTCATAACGGCTAGTTTTAATAATATTTTAATAGCATATCGTTGTTTAGTGAAACTCAGTATTGCGTACTACACACGCTATCGAGGAAGGTTGTGATTGCGTGTAATGCAAGGCAAGTCAAGGATGCGTGTTGTGCAAGCTCCTTTTGGTGTAGCGTACAACACAAGACATTAGTGAAATAAAAAGAATATTTTTCATAAAATCTCGGGTTGTTACATTCTACCCCCCTTAAAATGAATTTCGCCCCCGAAATTCGTCGGGGTTATAAATGGTTTACTATTCGAAAGTTTCTTTAATAGAAACCCACATCGTAAAAAGGAATACCAAAACTTGGCTTTAAAAACTAAAGTATGAAATGTAACGATTACCCAAATAAACTAATCGCTGGGTTTCCACATAGGTAAAAATATGGATATGGAAGAAAAATCTAACCATCATGTTCCGATGGAGAGTGGTAGAGAACATGGCTATGGAAAATCCAACAATCACAAATCCATAAATTTGTGACGATCTAAGGTACCATCCGATTCATCAGGTATAAGATCACTAGGACAACATTTTTGGTTTTCAAGATCATTTCCCTAAAGTTCAAAATTTGAATTAGAATAAATACTTTCATTATTTTGGTACAATCTCACTGTTGTTCATGCCTTGAACAATTTCCACTTCATCTCTTAAATATATGAAGTTGAATTTATTATTCGTGAAGTGTTAGCAGATCATGTGATAGAATGACGGGTCATTCCATCTGTCTCAAACAAAAGGGTTAGCAAAAATTATATACATAAGTCGATCTATAGTGAGATTAATCACATATGGTTCCTAAAATGGACTTATACTTCATATATCATACTGCTTAATATAATAAAACTAGTTTCTACTAAACAGGGACTTCCTGTAGGCCAGTGGTAGGCGATAAAGGCCAGTCGCACTTCGGTTGTGGGTTCGATTCCCATAGCCTTGTCCGACGCGATGGGTTGTCGCCCGTCCTGCAGGTTGTCCTTTTTCTAAAACTACATTACTATAACATCCTATCAATAATATCAAAAAAGAACTTCTTTAGGCTTATCCATAATACTGCAGTCCAGTCTCTTAATATAGTGGAAACAATTACCAGAGATTTAATACCATCGTTGATCCCCATAAAATATGTCTTGTTGGTGACATTCTAAACATTCAAAGTCCTTAATCATGTATTCTCTTGAATACCTTAGAGAAAACATGAATGCAGTTTAAAGTTAACACTTTCCACATACCAAAATCCTCAAAATTCTATATACTCAAACCATGATATCACTTAGTCCTTATATCAATCATGAGCTCATGAATACAATCAAACATATCATTATCTTCTTATCCTTTCATTATGCACTTATCATCTACTTTCCAAAAGTATCTGAATAACCTTTCATGGTTACTGGTACCATTCATCATAAACTTTCAAAACTTAAGGAAAGACAACAGTGTAACAATCCTTAGATGTCTCCTTATTCCATGAGATTACTTATACAACATTACACATGATAAACATGTAATCATTCCACTACATTCTTAGACCATTGATCGAGCTTCAACATTTCTTTCATCTCACATATCATTTGTAGTTTCTTCATCATCATCAACATAAATACTTCCCATACGACCATACTGATTCTCTTCATGAGACTTTCCCTTAGGTGATTGGTTTGCATAATGCCCGTACATTCTACATTTAAAGCATTTAACCATTGTTGATGTCGTAGCAATACCATTATCCTCATCCATGGTGTTAACTGAACCTTTTCCTTTGCACTTACTTGCTTTGTGTCCTTCTTTTCCACACCCAAAGCATCTTCCAGTTCCTTTGAAACATTCTCCTTGATGCCTCTTCCAACATGAATTACATAGGGGAAATTGAACTTTCTTTCCTCTATGATCATCATGAAACTCCATCTTTCTCTTATTAGCCGAGTCAGGAAACTTACCAAATTTTACTTTATTGATCATATTATGAGATTTCTGATTCGGCATAATAATGATGTTTGGACTTCCAAATCCCATTTCATTATGAAGAATATCATTCCATTGTCCATCATATCCTCCATTATTGTGAATCATCTTGTTTCCATCCATTTTCGAAAACCCAAAAAGAAAAGTGTGAGAGGAAAAAATCATGCTAGGGAAAACAACATAATAAAGGGGGAGTACCTTCAATATCTAACATCTTAGGTTTAATTCTAAGATCGTTACCATAGTTCTAGGACTATCCTATACGTATACTTATCCTTAGGGACATCCCTAGACATACCTTAGAAATATCTCTAGGGATCTCACTAACGTTTTCACAACCTAGTTTCCAAAGGTTGACTAAACCTTTCCTCTGATACCAACTGTAGAGACCCAAAACTTGACGTACATGGACATTACATTACTTTTGCGGAATACTTAGTACATAACAAAAACACACACACAAGGATCGTAATATTTTAGTGTCTTTGGAAACTCGGAATATAATCTTCTAATCGTGGTGAAAGATCTTCAAAATATCCCATAAAGATCTTCTTTTTTTTACCTAAAACCTTTCTTTATATCCTGGGGAAAAGAAAACATAAAAGGGTGAGCTCAAATGCTCAGTAAGGGTATACAAAAGAAATAAAAATCATATCATATCTTTTTGAAAATCATAACCTGCAAAAGAGATCATAATATCTTAACATGGAACAAATCATAGAAGTGAAAATGAGATCCCCATAATCATAACATGAAACTTGAAACTTTGTGGCATGCACACATAATCATGGAAAATCATTTCTTGTTAGTCATGACTCATTGCCAAGACTATCTTAGTGGACAAAGTCCCTTTCTGAATCGAGTAACCCTCGTTTCAGTCCTGTTTCACTGAACCGGTATAACCTACCGTTCCAGCCCTGTCTATCTCATGAGATATAAAATCTTTACCCAATGCATTGGAGGGAGATATAGGTCCCACCCATCTTATAATGAATCCTTTCTTATGTGTGCCACATAATCCTAAAACATACATCATCGCATAACCCATGTAATAAAAATGGGATTCTTAAACAACATGACATCATAAAACAATTCATATAAGATAAAGGAATTCATAAAAATGTTTCCATCAAAACATAATCAAATCCATGTAATAATAGGGATAAAAACAGAACCCTTTTATTATCTTAGATGGAAAATAATTTTGATAAAACACTTGAACTTCATTCTTGAGGAAAATATCCTTTCTACTTCAAAAACATTTTTCCTTTCATAACATGTCATAAAACTTTAAAATAAAAGAAGTTGATTAAAAATAAACTTGAAAACTTGTAAAGGAAGCTTCTTGGTAATAATGTTTTAAAAATCCATTCATTCCATATAAGTTAAAAAAAACATTCTTCGTACTTTTGTCGGAAAAGTCAAAAAGTACGTTGTACGAAAAATGACAAAAGATTCCTTTTATTTCTTTTACTAAAAACTCACCGAAGGGTAAAAATGGATTTAAACAATTGTAGGTGGATGAAAATAATATTACATATTGATGAAACATGGATGTGGATGATAAAATACACCCCAGTAAATACTTACGAATAAACAATCTCGGATAAAAATGAGATTGTGATATTTCCCTTACCTTATGTCCGACTTGATTTGTAAGTGTCCGAACCTCCTGTATAATGATTTAAATCATGTTATTGACTTATTACAGAATCATATTCATTGTTATGATATCATATATGGTTCACTTATGACATTATATTACCCGTTCTTTTGTAAATTCCATGTTAAAGAAGCATTTTGGGTAAAATCGTTTCATTAATCGTAGGTGTTTTGACTTGTTGTTCTTGACATCATTATTACTTATATCATGATTTAAATACTTCCAGAATATAAAATATGATTTATATATCATATATATTCAGTATATATATATATATAATAGATAGATAAATAAAATGAAAAACACCGTTCATGGAGACGGTAGTCCGTACGTACGCATGAACGCTGTTTTACTTTCCTTATTGTCTTGAAATGGAAGTAAGTAGATGACATACATATATATATATACATAAATCCAGTAGCTTTATAATGTCATATATTTCATTATTATTTCTTATATATACTTTATAATCATTCTTAAATGGTTAACATGGAGAATGAATCTCATCGCGTCGTGGAGACGGTATTCCGTACGTACGCACGCGCGGTGATTTCTTTTTCCGTAGTATGGATAGATGGTGAAATATGGTTGTTTCATACTTATAATAACATATCATTATATTAGTGATACTGATGTTATTACTTCATAATGAAACAACCTAAGAAGAAGAAGTGGAAGAAGAAATAAAGATGAAAGAATTGGTAACGGTAATTACCTCTTCTTTGAAGCGCCTCTTTGAGACCTCCTATTAGGGCCCTAAAATTTGTCTTTGAGGAAGACCAGAACCTCTAAGATGTTTCTAGGGAAGTGGAGAAGATATTTTGGCAGGGGTTGGCCGAGCTTGAGTGCTCAAATTGGTGTGAGGAGGAGGGGGAGGAGGTGTCCTTTTATAAGGGAGGAGAGGGGCACCTTAGGAATATCTCAAAATATTATTTTATTATAAAGTCAAGTTCGGTTTTAATTAGCTCCAAATTGATTTATTTCGAGGCTAAGGTGGGGATGGGTCGAAAGCCTCTCATCCAATAGAATTTAGACAAGTTTAGGGTATTATTTTAACCTTATCAATTAGATTTAACTCTAAGTTAAATAATTTAACTTTTACCGTGTCTTTTTGTTTCCTTTCACTATATGGTTAATACACTTACTATAACATGCCAAACGAACCCCAAATTGTTTATTATTAATACATATATCCTTATCTAAGTCATTTGGCCGAACCTTAGATTTTTAGGAATAAAATAACAATTAATAATATAATATTTGATTTAAAAACTATTTTGTGTCAATTTTGACACTATTTGATATATGATTTTTTTGAAAGTAATAACAGAATTATATGTTCGAAAAAAGTTGATTAAATCAACACTAATATATCATAGTATCCTAGAAAATTAGTGTAATTCATAAAAATTCTAAAATTACATTTATTTTGGTGTTTATAACATCAATTATGTCAATTTTTCATAAATAAGATAATTACTGTATCATCTTTGTGTCATAAATAAATTAAATTATTTGATGTCTAAAAATTACAAATAAAATACCATTATGTAGGAAATATTTTTAGATTTCTAATTAATATTTATAGTCGAATTTATCTTATGTATAACCCCATATTAAAAATGATTTACTTATTAAACTTTGATTTTAACTATTTTAACCCTTCTTTAAATAAATTAATAATAAATGTCCTAATCTAATCCAAGTGGGCCTAAATGGTCATATTTTATTCATAAGGTTGTTTTTGGTCGAATTAAACTTATCCAATAGAATTAGGACATGTGTTAGGGTAATAGTAATATCATATTTACCCTTAGTTACCCTATTTACTATTAACCGTGGTAAAAAAGTAAAAAGTTACTATTCACCAAAAATTATTTTCATCTCATTGAACCACATTTTAGTCCTTGATATTAATCGTGTCTGTCGGATTTTCGAAATTCCATTCACAGAAGCGGTAAAATTAAGTTTTATGCAAAATTCAGTTTTTAACCTACCACTTAGTAGTTTCACTATTCATCGAAAATTGAAAGTTTTCAGAAAAATACCAAAAATTAGGCCTAAGCTATATTTGATATTATGAACTCAAAAATGATGTCTATTTTACCAAATTCAAAACATATCAGTTGCATTAACTAATTTAAAAATTAATTCTCGTTGTCAAAACAAATAGCGTGTTTTTAAGAGATAATAACTGTCAAAAGATTGACACTAGTTTATAACTGGTTTAAATGTGAAATTACATCCAATGACCAAAATTGTATTAAATTGTAAAAATATATTCTAAATATACTTTAAAACCACTCAAATTAGTAATTTATCACTATTAATTATTTTGATTAAAAAAGTTGTTTTTAATTAAAATTTAGTAATTCTCACTATTCATCAGAATATGAAAGTTATCCGAAAAGTACCAAAATTTCACTTTAGGCTAAATTTGATACTCCGAATCCAAAAATGATATCCATTTTGAAAAATAAGATTTACAGAATTTCAAAAAGTGGTTATTACTATTCATAACTGCTAGTTTTAATAATATTTTAATAGCATATCGTTGTTTAGTGAAACTCAGTATTGCGTACAACACACGCTATCGAGGAAGGTTGTGATTGCGTGTAATGCAAGGCAAGTCAAGGATGCGTGTTGTGAAAGCTCCTTTTGGTGTAGCGTACAACACAAGACATTAGTGAAATAAAAAGAATATTTTTCATAAAATCTCGGGCTGTTACATATTGTTTTGTGACGTGGAATTTTATTTATAATTCTATTTTTTACATGTTGGCACACTATAAATATTTACATGGTATTATTATTAAAAGCATGGATTTTCTCTAAGGTTATGAATGTATTTAATTTCTGTTATATAATTAAATATTGTAACTGAAGCCCTATGTCAATAAACAGACACATACATCTATTGTTCCATGTACGGAATTGCACGCCCCATGAATTGAGAATTGTTGAGCTAAAAAATTTCTCTATTGAATCATCTTCCCTCCCCTCTCAAGAATGAGAGACGTTCTTCAAGGATGAAGAAAAAATGATCAAGAACGACTGAGAAAAGACACTCACTTCACTTCTCTAGTAACTAGATAATGAGTGGTCTCAATCAGATTCCATTGGAGCACGTGTGGATCACCGCTAGAGGGATTCAAGTTTGGATCCTTGTATGAACATAAAGATAATCCAAAAGGATCATTCTGAATGATCGACATCATCAATGAAGAAAATACAAAAGATCAAGGTATTCTTTTCATTATGAAATTAATTAAATTAATTATAAACATAGTGTGAAAGATTATCTCTAAGGGTTTCGAGCCTCTTCCTTATTTATCAAAATATTTGATTCGATTCTATGGAGACCAGTGTTCATCGTCGTATTGATCGCAAAATAATCATTGGTCATGGTAAAAATTAATGTTTTGTGCCGACCCAACTTCGCTTTTGCTGCTCCCATAACCTATAAGTGGTATCAATGGGAGGTTACATCATAGTTTATAATTATTTAAATAATTCATTAATGATTTATGGTTTAATAATTTTGTTTGTCAATTCACGGTTAATTGTTCTTGTAATATGGATTTCTAGATCTGTTCTCCCTCTTTTCATTTCTCATAGATTTCATAGAAACAAATTATTTTTTTCATAAAAATTAAAACAGAGAACTCATTAGGAGTCATCGACAATTCTTCCTAGGTGGAATGAATGTACATGCCTTGTGTTTGGACTTACACATTGTTTTCTCTGCCATACATTCCGTGTAATCCAGACTACATGCCGTGTAGTGATGTTAAAAGCATTGGGAGTAATTAGGAAATTACTCAAGATTTGTGCATTTATTGAACGTGTTGTAGTTAGTTATACATTATGTGTTGTCTGAGATAGATAGGAACATGCTTACTAGATTACAAACTTTGTGTACCACTACACATGGTGTGTAGTCCCTTTGGGTCAGGGGGCCGAACCATGTATCCCATACCTGGCTAAGCCGATCGGTAAACATGTAACATGGAGACAACACGATGTGTATCCCACTGTAGATGTCGTGTACTCCAAAATTTCTGAAGTAAGCTTCACACACCGAGTCCCTAGCTGTGTACTTTGGGACAAACAGTGAAGGTAGTATATCCCATGTAGTCATAACTACACATCATGTACTTAACCATATTACAAAAAGTTAAAACTTTAATTTTTGTGTAATGTTCAGAACGACACATCATGTATAAATTTTACCACTGGTTGTTACTCTATTCATTGAGACATCTTGTATTCCATATGTCATAAGAGTAAGACAGTATGAAAATAAAATACATGTTGGGTAGATTTGAACGGGTATTCACTATGATACCTCCAAGGTGAATTTATGTAAAAATATGAGAATCTCATGGAAATTCAGAAAAGGATTAAGATAAAAGGAATGATTAATTAAAGATAATAATTAATATATTCAAGAACAATTTATCTTAATAAAAATGATTAAAGAATTGAATACTAGTTTTATTAGATGTGTAACTCATTTAATGTATGTAGGTGATCATGATCTAGACCAGACCTTTCTATGTGATTGGTTTTCCTTTTAAATTTATTTATTAAATTAATTTGTTGGCATGTGATCCATCTATCCTCATTAATATATAGGTCCTGCATGGACATGATTTTTTATGTAAACTCCCTTTTACCCCTCACCTGTGTGTGAGTTTAAAAAATTATGTAATGGATGAAACTCCCAAGCTAGTGGATCTGGTTCAAGATAGAGCCGAGACGAAACCAATCTCAGGAGATACAGAGGTGGATAGATGGAAAGCAGTAAACATGAACCCAAAAGGTTCAAGGTGTTTCTCCCCTAGGTCAGGGTTAGTTTATCAACCGATAGATAAACTAACCATTATAAAAGCTCATGATCATTCCCATTGATTTATTTTATTTCTGTCAGTTCCATGGTTTATCATTATGGATGTGCTGTCACGATCCCATAATTAATGAATTAAGCAACCATGCAAGATTGAACTAAAATAAACAAAGATTATGCATAAATTTATCAATACATGGTTAATCACATAAGTAAGTAACACTTAATATTAAAAATCATGTGATAATGATAAAAATAAATTCATGCATAAGAGATAAAAATCCCTTAAATAAAATATTAAGTCAGACCAAGCCTTCCGTTACTTGATTACGGAAAATACTAAATAAAACTATGTGTCTGACCAAGTCTTCTTGGGACAATTACTTTTATACAGGAATCCCTTATAAAAGGATTTGGGTTGAATTAACTATATTACAACAAAAGGGGTATCCCTTTCTAGACATTGTGTTATATTGGAGGCAGTAGTTGAGGAAATCTAAATTCAGGATTTCAGGATTACAGATTCCACTCAACAGATCAAGGAGCTGCAAGCCCATAGTTCGAAAAGACATACCTACCTAAATACCTTTAAATATCTTGACCAACCCTTGTTGGGGTTATGCAAAGGGGAATATGGATCCATGCCACTAGAATGTCATGGAAATTGGATATTCTGAGTTTAATGGTGAGGGACATTGGGACATTATAAAATAGTGGTAGATTTAATAAAATTAATTTATTATTTCTAATAAAATGTAATCAAGAAAGCAATAACGATCTGCTCTTTTAATTATAGAATAAAAATGGCAAGATCCTCAAACACAGTATCCCTATGATCAATTATGGATAAAGACTACATCCTCACTGGAAGTAACTTTCAGGAATGGTTTAAACACCTTTGGGTTATCCTACCCCTTGAATCGAAGAATTATATATTAGAGTAAGTATTACCTAATCTTCCTTCCAAAGAGGTGAGTGATGAGGATTTCCTGGTCTATGAGAAACATATGAACGATGAGGTCAACATTCAATGTTTGATGTTATAATTAGTGTATAGTGAGCTAATGAAGTCTCACAAAAACATGGATACTTATATCATGATCAGGCACCTCTATGGTATTTACTAAGAGAGATCAAGATAGGAAATGTTTGAGATCTCCAAGGGACTCTTTCAAAGTAAGATTGGAGAGGGTGACCAAGCTAGGCCTCATATAGCAAGCTCATTGGATACATTAAGTGCCTAGAGGTTCTAGGGTTTAAAATTCTCCAAATAACTAGGCATGGATCACATTATCACACCACTCCCATATAGATTCTATAGGTTTGTTTTTAATTTCAATATGAACAACATTGAGAAGTCTCTATCAGATCTTCTTATCCTCATTCTCCATGTGGACAAATATATGAAGTGTGACAACACTTCTATCCTTATGGTGAATAAAAGGAAAGAGAAGGAAAAGATATTCGATCCCAAATCTTATTCATGACCTTCCAAGACAATAAAATCAAAGGGGAGGCCAGGGAACAAGTTTATGTTTGTTTCAAATGTGGAAATAAAGGCCAATGGAGGAAAAAACCGCACCCAACCTAAGAAGTAAGGGGAACCTTCAGGTGCATTTATTATCGAATTCAGTCTATATATTTCTACAAATTAGGTATTATATACAACTTATAGTGTTCACATATGTATCAAAATAGAAGAACCAAGTAGATTCAGGAAGATTGACTGAGGGGAGGTAGATCTACGAGTAGCCAATGGATCCATACATGCTGCTATAGCTATCAGGGAATACCACCTAACATTGATAACTGAGATTTTCTTGGTGTTAATGGGTTATTATTATGTTCTGTCTGTTACCAAAAACACTATTTGTGTATCCATATTAGATACAAATTGATTTGTTTTCATGTTTGGAATTGAATGTTTCTTCTTTTAAAAAGATATAATTTTTTTGGTAGGGAACATTTATACAACAATATTTACATGTTGGATTACACAAACCATGCAATGGAAATCGATAACAAATATACTTCACATGAATCACACCACACAAAACTTTGGCATCACCGACTAGGTCATGTAAACAAGAAACACTTGAAAAAGTTACATCAAGATGGATATTTAGATTATTTCGAACTAAAACCACATGGAGTATGTCATAAATGTTTACAAGGAAAAATGACCAAATCCACATTTAGTGGGAAAGGTGAAAGGGCTAAAGAGATTCTTAAATCGATTCATACCAATGTGTGTAGACTATTTATAGTTGAAGTAATGGGAGGTTAATCATACTTCATAACTTTTATTGATGATTTTAGTATATATGGATATATCTACTTAATCAGGTATAAGTTGGATTATTTTGATAAGTTAAATGAATTAAAGAATGAAGTTGAGAACCATCTTGGTAAGAAGATTAAGAAACTCCACTCAGAAAGAGGTTTAGAATATCTTAATCAAGACTTCATTGGTTATTTATAAGAGTTTGGAATCCAATACAAACTCACTCTTCCTTACATGGCCTAGTGGAATGGTGTGAGAAAAAGGAGGAACTGAAACAAGTTGGACATGGTGAGATCAATGATGAGTCACGCTATTCTTCTATTATCATTTTGGGGATATTCATTACAAACCGTGGAACACATAATAAACTAAGTACCAAATAAATTGATAAATGGTATTTCATATGAGTTCTAGAGTTGAAATAAAGCCATTTTATCAAATTTACATGTGAAGGGAAGCAATGAATTTGTTAAGGCCTCTTTAGCTAACAAACGTGCACCTCGAGGAACAATGTGTACCTTTATAGTATACCCCAAGAAAACAAGTGTATATTACCTATACAACCCCCCATAAAAAAGGATATAGTGGAAATACATGCCATATTCTTTGAGAGGGAGAACATCTCCAAAATAGATAGTGGGTGTGAGGTAGACTTCGATGAAGTTGAGGCTCAAGGTATACAAGAGTTGGTAAAGGAACAGATTCCACAAAGCTGCATGGAAGAAATAACTATTCCAAATACACAAGAACTACGTAGGAGTATAATATAGGTTAGAGAAATAGAACGGTATAGTTTTATAGTTATCAAGGATGTTGACTTATTTTTAGTTGATAATAATGATCCTATGACCTATAAGGAAACAGAAAGTGGAATAGACATTTCCAAGTGGCAAGAAGCCATGAATTCTGAAATCTATTCCATGTATCAAAATCATGTCTGGATTTTGGTAGATCCTCCAGTTGATGTAAATACTATTGGTTTCAAATGGGTATTCAAGAAGAAACAAGACATGGAAGGATAAGTCCTTACCTACAAGGAATGACTAGTGGAAAAAGGGTTCAAGCAGCATCAAGGAATTGACTATGATGAATCCTTTTCATTAGTTTCCATGCTAAAATCCATCAGAATTATATTGGACATTGCTTCTTACCATGACTGTGAGATTAGGAAAATTGATTTCAAAACATCCTTCTGTATCGAGAACCCTCATGAATATGTACACATGACACAACCTGAAGGGTTTATGACTCCAAAGGATGCCAATAAGGTAAGAAAGTTGTATAAATCCATTTATGGATTAAGGCAAGCATCCAGGTCATGAGACATTCATTTTTATGAAGCCATAACGGAATTTGGTTTTATCAAGAATGAATTTGAGCCTTGTGTCTACAAACAGTTCAGTAGGAGTGAAATCATTTTATTAATAGTATATGTTGATGACATATTACTTATTTGAAATGATATACCAGTCTTATAGTCTGTTAAGGCATGGTTGATTAAATGCTTCTCCAAGAATGAATTGGGAGGGGCAATATATATTCTTGGGATCAAGATCCATCATGATAGATCCAAGAGATTGATGGGCCTAAGTCAAAGAACATAAATTTATTAGATTTTGAAGAGATTTCGTATGGAACAATCCAAGAGGGGATTGTTTCCAGCATCACATAGCGTTCATCATTCCAAGAAAATGTGTCCTCAGACACATGAGGAAAGAAAGAGAATGACAAGGAATCTATATGCATCAGTGATCGGGTAAGTCATGTATTACATGCTATGTACTAGGCTAGACGTCGCCTATGCATTGAGTTTGGTAGGAATATATTAAGATGACCCAAGTGACTACCATTGGATGGAAATCAAGACTATCCTAAAGTATCTGAGGTGTACTAAGGATATGTTCTTGGTTAATGGAGGAGATTAGGAACTAGTTTTCAGATGATATGTAGATGCTAGTACCCATATTGATCAGGATGACATGAAGTCGTAAACGGGATACATTTATCTTTGAATAGAGATATTGTTAGCTGAAAGAGCTCAAAGAAGAGTGTGGTTGAAGGTTATATAGAAGATTCCGAGTACATCATAGCTTATGAGGCAGCTAAAGAAGAAGTTTGGGTGTGAAGATTTTTCCAAGAGATAGATGTGATACCTAGAATTAAATATGCCATCACATTGTACTATGATAATCATGCAATAGTGCCTCTCCCAAAATATCCAAGGTCACATCAGCAGAAAAATCACATAATTATGAAGTATAATCTCTTTAGGGATTTTTCTCAGAGAGGTGAAGTTCAGTGAGCAGTATTTCCATGGAAGAAAACGATGTGGACCCCTTGACTAAAGCTTTGAATAAATAGAAACATAATCATCATGTGAGGTCTAGTGGACTAAATGTCATAGGTAGTTGTCTCTAGTCCAAGTGAAAGTTTTTATGAGTTAGTATCCTAGAACCAACTGGTTGTACATTGATTACAAGAATATTTAATATATTTAAATATTAAACATCTTATTATATATTGTTCATTGTTCTGTATGACTATTGTGTAATAATGTCCCGAAGTATTTGTCACATTGACAAGGTCATAGAAGTTCCCTACTATGATGAGAACTTTGAAGTGCTATGAAAATATTATTAAACCTAGTTCTGAGGTTGGATGACATACTATAATGGGACACATAGTATACAGACTATCAGGTGCGAGTACTGATAATAAGATGATACTTCTTCTCATTATGTTCGTAATTAGTAATCTTCAATATGGGAGACAATGAGAACAGACCCGCCAGTAGGAATTCCACATGTTTTGGTGTCATCGGATATTCCTATATGTGAGCATGTGTACTTATTGATAGACTTTAAGATTATCAGTAATACGTGTCTTGACTCGCACACTTTTATTTACCGATGAAAACCGTCACACTGAATGTTGGATGAAAGTAGGGTATGTTGGGTGTGTCATGAGTGGCATGTTGTTAATGGATAAGTTGAGGAAGGATTTGTTCCTTCCATTTATGGAAGTTGATATCTCATCCCTTTGATTGAAATAGAACAGTCACACGAATTTCTTTTTCCATGGTGTAACGATGAGTTTATTTCTGGTAGTCAAAAATGACATATCAAGCATAAAGGTTGATGACACTATCATGAAAACTGTTTGGTGAGATATTGAGACAAAGGGATTATATTACACAGTGAGTGTTTGTATGTGGATGTCATTGTTGCGACTTTATGTTTTTTCTCATGGGTTCCTTGGCCCATTTCTAGACAATACTCTTGGAAATTAGGCAATCCCACCTAATTACAACAAGAAATAATCCTAGAGAGTCATACACTAAGTGTTTTTAGAGGTCTCGGTTAAATTATATTTGAATTTAATTAATGGAATAAATATTATTCTTAAGGTAATGGAATAATTTTAGTCATGTTAAAACGATTTCATAAATTAAATAAACATTTATCCACCGGATTGTGGGTAAAATATATATATTTATTTTATTGAAAATTTAATAAATATTTATTTACTAGTTTTTAAATAAAATATTTATTTAATAGAATAAAATATTTATTTATTTATTCTGGTGTTCAATAAATGGAATAGGAGTTCGAGCGGACCAAGGCCGGTTTGGTTGCAAAATAATTATTTGTAAGACGGTAAATAATTATTTAACTAGTTGGAACAAGTTAAAATAATAATAACGCCGTTATTATTTTGTGATGATGAATTTAATTTATAACTCTGTTTTGCGCAAGTTGGCACACCATAAATAATAATGATGTTTTATTATTAAAATCATTGGTTTTCTCTATGGTTATGAAGGTATTTAATTTCTATTATGCAATTAAATATTGTAACCAAAGCCCCAGGCCAATAAATAGACACATACATCTATTGTTCCATGTACCGAACTCCATGCCCGATGAATTGAGAATTGTTGAGATAAACAATTTCTTTCTTGAATCCTATTCCCACCATCTCCATAACGAGAGATGTTCTTCAAGGCTGAAGAACAAGCGATCAGAATTGACCGACACAAGACACTCACTTTATCGCGCTTGCACCTGGAGAATGAGTGGTGTTGATCAGAGGCCATTGAAGCATGTGTGGATCACTACTACAGTGATTGTCATTTGAGTCCTTTCAAGCGCAACGAGATAATTTGAAAGGGTCATTCCAGATGATCAACATCATCAATGAAGAAAGTACTAAAGATCTATATATTCTTTTCTTTATTAAATTAATTAAATTAATTATAAACATGATGTACAAGATCCTCTCTAATGGTTTCAGGCCTCTTCTTTATTTGTCTAAATCTTTGATTCTATTCTGTGGAGACTAGCATTAATTGTCATATTGATCCCAGAATAATCATTGATCATAGTAAAAATTAAATTTGGGCGTCGGCCCAAACACGCTTCCGCTGCACCCAGAACCTATAGTCTTGTCCCCACAACACTTCAGAGTGATGTGTCATGACGACATGCACGTTGAAGCAGTCTTATATTTCCTCCCCACTCTCGATGTGAGGGATTTTCCCCCTATTATATTCCCAAGATGGATCTCCTCTCTCGACACTCAGGAATGCTAAGTGAATTTTTGTCGGGGTTGAGGACTATCCATGTGCTGGCCACTTAATAAATTTTCAACTAAAAAATCATAAAAAATCAATATTTTAAATTTAACATTTTCATATATTTTTATCGATATTATATATTTAAATGTAAATTAACCAAAATCTGATAAAACCATTCATCATCAATAAAAAATCATTAAAATAATTATTTGAATTTAATTTTTTCATGTAAATTTTATGATCATCATTACTCAAACACACATATATACATTTTTGTCAGTATATATATATTAATATTTTTTTATGGTAAATAAAGTGGATAATTTTCTATTTCTAATAAAATGGATAATTAATATTCATTTAAATATAATATATATTAATATATATTAATATATATATATATAAATAAATTTAATATAAAAATATGTATAAATGTTTATTTATACAATTAAGTTTATATGTAGAATAATATAAAATTGTTTATGTATATATTAATATATATATATATATATAAAGGAATGGTGTGCCATATATTAAAAGATTTTTCAAAGAAACATTACACATGTTGGGAGGAAAAACATGAAAACAAATAAAAGGGATCCCGACCACCCCATAAAGAGGTAAGAAAATTGTTAACACGATTACCTTAATTACCTATAGAGGGAAACTCACAATATTATAGACTAGATGCCATGTGTCATGGTTTTCCATAGTAGATCCAAAAACATAAAGAGCCCCTTCACCATGATTTAAAGCATTAACAATAATTTGGCTAGCATATGTTTTCCAAAAAATATATATATTTATATATTTATTTTAAATAATTAAAAAACACTACCACAAAAAAGGGTTTTCGCCGCACCACCCTTTAACAGTGCTAAAAATCACTATTAAACCTATTCCTTTATCAGTGCTTTTTTTAGAACTCATAAAGGCACCCCCTTTATCAACGCTTTTCTTAGCGCAGTTAAAGGGACTCCTTTTATCAGTGCTTTTTTTGAAGCGCTGATAGGGGGATCTTTTCAACACTTTTTTTTACTAGGGACAATAAACGGTATATTTCAAAGAAGTAATTAAAAATAATATATAAATATATAAATATATAAATATATTTTATATTTATATAACTATAATATATATTTTATATTGATATAAATATAATATATATTTTTTAAATATGTTTTCAATAAGTATAAATAGACATTCACACCTAAAAGATTTGATATTTAGTGAAAATTGATTATAATATATTTTAAAAAATATTTTTAATTGATAATGTGATAATTATTATCAATTAATAATCATTTAATAACAATTTTAAGACACAGAAAATCAAAAAAGTAATAAAAGATCTGAAATAAGTTGAAAACGTAACTCAAACTTCAAACGACCATAACTTTTGACCAGAGTGTCTGTTTGAGCTCTACGACATATCAAATCAAATCCTGTGGTGATCTCTACGCACTAACAAGAAAGGAGAGCCCTATACCACATCTTATGAGTAACAAAAGGCCCAAAAGGCCTTCAAAACTGAATTTTTAGTCGGAATACCCAATTGTTTTTAACATTCGATGGAATTTCAGCCCCGTTTAAGGGGTTTTTTTCCCTTTTCAGAGGAGAATAAATTTTTTACTAGGGATTAAATTCATATTGATATTATGGATTTGAATGTTTATCATTTTTAATTATTTACTCTTATTTATAAGCAAATTTATAATAATATATACATATTTTTTATATATTCAAACATAGAAATTTCTTTTTATAGATAAATAATTAATCATATTTACATATAAAATGTATTTTTAAATATATAAGCCTTATATAAATAAAAATAATATTTATTTTGTTTAAAATACAAATATATGAATATTTATATTCCTATATAATTTGTGTGTGTGTCTATATATATATACATATATATTTGTGTGTGTTTGTATTAAAAAAGATATATATTATCTATATATTCTAACATATGAATATACATATTAATATATACTATACATAAATATATATAAATATATAAAAATATGTATAAATATGTATAATTATACTTATAGATACACATATATATATATAATATACATGTGTATGTATGTTGTATATATGTATTTATTTATTTATAAACACACAAAAAACATATTTTATAAATGTATTTGAAAATAATCTTATGAAAATATATTAATATAAGAAAAAATATATAGATAAATAAATATAATTATATATGTATATAAATAAATAAATAAATATAAATAAATAAATAAATATAAATATATAAATATAACTAACTATATATATATATATTAATATAGAAATAAATAAATATATATATATATATATTAATACAACTAAATATAATTATTTTAATATAAATCTATACAAATATAAAAATTAATATAACTATATATATATATAAATAGATATACCATTAAAGGGAGAATAAAACAAGATGTACGAGTGGTAAAGGTGCAGTTGCGCAAGGGAAAGGTCTCAACTCCAAATCCAAGCGGAGGTAGGGGTGTGCGGGAGGGTGTAGGGGTTCTAGCACTGTTAAAGTGTGTCTGTGGGGGGGGGGGGGGGGCTAGTACTGTTAAAGGGGTGGCGGTAGCATGCGCGAGCATGGATCACTAGCACTGTTAAAAGGGGGTCAAGCAATGTTTAAAGGGGGTGGGTCTACCCTCTGATTTACAGATTTTTTTAAAAAAAATTTGTTTCTTTTTTATCAGTGTTATTTTGATCTCTAAGAAAAGGGATCCCCTTTTAATAGAACCTCGATTATCACCAATTTTTTAGGACCGTTAAAAGATTTTTGGCGTTGATAAAACCCTATTTGTTAGTAGCGAAATATAAAAAGTATTAATATTTGAACACCATAAGATCAATATGAAACTAATACCTAGATATAAGTTATGTCTCCATAAAAAAGGACAATAATACCCTCTTAAAAAAGAATATTTTTCATTGAATGTTGAAAAATCTTAGTATCCCAACTAAAAACTCAGTTTTGGAGGCCTTCCAGTCCTTTTTTACTTAGAAAATATAAATATTGGGGTTCCCTTAGGTCTGGAAAATGATGAGATATTCCATAGATTTGATTTCATATCTCATGGATCCTAAATGAACATCTGGATCAAATAAATAATTAATATTTTAAGATAAGTTGAAAACGTGACTTGAACTTCAAACGACCATAACTTTTGATCCAGATATCCATTTAGGATCCACAAGAGGCCCTCCAAGACTTTTATCAGTGTTTTCTTAGCACTGATAAAATGAACCTTTTATCAGCCCTTCTTTTTAGTGATAATGAAAGGGGCATTTATCAGTTCCTTTTTGGCACTTATAAAAGGGATCCCCTTTTAATATCACCCTGGTTATCAACGCTTTTTCAGAATTGATAAAATATTTTTTAGCACTGATAAAACCCTATTATATAGTACTAAAATATGAAAAAATTTAATATTTGAACACAATTATATCTATATGAAATTAATCCTTGGATATAAATTATGTCTCCATAGAAAAATGACAAGAAAGCCCTCTTAAAAACAGAATAAATTTCATCGGATGTTGAAAATCTGGGTATCCCAACTAAAAAAATAGTTTTGGAGGTCTTCCATGCCCTTTTTACTTAGAAAATACATAGATTGGCGTTCTCGGGGGTATTGAAAATAAATAGATCTTCCATAGATTCGATTTTATATCTCACGGATCCTAAGAGGACATCATAATCAAATGTTATGGCCGTTTTAAGTTCACGTCCCATTTTCAACTTATCTTATAATATTAATTATTTAATTACTCCTTTACAACATCAAATTGTTATTAAATAACTATTACTTAATTATATTTTTAAAATTTGTAATTAATATTAATTTCTAATTATTTTTATACCATTTTCACAAAATAAATTATATATTAAGTGTCAATACATATTTAGTATCTTATAAATCATATTTAGGAACATATATTTCATATATTTTAATAAAAATAAATTTATATACTAATATTTAATTTTTTATAAATTATATTTTCTATGAAGGTCACATTTTAAAAGCACAACGAAAAATGATGATAAAGGTCTCTTTTATTAGTTCTAAAAAAGTAGAGATAAACTCTAAGAAAAAACTTACAAAGTTACTCTTTATCAACGCTAAAAACACTAATAAAAACCTACCTTTATCAGTTCTTTTGTAGCATTCATAAAGACCCCGTTTATCAGTTCTTTTAGTCAGTATTGATAAAAGCACCACCTTTATGAGTGCTTTTCTTTTAGCATTGATAAAAGGAAGTGCTTAATGTGCATGAATATGTTGTAACGATGTGGGTATACTTCCTGAAACACATGTTAGAAGTGTTTGGAGTTTTCATTCAAGGCTTTGGTGGTTAGGGAAACTGGGTATAAGGTGAAGTGTCTAAGATCAAAAATGGTGGTGACTATGCTGGAAGGGCACTACAAAAAGGAACAGTGTTTATCAGTGTTTTATTTAGTGGAGGTTTTCAAAACCAGTGGTAATTTTTAGTTTTTAATTATTTAGAAGATGTTTTAGACAACCATAGATAATTCGCGATGGTTTTTTATTTAGTGGTTGTTCATTTCACAATGATTTAAACCTCTACTAAACAATAAGTGGAAACATTTATATTTTTTTAAAAACATATTATTAATTTTTAAATTTATAATTATATATTGATTATTACTTATTTATCATTATCATTGTTATTGTTATTTTTAATATTATATTCTGATTATTAATATTATGCATTATGTATTATTTTTTATTATTCATTATTTAATAAAAACTTATTACTATATATTTAAAATTTTAAATAATTAAGAATGACTGATTAATATTGTTTATTTTTTAAATTTTAAATTTTAATTATTTTCTAATCATTTCTTATTAATTATTAATTATTAATTTTTTTTAAAAATATTTATTTATATTTATATATATATATATATGTTATGCGAGTAGATATATATATATAATTATAGGTATATATATGTGTTTGCATATATTATATATTATATATTATATATTATATATTATATATTATATATTATTTATCATATATTATTTATTATTTATTTGAATATATTTATATATATTATGTAGGAATACATATATATCTTTATGTGTGCGTGTATTTATGTATCTTTATATGGGTATATATATATATATATTTGTGTGTGTCTATTTTTATATATATTTATGCAAATTTTTTTATCATTAATATATATATATATGTATTTATATATATTTACTTAAATTTATTTATATTTTTATATATTTATAGATAATTATATGTAATTATTTATGTTAATATATATTAATATATATTAATATATATTTATAATTATTTATATATACTATGTAGGTATATATATGTACTATTATATTTATTTATATATATAGATATATATGTAGATATTATATATTTAATGAAAATTTATTTATGTGAATATATATTTATAGATATTGATATATATTTATGAATATTTATATACATTAATATTTATATACATATATTTATTTGTAAATATATAATAAATATTAAATTTAATAAAAAAACTGGCGCTAAATATTTTTTGGTGGTTTAAAATATAGTTAAATATAGTTTGCGAAAATATTCTCAACACCCAAATACATGACACTGTTAGAAATCATCACCCAACATTTATTGGTGGTTTAAATCTCCAATAAAAACCGATGTTAAACCTGTTTTATATGACTTTTTCAAATAAACATTTTTTTTCATCCACGTCAGTTTTATTGAATAATTCTATGTATTTATAGTGTATATTAAAGACACTCAAATGAACCATTAATATTAATGTTTTTATTTTTTTTAAATACAATTGTAACACCCCAAAACACCACTATAAATTTCACCAGAGATGTGAAAGAAAAGGAAGATCAATAAAGTTTGGGGCTCTGGTGTAGAGGGTGGAGATTGGTAATAAATTAGGAAAGAGGTATAGCATCCAGTGCAATAACAAGGTGAGGAGGAGTATATTCATGGAAGTGGGGGTGGGTTTTATAAGGGGGCACTATCTGCCCCTGATACATTCCCTGAAGAAGACCTACCAGAACCTGAAGTAGTAAAATACCAATGCGAGACAATGCCCCCTTTCATCTCCCACCTCACTTCACGGATCCCCTCCATCTTCCCCAACACCAATCTATTTTTCCTTTTTTTACTATACAATATGATTCCAGGTGCACTGACCCATGTATATGCACTCCTAATTTTAATTAAAATACCCGTTTTGCCTTGAATATTCCATTATTTTTATTTCTGTAGTTTTGTTTGGATAGAATAATTTAGAAAAATAAAATTAATGGTTTTAATTTATCTTCCACATTTTTGTTAACATTTTTAAAATAAATGAAAATTAATTACTTTATAATATACATCTCCACCATCATTTCTATCCAAATCAGTCCAATTATGAGATGATTCAAAATCTATAAACGATTTCTCATTTCTACACCATCATATATTTTGATTTGATTTAAGATTGAAAAACTCAGAATCCAACACACCACATTTCTCTCGAAAATATCATCAGAATAAGTTATTGATTTTGGGTTGTCAGATTTTGGTTTGGGTTTTAGCCTTTTTTGACTCACACAACATTTCTCAGTGGTGTCCGATGCTGGATTAAAGTTGCAAAAAGCGGCTACATATTTTTCTAACTACAAAGACGTACTTAAAAAACTAAATTTATATATGGTTTGATAAAATATTTTATGTTTTAATTTTTTAAAAATATATTTAAAATGTGTTAAATTATATAAATGGAAAACATTTTTCAAATGATAAAAATGAAATTGATATATTTTTTTGAAAAAAACATATTTTATATTATTTTTTTAAACTGATTTCATTAGGATATATATTCATTATAAATTATTGTTTTCCCTCATCTTTGTAAAACATTTTTAACATTATTTCTAATGAATATTTGAAAAATAAAAATATAAAATATTTGAAAATATCAAATACAACCTAACTTTTCGATGCTAAATATGCGAGGACATGTTTATTTTATCTTACCACTAAAATGTATATTTCACCATGCATCCCATATAATTTACTCCCCTCAACTGGTGATGGTGGTAAATAAGATACAATAAGAATATATTGATAATAAAGATAACCATTTTCTCAGATGTAGTTTATATTTGACAGTTTCTTCTAGAATCATATGTGTCAAACAATGGTTCCATATCAACGCCCATTTTTAACGATAAAAAAAGTTTATTTACATTTAAAAAATCATATTTAAGTATACATCTATTTATATTAATATATATTGTATATTTAAACAACCACATATAGATGGGAGTATATTATTTATATTAATATTAAGATATTAATAATAATCAAATGAAGGTGTATGAATATATATTTTCATGCACTACTACACATAAAAAGTGATGAAAAATACCCCCTTTATTAGAACTATTTTAGTGCCGATAAAGGCCAACCTTTATCAGCACTCAAAACAGATGGCTACAATGTGCTGTTAATATAACAACACACCCAGAAAAAACATGCAATTTCAAATAATTCAATATGTATTTAAATTAAATCATGAAAAAAAAGTATTAGTCCGTTGTATATACAAAAACATGCTACTATATACATTTCAAACAATGTTTTATATAATTAAGTTTACAATTATCCAAATAATAGTTAAAAACATTAATGTTTTATCTTTTGACGCATGTGATCCCCTCTCACAATTGTCCGCTTAGGGTATCAATTTCCGAAAAAATCATCCCAACTCTAGAAAAAGATTCCTCATATATAAGAAAATAAATATTATGTTAGTAATACTATAAAGTAATAAATTAAATATTAATATGAAAGAATAAATTAATAAAATTTCATTTTTAATAAAATAGACACATTTTAAGTTATATTGGTCACACCATGCATCGTACTGTGGTGGAGTTGATTTCTAAACATCATAAATGAGTTATGGATCGTTGTCCTAAAATATCAAAACAATCTGAATGTGTTTGTTTGGGTTTGAGTATGTAACTTACTCTATTACTAAAATTAATATCAATTTTAAATAATGACACATTTGGAGTTATACTGGTCATACCATGCGTCAGATTGAGGTGTGGTTGATTCCTACTTGTCAGAAATTATTGATGGATATTTTCACTAAACTATCAATAAAATATGAATGTTTTTTTGGTTTTTAGTATGACAATAGTTTTTCTAAAATGTCATTTCAAACTAGAAACATGCATTTTGAGCCATACTGGTCGCATCATATGTCGGTTTGAAGTGAGACTGATTCATACACATCACAAATGACTTATGTATTTTTGTTCTAAATTATCAAGACAATCATAGTCTATTTTCTTGGTTTTTAGTGAGTGACACATTTTGATTGAAAATGTTAATTTTAAGCTGATAACAGACACTTTTAGTCATAGCGGCCAGGTGTGGTTGATTCCTTCACATCAGAAATGACTTATGGATCATTTTACATAAGTATCAAAACAATACAAATGTATTTTATTTGTTTTTAGTATGTCACTTGTTCTTTTTACTTAAATTAATGTCAATTTTAAATACTAAGACTCCTTTGGAGATATATCGGCCACACAGTGTGTCGTATTGAGGTAGAGTTGATTCCTACATGTAACAAATGGCTCATAGATTTTTTTCCTAAATTATCAAAACAAGACGAATGTGTTTTCTCATATTTTAGTATGTCACTTGTTCTTTTTACTAAAATTAATGTCAATTTTAAATAAAAAGAGACTCTTCGAGTTATACCACCAACACTGTGAATCATAATGAGGTGTGAATGATTCTTAAATGTCACAAATTACTTATTGATAATTTTATAAAGTATCAAAACAATCTATTTTTTTTTCTCAGTTCTTAGTATCCTAGTTTTGTTTTTTTCAATATAATGTCATTTCAAACTGTAAACACGCATTTTGAGTCATACTGGTCACATCGTACATCGGGTTTACATGAGTCTTATTCTTACACATCAAAAATTTCTTATGAATATCTATCCTAAATTATCAATAAAACCAGAGCACATTTTCTTAGTTTTAAATGAGTGACATGCTTTGAGAAAAAATATCAATTTAAAACTAATTTCGATCACTTTTAGTCATGCCAGTCACACTGTGCGTCGGATTGAGATATGGTAGATTCCTACACATCACAAATGACTCACAGATCATTTTCATGAAGTATAAAAATAATAAAAATGTGTTTTATTAGTTTTCATTATGTCACTTGTTCTTTTTTACTTAAATTAATGTCAATTTTAAATATAAAGAGACACTTTGAGTCATACCAGCCACACTGTGTGCCGTATTGAGGTACGGTTGACTCCAACACGTTCAAAATGACTCATGGGTTGTTTTTCTAAATTATAAAAACAATATGAGTGCATTTTCCTAGTTTTCATTATGTTACATGTCCCTTTTACTAAATTTAATTTCAATTTTAAATAAAAAGAGTCACTTTGAGTTATATCTGTCATACCTTGCATCATATTGAGGTTTGATTCATTCCTACACATCAAAAATGACTGGGAGATCATTTTCCTAAAGAATAAAATCAATCTGATTTTTTTTCTTAGTTATTATTATTTCACATGTATTTTTCTTACTAAAGTTTCATCTCAAACTGGAAACACACATTTTGAGTCATACTGGTCACATCATGAATCGATTTAATATGATACTACTTAATACACGCCCCAAATGAATTCTGAATCATTGTCCAAAATTATCAAGACAACTATATCATGTTTTCTTGGTTTTCAGTGAGTGACACATTTTGAAATAAAATGTTAATTTTAAACTGATAACAGTCACTTTTAGTCATACTGGTCACACCGTGTGTCAAATTGATGTGTGATTAATTCCTACATGTCAAAAATTACTCATGGATAGTTTCCTAATGTTTTAAAACAATATGAATGCAATTGATCAGTTTTCAGTATGTCACTTTTTCTTTTAACATAAATTAATGTAAATTTTAAATATAAAGAGACAATCTGAGTTATACCAGTCATACCATTCAATATATTGAGGATCAATTGATTCCTTCACATAAAAAATGACTTATAGATTGTTTCCCTAAAGTATCTAAACAATATGAATTTATTTGACCAGTTTTTAGTATGTCACTTATTCTTTTTAACTTAAATTAATGTAAATTTTAAATAAAAAGAGACACTTTGAGTCATACCAGTCACATAATGTGTCAGTTTGAAATGAGAATAATTCCTACACATCACTAATGATTGAAGTACAAATGATTCCTACACATCCCAAAGTTTCAAAACAATCCACACCACTAATGTTACCGCACTTTCCATTAGATTTCTTTATCAAACTGAAAACATTATTGTTTTAGCATTTATCACTTTCCTTTAAGTTCTCTCTACTACCTTTGAAGAAAAATGATAAATGAAGATACTCTAGGGGTGACAAGGTTTTGAGGGCAAATAATTCTATGGAAGACACTATCTACACGAGTAGTTAAAAATTTGATATATATTATGTTAATACAGTAGATAATAGATAATATTTTGAGGGAAAACATAGTATATTAAAAAAGAACTTTACATTCTCATTGAATTATGAGTTTCATCCTTAAATTATTATCTCTCACAAGTGTGAGTGTCTACTAATAAACCAACCCAACTCGAACAAAAGAATCAATATTTATAAGAAAACAAGTCTTATGGGAGTAATACTAAAAAGAAGTAAATTAAACATAAATATTAAACAGTCCACTACTTCTATAGAAGAAACATCGTTATGAAATTAGTGTACATTCTTCCATAATATATGTTTTCCATTCATTTCTATACAAATATATATCATCTTGTGAATATGAGTCTTTTTAATAGTCATAGTAGTATTGGAAAAATATAAATACAAAAAGGATTAATAAACATTTTAAATGAAATAGTAATTATCTTTGAAAATACCTCTTAATGGATGCTAGTTTGTTCATGGAATATGATCACTCTAATAAATTTATAAACATAATAACCACAATATTTTTAATTTATTTATTTCAGAAACTGTAGAAACATAGAAAAAAATATGTAATTTTCTTTGATATGTGTTTGGATAGTGAAATCTTATTATATATACCCTGATTATTTTTAAGTTTTAGAACTTTTAATATAGTGACCCTAGCATTTTAAATATAATATTACATGATGTTAATCATAATTATACATCATAGTACAATCCAAGGATCGTAAAGTCTAGTGTCTTGGAGAACTAGGTACATAAAACTAAAAACCTGGAATTAAATAAAAAATTTCTTTATTTAATCATTAAATTGAGCTCCTAACTTCCATTGTGTTCAAACATCTATATAGGGTACCCTGGGGAACACATGAACAAAGGGATGATCTAAATATCCCAGTAAAGGAATAATCATAAGAACAAAACATTATCACATTGGATAAAAGGCATAACATGACGATATAAAAGGGCATGTAAATATGGAATCATAACATATAAAAATGGAATCATATAAACATGGAGTCATATTAATGTGGAAGAAACAAAACACATGACTTTAGAATGAGTCATGGATAACCACAAAGACTATTACACATGGTAGCATAATCCATGGCTACCCGCCAAGACCGTCACATATGATAGCACAAGCCAAGGCTAATAGACAAGACTGTCATACATAACATCTTATGAGAATCAATTTACCCAATGAATTGGAGAAATATATAGGCACACCCATATTAACTTTTCATGAATATTTTCTCTACATAAATAATCATACATAATCAATGTTACATAAACATAAGGGTTACCCATGGAAAGAAATGGGTACCACAATCAGGCCATAAAGAGTAACAAATGTGTATATCATAAAAGTGTCCATGAAGTAAAGGAACTAAAATATACATGGAAATTAATAATTGAAAATAGGAATGTATCATGGTAAGGTATTTCATGTATAATTTACCACATGTAAGAAAAGTATTTAAGAAAATTTAGCATTAAAACAGTTTTGTGCGGTTTTAAGGAAAATACTATAGAGCCTTTAAAATAGAAAAGGGAATAGTATTTTATATAAAACCAGAAGTGAACCAAGAAGGTTTTCATAATAAAAATTCTGATTCAATAATGACAATGGTAAATTAAAATATATTATATAGTGCACTTGAAATCAGGTTAGAATTTGGGAAGTGCCCTTAAAACAAGTTTTCTTATTGAGAAGTATTGAGGAGGGAATCACTTAAAAACATGTATATCACTAAAAGATAATGAGGGATGGATCTTGTAACATGAGTATGGATAATATAAATATAATGTATAATTTTTACAAAATAGTAAAATACAACTTCATTTGGATAAAATGAAATATAGATCAACCCGAAGGAATATAGGAGGTTCGGGTAGAATCTCTAACGAAATATCAACATGATATCAGGTGTATTTAGGAGAGATTAATGTGAGATAAATGGGGTTATCATATTTTATACATAATTAGGGTAGTATGGGGGAGGTAAATAATCATACCCCATCATTAGTAATTACACGTAAAAGGGCATAACATAGAGGAGATTATTGAATAAAAGTGAAATGGAGAGGATCCCTTACTTTAAGTACGATTGTGTTATCCAATTGATATTAATGACCTGAATAATCCAATTAGGATAATTAATTAATAATTCCAGAACCTATTTTACATGTAAATTATTTATTATAACCTTTTTGAGTTCATTCATAACCTTTTTGATTGGTTATGAGGTTTAATTTCATTGTTTGGATTTGTTTGTTTCCTCGGTTTGAATGATCGGTTCACCTATATTCATGTTCGAAAACGCATGTATGATGAAAGTGGTTTTATAGAATTGAATTTATAAAAAATTAGTGGTAATATGTAAGATTACATGGTTATAAAATTCATTTGGTTATTTGTAGTGAGGGTGAATTGTTATATAAAACAATAATGTTAAACCCTTGGATTGGCTTGGCAATTTTGTTCATAATTAACTTGTTTTGTGTTATTATTTTACATCAAGTGTGAAAAATGATTAAAGAAAAAAAATTAAGATAAAATACATATTTAATAGTCTGGTTCAACCATAAAATTTGTTTCACGACTATAATAGAAGATGGTAATATAAATCGATAAACTGTCATCTTTGAATGTTATAAATTAACACATCTCGGACGGGGTTTTCATTTCTTTCATATAAAAGAAAAGGAAATGAGAGATGATAATGGATTATACCCTTGGAAAAAAAATTACATTAAATTTATTTTACTATATTTATCATACCATTTGGGTGAAGGGAGGTGAGAAAAGAAAAAGAAAAGAAAAAAACTTGAAAGAAAATAAAAGAATCGGAAAGAGGAATTTACCTCTTGAGTTTATCTCCTTTGAGAACCTCTTAAGTGGAGAGGATTTGGAATTTTGAGGAGACCACGGGATGATGTGCGCGTAGGAAGATCTTGCGGAGAGATTCAGACATATTTTAGGGAAGTCACATGGCTTTAGAGGATTTAATAGAAGAGGGGAGTGTAGGAGGTTTTTATAATGGAGGGGAGGAGGGTTTTCTTAATATTTTAATCAATAGTTTATTGTTTTTTACTATGACAAACAATATTAATGATTATTATTCCAAAAAATAGTAATATATTCATGTGACATTGAATCAATGACCATTTACATCATCCATGAATCAATAATGATGCAGAAATTCTAGTTTTACTATTTATTGTGAATTATCGTATTTTACTATTCATAAAAAAATTCAAGCATTTTAGAAAAATCCCAAAAAATCACCCAAATATTTTCTAGACATTTAGAATTAAAATAATTAAATCCATTTTTAAAAAATAATTTTCTAAATATTATTAATTTAATTTTGAATTAAAAGCATAATTTACTTGAAAATTATAGATTTTAATACTATAACTGATTTTCTAGTGGTTAAAAAAATACATATGGTCTTATAAAATTATATTAAAACTAGAAGACATAAAATTGTTTATTTATGAACACCTCTTAGAAAAATAAATTTTATTTTAAATTAATTAATTAATTATAATTAATTATTTATGACCTTCAAAAATACCAACACTTTTACTATGGTCATATTATCACTTATAAGATTCCAAAATTATATTTATACAAACAAGGGTGAGGTTAATATTCTTTTGGATGATGTATTATTCATAAGGGTCATATTAATATTCATAAGGTTAGGTTACTATTCATAAGGGTAGGTTATTATTCACAAAAAAATAGTTTGTCTTATCAAACTCCAAACATCTTACTGATAGCAACCATGTATATCATATTTTCAAAATTCAAAACAGAGATGTGTCAAAATTATGTTTAAAGGATACATAATACTTATTATTTCATTGTGTTGTGATTTCATGCGATTATACGACATATTTATAAGAAGGTAATTTCCATTGATAAAACATTGGGACGTTACATATCACTGTGCTAATGCTTATCCCCTAGCCTCATTCATTTTTTTCATGATATTGATTCACCTCCCTATCATAACAAAATCATCATTAAAAGATAATATAAATTATATAACTTGATGTTTAGTTCTAAAATGATGGATGTAGTGTATTAAATGTTGAAGAAATACATCATGTGTGGTCTGTTTTTTGGGTATCCATACATTGAATCTAGGAAATAAATCTTGTTACTATCCAAAGTGACCACAATGAGCATCTAATGTTTCCTAAATTCACAAAAAGTATTAAGTAATGAAATAAATGAAAATATATTTCATATGATTAAATTGTAGTGCTTTACCCCACATCATTGGTATTAAGAAGAGTCTGTCATCCGTAAGTTTGGTTTCAAATGATTTGACAAGGTTTTCTATTATTTCATTGTCTTTTTTATGTTATTTTTGGTTGTTCTATAGAGGTTGTGTGAGGACTAATGAGTCCAAAAAATTCATGGGGAAATCCCTTTAATTTTTTTATATATATGCCTACAAAAAATTTGAAATGTATTTAGTCATAATTAATATAGCATGTCATCTTTTCTAAAAATAAATCTTGAAAACATACCTCATGTATACATTTACAACTAAGAAGCCTAGCCTATTAGAGTTGAGGATTTCACATACATTACCAACACCAATGTAGTCTTAAACTTCCTCTCCAAACATATTTTCTTCAAAATCAACTATGTGACTACCACCATTTTTTAACTTTGTATCCACATGAACCTTCCGTGATAGTAAATTCATATATAGAACTGAGGGGGTAAAGGTTATTTTTCTATATCTTTTCGATCCTTTGGTCGATCCTTTAGATGGTTTTGAGTGGGTCTTTCATTTCACCCCTTCCATTTGTTCGTCTGTAATAACATTCATCAGTTCAGACCTTTTTTCATTAATTCTTAAAGGATTAGATTGGAAAATAAATTAGAAATGAATAATGATATGTTTTTTACAAGATGTTATATCCATATGATGAATGTTCCAACAGCTTGTTCGACCTTATGAATATCTTGCACATCAATTGGTAGAGGAAGCTCGATGATCGGCTCATGGGATATATTAATCGACACTCTCACATGACCTATTAGAAGTCATCTGTGGTGTATAATGTCATTTTGGATATTGAACACCGTAGTCCTCGCTACAAGGAAATGGGTGGGTGTTGATAGATATAAATCACAGTCATTATCACCCTGTAGAATATCCGTATAGGAAAGGTTTCAATGTTTTTCTAATTCACATTCCACATAAACAATTATTAGTACATTGATTACCTTGTCCAAGACAACTCTTTGATGGGAATGACTCACCTCAAAGCTGGTGTGGGTGGTGGGGGGGGAGTCATCAAGAAATGGTTGTTCTTGAGTTTTATCTTCTCTTTTCTTCCCCATATAAAGGTTTCTAGCATCTCTCTCCACCATTGTAATTGTTCTTCGAGGATAGCTAGTCTTTCTCTCATCTGTTTCATTTCTACACCTTGATCCAATTTTTTTTCTCAAAATAAGTTCGGGGTGTCACCCCAAAACCCATACCTCTCACATGACCATACTATTCTGGCCTCCCCAAGGCCACTGATAGTATGTGTTTATCTGGTATAGGTGTTTTTTATTCTTGTGACTACATCAAATAGAAAATATAGAAAAATAAGTAATCATTTTATTTAATAGTTTTAGAGAGAAAATTTATTATGTCATACGTACCCATGATTCCCACACTTTTTATGTGTTTTCGTTTATTAGTATCCCATATTTATTTACACTACCTAATTCCATAGCACATGGTGGAGGATGGATGTGTCTTTGGATTTGGAGTCATCAATCTACATATTAAGAGAGGAACATAATTATTATGTTATTTCATGTTGTATAAAAATATTATGGTAAATTTCAAATGTGTACCATTTTTTTTCAAGTGAAGAGTACCCCATTCTTTCTTTACAGTAGGGGTACATTGATATTTATTCTCGTTCCTTATTTTCAGAAATCATTTGTTGTTTCATAAATAAAATTTTTTAATCAAAGTGATGAATACACATATCATCAAACAACATATTACTAGCCATAATGTACCTAATAAGACACATCCACATGAAGGCCAGTAAACACATCCCATGCTTCTTAGGTTATCATGTGTGCATAGATAAGTTGTGGCTGTGGGTTTATTTTCCATCAGTATCTTTAAGATGATGTCACATTAGAATTGTGTGAAAGCCTCTATGAATCCTTACAAAAAATATTAATACATATTTATTGTGGGAGTCATCTACTATAAATTCACTCTACATGGGATGATGAATAGTAAGTTGATGTTTAATTAATTTTTTTAGTAAAATAAAGAAATTATATCATAATCATACCATAATCACTTCCCACATTAGTGTCTTAATCCCACACATAGAAAGGTTCCACCAATCTAGATCAATCATCACACATTGTCGAGTGAAGATTCCAATGTAACTACTGAACATGGCCTTGTTGGGGTAAACATTACAACCCTGTGCATTCCATCCGACCTCATATTTTATGCCTTAGATTTTCCCCTTAATGATTTTTATTGACTTTGTCAATATACAAATCTCCTGTTTTTTCTGTGTCTTCAGTCCTATATCGTCTACAATTTCCTCAGAGACAACAATGTCCATATGTTGTTCCACTCGATTAATATCATCAGCATATGAAGATGATCATTATACCTCTATACTAGGAGAAGTTATAGGTTGAGAAACATGTGGTTCCTTAGGATTGGGAGCACCAGCATGTGCAGAAGGTCATTGTTCCTCTGCACTACGAGCGATAGCTGGTTAAGAGACCTATTATTCCATAGGATTGAGAGCACCATCACGTTCATAATTAATTATATAAAGAAGTGGTTTAACATTTAATTTAGATAACATAAATGCAGCAGTGAATGGATAATAACATAATGCGACATGATGTATATTACAAAAAACTATAACCTGATTATTGAACTTTTCTTTTTAAAGGCTGAAGGGATTTGTCCCCTCTATCGACTATCCAAATACCATCATTATGGTCTCCCCAACCATAAAAAACCATCTAAATTGGGACCACTGTGAATTGATAAAAACTTCCCAATGAAAGGGTCATCCTCAGTTAAATTTTCATTTGACCCTTCAATGGGTTTGGTTGATAAGAGAACAATTGACAACTTTTGGTTTACCGGATCTAAAATAGAATATATTTGCATTGCCCATAATGCCACTATAAATGATTCGTCTTTATATCCTTTATTATTGAAATCAACTTTCACAAATCCCAATTCATCTATTTTAAGAACACTCATGTTATCAATCCACTGGTATTGAAAAATCAGCACATGGAAGATTGTATAATCCAACTCCCATATTTTTTGATGATGCCAAAGTATGACACATTCAGATAAATTGGATTTATATCCTTAGTACCATAAATATGCATCCCTTCATCCACAAGTGTAACTCCACTATTTTTAATGATATTGTCTTAATCATGTTCATTTGTATAGAACGTATACCCATTAATTACATAACCACTGTATGATAACACATACATGTCACGACCCGCCTTCTTCAAGAGGAGGTAAGGGAAGAAAAACTACCAGACCCACCCTTCTTCAAGATGATGGAGAGATAATGACCATCGAGTCTCATATTCAATAGGCCCTGGAGTGGCGACTAGTACCAAGGGTATAGAATCCCACACAAAACATAGAAGGAATTACCCATTTTATTGAACAAGATTTGGAGATAAGATGGTATATCCCAAACAACTCCAAATACTAAAAACAAAAGTAAATCCAAAATCCATTCCCAAATGCATGTTCAAAAGTGAAACTGATGTAAGGTACAATAAAAACTTCAAAGTAAATACCAAAATAAAAGAGTCTAATCACCACCAACAACAAATCCTTGTGCCTGATCTATTAAGGTCCAACAACGTCCTCAAAGTCCTCCTGGAAACCTGAAAATAGCTTATATACATAGGGTGAGCATACAAGTATACTCAATAGGAAAACTAAAGCTACCTGTGCACATGTGGGGGAACTTAATAATTCCCCTATGAGAAAATAGTAGAGCCACAAGTACTTACCAAGGAATACTAAGCATCCCAACCTCACCAAGGCACACTCTCCAAATAGCACAAGTCAAGTATAGTAATATTATAAGCACATCGATATTTGGGTACCCCACACCATTTTACCACTTTTTGACTTCTTGTACCAAACAACTAACTTCTTGATGCTACCACTCTTCCTATACACAGTCCCACAGTCGCACCCCTCTTACACACACCTGGGCCTCAACCACACAAAATCCCATCCGTATACACTTGGTTCACAACAACCAACCCACTCACCTGAAGTCATCTGGGACTCATACCAAGGATTCTTGGGAAAACAAACCTTGCCCACAAATACCTAGGACCATCATCCAAAACAAACACTTTCCTAAATAATCCTAGACTATGGTAAGCCTCAAGACATTATATTCTTCCTGGATATGCCCAAGCGATAATATCCAGAAGATGGTATGAGGAACAATGTTAGTAACCAACAATCTATTTCCCACTGAGATTTTAGGAAAGAACCCCCCCCCCCCATGAAATAGAGGTGTTCGACACATAGTACTCAACAAGGGTGGGTGCATATAGAAATCACAAGAAACTACGTGTGTATATATATAGGTAAGGAAACACTCAACCCAACCTATGAGTTTTCGAACAACAACCAACCCACACAAACCACCTTCACTGCCACCCCTAAATTCACAACCATCCACAATAGAACAAGAGCCCAAACCCTCTTTATTTAACAACATTCCATTTAATAATTAAGTGGGATTCAATATAATCTATTCTAGCACTACCGAGGAACTACCAACCATAACCATATCAAAACACAGATCAAAACTAGGCCTGAAGTCCCACCGCATGAACCCTCCAGTCTTCCTAGACACTTGTTCAACCTTTTTCAACAATCATTCTTTTATACCACACAAACCTCATCTCACAAATGAGCCCCACTTCCCCGCTTCCATAAAAAATTCCACAATGCAGTCCCACTATATAACGAGTCCATAACCACACCACAGTCCCACTTCTTGACGTCACTTTGTAACAATAACACAACAAAAAGGTAGTTCAGCTGCCTATAAGTTCATCTATTCCACAATCAATCAATCTCTCAGACTGAGATATCAACACACCCCCTATAATTACCCACACACAAATCCCACACAAACTACTATAATTTTAACCACATCCCCACTACATACCCATACCTCTCCATTCTCACGAAACCAACTCCTCTACCCAACCTTGTACCTACAACCATGCTCCCAATAGCATCACCACACAACTCACCCATGGTTGCAAAACTCCACAGAACACAGAAATCAGTCACACCTATTAACAGGATGTGTATACATTCTGATTTATCCTACAGTGGTTCTTTAAATCAACTTAATTATAACTGGGGTAATCACATGACATGATTGATCATGGGGCATTCATTTATTTAACCAGTTATATGCAATTAAGTAGAATTAATGTTACAATCATTGTCCAAGCATCTCAACAAAATAGAACATCACTTGTGCGCAAAAAAAGGGCACCAAAAGCCATGTTTTTCAAAAGGCATATAATCCCAAAAACATAAAAAAATCAAAGATAACAATTAAAATAGGCGATCAACATCAACTACTCCCTTCCCATTATATCATTTACCCATGTTACCATTTTATCAAATCCAATTCCTACCTATTTCTTATTTTTAATAAAGTTATCAACTGTTCCTCACAATGTTTCATTGGAATACCCAACCCAAATGAGGCACAATTAAAGAGAATCAAAAGAAATCCATACATGGATGATCAAAGGATCAAAGGCCCTCCTTCTACCAAGAACAAGGGATCATATGAGTTGCAAGAAATATCTTCAATAAAACTGAGAAGAAGAGCTCTGGTATATTCTTACCACTCGTCTAGGGATGAAGGCTCTAGGAAAACCATAGGAAATGAAAAGGAATAAAGAAAGAAGAGATATCGGTTGATGAAATGGCGAGATCCTAAAAATCAGGGAGATTATTTCAAAGTACTTGGAAATCAAATCATTGTTTGACTATGCAGTTCGGCAGTTACAAGGCTGGTGGGATGTTACAAGATACGGGGAAATTAATAATTCCCTTCAGAAATGGTGGATACTTACCAACATAAGGCTTTGAATTGATAAGGTTCCATTTCACAAATAAAAACATGTAAGAGGGGCCAAACTAGAAAACCGTGAAAAACCAGAAATGAGTAACTAATGGGTGAGTGACTGATGCTGAGCCACCGAGAGGTGAGCTACTGACGCGACCGACTGGCACTGATATACAGACTAAATTACCCACCAATGACATGACCTACTGACGCCCTAACCTAATAACATTGAAGACTTTGAATCAACAACACTCACTCTATTGATCTACTAATGCTGACGCCCTTTGACTCACCAATGTTGACACACTAACTCACCGATGTCGACACCCTAGACTCACTGCTGACTCCCCTCACACACTGATGTTGACGCAATGACTCATTGATGATGACACCCATGACTCACTAATGCCGATGCCCCAGACTCACTGATTTCAACGCACTGACATTCCAATGCACTGACATGTCAATGCACTAACATGTCGATGCACTGATATACCAACACACTAACATACCGACCCAAAAAATGTAAATTTGGAGAACTCTTGAAATGATCCACCATTGAATCCCAGAACACCCTAAGCATGGATTTTCACAAGGTAATAGGCCTTGGAAAATCCAGGTTCTTACATTATATACCACTCAAATTATTCTCATCCTTGAGAATTTAAACTAAACCAGAAGAAAAGAGTTCCAAACAACCACCCCTTAAGATACCTCTCCGGAGAAAACCACCTTGTGTTTTTCTAAAGTTAGATCAAAGACCTCAAATTCCAAGGAAACCTCTTTGACATATATCTCTTGAAAACTACACAACACTAAGGCCCAAAAATACCCAAAACAATCACTCAAACACCAAGGTCATGGTGTCTAGACATATGAATTAGGAAGGTACTTCATCCATGTCAAGATATTATCCACATTGGGTTGCACTAACTCACCCACACAGGTTTAATCACATCCACATTAATTAGTCTTTATTAGGGATCACGTTATCCCATCCCCATAGTCAGGACATACACACAAAATTAGATAAAAGGGAAATAAATTATCAGAAAACAACCAGGGTGAAACTTTTAATCATAAGAAATCCACAAAGAAAAACAAGAGAAAAATTCAAAATAACTCTAGGTAATGGGCATGCATCTATGATTATAATTCCTAGGTACTCTCCTTGAGGCCACCATGCCTCCATATCACACAAATCAAAGGAATGATTCGTGAATGCATCACCTTCTCCTCATGACCCTCGATTCTTACCGGTCTCTCCATGAACATATCATCATCCTCGATATCCAACTCTCCTCGGTAAAGGATGCGAGAGTCATCGTGTAGTTACTGATGGAGTTGAGATACATGAAAGATTTCATGGATCGTCTCCAACCGTGGTAGAAATTTCAGCTGATATTCCACCTCGCCAACTCATCCCAACACTTTGAAAGGTCCAACAAACCTAAGAGAAAGCTTGATCTCTCGGCCAAACCTCCCCTATCCATGCCGAGGGGAGAACTTTAAGAACACATAGTCCCCAACATAGAACTCCAAAGGCCTCCTCATATGATCAACATATGACTTCCTCCAATCCTAAGCCACCTTCATCCTCTCATGGACAAGGTGAGCCTTCTCTGTTGTTCTCTTCAATGCCTCTAGTTTGAAAAGGGATGCTTCCCCTACCTTTTTCCAACATACTGGTGAACAACACGACCTTTCGTACAAGGCTTCGAACGATGCCATGCTAATTGTATAGTGATAGATATTATTGTAGGAAAACTCCACCAGAGGCAAGTGTTGTACCCACGATCCTACGAAGTCCAAGAAACATGCCCAAAACATGTCCTCCAATGTATGGATGGTCTTATCTGTTTTCCCATCTATATGAGGGTGGAAAGTGGTGCTAAGGTGTAACTGGGTGCCAAAAGAGTGCTACAATACCCTCCAGACTCATGAGGTAAACAATGCGTCTCAATCTGAGATGATGGATCTTGGAACTCCATACAACCTCACTACCTCATCCACATACCTATTTTCCAAGGCATCCAATGCGCTCAAATCCTTGATCGCTAAGAAGTGAATAGATTTCATCAATTGATCCACAACTACCCAAAGGGAATCACATCCTCCCTGAGGACTGGGTAAACTTGTGATGAAATCCATTGAGATGTCATCCCACTTCCACTTGGGAATGTTTAAGGACTGCAGCAGACCACTAGGAACACGGTGCTCAGCCATCACCTGTTGACACACTTTGCATATTTCCATAAACTCCACCACTGACTGCTTCACACCAGGCCACCAAAAATATTCCCTCAAGCCCCAGTACATCTTAGAAACTCTTGGATTCACTATTAGGTGTGAACTATCGAACTCATGGAGAACTACCATGCATAATGGCACTAGGACAAATATCTTCCCGCAGAATAACATCTGATTTTTTCTATCCTTCGACCATCCATTTGGAGCATCATCCTGGAAAATGCGGTCACACATTACATTAACCTATGAGTCTCCCCACTGAGACTCCTCCACCTACCTCACCAAGTAATATAACACTGTCATTTGAAACAGATATCCTCTACTATTTTTCTCCCCAGTGCCCAAGAACAAAGTGGATAACTTCTCCATTTCCTTCCAAGCATTCGTAGATTCCCGAAATGCCTCTCTTTGTGACTTCCTACTCAAGGCATCGGCCACCACATTCCGCTTTATTTGGGTGTAGGAGATCTCGAAGTTGTAATCCTATAGAAACTCTATCCACCTTTGCTTTAGAAAGTTTATGTCTCACTAGGAGAAGATATACCTCAGGATCTTGTGATCCATTAAGACCACAAAGTGCACTTTGATGAGGTAATTCCACCATAACTTTAGTGAGAACATGACCGCTACAAGATCTAGATCATTGGTGCCATAATTACATTCATGGTGGAATAAAAACCTATACCCATAAGAGATTACTCCTGGCTGATGCATCTGTACACATCCCAAGCCCAGGACGGAAGTGTCACCAAACACCTCAAACAACACCCCTTCCACTGGAAACCTAAGAACAAGGGCCCTGACCAGCCTCCCTTCCAAATAGATGAAATCTACCAGGAACATCTCACTCTATAGGAAGGCCTAGTCTTTTCTGGTTAAAGATGTCAAAAGAGCTACATCTCAAGAGAAGTGGGGCATGAACCTTCGGTAATAGCCTTCCAGACCCTAGAAACTAAAAACCTCCACCACATTATTGGGTTCTACCCAAGAAAAAAATTCTTTGATATTTTATGGGTCCACTTATTTCCCTTTATAAGATACTATGTGTCCGAGGATGTGCACCTCTCATATCCATAACTTTCACCTGGACAACTTTCTGTAGAGATGGTGGTGTCAGAGGACATCCAAGAGAGTTCTAAGATGCCCGGAGGGATTCTCCTATGACCTTGAGTATATCATTTTTTCATCAATGAACACAATGAAAAACTAATCTAAGTACTAATAGAAAATAGAGTTCATAAGTCCCATGAACACGATTGGTGCATTCATGATACGAAAGGGCATGACCATAAACTCAAAGTGCCTACAATTGCACCTGAAATAAGTATTTGGGATATCCCCCTCCTTTAACCTCAACTAGTGATATCCAGACCTTAGGATGATCTTAGAGACCCAACCTTCCCCCTTTAACATATTTAAAAGATTTTCGATCCTTAAAAGGGGGTAACGATTCTTGATCGTCACCTGATTCAGTCTCCAATAGGCTATGCACAGTCTTAGGCCACTATCCAAATTCTTTTCAAAAAAGATTAGATCACCACATGGTGACACACTTGGGTGGATAAAACCCTTCTTCATCCGGTCTTTAACCTAAATCCGCAACTCACACAACTCAGAAGGTTCCATTCGATAGGGAGACATCGAAATCAGATGGGTACTAGGTTGCATGTCTATCCCAAACTCAACATCACATCGGGGTGGTGGAGTTACAACCTCTCTAGGTTAGACATCCAGGAACCCACTGATAACTCCTAGAACTTCCACCATCTCTGTATATGCTAATTCCACTGATAGCTTAGGTAACAAAGAAAGAAGAGGCTGCACATGCTGGCTGCACTCCTGACAACTCTGATCGCTATGGAAAGCTACGCACTGGCCACCCATAACTAAGAACACGACCCTCCTCCAGAGGTATTCGATAACAGCATGCATAGAAAAAAAACAGCCGACACCTAGGATGGCATCATATGGGTTCATCTGCAGCAAAAGAATGTCCCCACTAGATTGATGTGGCCCTAACATTAGTCTACACCCTTGACAAACATTAAACAGACTGATCTGACCTCCAACTGGCATACTAAAGACCATAGGCATGGGAAGTCTTCATACATATATTCCTAGATAATGGGTTAGACTGGGTGAAACAAAGGATTACAAGGTTCATGAATCAAACAAATAACAAACAAGAGTACTAAATAGACCAATCATACCTTGAACAACCTATGGACCTACTGGAACTGGTACCTCTGCTGCATGCAACTGCCCACGCCCATGCCCACCTCCTCTTCCTCTCTACTATAAACCGCCTCCCCAAACATTCCCTGGTTGAGGTCCCTGAGGAGAAACTTGAGGTTGGCCTCCCCCAACACCATCTACCCTCAGTGGAGTGGGAGGTCGCTGCTCTTGTAGCTAGAATGGCCTGATCGGAAACTGTTGCTGCTAAGGTGGGTGCTGAGCCTACCCACCCCCACTGTATGGTGTTAAAACTGGGAACTGGTTCCAAAGATTCCCACAACCTTCATAGATAAAGCACCTAGGCCCTAGTGCTATAAGGAAATGTCAAGGAACATGAGATCCAAACTGTAATTGTTGAGGACTACTCTTTGCTAGCTGAAACCTGGAAGGCCCTCACGCTGGAGTCTTGTTGTTGATGGTGTTTCTATTTGACGAACTTAGTTGGATCCCATCTATTAGAACACTTCACATCATGTGAATTCTTTCCAATACTTTGGCCTTTTTCTGAACCTCTATGTACATTGGTAGAGTGAAGGGAGTAACAACATACTGAAGTGAGGGTCGGGGTGCCTCCTCTTAGTGTCTTTCTTAGGAATCATCATCTGGGAAGTGATCTAGTGAGAAGAATAGGAGACCCTTGAACATGATCCCTAATTCCCTCACAAACATACTCCCATGATGGAGGTAGAGTAGTTCCTACCTCTTCTTAGCCTTCATCGTGGATGAATGGAGTTCTTCCCGGAACTCCCTCTCAAAGGAAACCCATGAAATCTCAGTTTCCTTCATCTCTTTGAGGTAAAGTTTCCACAATTTACGTGATGCTCCTCATATTTTTCTCATTTATAGAGGAACCCAGTACTCTATCAGAGCCCAGATCAAGATGAAATCGATCACCAGCTCCTCGAGCCAACTCTCTGTCTCCATGTCTGAGATGCTACCCTTGAACTTTACCAGAGTCCACCACTGGAAGGCACGAAGTGTATTCTTCCACTGGTCATCCTCCACTTCTCAGTCGGCTCTCCACTAATCAATCAGGTCAACCTATCGGGCCTCAACTCCTTTTACCACATGGGGATGACGTCCAGGAGTCATAGCTGCAAAAATGGGAAACAAGGAACTTCTAAACCTGATTAGTGTGAAAAATTTCTTAAAATTTTTTAACTCTTTATTTATTTTAAATTCCCAAAAAACCCATTACACATAAGATAACAAGTCATTATGATTCATGTACATTTACTAGGGCCTATACCCTATAATTAGAATAGCTTCACTTGGTCGTTCAGTAGGATCAGAGTCCTTGCATCAGATCACGAGGTGCCCTAAAATCCCATTTCCTATCCAGTCCTCCCTGGTCTATCTCACCCACCAAGGTTTCCTACCATTGTTTCCCTACCATCCCATGAAATCATTATTGTGCCTATCTCCGAACTCCATCATATCTCTCAAATCCCAAAACCTACCTCTGATACCATTTTTTCATAACCCACCTTCTTCAAGAAGAGGTAAGGGATAGAAAAGTTCCAGACCCTCCATTCTTCAAGATGGAGGAGAGATAATGACCCCCAAGACCCACTTTCAATAGGTCCTGAAGTGGTGAATAACACCAAGGGTATAGAATATCACACAAAACATGTATGGAACTACCCTTTTATTGAACAATATTGGGAGATAAAATGGTAAATCCCAAATAACACCAAATAATAAAAACAAAATCAAAGACAAAATCCATTTTCACATGCATGTTCTAATGTGAAATTGATACAAGGTACAATGAAAACTCCAAAGTAAAGTACCAAAAGAAAAGAGTATAAGAAGAAAAAACTAAAAAACTTGGTGGTAAAGCTTATAAGGTCCAATGTGGTCCTCAAAGTCCTCCTAGAAACCTGAAAATAGTTTATATACATAGGGTGAGCATAAAAGTATACTCAGTAGGAAAACTAAAGCTACTTGTGCATAAGTGGGGGAACATACTAATGACCCTATGAGAAAACAGTAGAGCCGCAAGCACCTACCAAGGAATACTAACCATTCCAGCCTCACCAAGGCACACTCACCAAACAATTCAAGTCATGTAAAGTAATAGTATAAGCACACCGATATTTGGGCACCCACACCACTTTCCCTCTGGTTGACTACTTGTCCCTAACAGCTAACATATTGACGCTACCACTATTACCATATGAAATCCCACTGCCGCAACCAACACACACACACACACACACACTTGGGACTCAACCACACAAAATCCCACCCATATACACCTAGGCCACAATATCCACACCACTCACCCAATGACACCTGGGACTCATCCTGAAGATACTTGGGAAAACAGACCCCACCTAAAAACACCTAGGACCCTCATCCAAAACAAAACCTTTCCCAAAGAATCCTAGACTTTGGTAAGCCTAAATCCATTATATCCTACCCGGATATTCCCGAGCGGCAAGATCTAGAAGAGGGTTCGAGGAAGAAAGTTAGTAACCAGCCATCCATCATCCCATTGGGATGTTGGTAAAGACACCCTCCCCCATGAAATGGAGGTGTTCGACACATATTTCTCCATAAGGGAGGGGTGCATATTGAAATCACAAGAAAATAAAATTGTATATATATATATAAGTTGGAAAACACTCATCCTAACCTATGTGTTTCCGAACAACAACCAAACCACACAAAACACCTTCGCTGCTACCCCAAAATGCACAACCATCAACAACAGAACATGAGTCCGAACCCTTTTTATTTAACAAATTTACATTTATTAAGTGGGGGGTCAATATAATCTATTTTATCACTAATAGGCAAGTACAAACCATAACCATATCAAAAAAGATATCACAACTAGACATGTAGTCCAACTGCACGAAGCCTCCAATCTTCCTAGACACCAGTTTAGCCTTTTCCAACAATCATTATTTTATATCGCACAATCCTCCTCTTACAACCCAGCCCCACAACCCTTCTTCCCAAACAATTCTCCAATGCAGTCCCACTGCATATCGAGACCATAACCACACCACAATACCACTTCCCGATGTCACTTTGCAACCACAACACAAGGAAAAGGTAGTTCAGCTGCCTACAAGTTCATCCATTCCACAATCAATCAATCTCTCTGACTGAGATACCCACACACCCACTATACTAGCCACACAAAAATCATAGGGAAAATATTATCATTTTAATCAAATCCCCACTATATACCCTCACCACTCCTTTATCACGAAACTAACTCCTCTGCCCAACCATACTCCCGACAACAAAACCACACAACTCACCCAACGTTGTAAAACTCCATAGAACACAACACTCAACCACACCTATCAACAAGATGTGTATACATTTAGATTTAAATAGTATGATTTCTTTAATGACACTTAATTATAACCAGGGTGATCATAAAACAAGCTTGATCAGAGGGTATTCATTTATTTAACCAAGTATTTGTGATTAGGCAGAATTAATGTTACGTTCATTGTTCAATCATATCAACATAACAGAACATCACTTGTGTGAAAAAAAGGCCACCATTGTCCATGATTTTCAAAATACATATATCCACAACAATCATAACATAATCAAAGATAACAAATAAAATAGGAAATCAACTACTCCCAAACCATTATATCATTTACCTGTGTTACCTTTTTAGAAAATCCAATTCCTACATATTTCTTGTTTTTAAGAAAGTTATCAAACATTCATCACAAGGGTTCATTAGAATACCCACCCCACATGAGGCACAATTAGATAGAAGTAAAATAAATCCCTACTTGGATGATCGAAGGATCTAAGTTCTTCATTGTTCCAAGAACATGGGATTGTCTGAGTCACAGAAAAGATATTCAAGAAAACCGAGCAGAAAAGCTCTGGTACATGCACACCAATCATCTAGGGAGGTAGGATCTAGGTGCACCATAAGAAACAAAAAGGAATAAGGAAAGAAGAGATCTCCGTTTATGAAAGGGAAAGATCCTAAAAATCACGGAGATGATTTCAATGTACATGAAAATTGGATCGTGGTTTGACTATGATTTTCAAAGGTTACAAGGCTGGTGGGATGTTACAATATATTGAAAAATTAATAATTCCTTTCGGAAATAGTGTATACAACCAGCGCATGGCTGTGATTTGATAAGTTACCATTTCACGGAGAAAAACAAGTAACATGGGTTAGACTAGAAAAACTGTGAAAAAATGGAAATGAGTCACCAATGGGTGAGTCACCGACGCTGATCCACCAATGGGTGAGCTACCGATGTGACCTACCAATGTTGAGATAACAAAACAAAGATCCACTGATTCCATGACCTACCAATGCCATGTCCTACCAAAACAGATTCCTTTGACTCATAGACACCGACACCCTTGATCTACTGATGTCAACACCCTTTGACTCACCAATGTCAATGAAATAACTCACCGATGCCAACGCCCCTGACTCACTAATGCTAAAGCCCCTTACTCACCATTTACGAGACACTAACTCACTGATTCCACCACCCCTAACTCACTGATGTTGATGCCCCTGAATCAATGATGTCAACGCACTAACCTGCTAACACACTAACATCCCGACCCAAAAAACTGGAAATTTGGAAAACGCTTGAAATGATCCACCATTTCCTCATAGAACTCCCTAAACATGGATTTTCACAAGGGAAAGGTCTTGAAAAAAATTAAGTTATTACAATACAATCTTATTACATTAGATATCCATAAAATTTTTTCTAAAATTGAATCCTGATTTTAATCAGACTCCTAAAAAATATGATCATGAAACCATCCTATAAACTATTGATTTTTTGTATTTGATATCCTTATTTCATCCCTCGATAGATTAAAATGCCTAAGAATTTTTTTGTGGGTTTTATCATATGGGGAAACCTCCAAGTTGTTATGAAAAACATAAAGGTGGGCCTGCCCGTGATATGTATTATTGATTGTGAAAACATATATTCCAGAAATTTATTCCCCCACAAGTCATCCAATGTGATGATATTTTGGTACTTTCCACACCAGACGTGTATTAGATACATAATTGAATGGATTTCTCAACAATATATCACTTTGCAATTCAAAACTATTGGAAACTTCGATTTTCAACATACCCTTTCAAAATATTCATATACGATTCAATGAGGTACATCCATCTATAGTATACAGGACAACATAGTTGAATCTCTCTCACCAAGTGAACCATAAAATGAACCATAATATCAAATAATGTTGGTGGGAAGAACATTTAAAATTAACATAATATTACATCAATTTCTCCTTCTATAGTCTGTTGATTTCCCTAGGTCTATGACATTTCTACATATAGATTTGAAGAAGAATCAGTTCCTAGTTAATGTATGATGGAAATTCGTAGAACAAATGAAACATAAAACTACAATAATTAGATCTTGCATCAGAACACGGAAGTCATGTTATTTCAGATCCTTTAACGTTAAATTGTTCATTAACTTAATGTTCTTGATATTTTATGGATACCCCTTTTAACCATAACATCATTAAATAAGTTACAAAACTAATATCTCTCCTTCTTGTAAAGTGTGTAAGCAGCTGGAGGAAGAAAAGTTCATTTTTCACCCTTTATTGGTGCCAACTCTTCTCGTATTCCCATGTCAACCATGTCCAACCTAGACATAATTCTATTATTATTTTTTGGGTTTATTTAACAACATGATGATGAAAAAAATCACATAATTGTTTTTCAATATACATAAAATCAAGGAAATTTATGACTTATAGACAATTCCAATATGGTATTTCAAAAAACTATCATTTATTTTTTCTAATCGATTTTCCTATGGTTTTTAAAAAATGGTTTACCAAAAGCAGTGTCCACATATTTTACTTTCACAAACTGTTGATCACCTATTAATGGAGACCACATTGTACATTTTTCTAAACTTCCATTGAATGATTTCATCCATGATCATTTCTTAATTCTATTGGGGTAGAAATCTATGATGTCCTAGAAACACAGTTTTGGATGAATGTTTAAACCTAATTGACTGTGTGCCTTGTTCCCAAATGGGGCACCCTTGAGTTCCTTTAATGATATATCTTAACAAATTTATATAATTAGGAAATTCAATTATCGTCTCATAAAACATGTCTCTCAATTTAAAATCTTCATTTTTGTAAGCATCATACAACATAGCACCAGAATCCCATAATAATTTCAAATCCTCGATCAATGGAACCAAATAAATATCAATATCATTACCCAGTTTTTTATTGTAGATATAACCATAGATAACATGATTTATTTTTGATTCATGCATAACCATGATGGTAAGTTATAATTTACCAACATAACTTGCCACACACTATGAGTGCTTCTTTGAAAACCAAAAGGATTAACTCCACCTATATTCAACTAAAGGAGAAGGTTTCTCAGCTCATTTCCAAATTTAGTATACTCATGATCAATTATAGTCCACTGATAAGAGTATACCGGGTGACATAGTTTCCCATATTTAATTCTGGTATCTTTGTTCCATGTCAATTTCCCTAAAGTATCCTCACTTCCAAATAGGTGCCTAAACCTTTGAATGATTGGAAATTACCATACAACTTTAATAGGATTGGATTCACCTTTCTTGTATCAAGAGCCAAAACACTTTTAGAATTATGTATGTGATTTTATGTCCTTGTGAAATAGTATACAGTCATTTTGGCTATCGTGTATTCTTTCAGAGATCATAATCATCGAGCGTAGTATTCTTTTGGCATCATATGTTCAGCTTGGGATCTAATTATCTCCTTGGAGAATGTCATTCAAGATATAAAATAGTTCCATAAACCTAGTGTCACTACATCTGTTCCCTACTTTTAAATTATAGAGCTTTAGTACGGCTGACAATGCTGTATATTTAGTGCAACCAATATAAAATGGTGTCATTGCACAACTATTTAACTTCTCAAACAATTTTTGGAAACCACAAAGTTAATCTTCTAATATCCTTTTCATTTACTCAATATCATCTTCATCATCATTAACATTTTTAATCACATCCTCAATATGGTCTTCTTCATTGTCCACATTTGTAATCATATCAGATGATCCATAAAATATAGTGTAATCCCAGCCACCAGCTACATTTTCTTTTCCCAATATTTATCCTAAAATTCCTAACATCGATCTATTTCATGATAGATGAAGCATTAAACCAACTCCTTTGGACTAATTAGTCTTGAATAGAAATAGCATAAACATGGACAAAGGATTTGAGAAGGATCATATGCATGATATTTTGAAAACTCGATGAACTCTTCCACTCCATATTGATACTATTTTTCAGACGATTGACACCCATCCATTCTTTATTCATATCCATCCTATTTGATTTAATAATATTAAAATTTAAAAAAGATACACAAAAGGGGACTTTCAAATAATGGGAACTCAACATTTGAATGATACTTATTATTGCATTTTGTTGCCTGAGACTCATCCCCTTAGAAGCTAACACCAAACCATAATGAAGATGTAATTGTAGAGGACTCCCCTAATTTAAAACATGCAGGTGATGTTCAATGCAAAGTAGGTTTCAGAGTTATGATGGGGTTAAACATTAATTCACCTTTTGCAGGAGTGAGTTTATGATGGATATCCTATGGGTTGGATATAGTTAGCGACATTCCATTTCCATGGTTTTATTATCAATATTTTTGTATTCCCTATATAATATAATGGTTTTCCTAATTCTATAAAAATATAAACTTAACAGATTATGGAGAAACTACATTTCAGAAGAACTCTGAAAACTATTTATAAAATCACACTTGAAATCCCATTAAAAAATCATTTACACAAATTCCTCTTTAAAATAATACAGCATTTTTAAAATAAACTAATCAGTTCAAAACACTCTTTCAAAAATATATGCACACTTTTAAATAAAATCCAAATTATAAAAATTGAAATCCAACTTTTTCATGCTAAATTGTTTCAAAAAATTCAAAAAAAATTATATAATTTTTCTTAATTAAATCAACCACATCTGAAAAATTTCAAATTAAATAAATTCATTCATATAAGGAAATATTCACACATGGTTTCAAAAATTAATACATTTATCAAAATAATTTTTTAATTTCAATATTAAAAATTCCATGTAAAAATGAAGATAGAAGAGACTCTATATATAAAACATTCCATAACCATTCAAATGGTTTTAATTCCATCATAAATTTGGTTTTAAAATAAAATCACTCAATAAAATCTCATTTTCCATTCAAAAGTATTCTTTTCCAAACAAAAAACAATATTTTAATTACTAAAATAATATATTATAGAAAAACTTATATGAATTGGTATATAATTCACTATTAAAGATTAAATGATTTGGGAAAAAATTATGAAAGTGAAATTTAAGGTCATTGAAAAGATAGGAAATCAAGGAATCAATATAAATCCCATATGAACATGAATATGGACACATATAGTTCAATGAAATGGAACACATACATAGATTGAGATTGTACACAAGGGGAATATAATAGTTCAAGTTCGCAGGATGGACAATTATTTTGAAGATCTTATCAAGGATGATCCAAATACATAGGTAATCTCACTTCATTGGGAGTTATATAGCGTGTTTAAATCCACCATGGTATGGGGATCACTATTTTGTTTCTCAGAAATCTCAAAATCATTCTAAAATTGCTTCAACTCTTTAAAAAACCAAACTAGAGAAAAAAAATATAGAAACCTCTTGGAAACATTGTCATTGAAAAGAATCCTCTTTCAATGAATAGATATCTTTTCATAAATTAATCGATATCCAATAAAATCATTTATCATCAATTATTATTCAACAACATTAAATAATATCATGCGTCATCAATGATTATCAAAAAAATTCACATACAACCCAATAGAATAATAATTTTCTGAAATTGGATTTTTTCCCACAATGCTTATATCCATTAAAACCAACAACTATAAGAGATAGATATAATCTATCCCCTTTCATTCATAATCTATGATCCTCCAAATATTACGATTTTTTTCACCTTCCTACACATTTGGATGTAAAATTTTAAAAGGTTCGATCATATAACCACATAGAATCTTCTTCTAGTTAAAATTTGAAAACTACAATTAATTATAGAGAGGATTATTAATTAACGAATAAATATATATGAGAAATTTATATGTCTAGGAAAAAAGGTAATTAATAAATATTGTAATGTCATCCTTAAATCTAGATCAAATACCTCTATTTTCCTAAAAACCATGGATTATATCTCTCCCAATCTCAGTACTTCCAAGAATAATATTAATCTATATGGACAAATAATATCTATATGCCCAAAAAATTTAGGTCGTTGGAAACTTACGGTTTGGTGGCAGGGAATGGGCGGGGGGGTGACGAAGACGATGGTAGAGGGGGTAGAGGGGTCATCAGAGGTGGAGGTGGGGGAAACGAAGGCAGAGTCAGAGGCATCGTAGGTGGGGGAGGAGGTGGCAGAGGCGACAGAGGTGGAGGTCGAGGCGGAGGCAGAGGCGGGGACAATGGAGGCGGGGGCAGCAGAGGCGGAAACAGAGAAGGGGTAGCAGAGGCAGAGGTGGGGGCAGGGAGGGAGGAGGTGGAGGTGGTGGAGGCAGAGGCAGAGGCGATGGAAGAGGCAACATCAGTGATGGCAGAGGTAGAGCTCAACTTCTGTGAAAGCTTGAGGCTCGAGCATCAAGGGGATCAACTAGGGTGCCATTTATAAAAATGCGATAGGATTTTATCTGCGTTTTTTAGAAGGGGATGATAAAGGATGTTTTTATCAGTGCTAAAACATAAAGCGTTGATAAAACAGACCTTTATCAGCGCTTTTTTTAGCACTGATAAAGACCTATTATTAATAAATTAAATGTAATTATAAAATTATAATAAATATATTTATTATAATTTTATAATTATTTACACATATATATATATATATAATTTATAATTGTAATTATATATATATATAAATATATATATATATATTTATAAATATATTTCTATAATTATATATATTTATAAAAATTTAATTATTATAAATAAAATTATTATGATTTTATAATTATTTAAATAAATATATTTATATATAATTATAATTATAAATAAATATGTTTATAAATATTTTTATGTAATTATAAATATATTTTTATATATATGTGTGTGTGTGTATTAATATATATATTTATAAAATTTTAATAAATATATTTGTTGAAATTTTATAATTATTTGAACAAACACACAAACATATATAGTTATAATAATAATTATAAATAAATAAATTTTAAAAGTATTCCTATTTAATTAAAAATTATAATTAAAAACTAAATAAATATATTTATTATTTGAATATATTTATTGTAATTTTATAAGTATTTATGATCATCATAAGCTCATGGGTATAACATGAATGAATCATAAGAGTATCAATTTATAAAATGAACATTGATAATGACGAATACATAACATATGCATGTGCACTTCATCAAAATATAGGTAATCTTAACATTTAGAACATAAATCACAATCACGTCCAGAAATAAACTTTATGATCATATATGGTCAATTATACTCACACATCAATACATAAACATAAATAATGACAATTAATATCATCATTATCTAATGATATATATATATATATACATTAGAAATATATTTATTTATAATTATAATTGTAAATAAATATATTTAAAAAGTATTTATATATAATTATAAATATAATAAATATATTGATCATTTAAAATAATCATTATAATTTTTTAATTATTTAAATATATATCTATTTATTTATAAACTTATAAATACTTTTTTAACACATTATATATATATATATATTTGAATTATTATAAAATATATATTATAATATTTCATATTTATATTAATTATCAAAATATGTTTTTAATTAATGTATATAAATAAACATTATTTTGAATATAAATATAATCATTTTATATAAATTAATAATATTTTTAATGAAAAACTATTATGAGCGCTAAAATTGGTGCTGATAAATATATCCTTTATCAGTGCAAAAAAAGATGATAAAGGGTACACCTTTATTAGTGCTTTCAGCTTGTGCTGATAAAGGTGTGACCTTTATCGGTGCTTTTTTTCTTAGCATAGATAAAAGATGGTTCAACCCTTTCCCTGATCTATGGTAGTGATGTATTTATCAACATTATACATTTATATATTGAAATGAAATTTAATTTATTACACATTCACACACACGATAATATAAATATAGTTGGGGGCGGATGGTACCTAGGGTGTAAGGTAAGGACTAGGAAAGGTGTGGCATGGCATCTATCAAAACCCTCGTAACCCATACTCCATTTGTACTCAGAGGCTTTCATGAGTGGTAAAGTCATCCCATAATTCTAGATTCAACTAGAGTTCAAATCCAAGAACCTCTTTTAGGGGGGATTTGTGGTCCATTTATTGTAAGAGTTTGAGGGCCCTAATAGGGATAGGGAAACATTATAGCGCAACACGAGCGGTATGACATGCACATTGAAGGATCCTTTAGGCCCTCAAATGTGGGTCCTTAGGGTTATAAAAATTTTAATGAGTAGGCTATAGAGTGAGTCAACCCTTGGAAGGGTTGCGACCTATCATTACTGGTTTGTGAGTGTGTGTGTTGTTTCCTTTTCTTTATAATCTTCATGACATTAATAAAATATTTATATGTATCAAATTTATAATATATTTAGTATTTACATATATAAAAGTAATATATGTATATAAATAAAATGTAAATATATATCAATATTTAAATATAATTTGAATATTAAATAAATATTTTTATGAAAACAAAATATAAAATGATAATTAAATGTGAAACAAATTACACAATATATAAAAAAATAAAAAAAAATGCACATATTGAACTAAAATTATAAAATTTATAAATGCAATTTTAGAAAATAAAATATTTTACAGAAAAAATTTATATTAGTGAGAATGATATTATATATAAATTTTATAAAATTAAAATTTATAATTTATATATTTATATATAAATTGTTTTTAAAATTAAATATAATTTATTATATATTTATATGATTAAGTATTTTTTTTTATTTTCTTATTTATGTAAATATAATTTATATTTATCTAATTTATAATATATTTACAGTATATATTTAGATAATTTTTTTAAATATATAAACATATTGTGGATCAATTTTAAGAAAATAAAAAAATTACGTATAAATATATATTATAATATAATTTGAAATAAATATATAAATATATATATATATATTAAGGAAAATGAAATTTATAATGATAATTAAAATTTAAAAAATAATTGAATATATATATAGATAAATAGAAATAAATATATAAAATATATAAATAAAAATAACTATATAAAATATTTAAATAGAATTTATGAAAATAATATATTTATTAGAAAAATAAATATTATTTTTGGAATAATATTAAACACACACATGTGTGTGTGTGTTTATATAAGTGTAAATAAATAACTAAATTCAAAAGTAAATTGATTTATATAAATATATATGATTGGGTATAGTCGCACACACAATAATATATTACATATCATGTGAGTTTTCTAGGATAAGTGGTTCTAAAATCATTTTTATGTTTGAGAAATGTATGTGTGAACATAAATTTTCGAAATGTATTTTTTTGTAGTAATTGTTATGTTCAGCTGTGAAAACAATTTTCTAGCTAAGGAATTTAATCTATCAAAAAGATTGAATCTAGAAGTCTATCTTCCATTGTTCAGATGGGGATGACTAAGTGGCAGCATTTGATGCCCCCCAGATTTTAGTACACTCTAATTTTAAATGATTTGGAGTGGTGTTTCGGGTTCTGGGGTTTTTTGGATGGGATATAAAGTTCTTCGGGAATTATAGAAGGGTCTCCCCTACCATATATCACACCTTATCCAGCAATAGGTTTTACTAGCACTAAACATAAAGTAATGATAAAAGGTTAACATTTATTAGTGCTAGTTAAAAGAACTGATAAATGGGGATCTTTATGAGCGTTATTCATAGCGGTGTTAAAAAAATTCAATAAAAAATATTATTAATATATATATATATATAATTATAATACTTATATTCGAAAATTAATGTTTATTTATATACATTAATAAAAAAATCCACGTATATACCAGAAAAGTTCATGTACCAAGCATTATCGACCCTAAAAATTAATAAATAAAATAAAAGTACATCAAATACACAGAATGTGACACATAAAATGTCACCAAAACATGAAAGTAACCCAATCACCACTCAAAACAAAAAAAATTCTCAATACCCATATAATATCCACAAAGACCCAAATTAAATGGACCAAAGGCCCAGAAACACTATCACTATCAGAATCAGCCATGATCCGACTGACATTTACCAACTTCGAAAATATCACGCACCCGACCGTATCAATGAGATTCACCAATAACACACAACTGATGTCATCATCTTGGACGCCTGATCATTCACCCTGAAGATATTATTGTACCCATAATCATCATTGCTCACATGATCATGGTCATCCCCAATGCCTCTCTATGAAGGTTTTCGTGTTAGCACGTCATTAGCAGGAGACACTCACTATTGGTGTCCCATACCATCAACAACTCATTGTACCTGAGATCATCACCCCAACTGTGTCTCATTCCACTGTAGGTACCCCTGCAACTGTATGTCCATCCACAAGTGGGAAAAAACTCACTAACATAAAAAGAAACACCTAAAAAATGCCTAAATATTTTGTACTAAAAAATCCCAAATGCTCAAAAGTGTTATGAATCGCCCATGCCAACAACAACCTTAAGAAAGCAGTGGCCCGCCCTACAACCCATTTTCTCGGTGATTGTCATCCGAGGAGTGTGAATATCCATTCTGATTATCAAATATCTCTTGGAAGACATCAAACTATGCGTTTTCTTGAGAATCAATTCAAGGATCGAGGAACTGTTCATCCTAGGGGTGATATTCAATGCATTAGGGATCTAGTGAATCAACGGTTATTCACATACCTTCAAGATGCGGGTTCTAGTAAGGTTCTAAAAAAGGATCCACCACCTAGGTATATGCGATAGAAGATTCAATTTACAAAAGGATAGGTAAGTGTATGTTTTCCATTATTGGTTGAGTCATTCTTCTGAGAGGTGAGAATCCATTTAAATTTGATGATCTTGTTTGCCGTTTATCCTCAATCTTTGGATTTTCTAGCTGGTAATGTGTTCCCATGGGACATGGATTTTTTCACTTCTGGTATCTTTTTGAGGAACTCAATATAAGAGCATGGGGCCATGCATTGGTGTCTCTTAAACCATTTATTCTATGTATTAATGAGTGGAGTTTTAGTTTCAGTCATTTTGAACTCAAAAACTCATTTTCTTATGTTTGGGTAAAAAACTATGGATTAAATTGGATCTTGTGGAATACTCAAATCTTATACAACATCACTTCTTAAATTGTTATCCCTATAATAATGGATATGGAGACCAAAAAAGATAGGTATGTGTATTTATCCCAAGTGTTATTTGTGGTGGATATGAATTCACTGCTTACTAAAAAAGTTGTTTTGGCCACTCATGATGACGAATTAATTCTCAGGCATGTTTATGAGAAGATACATGAATTTTGTTTGGTTTGAAACAATATTGGTCATTCTATTTCTAACTATAAGAGGGAAATTTATTTCTATTTTTTTTCATTCTCTAGGAATGATGAGACTCACTACAAGAAGAAAGCTAAAAGTGGACCTGGTGCTACTCTTACCGGAGAGTCTGGACATCCTAAGTCAAATATTAGCTAGGATGATGTCCAAGAGAGTCAAGAAATCATAGTGAACTTAAAAGGTGAGGATGATGGAGCTTAAGCTAAAACCGCAGTTCCACAATAGTTTTATAATGTGGTAGTTCACTCAACAGATGATTCATGTATTGTTGGCGTGTTATCTGGACTTGTCTCCTCCATTCAAAAATTGGTACAAGAGTTGGAAAATGAGAAGTTTAGGCTTGAGAAGTATCCAATGGAAATAAATTTAGTTTCATTTAAGGGTGGATATTCCCTGGGAAGTTTAGTATTTCTATTTTCTCGAAATTTTGGACCTCCCATATAGATTCAAGGAGTCTTTTCTGAGTCTTCAGATAACTAGACTATAATGAACGCCTCAGTGGTGGACTGAAATCCTTGTAAATGGGGAGAGTCTGTTATAGGGCTTTTCATGAAGAATCTTCATTATGAGGGACATAAAAGTGTTCAACTAACCTTTATTTTTTATTTTTTGGACATGAAAAAGGACATTATGTTGGATCTAGCTTTAGGGAGCTATTTGGGAACTATTAGGCATGAAGGAATTAATGTTCACCATATGGACGTAGATTTTAATGACTCGTCATTTTCAAGTTCTCAATTCATGGAAGAATATAAAGAGCATTGGAAACTTAATGTGATTTAGGTAAAATGTAAGGATATTGAGGAATAGTGTCATGACCTGACCCAAGCCGGGGCTTGAGATGCAACTACCCCAAGCCCGCCTTCATAGACCAAGGGGTGGAAACTAGCACTGAAGGAATAGCTAAACTCAGGGAGTAATTTTCCTAAGTACCTGTACGTACACACAACCATCTCAATTAAAAAGTTCATAGGGAGATAAATAAAATATGAAACATAAATAAACCAAATATTCATGGACCTATAAACCATACAAAGTACAATAGTCTAAACTGAAAAAGGTGAAAAATAAATGCCCAACCTTAAATATTTCTTAACCTAATAGAAAACTAGAAAAGTAAAACTATTAAGAGTTTCCAACTCCTAGATACCAATCTATGACATCCATACGCAGTCCAATCACCCTGTACCTTTAATATCCTCTGAAGTCACAATCAACCTGTCAATAATTTGAATAATACATGACAAGTGTGGGAAATTCTCATGTAGGGGGGAGTATAAAGATACCTAGTAGAAAAACTTGAAAGCATGAAGGGATATCATTAAGACATAAAATTGGAGAGGAAAAAAATAGATAGAAGAAGGTAATGTGAAAGAGTATAACTCAAACCAACAAGAGCATGAATGTAAACTCATCCAAACACAAGGAGCACAACACAATGAGAAGATAAACTTCTTATCTAGTCTTCACTACCTATTATAGGAGAGTAGACTCATCCATACATAATAATCTTGACACAGAAAGCATGTGGCATACCCTGCACGTCTTCTTCTCTCCTCGAAGGAGAGTAACCAAAACCCAAGGAGTGGGTAACGAAAAAGGATATATAAATGCTTAGTAAAAGAAGTCCAAAACACGGGAGTAAGGGGATCTCTATCTCACAGCTTAGCCCAAGAAAAATTGAATCCAATAGTTCAAATAGCAGTCCATCGATGGTGCCCAACATCTTACATGTTTTACCTGAATACAAAAGTATAAGGAACTCAATCATAACACCTTGATAGTATCCGCTTTGGGCGGCAGTGAATCATCTTCACAGTTTTAATCTGCGTCACAAAAACGCATCTCGGTGGGGAAAGCATTCATTTTCCTCATGAATCCAAGGTTACGTCAGACCACGTCTCTTCACCTTGTCACATAGTCGGGGGAAAAAATTCTAGGTAAGGATCGAATGCCTTGGTATGATAAGATGGTCCTACTCTGATAGTCCCTGAGGAACTCCACTACCCAGCCCGACTAGAGGGTTACACTCAGAAATGTTATCGGGGAACACTAATGCCATGTCTTACTAGAGGGTAAGCCTAGTAATGTTGTCATGGAACTCCACAGCCCATCCCTACTGGAGCGTTACTCATAGAATATGTCATCAGAAAACTCCACTTCCTAGCCCTACTGGAGGGTAGGCCCGGTAAGGTCATCCAAGATCTCTAATGTCCAACCCTATAGGAGGGATAGCTTGGTACTATCTTGGGGAACTCCACTACCCATCCCCACTGGAGGGTAAACTTGGAACATCAAAAAACTCTACTACCAAATCCTACTAGATGGTAACTAAGAAATATTCTCAGGGAGCACCACTTCCCTGGCCTTTTGGAGGGTAAAACCGATACTGTCATTGGGGAACTCCACTTCCCAATCCTATTGGAGGGTTATGCCTAGAAAGAGATCGTGATTCTATATAATTGTTGACGTCATTGGGTGTCACCTCAGTGTATTGTGCTATGAACATTCCACCACATATCTCAATAGATGCTACTGTGGGAAAACAATATGGGTAGGCTATTCGTAGACCAATATTTGAGTTTAAATGAAGGAGATATGAAACATTTAATTTTCCTTAAAAAGATATACAAGGTATGTTGGGGACCCACAAAATGTGTGGTTTTTCTTTATTGTATGGCCATTTCCTCATTAGAACACAAATTTCTGGCCATGTATCACTACACGGTGGGTAAGCGTACTACACAATGTGTCTCGTCCAAAGTATAGATGAACACACAAGGCTCATCACCAGTACGAGGGAAAATATGTAATTTCACTAATATGCCTCTTCAACTATCCTAGGATTTCCAAAAGTATCATTCCATTGTGATCCTCAGGAAAAAATGATTAGGATATACTATTCACTTAGCTTAATCAGATGCCCAGTAAATTAGGCACATTTCACCGAATCACACATGAATGGTAGTTCATGGGCCTGAGCCAAGAATCCGAATTAAATACTCAGAATTGGTCTTGAAACATCTATTTTATTTTCAGGGTTGCAGCATTGCAAACAGTTCATCATTCCGACACCGCATGAGGAAGATATATCAGATATTGGATCCTGTAGTAATTATAATTTTATTATTATTGGGTGTTTAGTTTAATCGAGACACAAGTTCAAAAAAACTATCCAACACCTATCTTAAAATGACCGTCTCAATTCCAGGATCATGCTGTCAGTGATAGTTCATCAATATGATGCCTTATGAAGAAGTTGCAGAAGAATTTATGGTTTAACAATGAATAATAATAATAATAATAATAATAATAATAATAAATTTTAAACCCTTTATTTTTCCTTCAAAGGAAACGCTCAAAGGATTTTTCTCCTTTGAATTTGGTGAATGTGGCCTCACCTCCACCACCTCTCTTCAAGATATACAATTATTATTATTATAATATATAAAAGGATAAAAGGAGTGCATGGAATTCCTATTTCCATGCGGGACACATAGGTTCCTTCCTCCCTTTTCATGCATGGAATCAACATTAAATTAAATTAAATTAATTGACAAATTTTGTTTCATTTAATTTACATATTCAAATCCTTTTCATTTATATTACACGAAATCCTTCTCTATCTAATAAAATTATTATTATCAATAATAATTATGATAATTAAACATAACTCCTATTCCTATTTAATTTAATTATCCCCAAAAATTACATGGCACTATTACAATAATTATTTAATATAATCATAATAACAAATACGCCTTTCTTTTTATTAACTCACCACAATTATTATAATTAATAATTATTATATTTTCGCTCACTGCATTGACCACAACCAACCACCTCATTAGAGGTCTAAGTCTGACCATCATCACATCCATGCCAAACAACCTACGTTATGAGATCCCTCACATGACATTCACATGAAACCGACCCTATCATAGCTTACATCGCCACTGCAAGCCAACTGGGAAAATGGGGGTTATCAAACGAATACCAAAACACCTCATATCGCAAACACACACCCGTGGTACTGATCCTATCCATTCACCAAACATCATCTAGCTCGTTTATCAATATATCCCCAAACTATTGATCCACATGTCGTTCGTGCTACCACATCAAATTTGGGGCTCAATCTGACTCAAACCCACCCCATCAATGTCGAATCATGACCCCATTTTCTAATAATGAAGAACACCTAGAACAGTGGGTGAAAATCATCAATAAAAAAGGTGATAAGCATCGTTGACCAAAAGTCATTGACCAATAATTTCATAGTGGGAGGATCGAGGTGATTATCATGATATAACAAAAAATAAACTAAAAGGATCATTTATTTTGATACATGGGCTCTTGCAAAGGCTCAAATTAACGTAGATCAGAGAGAGAGAATTGATCACACTCAATATTTTTATTATAATGGTGGAAAACCACATATAACGAGTCCTACCTTAGTTTTGGATCGATCACAGATGAAGAATGAGTTCGCCAATTATTTGGAAGGAGTTGTTGCATTCACTATTCCTTGATCCACTTGATCAAGGAGTTTTTTTTGTCTTTCAAATTGATTTTCCAATGTAAATGAGGAGGAGAGATTTTTCGACGATGGTAGAATTATGATCTAACCCTTGTGAATTATCCCTAATGAAATATTTATATATATTTGGTTTATTTTAAATGAATTTAATCAATTAATTAATTAATTATATAATCCACTTAAACACACCGCTAATGAGTGAGGGGTCCAAACATCCCGCACCAACTCATTTAATGTCAAATTTATGGTAAACACTACGTTTAGAACCCAGACATGGTCTCGATTTTATGATTCAATAAAATGTTTAAGAGTTATCATGTTTTATTTAATTAACCATTTGCACACAATATAAAATATATTTTTTATTTTTTCTAAAATTAATTCCTGACACATCAGTCATAAAAATCACACACCATCTTAGTGTTTAGCTCTGAAAATATATATAGAAATATTTAAAAGTCTTACAAGGAAAAAATGAGTGTCTACTTCATTCCCTCCATGATTTTCTTCCTTTATAATAAAAACTAGAAAACAACTCCAAATACTGATCCCTTATCTGGCTCTCCCGCTCACAGGATCTCTCCTACACATTTCTATGCTTCCACAACATGTAAACCAAAGGGATGGTCCAACCATGCAAGGTCTGCTCCTCTCAGTTCTCAATCACCACTGGGTGCTCTGCAAAGGTGGTTCAATCCTCAATGTACAACATTCCTCAGTCGATGACGTACATTGGTTCATGCACATATCAACTCAACTGAGACATGTGGAAGATGTGGTTCACATCCTCTAGTTTTGGGGGTAGGGAGGGGTTGTAGGAAATCTCACCAACCCTCTACACAATCTCGAACGATCCAATAAACCTTGGGGATAGCTTGCCTCCCCAACCTAACCTTCACATTCATTATCTTGGGGAGACTTATAAGAAAACATGGTCTTGCTACTGAAACTCCAAGGGCCTATGATAATAATCTGCATAAGAATTCTATCTACTCTGGTCCATATTCATCCACCCACAGATGAGAGAAACTTTCTCTGTTGTCTCCTACACCAACTCTTGTTCCACAATAGATGACTCGTCAATCTCTTTCCAACACAAGGGTGACCTACCGGGACTCCCATTTAGGTGCTCAAAAGGTGCCATGCTGATGGTAGAGTTATAGTTGTTGTTGTATGAATACTCTACCAAGGGATGTGATTCTCCCAGATCCAGCCAAAATCCACATGCAAGCCCTCAACATACCCTCCAACACCTAGATAGTGCACTCAATTTGACCATAGTTTTGGGAGTAAAAGGTTTTACTCATTCATATATGGACCCTGAATGCCACCTACAAGCCTCTCCTCAATCATGAAGTAAATCACGTGTCATGATCAGAGAGAATCGTCGAGGGTACCCCATGAAGGAGGATGATCTCCAATATATACAGCTACCCTAAAATCTTTACCGAACTCTTCTCCCTAATAGTAAGTAAGTGCACTGACTTCATGATTCGGTATACTATCACCCAGATGGTGTCATGGAAATTCACTGTGCATAGAAGCCTTGTGAAGAATTCCATGGATATACCATCCCTTTTCTACTTCGAGTATTCAAGAGGCTGCAATAAACTCATTGGAACATGGTTATCCTCTTTCACCTGCTTACAGGTGAGGTATCATGAGACAAACTCAATTATGCTTCATCTCATACCAAACCCCCAAAACTAGTACTATAGTTCTCTATTCATATTTTCCACATAGGGATGTACATTTAGGGGAGAAGTGTGGATATCCTGCATCACCTCCTCTTGCATCATCACTGGAACCATTGTTCGCCCCTGAACATGATATTGTGATTCCAACATTCATAATATCTATATAGTGAATCAATTATGGATATATGATCATGAAAAAACTCATAGTTTATGTCTCTTATTTGGGACACTCTCACATGCTCGAGAAGATAAGGAGTCAACTCCATCAACTGAAGAAAAGTTGTACTCTCCCACTCTAGTAGGGTTAGATACAGGGAAGGTAACTACACTAAATTTTATTACAGTAGTAAAACCTAAGACTTCTTTCTAAGGTAATATACTACAACATTTCCCATACCTAGATTATAGACTATCTTGAAGTTGTAGTCTGATAGGAGCTCAAATCAGTGTTTCTATCTCATGTTCAGGTCTCTCAATAGAGTCCTTTTTCAAACTTATCTCCTCTAAAGTATCCATCTCGGATCATGTTGAGAGATTAAAATGTATGGTCTGTAAACCTAGCTGTGTACTCTTCCACCATTATCCCCCCCACTAAATCTCCAGAATCTCTTAGATTAGGATTGAGCATAAGAGGGAGGGGTAATACTTCTCATAGAATAGTATTTGGAAGTCGTTCCATGAGTGTCTTGACTCATTGTGAATTTGTGTAACTAGGCTATACCAACACCTAGCTACTTCATGGATAATGTTGGATTCCAGTGCCACCAACTAATCCATTTTTTCCGAATAAGATTGAAGATACAGACCGATGAATCTAGAAAATACTATGCTACCTATGGATCTTGATTGAAACATAACCTCAGTGGTCTATGATGTTGGAATCGCAGAGCATGCTATGCCTGTGCATGTACTCTAACTATTCTACTAGAATGGAATGGTGTTCGATAGGGGTGGTAATGCTACCTTCCCACATGGAATTAGGGGATCGAAGTATGAATCCTAAATTGAGGCCTCACCAATCATAGGGTTGTCGTCATGAACTAGAGATTTTATCTTGGATGCCTGTCATCATAGAGGAATCCTTAATGTTATCAAGGAGTATCACGGTTAGATGAACACAGACAGACAGACAGGCACACACACACACACACACATTACAAAAACAATGGGGAACTAACTCAATAAGGACATTTAATGACTCAATCCTATATAATGTATGTACCAATAATCCCTGAAAAAAATATCTCAATATACCGAGTCGATAAGCAGGTAGTCAAGGTCATGGTGAATGGATATATTGTTCTCCCATACCATCACTGGACTCCCTAGACTAAGAGTATCACTCAAGACACTTTTACACTATTTCCCTAAAATCAACCAATCCTCATTAATGGGAAATGTGCAAACAACGTCCCAAGGAATGAACTTTCACTCATTCAAATTTCCATGACCTAACCCGAGCTGGGGCTCAAGACACAACTACCCCAAGCCCTCCTCTATAGTCCAGCGGTGGCGACTAGTTCCGAAAGCACAAAAAAACTTGGGGAGGCCTTTTCGTATGTAATAGTACACACTCACAACCAACTCAATGAAAAAGTGAAGAAGGAAAGAAATAAAAGATGCAACACTAATGTAAATAATCAAAACACACATAGACCTCAAAATAGTACGACGTACGGTAGTGTAAACAGAAAAGAAAAGGGAAAAAATACACACCCAACCCAAAACATTTCCCAACCTAATAGAAAACTAGAAAAGTAAAAAAAATGAGAGGGATCAATTCTTGGATCCCAAGATACAACCACCGTAAGTGGTCCAAGCACCCTATATCTCTAAGCTCCTCTAAAGTCATGATCAACCTATCTGTCGTCTGCATAAAACATGAAATGTGTGGACAAGTCCCATTCGGGGGTGAGTATAGACGTACCTAGTAGAACTCCCCAAAATCTAGAAAGAGGAGAAGTATGAGATACACCCGAAGAGGAAAAAAAGATATATAATAAGGTACAATGAAAAAATATAGCTCAAACTAACAAGATAGTGAAAGTAAACTTGTCCAAACACATGGAGATCGACGCGGTGAGAAGATAAACTTCTTGTTGAGTCTTTAGTACCTATTGAAGGAGAGTAGACAATTCCAACCATGAGAAGCTAGAAATGTAAATCATAAGACATACACCATGTTTCTTTGCCTTTCCTGGAAAAAGAGTAACCAAAACCCAAGGAGTGGGTACCGAAGAAGGATATATATATATATATGCTTAGTCAAAGAATCCAAAATGAGAGAGTAAAGGAATCTCCATCTCACAGCTCAAGATAAGAAGAAGAGTATACAAAAGTTCCAGAAGAAGTCCATCAACGATGCCTAGCATCTCATGCATCTTACCTGAACACACAAGTCTAAGGAATTGAATCACCACACCTTGATAATATCTGCTTTGGGAGGAACTGACTCACCCTCAATGTTTTATGTCACGTCATAAAAAACATGTCTCGATGGGGAAATCATTCCACTTCCTTGTGAATCAAAGGATTCATTAAACCACATCTCATTACTGTGCCACGTAGTCAAGGGGCCATAAATTCTTGGTAAGGATCCCATGCCCTGGTATGATTGGAGGGTCCTACCCTGATAGTCACAGAATAATTCCACTACCTAGCCCATCTGGAGGGGTACACTCAGGAATGTCATCGGAGAACGCCACTACCTAGTACTACTAGAGGGTAAACCCATTACGGTGTTTAGGGAAATCCACTACCCAGACCTGCTGGAGGGTTATGATTCAAATATTTTATCAGGGAACTCCACTATTCATCCCTAATAGAGGGTAATCTTGGTATGTTTTTCATGGAACTCAATTTTCGAGCCCTGCTAGAGGGTAATCCCTATACTTTCATTCAAGAACTCCACTACCTAGCCCAACTGGAGGGTAATCCTGGAATGTCGAGGAAATCCACTACCTTAATACTATAGGGTAAATTGAAAAGTTCACTATGGAATTTCACTACCCAACCCTGCTAGAGGGTAAGCCTGATACTGTCATTAGAGAACTCCACTTCCCTTCCCTACTGGAGGGTTATTCCAGGAATGCTATGGTGATTCTATATAATTTATTCCATCATGGGGTGTCACCTCTGTGCACCTTGCCAAGAATATTCTACATTGTTTCTGGAAATCTACAACTGAGGGTGTCATCGCGTTATACAGGGAAAATTACTATGGATAGGCTACTCATTGGCCAAAATATGAGTTCAAATAAAGGAGATGTGGAACATTGACATTTCCTCAAAAAGAGGAACATGACATGTCGGGAACCCAAATGACATGTGGTCTCGCTTTGCTGTCTAGATATGACCTCACTAGAACATGAAATGATGGGAATGTAGCACTACATGGAGGGAAAGTGTACTACATGATGTGTCTTGGTCAATGTCTCGATGAATGCATGAGGCTAATCACCGGAACGAGAGAAAAACTGTAATTTCACTAATATGAATCTTAAAAAGACCCCAAATGGACAAAGAAATAACATTGATGTGATCATCATGAAAAAAACACTCAAGATAGACTATTATCTTGCCTTAATCAGACATCATATGAAAAATTCAAATTTCACCGCATCACACACGAACAGTACCTAATGGGCCCAAGCCATGAGTTATAATTCAATACCAAAAATTGATCTTGATATGTCCACCTTATTTTGTTTATTGCAGTGTCACATGTATTTCTTGGTTATGGAATTTCATGAGGGAGATATTTTGGATACAATATCCCCCAATAATAATAATTTTATTATTATTGGGTGTTTCGTTCACCTGAGGCATGAGTCAAAAAAAAGTATCCAACACTTGTCTTAAAATGACCGTCCCAATTCCAGGATCATGTTGTCACTAACGGATCATCAATCTGATGTAGTATAAAGAAGTTACTGGTGGATTTAAGGTATGATAACCACAAATAATAATAATAATAATATATTTTTTTAAACCATTTTCCTTTTCTTCAAAGTTAACGCTTAAAGGATTTTACTCCTTTGAATTTGTGGTACGTGACTATGGCCTCACCTCCACCACCTCTATTCAATATATACGTCTATTATTATTATTATTATTATTATCATATATAATGGGATAAAATGAGTGCATGGAATTCTTATTTCCAGGCTGTACATGTAGGTGCCTTCCTCTCTTTTCACGCACAACTTCAATATTTAAGTTAATTAAATTAAATGAAAAAAAATTATTTAATTTACATATTCAATTCATTTTCATTTTTTACTCCAAAAACTTCTCTCTATAATATATATATTATTGGTGTGAAATTCATCGAACTTCGATTAAAACTGAGAAGAATTTAGAAAATAGAATCGTAAGACCAGTCATTGGAGAAGAATATCTTTGATGAAGTGAGCATTGCATTTGTGTATGATGATTATGAAAACAAATGAAAATAAAAATAAAAGAGAAATATAAGAAGTAGATAACATAATGTGGATCCAAAAGTCCACAAAATTTCATTAACATATCATCATATTTATAGAGTACATGAGATTTGATCCAACAGTGAGAATATGGAATGTTGGCCAATAATATTGAGATTAATTGGGAATTGAAGAGTAATTATTATTTTCATAATTATGACATCCGTTAATAATGTTTCATAACACCCCCTTGGATGTCATAATTTCCTGGAATATTATATAATCTCCACGTAAAAAACCCCAATGAAAAAAATAAGTAAATTCAAACCAATTAAATTCCATGTCATGCTACCTCATTAAAAACCTTGTCAAGAAAACCTAGTGGGAAAAACCTGATGATGGAAAAAAGAGTGAAATGTTCCCAACTCCCCCTGATTATATCATTTAATTGTCTCTCCAAGACATCAATTAATATTATTATTTAATTATGTCTTTGGTACATTGGAGGAAGACCATAGGTAATAATTAATGGTTTCATTAAAAATTAAAACTCATTGGGAAGGCCAACAATTTACATTAATAATATATATCCATAATAATTTATAACATTCACTTGAATATCTGTTATGATATATGATTTCCTCATTAAAAACATCATCAAGGAAAAACCCATCAAGAAAAAACTCTTGATTATGGAAAAAGAGTACAATAACATCAAGTCCCTAGAGTGTTTCCTTTTTAAAAACCTTATCATGAAAACCCAGGTGAAAAAACATGACTATGGGAAAAAGAGTACAATAGTTACATCTCCCATTCATAATGATCTTCATTTAACTCATAGAATGTTCATGATCAATTCATAAAAAAATTAGTTTTACTTTTTTGAATAAGAATAATCTATATCCTTTAGATTTCAATGAATAGGGAAGAAAATTACCTTGCATCATAATATGATTTATTTTTATTTTCAAGGTACATATGCACATGTACATGTATATCCATTAGGGATAAATATAATTTTCATTTATATTTAATCCTTCTGGGATAAGTATGTTCTTCATCAACCCTTTATATATCACTCTTAGAAAAAAGTAATTTAATTGTTTATTAAGGGTCAAACCAATTTTTTTAATCATGAGGATTATTAATTCAATATACAAGGAAATTCCATGTAAGTCATTGATTTTAGAAAACTATTCGAGACTTAAATTTTTTTTGAAACATCTTAATAATATGTTGAATATAATGATTCACACAAACCATGGGATGATAAATTCAATTTATATTCTTCCTAAACATAATATAGATACATGAAATACATCTTATTAAGTTCACTCCATAATTTATCATATTGCATGAAACATTCATAATTTTGAATATGCATAAGGTATTTTGAATCCTTCTGGGATTCATATAAATATCCAAATATACAAGGAATAATATTTTGTATAATAAGATCATTATTATTCAATAGTCTTGGTATTTTGGATTAGAAATCCAAAACTTTATATGTTGAACATATCATAAATTCCTTTAATTATTTTTGTCAATTATTATGATGTTGACATCTATCAAAATACACTATCATCAGTGAGTTTTAAAAGAATTCAAAGAAAATATATCATCAACAACATTCGTTTGAGATCTCATAATTTTTCTGGTACCAGTTTCACTTTAGGAACAATATCTAAAAAGATATAATGTTGTCGATATATTCATTTTCTTCACCAAGGGAAAATATATTGTTTGATTTCTACCCATGATGAACAATGATTTTATATAATTATATCAACAACACTTCGAGTTTATATGAACAGACTATTGATTTCCAACACTTTACATTCATGTAAGTGTTGTGAGATTCTTGTAAATGGTTTTGTAGGAGGAAATTGTATATTTCATGTGATTCATAATATATATTGTAATCTACATGCATAGAATGTAATGTATATGCACAAGAAGTAAATAACACACATGATAATTTAGTGTATGCATGTTTCATATAGATAGATCACATGGTAGGTGAGTGTGCCCATGTATACTTCTTCATAAGTATATGTGAAATTTATTTCCATAATAGTTGATAATGATATAAATAATTTGCCTCAAAAATTGGTACCTCATGGTAAATTATTATTTAAGGAGCATTCATAATAACATAATGAGAATTAATTCATTGATAATTTTGTAGACATGAATCCATTAAATAAATTCATCATTCTCCCCCTGATGGATGTCTAATATGTTATCAAAAAATAAATGCTCATGTATAAATGAATCAAAATTTTTCATTATAATTGATCATGGATAGACTAAAACATCATGTCATATATTTTAAGTTCCAGGATTGGTAAACTTCTGGTTTACGCTTATTGATTCAATTGTACATAACAAATTCTTTATAATCACTTTTTATAAATTCTTGTTACATTTAAAGTTACCTCTTTTATCTAGTGTATCCATATGATATTCATTTTCATGAATACCATTCATATATCTCATCAATACTTTAGATATAACAAATAATTAAGAATTTGTACCAACAGGTTAGAATATACTCACTCTTCTTGAGTCATTAATTAATTTTTTCTATTGGTAAATGTACATATACGAGCATATAATAACTCATATATGAGTTCTTTTGAAACAAGTAATCAAAATAATATATATTTTTATTTTTATTCAAGATCAACACGTATAAGATATCTAGGATCTTTCATTTTGAAAACTCATATTTGTATTTATAATATCTACTAATGGTGGTTGATGTATTCATAATATAATCTTAATAGGTTAGGCCCATCACCAAGATGATTATTGAATATTTTATAACATACAATATATTTTGGAACTTCGAGCCCAAATATTATTTTACATTACATCTACTTGGGACTTGATCCCCTACATCTTTTGAAGAACATGCATGTGGTAGAAAGAATCAATGTGGAAGAACCTTTTGGATTCACAACACACACCTTATTTCTATCCAAAATTATAATCCATAGACAACATTATCTTTTCCAAATGAAGGGGAAATCATTCGATGAAACTTCATCAACTCTCAAATATTAATGATAGAATAAAACATATCAAAATTTTCATGAATAATTTCATTTGATTAAAGGAATGAGATATAGTAATTATAAATACCATAACATCTGAGAATTCATTCATTCATCATATTTCATGATACATGAATTATAATTAATTATTTATCAATAACGATCATCTTGCATAAAATTTAAATTTTATTGATTATGATGATCATTTTTTAAACAATTCAGGTGGTAAAATCATTTTCATAAAATATATCAGATTATCAAAACTATGTAATTCAATCATTTCACTTTTTAAACATATAAAAAGAAACATCCACTTAAGAGGATAAATTAATTACATGAGATGATATTGATAATCCATAAGAATATGATAAATAACAATTTTCCCTTGAAATTACTATTATAGGAACAATAATTGATAAATGAAGATATTCTTCAAAAATTTTTAAAAGGAAATTATTTTAATATCACCCTTCAGAGATGATTTATTTTATAAATATTAATTAAATTCATTGTGCTCTGTAAGTATTTACTATCATCAAACCACTTCTAGTGGTTATATTATTATTATTTTTATAGAAAAACACAACAAAATGATCATTCTCAAAACATCATATTCACCTAGAACTTGATTTATAATAAAATAACGTATATTTTCATTCACATCAGGGAATGAAATAAATAATTTTTAGTAAATATTCTCATTCACTTGAGGTAATAGAATAAAATTATTTTTTCAAGTGTTATGGTCTCTTCAACACAATTGCATGAATATTCAATTTATAAATTTCATCAATTTCACCCAATTTGGGGGATTGATATTTATAAAATATATTCATGCTTGTTCATCAAGAATATTTAATTTCTCTAACACATTTTATAATAAATAAAATAAAGTGAAAATAAATAATATAATACGTTATTTACAAATATTTAAAGTAAATATCATCTTCATTATGAGCCTTTATAGATCATTATCAAACACGAAACCTTTAGGGTGAAAAAAGGAATAAGTGAGATGAAATTTCATAGTTCATGAAATTATTTTTGAACTTCATATCAATGTACGACATGTATGAGATGTCAATCACTGATCATCAAACTTCATCTTGATGTACGGCAGGTATGCAATGTTCATCATTCAACCACTTCTGGTGGTGTTGTTTCATTTTTTTTATTTAATGAATGATGTTTGTCACGAAATTTACCACATTGGTTATTAATCACATTCTATTCAGGGAATTGAGTGAAATGTTTCCATTCGTGAGTCATTACAGCTCTTAAGAAGCTCATTATTTTTCTGAAAAAAAATATTTAGAAAATAATTTATTATTTTCAGATTTATCATGTGGGAAAAAATAAATGTAACAATATATTTCATATAAAATAAGACCCACCATTTGATATAGCACTTTGAATGAGTGGAGTTGATTCGCATGTGAAAGATTATGTCAAAAGAAGAATTTTTATAAAAAACATGTAACATACCTTTTTCCCATGATAATTATCTTATTTGAATGATGATACCATTTTCATGATGAACAATGTGAAGAAGATGATCACGTTGATAACGTGTTAGGAAATTGATCGAACACTAATTGAAACCATAAAGAATTTCAAAACCATAAATGTAAGACTGATCATTGGTGAAACACATTGTTGACGAAGAGAGAACCGAATTTGTGTATGATTATGATGACAACAAATGGAAATACAAATAAAAGATAAATCAAAATAAGTAGAGAACAAAATTTTGATCCAAAAGTCCACAAAATTTCATTAACATATCACTATATTTATATAGTACATGAGATCTGATCCAATAGTGAGAATATGAAAGGTTGTCCATTAAGAGGGAAATTAATTGGGAATTGAGGAGTCATTATTATTTTCATAATTATGACATCCATTAATAATGTTTCATAACAGTTATTATCAATAATAATTATGATAATTAAACATAACTCCCAATCTAATTTAATTTGATTAACCACAATCATTTTATACCACCATTATTATTATTTAATATAATAATAATAAAAAATATGCCTTTAATTTTATTAACTCATCACCATTATTATTATTATTATTATTATTATTATTAATATTTATGCTCACCACATTGACCATACTGACCAACTGATCGGAGACCTTAGTCCGTACATCATCACGTCCACGCCAAACAGCCTCCACCATGATATCCTGCACACGACCTCCTTTTTACTCCATCTCCGTTAAAGCACACATCATCACCACACGCTAACTAAGAAAAAGAAGGTTATTAAACTAATTTCAAACCACCTCTGATCACAAACACGAACATTTTCACCAAACACCATCCTGCTCATTTATGAATCTGTCCCCAAACTATTGATCTACATGTCGTTCATCCTACCAAAATGAATCTAGGGGTTCAATCACACAAGAACCCTCCCCATAAATGTCGAATTGTGACCCCATGGTCTAACGATGAAGAACACAAATAATGGTGGGGGAAAGACACCAATAAAAAATGTTATAAGCATCATTGGCCAAGTGTTCTTGACCAACAATTTTATAGTGGGGAAATCAGGGTGAGAAACATGACATAACAAGAAATAAATTGAAAGGATAATTTTTTTAGATACACGAGCTCATGCAAAGGCCAAAATTTACACATATCAAATAGGGTAAACCACATATAATTAGTCTTACCTTTATTTTGGAATGATCGCTGATGAAGAACGCATTATCTAATGATATTTGAGGAGCTGTTTCATTTTCTACGTCCCGATTCGCTTGATCCTAGAGTTTCTTTATCATTCGATTTGATTTCACAACAAAAAGGAAGAGGGGAGCTTCATCAGTGGTGGGAGAATTATGAGCCAATCATGGTGAATTCTCCATAATGAAATATTTATAGACATTTGGATTAATTTAAAGTAATTTAATTAATTAATTTATTAATTAATTAGTCAACATAAACACACTGCAATGAGTTGGGGGTTCGAATGTCCCACACCGACTCATTTTGTATCACGCCTAGGGTAAACACCACATTCCAAACCCAAGTATGGTCTCAAATTTCAGATCCAATAACCCGTTTATGAGTTATCATGTTTTATTTCATTAACCACCAAAATAATATAAAATATATATAATATTTCTTATAAAATTAATTCTAGAAACACCAGGCCTCAGAATCACAACCGTCTTAGCACCTAGATCTAGAATTGTATATATAAATATTTTGAAGTCTTACAAGGAAAAAAATTAGTATCTACAAAGATAACCTGTAACAACTTGAACTTTTTAATAATTTTTGTTTCCTAATTTTGTGTGTTACTTTATTTTATACTCAAAAAAACTATTTCATTTAATGAAATGAGTATAATTAAAATGATAGTGTTGGGTTTAGACTGTGATATGACTTTTGGTCAATATGACCGTTGGGAACTAAAATCTTAACATTACAATTATTGTCTATAAATATAAAGTGATCTTGGTTAATTAATACAAAACGAAGACTCGATGGATTCATCCAGTAGTCTCAGGTCGTTCGAAGCTCATCTGACAGAACATGGGAAGGAGGTAGCACCACTTGGCTTTGCTCTGAACCAAACCCAAGCTGAAATACATTATGTGAAGCTGGAACGGAATCACTTACGAGATAAGTTCAAGCTAATAGAAATCACCACACTGGCAATGTTGGCCAACCAACCACCAGATTTTATCACCTTAGCACACCTTACACTTAGTTCCTATGCTGGTGTTATAAGGTGCTATGTAACGAGACCTTTGCTGCTTTATTTAATCCTTTGATATAAATAAAAATTGTTATTTCTTATTATGGGGAAGTTTTTGAATTTTCAAATGTTCTAATAAATATAGGATGTATATTATTGATGAATTTTGAAAAAAAATTATTTTAAAATATTTATGTAAACCTTAAATAATTAATAATGTTTAATTATTCTAAAAAAATGGTCTTCTACAGTTGTGTTCAGTAAGAAATTTAGAGTTGAATAAGATCAACATAATTTTTGGTGAATAATAAATTATGAATAGTAATTTTACACTTATGAATAGTAATGTGACCAAATGGATTAGTAACCTCACTTAAGAATGTATTAATATATTTTTGGCACCTTGATTTGGTAATGTGATTGAATAAAATAAGTAAACAACTGTTTCAAAAATTATTAGTTAATTAATTTTATTTTCGGGTGACTGATGTTTTTATTTAAAAAATAAATTAAAAATATTTAGAAAATTATTTTCATGAAATGTAGTTCGTTTTTGAATTCATAGGATCGATAATAGGTTAAGGTGAATTTTTTGGATTTTTTTGAAACAGTTGAATTTTTAGTGAACAGTGTTTTTATTTCAAAACTAAATTAAAGACATCTGGAAAATTATTTTCATGAAATGGAGTTCATTTTTTAATTCAAATCATTAATATGAGGTTAAGGTGAACTTTTGGGATTTTTCTAAAACAGTTGAATTTTGGGTGAATAGTGAAAATATCGTTTTGAGTTCCGGGTGTCTAATGACATCATTAAGGATGTAATAATCTTGTAATCATTCTAGTAGACTTATGAATAGTAAGATATTCTATGAGGTTTCCCATGTGGCCAATACCATGGGAAAATACCATGGGAAATCCCATGGTTTTTCCAATACCACCGATGAGGTGTCCCTTGGAAATTAATGCTTTGTTCCCGCACTTATCCTATAAATACCAAGCCATTCCCTCAACCTTTTCATTCCAAAATCATCCTCAACGAAGTTCTGGTCTCTTTACCTCCCAAATAGTGCTCCCAAGGTGACCTCAAGCCTTCCAAGGCCCTGAACTTCATGCTTTTGTAGTTTCTCTTCAAGGTAAGGGATCCTTTCACCCTCCTCTTTTAAGTCATGACTTCGTTTATGTTATGTCTTATAGTTCCATTTTATTATGTGGTGGATTGTTCTTCAATATCTTTTCTACTTTCCATTTCATGTCCAAATTATTAGATAACCCTTTCCACCCTCATCAATTTATTTTTGGAATTTTTAAGTGACACCGTTAGGCTTGCGAAATTTTCGTAAAAGAAATCACATCTTCTCTTTTCTTTTATGTTTTATTTTCATGTGGTATGGCATTAAAATATCCATACCAGGTTATTATATCCATATGATTATGTATTTATACTATATTATGAGTTATTTATTATTGGTTGACCCTTATACCCTCTCTTTTAATGTTTTCTAAAAGGATGTTATGTAGTTGTTATGATGCAGAATTTTAGGCTCACAATCTATCTCTTTCTCTCAAGAAATTATCTTGTTTTATTTATGTGAATACACAGCCCTATTTAGTTTCTATGTGTTTTAATAAATATAGAAAAATTATATATTTTATTCAGGAATTGACATACATATAACTCTCACTCCCTTTCCATGGGTTATAAATGACATAATGATCTTATTTTTAAGTACTTTTTTAAAACATCTTGATTTTGAAATGAAACCCATTTATTTTATTCTATATGGGTTATTTATGAAATATTAATTACGATCTATGTGGATAACATGAATGTAAATACATATTAAGGGTGCAACCTAATAGCTCTCTAATGCATTGGGTAAAGAATTAATCTCTATAAATGACAAGTTTCACGATATCTTGGTGAATAACCTTGGTAATTTTTATGACACCATGCGGATGGACCTTGGTGATATGTCCATGAATGTCTAAATGAAATGTTGTAGCCTCATATTCAAGTATGTTTCAATTTCTTTTCATTATGATATTCCTATTCTTTCATTTCTCATGTCTTTATGTTTTTATTCAAGTTCTTATTGATATCACAAGTAAATTGATTCCTTGTTTACCCTTACTGGGACTTCTGATCAACCATTACATTGATTTATGTCTCTAGGATATGATATGCAGTAATTGTACATAGTATAAACATATAGTAATTATTACAAGTGTATTAGAAGAATTTTTATGTTGTTTTCATGTTTTATGTCCCCCATTTCCAAGACACTAGACTTTAAATATCCTCTGTTTGTAAAATGTAATGAAAAGTTATGTAATAAAAAGGAGGGATGTTATAGATGGTATCAAAGGATAGATTAGTTATTTTTGGGAATTGGGCTATGAAAAATTTAGGAAGAACCTCATAGAAAAGTTTAAATATAGGAAAACCTCATGGTATTTTGATGAGTATTGAGTAAGTGGTTTATCAAACAAATACATCCATGTCTGGATACGAGTAGGTAGAGGCGGCTCTGGCATAGATGTACGTAAGGGTAAAACCCGAAAACAATGCTTTGATCTAGACTTGAACAGGAAATGGTGCAGGACAACAGGCCTTGCTGCACTCTTAGTTAATACACTCCCGTGGGATATTTATAGTTAATCACAAGCTTTTTATGAATCATTATGAAGGAATTATAAATAAATTTAATTGTCTATGCATGAAGTTTTAGTACATAAAATCCTCTATAGTTAAAAGATTCTTAAATGAAATAAGTTTCTCATTAATGTTTTATTCTTCTAGAAAATGGTGGTAAATAGGAGGAACCGTGTAAATGGTGACCGCAATGGACCATGCGCTAACGACCCTCCGATAGAAGCCAGAATGGAAATATTCATGTGCATGATGAACCGACTAACTAAAGTTATAGGAAATAACATGAATCAAGCTGAGAGACCAATCTCACCATGAAGTGAACAACATGATATTGAGTTTTTTATTTGTCAATGACCACCAAAATTCAGTGGATCAACTGACCCATTGATTTCTTAGTAGTGGATCAGCTCCATCGAGAAGATATTTTCTGTGCTCCGCTGTTCAGAGCCAGAGAAGGTCACCCTGGCTATCTATATCTTAGAAGGAGAAGCTGGTCAGCAGTGGTAGCTGATAACAAACATGAGGAAAAGAGTTTATGTTGAAGCTATAGAGTGGGATGAGTTAAGAGGGATCTTTTTCAGTAAGTATTTCCCTCGTTCCATGATTACAAGAATGGAGAAGGAGTTTCTCGAGCTGAAGTAGAAGGAGAATGAATCTGTCGAAATCTATGAGGTGAACTTCACCTGAATATCACGATATACCTCTAGCATTTTCATGGATCCAAATGGTATGCTTGATAGATTACTTTTTGGACTAAGACCTCATCTGTGGAAGAATCTAGCCAACCGAGACTATGATAGCTATGAAGAGATCATGCAGAGTGCGATGAAAGTCGATCGAGAGTTTGGTGAGATGCAGTGGTCTCATAAATCCAATGACAAGAAGAGATCGATGGAACCAAACTTAGGGAGGAGCTTTGATCAAGGAAGAGGAGGCAAGAAAGTACAAATTCCCATGTGTAATAAATGTGGGAAAAATCATTCGGGGAACAGCCTGCTCCGGAGTGGGAAGTGCTAAAAGTATGGTAGACATGGACACATTGTGAGGAATTGTCGTATTGAGGTGAAACCTCAAATTCCAAACACTAACAACATGGGGAAGATGGTGCAGGCCCTACCTAATGTCAAATTCTTTATGTGTTGACAACATGGGAACTTTTCCAATCACTGTCCAAATCTCAAGGCAATGGAGGGGAACCACCATTAGCCTCAGCAAAGGCCAAGGGAGAAAGTCGTGATTTTTCTATCACAATAGCTGAAGTTGAAGCTCCAACTGATGTGGTAGTAGGTACTCTTATTTTTCTCTCAAACCTAGACAGTACTTTGTTTGATTATAGTTCTACGCATTCCTCTCTTTCCTCCAAATTTGCAAAGAATTTAGATTCAACCCCTGATTTTCTAGAAGTAGAGTTATCAGTCAAGACACCTGGTGGGACTATCCAAGAATCGTCAATGTTTAGAAACTCTAGTAGTTACTTTAGTGAGCACAATCTTATCGCAAATCTAGTAGTCATTCCCATGATGGAATTTGACATTATACTAGGGATGGACTGGATTTCAAAGTATAATGCTAAGATAAATTTCATAAGCAAGGAAATATTAGTAGTCTTGAATGGAAAAACTACAGTTATCTTCCAAGGAGAGATATCTCAAGCTGATCTTAGTCAAGAAGAACCTCCTACATCCTTCTTTATGGAGTTGATCGGTGAAGAAGAATAAGGAGATGAGAGTTTAAGGATATAAAATGTCCCCATCGTCTAGGAATACATGGACATATTTCCTGAGGAGTTACCCGGACCTCCCCCGGAAAGAGAGGTAGAGTTCTCCATTGAACTTGTACTTGGATCTCATTCGATATCAAAGACCCCGTATAGGATGGTAAATGTGGATCTAGAATAATTAAAGAAAAAACACCAAGATCTTTTAGAGAATGGGTTTATCTCACCAAGTGTGTCTCCTTGGGGAGCACTAGTTCTCTTTGTGAATAAGAAGGATGGATCGATGCGGCTATGCATTGATTATAGAGAATTGAATGGGATCACAGTGGAGAAAAAATACCCTCTTCCAAGAATTGATGACTTATTTAACCAACTTCATGGGGATCAACTATTCTCTATGATTTATCATCGATCTAGTTATCATCATTTGAGGGTGAAGAAATATTATATTCCAAAAACATCCTTATATTCAAGATATGGGCATTATGAGTTTGTTGTTATGCCCTTCAGACTGACTAATGCAGTAGCTATTTTTATGGATTTGATGAATAGAGTATTTAAGGACTACCTTGATAACTTTTTGGTAGTTTTTATTGATGATATTTTGATATATTCCAAAAGTTTCGAGGAGCATGAGGATCATCTAAGGGCTATTTTGAAAACTATATGAAAGGAGAGACTTTTTGAGAAGTTCATAAAATGTGAATTTTGGTTAAAATAAATTTCTTTCTTGGGGAAAATTGTAACCAATTAATGAATCACAATTGACCCTAAAAAGAAAAAAGTTGTAGAGGAGTGGCCTCAACCTACAACAACAATTGAGATTCATAGTTTTCTTGGATTATCATGATATTATAGGAGGTTTGTGAAGAACTTTTCACAACTTTATAATACATTAACCAAGTTAACTCTAAAAGGGGTCGAGTTCATCTGGACAAAGGAGTATGAAGAAATTTTCCACAAACTGAAGAAGAGATTGGTTACTGCACCCATGTTAACTCTACCCTCAAGTGGATAAGGATTCGTTATTTTTCAAGATGCATCTCTAAAAGGGCTTAGGTGGGTCTTGATGAAAAATGACAAGGACATTGGTTATGCATCTCGATAGTTGAAGACTCATGAGAAGAATTATCTTACTCATGACCTGGAGCTAGCTGCGGTCATTTTTTTTTCTAAAGAAAAGGAGGCACTATCTTTATGGCGAGAAATGTGATATATACACAGACCATAAATGTTTTAAGTATATTTTCACACAAAGGGAATCAAACATTAGACAAAAGAGATGGTTGGAACTTCTTAATGACTATGATTATTCATTTCATTATCATCCCGGTACAACAAACAAATTTGCTGATGCATTATGCAGAAAAGACCCAGTTGTTCTTTCTATAATGAGGATACAAAGAGATCCTTTAATCAATGACCTAGTAAAGTTGGACTTGGGAATTATAAGGGAAGGGACATCATCAACCCTAACCCAAATGATTTCTCAACCATCATTACTAAAAAATATCAAGAAAGTTCAGAAATAAGATCATTTGTTATAGAAGAAGTTTGAGGCTATGAAGGATGAGAAGTTTCTTGAGTTCAATATTGATCAAGAAGGTGTACTAAAATTTTGTACAAGACTATGGGTTCCATCTATTCTAGAAATAAATAAGGATTTGATGGATAAAGCTCATAGCTCTACTTTCTCTATGCATCCTGGAAGCACAAAAATGTATAGAGACCTTCGGGATCATTATTGGTGGTATAATATGAAAAGTGAGATTGATGACTACACTTCATGGTGCCTATTATGTTAGAAAGTGAAGACAGAGTGACAAATTCCTAAATGGGTATTGTAACCACTACCCATACCATCATGGAAGTGGGGAAATATCACTATGGACTTCATCACTGGTCTTCTGAGAACTTCCAAAGGAAACAATGCGATATGGGTTATTGTGGACCATCTCACCAAGACTGCCCATTTTATCTCCATTCAAGAAGATTTCTCTCTTGAAGAACTTTCCAGGATTTATGTGAAGGAAGTTGAAAGGCTACATGGAGGTCCACTTTCTATCGTATCTGATCGTGATCCAAGGTTCACATCAAAATTCTGGAGAAGTATTCAACATGCTCTGAGCACTGAATTGAATTTCAGTATGGCCTATCACCCCCAAAATGATGTCCAATCTGAAAGGACTATTAAAACACTTGAGGACATGATGAGAACATTCTAAAAATAATTTAAAGGTTGATAGGATCAACATATCCCTTTAGTTGAGTTCTCTTACAACAACAGCTTCCACTCAATCATTCAAATGGCACCCTATACAGCTCTATATAGGAAGCGATGTAGAACTCCTACTTGTTGGGAAGAAGTTGGTGAGAGAAAGCTTCTTGGGCCTAATCTTGTGCAATAGATGATAGAAAAGGTCCATGCCATCCAGCAACACATTAAGGCTGCTCAGAGTCGGCGAAAGAGCTATGCCGAAAACCGTCGAAGGGACTTGGATTTCGATGTTGGTGACAAGGTCTTTCTTTGAATTTCACCTGGGAAGAGAGTCATGAGGTTTTGGAAGAAATGGAAACTCATCCCTAGGTACATTGGCCCCTATGAAATCCTTGATCATGAGGGAGCAGTGGCCTATCATATTGCACTTCCTCCAAATCTAGCACAAGTTCATGATGTCTTCCACGTATCCCTCTTGAGGAAGTACATAACTGACCCTTAACATGTAATAAACCTAGAGGAGGTATAAATGGATCATGACCACTCTTATGAGGAGCAACCAGTGGAGATCTTGGGTCGTAGAGACAAGGTTCTACACAACCAGACTACCCACCTTGTTAAAGTGTTGTGGACGAACCAAAAATATGAAGAATCCATGTGGGAACCAGAGGATTCTATGAGGCAGAAGTACCCACAACTTTTCTATTCTGAGGGTGAGAGTTATTAATTTCAGGGACAAAATTTCTTAAGGGTGGAAGAATGTAATGATCTGAACTTTTTAATAATTTTTCTTTATTAATTTTGTGTGTTACTTTAATTTATAGTCAACAAAACAATTTCATATAATGAGATGATTATAATTAAAATGAGACCGTTGGGTTTCGACTATTATATGACCATTGGAAACTAAACTCTTAACATTACAATTATTTTTTATAAATACAAAGTGATCTTGGTTAATTAATACAGAAAGAAGATTTAATGTCTTCATCCAGTAGTCTCGGGCCGTTCAAAGCCCATCTGATGGAACTTGGGAAGGAGGTAGCACCACTGGGCTTTGCTCTGGACCAAACCCTAGCTGAAATTTACCATGTGAAGATGGAATGGAATCAACTACGGGAGAAGTTCAAGCTGATATAAATCACAACTTGGGCAATGTTGGTCGAGCCGCCCCCATATTCTATCGCCTTAGCACACCTTACACTTAAGTCCTATGTTGGTGTTATAAGGAGATATGTAACGAGACCTTAGCTGCTTTATGTAATCCTTTGAAATAAATAAAAATTGTTATTTATTTTTATGGTGAATTTGGGGAATTTTCAAATGTTTAGATAAGTATAGGAAGTATATTATTGATTAATTTTGAAAAAAGGATATTTTAAAATATTTATGTAAAACTCAAATAATTAATAATGTGTAATTATTCTCAAAAAATGGTCTTCTATAGTTGTGTTCAGTATGAAATTTAGAGTCTAATAAGATCAACATAATTTTTGGTGAATAGTAAAGTATGAATAGTAATTTTATGCTTATGAATAGTAAAGTGACCAAATGGATTTTTAACCTCACTTAATAAAGTATTAATATATTTTAGGCACCTTGAGTAGGTAATGTGATTCAATAAAAATAAGTAAATAACTGTTTCAAAAATTATTAGTTAAGTATTAGTTTTTTCAGGTGAATAGTGTTTTTCTTTAAAAGTTAAATTAAAAATATTTAGAAAATTATTTTCATGAAATGGAGTTCATATTTGAATTCAGAGCATCGATATTAGGTTAAGGTGAATTTTTGGGATTTTTCTGAAATAGTTGAATTTTTGGTGAATAGTGTTTTTATTTAAAAATTAAATTAAAAATATTTAGAAAATTATTTTCTAGAAATGGAGTTCATTTTTTAATTTAGGGAATCAATATTAGGTTTAGGTGAATTTTTGGGATTTTTCTAAAATAGTTGAATTTTTGGTGAATAGTGAAAATACAGTTTTGAGTTTTGGGTGTCTAATGACATCATTAAGGATGTAATAGTTATGTAATCATTCTGGTCGACTTATGAATAGTAAGATATGCGGTTAGGTGTCCCAAGTGGCAAATACCATGGGAAAACCATGGTTTTTTCAATACCACCGATGAGGTGTCCCTTGGAAATTAATGCTTTGTTCCCTCACTTCTCCTAAAAATACTAAGCCATTCCCTCATCATTTTCATTCCAAAATCCTCCTCAACAAAGTTATGGTTTCTTTACCTCCCAAGGAGTCCTCCCAAGGTTCCCTCAATCCTTCCAAGGTCCCGACCATCATGCTATCTAAGTTACTCTTCAAGGTAAGAGATCCTTTCACCCTCCTCTTTTAAGTCATGACTTCGTTATGTTTTGTCTTATAGTTCCATTTTATTATGTGGTGGATTGTTATTCTATATCTTTGATACTGTCCATTTCATGTCCAAATTATTAGATAACCCTTTACACCCTCATCAATTGATTTTTGGAATTTTTAAGTGATGCCTTTAGGCTGCCGAATTTTTCGTAAAAGAAATCACATCTTCCCTTTTCTTTCATGTTTTCTTTTCATGTGGTATGACATTAGAATATCCATACCATGTTATTATCTCCATAACATTATATCTTTATACTATATTATGAGTTATTTATTATTTGGTTACCCTTGTACCCTCTCTTTTAATGTTTTCTAAAATGATATTATGTAGCTGTTATGATGCAGAATTTTCGGCTCAAAATCTCTCTCTTTCTCTCATGAAATTGACTTGTTTTAATTTTGGAAATACACAGCCCTATTTAGTTTCTATGGGTGTTAATAAATATACAAAAATGATATATTTGATTCTGGAATTGATATACATATAACCCTCACTCCCTTTCCATGGGTTATAAATGACATAATGATATTATTTTTAATTACTTTCTTAATACGTCATGATTTTGAAATGAAACCCATTTCTATTATTCTCTATGGGTTATTTATGAAATGTTTATTATGATCTATGTGGATCACATGAAAATAAATACATTTTAATGGTGAACCCTGATAGCTCTTTAAAGCATTAGGTAAATAATTAATCTCTAGAAATGACAAGTTTCACAATATCTTGGTGAATAACCATATTAATTTTTATGACACCTTGGGGATGGAACATGGTGATATGTCCATGAATGCCTAAATGAAATGTTGTAGCCACATAATCAAGTATGATTCAAGTTATTTTCATTATGATATGCCTATTCTTTCATTTCTCATGTCTTTATGTTTTTTTTCAAGTTCTTATTGATATCACAAGTAAACTGATTCCTTGTTTACCCTTACTGGGACTTCTCCTCACCCTTTACTTTCATGTATATATCTAGGATATGAGATGTAGTAATTGTACATAGGATGAACATATGATGAATTCTTACAAGTGTATTAGAATAATTCTTTATGTTGTTTTCATGTTGTATGTCCCTGATTTCCAAGAAACTAGACTTTAAAGATCCTCTGTTTGTAAAAATGTAATGAAAAGTTATGTAATAAAAAAGTGGGATGTTATATAACCCATATCCAAAGAGATCATTTTTAGATATTATTTCTAATGTTAAGGTGAAGGAGGATGAATGTTTATCATCGTCCGTAATGAAGAATTCAAGACAACATAAGGATTACTCTTATCTTAAGCCCACCATGGGAACCAGATCAACATCTCTTGTTGATGGGTAGAATCCTCATGCTAGCTACATTAGTTCATTGGTATATGAATATGACAGGGATGAGGAATTTGAATATTTTAATATTTTGGAATATGATCTTTGATGTTTTCTATATCTTTTTTTTTCGAATGTGGGAAGGTTTTTCATGCCCGACTCTTCCTCATCCACTTTGTGCTACTATTTTTTTCTCCTCTTTTAATAATGAGTCTTTTACCTTGAACTTACAGTAAAAATCAATAAATATTTATAAATATATTTATTTATAATTATAATATTAAATAAAAAAATATAATTTAATAATTATAAAATCATAATAAATATATGTAAATAATAAATATATGAAATGGTCTAGATAGAAGTAAATATCTCGGCCTTTTATTAAAAGATGAAAGAAAAAGACTACAAGAGAATAGACGAGGTAAAATAAAGAGACTTTACCTCATCTGGAAAAGAAGATTAATGACCATAAGATGAAGGATCATTTTCAAAGTTATTGCCAGATTCATTAAGAGTTTCCCACTCTGATTTTGAATTACCTTTTTTGAGAATACTAAGGATCACTACATTGGACGTTTACTACTCCGAAGTGAGCTAGATCATTTATACCTTGAATATGTTTTGGTAGACACATTCTTTGGTTGATTGGAATAATCCTTCAGTGACCTTATTTTGTGTGGGATCAGAGTTAGACCTTCACTGTTGATCATCTTTCTGATTCCACTTATGACAATATCCTTAAAAGAAACATCACAACCACTGTCTGGAAGCCTGATATGAGTGGTGTCCAATAACACTATTTGTTGCTCATTGTCAGTAACAACATACGAGATATTACCCCATTTACCAAAATCTCTTGGAGACTTGAAAGCATTCTAAATATCTTGACAATAATTCATTTTATACTGATCATTATATTTTCTGGATCCATCCTCCTATGGAACATGTCTTGAGAAGTCTATTGTCAGTGGATTCACAATGCAACCTTGCCCTTCAGGCTACGAAATAGAGTCCTCTGGTGCAACCTCTAGACAAGAACCTCATTTACAAACTCATTCAGTGCCTCATCAGGTTGCCGATTATCATCCCATATATGATTCACATCCTGTTCAGGGCATTGATTAACAATAAAAATAGATTTGTAATTATTAGAAAAATAATAAATATATTTAGTATATAAATTTATATTATTATATAAATATATACTTATTTTTAAATATATATAATTACATAAAATTATTTATAATTATATTCAAATATTTCAAAATATATATTAAAATAATTATAAAATTATAATAAATATATTTATTATATTTATATTTATATAAATATATATAAATATATATCATTATATAAATATATATAATTATATAAAAATATTTATAATTATATTCAAATATTTTTAAATGTATTTATTTAAAATTATATATACCAAAACGGGTTAGTCGTGGATTTCGAAACCAAAACCATGACCCCAAATGTATTAATAAAATGAAAATGTATAAGGAAGCATGTTAAGAAAGGCATAAAATTCCCTCACACTACTACAAAATGGGTTTATCTAGTGCTAGGGCTTTAAAAGAACTTTTAAAGACCCCTATTGTCAGTTTAAGAAAAATCACCGTTAAAGGGGGTCTTTAATGACACTTTTTTAGCACAGTTAAAGGTGGTCATTAATAGTTCTAAAAAAGTGATGTTAAACATGGACCTTTATTAGTGTTTTTAAAAAATCACAGATAACCCCACTATCAGTGCTATTAAAAAAGTATTGATAAAGGGGGGACCTTTATCATCATGAGTAAAAAAGCATTGATAAATGGGATATTTCAAAAAAAATTATATTTCATTAAAAATAATATATAAATATATTTATATCAATTTAAATATATAACTATATTTATATCTATATAAATATATTTATATCAATTTAAATATATAACTATATTTATATCTATATAAATATAATATTTTTTTAAATATGTTTTAGATAAGGATAAATAGACATTTACACTTAATATATTAGCTATTTTGTGAAAATGGATTAAAAATTAATTAAAAAATTAATATTAATTAATAATTTTCATATTATTAACGTGTAATAATCATTTAATAAAAATTTTAAAAATCATTAAATAAATTCAATAAAATATCTAAAATACGTTGAAAATGTAGCTCGAACTTCAAACAACCAAAAATTTTGATACAAGTGTCTGTTTGGGCTCTACCACATGTCAAATCGAATCTTGCAATGAGATATATTCCCTATTAACCAGGTGAACCCCATGAACATTTTGTGAGGAAAAAAATGGTCCACAAGGCCTTCAAAGATGATTTTTTACTCAGGGTACCCTAATTGTTTAACATTCGATGGATTTTCAACCTCGTTTAAGGGGGCTTTATTATCTTTTTTAGTGGAAAATGAATTTATTCCTAGGTTTTACATTCATATTGATATTATGGTTTTCATTTTTTTCATTGAAAATCATATTATATTGTTTTTTATAATCAAATATATATAAAATATACATATTTTTTATATATTTAGACATAAAAAATTAATTTTATAATTAAATATTTAAACATATTTACATATAAAATATATTTATCAATATATAAACCTTATCTAAACAAAAACTATTGGAGTTGGTTCCCTAGAACCAAATTATTTTTAATTTATGATAAAAATGTATTTGTTTTTTTTAATATTAATAAACTACTTTCCACATCATGATTATTCTTCTATGTGACATAGTATGTGATAATGTAGTAAGAGTAGATTTCACACTAAAAGGTCATAGTAGTTCCGCACTATAATGAGAACTCGGAAGTACTTCAATACTATTCTTGAATAAAGGTTCTAGAGTCAAATGATATCATTTGAGGGACAAAAATGATACAGTCTATCAGGGGTGGAGACTCATAGGACATTGAGGCACCTTTTTATGGTGTATGACCTTTGTAATATCCATTAGGATATTATGAGAATGGGACCCGCCAGTAAGAAATCCACATTTATACATGTCATTGAATGTTCCTATCTGAGGATGTGTGTATTGGTCCTTAGACTATAATATTATTATTAATTAATATTATTAGTCATGTACTTCGTTGTATTGACAAAAATTGTGATAAAAATGTTCACAGTAAGGTAGGACACCTTGGATGCATCACGAGTGATATTGCATTAATGAATAATGTGAGAAAGGATTTATCCCTTATATTCATTAACGAAAGTTAATATCTCATGCCATTTTCTAGAAATGATATAGGATAAATAAATCCATGGCCATGGCAATCTATAGGCAAGTCTATTTCCGAAAAGTCAAAGAAATGACATTGAGAATATAGGATGATGGCACTGGCATGTAACCTACTCAATTAGAGATATTATGATAAAGGTATTATATTACAAAGTAAGTATCTGTATGAGGTGACATGTCATTCTAGCATTAACTTCTTTCTCTATGGGTGCCTTAGCGTGTTGCTAGACACTAGCCTTGGACTTTAGTCTGCTTCGCTGAATGCCACTGAGAAAGAGGCATAGAGGGTCAGAGAATAAGTGTATCCAGAATCTAAGTTAAATAATATATTATAATTTTTTATATAACCGGTTGAATAAATATTATTCTATCACATGGTTTAATAATTATTCATGTTTTCTTGTTCACATTTATTCCAACAATAGTAATCAAAGAGAATATATTGTGAGTGGAATATTTAATAAATATTTATTTTCTATTTAGTAATCATTATATTTATTTATTTATTGGTAAATAATGAAGTGATATTTATTTAATAAATAAATATCCATTATTCGAGGCCCAATAAATATTGTGGAGGAAAGGTAGACTGAGTTTAATGGTCCAATAAGAAAAAACAAATGTTAAATATTTTTTAATTAAATAATATTTAATTTTGAAGTCATTCACATTCGATAAATAATAATATTATTATTAGTAATTGACATGGGTATTTTCTTCATTGAAATAAATAATTAATCTCACTTGTTAAATTATTTTATTTTAAATGGAGAAAAATAAATACCAAATTATGTTATTTTCCTCATTATTCAATTCAATTGTGAACAAAAATCATGGAGAATCCTCTCAATCATAGAGATCTTTCATCTCCAAGAATTATCTCATGAACATAGATTAATCCTCCTCTATCAGATCAAGGAGAATGCTTTGTAAGTGGTTCTCGAGGTGATCAAAGGAGGACGATGCAAGTGCAAGGATCTTCTGTGATAGCACCTGTAGACTCCTTTGGCGACGTCTAGAGATTCTTAAAACCTATGCATTCCACTTCTAGAGGAAATATACACAATGATAGTTCACCATAAATCTGTTGACTGAATCATCAATAAATAAATAATTCCTTAGAGTTAATTATTTATCTAATTAGATTAATTATAAAAATATCCACCCTCTCTGTTTTGGTGTTATTATCCATTTTCTATTTCTTTGGTTCAATTCCATGTATTGCGACATTCATTGTCATATATATCTCATATTTATCATTGATTATGGAAAAAAAATTGGGAACCACTCAACTCATGCTTTTTTTGTGCCCGGAGCATTCAAGTTGTATTAGAGCAGGCACATAATTGTTTTTTTAATTTTTTAATTTTTTATGGTGATTTACGTATTTGAAATTTAGTTTTTCAATTCAAGTTTGATTTTTCTTTTAATCTGAATTTCTATATCTATTTCTTCCTCCATTTCTCATAGATCAAATCGAGATGTTTAATTTTATGATTAAAATAAAATTGAAGAACTCATATGGAGGTTCCAAGGTTTATGGATAAAAAAATGGACTACATGTCTTGTAATCAAAGTTACATGTCTTTTAGTCATGTTCAATGCATCAGAAATTTGTTTGGAAATTAATTCTAGTCATATTCATTGAATACATGAATTAAATTCCACCGTGTGTTGACCAGAATTTAATGGCACATGTTCAACTAGACTATATTCTATGTAGAACATGTACACAACATGTAATCCTTTTGAGTCATAAACGGGCCATGTATTCCATACACGACCTACCTGAATATTCGCTATGTAACTCAAAGTTCACCCAGCGCATGCTCGATTAGATACACTGTTCACTCCAAAATTTCATGAGTTTCGATTCACACGTCGATTCCCTAGGCGTGTACCTCGGATAGATGGTAAGAGATGTACACGCCATGTAGATCAGATCTACATGCCGTGTACTTATACCAGTTATTCAGATTTAAAATTTATTTTTTATATTATGTAAACCAAGAGATATTTTTTTGTGTGTGGTCATTAAGTTTATATTACATGCCATGTGATAGGTTGTAATATTTATATATATAAATTTTTAATTAATATCTATGTAATGTTAAATATCTTCATATCATGTATGTGTTGTATTACAGGGTTTTCTCTACGTGCATTAAATCATGACATGTTATAGAAAATTCATGTAATCATTAAGTTGATACAACATGTCATGAAAGTATGTGATAAGTCATGTATGCTAAATTTCACAGAGAATAAATTGTATACGAGTATAATGCATGTTGGTTAGATTTGGATGGGTATTCACCGTGTTTCCTCTAAGGTACATTTATATACATGGTTAATTTAAATGAAATTATTTAATTTGTTTAAAATTGTAACAAATGATAATATCAAAGAAATTTTGATAATGATTAAGATAAAATGATTGATTAATCAAAGATAATAATTAATCAATTGGAGCATGGTTTTTTAATAAAGAAAATTAATAATTGAATTCTAGTTTTATTAAATGTGTAATTAGTTGCATTCATGTGGATGATCATGATCTTGACTAGACATTTTGTATGTTATTGGTCTCATTTAATTTATTATTAAATTAAATTGTTTGCCTATGTGTGTTCTCTCCTTTCATTCTGTAGGGATCACATTCCCATGGTTTCTTTTATGTAAACCCCTTTCCCCCCTCACCTACGTGTGAGTAAAATGAATATGTAATGGACGGAGATCCCAAGCTAGTGGAGGCAGTTCAAGTTTGGAGCTGAGGAAAAGGCAAATATAAGGAGATACATAGGTGGTTAGGTGGAAAGCTGCGACATGAACCTTAATTTGATCAATTTGTTTTTACCCTAGGTCAACTATTAGTTTATCAACTGCTAGATAAACTAACCACTAGTAAGAGCTCATGATCATACCACTTCATTATTTTATTTCTATCAGTTTCATGGTTATTTCATTAGGGATTTCTTGTCATGATAACATAATTAATGAATTTAAAAGAATGTAATACAGAAAAAAATAAACTAGAGTATCCGTAATTATTATCTATGTTATAGTTAATCACTTAAGTAAATCCCACTTAATATTAAATATCACGTGATAAATATTAGATTAGTAAATTTATGCATAAAAGGATAAAATCCCTCAATAAAATATTAAGTCACTATAGACTTCTATTACTTCGGTTAGAATTTATCCATAGTTAAAATTGTTTGACCAACCAAATTTGGGGTGATATCAATTATAATGTAATTGGAACTTGAGATTTTGGGTTGAATTAAATTACTTGACCTCAAAGGTTGACTAAAAAAGAAGGATTTACTGTAACTAAGTGGCAAAGTTTGAGGAAATTCAATTAAAGGATTTCAAGATTGGGGAGTCCACTCAACATATCAAGGAACCATGAGTTAATGAAGTTGGAATTTGGAATTCCTACCGAAAACCATTCAAGTTTCTTAACAAACCAAATTTGGAGTTATTATAATGGGAATATGGAACCTTTCCACTGGATTGTCCAAGAAATATGATTTTCCAAATTCAATGGTAAGGGATATTGGGTTTCAATAAAATAATGGGAGAATAATAAATATAAAATTTATTTATTTGTCTAAATTTATCAGATAATGTACTAAAATCATTCTCATTTAATTTTGTATAAACTAAAATAAAATGACATCAAACATATCATTGTGATCCATTCTCAAGAAGGAAAACCTTCTCACTAGAAAAATTTTCCAAGAGAGGAAAAGGTGCATACGTGCCATCTTTCACCATGAAATGAAATGATATGTGATGGAAGAACCTTTAATAGTTGTACCTCGAAATAAGGAATGTGATGAAGAGATAAATCTCTTTGAGAAATATCTAAATGATTCTACAGATGTTTAATGCTTCATGCTATCATCCATATCCAACTATCTTTTAAAGAAACATGAAGATATGAATTCCTATAGCATGATATCTCACCATAGGTATCTCTATCAAGAGAAAGGTGAGATAATAGAGGTATGAGATCTCTAATTCTTTTTTCACTACTAATCTTGGAGATTATATGCCAGTTGGGACTCAGGTACTAAATATTATCGGCTATATTGAATGCCCGGACAAATTAGGGATTAAATTCCCAAATGATTTGCATATAGATCTCATACTTTCATCACTGTCCAAGACCTTATCTGACAATATTATTAATTAAAATATGATCAATAGTGAGATGATTCTTCCAGAACATCTTACATTAATTTTCCACATGGATAAGGATATTGGGCGTGATAAACCCATAACCCTTTTGGTGAATAAGAAAATAATGGACAAGGAAAAGGGTACTAGGACATATAAATAGTCTAACTTTCCCGATCACTATCTAACCAAGAATAAGAAGATCTATAGGTAGGGAAAGAAAAAGGAGGTAGTATATTTTTCATGTAGAATGGCTAGCCACTTGACTAGGTACTTCCCCTAGAAGAAAGGGGAAGCTAAAGGTGAATTCATTATTGAGTTTAATCTTTCCATTTCTACACATTGGGTACAAGATACAACTTTTGGTGCTCACATTTGTATCTAAATATAGAAACCAAGTATATTTTGAAATATTTACAGAGGATAGGTTGATCTAAGAGCGGCCAATGGTGTGAGGCTGTTTGCCCTATCCATGGGTGACTACCATCTATTGTGCCAATGAGAATGATTTTTGGTATTAATAGATTGTAATTATGTACTTAAAGTTACCATGAACATAATTTTGAATCATTCCGAGATATATATGGGTTTATTTTCACAATTTTAATTAAAAGTTGGTTATTTTATAAGAAAAACATATGTTATGGTATGGCGCATTTAAATAACTATATTTTTATATTAAATTACTAAAACCAAGTGTTGGAAATCAATAAATAATAATGTTCACATGACTCATATAAGACCCAGATGTGGCATCACCACCTTGTTCATGTAAACAAAAAGCACTTGAAAAAGCTCTTTTAAGATTGTTATTTAGACTCTTCTAAGCTAAAACCACTTAATAGATGTCATGATTCTTTATAAGGGAAATTGAAAAACCCACCATTTGGTGGATAGGGTGAAAGGGCCACAAAGCTTATCAAATTCATATACATTGATGTGTTTGAACAATTTCTAGTACAATCTGAAGGTGGATGCTCTTACTTCATAACTTTTACTAATGACTTGAGTAGATAGGTATATATTTACTTGATTAGGTATAAGTCCGACTCATTTAATAAATTAAAGGAAATCAAGAATGTTGTAGAGAATAATCTTGGTAATAAAATAAAGAATTTATGATCAGATTGAGTTGGTGAATATCTTAACCAAGAGTTCACTAAATTTTTACGAGAGTTTATGGTTCTATCACTACTCACTTCACCTTATACACAATGGTGAAATGGTGTTAGTGACAGGAAGAACCCTACCTTGTTGGACATGGTATGGTCGATGATGAGTCATGAAAATATTCCATTATCCATTTACGAAAATGTATTACAAAATGTGATATACACATTAAATTGAGTACCAACTAAAGTGAAAAATGGAATTCCCTTTGAGTTATGGAGTTTAAAGAAGCTTATTTTATCACATACATGTGTATGTGGTTGTGACGTGTTTGTTAAGTTCTTATTAGGAAAAAAACTATAACCCTAGGACATAAGATATATATTTATAGGGTATCCTAATGAAAAAAATATATACAACCTATACAACCACTCAGATAAGAATGTTACCATCACTAGAAAATAATTATTTATTGAGAGGGAGAAGATCCTAATAAAGGATAGTAGGAGAAATATTAACTTTGATGAAGTTGATGCTCAAGATACACAAGATTTGGTTTAGTACAATATTCCACAGGTCATCGTGAAAGAAGTAGTTCTTGAAACACAAGTACTACATAGGAGCTCAAGAGAGGTAAGAGAGCCAGAGAGATATGGTTTTCCAGTCATCGAGGATTGTGATGTAATAATGGTTGATTAACTGAACCTCTATCCTATAAATAAGTTGTAGAGAGATCAAGAGATGTTATATGGAAAGAACCCATGAATTTTGAAATGGATTCCATGTATCAGAACCATGTTTGGGTTTCAGTCAATGCACCTATTGATTTAAAGCCTGTCAGATGAACATGGATATTCAAGAGGAAACTAGACATTGAAGGTAATGTAAGTACCTATAAAGAAAGGATAGTGGATAAAGGGATTAAACTACATCATGGAAATGACTATGATGGAAAATTTTCACCAGTTTCTATGTTTTAATCAATCATAATTCTACTTGGCATAGAAGATTACCATGACTACTAGATTTGGTAGATTGATTTCAAAAATGAATTCCTTAATGGGAAACTTTTGGAAGATGTATATACGGAAAACTAGAATAGGTTTTGACTCTAGGTGATTCCAAAAATATTTTAAAGTTTCAAATATACATTTATGTATTAAATCAAGCTTCTAGGTCATGGAAAATTCAATTTCATGAATACATAAATTAATTTGGTTTCATAAAGAATGAATGCATGTCTTGTATTTACTATAGGTTTAGTGGAAATGAGGTCTTTACCCAATTAGTGTATGTTGATGAAATATTACTTATTGGAAGCGACATTCCAGTATTATAGTCAGTTATGGACTGGTTAAATAAGTTCTTCTATGTGAAGGACCTAGGTGAAGCCACCTACATTATAGGGATCAAGATCATTCAAGATAGACAAGAGTCTCCTTGGACTAATTCAAATTACATATATTTACTAGATACTAAAGAGATTTAGTATGGAATAATACAAGAGGGGATTGGTTCCAATGTCACATGGTTTACATATTTATAAGAAAATGATCCCCAAGAAATAAAAAAAAGAGATAACGAGTAAGACCCCATACGATTCAATGATAGGATCAACCATGTATGCCATGTTATGTACTAGAATAGATGTTACCTATTCATTGATCATGGTAGAAGGATATCAAACAGATCCAGGAGAAAAAAATTGGTCTTCTATTAAAGAAATCCTTAAGTATATGAGAATAACTAAGAATATGTTCCTAGTGTATGTAGGATACAAGGAGCTAGTCATTAGAGGTTATACTGATGCTAGTTTTCAGACAAATCAGAATAATATGAAGTGGTAGTCTGGATATTTTTTCTATCTTAACAGGGGAGTGTGAGATGGAAGAGTTCAAATCAGCTAGTTTTCATTGATTATATAGTGGAACCTAAGTATATAGCAGCTTCTGATGTAGCCAAGGAAGCCATTTATATTACAAAATTTTATAGGAGGTTGATGTGGTACTTATCATTAAAGACCCTATCACATTGTATTGTGATAATACTGCAGCGGTGGCTCTTGAAAAAGATCCAAGTTCACACAAACGGACAAAGAACCTACTTTGGAAGTATCAACTCTTAATGGGTTTTTATCAAGGGGGTGAAGTTGTAGTAAGAAAAGTACCCATGGAAAAGAACACGGTAGAACCCATGAATAAAGGTCTATCTTAGTGGATGCATGAGTTTCATGTGAGAGCTAGCTGACTAAAGGTTGTTAGGTGTTGGACCTAGTGCAAGTGGGACATTGTTGGAGTTAGTTCCTAGAAACAAATTCTTTGTACTTTATGATAAACGTATACTCATTTTTTTAATATTAATAAACTAATTATCACTCAATAATTCTTCTTTTATGTGACATAGTTTGGTATATTGTCCTAAGAGTAGTTGTCGCACTAAAATCTCATAGCAGTTCCCCACTATGATGAGAACCCAGAAGTGATACGACACTATTATTGAATAAATTTTCTATAGCCGGATGAAATCATTTGAGGCATACAAATGATACAGGCTATCAGGGGTGGATACTTATAGGACTTTGAGGTACCTTGTCATGGTGTATACCCTTGGTAATATCCAGTATGATATTATGTGAATGGGACCCTCCAGTAGGAAATACACATTTATACGTGTCATTGGAGGTTCCTATCTACAGACATATGTATTGGTCCTTAGAATTTAATGTTATTATTAATGAATATTATGAGTCACATACCTTAATGTATTGATGAAAACCATGATGCAATATCTTCGCAGTGATATAGGATACATTCAATGTGTTACGAGTAATATTGAAATAGTGAATAACGCGAGAGAGTATTTATCCATTCTATTCATTAATAGAAGTTAATATCTCAATCCCTTTGATTAAAATGATATTGCTTAAATAAATTCATGGCCATGGTGTTCTATAAGAAAGTTTTATTTTCATAAATTCAAATAAAAATACATTGAGTATATAGGTTGATGGAACTGACATGCAACCTACTCGATTAGAGATTTTTTGATAAAGAGATTATATTACACACTAAACATCTGTATGAGGTGAAATGTACTTGTGGCATTAACTTCATTATCTATGGGTGCCTTGGTGTGTTGCTAGAATCTAACCTTGGACTTTAGGATGCTTCACCTAATGTCACTAGGAATGAAGCCTAGGTGGTCAAAAACTAAGTGTATCCAGAATAATAGTTAAATAATATATTATTATTTATTATTTAATAGGTAGAATAAATATTATTCACATACATTGTTTAATAATTATTCACTTATGCTTGATCTCATTTATTCCATCACTAGTTATTCGAGATAATATATTATGAGTGGAATATTTAATAAATCTTTATTTTCTATTTAGTGAATATAATATTTATTTATTTATTATATAATAATGGAGTGATATTTATTTAATAAATAAATAGACATTATTCAAGACCCAATAGATATCGTGGAAGAAAGCGGAACCTATTTCAATGATCCAGTGAGAAATAACAAATAATGAATATTATTTCGTTAAATAATATTTAATTTTAATTCCCATGTTAAGCACATGTAGAAAAATAAAAATAAAAATATTATTATTTAACATGGGATTTTTCTAGTATTAAATAAATAATTAAGGTTACTTGCGCAATTATTTTATTTTAAGACTAGTAATATAAATACTCAATTATGTTATTTTCCTCATTAGTCAATTCAGTTGTGCACAATAATCTTAGAGAATCCTCTCAAGCATAGATATCTCTCATCTCCAAGAACGCTCGCAAGAACGGAGATAAATCCTCCCCTACTTGATTAAGGAGAACGATTTGGAAGCATTTATCAAGGTGATCAAAGGCGGGTGAAAAATGTTCAAGGATATTCCTTAATAGAACCCATAGACTCATTTGAAAACATCTAGAGATTCTTGTAACATGTGTGGATCACCACTAAAAAAAATATAGACTTGGTTTTTGCAATGCAATGATGTTGCACCGTAGATCTGTCACTGTATTCATCAATGAATAAAAATTTCTTAAAGGTAATTTTTTATCTAATTAAATTAATTATATACTATATGTGTTGATCTCCTCACTCTTAGTTATGACATTATTATACATTATCTATTTATTTGATTCAATTCTATGGGTCCAACATTCACCATCATAAAGATCTCAGATTGATCATCAATTATGGAAAAAAAAGCAATGTTGGAAACCACACAACAGACGCTTCCACATTGCCCGAAACCTCCAAAAACTAATATACATTTTATTTAAAATAAAAATTTATGATTTTTTATATAATTATTCAATTAATGTATATAATATATATGTGTGTGTGTGTGTGTGTGTGTTTGTGTTTGTGTGTTTGTATTGAAAAAGAGATATATATTCTAATATATGTATATAAATATTAATATATAATATATGGAAATAAATATAAATATCTATAATTATATTTATAGATGCACATATATATATATGTATGTATGTACGTATTTATAAACAAAAAAAACATATTATATATATCTATTTAAATATATATATATGTAATTAAATAAATTTTCTAATAAATAAATATATATATATATATGGATAAAAATGTAATGATATATATATATATATATTATAAAATGGGAAAAAATATTGGGGAGTGAAAAAGGTGCTGGTGTAGGAGTTGGAGGTATCAGGTTTGAAACTCATCGGAGGTAGGGGCATGTGCGAGAGAGTGGAATTATCAAAAGTGCTGATAAGGGGGACCGGGAGTGCTCACAAGTGATGATAAAAGGGGGTGGGGAGCTCTGATAAATAGTTAGGAGGGTTTGAACAAAAAAATTATCCCCCTTTATCATGGCCTGTATAAATGATTTTTTAGATTTATTAAAGGCCACATTTAACAGCACTAAAAAAGCACTGATGAAGGCTCCCTTTATTTATGGTAATAAAAATCCTTCATAAAGTCCACATTTATCAGTTCTTTTTAGGTATGTTAAAGGGGGCCTTTATTAGCGCTTTTTTCAAGCATAGGTAAATCCAACCCTTTAACATCGCTCGCATTATAAGGACTTCTATAGCACTGAAAAATCTCTTTACTAGTTCTGTTAAAGGCCAGATTTGTACTAGTGACATTCAAAGTAAAGAGGCCTAATATAGTAAGTCAATCCCTACAAGTCACTCTATATCCCAAATTCCTATGATATCTTCCTTTTCCCTTTGGATGTCGACCACTCAGCCATGTTTTGGCCCTTTGTAGGTCCTCATATTATCCATCTAATGACCATTATGATAAGTCCTATGAAGTGGAGAGAATCATGAATTTCCAAGATAGATCCCCAAAGTCCATATGTGGATCGGATCAGAATCCATCTTCAATGTTTATTGATAACAACTTCTAAATTGTTAAATAATCATTGAAACTGAATACATTCAGACCCATCATAGAAAAAATGACATCAAGTTGAAAAATAAAAATCCATTCTCCCACTTCCTTAATGAGGTCATCAGTTGGCCTTTCACCTTCCTGGTCCTCTGGTTGTATGATACTAGAGTTTTTTTCCTATGAAATACCACATTCCTCATATTATTCCTTTCCAAATGATACATATGATTTTTTCATTAGTTCAATAAAATTCAGTGGATAAGACCACTCCACATTCTCAAAGCCATTTGTGATCCTACTTAAGGGATTGGTAGTTGGATGCTCAAACTTTGTTTGGTCTTGGATCATGGAAGAATCACCCTTCGAATATGGGGGGGTTCAAGGGCTTCTATTTTATATGCACCATCAACTTCACCTAATTTCACCCCATGCCTTTCTTCTATCTTCATATTATCTTTAGTTATAAATGATTCAAAAAATTCCTAAAAATAAGTGTACATGATCCGAATCCTTTTTTGTTCTTTATCTACAGAGAAGAGATTTCACCAAAATCTCCCTTTCCCACCTTTCTACCACCCTTATTGAAGTAATAAACTTCTAAAAAATCAGCTTTATATATATCATCATTAAAGGAATACCCATATATTTATATAACCAAATGTGGTTCCTCTATGGAAGGCTCAAAAACTTGTAGGTTATGTTCATAACCACCTATAATAGGAACAATGACTTCATTTCATGTGGTTTCTCCCCTATAATTGGACATCTTCTTGAAGAGTAAGTCTCATTTAGGATGCATCATGTTCCCTACAAACTGACTCACTTCCACATAAATAATACCTGCTTAATATTAGGCATGGTCATGATAAAGGGGAATCAATCCAAAACTCAATATTCTATGGTGTACAGAATGACTCAAACCCACACCCTAGTAATCTTAGGGAGAATTACCCATGTGTTTGAGAGAACCTACCTTTGTACAGAATTGTACAAGGATTTAAACCTTTTACATGGATATAGTCATCATGGGATGCCAAAATATTAGACAAACCACCAACTAAAAATTGAAACAAAGTAAGTCTACCTCCCAAAACTATGATCCACAGGGTCCTCACCAGTTCCAATAGGTGCACTCCCAAAATCCATGGCTCCCAAGTATGATTTACCATCCTTCAAAGAATTCTCCACAGGCTGGGGTGTTTCATTGAAATTTTAACAGTCAATTGAGTGACCCATATTCTTACAATTTGTGCACTTCATATTCCTATGATAATTTCCAACAATATTCCCAATGTGTTCACACCTAGAGAAAAATTCAGGAAGCTTCTATGGAGAAATTGATATTTCAATTCTAAATTCACCAGCCACCAAAATAAGTGTTTCAATAATGGGAGATAGAATATCAACCTCAATGAGTACCCTAACAAAGTGGCCAAAACGTTCTTTCCTAGTCTATTTTTCAAAGTTGATATGGATTCCCACAACCAAGGCAATGTCCCAAAGGATCTTTGAGTGCAATAAGAACCAAATTAGACCCTTTATTCAGAACCAGACATGATAAATTTTGTTCTTAATCTTTGAGGGAATGAATAATGTATCCCGGTCCTAGATCCTAAGTGTTATAAGCTTTAGATACATATTTATACACCCCCATTCCATGGATTATATATTTTTTGAAGGGAAAATGATACGAAAAAATCACTTACCTGTGGAGGTCAGGATCTAATATATGAAACCCCATATTTGAGAGAGAATAATATGAAACCTCTCAATATTCCATGTTATTTTAGGATGAAATGATGTAACCTGAGCAATGATAAAGTGTTGAAATTCCCTTATTCAATCTTGAAAAATCACATGGCTAGGCTCGATGAAGTAGAGGGTTCCATTTTTGGTTACCTTTCTTGAATAATTATTAACCTCGAATAAGAATTGGACATTCTAAACTTTCATAATCTCACTTTGGGAGTCCTATCATAGGTTAGTGACATTAAAAACAGGTTTTCCAAAAATTGGATCCTCCCTATTCAAATCAATTTCATCTTCTTCCTTATTCAGATTACAGACAAACACATTCCTCATATCAAAATAACATTCCCTAAAGAAGACCATCATGATTTAGATTTGGAATCCATGAGGATATATAAAGAGAAGATCATGAATTGTACCCATCTCCAATTAAAAAATTATATATAATTATATGAATTAATTTTTTTAATTATATTAACTGTATTATTAAATAATTATTAGTTCCTTTATAGCACTGATAAAGAGGGTTTTTATCAATGATTTTTTATTTCAGTGCTGATAAATGCCCTATTTATCAGTTATTTTTTGGAAGCACTAATAAATACCATATGACACCTTATAAATTTAAACCCAACTGACCATAATTCATCCATTCCTTTAAGATATTGTGGAAGTGAAACCTTGCCACCACTATCTCTCTCCGCTGCTCTCCCTCCTTACCACCACGCTCCATCGCCTCCCTCCCTCCCTCACTAAACCACCACCTTTCTCCCTCCCAACATCCATCACTACCACTCTCCCTCCTTATTGATGCACATGATACTACTCTCTACCACCTCCTCACACTCTCCCTCACTCTTCATCGCCTATCTCAGAAAAATTGACATTCAATTTTAAAGGGCTTAACATTTTTAGTTTTTATTTTACTGTTTTTAATATTTTACTAAAGGATTTGATGTCCATGTCACTTCCATCACGCATTAGGAATGAGTGTGAAGATTCAGGTGATTGACATTTCCACACGTTACATTTCACCGATGATAATTATTGGCCAGCCAAAATTTCCCACATTGTCTATGACATTACTCAGAACATCTAATGTGACCTAAGTTTTTAATATATAATTATATATATTTTTTAATTTTATATTAGAAAATTTTGGTACATCATCACATTGCCGATTTTATTCTCCTTTAATTAACCTAGTGTGTGTAAACTAAAAAAATTATTTTATAATGTTTGTCTCCTTGTTTATATCATGCCTGACATAATTGGTGTGTGTGGGTTAAGGATCATTGAATCATTTATTATATGGATAAATAATATAAAATATTAACGATAAAATCATCACCATCTAAAAAATAACTAAAGGGTAATAACAATTAATTTAAGATCATCTTGGACAATGACATTTTAACGAAAAAGTGTTTAGGTTGGAAAAGTTCCATACCTTAATTTACCCCAAATTTTGGTATCTTTTCTTTAAATACCTTATGGAGCATAAAAATAATAAAATTAATTGGTAATATAACATTTATATATTAGAAATTAATTTTAGTTTATCTTATATCGAAATTAGAATAAAATTAAGATTGTAGACATGTATATGTTGAGTTCACTTATTATTCACATAAACATCCATGTCCTTTGGTTCTTTAGACACACACACACACATGTGAACAATTTTTATGTATAATACAACTAATACCATATATATTAATATATAATTAGTAATTATTAATATTTATTTAACAATATTAATCAATAAAATATTTTTTAGATTTCAGAAATTAATTTCTGTTTATTTTATATAGAAATTTCAATAAAATAAATATTACATGCATTGTATATAATTGGATATAGACATGTATGTGTTGAATTCATTTATCTCACACACACACGCACAGAAACACACACATGTCATTGGTTTCTTTAGACACACACACACACACATCTATATGTCAATAAAGATGATCATATATATAAATAAGTAATTAGGAAAATGAAAATTTAAATATTTAAATAAATTTTTAAAATGAACTTATATTGAGAATTTTGGTAATTTAATTTTAAAAATAATAGATATTATTATAATAATTAAATTATTAATTAATATTTATTAATTAAAGTATATTTTAAATCTTTTTTATGTATACAGAAAATTATTTATCAATATAATTATAGACTAATATAATTAATGATATACTTTAAAAAAATATCGAATATATATTAAATATATTATTTTTTATTATAAATATTAATTAATATGGTATTTTTATTAAATCAAGGAAATTTATACATCTATAATTATAGATAAATAAAATATTTATATATATATTAGAAATTGTTAATCTATAAAAATATACTTATTATGATTATTCTTTTTAATTTTATAGTTTTATAATTTTTAATATATTGTGAAAAATATTTATATTTATATTTTTTTCATGTAAATAATATATAGATCATGTAAATGAATTTAATAAATATGTGAAATAACTTTTGTTTAAACACTTTCTTAAATTTTAAAATGTTTATTAATTTATTTGTCTTATTTTATAGTTTATCTAATTTTTTTGTCTTGTGAATTTACTGATATTCTAAAATTGAGGTATGTGATCACTTATGATCCGTTGACCCCCCTTGGACATATTTTTTTAATGGCCATGTGTTGATCACCTCTATGTTGGGTTCTAATAGGGGAGCAGTCTCTCTTTGGACCTAAATCAATATAAGAGATGGTATATCAGGTTCATATAATAGAGAAAATATTTATGATAACCGATTTAGTAAAATCATAACCATTAATGAACCAATTTATGTCATTAAAATAAAAACCAATAATAATCTTACCTTGCACTAATATTTTAATCATAAAATAAACTTTTTCAATGAAAGGGTTTCTACGCTTTATTTGTTTTGTTAAATGTTAATTTTAATGAATCAAATAGGATGGATATGAATAAAAAATGTATGGATTCCAATTTTATGACAAAAGAGTATGAGGATGGGGTGAGAGAATTCATCAAGCTTGGAAAATATCTCGTATATGATCCTTCTCAAATCCTTTTTCCATATTTACATAGTTTTCATTCAAGGAAAATTAGTCTAGAGGAGTTGGAAGAACACTCGATCTTTCATGAAATAGATTGAAATCATAAATATTGGATTAAACAAGAGAAAAACTGAATGTATCTAGTGTCTAGGATAAGACTGAGTTTTATAGATGAACTAATATTATTACAAGTGTGGGAAATGATTAATACCACATCAAGGATGTGACTATAGGTGCGAATGATGATTAAGATCATATTGAGGAAATGTCATTGATAGGTGAAGATGAACTTTGTGATTGTCAAAAAATTATTTGGGTAGTTAAGGAGTTGTGAAAAGATTCCATTTTATGATGGTTGTACTAAATATACAGCATTGTCATCCATACTGAACCTGTATAATTTAAAAGATAGAATAGGATGGAATCACAACAGTTTTATAGAACTACTTTCTTTCTTGAATGATATGATCTCAAAAGATAACATTCTTACTTTTTGATCGTATGATGATATAAGAATTATATGATAAATGGGTATGATCTCAAAAATAAAAAACTTCTATCCAAATGTATGTATACTATTTCATAAGGACTACAAGTCACTTAAAAAATTACCAATGTGTGGTGCTTGTCAATACAAGAATGATGAATCAGGTCCTACGATAGTCATATAGTACTTCCCAATCAATAAAAGGTTTAGGAAACTATATGCAAGTGAGGAGAATTTAAGATAATTGATGTGGAATTTATATACAATAAATAAATAAGCGAAAATTCATCTCCCAGAAGACTCTCCTCAGTAGAAGAGAATTGATCACATGTATCCTAAATTTGGAAACAAGCTAAGAAACCTTTGTCACATGCTACCTATAGATGGAGTGAATCATTTTGGTTTTCAAACCAATACTCACATTAAATGGTCGACCAAGTTTCTAAATTATAACTGTATACCATGGTTATGCATGAAATAAAAATACATTATATTATCTCATCTTATATGAAGACCAAAACAACCTGTTAATGATATTGATGCTTATTTTTCTCGATTAATAAAATATTTGAAACTATTGTGGGATTTGTGTGTTACGTTTAATGATACTTATAGAAATGAAGATTTCATATTAAGAGACATGTTTTTTAGGATAATAAATGAATTAACATATTATAGAAATTTGTCAGGATATATCATTAAAGGAACTCAATGGTGTTTCATTTGTGAACAAGATACACAGTCAATTTGGTTGAAACATTCATTGAAGACTGTTTTTCTAGGAAATTGAAAAATTCTACCCTGATGACATAAGTATTGATCTTGGATCCCATCATTCAATTTGATTTCAAAAGAATACACTACGCCATCTCCACTAACAGGTGATCAAATTTTTGAGAAAGTAAATTATATAGAAACTGATTTTGGTAATCCTTTTTCTAAAAAAACTATCCAAAGATGGTTGAAAAAAGTGATCAGTTTTTTTGAATTACCAAACTGGAATTGTTTCTATGTTATACATTTTATTGATTTCGTTTTTCTGGTAAAAAAATTTATGATATAGTGTCATTTTAAAATTACAAAATGCACCCATAAAAATGAATGAAGGAATTAAGGCTAGTCTAGACATGATTGAAATTAGAATATGTAAAGTGTTGGCTCTAGTAAAGTGATAAAAACCTCTTTTACTCCACCAATTTCTTAAACTAATTCCAAAAATGAGAGATATAAAATTTTTAAATTCTTCAATGATTTAAAGGTGCTATAGGGGTGTTCTTCAAATACCAAGAATATCATGTTAATAACTGATTTAAATTTAAAGGGTTTGAAATCATATGAATATCTTGTTTTGATGTAAGATATAATTCTTGTAGATTTATGTTTTATTTTTCCCAAGAATGTCCATCATAAATTAAAAAATCTTGGTTTCTTTTTCAATGATATATGTAGTAATGTTAAATACCCAACCCAATTTTTGAACTATGGAATACGAAATTCCTGTCATATTATGTGAATTGGAGATGTTCTTCCTACAATAATTCTGTAAAATGTTGGTTCACTTGATGGTTCACTTGGTAATAGAGATTCTACTATGTGGTCCTATACATTATATATTTATGTACCCCATTGAATGGTATAAGAATATTTTTAAAGGGTATTCCAAAAATCAAATTCAGACAAAAGGTTGTACTATGAAGTGATATGCTGTTGAGTAAGCCGTTGAATTATGTAATGACTACCTTTATGGGGTGAAAAGCATTGGTCCATTGAAATATCTTCACTCTGGATGGGTTGTGGGTGAACGAATTTCTAGAATAGATGTTGTCAAAATCACTATTACATATTAGGAGTAGTCCCACCTTTATGTTTTTCATAACAGTGTAGAGGTTTACCCATATGTTGAAACCCATAAATAAATTATTAGGCATTTGAATTCATTAAGGGATAAAGGTTGGATATCAAATACACATAATCAATATTTTTAGGATGGTTTCAAGACTATATTTTAAGGATTATTCTAATAATAAAGATTCAATTTTAGAATGAAATATATGGATAGATTTAGAACTAATTGTGCATGAATTATCTTATAATAGTTATAAAATAATGGTTATACATAAGGGTGTAATTTAGGTTTGGCCCGACCTCACTCGGCCCAGGCCTGCCCCTAAAAAAACAGGGCCATGAACCACTATTCAAGTTGTGATGGGCCAGCCCAAACAACACCATGTGGCGGCCCGAGCCTAGCCTTGGGCTATCCCAAAACAATCGGGTTGGGTCGACCCTTGTGAGCTTTTATTATTTTCAAAATGCAATAATATATGGTGTTAAAATATTTTTTAACATTTTATTTAAACTTTTATTTTAAAATGGGTTTTAAACATATTTATTAAATGGTTTTTATATGTTTATTTTAAAACATTTTTCTAACATTTTTCTAAAACGTTTCTTTTAAAATGTGTTTTTAATACATTAATTTTATAAGTTTTTTTTAAATGTTTTTTTTTAATTTTTGTTTAAAAATGTTTTTAAAATGATTTTATAAAACTATTTTTTTAAACAAAATTGTGAAGCATTTTTTTTGATTTTTTTAAACGTTTTAAAAAAATTGAAATGTTTTTTTTTAATTTACTTGTATTTAAACGTGGTTTTAATTTTTTATAAAACGAATTTTATTAAACGCATTTTTATAAACGTTTAACATTTTTTTTGTAAAAATATTCATTTTCTCTTTCTTTTTTATTTACATTTTATAGTTGAATTGAAATGTTTTCCATTTAATTTTCAATAATTTTACATGTTTTAAATTTCTCACATCATGCATTTAATAATAAACCCTCAACCCCAATTTCACATAACTATTATAATTATAATATTTTATTTATTTTAATACAAATTTAAAATATAGACAAATTTTGAAAATAATTATATTCCATATGATTTATTTGAAAATGTTTGATTAAAAAATGAATCTACAGTATTTTTCATGTCCAAATAAATATCAATCATTGTAATAAATAACATTAATAATAATTTGTGAAAGTTTTAAAAAAGATTAATGAGGTGTTGGGGGTGCGCAACAGTTGGTGGATATGCTAATTTTTTTCTAAATAGATTTATACATGTGAATCTATATATATTATGTGCAAGTTGTAAAAAAAATTAATGAGTGGATGGGGGGTTCACAGTAGTGGGTGTGTTATTTTTTTCTAAATATATTTATATATGTATATATAATATATATAATATACGTAAATAGACATAAAAATAATGTGTTTGGGGGGCTTATGTGAACATCAGTGAATGAGTGTTATTGATATAAAATCATCTTAAATCATTTACTTTTTTTTCTTTTTTATTTACATTTTATAGATGAAATGTTGTTCATTTAATTTTCAATCATTTTACATGTTTTAAATTGATTACTTCATTAGTTTCATAATCACCCTCAACCCCAACATCACGTGACTATTATAATTATAATATTTTATTTTATTTTATTAAAATCTAAAATATAGACCAATTTAGAAAAAAATTAAAACCCAATTAATTTATTTGAAAATATTTGATTAAAAGAAATGAATCTACAAAATTTTCCATGTATAAATAAATTACAATTAAAATAATATGTGAAAGTTGTAAAAAAATTAATTAGGGGTTGGGGGTGCACAAAAATGGGTGGATATGTTAATTTTTTACTAAAATGATTTATACATGTGAATCTATATATATTATATGAAAGTTTTAAAAATATTAATATGTATTCTATTTTTTGTTGTTTTATAAATAGAATTATATATGTATACATAATATATACAAGTAGACTTAAAAAAACTAATGAGGTTGGGGGTGACATAGTAAAATAATGATGTTGGGGGGGGCATGTGCGAACAATAGTGAGTGAAAGTTATTTTTTGTTAATATATAATGAGTTACTATATATATAATGTTAAATCATTGATATATAATTATATATATATATATAATGTTAAATCATTGGTATATATATATATATAGTATGGTAGTTATTAAATAGGCACACCACCTGTACCAGTTGGTCCAGGCATAGCCATGGAAGCCTGTGGTAAGGGGTTCAAGTCTCCCTACCAACAGTTTTCTAGTTATGTTTTATAAAAGATCGGATTTTACGAGTCAGGATTCGTATGGGCTAGTGGTCTGGGATTTTTCGGGCTGCCTCAGCTCGTAGAATTTCCTGAATAGGCCCAAGCCCAGCCAGAAAAAACAACGACCTGAGCCCGACCTGAATCATTCTTTGCTATGTTGGGCCGCTCGGGCCGGGCCACTCATGCCAAAATTACACCCTTAGTTATACGTTTTATACTAAAGAACATTATGAACATAGAACCATGATAGATATTGGGGATACACCTGTGGCTGAAGCGATGCATGTATCTGGTACCAAGGAAGGAAATCCAATTTATGTGTATATTTCATAATTTGGCATCATCAAAAAAATATGGGAGTTGGATTACACAATATTCAAAGTAACAATTTATCAATGCATGTGGGTTGATAATAGGAGTTCTATTAAAATAGATGAATTGTGATTCATGAAATTGGATTTTAGTAAGGATGTGTATAAAGATTAACTGTTTATAATGGAATCATTGAAGTACAATTATTTTATGTTCCTGATCCCACAAACTAAAAGTGGTCAATCGTTTTGTTATCGACCAAAACTAATAAAGGGTCAGATGTCAATTCAACCAAGGATGACCCTTTCATTGTTATATCATAATAATTTCCTGGTGTTCCCAATATAGATGAGGTACTGTATGTCATAGGAGACCACAATAAAGGTATTTGGATACTTGATAGAGGGGTCAAATCCCTTCAACATTTAAAACTAGAGTGTTCAGTAATCCAGTTATATTTACTTATAATATTCATTGTGTCACCTCATATTATTATTTGTTCACTTCCACATTTACGTATTCTTAATTAAATGTTCAACCACATCTGCAGATAATGTCTTCTGAAAATTCTGATGCTCCCAATCATGAGGAACAACATGTTTGTCAAAATGTTGGTGCTCCCAATGTAAAAGAACAACAACCATCTACACATTCAGATGATACCAATCCATTATAACAACGTATTGAAAATTTTGAAGCCAAGGAAATGGTAGAAGGTGAAAACCCGATGTAAAAAATAGGAGCTCTGTATCATGACGGTGTTAGAAAAAATCATCAAGGCATGAAATAAAGGCATTAAATTCAAGGTTGGATGGGATGCATATGGTCAGCCTATTAACTACAACATTTCCATGTTTAGTAGTTACATTAGGCTCACCACTTTCATGCATGCAATGATTAATGTAGATTCATGGAACAATGTTTTTCCCACACTTAAGACACTGATTTGAGAAGATGTTATGGAGTCCTTATGAAATAAATTATTTATTGTAATAAATAAAATAAAATAATGAAATGATGACTTACTCTAAATTATCCCTTTTAGAGTGTATTTATTGTAGATGAACCCTAAATTTAATTTTTATTAATTCTCTTTATAATGGATCAAATATTCTTTCCCATAATTATTACAAATTTTTATATCAAATATGGTTAATGGAAAATAAACACACACCCACCAAAAATGTGTAAACACTTAATTAAACCAACAAGCATGTGATACATTTATTGGTAATCATGAGGATATATTTTTTCAAGTATATTATAATTTGAATACATTTCTTGATAATACATGTATTAATCAATTTGATTAAGAATTGTTAATTTATTAAAAAAATAACTAAGTGATGAAAATAAGCAATGGGAAACAAAACCAAAATACCCTACCATAAAGCAAGGATGGGGTACACTTCACTTGAAAAAAAACTAGAACATATTTTAAATCTATTGTAATAATTTTACATGATATGAAATAACAACATAATTATGTTCAATTTTATATATATATATATGTATGTATGTATGTATATATATTGATGAGTCCAAATCCAAATCAACATCCATCCCAAATCACATGTTATGGAAGAAGTCATATGTAAATAAATAAGGGATACTAATAAATGAAAAACCAGAAACATTGTGGGAAATATGTGTAAGTATGACATAATAAAAATTTGTTTTTATTTAAATCTATTTGACATAATAATGATTACTTATTTTCCTATATTGTTATCCGACATAGACCCAAGACTCATCATTATCTTTACCCAATGAACAACTACTATTAGTGGCCAAGAAGTGGCTAGAATAGTATGGTTGCATCATAGGTGTGAGTTTTGGGGTGTCACCCCGAACATATTTTAAAAAAAAATGAAAATATGTTAAATATAAGAAAATGGAAGAGTCTCATAAATAAATAGATTGTATATAAGAAAAATTTAATTAGAATATAGAGTTGTTAAAAAATGTTACGGTAAGGAATGTCACAACCAGACCCAAGCCAAGGCTCAAGCCACAATTACCCCAACCTGCCTTTATAGGCCAGGGGCTAGAGACAAACGACAAAGGAATAAATAAAATAGGGTGGCCTTTTCTTAAGTACCTGTATTCCAATACACAACCACCGTGATGATAAAGTGAATAGGGATTAAAAGTAAAATATGAAAAATACTAGGGAAATAACCGTGCATATAAAACCTCTTGAAAATACAAGAGTTCGGTAGTGTAAACTAAAAAGTAAAGGGAAAAAATACATTCCCAACCAAAAAATATGTCCCAACATGAAAAAAATGGAAAGTAAAATGATGAGAGTGCCGAAATCCAAATATCAAAGATGAAACCACCATATGGGGTCCAAAGACCCAGATATCCCTATGGTCAAGTTACTATTTCTTCGGTATTGATTCCTTAACTTCTATAAATAATTATTATTTAATTAATTTTTCATTTATGAAATTTTTTATTATGGTATCTATGTGATTTTATGTGATTTATACTATATGACATTACTATAAGAATGGATAAATTCCATTGATAAAATTTTGTGTCATTACATTCTTCCCCCCTTTTGAAATTTATCCCTCAAAATTACGTTTTACATAAATAGGTGAGGTTATTTCTCCTTCATCGCCTCCTCAAGATACCAAGTTTCATCTTCATTCTTATGTTTCCTCCACAACACATTGACAAGGTAGGTTGTCTTGTTGAGTAGAACCTTATCACCTTAGCCATGAGACCATTCTCTAAACCCCATCTCCACTTTCAGAGTGCATCAAACAACTTATTCATAACTCCCAAAGTCTCAAATTGAAATATCCTTTCAATGGTGTAGTTTTAAACCACTAAATAATCTATCAATTATTCTACCATTATAGATAAAAATCCTGAATCATACGTTGAATGAATTGTGAAATTTTCTTCATAGGTCATGATAGTTTCACATTCCTTTTGATTCAGTTCTAGGAATTCTCTCTGAATCATTGTATGAAGAATTTTCGGGAAATACTTATTAATAAACATAATATTAAAGTCTTCCCACTCCATATCTTCATCTTTGTACTTTTTTTTGGTGTTCTTAATCAAAGCCCAGCATTGGTCGACCAATCCATATAAATATTAAATAGTTAGAGTCACCTTATCCATCTCAGAATAGTGAAGCACAAAAATAATCTTCTCCATTGATTTGACCCACTATTCCTTGACTAGTGGATTAAAATATCCACTAAACATCAGTGTTCTTTATCGTATAAAACACTTTATAGAGAGTTTCTCCCTCTTATGTGAAAGCTAAAGTTCCACATTATTCATGTTATTGTTCATAACTTGAGATAGCTGGGTAAGAAAAACCCTGAAATTTTTAACTCCACCTCCCAAGGCATTGAGGATGTCATTCAAGAAATTGTTGCATTGTCCTTCACATAGTTTTTTGGTCTGGATTCTCCTAGTTCACACCATTTTCTAAAATATAAAAGGTTAGAACAAAACATAAGTCAATAAGTAATGAATATATAATCTATTCCATTGGGAAATTAAGTCTAAAGGAATATATTGTGGTATCCATATGTTTATCATTTTCTAAAACAAAGCTTTTGGGGTGCTTACTTATACTTAGTCTCATACTAAGGGTTTTCGCTAAGGTTCTCTAATCCTAATTCCCAAATAAACTAAACAGTTGTATGATACCAACTATAGAGACCCTAATTTCACTGAATAACTTATTAAATCATTTGAAAGATAAATAACATAAAATAATTACACATCTAGGATCCAAAGGTTTAGTTTTTTTTAGAAAATTTGGACCATAAAAAACTTTAACAAAAGAAAACCTAAACATTTGTTTAATTATTTCTTCTCTAGATTCTTCTTATTCATCGTGTTCTCTTCAAAATAGGTAATCACCAGAGGATATACATCAAAGAAATGGGTGAGAAAAATCCACGTAAGAAGATAGATATGAACATGAGTCAATATAACATGGGGTGAGAAAAATAATTATCATCGTAATATAGGCATAGGATCATAATCCTGAGAGGACGCATTAAATAAAATCTTGGAATGTGGCAATGCATAAAAACGAAACATCATGTCTTAGTGGTCAACTACCATAAATACGACACCTTATCTACAAAGAAAAATCTAATTACTCAATGAATTGGAGCAATATATAATTCTAGGTTCAATATTCACATTATATCATTTACAAGAGCTTTATAATTCCAAGTTCACCCATCACATCAAAGCATTTACATTGTCATGCATGCCACATAGAATATATATCAATCTTAGACATAAAATAACCTATGGAAAGAAATGGGTTTAATTTAACAAAGCATACATGAAAGAATAAACTCCAGGGTTCCCAAAAGAGAGGAAAAAACATACTTGGTATAAGAAACATTAATTTTGAGTGATGAAGAAACAATCTCATGATAAGTAAAAGATGTGTTTTTAGAAAGAAGAGTTATTTTAGATAAATATTTTAATTTATCGTAAAAACATATTGGTAATATGTATATCCTAGAAAAGGTAACATAATTATGACTAAATGATATAAAAATAATATTCATACTGAAAATTGGGTGAAAGAGAGAAAACCCAAACAAAGAGAGTTCATTTCGAGAATTCCCCTTACATAATGTCTGAATGCTCTCTTATATTTACTATAGTATAAAATCAAATTAAATTGATTAAATAAAAAATAAAAAACCTTTTAAACATGAATTTTATTAATTATATCTTTATTATGTTAATTTATAGGCTTTTAGATTATTTATATAGTTTAACTTCATCATTTTAGAGTGTTTGTTTTCTTGGTTTTCATGATCGGTTTACTTGAATATGAGTTTGGAAATTTATATAGAATTGGTATAATTCTCCAAAATTGAAAATATATGTTATTAATAGAGATAAAGATGTTAAAATGAATATATATGTATATATATATCTTTTGATTAAATGGAATGAGAATGAATCATTAGATAAATAGTTGATGATAGCCGTTTAGGTTAATTTTGGCGGTTTCTTATCACAACAAACTAGATTTGTTTTATCATTTACTATTACGTAAATATTTTAGTTCTGAAACATAAAAAGGGTCATTAAATGTATTTTAAAGTATGTAACAAACATTATAGTGTTTTTATGAAAATTATTTAAGGTGTTAAATGAAAATGAAAATGAATCATCCACGATGTTGGTAAGTTGACACATCACGGGTGATTGTTTCATTTTTAGAATGAGAGAGAGAGATAGAAAGTATTTTGATGATGGATAATCCATTAACAAGATATGATTATATTATATAAAAGATACCAGGGTTATCATAAACATTTATATAGAGGATGTGGGTAGAGGATAACAAAAGAAAAAGAATTTAAAATAATTTAAAAGAAAAAGAAATATGATTTTACCTCTTAAAGATCTTCTCCTTGAGAACCTCCTTAGGGAAATGGTCACGGTCTTTTTATGACAGAAATGGATCCTGGACATGGGGGTGGGGAATAGAAATATACTTGAGCATAATTTGGAAAAGTATCAATGCTTGGGAAGTGTGAGGAGAAGAGGTGATGATGGGTGATATTTATAGGGGGAGATAGGTGTTTTCTCATTGTTATATTCATTAGTTTATTATTCTGGATTAATAATATGAATAGTTTCATCCTTCTGACTAAATATATTAAAATAATTAAGAATATTTCTAGATTTTGGTCTTATGACATCAATACTACATCTATGCATCCATAATTTATGTATTTAGCTTTTATCATAAATTATCGTATTTTACAATTCACAAAAAATTCTACTATTTTAGAAAAATCCCAAAAATTCACCCAAACCATTTTTAAATGTGTATAATCAAAAAATAAACTCCATTTTAGGAAAATAATTTTTGAAATATGATAAATTTAATTTTTAATTTAAATCGTCATTTACTTAGAAAACACATATTTTAAAATTATAACTGATTTTATAACACTTTGAAAAATTACTTAATGTCTCATAAATTTATCTGAAAATCATAATACATCAAAATATTAATTAAGAAATATATTTTATGAAAATAAATTTTCCTTTAAATTATTTATTTAATCAAAAAATTGTAATTAAATATTTATGAATTACAAAAATACCAACAACTAATTAATAATTTTAAAACATTTATTTACTTATAATATGATATAATTATATCATATTTTCATTTATAAGATGCTAAATTTTATTTATACTCTCACGAGTGAGGTTACTATTCATTTTACTAATTTAATATTCACAAGGGTCATATTATTATTCCTAAGTTCAAGTTACTACTTCATTAGTATTGGTTCCTTAACTTCTAAAAATACTTATTATTTCATTAATTCATTATTTATGAATTTTTTATTATGGTCACAATGTGATTTTATGTGATTTATGCTATATGAAATTACTATAAGAAGGGAGAAATTCCATTGACAAAAGTTTGGATCGTTACATTTTCTATCTAGTAAGACCTCTTCTTTCTTATTCAACAATCCATATTACTATACCTACCTTTTATGCAAGATTATTTGTGTAGCATAAACCATAACATGGGTTTCTGTCTCTTCTTATGGTTTAGGGTTGGTTAAAATGATGGGTTTTATTTTCTAGTGCTTTCCTAGAAAATGTTCTTTCCTATATCATCATTCCTGACCATAGGTGATTATTTTTAGTATGGTTTTGAAATGTTTTTTTAAATTGATCTACCTAATTTAAGGTAGGTGATTTGTTTTTTTACATTTAAATTTATTATCATTGAATTAATTGTGGTTTAAATACTTTATTTTCTTTGGAAAAGTCTATATGTAATAGTTTTGATGGATTTAGTAATTTTTTAAAAGGTGGGATAACATCTCATAAAGGTTTTAAATGGTTTTACATAGGTTATAAATGAAATTTTAATGAAAAGTGTTTTTAAAAAACTAATAGTCATGTTTTTTAAGTTTAAAGGGTATTTTAAGGTTCTTTATCCCATTTGGGTCATGATTTAGTGAAAGTATAGTTTTCTGTTTGAAATGTCTTAGGTCGATGAAATCAAGTCAGTTTTTATTTTATTTTTATATTTTTGGTTTCTATGTAGATTGTATTTAAAGAGGAATTTAAAATGTTATTTCAATATAAAATTGAGTGCAGTGTCTCAGCATCCCATGCTAAATTTTTTAGAAGCCCTATTTGGAAACTTTTATTATTGTATGACTAGTGGGTGTGTGAGATCCTTGAGATACTCTTTTTATTGTTTCCCTATATCGTTGGTGATTTATGTATGTGGTGTTAAAGTGACAGATCTCATTAGGGTAATTTTTTACAAGAGTATAGGAGTTGATAAGAAATTTATTCTTAATATTTTGTCTTTGAAATTGATGATTTGTTTGATCTGGTTTTTTGGAAAACCTTACCCTTATCTATCATATTCTTCTCTTGTCTTCCCCTTGATACACATGCTATAGACTAAAATCTAAGGTGAAGGAATTGTGTAATTTAAAAATGTGTTTCCATCGTAAAAAATAATTTTCAATTGGTTCTTAATTTTTACTTGGAATTTCAAGTAATACTTGAAATTCAAAGTGTTGATAAAGTGATTCAAGTTTAGTTTTTAATAAAAAATTCTTGGTAAAAAAGGATCTTTTACATATTCAAAGCATTTTATGTTTATCATTTTAATTTTTTATACAATTTTAAATTTATATTATACTTTTATAGTTTTATTATATTTAAAATTATATGCTTTTTAAAATTTAATAATATATCATATTTACATATATAGTTTAAATATAAAATTTTATTAAATATTTATAGTTTTATAGTTTTATATATTTATAAATTAATATATAATTATAGTTTTTTTCCTTATAAATTATTATAATTTTATACTTTCATAAATTTTACTTGTATATATTATAATTTTATACCTTTATAAAATTTTAAAACAATTTACTTCTATAATTTATGTAAACTTTTATAACATATATGTACTTTTATATAGTTTTATAAAAAAGGAGATAGGTCAATGAATGAAGGAGATATTTAATTTCTTACCATTAATATCATATAGATTTATCTCAATATATAATGAGAGAAAATAATTGAATAATGATGGAAAACCATTAATATTTCCTTATAAAAAATGTAAACTCATTCAAATATGTTTTAGGGTAATATTAGGGTGTTTAAGGATGACAGAAGAGGGTTTAAAATGATAACACATAACAAAAACACATTTGTATATTTTTTATGTATTAAATAAAAATAGTCTCTTATAGTTAACACACATGGATAAATAATCATGGTTTGGATTATGTGAAGGTACATTTCCCATTCCTTAACCATAAAATGTTTGAAAATCATGCTCATAAATTGTTCTTGAGCCAAATACTATTCCAAATTTCTATTCCAAGGTAACCAACCAATTTCATGTTTTAGAGCATACTAATTTTTTTTCTGATATCATTATAATTTCCATCTTAAAAATTTAAAATTTAAATTATTAACAGGTCATTGAACTAAAAAATTATTTATTTATAGGTATACACCACACTATTATAGTGATAGATCATGGTAAAACCTAAGGGAATGTGAGGAATGAGTTGGTGTCTGTCATACAACTCCTTATTTTAAGGAAGCCTCCATCGAATCAAATCTACTCCCTAAAATCTAATCAAATTTGAGAAATTCCACTAATACCATGTGCACCAGTGTCATTTCCAAGAAAAAATAAGTTGAAAAAATATGTAATTTTAATTCATCCTTCAAGTGCATTCCTAGTTACATCCAACTTTCCTCTAATTTATTTTTCAATAGATTTTTTTAAAGTATTAGAATTATAGAATTCTAAAATCCAAGTGTGTGTTTATTTTCTTCCTTCAACTGTTTTTAGTTTCAACCTTTAGTTAAATTCTCTACATCATCATTAACCAAATATAATTTATAGTATCAGAAAACTTCTCAAGTTTTGGAAAAAGATAGGTTTACATGATTATCCATCCTCCCTGAACTAAAAAACCTTTCAAAAAAACACTAGGGATTTTTTTTCATTCCATGTGATTCATTAGGTTTATGAAAATCCCTTATTGAAATGATCCATATCATGCGATAATAACCCAAAAATCAAAACCTTAGCCTTCAAATATAACTATATTCACCTATTATATAATATATATTTAAAATAACACCATGGAAATGTCATGTCACTAAATATATCCAACCCATAGGATATCCATCACGACCTCACTCCTACAAAAGGTGAATTAATCTTTACGCTCATTGAAACTCCTAAAACTACTTTGCCTCCATTATCCCCTGCATTGATTAAATTATGGGATTCATCTACAACCACATATTCTCTCTGATTTGGTGTCAGATTCTAAGGGGATGAGTCATAGGAAATAAAATACAATAATAACTATCATCATCATCATCTTCATCTCCCAAATAGTTATTACTGCATTTTGTTACCTCAGACTCATCCCCCGTCTCTTCTTTATGAATTTAGAGGATTACACCTACCACTAGTGGAGTAATTATAATGTTAAATTAAATTTCACATTTCTTTCAAAGCATGAAGAAATTATTTTAAACATTCAAATGTTGAGTTCCCTTTATTTAAAAGGCCCATTTTTGTGTATTTATTTTTTAAATTATTAATATTACCAAATCAAATAGGATGGATATGAATAGATAATGGATGTATTCCAATCGTATAACAAACCAGTGTGAATATAGTGTGAAAGAGGTCATAAAGTTTTCAAAATATCATGCATACAACCATTCCCAAATCCATTTTCTATGTTTAATTTTTTTTTATTCAAGACTAGTTAGTCCAAATGAGTTATAAGAACACTAGATCTATCTCTAAATATATCTAAGGTATAAATTTTGTAATAAAAATGGGTAAGAATAAAATTTTGATAGTGAATGGGATAACACTACATTTTATGGATCATCTAATATGATTACAAGTGGGGAAAATGAAGAAAACCCCATCAATAATGTGATTATAGGTGAGAATGATGATGAAGATCATATTGATGAAATTAAAATGACAATTGATTATGGAATTGATGATGTTTCAAAATTGTTTGAGAAGTTAAAGAGTTGTGAAAAGGAACCATTTTAGGTGGGTTTCACTAAATACACAACATTGTTAGCCGTACAGATGTTGTATAATTTAAAATCTAGCAACATATGGAGTGAATGCAGTTTTACTAAACTACCTGATCTCTTGAATGATATGCTTCCAGAAGATAATGAGCTCCCTTTCCATACATATGAATCTAAACGAATGATATGTTCTGTGGGTATGATCCCTAAAAGAATACAAGTCTATCTAAATGATTGTATACTATTTCACAAGGACAAAAAATCAATTAAATAATGACCAAAGTGTGGTGATACTCGATACAAGAAAGATTAATTGGGTTCTAATAATGTTGTATGGTACCTTCCAATCATCCTAAGTTTTAGTTTCCCATATGGATATGAGGATACTAAAATTAAATTTTCATGGCACATAGATACAATAAATAAAGATGGGAAAGTATATCCCATAATAGACTCTCCTGAGTGGAAGAGAATTGATCATGAGTGTCCTAAATTAGAAATGATCCAAGTAACCTTTTTCATTCATTGTATATAGATAAAGTCAATCCTTTTGTTTTTCAAACCAGAACTCACAATACATGGCTAGTTATGTTGGTTAATTATAACTTTCCACCATGGAAATGCATAAAATGGAAATACATTATTTAATCTATGCTAATTTCTGTACAAAAACAACTTAGTAATGATGTTGATGCTTTTTTGGATCCATTAATCAACGATTTGAAATTATTGTGTGATTCAGGTGTTACGTTGTATGATGCTTATAGAAATGATGATTCCACATTGAGAGCCATGTTGTACAAGACGATAAATGAATTTCCTATGTATGGAAATTTTTCATGATATAGAATTAATGGAACTCAGACTATTTCTATTTTTGAATAAGGTACATAGTCAATTAGGTTGAAACATTCATCAAAGACTATGTTTTTAGGACATCACAAATTTTTTCCCTGACGACATATGTGCCGATGTTAGATGACATCATTCGATGGGAGTTTAGAGGAACATACAAGACCATATCCAATAACAGGTGATCAACTATTTGAGAAATTAAAATATACAAACACTACTTTTAGTAAATCTATTTCGAAAAATCATACGAAAACCAGTTGAAAAAAGAGATAAATTTTTTTGAATTACCATACTGGAATTATTTCTACGTCAAAAAAAATCATGATGTTATGCATGTTGAAAAAATGTATGTGATAGTGTCATTGGTACATTAATAAATGCACCCACCAAAGAAAGTATGCAAAAGGCTAGGTTGGACTTGATTAACATGAATATATGGGATGAGTTAGCAGTAGTGATGGGTAAAAAACAGATTTTCTTCCTCCATATGATTATATTGTTTCTAGGTATGAGAGATATCTTTTTTGAAACATCTTGAATGCTTTAACTGTTCCAAATGGGTATTCATCGTATATCAATAATATCATTTCAATGAATGGTTTAAATTTAAAGGGTCTAAAATCAAATGATTGATGTGTTTTGATGAAAGATCTAATTATTATAGATATATGTTGCATTTTTCCCAAGAATTTTTTTCAAAAATTAACCAAGCTATATTTATTTTTAAAAATTATATTCAACAAAGTTATAGACTCAGATAAATTTCTAAATTTGTACAATGAAATTTTCATCATATTATGTGAATTGGAAATGTTTTTCATGGTAGCATTCTTTGATATGATTGTTCACTTAATGGTTCAATTGGTGAGAGAGATTTGACTGTTTGGAATTGTACATTATAGATGGATGTACCCCACTAAATTGAATATATATATTTTAAAAGGGTATATCAAAAATTGAAGTCGGACAGAGGGTTTTATTATAGAGAAATATATTGTTGAGGAAGCCATTGAATTCTGTGATGACTACCTATTCAGTGTTGAAGGAATTGGTCTAATGAAATCATGTCACATTGGGAGACTTATGCTTAAAGGAATTTTTGGAAGATATGATGTCACAGTCAATATTATAGATCGGGAGTAGGCCCACCTTTATGTTTTTCCTAAGATTTTTTGGTTGTCCCATATATTGATACCCACAAATAAATTCATAGTAATTTTAATCCATAAAGGACTAAATTATGGATACCAAATACACATAATAAATAGTTTATAAAACGGTTTCGAGATCATGTTTTTTAAGGAGTTAGATGAAAATTTGAATTCAATTTCAGAATGACTTTGATGTCTATGGAAAGGACCAAGTGTGTATGTATTATCTTACAATGGTTATGTAATTAATGGTTATATGTTCTATCCAAATGAACATGATGGAGATAATACCATGAAAAATAGTGGAGTTACACTTGTGGCTGAAGTGATTCATGTTTTTGGTAGTAAGGATAGAAATCCAATTTATACAAATATTTCATACTTTGGCATCATAAAATAAATATGGGAGTTGAATCATACAACATTCCACGTGCAATTTTTTCAGTGTGAGTTGGTGGATAACAAGATTATTGTTAAAATATATGAATTGGGATTCAATAATATATATTTAAGTAAGGAAGGGTACAATGATGAACCATCTATAACAGAATCATAGGCCGTACAAGTATTTTATGTTCTAAATATCGTAAATCTAAAGTGTTCAATTGTTCTGTTATCGACCAAAACCACTAAATTATTAGATGAAAATTCAAATAAGAATGACTATTTCATTGTTATGTCGCATTAATTTCACAGTGGTCCCAATGTAGATGAGGTTTTGTATGTTAGAGGAGACCATAATGAAGGGTTTTGGATACTCGATAGAGGGGTCAAATCCCTTAAACATTTAAAAAAAGAGTTCAAAAATCAGATTAATTTTTTTTGTAATATAAATTTTATTACCTCATGTTATTATCCGTTCCATGCTACATTTATATAATCTAAATTAAATGTTAAATCAATTCTATGGATAATGACTTCTACAGATGTTGATGCTCTGAATTCGGAGGAACAACTGGTTTCTCAACCTATTGTTGCTCCTCATGGTGAGGAACATTAACCTTATACACATTCTAATCATACCAATATATAGGAAATACATATTGATGATGTTGAACTCGAGAAAATGATAGATGATGAAGAATCAATGTTGTAGAAAAAAAGAAGAATTATAGTGTTACAGTGTTACAAAAAAATATTATGGTGAAAATAAAAGGCATAAAATTCATGGATGGATGGAATTCATGTGGCCAGTCTATTAACCACAATAGGACCATGTTCAGTAGTTACATTTGGATCATCACTCATTAGTTTATGATGATTAAGGTAGATTCATGGAACCCTTTTGTTCCCATGCTTAAGACACTGATTTGAGAAGATATTATGGTAATATTATTATATCATTTATTTATTTTACTAATTTTAAAATAATGAAACATCTAATTACTCATAATCATCCCTTGAAAAGTTCATTTATGGTTGATTAATCTGAAAACAATTTTTTATTAATAATTTATTTAAGGATTTACAGAGGATTTTTCACAATTTTAATGAGATTTCATATTAATGTTTCTAAAGGGAAAAATAATAATGCACTCACCACTTATTAATGCACACCTAATAAGCCATGTTGTGTGGGATGCATTTACTGGCCATTATGGGGAGATAAATTTTTAGGTACACTGTGGATGGTAATAAATTATTTAAAAATATGTGTATTCGTCACTTTGATTAATAATTTTTTATTTATGAAATAACAACTGAGTGTTGAAAATATAGAACGGGTATCAAAACCAATGCACCTCTATTTCAAATCAAGGATGGGGTGAAATCATTTGAAAAAACAATTGGTACATATTTTAAATCTACTGTAATAATTTTATGTTCCATGAAACAAAAACATAATTATGTTCCCCTATTTATATGTAGATTTATGGATCAAAATCCAAATCCACTTTTATCCCACATCATGTGCTATATAAGTAGGCACATGTAATTAAAGATATAATACTAATAGAGGAAACTACACAGAACATGTGAGATGTAGGTGTAAGTATGACATAATAAACATTTGTCTTCTTTAAATACCTATTACAAAAAAAATTATTACTTATTTTTCTATATTTTCTATTCCACTTATTCACAAGAATCATCAGCAATTGTAGCAGATGAACACTTACTATCGACGTCCTTAAAGAGGCTAGAACATTATGGCTATGTTAGAGGTATGGGTTTTGGGGTGACACCACAAACATATTTTGAGAAAATAAATGAATATGAGGGTAAATATAAATAAATGAAAGAGATGAAATAAATATTATCTAACCTTGAAAAAAAATCATTGGAAGACTAAGTTGCTAGAAAATGTTATGGGGGAAGCAAAGAGAAGAAACAAATCAAGAACAACCACTACATGAGGATCCCATCCCACCCCCACCAGCATTGTAGTGAGCTATTCCCCTCAAAGCACTGTCTTTGATGAGGTAAAAAATATTGTCTTAATTGTTTCTATGAAATTTGAATTAGGAATACATTGATACCTTTTTTATAATGATATTATATAGGTTGAAAATGATTCTGATTTATGTCTATAAACATCCACCCATCACCTTTTATTGAGGGATATTGTGTTCAATATCCAAGAATACACTCTACATAAGTGACAACTTCTAACAGGTCATGTGAGAGTGGCTATTAGCATAGCTCATGAGCCAATCACTGAGCTACCTATTCCTCTTGATGACATATATATTCATACGGTTGACTAATCTATTGGAACATTAATAGCATGAACATCATATCTTGTTAAAAACATCTTGATAGGGATGTATTCATTTCCAATTTATTTTTCATGCTAAACCATTAATAATAAATGAAAAAAGGTTTGAACTGATGAATGTTATTATATATGGACAAGGTAAAGTGGTGAAATTAAAGTTCTAATAAAACCCATCTAAAGTATCAACCAAATAATCAAAAATATATTCAGAAAGTACCTTTACCCCACCAATTCAATATCATCATTTTCTAATATTTATGGTTCATGATAACAGAAATTTACAACGTTGTAGTAATCACGTAGTTTATTTTAAAGAACAAATTTATGGAGAAGATGCTACAGACTAAATTTATCTTAAGAATTTAAATGAAATCTATATCTATAAAGGGTTTGGAGTCTCAATTGTAAATTTATACACTAGGTGTGTTTCTAGGAATTATTTTCCAATAACTGATATATTATGTTAATTATGACTAATTTTTTTTGAATTTATATGAATACCAATTGAAGGGATTTCCCCATGAACATGAATTTGGACTCATTAGTCCTCACGTCACTTCTAGAGAAAAAATAAAAATAGAATAAAAAAAATGAATGAAATCATGTCAAAACTATGCAGATCGTTTGAATGACAACATATGGATGAAAAACTCTTCTTAATACCAATGATGTAGGGGAAAAACTATACAATTTAATCATATCAAATATATATTCATTTCTTTCATTACTTGTTCCTTTTTCCATTTTTAAAAAACATTGGATGATCATTATGGTCAATTTGGATACTTTGAAGATTTATTTCCTAGATTCACTGTATGGATACCCAACAAACTGACTACACATGATGCCATTTTTCAATTTTTAATACACTAAATCCAATGTTTTAAAACTAAACTTCAAGTTATATATTTTATATTATGTATTAATGATAATTTTTATGATAGGGAGGTTTATAAAAATCAGGGCATGAGGAAAACCCATTATCACAAGGAGCCTGATATGTTATACAAGAGGACAAGTATAAGGGTGTATATAATAATATTTCACTATCTAAAAACATATCAAAACAAGTTAGTCGTTTTTCTCAACATTTTTTTAGTGTCTAAAACAAAAAAAAATGAAAAATATTTTTCTTATTATGTTTCTAAATTTATGAGGGAGACGATATTTTGTTCAAAAACTGGCATCCCTAAATATGCATTTTCAAAAATAATTACTATTTCATTTAAAATATTTATTAATCTTTTCTATATTTATATTTTTCTATTTCTACTATGGATGTAAAAAATTCTCATATTCACAAGACGACATAGATTTGGTTGTAAATTAATAAGTAGCATACCTGATGGAAAAATGTGCACATATATCATGAAGATGTGATTTCAATAGAAGTAATGGGTTGTTTAATATTTATTTCTAATTTATTTATTTATAGTATTACTCACATAAGAATTTTTTTCTCATACAGGTTGATTCATTTTCATTATTTGTGGTGGTATGTTCAAAACTGCTCATGCTCATGATATATTAGACATCGAGGCTATAAAAGAGATAATGACAACAAGGAAATGGTTTAAGAATGTATAAAACCATCATGAAAAGGTGAATTTATACTACTTATTTAATTAATTTTTCATCATTTTATGAAATATTTGTAAGTTAATTTCCTTATCATTATTAACTAATACTTATTTAGTTTTTTTCATAGATATTTTGGGGAGCCATACTTTTATTTAAACTATCTGCAAAAAGACACAAAAGATATAACATGTTTCTTTCTTCCAATGTTACCATGTATTTCATTTCCTTTCTTTGTTGAACTACCAACACATCATATTGAGTTGAATTTATTAGCCAAAAAACCTTTCATGTTGTTTAAAACAAGAAGATTAGAGGAATGTTTTTCAACTAATAACATTGAAACAATATGTTGTGTTGGATGTCCGACAAATAAAGACAATGGTATGGAGTTACCGGTATAACTACAGGTGCATCGTTTTATTTAAAATTGTCATTAGTTTTAATGGAAAAGGCAACTGACATATTCAAAACTAAGTAAATGCATTCATATTTTTCTTATACTTTAGTAAAATGATCCATAATCCATTTTAATGTGTAGAATTCAACCACACCTTAATATGACGCATGGTGTGACTGATATAACTAAATGTGTTTCTTTTTATTTTAAATTGACATTAATTTTAGTAAAAAAGACAAGTGACATACTCAAAATCGATCAAATGCATTCAGATTGAATTGATACTTTAGGAAAATAATTTAGAAGTCATTTGTGACATGTATGAGTCAACAACACCTCAATCTGATGCGCGATGTGACCTGTATGATTCCAAGAGCATATTTTTATTTAAAATTGACATTAATTTTAGTAAAAATGACCCATAAAATACTGAAATCCAATAAAAAACATTTATATTATTTTTATACTTTTGGAAAATGATCCATAAGTCATTTTTGATGTGTACGAATCGACCACACCTGAATATTATGGATAGTGTAACCATTATGACTCAAAGTGTGTCTTTTTTTAAAAAAAATAGCATTAATTTTAGTAAAATTAACAAGTGACATACCAGAAACTAAAAAAATAAATTGTTTTAATACTTTAGTAAAATGATTCATAAGTGATTTTTGATGAGTAGGAATCAACCAAACCTCAATTCGATGCACAGTGCGACCGGTATGACTCAAATTGTCTCTTATCAGTTTAAAATCTTCATTTTTAATTAATATGTGTAACGCTCACTAAAAAATAACCAAACGTGCTATGATTGTCTTGATACATTAGAAAAATGATTCATAAGTTATTTGTGACTTAAAGGAATTAGTATCATATCAAAATAACACACAATGTGACCGATATAACTCATAGTGTCTATTTCTAGTTCCATATGACATTATAGTGAAAAGAAAAAGTGACATACTGAAAACTAAGAAAATGAATTCAAATTGTTTCAAAAAATCAGGAAAAATATTCATAATTTATTTTTGATATGTTGAAATCCACCCCCACCTCAATACGATGTATGGTGTGACCAGTATAACTCTATGTGTGTCTTTTTATTTAAAATGGAAAATAATTTTATTAAAAAGAAAAAGTGACCTAATGAAAACCAACTAAATTCATTCCAATGTTTTGATATTTTACTAAAATTATCCCTAAATTATTAATTCCATGTAATAATAAACCTCACCTGAATCTGACGCATGGTGTGACCGATATGACATAAAGTATCTGCAATCAGTTTAAAATTGACATTTTAGTTCAAAGTCAGTCATTCACTGAAAATAAAAAAAATGCTCCAATTATTTTATAATGTAATAAAATCGTTCATAATTCAGTTGTAACATGTTGGAAGTAGTCTCATGTCAAATTGACAAATGATGTGACCGATATGACTCAAAGTTCATGTTTCTAGTTTCAAATGAAATTTCAACAAAAAACAAAAGTGAAATACTCAAAACTCAGAAAACACATTTTTTTGATAATTTAGTAAAGAGATTCATAAGTCATTTATAACATGTAAGAATCATCTTAGCCCCAATTTGATATTTGTTATGATCGGTCTAATTCCAAGTGTGTCTATTTATTAAAAATTGACATTAATTTTAGCAAAAAGAATAAGTTATAAACTGAAAACTAATCAAACACATTCATATTGTTTTCATACTTTATAAAACCAATTTATAAGTCATTTATAACATGTAGGAATCAACCCCACCTCAATATGACAAATGGTGTGACTAGTATAATTCTAAGTGGAATTTTATTTAGAATTGAAATTAATTTTAGTAAAAAGAACATATAATATACAAAAAACCATAAAACCACATTCTCATTATTTTGATACCTTATGAAAAAAACCCTATGTCATTTTTTATGTGTATGAATCAACCAAACCTCAATCTGATACAAGATGTGACCGGTATGACTCAAAATTTCCATTATCATTTTAAAATTTAAATTTTTGTTCATAACATTTCAATCTTTGAAACCCAATAAAACATGCACATATTGTCTTGATAAGTTAGGTAAAAGATCCTAAATTAGTTGTGATGTGCAGGAATCAGTCTCATGTCAAACCAACACAAGATTCCACTGATATGAATCGAAGTGTGTGTTTGCAGTTTCAATTTAAATTTTAATAAAAAACAGAAGTGACAATCTAAAAACTCATAAAATGCATTCATATTGTTTTGATACAGTATGAACATGTTCTATAAGTTATTTTGATGTGTGAAAAGCATCCACAACTCAATATGATGCACGATGAGATAGGTATAATTCCAAATCTATCTATTTATTTAAAATTGGAATTAATTTTAGTAAAAAGAACAAGTGACATACTAAAAACTAAGAAAAAAATTCGGATTGTTTGGATACATTAAGAAAATGATCCATAAGTCACTTTTAATGAGTAGGAATCAACCAAACATTAGTATGATGCATGATAAGACCAGTATAACTCTAAGTGTGTATTTTTATTTTAAAATTGACATAAATTTGAGTAAAAAAGAACATGCGACATACTGAAAACCAATAAAATTTATTTGGATTATTTTTATAATTTTGGATAATGATCCATAATCCATTTTGGATATTTGGGAATAAACATCACTTAAATATGACACACAGTATGACCGATATGATTCCAAGTGTGCCTTTTTTATTTAAAATTGACATTAATTTTAGTAAAAGTAACAAGTGACATACTTAAATATGAGAGAAAACATTTTTATTATTTTGTTACTTTAGTACAATTACCCATGATTCATTTATTATGTGTAGGAATCAAACATACAACAATCTGATGCATAATGTGACCGGTATGACTCGAATAGTCTGTTATCAGTTTAAAATTATAATTTTAGTTCAAAACGTGTGTCACTCACTATAAACCAAGTAATTGTGATCCAATTGTCTTGATAATTTATTAAAGTGATTCATAATTCATTTTTGACATATAAAAAATAGTATCATATCAAACTGAAATGTTATGTGAATAATATGTCTTAAAGTGAATGTTTCCTATTTAAAACGAAATTTTATTGAAAACAGGGAAAATGAATTTCTATTGATTTGATACTTTAGAAAAATTATCCATAATTAATTTTTTATGTGTAGGAATTTTCCACACCCCATTATTATTCATTATGTGACCAGTATAACTCTATGTGAATCTTTATTTAAAATTGACATTGATTTTAGTAAAAAGAACAAGTTACACACTCAAAACCAAGCTAACACATTCAAATTATTTTGATACTTTAGGAAAATGTTCCATAACTCATTTGTGATGTGTAGAAATAAACCACACCTCAATGCAATGCAAAATATGACCAGTATAACTCCAAGTTAGTCTTTTTATTTAAACTTGATATTTTATTAAAGTATTCTTTCATATTAATTTTTAATTTATTTAATTATAGTATTAATAACTATTTGGGATAATCCTTTAAACCATAAAACATACAAGATCCATTTTCCCATATGATAGGGTTAATTATTTGATATGTTTAATTGATGAATTGGATTCAAAGAGCTAGAATTGGATTCGTCAATAATTAAGATACTGGATGAAAAAAAATAGAAAGTACAGAAAGGAAATAACACTGAATATAACATGACTTGAATTAGTGTTATCGTATATGCACTATGATATTGCAACCCAGGAAGTCTTTTATTATGAAGAAAGAAAGAAAGGGAATAAAATACAGACACAAAGAAAAGAAAACAAGAACAAGATAAAATATTTGAGGAGGCCGACCATGTTGAACTAGGTGGCATTGGTGAAGCATGTCACATAGATTCAACGCTATCGACTCTTAGATAAACTCATGGAAACAACCAAAAAGGATAAAAATCTATACCTGAAAAAAATAATAGATTTCTATAGATCCAAGAAACAAAACAGAATCATGGTTACAATAAAAAAGGAGGTCAATATCGGGAACCTTCTTGATGCGCAGTCATACTAGACCTAGGAATGAGTCGATATCCACTGAGTCTCCACTGGAGAAATACTCTTGTTCTAGGAGGTAGAACAAACTCAAATATAGGGAGTGTGGGTGGTCGGATAACCTGGTTATCCTTATTCTTCTCTGAGAACCCCAACGTATAGTGTGAAGGTCCCAGTCAGGATCCAAGTATCACTGAGAGGGGGAGGGGATGAATTAGGGATATCTTTTTCATTTTATGTTTCATTCATTTTGAAACAAACTTCGCATCATGTTAAAGAGTTTCTTCCTTACTAAACATGCAAAACCATAGGAACACAAGATTTACAAGGTTCACTACTCAACAAGAGTAGTTACGTCCTTGGTATTGTACAGAAGCAATCTAGTACCACACAATCCACTAGAAAAAAAAATCCTTTGATGTGGAATACAACGAGTAGGATATACCCTTACACTAGTGTAGCATTTTTAAAACCATCTGTAATTGTTTGTGCACCCTCTTAGCACAAATAGGGATTTATAGTATTTTGGTTCTTCTTTACAGTTGAACAGGTGTATTCTTTAAGGTACAAATCATTATTTTCTTACCGAGAATCTAGTAAGAACTATCTTACACACAACTGAATATGTGCGAGGAACCCAACTTTTTTGTGCATCCCTTTGGGTACCTTGCACGCAATTCAAATAGCTTGCGCGTAAAAACCCCCTTTTGGCGTGAAAAACTTTTTCACACAACTTCACTTTTTCGCGCAAATTTTCACTATTTGCATAGCTTCCCACATTTTCTCACAGCTTTCCTCTTTTTGCGCAAACCACTTTATTTTCATGCAACTCACGTAGCATATAATTTTACACAATTCGGAGCTCACGATTTCACTATGTGTTGATCCCTTAGCAAATAGAGAGGGTAACCTCATATTTATAGGCATTTTTAACCCTACGTGAAAAACACTAATCTGAGCATAAAACCCTCTTCAGTTGCATAAAACTCTTTTATGCAGCATCATATTTCGTGTAATGCTCCAATTTTTCAAGAACCTCACGCCTTTTCCAATATTATATCTTCTGATATCAAAATACCTCTTGCGAAAAAAAACTTCATTCCTCTATTTTGCGCACTAGGCCAATAATTCGTACACCGCTATATTTTTTGCGCACCATGATAATATTTCGCACACTGCTTTATTTTTTCGAACACCATGCTAATATTTCATGCACCGCTTTATTTTTTCACTCACCATGATAATATTTTATGCAAAGCTTTATTTTTCATGCACCACCCTTTTCGAAAAACAACTATCTCCATTTTACGATTTTCAGGCCATAAAATTTGGAAAACAATGGAAAACAGCACCACCTAAATCTGTTCTTTTTTGCCGCCTCCAGATTGTCCGTTCCTTTTTCATTTATCTCTTCACTGCTTCCCATGACCATTCTTTAGCTTTCATCATGAACTCCACTATCATGATATATATCCTTTGATAGACCAAAGTTAGCATCGTCAGACTTACAATGGGATGTTCTGAAACTTCCCTATATTCCAGTAGCATCATTCCTTCCAATTAAAGCTATATATGAATGGCATCATCATTTCTCTCCATTTCCTTTATAAGGATAGCATCACAAGTTATTCAAACTTATGATATATTTGAAATACATATCAACAAAGCATCGTCTGGTTTTACACGTTATTTACAAAGTGATTTGATTTATCTTCTTTGTCAACAAAAGACAACACTCTGTAAAAGAAAACACTTCTTACTTTCTACTCCATCCAACTTGGTCCCAACATAGTGAAGGAGCTAATCATCATGAACTCATCAAAGGAACCATTTGAAAGGCACTACTTTGATAGAATGGATTGGTGGAATCCAAGAAACCAGTGAGAAAATCATGTCATGCTAGAGGGCTTCAGGAGGTGTAGACAGAATCCTAGGATCACAACTATATTGATAACCCATAAAAAGTCAACAGTTCATATAACTGAAGGTGAGACAACACATAGGAAAAGTGGTGCCATGGGATTCTTACGATGGTGGCACCCTGGATCGAAGCTAATAAAAAGAAACACAATTGGTATGAAGTAGGACTATTGGATGTCATCCAATCCATGGTCCTAGTAAACAACCGATATAACTAAGGGAAAAAAATATTGCAGCCAAAAAATAATCCTATGAAATCAAACTATAACCCATTTGACCAGTTCCATGCACGAATAGGCCCCATGCAAATTAAACACCCTTAATGCATTATTAATAAATAATTTAAAACTATATCAAAACAATTTAAATCTAAAAATGTAGGAAAAAATATAAAAAATCTCCACCTTAAAATTAAATGGTATTTATGGATGATGTTCTCAGAACCTAAGTTCTATAATTGGAACTAAATTCATTAGTTTAAGGTAATGCATTAATTTGGAAAATGGAATGACCTTAGTCAAACTATCAGTCAGATTGACCCTATTAGGTATCTGAGTGACACTCACCATCCCAAATTCAATAATATCCCTAACAAAATGAATTCTATTGTCAATTTGCTTTGATCTAACATGGAATATAATGTTCTTAGATAAATTCAATGCAGATAGGATATCATAGTGAACTACTATGCTATAAGAAGATAAAGAAAACTCAGAAATAAAAAATATAAACCATATAGATATTTTATGGATTTTGTCAAGGAAATATACTCTACCTTAGTAGTGGAGAGTGAAACCACTGACTTCATATTTCACTTCCAGGAGACTGATCCTGAGTAACTATTTCAATAAATTTCAATGAGGCTTACCATGTTTCCCCATAAACCTGATCAAAGTCCAAATAGAAAATAAAATGTCTGGACTAGAACATAACATATCATATATAAGACTTCCTACTACATCAGCATATGGAATCTTATTCATTACGGTATCATCAACATTATTTCTAGGGGATTGATCCAAAGACAATTTAAAATGTTTTCCTAGGGGAATATTTACAGGTATAACATGTTCAACATATATCTTATTAATACCTTCTTACAATAAGTATATTGTGATAAGTACAAGGTTCTACCCTTACTATCTCTTATTATGTCCATACCTATGATTTGATTAGCATGTCCTAAGTATTTCATTTCAAATACATAGTTCAATTTATTCTTGATAGAATATATAACCCTTATGTTCTTACAGATTAAAATCATGTCAAAAATATATAATAACAGGTAAATGGATTCATGTTTAACAGTCTTATAGTATACACATGCATAAAATTTACTTCTAGAAAATTGATTTTCAATAATAAAATAAAAAAAATATACCATTTCATTAAATATCATTCAATCCCATACAAATACTTATTAAGAAGAAAAAAATTATTAGGATTGAATAGTTTTAAAAATCAATTACGAGGGGTTATATAAATTGATTCATAAAGGGTAACATGTAAAAAAAGAAGATTTTTACATCTAATTGTTCAACATGAAAATAAAAATTGGAAGAATAATCAAGAAGAATTCTAATAGATTCATGTTTAATAATTAGGGACAAGATCTCACTATAATCAATTCCCTCACATTGAAGAAATCATTTAGAAACCATTTGGGATTTGAATTTCATTTTAGTTTCCCCAACATTGTTCTCTTTCATCTTATATATCCATTTACAACCTATGACCATCTGGTTATTAGTTCTATAAACAACAACCCAAGAGTTGTTCTTGATAAGTGAATTCATATCTTCTTACATTGAAACCAACCATTTATTTTCCTATTTGTACTTAAGGGATTTCTTATAATTTTGAGGCTCATTGTTAACCAAATAATGTGCTACATTAAAAGCATATTCAACAATTTCTGTTTGACTGAAATAGGCTAGAGGCTTGATATCTATTCTCTCTTTATCTAGACTGAGATGATAATTTCTCAGATCATCTGGTTCCTCTATTTCAGGTTCCGAATCTGAATTAGAATCGAATTCAACTTGGGTATGGACCATGGGGGGATCATGACCTATCCTGGACTAGGAGTGGTCACTAGATTCAAAAGGGACTTCAACAACCAAGGGTGTTGGGACTCTAGAGGGTTTTGCAGTTCCATTAGAGGACTATATAGTTTCATATCCCTTATAATTAGAGATACTAGACTCCTGAAACATGACATCTCGGCTAATTATACATTTTTGATAAACCAGTTTGACTACCCATAGACAACAGCCCTTAATACCCACTTGATATTTCACAAATATGTACTTCACATCCCTAGGAGATATCTTATCCTTATGTGTATGAGCATAAGTTATGGATCCAAAGGTCTTAAGGTGTGAAAGACTTGTGGACGAAACTTTCCATAGTTCCTTAGGTGTCATAAATGAATTACCAGAAGATGGAAATGGTTAATAAGATAGACTACTATTGAGGAAGCCTCAGCCCAGAAGGACCTTGGGAGTTTTGAGCAGGATAACACACACCTCACCCTCTTAAAGACAGTCCAATTCATCCTCTATACTAAACCATGTTGCTGTAAAGTTTCCACAATAGACTGATATCTATTTATTCTATTAGATTCATAAAATTCTATGAATTCAGTGGATAGATACTCTAAATTTTAATCAGCTCTTAAGTCTTTGAGTTTCCCATTAGAATTACTTTCTACCCCACCTTTCCATTTCTTAAAGGTATGAAAGGCATTAGGCTTATGTTTGAGTATATGAATCCAAAGTTTCCTAGAGAATTCATTAATGAATGTCACGTAGTATAAGACTCCACCATGGGAGGTGACCCTAAAAGGACCCCACAGATCCGAATGAACACACCGAAGGGGTTATTTAGCATTGTATATTGACCTAATGAAGAAAACTATTCCATATTTCCCATATACTCAATCCTCAGATAATGGGAGATGGCTAGGAGTGATGTTACTCAAAAACCCATATTTTTGGAGTTCACTAAGGCCCTTTGTACTAACATTCCCTAACCTTCTTTGCTAAAGTGTGGTGGAATCAAGTTCTAAACTACAAGAGTTGTTCAATTAACTTCTAGAAACCTTACTATGTAACACATAAAGACCATTATGAAGGCTTCCTTTCATAAATGTGAGAGATCTTTGGGAAAATCTAAGGCGTCTAGAGTCTCACTTAAAACTATAACCCTTATGGTCAATAATTCCTAGGGGGATTAGGTTTTGTTTTAATTCAGGTACCCACTTAACCTCCTCAAGAGCCTTAACAGTCCCATCATGAAGCTCTAATGAAACTAAGCCTATTCCCTTAATCATATAACTCCTGTTATTCCCTAGAAATACCTAACTAGATTCAATTTCCCAGAACATAGTAAATAATTTCTTCCTAGGACACATATTGAATGAACATCCTGAATCTAGGATCCATTCACCAAAGTTGGCAATGTCAGATACATTAAATACATCACTAGTGTTAAATTCCTGCTCAACTAATAAGGAGTGGTCATTAATATTATCTACACAGTCACCTTTCTTATAAGGGAAATTCCTCTTAAGGTGGTCAAGTTGTTTTCATTGAATAAACTCGATTACTTTTATCTTAGACTTATATATTTTCTTCTTAGACTAGCCCCTTTCCTCTATCCTACCCCAGAACTCACTTTTTCCTCTAGAAAAAGTTCTATCCATAATAATTAATCCCTCAACCTCAATCTTAACACTACCCTTCCTTTCAAGGTCTTTGGAGAGTAAATCAGATTTACCTTCAAGAGTGATTGTATCTTTATCATACATAATATAGTCTTTAACAGAATTTAAGGGATCATCTATTGAAGTTAATAGTTTAATGGCCCGGTCTTTAGCATCCAATTTATTGTGTATGCTATCTAGATTTAACACGACTTTATTAAATCCATCAATGTGCATCCTGACTGATGTTCCATGGTGCATTTTGAAAGTATACAATATCATTTTTTGTATAATCTACCAACAAGTGACTTATTCATATAATGGGATTCAAGACTAGACCATATACCAGCACCAAGAGTTTTGTATGAAACTTCTCTAAGGACATCATCTCCTAAAGATAAAAGGATCAAATGATAGGATTTCCTAATAGTTTATTTAAGGATATCAATATAAGTAGTGATAGTCTTCCCATCTGCAGATGGGGTTTTGATTTTATTTCCAGCATCATCAAGGGAATCAATTAAATCATTATGGTCCGGTATGGTTGTCATTTTAATTCTCTAAATATAGAAATCATTTTCACCATCAAATTTATCAATATCAAATTTAGTGGCACCTAATATTAACATTACCATAGGCTCTCATACCCCTTTTTGGGGTTAAACCATACAACCCTAAAACATCCAAGATCCACTATTGTGTATTATTGGGTTGATTATTTGATATGTTCAATTGATCAGTAGGAGACAAATAACCAGAATTAGTTTCTTCAATAATTAAGCTACTGGAAGAATGAAAACAGAAAGTACATAAAGGAAATAGCACATGATATAACATGCTTTAGATCAGTATGATCCTACATGCATGGAGAGAACACCACATAGGTAATACTTTTATTATGAAGAAAGAAACAAAAAAAAGAAAATACAGATTGAATGAAAATAAAATGAGAACCAGAGAAACAATCTAAAAGGGCAGACCATGTTGAACTAGCTGGCAGTTGTGAAGCATGCCACATACTATGAATGTAATCCAATCCTAGATAGACTCACACACATACCAAAAATGATGTAGATCTATACATGACATAAAATAATAGATCATTATAGATCCAAGAAACTAAACATAATCATGGTTACGATAAAAAAAGGAAGTAGAGATGTGGAACCTTCTTGATGTGCATTCATGCTAGACCCAGAAATGAGTTGATCCCCACTGAGTCTCCACCAGATGAGTACTCTAGTTCTAGGAGGAATAATGAAATCAAATATGGGGAGTGTGGGTGGTAGAATAACCTCAGTCTCCTTCTTCTTCTCTAAGAACCTCTCTACACATTTAATGAACTACTCCCAAACTGAACCAGATGAAAGGCACTAATTTGAGAGAATTGATTGATCGAATCTAAGAGACAAGTGGGGAAATCATGGTGTGCCGGGGAGCATTATGCGACATAGGAAGAATCTCGAGATCACAACTGTGTGGATGGACCAGATTAGGCCGATGTTTCACATAACTTAAGGTAGGAAAACACATGAGACAAGTGACACCATAAGATTGGTACAACGGTGGAACCTCATATTGAATCTGAGTGAAAGAAACACACCCAAGATGAAACATGACTGTTGGATGTTAGATAATCAATGGTCTAGTAAAAAAATGAAATTATTATGGAAAACTAGTATTCTTGCAAACAAATAATCATATGAAAGAAAAATAAAACCCACGTGACCAATTCCATGCATGTATATAACCCATGAAAATTAAACACCAATAATGACTTTTGAATAAATCATAAAAATGTATATTAAAGGAATTTAAATTCTTCATTTCATAGGAAAAATACAATACTAACATAAGATTTGTTTTCTTTTATAGGTGGATTATTTTTCTCAGGTTGAGGTGATTTGTTCGGTAGTTGATATCATGGGTGGAATTTTTTTAGAGGGGATCACGTGTGCCAAAGATGATGAAACATTAATATTTTTTAATCTTTGTGTATAGTAATTGTAAATATAATTAGACAAAACATTTTTTGAAATGTATATAGTAGTGTTTTGTTTTGTATTCATGATGTAAAATTTATTTCAATTAAATCATAGATTTTACATATAGGTTACAGGTATTTGTTGCAGTGTGTTGTTATACAATAAGAACACTGCTCCAGGTTGGGCCTTTATCGTTGTAGATAAAGGCCCCCCTTTATCAGTGCTGGTAAAAGGGACCCCCCATTTAATGTTGTCGAGGACAACATCACTTTTTTAGCACTATTAAAGGTGTTTCTATGAAGTGTTAAAAGACATAACTATAATAGTTCACGTACATACAGATTCATATATATAAACATGCAAACATATCAATGCATTAGTGTAATTATTTACAATTATACATCTAAGTAAGTATATACAAATATTATAAGTGTAGTTTAAAGTGTATTTTTGTATACGGTACATATAGATCTTAATTTGTATATATATTTATTTATATGTGTGTACAAAATTATGTAAGAATATATTGTAGACACACACACACACACACATGTATTCATTGGTTTAAATATATGTGTGTGTAGGTGATCATTAATTTTTCGATATATTTATTAATATGTTCGTATAAAACATCTAATTACTTTACAAAGTGTATAAAAAAAATACATTGTATATTTTATACAATAAGATTTAAGTTTTATGTATAATTATATATATGTTTATGTATATTTTTATATAATTATATATTATTATGGTGCAGGAATGTACATACATGTAGTTACATGTTTAAATAGATATGTATATTTGAAAATAATTATAGTAATATATATGTATGTAATTATAATATACATTTGTGTTTGTGTAAGAAAAAAACGAAAATCTATTATGTAATCAGGGGTTGATGAGTTGTTATTATAAAATTAAATTTATTACCTTTTAGAATAAGCATAAAGCTAGATCATCTATTGGAGTGCTACGCTGCACATATCACATCCAGTCTCTTATTTTTTGGAGTAGGATGCACAATATTATAGCCTTATCATTATTATTATCACATCCATCTAATTTGGTAAGAAACAAATGGAAATATATTAATTAAGAGGCTTGAGACCAAGACCGCACATGACACTTATATAGCCTTCTCATTCTTTATGTATTTGCTCATTGTTCTTAGATGGAATATGGATTCCCTTATCCATATCCATGTTATCATCCATCTTCTTCAGGTAATGTAAAATGGCGAGATGGTGTCCCCTTTCGTCTCTCACCCCACTGCCAAAAACCTCCTCCTCCTTGCCATTTTCTTCTACTCCATGCTCTTCATCCTTTATTTACCAAACTCATCCTTCTGCATCAAATCCTTGAAGTCCATTTCGGTCAGAGCCCTGGTGGTTTTATTCATACCACAGCTCATGGCTACACTGCACGCCTGTCACCTCTCCGTCCTCCTGATGATCATGTACACAGTGTTCCACAGGATCGAGCAATTGCAGATTAGTGACCACCAATGGATCCACCATAACCATGCTCTTTCATCAGGTTTTCCTTACATATTCCATTATTTAAGAAAATCACCTAATATTTCATGTATATACAAATATTTTTCATTTTTTGTGACCAAAATATTAAGAAACTGTTTTTCCTCCATGTTGTGCGGCTCTCTATTTTTCTTTACATTATCTCTTATGGTTAGGGTTTAACCTATTTTTTGATGTAAAAAAATATCATGTGTTTACCATCCATTTTATTTTTCTTTCTCAAAGAAAGGGACATACTTTCATTCTGTTTTTGTGTTTGCACAATCTCCCACCATCTCCAATGTGTATATATACGAAGGGTGGGATTGTGTGGGGAATCTTTAAAAAACTCAAAATCCAATGCACCACTTTAATATTTATTCACATAAAATATATGAGCCTCCATACTCACACATATATACATTTTTTATGTATTGACATATTAATATATTTTTATATTGAAAATAAAATAGATAGTTTTTTATTTAAAATAAAATTGATTATGAATTTTTATTTACATATGATTTATATATTTAAAAATGTTATTTTATATATAAATATGATTAAATATTTATTTATACAATTAAAAATTTAAATATAATTATATAAATATATATATGTATGTATATATATATTAAAAGGAAAGGTATTCCATATATTAAAATATTAGCCAATGTTACATTACAAAACTTTGGAGAAAATGAAGAAAGCCAACCAAATTAGTCCCGACCACCCCATAAAGTGGTAAGAAAATGGGAAATACAATTTCCTTCATTCTCAATAAAGGAAAACTCACAAGGTGATTGCTTAAATTCCATCATCTGGATTTTACCACATTACATCAAAAAACAAGAATAATCCCTTCACCTTGATCCAAGGAATAAACGGTAATTTGGAATTCAGATGTTTTCTGCAATATAAATGTATATATTTAATTATTAATAACCATACAATATAAAAAATGTTAATATTTTAACACCATAATATATATATATATATATGAAAGTAATCCCTTATAACAAATTAACTCTTCATAGAAGAAGGACAAGAAGACCCTCTGAAATGAATCATAAATTCCATCAAATGATGAAAAATCTGGGTTTCCCAACAAAAAAAATCAGTTTTACAGGCTTTTAGGGCATTTTTGTAAAGACCTGTAAATTTCAAGGGAAATGTTTTTATTAATTTTCTTTGGAATTCTACGAGTACGTAGTTTCTGACAGAACCTGATTCTGAGGCCCAGTGTGCCCGAAATCATTTCCCGAAGTTTTGCTCAGGTACGTTTAGTGAACAAACGAGCGGGTATTTCTATCTTTTGAACTGGTGCTCGGAATCGAAATCTGATGGCACCGATGAAACCGCAGCACTGGTAATTTCTTAGGAACACCTTTTTCGGAGGTGCGTTTTCTCAGGAGGAGTTTTTAACAATGTGGAGAATAAAATTATAGTTGTTTTACAATTATAATTTTATTATACCTCTAGTGGTTTAAGCGTTATGGGAAAGGAAGTTGTGAGGAAGTTGGGGTGGGGCCCACATGAGCCCCCACCTCCTTAAATTTCATAAACCCCCATTAAACACCCCCTCTAGCTTTAATGTGTAACTCAACCACTCTCTCCTCTATTAAAGTGTGCCAACCCATTTAGTTAATGGCATGAATTAATTTGGGTGTTTATAATTCTTTTGAATTTTAAGCATTTCACCCTCCTCTATCTATTAAATATGTCAACCCATATAATTAATACTTTTATTAATTATTTTGGAGTCTCAACAATTCTTGAAATTGTTTTATTCTGCATGGAAATGTTTTTATTAAAGGGGCCTTGTAAAATATTTGGGGAGAAAACATATTTTGGGTGGGGGAAAAACTCGGGAGAAATTGGAGGAGAGCTCCCTCCTTCCAATGAAGAACGTTCTTGACGAAGAACGCCTCGGGCGGAGAATGTGTAGTCACCAACGACGTGCCTTATCTTCTTCTTCCTCTGTGTCAAGGGAGGAGATACCACCGCAGGGAACGTTGCCATCGACGATGACTCTTCCTCCGACGTCAACGAAATCAGCACCGATCTACCGTGACGTCTGATCATTGCGATGCTCGCCTCTTTCCGTGGCTGGACGATGTGTGATTACTTTACGAGGTAGGGGTTAGGGTTTTGTGTTCATGAATATTATTTTTCCGACCATCATTAAATTCTTTAGCTACTTTTTATCTAATTAACGGGAGGGGGTCGGACCGCACAAACACCACCGACCCTCCCCCCCTTTGTTGTAGTGTCTTGATGCGGATTGGAACAGAGGCAACGCGGTTCCATCGCACCATGCGGGAATAAGGGAACCGCGACCGAAGCATGCCGCAGCAAAGAAGTGTGGCTCCTTCGCGCCGCGCCGAAGCCAAAGAACCCGTGACCAAGGTCGGGCCGCGGTGGAGGGGCGATCCGCCATCCCACCACACCGGAGCTTCAAGAAGGGCCGCCGCCAGGGCGGGCCAAGGCGGAGGGGCGCAATGCCGTCACACCACGCCAGTCAGGAAGGAGCCGCGGCCTTTGGCCGTGGTGGAGAAACAGGAAGCGGCCGGATCCACTGGCCGCCACCATTCAAGGAAGACGGGACCCGTGAGGGGGTCCTGCAGCGGCAGTATAGGCCAACCAACCGGGCCTGCCGTTCGGCGGGGAGGCCGGGGGTCGTAACCCTCAGCGACAGACTGGGCGAGCCCCCTCCACGTGGGGGGTCACCGTTTCGAGACAAGTGGGTAGCGCCCCACCCATTTCCGCATGCTTTATGCATACGGGCGCAGCACCACGTGGACCGGCCGCACCGGGCTGGACCACCCGTGCTGGGCCGGGCCGCCCGCGCCGGGCCGGGCCGGACCCCCGCGTCGGGCCGGGCCACGCCGGCTGGCCCGCACCGCGCCTGCCGGGCCAGGCCGCTCCCTAATGGGATAGACCCGGACCTGGGTCGGGTTGACCCGGTTCGGTCCGACCCAGGGGGTTTTGGGCCAGGTCGGTCCGGGCCCAAACCCCCTAAAAACGGACGGATTCGTTCAAACGCCTGTAACTTGGGCTACAGACCTCCGATCGACACACCGTCAGTTGTGATGCGATCCTTGGATCGAGAAAGTCATTTCGGTGTATTACACTGAAGGTTTCAGAGAACATTGGGTTCGGTCGGGTTTGTTCGAACACGAAACTAATCGGGCCCTCAGAGCAGAAACGCTTATAATTTGAGCTCCGGACGTACGATTGACATGTCGTCGACTTTTTTGGTTTCCTCTTAGGGAGACGGTTCTTTTGGATTTCTTCACTCGAGGTTTGGATGCAGTTGGAGTACGATCGGGTGGGTTATGACTTAAAATCCAACCGGAGCCCTGGGACAAAAAAGCCAATAACTCTAAAATCGGGGATCCGATTGACTTACCGTCTATCGCGTTGAGTTCCTATTGATGAGATAGAACTTTGGTATACATGAACTCCGGACTTTGTGTCAGTTGATATATCAACTCCCCTTGGCTCGAGGAGTGGACCCTCCCGGAATCGAGCATGCTATGTGCGGGAACCCTAGAGCTGGCTGCGACGAAGAAGACTTTTGTACTGGGATCATCCGTGGGTTTGACGAGGACGACTACCAGACAGGGATCCTCTCTGGGCTCGACGAGGACGACTACCAAACTGGGATCCTCCGTGGGTTTGACGAGGATGACTACCGTACTGGGATCCTCCGTGGATTCGATGAGGATGAAAATTGTACTAGGATCCTCCATGGGTTTGAATTCCGTGCTGGGATCCTCTATGGGTTCAATGACGATGACTACTATACTTGGATCCTCTGTGGGTTCAGAAGTGACGATTACTAAACTTGAATCCTACGTGGGATTGGTAGAGGAGATGATTCAGAGGCTAAATCTAATCATATCCACCCCTCTTCGTAATTAGATACTTATGTGAGATGAGTCTTAACATTCAATTATTATCTTCGATGTGATTTATTTGATATCCTGTGTGGATTGGATTATGTTTTCTTGTGTGGATTGGGTCATACATTCCTATGTGGATTATGATTTAATTTCCTGAGTGGACTGGAATGTACTTGAGCTCATGAGTTGGAGCTGAACTGGATTTGATGACTTAAGTATATGTATGGGCATATACATTAGTTCTGTTGGACGATACTTCATGATTGTATCTTTTCTTTTTAGTTATCCTTTGTGGATTTAGGAAGACCTTCAGGGGTCTCGGGGTCCCTACTGAGTATTGTATACTCACCCCTGCATGAGATTCGTCCGCACTACATTGTGTTGGTTGCAGACGACAGACATCACTGATCGTGGTTGAGGCTTGTAGAGCTGGACGATACCCGGAGGAGGATCTCACGACGAGTTGGTGCCAGGAGGTGGATACCACATCGAGTCGGTGCCCGGAGTTGGATTTCACGACAAGTCGGTACCCGGAGGAGACGGACGGACATGGAGTGCTGAGGAGGAGATCTGTACATACCCTTCAGGCAGGAAGCCGGAGGATGATCCAAGAGCGGCTTGTTGCCTTTCAGCTATTGTCCTTTGAGTTGTAATTTACTTTTAGTTGTAGTTGTTCCTTTCTTTGGGGCTTGTATTTCTGGCCCCTTGTACTTCCATCATGTTTGTTTTACGGTTTACTTAGTGTTTTCTTCATTTTTCATACACTGTGGTGTTTGTTTTCCTTTATAAAGGCAATGCCTTCCCTTTTATCGGGATTTACGCCTTTGGTGCTAGTCACCAGCCCCTGGCCTATGGAAGGCAGGCTTGGGGTAGTCCCAACATGGGCCCCGAGGACGGGTCATGACAAATTGGTATCAGAGGAGTTCGGTTCTACCGTAGAACTTAGGATTCTGATCTTTCTCTACATGAAGAAATAGTGTTAAGGGTATTTGAGTGTGGTTAATAGTCGAGAGAGTCCAGTGTTGGTGCGGCGACCGACATATCGATACACCAGGACCCTGACTTCTGATTTCCAACTCAGTGCACGAAAACATTGATTGCATGTGTGTTTCAAATGTTTTCTTTGTGATTACTTTGTGTGAGCTCACCAGGTATACTGTATTCACCATGGCACACCTGTCTCTTTTCAGGATGGCCCCATGACGGTAGCCAGCTAGGGTTTTGAGAGAGTACTCGATGACGACCCACCAAGGTACGAGACTCCAGTGTGTGGCCCTCTTTCTATGTTGGCACCTTCGGGTGGTGTACCAGCACCACCACCACCTATTAGGAAGCAAATGCCACCAGTTTTAGTAGTGGATGGTGCACGCTGATAGAGCGTGTTGCACGAGTTCCAGCAGCAGAGGCCTCCAAGGTTATGAGGCTAGACAGATTCCCAGGCAGCAGTGGACTGGATGAAGGATATTGCTAGAGTTCTACGCCTAGTTTAGACACTAGTAAAGCGGATGGTGGACTGAGATACTTGTGTTTCCTAGTGAGTGACCACGAGGTTGGTCTATATAGTGAAGAGGATTCAGTTTGTGGAACAATTCCTGAGATATTAACTTTGGGTAGTGTGTCAGCTACATCACTACATGTTGGTCAACAGACACTACCAATGGTACCGGTAGAGGAAACTTGTAGGCATAGTGCCTTAAATTTTCAGCACTAGATATCCCTCAATTTCCGAGGAAAGCCCGACTCATAGGCAGCTGAGGACTGGCTTGAGGAGGTGGTTGAGAGTCTTCTAGATCTTATACAGCTTCGGTAGGATGACATGTCGGTAGCTGAGAATTCATCGGGGCATTTAAAACCATTCATGGTACTCGATGACTACGATGTGATCGGCGCTTCAGGGCTCGGTGAGGTGTGTCTAAAGGATATCTGAGCCATCACTTCTTTCTCTATGCATTCCAAATTATACTAGGATTCTAGAGAGACCCTTTTTGGTTGATAATTCTTTGGATGAGTGGATGAAGCTAGTTATGGTTAGCAGTGGGAATTAGGAAACTGGCGCCAGTCTCAGAGAGTTGGTCATGTAAAATGTTTCAAGTAAAGGAAGTGAAAAGGACAGATGAATCTGCAAGGTAGAAGACATGGAAGCAAGGCTAGGAGAGCAGCATGGGGTGGTGAACAAATTTACATGTTGCACCCACCCACCTTTGTAATCCATGCTAGGATCCGGGAGCTGGAGGGCAGGGGAAAGAGTAGCTGCATGCGGTCAAGGAGTGAGACCGAAGGGCTCTAAGGATGATTTGAAGTACGGACTGTGTCTTCTACTAGTTGCCGTAACAACAGACGTTGATATGAATCATCCCTTCCTTCCACGAATCTTGTCCCAGACCTAGAGTTTCCAGTTAAGCCGTTGACTTGACCCTCACGTCTGGAGATACCTTTGGGAGGAGACTCTATAATCACACTTACGCCGATGGTGTGATCGGACCCTTGAGGTGAGAGTTTTGGTTGGAACCTCTTGGTGGCAGTGTCGAGGCCTTATGACGTTAGTTTGAGTATGGACTGGGCAATTACAGTTCATACACAAATTGACGGTATTAGGCAAACGTTGGGATGGGTTTTCCTTGGTCGGCGAAAAGGAAACCCCAGGAATCACAGGGTTAACTCATGCTTAGGAGGTTGTAGCCGATCACTCTTGGGTCGGCCCACCATACTGACGTGGATGTAGGAGTTTTGAGATTCAGTTATAATTTGGAAATGGATGCCTCTAGAGTTCGAGGATGGCGACCATGTTCTTATACGGGTCTCACCTTGATGAGGTTTACGGAGATGTACCCGATGCGGCGAGTTATCTCCGAGTTCCAACAGACCTTTCTAGGTACCCAGTAGGGTAGGCGAGGTGGTTTACCACTTGACCTTTCCACCTCAGTTGCACCGGGTGCACGATTTCATCCACGTATCTCAGCTAAGGAAATACATGCATGAAACTTCACACATCATCGACCGCAGGGAGTTGGACGTCATTGCTGAGGCGACATTCCCAGAGGTTCTAGTGGAGAACGAGGATCAACAGGAGTGAGTCCTACATGGACAGTTGATTCCTCAGGTGTGCTTTCACTGGCAGCACAAGAACCTCCAAGAGAGCACATGGGATCAGGATGCTCAGTTGCGTGCTCAGTACCATTTTTGTTTCCCTAGTTTGTGTTATAGCTTTACGGGGAAGTAAATCCCTGAGGTGGGAGTAATGTAAAGACCCATAAATTTCAAGGGAATTTCTTTTCATAATTTTTTTTGGAATTCTACAAGTATGCAGTTTTTGAAGGCACCTGATTACGAGGCCCGGTGTGCCCGGAATCATTTCTCGAAGTTTATCTCGGGTACGTTCAGTGAACGAACGAGCATGTATTTCTAACTTTTGAACGGGTGCATGGAATCGAAATCTGAGGGCACCGATGAAACAGCAGTGCCGATAATTGCTTAGGAACACCTTTTCCGGAGATGCGTTTTCCCGGGAAAAGTTGTTAAAAATGTGAAGAATAAAATTATAGTTGTTTTACAATTATATTTTTATTATACCTCTAGTGGTTTAAGCGTTAAGGGAAAGGAAGTTGTGAGGAATTTGGGGTGGGGCCCACATGAGCCCCCACATCCTTAAATTTCCTAAACCCCCATTAAACACCCCCTTTAGCTTTAATGTGTAAATCATCCACTCTCTCCTCTCTTAATGTGTGCCAACCCATTTAGTTAATGGCTTGAATTAATTTGGGTGTTTATAATTATTTTGAATTTTAAACCTTTCACCCTCCTCTATCTATTAAATATGCCAACCCATATAATTAATACATTTATTAATTATTTTGGAGTGTCAAAAATTCTTGAAATTGTTTCATTCTGCATGCCAATGTCTTTATTAAAGGGGCCTTGTAAAATATTTGGGGAGAAAATATATTTGGGGGGGGGGGGAACCTCTAGAGAAATTGGAGGAGAGATCCCTCCTTCCAATGAAGAATGTTCTTGACGAAGAGCGCCTCCGGTGGAGAACGTGTAGTCACCAAAGACATGACTTCTCTTCTTCTTCCTCTGCGTCATGGGAGGAGATACCACCGCGTGGAACGTCGCCATCGACAACGACTCTTCCTCCGACGTCAATGAAATCAGAACTGATCTACTGTGACGTCCGATCATTGCGATGCTTTCCTCTTTTCGCGGCTCGACACTGTGTGACGACTTTACGAGGTAGGGGTTTGGGTTTTGTATTCGTGAATATTCTTTTGCCGACCATCATTAAATTATTTATCCACTTGTTATCGAATTAACGAGAGGGGGTCGGACTGCACGAACACAGCCGACCCTCCTCCCATTTGTAGTTGTGTCTTGATGTGGATTGGAATGGAGGCAATTCGGTGTCGTCACACTGCGAGGAAACGAGGGAACCACGACCGGAGAAGGACGTGACAAAGAAGCACGGCGCTGTCGGGCCGCGCCAAAGCCGAAGAACCCCTGGCCTTTGGCCGCGGTGGGGCAATAGGAAGCAGACGGCCTCACCGGCCACTGGAAAGCAAGAGGAAGCCGTGGCCTTTGGCTGTGGTGGTTCTGCAAGGGAGCGGCTGGATCCACCAGCCACCGACATTCAAGGGAGATGGGACCTGCGAGGGGGTCCCGCGGCGGCAGCACCAGCCGGCCAACCGGGCCGGCCGTTCGGCGGGGAGGCCGGGGGTTGTAACCCCTCGTGGAAGACTGGGTGGGCCCCCTCAGCATGGGGGGGGGGGGGCGCCGTTTCGAGACCAGGGGGAAACGCCCCCCACCCCCCCCCCCTTTCCGCGTGCGCTCCGCAAGCGGGCACCGCACCGTGCCGGGTCGGGCCACCCGCGCCGGGTCGGTCCACCCGCGTTGGGACGGACCCCTGCGCCGGGCCGGGCCACGCCGGCTAGGCCGGGCCACCCCAGATGGTCCGGGCCGCACCTTAATGGGCCAGACCCGGACCCAGGTCCGTTCGACCTGGTTCGGGCCGACCCATGGTGTTTTGGGTCGGGTCGGTCCGGGCCCAAACCCCCCTAAAAACGGATAGATTCGTTCAAACGTCCATTACATGGGAAATGGACCTCCAATCGATGAACTGTCAGTTGCGATGCAATCCTTGGATCGAGACGGTCATTTAGGTATATTACACTAAAGGTTTTAGAGAACTTTGGGTATGCTCGGGTTGGTTCGAAATCGAAACCAACCATGCCCTCGGAGTGGAAGCAATTATAACTTGAGCTCCGGACGTTCGATTGAAATGTCGTGGACTTTGTTGGTTTCCTCTTAGTGAGAAGGTTCTTTTGGATTACTCTGCTTGAGGTTTGGTCCCAGTTGTAGTACGATCGGGTTGGTTATGACATAAAAACGAACCGGGCTCCTGGGACGAAAAAAGCCAATTACTCTCAGACCGGGCTTCCGATTAACGCGTTGTCTGTCACGTTGAGTTCCTATTGACGAGGCGGAACTTTGGGATACATAAACTCCGGAATTTGTGTCAGTTCATGTATCAACCCCTCTTGGCTTGAGGAGCGGACCCTCTCCGAATCAAGCATGCTGTGTGCGGGAACCCTAGAGCTTGCTACGATGAAGAAGACTTCTGTACTAGGATCCTCAGTGGGTTCGACAAGGACGACTAACGGACTGGGATCCTCTGTGGGTTCGGCGAGGATGACTGCTAGACTGAGATCCTCCGTGGGTTCAACGAGGACGACTACAGGACTGGGATCCTCCGTGGGTTCGACGAGGACGACTACCGTACTAGGATACTCTGTGGGTTAGACGAGGATGACAATTGTACTCGGATCCTCCGTGGGTTCGACTTTCGTGATAGGATCCTCCATGGGTTCGACTTTTGTGCTAGGATCCTCTGTGGGTTCGACAACGATGACTACTATACTTGGATTCTCTGTGGGATCAACAGAAACGAATACTAAACTTGAATCCAACGTGGGTTCAGCAGAGGAGATGATTCAGAGGCAACATCTAATCATCTCCACCCCTCTTCGTAATTGGATACCTATGTGAGTTGAGTCTTAACTTTAAAAAATTATCTTCGATGTGATTGATTTGATATCTTGTGTGGATTGGATTGTATTTTCCTTTGTGGATTGGGTCGTACTTTCCTATGTGGATTAAGTTTTACTTTCTTGAGTGGACTGGACTGCACTTCTGCTCGTGAGTTGGAGCTGAACTGGATTTGATAACTTAAGTATATATATGGGAATATACCTAAGTAGTGTTGGATGATACGTCATGATTTTATATTTTCTTTGTGGTTATCCTTTGTGGATTCAGGGAGACCTTCGGGGGTCTTGGGGTCCCTACTGAGTATCGTATACTCACCCCTGCACGGGCTTCGCCCACACTACGTTGTGTTGGCTGCAGACGACAGACATCACTAATCGTGGTTGAGGCTTTTAGAGCTGGACGGTACCCAGAGGAGGATCTAACGACGAGTCGATGCCCGGAGGTGAATACCATGTCGAGTCGATTCCCGGAGGTGGATTTCAAGATGAGTCGGTACCCGAAGGAGACGGACGGACATGGAGTGCTGAGGAGGAGATCTATACCTACCCTTCATCTAAGAAGCCAGAGGATGATCTAGGAGTGGCTTGTCGCCATTCAGCTATTGTCCTTTGAGTTATACTTTACTTTCAGTTGTAGTTGTACCTTTATTTTGGTCTTGTATTTCTGGCCCCTTGTACTTCTAGCACATTTGTTTTACAGTTTACTTAGTGTTTTCTTCAGTTTTAGTACACTGTGGTGTTTTTTTCTTTTATAAAGGCAATTCATTCCCTTTTATCGAGATTTATGCCTTTGGTGCTAGTCGGCAGCCCCTAGCCTATGGAAGGAGGGCTTGGGGTAGTCACGGCATGGGCCCCAAGGACGGGTCGTGACAATTTTAACTAAGAATAACACTATTTGGGGGTTCCCCTGGGTCTTGAAAATTTAAATAACTTTTCAAGATTCAGTTTGATATCTAATGGAGCCCAAACTGATAGTTGAATCAAAATTTATGGGAGTCTGAAGTTCAAGTCATGTTTTCAACTTATATTAAGATATTAAGTAATTCATTACTTTTTTCTACCTCCAAATTGTAATGAAATAACTATTACTTAATAATAATTTACAAATTAATTAATTTTTTCGGGTTTTGTGTTTGCGCATTTGGTCGCCATCTCCAGTGTTTATGTAAGGGGGGTGGGATCGTGTAGGGAATATAGGAAAAACTCAAAATCCAAGGCACTCAATTTTTCTAGAAAGGATCATCAGTATAATTGTGGGGAATACTTTCGAATGAATATTTTAAAAATAAAAATATAAAATATTTTACAATATCAAATGTAACCTGACTTTTCAAAGATAAATATGAGAGGATGTGTTCATTTTATCCTACTACTAAAATGTATATTTTAACCATGCATCCAATATCATTTATTCCCCTAAAATTGAGATAGTGGTACATAAGATAAACTAATAATATATTGATAATTAAGATAACCTTATTCTCACATGTTGCTTATTTTAGAGAGTTTCTTCTTGAAACATATGTATGAAATAATAGTTCCTTCTCAACGCTCATTTTTAGAGATATAAAAAGTTTATTTACAATAAAAAATTCATATTTAAGTATTCATCGATTTATATAAATATATATTTAATATTTAAAAAACTAAATATATAGATTGGTGTCTATTATATATATTAATATTAAGATATTAATAATAATCATATAAGTGTATGAATTTACAAGTTCATGTATCTATCTACATTATATATTTATATATTGAGATGGAATTTAATTAATTACACATTCACACATAACAATATAAATTTAGTTGGGGGTGGATGGTACCCAAGGTGTATGGTAAGGACTAAGAAATGTGTGGTGTGGCATCTACCAATACCCTCGTAAGCCATACTCGATTGGAAATCAGAGGATTTCATGCGTGGTAAAGTCATACCATAATTCTAGATTCAACCATAGTTCAAATCCCAGAAGTCTTCTTTAGGTGGGATTTACAGGCCATTTATGTTTAAAATTTGAGTGGCCCAGTAGGGATAGGGAAATATTATATTGCAACGCGAGTGGTATGGAGGTCATGCATCAGCTACCATCAGGCCATCAATTGTGGGTCCTTCGGGTTATAAAAATTATAATGAGTCAGCTATGAAGTGATTCAACCCTTTGAAAGAGTGCGGCCTATCATTACTGGTCTGTGAGTGTGTGTGTTGTTTCCTTTACTTATTATCCATTGGACATTAATAAATTATTTTTATGTATCAAATTTATAATACATATATTATTCACATATATAAATATAATTTATGTATATAAATAAAATATATATATACATTAAAATATAATTTGAATATGAATTAAATATTTTTATGAAAATGAAATATAAAATGATAATTAAATGTGAAAAAATTGGGAAATATATAAATAGATAAAAATAAATATATTAAATGTACATATTCAACTAAAATTATAAAATATAAAAATACAATTTTAAAAAATATTATATTTAGTAGAAAAATTTTATATGAACAGTAAGGATATTATATATATAAATTTTATACGAATAAAATTTATAATTTATATATTTATGTACGAATAGTTTTTAAATTTAAATATAATTTATAATATATTTATATGAGAAAATATACTTTTTAATTTTTTATCTATGTTAATATCATTTATATTTATCTGATTTATAATATATTTTCTATATATATATATAGTATTTAATTATATAAATAAAATGTGTATCTATTTTAAGAAAATAAAAATATTATGTATATATATGTTGCAATATAATTTGAAATCAATATATATATATTTTAAGGAAAATGAAATTTATAATGATAATTAAAATTGAAAAAATAATTGAATATATATAGAAATAAATATATCAAATATATAAATAAAAATAAATACATTAAATATATAAATTTAATTTAGGAAAATAATATATATATTAGAATATAAATTTTATTTTTGGATTATTATTACACACACAGACATGCATATGTGTGTGTGTGCTTGTGTATTAATATAAGTATAAATAAAAAACTAAAATCTAAAGTAAATTTATTTATATAAATATAAATGATTATGGGAGTGCACGTACACACAAAAATATATTACATATCAAATGAGTTTTCTAGGATAAGTGGTTCTATAATCACTTTTATGGTTGGGCAATGAAAGTTCAATCATAAATGGCATAATATCATTTTTTTCTAGTAGTAATTGTTAGGTTAATTTGTTAAAACAATTTTCAAACTAAGGAATTTGATCTTTCAAAAGGAGTGATTCTAGAAGTCTAACTTCCATTTCTTGGATGGAGATGACAAAGTGGCAGTGTGAGACACCCTCCAGGTTTTGGTATACAATGTTTTTAAATGTTTTAGAGTGGTGTTTTGAGTTCTGGGGTTTTAGGATGGGATATGGAGTTCTTTGGGAATTATACAAGGGTATTCCACTACCAAAGATCGCTCCTTATTCAGTGATAATTTTTATAAGTGCTAAAGATAAAGCATTGATAAAAGGTTAACATTTATCACTGTTAGCTAAAAGCACTAGTAAATGTGGATCTTTATCATCGTTATTCATAGCTGTGATAAAAAGTTTTTATAAAAACTATTAATAATATATATAAAAATATCATATTTTTATTAAAAAATTAATGTTTATTTATATAAATTAATAATTAAATTCATGTATATAACATGAATGTTTAGGTACCGCGCATGTCTGACCCTAAAAAAATATTAAATAAAATAATAGTACAACTAATAAACGGAATGTGACACATAAAATGTCACCAAAACATAAAAGTGACAAACTCACCAATCAAAATGAGAAAGAAAGTCTCAAGACCAATATTAAAGCCATGAAGACCCACATAAAATGCCCCAAAGGCCCAAAATCACCATCACTATTAGAATCATCCATGATCTGATTGACATTTTCCAACCTTGAAAAATCTCATGCACCTGACCGAATCAATGAGGCCCAGCAAGAACACACCACCTAAGGGAAAATTGATGGATGCTATATGGTTTGCATAGAGGATGTTTTCATGCCCATAAACATCATCGCTCACATGATCGATGTCATCCCCGATGCATATTGTCGGAGGTGTCAGTGTTAGCACATCATTAGCAGGAGATGATCAATGTCGGTATCCTATACAATCACAAACTCACGGTACCCAAGATCATCTCCCCAACAGTGTCCCATACCATTGTAGGTCCCTCCTCAACTTCATGCCCATATATATGTGGGGAAAAACCCACCAACAGAAAAAGGAACAACAAAAAAATGGCCAAAATGGCCCAAAATAAACAAGCCAAAAGGCCCAAAAGTGTCATGAATTGGACTATGCCTACAACAGTCTCAATCAAGAAGTGACCTTCCCTAAAACCCATTTTCCAGGATATTGTCATCCAAGTAGTGTGAATCTCCATTTTTACGATTAGATCTCTCATGGAAGACATCAAAATAATCATTTTCTTGAGAACCAATTCAAGGATCGAGGATCTGTTCATCCTGGTGGTGCGATTCAAGGTATTTGGGATCTGATGAATCAAAGGTTATTCACATCCCTTAAAAATGTGGGTTTTGGTAATGTTATCAAAAAATTATTCATCACCTGGGTGTATGTGATACGAGATGCAATTACCTAAAGGCTAGGTCAATGTATGTTTTCCATTATTGGATGATGTTGGAGTTGCTTCCATAGAACCAAATTATTTTTATTTTATGATAAACATGTATTAATTGTTATGGATATTAATTAACTACTTATCACATCATGATTATTCTTCTGCGCGTTATAGTATGTGATAATGTATTAAGAGTAGTTGTCTCACTAAAAGGTCATAACAGTTCTTAGCTATGATGAGAACCTGAAAGTGCTACTACACTATTATTGAAAATATGTTCTATATCCGTATGATATCATTTGAGGGACACAAATTATACATGATATCAAGAGTGGAGACTCGTTGGAATTTGAGGCAACTTATCATGGTTTACGCCCTTGCTAATATCTAGTAGGATATTATGAGAACGAGACCTTCCATGTGGAAATCCACATTTATAAGTGTCATTGGATGTTCCTATCTGCATACATGTGTATTGGTCATTAAACATTAAGATTATTATTAATGAGTGTTATGAGTCACGTACTTTGATGTATTAATGAAACCCATGATGAAAGATGTTCACCGTGAGGCATGATATATTGGGTGCATCATGAGTAATATTTCATTAATAAATAATGTGATAAAGGACTTACCCCTTCCGTTCATTAACATAATTTAATATCTTAGGCTCTTTGATGAAAATTATTTAGCCTAAATAAATCCATAGGCATGGTGTTCTATAGATAATTTCTATTTTCCAAAAATTCAAAGAAAGAGATGTCGAGCACGTAGGTTGATGACACTGACATGAAACCTACTCAATTAGAGATAATATGATAAAGGGATTATCTACATGGTGAGAATCTGTATGAGGTGACATGTCATTATGGAATTAACTTGTTTCTCTATGGGTGTCTTGGCATGTTGCTAGATGCTATCCTTGGACTTAATGCTATTTCGAATAATTCCACTAAGAAAGGGTCCTAGAAGGCCACACTCTAAGGGTATCCAGAATCTCAGTTAAACAATATATTATTATTTATTATTTAACATGTCAAATAAATATTATTCCTGATTTTGCATTATTATTTATTCATGTGTTCCAGATTGTATTTATTCCGTCTCTAGTTATTTGATAAAATAGTGGGAGACTAATAAATATAATATTTATTTTTCTAATTTTTTTTAGATAAAGTACTAAAATTTTGATCCTTATATTTTGTAGAAACAATAATAAAATGACATCAAAGATATCATTTTGATACATACCTGAGAAGGAAAACCTTTTCACTGGCACTAATTTCCAAGAATGGAAAGGATGCTTACGTGTCATCCTTCGCTATGAAAGGAAACTGCATGTGAAGGAAGAACCTTTACAAGTTTCGCCTTGAAATGAGGCAAGTGGTGAAGAAATATATCTCAATGAGAAACATCTTAATGATACTACAGATGTTCAGTTCTTCATGCTATCATCCATTTCCAATGAGATTTTAAAGAAACATGATGATATGGATACCTATAGCATGGTGTATCAGATTAGGGATCTCTCTGTAGAGAAGTCGAGACGAGAGAGGTATGAGATCTCTAATGATTTGTTCATGACTGTGCTTGGAGAGTTTGTGCTAGTGGGGCCTCATGTAGTCATGCTTATCAGCTACATTGAACACCTGGACGTCTTAGGGACTAAATTTTGAGATGAGTTGTGTACTGATCTCATACTATCATCGCTGCCCAATACCCTCTCTAACTTTTTTGTTAATTTAAATATGAGTAATAAAGAGAAAAGTCTACTGGAACTTCTTACATTAATTTTCCATGTGTATATAGAAGTGGGGAATGAAAAACCCATAGTCTTTATGGTTAATAAGAAAAGTAAGAACAAGAAATAGAGGAACAATACCTATAAATAGTCTAAATTTCCCATGCATCATCCATCCAAGAAGAAGAAAATCCAAAGGAAGGGTATGGAAAAGGTTTTGTATGTTTTTCACATGGCAATTTAGGCCCCTAGAAGATGAAATACACCCAAAAGAAGGGGGAATCTAAATGTGTGTTTGTTATCAAGTGAAATCTTTCCATTTATACACATTTGGTATTAGATACAGCTTTTGGTGCTCACATCTGTATCCAAATTCCAGAAATAAGTAGATTTCTATAGTAGTGCACATACATACATACTCATAGATATAAACATGCATACATATAAATAAATTAGTGTAATTATATACAATTATACATCTATGTAAGTATATACAAATATTATAAGGGTCACAACCACCAAAAAGGGTTTTATCATCGCTAAAAAAGCCTTTATCAGCACTAAAAAGTAATAATAATCGAGGCAATATTAAAACAGGGTCCCTTTTATCAGTGCTAAAAAAAAGTGTTGATAAAGGACACTTTTATTAGTGAAAAAAAACCTTTATTAGTGCTAAAAAATAACTGATAATTGAGGCACTATTAAAAGGTGTCCCTTTTATCAGTGATAAAAAAATTGCTGATAACAGACCCTTTTATCAGTGATAAAAAAACTCTGATAAAAGTTTAAATAAATTAAAATATATATATAAAAATTGCAGGGTTTTAATAGTGCTTGACCCCCTTTAAAAAGTGCTTATGCACCCCAGCCTTGCCTGCACACCCCCACACGCTCCAACCCCACCCCCACCCTTTAATATCACTAGCACCCCCTTCACCTGTGCACACCCTTGTCGTCAATTGGTTTAGAAGCAGTGAGCTCTCCTACTGTGAACCTGCACCTTTACCACTCACCCATCTAGATAACTTGTCCATTTAATGATATATCTATATATATATAGTCATATTTTTTTCGTATATTGTATATTTATATTAATATATATGTAGTTATATTAATATATATATATATGTATATTCCTATAATATATATATTAATATATATATATATAGATATGTAGTTATATTTATATATTTATTCATATTTTATTATATATATATTAATATATATTTATATAGTTAGTTATATTTATATATTTATATATTTATTCAAATATTATTATATATTTATTTATATTTATTTATATATATAGTCATATATTTTTTATCCGCATATTTATTCATATATTAATATATATTTAAAAGATCAGTTTTAAATACATTTATAAAATATGGTTTTTTCATTTGTGTTTATAAATAAATAAATACATATATTCAATATACGCACACACACAGACACCCATATAAAATATATGTGTGTGTATCTGTAAGTATAATTATAAAAATTCATTTCTATTTATATATATTTACATGTATTATATATTAATGTGTATATACATATGTTAGAATATATAGAGAATATATATCATTTTTTTAATATTGACACACACACACACACAATATATAGGTATATAAATACTCATATATATGTATTTTAAATAAACTGGATGTTAGTTTTTATTTAGATAAGGGTTATATATTGCGAAATATATTTTATATGTAAATATGTTTAATTGTTTATTTATAAAATTAAATTATTACGTGTGAATATATTAAAAATATGTATATATTGTTATATATTTGATTATAAATAATAGTACATTGTGAAAAATGATAAAATTTAAAAACCATAATATCAATATTAATGTAATTCCTGGAAATAAATTCATTCCCCAATGATAAAGGGAAAAGAGACACCCTTAAACAAGGCTGAAATTACATCGAATGTTAAAAAATTTGACTATCCTAACTAACAACTTTGTTTTGGAGAATTTTAGGGACTTTTGGATCTTTAATTATGTGATAGAGGGTTACCTGTGTCCCCAAGGGCTTAGATCTCATCGCAAGCTTTGATTTGATATGTGGTAGATCTCAAACGGACACGAGGATCAAAAGTTATAGTCATTTGAAGTTCTAGTTATGTTTTAAATTTATTTAAGACCTTTTTTTGTCTCTTCAAATTGTTTTTAAAAGACAATTAATCGATAATAATTATCAAATTGTTAATTAATTACACTTTTTAATTATTTTATAAGTCATCTTCACTAAATATTTCAAATGTTAAATGTAAATTTCTATTTATACTTATCTAAAACATATTTAAAAAATATATATTATGTTTATATCAATACAAATATATTTATATATTTATATATTATTTTTAATCAAATATATATATTTTGAAATATACCCTTTATCAATGATAGTAATTAAAAAAAGCGCTGCTAAAGACCCTCATTTATTAGCACTACTAAAAAAAGCATTGATAAAGGGGGGCCCTTTAATGGTGTTAAAAATGGTGCTGATAAAGGGGGAACCTTTATCAGCGCTAAAAAACACTCATAAAGGGGTACTTTAAACAATGCTTTTTTTAGGTCTGTTAAATGTATCATTTATCGGTACTTTTATTAGTGCTGTTAAAGGGTGTCGTTGCGAAAATCCTATTTTCTGGTAGTGTGTATTTTAATGTTTATTTTTTTATATAGTACATATAGAACTTAATTTGTATATATATTTATTTATATGTGTGAAAAAAATTATGAAAGAATACATTATATATATATTAGTGTTTATTGATTTGTATATATGTGTGGGTAGGTGATCTTTAATTTTTAGATATATTTTTTGATAAGATGGAATAAAAAATATAATTACTATACAAAGTGTATAAAAAAATAAATTCTATATTTTATACAATAAGATTTATGTTTTGTGTATAATTATATATATGTTTATTTGTATTTTTTAATACTTATATATTTGCATGGTGCATACACGTACATGCATATAGTTACATATATGAATAAATATGAATATTTGAAAAAAATTATTGTAATATATATGTATGTAATTAAAATATACATGTGTGTTTGTGAAAGAAACAAATGGAAATCTATTATGTAATTAGGGGTTGACGAGTTAATATTATCAAAATTAGATTTATTACCTTTGAGAATAAATATAAAGCTAGATCATCTACTGGAGTGCCAAATTCACATACCACGTCCAGTTTCTTATTTTTTTTGGAGTAGGAAACCCAATCTTATAACCTTCTCATTAAGATTATTACATTTGTTTGAGTTGGTAAGAAACAAACAAAAATCTATTAATTGTGAGGCTTGAGACCAAGACCACACTTGACACTTATTAGCCTTCTTATTCTTTATGTATTTTATCATTGTTTCTGGGAAAAAAGGCGATCAATGCGGCGATGAGCTCCGTTATCAATAAAACTACCCAGACTCCAACTGAAATAGCCTTCAAGGATGCGGTGTAGAGAGAGTGTGGTAGTAAGTCGAGAAAGACGTATACCATGCACCATAGTAAAATAGTGATGAGGAGGAGGTTCATGAATGTGGGGTGGGTTTGGAAAGGGGACATCGTCTGTCCCTGATACTTTACTTGAATAACCCTCACAATAACTTCGAGAATGTTCAGGAAAGACATCGGAAAATTGAGAAAATACGTGTAGAATGAGAAGGATATATAAATTTGATTGGAAGCCTCACAATAAATATATTTCCTGATCCTTCTTGGGGTTGTCATAGGGATTCTTTAGGTAATGTACCAATGAAAGATGGTGTCCCCTTTTGTCTCCGACCCCACTCCCAAGAACCTCCTCCCCCTCTCCCTTTTCTTCCATGCCATGCTCTTCATCCTTCCTTTACAACATTCCACCCACTGCACTGTATCCTTTAAATCCATTTTGGTTGGAGCCCTGGTGGTTTTATGCATATTGCAGTTCATGGCCGCATCGATCGCATTTCCCCTATATGTCCTCCCGCTACACCTATACACGGTGTTCCACAAGATCAATGGTAGATTAGTGGCCACCACCGGACACACCCTAACCATGCTCTTTCACAAGTTATTCCGGGACTATCAAGCCCCGTGAGGACATCGGCCACCGGTGTGATCACACGAAGCTCACTCTCTCCTATCACAAATCTGCTCCGTGTCCCCCAACAATGATCTATTTTCCCTTTTTTTTTGCTGCACAATATGATCCCAAGTGCGCTGACCCATGCATATGCACTCTTTATCTTATGTTATTCCCCAACGCCGATCTATTTTCCATCTAAGTTGTGCGGCTCTCTCTTTTTTATTACATTATTCACCAACGCCATCTGGTTTTCCTTTTTTTACTGCACAATATGATTCCAGGTGTGATGTCTTATGGATATGCAATATTTATCTTACATTATTCCCCGACGTTGAGCCGTTTTCCCTTCATGTTGTGCCACTCTCTCTTTTTCTTACTTTATTTCTTACCACTAGGGTTTAACCTATTTATGTTGTTAAAAAAATGTAATGTGTTTTCCATCTAATTTATTTTTCTTTCTCATTGAAAGTGAGGAAAAATTTTTTAATGAGTTCTTAAATTTTCTTTTTTTTACAAAAAGGGATACTGTTGGCAGTGTTGTTTAAAAATGGTCTGGAGATGCGTCAATCCCATTGACACATTTTCCCTCATCATGAAAATTGAACGAGGTTGACACATCTTGTCTATGGTTTCTAAAGGAAGATTAAACCCCATTCACTCTCCTTACAGTTTTTTTTATTAAATAAATATTATTATATATGTATATATAATTAAATAATATATATATATATATTAATAATAAAATTAAATATTAACAAATAAAAATTAAATATAAAGAAATATTAATTACAAATTCATCAATATTAAGAAAATATCAGGAAAATCTTAATTAAATATTTATTAATATTAAAAAATATTAAAAAAAATTAAAATATATTTATAAAAATTTAATAAATTTTCATAAATTTTCATAATACAAATAAATATTAATAAATATAGATTAAATATAGATTAAATATTAACAAATATTAATGGATATAAACAAATGTAAATTAATATTAATAAACAAAAATAAGTAATAATAAAACTCTAATAAATTTTAATTAAATATTAAAATATATTTATAAATATTGATAATTATTATTAATTATTCATAAATAATAAAAATATTAATAAATATTTGTATTTAGTAAAAAATATTAAAAAATATTCATTAAATATTCGTAAATTTTAATTAAATTATTATAAATATTAATAAATATTAATAAATATTAATTAAATATTCACATAATGTAATAAAATATAGTTAAACATTCATAAATACTAATAAATATTAATTAAATGTCTATAAATTCCAATAAATATCACTAAATATAAAAAAATATTAATACATATTAATAATTTTTCTTATATATAAAAATAACACTAAAAATTATTAATAAATAGTATTCAAATATTTTTTAATATTTATAATTATTATAAATATTAATTAAAAATTAATAAATAATAATAAATATTAACAAATTTTAATGAATAAAAATTAAATATAAATAAATATTAATTAAAAAATTATCAATGTTAATAAAATATCAATATAGACTTATATAAATATTTATTCTTATAAAAAATGTTAAAAATATTAATAAACATTTAATAAATATTCATAAATATTCATAATAAAAATAAATATTAATAAATATAAATTAAATATTAAATAAATACTAGTAAATACAAATGGACATAAACAAATGTAAATAAATATTAATAAATATAAATAAGTAATAATAAAATAATAATAAATATTAATTAAAAATTCCCAAATATTTAGAAATATTGATAACTATTAATAATTAATTATAAATTCTAAAAATATTAATAAATATTAGTATTTCTTAAGAAATATTAATAATTATTAAATAGATATTAAAAAATATTAAATAAGATTTAATAAATATAAATAATATCAATAAATATTAACAAATATTAACAAATTTTAATTTAATATTCACAAATATATATAAATATTGACAATTTTTAATAATTATTCATAAATACTAAAAGTATTAATAAATATTAGTATTTATTAAAAAATCATAATAAATATTCATAAATATTGATTAAATATTAATAAATTTTAAAAATATTAAAAAAATGTTCACAAATTTTAATAAATATTAATAATACTAATAAATATGAACAAATACTAAAAAATATTGAATATATATAAAAACTAATTAAAATTTATTGATATTTAGTTAGAATTTATGTAAGGCCACAACCTTAAACATTACTTAATCTAAGGATAAGTCGATAATTAGAATTTAATTCACATTGATTATCTTTTCAGGTTTAGAGCTTTAGAGAATTAGGTCATAACTTATACATAACATCTTTAATATTACAAGTAGACTCTTATACTCACTATCCTTTTTTCAGAAAAAAAAACTCTTTAACACGAAATATGACATTATTTCATGTTTTAACTGCATAAACTTTCCTTGATCCCATCCTTGACTCTATCTTTATTATGTCATGTGAAACACATTTCAAAAATTAGGATGAGCATAAAAAACTCAGTAAGGGATACATAATGAAAGAAAATTATTAGTCATGAAAAAACATGTAAACCATGAAAACTTTATCTTAAAGTAATACTTTTCACATTTAAGAAGTAGCAACAACACTTCACTGAAATATAATCTCATTTCTAACCCTTTTATAATCAAAAGATTACTATAAATCCCATAGAAATCCACATATATCATATAAAGATAACATGGGACATAAACATTCTTAAAAGGAATAACTATATGGTTGACTTTGACACATATCACTAAATAGAATAGCCATACGAACAACTTCCATAGTCAATGCATTGGAGGTTATTACGTAACAACCCATCCTTGGTTTATCATATAACCACCCAACATTTGGTTTATCATGTTACCACTAGTCATTGGATTATCACGTAACCATCCTTAAAATATCCAAGTACCATTATATAATCATAACACATAAAATATTGCAAATATCAATATTTCACAAATAACATTTCATTTTCTATCACAAGAAATCATTTCAAGATATTGAAATTATCAATACATTTAAAAAACCATTTTCAAAACCAAAACACCGAAAAAGGGAATAAGGGTATTCTTTTCCATTTAAAAACATTAAGGCTTATAGAGGATGTCAAATTACGATTACAACCGTGGAGAGTTCATTGTCACTACATACATTAAAAACATTATTTTTGTCCTTTAGTAAAATGGTTCGTAGAAAAAATATTCCCATTGAATGAAATTTAATGTCAAAGAGAATTATTATACACTATGTAAAAGAAGGATATGTATATTATCAAGAATGCCTCAATGAAATGAGGTTGAGACAAAGTCCCTTACCTTGCGTATGACTCATCAAGTATGTTCCTTGTTATTATTGAATAATAAACTTATGTTAATTTCTACTTTCTTCATAACCTTTTTCAATTTTATTATTCATTTTATATCACTTATTACCATGTTATAATAATTATATAATTATTTAATTTAATATTAGTCGTTTTGTCAATATTCAGTACTTGAGTTCAAAATGAACTTGTTATAATTACAAATTGTCCATGTGGTCAAAATTGAATTATCTCTTGAAAATTATTCATGATTTAGATATCATATATATCGTATATATCTAGTATATATGTATTTATAATAGTAAATAACATTTGGAGATAAGAAATGAAATGCACCATTCATTGAGACGGTAAGTCATATGTACGCATGAATGGTACTTTCATTTCTATTTCATATTTATGGGAATGAAAACATAATGATACAGATGTATTTTATAATTCTAGTATAATTTCATATTTTATATATGTTACATATGTTCATTAATTTCATCCTTTATATGTTACATATATGGAATGAATGAGTCATATCACTTTGAGGGGGTGGTAGTCCACACTTCCTCAATTGAAATTATAATGTTTACACATCATGAAAAGCATAAATGTATGTTATAAATAAAAATTATAGAATAATAGAGATAATATAAACATAATATATATCATATATAAATACAGTTCCTTCATAATGTCCACCATGAGAGGTGGTAGGAGAAAATTGAACAATCATCATCTGGTGAGGCAGTAGATTGTCGTACACAGGAACAATATGTTCATATCCATTAGATGGAGGAGTGTGTAAGTTTAGTTAGAATAATTATCATAAATACCTCATCTTATATTGATATACTGTTTTTTATAAAATAATGGAATAAAAAGAGTTTAGGGGGTTGGATAAGGAAAATAAATGAATGAATCTTGAGAGAAGACATTACCTTAAATCAGGTTACTCCTTTTGATTTAACTAAAAGGATTTCTTGAATTTCATTCTTCCCAAGTTAAGGATTCTAGGAGGATGGGAGGGATGTTGGGATATTATTTGGGTAGATTTTGGATGATCCAAGAGGGGTTGAGAGGTGTGAGTAAGGGTTAAATGTGATAGACTTTTATAATAGGGAGAATGGGTACTTTATGAATGTCTTGAACGATAATTTTATTATAACCCGAATTTATATTTAAAAAGGAACAAAACTAATTTAATTAAATGATAATATGAGGATTGTTCAAAATTCTCTCAACCAATTGTTTTTAGTGAAGTTGTGGTCTCAAATATAACCTTATCTTTTAGCTTTAACCGTTAGTTAACTAATTTGACCCTTACCATGTCTTCTTGTATATTCATACTATAGTTATATTACAATTATTATCTAATCTCAAGTGGTTCATTAATTAAATTTTCAACATTATAAAATTCATTTGGCATAATATTGTATTTTTAAGACTATTATATCATTTAATAAAATAGCCTCTTTTAAAAACTCATTTGTGTGAATTTTAATACTATTCATATCATGACTTTTTTAAAAATCCATAACAACATAATTATTTTAAACGAAATTAATTAATTAAAAGATAAAAAGTCATACTAATCCCTAAAATTGTCATAAAAATATTCAAAATAAATTTATTTCAATATTTGTAATCTCTTTTATTTAAATCATTCATTAATACGGTAATCACTACATCATCATTGTTTCATAAATAATTTTATTTAGTTTATTTCTAAAAATAATAAATATAATATAATAATGTAGTAAATATTTTTATCCTTCTAATTACTACTTATTGTCGAAAATATCACTTATATAACCCCATATAAAAATTATTTTACTAAAATATACAGGTCTATGTTAGATTTTTCTTTACTTTAAATTAATTCTTATAAAATGTCATTTTCACATCCAAGTGACTCCATGGGGCCCCAAAAATGACCCAAGGATTCCGATGGTTAGACATATCACATCCAATAGGATTTTTATATGTTTTAGGGTAGTTTAATATTATTATAATATTATTTTTTACCCTTCTTTACCAGATTTACCCTTTAACCATGGTAAATAAAATAATTAATGAAGTTACTATTCATAATGTCTTAAAATAAAAAGTACATGTTTATACAATTGGGACCTACTGATTCCAAATATGGAATCCATTTTTCCAAATTCAAAATACATATATTTAAGAAATTAATTTTAAATTAATTCTCATTGTCAAAACCAAAAAGCGGATTTTTAAGAAGTAATAACTATCAAAAGACTGACATGTGTTTATGTGCAACTTAAAAGTGAAATTACATACAATTAACATAATTAAATTATATGATAAAAATATAATCCAATTATACATTAAAAATATTTAAAATGACAATATAACAATATAAATAATTAGATTAAAAGGCAGTTTGGAATTAAAATTAGTATTTTTTACTATTCATAAAAATATGAATTTTATCAGAAAAATAACAAAATTTCATCCAAAGTAAATTTTTATGTTCTGCTTCTAAATAAGAATTTTATTTTTTCAAATAGAACATATGAAAGTAAAAAAAGGTAGATTTAAAAAGGGTTCACCATCAAATGGCGGTAAATCAACATTTTAAATAATATTAGAGTATTTCATGCTTTAAATTGGATTCATTATTATTTTAAGCCTCTAAAATTTATTAGATAAATGTAAAGACATTTAAAAAACATGTTTAATCATAATATGGTTATTTTTTTCATTCCTTCCAATATAATTTCTAGGTGATAAATACAAATATAAATTAAAAATAAAAATATTATTATATTATCTTTCGGTATAACTTAATGTTGTGTGCAACATAAGATTTCAAACAAAATCATTGTTGCATGTTGAGTACACTATCAGAAAAAGAATCCCATTTAACTTAAAAATAATTTCATATTCATAATTATTAAAAAAAAATTAAAAAATTATTATTATATAAATACCTGGGTCTTTACATCCTTCCCCCCTTTTGAAAATCGTGATCTCACAATTTTGAAATTGGGCTCAAAAACCTCATTAAAAATACCACATCAGAAAAAGAGTAAATAATACTATCACTTCAAAAGAAAGAAAGAGAAGTAAAAAGGTCACCCCAGATAAGACATAATAGGATTTCATGTAGGAAAACATGGATATGGATTAAAAACTAACCATAAATTTTCGATGGATATTGATAGAAAACATGATTAAGAGATGTTAACCACCAGAAAATCACAAAATTGTTATAGGTTAAATGATCTCTGATTCCCCAATAGGAAACGTAAATGGATAACATTTTTTAAGTTACTTTTTATAAAGTTGTAGAATTTATTTATGATATTGACTAAGAACATAATAAAATATACTTACTTTTCAAGTAGTGTTTCATCCTTTAATAAATTTCTACCACAAATTCATATTTTCTCCAAATGATGAGTATTCAAGATGACTTGGTCACACCAGATATGCTGGAATCAACTTCTAGAGAATCACATAATCCACAAAAGATGAACTGTATATTTCCACTGTCTTTAGACATTATCCAAAACCAAAACGGTTAGTAAAAGATAATATAATCTCTCAAATAGAAAAATAATTTATAAAGAGAAATACTACTATTAATCTATATGATTCAAAAATAATAAAAAATCTAACATTGACCATTGAACAAAAAATTATCCTTAAAATTCCTCAATATAATCCAAACTAAGATTGAAAACCAAAACTCAAAAGTTTTTGATCATATAGTCTTCCATGATAAATCGTAATATTTATCTCCAAATAAGATCAACTACTCTTAAAGTCTTATTCTAAAAAATAATTTACCTAATAACATATTTTCCAAGATAGGTTAATCATTTACAGAAATAACCCGAATCTCTATAAGTTCGCAGTAAAAACATAGATTCTTCCAAAATAAAATTCCACTATCACTCCCCAAATGAAATCCCATAGTATTATATTTTCCATAGACATATAGTGTTCCCAAAAGAACGAATGTCTTCTAAAAAAACATTTATCACTTAATCAAAAAATAATTTTCCTATACTAAGGATATCCATTTGATAAATCATAAGTTCCATATATTTTTCAAACACGACGGGTTGTCACACGGTCTTCATGTTGTCATTCTTTAAAAACTATATAATTTTATAATATTCTTAAAAATGAGATAAATTCCTAAAAAATAACCATAACAAATTTTGGCCTCATGGGTAATCTCATACCTCGCATTTTTCATCCCAAAAAGTAATAACCGGTAATTACCTCAAATTCAAGGATCATATAAACCCCAATGTTTCTTTATAACTATACCCACAAAAGAGAATATAATTCTTCCTCAATTAACATTTTTATATAAAACCATAAGGTTTAAAAATACTAGAAGTCTTTAAATGTAATACCATCATTAATTTAAACATATCATCATCCATAGATCAAACATAACTCTTCAATTCCTAAAATGTAGACATCTTAATCATCAAAAATTACTTTAGGACCCTTTATCCATGTTTTTCCATATTATTATTTTATACTTATTTTCTAAAAACAGTATCATCCATAATATCCTAAGATTAAATAATGTCAAAACATGAGAAAAGAAATAATCCATACCTTTAATAGTTCATTTTTAGTTTCCTCATATTCAATTGGATTAGAATTAGATATTGGTAAACATATATTTTTATGGTCCTACTTATCTCATTCCCAAAAATTCTTTGTAGGACATATATTTTCATAATGACCATATACACCACATTTAAAACATTAAATTCATCCCTCTGGAATAAATTCTTTCCCTTTCTTGTATTCAACTGGATGATTCCTTTTTCCATGTTAGGTTATTGATTCATGACCTTCGTTACCACGTCTATAACATCTTTTAGTACATTTGAAGCATTTTCCTAGGTATTTCTTTCCGTATCCATGACACATAGGTTTTTGAATATACTTACCTTTATCATTATTACCTTAACTTCCATAGGGATTCATTTCTCACATATATGATGCCTTTAAAAATTTACAAAGGTTCCTTTGGTCAATCATGATTCTAGATAGTTGGTTAAGAATAACCATAAGAATTATCCTTGCATCTCCTATTTCATTTGGTTGCTCATTCAGAAAATCATCATAGTTTCCTTCACATCAATTTTTACTTTGGTGCCTTCTAGATCTATCCATTTAATAAAACCAAAAATGTAAGTGTGAGTATATCAGTAAAATCATCATATACTATCTTATGAGGAGGGTAAACACTAAGATATACTTATTCATGTTATCTTAAACTCATTCAATTTAACTAAAATAACTATGAATCATTCTAATTTGTTAACCATTATGGTTAGGTCACTTATTCTGAAATAACACCCTAACATCTAATGTTATCTAAACCGACATATGATACAAACTGTAAGGCCCCAAACTTAAACGTTACTTAATCTAGAGAAAAGTCAATAACTAGACTTTAATTCACATTTAGGATATTTTCAGTTTTAGAGCATTAGATAATTAGATAATAACTTATTCATAACATATTTAATATTACAGGTATACAATTCTACTCATTATCCTTTTTTCATAAAACAAAAACACCTTAACATTAAATATGACATCGCTTCATTTTTTGATGGTATAAATTTTACTTGATCACATTCTTGACTCTATTCTTCATTATGTCTTGTGAAAAAATTTAACCAAATTTGGATGAGCATTAAAATATTAATATGGGTTACACAATGAAAGAAATCTATTAGTCTCGCAAAAACATTTAAATCATTAAAACCTTATCTTAAAGTAATGAATTTCACCTTTAAAAAGTAGAAAAAACACTTCACTAAAATATAAGCCCATTTATTACCCTTATTGTATCCAAAGGATTACTATAAATCCCATAGAAAGAATCATATATCATATAAATGTAACTTGGGACATAAATATACTTAAATGGAATAACCATAAAGTTGACTTCCACACATATCACTAAATGGAAAAGCCATACAGTTGACTTCCACACATATCACCAAATGGAAGAGCCATAGTGTCGGCTTAGTTACCCAATGCATTAGAGGTTATAACGTAGCCTCCCGTCCTTAGTTTATCACGGAACCACCAATCATTTGGTTTATCACCTAACTGCCTGTCATTGGTTTATCACATAATCACCCATCAAATTTCCAAGTACCATTATTTAATCATAACACATAAAATATTACAAATATAAACATTTCACTAATAACTTTTAATTTTCAATCACAAGAAATCATTTCAAGATATTGAAATAATCAATACATTTTTGAAAACCATTTCCAATACCAAAACACCCAAAAGGGAATAAGGGTTTTCTTTTCCTTTTAAAAACATTAAGGCTTATAGAGGAAGCCAAATAATGATTATGAAGGCGGTGATGTCATTGTCACCACATACGTTAAAAACATTCCGTTTTTCATTTTGTAAAATGATTTGTAGAAAAAATATTCTCATTTAATTAAAGTAGAAGTTAATGGGGTTTATTATACTCTTTGTAAAATAAGGAGGTGTATATTATCAAAACATTCCTCAATGAAAGGAGGTTGAGACAAAGTCCCTTACCTTGCATCTGATTCATCACGTATGTTCCTTGTTCATCCTGAATAATAATCTTAAGTTAATTTATACTTGATTAAGACCATTTTAAAGTTTATTATTAATTTTATATCACTTATTACCATGTTATAAAAATTATATAGATTTTTATTTTAATATTAGTTGTTTTGTTTATATTCAGTACTTTAGTCAAAAATGAACATGTTATAATTACAAATTTTCAATGTGCTCAATAGTAAATTATCTGTAGAATATTATTAATGAATTATATATAATATATATCCATTATATATGTATTTGTAATAGTAAATAACAATTAGAGATAAGAAATGAAATGCACCGTTTATAGAGACGGTAAGTAGTACGTATTCCTGAACACTGCTTTCATTTCTATTTCATATTTAAATGAATAAAAAAATAATTATACATAAGTATATTATAATTCAAGTATAATATCATATTTTATATATGTTAAATAAGTTCATTAATTCTGTCCTTTATATGTTCTATGTATGGCATTAATGAGTCATATCACTTTGAGGGGGCCGAGGTTTGCACTTCTTAAATGAAATTATCGTGTTTACACATCATGAAAAGCATAAAGGTATGATGTAAACAAAAATTACTAGAGAATAGAAATAATATAAACATAATATATATCATATATAAGCATAATTCCATCATAATTTCCACCATCATAGGTGTTAGGGGAAAATCAAACAATCATCATTTCGTGAGGTAGTAGATCGTCATACATAGAAACAGTATATTTGTATCCATTAGATGGAGGAGTGCATAATTGTAGTTAGAATAATTCTCATATAAAAATAATATTATATTTAAGATACTTTGTTTTGTTATAAAATAATGTAATAAATAGTGTTTAGGTGTTAGAGAAGGAAAATAAATAAAATAATCTTGAGAGAAGACATTACCTTAAATTGGGTAACTCTTTTTGATTTAAGCTAAAAGGATTTCTTAAATTTCCATCTATCCAAGTTAAGTCATATAATTGGAATACAGGGATGTTGGAAGCTTATTTGGGTAGAGTTTGAATGATCCAAGGGGGCTTGAGATGTGTGATTAAGGGTTAGAGTTGATGGCCTTTTATAGGGGGTGGAGGGGTACTTTAGGAATGTCATGAAAGATTATTTTATTATAAACTGAATTTCGATTTAAAAAGGTCCAAAACTAATTTAATTTGAATATTATATGATTATTGTTCAAAATAGTCTCAACCAATAGTTTTTAGACAAGTTTTGGTCTCACATTTAACCTTTTCTTTTATCTTTAACCCTTAATTAACTAATTTGACCCTTATAACATCTTCTGGTATATTCAAACTATATGATTAATATAGTTACTATAAAATGCTAATCAAACCTAAAGTGGTTAATTAATGATATTTTAAACATTATATAAGTCGTTTAGATGAACCTTATATTTTTTGGAATATTATATCATTTCATAAAATAGTATTTGTTTTAAAAACACATTAATGTCAGTTTTTATACTATTCATATCATGACTTTTTTTAAAATCCATAAAAACCTGGTTATTTCGATAAAAAAATTCATTAATTAAAATATAAAAATTTATACTCATCCCAAAAATTAGCATAAAAGTTATCAAAATAAATTTATTTGAATATTTTTAATCTCATTTATTTAAATCATTCATTAATAAGGTAATCATTACATCATCATTGCGTCATAAATAAATTTATTTATTTGAGGTACAAAAATTATAAATAAAATACAATAGTGTTGGAAATATTTTTATATTTCTAATTACAATTTATAGTAAAAAAATGTCTCTTATATAACCCCATATAAAAATGGTTTTCTTAAATGATACATGATTATGTTACATTTTTCTTTACTATAAATTAATTCATATAAAATGTCATTTTTACATCCAAGTGGATCCATGGGGTCCCAAATCGACCCAAGGATTCCCATTGCAGGACTTATCTCATCAAATAGGATTAGGAAATGTGTTAGGATAGTTTAATATTATTATAATATTATTTTTTACCCTTATTTACTAGATTTATCCTTTAACTATAGTAAATAAAATAATTACTGAAGTTACTATTCATAATGTCTAAAAATATATGGTACTTATTTTCAAAATTTGGAAATATTGATTCCAAATATAGAATCATTTTTTCCAAATTCAAAACACAGATGTTGGAGAATTAATTTAAAATTAATTCCCGTTGTCAAAGCCAAAAAGATGTTTTTTAATAAGTAAAAACTATCAAAAGATTAACAAGTGTTTATATCCAACATAAAAGTTAAATTACTTCCAATGACCATAATTGGATTAAATATTAAAAATATAATCCTACTACACTTTAAAATCAATTAAAAGGAAAATCTATCTATATAAATAAATTATATTAAAAGGTGGTTTTGAATTAAATTGCAGTATTTTTCATTATTAATAAAAATATGAAATTCATCATAAAAATACCAAAACTTCATCCAAAGTAAATTTTGATGTCCCTCTTCTAAAGAATAATTTTATTTTTTCAAATATAAAATATAATAGTGACAAAAACTATATATAAAATGTGTTCGCCCTCAAAAGGCGGTAAATTGACCTTTTATAGAATACTAGAGTATTTCAGGCTTAAAATTAGATTCATTCTTATTTTAAGCCTCTAAAATTTAATGGATAAATGTAAAGAAATTTAATAAAATTGTTTAATCATAATATGGTAAGTTTTTTCATTCATTCAAATACAATGGCTAGGCGTTCACAACCATTTAAAAATAATAATGATATTATATTTTTTTCGGTAAAACTCAAAGTTGTGTGCAATGTAAGATTTCAAAGAAACTCAATGTTTCGTGTTGAGTACACTATATGAAAAAGAATCCCCATTAATGTAAAAATAATATCATATTCATAAATATTAATTGAAATTTAAAAATTAATATTCTATAAATACCTGAGGCGTTATAATTTATTAATATTTACGAAAATTTAATTAATATTTACTAATACTTATTAATATTATTAACTTTTAATTAAAATTTATATTTTTTATAACTATTATAAATTACTTCAATACTATTTATTAATATTTTATGTATTTTGATTATATATTAGAATATTTAATTAATATGTATTAATATGTATTAATATTTATCGATATTTGTTGGAATTTATAGATATTTAATTGATATTTATTAGTACTTATGAATATTTAATTATATTTAATTAATTTTTTTTGGATATTTGATTAATATTTATTAATATTATTAGTATTTATAATAATTTAATTAATATTTGAGAATATTTATTAATAATTTTTCATAAATACTAATATTTATTAATATTTTTTGTATTTATGAATAATTATTATTCATTGTCAATATTTATAAATATTTTTTAATATTTAATTCTTAATAATTAATTAATATTTATTAGTATTTTATTATTACATTATTTTATTTATTAATTTTTATTTACATTTTCAGATATCCATTAGTATTTATTAATCTTTATTTAATATTTAATCTATATTTATTAATATTTATTTGTATTATGAATATTTATTAATATTTATTAATTTTTTATTAATGTTTTTTAATTTTTTTAATATTTTTTAATACATTTTAATCTTAATAAATATTTAATAAATATTTTATTCATATTTTATTAATATTGAAGAATTTTTAATTAATATTTATTTTGATTTAATTAGTATTTATTAATAGTTACTTTTTATTATTAATATTTATTTTAATATTTAATTATATATACATATATAGTAATATATAATTATGATGAAAAAGTATATGAAGAGTGAACGGGTTTCAATCTTCCTTCAGAAACCTTACACAAGATGCATCAACCTCATTCAATCTTTTGGCTGAGGCAAGAAGCATCAAGGGGGTTGATTCATCTCCAGACCCTTTTTAAAAAAACCTTCCATACTAATCCCTTTTGTAAACAAAATTTAAAACACATTAAAAAAAATTCTGAAAGGCATAGACTTTTGTTCACATTTTTGTGTTTGCGCATTTTCCCACTATCTCCAACGTATATGTATGGAGGGTGGGATCATGTTGGGGGGGTGGGGTATAGGAAAAACTCAAAATCCAATGCACCACATTTTTCTAGAACAAATCAAGAGTATAAGTGTGGGGAATAATTTTGAATGCATATTTAAAATATAAAATATTTTACAATAACAAATTCAACCTAACTTTTCGATGATAAATATGAAAGAACGTGTTTATTTTATCCTCCTGATAAAATTTATATTTTCAGCATGCATCTCATATAATTTATTACCCTCAAATGGAGATGTTGGTACATAAGATAAAATAAGAATATATTTATAATTAAGATAACCTTCTTCTCACATCTAGCTTATTTTAGAGTGTTTCTTCTAGAAACATATGTGTAAAACAATGGTTCCATCTCAATACCCATTTTTAGAGATATAAATAGTTTATTTACATTAAAAAAATTATATTTAAATATTCATCTATTTATATAAATATGTATTGAATTTTTAAACAACTACATAAATAGATGGATGTCTATTATTTATTTTAATATTAAGATATTAATAATAATCATATGATAGTTTATGAATATATATGTCCATATATCTATCTAAATTATATATTTATATATTGATATGACATTTAATTCATTACACATTCACACACAACAATATATATTTAGCTGGGGGTGGCCGGTTCCCAGTGAGTAAGGTAATGACAAGGAAAGGTGTGGTGTGGCATCTTTCAATACCCTCATAACCTATACTCCATTTCAAATCAGAGGCATGCATGAGTTGTAAAGTTGTCCCATAAATCTAGATTTAACAGAAGTTCAAATCCCAGAAGTCTCCTTTAGGTGGTATTTATGGGCCCTTTATGGCTAGAATTTGAGGGCCGGAGTAGGGATAGGGAAACATTGCAGCACAACACGAGTCGTATGGTAGTCATGATGGATCCTATAGCTGAAGCGTATGGGATATTACTCATTCTGTCTTTCTACTATTGTGTCTGAGGAAACATTTTCTTAGAAAGATGTAGGCTATGTGACACTGGAACCAATCCCCTATTGGATTGTTCCATACTAAGTCTCTTTAGTGTATGGTCAATATATTTACCCTGACTTAGTCCAAGAAGCCTCTTGGATATATCACAAATGATCTTGATCCCTAAAATATAGGCTGCTTCGTCTAATTCCTTTGTAGAGAAACACTTGTTCAACCATTCCCTAACAGACTGTAAGACTGGTACATCATTTCTATTTAGCAATATGTCATCAAAATATATTACTAGGATAACGATCACATTCCCTTTAAACCAATTATAAACACATGGATCACATTCGTTCTTAATGAAACCAAATTCTTTTATGGATTCATCAAATTGAATTTTCCATGACAATGATGATTTCTTTAATCCATAAATGGATTTTTGAAACATATAAACCCATTTAGATTCACCTGGTGTCACAAACCCTTCTGGTTGTGTCATATAGACATCTTCTTCAAGGTTCCGGTTAAGGAGTGCTTCTTTGACATCCATTTTCCAAATCTCGTAGTCATGGTAAGATATTTTGGCAAGTATGATTCTTGTGAAATTAAACATGGAAACCAATGAGAATATTTCATCGTAGTCACTTAGTTGAAGATATCTGAATCCTTTACCCACTATCATTGATTTATAGGTTCTAACTTGACCTTCCATGTCCATATTTCTCTTGAATACCCATTTGCATCCAACATGATTTACATTAACTGGATCATCGACTAGAACCCAGACTTGGTTTTGATACATGGAATCCATCTCATATTTCATAGCTTCTATCCATCTTGCAGCTTCAGAGCATCTAACTTCTTCTTTGTAGGAGAGAACTTCATCATTTTCCAACAATAATGATTCACAATCCTCAGTGACTAGGAAGAAAAATCTCTCTGGTTCCCATACTTCTCTTGACCTCATACACAGTACTTCTATTTTTGGAACCTCTTCCATGGGGACTTGTGGAACTTGTTCATGTACCAACTCTTGTGTATCCTGAGCACCAAATTCGTCGAAGTCAATCATCCTCCCACTATCCTTTTTGAGGATGTTCTCCCTCTCAAGAAATATAGCTTGTCTGGCGATCACTTTCTTGTCTAAAGGGTTATATAGGTAATATCCTTTCATTTCCTTGGGATATCATATAAAGATACACCTCTTTCCCTAGGGTTCTATTTTGTTTCCTGAGAATTCCATAACAAATGCATCATATCCCCATATATGTGTGTGTGAAAAATGGGTTTGTTTCCATTCCATAACATAGAGGGAATTCCATTTTCCTCTTTAGTTGGTACTCGGTTTAATGTGTTTGTTTTAGTTTGTAATGAATATCCCCAAAAGGATAATGGATGATCCACATGAATCATCGTTAACCTCACCATGGCCAACAAGGTATGGTTTTTCCTTTAACTAACACCATTCCACTATGGTGTATAAGGAGGAGTGAGTTGAGATAGTAGCCAAGAATCCCGTAGAAGGTCGATGAATTCTTGGTTCAGATAACTCTACCTCGATCCAATCAAAGATTCTTTATCTTCTTACCAAGGTGATTCTCTACTTCATTCTTGAATTCCTTAAATTTCTCCAAGTCCACTGACTTATACCTCTTTAAATAGATATATCCATATCTACTCCAATCATCAGTAAAAGTAATGAAGTAAGAATATAAACCCTTACCTGCTACTAGAAATGGTCCACAAAAATTTATGTTCAAAAATCCTAGAAGCTCTAGGGCCCTTTCACCATGTCCACCGAAAGGTGACTTGGTAATTTTACCTTATAAACAAGTGTGACATCTGGAAAGTGGTTTTAGATCAGTAGAGTCTAAATAACCATCCTGGCAGATATTTGTCAAGTTAATATCATTTACATGACCAAGACGTTGATGCCACAACAAGGTGTTGTTTAAGTGATGTGAATTTGTTTCATTATCGATCTCCAACACTTGGTTTTCATAATTTAATACATACAAACCATTATTTAAATGTTCCATACCATAAAATATGTTGTTCTTATAAAATAAACAACCCTTATTTCCAAATTTTAAAATAAATATATCCATATACAAATAAGATACCGAAATTATGTTCTTGGTAACATTAGGCACATAAAAACAGTTACATGAAACCAAAATCATTCAAATTGGAAATGAGAGATGGTGATCGCCAATGGCCAACAGAGCTAGCCTCACACCATTGGCAGCTCTAACATCCACCTCTCCAATGGAAATCTTTCTAAATATACTCGTTTCCTACATTTTAATAAAGATGTGAGCCCCACAAGCTCTATCTAATTCCCAATGTGTATAAATGGAAAGATTACACTTGATAACGAAGGAACCTTTAGCATACCCAAGCTTCTGGGTGAAGTTCCTCTTCCAGTGGCATTTATTCCCACATGAAAAACATAACGCCTATCATTCCTTTCCCTTCATCTGGATCTTCCCCTTCTTGGAGGAAAGATTCTCAGGGGATTCATACTGTTTATGAATCCTTGGTCCCTTTTCATTGTCCTTCCTTTTCTTATTCACCATAAAGACTGCAGGTTTGTCACGCCCCATGTCCTTATCTACCTAGATAATTAAGGCCAGAAGTTCTGATATACTCCTCTCATTGTTGCTTATGTTGTAGTTGACAATAAATCTAGAGATGGTCTTGGGATGTGATGATAGGATGATATCTGTACACAAATCATATGGGAACATAATCACTAATATGTTCAGGCGTTCAATGTAGACAATAAGCTTGACTACATGAGGCCCGTTGGTGCAGACTCTCAAATCATAGTTGTGAATAAATCATTGGAGATCTCATATCTCTCATATCTCTCCTTCTCTTGATAGAGATCCTTAAGGCGAGACATCATGCTATACACATCCAGGTTTTCATGTTTCTTCAAGATCTCATTAGACATGACCGATAACATGAAACATTGGATATTTGTGGAATCATCCATATGTGTCATATAGAGAGATATTTACTCATCACTGGCCTCTTTTCTAGGATTAACTATAATATTCTCATCCAACATGTACAATTTCCTCTCATGGTGAAGGATGACGCATAAATGCATGTTCCATTCCTTGAAATTGTTTACAATGAGAATTTTTTCCTTATCGAGTATGGTTCGCAATGATATGGTTGAAGTCATTTTTCTTTCCAATTCTACAAATTATGATGAGAAAATGCTTATTATTTTATCATGATAAAGCTGAGATAAATAAATAAATTAATACTTATTAGTCTCCCACTATTTTATCAAAATCCAATATCCCTCACCATTAACATTAGAATATTATGTTTCCTGAATATTCTAGTTAAATGGTCTATATTTCCCTTCACTTTACCCAAAATAGGGTTGTTCAAGCAATATAAAGGGCTTTAGGTAGGCATTCAAAATTCCAACTGCATTAACTCACAGCTCCTTCATCCGTTGAGTGGACTTCCCAATCCTAAAATCCTTTTATTTTGGATTTCCTCAACCTTTGCCTCTTGGTCGCACCAATTCCTACTGTGGAGGTCAACCGTTGATATGAACCAAGTCCAGTCAAACCAAAACGTTGAATTATAATTCCCCGATAGTTGAAAGCACCCCAACTAGGGTTTGTCAAACACTTTGAACTATGATTCGATTCTAACTAAGATTATGGAAGGCTATACCGACTTAAAATTTCATTGAGGGATTTTATCCATATGTTTAAATTTCAATTTTATTATCTTTATTACATGCTTTTTAATCTTAATTGGTATATACATAATTGATTAACCATGTTTATGATAATATTTATGGATAATCATGTCTTATTTTAGTTCCATCTTGCAAGCTTGTTTAATTAATTAATTATGTGATCGTAACAACATACCCACAATAAATAAACCATGAAACTAACAAAAATCATATAAATGGTATGATCATGATCTTGTTTTATTGGTTAATTTATCTATTGGTTGATAAACTAACCCAAGACATAGGGAAGAAACACCTTGAACATTTTGGGTTCGTGTTTACATCTTTCCACTTGTCCACCTTCGTATCTCCTTGGATTGGTTTCACCTTGGCTACTAACATGAGTTGCCTCCACTATCATGGGAGCTCCATCTATTACATATGCTTTTATCTCACTTGAAGGTGATGGGTAAAAGGGGTTTTACATAAAAGAAACCTTGGGCATGCTGGACCAACTTATTAATGAGGAGAAGGCTCGCAGGCCAACAAATTTAATTTAAAAATAATAATTAAAAGAAACTATTCACATAAAAAGGTCTTGGTCTAGATTATGATCATCCATACATGCAATGATATTTACGCATAAATAAAACTAGCATTAAATTATTTAATCATTCTTGTTTAAGATAAATCACGCTCAAAACAATTATTATTTTTTTAATTAAGAAATCCTTTTATCTAAAACCCTTTTATTAATTTCCTTGAGATTATCATCCATCATAATTTTAAACCAATAAATTCATTTAAAAATATCATGGTATTTAACTTGTACCTTGGAGGAAACCCAGTGAATTACCATTCATAACTACCCAATAAGTAGAAATGAACATTACCCAGATTTTAAATAAAACACATATATATAAAACACGTATCACATGTTTTTCCTCATCTTTACGCCCGAACTATGGTACAAGTCTCAAGGGTTTGTATAATATAATAAAAAAATTTAATAAATTTGTGTAATTTGGATGAGTAAAAGGCATGCAATTTTGTTCAATGTCAATCCAAAGTACATGCCCGTGGACATGGTGTGTAGATGTACTTTGGAAATTGTTGGAGTGAATGATGTGTTCAGTGGTACACATGCCATGTAGTATCCACGTTACATAGTTCCCAGATGGGAAAGCTGTGTATGGGGTACACGGTCTAACCCTAATGGAAGGGAATACATGCCGTTCTCAATGAGCCACATGGCGCGTAATCTGAAAACCGTGTGCCACCTATTCCTGGTCAACACACGATGTCGTAAAGTCTTAGATAGAATCCAATGACATGACCTAGTTTGGAGGACTGTCCCAGTGCATGAAACCTATACTACATAGAGTGTATTTCCGAATACATGCTGTGTTTTTTTGTTTTCCCAGGAATCTTTGAAACCTACGGCTGAGATCCTTGGTTTTATTTTAATCAAAATCAAAAGAAATAAAATCATTTCTATATGGTGAACAAGAAATGAAAGAGGATGAATATATCTCAAGATTCAGATTTATAGAATGATTAACTTGAATAGAAACAACTAAATTATTAAACATGTAAATCACCAATGAAAAACTAAATAATTATAATCAACGATATGACTGCTCTGATACCACTATTAGGTTTCTGGTGCAGCAGAATTTCATTAGTGGGTGATCCCAACTTTAATTTGTCCATTAACATTGATCAATACGAGATCCATCAAGATAATAAAATGTTGGATCATCGGAATATAATGAAGAATGAAAGAAAGGAATGGAGTCTCAGAACCCTAAATAGGATCATCATATGTTGTTTATAATTAATTTAATTTAAATAAAAAGAATTACCTTGATGGAATTATATCTTCGTTTATGCTTCTGGTCATGATTTCATGTGATCCGTCATTACGCCGTAGAATCCAAGTATAGGATTCCTCTAGTAGTGATCCACACATGATCCACGTATCTCTAGACATCTCTAAAGGGATCTTCAGGTGCTAGCGTGGAAGTGCCTTCACTAGGGACATCTACAATAGATCACCTTGAGAGCCGTTTGCAAAGCACTCCCCTTGATCTGGTGGAGGAGGATCTTTCTCATAGCTCGAGAGCATTCTTGGAAGAAAACAATTCTCTATTGGCTTGAGAGATTTCTCTATATCCATTGTGCACAACCACAATCAATGTCTAGGCTAATGAGAATTATATAATTGTGATTTTAATTACTTAGAATAATAAAATGAATTAATTACCTAAAAGCATTTATTCATTTAATTTAATTCTTAGTAAGACCCCACGTCTAATAATAATTGTTGACTATTATTATTACCTGAAAAGAGCCCCGATAAATACACCTTATATTATTAAATTTAATAAATAATATTATTTCTCAAAAATCCCCAAAAAAACTACACTGCGTGTATATTAATACACATGAACTGTACTTTTTTTCCATTTTCGTTATTTCCTCCACCACATTTATTAGACCTTGAATAATGTATATATATTTCTCAAATAAATATAACTACATTTCTCGCTAATAAATATATAATTTCATCCACAATATATTCTCTTGAATAACTAGTGTCGAAATAAATGCGACCAGGCATCCTTGAATAATTATTAAACCACAATTGGGAATAATATTTATTCAACTTGTAAAATTATTATTTAACTGAGATACTTGGACACACATAGTGTCTGACCCTCTATGCCTCTTTCTCAGTGGAATTAGGTGGAGCCTTCCTAAAGTCCAAGGTTAGTGTCTAACAACATGCCAAGGCACCCATAAAGAAATAACTTAACATCGTAATAACGTGTCACCTCATACAAATTCTTACCATGTAATGTAATCCCATTGTCTAAATATCTATAATCAAGCAGGTTGCACGATGGTGCCATCAACCCATGTGCCCGATTATTCTTTCTTTGAATTTCAAGAATTGAACTCGCATATTCCTTACCATGGCCATGGATTTATTTAGTCTATACCAATTTCATCAAAGGGCCTGAGATATCCACATCCGTTATGGAACAAAAGGGGAAAATCCTTTCTTTCATTATCTTTTAATGCAGTATTACTCATGGCACACCCAACATATCATACCTCACTAAGAGTAGTGTGTGGTCAATATTTGTTTCAATACATCTAAGTGTTTGAGTTCTAAAAAGCATTAATAATAATTTTAAAGTCTAAGGACCAATACACACATCTGAAAATATGAACATCCAATGACACTATGAAATTTGGATTTCCTACTTGTGGGTCTCATTCTCATAATATCCTCCTGGATAATACCAAGGGTGAACACCATAAGAAGGTGCCTCTATGTTTTATGAGTTCTCAACAAAAATGGATTGTATTATTTGTGTCCCTCAAATAACATCATCCGGCCATAGAACATATATTCAAGAATAGTGTTATGGAACTTCCATGATCTCATCAAAGCAGGGATCCAGTATGACCCTTTAATGAAACATCTATCATTAAGACATTATCACATGCATTTGTACACAGAAGAACAATAAAAACGGGATAAGTAATTTATTAATGAATAAATTACAAAGTAGTTTGTTCTAGGCCACCAACTCCAACAGGTCACGCATTAGGTGCCTTTAGGCTATCAAATGTGGGTCCATCAGGTTATAAAAATTATAATGAGTCGGCTACAGAGTGACTCAACACTTAGAAGGACCGCGACCTGTCATTACTGGTCTATGAGTGTGTGCACTATTTCCTTTACATAAAATCTACAGGACATCAATAAATAATTTATATTTATCAAATTTATAATATATTTAGAATATATATATATATAAATAATTTATGTATATAAATAATATATATATATACACATATATATCAATATTAAAATATAATTTGAATATAAAATAAATATTTTTTTTGAAATTGATATATAAAATGTTAATTAAATGTGAAAAAATTGGGAAATATATAAATAGATAAAAATAAATATATTAAATGTACATATTCATCTAAAATTCTAAAATATATAAATAAAATTTAAGAAAATAATATATTTAGTAGATAAAATTTATATTAATTGAAATGATATTACATATAAAATTTAAACAAATAAAATTTATAATTTATATATTTATTTATAAATAGTTTTTATATTTAAATATAATTTATAATATATTTATATGAGTAAATTTATTTTTAAATTTTTTATCATTGTAAATATTATTTATATTTATCTGAATTATAATATATTTACTATATATATATAGTATTTTAATATATAAATATAATGTGTATTTATTTTAAGAAAATAAAAAAATAAATTTATGTATATATATATTATGATATAATTTGAAGCCAAATAATATATAGTTTATGGAAAATGAAATATTTAATGATATTAAAATTGAAAAAATAATCGAATATATATAGAAATAAAAATATAAAAAAATATATATATATATAAATATATAAATATAATTTAGGAAAATAATATAATTATCAGCATATAAATTTTCTTTTTGGATTAATATTATACACACACACACACACATGCATGTGTGTGTGTGTTTTCCTGTGAATTAATATAAGTATAAATAAATAGCTAAATTCAAAATTAAATTGATTTATATAAATATATATGACTATGGGCGCAGGTGAACACAGAAAAATATATTACATATCAAATGAGTTTGCTAGGATAAGTGGTTTTATAATCAGTTTTAGGGTTGAGCAATGCAAGTTAGATAATAAATGGCCTAATGTCCATTTTATCTAGTACTAATTATTAGGTTCGGTTATGAATTTTTTTCCAACTTAGGAATTTGATCTTTAAAAAGGAGTGATTCTAGAAGTCTAACTTCAATTGTTCGGATGGAGATAGTTAAGTGGCAGCATGTGAAACCCTCCAGGTTTCAGTACACTCTAATTTTAAATGTTTTGGAGGGGTGTTTTGACTTCTAGATTTTAGGATGGGTTATGGAGGTCTATAGAAATTATAAAAGGGTCTGCCACTACCAAATATTTTGCCTTATTCATTGGCTAGTTTTATCAGCACTAAATGTAAAGTGTTGATAAAATGTTAACATTTATCACTGCTATATAAAAGCGCTGATAAATGTGGATCTTTATCAGCATTATTCATAGGTGTGATAAAAAAATTTAATAAAAATATTATTAATATATATGAAGGTATCATATTTATATTATAAAATTAATATTTATTTATATACATTAATAAAAAAATGCATGTATATATCAGGAAATTTCAGGTTCTGAGCATTCTCGACCCTAAAAAAATATTAAATAAAATAAAAGTACAAAAAATACGCAGAATGTGACACATAAAATGTCACCAAAACATGAAAGTGAAAAACTCACCACTCCAAACTAAAAAGAAAGTCTCAAGACCCATTTAAAAGATATGAAGACCCACAAAAAAATGGAATAATGGACCTAAAACACCATTACTATCAGAAGCATCCATGATCTAACCGACAATTGCCAACCTCAAAAATCTCGCGCACTGAATGCATCAATGAGGCTCACCAAAAACACACCACCTGAGGGAATAATCTTGGTTGCCAAATCATTCACATCGAGGATGTTTTAATTTCCATCAACATCATTGCTCACGCAGTCATGGTCATCCCCGATGCTTGTTGCTTGAGGTGTCAGTGTTAACATGTCATCAGCGGGAGATGCTCACTACCAGCATCCCATACCATTGGAAGCACATGGTACCCTAGATCATCTCCCCAATAGTGTCCCATATAATCACAGTTCCCCCCACAACTGCATTCCCATACACATGTGGGAAAAAACCCACCAACAAAAAAAATAACACCAGAAAAATGGTAAAAAATGTCCCACAAAAAACAATCCAAAAGGCCCAGAAGTTTCACAAATCAACCCATGTCGACAACATCCTCAATCAATCAATGACCTTACCTAAAACCCATTTCCTAGGATATTGTCATCCTATGAGTTTGATATCCATTATTACGATTAGATCTCTCTTGTAAGTCATAAAATTACGCATTTTCTAGAGAAGCAATCGAAGGCTCGAGCCTCTGTTCATCCTAGTGGTGTGATTCAAGGCATTAGGGATATGATGAATCAAAGGTTATTCACATCCCATCAAGACATGAGTTTTGGTAAGGTTCTAAAAAAAGGATCTATCACTTGGGTGTATGTGATATGAGATTCAATTGCCGAAAGTCCTAGTCAATGTATGTTTTCCATTATTGGTCAATGTTGGAGTTGGTTCCCTAAAACCAAATTCATTGTACTTTATGATAAAAATGTATTCATTATTTTGAATATTAATTAACTAATTATCACAACATGGCTCTTCTTCTGTGTGTCATACTGTGTGATAATGTATTTAGAGTAGCTATCTTACTAAAAGGTCGAAATGGATCCCCACTTTGATGAGAACCCGAAAGTGCTATGACACTATTCTTGAAAATATGTTCTATGGCCGGATGATATCATTTGAGGGAAAAAATTTATTCATTCTATCAGGGGTGTAGACTCACAGGACTTTGTGGAACTTTATCATAGTGTACCCCCTTGGTAATATGTAATACGATATTATGAGAATGTGACCCACTAGTAGGAAATCCACATTTATAAGTGTCATTAGATTTTCCTATCTACATGCATGTGTATTGGTCCATAGAATTAAATATTATTATTAATTATTATTATGTGTCTAGTACGTTGATGTATTGATGAAAACTTTGTTGAAAGATGTTCACAGCGAGGTAGGATATGTTGGGTGTGTCATGGGTAATATTTCATTAATGAATAATGTGAGAAAGTATTTACCCCTTCTGTTCATTAACAGAAGTTAATATATGAGGTCCATTAATGGAAATTATATTTGTAACAGCCCGAGATTTTATGAAAAATATTTTTTTTTTATTTTATTAATGTCTTGTGTTATATGCTACACCAAAAGGAGCTTTCACAATACACATCTCTGGCCTGGCTTGAATTATACGCAATCGCGACCTTCCATGATAGCGTGTGTTGTACGCAACATCGAGTTTCGCTAAACAATGATATGCTATTAAGATATTATTAAAACTAGCCGTTATGAATAGTAATAACCACTTTTTGAAATGTTGTAAATTTTATTTTTCAAAATGGAATTCATTTTTGGATTCGTAATATCGAAATTAGCTTAGGGTAAAATTTTGGTACTTTTCGGATAACTTTCATATTCTGATGAATAGTGAAAATTACTAAATTATAATTAAAAACAACTTTTTTAATCGAAATAATTAATAGTGATAAATTATTAATTTGAGTGGTTTTAAAGTATATTTATAATATATTTTTACAATTTAATACAATGTTGGTCATTGGTTGTAATTTCACATTTAAACCAGACATAATCAAGTGTCAATCTTTTGATATATATTATTTCCTAAAAACACGCTATTTATTTTAACAGCGGGATTTAATTATAAAATTAATTAATTCAACTTCTATGTTATGAATTTGGTAAAATAGACTTCATTTTTGAATTCGGAATATGAAATATAGCTTAGGATGAAATTTTGGCATTAATCTAAAAAACATCAATTTTTGATGAATAGTGAAACTACTAAGTGGTAGTTAAAAAAACTGAATTTTTCATAAAACTTAATTTTACCGCTTTTGTGAATGGATTTTCAAAAATCCGAGAGACACGGTTGATCTCAGTAAGTAAAATGTGGTTCAATGAGATGAAAATAATTTTTGGTGAATAGTAACTTTTTACTTTTATTTACCACGGTTAAAAGTAAATAGGGTAATTAAGGGTAAAAATGATATTAATATTACCCTAACACATGTCCTAATTCTATTGGAAAAGTGTATCTCGACCAAAAACAACCTTATGAATATAATATGACCATTTAGGTCCACTTAGATTAGATTATGACATTTAATATTATTTTATTTAATGAATAGTTAAAATAGTTAAAATCAAAGTTTAATAACTAAAACATTTTTAATATGGGGATATACATAAAATAAATTCGAATATAAATATTCATTAGAAATCTAAAAAGATTTCCTATATAATGATATTTTATTTATAATTTTTAGACTTTAAATAAATTAATTTATTTATGACACAATGATGATGCAGTAATTACCCTTTTAAGGAAATATTAACATAATTGATGTTATAAATACTCAAATGAATGTAATTTGAGACTTTTTATGCATTCCACTAATTTTCTAGGCTACTATGATATATTATTGTTGATTTAATCAACTTGGTTCGAACATATAATTCTGTTATGACTTTCACAAAAATCATATATCAAATAGTGTCAAAATTGACACAAAATAGTTTTTAAATCAAATATTATATTATTAATTGTTATTTTATTCCTAAAAATCTAAGGTTCGGCCAAATGACTTATATAAGGATATATATATTAATAATAAACAATTTTGGGTTCGTTTGGCATGTTATAGTAAGTGTATTAACCATATAGTGAAAGAAAACAAAAAGACACGGTAAAAGTTAAATTATTTAACTTAGAGTAAAATTTAATTGATAAGGTTAAAATAATACACTAAACTTGTCTAAATTATATTGGTTGATAGGATTTCGACCCATCCCCACTTTAGCTTCGAAATAAGACCCTTTGGAACCATTATAAACCGATTTTGACTTTAATATAAATTAATATTTTTAAGAATTCCTAAGGTGCCCCTCTCCTCCCTTATAAAATGACACCTCCTCCCCCTCCTCCTCACACCAATTTTAGCACTCAAGCTCGGCCAACCCCTGCCAAAATCCCTTCTCCACTTCCCTAGAATAATCCTAGAGGTCCTGGTCTTCTTTAAAGACCAATCTTAGTTCCCTAAGTGGAGGATTCAAAGAGGCGTTTCAAAAAAGATGTAATATCCATTACCGATCTTTTCAATTTCTTTCTTCTTCAACTTCTTCTTCTTTAGTTGTTTCATGATAAAGTAATAACATAAGTATTTATTATATACTGATATGTTATTATAAATATGAAACAACTCTAATTAACCTTCTATCCATCCTACGGAAAAAGGAAATCACCGCGCGTGCGTACGTACGGAATACCGTCTCCACGCCGTGGTGTAATCTATTTTCCGCCACCACCTTAATTGGATGGGTATAAAGGTGTAATGAGTAACTATATATGACTATTATAAAGTGATATTGATACTTAAATAGTATACATACACTTCAACACAATTCCACGACCATGGGAACGATATCATCGCTCGTGCGTACGTACGGACTACCGTCTCCACGACGCGATGAGATTCATTCTCAATGATTAACCATTCATGAATGATTATAAAGTATATATAATAAGTAATAATTAAATATATCACCTGATAATGATACTGGAATTATTTATATTTATATGTATGTCAACTACTTAATTCCATTCAATTCAATAAGGAAACGAAAACAACGTTCATGCGTACGTACGGACTACCGTCTCCATGAACGGTGTATTTATTTCCATTTACTGATTTATTTTATATGTATATTCTGAATATATATATATATAAATCATGTTTTATATTCCGGAATTAAGTAATCATGACTTAAGTAATCATATGAATAATTACAAGTTAAAAACACGAACGACAAATGAGACGATTTTTACCCAAAATGCTGCTTTAACATGAATTTACAAAAGAACGGGTAATATAAAGTCATAAGTGGACCATATATGATATAATAACAATGAATAGGATTCTGGAATAATTCAATAACATGATTTAAATCATTATACAGGAGGTTCAGACACATACAAAGCAAGTCGGACCTAAGGTAAGGGAAATATCACAATCTCATTTTTATCCGAGATTGTTTATTCATAAGTATTTACTGGGTGTATTTTATCATCCACATCCATGTTTCATCAATATGTAATATTATTTCCATACACCTACAATTGTTTAAATCCAATTTTACCCTTCGGTGAGTTTTTAGAAAAAGATATGAAAGGAATCTTTTGTCGTTTTTCGTACGAGGTACTTTTTTGACTTTTCTGACAAAAGTACGAGAAGATTGTTTTTTTAACATATACGACATGAACGGATTTTTATGGTTTTATAAAGCCTTAGTTTCATGAATCTTCCTCCAAAATAATTCATGACTATTTTCAATAAAATCTCTTTCTTTTAAAATTGCATGACGTTTTGTGAAAAGAAATTGATTTTGAAGAAGAAAGGATATTTTCCTCAAGAATTCATTTCAAGTGTTTTATCAAAATTATTTTCCATATAAGATAACATAGGGTTCTGTTTCTATCCCTATTATTACATTGATTTGGTTATTTTGTGATGGAATTATTTTTATGAATTCCTTTATCTTATATGAATTGTTTTATGATGTCACGATGTTTGCGAATCCCATTTTTACTACATGGGTTATGAAATGATGTATGATTTATGATTTTGTGGCACACATAAGAATGGTATCATTATGAGATGGGTGGGACCTATATCTCCCTCCAATGCATTGGGTAAAGATTTTATATCTCATGAGATAGTCAGGGCTGGAACGGTAGGTTATATCGGTTCAGTGAAACAGGACTGAAACGAGGGTTACTCGATTCAGAAAGGGACTTTGTCCACTAAGATAGTCTTGGAAATGATTCTTGACTAACAAGAAATGATTCTCTATGATTATGTGTGAATGCCACAAAGTTTCATGTTTTATGTTATGATTATTGTGATTACATTTCACTGCCATGATTTACCCCATGTTATGAAATTATGATCTCTTTTGCAGGTCAAGATTTCCAAAAGTTATGTGCTTATGTATATGATGTGATTGATATTTCTTTTGTTTACCCTTACTGAGGATTTGAGATCACCCTTTTATGTTTTCTTTTCCCCAGGATATAAAGAAAGGTTTTAGGTATAAAAAAAGGAAGATCTTTATGGGACATTTTGAAGATCTTTCACCACGATTAGAAGATTATATTCCGAGTTTCCAAAGACACTAAACTATTACGATCCTTGTGTGTGTGTTTTTGTTATGTACTAAGTATTCCGCAAATGTAATGTAATGTCCATGTACGTCAAGCTTCGGGTCTCTACAGTTGGTATCAGAGGAAAGGTTTAGTCAACCTTTGGAAACTAGGATGCGAGAACTTTAGTGAGATCCCTAGAGGTATTTATAAGGTATGTCTAGGGATGTCCCTAAGGATAAGTATACGTATAAGATACAGTCCTAGAACTAAGGTAACGATCATAGAATTTAACCTAAGATGTTATATATTGAGGATACTCCACCTTTATTATGTTGTTTTCCCTAGCATGATTTTTGGCCTCTCACACTATTCTTTTTGGGTTTTAGAAAGTGGCTGGAAACAAGATGATTCACGATAATGGAGGATATGATGGACAATGGAATGATATTCTTCATAATGAAATGGGATTTGGAAGTCCAAACATCATTATTATGCCGAATCAGCAATCTCATAATATGATCAATAAAGTAAAATTTGGTAAGTTTCCTAACTCGGCTAATAAGAGAAAGATGGAGTTTCATGATGATCATAGTGGAAAGAAAGTTCAATTTCCCCTTTGTAAATCATGTGGGAAGACGCATCAAGGAGAATGTTTCAAAGGAACTGGAAGATGCTTTGGGTGTGGAAATGAAGGACACAAATCAAGTAAGTGCAAAGGAAAAGGTTCAGTTAACACCATGGATGAGGTTAATGGTATTGCTACGACATCAACAATGGTTAAATGATTTAAATGTGGAATGTACGGGCATTATGAAAACCAATGCCCTAAGGGAAAGTCTCATGAAGATAATCAGTATGGTCGTATGGGAAGTATTTATGTGGATGATGATGAAGAGACTACAAATGATATGTGAGATTAAAGAATTGTTGAAGCTTGGTCAATGGTTTAGGAGTGTAGTGGAATGATTACATGTTTATCATGTGTAATGTTGTATAAGTAATATCATGGTACTATGGATTAAAGAGACATGTAAGGATTGTTACACTGTTGTCTGATTAATGTTACCAGTATCCATGAAAGGTTATTCAGATATTTTTGGAATGTAGATGATATGCGCATAATGAAGGGATAAGGAGAAAATTAAATGTTTGATAGTATTCATGAGCTCATGACTGATATAAGGAGAAGGTTATATCATGGTTTGAGTATAGAGAATTTTTGGATTTTGGTATGTGGAAAGAGTTAACTTTTAACTGCATTCATGTTTTCACTAAGGTTCAATGGGGATTCAAGAGAATACATGATTAAGGACTTTGAATGTTTGGAATGTGACCAACAAAACATATCTTATGATATATGGGGATCAATGATGGTATTAAATCTCTGGTAATCGTTTTCACTATGTTATGAGAGTGGACTGCAGTATTATGGATAAGCCTAAAGATTGAAATGGATTATGTTGGACATAAGTGAGTATTGTTTAAGGATAGAAGTTTTTTTCGATATTATTGATGGGATGTTATAGTAAAAGGACAACCTCCAGGACGGGCGAGAGCCCATCGCTTCGGACAAGGCTATGGGAATCGAACCCACGACCGAAGTGCGACTGGCCTTTATCGCCTACCACCGGCCTACAGGAAGTCCCTGTTTAGTAGAAACTAGTTTTATTATATTAAGCAGTATGATATATGAAGTATAAGTCCATTTTAGGAACCATATGTGATTAATCTCACTATAAATCGACTTATGTATATAATTTTTGCTAACCTTTTGTTTGAGACAGATGGAATGACCCGTCATTCTATCACATGATCTGCTAACACTTCACGAATAACAAATTCAACTTCATTTATTTAAGAGACGAAGTGGAAATTGTTCAAGGCACGAACAACAGTGCGATTGTACCAAAATAAAGTAAATATTTATTCTAATTCAAATTCTTCAACTTTAGGGAAACGATCTTGAAAACCAAAAATGTTGTCCTAGTGCTCTTATATCTAGTTAATCAGATGGTACCTTAGATCATCACAAATTTATGGATTTGTGATTGCTAGCTTTTCCATAGCCATGTTCTCTACCACTCTCCATCAGAACATGATGGTTAGAATTCTCTTCCATATCCATATTTTCACCTATGTGGAAACCCAGTGATTAGTTTATTTGGGTAATCGTTACATTTCATACATTAGTTTTTAAAGCCATGTTTTGGTATTCCTTTTTACGATGTGGGTTTCTATTAAAGAAACTTTCGAATAGTAAACCATTTATAACCCCGACGAATTTCGAGGGCGAAATTCATTTTAAGGGGGGTAGAATGTAACAGCCCGAGATTTTATGAAAAATATTTTTTTTTAATTTTATTAATTTCTTGTGTTATATGCTACACCAAAAGGAGCTTTCACAATACACATCTCTGGCCTGGCTTGAATTATACGCAATCACGACCTTCCATGATAGCGTGTGTTGTACGCAACATCGAGTTTCGCTAAACAACGATATGCTATTAAGATATTATTAAAACTAGCCGTTATGAATAGTAATAACCACTTTTTGAAATGTTGTAAATTTTATTTTTCAAAATGGAATTTATTTTTGGATTCGTAATATCGAAATTAGCTTAGGGTGAAATTTTGGTACTTTTCGGATAACATTCATATTCTGATGAATAGTGAAAATTACTAAATTATAATTAAAAACAACTTTTTTAATCGAAATAATTAATAGTGATAAATTATTAATTTGAGTGGTTTTAAAGTATATTTATAATATATTTTTACAATTTAATACAATGTTGGTCATTGGTTGTAATTTCACATTTAAACCAGACATAATCAACTGTCAATCTTTTGATATATATTATTTCCTAAAAACACGCTATTTATTTTAACAGCGGGATTTAATTATAAAATTAATTAATGCAACTTCTATGTTATGAATTTGGTAAAATAGACTTCATTTTTGAATTCGGAATATGAAATATAGCTTAGGATGAAATTTTGGCATTAATCTGAAAAACATCAATTTTTGAGGAATAGTGAAACTACAAAGTGGTAGTTAAAAAAACTGAATTTTTGATAAAACTTAATTTTACCGCTTCTGTGAATGGAATTTCAAAAATCCGAGAGACGCGGTCGATGTCAGTAAGTAAAATGTTGTTCAATGAGATGAAAATAATTTTTGGTGAATAGTAACTTTTTACTTTTATTTACCACGGTTAAAAGTAAATAGGGTAATTAAGGGTAAAATGATATTAATATTACCCTAACACATGTCCTAATTCTATTTTACAAGTTTATATCGACCAAAAACAACCTTATGAATATAATATGACCATTTAGGTCCACTTGGATTAGATTATGACATTTAATATTATTTTATTTAATGAATAGTTAAAATAGTTAAAATCAAAGTTTAATAACTAAAACATTTTTAATATGGGGTTATACATAAGATAAATTCGACTATAAATATTCATTAGAAAGATAAAAAGATTTCCTACATAATGATATTTTATTTATAATTTTTAGATTTTAAATAAATTAATTTATTTATGACACAACGATGATGCAGTAATTACCCTTTTAAGGAAATATTAACATAATTGATGTTATAAATGCTCAAATGAATGTAATTTGAGACTTTTTATGAATTCCACTAATTTTATAGGTTACTATGATATATTAGTGTTGATTTAATCAAATTGGTTCGAACATATAATTCTTTTATGACTTTCACAAAAATCATATATCAAATAGTGTCAAAATTGACACAAAATAGTTTTTAAATAAAATATTATATTATTAATTGTTATTTTATTCCTAAAAATCTAAGGTTCGGCCAAATTACTTAGATAAGGATATATATATTAATAATAAACAATTTGGGGTTCGTTTGGCATGTTATAGTAAGTGTATTAACCATATAGTGAAAGAAAACAAAAAGACACTGTAAAAGTTAAATTATTTAACTTAGAGTAAAATTTAATTGATAAGGTTAAAATAATACCCTAAACTTGTCTAAATCATATTGGTTGATAGGATTTCGACCAATCCCCACTTTAGCTTCGAAATAAGACCCTTTGTAACCATTATAAACCGATTTTGACTTTAATATAAATTAATATTTTTATGAATTCCTAAGGTGCCCCTCTCCTCCCTTATAAAAGGACACCTCCTCCCCCTCCTCCTCTCACCAATTTTAGCACTGAAGTTAGGCCAACCCCTGACAAAATCCCTTCTACACTTCCCTAGAATAATCCTAGAGGTCCTGGTCCTCTTTAAATACCAATCTTAGTTCCCTAAGTGGAGGATTCAAAGAGGCGTTTCAAAGAAGAGGTAATATCCATTACCGATCTTTTCAATTTCTTTCTTCTTCAACTTCTTCTTCTTTAGTTGTTTCATGATAAAGTAATAACATCAGTATTTATTATATACTGATATGTTATTATAAATATGAAACAACTCTAATTAACCTTCTATCCATCCTACGGAAAAAGGAAATCACCGCGCGTGCGTACGTACGGAATACCGTCTCCACGCCGTGGTGTAATATATTTTCCACCACCACCTTAATTGGATGGGTATAAAGGTGTAATGAGTAACTATATATGACTATTATAAAGTGATATTGATACTGAAATAGTATACATACACTTCAACACAATTCCACGACCATGGGAACGATATCATCGCTCGTGCGTACGTACGGACTACCGTCTCCACGACGCGATGAGATTCATTCTCAATGATTAACAATTCATGAATGATTATAAAGTATATATAATAAGTACTATTGAAATATATGACCTGATAATTATACTGGAATTATTTATATTTATATGTATGTCATCTACTTAATTCCATTCAATTCAATAAGGAAACGAAAACAGCGTTCATGCGTACGTACGGACTACCGTCTCCATGAATGGTGTATTTATTTCCATTTACTGATTTATTATATATGTATATTCTGAATATATATATATATAAATCATGTTTTATATTCTGGAATTAAGTAATCATGACTTAAGTAATCATATGAATAATTACAAGTTAAAAACACGAACGACAAATGAGACGATTTTTACCCAAAACGCTACTTTAACATGAATTTACAAAAGAACGGGTAATATAAAGTCATAAGTGGACCATATATGATATAATAACAATTAATATGATTCTGTAATAAGTCAATAACATGATTTAAATCATTATACAGGAGGTTCAGACACTTACAAAGCAATTCGGACCTAAGGTAAGGGAAATATCACAATCTCATATTTATCCGAGATTGTTTATTCATAACTATTTACTGGGGTGTATTTTATCATCAAAATCCATGTTTCATCAATATGTAATATTATTTCCATCCACCTACAATTGTTTAAATCCAATTTTACCCTTCGGTGAGTTTTTAGAAAAAGATATGAAAGGAATCTTTTGTCGTTTTTCGTACGAGGTACTTTTTTGACTTTTCTGACAAAAGTACGAGAAGAATGTTTTTTTAACTAATACGGCACGAACGGATTTTTACGGTTTTATAAAGCCTTATTTTCATGAAGATTCCTCCAAAATAATTCATGACTATTTTCAATAATATCTCTTTCTTTTAAAATTGCATGACGTTTTGTGAAAAGAAATTGATTTTGAAGAAGAAAGGATATTTTCCTCAAGAATTCATTTCAAGTGTTTTATCAAAATTATTTTCCATCTAAGATAACATAGGGTTCTGTTTCTATCCCTATTATTACATTTATTTGGTTATGTTGTGATGGAATAATTTTTATGAATTCCTTTATCTTATATGAATTGTTTTATGATGTCACGATGTTTACGAATCCCATTTTTACTACATGGGTTATGAAATGATGTATGATTTATGATTTTGTGGAACACATAAGAATGGTATAATTATGAGATGGGTGGGACCTATATCTCCCTCAAATGCATTGGGTAAAGATTTTATATCTCATGAGATAGACAGGGCTGGAACGGTAGGTTATACCGGTTCAGTGAAACAGGACTGAAACGAGGGTTACTCGATTCAGAAAGGGACATTGTCCACTAAGATAGTCTTGGAAATGAGTCTTGACTAACAAGAAATGATTCTCTATGATTAGGTGTGAATGCCACAAAGTTTCATGTTTTAAGTTATGATTATTGTGATTACATTTCACTTCCATGATTTACCCCATGTTATGAAATTATGATCTCTTTTGCAGGTCAAGATTTCCAAAAGTTATGTGCTTATGTATATGATGTGATTGATATTTCTTTTGTTTACCCTTACTGAGCACTTGAGCTCACCCTTTTATGTTTTCTTTTCCACAGGATATAAAGAAAGGTTTTAGGTATAAAAAAAAGGAAGATCTTTATGGGAGATTTTGAAGATCTTTCACCACGATTAGAAGATTATATTCCGAGTTTCCAAAGACACTAAACTATTACGATACTTGTGTGTGTGTTTTTGTTATGTAATAAGTATTCCGCAAATGTAATGTAATGTCCATGTACGTCAAGCTTCGGGTCTCTACAATATTACCTAAATAAATCCATGGAAATAGTGTTCTATAGAACAGTTCTATTTCAAGAAATTCAAATAAAGAGATGTTGAGAATGTAGGTTGATGGAATTGGCATGCAACCTACTCGATTAGAGATATTATGATTAAGGGATTATCTAACATAGTGAGAATATATATGAGGTGACATGTCGTTACAACATTAACTTCTTTCTCTATGGGTTCCTTATTGTGTTTCTAGATTCTTACCTTGGAATCCCAGTTTCTTCGACTAATTTCATTGAGAAAGGGTCTTAGAGGGTCACACACTAAGTGTATCAAGAACCTCAGTTAAATAATATAGTATTATTTACTATTTAATAAGTCGAATAAATAATATTCCTATACATGGTTTAATAATGATTCTTGTATGATTGATTTCATTTATTCCTCCCCTAGTTATTAGATAAAATAGTGAGAGACTAATAAATATAATATTAATTTGTCTGAATTTTATCAGATAAAGTACTAAAATTTTTATCATCCTATTTTGTAGAAACAACAATAAAATGACATCAAACATATCATTTTCATCCATACATGAGAAGGAAAACCTTATCATCAACACTAATTTGCAAGAATGGAAAAGGTCCATACGTGTCATCCTTCTCCAGGAAAGGAAACTGTATGAGTTGAAAGAACCTTTACCAATTGCACATTGCAATGAGGAAAGTGATGAAGAGATATCTATCAATGAGAAACATATTAATGTTTCTATATATGTTTATTTCATTATGCTATCATCCATTTCCAATAAAAATTCAAAACAATATGAAGAAATGGATGACTATAGCATGATGTCTCACCTTCGGGATATTTGCCAAGTGAAGGAGAGACAAGAGAGGTATGGGATCTTTAATGCTTTGTTCTTGAATATTCTTGGAGAGCTTGTACCAGCTGGGCCTTATGTAGTCAAGCTTATTAGCTACATTGAACACATGGACATCTTAGGGATTAAATTCCTAGATGAGTTGTGTACATATATCATACATTCATCACTGCCCAATACCTTCTCCAACTTTATTATTAATTACAATATGATAAATAATGAGAATATTCTTCTGGAACTTCTTAATTTGATTATCCAAGTGGATATAGACATGGGGAATGAAAAATACATAGTCCTGTGGTGAATAAGAAAAAGAAGAACCAGAAAAAGAGTACCAATATCTATAATAGTCTAAATCTCCCAGATACCATCATTCTAAGAAGAAGAAGATCCAAAAGAAGGGTAAGGAAAAAGTGGTAGTATGTTTTTCATGTGTAATGTCAGGCCACTCAAGGAGAAACTACACCCAGAAGCATGGGGAATCTAAAGTTGTGTTCATTATCAAGATAAATATTTCCATTTCTACACATTGGGTATTAGATGTAACTTATGGTTCTCGCATCTATATACAAATGTAGGAACCGAGTAGACTTCTGAAAATTTCTAGAAGAGAGGTGGATTTGCGAGTTGCCAATAGTGCAACGTCGATATCCATGGACATTCGTGACTACCAAATTTCATTTCAAAAAAATACTGATTTTTGTTTTAAGAGATTGTCCTTATATACCTATAGCTAACAAGATCATAGTTTTTGTGTCATGTTTAGATACAGAGAGTTTTCTTTTAATGTTAGAACTAAAAGATTTTCTTTTATAAGGATAACATATTTTATGATAAAGAACATTTAAATAATGGTCTTTATTTATTAAATTATAGAAAAAAATTGTTGGAAATCAATAAAAAATCATGTTCACTTGACTCGTATAACTCCCAGTTGTGAAACCACCATCATGGCCTTATAAACAAGAAGAGTTTGAAAAAAATCTTTCAATAATGTTATTTAGAATCTTATGAGCTAAAACCACTTTATAAATGTTATTTTTGTTTAGAAGGTAAAACCACGAATCCACCATTTGGTGGATAGGGTAAAAGGTCCACAAATATTATAGGATTGGTACACATTGATGTGTGTGGACCAATTCTAGTAGAAGCTTGAGGTTGACATTCTTAATTCACAACATTTACTGATGAATTGAGTAGATATGGATATGTATACTTAATGAGATATAATTATGAGTCCTTTGAGAAATTCAATGAATTATAGAATGAAGTATAGAATAAACTTGGTAAGAAGATAAAGAATCTTCGATTAGATTGAGGTGTTGAATATCTTAACCAAGAGTTCATTGATTTTATATGGGAGTTTTGGATTCTATCTCAACTCACTCCACCTTATACAACATAATGGAATGGTGTTAGCGAAAGGAGGAACTGTAACTTGTTAGACATGGTAAGGTTGGTGATGAGTCATGCAGATATTTCATTATCCTTTTGGGGATATGCATTACAAAATATGGAATATACATTACACCTAGTACCAACTAATGTATAAAATGGAATTCCCTTCGATTTGTGGAGTGAAAATAAACTCGTTTTATCGTATACACATGTACGAGGATTCCAAGTGTTTGTTAAGGCTTTTTAGGAAATAAACTAGAACCCCAGAGCATGAAGTGTATGTTTACGTGGTATCCCAAGGAAATAAATGGATATTACCTATATAGCCCCTTAGACAAGAAAGTGACTGTCACCAGACATGTTGTCTTTCCTTAGAGTGGGAACATCATAAAAAGGATAGTGGGAGAAAGATTGATTTCAATTAAGTTGATTCTCAAGATACACAAGAGTTTGTATAAGTACAGATTCCATAGTTCCCCATAGAATATGTAGTTACTTAAATACATGTACTATGTAGGAGCTCAAGAGAGGTAAGATAACCAGAGAGATAAGGTTTTCTAGTCACTGAGGGTGGTGACTCATTATTGGTTAACAATAATGAACATCTATCCTACAAGGAGGTAGTATAGAGATCCAAAGATTCAATATGGATAGCAGCTATGAATTCTGAGTGGGATTCCATGTATCAAAACAAATTTTGGATTCTAGTAGATGAACTAGTTTATGCAAATCTTGTTGGATCAAAATGGGTATTCAAGAGGAAACTAGACATGGAACGTAAAGTATATACCTATAAAGAATGTCTTGTGGCTAAAGGGTTCAAATATCATAAAAGAATTTAAAATGATGAAATATTTTCACAAGTTTCCTAATTTAAATCCTTTAGAATCATATTTTATATAGAATATTACCATGACTATGAGATTTAGAAGATAGATTTCAAAATTGTATTCCTTAACAGGATGCTTTAGGAAGATTTTTATATGACACAACTATAAGGGTTTTTAACACCAGGTGATTCCAAAAGGATTTTGAAGTTACAGAGATCCATTTATGGATTGAAGCTAGCATCTAGGTCATGGGAGGTTCAATTTGATGAAGCCATAAAATAATTTGGTTTCATTAAGAATGAATGTGATCCATGTTTTTACAGGAGTTTTAGTGGGAATACAATCATTATACTAGTAGTGTATGTTGACTCCATATTACTTATTGGAAGTGACATACCTCTCATGTAGTTATTAAGGACTGGTTGAGAAAGCCCTTCTCCATGAAGGACTTAGTGAAGCAGCCTACATTCTTGGGATCAAGATCATTTGTGATAGATCCACGAAGTTTCATGGACTAAGTCAATGTACATATATTGACCAGATAATAATGATATTTAGTATTGAACAATCCAAGAGGGGATTGGTTCTAGTGTCACGTGGTTTACATATTTCTACGAAAATGTGTCCTTATACACAACTAGAGAATGAGAGAATGTGTATGATCCCATACATTTTAGTGATAGGATAAATCATGTATTTCATGTTATGTACTAGAATTTACATTTCTTATGAATTGGGAATGGTAGTAAGATATAAAGATGATCTATGAAAACAACAGTGGACAACTATTAGGTCTATACTTAATTATCTAATAAGAACCAAGGATATGTTCCTGGTGTATGGAGGAGACAAGTAGATGGTCATCATGGGTTATACTGATGCTAGTTTTCAAATAGATAAGAATGATCTAAAGATGCAATCAGGATATGTTTTATATCTCGATAGAGGATCTGTGAGTTGTAAGAGATCAAAGTAGCTAGTCATCGCTGATTCTATAGTAGAGTTTGAGTATATAGAGGCTTCTGATGCAGCCACAAAAGTCGTTTGGATTTGGAATTTTATCCATGAGACTGATGTGGTACCTAACAGTAAAGTCCATATCACATTATATTGTGAGAATACTATAGTGGTGACTCTTGAAAAATAGCCAAGGTCACACCAACAGAAAAAGCACATACTCCAGAAGTATAACTTCTTGAGGGGTTTTCATCAAAGGGGTGAAGCTGTAGTGAGCAGAGTACCCATGGAATATAACATGGATGACCCCTTGACTAAAGTTCTCTCTCAATAGAAAGAGTATCATGTGAGAGATAGCAGACTGAAATATGTTAACAATTGTATTTAGTTCAAGTGGGTGTCAGTTGGAATTGGTTCCCTAGAACCAAATTCTTTTTAATTTATGATAAACATGTATTCATTGTATTGAATATTAATTACATACTGATCATATCATGGTTGTTCTTTTTAGTGACATAGTATGTGATAATGTCCTATGAGTAGATATCTCATTAAAAACTCATAGCAGTTCCACACTATTATAAAAACCAGGAAGTGATATAACACTATTCTTGAATATATTATCTATGGATAGATGATATCATTTGAAGGACACAAATGATACATGCTATCAGAGGTGGATACTCATAGGACTTTGAGGAACCTTCTTGCGGTGTATTCCCTTGGAAATATCCTGTAGGTTATTATGATAACGGGACCCACTAGTATGAAATATACATTTACAAGTGTCATTTGGTGTTCCTATATGTGGACATGTGTATGGATCCTTAGAATTTAATAATATTATTAATGATTATTATGAGTCATGTACTTTTATGTATTGATGAAAATAATTATGACATTTTTTCACAGATAGGTAAGATATGTTGGGTGTTTCATGAGTAATATTTCATCAATTAATAATGAGAAAAATTATTTATCCCTTCTGTTCATTAACAAAATTTAATATCATAGTCCCTTTGATGGAAATTATATAGCCTAAATAATTCCATGGCCATGGTTTTCTACAGGAAAGTTCTATTTCCGAAAAGCCAAAGAATGAGATGTCGAGCACATAGGTTGATGTCAATAGCATGCAACTTGCTCGATTAGAGATATTGTGATAAAGGGATTATATTAGAGACTGAGCATCCATATGAGGTGAAATTTCATTACTTCATTAACTTCTTTCTCTATGGGTTCCATGACCCGTTGTTAGATTCTAACCTTGGAATTTAGTCCCCTTCATATAATGACACTGAGAAAGGGGTCTAGAGGGTCACACACTATGTGTATCCAGAATCTAAATTAAATAATATAATATTATTTATTATCAAACAAGTTGAATAAATATTATTCCTGATCATGGTTTAATTATTATTCATGTCTGCTTGATCACATTTATTTTGTCACTAGTTATTCAAGAGAGTATATTTTATGTGTAATATTTAATAAATATTTATTTTCTATTTTGTTAATATAATATTTATTTATTTATTGGTGAATAATGTAGTGATTGTTATTTAATAAAGAAATAGGCATTATTCAAGGCCTAATAAATATTATGGAGGAATGGAGGACTGATTTTAATGGTCCGATGATAAATAACGAATAATGAATATTATTTAATTAAATAGTATTTAATTATAATTCAAAAGTTAATAACATGTCGAGAAATAATAATATTTCTATTATTATTTGACATGGGGTCTTTTAGGATTAAATAAATAATAAGGGTACTTGTGCCATTATTTTATTTTAACCCTAGAAATATAATTACTAAGTTATGATATTTTTTCTCATAATCCAATTCAGTTGTGCACAATGGATTCGGAGAAAACCACTCAAGCCTAGTGAGCTCTATTCTATAATAATGCTCTCTATAAAGGAGCAAAAATACTCTTCCACCAAATCAAGGCGAACTCTTTGGAATATGTTCTTGAGGTGATCAAAGGTGGAAAATGCAAGTTCAAAAATCTTCTATTATAGCACCTAGAGACTCATTATATGATGTATGGAGATTCGTGGAACATGTGTGGATCAATACTAGAGGAAATATATGTTTGGTTTTTATAATGAATTTATGTTGCACTATAGATCTATCTCCAGAAACATCAACAAAATAAATAATTATTTTTAGGTAATTGATTATTAAATTAAATTAATTATAAACAATATGTGTTGACCTCTTCACTCAATGGTTCTGATGTGATTACCCTTGTCTGGTCTCGTTGATCCATTCGGAAGACCACATCCTTTACTATAATAGATCTCATATTGGTTATCAATCATGAAAAAAATCAAATTTGGGCACCCCCCATGCTTCTGCTACACCTAGAACCTATAGTCAAGTCATTCTTCCGAGAGGTGAGAATTCATGGAAATTTAATGATATTGTTTTCCATTTATCCTCAATCTGAGTATTTTCTAACTTGAGATGTTTTCCCATGGTCTATGGATTTTTCACATTATGTTTCCATCTGATGAACTTAAGAGAAGTTAATTCTTAAACCAGGTATGCTATATATTCAGGAGTGAAGTTTTAGTTTCGATCCGTTTGAAATCAAAAACTCATTTTCTCATGTTTGGGTAAAAATATATGGATTAAATTAGATCGTGTGGCATATTAAAATATTATACAGAATTTCTTCTTCAATTGGTGTGCCTATCAAAATGGATAGGGAGAACAAACAAGCTAGGTTTGGGTATTTATCCTAGGTGTTAGTTGTGGTGGATATTAATTCACTACTTATTGAAAAAGTTGTATTGTCCAATCGTGATGATGAATTAATTATCATGCTTGTTTAATAGAAGCTATATGAATTTTGTTCTATTTGCAATAATTTTGGTCATTATAATTTTTACTATAGGAGGGGATTTTATTTGTATTTTTGTCCATTATAAGGGCATGATATGACTCACTATAAGAAGAAAACTAAAAGAGGACCTGGTACTTCTCTTTCTGAAGAGTTTGGATATCCTCAATAGAATATTGGAAAGGTTGATGTCCATGTGAGTCAAGATCTCCTAGAGAACTCAAAAGTCGAAGATGCTTGAGCTCTAGCTAAAACCTCAATTCCATAATAGTCTTCTAATGAAGTAGTTCACTCAGCATATGATGCTGCTACTACCAGTGTGTTATCTAGACTTGTATCTTCCATTCATAAATAGGTACAAATATTGGTTAATGAGCATGTTAGGCTTGGGAAGTATCTAGTGGAAAGAGATTCAGTTTCATTTAAGGGTGGATCTTCCCTGAGAAGAGAAGGCTTGTAGTTTTCTCAGAATGTTGGACCTCTTAAATATATTAAATGAATCTATTATGAATTTTTAGATAACTGGACTGTAAGGAAAGCCTCAGTGGTGGATTACAGTCCTTGTATGTTGGGAGAGGTTAGTATAGGGCCTACCCCAGGACAACTTCATTATGAGGGAAATCATAGCCTTTAACTAAATTCTATTTCTGATTTTGGATAGGTAAAGGAATTTGTGTGGGTTCTAGAATCAGGGAGTTCTTTAGGACCTATTAGAAAATAAGGAAATAATGTTCACCTTATGGATGTATATTTTAATGACTCGTCCTTTGTAGGTTCTCAATTCTGAGAAATAATTAAAGAACATTGGAAACATAACAAGATTGAGGGAGAAATGAAGGATATGGGGGAAGACGACCCATCTTCAAAGAGATCCTTTAGAGAGATTATTGTTAAAGTTAAGGTGAAGGAAGTTGAAGGTTTATCATTGGAATTAATGAAGAAATAAAGACCATGAAAGGATTACTCCCATCCTAAGCCCACTATGATAACTAATTAGACATCTCTTACATATGGGTGGAATCCTCAGGATAGCTACTTCAGTTCATAGGTAGATGACTCTGACTAGGATGAGAAATTTGGTTATTGTAATCATTTGGGATTGATATCTCATGTTTTCTCTATCTTTTTCATTCTGGAATGAGGGAAGAGTTTTCATATCTGAATCTAATTCATCTTCTTTATGCTATTGTTTTTTATTCTATATTAATAAAGAATCTTTGACCTCAACATTCTATTAAAAAAATACAATTATTGATAAATATATTTATTTATAATATAATTATTAATAAATAAATATATAATTAAATAATTAGAAAATTATACTAAATATATTTAAATAATAAATATAAGAAAATAGTATAGTTAAAAGAAAATATCTTGACCTTTTATTAAAAGATGACGGAAAAATATAACAAGGGAACATACGAGGTCTAACATAGAGACTTTCCCTCATTCAAAAAAGTTGTTTAATAACCATAAGATGAAGGATCATTTTCATAGTCATAGTCAAATTCATTTTCAGTTTACCACTCCCACTATGAATTACCTTGGTTGAGAATAATAAGGATCACTGCATTGGACCTTTCCTACTCGAAAGTGAGATTGATCATTGACGCCATGGAAGATGTTCTAGTAGACACATTCCTTAGCAAATTAGAATAATCCTCCCACAACCTTCTTTTTTGTGGGACTAAAGTGAAACCCATAATGTTGATCATCTTTCCCTTTCCATTTATGAAAACATACTTAAAAGAAACATTTCCACCACTACCTAGAGGCAAGATACGAGTGGTGTCCAATAAAACCATTCACTGCTCATTATCACTTCCCTCATCTGAGATATTACCCAATTTACCATAAATTCATAAATAATTGAAAGTATTCTGAATCTCTTGATAATAATCCATTTACAATTGATCATTAGATTTCCTAGACCCATCCTCCTATGGAACATGTCTTGAGAAGTCCACTATCACTGGCTTCATAATGAAACCTTTCCCTTCAGGTTGTGAAGGAGAATCCTTTGGTGCAACACACTCTTTAGAACCTCATTGGTAGACTCATGCAATGCCTCATCAGGTTGATGATTATCATCCCCTGTATGATTCCCATCATATCAAATGCATTGATTAACAAACAAAAAATATTTAAAATTATCAATATAATATTAAATAAAATTATTATATTTATAATTATATAAATATATTTTATTATATAAATATATATTATCACATAAAATTATTTATAATTATATAGAAATATTTTATATATATATAATTATAATTATATATATATATATATAATTATAAATAAATATATATTAAAATAATTATAAAATTATAATAAATATATTTATTATATTTTTTAAAACAAATATATAAAATTATATATATATTTAATTATATAATTATATATAATTATATAATTGTATAAAATTATATAAATATATATGATTATGTATATATATATAATTATATAAAAATATTTACAATTATATTCGAATATATATATATATATATATTTAAAATTATATCTACCAAGACGGCTCAGTCATGGATTTGGAAACCAAACTAATGACCCCAAATTTATTAATAAAAGAAAAACATATAAGGAAGGAAGTAGGTCACTCGAGGAATAAAATGCCCACACACTACTAAAAAATGGGGTTTATCCATCGCCTGGGCTTTAAAAGTGATATTAAAGATCCCCTTTTTTAGTGATAGAAAAATTGCTGTTAAAGGGGGTCATTAACAGTGCCTTTTTTATCACAGTTAAAGGGGTTCTATAACATCACTAAAAAAGCAATGTTAAATGGGTTCCTTTATCAGTGCTTTTAAAATAAGTGTTGATAAATACCCCCCTTTATCAGTTCTATTTAAAAAGTACTCATAAAGGGGGGGCCTATAACACCCCGACCATAGAAGCCCAGATCCTATGCATTATTTTATTACATTGGCATGATTACAAGGAAATAAATTACAAAGGATCGATCAGGTTAGTAGTTTTTGAAATCTAGATTACATAAATGATTCCTATAATACATTGGGAAAATAAAATAAAACATGATATATAATAAAATGAAATAAACTACATGCTTGAATGCTCAATCAAAGATTTATCCTTCATAACCAGGGGAAAGGAAACATATTAAGGGTGATCCAAAATTTTCAATAAGGGTAAATAAGGAAGAATCAATAATTAATTGATGAGAATAATGAACATGGAAAGGTAAAAAACTATTAGTGCATGCCATTAAAATAACTATATTATGAAAAATCAATATGGAAAGGTAAATAACTAAAAAATTCCATTTAATAAATAAATTTATATTAAAATTAATCCATATATATGTTGACCCAAAATATCTTGGATAAATAATAAATGACGCATGAAAATGAAATGCATCCATAGAAATGTCGATTCAAAATCTCATGGATGAATAATAATTGAATATAAATGATAGAAATTATTTATTATTAGACACCATATTTCCTAGGTACATGTTACATTTACCATAAAGACCTTTCACAAGACAGTTTACAATATATTGGGTAAAAACCCATCTAATTTGAAAAATGTTTAGTCTCATGAGACTACTAATGCATCAAGGGGCTATCTATAATAAGTACCAACCCTTGTTGTACCAATAAAAATAATTCCTCATATATTTAATGAAAAATGCTACTTATCAAAATTTTACCATAATGAAAGGAAGATACATATTTATCAATAATTCCCTAGTTAATCAAATAACTGTCAAAGTTAACACCAAATGCAATATGATTTACGATTTAGGTAATAATAATAATATCCATTGTGTGAGAACATGGATATTCAAGGTAATTTAGAATGAAAATTTATTACAATAAAGTTATTGTTTAAGGATAAAGTTAACAATCAAAAATGTAATTTATATTGCAAAGATAATCATTAAGAACTTTTTTGAGGAAAATATTATTAAAATATCCCAAAGTTTCCCATACCACTTGAAAAATTCAAATAATAATTCCCATGAATGAAATTTTTTATACCATAAAGAAAATGATTCATGATGTAATTTTTCAAAAGGGGCATAAGACACACAACAAAAATGAAGTAAGTTGTGTATATGGTGTATGCCTCATAAAAAGAAAATTAGGTCAATAATTCCTTACCTTATCCTTCAATTTTGTTGTGTCGTATTTAGACTCCTGTATAGTGCTTTAAAATATGTTAATAAATAATATCATGAACATACTAATCTTTATAATACCACTAAATTCTTATAATATCTCAATACTCATTTTTTAACAAACTTTCATTTATTTCACTATTTCGAGTGTTAAGGGCCCAGTTTTCTCAAGTAATGTTTAACTTGTTAATTGTTGTTCTCATCAATTATATCATGATTTCATCATATCAAAAATGTAAAAATGAATTAATTATCACATATAATTAGTATATATTTATTTATAATAATATATAATAATTGGATATAGGATATGGAATGCATCGTTTATGGAGACAGTTGCTCGTACGTACGCATAAACTCTAATATCATTTCATTGTCGTACTTTAAAATAATGAAAAGTAAATGATATGTATACTCATGTATATTATAATTAAATTAACATATATATGTAATATATCTCACATATTTTTATTAATATAATTTTTAATATGTTCCATTTATAACGTCAATGAATCACATAGCATTGAGGGGGCGGTAGTCCACACTTCCACAAGCGATGTTATCATATTAACGCAAAATGGAATGTATAGAGGTATGTGTTATAAAAGAATTAAATAAGAATAAAGATATTATAAATATCATATAGGTCATATATATGTAGATTTTATATCATAATGGCCTCCATTATAGGTGGTAAAGGAAAAGTGAACAATCATCATTTTGTGTGGCAACAGTTTCCCGTACACAGAAACAGTTTGTTCATTACCCATTTGATGGATGTGTGTATAATTGTAGGATGAAACATTAGAATAAAAAAATACTAGTATATTTAGGATAAATGTATTATTATAAATTCATATAATAAATTAATTTTAGTGAATGGATAAGTAAATGAAAAAAGAGATCGTTGGAAAATGTTACCTTAAAAACCAGGTAACTCCTTTTGGTTTATACCAAAACGATTCCTTAGGTGGATTACTAAAAAAAGGGAGGGTTATTGTTAGATGTAAGGTATTTTTAGGAGATATTTGGGTAGATATTGGTTGATCCAATGTTTCTTTATAGGTGTGAGGAAGGGGGAGAGGTGGTGTCCTTTTATAAGAGAGGAAAATGACTCACTTGGAATTTTTGAAAAGAAGATAGGTGTACCCACGTTTTCACCAAAAACTATTATTTAAAAACTAAATAAAATAAATAATGGAAGGTTACTAGATGATTTATTTACATTAAATGGATTTTGGACAAGTATATAGGTCATTTTCTCCCTAAAGTTAAAGGTTTAATCCTTTATTAAGTTTAATTTTACCTTAATAATTGCAATTAATTTTAATTACTTTCACTAGTATTTTTGTTAAAAAAACTATGATAAAATTATTATAAATTATTTATCTTGATTATTCAAAATATTGAATCCATTTTTCCAAATTATAATCACAGAATTGGAAAAAATAATTTAAATTTAACACTGGAGATGGGACGATAGTGCAGGGTTTTAATGTAAAAATGTCCAAAAGTTTACTATGTTTTTGTAGTCAATTAGAAACTAAAAATTATTAAAATGAAATAAATTGTATTAATATATAATAATATTATATAATTAAACATTAAAACCAATATAAAACATAATTTATCCTTATAAATAAAATTGTTGAAAAAGCAGTTTTGAACTAAAATTATGTATTTTATAACTTTTCATTAGAAAATGAATCTTCACAGAAAAATACAAAAAATTTACACTAATATATTATTTTTATTTTTATTTGAAACCTGAAGTTTATTTTTATATACTAAATCAATTAATTTTTCAAAATTCATATTTAAAATGGGTTCTCCATTAAAAGGCATAAAATTAAAATTATAAAAATATGGGTTTTTATACGTGAAATTGGGGTTTTTATTAGATTTTTCATATTCAAAATATTGGATGAATATAACAAAATATTTTATTTAGATTATAATATTCATATTACATTAATATCATTTAATAATTGTTATTAATTTAATCTATTAGAGTAATAAAACTTATTGAACATAAAAATAGTTTTCTATAGAAATATTCACTTTATAATCAATTGCTTCTTATATTCATTTCTAATTGATTTGTAACCAATAAATTAATTTAATATTTATATAAACCATAATTTTCATAATATAGTTATTAGTATTCATAACTACTAATTTAACATCTATGTTATATCTTATTATAATAATATTTTAATATAATATTATTGTTCGGTGAAACTCAATCTTGCATGTAATGAAAGCTTTCGAAAAGTGTCACTCTTACGTGTAATGGAAGCTAAATCGATGTTAAATGAATGGTTAAAGATATAATATATAAAATATATTTAAAATAGTAAATATATTTTAAAGTATTAGGTTATTATATTCCCCTATGCGCTCGGTGTCACGACACTATTGAATTTAAGGTTCCTACATAACATTTTTGGGTCGTCACGGGGCCTTTATCAGCGTTAATAAAAAATCATTGAAAAAGGGTATATTAAAAAAAATTATATTTCATTAAAAATAATATATAAATATATAAATATATTTATATTGATTTAAATATAATACAAATTTTTTAATATGTTTTAGATGAGGCTAAATTGGCATTTACACTTAATATATAAGAAATATAGTGGAAATGGATTATAAAATAATTAAAAAATATTAATAATTAATAATTTTTTAATTATTATCAATTAATAGTCATATAATAACAATTTGGAGATAAAAAATCAAAAAATTAATAAAAGATCTAAAATAAGTTCAAAACAAAAGTCAAACTTCAAACGACCATATATTTTGATCTGGGAGTACGTTTGGGCTCTACCACATATCAAACCAGATCTTTTAATGATATTTAACACCTATTAACTTGTGGGAATCCTGATCACACTTTTTGAGGCCAAAAAAGTCCATCAGTCCTTTAAAATTGAGTTTTTAGTCGAGGTACACAAATTTTTTAACATTCGATGGATATTCAACCTCATGTAAGGGGGAATCATTATCTTTTTTTAGTCGTGACTGAATTTATTCCCAGGTATTACATTCATATTGATATTATGGTTTGAATGTTTTACCATTGTTCATGTTGTACTGTTATTTATAATCAAATATATAAATAATAAACTTATTTTTTAAATATTCACACATATAAATTTAATTTTTTTAAATAAATATTTAAACATATTTTCATTTAAAATATATATCTCAATAAATAATCCTGGTCTAAATTAAAACTAATCTCCATTTTATTTAAAATAAAAATGCATGATTATTTATATACCTATATTGTAAGTGTATATATAATCTATGTATATATATATATATTTGTGTGAGTATTTACAAATAGAAATATATTCTAATATATGTATATAAATATTAATATATAATATATGTAAATAAATATATATATACCTATAATTATATTAATAAATGGACACACACATAAAGATATTTATGTATGTATTTACAAACAAAAAAAACATATTTTATATATGTACTTAATGATAATATATATATATATTAATATATGGATAAAAATGAAATTATATATATATATATATATATATCATAAATGGGATACAAAATGATATAGGGGAGGGGAAAAGGCATGTGTATAGAAGTTGGAGGTCTTAGGTTCAAAACATGCTAAAGGTAGGGGCACGTGTGGGAGAGTGGAATTATCTATAACATTAATTGGGGGGAGAGTTCCCAAAAGTGTTGATAAAGGGGGTGGGGAGTACTGATAAAAGGTAAAATGGTTTCAAACAAAAAGAATTATCCCCGTTTATCAATGGGGAATTTATTTTTCATATTTTAGTGCTATTAAAGGTAACCTTTAACACCACTAAAAATAGAGCTGATAAAGGTCCCCTTTATCAATGCTAAGAAAAGGTGTTAATAAAGTCTGCCATTATCATTGTTTTTTAACACTCTTAATGAGGCCTTTATTAGAGGGTTTTTATGAGCACTATTAAAGACAACCCTTTAACATCGCTCACATTATCAATGCTTCTATAGCACTGATAAATACCTTTTACTAGTACTGTTAAAGGAAAAATTTGTACTAGTGACATCAAAAGTAAAGAAGCCAAATGTAGTAATTCAATACCTAAAAGTCACTCTAGATCCCAAATTCCTAGTATATCATCCTTTTCCCATTGGATGTCAATCTTTCCACCATGTCTTCGCCCTTTGTGGGGCCTCATATTCTTTAAACGATGATGATTCAAAGATTTCCTCTGAAGTAAAGAAAATCCTAAATTATCATAATAGATCCAAAAAGTCTATATTTGGATTGGATCAGAACCCATATTCAATGTTTATTTCTAACAACATCCGAACTGTTAAATAGTCATTTAAACCAAATAAATATGGCTCCATCATATAAAAATGACTTCATGTTGTGGAAAAAACCATTCTATCACTTCTTTACTGAGGTCTTTAGTTGACCTTTCACATTCCTGGCCCTCTAGAGGCATGATGTTATAGTTTTCTTTCCTGTGCAATATCACATTCATTATGTGTGGTCTTTACTAAATATAATTATTAATTTTTCATTAGGTCAATATAATGTGGTGGATAATGCCAATCTACATTCTAAAAACCATTAGCACTCCTGCTTTAAGGATTAGTATTTGGATGCTCAACCTTCAGTTGGTCTTTGATCAAGGAAGACTCGCCCATTTCAGATGTTGGGGGGGAGGGTGTATAGGCTTCCATTCTGGATGCACCAAAAACTTCACCTAATTGCGCCCATTTCATTTCACCTATCTTTATATTATCATTATTGAGAAATGATTTTGATAACACTTGGAAAGAAGTAGACCTTCTCCCACCTCAATTTTTATTTTTTATATACATAGAAGATATCACCCCATCATCCCCTTTTATCCTCGTATTGTCACCCTCATTGAAGTTCACATCTTCTAAAAAATCATATCCTTCCATATCATCATAATAGGACTACCCATAGTTTGAGACAAACACATGTGGATCCTTTTTAGAAGGCTCAAAAACCTATAGGTTCTATTCATCACCACCACCAACAAGAATCAGGCCTTTATTGAATGCATTTTCTCCCCTAGCATTGGACATCTACTTGAATAGTAAGTCTCCTTTAGGCTACAAAATGTTCCCTGAAAACTTTCTCACTTCATCATCAATAATACCTACCCAAGATCCAACATGGGCCTACTAAAGATGAATTAGTCCAAAATTGAACATGTCATGATGCGATGAAGGAGATAAACCCACACCTTAGTCATCAGAGTGTTAATCACCCCCTATGCTGGAGAGAACCTACCACTATACATAGTAGTACTTGGATTGACACCTTGTACAAGACTATAGCCAACATGGGATGCCAAAAGATCAGAAAAACCACCTACTACAATTTAAAAAAAGGAAGGTTGTAACCGGACACTATGAGACCAAGGGTCTTGACCAGTTCCAGCAAGTTCACTCTAAGAATCCATGGCTCCCAAGTCTAATTTACCACCCTTAAATAATTTTACACTCACTAGAGTGTTTTCAAGAGTTTAAATTTGTCAATAAAGTGACTCATCTTCTTAAAATTTTTGAACTTCATATTTCTAGTATAATTTCCAATAATATGCAGAATGTTTTCACACATAGAGAAACTTTCAGGAAGCATCAATAGAGTAATTGATATTTAAATTCTAAACTCACCAGCCACTAAAATAACTATTTTAGAAATGGGATAAAGAATATCAACCACAACAAGTGCCCTAGAAAAAAGACCAAACCTTTCCTTACCAGTCTCCTTTTCAAACTTGATATGGATTCCCATGACTATGCTAATGTCTCAAAGGATCTTTGTGTTCCATAAGAACCATGTTTGACCCTTTATCCAGAATCATCCACGAACAATTGTGTTCTTGATCTTTGAGGGGTTGAAGAATGGATCCCAGTCCTGGATCTTAAGAGTGTACTTCTTGAGAGACACAATTATACACCCCATGCCATGGATTATATATTTTCAGAAGGGAAAATGATATGAAATAGTCCACTAACTATAGAGGTTAGGCTCGAATATTCAAAACCTCAAATTTGTAAGATATATTTATAAATCCCTTCAATCTTCCCTGGTCATTCATGAAGAAACAACATAACCTGAGTGATGATCAAGTGTCTAAATTCCCTTATTAGATCTTTCAAAATCACATTGTCAGCCTCAAATAAGGTGAGGGTTCCATTTTTGGTAACCTTTATTGACTAATTCTTGACATCAGAGAATAGTCGGCCATTCTCAGCTTTCCCAATCACGGTTTGGGATTCCTCTCTTATGTGAGTGACTTTCAATTTAGGGCTTCCAAAAATTGGATCCTCCATATTCAATGAAATTTCATATTCTTTCTAATTTGGATTATAGAAAAACACATCCCTCAAATCAAATTGCATTCCTTAGTGAAGACCATCGCGATTTAGATCTAGACTCCATGAGGAGATAGAAGGAGAAGCTCCTTAATTTTTCCCATCTCCAATTCTAAAATTATATATAGTTTATTTATTTATGATTACATGCATTTAAAAATTTTAATTATATTAACTATATTATTAAATATTTATTAGTGTTTTTCTTGCATCGATAAAGAGTGATTTTAACAACATTTTTTAGTTTATAACTAATAAAATCCTGATTTATCACTTCTTTTTTGGTAGTAATGATAAAACAAATCTGCCGATTTATAAATTTAACCCTAACCAACCATAATTTAGCCATTCCTTTAAGATATTATGGATGTGAAACATCACCACTGCAATCTCTCTCTGCCGCTCTCCCTCCCAGCCACCATGCTCCATCACCTTTCCCCCTACCTCATTTCCCTCCCTCCTTCATGTGTTTCCTCTCCCCACTTTGTCGTCATCACCGTCGTTGTCCCTCGCTACTGTCGTCTCCACTACTCTCCCCCCTTTCCTCCACGCACGTTGTCACTCTCTATCACCACCACACACTCTCCCTTTCTCTCCTCCACTCTCTCTATGACAAATTTACATTCTATATTAAATGTTTTAACATTTTTAGTTTTTTATTTGGGTATTTTTAATTTTTTTCCCAAATTATTTGATCGCAATGTCCCTTCCCTCATGCACTTGGAAGAATTGTGAAAATTTATGTGATTGACAATTGTCAAACGTGACATTTCACCACTAACAATTATTTATCACCCAAAATTTTCACCCTCATTCTACAGAATTTCTGGGAACATCTACCGTGACATATGTTTTTAATATACAATTATATATATTTTTTAATTTTATGTTAATGAATTTTGGTGCATCATCATGTTTCCGATTGTATTCTCCTTGAATTAGCCAAGTGCAGGTGAACTAAAAAATTGTTTTATTATGTTTTCCAACTTATTTATATTCCGCCTAAAATAATCAGTGTGTGAGGGTTAAGAATCATTGAATCATATGTTAAAATGGATAAAGAATAGAGATGATTACAGATAATGTCATCAATATCTAAAAAATAACTAACGGGTACTAATAATGAATTTAATATCATCATGGGCAATGAGAGTTTATATAAAAAGTGATTAATTTGGAAAAGTTACATACCTTAATTCACCCCCACTTATGGTATATTTTCATTTAATCCCTTTTAAAGAATAATAATAAGAAGAAGAAGAATTTATATAAGAATTTTTCTATATTAGAAATTAATTTTAGTTTATTTTCTATATAAATTAGAATAAAATTAATATTATAGAGATGTATGCATTTATTTTACTTATTAAAAACTTAGCCATCCATGTACTTTGGTTCTTCAAACACACACACACATACGTGACAAATTTTTATGTATAATGCAACTAATATCATATATATTGATATATAATTAGTAATTATTAATATTTATTTAAAAATATTAATTAATATAATAATTTTTAGATATTAGTAATTAATTTATGTTTATTATATATATAAATTATAATAAACATAATATTATATGCATTGTATATAATTAGATATACACACGTATGTGTTAAATTTATTTATCACACACACACACATCTATAGGTGAATAATGATGATCATATATATATATAAGTAACTGAAAAAAATTAAAAATTAAATATTTAAATGAATATATAAAATGAACTTATATTGAGAATTTTGGTAATTTAATTTTTAAAAATAATATATATTATTATAATACTTAAATTTTTACTTAAAATTTAATAATTATAGTATATTTTAAATGATTTTTACATATACATATAATTATTTATGAATACAATCATAAATTAATAAAATTAAAGGCATACTTTAAAAAATAATTATTAATTTATATTAAAAATAATACTTTTAAATGTAATTATTAATTAATAATATATTTTTATAAAATAAATACAATTTATAAATATATATTTATAAATAATATAAATATATATATTATAAATTTTAAATTTATTTAAATATAAATTTTAAAATTATTCCTTTTAATTTTAAATTTTTATAATTTATAATATATTGTAAAAAATATTTATACATTTATATTTTTTATTTAAATAAATTTTTGGATTATGTAAATGATTTTAATGAATACGTGAAATCACTTTTGTTTATTCAATTTTCTAAATTTTAAAATTTGTATTAATATATTTGTCTTAGTTTAAAGTTAATATAATTTTGTTTTCTTGAAAATTAAATGGCATTTTAAAATCAATGTATGTGATCACTTATGATCCTTTACTTCCCCTCGAAAATCTTTTTTTAAAGAACATATGTTGATCACCTCTAGGTTGGGTTTTGATAGGGGAGTAGTCTCTCTTGGGACCCAAATTAGTGTAAGAGATGGTATAGTATGTTCATATAATATAGAAAAGATTAATGATAACACACATTAGTAAAATCATAACCATAAATAAACTAATTTATGTCATTAAAATCATAACCATTAATAATATTACCATACACTAATATTTTAATGATAAGATAAACTTTTTATATGAAATGATTTTTACTATTTATTTATTTTTTTAAATATTATTATTACTTAATCAAATAGGATGGATATGAATCAAAAATGCATGGAATCTAATCATATGAAAAAAGAATAAAAGGATGGGGTGAAAGAGTTCATGGAGTTTGCAAAAGATCAGTTGTATGACCCTGCTCAAATCCTTTATCTGTGTTTACACAGTTGTTATTCAAGATTAATTAGTCCAGGGGAATTGAAAGAACACTTGATCTATCACAAAATAGATCAATGTTATAAATTTTGAATTAAACATTGGAAAAAACATAATGTATCTAGTGACTAGGTTATGATTAAATTTTATTGATGAACTGATACAATTACAAGTGTGGACAATGATGAAGATCATGTCAAGGTTGTGATTATAGGTGTCAACAATGATGAAGATCATATTGAGGTAATGTTATTGACAGTTGAAGATGAACTTTGTGATTGTTGAAAATTGTTTGAGTAGTTAAAGAGTTGGGAAAAGATCACATTTTATGTTGGTTGTACAATGTATATAGCATTGTCAGCCATACTGAATCTATATAATATAAAATCTAGAAATGTATGAAGTGACACCAGTTTTACTAAACTACTTTCTCTCTTGAGTGATACGATCCCAAAAGCTAATGATCTTACCTGCTTAACATATCATGCTAAAATAATGATATTTTTAATGGGTATGATCTCTAAAAGAATACATGTGTTTCCAAATGTCCTTATACTATTTAATAAGGACAAAAAATAACATAAAAATTTACCAATGTTTGGTTCTTCTTAATACAATAATGATGAATTGAGTCCTACAAAAGTTGAATGGTACATACCAATAATTACAAGGTTTAGGAAACTATATGGAAGTGAGGAGACTTCAAGATAATTTATGTGACATATAGATACAATAAATAAAGATGGGAAACATTGTCACTCAGAAGACTCACCTCAGTGGAAGAGAAATAATCATAAGTATCCTGTATTTGAAAATGATCCAAGAAACATTAAACTTGTGATATCTAAAGATGGTGTGAATTATTATTTTGTGATATCTACTGATATTGATGATTATTTGGATCTATTGATCGAAAATTTTAAATTGTTGTGGGATTCACTTTTTATGTTGTGTGATGCTTATAGAAATGAATATTTCAAACTATGATCCATGTTCTATAGGATGATAAATGAATTTCCATCTTATCAAAATTTGTTAGGATATTGCAATAAAGAAACTCAAGGGTGTCCCATTTGTGAACAAGATACATAATTAATTAGGTTGAAACATTCATTTAAGAGTGTTTTTATATGAAATCATAGATTTCTACACCCAATGACATATGTTCAAGTATTTTATGATCTAGATACTACAATCCAAAAGTGTTCAATTATTCTATTATCGACCAAAACTACTAAAGGGTAAAATATCAATTGAACTTAGGATAACCCTTTCCTTGGGACATCTTAATCATTTCATAATGGTCTTAATGTAGACGATTTCTTGTATGTTAGAGGATACCACAATGAAGGTATTTGGATATTCTACAAGGTGGTAAAATACCTTCAAACATTTAAAAAAGAAAGATCAATAATCAGGTTATATATATATTTTTTTTATATACATTGTGTTACCTCATATTATTATTGGTTCACAACTGCATTTATTTAATCTAAATTAAATGTTCATCCAGCTCTAAAAATAATGACTTCTATAAATATTGATGCTTCTAGTCATTAGGAACAATAAGTATCTAAAAGTGTTGGTGCTCCAAAAGAATAGTAACAACAACCTTTTAAATATGCAGATGCTACCAATATTGAGAAACAATATATTGACAATGTTGAAGATAATTAAATGGAAGAAGTTGAATAAACTATGTCCTAAAAAAATTAGGGCCCTATCATGAAGGTGTTATAAAAAATTATTGAGGTGAGAAATAGTGGAATCAAATTTGATGTCGGATGGAATGCACTCTGTTAGCCTATTAACCCCAATAAGTCCATGTTCAATAGTTATATTTGGCTCACCACTCCCATGCACACACCGATTGTTGTAGTTTTTTGGCATAGTGTCGTGCCTACAATTAAAACATTGAATTTTGAAGATATTAGGGTAACATTATGATATACATTATTTATTTTACTAACAAATAAAATAAATAAAATTAACCATAAATTAAATTTGTATTGATCCTCACTGGAAAGGCTCACATATGATTTCACACAATTATTACAAATTTTCACTTCAAATTTGAATAAGTTATAGTAATCCTACACCCACCACAAATGTATGAACACCTAATAAACCAACAAGTGTGCGGTGCATTTATTGGTCATTATGAGGAGGCATCTTTTCAAGTACATTGTGACTGGTAATACATTTATTAACAACAAATGTATTAATAAATTTGATTAAGAATTGTTAATTTAAGAAAAAATAATTGAGTGTTGAAAATAATCAACATGTAGCAAAACCAATGTATTCCAACCATAAATCAAGGATGGGGTACACTTCTCTTAAAAACAATTTGTACAAATTTTAAATCTACCATAATACTTTTATGTGATATAAAATAACAACATAATTATGTTCCTATGATTATGTGCATATCGAGGAATTGAAATCCAAATCCACTTCAATCCCACACCACGTGTTATGGAAGGAGACATATGTAAATAAATAACAGATACTAATAGACGAAAACACAAAAAAAAGTGTGGGAAACATGTGTAATTTTGAAATAATAAATATTTGTTTTCTTTAAATCATTATTATATAATAATGATTACTTATTTTCCTATGTTATTTTATCCAAATTATCATAAGAATCATCATTATCTATACCCAATGAACAACCTCTATTAGCAACCTTGAAGTGGATAGAACAATATGGTTGCGTCAGAGGTGTGGGTTTTGTGGTGTCACCCAAACATATTTTGAGAAAAAATGAATATGGGGATAAAGATATGAAAATGGATTTTTCATAGGCATGATAAGATTCTATATAATAAAAAACATATTTTGAATATGCAGATTTTAGAAAATGTTATGGGAAGGAATGTCATGACCCGACCCAAGCTTGGGCTCGAGTCACAACATCCCCACTCCCACCTCCATAGGCTAGAGGCTGGTGAATAACACCGAAAGAATAACTAAAATAGGGAGGTATTTTCCTATGTTCCTATACACCTATACACATCCATCTTGATTTTTAAGTGTAGATTAATTGAAATTAAAAGTTGAAAATACTTGGGAAACAACAATGCATGTAAAACGTCTAGACATTACAAGAGTACGGTATTGTAAACTGAAAAGTAAATGGGAAAAATAAATATTCAACTAGAAATATGTCCCGAATTGAAAATCATGGAACGTAAAATTTTGAGAGATCCCATATCTTGATCCCCAAGCTATTTCCACCATATGTGGTCTAAAGTACCACGTATCCCTAAGCTCATTGGAAGTCACTACCGACCTATTTGTTATCTACATAAGACACAACACATGCATACAAATCCCATGTACAGGTGAGTATGTACATACCCAGTAGGATGCCCCAAAAAATGAAGGGAATTAGTAAGAGATACAATATAAATAGAAAGAATTTAGATAACAAATAAAAAGTAGGATACAGTGAAAGACCATAGTTCAACCCAAAACAAGAGTGGAATTAACCTCATCCAGACAAAAGAGGATTAACATGGTGTGTATATGAATAAAACATTGATTATTTTCCACATATAGTAGGAGAGTAAAATCATCCAACTATAAGAAGATAAACACATAAATCATGTGGAATACCCCATGCATCTTTGCATATTTCAGAAAGAGACTAATAAAATAAAAAGGTATAGATATAGAAGGTATATATATATATATATGTGTGCATAGTCAATGAAGACCAAACTATAGAGTAAGGGAATCTCAATCTCACCAATAAATCCAAGAAGAAGAGTCTCTAATAGTAACAAAATCCCATCAATAATGCACAACATTTCATGTGTTTTTTCAAAAGTAACTATTTGAAGGCCCACTCATTGTCACTATGACACATAATTGAGGGGCCACAATATCTATGTAGAGGACCCAAACCCTAGTGTGTCAGGGGTTACACTCTTAAAATATCTATATAAGACCCATTCCCAATGCTCATGGGGGTTCCACTCTAGTGTCACAAGGACCCACGCCCAATCTGATATGTGGTTCCACTCAGTTGGTAGAGGACCCACAAAAAAGATTACTGGGGTTATACTCTATAGGCTAAGGAGCCATGCCCTGGTGTGATAGGGGGTCCCACTATGGTCATCGAGGACCCATAAACTATCTAATAGGGGGTCCCACTTAGCAAGTAGATGTAGAGGACCCACACCCATGCTGATGGGGGGTTCCACTCTATAGGTAGAGGATATATTCCCTGGTGTTCTGGGGGTTTCACTCTAGTCATAGTGGACCCATGCCCTATCTTATAGGGGGGTTCCACTCGGTATATAGCTATAGATTCCATGTGCCCAAGATGATCAAGGGTTTCACTCTATAGGTTGAGGAGCCACACCAAGGTGTGACAGGGGGTTCCACTCTATAGGTTGAGGACCCAATTTATGGGGTGATAGGGGGTTCCACTATAGTTGTCTAGGTCCCACACCCTATCCAATAGGAGGTTCCACTCAGTATGTAGCTGTATAAGACCCACACATAAGCAGATGGGGGGTTCAACTCTATAGGATGCCTCTGGTGATACTGTCTAACCACTGCCATTGTCAAGAAGTTCCTGACCAAGCACCATGCACTTAAAATTCCACATCATATCCCAAAAACCAAAATCGAAGGAACCCTCATGTTCTATATGAAAAAAACTGAGGATACCCTACTCATGGTCCAAAATTCGAGTTCAAATGAAGGAGATATGAATGGTTAATGTTTCCTCAAAAAGATCCAAGAGGTACACATTATGTGAGGGGATCCACATTCCATGTGGTCCCACTCCTTCACCTGGACATGTCCCTAGAGGTACACAGTTCATCAATCATGTAAGTACACATGGTGTTTAGGGGATTTACACGACATCCTCATGCCACTTGGGGTCCCTACCATGTGCTTGGCTATGTATCCACCCCATGTCCATGTACCTTAAATTGTGTTCATGTACTTTGGTACACAACCTTGCGCCTGTCCATGTACTCCCACATAGTGTCCTACCCATCTATTCTACCATGCATCTCGTCCACTTGGGGTTGTCGTATATATCATGTAGGAGGTCTTCACAGTGTTCCATCTTTATAAATTCCCAAAACACTAGCCGCCACAACCAAGGGGCAACATGATGTTTGTTCATCATAGTACACAGTGAGTAGTTTGGATTATTCTAGATATCTAGATCCATGATGCACACATGAAATATGGGATTTCCACTTCAATTCTATAACTATCTACACCCGATATTAGTGGATCTATCATTTTTTGGATGATTATGTCCCTCTTGTGGCTGAAAACCCAATTTCCAAAGCCCCGTACATGTCACCTCAAACCACACATGCTCCAGATTCTTCCATCAATGATGATTTGATCTCCGATTGTAAAAAAAATCTTACACATAAAGAAAAAAACCCAAATATATCCTTTTTTAATCTATCCATGCCTTTTTCATCGATTCATCATGATTCCAGGGGTCCGATCAGGCTCGGTACTACTCGACAACGTCAAACTGAGACCGTAGGGTCCTACCAGTGAAGAATGTGAAGATAAAGGGGGATAAAATCTCATGAATATATGTTTAACCATCATTGGATAATAATTATTTCAAAAAAATCAATAATAGGTAAAACCAAGTCAGAAAAAAATGAAAACCAATTTAATCGATACATAAGAGTATGCTTAGGATCTGCAGTTGGTGCAGATCAATAGATGGGATTGATCATTTAAAACAATTCAATCACAAAGGGAATAAACCTACAATTGAAGAGTCCTACCTAGATATTGGATCATTCATCATCAAAAAACACACTCATCAATGATCTAAGGAATTCATTGTGTTTCTTACATCCTAATTTGCTCCAATCCAGAGATTCATCGTTTTCCAATGTGATTATCCCTCAGAAGGAAGGAGAAGCTCTTAGTGATCCTAGGATCATGAGGCTAACCTCGAACAATTATCTGTGGATGTACACTTATATATATTTTTGTTAGGTTAAATAAATAAATTAAATAAATAAATAAATTCATTTATCCATTGAACATACCGCCAACGGGTGATATGTATGAATGCCCCATGCTGACCTAATTTAGGTTGCTCCTAGGGTAAAAAACACATTCTAGACTCAATCACGGTCTCAAATTTTCTAATCAAGATTATGTTTAAGAGTTATCTAATTTTATTTATGGAGCAATTTCCATATAAAATAAAATATATTTAATATTTTTATTAAATTAATCCTCAGTACACTGGGCCTTGGAATCACATTCCCTATCAACTTATAGATCTGTAAATATATATAGAAATATTCTTAAGTCTAATAAGGAAAAAATAAGTCTCTAAATCATTTCCTCCTTTAGAATTTTTATCCTCGATAATAAAAAGTAAACAAAAAATGTTGGATACCGAGCCCACATCTGGATCTCCCACTCCCATGAACTGTCCTACACATTTTTATGCTAACACACCACACTGACCAAGGATATGGTCCATCAATGCAGGGTTCTCTCCAATCAATCCTCAGTCACCACTAGGTGCTCCGTAGACGTGGATCCATCCTCAATATCTTCCTCACCCCAGTTGATGATGTGCATAGGGTCATTCACATATCCCCTCAGTTGTGAGACATGAAAGACATCATGCACCCACTCTAGCTGTGGGGGTAGGGAAAGATAGTTAGCAACCTCACCCACCCTTTGAACAATCTCGAACAGCCTGATAAAACTTAGAGATAATATTCCTCCTGAAATGAACCTCCACAATCCTTATCATGGGGAGACTGTCCGGAAATCATGGTATCCCTTTTTGAACTCCAAGGGAATATGGCTATGATCTTTATAAGATTTCTACCTTCTTGGAGATATCCTTATCCATTAGCGAGTGACCTAGACCTTCTCAGTCATTTCCTACACTAACTCTGGACCCATAATATATGTATCACTGATATCCTTCTAGCACAAGGGTGACCTATAGGTTCTGTCATATAGGGCCTCAAAAGCATCCATACTGATGGTAAATTGGAATCTATTGTTTCACACAAACTCTAACAATGGAAAGTGATCCTCCCAAAACCGACCAAAGTCTAACACACAAGACCTCATAATATCCTCCAACACTTGGATAGTGTGGTTAGTCTGCAAATTTTTATAGGGGAGAAAGGCATCAATAATCTTCATTTGGGTCCCAAATTCCTCCTATAGGCCTCTCTAAAATCATTACATAAACCATGTGTCATGATTAGAGATAATTATTGAGGAAACCCTATTATGGAAAATGATCTACCCTATGTACAACTACCCCGAACTATAATCCCTAAAAGAAAAGATGCTTTCCAACTTCATGAGTCAGTCAAATATCAACCAGATAACATCATGGACCTTATCTATGTGTGGAAACCCTATCACAAATTCTAGGGATATTTCATCCCACTTCCACTATGCGATCTCAAGGGGCAACAAAAAACCTGTCAGAACATGGTGCCCAACCTTCACCTGTTGACAAGTGATGCATCAAGAGAAAAACATGGAAACACTATATCACATTATAGACCACCAAAAATACTGTTGAAGGTATCTATAAATCTTCACCACACTAGGATGTATAGATGGGGAAAGTGTGGAAATCCCATATAACTTCCTCTCACAGCGTGTCTGGAACTTCCATTCATCCCTGAAAAAAAGATGACATAATTCCCTCCTTTAGAATATCCATATAGTGAATTCCCCATGGATATCTAGTCACTTAATACCTCATAGATAATGTCTCCCAACTAGAACTCTCTCACATAATGGATAATTTAAGGAGTCAACACCATCCACAACATAATATTTATACCCTCATGCTCCCCTTGGTTCAATTATAGGGAGACCAAATACTATGAAGCCGCTTACATAAAGGGATCCTAGTAATTCCTTTATAGGGAATATTCTACTAAATTTCCCTTACATGTAGTATAGACTATCTTGAAGTCATTGTCATATAGGAATTCCAGATAATGCCATTGTCTCAGGTTCAAGTATCCTTGTGTGAAGATATACCTAAAACTATTATGGTTTAACTAAACCTCAAAGTGCTCTCCTAGAAGGTAGTGCCACAACATCCTCAGGGTGAATACTACTGCCACTAGCTCAAGGTCAGGAGTTGTGCAATTATTCTCATGGGGACTCAACTACCTTGACCCATATGTGATAACTTCCTGACACTTCATCAACACATAACTAAGCCCATATCCCAAGGCATCGCAATACAATTTGTACTCCATGCCCTCCTCTAGTAGTCTCAACATATGAGTACTCATCATTCATAGCCTCAACTCTTTATAGGCCCTCTGGAACAGCTCAGAATAGGTAAAAAATTTCATTTTCGCATCAAGGTGGTCGAAGGGGATGAAATCCTTGAGAAGTATGCCACAAACCTCCTATAGTACCCTACCAAACCAATAAAGATCCATACCTATAACACACTCTTGGGTGGCTCCCAAGAAAGTAATCTAATGAACTTCACTGGGTCCACAGCTAAACAATGCTCAATGTTGACATGCCAAAAAAAGTGAACCTCATGAATCCAGAACTAGAGCATCAAGGGCTTCCCATAAATCTACGTTTATTGAAGGAAATCTTGAACCAACCTCATGTTCTTGGAATATCCCCTCTTCCAATGTAGAGTAGATGAGTATGTGGTCGATGAAGGAAACCAAAAATTGGTCCATGTACAGCTAGAATACATGGTTTGTCAAATCCATATACAAGGTGGGGGATTTCTTCTTAGAAAAGGGAATCACCAGGAACTCATATTGTCCATAACGATATCAAAATGCTATATTTGGAATATTAGCCTTATGAACCCTCTACTGGTCATATATGCACTGAAGATCTATCTTTGAGAACCATCTCAGAACTTTCATTGGGTCATAGAGTTTATCAATACTTGGAAAAACATACTTATTATTTATTCTCTTTTGGTTTATATGACGATAATATATGAAAATATGCAATCTCTCGCCTGTCTTTTTCACAAACAACACTAGATCTTAGGAGGTGAAAACAATGGGTATGATGAAACCCTTATCTTGAAGGTTTCCTAACCAAAACCACAGTTCTTGAAGCTTGGTAGGGTCTAGTTGATATTTTGTAGAAGATATTAGAGGATTCATGAGAAGGAAGTTGATGCAAAACTTCATCTACCTCCTTGGTGGTTGTCCAAGAATGTCCGTGGGGAAGACGTCTATATAATTTTCCACAACTAACGGAATCCAAATGCTTTAATAGCCTTCTTCACCAAGGTATATACTCAGTAACTGATGGGTGATGGGTTGTAGCTTCTTACTCATAGCACTCACTTGTCCCACCATGAAATCTCTATTTCCTATAAAGGTGAATCTCACCCCATCAATCCGAAGACATTTTACTCATCTATGGTGAAATTAAATTTAGGCTCAAACCCTGGAAAACCAATCCATAACCAAGATGATGTAAAAGGGTTCAATTATGAATCAAAAAAGTTCCCATGTGAGCCTCTATCCACTAAGAGATAGCTCGTACAACTGATAGATAAAAGATACAGAATAAGGGTTCCCATTAAGGACACCAAGACTACGATACCGGGATACCATCTCAAGTGGGAGATGTATCTCTTAGAATTGAAGTATAGAGATGATGTAATGACTAGAACCTGTGTCTAGTAATACTAAAGAAAGAGTATAAAAAAATATCATTCCATGAATCATCTCATATGTTATATGGTCATAAGCCTCCAAATGATGTAGCTATCTGTGACCCCAACCGCCAGCTCCCTAAGCCTGACATGGGGTTACTAGGGGTGGTGGTGGAAGGATCTCATAGAATATTCCACCACCGATAGATCCTCATGCTTCTATTCTAGCTCCACCTCTTTAGGGACCACCCTACCCTCACCTGGGAGATCCCTGATCACAGTGATGCCTCTATGTGGAAAACTATCAGCTATCTCCCAATGCTGCTTAGCATGTATGGTCAGATGGTATATTTCTATGTGAAATCACCCATCACAATCATAGAACTAAAACTCTTTAGTATTCCCTCTTTCTTTACACTTCCCTAGACCACATGATCGAGTCTGATCATGGGGATGTATCCTATGTCAAGATCATGTCGTGTAACATCTACTGGCTGCAATAGATGACTCAATCCTATTACCCCATTACAATTTCTTAATGTCTAGAATCCCTTTGAGAGAAATATCTATATCATAGGTTCTCATTGCAGAACCCTGACATAGGCATTGATGCACAAGGGAACCATGCTGACATGAATGTCACTCCCGAGTCCCTGATCAAACATATGTTCTCAGAAGTAATCATTCGAGATCATGTCAAGGGAGTACTAGGTAAGGTGTGTGAACCTCACTGCATACTCAGCCACTATCATTCCTTCCTACAACAACTCCATAAGCTCTTGAATCCAAACTTAGTGAAATATGGAAGGGTATTACTCCTCATATGATAGATTCTATAATTCAGGCCATGAGATTGTCGACTCATCGTGCATCTGGGTAACAATACTCCACATATTCCCAACTTTTCTATGGAAATTACTAGATGCTCGTGAAACCACCTGATCCATCAATGTCTGGATGAGCTTGAAGACACATACCACTGACTCTATCCAATCTTATACTGCCTAAGGATCTGGATCACCATATAACCTCTACGTCCTCTCATGCTGGATCTCATGGAGTGAGATGAAACAATGTGCATCCTAATCCTGCTTTATAGTTATAATTTACTACTCAACAGTGGGTGGTGCTTCTACCTAGAAACCTATAGAAATAATCTCATAGGATAGACCCTAAACTGAGGTGTCATTCCTCATTGGATTTTCATCACGATCTAAAACTGGTATCCTAGCTAGATTTTGTCATGGAGGGATCTTAAAATTTAATCAAGACGTACCATGGTCAAATGAGAATATATATATATATATAAGAAATGGGGGGGGAGACTAAGTAAGTATAGTCAATGAATCAATACTATATGATGCATGTACCTTTTATCCCAGAACCCACAGTCTCGGTATGCCGAGTTGACAAGAAGGTACTCAAAGTCCAGGTGAATGGATACATCAACCACCCACACCATCACTAGATTCTCGGTCCTGTGAGCCTCAATCGAGAAACTTTGACAATGCTTCCATAATCCAAACCAAATCATTTTAAGGGGACTACTCCAAATATTATACGAATGATTGAACCACATCTGATACCAATATTTCATTGCCACATTCAAGCCTGGGATAATGAGAAAACTACCCTAAGACCACCTTCATAGGCTAGGGGGTGGAGAACAGTTCTGAAGGAATAACTAAATTGGGGTGGCATTTTCCTAAGTACCTATATGCACAAACACATCTATCTTGATGTAGAATTGAATAGAGAGTAAATTTAAAAGATGAAAAGTACTAGTGAAACGACCATGCATGTAAAACCTCCAGACAATACAAGAGTATTGTAGTGTAAGCTGAAAAGTAAAGGGGAAAAAATACATACCCAATAAGAAATATGTCCCAAACTGAAAGAATTGGAAAATTAAAATGCTAAGAGTTCCCAACATTGGATCTCTAAGCTATGAAAACTATATACGTTTCAATGTACCAGGTATACCTACACTCCTTTGAAGTCACCACCGACCTATCCACCATATTCATAAGACACGACACATGTAGGATAATTACATGCATGGTGAGTGTATAAATACCTAGTAGGATGCTCTGAAAGATGATGAGGTTGAATTAAGAGACACAATAGTAAAAGAAAGACTGTATATAGAAAACAAAAAGTAGGATACATTGAAAGAGAATCTCTCAACCTAAACCAAGAGTGTAAGTAACCTCATCCAAACACAAGGGGCTCAACAAAGTGTGTAAATGAACCACATATCAAGTATTTTTCACTTATAGTAGGAGAGTAAAATCATCTAACCATGAGAATCTAAACATATGAATCATGTGGAATACCCTATGCATCTTCACATCTTAGGAAAATAGGGTAACCAAATTCAAAGGTATGGATACAGAAGGTATATATATATATATATATATTCTTAGTCAAATAATTACAAAAGAGAGAGTAAGGGTACTTAAATCTCACAGATAAGTCTATGATGAAGAGACACCAACAATTCTAAAATTACATTAATGATACCAATATCTCACGCCTTTTACTAGAAGTAACTGTGTGAGGTCCCACATCTCATCACTATGCCACATAGTCGAGGGTCCAAAATCTCTATGTATAGGATCCATTCCCTAGTGCTTTAGGGGGTTCGACATAGTAAATATTCGTAGAGGACCCATTCCCAATACTGATGGGGGGTTCCACTCTAGTGCCATGAGGACCCACACCCTATCTAATAGGGGGTTCTACTCGGTAGGTAGAGGACCTTCGCCCAAGATAATGGGGGGTTCCACTCAATAGGGTGAGGACCAATGCATTGGTGCAACAGATGGGTTCCACTCTAGCCATTGAGGACTCGTGTGCTATCCAAAAGGGAGGTTCAACTCTGTAAGTAGCTATCGAGGATCTGAATGCATGATTATGGGGGGATACACTCTATATTTCAAGGACCCATACCTCAGTGTGATAGGGGTTCCAATATATTCATCAAGGAACCACACCCTATCTGATAGGGGGGTTCCACTCGATAAGTATTTATAGAGGACCTACACCCAAGATGATGGGGGATTCCAATATAGAGGCCGAGGACCAATTTCCTAGTGTGACAGGGGGTTCCACTCATGTCATCGAGGATATATTACCTATCTAATAGGGGTTTTACACTTGATAATTAGTTGTTGCAGAATCATGGCCAAGATGATAGGGAATTAAACTCTATAAGAAGCCTCTAGTGATCCCACCTGATAACTGCCATCATCGAGCACCACTTAACCAAGATACATTGCCAAATCCTTCCACACCCTATCAAAAAATCCAAACCTGAGGGCACCATATAATTATTTGTGAAAACAACTCAAGGTAGGCCACTCGTGGGCCAAAATATGAGTTCAAAATAAGGATATACTGTAGGTTGAAGTTTCCTCATAATGATCCAAGGGGTACATTGCATGTGAGGGGACCCACATGGTGTTGTGTCCCACTCATTCACCTGGCCATGTCCCTGGAGGCACATAGTTCTCTAACTATGTAAGTATGCATGGAGTGTTGAGGATAGAGATGGCATGGTCATGCCACATGGGGTACCTCCCATGTACTTGGTCATGTACCTGTATCCACCCAGTGTACATGTACTTTACCCACTACTGGAAATATACTATATCCCAACGGTTCTGAACCGTTGGGAAAGCCCCTCAAACCGTTGGGAAAGGTTTTCCCAACGGTTATGAGAACCGTTGGGAAGTAAGCCGTTGGGAAAAGGTTTTCCCAACGGTTTACTTGAAACCGTTGCAATAGGCCCATAGAAATTTAGTTTTTCCCAACGGTTCTCACAAACCGTTGGGAAAACTCAAATGCCACACATTTTCCCAACGGTTCCAAACCGTTGGGATATACCATGTGGAACAATTTCCCAACGGTTTTAAACCGTTGGGAATTGGTGAAGTCTTTCCCAACGGTTTAGAACCGTTGGGAAAAGACATGCTAGAAACTTATATGCCAACGGTTTGAAACCGTTGGCATACCCTATGCTGCAAATTGCAGCACCCTGCAATTTGCACAACCCCTGTCTATCACCACCGGTCATCAGGCCTCATTTTCACCTCATTTTCACCTCATTTTCACCTCATTTTCGATCCAACTATTGTACCAGTAATAAAATAAAACATACATATTCAATTACGAACAAATTCATACACATTTAACATATAATGGATCCTGAAACTATACAAATCCATAATTAAATTACAATTCATAAACATACATAATTCATATAGAATTCAATTTAAAATTTAGATGACAATTATACGTGGAATCTGAAATTCAATTCATAATATGATCGGTTTTTTCTATACCATATATTTTTACCTCAAATGATGTCCATTTTAAACAAAATACATACACCTGAAGTGATACCGGCCACACCGCACCTCAGATTGAGGCGGGGTTAACTCGTACACGTCACATTTGACTCATGGATCGTTGTGCTAAAGTATCGACAGAATCCTAATACGTTTGGTCGGTTTTCCGTATGCCAGTTGATGTTTTTCACTTAAAATGGCGTCCTTTTGAAACAAAAGACGGACACTATGAGTGGTGCCGACCACACCGCGTCTCCAATTGAGGCGGGGTTGATTCGTACACGTCACATATGACTCATGGATCGTTCTCCTAAAGTTTAAATGGAAACCGAATGCGTTTGGTCGGTTTTCCGTATGTACCTAAAATGTTGTACATTTTAAACAAAAGAGTGACACTTAGACTCATCCCGACCACACCGCGACTGAGATTCATCCCGGGTTGGCTCGTACATGTCACATATGACCCATGGATCATTGTGATAAATTATAAAAAGATTCTGAATGCGTTTGGTCGGTTTTGCGTATGCCAGTTGTTCTTTTCATTTATAATCATGTCCATTTTAAACAAAAGAGACATAGTTAGAGCGGTGTCGGCCACACCACATCTCAGATTAAGACGGGGTTGACTTGTACACGTCACATATGACCCATGGATCGTTGTGCTAAAGTATCGATAGAATCCGAATGCGTTTGGTCGGTCTTCCGTATGTCAGTTGATGTTTTTCACTTATAATGACGTCCTTTTGAAACAAAAGACGGACACTTTGAGTGGTGTCAGCCGCACCGCATGTCGGATTGAGGCGGGATGATTCGTACACGTCACATAGGACCCATGAATCGTTCTCCTAAAGTTACAATGGAAACCGAATGCGTTTGGTCGGTTTTCCGTATGTACTTAAAATGGTGTACATTTTAAACAAAAGAGAGCCATTTAGACTGATCCCGGTCACACCGCGACTCGGATTGACCCGGGTTGGCTCGTACACGTCACATATGACCCATGGATCGTTGTGATAAATTATCAAAAGATTCGGAATGCGTTTGGTCGGTTTTGCGTATGCCAGTTGTTCTTTTTCACTTATAATCATGCCCATTTTAAACAGAAGAGACATAGTTAGAGCGGTGTCGGCCACACCGCGTCTCGGATTGAGACGGGGATGATTGGTACACGTCACATATGACCCATGGATCGTTCTCCTAAAGTTTCAATGGAAACCGAATGCGTTTGGTCGGTTTTGCGTATGTCAGTTCTTTTCACTTATAATCCTACCCATTTTAAACAAAACAGACACAGTTAGAGCAGTGTTGACCACACCGCGCCTCGGATTGTGGCGGGGATGATTCGTACACCTCACATATGACCCATGAATCGTTCTCCTAAAGTTTCAATGGAAACCGAATGCGTTTGGTCGGTTTTCCGTATGTACTTAAAATGATGTCCATTTTAAACAAAAGAGAGCCACTTAGACTGATCCCGGCCACACCGCGACTCGGATTGAGCCCGAGTGGGCTCGTACATGTCACATATGACTGATGGATGTTGGGTCGGAGGTGAGTGTAGTTGATGTAGAGGCAAGGGATTTCTCTGGCTCCACCGGCTGACCGGTGCTGAGCCACCGGCTGGCCGGTGGTCTGGACAGAAGCATGCTATTCTGTCTGGGTTCCACCGGCTGGCCGGTGGTCAGGCACCGGCTGGCCGGTGGTCTGGACAGAAGGTATTCCATTCTGTCTGGGCCCACCGGTTGGCCGGTGGCCATACACCGGCTGACCGGTGGCACTTGGCAGAGGGCAAGGCCTTCTGCCTTGTCCACCGGCTGGCCGATGGGCTGGATCCGGCTGGCCGGTGACCTTACCGGCTGGCCGGTGGTCTCACACCGGCTGGCCGGTGGACTTAAAATGACGTCTTTTTGAAACAAAAGACCGACACTTTTTGAGTGGTGTCGGCCACACCGCGTCTCCGATTGTGGCGGGGTTGATTCGTACACGTCACATATGACCCATGGATCGTTCTCCTAAAGTTTCAACGGAAACCGAATCCGTTTGGTCGTTTTTCCGTATGTACTTAAAATGGTGTTCATTTTAAACAAAAGAGAGCCACTTAAACTTATCCCGGCAACACCGCGACTCGGATTCATCCCGGGTTGGCTCGTACACGTCACATATGACCCATGGATTGTTGGGATAAATTATCAACAGATTCGGAATGCGTTTGGTCGGTTTTCCGTAAGCCAGTTGATTCTTTTCACTTAAAATGACGTCCTTTTGAAACAAAAGACGGACACTTTGAGTGGTGTCGGCCACACCGCGTCTCCGGATTGAGCTGAAACCACCGTGAAACATTCTAATTATTATTCGTGACGTGTACGCGCAGACGGCACGTCAATCGGACGTGCGGTTTGCGCGGTACGGCTCAATATTAGTGTTTTAAGTGATGCGCGCGCTTCGTAAACGCGCGTGAGGGGGGTCCAAACGGGCCGAACGATGTCGGAATGGCCTGAAATCAGACGACAAATACGGGTGAGTGATTTCTGAAGTGGTCGAGCAGACGGCACGTCAATCGGACTTGTCGTGTGCCCGCGGTGACCGACAACGCAGTTATGGTGTCATAAACGGCCAGAACGGGCGTCCAACGGTCAAATTCATAGCGGACGGCCTCAGATTGATCTGAAACCACCGTGGAACATTTTAATTATTATTCGTGACGTGTACGCGCAGACGGCACCTCAATCGGACGTGCGGTTTGCGCGGTACGGCTCAATATTCGTGTTTTAAGTGATGCGCGCGCTTCGTAAACGCGCGTGAGGGGGGTCCAAACGGGCCGAACGATGTCGGAATGGCCTGAAATCAGACGACAAATACGGGCGACTGATTAAAATAATTCAACTCCAATACTATACTACGAGTCTAGATAAAACCAACAACTAGAATAGATTAAACATCACATGTCAAGTCAAAAATGTAACGGATCAATATGTCCCACATCAGCATCACCATCTCCATCATCATCATCATCATCGCCCTCGTCATCGTCCTCCTCATCGTCATCACCCTCCTCAACGCCTTCCTCCTCGCCTTCGCCCTCCTCCTCGCCCTCCTCATCTCCATCCTCTTCCGAATCAGACTGCTCGCCATCATCATCTTCAAGCTCGACATCGGCCTGACCACCACTGGAACTGCCACCTGGTGCACCATATATAGAATGTATCGACGACATGTATTCATCAATCGCTGGGCTGGCCTCTGCTGGAAGTGTTGGACGTAGAACTTCAATAAATTTCATAAATGCACTGTTTGCCCTTGCAGACTGTTCTGCCGTCTCTGTGGCCCTTTTCTCAGCCTGTTCTGCTTGTGCCCTAACTTGCTGCAGCTCGGTGGCACTACAACTCGTACCTGAGGCAGGCCAATACCTCGTCGGGGCTATCCTAGGTCGGCAGCGTACTCTGCCAGAATGATCATCTCCCAACACCTGATGTAAGTGATCAGATGGCCCAAAATTGTCTGCTTCTTGGGCATCGAGGGCCTCTAAAGCATCCTGTTACAAATATAAATATATTGTTAAGTTACGAAATAGATATTAAAATATAAAATCAACAGATTAAAACTTACAATCTGCTGCTGAGTCGCTTCGTTGACAGCACGTCCATCCTTTTTTCGTCTACTCGAGCAAAACAGTTTTGCTCGAGGCACACGTCCTTCAATATTTTGTACTTTCCTCTACAATGACATTGAAAACAAAATTTATATAAAGACTTCAGCAAATAATTAAATAATTGAGGAAAAAAAAGAAAATGTAAGTCGTAAAGAAAACTTATAAACAATTGTCATACCTGCTGCCTCTCATGATCCGGCATCGTCGTGCGTCCTAGTGTATGGAGGTATTTTTTTGCATCAATGTTTTTTTTATTTTTACCAGATGATTCCTAAATAAAATTCGATAATACAAAGGATAATATTAATGCAAAACTTGAAAGTTATTATTTAAATACCTCAAATGTAATTCATACCTTAAACTGGGTACTCGTCCAATGAGTAATCATCTGACGATACTGCTCTATAGGACAATCATCCACGACTGGTACCGCCTCTAACTCAGTGCCAACTCTAGCACGCCAGCCAATATACAGCTCATGCTTGTAGGCTCTCCAAAGCTCGCCTAAATCCTTTAGACGTTCCATTCGTGCACCCTCACCATCAGGAAAATTAAATCGAAGCTGAAATGAAAATATTAATTTATATAAATACAAAAAAAATTCATGGCATTAAATACAACAGATTTTTTTACCCATATCTCTGACCAAGCTCTATCTTTGACCTCATGTGGCAAATGTCTCCACGACAGCGGGCTGACGGGAATGATGTCGGAGTATTTGGCAAGCGTCGCCATAAAACTCCGACATTGCTGCCCTGTTTTCTCAACCATCTGATTGTCTTCATTATATTCCACCATAACCTGTGTGCGACGGTTCCACACCGAACGCATGCGTGTACGGCCCCGCCCCCGCCTCCTTTCAGTAGATGTATCTGTCATGAAAGAAAAACAAATATTTTATCAAAACATGTTATAATGAAAATAAATATTACTATAAAAATTTGATAGGGTTTTATAAATATACCTGTGCTAGTCTGATCAATGAGTGGCGCCGGATCCACAGAACCTGATGGAACACCCTCTGGTGGAACGGGAGTCGAAGACGATGGAATATAAAAGCTCGGAGAGACAGAAGTAGAAGGAAAAGAAGATGGAACAACTGTATGACCTGATGCTGACTGGGGAGTGGGAATCATCATGGGATGTGAAAATGATGGGGCAGAAGATGCAGAAGGTAGCGAAAACATGGGAGGTCTAAATATCCCGTGTGTCCCTAACGACACACCGGGATCAGAATGTGGGAAGGCTGAAATGTCAGTGGGAGGGGCAGGGTCTAGTCGGGCACGCGCAGCTCTACGTCCACCTCTGGTACGAACCCTCCTCGTACCACCGGCCTGAGTACTCGGACCAGTACTAGGCTCCTCGTCGAATAACTGTCGACGTAATGGTGGATCCTACAAAAAAGTTTACAAAAAAAATTAATCACATGACATTATATATTCTGTAAATATATATATATATATTTGAAATAAAGTACTCACTGTAGGCACTAATGGTGGAATGCCCAGCTCCTCCATCCGACGATTGTTCTCCGCCATTTTTTTTCTTCGTCTCTCTTCAATTGGCTTCATTTCCTGCATTGGAAAACAAATATGTAATTAATTAGAAAAAGAAAATTAATGTGTAAACCAAAAAACTAAATATATGAGGGAATGAGGGGATTCATTGGTAATTTACCTATCAATTGTTTTAGAAGAGCTTGAATGAATTTAATAAAACATACAAGTTGTAATGTTCACCAAGTTTGAAATATTGTTTGATTTGGTTTGAATACAGTTCAATTCCAAATTAGAAAATGCAATTCAAATAAAACAGCAACCAATAAACATTGAAAATTCACATAACGGTCAAGTCAGCTAAAACATATTTGTGATCAATACTAAATAAATATGAATATTACCAACCTTAACAACCCAACTCGAGGTAAACCAAAAGAATTGAGAACATGGATGAATGATTCTATATATTTCCAACCACAACTTCAGGTTCACAATCAACTCTGACAATTGAGCTATTGGAGTCATCAAAAGAAATAAATGGATTGGTTCCAATGGCAATAGGGACAGTGTCAATTCCATCATCAGCATCATCAAAAATATGTCTTGGAATTACTTCAACTACGACACCAAATTCAGGTTGAAGTTGATCTTTGACATAAAAAACTTGTTTAGCCATTGATGCCAACACATATGGTTCTTCGGTTGCAAGAGTGCGGGTCATATTAATTACTCGAAATCCACAATCATCAATAAATGTGCCATGTCTCGTCATCGAATCAAACCAATGGCATTTCATCATTGTGACTCGTCCATGAGAGTAATAATCCAATATTATTATTTTCTCAACGACTCCATAATAACCCACATTTTCAAGTCGCGGTCTACTATCTGATGCGCTGGCATAACAATCTGTTGTGGCAGTAACCATAATACCATCATGTTGTGTTCTCATGTTTTTGGCTCGTTCAGTGACAATAAATCTGTACCCATTGATAACAATTGATTTACAGTCACGAACCACGGTATTAGGACCAAAAGCCAAAGCTCTTATTTCCTCAGAGACAGAGTCAGCAGACAAACTCAATACCTGCAATATAAATGACAGCTAAACTTAAGTAAATATTGAAATAATTAATTTAAACAGTAATATTTTTACCTTCAATTTTAACCAAGCAGAAAACTCTTTGCTATGCAAAGTCTCTCTCCTTCTCAAAGATAAAGAACGATGCTTCCTATTTATCATTGTTTTATGTTCCCTGTAGATAAAAAAATATGAATAGTTTAACAGATATATATGTAAGATATACATATTCAATTTTGTTACCTGATATAGTCATCGAACAAATCACAGTTGAACAAAACTGTGCGATGTGCCATCTCCCGCTCTTCATTGCTTAATGTCTTCAATGTATATGATCCAGGAATTCCTCCTGTTTGAGGAAGTGATGGAAAACTGGGTTCAATTTGCTCATATTGTTCTTCTTCATTTCTCATTGGTCTGCTCATTCTTGTAGTAAGATCAGACAAATACATTGAACAGAAATCCATACATTCTTGAGCTAAGTAACCGTTCACGATAGAACCTTCGGGATGATTCTTGTTTCGAACATAAGACTTTAATGTGAACATATTTCTTTCAGTTGGATACATCCAACGAAAAGAAACAGGTCCTCCGAGAAGTATTTCAGTTGGAATATGGACAGTCAGATGCAGCATGCATGTGAAAAATGATGGGGGAAATATTTTCTCCAACTCACACAAAATTAATGGGGCATCTGTCAACATTTTTTGCAAGAAAGACTTCGACAACTTCTTAGCACAAAGATCTCTAAACAAATGGCACAACCGAATAACACCCACCCTTACATTATTGGACAAAAGATGACGGATTGCTATTGGAAGCAACTCATGCAGTAGAACGTGATAATCATGAGTCTTCAAAGATTTTAGCTTCAACTCTCTTCTGTTGACCCGTTTAGATATGTTGCTTGAATAGCCATCAGGAACTCTAATAGTCTCTAATACTTCCAAAAATTGTTTTTTTTCAGTAGGTGTCATCACATAAGAAGCACATGGAAGTTGCCATTTATTTTCATTGATACGCACAGGATGCAATTCTGGTCTGATGCCCCAATCCACCAAGTCACGTCGAGATCGTAAATCATCTTTTGTCTTCCCCTTGACATTTAGAAGAACTGAAAGCAACATTTCACATATATTCTTTTCAATATGCATTACGTCTAAGCAATGACGTAGCAAATTGGTTGACCAATAAGGCAAATCAAAAAAGATACTCCTCTTCCTCCAATTGTAACAGGTTTCTGTGGAAACATTCTTTCTCTTTCCAGATTTCATTTGACCCTTCCCGAACGAAAAACTGAAATCTTTCAATTCATTAAGCACATCAGTTCCAGACATACGCTGAGGTGGATCATCGGTCTCTATAGTATTATCAAATCTTCGACGATTCATTCTATATGGATGATCCTTTGGCAAAAATCGTCGATGTCCCATAAAACTGAAACTACAACGATGTTTCAGTCTTCTGGATCGTGTATTCTTCATACAAACTGGACATGACAGTTTCCCCTTCGTGCTCCATCCAGACATCATTGCATAAGCCGGAAAATCATTGATTGTCCACATAAGCGCAGCGCGCATCTGAAATATGTCTTTCGAACATGCATCGTATGTGCGCACACCCACATCCCAAAGAAGCTTCAACTCTTTTATTAAAGGTTGCATGTATACATCAATATCAATGCCAGGATCAGAAGGACCAGATATGAGTATACTCATGAAAGTGAAAGGTTTTTTCATACACAACCATGGGGGAAGATTATAAATGTGTATAAAAACTGGCCATGTGCTGTGCGAAGTAAGCATCTGCCCAAACGGATTAAAACCGTCGCATGAAAGACCCAGCCTCACATTACGCACGTCAGCTGCAAAATCAGGATGTCGAGCATCAAATCTCTTCCATGCAAATCCATCTGCAGGATGAACCAACTCATCATCAGTCTTCTTTCTCTCGGTATCATGCCATCTCATTTTTATTGATATGTCATCAGACATAAAAAGATTCTGGAGTCTGGGAATCAATGGAAAGTGCCACATTACTTTCTGTGGAACGCGGGATGGTGTTCCATCAGATTTTGACTTCCAGCGGGATGTGCCACATTTTATACAATCATTTCGTTCAGCGGTTTCCTCCCAGAATAAACTGCAATCTTTCGGGCAAGCATGAATTTTGTTTCTTGAAAATCCAAGTTCCTCAACTAACTTCCATGCCATATAGTGGTTTGAGGGAATATCTGCATCATCTGGAAGTAAATCCTTCAAGAGGGTAAGAATGTAATCGATTGCTGTATTAGAAATCCCATACATAGTTTTCCCATGAAATAATCGGATTAAAAATTCCAGCTTTTTCATTTTATCGCATTGCCGATATACTGGAGTCGTGGCAGCATCATTCAATTTTTTCACCCTATCAATATCATCATTTTCACTAGATGCATCAGCTGTCCTCATATCGAAGTCTTCTTGAGTCGAAATCCTTTCTTTTTCATGATGACGAATAAACGGAAACCGATCATCTAACAAATTCTCCATTCCAGTCTTTTCATTTCGATCATCACCAATTTGAGATTTCGTTTTCTCCCCATTGTGATACCACAGAAAGTAGTTTGCTTGAAACCCATTTTTGGTTATGTGGTAGCTGACTTCTTCACGGCTCAACCAAGGTCTACCAACACAATTGGAACATGGGCAGTGTATGCGACCACTATCTGAAGCATTGTCAAATGCAAAATCTATAAAGCTCTCCAAATTGTTTTGAAAATCATCTGAGATCCGATCGGTTTCATACATCCAACTTCTGTCCATTCTGTAAAAAGAATTTATATAAGTCATTTTGTCATAAACAATTCAATAGGCATTAACTATAATAGAATATACATTTAAGTAAACGATAAAGGAAGAAAATAATCAAGGTATCAACTACACATGTCAAAAAAACATACAAATGTGTTATTGAAAAAATGTAAAACCAACAAGAACTTAATGTGTTATATCACATAACAGCATGACTCATCCCATAACCATATTAGTAGGGTATCATGAACATGAATAACATCAACCTTGTGCCATCCTCCTACCCTACATGACCCCAACCACATGCCACATCTTATTATAGCCTTATCACATCACACCTCATCGAAAAACACTAGGGAAATCATAGTACATCTCACCTGAAGACACATGGACAATCACATCGCATCTTGCCTAAAAACACATGGTCAATCACTTTTGAAGAAAGAGTAGGGAATGTTGTACCCCACTCTCTTGGATTTTAATGATCACAATCACTCTCATAGTGATCTAATGTTGTTTCAAGTGTTCTTGTTAATAGGCATGATTTCAGGAGCAAGAAGTGGCAAAAAAAAGGAAAAGTGGACTTTTTTCAAGTCCACCGGCCAGCCGGTGTAGGACCACCGGCCAGCCGGTAAGGGCACCGGCCAGCCGGATCCAGCCCATCGGCCAGCCGGTGGACAAGGCAGAAGGGCTTGCCCTCTGCCAGGTGCCACCGGTCAGCCGGTGTCTGGCCACCGGCCAACCGGTGGGCCCAGACAGAATGGGATGTCTTTTGTCCAGACCACCGGCCAGCCGGTGGCCTCCTCACCGGCCAGCCGGTGGAACTCTTTGGAATAGTGAGACCTACTGTCTCACCACCGGCCAGCCGGTGGCCTTCCCACCGGCCAGCCGGTGGCTCCTGGGCAGAAGCTCTCTCCACCTTCCAAGGACAGCCCCGCCCACCCCCATGGACAACCCACCCACCCCTATGGACACCCCTACCCCCTAGACAACCCAACCACCCCCGTGGACAGCCCACCCACCCCCCTCGACACCCCTTCTCCCTATGGACAGCCCCCCACCTCCTTGGATAGCCCGCCCACCCCCCTGGACACCCCTACCCCCTGTGGCCAGCCCACCCACCCCCCCTGGACAGCCCGCCCACCCCTCCTTGAGAGCCCGACCACCCCCGTGGACAGCCCGTCCACCCTTGTGGACAGCCCGCCCACCCCCGTACCCCCCTGGACACCCCGTACCCCCCCCCCCCCCCGGGATAGCCCCGCCCACCCTCCCAAACAGCCCACACCCCCCTCCCCTGCAACCCCACCACCACCACCTAAACATACCAACCCCCCTGGACACCCCACACACCCCTCCCCCACCAGGACACCCCACCCAGACCCCCAGGACAGCCCACACCCCCTGGACAACCCCACCACACAACAACTCACCATCTCACAATAACCATCGACACCATGTTACATCGACCAACCATCTCACCAAAACAACCACATATCACAATAAAAATATTGCACATCACAAACCACCGCACAACCAAAACCACCTCACCACATTATACACCACAACTTCATCACACAACACCTCCACACGACACAACACCACCACACATCATCACTATCATACAACTTCATATGACACATCCATGCCCACTAACCATCACATTACAACCCCACATATCACAAAGCCCAACTGGTCACCTCAATCCCCATAAAACAGCCTACAACATACAATGAAACACAACAAAAAACCTCTCATAGAGGCAACATACCCCAACTTCCACAAATTATTTATTCAAGGTCTTTTATTACATTACCCCTTTATTTAGCATGGACATTATAACACAACTGATATTCTAGGGGAAACTAATTAATTAACAAAATATTTATTCATTTCCCTATTTTACACGGTGAAATCACATCAAAATCCAAACTTAAAACTAAAATATTAGATCAATAACAATAAAAACAAGGTACCATATGTGTATAAAGAAAAAATTACTTGATTTGAGATGATTCAAATGGGTTTTCACCTATTCGGATGGGGGATTTGGAGAGCAGCAGAGAGCTGGTGGTGGATTGATAACTTAAAACTAAAATACTAAAGCAATAACAATAAAAATAAGGAATTATATGTGTATAAATGAAAAGATACCTGATTTCAGATGGTTTTCACCTCTTCGGATAGGGGATTTCGCGAGATGAGAGCAGTGGAGCGGATGAAATTAGGTTCTGTGCGAATGGGGGAGAGCTGGATTTGGGGGAAATAATTCCCAACGGTTTTAAAGAACCGTTGGGAAAGAGATGCTAAGGACCCCTTTACCAACGGTTTGAGGAAACCGTTGGCAAAGGGGTGACCCTTTCCCAACGGTTCTTTTGAACCGTTGGCAAAAGGTGAATAACACACCCCTTTACCAACGGTTTCTTCAAACCGTTGGCAAAGGGGTGGCTTTTCCCAACGGTTTCAATGAACCGTTGGGAAAGGCTTTCTTAATCCTTCAAACCCAACGGTTTTAGCAAACCGTTGGTAAACTCCCGTTGGGAAAAACAGCATTTCCAGTAGTGACCCTTTGTTTCTGTACTTCGGTACATGGCCATGTGCCTAGATGTGTACACCAACATGGGGCCCTACCTGTGTGTTCTGCCACATGGTTAGTCCACCTGGGGATGAGGTACACCATGTGAAGGAGGGATACATGTTATGCCAAACTTATGAATTACCGAAACCCTAGCTACCTTATCCAAGGAGATACAAGATGTGTGTTAATCATAGTACATGATGTGTAGTTGGTTTTTTCAGAAATCTAGATCCATGATCCATGCTTCAAATATAGCCTCTCCACTTCATTTATGTCATAATATTATCTTCCTCAAATTAGTGGATCTAGCATTGGTTAGAAGATTCCATCCCTATGGTGGCTGGACACCCAATTCCTAAGCCCCACAAACATCGCCTCGCACCTCGCATGCTTCAACTTCATCCGTCGATGATGATTCAATCTATGATCATCAAAACGATCTTCTATGTCCTGAAAATACCCCAGATCTGCCCTGGTTTCATCTATATATGCCTCATTCATCAATTCTTCATGACTATAGTGGTTTGATCGAGATCGATACCACCTGACAACATTGAATTGGGACTGTGGGGTTCTACTAGTGAATAACACAATGAAAAAGGGGGATAAGAGAACAAGAATATATTTTTAACCATCATTTTACAATAGTTATTGTCCAATGATCAAGAATGGGGAAAACCAAGTTATAAAAACATGGAAAAAATTTAATCGTTTCATATGAGCATGCCAAGGATCCACAATTAGAACAAACCAATAAGAGGGATTGATATACTCAAATTATATAATCAACAAGGTGTACAACTCCAATTGATGAGTCCTACCTAGAAATTGGATATTTCATTATCAAATAATGGGATTATTGACAATAAAATGAAGTTTTTGTGTTCGATGCATCCCAATATAATCTGATATAGAGTTTCTTCATCATCTAATTTGATTTTACAATGGACAGAGGAAGGAGAATCTCTCGATGATCCCAAGACTATGAGGATAACCCTAGGAAATTCTCCTTTGTTGTATATTATAGATATTTCAGTTAGGTTAAAAATATAAATCAATTAAAATGAATAATTAATTTATCCATTGAACATTCTACCAATAGGTTTTATGTCTGAAATCCCCATGCCAAACTATTTTAGGTCATTCCTAGGGTAAAAAACATGTTCCAGACTAAACCATGTTCTTAGATTTATGTTATGATATTCCATTTAAGTTTTTCCTATTTTCTTATGAAACTGTGTGTGTTTAATATAAAATATATAAAATATTTTTATAATTTTAATTCCGGGTACATCGGGTCTCAGAATCTCACACTGTCTCACCGCCTAGATCTGAAAATATATATATATATAAATATTTCATATACTTATAAGGAATAATAACAGTATTTGAAACAATTAAACAGATGAAACAATAGAAGAAAAACCAATACAAAAAGATCCCCCTCCACCACCAACATTGAGGCGAGCCATCCCCTCAAAGAGCTGTCTTAGAAGAGGTAATCAATATTATTCGTAATTGTTTCTCTAAAATGTGAATTTGGAAGACACTGATTCCTTCCTAATACTGATATCCTACAAGTTGAAAATGATTTCAATTTCTATCTATCTACACCCACCCATCTTCTTTTTTCAAAGGACACTTTTTTCAATATCAAAAGAGATATTATATACAACATTCAACTTCCAATAGGTCATGTTAGAGTGGGGATTAACCTAGATCATGAGCTGAGCACAGAGATATCTATTCCACTTGATGATACATATATTCATATAGTCGAGCAAGATATTGGAACACTCATTTCATAGCTATTAAATCCTTTAAAAAAACATCTAGATAAGGAGATATTAATTTCCAAAATATTTTTCATGAAAAAATTTAACAATTAATGAAAAAAGGTTTGAACCATGGAATGTTATTATAGAAAGACAAAAGGATGTGGTGAAATTGAAGGTCGAATAAAAAAACTAAAGGATCAACCAAACAATAAAAAAATATCTTCACAAAGTACCTTTACCCTTATTGTTCAACTTACACATTTACTATTATTAATGGTTCATGCAGATACAATGTTATAAAATTATTCTATGACCACAATTGATTGCGAAGAAAAAATGTATAAAGAGACCATTAAAGAATATATTTGTCTCTATAATTATAATGAAATACTCACATTATAATGGATAATTTTCTTTGATGTAAATGTGTACATGAGGTGTGTTTTTATGATTTCTCTATCAAATAGATGATATACTTTGATAATTAAGGCTGAATAGAATTCATATTTTGTTTTCAAGCATTTATATGAATACTATTCAAAGGGAAAACACTATGAATAGAAATTTGGGCTCATTTATCCTCACATACATTCTATAAAATAATACCAATTTGAACTAAAGAAAATTTATGTAATAGAGGATAGATTGGCCAAAATTATTAAAATAAAATATACAAGTGATAAACTCTTCTTAATACCCACAATATAGGGGTAAAATCCAACAATTTAATCATTTAATATATATTTTCATTAATTTCATTACTTATTACTTTTTTAGGTGGCATTGGTTACTCATTATAGTCAATTTGGATCCCCCAAAAGTTCTATTTTCTATATTCAATGCATGTATACCCAAAAAATGAAACACTCAATGACGTTTATCAATTTATAATACACTAAATTCAACATTTTACAACTCAAATTCAAGTTATACATTTTATATTATGTTTTAATGAAAATTATGTTATGATAGGGTGGTGTTTAAATAGTTTCAAAATTATTGCATGGGGATAATCTATGAAAATAAAGAGCCTATAAACATCTATAAGTGGAGAAGTATTAGGGTATATAAAATAATATTTCACTATCAAAACATGTATCAAATAAAATTACTTATTTTTATCATTGTTTCTAGAATGTTATAAATAACCAATGGAAAATATAGTCACTACTATATTTGAAAATATATGGAAGATATTGCATTCCATCAATAGACGATCATCCCAAAAGAGGTATTTTAAACGATAATTACCATTTCATTTAAAAAATTTATTAATCCTTTGTTTATTTTTATTTTTACAGTACTACCAGGACTTTATAAATTCCTCATATTCAGAAGAGGAAATATATTTATTTATAAATTAATGGGAAGCATACTTGGTGTAAGAATGTATATAGACATCACTAAGAGGTGACTACCTACTACTTTTTTAGTTGATTCTCTCATCATTTTATCTAATTTTTTAATTAATTTTCTTATAATTATTATCTGATAGTTTTGGAAAATGATCCATAAGTCATTTTTGACATGTAGGAATCAACCAAACCTCAATTCGATACACGATGTTTCTAGTACGACTCAAAGTGCATGTTTTCAATTTAAAAATTGATATTTTATTTGAAAACAAACATCACATTATCAAAATTAAGAAAACACACTAATTTTTTTTTGATACTTTAGGGAAAAAATCCATAGGTCACCTATGATGTCTTGGAATTTACCTGACCTCAATATGATACACCATATGCCTGATATGAATCAAAGATTCAATTATCAATTTAAAATTAAAAAATCAGTTCAAAAAATGTGTCACTCGCTGAAAACTAAGAAAAACTCTTGGAATGTATCAAAAATTTATGATAAGTAATCATAATTAATTTTTGTTGTGTAAGAAATAGTCTCATTTGAAATTGACACACGATGTGGCCAGTATGAGTCAAAGTGCGTGTTCTCAGATATTTTAGTAAAAAACACAAGTGAAATTCCGAAAAATGAGAAAATGCATTCGGATTGTTTTTATACTATAGTAAAATTATTCATATTTCAATTTTGATTTGTTGGAATTAGCCTCACCTTAATGAGATGAACGGTATGACCAGTATAACTCAAAATGTGTATTCTTTTTTAAAATTGACATTTTATTAATAAAGATAAGTGATATACTCAAAAATAATAAAACACTTTCATATTATTTTTATAATTTATTAAAATGATCTATAACTCATTTTTGATATGTTGGAATCATCCACACTTCAATATGATACATGGTGTGCCCAATATAACTCAATGTGTCTGTTATTAGTTTATAATTGAAAATTTTGTTCAAAACATGTGCCTCTCTCTAAAAACTAAGAAGACATGCTCATATTGTCTTGATAATTTATTATAATTATTCATAAGTCATTTTTTATATGTTGGAATTATTCTCAAATCAAATTAACCCTCGATGTTGCCGGTATAACTCGAAGTGACTATTTTCTGTTTAAAATGACATTTCAGTGAAAAACACACAAGTGACATAATGAAAAGAAATAAAAAAAATATTATTGGTTTTATAATTTAGTAAAATGATCTATAATTCATTTGTGATGTGTAGTAATCAGCTTCACCTCAATCTGTTTCTCAGTGTGTCCAGTATGACTCCAAGTGTGAATTTTTATTTAAATCAACATTTTAGTTAAAAAGAAAAGTGACATACTCAAAACCAATAAAACAAATTTTTATTGGTTTTATACTTTATGAAATTTATCCATAAGTCATTTTTACATGTAGGAATCATCCTTACCTTAATACAATGCATGGTTTTTCCGTTATGACTCAAAGTGTCCATTATTATTTTAAACTTGAACATTTAGTTAAAAATATGCGTCACTTAATGAAACCCAAGAAAACATGCTCATATTATCTTTATAATTTAATAAAATGACTCATAATTCATTTTTGACATGTTGAAATTATCCTTACATTAAACCGAAAAATTTTGTGATTGTTATGACTCAAAGTGCACGTTTTTGGTTTCAAATGACATTTTTGTAAAAAACGCAAGTGACATACTCAAAACCATGAAAAAAATGGACTGTTTTTATACTTTAGGAAAATGATCCATAAGTTATTTTTTATGTTTAGTAATTATCCTCACCTCAATCCAATTCATAGTGTGACCAGTATGACTAAATGTATGTCTTTTCATTTAAAATTTATATTTTAGTAAAAAAACAAGTGGCATGCTCAAAACTGGGAAAATACCTTAGTGTTATTTTGATACTTTTATAAAATGAACCATAAGTCATTTTCTATTTTTAGGAATTAGTCTCACCAAAATATGAAACATGGTTCATCAAGTATGACTCCAAGTGCGTTCTTTTAATTTAAAATTAGCATTTTAGTTGAAAGCACATGTCACATATTAAAAACGAATGAAATGAATTCATATTGTTTTGATAATTTATGAAAATTATCCATAATTCATTTTTAATGTGTGTAAATAAATTAATCCTCAATATAATACATGGCGTTCCTAGTATAACTAAAATTGTTTGTAATCTATTTTAAATTTACATTTTAGTTCAAAAAGTGTGTGACCCACTAAAATCTGAAAAAACAAATATGGATTTTCCAGGTAATTTAAAAAATGATTTTTAATTTATTTGTCATATATATGATTAAATATCATATCAAACAAATATCTGATGTGACCGGTATGACTCAAAGTCTGTGTTATCATTTTAAAATGACATTTTAGTTAGAAACACAAGAGATAAACTGAAAACCAATAAAATAAATTCAGATTATTTTGATAATTTAGGAAAATGATCCATTAATAATTTTTGACTTGTAGAAATCATCCGCACATTAATATGATGCACGGTGTGACCAGTATATTTCCTAGTGTGTATTTTTATTTTAAATTTATATTATAGAAAAAATGAAAAGTGGAAAATTAAAAACTGAGAGGATATATTCATATTGTTTTGATACATTATTACAATGATCCATAAGTAATTTTTTTATGTCTAGGAATTGGCCGCACGATAATCGGATGTACGATGTGTCCGGTATGACTCAAAGTGCATGTTTTTAGTTTAAAATTTAAATTTTGGTTGAAAACACATGTCACATACTCAAAAACAAGAAAAAAAAATTGGATTGTTTTGATATTTTTTAAAAGGATCTATAAGTCAATTTTGATGTATAAGAATCAACCGCACCTCAATATGATATACAATGTTCTTGGTATAACTCAATGTGTCCGTTATCGGTTTAAAATTAACAATTTTGTTCAAAATGCATGTCACTCATTAAAAAGTAAGAAAATATGCTCATATTTTCCTAATAATTAAGAAAAATGATACATAAGTCATTTTTCATGTGTAGAAATTAGTATCACATGAAACCAACACATGATGTGACTGATATGACTCAAAGTTCCTGTTTTTAGTTTGAACTAACATTTTAGTAAAAATCATAACTAACATACTCAAAACAAAGTAAATTCATTCATATCATTTTTATACTTTAGAAATAATATACATAAGTCATTTTTGATTTGTAAGAATTAGATTCACCTCAATCTGATGCATGATGTGACTAGTATGACTGAACCTGTTTAATTTTATTTAAAATTGAAATTTTAGTAAAAAAGATAAGTTACATACTCAAAATTGAGAAAAATCATTTTGATTATTATGATACTCAAGGAAAAATATCCATATGAAATTTGTGACATTTAGAAATCAGCCTCATGGTGTGACTGGTATAACTCAATGACTCTGTTATCAGTAAAAAATTGACATTTTAGTTCAAAACATGTGTCACTCCTTGAAAACCAAGAAATTATGATTTCATTGTCTTGTCATGATAATTTAAGAAAATTATTCGTAAGTCATTTTTTATGTGTAGGAATCATTCTCACATAAAACTGGTACACTATGTGTGTTGTATGACTCATAGTTCTTGTTTTTAGTTTAAAATTATATTTTATTAAAAAAACACAAGCGACATACTCAGAAATGAGAAAACACTTTTAGATTGCTTTGATACTATTAGAAAATGATCCACATTCCATTTTTGACATGTAGTAATCATACACACCTCAATTAGACACACGGTGTGACCAGTATGACACAAAGTTGAGGTGTGTATGATACTATTAGAAAATGATCCACATTCCAAGAGGTGGAATGTTGGTTCCACTTTCAATTTTGACCGTGATGAACTATGGTGAATGGGGTTGGAGTATAGAACTTCTATTTAGATGAGCTCTATGCTATGGAGGCAAAGGTTTTTCTATGGAGTTCAACATGGGTGAGTTTGGTGGTTATATGTTTTTTTGAGTAGTTTTGTCATGGTTCAATGGTTTCTCCATGGAATTTTGACGGAAGAATAGTATTTGGACATAGTCTACACTATGGTTTCTAGAGGCCAGTTTGATCGGGGATGATTGTGGTGTAGTGCAATGGGTTGTGTCATAGTGTTAGGTAGAAACATAATAATTATGGCATGGATGAGGGTTCTGCATGGGGGTCTTATATTTCCTAGATTGGTTACAAAAACCAAACTTCCCTCCAAATCAGTTATTTTTCCAATTTTTTCTTTTAAACATTTTTCACCTTAGAGAGGGAATCTAAGTCCTTTGAGCCCATTTTTTTATCAGATTCAACCCTAAGATTAGGTAGATCAATTCTTGGTGTTTTCTCTCTATTATTGAGGTGCATGTCTCTATATAAAGGTTCTAATTCATGAATTACTTGATGTATTTTAAATTATTTTTTTTATTTTATTAAATGGATGGATTTGATATCAATGGGGTTTTGTGTAAAGAGGTACATGTTTTTAAAAGGGTATTGATTATAAAACGTCTTTGTACACAATATGTGTTGATGAAATTCCCTTAAGGTGAGTTCAATTCTAAAATGGGTTTTCAAGCATGAAATCTATAAATATTCACTATGATTTTTTTATTAAATGTGATCATTGTTTTCAAATGGTGTTGAAAATTATATAACTTTTGGAACCTTGGGTGCATCAAAAAATATAATTTTTACTCGTAGTATGTGCTATGCCACTAGAGGTTTGATATTGAGATATTCTGTGTTAGGAGTCAATATTTGTTAGATTCAAGTGATGTTTGTTTTAGTGATTTATTTTATGTCCGAGTACATATTCCCATAGGTTAGAGCCTAAATTGTATTCTTTTTCATTTATTCTTTGTTTTACACATGATGGTATATTTTATGGTTGGTTGATCACTTGTTTATCATATGGAATATCCATGTATGGTTATTCATATGCTTACATGCTTTCACACCTATAATTTAATATTCCAGGTCTGAACAAATATGAATGGATTTTATGAAAAACCAAAGGTTTTTTTTTATAGAATGGTCATTTTTTGGAAATTATTTATAAACATGTGTCTTTTAAAGAGAGAGATAAAAATTTCATGGTATTATAATTTTTATAGGTTCTTTAGTGAAATCATAATGGGCATTATGCTTAGAACCTACTTTTTTTGAATTTGTAGATGTGGTTTTGTAGGACTCATGTAAATGGAAGGGAGTCATGTGGCTCTCGAGTTTCTCTTGGTTGTCTTCTCTTTCATAGTGGGATAGTTTGGTGTTGATGGATGTTTATACAGAGATTATCCTCTGGAATTTCTTGTTTTATAATCTAGTTTAGCCCATTGAGAATGAAATTTTATGTCTCATGGTCGCATCTTTTTCTCCTGCTTTGAAATTTGTTTGTTCTTCAATTATACATGAGACTTGTGTTGTTTGTTTTTTTCACCTCACTATGTGGTATACTTTCTTGTATGAAATTCCTAGTTGAACTATGTTTGTTTATTAAAGAAATGGCATTGGAGTGGTTTACCCAGCCTAAAGTGTTATGAAATTACCTGGGATTAATTTAATGTCCTTGGTAGACATGAGTTTGGACTATTAGAATTCAGTTATTAAGTGCAGTAGGGTGCCTAGCCAGCTCACTTCAGTGTATGAACTCAAGTTACCATTGGTGTTCAAGGAAATTTTCCAAGGCTTAGAGTGGTGTTTGAGGTTATTTGAATAAACTAGATTTGGGGTTTATTTAGATAGACCTATTCTATTTGTTGTTTTGTATGTCATTAATAGAATTCATGATTGCTTTAAATTATTGTTATTTATAAGAATTAATATGGATTCTAGAAGTTGGTATTATGATTTGGTAATTGTATCTTAAGGTTATTGGTAATTTTCTTGTATTTATTAGACAATTCCTCATAAAATATCTATTCAGAATTTGAGTGGGGAAACCGTGATAAAGGATCAGTAGACAAATCCTCCAATACATGCTTCTTTAGTGGAAGCATTAATCCACACTATTAAGACACTAAGAAATGTGTTTATTGGATAACATAGTTTAATAGTGGATCATGGAATAGAATTCACTATGAAGAATCCACCCATCATTAATGGTGATAAAGAACCATAGGAATCTGAGGAATGGATTGAGCACATTGAAAGGTTCTTCCATTTTCTTAAAAATTTCGAGGACTCTAAGGTGGGTTCTTCCATGTATATTCTTGAAGGTGTATGAAGGATATGGTGGGACTCCATCATTCAAGCAAAGTTGCATGAGGTTATCACCCAAACCTCATTCAATAAAACCTTCAATTAACATCTTTAAGCAGAAACATTGTGTGTGGAAAAGAATAGGGAATTTATAACCATGGATCATGGTGAGTGTATATTTTTGGAGTATTACACCTCTTTTTATGAGTTAGTTTTCCTATCACCCAATCTTCTTAGAAATTATTACCTTAAGGCTCAATGGTTTGATATGGGTCTGAGGGATGATATTCAATTGATGTTGATTCTATTATGACTTTTGACCTTTGTGGAGATGGTTGAAAAAGTGGCTATGAATGAGGTAGAAGTACCTAGGAGAACGATTTTGGGTGGATCATTGTTTGGTGTAGTTATTAGGCATGGTGCGTCTTATATCCATAAAATTAAATGTAAGGTTTCTATGTCTCCTTTGGGAATATTTTCAGGGGCTTCATGAAGAAAAAATCATGTTGTTTTCTATCATTGTGAAATGCCTTGTCATATCTTAAATAACTATATAGAAGGTATAACGCCATGAAAATTCAATTATTTTATTAATATAAATCTTATTTTATAATAAATTTTTTATTATGAGCACATATAAATACTTTTTCATTTCACAGTAACTTTACACATAATGTATAACTATAACCAGACACAATAAATGGGTTATTTAATGATATAATCAAAATTGTATTATTTTTTGTAGACTATAAACATATTCTTTTATTAATATATTTTATGATAAATTTATAAGTTTTATAAAAAATTTATTATCAAGAAATAATATTATAAAACACTTTTTAAAATTTTAATATATTTTAATAATGTCCTAAATAATTTTTCTAATGGTTAGAATGTTTATTTTTAAATGAAATTTATAAATTCAATAAATGAGTATATTTATTTAAAATTTAAAATTATAGTATTTAGAAAATTATTTTTTTTAAATAAACTACATTATTGGAAATAGAAAAAAAAAATTATCCTTTGGTGTTTTTTGGGAATTTTATGAAAATGTTTTTTTTGGAGAAAAAGTGAAAATTACTGTTTTATAATGCAATATGATTTTATGACATAAATATTATGTTAGCATGAATAAAAATTTCTGAAATATTTTATTTAATAAAAATAGAATTTAATAAGTTAAAAAAAAATATTTAAATATATAAAATTTAATTTACAAATTTATACCTTACATTTTGGAACAAAAAAATGGAATTTTAAGATAATTTTTTTAGATTATAGATATTAATTGGGTTGGATATAAGTTATGTTTTAAATTATGGTTTTTTTGAGTGTCTATGAAATATCTAATAGTCATTAATAGTCCTCAAAATTTGTTGGAATTAATTTGATCAAAATGTTGTTGGATTATATAATAAAATAACTTATACTTGACACATAAAACGACTCCTCCTCGTGTTTAAATATCCCCTTTTCCATCATCACTTTCCAAACCAAATATTTTTAGAATGATTTATCTCTTAATATCCTTATCATAATTCCCTACAAGGGGGTCCCATGGTTCCATGGATTTATTATGCATCTTTGAGAAGCATCCATCCAATGTAGAAGACATTTTCCTCCACTTCTTTTGTTTCAAGTTCTTATTTTGTCTAGGCCTTTGATTCTCAATTTATTATGTTTTAAAGTGACTTTAAATACCCTAATTACTGTGAATATGTAGTCTAGTTAATTGGAGACTATATTTACCTCCCGTTATTTCTTTTTTCTATGTTGTTACTCTACCGAAATAAGGGTTCCTCAACCCTCTTTTACAACTACTGATAAGTGAACTTGTTATATATATTTTTGATATTAAAATGACGTTATTTTCATGATTTGATTGTTAATTCATGCGTATGTCCCTTGTGTTTTTATGATATTTTTTAGGATGGAATAAGCTATGGAAATTGAGTAAAGGGATCTAAAATGATAATGAATTCCATCAAATGAAGGTCTTCACAAAATATGATGGTTATAGTGAAATTACAAGGAACATAACTTAAGAACTGAGAAAAAATGAGGCTCCGAGAGAAGAAAAATGACATTACTTGTCATATAGTATACTAGTGAAAGTTTTTATAGGACTATAGTTCAGGTATTGAAGGAAGGAATTAATCAGAGAAGTTGATATGTTTCACAGTGTGGCCCATATGTGTCAAATCATGACACAAGTGATGAAGAGTAGAAAATATGTATGTCAAGAATACAATACACATGGTGCAAGGTTTAAAAATGGTGTAATCACTAGACAACATGTAAAAGGCCGGGAGGGGATAAAAATGTCCATATTTGAAATATCTTTATTTTTTAACCTATTATCATAATGGGTACCCACCCATGAACACTTTTTGACAAATCCTTTATGACATTCAATGCATCTAAATCTTTTGTGGACACTATAAATAAAGGGAGATGTTGCTACTGTAAATGGATCATAGAGACCAAAACATGGAGCAAGAAGCAACACAGTGTAGGGTCCTCCCAAGTTTCATCATTGTTTTCATTATGATTTATTTTTTTTCCTTCCCTATTTTTATCTCATCACTAGGATGAGGGGAAAAACCCACCTTCTGTTAGGTTTATATAATGGAAGTGGGAATGTGCTATTGGATTGATTTCATTTTCATTATTCATGTATTTTGTTTTTCATATTTCTAGAATAATTTTTTAATATCTTTATTTTAATTTTATCATGATCATTGGTTTTTGAATGTGAGAGGAAAAATAAAATTTATCAATTGAAATCTGTAAAATGAGACATGAACATTGTAAAAATTAGGGGAATTGGGTTTAAATTTGTTATTGAAACCAACATAATTCAGTGAAAACCTGAATTACCAAACCAGGGGAAATAGGGGATTATTGCATCAAGGTGGGGATTTCATTACCATTTCATATCCCTAATCTTGAATTAGAAAACAATCATGGATTAATAAACTTAACATACAAAAATACTATTTCACATGAACCTTGAAACTACAAAAGTAAGGGATTCCTTTCAAATCTAATTTCAAACCAAAAAATCAATCTACTTTATCTCCATTGTTCTTTATTCAAACTATTTCCAAAACCCTATTATGATTCTAAACATATTTATTAATTTTAATCAAATATATTTTTTAAAAAACTAAACAATCTAATTCACCATATCTTTGGGTTTGAACTCGAACAGTCGTAATAATAAATTTTTATTAATTGAGTAGAATAGTTTGAGTTTATTTCCATTATTAAATTTTATTTTATTTCTTTATTTTATTTTTCTATTTACACCAGGGTGTATTCGTTCTTGGATTTCAATTTTTTAATTTTTAAATGTATTACCACAACACATGAGAAAAATGAAAAGTTGTTTTTTTCTTCAATCCCAAATTGGAGAAAATCTTAAAGATGAACAACAAAGATACAATCATGACTGGAATATCGAAACACCTAGCTATTAGAGGAGTTCTTAAAAGTGATCGTGGTCTAGGGATGCTCACAGAATAGGGCGGACATCAAAGAATGGATTGAAATTGAGTATCCAAACACCTGCTATGGTTGTAAACCAATTTGAGATTAAAACAAAAATAATCTAGACAATAACAAGCAACATTCAATTCAGTGGGATATTGTTTGAAGATTCAAACACACATATATAAAACTTCCTCGATATCTGTGACACATTCCAATTCCATAATGTTTAAAGAAATTCTGTAACATTATCATTTTTGAATTTCATTACATGAGACTTATTGAGATTGGATACAAATATAACTTTCAAATTCCATAACTATATGGGAGGAGATGGCATGACACATTCTCTCCCAATTCTTCCCACCTTCAAAATAATATATTTACGGGTACATATTATAAACTTTTATAAATTTGAATATTAGTCTCTATATTATTCATAGGAAAGATATAAATATATGACTAGAAAATTCCCCCATCATGGTCTAGATATATGGATGCTAATACAAACATTATATAGGGTTTTTTGTAGGAAAACGGGTCAATTATAGATGTTAAAGCTATAGGATCATTGATGAATAAGTCACCTGAAGCGAGCTACAACATGTTGGATGAAATGTCGGGAAATAGTTTCCAATGTTAAGGAGAACCAAAAAAATGAGAAGGGGTTTACATAATAGAAAATTATTACTAGATGGTGGAACAAATAGAATTATTAACCAAGAAGATGTACAACATTATGGGACATCAAAAAAACTGTCAATGTACGTATATAGAAGAAATAAATTATGATAAATACAATAATGGTAATAAATTTTAGGGGTGGAAGACTCAAAAAGGAAAAGGATATCAACAAAGTTAATAATGATACCAACAAAAATCATCCCATGAGACCACACTAATGATCCAGGTCTATACATTGGAAGAGATGCAAGCTTCATTCATTACTACAACAGGGGTTTTACTTAATGGAATAAAAGAATAACCAATGAACCAAAATGCCACATTGTAGAATCTAGATGATTAAGTTATCCAAATTAATAGTCAGATCATAGATAGACCCAAAGAAGAACTTGTTGGATGCCCTAAATTAAACCCACCTAATTATTTAAAATCTTTACTTCTTAGAAGTGGGTAGAAAAGACTGGTATAGAATTTATAGGATGTAATGAAGAACTATAAGGCCCTAGAATAAAAACATTACATAATCTAAAATTAAGTTAATAATTCACATTGGGGAACTTTTTAGGTTTATAATTTTAGAGAATTAGTCCATAACTATTACATTACATCTCAAATATTACAAAGTAGACACTTCTACTCGGTATCCATTTTCTTATAAAATAAAAACTCTTAAAATAAAAAATTAATTGTTTTATTGATATAAATCTTATTGAATTTTTCTTTTCTCTTAACCTTCCTTATACCCTATGAAAAACATTTTAAAACATGGGAAGAGCATAAAAAGATCAGTAATGGTTATAAAATAAATGAAGAAAACAGTAGTCCGTAATTACATACAAAACATAAGATCTTTAACATACCTCATCAAATTATAAGATTTATGAATAACACATAGTAATCCCAAACCATAAAGGTAACTTGTTTTATCTATAAAATACTTACATTGTAGCTTTCACAACTATGTAGGGAGTTCCGTTTGGAATAACCATCACAGTATATTCCCTAAATCACTTAGGAAAAACATTAACATTTACCTCTGCCACATTAACTAATGCATTGGAGAGCTATCTTGGGCTCACCCTCCCTAGGTTTATCAAAGAACCACCCATATATGTAAACAATTCCAAAGAACCATAACATATTCATAACACATGGAACAAACATGATGGAAATATAAAATTTCCACATTTCAATCACAATATATCATTTCAAGATATTGAAATAACCAATGCTTTCTCAAAACAAATTTCAATACAAAAAATACGTAAAATAATGGTATATGGTATTTATTTTCCTTTTTGAAACATTACGTCTTTTTAAGAAATACAAATATCAAATAATGCTCGTTGCGTAGGAATGGTCATTGTCACCGCGTACATTAAAAAGAAAAATTAGTTTTGTCATTTAGTAAAACGCTACATAGAAAAAAAGATTCCCTTTGAATGAAATGAAAATTAAAATTGGTTTATACACTGTATGAATGAATGTCGTGTATAATTCAATATATACCTCAACGAAAGGTGATTGAGACGAAGTCCCTTACAAAAATTAAGCAGCCTAACTGCATCACTTAAAAACTCAGAAAATGATTTGATGAGAGAGAAATGGGTCTCTCATCACTAAGACATGAAAATTATAACAATAAGGATATATAATAACATATCCCAACATAATAAAATGGAAAATAATATACATAACATAAAATAAGTATTTGACTAAAAGAAGAGGGTTGAAGGTTCCCTTACAATGATCATTTTTTAAACAAAAGAGAGAGATTATGTGTATTCACTAAAAATACACATTAATGAAGTATAAATACCAAATAGTAGATAAACATTTATTTATCACATAATTATAGCACGACATAATCAAAAAGTAGAAGATCAACCCAAAGAATGGAGATTGGGTTAAGAAGTTACCATACCTCGTGTCCGACTTGACTCCTTCGTTATTTAATCTTCTGAATAATAAACTAAATTTTATTTCTATTTGATTTAGAACATTTTTCAAGTTTATTATTCCTTTTATATCACTTATTACCAAGTTATAAACATAACATAATCATTTAAGTTAATAACGGTCGTCTTGTCGATATTTGGTACTTCAGTGAAAAATGAACTTCTTATAATTTCAAGTTGTCCATGTGGTCAAAATTAAATTATCTACATAATTATATTCATGATTTATATATCATATATATCATATATATCTAGTATATATATGTATTTTTAAAATTACATAACATTTGGAGATAAGAATTGAAATGCACCGTTCATGGACGAGGTTAATTGTACGTACACATGAACGCTACTTTCATTTATATTTCATATTTAATGGAATGAAAATTTAATTACCCTTAGTTATATTAAAATTCTAGTATAATATCATATATAATTTCATTAATTTCATCCTCTATATGTTCCACATATGGCATGAATGAGTAATATCACATTGAGGGGGTGGTCGTCCGCACTTCCTCAAATAAAATTATCGTATTTATCCATTATAGAAACCATAAAGGCATGATATAAATTAAAAATATATAATCATAGAGACAATATAAATATAATATATTTCACATTTAAATATATTTCCATCATAATTTTTACCATGAGAGGCGGTAGGATATAATTGAACAATCATCGTTTGTGAGGTAGTAGTTCACTGTCCACAGAAAAAGTATGTTTGTATTCATTAGATGGAGGTGTGTAGAAGTGTGTTAGAATCATTCTCATAACAACAACCTAGTATATTGAGGATAGTGGTTTTGTTTTGTAAAAAAATAATAATAAGATAATATGGAGTGGAGATGGAAAATAAAAGAAAAGAACTTGGGGGAAGGTGTTACCTTTAAATTTTGTAACACCCTTTTGTTTGAACCAAAAAGGCTTTCTTTAATTTTCTTATTTATAGGGGAATGATTATATTAGAAATATAGGGTTGTTGGGAGATTATTGGATTAGATTTTGGATGATCCAATAGGATTGAGATTTGTGATTAATGGGTTATAGGTGATGGATTTTTATAAGGGGGAGGAGGGGCTCTTTAGGAATGTTTGAAAATATTATATTGTTATAAACTGAATTTCTATTTCGAAAGGTCCTAAACTCATTTAATTAAAATATAAGGTGGTTATTGTTAGAAATAATCCAATAAAATAGGTTTTAGAAAAGTTTAGTGAATAAAATTAACCTTATATTTTTGCTTTAACCCTTAGTTAACTAATTTTACTTTTACCATGTCCTCTCGTATAGTCACACTATATGGTTAATATATTTACAATAAAATTCCAAGATACCCAAAATGGATAATTGATGAAATTTTTATAATCATATATTTCATTTGGTCTAATATTAGATTTTTAGGATTATATTATCATTTAATAAAATAATTTTTTATTTAAAAACCCATTTATGTCAATTTTGACACTATTTAATACTTGATTTTTGTTAAAGTAGTAAAAACATGATTCATTCGAATAAAATTTATTTAAAAAAAAATATTTCCTAATTATATATAAAATTATTTGATGGAATCAAAATTTCAAAATTATATTTATTTTAATATTTATACTCTCATTTATTTAAATCTTTCATTAATAAGGTAACCACCACATCATCATTGTTTCATAAATCAATTTATTTATTTGATTTCTAAAAATTATAAATAAAATACCATGATGTATTAAATCTTTTTATATTTCAAAGTATTATGTATAGTCTATAATATAAGTTATATAACCCCATTTAAAATAATTTTGCTAAAAGATATATGTTTTTGTTACATTTTCATTAACATTAAATTAATTTTTATAAAGTATCATTTTCACATACATGTTGCTTAATGGGGTCCCAAAATCGACCTAAGGATTTTTATGGTAGGATATGTATCATCCAAAAAAATTAGGATACTATTTAGGGTAAATTAATATTATCATAATATTATTTTTGAACCTTATATACCAGATTTACCCTTTAACCGTGGTAAATAAAATATTTACTGAAGTTACTATTCATAATGTCTAAAAATGAATGTTAACTATTTACACAATTTGGACCTCTTGATTCAAAATATGGAATCCATTTTTCCAAATTAAAAATACATAATTTTCATATATTAATTTAAAATTAATTCCCATTTTCAAAACCAAAAACATGTTTTAAGAAATAATAACTATCAAAAGATTGGCATGTGTTTATGTCTAATTTAAAAGTGAAATTACTTTAAATGAAAAAAATTAGATTAAATGGTAAAAATATAATACAATTACACTTTAAAACCAATTAGAAGGAAAATCTAACTATATAAATAAATTAGATGAAAAGATGGTTTTGGCTTAAAATGCTGTATTTTTCACTATTCATTAAAAAATGAACATTATCAGAAAAATACCAAAAATTACCCAAAGTAAAATTTGAGGTCTGGATTATAAAGAATAAGTTTATTTTTTCAAATAGAACCTATAAAAACGATAAAAACTGGATTTAAAATGGGATCGCCATCAAAAGGTGGTAAAATTACCTTTAATGAATATGATAGCATTTCATGCTTAAAATAAGATTCTTTCTTATTTTATGCCTCTAAAATTTATTGGATAAATGTAAATACATTTATAAAACATGTATAATCATATTTTTTTTAGTTTTGTTCAATCCCACCATTACAGTGGCTAGGCTCTAAGTTCCATTTAAAATAATAATAATATATTATTATTATTATTATTATTTTCAATACAGATTAGCTTTTTGTGCAACATAAGATTTCAGAGAAACCCATTGTTGCGTGTCAGGTACTCCATTGAACATAGAATCACCTTTAAAGTAAAATTAATATTTAATTCAAAAATATTAATAAATATAAAAATGTTATATTCTTTATTTACCTCGGATGTTACATCCTACCCCCTTTTGGAAATTATGTTCTCATAATTTTATTAACTTATTAAATAAATGGGGGTATTTATCCCTCATATCATTCTTAGATTCCCATGTTTCCTCTTTAACCATATGGTTTTTCCACCAAACCTTTAACTAATCAATTACCTTATTCTGCAACACTTGCTCTCTTCAGTAAAGAATCTGGACTGGTTATTCCTCAGAAGAAAGATTCTCTTCCAAATGAACTACCTCTGGACTCAAAACATGAGATGGATCTAGCATATACATTCTCATCATTGAAATATGAAAAACATTATGTACCTGAGATAAACATGGAGATAAAGCCACTCTGTAGGCAACTGATCAAACATTCTCTAAGATTTCATAGGGTCTAATGAACCTCAGACTCAACTTTCCCTTCTTAACAAAATGCATCTCTCTTTTCTCGGGAGAAACATTGAGAAAGAAATGATCACCTACCTCGAAACAAAATTCCTTCTTCCAGTTATCTTCTTATCTTTTCTACCTGATCTAAGGTGTACTCATGTTCTTCTGAATCAACTGAACTTTTTTTATCATCTGTTTTACCAATTATGGTCCCATAAAATTCCCTTCACCTACTTCATCCCTAAAAGTTGGAGTTCGATACCACTTTCCATATAATGCCTCAAATGGAGCCATCTGTATGCTGGAATGAAAAATATTATTATATGAAAATTCAACCAAATAAAGATGTTGGTCCCAACTTCCCTGGTAATCCATTGAGCAAGCTCGTATCATATCTTACAATGTCTTACTTGTTTGTTCTGACTTCCCATCTAATTGAAGATGAAAAGTTGTATGAAAATTTAATTCAGTACCCAACAACTTATGAAGGCCTTTAAAAAAGTTAGAAGTAAACCTTGGATCATGATCAGATAAAATGGAATGGGGAAATCCAGGAAACCTGACTATCTCTTTAACATACAGTTGAGAAGGTTGATCTAGAGACAAAGTATCTCGAATAGGAAATAAATTAGTAGATTTAGTCAATCGATCAACAATAACCCAGATTTATTTATTAACTCAATATGTCTTTGGTAACCCCACAACGAGGCCCATGGATATATTTTCCCATTTCCACTCTGGCACTGGTGAAGGATGAATCATCTCTTTTGGTAATTTTCACTGTTCTTTAACCTATTGACAAGTCAAACACTTCACAGTAAAGTTAGTAATATATCTTTTCATTCCATCCCACTAGTAATACTCCCGAAGGACTCTATACAAATTAGTACTGCCGGGATGAACTGAAAATGGAGAACTATGAGCATCACATAACAACTCATTCTTAATGTGAATCCCAAGGCACACATGATCTTTTACAAAATATCAAAATACAATCATTATGAATGTTAAATTCGGGTAAATTACCCTTCTGAACCAACTCTATATTTTTCTACAACTCACTTGATTCCTTTTATGCTTGATTAATTCTGTCTAATAGAGATGATTTCACTGACACCTAAAACAAAATAGTAGAATTTCATGAACCAATAACTTCTATGCCAAATTTCATCAAATCATTAATCAAAGGATCTTGTTCCAAACGTAACATGGTTAATGTAGAATTACTTTTCCGACTCAAAGTGTCTACCACTTTATTTTCCTTTCATGTATGGTAAAGAATCGTGCAATAATAATCCTTGACTAATTTCATCCATATCCTCTGTCTCATGTTCAATTATTTCTAAGTGAATATATACATAAAACCATTATAATCAATATATATTTCACATTTTACTCCATACAGATGATGCCTCCAAATTTTTAAAGAAAAAACAATATATGCTAACTCCAAATCATGTGTAGGGTATTTTAACTCATGAGGTTTCAAATACCTTGATGAATAAGTAATTACCTGGTCATTTTGCATTACAAAACAACCAAGTCCTTTCAACGAACCACCACTATATATAAAAAATTCACCATATCTGGAAGTTAATTCGAAAACTAGAGAATTCACTAATATTCATTTCAATTCTTGAAAATATTCATCAAATTCTTTTGTCCAAATGAACTTAACACCTTTTTGAGTTTACTTAGTCAGTGTTCTAGATAACCATGATAAATTTTCAACAAACCTCCTATAATAACATGATAAACCAATAAAACTATGGATATTTATTATCTTCATGGGTCTTGGCTATTCTTTAACAAATGTTGTTTTAGCAGGATCAACAGTTATGACATTTTTTGAAATAATGTGACCAAGGAATGAAATTCGTTTTAAACAAAACTCACACTTGGTGAATTTCCAATATAGTTTCTTTTCTTTTAAGGTTTTCAAGAAAACCCTCAAATAACTTTCATGTTCCTCTTTAATTTTGGAATAATTCAAAATATCATCAGTAAACACAACCACAAACTTATCCATGAACTCATTGAAAATTCAATTCATAAGATCCGTGAATACAAAAGGTGCATTGGTTAACCCAAAAGGCATAACTAAAAATTCATAATGGCCATATATAGTATGAAACATGATATTTGGAGTGTCTTCTTCTTTTACTTTCTACTGATGGTTCCTCGAACTCATGTCAATCTTTGAATAATATTGACCTCCCTAGAGCTGATAAAAAAATCATTGATATGAGGAAATAGATATTTGTTCTTAATATTTATGTTACTCAGGGCTCTATAATCAATGAAAAGTCTCATTGAACCATATATATTTTTAACAAAAAAGACTTTATCACCCCACGGTGATGTTTTAGGTCAAATTAAACCTTTATCTAACAACTCCTACAATAGATTCTTTAACTCTAAAAGTTTAATTTGAGGAATTAGATAAGGGGGTTTTGAAATTATCTTAGCATCATGAACTAGGTCAATAGTAAATTAAACTTCACGATCAGGTATTATACCAGGAAAATCATCCAAAAAAAATCAAGATACTTATTTACTACTGGAACATAATTAATCAGAACAGTTCATTAATTTTTAAAAATATGTGAAAGCTAACATTCATTTCCATATTTTACTAGTTTCTTAGCTTCTAGATCTGTTATTAAAAGTAAGGGTTCATTCTTGTACACAAATATAAATTATTTCTGAAAAGAAACCTCTTTAGCTTTACAGTCAATCTTAGCATGATAAATGGAAATCCAATACATACCCAAAATAACATCAAACTCTAATAGAGGCAAAACAATAAGGATTACATGTAGATTATTTCCGTACACAAGGACACGATGGTTCTTATAATTTCTTTTTGTCTCAAAAATTCCTCCATGTTTTTTACCACAAGATCAGGATTCATATCATGACTTGGAATTCCCAATTAACTATAAAACTTCTCAAAAATTTAATAATTTATAGACCATTAATCAAACAAGACATTGTCATAATCTGAATAAATAAATAGTATACCTGATACTACTTCATTTGATGGTCCAACATTTGATCAAGTAGTTGCAAAGGATTTCACCACCCATTTATTCTTGTAGTCCGACTGCTTTCCCACAGTTGAGATCTTCATTGGACAATCATTTGCATAATGACCCATTTCATTGCACTGAAAACATTTTACTGACTATAAATCATATTTTTATTACCATTACCCAAATTGTTTTTAGTGAAATTATGAGTCTTATGTCCCATTTTACAACATCGGTATCACTTAATAGAATTCAAAATACATTCCCCAACATGCTATTTTCCACAATTTTCACAAACTATAATCTTATGTTTCTTACCATCAGACTTTTTTCAAGAGTTCATCCATTTCTTATGCCATGCTGACCTCTTATTTTGTTGTTTTTCAAAAAACACCTGATCATCAACAAACTCCATTTCCACCTTCTCCACACATCGAAAAAGTTTTTCATAACATTTTTAATACAGAGAAGCTAAAGCCCTTTGTTACTTTGGATTTAATCCTAAGTAAAAATTATTGATTTTACTATTAAGATCTCATATGAAATTTGTAGAATAGCTTTCCAGCCAAGTGAATTTTACTTAATAAGAATCCAAAGAGTCATCCTCCTGCCTCAATTTCAGATATTTTTTTCCATCCTAAGATGAACCGCCTTAGGAAAATATTTCTTAAGTAACATTACTTTGAATTCATCCCAATAAAGAGCACCAATCTCCTCACAATCCATAATATTTTTCACCATCGACCACCACTAATCAGCTTCACCTTCAAAATGGTAAACATGAAGACTAACCTTTTGTTGTTTGGAACACCCAATGACATCAAAAATCTTCTCCAGTTCTGTAATCCACCATTCAGATAGCACATGTCCAGATAATCCTCTGAATGATGAAGGATGTTGCCTCATGAAATGATATACTACTGACATGTTCCTCTTTGGTATATCAGGATACTCTAGTTTATGGATACCACAACCATTTATAGCCTAATTCAATTTTTCTATCACTACAACAAACTATTCTGTTCTGATTCTGACCATCTCAGGTTGCTAATTTGGAAGTTTGTTTTCCTCTTGATGTTGTTCCACAATATCTTCCTTGTTTCCTCTCTGGCAAACCATTCTGAACATAGAAATACTATAGGTGAAAAAAAATGTAATCTTAAAATTATATATCATTTCAATCAATCCATACAGTAAAAATAATTTATGGATATTTATTTAACAATATACTAACCCCAAAAGTTGTCTAAACCAACCTTTGATACCAACTATAAGGCCCCGACCCTAAACATTACATAATATTGAATTAACTTAATAATTCACATTAAGGATCTTTTCAGGTTTATAGTTTTACTGAATTAGGCTATAACAATTACATTACATCTGAAATATTAAAAAGTAGAAAATTCTACCTAGTATACATTTTTTTATAAAATAAAAACTCTTAAAAGAAAGCAATAATTATTTTCATGATATAAAACTTCTTGAATTATTCCTTTTCTAACCCTTCCATATACCCTGTGAAAAACATTTCAAAAACTTGGGATGAGCATAAAAATATCAGTAAGGGTTATAAAAAAAGAAAGAAAACATTATTCCATAATTACATAAAAACCATAAGCTCTTTAACATGCCTCATGAAATAAGAAGATTTTCTAATAAGACATAGTAATCAAAAATGATAAAGGTAACTTGTGGCATCCATAACATACTTATATTGTAGCTTTCATAGCTACGTATGGAGTTACGTTTGGAATACCCATAATAGTATATTCCCCAAATCTCTTATGTGATACATTAATGTTTACCTCAGTCATGTTACCTGATGCATTAGAGAGATATCTCAGGCTCACCCACCCTAGCTTTATCACAGAACTACCAATATACATAAACAATTCCCATGAACCATAAAATATTCATAACACATGAAACAAATGTAAAGGAAAGATAACATTTACACATTTCAATCACAATATATCATTTCACAATATTGAAATAAATAATGCTTTATCAAAACCATTTTAAACTCTAAAATACATAAAAAAGGGTATATGGTATTTTTTTTCCTTTTAAAAACATTATGGCTTGTTATGGAATCAAAATATCAAATAATGCTCGCAGTAGCGGAAATGCCATTGTCACCACATACGTTAAAAAGAAACATTATTTTTGTCATTTTTTAAAATGATATGAAGAAAAAAATATTCCCTTTTAACGAAATGAAAATATAAAGGCGTTTATACTCGATATAAAATAAATTCATGTATAAATCAAAATATACCTCAATGAAAGGTGATTGAGACGAAGTCCCTTACGAATATTCAGTAGCCTAACAACATCACTTAAAAATTAAGAAAATGAGTTTATGAGAGAGAATAGGGTATCTCATCACCTAGAAATTTATTTTAAAACAATAAGGATATAGAAGAAAATATCCGAACATAAGAAAATGGAAATTAACAGATATAACATAAAAAATGTCTTTGACTAAAAGAAGAGGTTGAAAGGTTCCCTTACAAATATCATTTTGTTAATAGAAGAGATCAATTATTTGTACTAACTATAAATACACATAAATAAAGTATAAATACAAGACATGACATCAAAATTATTTATCACATAACCATAGCATGACATAATCAAAAAGTATAAGATCAACCAAAAAATGTAGATTAAGAAGTTTCTTACCTCATGTCTGACTTGACTCGTTCATTCTTTAATCTTCTCATTAATAAACTAAAGTTAATCTATACTTGCTTTAGAACATTTTTCAATTTTATTATTCATTTTATATCACTTATTACCATGTTATAAATATTACATGATCATTTAATTTAATAACTATTATTTTTTCGATATTTGGTACTTGAGTAAAAAATGAACTTCTTATAATTACAAGTTGTCCATGTGGTCAAAAGTATATTATCTACATAATGATATTCATAATTTAGATATCATATATATATATATATATATCATATATATCCACTACATATATGTATTTATAAAAGTACATAACATTTGGAGATAAGAAATGAAATGCACCGTTCATGGAGACAGTAAGCCGTACGTACACATGAACTATACTTTCATTTATATTTCATATTAAATGGAATGAAAACCTAATGATACAAAGGTATATTATAATTCCAGTATAATATCATATATAATCTCATTTATTCCATCCTTTATACATTCCACGTATGGCATTAACAATTCATATCACTTTGAGGGGGTGGTAGTCTGCACTTCCTCAAATGAAATTATCATATTTACCCATTATGGAAAGAATAAAGGCATGATATAAATGAAAAATACATAAGAATATAGAAAATATAAAAATAATATATATCCCATATAAATATATTTCTATCATAATGGATACCATGAGAGGCGGTAGTAGATAATTGAACAATCATTGTTTCGTGAGGCAGTAGTTTGTCGTCCACAGAAACAGTATGTTCATATCCATTAGATGGAACATTGTGGATGTGTAGTTCAAATAATTATCATAACAACAACGTAGTATATTTAGGATACTTTTTTATGTAAAAATAATAATAAGTAGATCATAGGGAGTTGATAAGAAAAATAAAATAAAATAACTCGGGAGAAGACGTTACATTTAAATCGGGTAACTCCCTTTTGTTTGAACCAAAAATCTTTCTTGAATTTACTTATGCCTATGGGAAGGATTATAGGTAGAATATAGGTATGTTATTAGATTATTGGAGAATATTTTGGATGAGTTAAGAGGCTTGAGAGGTGTGAGTAATGGGATAGAGGTGATGGCCTTTTATAAGGGGGAGGAGGGGCTCTTTAGGAATTTATGAAAATGTTATTTTATTATAAACTTAATTTTGATTTGAAAATGCCCCAAAAAAATTTAATTCGACGATAAGGTGATTATGGTGAGAAATACTCTCATAAAATGTGGTTTGGACAAGTTTACGGCATAAAATTAACCTTATCTTTTAGCTTTAACCCTTAGTTAACTAATTTAACTTTTTTCATGTCCTCTTGTATATTCATACTATATGGTTAATATATTTAATATAAAATTTCAAGAGAACAAAAATGGAACATTTATTACATTTGTATAATCATATATGTCAGCTCGATAAATCATAGATTTTTAGGATTATTTTATCATTTAATAAAATAATGTTTGTTTTAAAAACTCATTTATGTCAAATTTGACACTATTTTGTACTGGATTTTTGTTAAAGTCATAAAAAAATTATTCCTTCTATTAAAATTAATTTACTCAAATATAATATGTCATACTTATCTATAAAATTTGTGGATGTCATCAAAAGTTCCAAAATAAATTTATTTTAATATCTATACTCTCATTTATTTAAATCCATCATTAATAATTTAATCACTACATCATAATTATGTCATAAATAAATTTATTTATTTGATGTATAAAAATTATAAATGAAATTTCATGTTGTATTAAATATTTTTAAACTTATAATGATTATTTATAGTCAAAAATATAACTTATATAACCCCATATAAAAATTATTTTACTTAATTATATATGATTATGTTATATTTTCCTTAACTTTAAATTAATTTTTATACTGTCATTTTAACTTTCAAGTGGCTCTATGGGTTCCCAAAATCGACCTAAGGATTCCCATGGTCGGATATGTATCATCCAAAAGGATTAGGATATTTGTTAGGGAAAAATAATTTTATTATAATATTATTTTTATCCTTATTTACCAGATTTACCCTTTAACCATGGTAAATAAAATATTCAATGAAGTTACTATTCAAAATGTCTAAAAATAAAAGTTACCTATTTATACAATTTGGACCTCCTAATTCCAAATATTGAATCTATTTTTTCCAAATTCAAATCACATTAGTTGCAGAAATTAATTTAAAATTAATTCCTATTGTCGAAACCAAAAAGCTATTTTTAAGAAATAATAACTATCAAAATATTGGCATGTGTTTTTGTCCAATTAAAAAGTGAAATTACTTACAATAAAAAAAACTGGATTAAATGGTAAAAATATAATCCAATTAAACTTTAAAACAAATTAAATGGTCAATCTAACTATATAAATAAATAAGATGAAAAGATAATTTTGACTTAAAATGCAGTAATTTTCACTATTCATTAAAAATGAACTTTACCAGAAAAGGTACAAAACAAATTACCCAAAATAATTTTTTTTGTCCTGATTATATGTAAGGAGTTTATTTTGTCAAATGTAACATATAAAAGTGATAAAAATATATTAAAATGGGTTTCTCCATCAAAAGATGGTAAAACGACCTTTAAAGAATATTAGAGTATTTCATGCTAAAAATTAGATTCATTATTATTTTAATCGTCTAAAATTTATTAGATAAAAGAAAATACGTTTATAAAACATGTATAATGATATTTTTGTTAAATCTACTCATACCCGCCAGTACAACAGCTAGGCATTAACTACCATTTAAAATAATAATAATAATATTATTATTATTATTATTATTTTTCTTTATGACTTAGCATCGTGTGAAACATAATATTTCAGAGAAACCCATTGTTGTGTATCGGGTATGCCATCGAATATATAATCCACTTGAAAGTAAAATTAATATTTATTTCAAAAATATTAATAAATATGAAAATAACATATTCTTTATTTACTTGGGATGTTACAAGAATAACCAGTGAAAGCAAGTTAAAAAGAAATTGAGAATAGTATGGAAAACATATCTAAAGAATATGAAGAGAAACCACTATAGTACCAATAAAAAATAAATTTTATATAATGAGTGGAACATGTTAAGATCAACATGAAAATGGTAAATTTTTAGAACACTTCAAAAAAAATTCATATTATTATTCCATTTTTAGAGGCTCTCTCAAACATGCCGACCTAAAAAAATTCATGAACGGGATGGTAACCAATAAGAAGAAGTTGGAGTAAATTGGCACCAGTACAATCACATGATAATTTTCAATAGTTGTATCAAGGGACCTACCGAAGAAGAAGCATAATCCAAGAAGATTTTAAATTTCCATCATCACCACATCCAACAAATGTGGAAATTATGTGTGTGAATTAGGTGTGAGTGTCAATAGCATGTCTTACATGATATTCAATTGTTCATGATAGGAATGAATGAATACCACAAGAGTTTCAATTCAATTAGAATAATCAATAGTGAAGTAACCCCAAGGATCCATCGAGTTTATCCTGATCAAAATTGATAAGTTTATCTTTCCTGTTGAGTACTTAGTGCCGGATATAAAGGAGGAGAAAAATATAATCATTCTAGGGAGACCGGTTTTATTCAATGGGCATGAACTGATTAATTTAAAACCAAATAACTCAGTATGTGAGTTTTCTATGATCAAATAAGTTTCAACATCCAACGGGAAATGAAAACTGTGATGTGTGATAGGAAAATGATTTTGGAGAAGATAATACACCTGAGCTTGACTATGTCCCTAAAGGTAATGGGGTAAATGAGTTAGATTATATTTTTACATATAATTCTATACTAAAGAAGAAAGATACTATGAGGACCAAGATAACTGATACCATAGGAGAAACCCACACCATAATATTTTAGAAAGGACAACATGTATGGATGGTACATGAACTTATATTTAGTATATCAAGATTAAGGAAGAAATGGTGGATCGGTCTTACAGATATTAAGAAAGTATTACCCTCATTAAGAATGAGGCTATTTAGAGAGGAAGAATATGGATAAACATCGGTGGATAGGATAAAACTAAGACTATTTAGGTTACAAATTTTTCAATCATCCATCATGTGAGTTGAAGCTATAGAAGGTAAGGTTGAGTTAATGATGTTAAACAACACCACTTCTGGGAGGCAACCTGAGTTTTTTTTTTGTATTTTTTTTTGGTTTTCAGGAGAAACTTAAATCAATTAAAATATTTTACAATTCATTTATAATTTCCTATTCTTTTAACTATTTATTTTTAATTTATAGTACCATCAAGACCCAAACTGGCATCGAGAAGCAGCAAACATAAGGGGAGGCTACATGATAATTTAGCATTGTTAGAAAAGTACACATCATGAACTGTTATAGGAAAAAAATATACAAGAAAAATAAAAGAAAAACTAAAATTGGGAGTAAGTGTTTCAATTCCTAATTTTACTAACATTTAGTTAGAGGTTTTTTACTTCCAATTGCATTCCCCACATTTGATTCATTCATTAATCCACCAATCTAGGAGACATAAACTACCAAGCATAATTACGGTGACATGAATTTATATTTCCTTGTCAATATATTTGACTAAGAAAAATGGGGAATAGAATTAGTATGGATAATATTTTATATTAAAATTGTCAAATCATGGTCTGAGGAGCATGTCATTCATTATAAAATAATTTTTTTGAGATTTTACTATGATATAAATTTATTATATTTTCATTCATTGATTTAATTATTCATATTTTTTTCTATGGTTAGTTGTTCCAACCATTCATCTCATTCTTGATACATCCTATGATCCAATATTTTCTATTGTTTCTATAGTATATTTTTTGTGAAACTTTGGAATGATGTATTCTAGAACTTTCTTTTCACCTTATAAAAAATATGAAAGAACAGAATCACTTTTAATATGATTGAGGCATCTTTTTTAGCCCTTATCCTAAGGCCCACCTTGAATTAATCCTTTTTTGTCATGTATAATCCATGAACATACTTTTTATAAAATGAGCTGAGTTACAAGCCTATCTTATCCTTTACTACCATACTTTAAATAATTTTCATGAGATTCTAAATAATATGTGTGAGGAGGTATTCCTTAGGTTAAATCGAGAAATAATTTCGTGAGGAAATTTTTATAGTTGATTATCCATTATGATTTTGGGAGTTTACATGTATTTTTAATTTTAATTCTTTATTCACCTCTCTTTCTAAAAAAGAGTTTGAAAAAAAAATAAAAAAAATTTAACTTTGGAGGATAAATAATAACCATTTTCAAGACTGATGATATTTTGATCGAGTGTTGTTTTGTGATAGATGTGAGATTTTTCTTAAACAAAACTTTTAAAAAAATATATAAAAAAGGGAAAAAAAGAAAATAAAAGCAAGTTTGATTCATTCGTTGTGCTTACATGTATCATGGGCCCACGTTGAGCTATTTATGGGGAGAGAACAATGACATCTATGAAGGGAGAATTTTATTTATTTTATTTTTTCATTATCTTGTAAATTAATTTAGAGATAAACCACATTTTTGTGTCTTAATTGGTTTATATAATTTTCCTACCAATGTTAAGCCATAGAGTCATTGGATCTTAAATGATGAAGCCCCCATGATTAATTATGATTTTTTTTTTGTAGTGGATATGCTATATTTCTTTCCAACCTATGGTAAGTGACATGTCCATGAGGTATGTGTATCACTCGATTCATTCATACTTTGAGGATGAGTGGAAAATTCAAATGAGTTAAATTAAAAAGGGTATTCATAATTATAATGAATATAAAAAATAAAATACTTGGATATTTGGAAAGAGGAAAATTAAAATACATGGTCAGTTTGTATTTTTTGAAAAAATGAGGCATTAATAAATTTTCTCTACTTTATTCCTAAAAATTTAATTTTCCATGTAATCAATTGTTTTTTTTTGACATTGAATTTCATTCATGATATATTAAGAGTCCATTGTAGTGTGTTGATATTCCATCCTTGAGGAGAAGTATGTATTCAAGTGTGTGTGTGTGTGTGGGTGGGTGAGTGGGCGGGGGTTATAAGTAAATTTATTATATATATTTTTTATATTAAAATTTAGTGATTTTAATGATTTGTTTGTTTATGTATGCATATATCCGTGATGTTTTTATCATATTTTTTAGGATGAAATAGGTTTTGTAAATTCAGTAAAAGGAGATAAAATAACAAATAATTCCATCAAATAAAGGTGTTCCAAAAAATATGATGATCATGGATTACTTCCAAGGAACATAACTGACAAACTTAGGAAAAAATTCTCTGGAATCATAAAAATTACATTACACAATGTATAATTATTACATGATGGGTACCAGTTGAAGTAATGGAAAACTACATGTCATGAATAGGGTGTACATGGTGGAATATTTACACATGGTGTAGTCACTACACGACGTGTAAAAAGTTAATATGGGATAAAAATTGCTAGATTCAATGTGTCTTTATTTTTTGAAATATTTTAAGACCTGGGACCTTCTCATGACCACTTTTGACAAATATATAATGAAATTAATTTTTTCACAAGATCATATGGACCATATAAAGAGAAGTCCATACTACTACTATAAAAAAAGATCATGGAGACTAAATCTTGGAGCAAGAAGCTGTATTGTGTAGGGTCTTCCACATTTTCAACTCCATTTTCATTATGATTTCTTTCTCTTTATTACTTCCATATTATTATCTCATCACTAAGATGAGGGGGTAAACTCTACTTGTTATAAGGTTATGTAATAGAACGTTAAAGGTTTTGTTGGATTGATTACTTTTTATTTACTCATTTATTTGGTTCTATGTAATTATTAAATCAATTTGTGATCCCTTTCTTCAATGCTTACCATGGATATTGGTATTTAAATCTGAGAGGAAATTTAAAATTTTAAAAACTAAAAAAATAAAAGGTGGAATGAAAATTTCAATTTTATAGGTATCAGGTTTAAATATGGTATCGATAGAAACTTGATTATTTGATACCCTAAATTAATAGTCCAAGGGAAGTAGGGTATTGTTGCTTTAAATAGGGGTTACCATGACTATTGGATCTCCCCTATATTGAATCCAACACCAATCATGGATTACTAAAAATATTATATAAAACAAATTTCACCTAAACCCTAAAACTACAAAACCCATGCATGCCTTTCAAATCTTATTTCAAACTAAACAATCAATCTATTTTATCTTCATTATTCTTTCTTCAAACTTTTTCCAAAACCCAAATCTGATTCTTCACCTATTACTTTAATTTAATAACATAAAATATTTTTAGAACCTAAATAGACTAATTCACCATCTCTATGGGTTCAACATAAAAATTTCCTAATACTAAATTTTAATTAATTTAGTATCATATATTTAGTTTTTGTAAATTTGTTTATTTTTGATGATTCCCATGGGGAAACAATGATACCCTTTGATCATATCAACTACCGTTGAAAGACATTTTAAATTAATTCTTATTTTAAAATGAAATATAATTATGTGTCATAATTATAATTTCCTTACTATGTTATCAAGGATATATCACTGTTACCTCTCATTATACTACCTCCATATTCTCTTGCAATGCTCATGGTTTCTCGTAGCCAAAAAACTGTCACAAATCATGTAATAAAAAGTGTGTGTGGTTTTACTAGCAATGAAATCCTTGTCTACATAATAAAAGTGGGCGTGGGTTTATCTTAGATGAATATAGGTATTAAAACCTCTAAAAGAGTTGGTCGGGTGTATCATAACCATTATTCTAGTGCACAGTGTGTGGGCCCTTACTGCACACCAGGTTTGACACTCCTTGGATAATTCACATTCACTTTATAATCCATATGAAAGGATAAGAATTTATGGATTGATATTTATATTCAATTAATATCCTTATTCTTTTTATGTATCCTTAACTACTTCTTATTATCATTCCCTCAATTAGATTATTGCCTTTTTCAATGTGAACATCCTATTAATCCTAAGATGATTTTTGGCTATTCACCAAGATAAGAGATTTAATCCATTTAAAGGGGTTCTTTCCCACCCAATTTGTAACCAATGTTCATGTTTTATTTTATGCTCCAAAGTTATCAATTATTTTAATTTTATTATACCCATGTTCCTAAGTTCTTGTAGTATAGTGAAAATATGATCACTTTAGAGAATAATCCATCCATAGCTTTTCCTTTTCTTATTAACAACTATTCATATTCACTCATTTACATGTGAATATGCTTCTATGATTATTTTGATTTAAGGTTATTCACCTAGAAAACTATACATCAATTTTCTGAAGAAAATATTTTCTAAACCATATACCCTTTATCTATACGGTTTAAACACCATAGACATCATTATTTTGATTGATGGGTATTTACCTAAAAAGTTTTATAATTTCATCAGATACTTGTTTAATTACAAAATAGGTTTATCATTTTATGATTATTGATTGATTTATGCATGTTTTAATTATGTGGATCACTTGAATTAACACATATGAATGGTGTACCATGATAGCACTCTAATTCATTGGATAATGAATTAATCTCTTTGGATGACATATCCATGATACCTTGTTAGTATTCCCTAGAAATTATTAATGAAACATTAATGTTAGAACTTTTTTATATTATTATGAATGTATCATGTTATGTTATAGCCATAGTTTCATGTTATGTCTTATTTACTAATGATCAGGTCATGCCTAATGTATTTAATATCATGTTATTCCTCTTGTACGCATGATCATGTTGTGCCTCTTATCCTCATGTACATGTTCTTATATCATTCCTAATGTCTTACCCATGAGGTTATTTTATGATCCATTTTCAATGGTTTTCCCTTACTAGGATTTATAGCTCACCCTTTTCTTATGTTTCTGTAGTTACCTAGGAATTTCAGTGAGAGGGATATGTATAAGGGAATTACATGTGCGGATAATCCTCAGGGAATAAACATGTTTTATACAACATGTTTGGTTGTAAAGGTTACATGTTCCCAAAGACACTAAAATTTTGATCTTGGGATTTTTTTTTTCAATTCATGTGATGTATTAAAAAAATATTCATTTTTAGCACTAGATCTCTTAGTGCGAGTCTAGGGTGTCTCATTTGGTATCAAAGCATAATTTGGTTATTTTTGGGAATTAGGATTTGAAATATTTGGGTATAGAGCCCTAGATAGATAAATATTTTCTCTAGATGAATTGGCTATGTATAAGGATTATTACCATATAGTATTAAAATATCATAGGTGTTCATAATGTTTCTTTTATATAGGTAAAATTTATGTGAAAATTTGGATTTCTAGGTATTATTTAATGAGTAAAATTGTAAGGAAAAAATTTATTTTTTTGGGAAGAATGTAATGCCCAAAAAATTACTTTATGTTTTTAATATAACTATTATTTTATAAGGAATTTTTTATTATGAGAATATATAAATACTTTTACATTTCATTATAAGTTTACACATCATGGACAACTACACCTAGGATGATTAAATGGATTATTTAATGATATAATCAAAAATGTGTTATTTTTTTAGATATTATAATCATATTATATTAAAAGTGTATTTTATGATAAATTTATGACTTTTAAATAAAATTTTTTTTCATGACATAATCTTATGAAACACTTTTTAAAATGAAATTAAATTCTAATTAAGTCTTAAATAATTCATATAATGGTCTAAATGTTTATTTTTTAAGGAAATTTCTAAATTTAAATATATAAGGATATTTATTTAAAAGTATAAATTATAAAATTTAGATAATTATTTTTAAAAAATGAACTTTAATTTTAGACTCATAAAATCAAAAATATCTTAGGGTGGTTTTTTGGGAATTTTTTGACAAATTTTATTTTTTGGTGATAAAGTGAAAATGGCCACTTTATAAAGCTCCATGATTTTATGACATAATTATTATGTTAGCATGATGAAAAATTTATGAATCATTTTACTTAATAAAAAAATATTTAAATAAATATAAATATTAATATATACAAATTATTTTTAATTTATAAATTTATACATTACCTTTTGGAACTAAAAATTGGAATTCTAAGAGAAAAAATATTTTTTGCATTATGCACATTAATTAGGTTTACTGGAAGGTAAGTTATGAATTATAGATGATTTTATCAACCAAAAACTATCTAAAAATAATTAATAAGATAAAAAATTGGCTGAAACTGATTATACCCACAAGTTCTTGACTTATATAATAAAATAACCTTTATTTAAACCCTTAAAACCACTTCTGCTCAAGTATAAATACCCCATTCCCCCCTCAATTTACTCTCCAAAGTGTTTAATAATGATTTTAATCTTAATAAACCTATAAATATTTTCTATATGGTGGCTAGAAGGTTATAAGGAGTCCATCTCTAGATTGAAGAAGTATCCTCCCAAGGTATGGGATATTTTCCCCCACTTCTTTTGATTCACGTTCTTATTTTGTATGAGCCTCTGATTATCAATTTATTATCTTTTCAAGTTATTTTAATTAAACCTATTACAATGAATACTATTTATTTTTAATTAGAGACTTAATTTCTTTGAAATTATATCTTTTTCCTAATTCATTACTTTGAAGAAATTAGTGTTTCTTTCCCCTCTTTCATGACTACCTATGGAAGAATGTTAAAGTTTTTTCTTGTTTCAATATGAAATATTATTATATGAAATTATTATAATTTACATAATATTTTATCATTATAGATCACTATTTACCTCTCATTATGCTACCTTCACAATTCTTTGTAATGATCATGGTTTCCCAATGTCATAAAACCATCCTAAATTTGTTAAAGAAAAGTGTGTGTGGTTTTACAAGTAATGAAATTCTTACTTGGATACTACAAATGGAAATGGTTTTTTATTATAAAAATATAATGATTCAAAACCCAAAAAGAGATTTTTAGGTATATCTCCACCATAATTTTGGTTCACGATGAGTGTGCCCCTACTACGCACCTAGTTTGACACTATTGGCATATTTTCTTTGGATAATTCACATGTACTTTATGTGCCATAATAAGGGATAAAATATATGGATTGATATTTTCATTAAATTTATATCCCTATGACATGAATGTATCCACAACGAATTCTTATTATTATTCACTCAATTGGAGAACTACCTTTTTAAATGTGAACATCCTATTGTTACTAAGATGATTGTTAGATATTCACCAAGATAACTGAATTAATCCATTAAATTGGTTTCATTCCCACCCAATTTGTAACCATTGGTCATGTTCTCTTCCTCTCTCCATATTTCTCATGTATTTTAACTGTATTCTACATTTTCATGTTTCTATGTACATGTTATATAATGAAAATTTGATCTCCTTAAAGATTGATCCACCACTAATTTTGTCCTTCCTCAAAATTAGCTATGCATAATCTTTCATTTCCTTGTGAAAATCATTTCATAATTATTCTGATTGAAGGTTATTCACCTAGATACCTATACATCTATTTAATGGGTAAATTATTTACTAAATCATATACCATTTATCTAATGGTGTAAATAACTTATACATCAATATTTTTTTTGATGTGTGTTCACCTAGAAAGTTATTGAATTTCATTGGATACCGATTTAATTTACAATGGGTTTATCATTAAATGATTATTAATGGATTTATGCATGTTTTTACTTTGTATCTAATATGAATAAAGATATATAGAGGGTTCACCCTAATATCTCTTTAATGAATTGGGTAACCAATTAATATCTAGCGTTGACTTGTTCATGATAACTTGGAAGTATGACTTGGTAATGTTTTATGACACCTTTGTAATAAAACATGGTGAGATTATTATAAATGTATCATGTTATTTTGTAGCCACATTTCCTTGTTATACCTCATGCAATAATGATCATGTTATGCCTCATGTACTTAATATCACGTTATTCCTCATCTACTCATGATCATGTTATACCTCTTTTACTAATGTTCAGGTTCTTATATAATGCGTAATGTCTTACCCATGACACTCTTTTATGATCAGTTTTCATTTTTTGTCCCATACTGGGCTTTATAGATCACCTTTTTATTAAATTTCATTATTTCCCCTAGAATTACAATTAATGGGATACATATAATGTAATTATATGTGTAGGGAATCCTCATGGAAGAAATTTATTTTGTACTATATAGTTGTAAATATACCTTGTTACCAAATACACCGAACTTTTGATATTGGGAGTTTATTTCAATTCATGTGATGTATTTAAAAAGTATGCATGTTTATCACTAAATCTGGAATTGCGGGTCTGGGGCATCTCAGAAGTTCCCATAATATTTTTTCATTGTGGATAATTCAGATATATCATGAATTTTTGTAGAAGGATGTACCAAAGAAGTAAGTAGGGATTCACTCTTACGGAGGGTTCATAGGTTCATTTTGATGCTTCCAAGGGTGGTGGGTCTTACCTTTAGTCTAAGGGGGGTTTCATGTGGCTGTGAAAGCGCATGGAGGATCTAGGAATGTATGTCTCTTTGTAGTAGAGTATGTTTTCGTGTATTATGCGGTAGGGATGGCTACTGTTAGTGCTACGATGTTTATTTCATCATCTATGGTACTAGTTATATCTAACACTTTCACTAATAATTATTTTATAAAAACAATGTTTGTTGATATTTTTGCATTTTTTATAGAACATATATCATTATTGTTAGATATTTCAATGCCATTAGAAAAAATGTATGAATAAGGTTTCAAATGTCCCGCATGTCTTGTGTCTAAATCCTAATTTGAAGTGGTGTGGAATTGTATAGTTCTTGATATTGAAATCAATTAACTGATTATTTAACTCAAATATATGATTAGTTTTAAGGCCCATATTGAATATTATCATGGTCAATTTTAGTTTGTGTCTCCTGATGGAGTCACTCATGTCTTTCAGGCTGAGTGGGATTCTATATATGGGAGGGCAGGGCCTATTGTTCCTTATGCTTGAGTGACCACATGCCAGTTATAGGAGACGATCATTGATGTTATTGAATCTCTCTTGAGATGTCCACTCCCAAAAGTGGTGAATGCATACCCCAAGGTCGTTCTAAATTATTTTTCTAGGTTACCACTATGGAGAGAGGCCGAGTTTACTGTTACTAACTCCCTTGTATTATTCTCATTTCCACACCACCTTATCATATAGAACATGTTATGTTATAGTAACTTAAGGTTAAACATGAATAAATTTAGGCAAATGGATTTATTCATTCTAGCATGTCACCATAGGATTAAATCATTCTATTTTCTAAGAAAGTAAACAGAATCCTCATACATTTTATTGATTGCTGAAAGTTAAATTTTATGACTGTTAAGAACAAGTATCCCTAGCCAAGAATCAATGATCTTTTTTATCAACTATTAGGCTATCGTTGATTTTTAAAGATTAAACTTCGTCTAGGGTACCACTAATTGAGGGTATGATAAGAGTATATACCTAATAAAATGTTTAAGATCTGGTGTGGGAGTTTTGAGTGTCTAATTATTCCATTTGGCCTCACTAATACTCCTATGGTTTTCGTGGAACTGATAAACCAGATCCTTCCTGATTTCTCTGACTCATTTTTAGTCATGTTTGTCAATGATATTTTTGTATACCCTATGTTAGATATAGAGAACATGGATCATTTGGATATTATCTTTATAATCTTTAAAGAACATTTGTAATATTATAAAATTTTCAAGTGTGAATTTTGGATCAAGGAAACAAGGTATTTGGGTAATATTATATCCAAGAGTGGAATCATAGTATATCATAAAAATATAATGGTGGTAATGTACTAGGAGAATCATAAAATTGTTTTTGAGATCTGGATATTCTCAGGTTTCACTAATTACTATAGGTTGTTTATTAAATACCTCTCCATGATTGAATCTTCAATGAAAATATTGACATGTAAAGGTGTTAAGTATGAATGGAATGAAAAATTTGAGATATACATTGAGAATCTTAAGGTGATGTTGAATTCATCTCCATTTTTAAATCTTTCCAAACCAGGTTCAGGTAATTATGTTTTATATGATGCATCACGTATGGGTTTGGGTTTTGTGTTGATGTAAGGGAAGCATATGGTGTCTTATGGATCTTTTTATTTATGACCTGATGATAAGAACTACCTTACCCATGAACTAGATTTTTCATTGGTTATTCTTGCACAGAAAATGTGTAATAACTATATATTTGGGGAGATTTTTATGGTATATTTTGATCATAATAGATTGAAGTATATTTTTACTCAGAGGGATTTCAAATTGTGATAGAGATAATTAGTTGAGTATACTAAGACATTTGATTTTTATATTACTTATACTCTTGGGAAAGGGAATGTGGTCTATAAATATTGGAGAAAGAAATTAAAAATACAATCCTTGAATAAATCATTGAAATAATGTCCTTCAATGTGTTTTTTCTAAGATGATCTTGGGAGAGGAAGAGGATGGTGGGAAGGTGTTCTTGAATTTTGTGAAGGATGAATCATCACTTAATGAGTGGGTTCACATCAAAAATGTAATAAATACATATTTATAGTGTTTTAGTAAAATCCTAAATAGTGGCGAGACCTCAGGTGATTGGTCTTGGTCTTCTACTAGGGATTTTCTTTTCTGGAGCAGGTCGGTGTTTTGATTTCTATGAGGAATGAGTTAATGGATAATGGACACCGATCCTATTAGTCTATTCAGTAAGGGACTACCATGATGATTCCTAATATGATATATCACTATTAGTGTTTAGGGATGAGGTGCTCAACTATATAGTTCGTATCAGGGCACCATACTTATCAGATAATTAAGGAAGAACGCTCATGTTGGTTTTTTGTAGTCCTTATCCATTCTAGTACAAACATGTCATGATATTTTCATGGAATTCATTGTTATTTCCCCACATACCCCTAGTTTTGAGGTATAAATTTGGTTGATTATTGATCATATTATTAAATTATTTAATTTTTTACCTTTTAAAGAGATTGGTAAGGTGGAGAAGCTCAGTGAATTATATGTCTAATAGGTTGTGAGGCTTCACGGGGTTCCCTTTATGATTGTTTCTGATAGGTACCTATGGTTTACATATAGGTTTTGGAATGTTTTTCAAGAGTTTAGGGGTCCATAGTTGAAATTAATCATGACATACAATCTACAAATAGATTAAAATATAAATAATTATATTCACGTTCTTGAGGATATGATCATCGCATGAATTCTTGATTTTAGTGGTTCTTGGGAAAATAATCTACCTCATGTCATATTTTTTCTATAATAATATTACTTCTGATTTTATTAATATGGTTCATAATAAATCATTTTATTGGTATCCATGTAGATCTCCCTCATGTTGGGAAGGTTTGGGGGATCTATCATTGGTTGGACCGATCCATGTTTAAGAGAAAATAAAAATTATTTAGTTGTTCTGGAAGATTTTGCTCATGGAAATAAGAAATCACATATCCTATTTGGACCATCATTTTTAGAATCTTGGGTTTCAAGTTGGTGATTAGGAATTTATTTGAGTTTACACACACTTGGGACACATTTTTTGGGAAAGAAGGGTAATCTGGCACCATAGTTTGTTGGCCACATCGAGATCAATGAATGAATTGTAAAGGTGGAATATAAGTTGGAATTACCATATAATTTGATATTGATAAATGAGTTGTTTCATGTTTCCCAGTTGAGGAGGTATCAAATGGACTCTTCCCATTAGATTTTTTGGGAAGATGTTAATCTTGATCCCGACACCATAGTGGTTGAGAAACTGGTTCAGATTATGAATCATTAGGATAAGGTATTATGTGGAAAATTATTACTTTGGTCTATTTACTGTAGAAGTGCTAATGGGATAACCAAAATATGTCTGAAAAAAGAATCATTGGTGTGGAAGTAGGGGAATTTTATATTTCCCAGTCCAAAACCATGAGTTATTTCAGGGGATATAAATCTTAAATGGTGGGGGAGAGTTATGATACCCTCCAGGTTTTAGTATACTATAATATTAAATTTTTCAAAGCGGTTCATAGAGTTATAGGGGTTTTGGGCTGGATATATAGCTCTCCTAGAATTATTCAGGGGTCTGGATAATGAATGCGAGTGGCTACACCATAGAGATGATGATTCTAGTATGGGAAAGACAACTTCAACAACTGTTCCTAGAGGTGGAATGTTGGTACCACTACCAATTTTGACTAGGCTACAATATGGTGAAGGGGATGTAGTTTAGGCCTTATATTTGGTTGAGATATATGATATGGAGGAAGAGGCTAAAACATGGTGTTTCATGGGGGTGAGTTTGGCATTTTTTCCTTTTTTGGGGTAGATGTGGAATGGTGCATGGGTTGTGCTATGGTCTTATGCTAGGATAATTGGATTTGGGTGAGCGTTGTGAAATAGATTTTGGATTCTAGTTTGACCAAGTTTGACTATGGTGTATCATAATGTGTTCACAATAGTCTAAGGAAAAAAATTAATGATAGTGGTGTGGATGGGGTTATGTGCTATGGTCTTATACTTTCTAGATAAGGTAAAAAAACCAAAATTCCCTCCAAAACCAGTTATTCTTCCAATTTTATTTTATGATCCTTAGGTTCACAAGATAGGTTTTTAATGTCATTGAAGTCCCATTTTTATTGGATTCAACTCTAAACTTTAGGAGATCAATTATTTATATTTTATCTCAATTATTAAGGTATGTGTCTCTATAAAAAGCTTCTAAGATATGAATTACTTGAAGTTCTTGTAAATTTCATTGGTTTATTTTATAAAATGGATGGAAATGATATCAAATTTTTTTTATGTAAATAGTTAAATGTTTTTAAATGAGGTTTCCATTAAAATCGGTTTTGGACACACTATGTATTGATGAAATACCATTAAGGTGGGTTTTATTCTGAAATGGGTTTTCATGCATGTAATAAGTAAATATTCATTTTGAAAATGCTTTTATAAAATTTTAGCATTGTTTTCAAACAGTTTTGAAAAGTATGTCACATTTAGAACCTTGTGTGCATTGGGAAATGGGATTGTAACTCTTAGTGTGTTATACCACTAGAGGGTTGATATCAACAAATCGTGTGATATGACTCAATATTGGTTGGATTCACATGATGCTAGAATTATTACTTTATTTTATTTTCAAGTACATATTCCCATAGGTTAGATCCCAAATGGTGTTCTCTTTCATTTATACTTTTTTTACACATGATTGTATATTTCAATGTCAGTTTCTCAATTGCTTATTGTATAGTGTATGCGTTGGTGGTTTTTCTTATTATTACAATCTTTATCACCTATAATTTTTATATTCCATGTATGTGTAAATATAAAAGTATTTTATGAAAATCCAATGGATTTTTTACAAAAAGTATATCCTTAAAAAATTCTTTATAAATTGGGGTTTTTTAAATCCAGTGCTATCATTTTCAGTGTATTATAATTTTTATAGATTCTTTAGTGAAATCCTTCTAGGAAGTGTGTTCATACCCTATATTTTCCTTTGTGTGTTTGTAGATTTGGCTTTGTAGGACTTAGGTAATATTAATTGAATTGAGTCATTCATCGGTTTCTCTTGTTTTTCATCCCCTTAATAGTGGGAAAATTTGGTGGGAAAAAATGGTCACATGGATCTTATACTTTGGATTGTCAAGTTTTACTTTATTGTTTAGACCCTTGGTCTTTATGTTGTATGTATCATGGTTAAATATTTTTATTCCACTTTTAACTATGCCCATTCATTGGTAATATATGACACTTGTGTTTTTTACCCCTTAACATGTAGAAGACCTTCTTGGGTGACTTTCCTAGTTGAACTCGTTTGGTTCGTTACACAACAGCCTAATTATTGAAGTATAAAATATATATATTAATTGATGAAATTTGTAAATACATACTAGAAAATACCCCTTTATAGGATGATGGTGGGGAATATAGGCCCAAAGGACTTGCATAAGTGTCTTTTCCTAGTGGGGTTGTTGTAATGGGAGGATACATAAGGGTAAGGTCATGAGAGTTTCAAAAGAATACACCGTATACTAAAAGTGGTTGTTAAGGAAAAATGAGTCTTTGTTAATGCGGAGGGATACCCTTGAAAAATAGATTGATGTGGAATCATTCACCTAATGAAGATCAAAATGTGGTGGTGATTGGTTGCACCCGATATATTATACTATAACTCATAGGGTGGAACATTTGTTTGATATACTTGTGAATTGCAATCATATTTTAATTATATAATACAAGTGATTACAATGTTCCCCTAGTGGATTAAAAATCATGTCAGAACCATGTAAATACCTGTCTTTTTTTATTTTTTTATTTCAGTCATTGTCTTTTATAAGTTCATATGTGAGTTTTTTAATTAGTAAATTCACATGGTAGATATAGTCTTCTATGTTTTGGTATATTGAGTTCATAGGTTCGTTCTGGTTATTTGTTTTCCATATTTTATATTTTAGAGGCATAAAATGAAATGGTTTTATTATAATGTTCATTAAACCTAATAATTATAATCAAATATTTGGTTGTAGTGATTCAAATGACTAAACACTGGTAAAGGTGATTCAAAACTCATTTTAGAAGCACTATTCTTCCCTTTTCCTTATACAATATTTTTTGAAGTAGTTCTAAATCCATTTAATTTTTTTAAAATTAGTATTAGTTAAATATCATTATAACTAATGCTATTATAGGTGATTAAGGTTCGATTGGAGAAGTTTGATTGGAAGAATTTTAGTTATTAGAAGATTTAGGAAAAGGATTCTTTACTAAATAGGGATCTTGATATTCTATTCATGGGTACCAAGCTATAAGTGATGTAGAAGGAAGAATGGTAAGGGAGGATAAGAAAGAACGCACCACGATATAGATGGTTGCAGACAAGAATTTTGATTATAACATCTGAGAGGTGAATACTACTTCAAAACAAATGAATACTCTCACTGATATATATGAGAAGTTGACAACATTGAACAAAGTAGTCCACTTTCATAGTCTATTCCTTGTGAGGATTTCATATGGTAAGCCAAAAAACAATCAAATAAATGACATAAAAATATTTTGGTAATAGCTAGAATCAGTGATTGGGAACTTCATAGTTCCGAAGTGGGTGTTACATTTACATTCAGTAGTCTCATTGTCTTGGGTTTTGATGGTTACCATGATGAGAAATTTTAGATGTAAGGTAGTATTGTTATTTATGGAAGTTAGTTATCTTATTAAAAATTATTAAATTAATTTTAGGAGATATATTCAACTACTCTAAATTCATATAGTGTGGAAGGTAGGGTGCATTCCACAATATGGAAAAAACATAAAAATGTAAACATAAGAAGAAGTCAGAGCAAGAGTATATTAGAAGAAGGTGGTCCCAGGTGTTGGAATTGGTGGAATAAAGGACACTTAAAGAAATATTATGATGAATACTGATTCAAATATTTAATATATGATTCTATAAGAGGATATGTGATCACTACATCAAAATATATGAGTGGTCTTCTACTAAGTGCTCCAAGTTCACTTGAGTCAAGGGTACCAGAATCTAGAGCTTAATTTAAATCAATTTCTAAGAGAGTGAGTGTAAATAATAATATGTCTTAATGTTTTTTATGGTAAATATTTTATATGATAATGTGCTCAATATTGTATAAATGGGTGATGTCTCCATTCAAACAAGGAACAGAGGCCCGTTGGAGTTGTATGGAGTGTGACATATACCATGATTAAGGAAGAACATAATTTATATTAGAGATTTTAGGGATGTGAATTTATATAATAAATTTGTTGATGGGGTATATAAATTTAAATTTGGTTCCATGGTGGTGTCCAAATGAGTTGAATATAGAACTTTTTACCTGACTGAAGCATTAGAAGCTAAAATCCATGCTAGACTTGTATCTTCTGAAATGTTATGGAATGATTATCTAGTACACTTGAGTGGGAAAGGGATGAAAATATTATATGATAAGGGAACTCTAAATATCATAGGATTAGAGTATGTATCCTGAAAAGTTAATATCCTTGTGAATCAAGGAAATGTTTCATTATAAATAGAAGGTAAGAAACCAAATAACCATAGGTTTTAGTTGGTTCATACAGATGTATGGGGATCAACTCTAGTTAATTATCAACAATTATCATTGAATTATGATACACTAATCAATTATCTAATTTAGATGGTTTGGTAATTATTTAGATATAAAAATTCCATGGTATTCAAAAACCTTCATATGATAGAGAACCATGGAGAAAAAATACTGGATGAAAAATTAAGTGCATGAGGTTGGAAAATAGTAGGGAGTACAAAAGTAGGCGTTGGATTTGGTACCCTAAACTAACTTATTTTTTACTATCCAATTACCAATATATTCAAATAAATAAATATTATTAAATATATTATCACATGATGATTATTCTTTAATACAAAATTAATGTGATAATGTCTTTTGAGTATCTTTTTCATTGAATGGTCATAGCAGTTCCCCAATATAATGGGGACATTGAAGTGATATGGAATTATTATTAGACATAAATACAATTTTTCGATGGAATTTATTTTATTGGACATATATTATGACTCTATATTAGGTTTTGAGATCTCATAATACATTTATAATTCATCTCAAAAACTTTTTAGCTTGGTATTCTCCAAGAGACATCATTATGAGAATAGACCTGCTAATATGAATTCCATACGTTTTATATATCATTGGATGTTCCCATATAAAAATATTTGTATTGGTCCTCATACTTAATATTTTTATTAATTTATATCAATAATTGTGTACTTTTATGTATTAGAAAAAACTTTTACAACATATTCTCTCAGTGAAGTAGCATGCATTGACTACATCATAAGTAACATGACATTAACAAATAAGACAAGAAATGATTTATCCCTTCCATTTTAATAAAGATAGATGTCATTGGACATTTTATTGGAATAAAAAAATCTGATAAATTCCATTAAAGTGGTGGTTTATTTATGAGTTTATTTTAGTAAGTAAAAGAAATATATATTAATCATATAAGTTGATAACAAAAGAATGTAACTTTCTTGATGATTCATCGAGAAAAAGATATTTTATAACACAATGAACATCTGTAGAAGGTTTTTTATTGTATATTTAACATCATTATCTATGGGTTCCTTGACATATATCTAGATTCTAATATTTTACATCATTCTAGGTCAACTAATGCTATTAAAAAAATTTCCTAGAGGGCCACACACTAAGTGTATCCATAATCCAAAATAAATTATATTTGAATTTAATTATTTTAATAAATATTATTCTTGGATTATGGTTTAATAAGTATTATATTATGGTTTATTTCATACATTCGATCACCTATTACTATAATGAATATATGTTATTTTATTATAAAATAAATATTATTTTCGAATTAGAAAGTATATAAAATTTATTTTCCCTTACGTATTCTCAAGATAAAAAATAATTATTTATTTGGTTTTTAGAATATGAAATAAATATCTATTCACGAATTAGTGAATATAATAATTATGTATTTTCTAAATGAATATTATAGTGATAATTATTTATTTCAATAAATATTTATTATTTATGGTTTGATAAATGGTGAGGAGGATTGATGGATTGAGTTAAGGGTCCATATGAAATGATATAGTTTATTTGATATCGTTTAAATCAATATTAATTTATTTATTTAATAAATTGTTTATACATATCAATGATTCAACACATTTAATTGAATATAATAGTAATAATATTTTTTTTATATGTGGGTTGGCATAAAATATAGAAATTAGTTAAGAGGAATTTGTACAATCACTGAATCTCTAACCTTATTTATATAATCTAATGTATAAAAGTTTCATGGAGATAGGGGTAATTTTTGGGAATAATGATATTTTTCCAAGAATTATCTTCATAATGAAATACAATCATTCTTCACCTACCTCTCAATACTATTATAATAAGGAGAGAGTCTTTTAATACTATAGTTATTATTTTTTTCAATCAATGGTGAACAAGGAAAGAGGGTTGGTCCTAGCACACTAGCACCACGAGTATCTATAACACCCTAGTTTTTCTTTTGAGGTATGAACTGGTTAATTTTATTTATTAATATTATAAATATTCAAATAGTTTAAGGGAGGTTCTGGGTTCATTTATGACTTGTACGATGCCCAAAGATCCAATTTTTGGAGAAGGTGTATGAGGCGCACAGTTGGAGAATGTTTAATAGTAACTGTGTGGCTGAAATGTCCATCCCATATATAAGGTAGCATAGTTTGAAAAACTGTTCAGGGGATTCTATATGACTTTGAGAAAAACAATAAAAATTTTGTAGAGGGGATTTTCATTGACTGTGCATGTTTTGGAAAATTGTGCACATTTACCACAAACATAGTTCTACATAGGGAGTGACGCACTTGGTTGGAAAATGGTTTTTCCAAACTGTGTGGGATGGCCATGTGGGGGGTTACTTTGGATTGTGACTCTCATATAGTTGGGGCACAATTTTGGAAACCATGAGGCAAAACCATGTTACCCCTTAAATATGGGTAAAGTGAAATTTTTTAAACACTTACATTATAACACACACAATTTTCTTTATTTCCTCTTCCATAGACAACCCTCATATCTTGTTGAAGCTCCTCAAGGATTTCAAGATAGGTTTTGACATATCTCCCTCATTTAGACTCTAATCAGACCACTATTCGTCTTATTGGATTCATCTCAATAAGATCTCTAATCCACTTCCTTACTTTCATGGTTTATCTCTTTATATTTATCACTATTTTTATGATAGATAATATGACCTATTTTAAGGAATTTTTCTATTAACCAATTTTCTTTCAATTCATACTAATCCAAGGATATATACTAAGGTAGATGGTATATGAATTTTACCTTAAGTATCATAAATTTATAACTATATTTGTTGTACTGCATGCCTATTTTACCCGTTCTTTTCACCTAATATCAATTGGCCTTAAATTAGTTGCATAATTTTGAATATAAATGAATTATTAAATCCCATTAACATGCCTCAAACTGATCCAGCCCTTGGGGTGTTCCATGTATATGACTATGTGACCCTTTAAATTTCAATAGACAAAACTCCAATTCGCATGGTAGGTTTGAATTTCTCAAGTATTTTTATTAGATTAAATGGATGAATTGGAACTTTTTTATTGGGAAAACATATTTATATTGGATCTTATTAATTTTGAATCAAATAATCAATGATTTAACACCTTCTATAGACTTTTTCATTTTTTAATGAAAACTATAGACTAGAATTATAAAAAGTTAATTAATTATCATGGTTACTACATGGCCTTGGTTATTTAATTAAATGTATGGTTCCTATTGATACTGTGGATATTTTTCCTATTATATGTGCAATTAGACTTGAGTCAAACTTGTATTCCTAATAGAATTCCTCGATCCCTCATAGGACACCATTTTGAATCATTAGGCCAGTTTCCAAGGGAGATAATATGGCATCCCACCTTCTTATTACATAACATTTCATTAAATTACAAATAGGGGATCTCTAAAGTTTAGTATCTTGGAAAAAGGGTAAATAATACATGAAAACATATAAAATTATTTTAATCCCATTGAAAGTATTCGTGAAATTTTAATCCTAAGTAAAAATATAGTATCTCATAACCTGGGGACATACATCAAAGGAACGGGTTATCAAAATCCCAATAAGGAAAACTAGTGAAACAATTTACATGTGGACAGGAGCGATATCAATTAGAACAAGTAGAATATCATAAAGGCATGATAAAGAGTCATATAATAATATTAATAAATTGAAACATAACTTGAAAATGTGGCTAAAACATTTAATTTATACATTCATAAGCATATCTCCAAGGTCCATCCCCAAGGTTCCATAAAAATTACAAAGGCTATTCACCAATGTATCATAAAACTTGTCATCTTTAGAGATTAATTCCATTACCCCATGAATTGGAGAGATATTAGGGAACACCCTTAATATTTATTTATTTTCTTGAAAGATGCATATATCATAGTCAAAAAGTTCAGAAATAACCCAAATAGAATAAAATAAATGGGTTTCATATCAAAATCATGACGTTTTAAAAAGTGCTTAAAAATATGATCCTTATTTAATTTATAAACCATAGAAAGGGAATGAGGAATTTATGTATGAAAATTAAATAATAAAAGAAATATTGTTTATGTCATGATAAATACCCCTAGAAGTTAAATAGGTTTGGGTATTTATATAAGATTAATAAAATAATGTTTTGATAAAAAGAGAGATATTTTGAGAGAAAATGTCTGTAGCATAACAGCATTGCAACATGGTTTTGAAAAACATTACAAGGAGAGGGGATATAGGTCACCCATTCATAAGAGATTAATAATATAGTAAAAGTACAAAATAACATGGATATAAGAACATGGTATAGAAATTTTTACTACATGCGACATAAAAGAGAATTTGAAAGAAAAAAAGAGTAGTTGCGAATTCCCGTACGAAAATTCGGCAGCCTAACGACGTCACTTAAAAATTAAGAAAATAAATTTATTATAGAGGAAGGTGTATCTAATAATTTGGAAATAAAATTTAATGAAATAAGGATATATAATAACATACCCAACATAATAAAATGTAAATTTAAAATACATAACATAAAATAAGTCGTGACTAAAAGTGGAGGGTGAAAGGTTCCCTTACCTTGAAGAGCAACTTCAAAAACTCAAAGGTTGGTACCATGGGGGGCTTGAGGGAACCTTGGGAGGTAAATGTGCAAGATATTAATTGAGGATGGATTTTTAATTAATTTAATGATAAAATGGGTTGGTAATTATAGAAGAAATGAGGTAATATTTTATTAATTTGCAAGGGATACCTCATTAGTGGCATTTGAAAAAATGGGATTTCCCATGGTATTTTCCCATGATATTGGTATCTCAAGACTCATAATAAAATATTGTATTCCTCTAGAGTAGACCAGAATTATTACATCATAATTACATCATTAATGATGTCATTAAACTTACCAAAAACTAAAAAATGCATTTTACTATTCACCAAAAATTCAACTATTTTAGAAATATATCAAAATTTTCTTCTAACCATTTTTCAACATGTAGAATCCAAAATTGAACTCCATTTAATAAAAATTAGGTTTATTTTAAATTATTTTAATTAAATAAAATACTAATAATTGACTAATAAGTTCTAAAAAATTATTTACTTATACTATGATATAATTATATCACATTACCACTTAGTATGACTAAAACATATTTACACCTCCTTAGGTGATGTTACTATTACAATGGTAAAATTAACATTCAAAAGGGTAAAATTACTATTTTAAAGGGTAAAGTTACTATTTATCAAAAGAAATTATTTTGATTGTATTGAACCACATTTTCACCCTGTTTACAACCTTGTATGTCAGATTTTTTAAAATCAACTCATAGAAAAAGCTATTTAATAACAAAATATTTTTTTAGAAATCATAAAAAAACTATTCATAAAAAACACTATTCATAAAATACTATTCCTCAAATTGAAACTTCTTATAAAACATCTAAAAAATCATCATAGGTTAATTTTGACATTTGAAAGTTAAAAATGATGTTTATTTTAATATAATAATTCTCTATGTATGGAAAATTTCTGAAAAGTAAAATTTTTTAATTCTATAATCAATTTATCAAATTTTTTTTAACTAAATGTAAACTTTATTAAGAAAAGATATTCCTAAAAAATCAATGATAAAATAAAAATTTTACTTATACCAAAGGATTGCACAATGTAACTGAGGCCTCATTACAAAATCCCTTAGAACACCCACATAGGACCTAATCGTATGGTGTGCAATGGTGATAGAATCTTAGGGTGTCTTAGAAAACATTTCCTAAGTGGTGATTTCTATCAACTTGAACTCCTCCCATAAGAAATTATGTTCAATCTTAACATGTTGACTTTTGGCTTGGGCTTCGTCCAAAGTGAAGCCCAGTGATGCTGCCTCCTTCCCAAGATCCAATAAATGGGCTTTGTATGGCCCGAGTCCACTAGATGAGGCCATCGACTCTTCTTTCTGTAATAATAACCATTATTATTTCTATTTATAACCACTATTCTTAATGTTGAGAGTATAGTTTCCAACAGTCATATTAACCAATGGTTAGATAACAGTTGAAACCCAACAATCTCATTTCCATTATACTAACTTCATTAATAAAGGGGTATAGTTTTATTGAGTACAAAAACACACATTTTCATGAAACAATTATTATTCAAAAAGTTTTGGTCATTACATTATCCCCCCATTAAGGAATTTCATCCCCAAAATTTCAAATGTTACCCTCATAGTTGAAAAGGTGTGGGTACTTCTACCGCATAGACTCGTCTAGTTCCAACATGGCTTCTTCATATTTGTGGTTCCTCCACACCACTTTAAAAATGTGGGTAGTCTTGTTTCGTAGAACCTTGTATCTATGATCCAAGATCTTTATCAACTACTCTCCATAAGAGAGTTCATGTTCCATATGTACCACCTCTCGATTTAGTACATGTGAAGGGTCAGGTATGTACTTCCACAAGAGGGATATGTGGATAAAATCATGAACTTATGCTAGATTTAGAGGAAGTGAAATATGATAGGCCACTAATCCTATGAGAACAAATATTTCATAGGGGAAATGTACCTGGGGATGACTATCCCTTTCTTCCCAAACCTCATGACTCTCTTCGAAGGTGAAATTCAAAGAAAGACTTAGTCACCAACATCAAACTCAAAGTCCCTTTGATGGATGTCGGTATAGATCTTTTTTCTGATCTGAGTAGCCTAAATGTGTTGTTGGATGGAATGAACCTATTATATCATCTCTTGCACAAGATCAATCCCAAGAAGCTTTCTCTTAGAAGATTCATCCCAATAGATTGGAGATCTACATCAATTCCCATATAGAGCTTCATAAGGTTCCATTTGAATGTTCGAGTGGAAGTTGTTGTTGTAAGAGAACTCAACTAATGAAAGATGTTGATCCCATCGACCTTTAAATTCCATTGAGAATGTTATTATCATGTCCTTGACTATTTGAATAGTTCTTTTTAGATTTGAAATTAGTTTGGCGGTGATAGGCCATATTGAAATTCAATTCAGTACTCAAAGCATGTTGAAAACTTCTCCAGAATTTTGATGTGAACCTTGGATCAAGATCAAATATGATAGAAAGTTGTACTCCAGGTAGCCTTACCACTTACTTTACGTAAATCCTAAAATGTTGATCAGGATAGAAATCTTTTTAACAGATATAAAAAGGGTTGTCTTGGTGAGACAACCCACTATAACCCAAATCAAATTTTTTCGTGCGAAAGTTCTTAGAAGATCAGTTACAAAATCCATGGTTATATTTTCCCTCTTCCATGCCATTATGGGTAGCAGTTATAATTCTATTTTAGTAAGTTTTCACTCTACCTTCACTTGCTGACATACCAGTCACCTTGTAATGTAGTAAACAATCTCCCTTTTCATATTATCCCAAAAAAAAGGTCACGAATATCCCTATATGTTTTCGTGATTCTAGGATGGATATATAAAGTAGATATATGAGCATTATCTATAATCTCCTTCTTTATTTCCAGAACATATGGAACACATAGTCTTGTATAAAATTTATATACACCTTCATTATCAATATCAAACATAGGAAACTTCCCATCCTTTATAGACTCAAACTTCTTCTATAACAAAGGATATTCTTTTTGAGAGTTTGTGATCCTCTCTAGTAATTACTGTTGAGAAATAATTTCGGTTAGGGTTGATGATGTCCATTCCCTTACAATTCTCATGTTTATATTTGCTGGGTCATTGATAAAAGGATCTCTTTAAATACCCATCATGGACATAACAACAAAGTCCTTACTACTTAATTCATCAGAGACTTTGTTTTCTCTTCAGGGATGATTATTAATTGAACAATCATAGTATTTGAGAAGTTTTAATCATCTCCTTTGTCTCATGTTAAATTCTTTTTGTGTGAAAATATACTTGGAACTTTGATGATCTGTGTATATATTGCACTTTACCCATAAATATAGTGTCTCCATATCATTAGAGAAAAAACAACCCCAGCTAGCTCAATATCATGCATAGGATAGTTCTTCACATGAATCTTCAACTATTGGGATGAATAAGAATTCACCTTATAATTCTTTATAACGACGCACCCAAGACCATTCAGTGATGCATCACTAAAAAAAATACATTATGCTTGAGGGTAGAGTTAGAATGAGTGTAATACCCAATCTCTTATTCATCTCATGGAAAAATTCCCCACACTCCTTTGTCCAGATGAATTTAACCCCTTTTGAGTTTACATGGTTAGTGGATTAGAATATTGTGATTTGTTTTTACAAAACTCCTATAATATCTCGCTAATCCAAGGAAACTATGAATCTTAGTTATTGTTGTAGTCTAAGTATACTCCTCTATAACCTTTATCTTTGTAAGTTAAACTAATATTACTTCATTGGTTACAATGTTCCCCAAGAAAACAGATTATTATAACCAAAATTCACATTTTATAAAATTTCCAAAAAGAAACTACTTTCATAGAGTTTGAAAAATAACCCATATATGATTCTTAAGATCCTCAATAATTTTATAATATATCAGATTATCGTCAATAAAAACTACCAAAATGTAATCAAGGTATTCCTTAAAGACTCTATTCATCAAATCCATAAAAATATCAGGAGTATTAGTCAAGAAAAAGGGATTAAAAACAAACCCATAATGTCCATATCTTCATCAAAAGGTAGTTTTGGAATATCTTCTTTCTTCACCCTCAATTAATGATAACCAGATCAAAGATCAATCTTAGAGATCAATTGATCCCCATAATGTTGGTAAAATAAGTCATCAATTCTTGGAAAATGGTATTTATTATTCCTTGTGATTATATTCAGTTCCCTATAATCAGTATATATCTGCATTGATCCGTCCTTCTTCTTCACAAAGAGAACGGGTTCTCCTCAAGAGACACACTTGGTCGGTTAAACCCCTTCTCCAAAAGATTTTGTAGTCATTTATTTAATTCCTCCATCTCTACATTCCATCATTTACAGGGTCTTTGATATTAGATGAGATCCAAGTAAGAGTTTAATGGAGAACTCTACCCCTCTTTCTGGGGGATTTCAGAGTAACTCCTTAGTAAATACATCAAGATGGTGAAATTTTATATCTTTATACTATCATTTGATTCTTTTTCTTCACTGATCAACTCCATAAATAAGAATATAAGAGGTTCTTCTAGACAAAGATCTGGTTGAGATATCTCTTCTTAGAAGATAACTATTGGTTTCCCATTCATGACTATTGAGATTTCCTTGCTTCTGCATTTGATCATATCATTATATATTGAGATCCAATCCATCCATAGTATAATGTTGAATTCCAATATGGAAATTACTACTATATTTTTTTATAAGATTGTGATCACTAAAGCAAATACTATAGTTTTGAAAAACTATTTATTCTTGGATAATCCCTCTAAGAGTATTGACTGATAACTCTATTTTAGAAATTTAGGGGGTGATTATAAAATCCTTAAAAACATGGAGGAAATAAATGTATGCATATAACTAGAATAAAACAAAGAAATTTCTATCATTGAGAGAAAAATAAGAGTACCTTTCACCACATCATTTGAATCTTCAAAATTTGCTATCATTCTAGAGAAAGCATGGCATTTCTCCATTGGCCTTTGTTGAGGCTGATGGTGATTCCCTTCCACTGCCCTCAGATTTTCATAATGATTGGAAATGTTCCCATGTATTCCAAACATATAGCATTGAACTTTAGGTTGGGATTGCATCATATTCCCTTAATCGTTAGTGTTGGGAAGTTGAGGATTCACCTCACTACAAAAATTCTGTGAGAAATGACCATCTCTTCAACAATTTTATCACTTCCCACTCCTGAGCAGGAAGTTCCCTAAATGATTATTCCAAAATTTATTACAGATGGGATTTTTTACTTGATTTCCTCCTCTTCCATAATCAAATATCATCCCTATTCTTCAGTTCATTGATATCTTCTTGTCATTGGACTTATGAGACCACTGCATCTCACCAAACTCTAGTTCGACTTTCATAGCACTCCACAGGATATTCTCATAGCTATTATATTCTCGATTGGGTAGATTCATCCGAATATAAGGTCTTAGTCCACTAAAGAATATATCATCCTTACTATTAGGATCCATGACAAATCTTGAGGTGTAAGGGGAAATTCTTGTGAAGTTCTTCTCAAAGTTTCCAACTAATTATTTCTCATTATACTTCAACTTGAGTAACACCTTATCCATTTTTTTATCATCTAACGAGGGAAATAATTGTTGAAGAAGATCCTTCTAAACTCTTCCCACTCCATAGCTTTAATCACCACTATTGGCCTCATGTTTTTAATCCGTTCTTACCATTGATCAGCTTCTCCCTCTAAGCGGTAAACATCAAGGTTGACCTTCTCATGTTCTAAATGGAGGATCACATAAAAGGTCTTTTTTATTGGGATGATCCACTTTTCAATAATCAATAGGTCAGTAGATCCACTAAACATTAGAGGTAATTGATGCATAAAGGACTCGCTAGAAAGTTGTTCCCTTTGTGGTGACATTGGTCTCTCACCTTGATTCAATTTATTTCCCATAACTTGAGTTAGTTAATTCATCATTCTCATGAATGTTTCCATTTCAGTTTCCATTAGAGGGTCATTATCACATGGTCAATTATAGTCACCATTTACATGGTTCATCCTATTATAGACCATTTTTAAAAAATAATAATACCTTAGTGAGAAACTTAGTTCATTTACAAATCATTTATCTGTAAAGGATTTTTATGTCTTAAAACATAATGCTTAAACATATTATTCTTTAACAACAGTTCTATTTCTCTATAATTCCTTCATAATGATTCATAAAAGATTATGATTAACCAAATATATCCTCTAAGATTGTCAAACCAGGAGTGAAGCAAGGCCCATTTTCATGCACCAGTTCCCATTTGAGTCTTGGTCAAAGCTTTGTTTTCGTGTTTTACCCCTAGATACATCTGTACCAAAGCCACATCCACTTGTTTGTATCCAGACAAAGATTTATTTGTTCGGAAACCACTTACATAATATTTCACCAAAATACCAGGATGTTTTCATATATTTAAACATTTCAATTGGGTTCTTACTAAAGTTTTCATATCCTGATTTCCCAAAATAACTAAACTATCCTTTAATAACAACTAGGGCATCCCAACTTTTTATTACAAAACTTTTAATTACATTAAAAACAAAGGATCTTTAAATATTAGTGTCTTGGAAAAAGGGTACATAAAACATGAAAAAATATAACCTTATTTTCATCCCCTTGAAAGGATTCTTGAAATTTTCATTCTAAGAACAATTAATGCATCTCCTAACCTGGGGACATACATCAAAGGAAAGGATGAATAGATGGCCCAGTAAGGAAAAGAATTGAAATAGTTTACATGTGAACTTGAGCGATATCAATAAGAACATGGGGAATATCATAAAGGAATGATGAAGAGAAATATAATAATGTTAATAACATGAGAAAAAATTTGAAAATGTGGCTACAAAATTTAATTTAGACATTCATAAGTATATAACTAAGGTCTATCCCCAAGGTATAAAAAAATGTCAAGGTTATTCACCAAGGTATCATAAAACTTGTCATCTATAGAGATTAATAGTTTTACCCATTGCATTGGGGTTCTATCCGGGAGAACAATTAATATGTATTTATTTTCATGGGATCCACATATATCATAGTCAAACATTTTAGAAATAACCCAAAGAGAATAAAAGAAATAGGTTTCATATCAATGTCGCAACGTTTTAAAAAGTGCTTAAAAACATGATCATTATGTCATTTATAAACCACATAAAGGGAATGGGGGATTTATGTATGAAAATTCGAGAATAAAATAAATCTTTCTCTATGTCATGATAAATACCACTATAAATTAAATAGGTTCTGGTATTCATATAATAATTGTAAAAAAAAATCTTGATAAAAAGAGAGGGATTTTGAGACGAAATTTCTACAGAATAACGACTGTGAAACATGGTTTTAGAAAACATTAAAAATATAGGAGATAAAGGTAACCCATTCATAATAGAATAATAGTACAATATAAGGACATAATAAAAAGGAGATAATAACATGGTAAATAAATTTCTATGACAAACCACATAAAATAGAGTTGGAAAAGAAAGAGTAGTTGTGAATTCCCCTATGAAAATTCGGCAACCTAACGACATCGCATAAAAATTCATAATATCAGTTGATGAGAGTGGAAATGGTCTCTAATAATTTGGAAATAAAATGGATAGAAATATGGATACATATTAACATACCCCAACATAAGAAAATGAAATTTAAAATACATAATATAAAATATGTTTTGACTAAAAGGGGAGGGTCAAAGGTTCCCTAACCTTAAAGAGTAACTTCAAAAACTCGACAGTTGGGTCCTTGGGAGATTGAGGGAACCTTGGAAGGACTACTTGGGAGGTAAAAAGACTAGATCTTTGATGATGAGGAATTTTTAATTAATGGTATGAAGGAATGGGTTGGTGTTTATAGAAAAAGTGAGCGAATATTTTATTAATTTTCAAGGGACACCTCATAAGTGGTATTTGAAAAACCATTGGATTGCCCATGGTATTTGACCATGGTATTGGAACATGGGAAACCTCATAGAATATTTTATTCCTCAAGTGTTGACCTGAATTATTACATCATTATTACATCATTAATGATGTCATTAAACTTACTAAAAACTCAAAACTGTATTCATACTATTCACTGAAAATTCAACTATTTCAGAAAAATCACGAAAAAATTACACTAACCATTTTTTGACGTATAGAATCCAAAAGAGAACTCCATTTTATAAAAATTAATTTCATTTTAAATTAAATTAAATAAAAAAAAATAATATTTGAAAAATAATTTCTAAAATAGTTATTTACTTATACTATGATATAATTATATCACATTACCACTTAAGATGACTAAAACATATTTTTACCTCCTTAGGTGATGTTACTATTCCATTGGTAAATTTCCATTCATAAGGGTAACAATACTATTCCAAAGGATAATGTAACTATTCGCCAAAAAAATTAGTTGATCTTATTGAACCACATTTTCACCCTAATTACAACCATGTGTGTCATATTTTGGAAAATAATTTCATAGAGAAATTTATGCAATAAAAAAATATTTGGTTACTATTAATTAAAAATCACTATTCATAAAATACTACTCATAAAAAAATATTTATAAAAAACTATTCATCAAATTGAAGCTTCTTAGAAAACTTATAAAAATTATGCCTTGGTTAATTTTGACATTTGAAAGTCAAAAATTATGTTTATTTAACATAGTAATTATCTATTGATGATTTTTTTTTTGAAAATTACAATTTTTACATATAAAATCAATTTTTCAAATTTTTCTTAATTAAACATATACTTTATTAAGAAAATATATTCCTAAAATAGGAATGATGAAATAACAATTTTATTTATACCAAGGGATTAAACAAAGTAACTAAGGCCTCATTACATAAACCCTTATAACACCCTCATAGGACCTAAGAGTTAGGTGTCCAATGGTGATATATTCTTGGGCTGTCTTAGAAAACATTTCATGAGTGGTGATTTATATTAACTTGAAATTCTTCTATAAGAAATTTTTTTAATGATTAATGTGTTGAAATTAGGATTGGTCTTGGTCCATAGTGAAGCCCAGTGTCACCACCTCCTTCCCAAGCTCCGAAAAATTGGCTTTGTATGGCCCAAGTCCACTAGATAAGGCAATTGACTAATCTTTCTACAATAGTAACCATTATATTTTCTATTTATAATCACCAATATTGATGTTAAGAGTATAGTTTCTAATTGTAATATTGACCAATAGTCTTATAATAGTCGAATCCCATTTGTCTCATTTAGATTATACTAACTTAATTAATAAAGGGATATAGTTTTGTTGAGTACAAAAACATACATTTTCATGAAACAATTATTTTTGAAAAAGTCCATGTTGTTACAGATAACCAACTTGGAATTTTCTCAATGTATTATTATACTTGAATACGTAAAAATAGTACCAATTATTCATAAGACTTGTTTTTAGATATTAGAATTACCCAGATTCACTTTGTGGATTCAGTTGATGTCTTTGGATAGGTAGTGCCTTGGATTCTTCCCCTGGGCCCCAGTCATTCTTATCCCATGATTTACTATAGACATGCTCTATGGAGTTGGTTAGACATTATTCAATGGAATCACTTAGTTGTGTCCCTTATATTACACTTATACCTGTATATCTAGGCTTCATGGTTTGTGTAATGTGAGCAACCTCGAACTTCTAAGGTCTTGGATGCCTTGATTCCTCCTAGATCCAACATTACTATAATTATTACTTGGATTCCCTAATTTCACCTTAGGTCTTATTCATGATTAATTAGACTGGTAAACTCTGGTTACTCAAGCTAGATCCTAACCTCTTACTAGTTCCTTGTCTAGGCATTAATGGCATGAGCTATATAACTTAAAATTCTCCAGGTATCCCAAGAGGAGTTCAAGCCAAAAATGATTATTATTTCACACATTTAATTCCAATATTTATGTTTATCTCTGCACACAACTGATTTTATACACATATACTAGACTTTTATAGACACAGTTGGTGGTAGCCTATTGAGTATATCTCACTCTCTATTTGGGCCAATATTTTATACTTGGATAGACTTCGTGGATATGATTATGGATAAGGGAAAGCACCCAGTATTAGATTCTAGATTTATTATAACATGAGAGCTTGGGAGTGCAGGACCAGGCCTAGGCTTATAATGTTATTTTTAAAAAAAATTGATATATTTTTTTATTTTCGATATACATGTATGTATGTATGACTACATTTTTATAGCTTCATGACATACTCATGATTTTTGTATATGGTTCCACTTTGTCTTAATGTATTATTACTGTTTGTATGATTTAACTTTATTGCTTTATTGATATTATTATATTTCCATTATTATGTCATTTATTCTATTGTTGTGCTACTTTGATCATGAGGGTATATTCTCCCACCAAACCTTCATAGAACCACACTGCTAGTCAGTAGTATCTAGTGTATGAAGTGGAGTGATTGAGGCCATGTGACTGGCAATGATTGGTTACTTAATAGTGAACCTAGTTCAGGACAGGAAAATTGGTATCAAAGTGTTTCTTTTCCTTTTTATATTACCATTTAGGTTATTAGATATGATATTGGGATTTTTCAGGATTTAGTATTGATCCCTTTCTTTGTAACACCCCAAGCTTCTGTGGTACGCTTCTCTTTGAATAATGCAATATCATGTGTTTTACGCAACATCGAGTTCTAACACACCACAACCAATCATACTAGCCGTCATGAATAGTAATACCCACTTTTTGAAATTTATAAATTTTATTTTTCAAAATTGACTTCATTTTTGGATTCAGAATATCAAAATTAGCCTAGGGTGATGTTTTGGTATTTTTCTGAAAAACTTCATTGTTTTGATGAATAGTGATACCACTAAGTGGTAGTAAAAAAACTGAATTTTTCGTAAAACTTAATTTTACCGCTTCTGTGAGTGGAATTTCGAAAATTAAAGAGACACAGTTAATATCAAGGAGTAAAATTTGGTTCAATGAGATGAAAATAATTTTTGGTGAATAGTAACTTTTTACTTTTATTTACCACGGTTAAAAGTAAATAGGTTAATTAAGTGTAAAATGATATTAATATTACCCTAACACATGTCCTAATTCTATTGGACAAGTGTCTCTCGACCAAAAACAACCTTAGGAATAAAATATTATCATTTAGGTCCACTTGGATTAGATTAGGACATTTATTATTATTTAATTCAAAGAAGAGTTAAAAGAGTTAATATCAAAGTTTATTTAGTAAAACATTTTTAATATAGGGTTAAATATAAGATAAATTCGATTATAAATATTCATTAGAAATATGAAAAGATTTCATACATAATTATATTTTATTTATAAATTTTAGACATTGTATAATTTAATTTACTTATGACATAATTATGATGCAGTAATTACCATAATAGTGCAAAATTAAAATAATTGATATTATAAATACCCAAATAAATATAATTTAAAACTTTTTATGAATTTCAATAATTTTATAGGTTAATATGACATTATATAAAGGATTTAATTAACTTTTTTTGAATTAATCATTCTGTTATGATTTAAAAAAAAAGTTTCTAAATAGTGTCAAAATTGACATAAAAGAGTTTTTAAAAAAATATTATATTATTAATTGATATTCAATTCCTAAAAATATAAGGTTCGGCCAAGAAACTTATATCATGATAGGTGTATCATTAATGGACCACTTGGGGGTCTATTGGAGGTATATATTATGTTTATTAACTATATAATATAAAAATACAAAGTGACATGGTAAGTGTCAAACTAATTTACTAAAGAGTTAAAACTAAAAGATAATGTTAATATAATGACCCAAACCTGTATAAATTCTATTGGTTGAGTGGTTTTCGACCCATCCCCACCTTAAACTTTAAATAATCCACTTTGGAGCCATTATAAACCGAATATGAATTTATTATAAAATAATATTTCTATCTTTTCCAAAGGTGCCCCTCACCCCTCTTATAAAAGGGCACGCCCCCTTCTCATTAATTCAAACATTCAAAGCCATTTAGATCGGCCAAAATCTTCCCAAATACTCTCTCAACTTTCCTCACTTCATCCTAGAGGCCTTCCTTTAGTCATAAATCCACCCTTAGGAGCCCTTTTGATCAAATCAAAAGGAAGAACCCAAAGAAGAGGTAATGTTTTCACCACCCTCTTTCAAGTTCCTTTCTTCTTCAACTTCTTCTTTCTTTTCCATTCTAAAATAATAACTCCAGTATCTTATATATACTGTTATGTTATTATAAATATGGTACAACCATATTCCGTATTCTATCCATCCTTTTAATAACATGTCACCATACATGCGTACGTACGGCCTACCATCTCCACGTCGTGGTGTAATTGTTATTCAATAAATTGTCATTTGGATGGGTATAATAATGATGTGTAATTAATTTAAATAATAAATATAACGTGATAATGATTCTGTATATATGATATACCATCCAATTATATATTATTTTAATATCAAAAGAATGATATTGTCACTCGTGCGTACATACGAACTACCGTCTCCACGAACGCGATGAGATTCATTCTCCATCGTATCCATTCAAGTATAATTATCATTTGATAATTTAAAAATAATGTTAAAGGACTTGATATCATTCTGGATATGAATAAGATACAACCTATCCATGAAAAACATGTATTACATAACAAAACATATAAAAGAAAATGAGTAAGTTAACACCCGAAATGACGATAATACTAAGATATTATTAACAAAGCAATGTTAAAAGATCATATGTGATAACATAATAATGTATATTATTCTTGTATAATTTAATATCAATTATTTCACCATTATATAGGAGGTTAACCTACCCCCAACCAAGGAAACGTACAAGGTATGGGTTCATTTCGCAATATCTTCATTATCCGAGGTTTTTTATACATAATAATCTATTGGGACTTCTTTATCATCCACATCCATGTTTCTTAAAAATGTATTTCAAAACATTTTTTCACTATTTACTAGAATATGGATTAAGTTATTTATACCCTTTTTGACTTTTATATGTGGTTTATAACGTAATCTTTTCGTCGTTTTCCAAACAAGGTCCTTTTTAACCTTTTCGACAGAATTAAGGTAAGAATGTTTTTTTAACTTATACGGCGGGTGCAGCTATTTTCCACCATTATAAAATCGTCGAAGCTTACCTTACAAGATTATATGAATATTTTCAAAGAAAATGTTTTATTTTATGGATATATGACTGTTAAATGATTTCAAAATAGAAAGAGATATTTCCCTAAAAATATTTTTGATTTCATCTATGTCAACATCCTTTGATGGATTTTAAGATTATTTGAAGTTGATTTATTATGATACAAAAATTATATATTGTATTGAAGGTTTTTTGATATGTTTTACTGTGGATGTGTTATTTTTATACCATTCGTGGTTTATGGATGAAGTATTTACATTTCGTATGCTAGTTTTAATAAGAATGTTTATGTTATGTTTAAACCTTTTCATATGGGAATGCATTGGACATAATATGTGATGGGTGGAGCCCGCTATAGCTTATTGATGCATCAGTAGGTCTCATGAGACAAACTAGTATCTTGGCACAAGGCCTTGGAAAAATCTTATTTGTAGTCTTGGCACAAGGCCTTGGCTATGAGGTTATGATAGTCTGGCATTATGCATTCCATCATTATGAAAGTTGTTATTGATATTGCATGTGATTATTCGATTAGTAGAATATCCATGTGAATAAGTAAATGGCATTATTTCATTTTATTTTTTCCATACTATGTTCAAGTTCATGTTTAAAAGGCTTTTGTTTTAGTTATACATTGCCTTATATGTTTATTCTTATTTGTGAAAGATTCCGCTATATTGTTATCCTTACTGGGCATTTGAGCTCACCCCTTTTCTATGTTTTATTTTTTCCCAGGATGTGAAGAAGTAATTTATGAATGACCTGTAGGGATAGTATGAGGGGATAAGAGTGCGGACTATGGAGACTATATTGTTGTAGTTTTCATTTTATGATGTAATGTAAACTTTATTAATGTATCTAGTTATTCCAAGGCTACTAAACTAATCGGTCTTTCGAGATTTGATCATTCTTGTGATCATGCCAATGTTATGTAATAATGCAATGACTCTGGGTAACTGGGGTTGGGGAGTTACAGTTGGTATCAGAGGAATTTTATTACAAACCTTGGAAGCTAGATTTAGATAAACTCTGATTAGAGCACATAGACCTAAGATGGAATTTGAGGATTAGTATAGAAGAACTTCCTATAATTTTGGTATTGTAGAGATTTTGTGAGTTTTCCGAGAAATACATCCATGTCTGGATACGAGCAGGTAGAGGCGGCTCTGGCACAGATGTACCTAGGGGTAAAACCCGAAAACAACGCTTTGAGCTAGACTTGAACGGGAACTGGTGCACGACAATGGGCCTTGCTGCACTCTTGGTTACGACACTCCCTGGGGATATGCTTAGGATAACTCTCATTTTCATTACAAATAATTATGAAGGGTTTATGAGTATATACTTCCTCCAAGAAAACCTTTTTATGATTATGGATTATATCCATAAATAGTTCAATTTATGTTAAGTATTTTATAAGTATGAAATTATGTATTTTGATTCATAAACTGATCTAGTTTTTAGAAATGGTGCCTAGTGGAAGAAATGGAAACTATATCAATGCACCCACTCCATGTAGGGATTTCCCTCCTGCTCAAGATAATTATAGTGGAGCTGGTGATGCAACTGGTGCTGATCAACTAATCACCATACTGGGACAACTCACTCAGGTTATGAATAATAACCTTACCTGAATGGACCACCCTAATCCACAGCGTGGAGGATCAATGTTAGATATCTTCATGAGGTATAAACCACCAAAATTTAATGGGAGTACAAATCCATTAGTAGATGATCAATGGATAAGTTCCCTGGAGAAAATATTTCAGGATTTGGAAAGTAGTGAAAGGGATAAAGTTATCATGGAAGTTTACCGCCTCACTAGAGATGCTGATCAATGGTGGTCATTGATTCAAAACATGAAGGAAGATGATGAAGTATAAAATATGGAATGGAGGGAGTTCAAATATCTGTTTTCAGAAAAATACTTTCCTCGTGAACATCGAGCAGATATGGAAAGACAATTTCTAAGTCTGAGACAAAAGGGTGATGAGAATGTCGCAAAGTATGAGGCTAACATTACAATGTTAGCAAGGTATGCGAGAGATTATAGATGTAACCCAAGAAGTAATATTGATCATTTCTTTGATGGGTTAAAACCATTTATCCATCGAGCATTAGTCTCAAAATCCTTCTCGTCATACGAAGACATTGTCTCATGTGCTATCAAGAGAGAGAAAGAATTCTCTAAGTCATAAGACATTAAAGCAAAGCAAGAGAAGAAGAGATCTGCTGATCAATCTGGGAATAGAAATAAAGGGAATAAGAGAAAATTTTAATATCCATCCTACAGTAAATGTGGGAAGAAACACCCCAGTAATTGGTTAAATGGAATGGGAGTCTATTAAAAGTGTTGTGAAAAAGGCCACCAAGCTCGTGATTGCAAGGGGAAGAAGGAAGCTACTAATGTCCAATGATAGAATTACAGGGATATGGTACATTATGCAAATGAATTTCCTAAGCGTCATGGGAACTTACCTCAGAAAATGCCAAGGGATCAAGGTTAAGCTTATGCTATCACTACTGCCGAGGTAGAAGCTTTGAAAGATATGGTGGTAGGTAATTTAATGGTTTCCTCAAGTTTAGCAAATGCATTATTTGATTCTGGATCATCTCATTGTTTCATATCTTCCCAATTTTCAAAGAAACTTAGATATTTCCAATTTTATTTAACAAGGGAGTTGTCAGTTAAAACTCCTAAGGTAAGTATCATTACAACAAAGTTTTGTGAATCTGTCCCCATTAGAGCACATGAATGTTCTTTATCAGCTGATCTCATCGCCATACCTATGATTGAGTTTGATATAATCCTTGGTATGGATTGTCTTTTGGACCATGATGCGAAGATTTATTGTAAGAAGAAGGAGGTTACGATTTTCTGATGATGATGATAAGGAACACTTTATCTTTAGAGCATAATCGTCACCACCTAATTCTTATCTAGATCCACCCCCAGTAGCTCAACTAAATTCAATTATTGGGGAGGAAGATGATGAAATTACAGTGGGTGAGGAAAGGAATGTTCAAATAGAGGATGTACCTATTGTGAATGAATATTTAGATGTGTTTCTGGAAGATTTACCTAGACATCCTCCAGAATGAGAAGTTGAGTTTTAGATTGATTTAATTCCTGAATCAAGGCCTATATCGAAGTCCCCTTATAGAATGGACACTGTAGAATTAGTTGAACTAAACAAACAACTAGAGGAATTGAGTAATAAGTGATTTATTCACCCTAGTGTTTCTCAATGGGGAGCCCCTGTTCTTTTTGTTAAAAAGAAAGATGGATCTATGAGGTTATGTATCGACTACAGGGAGATCAATGCTATAATAATAAAGAACAAGTATCCCCTACCTCACGTTGATGATTTATTTGTCCAACTGCATGGAGCTCAATACTTTTCAAAGATTGACCTTCGATGTGGATACCATCAGTTGTGTGTGAAGAAGGAAGACATTCTGAAGATAGCATTTCAAACCAGGTACAGGCATTACGAGTTTACGGTAATGCATTTTGGATTAACTAATGCACCCTCTGTATTCATGGATCTGATAAATAGAGTTTTCAAGGAATATCTCGATGAATTTGTGGTGGTATTTATTGATGATATCTTGGTATACTCCAAAAGATACGAAGATCATGAAAATAACTTGTGCATTATCCTGAAGACTCTGAGAAGACATGAATTATATGAGAAGTTTAGCAAGTGTGAATTCTAGCTTCAGGAGATTTCTTTTCTTGGCCATATTGTCTCTAAAGATGGAATCTCTGTTTATCCTTATAAGACCAAGGCAATCCAAGAATGGTCTGCACCGACGATTATAACTGAGGTACACAATTTTATTGGTTTAGTAGGTTATTATCGACGTTTCGTCCATAATTTTGCCTGGTTGGCTAACCCATTAACAAATCTCACACGTAAAGGGGTTAAATTTGATTGGACAAAAGAGTGTGAAGAATGTTTCAAAGAACTGAAGAGAAGATTATTCAATTCTCTTATATTGACTCTAACATCAGGGAATGATGGGTTCATTATTTATAGTGATTCATCAAAGAAAGGACTTGGTTGTGTCCTTATGGAGAATGATAGGGTTATTGTCTATGCATCACGACAGTTGAAAATTCATGAACAAAACTATCCTACTCATGATCTTGAGTTAGAAGCTATGATATTTGCTTTGAAGATATGGAGGCACTACCTCTATGGTGAAAAATGTGAGATTTATACTGATCACAAGAGTTTGAAGTGTATTCTCTCATAAAAAGAACTCAACATGAGGCATAGGAGATGGCTTGAATTACTCAAGGATTATTATTGCAAGAGACACTACCACCCGGGGAAGGCAAAAAAGGTGGAAGATGCTTTGAGCAGAAAAGATCATGGAGTTTTGAACAATATGAGAATTGAAAGGGATCCAATTTTCATGGATCTAGTGAAGATGGACATGGGAATAAACAGGGAAGGTGAAACATCAATGATTTTTCAAATGGTTGCCAAACCATCTTTACTATAAAGGATTAAGAGTTCTCATATCTATGATGAATAATTTCAAAAGAAGATTAAAGCTGTGAATTATGGGAGATTGAGGGATTTTGTGTGTGAAGATGGAATTTTGAAATTTGGGAAGAGACTGTGTGTTTCCAATATGCCTGATCTAAAAAGTGAATTGCTGGATGATGCTCATAGTTCCAATTTCTATATACACCCTGGGAGCACAAAAATGTATAGAAATTTGAAGGAACAATTTTGGTGGGACAAAATAAAGAGGGAGATTCCTAATTTTGTGTCAAGATGTATGGTTTTACAACAAGTGAAAGCTGGAAGGAAACAGACTGGAGGAGTCATGCAAACTCTTTCCTTACCGGAGTGCAAATGGGACAATATTATGATGGACTTTGTCATGGGGCTAGCAAAGACTCCTAGAAGGAACGATGCAATATGGGTTATTGTTGATAGTCTTACCAAGTCAGCACATTTTCTTACTATAAGAGAATATCTACCACTGGAACATCTAGGAAGACTATATATTAATGAAGTGGTGAGACTTCATGGAGTACCCCTATCGATTGTTTCTGATCGTGATCCTCGTTTTACTTCAAGATTCTGGAAAAGTCTTCAGAAATCCTTGGATACTGAACATCATTTGGCACTACCTACCACCCTCAAATAGATGGACAATCAGACTGAACTATTCAAACCTTAGAAGACATGTTGAGATCCTGCTCACTTGACTTTCAGGGTATGTGGGATCAATATTTACCTATGGTAGAATTTTCCTATAACAATAGCTTCCATTCGAGTATTCAGATGGCACCATATGAAGCATTATACAGAAAGAGATGTCGCACACCAACCTGTTGGGATGAAGTTGGATAAAGAAATCTTGTAGGCCCAGAACTGGTGGAGGAAACGATGGAAAAGGTGAAGGTAATCCAAAACCATATCAAAGCAGCTCAAAGTAGGCAGAAAAGCTATGCCAATAATTGAAGGAAGGATTTGGAATTTCAAGTCAGTGATCATGTTTTCCTGAAGGTATCTCAATGGAAGGGAGTCATATGTTTTGGTAAGAAAGGTAAATCGAGTCCCAAGTACATTGGACTTATCGAAATTCTAGAACGAATTAGGTTTGTACCTTACCATTTGGCAATGCCTCCAAATCTCTCCAAAGATCACGATGTGTTCCACGTATCAATATTGAGGAAATACATGCCTGACCCGATGCATGTACTCACCTATGAGGAATTAGAACTGGAACCCGATCTGTCTTATTGCGAAGAGCCCGTCACTATTCTTGATACGAGAGAACAAGTACTGAGAAACCGGACGACTCGTCTGGTAAAAGTCTTGTGGATAAACCATAAGATGGAAGAGGCAGTGTGGGAACCAGAGGAACTTATGATGAAGAACCACTCGAGCCTTTTCATGCAATTTCGAGGATGAAATCATTTGAAGGAGTGTAGAATGTAACACCCCAAGCTTCTACGGTACGCTTCTCTTTGAATAATGCAATAGCGTGTGTTGTACGCAACACCGAGTTCTAACACACCACAACCAATCAAACTAGCCGTCATGAATAGTAATACCCGATTTTTGAAATTTATAAATTTTATTTTTCAAAATGGACTTCATTTTTGGATTCGGAATATCAAAATTAGCCTTGGGTGAATTTTTGGTATTTTTCTGAAAAAACATCATTTTTTATGAATAGTGAAACCACTAACTGGTAGTTAAAAAAACTGAATTTTTCATAAAACTAAATTTTATAGCTTCTGTGAGTGGAATTTAGAAAATCCAAGATACACAGTTAATATCAAAGAGTAAAATGTGTTTTAATGAGATGAAAATAATTTTTGGTGAATAGTAACTTTTTACTTTTATTTACCACGGTTAAAAGTAAATAGGGTAATTAAGGGTAAAAATGATATTAATATTACCCTAACACATGTCCTAATTCTATTAGACAAGTTTATCTCGACCAGAAACAACCTTAGGAATAAAATATTAGCATATAGGTCCACTTGGATTAGATTAGGACATTTATTATTATTTAATTCAAAGAAGAGTTAAAAGAGTTAAAATCAAAGTTTATTTACTAAATAATTTTTAATATAGGGTTACACATATGATAAATTCGATTATAAATATTCATTATTAAGATATATCGATTTCCTACATAATGATATTTTATTTATAATTTTTATACATTAAATAATTTAATTTACTTATGACACAATGATGATGCAGTAATTACCATAATAGTGAAACATTAAAATAATTGATAATATAAATACACAAATAAATATAATTTGAGACTTTTTATGAATTAAACTAATTTTCAAGGTTAATATGACATGTTAGGAATGATTTAATTAAATTTTTTCGATGTAATCATTCTGTTATGATTTTCACAAAAATCAATTTTCGAAATAGTATCAAAATTGACATAAAAGAGTTTTTAAAACGAATATTATATTATTAATTCATATTCAATTCCTAAAAATCTAAGGTTCGGCCAAGAGACTTATATCATGATAGGTGTATCATTAATGGACCACTTGGGGGTCTCTTGGAGGTACATAGTAAGTTTATTAACTATATAATATAAAAACACAAATTGACATGGTAAGTGTCAAACTAATTAACTAAAGAGTTAAAACTAAAAGATAAGGTTAATATAATGACCCTAAACTGTATAAATTCAATTGTTTGAGTATTGTTTGACCCATACCCACCTTAACTTTTAAATAATACACTTTGGAGCCATTTGAAACCGAATATGAATTTATTATAAAATAATATTTCTAGCTTTTCCAATGGTGCCCCTCACGCCTCTTATAAAAGGGCACTCCCCCTTCTCATTAATTCACACCTTCAAAGCCATTCGGCTCGGCCAAACTATACCCAAATACTCTCTCAACTTCCCTCAATTCATCATAAAGGCCTTTCTTTAGTCAGAAAGCAATCCTATGGTTTCCTTTTGATCAAATTAAAAGGAAGAACCCGAAGAAGAGATAATGTTTTCACCACCTTCTTTCAAGTTCCTTTCTTCTTCAAATTCTTCTTTCTTTCCCATTCTAAAATAATAACTCCAGTATCTTATATATACTGTGATTTTATTATAAATATGTTACAACCATATTCATTATTCTATCCATCCTTTGAATAACATGTCACCATACATGCGTACGTACGGCTTACCTCTCCACGTCGTGGTGTAATTGTTATTCAATAAATTATTATGTGGATGGATATAATAATGATGTGTAATTCATGTAAATAATAAAATAACCTGATAATTATTCTGTATATTTGATATACCATCCAATTATATATTATTTTAATATCAAAATAATGATATTGTTGCTCGTGCGTACATACGGACTACCGTCTCCACGAACACTATGAGATTAAATCTCCATCGTATCCATTCAAGTATAATTATCATTTGAGGATTTAAAAATAATTTTTAAGGACTTGATATCATTCTGGATATGAATATTATACAACCTATCCATGACAAACATGGCTTACCTAACAAAACATATAAAGGAAAACGAGCAAGTTAACACCCGAAACGACGATAATACTAAGATATTATTAACAATGCAATGTTAAAAGATCATATATGATAACATAATAATGTATATTATTCTTGTATAATTTAATAACAATTATTTCACCATTATACAGGAGGTTAACCTACCCCCAACCAAGGAATAGTACAAGGTAAGGGTTTATTTCTCAATGTCTTCATTTTCTGAGGTTGTTTATACGTAATAATCTACTAGGACTTCTTATCATCCACATCCATGTTTCTTAAAAATGTATTTAAAAACATTTTTTTACTATTTAATAGAATATGGGTTAAGTCATTTATACCCTTATTGACTTTTATAAGTATTTTATATAGTAATCTTTCTATCATTTCCAAACAAGGTCCTTTTTAACCTTTTCGACAGAATTAAGGTAAGACTGTTTTTTTAACTTATACGGTGGGTACGGCTATTTTCCATCATTATAAAATCATAGAAGCTTCCCTTACAAGATTATAAGAATATTTTCAAAGAAAATGTTTTATTTTATAGATATATGACTCTTAAATGATTTCAAAATAGAAAAAGATATTTCTCTAAAAAGAGTTTTGATTTCATCTATGTCAACATCCTTTGATGGATTTTAAGCTTATTTGGAGTTGATTTATTATGATACCAAACTTATATATTGTATTGAAGGTTTTGTGATATGTTTGATTGTGGATGTGTTATTTTTATACCATTCGTGGTTTATAGATGAAGTATTTACATTTCGTATGCTAGTTTTAATACGAATGTTTATGTTATGTCTAAACCTTTTCATATGGGAATGAATTGGACTTAATATGTTATGGGTGGAGCCTGCTATACCTCCTCGATTCATCAGTAGGTCTCATGAGACAAACTAGTGTCTTAGCACAAGGCCTTGGTAAAATCTTATTTGTTGTCTTGACATGAGCCCTTGGCTATGAGGTTATGATATTCTGGCATTATGCATTTCATCATTATGAAAGTGTTTGTTGATATTGCATGTGATTATTCGATTAGTAGAATATCCATGTGAATAAGTTAATGGAATTATTTCATTTTATTTTTTCCATACTATGTTGAAGTTCATGTTTAAAAGGCTTTTGTTTTAGTTATACATTTACTTAAATGTTTATTATTATTTATGAAAGTTTCTGCTATATTGTTATTCTTGCAGGGCATTTGAGCTCACCCCTTTTCTATGTTTTATTTTTTCTCAGGATGTGAAGAAGTAATTTATGAATGACCTGCAGGGATAGTATTAGGGGATATGATTGTGGATTGTGGAGACTATATTGTTGTAGTTTTCATTTTATGATGTAATGTAAACTTTATTAATGTATCTAGTTATTCCAAGGCTACTAAACTAATCGGTCTTTCGAGATTTGATCTTTCTTGTGATCATTCCAATGTTATGTATTAATGCACCGACTCTGTGTAACTAGGGTCGGGGTGTTACATTCTTGGGGGTAGCTAACCCATGTATGGGGGGAAATCCATAATACCTAGGGTGTCATTTTTTTATTCTGGATTATTCCTATTATTGTTGTACTGATTTCACTATTGGTTTTAAAATAGGGATTGTGAATTTCTTTATTATTATGGAATTTATTTTTACCCTTGGACCAATAGGATAAATAGGTAGTCTCCCATGCATCAATATAGGCATGTGAGGATTTATATTTCATTCATTATTCATTGAATTATTTCCTTACTACATGCATTATTTTTTCATATTTCACATACCTTGATTTTTTTATTTTAGATTGTATTAATGTTTCTTATAGGGATGAATAGTAGTAATAATTAATGTGTCTGCGTCAACTTAAATGGTGTTTTCCCATATATCATTGTGATATAAACTCAAATTAACAAATTATATTGAGTTTGATCCATGAAAAATTGGTTACACAAGCTGAAACATTAGTTGGTTGCAATTATTTTTATGCCAATTTCAATTGAAAGAGTGTGTGTGCATTTATAAATTTGGAATAATGATCCATCTAATTGAACCATTTTAAAAATCCTGGTTGCATATATATATAGTACCATTTTCAATTTATAAAGCGTAGTACTTTATAACATGGGAAGGGTTGACACATCAAAATGGAACTATATATATATACATATGGGTATATATAATGAAATATTTATGGAATGTTGAGTTATATGTTAAATGGAAATGGTTACCATTAAATAGTCATGTCAATTTCAACATAAAGGGAGTGTTCCTATATAAATTTCAATTTATACATTGTATAATAAAAACTTGATATAAAACAGATAGCCTCACCCAAACCTGACCTTAGTATTGGGTAGTAGGAGATATCTCCAATGATTCATCTCAGTCTTATATGACGCCCAGAACTGGTACTACGAGTATGCAGAGGGGTGTGAATCTTATATAGGAAGGATTTTTCATATCCTATTATTATATCTATGAATTTATCATTTTTAAATATTATATGAGGTATGAAATTGTAATTTTTATAGATATTCCACCACAACATCTTCAAGTTGAGTTCCAGGATAGTGGCGATGACATTGTTCCTGAAGTGGTGGGACATAACCTGTTAGTAGTGCCACCTATGGAACCCTTAGTTATATCTGACATGGGAACTGATTCTTAGTTTTAGGAATGTTTTATTTGGTTTATGAATACTGTTCGTGGAGATCTATGACATACCCCTATAATGGAAGACATGACACTACAGTTACAGTAGTAGAATCTTCACACATTTTTAGGGGATACCAGTCCACAGGCTACTAAGACATGGCTAGAGGCTATGCAATCTATCGTTCAGTGCATAGAGACACCTTCAAAGTGGAGGTTCAAGCTCTCCACTTATATTCTTCAAGGACCTTCCATGTTTTGGTGGGATAATACTGTAACAAACTGAAATATTATAAATAAAATTCCCTTGTAACTTATTTAAATATCCAATTATTTAATATGGTTGTATAAAACACATACACTTATTAGTTTTATTATATCCTATCAGATTTAATTTAATTTTATGAATCATTACCATTGATAATATATGTGTTTAGTATTGATCACATTATTAGTATAAATGTAGGGTTTAAACTAATCCGATTGACATATACAAAGAAAGTAATGGCCTCAACCAGTAGGATCATAACCTGTGAAGCCCATTTATTGGTGATTCTGATGGAGATAGTATTTATGGTATGTTCTCTTGACCAAGCCCAAGCTGAGATCCGACAAATTCTGCATAAGGGAAATAGTTTACGGGATAAGTTCACTCCCATCGAGATCACATCCAAAACCATGTTGGTCGAAAAAACCCACGAAAGTCCCACCATCACACACCTTAACCATATGGAGTTCACTAGTGTATTAAATGGATATGTATCAGGACCATAAAAATATGAATATGTACATTATTTTGTATATAATATTTTATATACATTAATCCTACTATTATGATTTTGCAAATGATTTTTATTTCAATTTAATCAAACCCAAATAATATTTTTAGTTAACTTTCAAATTAAATTAAGGAATTTATTTTGATGAATTAATGGATTTTTGAAATAAATCATATTTTAATAAAATATTGTTATTAAATAATTTTTATGAAATATAAATGATCATATAATTTTTATGAAGTCAATGTAATTTCTATAAGTGCTCAAGAACTATAAATCTCAAAAAACATGTCCTTTTCAAAATATGTCGGTTATTATTTTAAAAGTGAAAATTAATATATTTAGAATTTTATTTAGATAAAAATAATATTATTTTTGTAATTATAATTTAAAAATTTTCCAATGGGGCTTTTTTCATAATTTCCGGAGGAAATCAAATTTTCAGGTAAAAATTAAATATCATATAAATATACTATGTGTTTTATAACATCATAATGACCCAAAAGTGATGTAATAATTACTATAAATGGGATAAATTACCAAATAAATGTTTTAACATTAAAATAATATGATTTTATGTTGATTTTATTTATTTTTTAAAGCCATTATAAATATTCCAAACCCTCTAATATATTTTAGGGTTTTATAATCATTTATTAAAGTGTGCGACTCACATACACATAAGCAAGGAAATTATTTTAATATGTTTATCCCTTTTACATATAAAATAAAAAAACCAATACCATTTGGAAGAAACCATTTGAAAAAATAATGGAATGGTTTTTGGTTTTGGTTATTTTATTATATAGACTCCAAAACCTAAATAATAATGAAATTCCCCTCATTTCCTATAAAAACCCAACCAATATCCCATTTCTCTTCACTAAAACTAATCATATCACGTCTATACTCTTCCATCCACTCTCTAAAATACTACCAATGTTCCTACAAGCTCTCAATAATCCCCTCCCATGAATTTGGAGTCACACACTCAAGTAAGGGGTCCTCACCTTCCTCTCCTCCTTTATATTCAAGCACCTTCTTTGAAATTTGTCTTCTTAATTGAAATTGATTATAATATAAATTATTTATAAACATTAACTTATTATAAAATTGAATTTATTTTAATGATATATTAATTATAATCTCTCATTTTTACATTTATCTAAGTCGTTACTATGCTACAATTTCGTAAGGGGTTTCTCTCTTCTCATTTACATTCAAGAAATTAATCTATGTTATGTCTCTTAAATTTAATTTTATTATATTTTAATATTTGTTTCCATATTGATCTAACATTAAATTTTATTTATAAATGATTATATTCTATTTCACTATCATTAATCTTACCATGACTCTTTATTTACACCCATTACCATACCGAAATATAGTTAAGATTCTTTTCTATATTCAAGTTTCTTAATTAACGTATGCATTCTATTTCCCAATTTCTAATTTCAGGATATGATTTTACATGAACCTATTTATTCCCATTTTATTTCTATGTGATAATATCCCCTTCCACTCTCATTAACCCAGTTTTATGAATCTTTATGTGACATCGTTATGCTACCAAAATTTCATCGCGATCTTCCGTGCCCAAGAAATTGTGTAGTGAATACCATATCCATTTCCTATCAAGGGTGTTCACATTTATTAACATATATTTTTTATTTTTCACATAAATATATATATTCCACACTCATTAATCAAGATATAAATTATTATTATGAATTAATCCATATTTTATGATCTATGTGGCACACTTAATCATGAGAATTAAATGAATTCAATGGGTCCACCCAGATGGTGATCCAATGCATTGTGAATGTTTAGTATCATGATACGTCATGTTGGGATAGGGATTGAACCTAATTTCATTATGGTACCTTTTCCACCATTATATCTAGGTGGGTTTATCCTTGACCTATGTTTATCATTCATAGGTTTAAGATGTTTCCACATTTTCTATGTTTCCTTTTGGATTATCATGAAATATCTTGTCTGGTTATTCATGTTTATGAATCATACTCTTTTTGTTCCCCATTGATATTTCTATTGTGTTACATGTAATATTCTCTTAATTTTATTCTATATTTATTCCATTACTAGATTTATAGCTTACCCCTTTCTTATGTTTATCCCCAGGTTACACTGTTAGTTGTAAAAGCCATGGAAATCTTGAATCATCTTAAGGAAGATTTTAATATTGCTGTCATTTCCCATGCTCAAGATTATATGGTTTGTAACTAATTCAACAAGAAACTATAATTATCAGTCCTTAAAATTTTATTAATTGTAATTTTATGTAGTAAATCATGTATTAATGTGAAATTAAGAACTGGGTTGTTATAGTTGGTATCAGAGGAATGGTTTAGTTATTTTTGGGATTAGGAATAGAAAACTCTAGTGAAATACTTAGGGATAAGACAAATTATAATAAAAAATCCCTAATTTTTTTAATTATAGAGTAATTAGATTATGAAGAAAATACACCTCTATTGGGATACTACAGGTCGACATGGTTCTTGCACAGATATACCTGAAGGTAACAACTCCAAAAAGGTGTCTCAGGCCTGACTTGGGGTAATCGGTTACAGTACAATTATCTTTATTACACACTTGTTTTGATACTTCTAAGGGATATTATTTGTTAAATTAAAAATTTCATTAATAACCATTATTAAGAGAAAAAAAGACCATAAGAATATATGTTAAGAAATAGATCATGAATAACATATATTGAAGCCTAGAAATTCATAAGTGGGGGAAATAAATGTAATTTATAAGTTATACCTCAAATGTCATTGGATTCCCCTTTATGTGTTTATAGTTTAAAATAATCATCTATAATTTTCCTTTTATTCTATACAATGGCTTTAAATATGATGAATCAGGTAAATAATCAATGATATAGGAAATTTTATGATTGTACGAATGAGATTCCAAACACAATGGTAGAGGGAATCACAAACATTATAATGATTATCTCTCATCAAACTTAGGTTTTGAATAAAAATCTAGATAAATATGAGTGTACAAACCTCCCTAATTGATAAAAATATGTGATTGATAGATTTATGTGACAAAGGAATCATACTTTCAATGGATCATCTGATACCTTAATCAATGAACAATGAATTTACTCTATTGAGAAGATCTTCCCAATCCTTCAATGTTTTGAACAAACCAAGGTTATTTTGGCTATTTATTTCATGGAGGGAGAAGTTTTTTGGTGGTGAGAATTGATAAAAAAAAATACAATTCTTGAGGATGATATCAATTAAATGGAGTGGAATTAATTCTAGAATTTTTTTGATAAATAATTTCCTCACATCCTCCAACTTTAAATGGACAGTGATTTCCTCACCCTCAATTAAAAAGATGATAAATCTATAAGGGTGTATGGGGAAAACTTTACAACACTTTCACAATACACCTCTATATTTCTCATTACCCCCGAATGCAAGTTTGACCACATCATTAGTGGGATAGAACCTTGTTTATGAAAAACCCCAAGAGATCCATGACTTTGGTAGCTATGAATAAATTGTTAGATTTTCCCACAAAGTTGAAATAGATATCGGTTAATCCAAAGGGTATCATGGGGATAAGAAACGAAAAGTGGAATTTAATTCTAGAGGTTTGATGGATAAATCTAATAGTTACAAGAAATTTTAGCATCCCATTTGTAAAAGGTTTAGAAATAATCACCCCAAAAAATGCCTATGGTGGAAGAATAAATGATTTGGTGAAAGAAGGAAGGGAACCTAGTTAACGTCTACTGAAAGGAGAAACCCACTAATGTGATAGAGGATTGGAATGATCCAGTCAAACCTCAGTGCATTTTTAATTACATTAACTTCATGGAACTAGGGAACTATGTAAATTAATTTCCTATGATGAGGGTTTTTAGAGACAACCAACACCTCCATGGTATAAAGGGTGAGATTTTTCCCTCACTACCACTGAGGTGGATCCAAAAAATTAAGTGGTGACAAGTACGCTAGTTCTTAATTCAATAATATAGATTATAAATTTTGATTATGGATCTATGAATTCCTTCATATCATGAAATTTTAGTAGAACTATTCAAAAAAACCCACAACGCTTTGATGTAGAGATGTTGGTGAAAATGTAAAATGGGGAAATTATTGTGTCACAGGTATGTAACTACTCCTCCGTCATATTTTTTGGGTTGAACGTCATGAAAAACCTTGTCATACACCCTTTAGTATAATTTTATGCAATTATAGGAATGTATTGGCTCTCCCAATATAGATATATCATTAATTTCATAGAGAAGGAAAACACTCTCTGTATCTTGAATCATCCTCCAATTCTGTACTGGTTTAAGGAGGATGATGAATCTTCTTTAGCACCAACATATAAATCATTGATATAATTTCCCTATGAGAAAGAATATCTATCTCAAATGAATGAGTCTATGGAAATAACCATCCTTGATGACATTACCATCACGAGGTAATACAGTGATGTGTTTCCCAAGGATTTGATTGGTCTTCCTCCTAGCTGAGAGGTTAAATTTTCAATCGAGATTATACCTAGGGCATTATGAATTTTCAAGACACAATATAGAATGGTTATTATGAAACTTAAGGAGATTATGAAATTACTATAGATGAATCTGAATAAATGGTTCATATTCCCATGTGCTTCATCATGGGGTGCAGTAGTCCACTTCGTCAAGAAGAAGGATGGGTCAATGCACCTTTGTATTGATTATCATGAACTCAAGAAGATCATGAAAAGAAAAAGTATCCTCTACCTCATATTAATGACTTTTTTGATCAGTTAAATTTATCACAATAATTATCCATGGTGGATCTATGGTTGGGATATTACCATGTTGTGGTGAAGAAAGAATATATCCCCAACACTGCTTTTCGTACGGGGTATGGGCACTATCAGTTCATAGTGACACCTTTTGGGATCACTAATGCTCCATTAATCTTCATGGACTTGATGAATAGAGTCTTTAGAGACTACAATGACAAATGTTTGGTAGTATTTATATATGATATTAAAATATACTCAAAAATCAATGAGGAGCATGAGGAGCATCATTGCATTGTGTAAAAGTCCTTATGAAAGGAGAAGATTTATTATAAGTAAAACAAATGTGAGTTCTGTTAAAAGGAAGTCACATTCTTTGGGAATATCATCACAAGTAATGTGATATTTGTGGAACCTTGAAAAAAAAATTAAATTATGTATGAGGGTAATATTCATTAAATATATCTATAATTTCTTTATATTAGCTAGGTATTATCATCAATTTGTGATAAATTTCATATGATTGTCAAACCCTCCAACCTAGCTAACATATAAGAGAGTAAATTTTTCTTGCAATGATTAATTTGAAGAGATATTAATGTAATTAAGAATGAGGCTTTTAACTGAACCTATTCTCACACTACCCACTAGTGGAGATCCTTTCATTTTATTCATTGATGCTTCGAAGAAGGGCTTGTGATGTGTGTTAATACAGAATGATAAAGTCATAAAATATGCTTCAAGGTAGTTGAACGTTCAGGAATAGAGATACCCAATGCATTATCTAGAGTTTAAAGTAGGGATATACACATTGAAAATATGATATCATATTTTCATTTGGGATAATTGTTAAATATATACCAATCAAAAAATCCTCAAATATATATTCACAGAGAAAGAGCTGAATATGGCCCAATGAAGATGGTTAGAGCTGATCAAGAGCTATGACTTTTCAATCCACTACCATCCTAGTAAAGAAAATAAAGTAGAAGAAGATCTGATTAGAAAGGATATTTCAATTATATCATTGATGATAATTTAGTGGGATCTAATCTTCTTAGATTTATAAATTATGTAAATGGGAATTATAATGGAAAGAATATCATCAATCATTTCACACATGATTAATCAACCACCCCTTCTAGAGAGGTTAAATTATTCTAAATGGGATGATGTGGGAATTCAAAGTAAGGTGGAAACTATAGGAAAAGGGAAATCCACATAGTTTAATGATAATGAAGAAGGAGTCACAAGATTATGGTCATGAATCTGTGTACCATAAAATACTATGTTGAAGAATGAAATGTTAGACGAGGAACATAGTTAAAATTTCCCTATTCACCCAAGAAGCACAACGATATATTGAGATCTCTGAGATAACTATTAGTGGGATAATATGAATAAAAATATTGTTAAATATACATCAAAGTGTCTGGTTTTTCAGTAAGATAAGGATCAAAGGAAAAAGTCTGAGGGGATTATGAAACCATTACCCATTCAAAAAAGGAAATGGGAAAATAATAACCATGGAATTTGTCAGTAGTCATTAAAATAAATCTTGGGGAAACAATGCTATATGGGTTGTTATAGATATTCTTAAAAAGATAGCTAAATTTATTGTAATTTGAGATTATTTCTCACTAGATAAAATGGAACACATTTACATCAGAGAAGTGGTAAGTATGAATGGAGTAGCACTATCGATTGTTTCATATTGAGATCTGAGAATAACCTCCAAGTTCTGAAAAAGTCTCCAACATGCTCTAAACACTAAGCTAAACATCAGTATGGCCTATCATCCTCAAACTAATTTCTAATATGGATGGACTATTCAGACACTAGAATATATATTGCGAGCATTTTATATGGACTACAAAGGAGGATGATACCAAAATCTTTATTTGGTGAAGTTCTCTTAAAACAAAAGTTTCCACTTGAGAATCCAAAAGTCTCCCCATGAAGCTCTTTATGGGAAGAGGTGTAGAACACATGCATGCTGGGATAGAGTTGGGAAATGAAAAATACTGGGTCATAAAATGGTACAGTAAATGGTGGAAAAGGATAAGACCATTTAGTAGCACATGAAGGCTACTTAGGATCTACAAAAGAGATATGCTAAAAATCATTAATGAGATCTAGAGTTTCATGTTTGAGAAATTTTATTCCTTTGTATATATCCATGGATGAAAGTGATGATATTTTAGATGAATGGAAATATTTTTCTAAGGTACATCATCCCATTTGAGATCCTTGATTTCATTGTAGTGGTGGCCTATCGACTAGAATATTTACCAAACCTATCTCAAATACATGATGTATTCCATGTATCCCTCTTGAGGAAGTACTTACAGACCCCTCAAATGCACTTAATATAGAGGTGGTACCATTTGAGAATTATCTCTCTTATTAAGAGAAACTGGTGATAATATTAGATCATAGTGAAAATGTTCTATGGAATAAGACAATGCACCTTATCAAAGTGTTGTGGAGAAACCAGATGCTTGAAGATGAAATGTGGGAATTAGAGGAGGTTATGAAATAGAGTTACCATCATATATTTTAGTATTGGAAAATAAAAACTCAAGGGACAAATTTCATAAGTGGGGATGATTGTAACGATCCAAACTATTATAAATAAAATTCCCCTTATAATCTATTTAAATGTCTTGTTAAGTAATATGGTTATAGAAAAACATGCACTTATTTGGCTTTATTATATCCTATTATATTTAATTTACATTTAATAATCATTACCATTGATAATATAACCATTTAATAGGGATCACATGATTAGCATACATATAGGGTTTTAACAAATCCAATTGACAAAAACAAAGGAAGTGATGGACTCAAGTGGTAGGATAATACCCTATGAATCCCATTTATTAGATATTTCAAGGGAGATAGAATTTATGGGATTTTACCTTGACCAATCCCAAGATGATATCGAACAACTTAGGTATAAGAGAAACCATTTATAGGAGAAGTTCAAGCTCATCGAGATCACAACCCAAAACATGTTTGTCGAACCGCCCCATGAAAGTCCCACCACCGCACACCTTAATCTTAAGGTGTATTCTATTGTATTAAAGGGATGTGTATCAATAACCTATAAATATGTATATGTACATTATTTATTATAGAATAATTAATCTATCTAAATCCTATTATTGTTACTTTGTATATTTCTTATTTTTATTTAATAATACCCAAATAGAATGTATGGTTAATATTCAAATTGAAATAAAGAAATTATTTTGATGAATTAATGGATTTTATAAACAAATAATAATTTTTATTAAATATAAGTTGTCATATAATTTTTATGAAGTCCAAATAAATTTTTATAAGGGTTTGAAAGCCGTTATTATAAAAAAACCCCATCCTTTTCAATAAACATCAGTTATTATTTTAAAAGTGAAAATTATCATATTTAGAAAATTATTTAAATAAAATTAATATTATTTACGGAATTAGAATTTCAAAATTATCCAATGGTTAACTTTTATAATTTTCTAAGATAGACAAATTTTGTGGTAAAAATTAAATATTGTATAAATATACTTTGTGTTTTATGACATCATAATGACCCAAAAGTGATGTAATAATTTCTATAAATGGGATGCATGACCAAATAAATGTTTTACGTTTAAAATAATGTGATTTTAAGTTTATTTTATTTCTTTTTTAAATATATTATTAATCTTCCAACCCTATAATATATATTAGTGTTTTAAAATCATTTCTTTATTAGTGTGACTCACCTCCACATAATAAAGTGAATTATTTTAATAACTTCGGACCTTAGACTTATAAAATACTAAAAAAAATCTGATTTTTCTCAAACCAGGGTAAAAAACCATGGGATTTTATGAGGTTTTTGATATTTTATTTTTTATAGTCAAAAACATAAATAATAAATAAACCCCCCTCATTTCCTATACAAACCCAGCAAATCTCCCATTTTGATTCACTAAAACTCCTTGGAGCATGTCAATACCGTTCCATACGCCCTCTAGAGTCCTCTCAAGGTCCCCAAGCTCTCAATAAGCCCCTCCCAAGCATTATGAGTCACACACTCAAGTAAGGGATCCATGCCTTCCTCTCATTCTTTCAATTCAAGCACCTTCTTTGAAATTTTCCTTCTTAATTTAAATTGTTTATATTGTCAATTATTTATGAAAATTAAATTAATTGACAATTTATGTTATTTTAATGAGATATTATTTGTCCCGTGCAGTTTTAAAATCCATGAAATTTTAGAACCATGTTAAGGAAGTTTTTAATAATGTTGTTGTATCCTATGATCAAGATGGTATTTCATATACCTAATTCCAAAATACAATAAACTTCTTGATATTTTAAGTTTTATTAAGTTTAATTTAATGTAATAAATAATGTATTAATGTGAAATAATGATTAGGGTTATTATAGTTATTACTCATGAAGACTATGATCTAGATATGGTTTTGGTAGATTTGCATGCTTCTTTCTACAACTATTTCTTTTTGGATATTTTTTGAGATGAAAGATATAAGGAGTTTCTACATCTAGATATAAGATCCCTATAAATTATGTATTATTCATAACAATTTAATGAGATTCAATTTTTTCACCTTCCTTTATTGCTGATGAGATTTTGAGAGTAAGACGCTTTAAGGATAGACTCTTGTATTCCTTCCATTCTTAGGTAAATGTTTTCATCCTGACTTGTTTATTAGTAATTGTGAATCATAACCTTATTACTAAGAATAATTTTGGTGAAGGTGATAATACATGGCATGGTAGTTCAGTACTAAGATAGGTCAATAATTCATCTAGTGTAAATAAGAATCATCTAGAGGGTTCTTGAGAGAGTAGTGGCAGCCATTGTATCCATACTTGTAATTATGTTATATGCCATCATTGTGGTATATGTGGTCACATAAAACCTAGGTGTTATTGGGACCTAGTTGATTGTTGATCCTATATAAGAATGGAGAGTATTTATACATTTTTCCAGATCTTTACATAAATTCTTAGTGGAAGAGGATATGCACCATCTCTTCCTTTTGGAGTAGGATCAGTATCTCCATGCCAAGACATAAGTTAGAATACCACTAGCTATACTGATCGAGGAGGAGGATGTGGTCAAGGATGAAAATCTGAGGATACATATTCATAGATGATTGGAACCACTCTAGGTAGTCAGGTTATAGCTCAAGGCTATAGATCATATTAGATGTATGTAGTTCAACATTTTCTTGAGGAGCATGGTGTTAGGCCATATACAATTAGATGTACAATCTTGGTAGCCTCTAGTTTAGTATCATATCTTTTTGATAAAATCTATTTTCATTATTTTACTTATATGGATATAATGGGAAATCTTGGGTTTGGGATTCAATGTTTCTATCTCATGATAACAGTTGAAAATCTATTGTCAATTTGATTAGAGAGTGTGTTATAGTGAAATGAATTCCCCTTGAGGTAGGATGTTAATGTTTCTTATTATACCTATTAATCCTAGAGATGATAGGTTTCAAATTCATTATTGGGATTGACTGACTGGCCCCCTATAACGCTTATGTGGACTTATATCATCGTAGTATATTGTTAACATCACCATAGGGAGGTAGCTATGTTTACAAGGGTGAATGGGATGTCTATGAAAGTAGATTCGGACAAGAGAATCATGTGTTGGGGGAGTGAAAACCCATATTTATAGCCTTTATATAGAGGATTAGGGAATAAAACTATCTAATTTAACTCTTATAGTAGATCAATTCATAGATTTCTTCCTAAATTACCTTTCTAGATTACCTCCCAATAGAGTGGTGGAGTTCCATATTGAGATAGTATCAAGATCAGCAATGATATCCATTTATCTTAACAATATGGCTACTACTGAGTTGTAGGAGCTCAAGAGATAGGTAGATGACATGGAAGTTAAGATTTATAGAAAGACCAATACCACACATTTGGGTTCACATGTCCTTTTCTATAAGTATGAGGCTGGTAAACCTAGGCTTTGAGGTGATTACCATCGATTGAAACAATTTATGGTTAAAAACCTATATCCACTGCCTCATATAGAAAACATATTTCACAATCTATAAGGATTGAGGGTTTTCTGAAAGATCATTTTGAGTCGATGATACTATAAGGTATGTGTTAATCCTTTATACATACCTCATAAAATGTTTCATAAAAGGTATGGTGTTTATGACTTCTTAATTATGCCATCAATATCATGAATGTGCCCTCCATTTTCATGGTTATAATGAACCGAGGTTTCCACCTGTATGTGGATTCATTTTTTGTAGTATTTATTGAATAAATATTAGTGTATTATCATACTTGACATTATGATGCAAACATCATGAGATCATCCTAAATAAACTAAGAGATCAAAAGATGTATTATAAGCTAACTAAATTTCACTTTTGGATCATCATGGTTTACTTTTTTGGTAATATTTTTATAGAGGAAGAAGTTTAGGTTGACCCAAATAAGGTTAGTACCCTCATTTCTGTGGATAATCCTAATAATTTCTTTAACATACAATGTTTCATAGGGATAGATGGATATTAAATTTTCCTTATTCAGAAATTTTCACACCTAGAAGCAACTCATATGAGCTTTACTAAGAAACGTGTGAAGTTTATGTGGTCAGAAGTTAGTGAGATAAACTTTCAGCAGCAGAATGTAAGTCTGAATTTAGAACATATCCTGATTCTTAGAGATCTAGGAAGAATCTATACTATTTATTATAATTCATTGGGAATCCATCGAGGACCAATTCTGATATAGAAAGATTGAGGCTCAGTGAATGAGTCTCACTAGTTAATACTGAAAGAGAGGAATTGCCTAATTCATGATCTTGAGATGGTAGTTATAGTTCACACTTTGTATTGTTGGAATCATTATTTAATTGGAGAGTGGTTTGTGGTGTTTATAAACCACAAAAGAATAAGGTATATTCTTACATAGTGAAACATTAGTCTCAAATAGATGAGAAGGGTTGAATACCTAAAATTCATATATATTGAGCTTTACTATATGCCTAGGAAGCACAATTCTACATTGGATGCTCTAAGATGGAGGACTCAAACATAGTCAGTTTAGGATGCTTGTAGTGAGTGGTAGTTAATGGACCTATAATCTGATATGTACATAGAGGTCCAGGATCATCCTAGGTAGCTTATCCTTATATATTTAGTAGTAACCTCTCCACTTCTAGAGAGATTGATTATGAGGTAGTTATTTGATCCTAAGGGTCTATTCCTAAGGTAGAATGTTTTAGGCGAGAACACACCATCCAGCTGGATCATTGACGAGATGAGTCTTGCACATCTGTTGATGCGTCAGTGTTTCTATAGTTATTCAGTGGGAATGGATGAGATATTCTCATGATTATACTTTTCTAGTACACCAAATGCATTAAAATATGTATCATGATATATGTCTCTAATACTAGAGACTTTTTTGAAATAGGATATAGTTGGATTTGTTACTAGGTGTTCCACCTATCAGCAGGTAAAGGTAGAACAACAATGATCAGTAGGTCTTCTATAGCCATATACAATTCATGGGTGGACATGGGGTAGTTCCACGATGGACTTTGTGATTATTTTACCAAGATCCCCTCAATGAAATGAGGTTGAATGGGTTATCTTTAAGAGGCTCATGATAGTATCTCACATTTTACCTATAAAGGTGACATTTTTGGTGGATGAACATGGTTGGCTCTATATTTATAAGTTTATACAAATTCATGTAGCCCTACAAAAAATTGTATTAAAAATGGATTATCATTTCATTTATTGGTTTTGGAAAAAGTTATAAAAGGCATTAGGTATAGAAGTACTTTTGAGAACAACATACCACCCTCAAACCAACAGGCAGTCCGACCAAACAATACATGTGTTGGAGGACATGATTTGGGAATGCATATTTTATTTTTGATGTTATTAGGAGAATCATATACCCATATATGAGTTCTCCTACAATAATATTTTTGATGATATGATTCATATGGATCCTTATGAGGCCTTATATGGTAGGCCATGCCGATAACCTCTATGATAGTTAGAGGCATGGGAGACAACACTGCATAGACTTAGTCTTATTAAAGAGACGTCAGAGAAGGTTCAAATGATCTAGAAATGAATGCTTATGGACCTGTCTATAACGAAGACATATATCGACTACCATCAATGACCTATATAGTTTAAGGTCAGGGATTGGGTATTGTTGTGTGTTTTGATAAGACTGGGGCATCGGTATTTTTAGCGGCAAGGTAAGTTGTTGTCTCATTCATGTGGACACTTTTTTTGGTTTTGGAGAGGGTCGTATCATTATCTTATTAGATAGAACTCCCAATTATATAAAAATATATTCATGAAATGTTCCACATTTCTTAGCTACGTCATTACTATTCAAACCCATATCACAGCTTTCATCCTAATGAGGTTGAGTTAGAGGTATATGCATCCTTTGACGATCATCCTATACGTATCATGGAATGGAGAGAAAATGATCCCCGAGGAAAGTCAGTTCCTTTAGTCTGAGTGTTATAACATCAAAACCACGTACAAGAATATATTTGGGAGAGAGAGGCCAATGTACATTCCCAATGGCATGATCATAGCTCAGATATTACTTTATTACCCTTAGAAGGGAAACTCAAGGATGAGTTGCCTTAAGTGGGGGAGGTTGTAACACCTTATATTTTTTGAGATATGAAGTGATGAATTTACTATTTTAATATTTAGTTCCACTATTATAAATGTGCCTAAGAGTTTAAGGAATGGTTCAGGAGCATTCAGGGCTTCTTCAAAGCCCAGATCGTTGAATTTTGGAGAATATATATGGGGCCTATGGTTGGAGCATAGTTAGTAGTAACCATATGGCTCAATCATGAGAACCATATATAAGGGAGGATGTTTTGAAAAATCTTATGATGGAGGCTACATGGCCATGTAAAAAACTAAATACATGTGGAAGAGGGGATTCATATAGGATAAGTACTTTTTGGACAAGTCTCTGCCTAGCCCTCACCCTGAGCTCCACATAGACTATAACCCCACACAATTGGAGCACCATTTTTTCAAACCATGTGGGAGAGCCATATGAAGGGTTCCCTTGGACACTAATTGTCACAAGCTTAGTGCATGGTTTATCCAACTATGTGAAAAAACCATGCATCATGTTGAAGATTTGGTAAAGTGATCTTTTGTTCCATCTTAAATTATAAATCACCCTCCTATTTGTCATTCCTCTTCCATGCACAACCCTCCTCTCCTGTTGAATATCCCCAAGGATTTAAATCTTGGAATTGAAGTATCTCCATCATCCAAACTATGATATGACCACCATTTTTCATGTTGGATTCCTATCAATGAGAGATGAATTATACTTCCTTCTTTTCACAGTTTATCTCTACATCTTCGACACTATTTTTATATGCGATAATGTGGATGATTTTTAGGGCAATGGTATATTTTTTCTTTTTATTATGATTCATTCCAAACCAAGGGATATTATTAGATGAGTGTCCATATAACTCCACAAGGTAGGTGGTCTATAACGTTTCCCTTATGTATCGTCAATTTATAATTTTCATCATTCTGTCACGCATCGGTTTCACCCATGATTTACCCCTAAAATAATTTTTCCTAAAATTATTTGTTTAACATAAAACATAAACAACCTATTAGACCCTTTCCACATGGTTGGAGACCAAGGACCTCATCTTGAGAAACCAATTAGGTGTTCCATTCTTATTCCCATGTACCCCTTTATATTTTAATAGACGAAACACCCATTGGTGTGTTGGGTTTGACCTTATCAAGTGGATTGATTAAATTAAATAGAAAAATTTTCACTTTATGATTGGGAAAGAATTTTTATATTGGATTTTATTAATTTTTAATTTAATAATTAATTTTATGACACCTTTTATTGTATTTGTTATTGTTGAATGAAAAGTTATGGACTTGAATTTTATAATGTTAATGAATTGTTGTGTTTATTACATGGACTTGTTTATTTCATTAAACGTGAGGTTCATATTTCTAATATGGAACATTTTCTTATTATAAGAATGTTCACACTTGAGAAATACTATTATTACCATAGTAAATCCTTGAGAACTCAGAGGACGCCATTAGTAATCATTGAGCCAATTTCCAAGTGAGAAAATGACCTTGAATTTTTTTCAATGTTTTATAATATGTGAATGCCTTGGCCTGGTCCTGATGATTCATTTGTCTCATTTAAATATATTACAATACCTCAAAATATAATCCATGGATTTAATTTATGTCTTAGGACATGAGGATCCTTGTATTCTTCTCTTGGGCCCCAGTCATGATTAGACTGGGATTTACTATAGACATTCTCCATACACTTAGTTAGAAATTATTCCATTGGAATGCCTAAGGTATACCCCTTGTATTACACTTAGACATACATAAATAGAATTCATGGTTTTTGTAATATGACCTAGATCAACCTTATAAGGTAAATTATATCTTGATTCCTCTTGGATCATTCATTAATATCATTATGACTTGGTTGCCCTGGTTTCACCTTGGGTCCTATTTATGATTAAATAAATTTGTACACTATAGTTACATAATCTAGATCATATCCTATTATAGGTTCCTTGTTCAGAAATTACTAGCATAAGATGAATTATATTTGGTTGTCCAAGTATAGTATGAGTAGTTTGATCCCGACATGATTATAATTTCACGGATGTTGTTCCACTGCTTAGCTTTATATCTACATGCTGCTTCTTTTATGCTCATAGAATTTAGTTTTATAGATGTTATTAGTGGTAGAATACTGAGTATATCTATCACCTTGTTTGGGACACCATTTGGTACCTGTACAAACGTCATGGATATAGCTAGGGATAAGGGAAAGTGCCCAGTCTTGGATGCCTAATTGATTATAGAATGGGATCTTGGGAGTGTCTGAACAAGCCTTGGATCATGATTCTTTTGGATATCCTTTTTGGTCATTTATTCTTTTTGATATACCTATATGTAAATATGCAATAATTTTTTATATATACATAACATAATAATCATTTTTCATATGGTTCTACTTTGCATTAATGTATTATTACTATCTAGATGATTTACATTCATTTCTCTATTCACATTATTATATTTACTCTATTAATTCATTTATTATACTGTTATGATATTTTATCAGGTGGGTATAGTATCCCCACCATACCAATATGGATCCATTATTCTATTTAGCATCCATGGTGCACGAGGTGGTACACTCGAGGCCATGTGACCAGTCGGGTTGGGTTATTTATGAGTGAACCGGGTCTGAGACGTTAGAGTTTCAATGATGTTGTTTTAAGATTCATAGAGCACGTGGGGATATGATTATAGGGATTATGATTTCTATTCTTCACCACAATTATGGTATGACATAAATTTCAACTAACTCATCAATGAAGAAAGAATTATCCATCTATGGTAATTATTTTCTATAAGAAAATTATAAATCATATATGAAAAAGATAATATATGAAATTGTTGGTGTTGCATTCTTCTATTTATAAAAATTTAATAAAAAAGTAAATGAGAAACAATATTATGTAGGGGATCAATTACTTCCACCATTCCCAAAAACCTTGTAGTGGAATCATAGCGATCACATATTAACATTTAATTATTTATTATTTTTTATCAAATTCTTGTATTATTAGCAAGATTTAATTTCTAGTTTTTTGTTCTTTATTATGAATGTTTAGATAACATGATGATTTAGTTTTTTATGACCCAGAAAATTCTAGGAATATATAAAGCATACTCAAATATTCCGTATGAATTTTCTGAATATTCTTGTCAAATGACATAGAAACACGACATGTAACTGAATAGTACATGGCTTGTACCCATGAACAAACACACTAGGATGAGCTTGAAAAAAATAACACCTTGTGTGGGGGTCTAGTATTTGGTGTCACTATAAAATGTGTATTGAATTCCAATTGTAATGTGGTATGATAGGGGTACATAGTGTGTACTTAGAATACGGGTTTTGCAAGCCCACACAGTTTGACCGTGTAATAAGCAAAAAAATCTTTGTGATCAAAGTGACCATCAAGTAATTAATACACACTACATATTGACTATCTATTCAGTGAAACATCATTATATGTAGTACAATATGAGTCTTTGGATGTATACACAAAGTAATATGTAAAAACATGTGCAAGAAACACATCAAGTCCCTTCGTGTGTTGTGTGGGTGGCTAGTAACGAATCTAACATTGTGTAGCTGGTTGTATGCTCTGTGTAATTTGGGAAAACGCATGATAGGAACTTACCAAGACATGAAGATCATGTGGGTAAACACATGGAGAGAATAAATTAATAAAATAAAAATCAAATCATAGGGTTTGTAATAGTATGTACATTCTCTATGATTATGTTCTCCCTAAGATTTACATGCCATGTGATTTCGAAGGGTTATATGGGATATTAAATGATTTATTAATTATTATTTTTAAATTTTTCTTTTGATACAAGGTGTATATTGTAACATCTCAGGTAAATAAAGAATATTAAATTCTCATATTTATTAATATCTATGAACTAAATATTAATTTTAATTTAAATTTAATGATATTTTTTATGTCTTTCCAGACACACAACAATGGGTTTCTCTGAAATCTTATGTTGCACACAAGGATATGTTATATTAAAAATATATATAATATTATTATTTTAAAATGGTAGTTAATTCATAGCCTTTTTATTGGAATTAATGAACATAAATAACCATATTATGATTAAATTTTATTTGTTAAATTTCTTTAAATTTATCCCATAAATTGTTGAGGCTTAAAATAAGAATGAATATGGTTTTAAGCATGGAATACACTAATATTTTTTTAAGGTTGTTTTACCACCTTCTGATGGAGAACCATTTTTAAATATAGGTCTTTTATCTTTTATATTTTACATTTGAAAAAATAAAATTCTTATTTAGAATCAGGACATAAAAATTTACTTTGTATTATTTTTTAATATTTTTCAGATAAAGGTCAATTTTTTAGGAATAGAGGAAAATACTGCATTTTTAATCAAAACTGTCATTTAATATAATTTGTTTATATATTTAGGTTGTAATTTTTATTTGTTTATAAGTTCAATTAGATTATATTTTTATCATTTAATTTATTTTTTTATTTTATGTTATTTCAATATTTAATTAGACATAAACACATGTCAATCTTTTGATAGTTATTACTTCTTAAAAATCCATTTTTTGGTTTTGACAACGAAAATTCATTTTAAATTAATTTATTCCACTTCTGTGTTATGAATTTAGATAAATTGATTCCATATTTGTAATTATGAGGTCCAAATTGTGTAAATAAGAACCCTTTACTATTAGACATTATGAATAGTAACTTCAGAAAATATTATATTTACTATGGTTAAAGGGTAAATCTGGAAAATAAGGGTGAATAAAATAATATTATAATAATATAAACCTATGAAAAAATGTGCCCTAATATTATTTTATGATATATTCCCAACCATGGGAATCCTTGGGTTGATTTGGGGACCCCATGTAGCCACTTGGATGTGAAAATGACATTTTATAAACATTAATTTAAAGTAAGGAAAAATGTAACATAAACATGTATCTTTTAGAAAAACAATTCTATATGGGGTTATATAAATTAAATATTAGACTATAAATATTAATTTTAATGATAAATGGATTTACTACATCATATAATTTTATTTATAATTTTTAGACATCAAAAAAATAAATTTATTTGTGAAACAATGATGATTTAGTGATTACCTTATCAATTAATGATTTAAATAAATAACATTACATATATTAAAATAAATTTATTTTGGAACTTTTTATTCCATACTCTAATTTTTGGGTTGACTATGACTTTTAATATTTTAATTAATTAGGTTTTTTTGAAATAATCAATTTTTTACGTATTTTTTAAAAGTCATGATATGAATAGTATAAAAATTGACATAAATGAGTTTTTTTAAAAAAATACTATTTTTTAAAATGATATAATAGTAAAAAAACTTATATTCTTAAAAATGAAATATATATTGTTTTAAATGTCATTAATTAACCTCTTGAGGTTCTATTTGCATTTTATGGTAACTATATTAACTATATAGTATGAATATAGAAGAAGACATGGTAAGGGTTAAATTAGTTAACCAAGGGTTAAATCTAAATGATAAGGTTATATTTGAAACCAAAACTTGTCTAAAACCTATTGATTTAGATGTTTTAGAAAAATAATCATCATATATTCTAATTAAATGAGTTTCGGATCTTTTGAGAATCGAAATTAAGTTTATAATAAAATAATATTTCAAGACATTCCTAAAGTACCCCTCCCTCTTATAAAAGGCCACCTGTAGAGACCCGAAACCTAACGTACATGGACATTACATTACATTTGCGGAATACTTAGTACATAACAAAAACACACACTAAAGGATCGTAATAGTTTAGTGTCTTTGGAAACTCGGAACGTAATCTTCTAATCGTGGTGAAAGTTCTTCAATATCTCCCATAAAGATCTTCTTTTTTTACCTAAAACCTTTCTTTATATCCTGGGGAAAAGAAAACATAAAAGGGTGAGCTCAAATGCTCAGTAAGGGTAAACAAAAGAAATATCAATCACATCATATACATAAGAACATAGCTTTTGGAAATCATAACCTGCAAAAGAGTTCATAATATCATAACATGGGATAAATCATAGAAGTGAAATGTAATCCCAATAATCATAACCTAAAACATTAAACTTTGTGGCATACACACATAATCATAGAGAATCATTTCTTGTTAGTCAAGACTCAATTCCAAGACTATCTTAGTGGACAAAGTCCCTTTCTGAATCGAGTAACCCTCGTTTGAGTCCTGTTTCACTGAACCGGTATAACCTACCATTTCAGCCATGTCTATCTCATGAGATATATAATCTTTACCCAATGCATTGGAGGGAGATATAGGTCCCACCCATCTTATAATGAATCCTTTCTTATGTGTGCCACATAATCATAAACCATACATCATAACGTAACCCATGTAATAAAAATGGGATTCTTAAACAACATGATATCATAAAACATTCATATAAGATAAAGGAATTCATAAACATAATTCCATCACAACATAGTCAAATCAATGTAAAAATATGGATAGAAACATAACTTTTTATTATCTTAGATGGAAAATAATTTTGATAAAACACTTGAAATGAATTCTTGAGGAAAATATCCTTTCTTCTTCAAAATCAATTTCTTTTCACAAAACATCATGCAATTTTAAAAGAAAGAGATTTTATTAAAAATAGTCATGAAATATTTTGGAGGAATCTTCATGAAAATAAGGCTTTATAAAACCATAAAAATCTGTTCGTTCCGTTTAAGTTAAAAAAAACATTCTTCGTACTTTTGTCGGAAAAGTCAAAAAGTACCTCGTACGAAAAACGAAAAAAGATTCCTTTCATATCCTCTACTAAAAACTCATAGAAGGGTAAAATTGGATTTAAAAAATTGTAGGTGGATGGAAATAATATTAAATATTGAGGAAACATGTATGTGGATAATAAAATACACCCCAATAAATTTCAAAGTATAAACAATCTCGGATAAAAATGAGATTGTGATATTTCCCTTACCTTAGGTCCAATTTGCTTCGTATGTGTCCGAACCTCCTGTATAATGATTTAAATAATGTCATTGACTTATTACAGAATCATATTCATTGTTATGATATCATATATGGTTCACTTATGACATTATATTACTCGTTCTTTTGTAAATTCCACGTTAAAGAAGCATTTTGGGTAAAATCGTTTCATTTATCGTAGGTGTTTTGACTTGTTGTTCTTGACATCATTATTACTTATATCATGATTTACTTACTTCCAGAATATAAAATATGATTTATATATCATATATATTCATTATATATATATATAATAGGTAGATAAATAAAATGAAAAACACCGTTCATGGAGACGGTAGTCCGTACGTACGCATGAACGCTGTTTTCCTTTCCTTATTGTCTTGAAATGGAAGTAAGTAGATGACATACATATGTATATATATACATAAATCCAGTAGCTTTATAATGTCATATATTTCATTATTATTTCTTATATATACTTTATAATCATTCTTAAATGGTTAACATGGAGAATGAATCTCATCGTGTCGTGGAGACGGTAGTCCGTACGTACGCACGAGCGATGATAACATTTCTATAAATATTGAATTGAATTGGAGTGGATTATACAATATATCAGAATCAATATGATGTTTTAATAACTATGTATAGTTATTCTTTACACCATTATACCCATCCATGTAAGGTGGTGGTGGAAAATAGATTACACCACGGCGTGGAGACGGTATTCCGTACGTACGCACGCGCGGTGATTTCTTTTTCCGTAGGATGGATAGATGGTGAAATAGGGTTGTTTCATACTTATAATAAAATATCAGTATATGAGTGATACTGATGTTATTACTTCATAATGAAACAACCTAAGAAGAAGAAGTGGAAGAAGAAATAAAGATGAAAGAATTGGTAACGGTAATTACCTCTTCTTTGAAGTGCCTCTTTGAGACCTCCTCTTAGGGCACTAAAATTGGTCTTTGAGGAAGACCAGAACCTCTAGGATGTTTCTAGGGAAGTGGAGAAGAGATTTTGGCAGGGTCTGGCCGAGCTTGAGTGCTCAAATTGGTGTGAGGAGGAGGGGGAGGAGGTGCCCTTTTATAAGGGAGGAGAGGGGCACCTTAGGAATATCTCAAAATATTATTTTATATTAAAGTCAAAATCGGTTTATAATGGTTCCAAAGGGTCTTATTTCGAAGCTAAGGTGGGGATGGTTCGAAATCCTATCAACCAATAGAATTTAGACAAGTTTAGGATATTATTTTAACCTTATCAATTAGATTTAACTCCAAGTTAAATAATTTAACTTTTACCGTGTCTTTTTGTTTTCTTTCACTGTATGGTTAATACACTTACTATAACATGCCAAACGAACCCCAAATTGTTTATTATTAATATATATATCCTTATCTAAGTCATTTGGCCGAACCTTAGATTTTTAGGAATAAAATGACAATTAATAATATAATATTTGATTTAAAAACTATTTTGTGTCAATTTTGACACTATTTGATATATGATTTTTGTGAAAGTCATAACAGAATTAAATGTTCGAAGCAAGTTAATTAAATCAACATTAATATATCATAGTAACCTATAAAATTAGTTGAATTCATAAAAAGTCTCAAATTACATTTATTTTGGTGTTTATAACATCAATTATGTCAATATTTCATTAATAAGATAATTACTGCATCATCATTGTGACATAAATAAATTAAATTATTTAAAGTTTAAAATTTACAAATAAAATACCATTATGTAGGAAAGCTTTTGATCTTTCTAATGAATATTTATAATCTAAAATCCAACATATATAACCCTATGTAACAATTGTTTTGCTAAAAGATATATGCTTGTGTCAATTTTGTATTCATTTTAACTTAATTAAAATAAAGTGTCATTATCACTTACAAGTGGATCAATGGGGTCCCAAAATCTACCCAAAGATTCCCATGGTCGACCATGTATCAACGAATAGGTTGAAGACACGTTTTAGGGTAATTTAATATTATTATAATATTATTTTTTAACCCTTATTTACCGGATTTACCCTTAACCATGGTGAATAAAATATTTACCGCAGTAATTATTCAAAATGTCTAAAAATAAAAGTTAACTATTTAAACAATTTGAACATCCTGATTCCAAATATGGAATCCATTTTTCTAAATTCAAAACACAGAAGTGGCAGAAATTAATTTAAAATTAATTCCCGCTGTCAAAACAAAAAGCGTGTTTTTAAGAGATAATAACTATCAAAAGATTGACACTTGTTTATGTTCGGTTTAATTGTAACATTGTGTCCAATGACCAACATTATATTAAGTGGTAAAAATATATTCTAAATATACTTTAAAACCACTCAAATTAATAATTTATCACTATTAATTATTTCGATTAAAAAAGTTGTTTTTAATTAAAATTTAGTAATTTTCACTATTCATCAGAATATGAAAGTTATCCGAAAAGTACCAAAATTTCACCCTAAGCTAATTTCGATATTATGAATCCAAAAATGAATTCCATTTTGAAAAATAAAATTTACTAAATTTCAAAAAGTGGTTATTACTATTCATAACGGCTAGTTTTAATAATATCTTAATAGCATATCGTTGTTTAGCGAAACTCGGTGTTGCGTACAACACACGCTATCGAGGAAGGTTGCGATTGCGTGTAATTCAAGCCAGGTAAGAGAAGTGTATTGTGAAAGATCCTTTTGGTGTAGAGTATAACACAAGACATTAAAAAGAATATTTTTCATAAAATCTCGGGCTGTTACATTCTACCCCCCTTAAAATGAATTTCGCCCTCGAAATTCGTCGGGGTTATAAATGGTTTACTATTCGAAAGTTTCTTTAATAGAAACCCACATCGTAAAAAGGAATACCAAAACTTGTCTTTAAAAACTAAAGTATGAAATGTAACGATTACCCAAATAAATTAATCACTGGGTTTCCACATAAGTGAAAATATGGATATGGAAGAGAAATCTAACCATCATATTCTGATGGAGAGTGGTAGAGAACATGGCTATGGAAAAGCCAGTAATCACAAATCCATAGATTTGTGATGATATAAGGTACCATCTGATTCATCAGGTATAAGATCACTAGGACAACATTTTTGGTTTTCAAGATCATTTCCCTAAAGTTGAAAATTTGAATTAGAATAAATACTTAATTTATTTTGGTACAATCTCACTGTTGTTCGTGTCTTGAACAATTTCCACTTCATCTCTTCAATAAATGAAGTTGAATTTGTTATTCGTGAAGTGTTAGCAGATTATGTGATAGAACGACGGGTCATTCCATCTGTCTCAAACAAAAGGTTAGAAAAAATTATATGCATAAGTCGATCTATAGTGAGATTAATCATATATGGTTCCTAAAATGGACTTATACTTCATATATCATACTGCTTAATATAATAAAACTAGTTTCTACTAAACAGGGACTTCCTGTAGGCCAGTGGTAGGCAATAAAGGCCAGTCACACTTCGGTTGTGGGTTCGATTCCCATAGCCTTGTCCGAAGCGATGGGCTGTCGCCCGTCCTGCAGGTTGTCCTTTTTCCAAAACTATATTACTATAACATCCCATCAATAATATCGAAAAAAAATTTCTATCCTTAAACAATACTAACTTACGTCCAACACAATCCATTCCAATCTTTAGGCTTATCCATAATACTGCAGTCCACTCTCATAACATAGTGAAAACAATTACCAGAGATTTAATATCATCGTTGATCCCCATATATCATAAGATATGTTTTGTTGGTCACATTCCAAACATTCAAAGTCCTTAATCATGTATACTCTTGAATACCCATTGAACCTTAGTGAAAACTGGAATGCAGTTAAAAGTTAACACTTTACACATACCAAAATCCTCAAAATTATTTATACTCAAACCATGATATCACTTAGTCCTTATATCAATCATGAGCTCATGAATACAATCAAACATCTCATTATCTTCTTATCCTTTCATTATGCACTTATCATCTACTTTCCAAAAGTATCTGAATAACCTTTCATGGTTACTGGTAACATTAATCAGACAACAATGTAACAATCCTTACATGTCTCTTTATTCCATAGTACCATGATATTACTTATACAACATTACACATGATAAACATGTAATCATTCCACTACATTCTTAAACCATTGACCGAGCTTCAACAATTCTTTCCTCTCACATATCATTTGTAGTCTCTTCATCATCATCAACATAAATACTTCCCATATGACCATACTGATTATCTTCATGAGACTTTCCCTTAGGGCATTGGTTTGCATAATGCACATACATTCCACATTTAAAACATTTAACCATTGTCGATGTCGTAGAAATACCATTATCCTCATCCATGGTGTTAACTGAACCTTTTCCTTTGCACTTACTTGCTTTGTGTCCTTCTTTTCCACACACAAAGCATCTTCCAGTTCCTTTGAAACATTCTCCTTGATGCCTCTTCCCACATGATTTACATAGGGGGAATTGAACTTTCTTTCCTCTATGATCATCATGAAACTCCATCTTTCTCTTATTAGCCGAGTCAGGAAACTTACCAAATTTTACTTTATTGATCATATTATGAGATTGCTGATTTGCCATAATAATGATGTTTGGACATCCAAATCCCATTTCATTATGAATAATATCATTCCATTGTCCACCATATCCTCCATTATCGTGAATCATCTTGTTTCCAACGATTTTCTAAAACCCCAAAAAAAATAGTGTTAGAGGGAAAAATCATAATAAAGGGGGAGTAACTTCAATATCTAACATCTTAGATTTAATCTAATATCATTACCATATTTCTAGGACTATATCCTATACGTATACTTATCCTTAGGGACATCCCTAGACATACCTTAGAAATATCTCTAGGGATCTCACTAACATTTTCGCGTCCTAGTTTCCAAAGGTTGACTAAACCTTTCCTCTGATACCAACTGTAGAGACCCGTATCCTGACGTACATGGACATTACATTACATTTGCGGAATACTTAGTACATAACAAAAACACACACTAAAGGATCGTAATAGTTTAGTGTCTTTGGAAACTCGGAACGTAATCTTCTAATCGTGGTGAAAGTTCTTCAATATCTCCCATAAAGATCTTCTTTTTTTTTACCTAAAACCTTTCTTTATATCCTGGGGAAAAGAAAACATAAAAGGGTGAGCTCAAATGCTCAGTAAGGGTAAACAAAAGAAATATCAATCACATCATATACATAAGAACATAGCTTTTGGAAATCAGAACCTGCAAAAGAGTTCATAATATCATAACATGGGATAAATCATAGAAGTGAAATGTAATCCCAATAATCATAACTTAAAACATGAAACTTTGTGGCATACACACATAATCATAGAGAATCATTTCTTGTTAGTCAAGACTCAATTCCAAGACTATCTTAGTGGACAAAGTCCCTTTCTGAATCGAGTAACCCTCGTTTCAGTCCTGTTTCACTGAACCGGTATAACCTACCATTTCAGTCATGTCTATCTCATGAGATATATAATCTTTACCCAATGCATTGGAGGGAGATATAGGTCCCACCCATCTTATAATGAATCCTTTCTTATGTGTGCCACATAATCATAAACCATACATCATAACGTAACCCATGTAATAAAAATGGGATTCTTAAACAACATGATATCATAAAACATTCATATAAGATAAAGGAATTCATAAACATAATTCCATCACAACATAGTCAAATCAATGTAAAAATATGGATAGAAACAGAACCGTTTATTATCCTAGATGGAAAATAATTTTGATAAAACACTTGAAATGAATTCTTGAGGAAAATATCCTTTCTTCTTCAAAATCAATTTCTTTTCACAAAACATCATGCAATTTTAAAAGAAAGAGATTTTATTAAAAATAGTCATGAAATCTTTTGGAGGAAGCTTCATGAAAATAAGGCTTTATAAAACCATAAAAAACCGTTCGTTCCGTTTAAGTTAAAAAAAACATTCTTCGTACTTTTGTCGGAAAAGTCAAAAAGTACCTCGTACGAAAAACGAAAAAATATTCCTTTCATATCCTTTACTAAAAACTCATAGAAGGGTAAAATTGGATTTAAACAATTGTAGGTGGATGGAAATAATATTACATATTGAGGAAACATGTATGTGGATAATAAAATACACCCCAGTAAATTTCAAAGTATAAACAATCTCGGATAAAAATGAGATTGTAATATTTCCCTTACCTTAGGTCCAATTTGCTTCGTATGTGTCCGAACCTCCTGTATAATGATTTAAATAATGTCATTGACTTATTACAGAATCATATTCATTGTTATGATATCATATATGGTCCACTTATGACATTATATTACCCGTTCTTTTGTAAATTCCATGTTAAAGAAACATTTTGGGTAAAATCGTTTCATTTATCGTAGGTGTTTTGACTTGTTGTTCTTGACATCATTATTACTTATATCATGATTTATGTACTTCCAGAATATAAAATATGATTTATATATCATATATATTCAGTATATATATATAATAGGTAGATAAATAAAATGAAAAACACCGTTCATGGAGACGGTAGTCCGTACGTACGCATGAACGTTGTTTTCCTTTCCTTATTGTCTTGAAATGGAAGTAAGTAGATGACATACATATGTATATATATAAATAAATCCAGTAGCTTTATAATGTCATATATTTCATTATTATTTCTTATATATACTTTATAATCATTCTTAAATGGTTAACATGGAGAATGAATCTCATCGCGTCGTGGAGACGGTAGTCCGTACGTACGCACGAGCGATGATAACATTTCTATAAATATTGAATTGAATTGGAGTGGATTATACAATATATCAGAATCAATATGATGTTGTAATAACTATGTATAGTTATTCTTTACACCATTATACCCATCCATGTAAGGTGGTGGTGGAAAATAGATTACACCATGGCGTGGAGACGGTATTCTGTACGTACGCACGCGCGGTGATTTCTTTTTCCGTAGGATGGATAGATGGTGAAATAGGGTTGTTTCATACTTATAATAACATATCAGTATATGAGTGATACTGATATTATTACTTCATAATGAAACAACCTAAGAAGAAGAAGTGGAAGAAGAAATAAAGATGAAAGAATTGGTAACGGTAATTACCTCTTCTTTGAAGTGCCTCTTTGAGACCTCCTCTTAGGGCACTAAAATTGGTCTTTGAGGAAGACAAAAACCTCTAGTATGTTGCTAGGGAAGTGGAGAAGAGATTTTGGCAGGGGTTGTCCGAGCTTGAGTGCTCAAATTGGTGTGAGGAGGAGGGGGAGGAGGTGCCCTTTTATAAGGGAGGAGAGAGGCACCTTAGGAATATCTCAAAATATTATTTTATATTAAAGTCAAAATCGGTTTATAATGGTTCCAAAGGGTCTTATTTCGAAGCTAAGGTGGGGATGGGTCGAAATCCTATCAACCAATAGAATTTAGACAAGTTTAGGATATTATTTTAACCTTATCAATTAGATTTAACTCCAAGTTAAATAATTTAACTTTTACCGTGTCTTTTTGTTTTCTTTCACTATATGGTTAATACACTTACTATAACATGCCAAACGAACCCCATATTGTTTATTATTAATATATATATCCTTATCTAAGTCATTTGGACGAACCTTAGATTTTTAGGAATAAAATAACAATTAATAATATAATATTTGATTTAAAAACTATTTTGTGTCAATTTTGACACTATTTGATATATGATTTTTGTGAAAGTCATAACAGAATTAAATGTTCTAAGAAAGTTAATTAAATCAACATTAATATATCATAGTGACCTATAAAATTAGTGGAATTCATAAAAAGTCTCAAATTACATTTATTTTGGTGTTTATAACATCAATTATGTCAATATTTCATTAATAAGATAATTACTGCATCATCATTGTGTCATAAATAAATTAAATTATTTAAAGTTTAAAAATTACAAATAAAATACCATTATGTAGGAAATGCTTTGATCTTTCTAATGAATATTTATAATCTAAAATCCAACATATATAACCCTATGTAACAATTGTTTTGCAAAACGATATATGCTTGTGTCAATTTTGTATTCATTTTAACTTAATTAAAATAAAGTGTCATTATCACTTACAAGTGGATCAATGGGGTCCCAAAATCGACCCAAAGATGCCCATGGTCGACCATGTATCAACCAATAGGGTTAAGACACGTTTTAGGGTAATTTAATATTATTATAATATTATTTTTTAACCCTTATTTACCGGATTTACCCTTAACCATGGTGAATAAAATATTTACCGCAGTAATTATTCAAAATGTCTAAAAATAAAAGTTACCTATTTACACAATTTGAACATCCTGATTCCAAATATGGAATCCATTTTTCTAAATTCAAAACACAGAAGTGGCAGAAATTAATTTAAAATTAATTCCCGCTGTTAAAACAAAAAGCGTGTTTTTAAGAGATAATAACTATCAAAAGATTGACACTTGTTTATGTTCGGTTTAATTGTAACATTGTGTCCAATGACCAACATTATATTAAGTGGTAAAAATATATTCTAAATATACTTTAAAACCACTCAAATTAATAACTTATCACTATTAATTATTTCGATTAAAAAAGTTGTTTTTAATTAAAATTTAGTAATTTTCACTATTAATCAGAATATGAAAGTTATCCGAAAAGTACCAAAATTTCACCCTAAGCTAATTTCGATATTATGAATCCAAAAATTAATTCCATTTTGAAAAATAAAATTTACTAAATTTCAAAAAGTGGTTATTACTATTCATAACGGCTAGTTTTAATAATATCTTAATAGCATATCGTTGTTTAGCGAAACTCGGTGTTGCGTACAACACACGCTATCGAGGAAGGTTGTGATTGCGTGTAATTCAAGCCAGGTCAGAGAAGTGTATTGTGAAAGATCCTTTTGGTGTAGAGTATAACACAAGACATTAAAAAGAATATTTTTCATAAAATCTCGGGCTGTTACACCACCACATCAAACCCATTACTCACACCTCTCAAACCCCTTTTCTCAACCAAAATATTCCCAGATAAGCACCCAAAATCCCCATATTCCTCCTATAAACCTTACCTTGGGCATAATGCAATTCAAGAAGGCCTTTTAGCAAAAATCAACAAGATCTACCCGATTTGAGGTAATGTCTTCTCTCAAGTTTCATTCATTTATTTTCAATTATCCAACCTCATAAACTCTATTTATTCTATTATTTTATAAAAACACCAGTATTTAAAATATAATAGGATTTTTCTATTCCATTAATTTGACCTACAATCACACACACCTCCATCTAATGGATTTAGAACATACTGTTTCTGTGGACAGGGAACTACTGCCTCATGAAACGATGATTATTCAATTATCCCCTACCGCCTCTTATGGGGAAAATTATGACATAAATGTATTTACATATGATATATAATCTTTTTATATTTTTTATATGATCTTTTAATTTTTATTTACAAACATACCTTTACACTTTTCATGATGTGTAAATACAATAATTTCATCTGATGAAGTGCGGACTACCACCCCCTCAAAGTGATATGACTCATTCATTCCACACATGGAATGTATAAATGATGGAGTTGATGAAATTATGTAACATATATATCATATTATATTATAATTTAATTATAATATACCTATGTATTGGTATGTTTTCCTTTCATTAAATATGATAATGAAATGAAAGTATCGTTCATGCGTATGTACGACTTACCATCTACATAAACGATGAATTTCATTTCTTATCTCCAAATGTTATGGACTATTATAAATACATATATAATGGATATATATGATATATATGATATCTAAATCATGAATATTATTCCGTGGATAATGAAAATTTGACCACATGGCCAGTTTTTAATCATAACAAGTTTATTTTTGACTCAAGTACCGAATATCAACAAAACGCCTGATATGGACATACATAATTATGTAATTCTAATAACATGGTAATAAGTGATATAAAAGGAATAATAAACATGAAAATTTTTCTTAATAAAGTATAAATAAACTTATGTTTATTTTCTAGAAAGAACAAGGAACATACCTGACGAGTCAGACGTAAGGTAAGGGAACTTCTTAACCCAATTTCCATTCGTTGGGTTGATCCTATACTTTCTAATTATGTTGTGATATGATTATGTAAGAAATAAATTTTGATATTATATATTGTATTTATACTTTATTTCTGTGTACTTATAGGGAATACACATAATTGATCTATTTTGTTAACAAAATTGTCTTTGTAAGGGACTTCGTCTCAATCTCCTTTCATTGAGGCATTTTTTATTTATACATGACTTTCTTTTATATGGTGTATAAATCCCATTGAATTTTAATTCCATTAAAAGGGAATATTTTTTCTATGAAGTTTTTTACAAAATGACAAAAGGAATGTTTTTAACTTATATGGAGACAACAACCTTTCCTCTGCCGTAATCGTTATTTGATATTTGGAATCCTCTATAAGCCTTAATTTTTTTAAAGGAAAATAATCCCTTATTCTTTATTTGGAGTATTGGTATTGAAAATGTTTTTTTTGAAATAGATTGATTATTTAAATATCTTTAAATTATTTATTGTGATTTAAAATGAAATGTTATTAGTGAAATGTTGATATTTACAATATTTGAGGTGTTATGATTATATAATGGTACTTGGATATTTGACAGGTGGTTACGTGAAAAACCAATTACGGGTGGTTATGTGATAAACCAAATTACAGGTGGTTTCATGATAAATCAAGGATGGGTGGTTATGTTATAACCTCAAATTCATTGGATATGGAAGTCAGCCATATGGTTATTCAATTTAGTGATATGTGTGGAAGTTGACAGCATGGTTATACCATTTAAGTATGCTTATGTCCCAAGTTTTCTTTATATGTTATATGTTGCTTCCTATTGAATTTTGGTAATCTTTTGGCTACAAAAATGGTAATCAATGAGCTTATATTCAGTAAAGTGGGTTTTCTACTTCTTAAAGGTGAAGCTTCTTACTTTTTGATTAAGTATTCATGGTTTACATGTTATTTATAAAAAACAATAGGTTTATTTCTTTATGTACCCCTTAATGAGATTTTTATGCTCATCCCACGTTTTGAAATGTTTTTCACAGGACATACAGATGAATTGGGTCAAGGAGGGGATCAAAGAAAATTCATGTCATTAAACATGTTTATTTTTAAAGATTTTTTGTTTTTTGAAAAAATAGATAGTGAGTAGAAGTGTCTACTTGTAATATTCAAGTTTTTATGTATAAGTTATGAACTTATTCTATAACGCTATAAAACTGAAAATATCCTCAATCTTAATTATTATCTTAATTCAATATTATGTAATGTTTATAGATGGGGCCTTACAGTTTGTATCAGAGTTTGATTTAGATAACGTTAGAGGTAAGGGTGTTTTTAAGAATAAGTGACATGTTTTATATAAACATAGTGGATAACATATTAGAAAGATTCATATTTATTTTAGATAAATATAACGAGTTTAATATAACATGAATAAGAATATATTAGTGTTTACCCTCTTCATAATATAGTATATGATTATTTTACGGATATACTCACAATGACATTTTTGGTTTTAATAAATGGTTGGATCTAGCAGGCACCAAAGTAACAATGCATGTGAAGGAAACTGTGACGATTTTATGAATAATAAACTAAATGAAATTAGAGCTACAATGAGAACTCTTATGGTTATTCTTAACAAACTATCTGGATTCATGATTGACCACTTAAACCTTGGTGATTTTTCTATGGAATCATATATCCGTGAAACGAGTCCATATGGATGTTCAGGTGATAATCATTAAGGTAAGTATATTAAAAAACCTTTGTGGCAAGGATGTGGAAATATATACCTAGGAAAATACATCAATGGATGGGAATATGTTATAGATGTGGTAATGAAGGTCATAAACCAATAACAACATGGAAAAAGGAATCATCTAGTTAACTCCAAGAAAGGGAATGGATTTTATTCTGAGGGATCAATTGAATGTTTTAAATGTGGTGTGCATGGTCATTATACAAATAGATATCCTACGAAGAAGGTTCAGGAATGGGATAAGCATGATCATACAAATATATGTTTACCAATTCCTAATGACATTCCAATTGAACATGAGAAATTGAAAATAACCTATGAAAGGTATGTATTATTTCTTATCTCATGTTTTAACATTACTGAAATCTTAGGATATTATGCATTATTTTTTTTGTAGGAATGAAGTATACAAGAATATTATGTAAAAACATGGATAATGGAGCACAAAGATTGTTTAATGATTAAGATGTCTAGGAATTGAAGAGTTGTGTCGGATATATGGATACTGAAATGTTTAAATTTGTTAATGATAGAATTACTTAGGAAGACTTTTTCTAGTATGTGTAACCCTAATGTTTGATACGTGAAAATTTTATTCAAGGAAGAATTATCTATTCTTTTGTGGTTATAATGGATAACCTTAGGGGTTAATGTGATCTTTTGTTTTCGAGGAAATTATGGGTTATTATTTTTTGGGATTCAAAATTTGAGGTACGAAATAACCTTTGAGGTTAAAACATGTTATAGTTATTTTTAAGGATTTTATCTCATTTTTTTAATGTTATTAGAATTATACATTTTTTGAACAAGTAAACCCCATATTATGGGTGAAAACCCATTATGTACGATAAGGACGTAGGAAATTTAACCCATGGCTAAAGGGAGACAAGGGTGCATCGTCTACCACTAGTCTATGTGAAGTCACTGGTTAGTATAAGTTATTCTTTTTAGTTAAATGATTTTATGGATCAAGAATAAGTTGATTTTTGTAATTTAGGTTTTATCAAATGGATATCCTTAGTATAGGAAAATGATTTGTTGATTAAGTGATAAATGTTATTTTGGATGAAGTTCTCTCTTTTTGGAATACAATATTCTAAAGGATAATAGAATACTATACGATATCATTTGACAAGTAGTGGTAGAATTTTATTTTAGGAATAATATATGTTGTTATTGTGGACTTATAGAGATTTTGGTTATTTATAGAAATGATTAACCTATCATTGAGAATATGTGATTAGGATAATTACACTTTAGTATGAGACTTTAAGAGTAGTCGATGTTATTTGGACATAAATGATAAGATTTACTTGGGAAGACTATGTGATTAAATTTTCTGAGTTTTGGGTTTTAGTCTTAGTTTGAATTATATTAAATAATTTTAAGGAAAATTGTGTATTTAATAGTCTTTGTTGAACTTTAGGTACTGTTTCTTGAATTTTGGAGGTTAAGAGTAGTATTTATATTTATAAAGGATTATCCTTTTGGGGATTATCTGATCTCGTACTTAATATTTTGGTTTTGGTTAATTTATAATGACAAGGGAAATATATAGTTAATCTTTTTTGGATTATGTGATTTTATAGAAGTTTATTCTAGAAATTTTTATGTGACCAAGTCATATTTAATACTCATCATTTGGAGAAAAGATTAGTTTGTGGTAGAAATATAGAAAAGGATGAAAGTCTATATGACAAGTAAGTATTTTTCTTTATGTTCTTAGAAAATATCATAAATAATTTCCTCGACTTTATGAAAAGGATATTAAAACAAAAAAAATTTATTTACATTTCCTACTACAAAATCAAATACCATTTATTCCATCATAAATTTATGGTTTTCTGGTAGTTAACTTTCTCTGGATCATGTTTTCTATCATCCTCCAACAAAACTTGACACTTAGTTTCTCTTATATATCAATATTTTACTACATGGAATCCTTGTTTGTGTTATCTTAGGTGACCTTTGTTATTCTCTTTCATTCTTTTAAAGTGATATTTTTATTGACTCTTTTTCCGATGTGGGACTTTCAATGTAGTTTCTAAGCCCAATTTTAAAATTGCAATGACGAAATTTTCAAAAGGGGGAAGGATATAACATCCCAGGTAAATAAAGAATATGAAATTTTCATATTTATTAATATTTATAAACTAAATATTAAATTAAATTTAAATGGTATGATATGTTCTGTGGCGTACTCGACACACAATAATGGGTTTCTCGGAAATCTTATACTGCACAGAAGGCTAAGTTATACTGAGAATAATAATAATATAATATTACTTTTTAAAATGGTAGTCAATGCATTGTAATTATATTGGAGAGAATTAACATAACTAAACATATTAGGATTAGACATGTTTTTTAAATGTCTTTGCATTTATCCGATAAATTTTAGAGGCCTAAAATAAGAATGAATCTGATTTTAAGCATGAAATACTCTAATATATTTAAAAGGCCGTTTTACCGCCTTTTGATGGTGAACCCTTTCCAAATACAGGTGTCGTCACTTTTTTATGTTCCATTTGACAAAATAAACATATTCAATAGAATAGGTACATAAAAATTTACTTTGGGTAAATTATTTGTATTTTTTGATAATGTTCATTTTTAATGAATAGTAAAAAATACTTCATTTTAAGTCAACAATATATATTAATATAATTTGTTTATATAGTTATATTGTACTTTTAATTGATTTTAAAGTGTAATTAGATTATATTTTTATCATTTATTCTAATTTTATTTAATATAATTAATTTCAATTTTTAATTAGAGATAAACACATCTTAATTTTTTGGTAGTTAAAACTTTTTAAAACCCCACTTTTTGGTTTTGACAACGGAAATTAAATTTAAATTAATTTCTGCCACTTATTTTTTGTGAATTTGGAAAAATTGATTCCATATTTGGAATTATAAGGTCCAAATTATGTAAATATGTACCTTTTATTTATAGACAATATGATTAGTAACTTCAGTAATTATTTTATTTACCATGGTTAAAGAGTAAATTTGGTAAATAAGTGTAAACAAATTATTAATTATAATATAAAAATACCCAAAAACGTTTCCTACTCTTATTGGATTATACATTTCTGTCAATGGGCATCCTGAGGTTGATTTTGGGATCCCATGGATCCCCATGGATGTGAAAATAACATTTTATAAAAAATAATTTTTAGTAAAGAAAAATATAACATAAACATGTATCTTTTAGAAAAAAAAATTTTCTATGGGGTTATATAAGTGATATCTTTGGCAATAAATATTCATTTTAAATTAAAAATGATTTACTAAATCATGGTATTTCGTTTATATTTTTTGAAATCAAATAAATAAATTTACTTATAACACAACAAGGATGTATAGATTACCTTATTAATGAATGATTTAAATAAATGAGATAATAAATATTAAAATAAATTTATTTTGGATATTTTTATTCAATCCAAGAATTTTTGGGTTGAATATGACTTATTATATTTTAATTAATGAGGTTTTTTCTATATGATCAACTTTTTAGGGATTTTTTTAAAAGTCGTGATATGAATACTATAAAAATTGACATAAATGAGTTTTCCAAACAAAAAATATTTTATTAAATGATATAATAGTCATAAAAATATAAGATTTTGAAAATGAATTATATAATGTTTTAAATGTCATTAATAATCCACTTGATGTTCTATTTGATTTTTATGGTAACTATATCAACTATATAGTATGAATATACAAGAAGACATGGTAAGAGTTAAATTTGTTAATTAAGGGTTAAAGCTAAATGATAAGGTTAAATTTGAAACTAAAACTTGTCTATAACATATTAGTTAATATTATTTCGAACAATAATCATCTAATATTCTAATTAAATGAGTTTTTTTACCTTTTGAAAATCTAAATTCAGTTTATAATAATATAATCTTTCAAAACATTCCTAAAGTACCCCTTCTCCCTCTTATAGAAGGCCACCACATCTAATCCCTTAATCACGCCTCTCAAGGCCATTGGATCATCCAAACTCTACCCAAATAATCTTATAACATCAATATATTCCTCTTAGAAGGATTAACTTGGGCATTAGGAAATTCAAGAAGGCATTTTGGCCTAAATCAAAAGGAGTTACCTAATTTGAGGTAATGTCTTCTCTCAAACTTCTTTCATTTATTTACCCTTCTCCAACCCCCTAAACTAACAGTATTATATTCTTTTATAACAACACCAATATATTACATAAACTAGGATTTTTATATTCTACTAATTTTACCTACACTCACACACAACTCCATCTAACCGATTTAGAACATATTGTTTCTATGGACGGCGAACTACTGCCTCACGAAACGATGATTGTTCAATTATCTTCTACCACCTATCATGGGGGAAATTATAATGGAAATTTATTTATATATGAAATATAATATATTTATATTTTCTCTATGATCCTGTAATTTTTATTTACAAACATACCTTTATGCTTTTCATGATGTGTAAATTCAATAATTTCATCTCAGGAAGTGCAGACTACAACCCCCTCACTGTGATATGACTCGTTCATGCCATATATGGAATGTATAAAGGATGGAGTTAATTAAATTATGTAACATATATATCATGTTATATTATACTTTAATTATAATATAACTATGTATCATTATGATTTCATTCCTTTAAATATGAAAAGGAAATGAAAGTAGTGTTCATGCAAACCTACAACTTACCATCTCCATGAACAGTGCAGTTCATTTCTTATCTCCAAATGTTATGGACTATTATAAATACTTATATATTGGACATATATGATATATATGATATCTAAATCAGGAATATTATTATATAGATAATGGAATTTTTACCACATGAACAATTTCAAATTATAATATGTTCATTTTTGACTCAAGTACCAAATATCTACAAAATGTCCGATATGAACATAAATAATTATGTAATTTTCATAACATTGTAATAAGTGATATAAAACGAATAATTAACTTTAAAATTTTTCTTAATCAAGTATACATTAACTTAATTTTTTTATTCGTGAATAATAAGGAACAGACATGACGACTCAGACGAAAGGTAAGGGAACGTCTTAACCCAATTTCATTCTTTGGGTTGATCCTCTACTTCTGGACTATGTAATTATATGATTATGTTAGAAATAAATTTTGATATCCTATAATGTTTTTATACTTGATTTATTTTTACTTATAGTTAATACACATAATTGATCTATTTTATTAACAAAATTATATTTTCAATGGACTTCATCTCAATTTTAATTAATTGAGGTATATTTTGATTTATACATGACTTTATTTTATAAATTGTATAACCCCATTTGACTTTTAATTAAATTCAAATGTAATATTTTTTTGATGAGGCATTTTACTAAACAAAAAAAGTAATGCTTTTAACATATGCGGAGATAACGACCTCTCCACTTCTATAATCGTTATTTGATATTTGGCTTCCTCTATAAGACTTAATATTTTTTAAAAGGAAAAGAAATACCTTTTTATTTTTTTGGGTGTTTTGGTATTGAGAATGGTTTTTTGAAATAAATTGAGTATTTCAACATATTGAAATTATTTCTTGTGATTGATAATGAAATGTTATTAGTGAATTGTTCATATTGACAATATTTTATTTGTTATGATTATATAATGGTACTTGGAAATTTGACAGGTGGTTTCATGATAAACCAATGATGGGTGGTTACATGATAAACCAAATTATAGGTGGTTATGTGATAAAACAAGGATCTGTGGTTATGCTATAACCACCAATTCATTGGGTATGGAAGTTGGACATATGGATATTCCATTTAGTGATATGTGTGGAAGTTGACCATAAGGTTATTCTATTTAAGTATGTTTATGTCTCAAGTAAAATTTATATGATATATGTTTCTTCCTATGGGATTTTGGTAATATTTTGGTTACAAAAAGGGCAATAAATGATCTTATATTCAGTGAAGTGTTTTTGAAACTTCTTATAGGTGAAAATTATTACATTATGATAAAGTATTCATGGTTTACATGTTGTTTCGAAAAAGTAATAGTTTTCCTTCTTTATGTGTACCTTACTGAGATTTTTATACTCATACCATGTTTTGAAATGTTTTTTCACAGGACTTAAATATGAATAGGTTCATGTAGGGGATCAAGTAAATGACATGCTATTAAACATGTTTCTTTCTAAAGAGTTATTGTTTTATGAAGAAAGTTTATAGTGAGTAGAAGTTTCTATTTATAATATTCATGTTTTTATGTATATGTTATGACATAATTCTCGAGAGATCTAAACCTAAAATGATACTCAATGTGAATTATTAACTTAATTCAATATTATGTAATGTTTAAGGTCGGGGTCTTATATGTATGGTTGTTGTACAAATCATGTACTTCACATGAATTTCTATAAGTACACATTGTGTATATTTAAGTAATTTTGTGTAGTCATACACATCACGTAGACTACACAGATTGAATCACATAACAAGATGTCATGTATATTACAACACATCATGTAGGAATTCATGTCTTGTAAGTACACTATACGAAATAAGGGCTATAAATAATTTTAGTCACATGTTGTGTCATGTGATGATACACTACATGTAATATTTAATATTTATAAATGAGTTTATGTAGAATCATAGGTGTACACACTGTGTTGCCTCTAGCCTACAACACATACATAATTAATTTCAAATCAAATTAAATTATTTAATTTATTTACAATTAAAATTTATGGAAATATCAAGGATTATTTTGATTATTAAATAATATAAATGAATTAATTGATTAAATATAAAATTGATTTATTAATTTGAGAAGTTTATCTTAATATAGAACAACTTAAAATGAAATCTAGTAGTAGTAATTGCATGTTTGGATGTTCACGATATTCACCTAGCTATGTATGTGTTGGGTATGTGTTTATTTTTATTATTTATTAAATGTGTTTTATGAAAAAAAAATTAAATTAAATATAATGATCTATTTATAATCCCTTCCTATTTATTATGTATGAGATTTCATTTCGAATGTTTCATTTATATAACCCCAAACCCTAGGTTCCCCTCACCTATGTGTGAGTAAACACATGTAAAGGAAGGAGTTCCTAGTTAGAGTAGATTATTCTAGACTGAGCTATTATGAAACTAAATAAAGAGATACATAGGTTAAGGTGGAATGGTGTAACAAAAACCAAATCTATCTCAAGTAATTATTCCCCTAGGGTCTTTAGTTGTTTTTTATCCACTCATTAAACTAAATATTTGTTCAAGGTGCATGATCATGAAACATGTTTATTTTATTTTATATAGTGCATGGTTAGTTACTTATTTATGTGATGGAATGTTTATTTGATGTTTGAATGTTATCATATAATGTAAATGAATTAATAGGGAAATAAGATGGAGGAAAATAAATTTATTAAGGGTAAATTGTTTTATCATACATGATTAATTAATTGTGTAAAATTCACATACTATTGCCATGAAAGTAAAAGAATAAAATAAAATATATTAATTTCTAATATGTATAAAATCCATTAGGGAAAAATTTATTCAGAAGAATCTCCCATTTTTTAAGTAAATATGAACCAATAGTTAAAGTATCGGTTTGGCTAAAGTTTAGGAATATGTTCAATTTTTTGGGAGTCTTAATAAACATAAAAGATTGAATTATCTAAATTATTATTAGTTACAATGATAAAAGCCTGTTTAATTCCATTTTCATTAAATTATTAATGAAATATGACTCTATTATTTTAGGATTGGGGGGTTTACTCAATAGATTGGGGAACTACAAGTTAATGCAGCTAAAAATACCACCTACATAAATACCATCCACTTATTTACAAGGTCGATGTTTGGGTTATGAGAATTGAAATATTCATCATTGCTACTAGAATATCCCCATGATAGGATATCCCAAATCCAAGGCTTCGGGATATTGGTATTTGAAAATATAGTGGGAGACTGATAAAAAAAATTTATTACATCATACATAGTACTGAAGATAATATACTAAAATATGATTTCATTAATCATTAAAATATGATATTCACTTTTACATATTCATTATCCATGTGTTTAAAGTTGGAAAAATACAATCCATTGACTAAAATGAACATTCAACTATGGTTCATGCACTCCAATTCCAAGATAAGATTTTTTACATATCGTAGTGCTTAGTTTCTAAAGAGAATTCTAAGGAGGCTAGTAAAGATGATCATAATGTCTTCTGTAAACATGTAGATGATGCATTGGATGTATAATGTATCATGTCATCATGTATGATTAGTGTTCTCCAGAAGCATCATGATGAAATAAATGCATAAAGTATGGTATCTCATCTCCATTATCTTAATCATGAAAAGGGAAGACATGAGATGTACAATATCTCTTAGGAACACTTTAAAATAAATTTTTGAGAAGGTGCAAAAATTGGACCTCATGTATTCAATATGATCATATATTTTGAGCATTAATATATTTTGGGTTTTAGGATACCCAATGAATTATGTACATAACTCAAGATCACCTCACTTAATTAAAGCTTTTCTAGTTTTATAGTGAATTTTAATGTGAAAAATATTAATAAGACACCAACAGATATCTAATTTCTTATTTAGATAAGAACTTGATGCATTTAAAAACTTAATCCCTTACAATGAACAAGAGTAAGGAAAAGGTGAAATTCCTTAATATTAACTCCAAGACTAAGGCTTCCTCACACCAATTGACAGAGAGGTGGAAGATCATGAGGCATGCTAAGGAACATGATTCAAATATTTTTTCATGTGGTATGAATGGACACTAGAATAAGACCTTTACCTAAGTAAAAAATAAATGGGAAACTTTGAGTGTGTTTTTTATTGAATATAACCATTAAATTTAATTAATTTATTTTATAGATACTAATTTTTGTGTTCACAATCATATATATATATAGAAACTAATAATATTTAGAATATCTTCTAGAGATGCGGTGGATTTTCAATGCACCAATGAAGCAATAATGGCTACACTAGATATTGAAGAATTACATCATAATTTTATCACATGATTGATTATAATATTAAAGAATTATTATTATTCTTCTAGTGTTATAAAAAACATTATATCCATGTCATCGTTAAATATGGATTCCTTAATTTTCATATTTTAAAATAAGTGTTTCTACTAAGAAAATAAAATACTTTTATTTTATAAAATAATATAATAAAAATTACAACACATCAAATATATGGGGTATTCACTTTCACCCAATGTGATAAGGAAGTATATAAACCTAAATTTAGGTATCCCTAATTAATAACCAATCAAGAGGTTTATCTTAAAAAACCCTAGAATCCCTCAATCAACATGATTGGTTTCAGTTATGTCATTCTTCTAGAAGCCCTTTATCAAACCTTATTAAAATAATTTTCTATCCTCTGTCACTTGGATCCCCTAATCAACATGATTAGTTCAAAATTTTCAAAAGAATATATCGACGTATTTATAATTAAAACATATCACATGTATACTATGAGAAAATTTCTCTAATGAAAAAATATAAGTGATATCAGCCAACAAACAATTGAAAATATTCATTGTTCTATATATATAGGTAGATTTACAAATATTTATTCTCATGATAATGTGTTCCTATTTATATTTAAAGATGTAATAAAATAAAATGGTTTGATTTCATAAATATCAGGGTTGGTCATAACTATATCAACATAATCACCAGTCCTTCTGATGGATCCACACTTTTACTGCTTACAATAATAAAATTTGTTTGGGAATTCTATAACTCTCATTTTATAAATTAATATAAACAAATAAACTCCATCTAAAAAATTTATATAACAGAAAATTTATAAATTCATTATTACATTATCCTTCTAATAAAAATAAATACAACATTAGTGTAAAAAAATTACTTATACCATCTATACATTATTTTGGTTATGGTAATGTAAAATTGAATTATTACTTAAGATATTGAAAACATAACTCTTTTGGAATGAATACTATACACAAATACTTGAAAAAATATTATGAGATAAAGATAAATAATATTTAAAAGATAATAAAAGGTGATAATAATTTTCATTTTTTTCAAAATAATTACATGAAGAAGTATATAAGACCAAAATAATCCATGTAGAAACCCCAACTCCAGTATCCCAGAAGCCACTGTATTCTTTCTTACCTTGATAGTAGTTAAAATTGATAACATTTTAAGAGACCAAATATTTTAGTTGTATTTTAAAACTAGATACATCCATTTATAATGAACTTTTCTTTTCCTACATTACTATTACTTAATTATAATGGTAAAAAACATAATAGGATTACACAATGAGGATCCATAGGTTTAGTGTCTTGTAAAAACTAGGACCAAACATAACATTTACAACATCAAGCATAAACATTTATTTAATTACTTATTATCTAGATTCTTCTTGTCTCTTGACCTCTCCGTAGTACATGTAGTTACCTGAGTATATACATAAAAAATGAGTGTGCTAAAATCCAAGTAATAAGATATAAAAGAACAATATTGCAATGGGTGAGCACAATCACAACATAAGCAAAGGATCACGGACACGAGAAAAATCATTAACACAAGACTTGAAATGTAAGAATACATAAAAATGAAACATCATGTCTTAGTGTTAAACTATGACACATATTTTTGAACAAAACTAGCATCACTATCACACATCATTTCACTTTAACTCATGAGATTCATCACTTTACCTAATGCATTAGAGCATTGTACAATTCTGGGCACACCCATTACATCATAATATTCTCATTATCATGAATGACACATATGAACATAAATAATCTATTGAAAGGGATGGTTTTAATCTCATAAGAACAGATTAATAAACATTGGGTTCCCAAAAATAAAGAGGGAATAACATACTTGATACAAAAATCATCAACCCTGAGTGACAAGTAAAAGGTGTGATTTTGAAAGAAGAGTTCTTATGGAAAACATTTGTTTGACATAAACTCCAGTGGAAAAAATTTATATCCCAAAAATGGAATATAATGATGAAAAAAATATTTTTAAGAGGAAAAAATACCAAAAATGGAGTGAAAGAGGGAGAACCTGAAGAAAGAAAGATGGGTTCAAGAACTTCCCCTTACCTTGTTTCTGAACACTTTCTTTTCAATAATGTCTGATATAATGACATTATATTTATTAATTAAAAAATACAGAACCTAGAGTACATGAATATGTTTTATTATTGTTCATTAATTTATTTAAAGGTACTTTGGATGAGTTATATAGTTTAAATACATTTTTAGGGAAAGTTCATTTTTATGGTTTTCTTAAGCGGTTCACTTTTATTCATAAATGGATGTTTGTCTAGAAAATGGATAAATATCCAGAACTAATATTACATTTTATTAATTATATTACATGAGTTTAAATGATCTTATAATTAATTATGTTATATCCCATGTGGATTAATCATTAGTTAAAATTTAATGGTGATCGTTTGGGTTAATTCGGGTGGTTTTTCGACCACAAAAAACTTATTTTATTTAATCATTTAATATTATGAACATAAGTTTTTTCTATAATATTAAATAGGATATAATATATATATATATATAATAATATGTTTAAACCATAAAAAATGGTTTCATGACAAGATCTGAAGGTGGAAAAGGAAAAAATAAAACATTTTGTTCTTAAAGTAGATCAATTAACACCTCACGAACAACGTTTCATTTTCTAAAAAAAAGAAGAGAAGAAGGTGGATATATAATATTTTATCTTGTGAGTATCATAAAATTACATAATATGTGATATAATGGATTTACCATACCATGTGGATGACTATTGGTGGGTAGATATTAAGAAAATAACTTCAAATTGAAGAGAAATTAAAGGAAAAGAGAGAGAGGGGAATTACCTCTTGAATCTTCTTCTTGAGATCCTCCTTAAAGAACCTAGGATTGGACTTTTGATGAGACCAGAAGATCTTGGATGTGGGGGACGGGATAATAATGTTGTTTGGATAGAGTTTAGAAATTTCTTGAAGCTTGAGAAGTTTGGTTTGGCAAGGGGAGGGAGAGAGGTTATTTATACATGAGGAGGGGGTGTTTTTAGAATAAAATATTAAATAAAATAATATATCAAAAGATAGACTTGTAATAGTATTTTTTTAAACATAAATTATATATTAATATTATATAATTAGTTTTATACTTTAAATCATATTTATAATTCTAATTATTTAATTTATTAAAAGGAATGTGAAAAGAAAGAGAAAATGATTTTTTAAGGAATCACTTTTTGACTTTAGGTTTTGGAATGTTCTTTTTAGATTTGGAAATTGAGTTTATTGTATTTTAAGGAACCATTTATGAAATTAAGTATAAAATGGACGAATCTAATGTTCTATAAAGGTTGTGTCATCATTACATCATGAATGGTTCAATTTAAGATATATCGGTTGTATGAAAAACTGTATTCTTACTATTCTCTTGAAAATGGTAGTATTTTAAAAAAATTCCAAAAATTCACCCTAACCATTTTTATACATGTTGAATCAAAAATGAATTCTATTTTTCTAAAATAATTTTCAAAATATTATTAATTTACTTTTCAATTAAAATCATAATTTACTTGAAAAATACAGATTTTAAAATTAAAACTGATTTCATAATTCTTGCAAAAATTACATAATTTCTTATAAAATTATCTTAAACCCCAAAAGATATAGATTTTTTAATTTATGAGAACATTTTAGGAGAATAATTTTTAGTTTCGTACAAGATAATCTACACCGAGGATTAAGTAAGTTTCAATTAACTCTTATATTTTCCTTCTTCTTCTCTTTCACCACCCCTTTCAAAACCAAAACAATTATAAGAAAAGTTAGGTAGTAATTTGAAATTATATTAATTATTATAACTTACTATAAATACCATATTTAATATATATCTTTATAAATTTCAAAATTCTCTTTCCTTCTCTTTTGAAAATGTCTTCCAAAGGACGGTTAACTACCTATAGAGACATTTCCAAGTCAATGATTATAACCACCATCATGGATGGATATTATGAATAATATAAAATATATAAACACATAATTACATGTATTATAAGAATATAAAGTTAATTATACTTATGTATAAATTAATTTGAATGAAAATAGTGCAATCGAAGAAGAATGGGAAAATTTTAATATAAATATGATATCAAAACAATTCAGATTTAATAAATAGTGTTATAAAATATAATAAAATAATTATAGTCGACAAATAGTGGATAAAATGAATATAAATCACTTATAAAACTATTTTATAGTAATCCTATGATCATTATTCGGGAGGAGGAAAAGTGAAAAAATAAAGAGGTATTTATGGTAAGTGGATTCTTGAACACAATTCCTTTCTTTTTGTTATACTCTATTCTACAGTATGAATGTTCATATTATATCCTTAATGATTCCTTTCCATTTATCTTCTTTGGATATTTATGTTCCTACCATTTAAAAAAAATTCAAATAAAATTCTTTTTTTCAGAGAGACTTCAATTTAAAAAACATCATAATTTTACTTCTATTGAAATTATTAGTGTCCATTGAAGAATAATTGTGTTTTCTATACATGTATGATTTCCCTCATTCATTTGGGAGGATAAATATTTATTCATGAAATCATACATTATAAGATCTTTATTAAACCCATTCTCTTTATTGGGTTCATTTCATAAATATTATTATTATATGATCTATGTGGAATGTATGATTATGATCATTTGTGATGTTATGGGTGGGGCCAAAATCATATATCCGTCCAATGAATAGGGTAATGTAATTTATCTCATAAGATAATATGAAATATGTATGAACATGATGCTAAATTTTTTGAAAATTAATATGTTATGATTTATTCCAACACATTATGCATGAACATGATGCTATATTGTTTCATAACTATGCATGGTATTTGAACAATAAGACATGGTGTTTCATTTTATGAATATTACACATTCCATTCCTTTATCAAATGTTTAACTCGTGATTATGATGCTTATGATATAATTGTTTTCACTCATTTACTTTTAATACATGTCCTTTAATCACCTCATGTTATAAATCCACTTACAGGGATTTTATCTCTCCCCTTTAATTTTTTTATAACCATAGATGATTAATTTTACTAACGAGAATCTGAGGGACACTAAGAGGATAAAATCTAAGGAATTAAATAATTTTTTTGTTTTATTTTGTAAAAGTGATGTTTGATCCTAATTTACCCAAGATACTAATCCTTTGAATCATTGATTGTATCTATTTTATATTGTTTGTTTTAAAATTGAAGTAATAGTTAGTTAATTATTAATTCAGGTCACTATATTTACCCTCTCAAATAACATCTTCAATATAGAAAATTTGACTTTTTCAGTGCTGCACAAGCATTGAATCAACACTGAAAATGATTTTCATATTTAGCATGAAATAAATAATAACTGATATGTTTTGAATTATTTTGTATTATATTTTCAGTTTATTATCATACATTATTATTTAAAAAAGTTTAATATATTTTTATATCAAATTTTTATATTGATGATATCATAAAATATATAATATTTTATAAAAAAATTAATTTTATTTATTTTCACCAAAAAATTATTTTATTCATAAAAATTTTAAAAATAATTCCTTGGATAAATTTTCCATGTTAAATAAAAAACTTAAACCCATTTCATAAAATAAAATTTATATAAGTGGAATAATTCAATTTTAATATGAATACGTAAAGCAAAATGAAAAACAGTTTTTCATAAAAATGATTTTTAAGCATAAAAATCAATTTATGTGAAAATAAAGAATATTACTAATTAAAACAGATGTAATTAAAATTTTAAAAGTAAAAATTATAATTTTTCACTTTAATATTAAATATAATATATAATTTATATTTTATATTACTTTATTTACAGAAAATAAATGAGAGTATTTGAAAAATACGTATTTTTTAACAATTCATTAAAAACAATCATTTATGAAAAATATCAATAAGTCATAATATTTTAATTTTAATATGATTATTTTAATTTTTTCCCTTTTTTTGAAATACTATTTCTAAAAGTGGTATAAATTAACTATAATTTAGATAGAGAAAATACAATAAAAACCATTTTTGGAGAAAATGAATTTTTGAAATTTTTTGTATTTATTTATTATTAATTAATACATTATATAAAACATTTATCAATATTTTTCATTATAATATGGTTAACCATATTCATTCCTTTTAATCCAATGGGTATGTGATAAAAATCACACTAAATAATAATATATTATTAGTATATCATGGTTCACATAAAGATTGGTGTTTCATTCTAAGAAAGATACTGAGTATAGTATTATAATTTTTCATGGTGTCACATTCTAACCCCAATAAATATTTTATTAAAAAAAAATTTCTCAGTAATAAAATGACCAATATTTTAAATTCATTTATTTAAATCCAAAACCAAATAGAGGGATAATAAATCGTTTTTTAAAAGGTGATGTTTGAAACGTATTGGTTACCAGAAATAAAAAATAATCAATTCCTAGATAAGTATAAAATTTTTGTGATTTTAAATTATAGACATGGAGTAGAAAAATAATGTCCAAGGACAAATTGAGAGTGATAGAGAACATGGTAATTATAAATTTAACGACCACAAAACCCTAAACTAGTGAGTCGTGAAGAGTCCATAAATTCAAATGAAATGAAGTTAAAAGGATAAATTTTTTATTTGAATGTCATTTTCTGAAATTTGATTGATTAATTTATTGTGACAATATAGAATTGGGTAAAATTTACATACTTGATATTTTCAAATTTTATAGCAATAATTTCATCCTTTGGTAATGGTTCTATGAATTACTATTACATATATTATTCGAAGAAATAAATAATTCATTTTTTTTGTTCATTCCTAAAACACTGAATTTTTCTTTTAATGGTTCATAAGATCTATAAAATAATGAAAATTCATTACTTATTTATCTTAATATATAAAAAAATTATTATAATAAGCTATACAATATAGTAAAATTTAATACATTTATCACTTAAACATAAACAAAATCCCCAAATTTCAACATAATCCATTCCATAAATAGTTAACCATAAAACTCCTCAAAATTATGTCTAAAAAATCCAAAATAAAAAAATATAAATTTTTTGATTAAACATCTATCCCCAAAAAAATAATGTGGCTCATAATGTTACATTCCAAACATGTGAATACATTGATCATATATTCTATTAAATCATTATAACAACCTGAATCACCATAAAACCTCAATAGAAACACATATGCTTCAAAAAATAACATAATACATATTCCTCAAATAAAATAATAGACTATTGAATATATATTTCTTTAAATAAAAAAATAATTTAAACTAATATTTCACCAAATCAGCAATCAATTCCAAAGTCATAAATACTATCAATTTTACATTATTAATATCAATCATCTATTTATCCTAAATAATAATTATTAACATAACATTAGGAACATGTTAAGGGTTATCTTTCCATTAATCATTTTTTATCTGAAAGAAATTCACCTTACCCCTAAATCTATTTTCTTGTTTATCTGTACCATTCAATATATGATTTCAAATCCTTAAGGAAAAGTTAATTCATTGCGATCCTTAGATGTTTCATGATTCTTATATCCATAATATCACTAATATAGAAATTATAAAATATAATTATAAAATCCAAATATATTAACACTTCAATCCTTCCACTTTAATGATTGAAATGTAATGGGACCTTCTATAGTATTGGAGTTAACCCTTGGATTTGGTAATGGAGTCAGATAATGTCCATATCCCCCACACATAATACATTGAATAATAAATGGTTCTATAATATGTAATTTATTTAATTCCATCACACTTTTTATTTTTATATAAAAATTTTATGATCCATGTCCTTATTTTCCACCAAAAAAACATTTTTATATTTCTTTAATACATTCTATATGGTTTCACATTCAATATTTTTTACATGAATGATGTTGAGTCTTATTTCCTAAATATTTTCCACCACCACAGATCTTAGTGAATTCTATCCTCCTCTTCTTTGGTGAGTTCTGGAGTTAGTAACGGTGCATGTTTTTAATCATATATCATAATAACTAATTAGGAATAATCACAATATCTTTCACTCTGGACATTATCCAATTTGGTTTCTAATAATCACCACACTATTCATTTCATTCACTTTTAACATAGTTCCCTATGGTTTTAACCATTTATTGAAACCTAGAATCATAGTATCAGAAACAAAAATCATAGTTGGAAACCACATAATCATGTAAATCATTTATAAGATGTCTATATCATGGAACCTTCTTTTCAATCTAATACACCTTAAGTTTAACCTATTTTATTTATGGTCATCATATCTTAAAATAATTCATAATGGTTCATAAAATAAATATGAGTTAACGCAAAAATATCCACCAGGAGTGTAAGACCATATGCACTGTAAGGGAACATTCACTGTGCACCAGAATGATGGTCGAGATATACTAAACCAAGTATTTTCAGGGTTTTGACCTCTAGATGAATCTTTACCAAAACCAAATCCACTTATAGTTTCAAGGAAGGTATATATTTCTATGAAAACCAAACAATATCTACCATTCCAAAAAAATTAAAATTTCTTTCTACAATTAGACATGTCCTTTATAGTGTTATGTTCCATAATCTATAATTTATTAAATTTAGTTCCAATGGTTTCTAATAATAATTATATGATACCATCTGTAGGAACCCCAACTCAAGTAGCCCAGATATGGTGTCTTATTTATTAAATTGGCACTAGATTCGACCAATCGCATCTAAAAGGATTGAATAGATTAGTAGTATTGGTAAACTAGATACATATAGTCTTTCTATTTTACATTGGAAATATAATATAAAACATAGTTAAAGTAAATATTCTATATCCTTGAACTCATTCAAAGATTCATTAATCATATCTTATGGAATATAAAACAAATAGAAGGTGAGATCAGAAGCTCTATAAGGGTTATTCACAGAAAAAGATATCATGAGTAAATATGGTATAATCAATATGCCAGGGTAAGTAACTAAAAACACATTCCATAAACTTGATCCAAAATTGGATCCATGTATAATATCAGTGCAACAATATCATGGATTATAACTAATAAATTATCAATAAAGGAAATGCATAATGATATATTTATTGATATCAGATATCTTGATTTATATACCATTAATACCTTTCACCATGATAGTTTAATCAATGGGTAGGTATACAAAAGAAATCCATTTAGTAAGCCTATACAACTGGTTGTCTCATAATACTTATCGATGTTTCAAGGGGATATCTATAATTGGTCCCCACACATCACTACATGTCTAATTTATCCAACATATATAGAATAATTAATTTAATTCATAAAAAAATATGCACTATAAAAAAATGTTTGTACTGAATTGGGAATAAAAAATATCAATATTTCCCCTGTCAAAAAAATAACATTCAAAGTAAAACACCATATAAATAAATTTTATATGGTCTAGGAAATAATTATATAAATGATACATAAAATATGAATATTTAAGAGAAATATAATTTCTAGTGAAAATTTATCACATTAAAGTGATTATTTTAAGATAAAGTTATTGACTATAAAATTAATTAAATATTACATTCAATTCATCAGAAATATAGGTTTTTTTGTAAAATTGGTTATTTTGTAAAATTTAAGAGAATTATTTGAAAAAATATTTTATTAAATAGTTTTTTTCACCATCAAAAATTTGTAGAAGAGGATAAATAGGGTAAATTTGTTTGAGTGATAAAAGACCCATTAATGTTGTATATGCTAAAAAAATTATGTGCCTTTGTAAAGAGAATTGAAAATGACCTTCTCAGAAAACATTAGAAATATTCCTTTCAAACCATTTAAAAATTAAATGATAACATTAGATTTACTTGATAAATCATTTGTGTAAATGAAATAGAATTTATTTATTCAATTTTTACTAATGTGGACATAAAAGAAAAATATAGTAGTCTAAAAGAGAAATAAGGTTAGATTTAATTTTAAACATTTCCTTGCCCGATTAGAGTGAAAAATGAATAAAATTTGGAATAAAAAATAGAAAATCTTTAAAGATTTAGAGGATAAGATAATAGATTGTGTTTATGATATATTATAATATTCCTTCAATGGACATAAAGGAAATCACCAATAATGATATTATAAAAAAATCCCTACCTATTTGGTAACTTCTAAATTTTATACTCTTGAAAGAGTAAACTTGAAATAAAACATTAATTATCATGAATAAATATTTATTAACATAAAATATATCAAAAGGGAAGTATATACACAACAAAAATTTAAAAAGGATCATAATACAAAATATGTCTCAATAGAGTGTAAATTGATGAAGTGAGAATTAATCAATGAAGTTATTATGTGTAGAAAATGTAAATATAAAAAAATTATAAATAAACACAATATAATCATATATGATTTCACATATAACCGTGGCATAAAATAGTCAATTAAGCTAAAGTATAACCTAATGAATGGAAATTGAGTTTTGAAACCCCCAACCTTATGTTTGAATTTCATCATAAGTAATTTTAAACTCGTGTATTAGAGATTTAGAATTATTTTTATTATATAGAAGAACCATATAAATATCTATAATTTCATATATGATCCATTTGTAACATTTCTTATCATATTTGTTGACATTATTTTATTATTATCATTGTTTTTTGTATTAACTCATAAATTTTCATGATAATTTTTGTTTTATAGTTATGGTCATTGTACTTTGGTTATGGTTACATAATATAAAGAACTGTTATAATGATATAAATATCATATATATTATGTATATTTAAATTTAAATTCATCCATGAAAGATAGATACATATAAATTAATTATTATTTTTTTTGGAGATAGTAGGTGATACGTACACATGAACACTGTTTTCATTTTTCGAAAGATGATAAATTATAAAAATAAATAGTAATTAACCATTAAAATATCATTTTTATATAATATATTTTTTATATATTAATTAAATATACCCTTATTACCATCAATGTAAAGTAGAAATGAAAAATAGACTACATTGATTCATGGAGGTGGTAGTCCACTGGTACACACGAGTGAAATTATCGTTTTCCAATGGATTATAAGGTAGGAATGTAGATATGATATTATAATTTTATATGAATAATTATTTCATATATATTATAAATATATTCATTAGTTCCATATTTATAACCATATACATAAAGTGTTGAGGAAAAACAAATTATATTATTACATGGATACGGAAAGTCGTACTAATTTACGAGAAATGTTTTTACTTTTCGTAAGATAAAAAAGAGAAGTAATATGGTTTTAAAATAATAAAAATAACATCTAAATATAATAATGATATTGGATTTATTATTTTTTCATGGGTATAACATATATATATGAAGTATAATAAGAATAAACTTTAAAGTGTTGGTAAAGAAAATTACCTCTTCTTTGGTAGACTTCATTTAGATCTCTCATTAAGGACACATGGAATAGTATTTTACGAATGGAATAACGTTAAATTAAATAATAGGGATGTTTATAAGGGAATTTTATAGGTCTTTGTAGATCTAGGTTTCTCAATGTGGTGAATAGTAAATAAATAAGGGGTGTTCATTTATAAGTTAAAGGAGGGGAATTATTTTAATTTCTTACAGTATTAAATTAATATATATTTTTTTATGTAATAATAGAAAAAAATTATATAATTAGAATATAAAATTTGGGTTATTCATAAATCTCTAATAAATTAAAATATGGAAAAGTTTTGGTTATTTTTTCACCCTAATCATTTACTTTTAACACCCCCTAAAACCCTTTTAACAATCATCACAATATTAATGTTTTTAAACTTCTAAGGGTCAAGAATGTGACCATAAAAGTAAAAAAGCCTAATAAATGTAATGTGGTCAATAATAATAACAAAATAACATTAAACTTTCTAAATAATAAATTTAAATGAATTTTAAATCATTTAATAAAATATTATTTTTTATAAAGTGTCATTAATTTCATTTTTGGAACTTTTCATTTAATTTTACTTTGAAAACAATATGATAGAAAAATAATTAGAATATTAACCATTAAAAATTCCTAAAATTATATATTTTTCAACAAAATCTATTTAATACCACAACTAAATCAAAAGTAAATAAATTTTGAGTTTATAAAATCATTTACTGTATTTTTCTACTAATTTCATAAGCATAATGTCAGCATAGCATAGGCATTAAAGTTAATTAGTTCATAAATAAAATAAAACATAAATAAAAATAACAAAAATAAATAAATTTTTTTCGAAAATAAATATTTATATTTTTAAAATTATATATTTAATCACATCTATATCTTGATTTATTATTTAATATATTATTTTTACTTTTCATTCATTGCACATTAATTGCACAAGAATTTTAATAATTCTCATTTTATATAACAAAAAAATTCACAACTATCCATAAAAATAATAACTAATACTTAATATTTAATATCTAAGTCCAAAAAATAATTTTTCCCTTTCAAATATTGTATTTATCACATGAATGTTTACTTTCCCAGTGTTGTACAAACACTACGTCATCACTGAAAAAAAGATTTTTATAGTAATAATGAAATAAATTATAAATTATATGTATTGACTTATTATTTTTACTATATATTTATTATGGTATCATAAAGTATTAATTCCTTATGTTTAATAAAATTCAATATCATATTTATGTCATGAAGATATGATAAAAGATAATATATTTCATAAAAAATTATTTTCTGTTTCCCTAGAAATTTAATTTTTTTTTGAAAAATATAAAAAATAAATCATAGGATAAATTTCAAACTATGTATCAGAAAATTAAATATATTTCACAAAAAAATCCTATAATTGGAATGGAAAAATTTGAATATAAATGTATAAAAACAAATGAAAAATGTATTTTTGAAAAAAAAATTGAGAATAAAAATTAACTTATGTGAAAATTGTGAATATTTTTTATTCAAAAGAAATTAATTATATTATTACAATTAAAATGGATCATGTTTATATCTAGGATATAATACTAAATTCAATTATACTTTTAAGTAACTTAGTTTTTTAGAATAAATGAGAGGATTTGAAAAATTGGTATTTTTAACTTTTCACTAAAAAATCAATCATTTGAGTAAAAACAAAAAATTCCAGCCTAGGTTAATTATTATATGATCATTTACAAAATTATATTCATTTTATAAATTCTAATTTCTAAAAGTGGTATAAATTAATGATAATTTCCTTGAAAAATGAAATTAACATCCTTTTAGAAGAAAATAAATTTTTAAAAAATTGAGTACTTGTTTATTATCAATAAATACATTATATAAAACCATTAAAAATATTTTCATAACATTTTTAAACCAATAAATTCTAACAAATAAAAAAACTAGTTGATAACTATTGCATTAAATAATAATATTTTAACATTATATCATGGTTCTTTTTAATCTTGGTGTTGTGTGTTAATCAAGATATCAATCATATTATTCTAAATTTTTGGGGTGTTACAATACCCATTTTTGAAAATCACAAGGAAAATTTAGAAATAAAAAACAAAAAATTAATGAATTAAAAAACAAAATATTACGAAATATTCACTCCCTTAATAAATATATATTTTTTCCAACAATATTTTTGTTAAACTTTTCTTCCCCTTTTTGTTTTCCAAAAAAGAACAGAAGAGTAAAAGAAAATATAAGAAAGATAACTTAAAAAAATTATAATTTTTTTGAATGAAAATTATTAAGGAACCAAAAGTAAATATAAATGTAATTCAAAATACAAATACATTCATTTTCAATGAAATGAAAAAAGTTTGACATGTTCGGAGAGTCTGAAAAAATAATCCTTTTTAGAGATTTTTCACAAAAAGTTTAATATTTTTATGTAAATTATAAAACGTTTAATTATTATTATTCTGTTCTTACCACTTGATATTATTATCTATATTCTAATCATCATTCAAAATTACATGAGTTTTATGATCATAAAAATCTATTGAACTTTCATCATGTTCCTATCTTATAATTTCATCCATGTTGAACATACTTTTTTAATCCTTTCTTATAATGATTTATTGATATTTAATGAATGTAAAATATTTATCTAACCAAGTTACCCAATTTATTACATTTTTAAAAAATTTCTAGTCTGCAGAGGACTTTTAATTAAGATTTCCCAAGCCAGACTTCATTTTTACCATTGAATAAATAACTTTTTGATGCCATTTTTTATCCTATATATGAATAATCTATTATTAGAAGATATTTCACCAAGATTTAACATCATGGAATATAAATAAAATTCCATCCAACCTCATGAAAACATCATTAAAATAATGTAACTTTATCTCCATTATTTTGGAAGCATCAAGTGGAGTATTGGTTGAGGAGTTTAAAACTTGTGGAATGGGATTCATTCTGATTCTCACTGGATCAGAATCTTTTTGTATTTCAAATTTAGAATGAGAAATTTCTCCAATTTCAATATCAATATATTCTTCTTCTTGAAATTATTAATCTTTTCCATGTTTCATCACTATTTTCTATTAATTTTTAAAAACAATCTGAATCTTTTTCCAATTCAATATATGACGAGGGTGATATTGTAGATAAATAAGCTTGAATGGAAGATTAATTCAGTTAAAGAACGTTTTGTGAAATATTTTTTCTTTATATTATAAAATCAATAACTTCTAGGTTCATATTATTTAGGAAAATAAATAAAAACAACCCTAATTTTACTGAATAATTCTTTTTCTTTAATATTTTTCTATATAAGAAAATTATAATTTATATATTTCATGATAGTAATTACTTTTAGAAAATATTGAGGAATTGTTTCATTATTATATTTTAATAATATTTATTTTTCTTCACATTATCTTTTAAACTTTTATAATTTTTATCATTAGGATCATGTATTATTCCTTATTAAGACTAAAATGAAGGCCTGTTTCCTTTTGATCTTTCTTATATTCCATAGATTCTTTAAAGGACTTATCTAAAATAGCTTTTACCTTATTTCATTTGAGATCAATATATTTATTTTATTATTACCTTTTTTTACAAAGTTTCAGGTTGATCTTTTGAAATATTCTTTGCTGATTTTTTAATAAATTATTTAGAATAAAAAACATAAAGCAACCTCACTATCAAAATTTGTTCATCTCCAAAAAGAGATTATTTTTCCCTTATAGTTAGAGAGATTTTTTTGGAATTATATAACACAAGAAACTTAATTATTACCCTCATAATAATATTGTATATGGAAGAAATTTCATCTTTATAGCAACACTAAATTTTCATACATAGTTTTCATCTAAGTAGATAAATATTATTTACATAACATAATTATCCATACTATAATAAAATAGTTATAATATATTTTGAAAAATGAAAACAAAAAATACAAGGTCATAATAGTTATACATTATAACCCACTTATATCTTCATAACTATCACCCCTATTAGACTTATTATACATAAAAAATTTATTTATAATATTGGAAAAGAAACATTTTAAAAGGTGAACTCTAATGCTCAGTTAGGGTAAAAAATGGAGATATCAATGATCATATATGCATAACATTAGACAAAGGGTATGATAACATGATCATAACATTTAAATACCATACCCTTAGCATCATAGGTCAAAATCTTGAGCCATGGAATAAATTGTGGTAGTTTATAAGATATTAATCATAAAGGAATGAAAGAAAATAATCCATGAGAGAAATATATCGACATATGACCCGAAATTTTTTAATACAACTAAGCATAGAAAATTAATATCGTATTAGTCAAGGATCTTTTCCAAGTCTATCATAGTGGAATGAGTTCACTCTCCAAACCATCATAGTATTCAAGGTTTACTCTCTAGACTATCATAGTGAGAAAGGTCCTTTACTAAACTGGGATTAACAACCATTCCAATCTTATTTTGATAAAGAGAAATAAATATTTACACAATTTATTAGATGGAGATATAGTTCCCACCTATAAGATAAGTAAAATCATACATATGTATTCATAGGATCATAAACAATTCATAATATCGAAATATTGAAAAGAAATGGGTTTTATAAACATATCATCCAAGAATAACCCCCAGAAAAGGAATAGGTTTCATAAATATCATGCCGTAATAAAAATAAAAAAATAAAAATAAAGAATAAATATGGTATCCTTGGATCATATTCCCTATAAATTAGTAGAAATATTGAATGTTGTTTTCTTTGTTGAATCAAAATACTATTAAAAAATTCTTGAGAAAAATAATATTTCCATTTTGAAATTAATTATTTAAAATCTAAAATTTCCAAAATATTTTTGAAATAAATTATTTGAAAAAACCATGGGAAATTTTAATGTAATTTTCCAAACATTTTGTAGAGATTAAGGTGATAAATTAAATTCATTTTGTTTAAGTTACAAAAAATATTCCTTCAATAATTTTGTCAGAATAGACAAAAGTACCTCATTTGGAAAACTACAAAAAGATTCCTTTAAAATGATTTTGTAAAAATTGAAACATTAGTATAAATGAATTTAAAAAATAATATGATAATTGTAAATAAATTTTTCAGATCTTTTTTTGAAAACATAGATATGGAAGAAAACAAAATTTACCGAAGAGAGAAATGAATTCAATTTTGTTTAAAAATATATTTTTAATATCTTGAGTAAAAAAGGTTGAGAAAATGAATGTAAAACATATATTTAAAAGAAATAAATATAGGATAAGATAATTATTGATTATATTTAGTGGTTTATCATATGTTTTCATTATCATTACTTAATCATAAATAATCCCGATAAACGATGAGATTGTAACGTAAAACTCCTTACCTTAGGTCTGACTTCCTTTGAACTATTATGAAAATACTATATATTAAATATTGGTATGTTATAAATATTATTATATAACAATAATAATACATTTAAATCTATATATCATTTACTTTTAAACTTTTATCACCTATTTATTAACAATTCTTTATTAAAATCACTCTTCTGGGAGATAATTTCTCTCTTTTCCATATAGTTTTTGGTTTGGTAGATTCTTCCATTGTACATTGATCATAGTTCCATCATCTCCAGAATGTTAATAATGGTAGAAACAGAATATATATTAATTAATTACATATATATATATAGTCATCTATAAATTTTATGGATAGAAGTTTGAATTATACCATTCATGGAGATGGTAATCCATACGTACGAATTAATGCTCATCTCATTTCTCAATGCATGGAACATAATAAATGTATATGTATTAATTCACATTATAAATATCATTATTATTTCATATATATCATATATATTAATCAAAATTTTCTTCATTACCATCCATGTAAAATATAAATGAAAAATGAATCGCATTGCTTCGTGGAGGTGGTAGTTCACACATACGCAGGAGAGACATTATTATTTACCAAAAGATAGTATTATAATAGGGTATACAAGAAATTTAAATTCTATAACTATAATTATTTCATAAATATAATATATTAATATTAAATCCATCATAACACCCATCCATAAAATATAATGATTAAAAATTAATTGTGTTTCTACATGGAGACGGTAAGTTGCACGTACGTATGAGTGTTACATTTACTTCCCATTTGATGGGAAATATGATGAATAATTTCATTTTCATAATAATAATAAAATTTCAGAATATTTATAATAATTAATTTATTATTTTATAAAAAATATAACGTATTTTTAGGAGTTAAGTTTTTTTAAATAAAATGATTGGTTAAGAAGATTACCTATTCATTGAAACAACTTATTTAGATCACTTCTAAAGGGATCTAGGGTTGGTCTTTTTGGAAGACTAAAACCTCTAAAATATTTATATTGATGTGTATAAGAGAAATTAGATTATTTTTTTGAGATATAAGGCTCAATGTTGCGTAATAATAGAAATGTGGGGTGACATTTTATAATTGAGGGGAAGAACACTTTTGGAATTTCTAAAAAATATTATATTAATATAAATTAATTTTGATATAAAAGTGGATAAAAATTGATTATATTCAAATATAATATGATTATGAATCTAAATATTATAATAATATAAAATTTATATATTTTTGGATCACATTTTTTCCATTATAGTTTAGTTTTAACCACCTATTAACACTTTTGACAATTACCGTAATATTAATGTTTTATACAATTTTAAGGTTAATAATATTTCTATAAAATTAAAGAATTCCCATATATTTTTCATTGTTAATGTTTAAAACCATTTCCCATTCATTTGGATAGATATAATATTTTAAATAATTTTATATTATTTAATAAAGTATTCTTTATTATAAAATATCATTAATTTCATTTTTAACACTATTCATTTAATTTATATTTAATTACATAAAGAAAAAGGGGAATTATAATATAATGATTTTAAAAAACCTAATATGTCATATTTATCCTTAAAATTCATGGGATTCACTAAATAATTCAAATTATATAACGATTAATATTTTTTAAATCATTTATAATATTTTTATTAAATGGAGAAGTTCTGCATCGGTGTTTCATAAGAAATTAAGGTCATTATATAATTAATAAAATTTTAAAATAAATTTATAATATAAAAATAATTTCATTAAGCTCAAAATAGGTCCTTATATTCATTCAAAACATGTTTCTGTCAATATATGGACACATAAGTGATATTAAAAACAAAGAGAGTAACATTTTGTAACTTTTTTTTATTTAAATATTATATAGGTCAATTTTCCATTAAAATAATAAATTTAATGAATAATGTGATAAGGTTAAAATTAAATTTATAAAATAATTATTTGATTAAAAATTTTGGCCCTCCCACCATGTTTTAACATAGATTAGCCAGATTTACCCTTTACCGAGGTGATAAATTTCACCATGGTTACTATTTATGTTGACATAAATTAAAAGGGGCTTATTTACTGAATTAAAACATAATTATTCTAAATAATTAATTTATTTTATCTAATTAAATAACTGTAAAGGGTATAAATTAATTTTTAATTAAGTGTGAAAAATACAACAAAAACAACTTTTTCGAATAATACACTTTTATGACTATAACTAGTATTATTATTATCTTATAAATAATAAAAAATATTAGATGAATGTTAATTTTTTATTTAATATACAACATATAAATGTTATTAGAATAATTCACCAATATTGATCAATTTAATTTTTTATGATAAAAATAAATTGCGCACAAAAAACAATTTTTCAAAAAAAACATACCCTTTATTTTCAAATGATTTTATTCATTTACAATTAATTTATAACATATCATTTTATATTATATGTATATAAACCATAAATTATCAGAATTAAGTTAGTCTTATTCATAATCTCTAATCCAACAACTAGTATATCATGATTCATTTAATCTCGTTGTGGCATGTAATACAAGCTATCAAATAAATTATGTTTATTTGAAGAAAATACTTCTAAAACATATTGGGGTATTTCAATAATTTTAAATGAAGATTAAAATAAAATAATGGTCATGATTGAGGTAAAATCCATTAATGTTGTAAATGTTAAATATAAATATTATTTTTAAACATTCTTAAAGAGTGTAAAAAGTGACATATGCAGAAAATATTAAGAAGTTAACGTTTTAAAAGCTTTTAAAATTAGTTGAAAAAACATGTAAAATAAATTTTTTAAATAATTTATGTTTATTAAATAATATTCTTGATAGTTTTTTTACAAATCATGGACATGGAAAAGAAATATTTCCAATATAAAATAAGATACAAGATTTGTATCACTTACAAACGACATTCTTAATGTCAATTTAATCAAGAATGTATGAAATGGAAAGTAAACAAGCAAAAAACTTTCATAACCATGGGATAAGAAATGATATTTGGTTCAATAAAATAATAGAACGTGATTTCCTCCAATGGAACATGGAACATAAGCAATCTATAAGATAAAAGAGATTTTAACATAAATCCTTTACCACTCAGGTAAATTTTAAATAAAAATTCATTGAAAGTAATAATATTATATGGATATATATTGACAATGAATTGCATGAATTAATATTTAAAAATTAATTCATGATCTATTATATAGACCACCTAAGGAAATTATGGATCATGACAAGAAACATGTGTCAAGATAATGAGATTGAGACAAAGAAAACCCTTACCAAGATCATGAATTAAAACATGATAATTAATCCATGAATTGATTGTTTGAACATATTTAAATAAATATAAAACAAGTTTAAATACAAAATAAAACAATTTAGAGGTCAATTTACACATAATCGTGGAATAATAAGGCCAATGAAGAAGTGTTATAACCTGATATAAGAAAATGTAGTAAAGAAAACTCTTACAACTTGGTAAATTTGATGTCAAATCCCATTGGATGACATAACTTTAATTGAAACATAAAATAACTTGAAGTATGAATTATTCATGATATAACATGAAAAATAGGTAGTTTACACACCTTATAAAATAAATTAGGTGCACAATATTAAAATATGCCTCAACGAAAGGGAATTGAAATGAAATCCCTCTACTCAAGTCTAGAATATCCATGTATATACTTCAAATCATGTATAATAAACATAAAATTTATTTAATTACTTAAGAACATTTTCCTGTTTTAATACCTTAACCCAAAAACTTTCATTTTATTTATTTTAAATAAAATATTTAATTACTTATCTACTTAAGTCCACATTGAGTGTTTTGAGCATGTTTGTTTCATAATACCAAAATGGATTTGGTGTGTTGACTGTGATTAAAGGGGAAATTATTCCATAATTTCCATATTAATAATCTTGAAATAATTATATTTATAATTATAATCTTATTTCCAACCGTGGTTGATGGTTATGAAAAATAAAATATGTTGCAATCATGAAGATGGTAGGTCGTACGTATAGATGAGCAACAATTCATGTTTTCAATGATCATGATAGAAAGATGGTAAGTATTATTTTAGAATTAAATAATGATAATTATATCATAAATATAATATTATCTCTTTAAATAAACTTATATATATCATCCATATGATGTGATGATGAAAAACAAATCATATTGCTTCGTGGAGGTGGTCGTGTACACATACACATGAACAACGTTATCACTTTCAATGAGTAGAAAGGTAATAAAATAGATTGTATATTATATTTAAATAATTATAAATATATCATTAATATCATATATTTACAAATTCATTCCATAATTATATCCATCTATGAGAGGTGGTGATAGAAAAAAATTACATCGATTCATGAGGTTGTAGTTCACCATACACATGAACGATTGTTTCGTTTCCCATTTGATTGAAGATGGAGACGGATATAGGTTATGAAATTAAATTAATAACATATAAATAATTTTTATATATTGATTTTATTATCTTAGAATTCATCAATATTTTTTGGAGGTAGAAGAATAAATATAATGAAAATGCGTGGTTAAAAACTATACCACATCCTTGGAATACATCCGTAGGGTTATACCTGAAGCCTTCCTAGGTGGATTTATGATATAAAAATGCCTATATGATTTGAGGATGGATTTAAAGAAGTTATTTGGGCCAGTATTTTCCCAATTAGGAGTCTTTTTAAGTGTTATGAAAAGAAAAGGGGAGGCGTCCTTTTATAAATGAGGGTAGGGGAACTCTTAGAATTACAAAAAATATTAAATTAACATAAACAATTTTTCACAGAAAAATGTGTCCAAAATTATATAATTTGAATATAGGATAATTATTTGTTGAAATAATTCCATCTAATAAAATTTATATTTGTTTAGATTTGTTTTTACCTTTACCTATTTGTTTTTACCCGTATGAACCCCTTTTGACAATTAGAATGGTAACAATTTTTTTTAATCTTTATGGGTTAATATAGTTACTATAAAGGAAAATTGGACCATAAATGGACCATGGTTGATATTTTAAACCATATCTCAATATATTTTATGAATATATGAGTTTTTAGGAATTTTAAGTCATCTTATAAAATAATATTTATTATTAATAAAAAATCATTAATGTCAATTTTCTAAATTTTTATTTATTTGACTTTGAAAAAAACATGAAAATAATGGAATTAAAATAAAATATATTATAGACTTTCTAATATGTTATTTGTATCTAAAAAATGTGGAACACAATAATTCATTCAAATCATATCACTTTTAACATCCCCAATTCAATTATTTTTTTTATTAATTGAATAAATATTATATCAATGTTGTTTAAGAATTTAAGGTAAGTATTTAAACACTAATAATTATAAATAAATTACCATGATAAAAAATAATTTATATTTGATATTAAAAATTTATGACTAAAAATAGCCTTAATGTGTTTTGTTTTTCCATGTAAGACTTTGGAATATTTGTAAGAATATTTCTGGAGTCATGTTGTCAGACGACGTGAGATTCTGAGGCCCAATGAGTCTAGAATTTATATTTCTAAAATATTTAATATTTTAATATCAACTTGAACAATTCTCCTAAAAATTAATAATGACATTAGAAGGAGTCTCAGTTAAAAAAATATGAGATCGTTATTGAGTTAATAACATGGTGTTTACCCTAGGTGAGATATAATCTTGGTGGGCATTAGGTGTTTTCCTTGAGCACTATCATGGGAGAAAAAATTAAATAAATGAACTATTATTTATTCAATTGCTTATTTTAAATCTACAAACTATTAAACCTATATAATTTGTGTTTATTCCAATTCACTAGGGCAAGAAGCATAACCCTAGATATTAGAGAGGTGTTATTAGAGAGGATCCATTGGAGGATCATTAGCAGACAACATAGGATTGAGATCATATTGATGATCATGAACTAATAGAGCTTGTGGATCTCATCAATTATAATAATTCATGATCTTTCATCAATAGTGAGAGATCTAAATTGAGGCAGGATGTTTGTTTTTTAGATTTATCCCCATTTTATTATCCTATGATGAACAAAAATAAATCAACTAATTGATTGATTTATTAGTCAATCATTTCACAAGTATGAGTTTGTTTATCTTGGAGTTGTGGGATAATTATTTTTCTATTCATTTTTTGATATTCATTCATTATTATAATGATAATGGATTGAGTGAAATAACAACCAAGTTTCTTTCCTCATATTGTGTTTTGTGTTTTTCTTCCCTCATTCTATGTGTGATCATTATCATAATTTCTTTTGTCCAATGGTTAGATGAATACCATGAAAGAGATTTAACGTTTTATATTTGGTACAATGCATCATTTCCCTAGACCATGTTTTGGGATTAGTGATAGGATCCTCATGTATAATGATGGTAGGTGATTAGAGTTATATTTGAGACCCCTAGATTCGTGTATGGAGTGTGAGAGTGGAGAGGCATGGTAGAGAATGAATCCTAAGAGTTGGGATTTGATGGAATTTAGCTGACAGTGATGGAAGAGCACACATATATTGAGGTCCATAATTTTAAATGAGTTTGGTGATAGATTCAAAGTAATCATGTGGTGCGGGTGAAGTTGTGTGGGAATCCCACTAGTTCTGTGAAAACTCAACTACACGACTTGTAGTCCAGAAAACACATGTTGTGTAATCTCTTTTTTTCAATTCTAGGGATTTAATGGAGAGATAAGTATCCTATTCCTTGTGAAATGTGTCACCAACAATGTGACCCTTAGTTGACTAGCTCGACTTGGACAAGGGGTACATGCCAAAGAGATTTCAGAGCGTTACATATTGTGTGGTCCAATCCACATGTCGTGTACACACTAGCAAGAAGATCAGTGTGTATAGGGAGTACCCACCCAGGTGATCGTGTGGCCCTAAACAACTTTTTTGGTAGGATACATATCGTATATTTAGGAAAGTACATGGGAACAGGAAGGCCACATGCAAAACCCCAGCCCACACACTTAAATTCCATGTACCCTTAGTTGACATGCTATATAATTTTTGAAATTATTTCCATGTGAGTACAAGAAACGAGTAGTACTGGGATTTGTAAGCCACATTTTGTGCCCCTAGGGACTTGTTTTATGCATCTTTAAGGATAGGTTGAATTCCTATTTCTTCTCATCTCAACTTCATTGTGATCTGTTGTGAGATTCATTGGACTAATATTAGTTGAGTGTGTTCTCATGGTCTATTCCTATGAGGGTTCAGTTTAATATCCCATTTTCAACATAGTGGGTGGCCCATTTGTAGCTTATTGATGATCAGTGTAGTGTGGGTGAGTTCCTTTATTTTGGAGTGATTTTCTTTAGTCCACTTTGATAGAATTTCAGTGTCTTGGAGTATGTATCCCTTTGGGAGGCCTAAAGAGATCCTTATTTCCTTCATGGTTCCTTAGATATGGTTTGTGAAATTAGTGTGAGAAACACTACACGGGCATCAATAACCTATCTCATAGGTCGTTTATAGTTGGGTCTTGTGTCCCCCCCAACAAGCCCTAGAAGTTGACACCATAGTCATGTATTGTGGTCTGATCATTTTGATGGGGGTATTTGTCCAATGGATTGTGTATCTCTGAGGAACCATCTTAGTATCCCTTTTTCCTACTTCGATAGACCTGATGAGTGTGCCTTCTAGGATTAGTATCATCTATGGTATTATAAATTGTGGATTGGTTCATCTTAGATGATCATGACCTATGGGATGGTAGGGATGCGCCATCACATAGTGATACCCAATTTGTGATATCTCTCGATTGAGTGTCGTGTGGGATGGAAGGGTTCATAGAGTGGGATCTTCTGGATGAGCATTAGCTTGAAGCCCCATAATAGACTTGTGGCAAGAATTGGCTGAGTCCTTTTGTGACTCTGAGCCTTTTATGAGTATATCTAGGAAATAATTGGTTATAATTATGTATCATATCCTTTTTACATTTCTATAATTGATGAGATTAATACACTTGATTCTTTATTCTTTGTGATTTCAGAGTTTCCTACTTGGAATTGTTATACTCACTCCTTCATTGGATCTTCCCACAAATGTATTGTCTTTTGCAGATGATAGAACTTTTTAAGGAGTATTTGGAGGACTATGAGTAGGTGTATCTTAGTTTGGTCTAGACGTACCGAGATGTATATCATTGTTGTATTTGAACGTCGTACCCTCATTCTGTGTAGGGAGGACTTTATTTTCCAGTTTTGGGTGGGATTTTATTTCGATTGTTTGTATGATTTCGTATACTTTATGTCATAATATTATTGTGGTATTATAGATGCATTCTTGAATTATTATCAGTTATTTTTTATCTTATAATTTTATGTTCTTGGAGATGTTGGAGTGTGTATAGGTATGTTAGGATAATTCCTCAAATGTGTGTTATATACATACTCGACATTGGTCTCCATCTCATGACCTATTGAAGGTATTCTTGGGGTAGTTATGGATCAATCCCCATTTTTTAGGCCATGAAAGTGTTGTATCATAAAGAGGTTACCTAGATTGAAGTGTTATAACAATTCCTTGGTTGAGATTTAGGGTCCAAAAGAAGTTCAATCATAGGACTAGATTTAGTGAGATTGGTTTAGGACTAATTGAAACAAATTTAAGTGTTTCGAGTTTCAATTTTAGGATAGGGACTCTGGTATTGGTGTGACAGCTGACATATCCATTCACCATGACTCTAATAACCTATTTGATGACATTGTACATGTAGTAACTAGTTTCATTTTAAACTTTAGTACACACATCATTTAATAATGGGTTGTGGTTTCCATGTCCATCTTGAGTCATCTCACATGATATACTCATTGACTGTGGTACATATTGTATTATTTCATTATGTATTCAAGATTAAATTCATTGAGGTTTCAATAGTAAGGTTTAGGGTTTTACCCAATGAGTGATGATGCCTTCATGAAGGGGCTTAGTTACAAGACAATATTTATCCAGGATGGTAAATAGGTGGTGTCTTGTCATACTGTTCAATTCGTAAACCCACCTTCAGTGGTTCATATACATGAAGAATACTAGAATGGGTTATAGAAGGTTCTTTTGTTGATTGATGATGATTCATAGGGTTAAATAATGTATCTTGATATTCCAAGGTAGGTATTGCCTCAAATGTAGGGTCAGTAGGATCTACTAATAGTAGGTGTGTGACACAAGTCACGAAACATAATGTTTTGTCAAATATCATAATGATAGATCATTTCTATGATGGTGAGATGACTATATGTTTTTAATGGGAGAGGATATATTATGCAGGATTATCTTACCTATTTTGCTGCAATCAGAGAGATATTTGATAAACCGCATAGGAAGTGGGTACAGTTGGATCAAGGAATATCTTGGGGGTGGTAGACACTATAGAGGAGTAGGGAGAGTAGTATAAGGTGGTAGTAAATTTTTTTCATGCTACCAATACCACCCCTAGGTGGACCATTCCAGGTTTGGTAATTTTGTGGTCAGATTCTTGGAAAACATTAGGAACTAGAGGTTCTTCACATTGATTCTTCAGTAGTGTTTCGAGCTATGATCTTTGTTCCTTTAACTTTTATTTTAGTACTTTTATACATAGGTATGAGAAATTATTTTTCATAATTTGGTTGAGTATTTTATATAATGATAAAGGTTATAAATAGATCCTTGTGTTTGTAATGTTTGATGTGAATTTGGAAATTAATTTAAGAGGGAAAATCACCCCATCGAGATGCATTTTTGAGATGTGATCCAAAACTGTGTGGTCAAGGAAATTCCTCCCAAATCATAAAGTTTCAATGTGTGGTTTATTTTTTTCCTTTTACATGTTTTTTTGAGGTCCTTATGATTGGTAAGGTGTTGTAGAAATCCCTAGTTTTGATAAAAAAAAGTGGGAAAGGGAAAGGATGAGTTCCATGTAGTTGGAACACACAAATGCTTGGAGTACTGTTTAAGGTATAACATGTGCATAAACTGAATCAATTCTATTTTTAACATAGATTCATGTGCCAATTATCCTTGGGAATATATCATATTTGAGACCAAGTGATACTAGTGGAGCCTTTTTTTCTCAACCATTGTTTTTTAGGCACATGTATATAGGATTAATGATTACATGCTTCTATAAAAAGTGTGACCTGAATCTGGGAGAGTGGGAGAGAGATAGGGAGAGCCTCATGTGGAATATATTTGTAGTGATGTGATAACCTATGATGTTTTCCTTACTATGGAATAGTTACCTATCATCCATGCTTAGTTGATTACTACCAGGGAGTATAATAGTGATTCTGATTTTTTGGGATGGATTTTTCCTCCTTTGATAAGTAGTGACTGTAGGATAGTTATCACTAGATCTGGGATTGGATAAATATGTATCGGTATTGGATTTCTAAAGGAACATTGGTTTTTTGAAACCTATGTTGATAACCTTTGGTAAGTTTTACACCAAAACAAAATCTTGAGACTTGTGGATTGGGTCATTATCCCTTCCTAGATTAGTTCGTGATAGACTTCTTTAATGACATCCATATGTTCTTGAATTATTAGTTAGATTATGTGAGACACCTGAGGATTTTGTGGTTTACCTCCATTTTATATTTGTTACACCTACTCTTCTTAAGAGATTTAGGGAGGTATGACTCATAGACATCGATTGTGAGATGTTGTGTGAACAGATATCCATTGGATATGTTCCTCACAGATTTCAAAAATTTTGGAAGCTCATAATAATTATTTAAATAAAGACTGTGAAACCAGTCATTCTATGAGAGGAGATGATGAGGATTTTTTTCCCTTATTAGTATTTATAGTGGAGGTAAGGATCTACCATGATCTCTTAGAATAAATTGGAAATTCAAGGGAGTTGTAATAATTTTTCAAGTTAAACTATAGTAATATTTTATGTCAATGGGTGATGATCAAATAAGATTTTATGAGGGTTTGGGACACTTATGCATTTATTATATAGTCTAGGTTCATGAAATTTCCTTAACGATCATTTTATAACATGATTCCTACTTCAAGATAATATTAGGAGGGGATTGATGAAGTCTTTGGGGACTCGGTTGTAGTTGAGAATAGTGTTTTACACCAGTCAGCAGGCTAGGTAAAGTGGACCATTCAGGTTCCGGTGAACATGCTTTAAGAACACATGTCAGTTTTGGGCCATAACTTAGAGGGTCATCTACTATTGGTGGAGTATATGTATCACAGTGAATACCAATCCACCATTGGTGTATAACCTTTTAAAGAACATATATAAGATAATATTATAGGACACTATTATTCTGGTCAGAGTTATTGGGTGATAACACTTTGGTCTTAGTTTTAGTTCTAGAGATGGTTGTAATGGTGAAAGTTTATCTTGAGGTGAATGAGGACTACACAAAAATAGATTGAATAATTTACAAATCAATGTTATATTCCTTTAGATATTTATATTATTAGAGTTTTATCCAGGGTGTTTGACCATGTTTAATGTTATTATGCCCTTTCTTTTTCTTGATGTTGTGTTGAGTTAGTGAGGTAGTGTACCGCTTAACCCCATGATGACAATAGTATTAGTTTCTTGGTCTTATCAACATGTTGCAATAGATGAGGTATCTAAATGACTCATTTCATGATATTGAATTGGGTAATCTTGGTCCTAAGAGTTGAGTTTCCTTTTTCAATGATATGTAAGTATTGAGAAATAGTGGAGATAGACCCTTCATAGGAAAGTGTTTTCCTTTGTTGTATGTTTTTTGACAACACAAGAAACCGTCAGAAGAAATCATGTGAGTGGGAGACCCAGTTGAGTGTTCAGTATCCCCACATTTTTTAGTTTGTGCATTTTGGGAATGAAAATTCTCAAATTGAGGAATAATGTAATGTCTTAGTTTTTTTAGTGTAATACTTTGGTATATTTATAGGAATAGTTTTTTTGAGACAGATGCTGAAAAGACATGATAATCTAAGGCCTAGTGAGCCTAGAAATGATATTTTATAAATATTAAATATATTATTATCACACATGTGTATTTTTCCTAAAAAAGTGGAATAAATTCCAAACAGAGTCACAGATCAGAAATTGGAGTCTAATGTTGAGTTCTTAAAATGAGGTTTACCTAAGAAATGACATAACCTTATAAGCATTGGTTGTTTGTCTTGAGCACCATCATGAGTGAAACAATTAAATAAAAAATTATTAATTTAATTGTTTCATTTAAAATAAAAAACAACAAAACATTTATTAATATGTGGTTGTAAAAAATCTATATATTTATTTTTCTAAACTTAGAGATTTTATATGAGTCATTGGTGGGTCATTAGAAGATATAATTATATTGAGATAATATTGAAGATCATGCGCCAATGAAGTTTGTTGATATCATAAACAATAATAAGGTATGAACACTATTCATCTATGAGAGATCCAAATTGAGGTAGGATGTTTAGTTTTTTGATTTATCCCAATTTTATTATCCTATGATGAATGAAAATCAATTGACTAATGGATTAATTTGTGGGTTTTTTATTTTATGGGTTTGAGATTTTTTATCTAGGATTTGAAGGATAATTATTTTGTTGTTCATTTTTGGATATTTTTTCATCGTTACAATGACAATGGACAAGGAAAATATGAATAATGGCCAAGGTTCATTCCTTATCTTATGTTTGGTGGTTTTCTTACCCCATTCTATGCTTGACCATCATCTCAATTTTTTTGGTTGTAGGTTTAACAACTACCAATAAATAGATTGTTTCTTGTTCGATCTTTGGTGCAATGGATCTTTTATGTAGATCCAGTTTTGGGATTGGTGATGGGACCGTGGGGTATGATGACGGTGGGCTATCAGAGTCAGATTGGAGACCCTAGAATATGTATGGTTTCCATAAGTGGAGAGGTGTGATGATGGATGATTATTGAGTGGTGGGAGTGGGAGGAATTAAGTTGAGAGTGATGGATGAGCCCACACAAATCCAAATCCATGATTTTAGGAGACTTTGGAGACATATTTGAAGGAATCGAGAGGTGCGGGCAAAGACACAAGAGAATCCATTGAGTTTTGTGAAAACCCAACTAAACTAAAGGTATTGTGAAACAACACATTCCATGTAGTCCCTTATATACGAATCAAGGTCATCCACACAAAGATATGTATCACATGCCATGTGGCATGTGTTACATGCCATGTGACCCTTATCTGGCCACCTCGACGTGTATATGTTGTACATCCCCTAGATGTTTGGTAGTGTTTCATGGTGTGTGGTCCATTCCACATGTTGTGTACACTACGATAGGTATCTCAGTTTGTATATGGAGTACACGTCTAGGATATTGTCTTGTCCCACATGTTATTTCTGTTGGGCTACATTTCTTGTACTTAGGAAATTATATGGAAATGGGAATGCTACATGTTGAGTGCTAGCCTAGATGCCTACATGCCATGTACACTCAGTGGAAACACAATTTACTTTTTGAAATACACGCCATGTGTGTGTGTGAGAGACACTAGAAATGATGGTATTTTCAATACACATCATGTACCACTAGGGAGATAAAGAAGGATAAAGATTTCATATTTTCTACTATAGATAAAAAGATATTTTTTTCACAACTATATATAAAAAATAATATAAAGTGCTTTTATGATACTATCCACCTATGTGAGGGATGCACTAAAGAACTATCATGATATGTGAAAATTAAAGTTTCAAGGAGAAAACCTACTCTCTAGTATCTCATAGGTTGATACTAGTCATTCATGTGATTTTGGAGGAGTACATCTCACACCAAGAATTGTCCTTCTTTCTTGGATAAGTGAACCATGTTCATAGTATACGCTTCTTGTATGGGTGTGTTCGAATGAGTTACATGAAGGAACAAAGATGTAAAGAGAGAATGTGGGACCCATTAACCTCAAATTGTGAAGAGGAAAATAATAAATGCGATATAAATTATAAATTGTATTTAATGTCATGATCACTAATTCGAAAACCCATATTAGTGTTTGATATATCCCTATCTAATCACCAGAAAAAATTATATAAAATGTTGATGCTAATGTATCTATATAGAATATAGCTATAGTTTATCTTCTGAAGAACAATATAATATAATTGTTTTATATGATGTGTGAAATACTCTAGAATTCAAAAACATGATCAGGAAAGTGATTTATTTTCAATACAGAAAGAAAATTAAAATCTTTGGAAAATAGGATGTGTACACTAGTGAATTAGAAGATAATGGAGAATTTGAAGAAGTGCATAAGATGATTATGTTTCATTTAGGATCGAAATATGATGTAGATGGTCAATATAAAAGAGGGAGTGAATTGTATATTTTAAAAATTCCTTTAGAACCTTTAAAGTTGGTATAAAAACTTTAGTTTTTATACTTAAGGAAAACAATGTTTAACAATGTTAAACAAGGTAAATTCGAAAGACCTCTTAGTTCTACAAACATGCTAGGTTCCAAAAATATGGTTTCAGAAATGAAACTTAAGAATAGTTTACAAGGAAAAAAGATTCTACCTTAAAGCGTATAGAATCTTGCAAATTAGAGTATACAAGAACAAGGAGGTATAAGATAGTTATACTTTCCTTATCAATTAAAATGTAGTAGAAAATAAACTTGAAACAAAACAAGTAGCAAGTATGAAATCTTTTGACCCAAAGAGTAGGGTATCCAACAACCTTGGATAAAGGTCCCTTGATTTATACTTTCAAGAAAGTATGTCTTACCCACACCAGGGTAAGCCCACGATAAAAATATCATAATCTGTCTTGCTATCCTCACAAGACCTCGAACTTCAAGGTAGTCGGCACCTCTGTATTTCTCACCAAGGAAGTCCTTGATCTTTAAGTTAGTAGGCACCTCTATCTTCCTATCCCTAGAAGCCCTCGATTGTACACAACAATAATTGGAGTCACACAAACCAATCTGAACTAGGTGTTCATTATGCACAAAGCATGAGTGTCTCTCTCTAGAAATCACTTCAATAGCATGTGGTCTCTAGAGTGATCAATGTTCATTCTGTTTCTTTGAGCTCTTTTAAATGAGCTCCTATTTATAGGCATTCTTCCAACAGTCAGCTCCCTCCTCCAATGGTCATATTTTTCCTTGAATCTAGGAGAGAAATGTACACATGTCACTCAAACAATGGTTAGTTAGAAACAGAATATATGACGTCGTTTTATAACTAAGTAAAAAAATATGGTTTCTTAACCAAATCCATTTTTCAGAGTCTAAAAAAATTAACATTCGAAGCTTATATCACATGGATATTCGCATTCTATTTATCAGGGAATTCGGAGTCTGAATTCTATAAGCTTCGAAGTCTTAATTCCAATAAATTCGGAGTCTGAATTCGATGGAATTTAGAGTCTGAATTATGAGGAATTCAGAGTCTGGATTCAATGGAATTTTGAGTCTGAATTTTAGAGAATTTGGAGTATAAATTTCACAGAATTCAGATTCTGAATTTCAGAGAATTTGGAGGCTGAATTTGAGAGAATTATGAGTCTGAATTTTAGAGATTTCAGAGTCTCAATTTCAGAGAATCCAGAGTCTAAATTTCAGAGAATTCAGAGTCTGAATTTCAGAGAATTTAGAGTATGAATTTCAGAGAATTTGGAGTCTTAATTTCAAAGAATTCAGAGTCTGAACTCCAGATAATTCAGAGTCTGAATTACAGAGAATTAAGAGTCCGAATTTCAATGAATTCATTGAATTTCAGAGAATTCAGAGTCTAAATTCCTGAGAATTCAGAGTCTGAATTCTAGAGAATTCAGAGTCTAAATTTCAGAGAATTCAGAGTCTGAATTTCAGAGAATTCGGAGTCTGAATTCGGAGTCTGAAAATATAATACTCTATATTTAATTATTTATAGAATTCTGAGGTTTTAGATGTAAAACCGAATTTTACACTATGGTACAAAATGGGTTATATCTATAGAAACTAAAGTATTAAAAATGAAAAATGGGTAAGGATAAATTTTCCTAGGGGGAGGATAATTTTCCTTATCAAAGAAAATCTGGATAAGGAGAAAATTTCTTTGAGGAAGGAAAATCTTCCTTATTAAAATAAAGTTTAGGGGAAAATAAATTTTCCTTAAGATAGAGTGTTTGTGATTTTCAAAACATGAAGGAATAGAGAAGTCATAAGGAAACCTTATTGACTCAACAATATCCCCCTTTTTGGAAACCACAAACATCCTTACTAAAAAGAATATAAGGATTTAGAATTTTTATGATCTTAAAAATAAAAACTTATCTCCATTTACTTATGGAACATAGTGAATACGACTAACTCCCCCTCAAAATTTGGAATCACTAAGGATCATATTCTTGAATTCATGAAAGAGTTTTTTCATTTTATTTATATGAAGATATTCATGATAGGAACTTCCCCTTAGATGAACACCCCCTTACTTAGGGAAATTTCTTCTTTTCTTAGTACTCTTTTTTAACAATACATTCCCCCCCCCTTTGTTATTTTCAAAAAGGAATACAGGGAATGGAAAAGAAAATATAGTACCTAAAATATTAGTACTAAACAACCAAATATATATAAAAAAACTTCATTAATATTAAATAAATTTGTACAAGAAGATATAAAACAAAAGATTGGAATTGAGAATGATTATCCTTCTTTCTCCTTTGGCATGAACTTATTGACAATGGTTTTAAGATTCTTGAGCTCCTTGTGATCCTCTTCTTCTTTCTTGAGCAACTGGTCCTGATCTTCACTCTTCTTTTATAAGGCTCTGGTTTTCTCTTCCTGAGCCTTAATACAGTCTGGTTGAGCCTTCAAGATTTCTTCTTACTTAACCAGCTTCTCTTCAATCCATATTATGAGATCCCTTTCTCTATTCCAATTAATTTCCATAGAGTTTAGCTTCCCATTCAGATCCTTAACTTCTTGCCTCTGAGAAGTTTTTTCAATGCTTAGACTTTCATTAAAACTGTTAGTAAGATCCTTGATCTTCACATATTCGGTGTCAAAACCATCCTTGACACTATCATGAAATTCATCAAGGATTCTCATTTATTCTATTTTTTTCCTTGACCATCTTGTTATCTTCTTACAAGATCTTTTGTGAGCCTCATAAACAATTAGAAATGTATTGAAACCTATCTTGAGAGTGACACATTTATCCATTACCATGGAAACTGAATCCGATTTATGATTCAGTGTATGCTAAAGCATTTGGAACCTTGAGTCTATGCTAGGTAATAGAGGAATAGTTCCAATAAGTTTTTTCAGAGACTGAACAATGAAATCATGTCCAAGAGAGAATGATTCTGAATTAGTGACTTTAGTTTGTGAGGATTCTTTTTTCTATCTCAATAGCCTTCCTCTTCGATGAATTACTAACTTCATTCTTCTTCACTACCGATTTAATAGGTGTATCAAGTACCACCTAATTTCCCTTATCATCCTTCAGAATGATTTCTTCTTGTTTCATTGATTCATGTTCACTATCTGATAGATGAACAATTTTATCTTCATATACTTATTCCTTCAAGGCTCCTGCCTCAACATCCTCTGGATGTATGAAATCATTATTTCTACTTTCCTCTTCAGACAACTTATTTACTTCTTCCTCAGCCTTCTCATCCTTTCATGGTGTAGCAAGTTTTGAAGACACGACTTCAGAAGTTCGGATTGATAATTTCTCATAGATACTTTCCTTCTCATGAAAATACTCTACTTTCTTTATCAAATCCTCAGTATCACCATTGCCTTCTTCTTCTTCTTCTTCCACTTATTATTCTTGCATGATTGTTTCTTCTTGTTATCATTTCAGAATCACAAATTTCTTTCCTGGAGTCTTTGGAAGTGACTCTATTAAAAAGGATTCTGGTACTAGAATTTTCTCAGAAGCTTTCTCAGTATCCTTAAAAAGGGATTATACTATCCCAGCCTCATACATCTTCTTCTTTTCATTCTTATCTTTTTGTTGCTTCTCAAAATATTCAGTAGCCTTTATCTTTAAGGATTTTTCTTCAGCAGGGTCCAAGACAAACTTAGGATCCCCTTTATTCCTTTTTTTCTTATCTTCTCTCCACTAAGTCACAACTTCATCAGGATAGGTTTTTTTCTTCTTTGTCTTCGGAGGTGCTGATTGGGTTTGCTTATCCACTAGGGTTTTTCCTTTCTCTTCACATATTCGGTGTCAATAACATCTTTGACACTATCATAAAATTCATCAATGATTCTCATTTCTTTTATTGTTTTCCTTGAACAGATTTTCATATTATTACAAGATGTTTTGTGAGCCTCATAACCAATAATAAATGTCTTGAAATATGTCTCGAGACTGACACGTGTATCCATTACAATGGAAACTGAATCCGATTTCTGATTTAGTGTATGATGAAGCATTTGGAACCCTGAGTCTATGCTTGGGAATAGAGAAATAGTTCCAACAAGATTTTTTAGAGACTGAACAACAAAATCATGTACAATAGAGGACGATTCTAAATCAGAGACTTTGGTTTGTGAGGTTTCTTTTTCTATCTCAACAGCCTTCCTCTTTGATGAAGTACCAACATCATCCTTTTTCACTAAATATTTACTTGGTGTATCATGTAGAACCTGTTTTCCCTTATCAACTTTAGGAATAATTTCTTCTTGATTCAGTGATTCATGTTCACTATTTGATAGCTGAACTATTTTATCTTCATCAACTTCTTCCTTCTCGGCTCCTACCTCAACATCCTCTAGTTGTATGAAATCATGATTGCTACTTTCCTCTTCAGACAACTTTTTTACTTCTTCCTAATCCTTCCCATCAATTCTTGGGGTTGTGAGTTTTGAAGACTCAGCTTCAGAAGTTCGGATTGATAACTTTTCAGATATACATTCCTTCTCATGAAAATCCTCTACATGCTTTTTCCAATCCTCAATATCACCACTGCCTTCTTCTTCTTCTTCAACTTATTCTTCTTGCACGATTTCTTCTTCTTGGTCTCATTTCGGAATCACCAATTTCTTTCCCAGAGTCTCTGGAATTGACTCTATTAAGAAGGATTCTGGTACCGGAATTTTCTTAGATGCTTTCTCATCATCCTTAAGAAAGTATTGTACTATCTCGGCCTCAGACCTCTTCTTCTTTTGCTTCTTATCTTTTTATTTCTTCCCAAGATCTTCCACAGCATTTATCTTTAAATATTTTTCTTCAGTAGGGTCCAATCAAAACTTAGGCTCCCTTTCCTTCCAGTTTTTCTTACCTTATCTCCACTTATCCACAACTTCATCAGTATATGATTTTTGATTCTTTGGCTTTAGAGGTGCTGATTGAGTTACCTTATCCACTGGGGTTTTTCCTTTATCTTCATGTTCCTTGGATTTCCTCTTCCTTCCACATTTCTTAGATGCTTCAGCTACCTCCTATTTCTTTGATAAAGCTTATATCTCCTCCTTAGTAAAATCATAAAATTATTTGGATTCATTAGAAAAGCCATCTTTCATCCTCCTCAGAGTATCATCACTCAACAACATCACTTTACAATTCTTTGGCTTAGAACTACAAGGAATTTTGAAAGATTATAAACAAAAAACATTAAGATTTGAAAGAATTGTTGGATACATGATAATTTGGGATTTCAAATTTCCATTTTTGATATTATCAATCGTAATCAGAATATACTTAACCAAATTTATCTTCCTAAAGTTCACCAAGAAATCTTGAATGTAGATTCCACTCTTCTTTAGGGTATCTTTATAACCTTTTCTCGGAATTATAAACACCTGAACCCGTAGTTCAAGAATCCTTAAGTTCATGGGCAGATGAAGAATCTTAGAAGTCTTCACTTCTGAAAGTCATAGGCAATCTATGGCCTTTTACTTGTCAAAAGATCTGATTACATCAGGTAGCTTGTGTGAGTAGAATTCTTCCTCATCCTCATACGAAATTTCAACCAAATTTTCTGCAATGTTATAAGAAAGAGCATAAGTATTCCCATAGCTCTTGAAAGAAAATTTATCTCTTCATCCTTCACTGAATAAACTAACTGTCTCATAGAATTCAACTAACAATTTCAGATAGACCGGATATTGACCTCCTAGTTTCATTACCCACACACTCTCCCTGCCATTCTGATTGATGTTCTTCAAAACAACATATTCATACTTGGCATAAAATTTCAGATCAACTAACCTTTCTCAGTAGATTTTCCATTCTGATATTTTTTTTACTGAAGACATTTATTTTCTGAGGAGTGGCTTTTGCAGACATTTAGAGTTGAGAAAACATTAAAGATCTCGAATGACCTTAAAATACAGAGGTAGAGATTCAGCATGAAAAGGTTGGGAGATCGATGTGGGAAAAGCATCAGGGGGACTTTATATAGGTAATTGAAGTGATGGTTCAACTTCCCTGATTGATCCAATGACTGAAAAACTTCTTGACAAGATCTGACGGTAGAGATGATAGTTGTAAAAGAATTTTGGTAGGTTTCGATCATTTGAGGTAATTTAAAAAAATGGATTTAAGGAAATGTGAATCCAAAAAATTAAAAACAAGAATGAAAATACCAACAAGTAAAAGATGATTACGAGAATTTAGGAAAGAAGACATACCTTTAGGATTGCTAGGAAATTATTTTCAATGAAGAAAAAAACCTTCTTGATGATCTTTGGATTCCAAAAATTTTTACTACAAAAAAAAATTAGACTATGAAAAAAATTTAGACTACCAAAAATTTTAGACATACAAGCAAATTTACTCACCCTATGAAAAAGAGTTTCTTACTGTAAAGAGATATGTTTCAAAAAGAATTTAATATGGAATATTACCTTGTGGTTATCATTCATAACTTCTATTTAATATATTCAAATCTATCGAAGAGTAAAGATTTTGTGAAAATATCAGCAAGTTGGTCTTGCGTTCTGATAAATTGATGAATGATATCTCCTTTTTCTATGTGATCCTTAAGAAAGTGATGCCTAATATCTATGTGTTTTGTATGGGAGTGATGTGAAGGGTTTTTTATTAGGGAAAAGGAACTTGTATTATCATGAAAAATTTGTGTTTTGGTAAAAATCATACCATAGTCTGTGAGTGTGTGTTGCATCCACAACACTTGAGCACAGAAACTTCCAGCTGCTATATATTCAGCTTTAGCAGTGGAAAGTGCTACCGAGTGTTGCTTTCTACATGACCAAGAAACTAATGAATCTCCTAAGAAATGAAAAGTTCCAGATTTACTTTTTCTGTCTATTCTACATCCACCAAAGTCAGCATCTGAAAAACTTTTTAAAACAAAATCATTTTCAGAAGTATAAAAGAGTCCTAAATCCATGGATTCCCTTTAAGTAGTGAAAAATTATTTTCACTGCCTTTAAATGAGATTCCTTAGGATTATATTGATATCTTGGACATAAGCTTACTGAAAACATTACATCTGAACGACTAGCTATTAAGTAAAGTAAACTTTCTATCATACCTCTAAAATATGTTTGATCTACTGGTTTCCTAGCTTCATCAAGATCAAGTGAATTCAAGGTACCAATGGGAGTACTAATACTCTTAGTGTTGTCAAATCCATACTTTTTAAGAAGATCTTTAATATAATTATGTTGAGATATATAAGTTCCTTCTAGTTTTTGAGAAATTTGAAAACCTTGGAAAAATGTTAACTCACCCATCATACTCATTTCAAACTCATATTTCATTAGATTCACGATGGAATCAGTTAAATATTGCTAAGTTGAACCAAATATAATTTCATCAACATAAATTTGAACAATAAAAATATTTTTCTTATCTTTCTTTATAAAAAGTGTTGGATAATCATTTCCCTTAACATAATTATTTTGAAGCAAAAATCTTGTAATTCTATCATACCAGGCTCTAGGGGCTTGCTTAAGTCCACACAAAGCTTTGGTAAGTTTTAAAACATGTTTAGGATGTTTTGTATCTTCAAAACTAGTAGGTTGTTCAACAAAAACATCTTCTTTAACATAACCATTAAGGAAAGCGCATTTAAAATCCATTTGAAAAAAGATTGAAATTAGAGAATGATGCAGAGGAAAGTAAAATGCAAATAGATTCAAGTCTATCTACTAGAGAATAGGTTTATTCATAGTCTATTCCTTCTTATTGATTATAACCTTTAGCAACTAATATAGCCTTATTTCATACAATGATTCCATTTTCATCACACTTATTTCTGAAGACCCATTTTACTTCAATTACAGTAGTTTCTTTAGGTCTTTAAACCAAGGTCTAGACTTTATTCCTTTCGAATTAATTTAGGTCATATTTCATGGATTTAATCCAATCATCATCACCTAAAGCTTCATCAGTGATTTTTGGTTCTAATTGGGAAAGGAATGGTAGATGTTATACATCATTCCTTAAGGAACTTCTAGTCCATATGGGTTGATTTACATCACCAATAATACTATCACTGGGATGAATCTTAAGAAACTGTTGATTTGGATTTTATAAAACATGTTCATCAACATATGGTAGAAAATATTCTAGGGTAAATGTTTCAGAAACATCTTCTTTGAAATTTTTCTTATCAGAAGGATCTTCTATTAGGGGTTGATAATCATTTTTTGAAAACACATATGAAGATGTAAGTTGAGGTTGTTTGAAAAAAAAGGGATTAGTTTCATCCAGTTTAACATGCACTGTTTTGTCAATAGTATAAGTATTTTTATTAAAAACTCTATAAGTCTTAGAAGTTGTGGAGTAGCCTAAGAAAATTCCTTCATCAGATTTAATGCGAATTTATGTAAATTATCTTTAATATTCAGAATGAATAATTTCCAACCAAATACCTTGAAGTTGGAAAGTCTATGTTTTCCACCATTCCATAACACATAAAGGGTTTTATTAAGAAAATGTCTAATCAAAACTCAATTTATAGTATAATAAGAAGAACTAACAGCTTCAACCCAAAAATGTTTTTCTATTGAATATTCACTCAACATGGTTCTAGTTATCTCTTTAAGAATTATATTTCATCTTTCAACAACACCATTCTGTTGGGGAGTTCTTGGTGCTGAGAAGTTATGAGTAATTCCTTTTTTAATACAAAAAGTTTCAAAATCAGAATTTTGAAATTCTCCTCCACGATCACTATGAATAGTTTCTAATGGATGGTTTTTCTCATTGTTAACTTGGACTCTAAAACATTTGAAATAAGAAAAATCATTAGATTTCTTTTAGAGAAAATAGACCCATGTAAATCTAGTGTAATCATCAACTAAGACAAATACAAAATATTTTCCTCCAATGCTTCCAGTTTGTGTTGGTCCAAAAAGATCCATGTGCACTAACTGTAATGCATCAGAAGTTGAAACTTCCCCGATTGGTTTAAATCTTGATTTATGTTTCTTTCCATATTGACAAAGATCACAGACTTTTGAATAATAAAATCTAAGCTCCAGTAGATCCTTAAAAAGTCTTTTCTTAGAGATTTTTCATGGGTTCCTAAGGTAACCATATCCTAACCTTCTATCCCATAACCAAGATTGATCTTCCATTGCACTAAGAAAAGGTAGATCTTGGCTCCTAAGGTTTTCTGAGTATAGTGTGTATACATTATCTTTACTATGGGAAGAAAAAATAAACTCTTCATTCGAATTGTGTACTAAGCACTTTTCATTCCTAAAATTCAAAAAGGTACCCTTCATCACATAATTGGCTTATGCTAATGAGGTTGTGCTTAAGACCCTTGAAAAATAAAACATTTTAAATCAAAGTTTTTTCAAGAAGAACAATATTACCTATACCAATAATTTCTCTCTGATCGTTATCTCTGAAAGTTACTTTTCTTCCTTTTTTCTTGATAATCATTTCAAAGAAGTTTTTGTTACCAGTCATATGTCGAGAACATCCACAATCCATGTACCATGTATTTATGTCGGTACATTATTTATTTTCCTAAAAATAAGAATGTTAGACTTTCGGAACCAAAAATTTCTTGGATCTAGAAATTTCAGAAAGAAAATTTTTAGTAATTCACATCTTCTTTGAAAAATAAGCTTTATGAAAACCTAAAGACTTAGTTTTTTTAAAGAAAAATTTTTATCCCAATGTCCACCACACTGAAATTTAGTGCAGAATGGAGCCCTTTGAAGGAAAAAATAGTTATTACTAAAAACATGTTTAGAATGGGTATAACCAAATCCAGAACTATTCCTTAGAGGTCAAATTTTGGAATACATCATATCAAAGTTTTCCTATCCTAAGGTAAAGTTTGACAAACACTTCCTCAAGGAAAAAACTTCAAACTTTAGTTTAATAATCTATTTTTTATCTTCAAAAACATTAGTTTTAGAACTAGATCTAGTCTCTAAAATATTTTTCTCAGAAATTACATTTTCAAGATCCTTATAAAGTTTATCCTTCTTAGAATTAACTTCCTCAAGGTTTTTTGAATTAATTTCAAAATAAACAGTTTTCTTATCAAGATCTTTAGAAAGATTTTATACTTCCTTCATAAGAATTGAAATTATAGAATTTTCCTTATCAAGATTTTATTGAATTTAGAATTTTCATTCTCAATAAGTTTTTCAGTCATTGGATCAATCAAGGAAGTTGAATTGTCACTTTAATTTTCTATATAAAGCCCCCCCCCCTGATGCTTGTAGCACATTGATATCCAATCCTTTGTGTGTTGAAGCTTTGCCTCTATATTTTAAGGTCATTCCAGATCATCAAGGTTTTTTCAACTCTGAATGTCTGTACAAGCCTCTCCTCAGAAAAAAATTTCTTAAGTAAAATAAATCTCAGAATGGAAAATCTACCAAGAAATGCTAGTTGATCCGAAATTTTATGCCAAGTATGATTCTATTTTTTTGAAGATCATTAAGCTAAATGGTTGGGAGAGTGTATGTTTATCGAAACTAGGAGCTCAGGATCTGGTCTATCTGGAATTGTTGGTTGAATTCTATGAGACAGTTAGTTTTTTTAATGAAGGAGGAAGAGATAAATTTTCTTTCAAGAGAAATGGGAAGACCAATTCTATTTCATATAACATTGTAGAAAATTTGGTAGGAATTCCGTATGAGGGTGAGGCAGACTTATTCTCACACAAGCTACCTATTGTAATAGGATCTTTTGAAAATTAAAAGGCCATAGATTTCCTAGGTCTTTCAGAAGTGAAGACTTTGATGATTCTTCATCTTTCTATGAACATAAGGATTCTTTAACTAAGGGTTAATGGTTTTATAATTCCAATAAATGGTGATAAGGATACCCTGGAGAAGAGTGACATGTATGTTTCAGATTTCTTGGTGAACTTCAGGAAGATAAATTTTGTTAAGTATATTTTGATTACAATTGAGAATATAAAAATTGGAAATTTGAAATAAAAAATTATCATGTATCTAGATATTCTCTCAATGCTTATAGTTGATTGTTTAGAATCATTCAAAATTCCTTGTTGTTCTATGCCAAGGATTTGCAAAGTGATGTTGTTGAGTGATGATACTCTGAGGAGGATGAAAGCTGGTTTTTCTAAAGAATCCTAATAATTATATGATTTGCCTAAGGAGGAGATAAAAGCTTTATCAAAGAAACAGAAGGTAGTTGAAGCCTCTAAGAAAGGTGGAAGGAAGAGGAAATCCAAGGAACCTGAAGATAAAGGAAAAACCCCAGTGGCTAAGGAAACTCAATCCTCACCTCCGAATCAAAAGAATCAAAAAGCATATCCTAATGAAGTTGTGGATAAGTGGTGAGAAGATAAGAAAAATCAGAAGGAAGGGGTGCCTAAGTTTGTCTTGGACCCTGATGAAGCAAAATCTTTAATGATAAAGGTTGCTAAAGAGATTGAGAAGCAACAAAAATAGAAGAAGCAAAAGAATATGATGTCTGAGGCTGAGATATTACAATCCCTTCTTAAGGATGCTAAGAAAGCCTATGAGATAATTCTGGTACAAGAATACTTTTTAATAGATTCGATTCCAGAGACTTTGGGAAAGAAATTGGTGATTCTAGAATGAGACCAAGAAGATGAAATCATGCAAGAAGAATAATTGGAAGAAGAAGAAGAAGGCAGTTGTGATACTGAGGATTTGATAAAGCAAGTAGAGGATTTTCACGAGAAATAAAGTCTATCTGGGAAGTTTTAAATCTGAACATTTGAAGCCAAGTCTTCAAAACTCACTACCCAGGAAAGGATGAGAAGGCTGAGGAAGAAGTAAATAAGTTGTTTGAACATGAAAGTAGCAATCATGATTTCATACAGCCAGATGATGTCAAGGTGGGATCCAAGAAGGAATAAGTTTATAAAGATACAATTGTTCAGCTATCAGACAGTGAAGATGAATCACCAAATCAAGAAGAAATTATTATGAAAGATGATAAGGTAAAATAGGTGGTACTTGATACACCTAGTAAATATGTAGTGAAAAATAATGAATTTGGTACTTCATCGAAGATAAAGACTATTGAGATAGAAAAAGAAACCTCAGAAACAAAAGTCCCTGATTCAGAATCGTCCTCTCTTGTACATGATTTTGTAGTTCAGTAACTAAAAAAGCTTGTTGGAACTATTCCTCTATTCCTATGTATAGAATCAAGGTGTCAACTGCTTCAGCATACACTGAATCAGAAGTAGGATTTAGTTTCCATGGTAATGGATAAATGTGTCAGTCTCGAGACAAATTTCAAGACATTTCTCATTGGTTATGAGGCTCACAAAAGATCTTGTAAGAAGAGGAGAATATGGTCAGGGAAAACAATAGAATAAATTAGAATATTTGATGAATTTCATGATAGTTTCAAGGATTCTTTTGACACTAAATATGTGAAGATCAAGGATCTTACTAACAGTTGTAAGGAAAAGATAACCCTTGAACAAATTTCTCGGAGGCAAGAAGTTAAAAATATGAATGGGAAGCTAAACTATATGGCCATGAATTAGAATAGAGAAAGGTATCTTAGAATAGAGATTGAAGAGAAGCTGGTTAATCAAGAATAAATCTTGAAAGCTCAAGAATATTGTCTTAAGGCTTAGGAAGAGAAAATCAAAACCTTAGCAAAGAAGAGTGAAGATCAGGACTAGTTTATCAAGCGAGTAGAAGAGGATCACAAGGTGATCAAGAAGCTTAAAACCATTGTCAAGATGTTTATGCCAAAGGAGAAAGAAGGATAATATTTCTCAATTATGATATTTTTTTGCATATCTTCCTTATACAAATTATTTCAATCATAATGAAGTTTTTCATTGTTATATATATTTGTTTTTTAGTACTAATATTTCAGGTACCATATTTTCTTTTCCATTACCTGTATTCCTTTTTTTAAATCAAACAGGATGAGAAAGGAATGTTAAAAAAGAAACTATTAGAATGACTGGGTGATATTTTCAAAGGATGTGACCAATAGGGTCCTTGTACTATAGAATATATGAATACACTTTCTGGGATTTATTCTTATTCTAAAAAAGAAAATGATGTTTGGAAGAGGGGGAAGGTTGAACAATCACTTTTTGTGGAAGTTACTTTAACAGTTATCAATAAATTTAAGAAGTGGATATTTGATAGTAGGTATTCTTCTCATATGACTGATAACACAATTTTTTTTGAAAATAATTGAAGAATAATGTTGTATCCTTATAAAGGATTTTACCATGAGGGGGGGATTATTTAACAAAGCATTCAATGGATTATTTGTTGAATAAGCATCTTATTCTATCACCTTTAGGAACAATTTAATTTATCCCTATATATCCTCCAAGGAGTGATAACAATTATAAATGTCATGAATTATTTTTATTGGTTCACCCACATTGGGATAGTATAAGGAGAATTCATGAAAATGTAGATGTTCATAAAGTTAAATTGAATCTCACTACTTAGCAAGTAAAAATTGGATTGGTCTCACTAAACCTCATTATATAATATAATGAATAATTTGGTAACTTACTACCATTCTTCAACAAGGAACTCATATCTCATCTTATTGATATTTTTGTTCTCCATGCGAATAAGATGCAACCATACACTAAAAATAGTCTTTCTTTTCATCACATTAATTTTTGACCACTAGTTAGAATGGAAGTACTATAAAAAACGTTATTTGACCTTGAATCATCTGGTGTATATCTAGAAAATCCCAAATTATTCTACCCTTCACAGTCTTCAGAATGATGTGAATGATTTTACTTCTTTTCCGTTATTTCTCCTTTTAGATCAAAAACTCTCTCTAGTGTATATATCCTTCATCTCCATATTAAAAATATTAATGGCCTTTACAAACTAAATTGAAACCATCCACTAACTAGATGTTATAACTAAAACCAATTTCCAATGTTCATGCGACAAATTTTTTGGCTATGGAAATTTGTACATCAAAATACATTACACCACCTACTAGTGTAAAAAATTTGGCCATTTTTTTAACAAACACAACACAATGGTCATAGCCTCCCACTAAATCTATTTCAAACAAGTAGAAATCCCCTTAGCCACAATATCTAAAATGACCTTAGAGTGTCTTCCTATAGAACATTAGATGAACCAATCTCCACCAAACCACGTAAAACAAAATGGTCATAACCATTTCCATGTCATTTAATTACATACCACGACTGTGAATTCCTCTCCATGTACAAGATCATATGTGATGTCAACTATGTTTTGTAGGTTAACCAGATAACCACAGTCTCCAAAAAAATGTGCTTTGTCACCTATATATCCCATTTGGACAAGGGAACTAGGATGAAACCATTGGAATGACCATGGGTTTGGTCCCACATTCTTTTCCTGTTTAGGTGAATTTCTTTCAGAACACATCCACGGAAATAGGCATGGCCCTCCTAGGGAATCATCTACGTTTATTGTGCCCACTGACCGGGGCGTGTTCATAGAGGTGGTGAAGCTTTTCATTACCTAACATGGGAAAATTCCTTGTTTTACTTTCTAGAATTCATACATAACCATCCTCGTAAAATAACAACCCAAAAAGGCTTAATAGGGTTTTTTTATGACAACCTCCACCTTTAGTATTGTTGATAATATTTAAAATGATCTAAGAGTCAATTCACCCTCCCTTGGGAACACCACTTTTAAGATGTGTATCAATGATCCGCCAATCACCAATTATAATCCCATATAATCCATGCTCATCATGATAAATAATATTTTTTTGAAATTTTTTTCACGATCACATTTTGATCATATCAACCACCTAATTGCTACACCTAAATTTTAATTAAAATACTCACCTGCATTTTCATTTTTTTTTCTTCCCAGTTTACATATACTTGGATAATTCTCTCCCTTTTGGAATGAACCCAAATAGAACACTTCTATGAAATGTTTATAAGAGATGGTTTTAAATACAACACATATAGGTGAGATAAAATACCTAGCTCATTAGATTAGGCATGGATAATGGGGGGTTTCACCTTGGAGTTAATTAACTGGATGGATATAGTTGGACACTAAAGGCTAAAAAACTCTTCTAAAACACCCCTTTAGTTTGTACTTTTTTTAAGATGTCATATACTTGATCCTGAGTTTATATATACCCTAAAAACAAAATTCCTTGGTCCTCCATATCCTTTATGAAATTTTATAATATCTAAATTTTCCTTTCCTCTAATTATGAATATGATTTTCAAAGATTGATAACACTTTAATTGTCACACATTATTAGAAAATTAGAAATCACTTCAACACCAAAATCATCATGGTAGTGTTAGAAATTGGGTGCTTTCTTGAGTGGGAGAAATATATTTAGAATCCATTATTCATAAGTAAATAAAACAAATATTCTTTATTTGAAATGATAAATATGATATCCCAAGATAAAAATCACCATATAATGTTGCTCTTCTCTCGTCTACAAAACTAACCCTATCTACATTAGTAAATCATATTTTATCTATGAATTCTTGTGGTAAAACAAACTATATTCCATAGTTTGATAAATATATTGAAGAATATTTTTCATAAATTGGTTGTATATTTCCTTGGGATCAATTTAGTTTTTTTAAAATACATGTGGAAAATAAAAAATTTTGTCGAGTGGTTCTCAATTAGAGTAAACTACCAATGATTTTTCATTAACAAGTCACAATGAATTTATTTTCATGATCTTCTTTTATTAATTGTATTCATGTATCCACCAGAGTTTTTATGGGAAAATACCCACTATTCAAAAAAAATTAAACTTAAAAGTCATATTTAGTTTGAGAGAAAAATATCCCATAAATTCATTAAATGTACTTCAATATAAGGAAAAATTGACAGTTCATCAGTTAAATACATCACAAAATTTTCACCTCATGAGTTTTTCAAAACTATTAGAATTGGTTTTCATCGGAGCCTATATAAACTATGTTTTGAATATAGATAAGCACCATCAATCACAGCTAATTGTCCTTTGTGATATAGAGGTTATGATGAAATCCACCTCTATATAAACTGATATTCATTAAATGTTATTATATAATGGAATACCATGATCTGGTTGCTTGTTTTCTGCCATATAAAGCCCTCTTCAGTCAATATACTTTTTCTTCATGTTTATCAGTGAGAATATAATTTAGTGTCTCAATAAACACTTCATCTTCAAGGAAAATATTCATGAAAGAAGATTTTAATTCCATTTGATAAACTTTTAAACCCATTTAAATCACAATGAAAATGAAAAATATAATTATTTTAGGTTGTGATATGGGCTCATACATCTCATTAATGATAATTTCGTTAATTTTGGAAAACCCCTTCTAAATTATCTATGTTTTTACCAAAATAATTTTTCCATATTTATCAAGTTTATTTAATAAAACCAAATTCTATCTGATGAAATTATTTTCACTTAGTCTTGGATCAATTTCCAACATCTCAATTTTCTCTATTTGGTTGAGCTCTTTATTCATTTTCTTAACCTAACTCACATAATTTATTGTGTTATTAATTTTTTTTTATTTCCACCAATGGTAAAAGGATACATACTAACGATTTTTATTTGTTATAGTCTGAAATGGGGTTGTATATGAAGGTATAGGGGGATCATCATAATTAGGTGGGATGGGGATTTTTAAATTTTTTATCACTGGGATTATGATCCTTATCATCTTCGATGATTCGTTCCCTGGTACAGTTTGATGATCTTGTGTAAATTAAACAGAGAAAAAAAATTAAATAAAAATATACCTTTTTTATCTAAATTTGTGTTCGAAATCTAATTATTTTTAGAGATCATAGATTGAAGGATCCAAATAAGAACCCCTCTATATCATCAAAACATGATTCAAAAATCCACTGGAGCATCGATCATCAAATTCTTGGTTCCAGTGCGGAGACCTGACGATGCCTTAGATGCCCCGACGATCACTGTATCGATGTACCTTCGATGCATGGAGTATAACTTGATCTGATCACCTAGTTCAAGTTCTTATCTATCTAGAAATATTGAGAGTATATATATTATCTAGAAATATCAAAGTCAATATTCACCGGTGAGAGCCTCTCTCCTCATTTAAATAGAGGATTCTTAAAATACCGGGAAGGGATCCTCAACCCCCTATTCATTTAACATCCACTATATAAATAATTATGATGAAATTAACTATGTCATAAATATAATTTATATTTTATCACATACCTTTAATGTATATAAAATATATTATGTGATAAAATTGAGTCATTATATGGACGCATAATTCCATCTTAGTATTAAACACACATGAAATATTAATATAATATTCATTCAATTAGTATTATTTGTCATATTTAATTAACTTGGAAATAATTTTAACAAATAAATTCAATTAAATTATTATTCACCTGAATAATAATGAATTTATTTAATATTTGGTGATCGATGACTTGAAAAACACTCGGACCCCATGGTGGGTCCCACCACGTCCAATATACATATTCACCGGAATAAGATGGATTATTGAAAACAATATTGTGTGGGAAACTCTAGGCCCTTATCTCAATAATAGTGGATGATATTCATAGGCCAATATTTGAGTCTAGTAACCCATCAAGACCTCTAGAGATATATGGATAGTCATAGCGACGACAACCAACCTACGAACACATATTGTGTAATATATTATCTTTGTATTTAAATATTTTATATAGAGGGACACACACTTATGTCATTGACCTTCCTTGATTTATTATTTGTTGATCTATTTGGACGAATTTACCTACCAAATACCTTGTAAAAGGATTTCTGAAGAAACTACCATCCAAATCAACCAGGCTTGTGATATAACTTCCTTTAACTGGAAGTGAAAAATCATATCTTGACTATTCATGAAATCCCATACCACCATTGGTGAAACCAACACAAGCTACATAACCATGATTTCATCATAATGATTTTTTATTTTCATCCAAGTAAGCGATGAAATGGAACACATTGATAATAATGTCAAGTCAGGAGGCCAATACACTTGTCCATAGATAGGAACAACCAATGTCACCCAAAACATGTGGTGTTCAAATTGGCGGGTCTATCCACATGATCTCACTACTAGAGATAACCAAATGAGAACTTCATGAGAAGAATTCTAAATGTTTATTTTCCCCTAGTACCAGATAGTCAGAAATCAATTGTGTCCAGTTAGTATGATATATCTAGACCAAATGATAGATATTTAAGATTAATGACATTGTATCTTGAGGTTCTCATTATACCATGGGATCCTCTATAAACATTTTATAGTACAATTAATTTATGAACATTACCATTAAATAGTGGATTTAGTAATTTCTACACTATAATGGTAAGACAAAATCATGAATATATCACGGTATACATGATATGGTAATCAAAAGTATTATTCATGTTAGGTCTAGGGAACCCACTAGGAAAACACTCCCACTTTCACTAGATCAAACTTGCTAACAAATCTTTTTAGCACTCACATGATGAAGATAATATTTCTAATGAGTAATATCTTTATATTATAGGTCTACCACATTTTCACTGTATATATATTCTATTATATGTAACTTAATATCCTTGAGTAAAACTTATCAAGAGATAGTATCCCTAAGTATATACAGTGTTTCCACTATTAAAACTTGACAAATTGGTTAGTAAAAGTAATAAAATAATCATTATGATAAAGCTTTACTTGTTAGATTAGATTCCAAGAACTATATCAAATCATTACATTTAATAACTTCTTCTTAGCTACCGCTTAACTTGCAACATACTCAGTATTTGTATGTGTGGCTACCAATTTCTTACATGAGATTGTCTCTTTAATAACCTTAGTTTAACTGTGTTATTAGATCACATTGATCCAAAGTAACAATAGTTTGTGTCCCACCAAAACTAATATCCTTTCCTCTCCACATACCAGGCACATCTATTTTTAACATTCCAAATACAATTAGATAGTTCTGAATACTTCACTTATAGTTCTGACTATTTCACTTATAGTTCTCATGGAATTAAATGATATTTTCTAACTATAAAGTACATGTTGGAAATATTATATCTTGTATATATAATGGCATACCGTATTTATCCATTTCAAATGTGTATGGAACTTAACTCACCACTTAATCTACTCCTATACCTTTTCATGTCTAGTTAGAGATATTTATGCCATGTGACACTAGCAACAAATCTTCTCTTGAATCGTACCATCATGTATTTTTCAATACAATGTCAATATATATATGATTGACTAGGTCTAAGAAATAGTTATATCTACCTTAGTAGATCATGTTCCCCATAACATAGTTTTCTAATTTAATTCAACAATAGGTTAGATTATTTCATTCTAGTATTTAATAACTGTTAGACCAATAGTTGTTTTCCATATGTTACCAAACATATTATACTTAGAAAACATTGGTTATCCCTCTATTCTCTGGTAGAAACATGAAAACAATTCATACCAAATGAATATTCTATGATCTAGATTATTACTATAATCCTAAACTGTATTTTAGTAACTTGAACCCTTATTGGTATTATGTGATGTCACCAACCCTTTTTTTTGCATCATATAGACACATTCCATGAAAGTTTGTCTTGACATTCAATGAAAAATAGAATGATCATTGATATTAGCTATGAAAACTAAAATTATAATGGATTTATGCATAATGGCTTGGTATGAAAAATCATTCCTTATTGGTATCATGCATGTACTACCCATGTATCATCTCAGTTGAATACCCACTGCAGTATTGAAAATAAAATAACCTTTTCACTTTGATACATGGAATCCATTATTGAATTTTAATTTTCCTTGTCTATATTAGTTTATTTACATATACAACATAATTTTTGGAATTATTATTCTCAATTAATAATGTAACACTTGTTGTACTGTATATAAAACCATTACTATGGTTTCATCCTTCCTATGTAGTATGTGTCTCTAGGGAATTTCTCTTCCATACCTCTTGTGGGACTTTTCCCTATGCCAACTACATGTGCACCACTTAGAATTGACTAAACCCAAGTCAATATAGATCCCACTATCTCAAATATATATTTGAACCATATTACAAAAATATAGTATATTACATGAATATATGTTTTATATCATAGGGATTTCATAAATTTCCTAAGAAACTTTTAGGATAATTACTTTAGATACACTTTATCTTTTTATTGATACATGTTTAATTATATCATAACAAAAAAAATTAATCCAAACACATGTTTTTATGAAATTATTGATTTCCATCATATTATGACTTAAATGATCTCCATTTTTCATTATAGATGGAATATAGTTATGGGATGTCTCAATTATTTTCAAATCTTGTCTTGAAATATAATTGAAGTGTCTTCATGTTGCAACATTGATACTACTTATATCATGACTCTGATGTATCAAATTTGAATTTTTGAATTTCTCCAAACTAAATTTCATTGATAAATGTTAATATGTAATACTTATAATTGATCATACTTATTAACATCAATATCTTCATATATATAAGGTAATTTTCATTTAAAAATTACTCCACACAACATTATATTGATCAATAAATGCTTGGTCAAGATATTATTCGACATAATGGTTTGAAGTAACTCATATATTCTGACCATGCCTATATCATATTTTACATTATCATTCCTTAAATACTTGAAGGAATATTATAAATTATATTTACCACTATCTTACCCTTGGAAGAGTTCATTCTCTCTTACTGAACATATTTTGAATGATTTGTGGCATACATTTATTTCTAAAGGTTTCTTTATCCAAACTAAATAACTATATATGTTGATATTATGTAAGTTTGTTATCACTACTGAGTCTAAGTACCAAACATGGTATATCTTTGATGTCCACTTTTAGTTTTACTTAACAAAGAATTATCTTACCACAACTGGGTATATAAGGTATATTTTTTTATTCATAATGTATGGCCTATGATCCATGTATCACTGAATTATTGGTTGATTATCAAAAACAACAAAAAACATTCATTTATAAAATTGGAATAATGTCTCATTATGTCTAAAGGACATGTGAGATAAATGTTTTGGTTATACTCAATAATTTTTTTTACATTAATCATTAACATGGAAATTTATAAGCTATGTGTTTCTCACTGCTGACATAGGAACCACCCTTTCTCAACATCATGGAGAATACATCTTACTTCTAGTGATGTTTCTATAGCTTAAATGGTTACTATATTTCAATCCATATATGTAAGAAACATATTTTATTTAATACCCAATAAGTATTCAAATAAAATTACACTTTATTTATGAATATACCATCAAGAAAAAGTAGATACATTCTAATTAAATAAAATTCATTTCATTTATCATGCATAGAATTATATCATGTTATGTGGATAAAATAACCTTTTATTTATAAACTATCCACTTTTCATTGAAATACACTGTGAATGTTACTTTGGTATCTCACTGTCCATTGGCTTTATCACATTGTCTGTCAACTTGTTTTCCACAAGAACTAAAGAATAATATGTCATTAATATTTTTATGTACTTGTAAATCCTTACCTAAAAGGTAATGAATAACTTTCTCCATAATTTAATTTTTTTAATCTTAAATAAAATTGGAATAAATGGGTGAAAAGAATTAGGAATGGGGTTCTATGAAAGATCATGTATTTTTTCATATTTACACATATCCAGTGTAATTATCACATTCATATCTTGCTTCAATTTCTCCTCACCTGATTCTCATAGATGATACAACATGTAATATCATCAATGTATCGATGTATGTGTCCACACCACACATCATATATAGATGATAGCATTATGAAATAAATATCATATACTTCAAACATTAGTCTTCTATAAGAATCTATTACACCCTCGCTTCCTGAGATGGATTAGAAGGTATAGAGAGACCAACACCTTTAATTTCATCTATCATAGTATTGTATGCAAGCACTACTACCACAGTTGAAAATTTGTGCAATTTTAGACATATAATTTTTCCAATATTTATCACAGTTTATTTTTTACCTTCCATTTTCTATAAAAATATAATCTACCAGATTTTTCTTTTCTTTTTTATATTGATTATCGATTCATACAGTACTGAATAATTAATTAAACCATTAAATGTCTCCCACTATTTTGTCGAATTCTTGGAACTCCATATACTAGAATTAGAATAATCTATCTCATGAGTCTTCTAGTGGTAAGTATCCCCAAAATTCTCATCATAGTCTACATGATTTGACTATGAAAATACTCAAATAGTTCAAGGTTATAATTTCACATGCCAACCACAATAACTCATGGTCCTCGGTATATTGAGTGAAGACTTATCTTCTAGAATCATAAACATGATTCTCTCAACACTTACTCCAAAAAATGAAATAAGATATATTTTTCTACTTATTTTCTGCAATATTGGTTAGGTCAACCCATCACTCTCATAAGAACACCTTGGTAGTAAGAGTAACCCTAAAATTTGCATGATAAGCACCCAAAGCACCCAGCTTTGTTCAAATTTGAATGATAGTAGGTGGTTAATGAGTTTATATTTCTTTATGGGGTTTTATATTTTTATTGATGAATATAATCTATTTCTATTAATCTCATTCAAACTATATTTTTGCGCTCATATTTGAACATTAATATAAAAAACATCCATCCCTTATTTATGCATTTTACTATTTATTATTTTATTTTTTTCTCCAATGTCATAAATTGAATAAAATAATAAATAAATGAATAAAGGAAATTAAATACATGAATGGTCATGATCATCTAAAATATGTTGATCCACTTAAACTCAATGGATCAACCATGACACGGGGATGGCATACCTGATTTGTAGCTTGACTCATGTTGTAGCTCGACCCCATCCAGTCCATCCACTACTTATCTGAATTTCACCACAACTTGGAATTGATTGCGTATTACACCATCATCATCATGGAATACCATCACATTTTGGTGGAGTTCATTCCATACATCATCATTTCCAATCGTACAAGAGTAATCACATGTAGGTGATGGTAAGTAGGGGTGAAAATTACAATAGATAAATTTTCCCACACATGACCTTATATATATTGACTAATAAATAAGACAATACAGAGACCACTAAAATTAATTAATTAATTACAATCACCGCGTGTGGGTAAATAAATAATTAAATAAATTAATGAATACATACACAGTTTGGGTTAATTTCTCAAGAGTGGTTGGTATAATTACAAGGGCAATTAAAATTAAATTAAAATAGTTTAAGTATGAGGGCTATTACATAAATTAAACGAATTAAAAATTTAAATAATTTATTTAATTATCACTCAGTTCAATTATTAATTTAATTTTAATACCAAAAATTAAATTAATTATTTCATTCTATTCAATACCTAAATTAATTTAATTTTACCCATGTATTAAAATATATTTTAATCCAAGATTAATATTTTAATTAATTTAAATTAATTATAAATTTAAATTTCTTAATTAAATTGATTTTGATTATCTCGGGCCATGAAGCCCCATGGTGGCCCAAATAGGGTCATCGGAAACCTACGTATATCAGTTTCAAGTCAAGAAAAGACTGTGTAGGGATGTTAGGGGCAAGAAAGACCTAACAAGACCTGTTCTGGCTTGGGATGACCATCCTGAACCTTCATATGGTAGACTCAAATAGGAAAACCCTAAAATAGGTTGGGTAGAGGTTACCTATCTATTAGGATTCTCACACAGGGGTTTGGTGTGGCCTATTCAGGCGGCGACCGTCTCAACCACTGAGGGAGTGATGACAAGATTGTTTTATTTATAAGTTCCAATTTTTTTAAAGAAAAGGGATTGGGTTAGAAATATTTTAAAAAATAGGTCTCAAGATGTGTGAACCCCATTCACACATCTTTAGCATGGAGAGATGCCATAACGGGGTTCACACATCCTTCATCCCATCTTCGAAGGACGCGTGAACCCCGTCCACACCTCTCTCACCACCGAAGATGCATGAACTGTTGTACATCTCGAACCCCTCGTTGTTTGATTTTCATGATCACAATCACCTTATTATTTGTCTAATATTGTTTGAAGTGTTTTTGAATGACAGGCACAAGGTTACCAAGAAAATGTCCCAAGAAAGAATCAAGAAGTGGACTGAATTTCAGTCCACCGGCCAACCGGTGTGATAGCACCGGCCAGCCGGTGGAGCTGGCAGAGGTATTGCCCACTGCCAGGTTCCACCGGTCAGCCGGTGGCTCTGTCACCGGCCAGCCGGTGGCAACCTGATACAACAGTGATGGCTACTGCCTCACCACCAGCCAGCCGGTGGCTCTGTCACCGGTCAGCCGGTGCTTCCTGGGCAGAAGGCCTTCTCAACATCCAAGGCACCGGCCAGCCGGTGGCCCTGCACCGGCCCGCCGGTAGCCCAGTCAAACAAGCCGTTGGCTTTGACAAGTCAACTCCCATTTGGCCTCCAACGGCTCCGAGGCCCTTTACAACGGCTCCGAAGACTCCCCAAGGGTTCCATGCCTATAAATAAAGGCCAAGGAATCCCCGGACACTAGCCGGATCATATACAAAGCCACCGTACACATTTTCCATCTTTGGCGTACCTCCGGTGGACTTCCTCAAAGGAACCCTCTTTGCTCCAACAACTTCCACATCCAAGGAGCTCCATCAAAGAAGCTTGGAAGCGGCCTTCAACATCTCCAATCAATCAAAGGCGCCCAAGGCTTCTCCCAATACGGTTTTTCTTGTTTATCTATTTTGAGCTTAATTTGGGTTTGTGTCTACAAACCACTCTATTTCTCATCCCCTCTTTCTTTTGGGTTTCACATCACCATTAAGGTGTGAAAAGGTTGTCAAGATTTCCTTTAAATAGCTTGAGACATAGGTGAGCTATCCTTCACCTGTAAGAAGGATAGTGGGTTCTTGCTAAACCATTAAAAGCAAGTGGGTTCTTGCTCAACCATAAAAAGAAAGCTGTAATAGGTCCTAGTGCTACCTCAAAGCCTAGTGGGTTTCTTGCTAAAACCATTGAAAAGCAAGCGGTAGGAATCTCTCAACGGTTTAGTTGGGAGCGGAGACGTAGGCCGGGTTTTGGCCGAAATCCGTTAACAATTTCTTATGTGATTGCCTCTTTTATTTTCCGCTGCATTCTATTACTTTGATTTTAATTTTTTAATCATTTTTTAAAAGGCAATTCACCCCCCCTCTTGCCATCACTTATCTTTTTCTCCGCCTAACAATTGGTATCAGAGGAAAAATTTGAATAAAACCCTGAACCGGTTTCAAATTAAAGATCCTTTTTGATGGCTTCTACCGCTTCTTCTTCTCAAACCCTCGAAGGTCATTCATTGGGTCGTGCTCCATTGTTTGATGGAACCGACTATTCTTTTTGGAAAACCCGCATGACCACTTTTTTAAAAAGTATTGGTTATCCAATTTATAAAATTGTTATGCAAGGTTTTACGCTCTCTTCTCCCGATGAGTCTAAATGGACCCCCGCCGACATTGCAAATTTCGAGCTTGATGGCAAAGCCATGAATGCTCTTCATTGTGGCTTAGACCGTAATATATTTAATTGTATTTCTTCTTGCACTACCTCTTATGATATTTGGAAATTTTTAGAGCTAACCCATGAAGGTACTAGCAAGGATCCAAAGCAAGAACCCGCTCAAGAGCAAGAACTCGACGAAAAATTCAAACCCGCTTGCCCACTTCACAAGAAAAGGGCCAAGAAAAAGAAGGGAAAGAAGAAGGCTTCAATGGCATCTTGGAGTGATAGCTCCTCCTTCTCCTCCTTCTCCTCAAGTGACCAAGGTAACAAATGCCTAATGGAAAAACATGAGGTAGATTCTTCCTCCTCTTCCTCCTCTTCCTCCTCTAGTTCTTCTATTTCATTTAATCATCTATCTTATGAAGAACTCTCACACGCTAGAGACCAACTAGAAGAAGGTTTTCACGAACTTTCTTCCAAATTTGTTTCTTTAAAAAAGAATTTCAAAAAACTCTCTTCCGAAAAAGACCAACTTCTCAAAGAGAAGGAAGAGTTGACCCTCAAAATCCAAAACCTCCCCGATGTTGATTCTATGGAATCAGCTATCAAAGATCTAAGGGAGACCCTAGCTAAGTTCACCCAAGGGGAACAAAATTTGAACAATTTACATAGTTCCCAACGCGTATCCCGAACCACCAATGGACTTGGCTACACCAATATAGCTTCCTCCTCCCATGCACCCACTGTTTTTGTAAGGGGGAGCTCTAGTTTTAAATTTTGCAATTATTGTAAAAAACTCGGGCATCTTATTTATGAATGTAATTGTAAAAACTCCCGGTATGGTCAACCCAAAAGTATTTTCTTTTCGGACGAATTTTATAGGAGAAGACCTGCTATGAGACAAGTTTGGATTGAAAAATCCCTTCTTGCGAGTCTCTCCGGGCCAAAATTTATTTCCTTTCCCCGGTGATTCATTGTTTTTATTTAGGGGGAGAACTTTCTAAATTGTTTTCAAACATTGTTTCAAAACACTCAATTTCAAAAATTTCATTTGGTTTCAAATTTTCAATTTCAATTGGTTTTTGATTTCAAAACTTTCAATTCAAATTGTTATTCAATCTTTCAATTTCAAAAATCTCAATTGATTTTCAAATCTCAAATCTTGTTTTTCAAATCATTTTCCCTCAATCAAGTTTTATGCCCCATTCTATTTTGATAATCACAAAGGGGGAGAAGTTTCTTGATTGATTGGGGGAGAAACCTTTTGATCATGCTTAGCATTTATTTTCAATTTTTTCATTAAAAGCATGCCTTCAATTTATGTTTTTACTTTAATTGTTTTGGTGATTGCGATCATCAAAATAGGGGGAGATTATTGTACATCTCGAACCCCTCGTTGTTTGATTTTCATGATCACAATCACCTTATTATTTGTCTAATATTGTTTGAAGTGTTTCTGAATTACAGGCACAAGGTTACCAAGAAAATGGCCCAAGAAAGAATCAAGAAGTGGACTGAATTTCAGTCCACCGGCCAACCGGTGTGATAGCACCGGCCCGCCGGTGGACCTGGCAGAGACATTGCCCACTGCCAGGTTCCACCGGTCAGCCGGTGGCTCTGTCACCGGCCAGCCGGTGGCAACCTGATACAACAGTGATGGCTACTGCCTCACCACCGGCCAGCCGGTGGCTCTGTCACCGGTCAGCCGGTGCTGCCTGGGCAGAAGGCCTTCTCAACATCCAAGGCACCGGCCAGCCGGTGGCCCTGCACCGGCCAGCCGGTAGCCCAGTCAAACTAGCCGTTGGCTTTGACCAGTCAACTCCCATTTGGCCTCCAACGGCTCTGAGGCCCTTTACAACGGCTCCGAAGACTCCCCAAGGGTTCCATGCCTATAAATAAAGGCCAAGGAAGCCCCGGACACTAGCCGGATCATATACAAAGCCACCGTACACATTTTCCATCTTTGGCGTACCTCCGGCGGACTTCCTCAAAAGAACCCTCTTTGATCCAACAACTTCCACATCCAAGGAGCTCCATCAAAGAAGCTTGGAAGCGGCCTTCAACATCTCCAATCAATCAAAGGCGCCCAAGGCTTCTCCCAATACGGTTTTTCTTGTTTATCTATTTTGAGCTTAATTTGGGTTTGTGTCTACAAACCACTCTATTTCTCATCCCCTCTTTCTTTTGGGTTTCACATCACCATTAAGGTGTGAAAAGGTTGTCAAGCTTTCCTTTAAATAGCTTGAGACATAGGTGAGCTATCCTTCACCTGTAAGAAGGATAGTGGGTTCTTGCTAAACCATTAAAAGCAAGTGGGTTCTTGCTCAACCATCCAAAGCAAGCTGTAATAGGTCCTAGTGCTACCTCAAAGCCTAGTGGGTTTCTTGCTAAAACCATTGAAAAGCAAGCGGTAGGAATCTCTCAACGGTTTAGTTGGGAGCGGAGACGTAGGCCGGGTTTTTGCCGAACTCCGTTAACAATTTCTTGTGTGATTGCCTCTTTTATTTTCTGCTGCATTCTTTTACTTTGATTTTAATTTGTTAATCATTTTTTAAAAGGCAATTCACCCCCCCTCTTGCCATCACTTCCCTTTTTCTCCGCCTAACATGAACAGGGTTCACACATCTTCATCACGGTAGAAGATGCGTGAACCTCATTCACGCATCCTACCGAGAAAATCAATAAATGGAGTATCCCCCCACCCAAATTTATTCTTCTAATTTGAATTTTGATGTGAATACCTACATAATTTCTTTCCCATCAAAATTTTTCTTCTTTTAAGAAGGTAAAATTTATATTTAAATATTCAATTGTTTAATTGTGTTTATTAATTGTATTTCTATGATTTATTTATTTTATTTTTGATATTTATAAATTAGTGTTTGTGTATATGATTTATTTATTTCATATGTATTGATTTTTAAATTAGTGTCTTTTGTATGATTTAATTTTTAAAATATGTTTTTGTTGTATGAATTTGTATTGAATATTTAGGAAACTTAATTGTGTTGTGTCTAAAATGTTGTATGAATTCATATTGAATGTTTATGAAAATTAAATATGTTATTTTGAAAGTAATATTAATTTAAATAATAATATTTTATACACCAGTTAAATAATTTATGAATAATATATTATTTATATGTGTCATATTTAAATTTATTTAAAAATATATAGAAAACATTTTTTTAATGGTATAAAAATAGTTTTGTATAAATAATAATTTTAAATTATATTATTTATAATTAAATTTATTAAATATAAAAGAGATGTAGATATTTAATCTGTATTTGATCTTGTAATAGATATAATAAGTATACCCAAAAACATGGTAAGTTGTTTGATGACTGATCTTGAGATGACCGACTGATGCATAATTGAAATTGCATGTCTTATTTTGTGAATGTGGTTATTTAATTTGTAATAATTGCATTTATTTTTCTATATTGATGACATGTGAGTCATCTCTGACTAAGTATGTAAGGAACTGTGTGTCCTCTTAAAAAAAGTAATGTATTTCAAACTCATAGACCCCCTCACATGCATGTGAGTAAATTTGTAATTAAAAGGAAAACAACAAGATGTGTCCCCAAAGAGGCATCCCTAAAGAGGTGTCCTCGAAGAGGCGTTTGAGAACAAGTATTTGACAAGAGGCATTGTTGTTTAAAAGGAGACTGATGGTTGCTGAAATATTCGATAATAGAGACTCCATGAGTCTACCCAGAGGTTTTGGTTAGATTATTAAATAATGATAAACTAATTATAAGTCTCAAGATCAAGTCATGATTATTTATTCATAAGTAATTAAAAAATATAATGTTATATTAAAATTTATTTGGTAGTAATACCATCATCACTATACCTCAATAGTGAAAGATCAATACATAAAAAGTCTCCAGATAATGTCTATTATTCAAAAGAAATTTAAATAATGTAAAATATTGATATAGTATATAATATTTTATAAATTATTTTTTTATTGGTAATAATGTCAGTGAAAATATATTTCAATGGTTCGAACAATTATATGGAGTAGGGATTTGGCTTTAGTGTACCACCTATCAGAGTGGTAAATCTTCATAGTTGTATAACATTAGATGCAGTTTGGAATAAGATTCATAATCAGTGAAAATTGAGGGTCTATCAATCCATTTATTCAATCACATATCAACTTCTATAACATCCTAAACGTTACTGGAACACCGATTACCCTTTGCTCGATGATGATGATTGGATGGATGCATCTTTCTTATTTAGGAAATAGTGTGCTAATGGTTTGATGGAGTTGTATGTGGTGATTTCTGATATATATGTGGTGAAACTGACTACTATAGAACTATGTTTTGTGATATATAAAGAAGTTAGCCCTTCACATCAGTCTTTTACATTGCCTCCTCCTCACATGACTCCAGTAATAGAAGAAAATTATGAAGAAGATGATAAAAAATTGGAAATAAATGTATATGGAATCCCTTTGTGTGTTGATATAGTGAATGAAATTTTATCTAAGGAAGAAGAATCTGGGGAGCAATTAGGATATGATGTGGGTGAGGGTGATGTGGGGAATGATCCTTCTGAGGTTCCTTTGAGAGATGTGGGTGAGGGTGATGTGGGAAATGATACTTTTGAGGTTCCTTTGAGAGTCATTCATCAACGACATCCACCAGTTCGTGGTAATCATCCTTTATTATTGAGTTCCTTAGTTAACAGAATGTCTCGTGAACAACATTTTGATTGGGATGTCATTACACGGGATTCTGAATTCTATGGTATTATAGGGAATAGGTCTACATCAAATGATAGCGCCATCTATATTGGGAAGGAGTTTGAATGTAAACTGGCCATGAAAAATTTGATAAATCAATACCATATTGAGAAACATCTCACATTTGTGGTTGATGAGTCAAAGAAGACAAAATATATTATTCATTGTGAAATAATATGGACCAGAATTTAAATTTTGATTAAGGGAAATATTTGAGAAATTTTTTTCATCTTGGAGGATAACCAAATTAGAAGGGACACACACTTGTGTGCATCCAAGATTTTCTCAGGATCACTCTTCCATTGATTCAAAGTTTATATGAAAAGTTATTTGTGAGATGATACGAACATGTCAGGATGTTCTCGTTGCCCTTGTTCAGGAAATAATTCAATAGTTGTATAACTATAAGATATCATATACCAAAGCATGGAATGAAAAAAAAGGAAATCGTAAAAGTACATGGGGATTGGGATGAATCTTATTATATGTTTCCACAACTTAAGGAATTTTTGTCTCTCTGTAATCAGATTGTTTATCAGTTCGACATTGTTTAGTATGTATCCCCCAATCACCGAGTTGATCGAACCAAGGTGAAATTCAATAGGCCTTTTTGGGAATTTAGGTCATGCATTGCTGCCTTTCCATATTGAAAACAATTTATTCAGGTCGATAGAACATTCCTATTTGGCAAGTATATAGGTGTTCTACTCATTTCTACCACAGAAGATGTTAATCGTGCTCCTCTTCCACTTGCTTTTTCTATTATTGAAAAGGATACTTTTGAATGATGGAGCTGGTTTTTAGCATGGGTACGTGTTCATGTCACACAAAACCATGACATGTGTCTGATATCTGATCTCCATCGAGTGATTATAGAGGTAGTGTCTAGTGATGTGGTATCATGGACTAAGCCGAATTCATATCATCATTATTGCATTAGACATATTATAAGTAATGTGCATAAGAATTTTAGAGATGATGTCATAAAGAAGGTGATCCTCAAGTTGGGTATGTTTTTTTAAACTAACTTTTTTAAAACAAAATTTATTCTCCATTTTAATACATTATTATCTTATGGATTCATCATATGATCCCCAAAAACAAAGGTTTTATTGACCTCTTGAATATATATGAACTGTTAATGAACATTTGTATGAATATATGATGCAAATTTCGAAGGAAAAATGGTCAATAGCCTATGATGGTGGAAGAAGATATGGCCATATAACCACTAATATAGTGGAGTTCATAAATGGGGTCCTCAAGGGTGTGTGAAATCTCCCGATCACAGAGTTAGTGAAAGAGAAATTTTATAGATGTGTTTACTACATTGTTGGAAAATCCCAAAAGGCCTATCAAATGATTGAAAAAGGAATGCATTTTACATAGCATTTCCAATGTGATATTGATCAGATGATGAATGAGGCTTCAAGATGGATTGTTCTATCCTTTCACAGGGAAAAGATGAGCATTTAGGAAATACTATGCTACCACCGGGCTACATACACTAGTGGTTGAGTGTTTTTAGTGATGTTAGATAACATATACTATGATTGCAGCAACTTTCAGGCATTTAGATATCTATCACGTGATAAAATTATGGACAATATGAAAAGGATTTATTTCATATTCTTCTAAAATAAGAAACAATCCTTAAGAGGGTTAAGAAGTTTTTATCATATCCATGAATAAGTTTTGAATAATATCATCCTTGGTGAAGTTATATAAGCTTTAAAAACTAATGTTAATGAGTGTTTCTCTTTAGGGGGAGGTAAATGAAGAAATATGAAATTACTTCCAGAATTAGTATATCTATTAGAATCATATGAAATTGCTGTAGAACATTCAGGAAGATCATGTTATTGAAAGATGAATGTTTTTCTAATTCTCTCATCCTTTGTTAACAAAAAATAAACTGAATAGAAAGGGGGTGTAATTAAATTAATCAAATACATTAGAAATTTTTTCCTCTAAAAAATTGATGCTTTTTTTAACCTTTCTTTAGGATGCATTAACAGGGTTCGTGAATCCTTTAGAAACTTCATAAAGGATGTGTGAACCCCGCTCACACATCCTAGAGACAGTAGTTGTATGAACATATTTCACACATCCTTTATCGAATCTATGTAGGATGCGTGAACCCTGGTCACGCATCTTCGGTGTAGAGAGATACGTGAATGGGGTTCACACATCTTGAGACCCATTTTTAAATTTTTTTTAACCCTATCCCTTTTATATAAAAAATAATAAAAAACCCCATAAATAAAAAACCCTATACATAGCCTAGAATGGGCCTGTGTGGGTTCGGCCTAACCCACACAGGCCCTACCCCGGGTTTTTGGGGGCTGATTAATTTTAATATAAAAAAAATTAAATAATTAATTTAGGTATGGTTGTAAATTAAATAAATTAAATATTAATTTTTGGTTAAAAAATTAATTTTATTGATTACATCTTAATTTAATTAAATTTTGGTGGTAAATGAAATTAGTTAATTAATTTAATTTTTGTTTGTAAAATTAAATTGATTAATGGGACCAAATAATATAAATTATTGAATTAAAAATAGGAGTGAGTTTTTAATTCAATAAATTTTCCCCAGTAATATATTTTAATGAAAGTTAAATTTATTTTTGTATTTATTAGAATACACAAGTTTAATATTATTAAACTAATCATGATCCCATGGAGCGGCCAATGCATGTTGGGTGCATTTTATTATTTATTTATTTAATTATTTCATGGTTTGTAATAATTAGTTTAATTAAATTGAGATATGTGAGTCGTCTAAGTATTTAAATTTATAAAGGAATGAGTGTCAAACTAAAAAGTTATATTTTATACTCCCCACTTCCCCTTTTCCTATTAGAGAGTACTATTGTATAATGATGAAGACGAGTTGTGATGCATTTCACACCAAGTTATGATGACACACTAGATATGAGTGGGATACATTTTATGGGAAGGCACTACAATCTGAGTTGCAAGTGATTCAACACAAGGTATTACTCTTAAGGTCTAGGTTGATCCATTATTCACTCAAAGAATCGACCATTAAAATCATATCATGATCAGGTCATCATTTTATTTTATTTTCTTGGTTTATTAATTTTTTTATGTATATTTAACATGCGAACACATAGAATAGTAAACAATAATGCACAGATAGAATGAACATGTGACACGATGATTTTTTTTATTTATTTCATAGTTAGTTGTGAGTACAATCCATAGAACATGCTTAAAAATAGAAAATTATTTCTTTCATCTAATTAAAATACAAAAAACCTCAAATAAATATTAAGTCATTACCACCTTCTATCATTAAAATTTAAACAAAATTGGGTGTCTGGGGTGCTCTCCATGCCATAGCTGATGGTGCATCTTACTACTGGGGATTTATTATGAGAGTGGTGGGTCAACTTAACTAATGTGGTAGTGAGGATTGGACATAGCTAACTGTAAATCATTTTAGAGGCAAGTGTTGAGTAAATCATGTTAATATTTTAGAATCTAGGGCATCGCTAAATATATCACGGAACCATGAGTCAATTTCATTGTCCAATCAAAACACTACCTTGAACCCTCATTATAGTGGTATATCCATATCTTGTAAACTATGAGGGGGGTTTCATGGATCCTTGTAGATAGAATACTCAAGAGGCCGAGTAATTTGATTCTGTCATAGAGCGTTCCTAGAATTCGAGAAAATAGTATGAGACATTTAATGATTTAATTAATTAATCAAAATGTCTAAAATGGTAATCAAGATAAAAATTATTAATCTAATATAAATTTAAGTTTTTTATAAAATGGAAGGTTATACCAAAAAAAATATTGTGATAAATAATTGATAAATGTAAATGTCCACACTGGCACAAGTATCCTTGAATAGTATGGGCGCTTATGCATAGTACCAGGATATACAAAACTCAAGGTTCGAGTGTTCCCAATACCTGTTAAACTTTATCAAGAATAGATGGTTTATAAATTGATTATAGGAGACTAATGTAAAGTGAATATGATGGTTATGTCATTATGAAATCATAAATGTCTTATTCTAGTTGTGGAAACTAAATTGGACATTTATGTTATAACATTTAGTATCGTCTCCAAGAAGTTTATGAGGGGAAAGTGAAGCAAGATATGAATTAGCTGATGATTACACCATCATGTATAAATTGAAATATGGATCATGGTCTTCTAATGGATTTCATTATCATATCAGTTTCACCCATGTAAGTCAGTTTTTTTTGTTACAAAATGAGTAGTATTGAGCAAACTCTTCATTACATTTTATGGTAAGGATTTCCAAGTAAATAAAAATATAAAACACAATTTAATCATAATTATTGTGCTGAAAAAAATAAAATAAAATGCTAAAAGTACAATGACAAGTAACACCAAAGGTACATTAACAATGTAATTTAATGAAATAGGTATTAACAAGAGGTTAGTTTCATGGCATATCATCAAATGAAACTATGGAAGTTAAATGAAATAAACTAAATCAAAAAATCAAGTACCCACTTCTTCCTCTGGTATATTCATCCATATAAAATTAATGTTTAAATCATACTTCTTGGTTATTAAATACATTATTAATTTCACATATGTGTATTTAAATAAATTAACCAAGTAAATATAGAAACATTACTATAAGTTAGATGTATTCTCCAAGCGGCTGAGAAAGGTTGATTCTTAAGTTAGTGGTGAGAAGAACACAACTTATAATTTCCAAGTAAATGATTCTTGTATAACTATTGTTGTGTTTTACTAAAACATTTATCTCATATGTCCTTTGGAAATAATGAGACGTTATTCTAGGATGTGTAATGGATATTTTTTGGTATTTAATACTCAACCAATAGTTTAGTGGTACTTGAATCATAGAAAATACCTGATGAATATAAAATGTAAGTATTTTATACCCAGTTGTGGAAAAATAATTATTTTCAAGTAAGGATAAAAGTTGATGTCAATTATATACCTAGTTTGGTATTTATTTTTGGTAAATCTAAACACCTTTTATATTTTCAATGTCTTTAGGTTGGAAAAAAGAATCTTTAGAGATAATGGTATGCCACAAAGGTTTTGGAATTAGTTCAACTAGAGAAGATGAACTATTCCAAGATTAAAATAGAGGTATATAGACTTAATAAGTTTACTTTATATAATTAGGTAATGGCAAAGTAATGTAAATACATTGTTAGAAGATAAGAGTTTCTTCAGGTCAACATGACCAAGATTATCTTGACCAAGCAATCATCAATCAATATTATGTATCATGGAGTAATTACTGAATGTAAATTTATTTTTCTACATCACAACATTGATTTCAATAAGGAGGATCAATGATAAGTATTACATGTTAACATTCATCAACATAATTTAGCATGTAGAAATTCCTAAATGAAATTTTATACCTCAATGTTATGATGTAAAGAGTATCAATATTACAACTTGCAGAAAATTCCAATATAATTCGTGACATGCTTTGAAAATAATGGAAATATCCCATAACCACATGCCAACTGTATTGAAAAATGGATATCATATGAGTCATAGTATGATAGAAATACATAATATCATAAGAAATTGTGTTTGGATTCAAAGTGTTTAAAGGACATAAAAAACCTTGCATCAAGAAAAAACACAGAGTGCATCTAAAGTAATTATCATAATGGTTTCTTAGAATATTAATGAATTCCCTATGATAGAAAATATTTAGTTGAGTGATAGACGGTATTTATCTAAAGGGTGCACATATCTATTAGAGATAGTCGGAGCCTGATTAACTTGGGTTTAGTCAGTACTTAAGATGCACAAGTAGTTGACATAGGAACTAGTGCTACCAATTCATGTGGGACAGGAATGTTCCAGAGACACATACTATGTAGGAAGGAATGATCATAGTGATGGGTCTGAATTCACCACATATAGTGATAAATTATTCATTATGAATAATATTTCCTACATGTAAGTAGTATATGAAAATTATCTATCATTGAAAATATCAATTAAAATTCAATAATGGATTCCATGTATCACAATGAAAATATGCATATAATTTTGAATACTATAGTGGGCATTCAAATTAGATGATACATGGTTGGTAAAAAAGCAGTACGAATAAGGCTCTATTAGTTATACCAAGTCGTTAAGCCTAAATCCATTAGAACTTTAATGATAATAGTTAATTTCTATGATCGTATTATTTAGCACTAGATGTCTTGGCCACCAATCATGGAAAGTGTCTATATGATGTAACCAGAATGGGATGGTCACGTCACAAAATACTAATAATGGTTTCAAGTTATTGATATCCAGTTTAGGATTGAAGTAAAAAAATATCAAAGAATATTCAATTGGAATAAAAAGGTTTCCATATGTCTATCAGAGGTTAGTGGTATCACCATAGTTTTCTAAGTAAAGTATGTTCAGAAACATATGGAAAATAAATAATGGTCTTCAAGTTAGTTAAGACTAGTTTGGATGTAAATCTCCATGGATTGAATTAATGTAGCAACCTAAGTTTTAGGAAATTAGATCTACTGTGGCAGATATAATGTTTTCGTGGACCTAGTCAATCATACATATAATAACACCATATTTAAAAATAAAAAATGGAATAATATAAGAGAGGAATTTTCACCAAAATCATTAGAAATGTATCTCTCCAGTTGACATGTTTGGGAAATGGGAAGAGATAAACGAGAGTTGAAATCCATACGCTTATGTGATGGGTAATTAATATATGCCATGATATGTACATGAACTATTATTTACAGTATATAATTTATAGTAGGAAAATATCAGTTACATCTAGGAGAACTGTGAGTGAGGCAGTTAAAACTATCTAAATATACTTTAGAATGTACAAAGGATAAGTACCTAGTATTTGGAGAAGTGAGGATACTAGTTTTGAGGGGACACAAACTAGTCCTCCTTATATTAAGGTGATCTAGTATTGCAGTTAGGATAACATAATGAGAAGGAAAACACCATATAATCTAATGCTATTTATACCTACAAACACTAAGTATGTTGCAGCTTCTAAGGTAGCTAAGAAGCAGTTAAATGTAATGATTTTTTCGAGTTATTAGAATCATACCTAGTAAGTAAAGTATTATCATAATATAAATTATGATATTCTTACTTTCCAAGATGACATGTTATAATAGTTGAAAAAAGGGATATACTTAGGGATACTGACTCTTGAGAAGTTTAACTCAAGGAGATGAGGTACAATATAACTGAATATCCATGTGGAAGAATCATGGTTCCCCCAAAAAATAAATTCCTTGCCCATCAAAAACATGATTCTGATCATGTGAGAGATAACAAGGTCCGTTATCAAGTTTGATCTAGTGCAAGTGGGAGTGTTGTAATAGTGGGTTCCCTCGACCCAACTATTCAGTACTTTTGATTTCTATATCATGTATATAGTTAGTTATACATTATGTTAACTTACCATTGTAGTGTACTTATTTATGTGTCCACTATTCAATGGTAATGTCCATAGATTAATTGTCATATCAAAAAATTTATAGTAGATAGTATGATATAATGATAACCTTGAGATGCCACGAAATTACTCGTAAACAAAGTTCATATGGCATAGATACATCATACTAACTAGACACAATAGATGTTTGACTATCAGGTTCTTAGGGCCATAAGCATTGAGACTTATTCTCATGAATTTCACACTTGGCAATCTCTAGTAGTGAGATTATGAGGATAGAACCACCAATAGGAACACCATATGATTCAGGTGTCATTGGATGTTATTATCTACAAACATGTGTTATGGTCTCCTAACTTGATATCATTGCCAATGTGTGCCATTTGATAACGTACTTTTAAGCAAGGAAACAACCATGATAATGAAATCATAGTGAGGTATATTTTGTTGGGTTTGTCATTGGTGGTATGAAAATGGTTGAATGGTCAATAAAGTAATTTTCACTTCCATGTTAAGGTTTTTATATATCTTGGGACATGTTGATTAGGATGGTAGTAACTTCATAAGACCACGGCCATGGAATTCGAGGGTAAATCCATCCATTCAGATCAACAAACAATAAATCAAGAAAGGGTGATGTCATGGGTGTGAATCCTTCTTTATGAGATATTAAAGACAAAGATATAATATTACAAGGTGTATGTTCATAGGTTGGTTGTTGCTACTGTGAAAATCCTTATCTTTTTATAGTTCATAATGGGTTGCTAGATCCCTCTCTTGGTCAGTGAATATTATTCACTACTATCGAGATAAACGCCTATAGGGTCACACATAATATCATATTTGAGAATCTAGTCTATTCAGTTGAATATGAGTTTTGGACATGGTGGGCCCCACCACATGGGTCCCGGTTTTTTCTAATGAGATATGACCTCCAATGTAATAAATAAATTCATATTATTCAAGTTATGAATAATTGTCATTGAATTTATTTATTAATTTTATTTACAATTTTAAAGTAAATACATGAAAATATTAATTGAATGAATATTAGTTTAAATATTCAAGGATCATTTAATATTTGTGGGAATGAAGAGTCAAGTTAATGACTCAATTACTATCAAGTAATATATTTATTATTTTATAGAAAATTCATAATAATATTTAGGGCTCAGTACAGTAGTGATAACATGTCATTTATAGAGTGTTAATTATTCAGGGATCAGGTGGTAATTTCTGAGTATTTTATAAAGACCCTATAAATAGTGGAGAGTGATTTTAAAAGGACTATTCATTTCCTCTCTCCCTCTCCATCTTCTACAATATCCTAATTCCTATAGAGAGAGGCTTTGGATCTAGGATTATGGATTTAGATCCCTCTCATGCATCACAAGAAACAAGATGTGATAATCATCAGAGCATTGTAGATGTCATCAGATTTCCTCTCTAGCACCCTAATTTTGATGATCAGCACTCCCAATTTTTCTTAAAATATGTGTTGAAAATCTATAGGAATTCCAATTCATATTCTTAGAGAAATGTTCATTGTTGATGAGAATACATCGATAATGGATTCGGATTTAACCAAATATTTTTATGGCTTAATTTTTTTCTTAATATTCTTCACACGGTATCCTCAGATTAAACTAGGTACCAATTCACTAACTTTGACAACTTCATATCGATCATCGGTGGAAGATTTTAAAATCCCATTTTTGGGGCCTTCGCTACATGATCAGTACCTTCATGGGGAATGGTTTGTTCATTGAACTGATCTTTGGAACATAATAATGAGGGTTAGAATGATTAAACACTTTGTTTTTTGACATGGGTAGTGGATCGAGGCATTACTAGGGCACTCCGTCATGTTTTGGGAGCAACGGGCATAGAAAGATCACAGAAAATAGAACTGGATAGGGAACATGATTTTTCTGAAACCATACAAACCATTAGTGAAAACAGTGTGGCTGTAGTAGGTGAGAAAAAGTACCTCACATGGGCTTCATATGCTTTCCCAAACTATACACCTAGCCCACACAATTAGTCCCATGTAGGAAGTATTATTACACTATTCATCACATGATTAGTGAACGATTAGGGAAAAATGTGTGGTACAACCATGTAGGTATAGGGTTTCAAGTAGTGGGAGTCGCACGGTTTGTGCACGATTTGGCTATCCATGCAGCCAAATAATGCAGCCCTCTATTTGAGGGGAAAATGAACATTTTTTCTATTAATAAACATTTTAACCTATTTTATCCTGTATTTTTCTCATCTATCTAGTTGAGTCTATTATTCTTTCACCTTGGGTTTCTCCTCCTATATATTATAGGGAATATGATAACTCCTCTATCCATCATGGGAATTGAGCAACATTAGTCCCTATGGATTCCTCTCAGTAAGATCTTAATTCCATTTTATTCTTTCTCCATTTAGGGTGAACGTAAGTTTATTATATTTCTTCCAAATTGGATCAACAAAAGCCTTAATATTGGATGAGTAAAGAATAATAAGAATTAGGTAGCTGGTATATGGATTTTTACCTAGGTTTTCATTGAATTATAAATATTATCGTCTTACTGCACACCATCCTTTGTCATGCATTTCCTTAAAATTGTGTTCTTATTTTTAAATTCATATCCTCAAATTATATTAATCCAGTTGATCCTTTATTTAGTAATTAGAGGAATTCAAACTCAACCATGGACACCCCATGGGTGATAAGACATTAATTAGAACATTTTAATTAAATAAATCAATGCTCAAAATTCCTTCTAAGCATTGAGTATGGTTTTTAAATGGAATTTTCCTTTATAGGAAATTTCTCAATTGGTAATGATGCCTCCTAAGTACCATGTTGAACTTTCTATCTGTTCTTCCATGCTTGGTATCTTTATAAAATAATTATTATTAATGAATTGAGTTATGGTGTAACACCCCAAGCTTCCATGATACATTTTCCATTGAATAATGCAACAGCTTGCATTGTACGCAACTTTGAGATTCTAACACACTGCGACCAGTCAAAGAATCCGTTAGGAATAGTAATACCCATTTTATTAAATTTTATAAATTTTATATTTTAAAATGGACTTAATTTTTGGATTCAGAATATTGAAATTAGTTTACGGTGAAATTTTGGAACTTTTCCGATAACTTTCATATTTTTGATGAATAGTGAAAATTAATAAATTTTAATTGAAAACAACTTTTTTAATAAATATAATTTATAGTGTTATATTATACATATGAATGGTTTTGAAGTATAATTAGATAATATTTTTACCATTTAATCCAATGTTGGTCATTAAAAGTAATTTTACTTTGAAATTGGACATAAACAAGTGTCAATTTTTTGATAGTTTTTACATTTTAAAAAACCCTCTTTTGGTTAAGACAATGAGAATTAATTTAAAATTAATAAATAAAAATTCTATGTTTTGAATTTGGTAAAATAGAATTCATTTTTGAATTCAGAATATCAAAATTATCTTAGGATTATTTTTTTATTTTTCTGAAAAATTTTAATTTTTTATGAATAGTGAAAAACACTATGTTATTCGTTAAAACCGAATTTTTATATAAATAATTAATTATTTTATTTAAATTTATTTCACATAAATATTGATACATAATGCCTATATATGTTCAATGTAATTCATTGGAGTCATTTAGTAATAAGTTTAGATATATAAAATTTTATTGAACTTTTTACCGTCTTCTACCCATCTTCTATGAGCATTTGAAAATTCACATAAAACATAATTTTACCGCTTCTGTGAATTAAATTTCAAAAATCCAAGAGACACAATTGATATCAATAAGTAAAATGTGGTTCAATGAGATTAAAATAATTTTTGGTGAATATTAACTTTTTACTTTTATTTACCACGGTTAAAAGTAAATAGGGTAATTAAGGGTAAAAATGATATTATAATTACCCTAAAACATGTAATAATTCTATTGGATAAGTTTAATTCGACCAAAAATAACCTTAGGAATAAAATATGATCCTTTAGGTCCACTTGGATTAGATTAAGACATTTATTATTATATAATTTAAAGAATAGTCAAAATTGTTAAATTCAAGTTTTGATAACTAAAAGATTTCAAATATATGGTTATAGATAATATAAATTCTACTATAAATATTCATTAGCAAGATAAAAACCTTTCATAGAAAATGGAATTTTATTTATAATTTTCAGACATTAAATAAGTAAATTTATATATGACATAATGATGATGTAGTAATGACCTTATTAATGAAATATTATAATAATTGATGTTATAAATATCAAAATAAATATAATTTTAGACTTTTGATCAATTACACTAATTTTATAGGTTACCATGGAATGTTAGTATTGATTAAATGAATTTATTTAGAATTAATATAGTTTTTAGGACATTAACAAAAATCAATTAGTAAATAGTGTTAAAATTGACATAAAAGAGTTTTTAAAACAAATATTATATTATTAATTGATATAGTATTTATAAGAATCTAAGGATCATCCAAAAAACTTATATAATGATAGTTATATAATTAATGAACCACTTGGGGTTCTCTTGGTAGTTTATAGTAAGTTTAGTAACCATATTATATAAAAATACAAAGAGACATGTTAAATGTCAAACTATTTAACTAAGAGTTAAATCTAAATGATAAGGTTAATATGGTGACCTAAACCTGTATAAAACCTATTGGTTGAGAGGATTTAGACTCATACCCACCTTATCCTCGAAATAAATCAATTTGGAGCCATTATAAACCGAATATAAATTTATTATAAAATAATATTTTAAGTTTTTTCTAAGGTACCCCTCACCCATCTTATAAAAGGTCACTGCCCCTTCTCACAAATTCACACCGTCAAAGCCTTTTTTTCTCAGACAAACCCTGCCTAAATATCCTCCAAACTGTCCTTCCTTCCTCTTAGAGGCCTTACATTAGTCAGAAATCCATCCTAAGGAGCCCTTTTGATCAAATCAAAATGAATAACACGAAGAAGAGGTAAATATTTCATCACCACTTTTAAGTTCTTTTCTTCTTCCACTTCCTCTTTATTTGTTTTTTCCATTCTAAAATAATAACTCTAGTATATTCCATATATTTTGATGTTATTATAAAAATGGTACGACCATTTTCATTGTTCTATCCATCCTTTAAATGACAAAGTCACCATACATGCGTACTTACGGATTACCCTCTCCACGTCGTGGTGTAATTTGTTATTCAACACTATGTTATTTGGATGGATATAATGATGAGTAATATTTATATAAATAATGAAAATAACATGATAATTGCTATGTAAAATTAATAGTCCATCCAAATCCATACCTTCTAATCATTAAGGAAATGATATTTCCATCGTGCTTACGTACGTATTATCATCTCCACAACGCGATGAGATTCATTTCCACATTCACCATTTATCAATGATTATAAAAATATATATTATTAATAAGTATTTAATATATGACATAATAATGCTACTGGTATAGTGACCCATACTTTACATACATGTTTAATACTTCAAAATTAAATCATACTTATTATAACATATAACAAAACAATGAAAGGACCGTATAGGTATAGTGTCTTTATAAACTGGGAAACATAAACAACTGGTTCATAAAGCATCTACACTGTCTCCCATTTATTTCATCATATCTATAGTCCCTTTTTGGTATATCTTACTTAATACCCTTCTTCCTGACCTAGGGAAAGAAAACATACAAAAGGGTGAGCTCAAATGCTTAGCAAGGGTAAACAAAAGAAATATCAATTACATCAAATTCATAAGAACATAACATTTTGAAAATCTTACCTTGCAAAAGAGATCATAATTTCATAACATGGGATAAATCATGATAGTAAAATGTAATCCCAATAATCATAACTTAAAACATGAAACTTTGTGTCATACACACATAATCATAGAGAATCATTTCTTTTTAGTCAAGACTCATTGCCAAGACTATCTTAGTGGACAAAGTCCATTTCTGAACCGAGTTCATTCCTCGTTTCAGTCCTGTTTCACTGAATCGGTTTAACCTGTCATTCCAGCCATGTCTATCTCATTAGATATAAAATCTTTACCCAATGAATTGTAGGGAGATATAGGTCTCACCCATCTCATAATGATACCATTATTATGTGTGCCACAAAATCATAAATCATACATCATTGCATAACCCATGTAATAAAAATGGAAATCTTAAACATCGTGACATCATAAAACAATTCATATAAGATAAAAATATTTCCATCACAACATAATCAAATCAATGTAATAATAGGGGTAGAAACATAACCCTATATTATCTTATATGGAAAATAATTTTGATAAAACACTTGAACTCCATTCTTGAGGAAAATATCCTTTCTACTTCAAAAACATTTTCTGTTCTTAACATGTCATATAATTTTGAACTAAAAGAAGTTGATTAAAAATAAACTGGAAAACTTGTAAAGGAATCTTCTTGAAAATAATGTTTTAAAAATCCATTCATTCCGTATAAGTTAAAAAAACATTCTTCTCGTACTTTTGTTGGAAAAGTCAAAAAGTACCTCGTACGAAAAACGACAAAAGATTCCTTTCATATCTTCTACTAAAAACTCACCGAAGGGTAAAATTGGACATAAACTATTGTAGAATTATATAAATATTACATATTGAGGAAACAAGTATGTTGATGATAAATATTCCCTAGTAAATTATGAAGTATAAACAATCTCGGATAAAAAATGAGATTGCGAGATTTTCCCTTACCATAGGTTTGGTTTGCTTCGTAAGTGTCCCAAACTCCTATATAATGAATTAAATAATGTTATTGACTTATTCCAGATTCATAATTATTGTTATTATATCATATATGGTCATATTCTTAGCTTATTATTAGTAATAGTTCATTGCTACTTGTTATTCGGGTGTTTATTACTTTTTGTTCTTATGCGTGTTTTGTCGAATAAATTCTTGTTCTTATCTTTAGGTTATAGATACATCATTTAAAGAATGGTATTAGTGTACTATATATCATATTTATTCATTCAATTCATTTATATAATCATTATGAAATGAAAATCATGTAGAACGAATCGCATCACATCGTGGATACGGTATTCCGTACGTACGCACGAGCGATGATATCATTCTCATGATCATGAAATTGTATTGGAGTGTATGTATAATATTTCAGAATCAATAACACTTTACAATAATCATATATAGTTATTTATTTTCACCATTATACCCATCCAAGTAAGGTGGTGATGGAAAATATATTACACCACGGCGTGGAGACAGTATTCCGTACGTACGCACGCGCGGTGATTTCATTTTCCATAGGATGGATAGATGGTGAAATAGGGTTGTTTCATAATTATAATAACATATCAGTATATTAGTGATACTTATGTTATTAATTCATAATGAAACAACTAATTAATAAGAAGTGGAAGAAGAAATAAAGTTGAAAGAATCGGTAATGGACATTACCTCTTCTTTGAAGCGCCTCTTTGAGACCTCCTCTTAGGGAACTAAAATTTGTCTTTGAAGAAGACCAGGACCTCTAGTATGTTTTTAGGGAAGTGGGGAAGTGAAATGGGAAGGTATTGGCCGAGATTGAAGGCTCAAATTGGTGTGAGGAGGAGAGGGAGGAGGTTCTCTTTTATAAGGGAGGAGAGAGGCACCTTTGGAAATATAAGAAATATTAGTGTATATTAAATCCCAACCCCACTTAAAAACTTCCAAAATGACTCATATCTGAATATTAGATGAGATAGGGTTGTAATATTATCAAAAAATAAAAAATTTAGACATGTTAGGAATTTATTTTAAACATTATCAACTTGATTTATCCTTATTTATCAATTTAATTTTATTTGTGGTAATAATATTCTAAATTTTAAATTGTTATAAATAATTACATATGTGTTGTGAATTTTCCATAATTTGACACTTTATTACATTTTCTACCATATAAATTTTAATTTATAATTTTTAAAAAATTTTGTGATTTTTAATCGATTTTATAATAAGTTATTTTATAAAATAACAATAGTGTCAATTTTGACACTATTCATTTATTTGAATTTAAATAAAATATATACAGAAGATATATTCAAACTAAAAGCCTTAATGTATTATTAAAATGTCATAGGTATCTAGAAAATTAGTGGATCAGATTAAATAGTTCATATAATATTTATTTTAATATTTTTAAAACCATTTATTTGATATTTTAATTAATAAAATAATTTAAACATCACTATTGTGTCATAATTAATGTTAATTATTTAATCCCTAAAAATTTTAAATAAATTCCTACGACGTAGATAATTGTATTATCTTTCTGGAGACTATTCATATTTGATGATACATTAAGATTATCACTATATTAAAATTATTATACATATAAGATTTATGAAAGTGACATGTTGTCACATTCTTTGGTTTTAATAATAATTAAATTATTTTCATGGAAAAAAGTCTATTAAATGAATCTAATCTGACCATTAGGTGATATGGGTCAACTTTTAGTCATCCAATAGTATTTTGGCAGGTGTTAGGGTAATTTTATAATCTTATACTTACCCTTAATTAAATGATTTACCTTTAACTAAGGTAAATAAAATTTACCGTAGTTACTATTCATAATGCCCAAAAATAAAAAGTAGGCTATTAACATAATTTTGACCCACTGATTCCGAATATGGATTCCATTTTTCAAAATTCAATACATATAAGTTGCAGTAATTAATTTAAAATAAATCCCGTTGTTAAGAAAACGGGTTTTAGAAGTTAAAACATTGCCAAAGATTGAAATGTTTTACCTATGAATTCAATGTGAAATTAATGCTAATTACATACATTATATTAAATGGTAAAAATATATTCTATTTATACTTTAAAACCATTAAATATTATAATTTAACCATATAAATTATCTCATGAAAAAAGTTGTTTTTAATTAAAAATTAGCATATTTTTACTATTCATCAAAATATGAAAGTTATCAGAAAAATATCAAAAATTTATCCAAAGTAAATTTTTATACCCTGATTCAAAATAATAATTTTATTTTTTCAAATTGAACTTATAAACAGTTCAAAAGATAGATTTAATGTGGGTGCACCATCAAAAGGCGGCAAAACAGGATTTTTTGAAAAATACTTATTTTACCCGAAATATTTATTTTGTTCTCTTACCATGTTCTAGAAAATGTGTAAGATGAATAATAAAATTAAAAATGTAGTTAATACTATTCAAAATGGATAGTTCATAATAATATATCATTGTTTAGTGAAACTCGGTATTGCTTACTACACACGCTATCGAGGAAGGTCACGATTGCGTGTAATGCAAGCCAAGTACGTATTGTGCGTTGTGAAAGATTCCTTTGGTGTTTCATATAACATAAGACATAAAAAAATTCTCATAAAATCTCAGGGTGTTACATTCTACCCCCCTTAAAAAGAATTTTGCCCTCTAAATTCGTCACTTCATTACAAATAGATGAGGATACATCTCCCTCATCATATCCTCAAGTTCCCATGTAGCTTCTTCTAATTGGTGGTTCCTCTATAAAACTTTCACCAGGCGAGTGGTCTTGTTCCGTAGGAATTTTTCGCTATGATCCAGAATCTCTATCGGTTGTTCTTCATAAGAAATATCTATCTCCACCAGTATAACTTCTGAGCTGAGTACATGTGAAGGATTAGGTATGTACTTTCTCAGGATAGATACATGGAACACATCGTGAACTTGAGAGAGATTCGTTGGAAGCGCCAATCGGTAAGCTACCTTCCCAACACGATCTAGAATTTCAAAAGGACCGATATATCTAGGGCTCAACTTTCCCTTATTTCCAAATCTCATGACCCTCTTCCAGGGAGATATTCGTAAGAACACTTTATCACCCACTTCAAACTCTAGGTCTTTTCTTCGGTTGTCGGCATAACTTTTCTGTCAACTCTGAGCTGCTCTTATGTGTTGTTGAATAGATCTGACCTTTTCTTCCATTTCATCAATGAGATCAGGTCCTAATAGCTTTCTTTCTGCAACTTCATCCCAGCAAGTTGGAGTCCTTTATTTCTTTTCATAGAGAGCTTCATAAGGATCCATATGAATACTTGAGTGAAAGATATTATTATAAGATAATTCCACCAAAGGTAGGTATTGATCCCAACAACCTTTGAAATCTATAGAGAAAGATCTCAACATATCTTCTAGAGTTTGAATTGACCTCTCAGACTGACCTTCTGTCTGAGGATGATAAGCAGTGCTGAAACTCAACTCTGTATCCAGAGTATGCTGAAGACTTCTCCAGAACTTTGAGGTAAACCTCGGATCCCGATCAGATATAATAGAAAGTGGTACTCCATGCAATCTTACCACTTCTTTTACATATATCCTGGCAATCTGATCTAGAGATAAATCCTCTCTAATAGCAATGAAGTGTGCAGACTTTGTAAGACGATCAACTATGACCCAGATAGCATTATTTCCTTTGGCTGTTTTAGGAAGTCCAGTGACAAAGTCCATAGTAATGTTTTCCCATTTCCATTCTGGTATGGGTAATGGTTGTAACATCCCCTTAGACTTCTGTCTCTCATATTTAACATGCTGATAATCCATGCATCCAGAGACATATTCAGCAACATCTCTTTTTATGCCATCCCACCAGAAGTACTCTTTCAGGTCCCTATACATCTTTGTGCTTCCAGAATGAATAGAGAATGAAGAACTATGAGCCTCATCCAGTATCTCCTTCTTTAATTCGGGGATGGGAGGAACAAAAACCCGATTCCTGAACGTTATTTTCCCATCACAATCAAGGTTGAATTCAGGAACATTTCTCACCTTATTTTGTAACTCTACATCTTCTTTTTGTGCCTCTTTAATCTTCACATGTATAGATGGTTGAACATTCATTTCAGAAAGATAAGATTTCTCCCCTTCCATTAAAATTCCAAGATTCATCCTTTGTAAATCCATAAATATTGGATCTTTTGTGATCCTCATCATAGATAAGCTATCATGGTCTTGTCGACTTAATGCGTCTGCTACCTTGTTTTCTTTCCCAGTGTGGTAATGAATTAAGCAGTCGTAATCCTTAATCAGCTCCAACCATCTTCTTTGACGCATATTCAGCTCCTTTTGTGTGAAAATATACTTTAAACTTTTATGAATAGTATAAATATCACACCTTTCACCATAAAGGTAATGCCTCCAAATCTTTAATGCAAAGATTACTGCAGCTAACTCCAAATCATGAGTTGGGTAATTTTTCTCATGTATTTTCAACTATTGTGAGGCATAATATATCACCATATCATTTTGCATGAGGACACATCTCAGTCCCTTCTTGGATGCATCACTATAGATCACAAGCCTTTCTCCACTGCAAGGTAGTGTGAGCACAAGTGCACTGGCTAACCTTCTTTTTAGCTCTTTGAAATTTTCTTCACATTCCTCCGTCCAAAAAAACTTAACTCCTTTTCGAGTCAACTTGGTGAGTGGGTTAGATAACCTTGAAAAATCCTTCACCAAACGTCGGTAATATCCAGCCAAACCAAGAAAACGTCGGATCTCAGTTACTGTTGTTGGTCTTGACCATCTTTCATTAACCTCTGTTTTTGTTGGATCCATAGATATCCCCTCTTCTGAGATTATGTGACCCAAAAATGCAACTTTTTGAAGCCAAAATTCACACTTGGTAAATTTTTCATAAAGATTCTCCTTTCTTAGGGTCTTTAATACAATTCTCAAGTGATCTTCATGTTCTTCTTTGCTCTTTGAATAGACAAGTATATCATCTATAAAGACTACCACAAACTGATCAATATAGAATCTAAAGACTCTATTCATCATATCTAGGAAGATAGCAGGGGCATTAGTAAGACCAAATGGCATCACTATAAATTCATAGTGTCCATACCTTGTACGGAAAGCCGTCTTTGGTATATCCTCTCTTTTGACCCTTAATTGATGATACCCTGAACGAATATCAATCTTGGAAAAGTATTGAGCTCCATGTAGTTGGTCAAATAGGTCATTAATGCATGGGAGATGATATTTGTTCTTGATAGTGATCTTGTTAATTTCTCAATAATCAATGCAGAGTCTCATTGATCCATATTTCTTCTTAACAAATAGAACAGGTGCTCCCCAAGGTGACGCACTAGGTCGTATGAATCCTTTATCAAGATTCTCTTGGAGTTGCTTCTTAAATTCCTTCAACTCAATTGGGGCCATTCTATAAGGTGTCTTTGAAATAGGCAAATCACCTAGTACGAGTTCTATTGAAAACTCAACTTCACGATTTGGTGGAAGACCTGGTAATTCCTCTGGAAAGACATCATCAAATTCCCGTACAATGGGCATATTATTAATCATGAGTTTCTCTCCAACCATTTGAGATAAGTAACCTTCATTTAGTGGAATCAAGACACATAAGATAGAAGAAATTTCCACTTGAAGGTTATGTTCATCCTTGCATCGATAGATGATCATAGATTGATCTGGAATATGAAATGTGACTTCCCTTCTTTGGCAATTGATATGAGCTACATATAAATAAATCAAATCCATGCCAAGAATCACATCAAATTACACTATAGGAAGGATCACAAGATTTGCAGGAAGCACTTTCCCACAAACTTCAATCGGAGAAGAACTGTAAACTTTTGATGTGACTGTTGTGCCATTAGGAGTTGTCACAGCCAACTCAAAATCTAATTGTTGAGGTAATACGGTGATACCCTTAGAAAATTCTTCAGAAATAAAAGAGTGGGTTGATCCAGAATCAAATAAAACATTTGCTACTTTAGAGTGGATAGTAAGTGTACCTCTCACCACTTCGTTGTCGTACTCCACATCGCCGATAGTAATTGCATGTGACTTTCCTTTGCCTTTGGCCTTAAAAGTTTGTTGACGTCGATCATCATCATCAACCCCTGGATTTGGGTATTTATTGGAATAATGCCCCATCTCCTTGCACTTGAATCATTGAAGTGTAGTAGGTTTATTCTGTGTATCCCTTCCTTTGTTTGCATCATTAGACATCTTCTTCCCATTATTTCGACATTCAGTTGCCCGATGACATTCGTTTCCACACTTATAACATTTGTTTGTCCACTTAAGACAATTTCCTCCATGTTTCTTTTCATACTTTGAGCATAAGGGAAAACTCATCTTCTTTTCAATGTGGTTTTTAGATTTTCCTTTGAATTCCATTTTCCTCTTCTTATCAAACCCATGTGACTGATGGGTTACACCAATCTCCATCTCAACCTTGAGAGAACATAGAATAATTTCCTCGTAGTTATTAAAGTCCCTTATGGCTAACGCCCTTTGAAGACATGGTTTTAAGCCACTAAAGAATCGATCGATCTTACTCTCAGGTTAGATAATAATTCCGGAAGTGTACCTTGAAAGTCTTGTAAAATTTACTTCTTAGGTACCAACAGATTCATCATCCTTTTGCTTCAGTTCAAGAAACTACTTCTCCATATTTGTTTGAATAATACGAGGGAAATACTTATTGAAAAATAAGTTCTTGAACTCGTCCCATTCCATGGACTCAATTTCATCCCTTTGCCTCGTATTCTTAATAAGATTCCACCATTGATCAGCATCACCTTCCAAACGATACACTACTAAGATGACTTTATCATGTTCAGAACATTGAAGAACTGAAAATATCTTTTCAGTGGTACTGATCCATTGTTCAGCCACTAATGGATCAGAAGACCCGCTGAATGAAGGTGGACGCTGCCTCATGAAGGATTCAACAGAATGTTGCTCCTTCCATTGCTCATTTGGAAGTCCTGCATGATTCATATCTTAAGAAATTTATATGAGCATGGCTACAAGATTTTGCATTCCAGCTCCCATAACGTTTGGTTTCTCAGGGGGACAATCATTTCATTGCCCGTCGCATTCCGCATTAACACGGTTTCTTCGGGTTCCATCCATTGACTAAAACCAAGAAGAATAGTGTGAGAAACACTAATTATAATAGGAAAACCACATAATCAAGAATAAAATTTCACACTTAAGGTCTTATCATAGGTTGTTCAGGGCCATTTCTAAAACACTAAGATTGTGTTCTATGCTTAGACATATCCTTAGGTTTCTTACTAAGGCTTTCACATCCTAGTTTCCAAAGGTTGACTATACCTTTCCTCTGATACCAACTATAGCGACCCATACTTCACATAAATGGTTAATATGACAAAATTGAATCATACTTATTACAACATATAACAAAACCATGAAAGGACTGTATAGGTATAGTGTCTTTAGAAACTTGGAAACATAAAAAACTGGTTCATAAAGCATCTACACTATCTCCCATTTATTTCATCATATCTATAGTCCCTTTTTTGCATATCTTACTTAATACCCTTCTTCCTAACCTGGGGAAAGAAAACATACAAAAGGGTGAGCTCAAATTCTCAGTAAGGGTAAACAAAATAAATATCAATTAAATCAAATTCATAAGAACATAACATTTTGAAAATCTTACCATGAAAAAGAGATCATAATTTCATAACATGGGATAAATCATGGTAGTGAAATGTAATCCCAATAATCATAACTTAAAACATGAAACTTTGTGGAATACACACATAATCATAGAGAATCATTTCTTATTAGTCAAGAATCATTTCCAAGACTATCTTAGTGGATAAAGTCCATTTTTGAACCGAGTTCACTCCTCATTTCAGTCCAGTTTCACTGAACTAGTTTAACCTGTCGTCCAGCCATGTCTATGTCAGGAGATATAAAATCTTTACCCAATGCATTGGAGGTAGATATAAGTCCCACCCATCTCATAATTATACCATTCTTATGTGTGCCTCAAAATCATAAATCATACATCATTGAATAACCCATGTAATAAAAATGGGAATCTTAAACATGGTGACCTCATAAAATAATTCATATAAGATAAAAATATTTCCATCACAATATAATAAAATCAAGGTAATAATAGGGATAGAAACAGAACCCTATATTATCTTATATGGAAAATAATTTTGATAAAACACTTAAACTCCATTCTTGAGGAAAATATCCTTTCTACTTCAAAAACATTTTCCTTTCTTAACTTGTCATATAATTTTGAACTAAAAGAAGTTGATTAAAAATAAACTTTAAAACTTGTAAAGGAATATTCTAGGAAATAATGTTTTAAAAATTCATTCATGCCGTATAAGTTAAAAAACATTCTTCTCATACTTTTGTCGGAAAAGTCAAAAAGTACCTCGTACGAAAAACGACAAAAGATTCATTTCATATATTTTACTAAAAACTCACCGAAGGGTAAAATTGGACATAAAATATTGTAGAATGATATAAATATTACATATTGAGGAAACATGTATGTGGATGATAAGTATTCCCCAGTAAATTCTGAAGTATAAACTATCTCGGATAAAAATAAGATTGGAAGATTTTCTCTTACCTTAGGTCTGATTTGCTTTGTAAGTGTCCCAACCTCCTATATAATGATTTAAATAATTTTATTGACTTATTCCAGAATAATAAATACTGTTATGATATCATATATGGTCATATTATTATCTTCTTATTAGTAACATTTCATTACTACTTGTTATTTGGGTGGTTATTACTTTTTGTTCTTATGCGTATTTTGTCGAATAAATTTTTATTCTTATCCTTAGGTTATAGATACCTCATTTAATGAATGGTATTAGTGTATTATATATCATATTTATTTATTCAATTCATTTATATAATCATTATTCAATGAAGATCATGTAGAACAAATCGCATCACATCGTGGAGATGGTATTCCGTACGTACGCACGAGCGATGATATCATTCCCATGACCGTGGAATTGTTTTGGAGTGTATGTATACTATTTCACAATCAATACCACTTTACAATAATCATATATTGTTATTTATTTGCACCATTATACCCATACATGTAAGGTGGTGATGGAAAATAGATTACACCACGGCGTGGATATAGTATTCTGTATGTACGCACGCGCGGTGATTTCGTATTCCGTAGGATGGATAGATGGTGAAATAGGGTTGTTTCATACTTATAATAACATATCATTATATGATTGATAATTATGTTATTAATTCATAATGAAACAACTAAGGAATAAGAAGTGGAAGAAGAAAAAAAGTTGAAAGAATCGGTAACGAACATTACCTCTTCTTTGAAGCGCCTCTTTGAGACCTCCTCTTAGGGCACTACAATTGGTCTTTGAAGAAGACCAGGACCTCTAGGATGTTTCTAGGGAAGTGGTAAAGTGAAATGGGCAGAGATTGGCCGATATGGAAGGCTCAAATTGGTGTGAGGAGGAGAGGGAGGAGGTTCCCTTTTATAAGGGAGGAGAGGGGCACCTTTGGAAATATAAGAAATATTAGTTTATATTAAATCCAAACCCCACTTAAAAACTTCCAAAATGACTCATATCCAAATATTAGATGAGATAGGGTTTTAATCTCATCAACCAATAAAATTTAGACATGTTAGGAATTTATTTTAAACATTATCAACTTGATTTATCCTTACTTGTCAATTTAATTTTATTTGTGGTAATAATATTCTAAATTTTAAATTATTATAAATAATTACATATGTGTTATTAATTTTACATAATTTGACACTTTATGAAATTGTAAACCATATAAACTTTAATTTATAACTTTTAAATATTTTTTTGATTTTTAAACAATTTTATAATATGTTATTTTTATAAAATAACAATAGTGTCAATTTTGACACTATTCATTTATTTGAATTTAAATAAATTATATATAGAAGATATGTTCGAAATAAAAGATTTAATAGATTCATAAAATGTCATATGTATCTATAAAATTAGTGGAGCATATTAAATAGTTCATATAATATTTATTTTAGTATTTTTAAAAAAAGTTATTTGATATTTTAATTAATAAAATAATTTCAACATCACTATTGTGTCATAATTAATGATAATTATTTAATCCCTAAAAATTCTAAATAAATTATTAAAATGTAGAGAATTGTATTATCTTTCTGTAGACTATTCATGTTCGATGTTTTATTAAGTTTATCACTAAATTAAAATTATTATACTTATAATATTTAAGAAAGTGACATGTTGTTACATTCTTTGGTTTTAATAATAATTAAATTATTTTCATGGAAAAAAGTCCATTAAATGAATCTAATCTGACCCTTAGGTGATATGGGTCGACTTTTAGTCATCCAATAGGATTTTCGCAGGTATTAGGGAAATTTTATAATCTTATATTTACACTTAATTAACCGATTTACCTTTAACTATGGTAAATAAAATTTACCGTAGTTACTATTCATAATGCCCAAAAATAAAAAGTATCCTATTAACATAATTTGGACCCACTGATTCCGAATATGGAATCCATTTTACAAAATTCAAAACATATAACTTGCAGTAATTAATTTAAAATAAATATCGTTGTTAAGAAAACGGGTTTTTAAGTTAAAACATTGCCAAAGATTGAAATGTTTTTACCTATGAATTCAATGTAAAATTAATGCTAATGACATACATTATATTTAATGGTAAAAATATATTCTATTTATACTTTAAAACCATTCAATATTATAATTTAACCATATAAATTATCTCAATGAAAAATTTTGTTTTTAATTAAAAATTAGCGTATTTTTACTCTTCATCAAAATATGAAAGTTATCAGAAAAATATCAAAAATTTATCCAAAGTAAATTTTCATAACCTGATTAAAAAGAAGAATTTTATTTTTTAAAATTGACCTTATAAACATGTCAAAAACTAGATTTAATGTGGGTGCGCCATCAAAAGGTGGCAAGACTACATTTTTTGAAAAATACTTATTTTACCTGAAAATTTTATTTTATTCTCTTTCCATGTTCTAGAAAATGTGTAAGATGAATAATAAAATTCAAAATTTAGTTAATACTATTCATAATGGCCCGTTCATTATAATATATCGTTGTTTAGTGAAACCTGTTATTGCGTACTACACACGCTATCGAGGAAGGTTGTGATTGCGTGTAATGCAAGCCAAGTCTATATTGTGTTCTGTGAAATATTCCTTTGGTGTTGCATATAACATAAGACATAAAAAAATTCTCATAAAATCTCAGAGTGTTACAACTGGAGATATATATATATATATATATATATATAGTTACATATATCTTATTTTCTTACTTTTGTTCAATATGATATGAAAACAGAAACAATGTTTATGCGTACGTACGGCCTACCGTCTCCATAAACGGTGTTTTCCATTTCATATATCTATCTATTATAAATATTTATATTCTAAATAGATATGATATATAAATCAAGGTTTATATTGTAGAATTATTTAAATCATGATCTAAATGATACGATCAAGAATAACAAGTTAAAACTCATAAGATAAAGAAAGCGATTATTACCTGAAAAGTTAATTTAACATTAAATCATTATTAAATGGATAATATAAAGTCATAAATGAATCATGTATAATATAATAAATATTAATATGGTAATGGTATAATTTAATAACATACAATGGTCATTATACAGAAGTTTAAATGTACCCTCGACCAAAGGAAAGTGCAAAGTAAGGGTAATTCCCTCAATCTCATTATTATCTGAGATTGTTCAGGTGTAAGTATTTTCTAGGACATACTTAACATTGATATCGAAATTTCATAAAAATGTTTTCAAAAGGAATATTTTAAGGTTTTATGGGAGGGTCTATTTAACTAGATCATCATTTTAAATGTTTTAAAGATCTATCTTTCTAAACCCTATTAATTAATGTCCATGTTTTCAAAATGATTTTAAGGATTTATTTATATGGACATGAATGTTTTGAAATGATAATTCTTTTCAAAAGTTTCAAAGTGGTATGGGACACTTTGATTTAAAAATCTATTTTAAATTAATTCCTTTATAAATTTTGGTACTTCTAGACAATTTCATGAAAAAGGGGTATTTCTCTCAAAGAATTTTACTGATCATTTTTATCTATGTCAACATCCGTTGATGGATTTTAAACTTGTATGAAGTTGATTTATTAAAGATAAAATCTTCCATATTGTATTGAATGTTTTGTGATATGTTTGACTATGGATGTGATATTTTTATACCATTCATCGTTTATGGTTAAAGTATTGACATCTCGTATGCTAGTTTTAATACGAATGTTTATGTTATGTTTCAACCTTTTCATATGAGGAATGCATTGGACTTAGTAAGTGACGGGTGGATCCCGCTATAGCTCCTCGATGCATCGGTAGGTCTCATTAGACAAACTAGTATCTTTGAAAAAGACCTTGGCAAAAAAATTATTTGTATTCTTTGCATGAGGCCTTGACTATGTGGTTTTGATGTCTGGAAGTATGAATTCCCTCAGTGTGAAATTAGTTATTACATGTGACTATTCGACTAGTAGAATATACATGTTTCATGTTTATATGGTAATGATTGATTTATTTTTACTATATTATGTTCAAGTTTATGTTTAAAAGGCTGTTGTTTTTATTGCACATCTTTCCTTAAAAGTTTATAGGATCCGGTAAATTATTTACCCTTACTAAGAATCTGAGCTCACCCCTTTCTTATGTTTTATTTTCCAAGGATTTCCAAGAAGTGTATTATTATTGTTATTCAGGGTTAAGCTAAAGGTAACAATGGAGTTATCAAAGGATTATTTATGTTGTGTTATATGTTAAAATGTGTAATGTAACATTCATGTATGTAATCTATTTTCCAAGACTGCTAAACTGATCGGTCCTTTAAGACTTGATTCCTTGTAATCATACCAATGTATTAAAATAATGCACTGACTCAGGGTAACTAGGGTCCGGGCATTATAGTTGGTATCATAGGAAGTTTAGTACAAAACTTTGAAACTATATTTAGATAAAGATATATTAGAGAACATTACCCTAAGATAGACATTGAGGGTTAGTATAGAATAACTTCCTAGAATTTTGGTAATGTAGAGATTTTGTGAATTTTCCAAGCAATACATCTCTATCTGGATACGATCAGGTAGAGGCGGCTCTCGCACAGATTTACCTAGGGGTAAAACCCAAAAACACCGCTTTGAGCTAGACTCGAATGGGAACAGGTGCACAAATATGATCCTTGCTGCACTCTTGGTTACGGCACTCCCAGGGGATATGCTTAGGATAATTCTCCTTTTATTTACAAACCATTATGAAGTGTTTATAAGTATATATATCCCCAAAGAAAACATTTTTATGATTATGGATTACATCCATAAACATTTCAATTTATGTTAAGTTCTTTAAAAGTTTGGAATTATGAATTTTGATTCATAAACTGACTTAGTGTATGCCATTGTTTAGAAATGGCACCCAGTAGAATGAATGAGAACTCTAGCAATACACATGATCAAAAGATTAATAATGGTCATATATTTCATGGTATTATTCCAATATTTAGAAGGGAAATAGTATCCCACGTATTATCATCATATGAAGAAATAGTATCATGTGTTAATAAGATAAGTAAATAATTCTCTGAGTCCTATGGCTTTGAAGGGAAGCAAGAGAAGCAAAGGATGGAAGAGAGAAAGATGGATAATGGGAAGAGGGGAATGAAGGATTTTCCCATATGTGATAACTGTGGGAAGAAACACCCTGGAACATTCCTGAATGGAATGGGAGTTTATTATAAGTGTGGAGAAAACATACACCAAGTATGTGTCTGCAAGGGTAAGAAAAAGGTTTCAAATGTACAATTCTTCATCTGCAAGGAGTTGGGACACTATGCGAATCATTGTCTCGGTCATCAGAGTATACTGAAATGATGCTATTAGATAATAATCAAGTTATGATACTACCACAGATGAAGGGGAATGATTAGTGTTCTTATGTTGTTATTAAAGAATTATTTTATTTCAGTGTTGTATCGATGATGTACTAGTTATATGAATTATGGAAATAAATAAGGATTGTACTAAAAAACTATTTCATTGAGGATTTGAGATTATATGGTACTATGAAAAGTTTCTCAACAGAAAGTTAAACTTTTTGGAGAATACATGGTTGGATGAATGATAAAACTTAATATGGTCATGATACTGAGATAGTAATCTTGGAATTAGAGATGGTTGATTTGTATAAATTATATTCGATATTCTTGACTACTTTGAAACTAATTAATTGTTTTTTATTCCATTTTTGTTGGAGTATAAAACATTTTTGGATATAATAATTATATATAGTTTTCTATAAGGAATAAGGGATCATGATTCTAATCAATAAGGTTTTATTGTAATTCAGGATATTACCGTGTTTTAAAAAATACATGATGAAGGTATTCACATGTTATTACGTGGCAAAAAGGATCATTATTATGTTTACATTCCTTATAAATTTTGGACTATGAGTTTGGATAGAAGTATTTTGGATAATTCTAAAGGTTAGAATCGATTAAGTTTTAAATTGGATACTATTGTTAAGGTTAAATAATTTCTTGAGATTATTTTTGTATTATCATAAAAAGGACATCCCAGAGGTTGGGCGACAACTCGTCGTGTCCGGCAAGGCTGAGAGACTTGAACTCGCAACCGATGGGCGAAAAGGGTGCATCACCTACTGGTGGGCCACATGATTTTCTAGTTTGTATAATGTAGTTCTTTTATAAAATAGTCTGACAAATGAATATAAATTCATTTTTTTTAAACCCTATAAGATTAGGATAAATAGAATATTTTATGAATTATATTATCTTTTGGAGTGAAAGATGAGTTGGTGGTAGAAATGTATTAAAGGATGGATCTATACTTAAAAAGTAAGTATATCTTTTTATTTTATTAATCCATCTCATAAATAAATTCTTCATATTTATGAAAAGAAACTTAAAACAAAAACATTGGTTTTTTAGTTTTCTTATAGGGGAATCAAATACTGTTTAACCCATCACAAGTTTATGGTTTTCAGATCGTTTACTTTCTCATAATAATATTCTCTATAACTCTCCATCAGAACATGATGGTTAGTTTTCTCTTTCGTATCCATGTTTTCCTACATGTAACCATAGTATGTGTTATTTCTGGTAACCCTCATTCTTACCTTTTTGTATTTTAAAATAGAGCCCTGTTAATCCATTTTTCAATGTGGGATATCAAATAAGATATTTTGAAATGTCAATCCACTAGTTTTCAATCCCAAGTTTAAATTGCGGGGACGAAATTTATTGAAGGGGGAAGAATGTAACACCCCAATCTTCCACGATATGTTTCCCATTGAATAATTCAATTGCTTTCATTGTACATAGCTTCGAAACTCTAACACACTACGACCAATCAAAGTAGCTGTTATGAATAGTAATACCCACTTTTTAAAATTTTATAAATTTTTTCATTCAAAATGGAATTTATTTTTGGATTCAGAATATCTAAATTAGTTTATGATGAATTTTTGGCACTTTTCTGATAACTTTCATATTTTTTATGAATAGTGAAAAATAATAAATTTTAATTGAGAACAACTTTTGTAATCAAAATAATTTATAGTGTTAAATTGTAAATTTGAATAATTTTGATGTATAATTAGATTATATTTTTACTATTTAATCCAATTTTGGTCATTGGATGTAATTTCACTTTGAAATTGGACATAAACAAGGGTCAATCTTTTGATAGTTTTTACTCTTATAAAACCTGCTTTTGGGTTTTGACAATGAGAATTAATTTTAAATTCATAAATGCAACTTATATGTTTTCAATTTGGTAAAATAGAATTTATTTTTGAATTCATAATATCAAAATTATCTTAGGATGAATTTTTTGTATTTTTATGAAAACATTCAATTTTTGATGAATAGTTAAAAACACTACGTTATTTTTTAAAACGAATTTTTATTTAAATAATTATTTAATTTATTTAAATTTAATTTAGGTAAAAATAGATATGTAATACCTATATATATTCAATATAATTCATTGGATTCATTTTATAATAAGTTTATATATATATAATTTTATTGAACCTTTTACCGTCTTTTACCCACCTTCTAGGAGCATTTGAAAATTCACATAAAACATAATTTTACCGCTTCTGTGTATTGAATTTCAAAAATATGAGACACATGGTTGATATCAGTAAGTAAAATTTGGTTCAATGAGATGAAAATAATTTTTTTCGAATAGTAAATTTTAACTTTTATTTACCACGGTTAAAAGTAAAGATGGTAATTAAGGGTAAAATGATATTTTAATTACCCTAACACATGTCCTAATTCTATTGTATAAGTTTAATTCGACCAAAAAAACCATAGGGATAAAATATGATCCTTTAGGTCTACTTGGACTATATTAAGACATTTATTATTATTTAATTTAAAGAAGAGTTAAAAGTGTTAAATTCAAGTTTTCATAACTAAAAATTTTTTCCTATAGGGTTATACATAATATAAATGAGACTATAAATATTAATTATAAAGATAAAAATATTTCCAACATAATTGAATTTTATTTATAATTTTTATACATTAAATAATTAAATTTATATAATACACAATAATGATGAAGTAATTACCTTATTAATGAAAGATTAAAATAATTGATATTATAAATATCCAAATAAATATAATTTGAGACTTTTGATGAATTAAAATAATTGTATAGGTTAATATGAAATGTTAGGATTTATTATATGAATTTATTTCTAATTAATAAACTTTTTAGGACTTTAAAAAAAATCAATTATTAAAAAAATTCAAAATAGACATTAAAGAGTTTTTATAACATATATTATATTATTAATTGATATAGTATTCATAAAAATATAAGGTTCGTCCAAAGGACTTATATAATGATATTTATATCATTAATTAACCACTTGGGGTTCTCTTGGAATTTTATAGTAAGTTTATTAACCATATAATATAAAAATTCAATGAGACAAGGTAAATGTCAAACTATTTAACTAAGAGTTAAATCTAAATGATAAGGTTAATATGGTGACCTAAACCTCTCTAAAACTTATTCATTGAGAGGATTTGGACCCATACCCATCTTATCCTAGAAATAAATCAATTTTTAGCCATTATAAACTGAATATAATTTTTTTAGAAAATAATATTTTAAGTTTTTCCTAAGGTACCCTTCACCCCTCTTACAAAAGGGAACTTCCCCTTCTCTCAAATTCTCACCTTAAAAGCATTTTGTATCATCCAAACCCTGCCCAAATATCCTCCAAACTATATTCCATTCATCCTATAGTCCTACCTTTAGTTATAGAGCCAACCTAAGGATCCCTTTTGATCAAATCAAAAGGAAGAACCTGAAGAAGAGGTAAATATTTCATCACCTCTTTCAAGTTCTTTTCTTCTTCCACTTCCTATTTCTTTATTGTTTCCATTATAAAATAATAACTCCATTATATAATATATACTATGATGCTATTATAAAAATTATACAACCATATTCATTGTTCTATCCATCCTTTAAAGGACAACACCATACATGCGTACGTACGGAATACCGCCTCTACAACGTGGTGTAATTTGTTATTCAACACTATGTTACTTGGATGGATATAATGATGAGTAATATGTATATAAATAATGAAAATAAAATGATAATGTCTCTTTAAAATTAATATACCATCCAATTACAGACATTTTAATCATTAAGGAAATGATATTGTCACTCATGCGTACGTATGGATTACCATCTCCACGACGCGATGAGATTCACTTCCACATTCAACATTCATCGATGATTATAAAAAATATATTATTTAAAAGTATTTAATATATGATATAATAATGATACTGGATATATATTTATATATATATATATGTATGTACGTACTTTCATATATCTTATTAACTTACTTCCGTTCAATACGACATGAAAACAGAAACAACATTTATGCGTACGTACGGCCTACCAACTCCATAAATGTTGTTTCCCATTTCATATATCTATCTATTATAAATATTTATATTCAAAATATATATGATATATAATTCATGTTTTATATTCTAGAATTATTTAAATCATGATCTAAATGATACGATCAAGAATAACAAGTTAAAACACGTACGATAAAGAAAGAGATTATTACCCAAAACGTTAATTTAACAAGAAAATCATTATTAAATGGATAGTATAAAGTCGTAAATGAATCATGTATGATATAATAAATATTAATATGGTTCTGGTATTATTTAATAGCATAAAATGGTCATTATAGAGGAGTTTAAACGTACCCTCGACCAAAGGAAAGTGTAAGGTAAGGGTTATTTCCTCAATCTCATTATTATCCGAGATTGTTCATGTGTAAGTATTTTTGGGGACATACCTAGAATTGATACCCAAATTTCATAAAAATGTTTTCAAAAGGAATATTTTATGGTTTTATGGGAGGTTCTATTTAACTATATCATCATTCTAAATGTTTTAAATATTTATCTTTCTAAACCCTTTTAATTAATGTCCATGCCTTTAAAATTATTTTAAGGATTTATTAATATGTACATGAATGTTTTGAAATGATAATTCTTTCCAATGTTTCAAAGTGGTATGGGACACATTGATTTAAAAATCTCTTTTAAAATAATTCCTTTATAAATTATGAGACATTTAAATGATTTCATGAAAAAGGGGTATTTCTGTCAAAGAATTTTACTAATCATTTTCATCTATGTCCACATCCTTTGATGGATTTTAAACTTGTATGAAGTTGATTTATTATAGATACAATCTTCCATATTGTATTGAAGGATTTTTGATATTTTTGACTATGGATGTTATATTTTTATACCATTCATGGTTTATGGTTAATGTATTAACATCTTGTATGCTAGTTTTAATAAGAATGTCAATGTTATGTTTCAACCTTTTCATATGAGGAATGCATTGGACATAGTATGTGACGGGTGGAGCCCGCTATAGATCCTCGATGCATCGGTAGGTCTCCTGATAGAAACTTGTGTCTTTTCACAAGGCCTTGGGAAAAAAATTATTTTTAGTCTTGGCACGAGGCCCTGACTATGTGGTTATGATGTCTGGAATTATGCATTCCCTAATTATGAAATTAGTTATTACATGTGATTATTCGACTAGTAGAATATCCATTTGCATGTTTATATGGTAATGTTTGATTTATTTTTACCATATTATGTTCAATGTTATGTTTAAAAGGCCGTTGTTTTTATTTCACATCTTGCCTTAAAATTTTATATCTTCCACTAAATTATTTACCCTTACAGAGCATATAAGCTCTACCATTTCTTATGTTTTATTTTCATAGGATTTCCAAGAAGTGTATTATGATTGTTATGTTGGGTTAAGCTAAAGGGAACAATGGTGTTATAAAAGGATTATTTATGTTTTGTGGTATGTTCGAATGTCTAATGTAACGTTCATATATGTAATCTATTTTCCAAGACTGCTAAACTGATTGGTCCTTCAGGACTTGATTCCTTGTAATCATACCAATGTATTAAAATAATGCATCGACTCTGAGTAACTGGGGTGGGGTCATTACTGTTGGTATTAGAGAAAGTTTAGTACAATCCTTGGAAACTATATTTAGATAAACTTTGATTAGAGCACATTACCCTAAGATAGACTTTGAGGATTAGTATAGAAGAACTTCCTAGAATTTTGGTAATGTAGAGATTTTGTGAGTTTCCAAGCAATACATCCCTGTCTGGATACGAGCAGGTAGAGGCAGCTTTGGCACAGATGTACCTAGGGGTAAAACCCAAAAACACCACATTGAACTATACTCAAATGGGAACTGGTGCACGACAATAGGCCTTGCTGCACTTTTGGTTATGACACTCCTGTGGGATATGATTAGGATAATTCTCATTTTATTTATAAACCATTATGAAGGAATTATTAGTATATACCTCCTCAAAAAAACATTTTTATGATTATGGATTATATCCATAAACTGTTCAATTTATGTTTAGTGCTTTAAAAGTTTGGAATTTTGAATTGAGATTCATAAACTGACTTAGTTTATGCCATTGTTTAGAAATGGCACCCAGTAAAAGGAATGAGAACTCCAGTAATGTACATGATCGAAAGATTAAGAAGGATCATATATTTCATGGTATTAAGCCAACATTTAGAAGGGAAATAGTCTCATATGTATTCTCATCATATGAAGAAATAGTATCATGTGTTAATAAGATAAGTAAATAATTCACTGAGTCCTATGGATTTGAATGGAAGAAAGAGAATCAAAGGATGGAAGAGAGAAATATGGATAAAGGGAAGAGGGGAAAGAAGGATTTTCCCATATGTGATAACTGTGGGAAGAATCACCCTGGAAATTTCCTAAAGGGAATGGGAGTTTTTTATAAATGTGGAGAAAAAAGGACACCAAGTATGTGACTGAAAGGGTAAGAAAAAGGTTTCAAATGTACAATGATTCATCTACAAGAGTTGGGACACTACACGAATCAATGTCCCTATCATCAGAGTATACTGAAAATGATACTATTAGATAATAATCATGTTATGATACTACCATAGATGAAGAGGAATGATTAGTGTTCTTATGTTGTTATTAAATAATTATGTCATTTCAGTGATGTATCGATGATGTACCAATTATATGAATTATGTAAATAAATAAGGATTGTACTGCAGTACTATTTTCTTGAGGATTTGAGATTATATGGTACTATGAAAAGTGGTTCGATAGTAATTTAATCCTATTGGAGAATACATGGTTGGAGGAAAGATAAAAATTAATATGGTCCTGATACTAAGATAGTAATTTTTGGAATAAGAGATGGTTTATTTGGATAAATTATATTTGATATTCTTGACTACTTTGAAACTAATTAATTGTTTGTTTATTCCATTTTTGTTGGAGTATACAACCTTTTTGGATATAAGAAGTATATCCAGTATTGTACAAGTAATAAGGGAGCATGAATGTAGTAAATAAGGTTTTATGTTAATTTAGGGTATTACCGTGTTTTAAAAAATACATGACGAAGGTATTCACATGTTATTACATGGAAAAAAGGATCTTCATTGTGTTTAAATTCCTTATAAATTTTGGACTGTGAGTTTGGATAGAAGTATTTTGGATAAGTCTAAAGGTTGGAATTGATTATGTTTGACATTGGATACTATTGTTAAGGTTAAATCATTTCTAGAGATTATTTTTGGATTATCATAAAAATGACATCCTGGAGGTCGGGTGACAACCCGTCGCGTCCGGCAATGTCGCAAGACTTAAACCTGCAACCGAAGGGCGATAAGGGTGTATCCCTTACCGCTGGCCCACATGATGTCCTAGTTTGAATAATGTATTTTTTATATAAAATAGTCTGAAAAATTAATATAAATTCATTTTTTTAAACCCTATAAGATTAGGATAAATAGAATATTTTTTTAATTCTGTTATCTTTTAGAGTGAAAGATGAGTTAGTGGTAGAAATTTATTAAAGGATGAATCTATACTAAAAAATTCAGTATATATCTTTATGTTCTTAGTCAATCGCATAAATAAATTCCTCATCTTTATGAAAATAAACTTAAAACCAAAATGCTGTCTGTTTAGTTTTCCTACTAGGGAATCAAATACTGTTTTACCAATCACAAGTTTATAGTTTTCAGATTGTTTACTTTCTCATAATAATATTCTCTATCACTCTCCATCAAGACTTGATGGTTATTTTTCTCTTCCATATCCATGTTTTCCTACATGGAACCCTTGTATGTGTTATTTTGGTAACCCTCATACTTAACTTTCTTTTTTTTAAAATAGAGCCCCATTAATCCATCTTTCGATGTGGGATTTCAACTAAGATATTTTGAAATTTCAATCCCCTAGTTTTCAATCCCAAGTTTAAATTGCGAGGACGCAATTTATTGAAGGTGGGAATAATGTAACACCCCAAGCTTCCATGGTATGTTTCCCTTTGAATAATGAAACTGCTTGCATTGTACGTAACTTCTAGATTCTTACACACCACGACCAATCAAAGTAGTCGTTATGAATATTAATACCCAATTTTTGAAATTTTATAAATTTTATCTTTCAAAATGGACTATATTTTTGGATTCTGAATATTGAAATTAGTTTAGGGTTAATTTTTGGCACTTTTCTGATAACTTTCATACTTTTGATGAATAGTGAAAATTAATAAATTTTAATTGAAAAAAAATTTTTTAATCAATATAATTTATAGTGTTAAATTATACATATGAATGGTTTTGAAGAATAATTAGATTTTATTTTTACTATTTAATCTAATTTTGGTCATTGGATGTAATTTCACTTTGAAACTGGACATAAACAAGTGTCAATCTTTTGATAGTTTTTACTTTTTAAAAAACCCGCTTTTTGGTTTTGACAACAGGAATTAATTTTAAATTAATAAATGAAACTTCTATGTTTTGAATTTGGTAAAATATACTTCATTTTTTAATTCATAATATCAAAATTATCTTAGGATGAATTTTTTGTATTTTTCTAAAAACATTCAATTTTTTATGAATACTGAAAAATATTGTGTTATTATATAAAACATATTTTTTATTTAAATAATTAATTATTTTATTTAAATTTATTTTTGCTCAAAATAGTTACATAATACCTATATATGTTCAATGTAATTCATTGGAGTCATTTTATAATAAGTTTAGATATATAAAATTTTATAGAACTTTTTACCGTCCTTTACCCACCTCCTAGGAGCATTTGAAAATTCGCATAAAACGTAATTTTACCGCTTCTGTGAATTTAATTTCAAAAATATGAGAGACATGGTTGATATTAGTAAGTAAAATTTGGTTCAATGAGATGAAAATAATTTTTGGGGGATAGTAACTTTTTACTTTTATTTACCACGGTTAAAAGTAAATAGGGTAAGTAAGGGTAAAAATGATATTATAATTACCCTAAAACATGTCCTAAATCTATTGGATAAGTGTAATTCGACCAAAAACAACCTTATTAATAAAATATTATCATTTAGGTTCACTTGGACGAGATTAAGACATTTATTTTTATTTAATTTAAAGAAGAGTTAAAAGTGTTAAATTCTTGTTTTCATAACTAAACCATTTTTAATATAGGGTTATACATAAGTTAATTTCAACAATAAATATTCATTATAAAGATAAAAAATTTTCTTACATAATAGAATTTTATTTATAATTTTTAGACATTAAATAAGTAAATTTATATATGACAAAATGATGAAGCAGTAATTACCTTATTAATGTCAGATTAAAATAATTAATGTTATAAAAATCCAAATAAATATAATTTTAGATATTTTATGAATTAAACTAATTTTTTAGGTTACTATTACATGTTAAGAGTGATTAAATGAATTTATTTAGAATTAATAAATTTGTTAGGACTTTAAAAAAAATAAGTTATTAAATAGTGTCAAAATTGACATAGAAGAGTTTTTAAAACAAATATTATATTATTAATTAATATAGTATTCCTAAAAATCTAACGTTCTACCAAAGGACTTATATAATTATAGGTGTATCATTTATAAACCACTTGGAATTCTCTTGGCAGTTTATAGTAATTGTATTAACCATGTAATAGAAAAATTCAAAGAGACATGGTAAATGTCAAATTATTTAACTAAGAGTTAAATCTAAATGATAAGGTTAATATGGTAACCTATACCTATCTAAAACCTATTTTTTGAGATTATTTCGACCCATCCATACATTAAACTCTAAATAAATCAATTTGGTGCCATTATAAACTGAATATGAATTTATTATAAAATTATATTTTAAGTTTTTCCTAAGGTACCCCTCACCCCTCTTATAAAAGGGTACTTCCCCTTATCTCAAATTCACACCTTCAAAGCCTTTTGTATTGGCCAAAAACTACCAAATTATCCTCCCAACTATCCTCCATTCATCCTAGATTCCTTATTTTAGTCATAAATCCAACCTAAGGATCCTTTTTGTTCAAATAAAAAGTAAGAACCCGAAGAATAGGTAGATATTTCATCATCTCTTTCAGGTTCTTTTCTTGTTCCACTGCCTCCTTCTTTGTTGTTTCCATTCTAAAATAATAACTCTTGTATCCTATATATACTTTGATGTTATTATAAAAATGGTACAACCATATTCATTGTTCTATCCATCCTTTAAATTACAAAGTCGCCATATGTGAGTACGTACAGATTACCGTCTCCACAGCGTGGTGTAATTTGTTATTCAACACTATGTTATTTGGATGGATATAATAATGAGTAATATGCATATAAATAATTAAAATAACATGATAATGTCTCTGTAAAATTAATATACCATCCAATTCCACACATTTTAATCATTAAAGAAATGATATTGTCGCTTGTGCGTACGTACGGATTACCGTCTCCACGACGCGATGAGATTCATTTCCACGTTCAACATTCATCAATGATTATAAAAATATATATTACTAATAAGTATTTAATATATTATATAATATTGCTACTTGAGAGTTATATATTTATATATATATATATATTTATGTATGTACTTACATATATCTTATTCAATTACTTCCGTTCAATATGATATTAAAACTGAAACAATGTTTATGCGTATGTACGGCCTACCATCTCCATAAACGGTGTTTTCCATTTCATATATCTATCTATTATAAAAATTTATATTCTAAATATATATTATATATAAATCAAGTTTTATATTCTGGAATTATTTAAATCATGATCTAGATGATACAATCAAGAATAACAAGTTAAAACACGTACAATAAAGAAAGCGATTATTACCTGAAACGATAATTTAACGTGAAAATAATTATTAAATGGATAGTATATAGTAAAAAATCAATCATGTATGATATAATAAAAATGAATATGGTTTTGGTTTAATTTAATAACATACAATGGTCATTATACAGGAGTTTAAACGTACCCTTGACCAAAGGAAAGTGCAAGGTAAGGGTTATTTCCTCAATCTCATTATTATCCATGATTGTTCATGTATAAGTATTTTATGGGAAATAATTATCATTGATACCCAAACTTCATAAAAATAGTTTCAGAAAGAATATTTTAAGGTTTTATGGGAGGGTATATTTAACTAGATCATCATTTTAATTGTTTTAAAGATTTATCTTTCTAAACCCATTTAATTAATGTCCAATTTTTCAAAATGATCTTAAGGATTTATTTATATGGACATGAATGTTTTGAAATGATAATTCTTTTAAAAATATTCAAAGTGGTATGGGACACTTTGATTTAAAAATCTCTTTTAAATTAATTCCTTTATAAATTGTGATACTTTTAAGCAATTTCATGAAAAAGGGGTATTTCTCTTAAAGAATTTTACTAATAATTTTCATCTATGTCAAAATCCTTTGATGGATTTTAAAATTGTATGAAGTTTATTTATTATAGATAAAATTACACATATTGTATTGAATGTTTTGTGATATGTTTGACTATGGTTGTGCTATTTTTATACCATTCATGGTTTATGATTAAAGTATTGACATCTTGTATGCTAGTTTTAATACGAATGTTTATGTTATGTTTCAACATTTTCATATGAGGAATGCATTGGACTTAGTAAGTGATGAGTGGATCCCGCTATAGCTTCTCGATGCATCGGTAGGTATAATGAGACAAACTAGTGTCTTTTCACAAGGCCTTGGAAAAAAGTTTATTTGTAGTCTTGGCACGAGGCCTTGACCATGTGGTTATGATGTCTAGAATTATGCATTCCCTCATTATGAAATTAGTTATTACATGTGATTATTCAACTAGTAGAATATCTATGTTAATGTTTATATGATAATGGATGATTTATTTTTACCATATTATGTTCAATTTTATATTTAAAAGGCTGTTGTTTTTATTTCACATCTTGCCTTAAATGTTTATAACTTCCACTAAATTATTTACCTTTACTGGGCATCTGAGATCACCCCTTTCTTAAGTTTTATTTTCCCAGGATTTCCAAGAAGTGTATTATGATTGTTATACAGGGTTAGGCTAAATGGAACAGTGGCGTTCTCAAAGGATTATTTATGCTATGTTGTATGTTAGAAAGTGTAATGTAATGTTCATGTATGTAATCTATTTTCCAAGACTGCTAAACTGATCGGTCCTTCCAGACGTGATTCCTTATAATCATCCCAATGTATTAAAATAATGCACCGACTCTGGGTAAATGGTATTGGGGAATTACATATGGTTCTTATAATTGATGTTTAACTGTGTTAAATAATTTTTTTGATAAACAATGACATTTTTTATAATAAAAAACCTCAAATGAGGTGTCTTGTCTTCTAAAATAAAAAACAGCAATTAGTTATTCAATCCGTGATTAGTTGATTGCTTGGGAAATTTCGTATTTCATCATTTTAGTGCTTGATAAGTGGAAAGCTAGCAAATGAACTCCTTGTAGTTATTAAATAGAATTTATCTCATTCTACATAAATTTATATTGAAGTAAAGAACCTATTAACTGATTTCCCCAACTAAAATGGAATTGACCATGTAGGAAAGAGCAAAATTGTTAAAGGAATCTTCTGAGTGCCTCCTTTAACCTTATAGAATGTAACATACATGTTTTTTTAATTAAATGGCATGTATTAATTTGAATAGCTTGATTATGATGTCTTTATTTACATGAATGTAATGAATGGTTTAATTTAAATGGAATTAAATTTATTGGTATGACCATGCCTATTTTTATAATTAAATAAGTATTTATTATCAGAATTATTATAATTTTTATTTCCTTAATCATAATTGGGCTTAATAAATGTAAATCATGAGAGTTAATACTTCATGGATTGAATTTTAAATAGGATTGCACCTTGAAATAGTCTATTAAATAATGTAAAGGGTTATATTGATCATGATGGTATCATGATCCCTCACATCGGGTGTTGAGAATGATGTCTCTCACCATTGACACTATGCGGATGGTGGGAATGACATACCACAACCCTTGGTGAGTATTGACATGAAGGAACACTCACTACTGTTTTATTGTTGGCAAGACGTCACACTCGTCATATCGAGTGATGATCATGATGTCTCCCACTTATTATTAGATGTAGGGAATGTTCCATTTTCTAGAGATTATAGGCTTATTCGGACTGCTTATGGATGATTGAGTTATGCCCTAGTCTAGCCAGCACCTAGTGTTCTAGGTATATGGCCACTTATGTATGTACATACATGGTTCATATAGGTAGATGAAATATATAACTATACTATACATATACTATTATATATATATTTATGGTTTGGAAATTCATTCCAACCATGAGCTGAAGTAGGTAGATCCTCCATGTTTCATTTAGAAATATGAGTGGGTGGGTTATTTATTTCAGTTCTATTTATTATTCATTATACCAACACAAAACATTATTTTATCTTCATATATTGTTTTTGGTGTAGAAATAATTGGTGGTAACCTAATGGGATTTTTATCTCACACCCTAATTAGGCCTCCATTGCACCGGGGAACCCAATAAGATTTCATGTTTGGAGGACCATGGATATTTTCTTGAACTCTTATGCTTGTACCTGGGAGTTAGGAGAAAGGTACAAAGATGGAGCTCAGGAATATCATGGCGTTCTCCCATATGGATTTAATTTCTTTTCTTTATTTTTTTATTGTTTTTCATCTAATTTCTTACTATATTTCAACTATTTAGTTTATGTAGAATCATCTATACATGCATTCATTGTGATATATCGATGTTTTCCATCTTTTATATTTAGTTGATGTCATTATTCTACTACTCTATCTTTCATTTCTTACTACTTTTGATATTCTCTATCAATTATTTCTCAAATACCACTTTCTTATTCTGACAATGAGGGTATAGTCTCCCCTATATCACCACCTTAGACCCCAGCTTCTATTTGGTAGCCTCTGGTGTATGGGGAAGTGCTCTTGAATCCATGTTCCTCACCATTCCAACTACTATTTTAGTGGGTAGTCAGGTCGGGACATTACAAAGTGGTATTATGGATTTTTTTCCCTTTTTAGTACTATTTAGGGATGGTATACATGAGACTAGGAATGTGTCGGCACTTGGTAAATAGACATGCCCAGGCATGATCAACCCACATACGAGGAAAAAAGTAAAAGTGGAAAGGGATGGGATTTTTGTTCATGTTGTTTTCAATTACATTTCATTATCATTTCACCTTGATTGAATGGATTAATTTACGCTTCTTATTGATTTATGAAATTTATGGTATTTCCCCTTAGCTTGCTATGGAAAGGTAGTAACATTATATGCATCATTATACGCACATATATATTTACATTCCATGAATATTCCATGACATGTAGTTGCATTAGTAGGTTTCTTACTGAGTGCGATTGTGTTCCTTGAGTGTTATCCCATGCTTTTTCCTCTTTAGAATTCCCTCTTATATTACATGCTTCGGTGATTTATTTAGCATGTCTTACCTATATATTATTATTCTATGCCTATTAACGTGTTCTTCTATATTTAATACTTTTTATAACATTCCTAGTTATGTTTATGATTTAAAATTACATGTTTTTAGATGGGATCATGTTTTTAGTTGTAAAGTGTATGGGTGCCATATAAATTGGGAATATGTAACCTTTGTATTTGAACCTTCTTTTGATATTTGTGTGTGTATATATATATATACTATTGCTAAAATAATTGAGCTATTAAGTTCGAATTTTAAAGTGAATTGGACACGATTAATGGGATCCAAATTCCAATTTTTTAAATGTATGGTGTTTTATAGATTGGTATTGGGATACCCATATAATAGATACATTACATATGACCATTTTATATTTCAAAATTGTTATTAATGTAAAAGATATTTAATTTGGATGAGTAATGAATTGGATACCTCTATAATGTCTTGGGAATCTACCACAGTGGAATGGAGGTCTGTATGATCAATCATTCAAAAATACACAGTTGAACCCAAGTTTGTTATTTTGGGCATGTTTCTTATGAGATAACCTACTACAGGTGTTAAAAATTTAATAAGTAAGTAACTGTTATATGGTTTCATTCTGATGAACCTAGGTAGTATTAACAGGACTCTTATAGATTTCCTTATCTTTTACCGAGTGCTTTTGTCCTATAACTGGTACTTGATGTTGCTGATTTAAATATTTTAAATGTTTAAAGTCAAAATGTAAATCAATGAGATAGAATATAATGGAACCTTAGGTGTTATAATTCATTTAAACCCTAGTTTAAGAGTAGTTCAAATATCTTTTTTAGTTTTCTTGGAGTGTAAATGACAATGTTTTGTGTAGGCATTTCTCCTTTTTAGTAGTGGTTTAAAATATAGCCTTAGGGCCTAGTGAAATATGTTTTGTGTGACCTAGTGATAGTTTCGATGCTTATTCTTTTTGTAAGGGGATATCCAGGAGTAGGCATCACCATTAGAGTTTAAAATTTCTTCTTAATTTTATGATCTTTCTAACATATGGTACCATTTGGGTGTCATTGTCCCTAGTTGGACTCTTAGTTTCTAAACGAAACCCACAATTAGATGGGTGGTCATGGTATCTTTGACCATTTTTACGAGTGTGATCATAATTTAATGTTTGGTTTTAATAGATTAGACATTCCTAGAGCATGGTCGGCCACTTGGTAGTCCTCTGATCGTGTTGTCGAGTGCGTCAAATTAGTTGTTTAATTTTGACTAGAATTTCGGCAGTATATCAGCAACCCTGGGTCGTCTATCGACGGAGCCTTAGATACTTAATTTAAAACTGGGGTTTCGATTATGGAATTAGAAGTGGAATGAGGTTTTGTAAAACTTGGGGGTTTGATGATTAAAGATTAAAATAGTAAATGAAAGTGAGAAAATAAAGTAGAAATGAACAAGATTAATTAAGTGTGATCAACCTGGGGAACTCTCATGATGTTCATCCTTCATCACATCATGATATAGGGTTATGATCTTTTAATCCCTATTTTATAACACCTAAAACCATAATGTTACTGAGTTTATACTAGGATATCTCTTAGGTTTCAGTCGAAAACACACAATGATTCACTGGAAACCACCGATGATTGGGTGATTTGTGTTCGACATCATAACCGAAACTCACCAAGGCAACACATGAAGAACTCAATGTGCTATCCAAGTTTTTATGTTATTTCCTTGTGATACCATGAAATAAATGTACATGACCTTGATAGTTCTTATGTGAGTTCAATTGAGCAATATTAACCACACAATCATCGCAATTGGAAGGGGAAAAGAAAGTGGTGAATGGTGTGTGAAACATCACATGAATGGGTACCCTCAAACATGATCATATGAGTTGATCATGACATACCAGTACATAACTCAATAAAATAATAATAGAGGATGATGAAAAACAACACAAAAATCTGGAATTAAAATGATCATTCAAATATTACAAACATGTAACTTGGCATTTACATCACATTTTTTCCTGGGTGATCACAAGGGGTTTAGAAATCCATTGGAGGGTAGGAAGAAGAAGATGTTGAAGTAGAACTTCCCATAGCCTCCAAAACTTATTAGGATGATTAAAAGACCTCTTTGGGACTCCAAAATTGCAGTACCTTACCACTGGTTCGAACTCCCCAGTGGGGAGCCCAAGGTGCCATTTTATAAGAAAATTGGGAGGTGGTTTTAGGAACAAATATTTCTTCAATCCACTTGAACCACATGTTTCTACCAATAGACACCCGAATATCCCTTTTGAAAAAACTAAAAAATTGTATCCCCACTCCATGAATATCTCCACCAAAAGTTTTGCATCAATTGGACAAGTGGATCCTGCTATATAGACAGATTATATAACACCGCATATGACTTTGTGCAGATTTGTTTCTTTGAAAAAATTAGTTCGGTTGGGCCCCTTGACAGACGAATTGGACTTGTCATCCTTCATAATAGTTGTATCCGATTATATATTGTACTAGTAAATAACATATTACCCAATTTGTATTCACTAAATTTTCTATAAAAGCAAAATAGTGGACATGTCTTCATTGATCAATGCAATTTTGTTCCATTTTTCTTCCACTTCATCAAGGACCCTCCAAATCATCTCCTCCTACATTGAAATAAAAAAACAAGTGAAATTTCCCATTTTAATAGTGATTAACATTAATTAATTTATTAAAACATAAGGTGCAATTTATCATTATATTTGGAATATTCATTAAAAAACTAGTTTAAAAACGTAGTGTAAGGGTGAATTTGAATAGTGAATTGTTGTGTCATGACACCCCCACACCTAAACATTTGCACTCCTGGGAAAAGACAAATACCAAAAACAAAAACAAAAAACAAAAAAAAAACAAAATGATGCATGAATAAATTAAAGTAATGTGATCACTGCACAAACCTGGCCAAGGAGTTCTTCTTGGTGAAAATTGAAAAAGATGTCTCATAAATCATATCACAATGAAATTCAAAGAGATTCATAATACCAAATTGAGCAAGGAATCCAAGAGTTAACCATTCCACTAACTTTACATGTGTGTGTGTGAGAACCATTCAATGCTATTATTTCCACTTCTATCCAATAAATATAGGTTATTTTAACATTATTCAGCTTAAAAGATTTTGTCCACCGAACCTGCCCTACATCCTTCGCAATCATATTTCAAGACCCACTCACTTAAGCACTCCCAGAAGTCAAACCAAAATCTCCCGACCTATATATCCCCATATGTTTCACATTTCATTACTCCCCTCATTTATTATTATTATTATTTTTCAGAAGTTTCATTTCGATAAAATCTCACCCTCATCTCTCAACCCTTGTTTGATCTCCTCACGACACTAATTGTAATAATTATAACAAGATCAAAGGTTTAGGAAGAGTGGTTTTTGACCTACCCTAGAAACAACCCATTTTTTTAGGGCGTGCAATAGTCGGATATTAGGTACACACGCATAGGTCAATCTGGTACAGTAATGAAACTAATTGGATAAGGAACGAACGTATTAAATATCATTTAAAGTTGAAAAATATTAACCTAACTTATATTTACCTTCTAATAAGTAAGAAATATTTACACTTTGTTGTTTGGTGAAAAAAAGTGTGGAGATATTAGTGACACAGTTTTTCCGAAAGCTACTCACACAAGAGGCATCAATCATCTCAAAGGTTTCACATAGATACAACCATTTATATTATTGAAAGAAAACCAATTCACTAAAAATCAATTCCTAATATTCTTTTTTGCCTTCCTTATAGTATTTTTACATTCCCCCTGTATGGTCACCAAATCATGAAGCATTGAAATTTTTGATGGGGAAAAAATGACAATACCATAAAGAAGGTTAAAACGAGAAGAAAGAAGAAAGACAATGGAAATACTAATGAACCTAGGATTGTATCCACCTCCACACCTTGAATGTGCAGTGTCCTCACTAAAATAATTGAGAATGTGAGAAGAAAGGATAAAACCTAGTGTGTTTTATTGGTATGTTGCGTCTAGAAGGGGGATTTCCTCCACCAAATTCTTTGGAAAGTCCTCATAGAAGTGTTTAAGTTGCTTCCCATTGACGGTAAGACTTCGTCCACTCTATTCGTGCAAAATTTTCATTGCACCAAAAGGGTAAACATTAGTAATAGTATAAGGACCGATCCATCGGGAACGAAGCTTACTTGGGTGGAGCTTTATCCTGGAATTGTACATGAGGACCTTATTACCAATATAGAACTTCCACCGGTGAATCATTCTATCATAAATATCATTTTTCTTCTCTTTATAGATTCGGGAGTTCTTAAATACATCACATCAAATTTCTTTCAACTCTTGAATCTGCAGCTTTCATTGCTCACCTGCATCTGAAAGGTTCATATTACATTGTCTAACAGCCCAATATGCACAGTTTTCTACCTCCACTGGGAGGTGAAAAGACTTTCCAAACACAATTCCGTATGGTGACATTCCGATTGGGGTTTTAAAATCAATACGGTATGCCCAAAGTTCATCATCCAAGCACAAACTCTAATCTTTCCTATTGGGTTGTACTGCTTTTTCCAAGATTATCTTAACTTCCCGATTTTATATATCTGCTTGTCCATTAGTTTGGGGGTGATATAAAGTGGAGACTTTATGATCAACCCCATACTTATGAAGAAAATTTTTCATGTTGCGATTTCAAAAATGTGAACTCTGATTACTAATTATGAATCATGGTAAACCAAACTTACTGAAAATTTGGGACCTCACAAAATCAACAACCACTTGAGAGTCATCAGTCCCGGTAGACTTTTCATCCACACATTTAGACACGTATTCCACAACTAACAAGATTTACATGAATCCAAATGAATTTGGGAAAGGTCCCATGAAGTTAATGCCCTAGGAATCAAAGAATTCATAGAATAACATTGGTTGTTGGGTAATTTCATTCCTCTTATAGGTACTCCCTATGAATTGAAAATGACTACATGACTTGAAAAATATATGGGCATCCCTACATAATGTTAGTCAATAAATTCCTGAGTCAAGGACCTTTCGAGCTGTTCATTGAGAGCCAAAGTGGCCTCCACAAGCCAAAGTGTGACAGAAGGTCAAAACATAGGTGAAATCATGGTCAGGGATACACCGACGAACTACTTGGTAACCACAAATTCTCCACAAATATGGGCCATCCCAAATGTACCACCGAGAATCATGTTTAAGTTTCTGGGATTGGGAAGTGCTGAAATTATTGGTGACCCTAGATGTTCCTAGAAAATTCTTGATGTCCACATACCAGGGGGTAAGGTCCACAACATCACAAAGGTTCTCATGATGAAAGAATTCTCCAATAGGGAGGGTTGAGTCATCATGGTGGTCCAGTGGTGGAGAAATCCTACTAATGTAGTCACCTACAACATTTTCTACTCCCCTATTATCTCTATTCTCAAGGTCAAACTCTTGGAGGAGGAGCATCCACCTAATGAGGTGGGGCTTAGCTACAGGTTTCATTAAGAGGAAACGAAGGGCAGCATGATCAGAAAAGAAAATGATTTTTTACCCGATAAGATATGAACAGAATTTCTCCAAGGAAAACACAATAGAAATAAGTACTTTTTTATTGGTTGTGTATTTTTTCTGGGTAGGTTCAAGGGTACATGAGGTATATGAAATGAAATGAGGAGCCTTCTCAACCCTTTGTGATGAAACTGCCCCAACTGCAATGTTAGAGGCATCACACATAAGCTCTATGGGGAGATCCCACCTTGGTGATTGGATGATGGGAGGTGATGTGAGACTCATTTTTAGTGAATTTAATGCATCTACACAATTTTTATCAATCACAAACTCAGAATATTTTTTCAACAACCAGGGAAATGGAAGTACAATCTTACTAAAGTCTTTAATGAATTGGTGGTAAAAACCAGCATGGCCCAAGAAATATCACACCTCACGAACAAATTTTGGATATGGAAGGGTTGAAATTAATTCAATTTTAGATTTATCAACTTGAATTACCCTATTTGAAATGCCATGCCCAAGAACTATCCCCGCTCAACCATAAAATGGCATTTCTCATAATTTAAAACAAGATATTTTTCAATGTAGCGGCAGATGACAGAACCTAGGTGTTCCAAACAATCATCAAATGAATAGCCATATACCGTGAAATCATCCATAAATACTTCTATACAACTCTCAAGGAAATCAGAAAAAATACTTCACATACATCATTGAAAAGTACCAGGAGCATTACATAGACCGAATGGCATCCTTCTGTATGAAAATGTAACGAATGGACAAGTAAATGTTGTCTTTTATTGATCCTTGGGGGCTATATGGATTTGTAAATAACCCAAATATCCATCAAGGAAACAATAATGGGACTTACCAGCGAATCATTCTAACATTTGTTCAATGAAAGGTAAAAGAATGTGGTCCTTCCACATGGCTTGATTCAGTCTATGGTAGTCAATACAGACTCGACAACTATTTTTCACACTTGTTGGAACCAATTCATTCCTTTCATTTGATACAACTGTTATTCCTATTTTTTCAGGCACAATTTCCTCTAAGCTAACCCATTTACTATCAGATATAGGATAAATGATCCCCACAACAAGTAATTTACTAACTTCCAATTGTACCACTTCAAGGAGAGTGGGATTAAACCGGTGATGATATTTTCTTATGGGCTTAGCCTCATCATCCAAAAGTATATGGGGCATACAAATAGATGGGATAATCCTAGGAATATCAGCCAATGTCCATCCTATTACCTTTTCACACTCTCTCAAAAGTTTGAGCAGTTTTTATTCCTGTTGTGGAGAGAGGTTATTGAAAATAATGATGGGAAATTGGTCAATATCCTCAAGATATGCATATTTTAAATTATAAGGAAGTTGTTTAAGTTCCAAAACCGATGGTTTTTGGATTGATGGAGGGGATTTAGGGGGAATGAGGTCTATTAAATGGTTTATCTGCTCATGTGTATTCTCTAAAGATAGATAGTCTATTAAAATGAGATTTGAAGAATCATCGACATTCATGGGTTCCTCAAAATGAACACACTCATCAATTAAAGCAAAAAATTTACACTTTTTAGAACCCACACAACACCCAAAACATGAATCGAAACTCAAATAATCCAAGGGTGAAGAAGTGGAAAAGGAATCAGAGTATGGGTTGGAAAGTGAATTGTGTGTGTGTGCATCATTTGAGATCACTTCCATCGAATAGACATAAAGAGTAGAGTGCTCTTCAATGGGGTGTTTCATATCCTCAAGGATGTTAAAACTTACCTTTTCTCCTCCAAATTCCATGGATAGTGTACCATTGTGAATGTTGATGATCGTATTTTTTGTTTTGAGGAATGGCCTCTCGAGTATGAGAAGAGCATGTCCTTGGGTTTGGGTATCTTCCAGCTCAATAATGTAGAAATCAGCAGGGAAAATGAGATTCTTCACTCGTACAAGGACATACTCAATCACTCCTATTGGGTGCGTTGTACTCCAGTTGGAATGTTGCATGAAACTTCTTGTTGGTTGAAGCTCTCCAACCTGTAGAGAAGTATACACTTAGTGAGGCATTACATTAATGGAAGCACCTAAATCTAGCATAGCATCAGAAAAGAAAGTCTCCCCTATGGTACACGGTATTGTGAATGTGCCCAGATCCTTGCATCTGGTTGGCATTGTTGGTTTAATCAAGGCTGAGAAAATCCTCCCCAAGCTGACTCTCTCATTCCCCTTCAGCCTTTGTCTATGGGGGCAGAGTTCTTTAATAAATTTGGCATAATGGGGAATTTTCTTTATTGCATCCAACAATGGAATATTAACAGAACATTTTTAAATGTATCCATTACTTCATTGTCAATATCATTATCAAAGTTCTTCTTAGATTTAGAGAGTATTTGAGGGAAAGCAAGAGGAATTTATTGTTCATGGGAATCCTTAATGATAATTTTATTCCAATTTTTATTTTTTTTCTTCATTGGAATATTTTATGGGTGGAGAAAGAGTGTTTTAAAGAGGGGGACATACCTATTGATTAGAATCGGTATAAGGAGAAACTTATTTACCACTACAAATTTTAAGTTCACATACATTACCTTTTTCCTTCATATTGGAAATGGGTTGGGATGGTAGTTGTCCATAACCTTGCATCTTCAGCTCATCGATGGTGTTTTCCAATTTTCCCACTTGAGTTCATAGGTCTTGAATTGCCGATTGCATGGTCTGTTGAAACTGGAGGTTCTGGGTTGCCATTTGCTTCACCATATCCTCGAGGCTTGGTTTAGATTTGGGAGGAGAAGGATGATTGTTTTGAGAAGTTGAAGGATACGAAGGTCGCATACCTTGGCCTTGTTGATACCAATTATTCTTGGGGTAGCTTAAGTTTCCTCCTTGTTGGTACTAGGGTTGTGCTTGCCACCCTGGATTTTGATTTAGCCAAAATTGTTCTTTCTTGAAGGGAAGTGCTTGTTGGAATGGACACCCTAGGAACACAGCTACACAAGACTCAGATGAATCTTGAAGTTGTGGGAACTGGTCAAAAAAATGAGAGTTATCAGAACAAATAACGCAATGTAATGGAATAGAAGTAGAGTGTGAATTACCTTGTGCTTGAGATAATTTCCTTAAATGGGTATTCATCTCATCAATTTTAGTGTCTACCTTTTATTCTAGGGATGAATGACTTACCTCATGAACTCCTCAGCTTTGTGCAATTGCTCGTGTACCAAATTGTTGTGTATTTTGAGCCATGTTGGCTATTAAATCACGAGTGGCAGAAGGAGTTTTATATACTAGGGAACCACCAGTTGTAGCATCAATCATTCCATGATCCATGGGAATAAGTCCCTCATAGAAGTATTGTATTAATAGTTGTTCACTAATCTGGTGGTGGGGGCAGCTTGAGCAAAGTCTTTTGAATCTCCCCCAGTATTCATTAAGGGTCTCTCCTTGTGATTGCCTAATTCCAAAGATTTCTTTCCTAATTGATGCAGTTCAGGAGGCAGGGAAGAAATTCTCTAGAAAGAGTTGTTTAAGATCATTCCAGCCCCCAATTTTGGTAGGCAGATAGTATAGCCAATCTTTGGTAACACCATCAAGGGAGAAAGGGATGGCCCTAAACTTAATTAGGTCCTCAGAGACATTTTGGGGTTTCATGGTAGAGCACACTATGTGAAACAATTTGAGATGTTTGTGAGGTTCCTCACCGGGAAGACCATGGAATTTAGGAAGACGGTGGATGAGACCTGATCTCAGCTCAAAGTTGGTTGCTTCCTTGGGATATTGGATGTACGCAGGTTGGTACTCCACATCAGGGGTGGTCAGTTCTTTTAAAGTTCGATTATTTACAGCCATGTTTTCTTGGGTTTGATTGGGTTCAATTTTGGATTGGTTCAGGACCACTTTAGGTTCCAAAAGGGATTCCTCAGTGTTACTTTATTTACTTTCTCTAGATGCATTGATTTTTGTGTGAAGTGACTTTTCAATTTCAGGGTCACATTCAAGTAGTGTTTCTTTACCAGATCGGGTCATACAAATAATTTGCGAAGTTTGTTTTTTTAAATATGGATAAAACCACTTAAGAAGTGTGAAAATATAATATAATGTTATAATATAGAATTATAGAGATATAGATGGAGAAGAAGAAGAAGAGAGAGAGAGAACACACCAAAAACAACCCAAAATAAAGACAAAAACCCAAAACAAAAAAAATCAAATGGTGGTGGGGTATTGAAAGAAATACTAATTAAGAAGTAAAATAAATAAATAAATAAAAATAAAATAATGAAAATAAATGATCTTGGATCCCCGAAAATGGCGCCAAAATTTTATCGTGTTGTCGAGTGCGTCAAATTAGTTGTTTAATTTTGACTAAAATTTCTGCAGTATAGCACCAACCCTAAGTCGTCTCTTGATGGAGCCTTAGATCATTAATTTAAAATAGGGGTTTTGATTAAGGAATTAGAAGTGGAATGAGGTTTTGTAAAACTTGGGGGGTTGATGATTAATGATTAAAATAGTAAATGAAAGTGATAAAATAAAGTAGAAATGAACAAGATTAATTAATGTGATCAACCCGGGGTACTCTCATGATGTTCATCATTCATTGCTTCATGATATTGGGTTATGATCTTTTAATCCCTGGTTTGTAACACCTAGAACCAGAATGTTACTTATTTTATACTAGGATACCTCCTAGGGTTCAGTCGAAAACACACAATGATTCACCGGACACCGCCGATGATTGGGTGATTTGTGTTTGACATCATAACCGAAACTCACCAAGGAAACACATGAAGAACTCGATGTTCTCTCCATGTTTGTATGTTATTTACTTGTGATACCAAGAAATAAATGTACATGACCTTGAAAGTTCTTATGTGAGTTCAATTGGCCAATATGAACCACACAAACACCGCAATTGGAAGGGGGAAAAGAAAGTGGTGAACTGTGTGTGAAACATCACATGAATGGGTACCCCCAAACACGATCATATGAGTTGATCATGGCATACCAGTACATAACTAAATAAAATAAGAATATAGGATGTTGAAAAACAAAACAAAAACTTGTAATTAAAAATATCATTCAAATATTACAAACATGTAGCATGGGATTTACATCACATTCCTCCCCGGGTGATCACAAGGGGTTTAGAAATCCATGTGAGGGGAGGAAGAAGAAGATGTTGAAGTAGAACCTACCATAGCCTATAGAACTTCTTGGGATGATGAAAAGACCTCTATGGGACTCCAAGATGGCAGCACCTTGCCTCTGGTTCGAACTCCAAAATGGGGAACCCAAGGATCCATTTTATAGGAAAATTGGAAGGTGGTTTTAGGCACACAGATTTCTTCAATCCACTTGTACCACGATTTTAGACAAATAAACACCCAAATCTCCCTTTTGACAAAACTAAAAAGTTATATCCCCACTTCCTGACTATCTACACCGAATTTTTGGCATCAATTGGACAAGTGGAGCCAGAGATATGGATAGATTACAGAACACCGCATATGACTTTGTGCTGATTTGATACATTGGACAGATCAGTTCGGTTGTGCCCCTTGACAGCTGAATTGGGCTTGTCTTCCTCTATAAGAGTTGTATCAAATTTTATTTTGTACGTGTACACAAAATATGAGCCCATTTGATTTACATAATTTTCTATATAAACAAAAAAGTGGACAAGTCTTCATGGATCCATGCAATTTTGGCTCATTTTTCTTCCACTTCATCAAGGGACCTCCAAATCATCTCCTCCTACATTGAAATAAAAAAAACAAGCAATATTGCCCATTTTAGTAGTGATTAACATTAAATCATTTATTAAAAGATAAAGTGAAATTTATCATTATATTTGGAATATTCATTACAAAACCAGTTTAAAACAGCAGTGTAAGGGTGGATTTGAATAGTGAATCATTGTGTGATCATCCTCATGACCCTGTTTCTCTTTCCTTGGGTGACTTGATAGGCCATCAGTCTATTTTATATTCATATAGAATAATAAAACTTTGATCTAGTTTTCTACAAGGTTTTATCAAATACATGAATACATAGGGCAAACACGCTTATGGATAGTGTCCAGGATGTTCTGTTTCCTCATGTAATCTCAGGGTACTATGCATTGATATATGTACACACATTGAGTTGCTAAATGATGTAATTAAACATTTTAGTTTAGTGAAATTGTTGAGCCTTGAGCTATTGAGTATGTTCTCGGGTCATCTCTGGAGTAGAATTATCAGATCATTAAAGGGTTTGAGTTCATTCCAATGCTCGGGAGGGAATTTTCTAGAGGATTAGGTGTTTTGACACACCAGTCAGTTTGATTTTGTATTTCTTTCCAAATTATTTATCCTATGTGAACATGAATCGGAGGAGTGACACACATATGTTTAAGGTAGTTTTGATCTAGTGAAAATATGAGCAGCTAGTATGTCTCTCATTTTGATGACGAGAAAACTTATAAGGTGGCGAGAATCACATCAATTCTGGTAAATATGTTTCTTTCAAAGTATAAGGAACACAACCAAGGAGGACCATTATAAATGGGTGGTATTTATTGAATTACATTGAGTCTTTAAAGTTTTCAATCATGCCAGTGCATGCTCAGCAGCATGACATTGATGAGGTTGGTTGTGTACACAACGTTTGAGAAACAAATTTGGTCATGGATGGACTTCGGTGGTTAAGCTTGACCAATCACAAAATGCCTTGGGTGGTAAAGGCATTGTGATTGGTTAGTGATGATGCATAAGTTGGTGAAGCTGAGATTCTCTTAAGAAGTTGAACAGTAGTGGTTTAAATACTATTCTTTTGGTTTTATTTGTACCCTCTTAGTGTACTCATTCTTAGCCGCAATTAAGTCTTCTATCTTGATGTTATCCTTGATTCACTAAGAGATCATCAGTTATACACTGAGATAAAATTCCAAATGAAATTTTTTTGCAATAAACAAGATTTATCATAGTTACACACTAGGTTCATGGTTTTTATCAAGGCATGGTTAGTCTTGAGTGATACTTATGTTCCCAATTAGGAACACCTTGGACAGACACATAGATACTATTCATTTTATTCTGACATTCCTACCAAGAAAATGCCACTCTGGGATCATTCAATGAAATTATATGGACATCTTGGCCTTGTATCTACATCTCACTTGTGAACATAGAGTATGGTATACCTTAGGTTAGTTGCATGGACTTTAGTTTAATGAATTTGTGGTTATCCCAGCTTGTTGAAAGGCTGAGAGGTAATGAAAAATGGGTAACAATTCTAATGGGATGGATCTGTTTATACCCTTTTTGTGTTAAGTCATGGTAGACTAAATGGTTGGGTAATGGTTTACATAAGTAATGTAATTGGAAGCTAGGGATGGTCTTAAGTGAACGTTCTGGTTATAAATATGAGATGCCTTGGAAGAAGGATTTTCAGTTCTTTTTTTAATTTATTGGGAATATAATTTTATCATTTTTAGAGTCATCAACCAAAGGTGTCTTGACTTGTTCCCTTGTATTAATGTGTGTGGTCAGTGGAGGATCATTTTCTAGCATGTTTCTAGATGAAGATAAGTGTTGTATGTGTTAGTTAGGGCTTTTCATGGAAAGCTGGCTCAACCTGGGAAAATGAGGTTAGTGGGTAATTGACTATTTGACCATTCTGAAATCATGTTAGCCAAATCACTAGAATTCTAGGGTATTATTGGTAGGAAATTACAATGGGGGTGGTTCTGTGGTTTTAAATTGGCCCCATCTGATGATATGATCGATAGTGGGGAGAACCATCAACAATTTGTTTAAAGAGATGAAAAATGATCATTTATCTAGCAAATGGATCTTGGGTAATCACTGTTCTGGTGTCTTAGTTGGAAAATGAGTGTTGTCTTAGGATTTCACGGCTTAATTTTTTCACATTTAAGAAATGCTTGGAGATGTGTTGGTCATTTGGAAATTCAACATGACTGATTTAACGATATTTCATGACCCTCATTGGTCAGATGATGTTTTCATTGTTTCCAAATGATTCTCAGGGATTATAAGCTATAATGTGGGGAGTTAGTAATGACCGATGTTTTTGTATCAGATGAAAATCCAAATAAATTTTAATTTTGGTGTTTTCAGGATGTTCCATTATTTGAACCAGTATTCAGAACATAATTCTGAGGATTAGAACACTTAAATGCATTGTTTTTAGACTTGGGTAAAGTCCCAATTGGTTCCTATGGTTATCTTTCGAGTTTTGGGAGTGTAAGGATCACAAATATTAAAAAAAAAGGATAAATGGACATGGCACATGGTTTTTCTGAAATCGTGCGTCCCACCAATGAAAGCTAAGTTGTTGTAGTAGGTGAATAGAAGTGCCTCACATGGGATATGCAAGGTTTTCCAAACCCTTCTCCTAGCCATCATAGATAGTTCCATGTAGCCACTATCATTGAACTATTCATCACATGGTTGGCACACAGTTAGGGAAAATCGTGTGGCACAACTATGCAGGGTTAGGGTTCCAAACAGTGAGAGTCACATAGTTGGTGCACAGTTTAGCCAACCATGTGGCCCTATACTTGAGAGTGAAATGACCATTTTCCCTTGATAAACCTTTTAACCTTTATGATTCTATCCTTTTATCTTCAATCCACGTGAGTCACTTCTTCTTGCACTGTGGGTTCCTCCTCCTCCCAATTCTATGGAAGATGATAACTCCTCCATCCGTCATCAAAATTGAGCATCGTCGGTCCCTATGGATTCCCCTATATAAGATATTCATTCCTTTGGAATATTTCTCGATTTAATTTCTTCTCAACTGGGTTATTGTGGTACGATATCATTTCCCCTATTTTCAGGGAGAATGTCCATTTCTTATATTTCATCCAAACTGGGGCAAATCAAGCCTTGGTATTGGATAAGTAGATTTTCCTAAGTACGATGTTTGTGGTATGTGGATTTTTTCCTTAGTTTTAATTTAATTATAAATATTTTTATTATGCCACATGATGGAATTTTATGTGCATTTCCTTAAAATGTGTTTCATCTTTTTAAATTGGTATACATACGTTATATTACTCTAGTTGAGCCTTGTTTGGAAATTAGGTGATGTCAACCTCGACCACAGACACCCTTTGGGTGTAAAGGATTTAATTATACCTATTTACCTAAATAAATTAATGCTAAGAATGCATTCTAAAAGGTAATATTGGGTTTTAGATGGGATTTCCCCTTGTAGTAAATTTTCCAATTTGTAGTGTCACCTCCAAAGTTCCATGTTGAACCTGGTATTTGTTTTTCCATGCTTGTTGTCTTTATAAAATGATTATTTATAATGACTTGAGTTATGATTCTTCTAATTTATGTTTAATTGTGTTAAATGAATTTTTTGATAAACAATGACATGTTGTATAATAAAACCCCTCATATGAGGTGGATTGTCTTCTAAACTAAAAAGTAATGATTAGTTATTCAACCCATTCTTGGTTTATTACTTGGGTAATTTCCCATGACTTAATGTTAGTTCTTGATAAGTGAAAATCTAGAACACAACCTACTTATTGTTATTAAATATATTTTCCCTCTTTCTACATAAATTTTTATTGAGATAATTAATATCCTAAGTGCTTTCATTTAATTAAATGAAAGTTACCATGTAGGAAATTTCTAAATTGTTAAATACATCTTCTAATCATCTTATTTAACCTTGTAGAATAGAACTAAGGTGTTTTGTTTAATTAAATGGAATTTATTAATTTAAATATCTTGTTCATGATGGCTTACGTTCATTGAATGTAATGAATGGTTTAATTGAAATAGAGTTTAATTATGTGGTACGACCACACCTCTTGTTATAATTAAATATGCACAGATTATGTGAATTTTAATAATTGTGATTCCCTTAGTCATAATTTGGATTAATATATGTAAATAATGAGAGGTAATTCCCCATGTATGGAATTATAAATATGATTACACCTTTTTGTAGGCTATGTAATGATGGTAAAGGTTCTGTTGAGATTGGAGGTATCATGATCCCTTATATTGGGTGTTGAGTATGACATATCACACCATTGACACTATGTCGATGGTGGGCATGACGCACCATGTCCCTTGGTAAGTGTTGACATGACGATGCACTCACTACTGTTTGAGTTTTGGCGTGACAAACCTCACCATCTCGAGTGAAGAGCATGATGTATCCCGCTCATTATGAGATGTAGGGAATAAACCATTTTCTAGATATTATAGGCTTGTTCAGACTGGTTATAGATGATTCGGTTATGCACTGGTTCAACTGGCACCTAGTATTATAGGTATATTGCCACTTACATCCGCACATACTTGGTTCATATAGGTGGATTAAATATATAACTATACAATAACTATATTATTATATATATATGGTTCAGATATTTATTCCAGTCATGAGAAGATGTGGGTAGAGATACCAGGTGTCCTTTTGGAACCTGAGTAGTATAGTTTTTAATTTAATTTTTGGTTATTATTCTTTTTACCCACACATGACTTTACATTATATTCACAGACTAGATTAGATTTAGTCACCATGGGTGGTAACCTACATGGATATATATATCTCACACCCTTCTTGGGCCACTATTGAACCGGGGTACTTGAGTAAGTTTCATGTTCAGAGGACCATGGATATTTGTTTGCATTGTTCTACTCATACTCGAGAGTTTGGTGCAACGGACTGAGCTAGATCTCAGGATGCTTATGGAGATCACCCATAGGTCTTTTATTTCTTTTATTTATTTATGTAATACATTATATCTTGTTTCATGTTGTATGTTTATTTTATAGTTTATGTAGCATCATTTAGACATGTATTCATTGTGATATATTGTCATTTTCCATTTTTTATATTCAGTTGAACTATTCTTCCACTACTATGTCTTTCATTTATTACTAATTATGCTATTTTATGTTATTTATTTATGAAATAATATTTTTATACTCTGACCATGAGGGTATAGTCTCCCCACTATCACCTCTTTAGAACCTCACCACAAGTCAGTAGTCTCTAGCGTATGGGGAGGCCTTCTTGAGTCCATTTGACCGACCGATTCTGCTATCGTTTTAGTGGTTTGTTGGTCCTAGAAGTAAAAAAATATAATATAATCTTTTCAAAGAAACTAATAACTCCTAAGAATATAAACATGAAAACCCTTAGAACTTGATAAAAAACCAAATAGCCAATGAACAATGGGATAGAACATGTAGGTGATGGAAAATATAATTTTTTACCAGTTAAGTGATAGAAAATTGGAAGTATATACAACATACCAAAAATTGGTATAAGTGAATGGAAATACATATAATAACATTATGTTAATATTGAATCTCAACACAATACACATTTCAATTATTACTATGAATACTAATAAAACATATATGTTTATTTTAATAAGGAAAATTTATTCTATATATTATAAATCATATTATAGTTCATTTTTGATGAAATTTATAAAGGAAAAAAATTTATACTAACACCAACCTAATAGAGAATGAAAACATAAAACATATGACAAGAATCTCAATCTTTTTCCCAATATATTGTGTGGGATAATATAATTTCTTACACTCATGTAAGTTTTTTAAATGATTACCTCTAAAAAATATAGACAATAAGTACTTAAATGGAGTGAAGGATAAAAATTATATAATAAATTTACATGAATAAAAAGATAACCAAACAATACATGTACATGAAAATATCAAAATAGAATACACTTTGAACTTTGTATGTTTATCTCAATAGATGAAATTTCATTCATTTCATCAATGAATGATATTTTATTATTATAATGTAAAAAATATGCACCAATACATGAGCCTGTATATCAAGAGATCATGTTAATGAATCTATTGAAACAAAAAAAATGGTAAAATAAATTTTTACAAATATATAAGTGATAATAAAACTAAAATCATCACAAACCTATAAATATGGTTAGTTTTTTTTTCAAAATTATTAACATTAATTGTATCCTCACTACTAGGGGAGACCTTTGAATATTTGTATGTTCTATTCCATTCATAAAAATTTATCATGGATAACAGCCTCTGAAAATAGCTTTCATGTCTTAATGATTAAAGGGAACGAGCCTTTATATATTTACCTACATCAGATTCAACTGCAAAAGATCCAACCAGGCCTATAGGGAACCGATACTTATTATTCATATCCACCTTTTCAACTAATTCAATATGGCCATAACATAATTGGTACTTATAAGTTTTATGTTCTAATTAAAAAATCAACTAACAACTGCAACATCAAAAACCCATTGTTCCCTCATGTGTAAGGTTGAGTACATGTATCATGTATTGGGAATAAATAATGAGTTATATAACCAAAAAAATAACAAAAAATACATGTATTTTATATGTGTTATATGAATATATAAAAATTATATAAACCATCATTGATAATTTCTAATTCCTAAAAATATATATAGTTATATAATAAGAATATATTAAAAATATATATTTTAAGGATTGATAGAATTTAAAATACAATGTCTATAATGAAGCTTATATATTATTTTATACATTTACTATGTATAGAAATAGATAATCATGAAATTAATATGCATAGACTATAGAATTAACTGATCCAAACAAATAATAAATACAACGGGTCAAAAACAAATAACATAATCAAGAAAATTTAATAAAATATTTTCACCTATCGAAGATCACATTCCCTAATAAGACAACAAAACATCTAGTTTTGGGTAAAATGTTCTGCATGTCAAAAAAAAATTCATTTATATCAAAATACTATAACATGAACATACATTTTACGTTCTAGAAATTCTTATAAATATGACCCCCTTGAAAGTGATTTGAAATAGGATAAACCCACTTTCCAATTTCAATGAAGAACAGACTGGTTGTGTGAGGTTTATGGATGTCATCAGATGATGAGGGGTCCACTGCACACTCGACAGAGGGGTGATGGATATAACTCCAAGAATGAAAGGGAATGAATCTTTTCTCAAAGGCAGGGGATGAAATATCAATATGTATAGTGTGTGTGTGTGTAGTCTTGTTGAGGGTGATGAAGTATGGAATCTGGGGGCAGAGGCTGGATTCTGGAATAACACAAGAATTTCTTGAAATAATAGTCAACAACAAAATATTTATTAATTAATAAATTTTATTTTAGTCAAAACCAAAGAAAACAAATAATATCTATAATTACTATATACCAAATTTATTTTTAATTATATACATTTTCATAATATATATTCAACTAATAAATATATTACAGGAATAACATTATAGTGAAAATATATATTCTTTTATTTTGTTATTTCATTATTATATACCATTGATATAAATTTAATAAATTATCTAAATTCAATATGTAATTTCAATCATAATAACAAGGTTATAAATTATACAATTTTAATACATTCATTTTTTTAGAATCAAATAACGAATACTCCATTACACCCATTTATAAAAAAATCAAAAATATAAACAAATAGATATATTAATTTAGGAATTTCAACACTAATTTCAAAAAAAGTAGAATTTCAAAACCGAATATTATTTGCAATAACAAATTTCAAACACCTTGAAACTACAATTCAAAAATTATTAACTCAACTGATGAAAATAAAGACAATTACATGATTCTATTAAAAACTTTATCCAAAAAACATCTTGGACAGTGGTAGGGAGGAGACCTATGGGTGATAAATAAGGAATCATAAGATGGTTATAGGAGAGTAAAAAGGAAATCATGGTAAGTTGTGTAGAAATAATGAACAATAAATGTTGTCATAGGGGATTACATAAGTAGGCATGTGGGGGGTGTGTGGACGAGGATTCTATGAGTGGATCGATGGGTGCGGTGGATTCCATGATCAGAGGATTGTGGGTATCACGTGAGTGAGAGGGGAGGAATCGTAGGTATTTGGGTGGGGTGGGGGAGAGTTACCTTAAATAATGAAGGGAATTAGGATTGGGGAGCTAGGGATCGAGGTGATTTCTGGTCAGGGGGAGTGTAGGATAAAGGGAGCAGGAGATTAGGGGGAGTTCCATTGGTGGGCGGTGTGGCACAGAATGTCATTGGGGGAGGGGATTGATGATAGAAGAGGTAAGGGGAACCACAACGGTGAGGGATGGGGGCTCTATGAGGGAGTAGGGAGAGGTGAGGAGGCATATCACAGTGTGATAGTAGGGTAGGGGTCTCAACGAGGGAGTAGGGAGGGGCACCATGATGGTGGCAGAGGGAGGATCGATGATAGAGGAGGGGTGGGGTTAGGGCTCATCTCAAGGAGGTCAGGGGGATTTGGTGGGGGAGTGAAAAATCCTAACAACCTCAATTTGGTGGTCGCTAATAGAGTAAATATAAATAAATATATAGGATTTTCTCAAATTCACCCTCCTCAAGAGCCCAAATTTCTACTAGTATGTAATTAATAATAATGAATTATTAATAAAAAGAACATGGAATTTTGTTAAAATAAAGGAAACACACACAAAAATCAAGAGAGGCCAAATTAAACCATCACAAAATAAATTAGACCCAGACAATTCACTATCAAACCCATAGGGTCTGATATATTTAAATAGTCTAATAATTATAGATTGGTTAAATTTCAATTTTAATTTATTTTTAACAAATTATTAGGCCAAAGATAAATTTTCAACAAACCAAAAATATTATCTAAATATCACCATGCCTAAACATTTTCTTCTATTTTTTTATCATGGTCATTTTCTTCCCTTATCCTGTTGATTCTAGTTCACTCTATAAGCCTTCTATACAACCACACACATTGAGTTCCATCTAGAAAGACATGATCGATCTTATAGTCGAACATTAGTCATTTCACACCTACCATAAGAAAAATCTTCCATTATGTGTTGATATAACACTCATCAACAAACATTTTATAGGTTTCGGGCATAGTGGAAGCATGGTTGGGATGGAACCCAACTTTGATTTTTACCATGATCAATAATTATTTCACAATCAATATGACTATGAACCCTAGTCTCCACAAAATAGAGTCAAATATTTAGATAAAGAAGGAAGAGGGCCTGAAACCTTTAGAGAGGATCTTTCACATCATCTTAAAAAATAATTTAATTAATTTCTTAAAGAAAAATAATACATTGATATTTGGTATTTTTCTTCATTGATGATGTTGATCATCTGGAATGACCCTTCTGGATTATCTCATTTCGCTTGTAAGGATCCAAACTAGAATCCCTCTAGTGGTGATCCACATGTTCTCCAATGGCCTATAATCGACACCGCTCGTTCTTCGGGTGCTATTGTGGCTAGGTGAGTGTCTCGTGTCGGTCATTCTTGATCACTTGTTCTTCAGTCTTGAAGAAAGTATCTCATTCTTGAGGGGGGTGGGAAGAGGATTTGTGAGAGAAATTTTTTAACTCAACAATTCTCAATTCACCGGGTGTACGATTTGGTGTCATGTGGTGTCTGGTAAAAAAGGTGTACTTGTCTATATATATGCATGGAACTTCAGTTCTAATATTTAATTTAATAACCGAAATTAAATACATTCATGAACTTAGAGAAAAATCATGCTCATAATAATAATACTACATCATTATTTATGGTGATCCAACTTGCGAAAAACAGAATTATAAATAAATTTTGCATCACAAAATAATATCAACGTCATTATTATTTTAATTTGTGCCAACTAGTTAAATAATTATTTATCCTCTTGTAAATAATTATTGTACCACTGGACCGGCCGTGGTCTGCTCGAAATCCACTTCCATTTATTTGATAACTGAATAAATAAATAAATAATTTATTCTCTTAAATAAATATTTTATTTAAAAACTAGTAAATAAATATTTATTAAATGTTCAATAAAATAAATAAATAAATTTTATTTAATTTATGCGATCATTTTAACTTGAATAAAATTATTCCATGATCTTGAGAATAATATTTATTTCATTAATTAAATGCAAATAGAATTTAACCGAGACCACTAAAAAAACTTAGTGTGTGACCCTCTAGGATTCTTTCTCGTTGGCATTAGGCGGGCATGCCTAAAGTCCAAGAGTACTATCTAGAAATGGGTCAAGGAACCCAAGAGAAAGAACGTAATGTCAAAAAAATGACATCCACGTATGAATTCTCACTGTGGAATATAATCCTTTTTTCGCAATATCTCATCAAGTAGGTTTCATGATTGTGTTATCAAATTTTATGCTTGATATGTCATTCTTTGACTACCTGAAATAAACTCATCATTATACCATAGACATGGAATTTCACACAAAAGATCTATTTCAATCAAAGGACCAAGATATCAACTTCCATAAATAGAAGGGACAAATACTTCCTTGAATTATCCAATAATAGCATGCCACTCGTGACGCACCCAACGTACCCTACTTCCCAACAACTATCTGCGTGATGGTTTTCATCAGTAAATCAAATTGTCTGAGTCGTGAAAAATATTAATGATAATATTAATGTCTATGTATCATTTCACACACTCGAAGATATAAATATCCAATGACACAAAAACATGCGGAATTTATACTGGAGGGACTGTTCTCATAATCTCATGTCTTTGAGATTACCAAGTGTGAACTTGATGAGAGGAAGCCTCATCTGCTTACAAGTACTCACACATAACAGTCTACATGCTAGGTGTCCCATCATAGTATTTCATCCAACCATATGAACTATATTTAAGAATATTGTTATATCATTTCAAGGATCTCATAATAGCAGGTAACTGCCATGACCTTATCAATGCAACAAATACTTTAGGATGTTTTTCTATCATAATCATGCAAAAAAATAACAATATGTAATAAGATGTTTAATATTTAAATTCATTAAATGTCTATGTAATCAAAGTACAACCAGTTTTTTCTAGGACATGAACTCTTACAAACTCCCACTTGGACTATAGCCAACTGCCTATGACTTTCAGTCCGCTAGACCTCACATGGTGATCATGTTTCTGCTGAGTCAAGTCTTTAGTCAAGGGGACCACCACATTGTATTCCGTGGAAATACTGATCACCGAAACTTCTCCTCTTTGAGAAAAATAACTTAAGGGATGATACTTCCGAAGTATGTGCTTCGTTCACTGATGAGACATTGGCTCTTTTGCGAGAGACACTACTGTAGTATTATCATAGTATAGTGTGATGGGATCTGTATTACTAGGTATCACATATAGATCCTAGATAATGCTTCGCATCCAAACTACTTCTTTTTCTGCCTAAAAAGATTCAATATACTCAGACTCTGCTGTAGAATCTTCAACCACACTCTTCTTTGAGATCTTCCAACTCGCTGAACCTCCATTCAAAGTGAATATGTATCCTATTTGCAACTTCATGTCATATTGATCACTCTGGAAACTAGTATCTTCATATCCACTAATGAATAGTTCCTTGTCTCCTCCATAAACTAAGAACATATCCTTAGTATACCTCAAATACTTTAGGATAGTCTTGACTGCCATCCAATGGATGTCACCTGGGTCATCTTGATATCTTCCTATCGCACTCAATGCATAGGTGACATCCAGCCGAGTACATAGCATGGCATTCATGACTGACCCAATCATTAATGCGTATAGAGTCCTTTCCATTATATTTCTTTCCTCATGTGTATGATGAAACATTTTCTTGGAAAGATGAATTCCATGTTATGCTAAAAACAATCCCCTCATGGATTGTTCCACACTGAATCTCTTAAGTATCTTATCAATGTATGTACTTTGACTTAGGACCAACAATATCTTGGATCTATCATGATGGATCTTGATCCCAAGAATGTATGATGCCTTGCCCATGTCCATCATAGATAATAATTGATTCAACCACGCCTTAATAGACTGTATGACAGGTATCTCATTTCCAATAAGTAATATGTCATCAACATATACTATTAGGAAAATGACTCCACTCCCACTAAACTGTTTCCAGACACAAGTCCCACATTCATTCTTGATAAAACCAATTTTTGTTATGGCTTCATCGAAATGAATGTTCCATAACCTGGATGATTTCTTTAATCCATAAATGGATTTCTCAAACTTTCATACCTTATTGGAATCCTTTGTATTCATAAACCCTTCAGGTTGTGTCATGTAGACATATTCCCGAAGTTTCCCGTTAAGTAATGTTTTTTTTACATCCATTTCCCAAATCTCATAGTCATGGTAAGCGAAAATGGATAATAAAATTACTGTGGATTTTAGAATTTCAACTGGTGAAAAGGTTTTGTGGTAGTCAATACATTGATGTTTTTTGAACCATTTTGTAACCATTTGTGCCTTATAGGTGCTGACTTGTCCTTCCATGTCCAATTTCTTCTTGAATACCCATTTGTAACCAATAGGATTTACATTAATTGGATGATCTGCCAAAATCCATACATTGTTTTGGTATATGGAATCCATTTCAGAATTCATGGATTCTTTCCACCTGGCAACATTTGTGTCACTTATTACTTCATTTTAGGTTAGATGATCATTATTATCAACTAATAATGAGTCTCCATCCTCAGAAAATAGAAAATCATATCATTCTGGTTCTCTATCCTCTCTTATACTCCTACGTAGCTCTTGTGTCTTTGGAATAGTTCTTTCTTCCATGGGGCTTTGTGGAATCTGTTCTTGTACCATCTCTTGAGTACCTTGAGCCTCAACTTCATTGATGTTTATCTGATGCCCACTATCTCTTTTGGATATGTGCTCCCTCTCAAATAATATGGCATTTCTTGCCACTATAACCTTTTTGTCTGAGGGGTTGTATTGGTAATATCCCCTTGTTTCATTGGGGTATCCTGTAAAGGTACACTTTGTGCCTTGGGGTCAAAGTTTGTTACCTAAAGAGGCCTTAACAAACGCATCACTACCCCAAACATGTAAATTTGATAATATGTCTTTCTTTACACTCCAGAACTCGTATGTAATACCATTTATCGATTTAGTTGTACTTAGTTTTATATGTGCACCACTGTTTGTAATTCATATCTCCAAAAGGATAATGGAAGACTTGCATGACTCATCATTGATCTCACCATGTTCAACAGGGTGTGGTTCCTCCTTTCACTCATACCATTCTACTAGGGCGTGTATGGAGGAGTGATTTGGGATAGGATCCCAAACTCCCATATGTAATCAATGAAGACATTATTAAGATATTCTCCACCTCATTCTGAGTGGAGGTTCTTAATATTCTTGAAAATATAATCCTAAACTTCATTATTGTATTATTTTATCTAATCAAAAGAATCCTACTTATACCTCATTAAGTAGATATATCCATATCTACTAAAATAATCAGTAAAAGTTATGAGGTATGAGTACCCTCCCCTTGATTCAACTGGAAATAGTCCACACACATCAGTATGATCCAATTCAAGAAGTTCATTAGCCCTTTCACCTTTCCCACTAAATGGGGCTTTGGTCATTTTGTCTTGTAAACATGCATGACATAGACCAAGTGGTATTAGATTTAAAGAATCAAAATATCCACATTGAGGTAACATTGTGAAGTGTTTCTCATTTACATGACCTAGCTGGTGATTCCATAGTTGGGTGTGGTATGAGTCATGTGAAGTATCTTTGTTATCGATTGTCATTACATGGTTTCTGTAATCTAACACATAAAGACCATTGTATAAATGTTCCCTACCAAAACAAATGTTATCTTTCTAAAAGAATCAACATTCATTTCCCAACATGAAATCAAATCCAGCTGTATCTAATCTGGATACAAAAATAATGTTTTTAGTAACATACGTCACATAATAACAACCCTTTAACACCAAGATCATCCCAGTTTGCAATGTGAGGTGGTATTCCCCAATAGCTACAGCAGTAAGTCTTGATACTTTGGTTACACATAGATCTACCTCCCCTCGGTCAGTCTTCCTGAATCTACTTGGTTCCTGTATTTGGATACATATGTGAGAAACACAAGCTGTATCTAATACCCAATTTGTAGAAACAGATATATTTCATTCGATAAAAAATTCACCTGAAGCTTTCCCTTGATTCTTAGGTTGGGTGTAGTTCTTCTTCCAGTGGCCCTTATTGCCACATGAATAACAAACACCCTCATGATCCCTTGCCTCCCCTTTGATCTTCCTTTTCTTGGAAGGTCGTGATGAAGCTTTGGGATTAAAGATCTTCATCTTCCCTTTCCTATTATTCACCATAAGGACAGAAGGCTTTTCGCACATCATATATTTTTCCACTTAGAGAATGATGATAAGAATATTAGATAGAGATTTCTCAATGTTTTTCATATTGAAATTGACAATAAAGCTAGAGAAGCTATGAGGGAGTGATGCGGGAATGAGATCGGTGCCCAGTTCTTTAATTAGTTTAAACCCTAGATCTTTCAGGCGCTCAATGTAGCCAATGATCTTGATTACATGAGGCCCAACTGGGGCACCTTCTCCATGATTAATCGGAAAGAGTGCCTTAGAGATCTCAAACCTTTCTTATCTTTCACTCTCCTAGTAAAGACCATAGAGGTGCTCAATCATGCTATAATCATCCATGTTTTCATGAGACTTCATGAGATCACTAGACATTGATGATAGCATCAAACATTGAACATCAACCGCATCATTCATATGTTTCTCATAGACTAGAAAATCCTCATCACTTGCCGCTTTGACAGGTGGATTAGGTAATGCTAACTCCATCATGTAAGAATTCCTTTCATGGTGTAGGTAACCCGAAGGCGTCTAAACCATTCCTGGAAGTTACTTCTGGTGAGGAAATTGTCTTTATCCAGAATTCATCACATGGATAATGTGGTAGACAAGTTTGTCATTTTTATTCAACAATTAAAAGAGAAGATCATTAATAATTTCTTGATTACATTTTATAAGAAATTAGAAATTTTATTAAGTCGCCCAATATTTTGTCAAGTCCCAATAAGCTTCACCATTGAACTCGGAATGTCCAGTTTCCATGACCTTATAGTGGAAAGGATCCATATTCCCCTTCACATAACCCCAACAAGGGTTGTTCAAGCTATTATATGGTATTTAGGTAGGCAGGTCTTTGGAAACTATGGGCTTGTAGCCCCTTGATCTATTGAGTAGACTCCCCAATCCTGAAATCATGACTTTGGATTTCCCAAAATCTTACCTATAACATTACAGCAAGTCTAGTAAGGGATACTCCCCTTGATATAATATAGTAAATTAAACCTGAAACCTTTCATAGTTAATTCATGTATAAAAATATGTGTCCCAAAAAGGGTTGGTCAAACACATATTTTTATCAAGTTTTTACCTTAATCAAGTAACAGAAGGCTTGGTCTGACATAATATTTTAATTAATGGATTTTTTTCTCTTATGCATGAATTTTATATTTTCATTATCTCAAAATTGATAATATTAAGTGGAACTTACTTATGTGATTAACCATGTCTGGATAATATTTACACATAAGTCTGGTTTATTTTAGTTCTATGTTGCATGCTTGTTTAATTCATTAATTATGTGATCGTGAAAACACATCCATAATGATAAACCATGAAATTGATATAAATAAAATAAAGATAATTATCATGAGATTTTCTAATTGTTAGTTTATCTAGTGGTTGATAAACTAACCCTAACCTAGGGGAGAAACATCTTGAACCTTTTGGGTTTGTGTTTATAGCTTTCCACCTGTCTGCCTCTGTATCTCCTGGGATTGGTTTCATCTTGGCTCTAGCTTGAACCTCCTCCACTAGCTTAGGAGTTCCATACATTACATATGCTTCTTTTAACTCCATGCAGGTGAGGGGTAAAAATGGGTTTTACATAAAAGAAACCTTGGGCATGCATGCCCTACATATTAATGAGGAGAGATGGCTCACAGGCCAACAAAGTTAATTTAAATAAATAAATTAAAAGAAAAAATCCACATACAAAGGTCTTGTTCTAGCTTATGATCATCCATACATGCAATGATGTTTATGCATAAATAAAACTAGCATTAAATTATTTAATCGTTCTTGTTTAAGATAAATCATGCTTGAATCAATTAATTGTCATCTTTAATTAATCAATCCTTTTATCTTAAACCCTTTTCCTGAATTTACTTTATATTCTCATCCATCATAATTTTAAAAAAATAAATTCATTTAAAATTTTCTTTTTACATAGCTTGTACCTTGGAGGAAACCCAGTGAATTACTATTCATAACTACCTAATGAGTAGAAATGAACATTACGCAGATGTTAAATCAAACACATTTATATAAAACACATATCACATGTTGTGCCTCATCTTTACTCCCACACGATGGTACACATCTCAAGGGTTTGTATACTATAATAATAAATTTTAATAAATCTGTGTAATTTGGATGAGTACACAGCATGTAGTCCAACTATATGGTGTGTACTATTTTTCACCGTCCATCTGAATTACACACCCAGGGAAATGGCATGTGAGTGTACTTCGGAAATAATTGGCGTACACAGACTGTTTAGTGGGCCACACGCTGTGTGGTATTTGTGTTACATGGTTTATAGCCAGGAAAGCCATGTCTGGGGTACACGGTCCAACCCTAACCTGAAGGGAATACACGTCGTGTTCAGTGGATTACACATCCTGTAATCCCAAAACTATGTACCGCTGGTTCCTAGTCAACACATGGAGTCATTTAAAAATTATAAAGACTCCAACACATGGCTTGGTTTGGCAGACTGGTATGATGCATTGAATCTTGACTACACGACATATCTTGCCGAATACACGCCGTGTGTTTTGGTTTTGTATGGCCAGGAAGCTTTTTTACCTTCGGATGAGATCCTCTATTTTGTTTTAATCAAAATTAAAAGGAAATATCATTTCTGTAAGGTGAATGAGAAATGAAAGAGGAGGAATAGATCTTGTGATTCATATTTTTAGAATGATTAACTTGAATTGAAACAACTAAATTATTAAATACGTAAGTTATCAATGAAATATTTATATAATTATAAACTTTGATGTAACTTCTCTGATACCACTTGTAGGTTCTGGGCGCAGCGGAAGCATGGTTGGGACGGAACCCAAAATTGATTTTTACCATGATAAATGATAATTCTAGGATCAATATGACAATTAATGCCAGTACCCATGAAATAGAATCAAATATTTAGATAAACAAGGAAGAGGACCCAAACCATTAGAGAGGATCTTGTACCTTATGTTTATAATTAATTTAATTAATTTCTTAAATAAAAATAATACCTGGATCTTTTGTATTTTTCTTCGTTGATGATGTTGATCATCTTGAATGACCCTTCCAGATTATCTTTCTGTGTTTCTAAGGATCCAAACTAAAATCCCTCTAGTAGTGATCCACACATGCTCTAATGGCCTCTGATAGAAACCACTCATTCTCCGGGTGCTAGAGCGGTGAAGAGAGTGTCTTGTGTCAGTCATTCTTCATCTCTTCTTCTTTGTAATTGAAGAACGTCTCTTCCTCTTGATAGGGGTAGGAAGAGGATTCGAGAGAGAAATTGTTTAGATCAACAATTCTTAATTCACATGGTGTACGATTTGGTGTCAAGTGGTGTGAGTCACAATAGGAATACCTGTCTATTTATATGAATGGAACTTTAGTTACAATATATAATTAGATAACATCAATTAAATACATTCATGAACTTAGAGAAAACGCATGACCATAATAATAATACAGCATCATTATTTATGGTGCACCAACTTGCGAAAAACGAAATTATAAATAAAATTCAGCACTACAAAATAATAGAAGCATCATTATTATTTTAACTTGTGCCAACTAGTTAAATAATTATTTACCATCCTTCAAATAATTATTTTACCACCGGACTGGACTTGGTCCGCTCAAACTCCACTTCCATTTATTTAACACCCAAATAAATAAATAAATAAATTATTCTCTTAAATAAATATTTTATTTACAAACTAGTAAATAAATATTTATTAAATATTCAATAAAATAAATAAATATATTTTATTTAATTTATGCAATCATTTTAACTTGAATAAAATTATTCCATGGTCTTGAGAATAATATTTATTTCATTAATTAAATTCAAATAAAATTTAACCGATAGCACCAAAAACACATAGTGTGTGACCCTCTAGGATTATTTCTCGTTGGCATTAGGCAGGATTGCCTAAAGTCCAAGAGTACACTCTAGAAACGGGTCAAGAAACCCAAGAGAAAAAAGGTAATGTCGCAACAATGACATCCATATACGAACGCTCACTATGTAATATAATTCCTTTTTTGAAATATCTCATAAATTAGGTTTCATGATAGTGTCATCAAATTTTATGCTTGATACGTCATTCTTTGACTACCTAAAATAAAGTCATTATTACCCCGTGGCCATAGAATTTTGCGTGACAATTCTATTTCAATAAAAGGGCTAAGATATCAACTTCCATAAATAGAAGGGATAGATCCTTCCTTGACTTATCCATTAATAACATGCCACTCATGACATACTCAATGTACCCTACTTCCTGCCAATTGTTTGCATGACAGTTTTCGTCAATAAATCAAAGTGTGTGAGTCATGACATGTATTAATGATAATCTTAAAGTCTAAGGATCATTACAAACACATTTAGATATAAATATCTGATGACACCAAAACATGCGGAATTCCTACTAGCGGGTATGTTATCATAATTTCTTGTCTTGGTGATTACCAAGTGCGAACTTCATGAGAGGAAGTATCAACTGCTTATGAGTACTCACAATCGACAGTCATCATGCTATGTGTCCCATCATAGTATTTCATCCAACCGTAGAACTATATTCAAGAATATTATTAGATTATTTCAAGGTTTTCATCATAGCAGAGAACTGACATGACCTTATCAATTCAACAAATACTCTCGGACATTATTACATCATAGTCATGTAGAACAATGAACATTATGTAATAAGAGGTTTAATATGTAAATACATTAAATTTCTATGTAATCAAAGTACAACCAGTTGGTTCTAGGACACCAATTCTTACACTTTTCACCCAAATGTCAGATGTCTTTTCAATACATGTCTGCTCTATAAGTTTTTTTTCTTGGGCGGTCTTCTCTCTCAACCCTCATAGTGCCTTCTAGGTTTTCCTCCAAAAACCCATTGTGGTTATTTTAGTGTTTCCCTTGATAATTTTTTCTTAATATATGCTTTTTAAGGAAATTATTTAAATGATCCTAGGTAAAAAATTATTTCTAAAACTAATACATAAAGTCATTAAATCGTTAAATGCCTTTTGTGTTTTTGGGTGGAACTAAAAGTAGTTAAAGGCCTTAACACCTATCGTCTGGGCTAAAAGAAAAAGGTGCTAATTTATTTTCCACCTTTTTTTTAATTCAATTTTTTTATTAGTAAGGAAAGGCTTTTGATAGACCTTTTATTTAAGTTTAATTTTTTTATTTTTATTGTTTCATTGTAATATGAATATATACTCTTTTTTAGTTTTTTAGTGTTTTTTAGGTGTATGCCACACTTTTTTATATATACATTTTTTTATATACATATATATACAAATATTTTGTTCATAATAAAATTATTATTAATAATTAGATTTTTTATATTATTAATTTAATTTATATTTATTTAAAAATTATATGGTTAACTACTTTACTAGTAATATTAATAATTATATTATTTACATCATTATTAATATTTATTATTTTAATTATTGTAAATATTTAAAAATATAATTAATATTTAATAATAATGTAATTACTAATTTTTAATTATTTTTTATATTGCTAATTTAAATAAGAATTATTTTCAAAACATATTATAAACCACTTTAATAGTTACGTGAATAATTATATTATTTACATCATTATTAATTTTTTTATTTTAGTCACTGTAAATATTTAATATTATAATTAATATTTATTAATAATGTAATTACTAACATTTAATTATAATAAAATAATTAATAATACTTCATAGTAATGTAATTAATAATATATTACTTAATAACAATTATGTCCATTACTATTTTAAAGTGAAAATGTTATGTTTTTTATTAATAAATTTGTGAAATTTAAATTATCTTTTGTTTATTTTATTTAAAAATTTTATTTATTTTCAATTATGCTTTATATTTTTAGTCTTTTTTCAAATATCATTTCAATTGTATTTAAACTTTAGAATTTACACCCTTTCAAAGTCAGATGCATGAAACATAATAAAGTTTGAAGAATGTGACTTTGAAAGACTTTAAATAATAAAGTAGAAGTACAATCTAAATGAAATTTTACACACTGAATCAACATATAAAATATAATTAAAAATAATAATAATTTCATAAAAAAAATTAATGAAAAGTAATTTTAATGGAACAATATATTTTTGTTTTTATATTTTATATTTTATAAGATTTTAAATTTACCAAGTTGAAATTTAATAAGCATTCCTATGTTTCTAGTAGTCAATGATAAAATCATATAAAACATAAATTTTATGTAAAATATAAAAAAAAATTAAAGCAATAGATAAACATGTAAAAAATGGTTGATAGTAAAAATTATTCAATCAATTTAATAGAGAGACAATAATATAAAGGATAGAATATATTATTCTTTAAACCCATTTAAGTAAATAGAAAGAATGTAAATAAATGGGTAAAATTAGTGTCTATAATGAGGCCTCATCCCACAATCTCACATATGAATGGGACACCCATATCAAGATCACCGACCTCAGTGATGGGGTGGAATATGATGAGCTTGAGAGCGCTCTTCCTCAGGTGTTGGAACCTCGAATGTCTGATACTTTTCCTATTAATCCTTAGGAGGAGGTGGAATCTAGATTCCATCATGTGAAACTGATACTTTTCCCACTTTTTAAGTGGAAGGACTTTCCATCATCTGATGGGGAGACTATAAGGCCTGTGAAGGCTCGGTCATGAAAGGTAAATGCATGGAAAATTACCCTAGATACGAGATCAAATCAGATATACATGAGGAAAACATTGGATATCCTAAAAATAAAAATGGATCCTATAAATCATGGTAAACACTCACAATTGGATGATGGAGGACTACTAGATTTTCATCCTCTACATGTGGAATAGGTGAGGCCTCACATGCAACATGATGCAGTCTACGTCATCGTCATCGTGGCTCCTCAACATATAAAACTGCTAAAGGAGGATCTGGAGTAGTAACCTCCTTTCCCTTGGTAGGAACATCATATCCCAAAGGTAGATGATCAAATACAATATAATATAGAACACAATATGATGTAATCATCTCCTATATTGTATCATGGTATGTTACCAGGCTAAAAACCTCACCCACTTCTAGATTACACATGTTTATAATATGATGTAGCCGAGTATTTTATAAAGAGATTCAAAATTAATTAAAAAAAGAACAAAAAATAAAAATATGTAAAGTTATTTAATTACCATATCCAAAATCCTTCTTTCGTGTTAAGTAAGATATAATATAGAATCTAGTATATACCATGGCTCATACTTGACCTATTATGATAGATGGAATCACATCTTATGCATTCCCTTGATATGAAACGATGTAGGTTTATCCCATAGGTTGAGATACTCATCATGTCATCGGTTTCAGTCGACATCCTACCTCCCCATCAGCTTCATGGAGTGAAGAACTACTGACTACATAGGTGGAACTAGAATACACTGGACAAGTCCAATCTAGCATGTGACTCTATCTAGCTTATTCCACTCAATAATATGAAAGTGAATGAGAGGCACTATAGTTGTGGCATCATGAATCCCATTAGTTCAATATGCAGGAGGCTGGTCTAATAGAACCCAGAATGGAAGCCAAGATATCTCAAATTACATGTGACATTTGTTAAAATATTTTTTTTCTATTTTCCAAAAAGGATAATATTATGAAATTGTTTAGTCTATAAAATAATGTATATACATACATCAGTGCGTAGTAGACTATCGAACATGAGATGGTATTCACCCAAATTAGTTATTACAGTCCCGATGAAGTGTTGTGATTGAATCGACCTATAATGTACAATATTTAGATTGATAATATAATTATAAATAGATTATAATAACTAAAATTATCATAAAACAATAAAGATGAGTGATCATACCTACATCCACATTGATCAGCATGCATCACATCTATATGAAGATTCAAACCAAAATAAATAGGGATGAGGGGAGGGAAGCTCTCTCATTCCAACATCTAAATATGGATGAAACATCCATAGATATCACTATGACTGGATCAATATATTGTACATAATGCTTTGTATGTGCATGTCAAGCTTGTAGATCCCAAACTATATATCCCAACATAATCAAAGTCCTCTATTATTATCAGATACATAATGTGTATATTCATAGTATAGTGATCAATGAAAAATATCACTCCAATGAGACACAAGATATATGCATGGGTGTGATGCATGAATGGCTACTCATCATCCTCAATGGGTAACTAAGTGTAGTGCATGTCTAGTCAGAAAATATATATAGACACACCATCTCAATCATTATCATCCCCTATAATGTTAAGGCCTATAATTGTTTTTAAAATATTATGAAAATCTTCAGATGTGGGTCATAAAAATTTATCCCTTGGGATAGGAAGGCTGAGAAGAACTACCACATCCTCAAAGGTGATGGTCATCTCTCCCTTTGTCAAGTGGAATGTGTGAGTCTTATGTCTCCATAAATCAATGATAAAAATAATTATGTGATGATAAATGAATGTATAATCATATACAAGAATTATATATAATGTAGCATGGTGTAGGTATAATATAATGGCAGTAGGAGGAGGAATGTGATGATAATGTTGGGATCTATGCACCATGATCTGTTGAACCTCATGGCCCACTAGCACGTCGTATGAAACTTTCCTATATTTCTCAGTGAGTATAGTAGTATCCTTCTTTATTATGTATAAAAAAGAAATAAATATTAAGTAAGTGTAATATATAAGTATAACGTTATAGTCTGTATAATTTTATGACTGGTGGAACATAAGATATAACATGCCTATTCCCATTTTTTTGTGAAATTTGTCTTACCAAAAGAAAAGGGAATTTATTCTTGTTTTTTAAATTATATTTATAATGATTTTATAAAATTATTTTTCATCTATGTCAGCATTATTTGATTATTTTTATCTTTCATAATATTTGTTTTCAATGGCGACTAGTTTATCCTCTACTCTTGTTGGAATATAATCATGTTTTTAAAGGGGTTTTACTTTAAAAACATATTTTTTTCACACATAAATTATATTGGATAGATCCACCTTATATATTGAGGATTTATTACATAACTATGATGTATAAATATAAGTTATATCCCACATAGTTTTCTTTTTCATTTATGTATGATTTCTCACATGATGGTATATTTCATTGTTATATTCTCACAAGATTGCTTTATGGTGTATCCATGGATAATTTGATTATGATTTCCTATCATCTCACATGTTATTTTCATATTCTTTATAATGTGAATATTAAATATCTATTATTAATTCCAATGTATGATTTAAATTTTTTTACCATGTGAAAAATATTTGTAAAGGGAATGGAACTATGTAGAAGAAAGTTTTATTTATTAAAATGATGTAACATTTAGGAATGTTTATCTTGTTTGTGATTTATGTAAATGGTTATATAATTTATCAACTATTTATTACTTGATATAAAAATTATTCATAAATTTTATAGAATTCTTGAAAATGAAGGATTCTACATTAACATCATGTAATTAATAATATAAAAAGTTCACATTGGAGGAAATATATCATTATGGCTAAGAGTGTGAGATCAATCAGGAAAATTTAGGCATAATTTCCTATTATGACCTTCCCAATGACATATACTAAATCAAAAATATTTCCCTTATTCTCGAGGATATTCCATATAACTTTGCATTCTGCTAGACTTTTGTCTTCTTCACTATCACCAACTATTGATGTCGGGTATCAATATCAGCTAGTCTTCATGAATTGGGAAATATTAAATCTCCCCAATAAGCGTTTGTGGTGTAGTATAGAAGTTATAAATGGCGTTAAACTATTACACTAGATAAACATATGATTCCCATAATATGTTCATAGAGGAACATTCTACAAGGGCATGTGCACATAGAAACTAAAATTCTTGGAAGTTTCCACATTGACAATGTCTCGTTTCAAGTAATACCTATTGGACTCAACTACTACTACTTGTGATGTGTTCCTGACACTCTTTCACCTCTAATCGATAGTCTTCTCTATTGAAAAGGTTAACTCAGTACACAGAAGGTTCTTTAATGTTATTTTCAATCTCTCATTGAAAGTTTCTTCTATACCTTATCCCCTACTGAATCCCACCCATAGTCTATTTTCTTCTTTCAATGAAGTACATTACATAATGATAAAATGTCTCCTTAACTAGAACACTTATAGGTAACTTGTGAATCCCCTTAAAGACTCCATTTCTATACTCAAAAATATTTTTGATCATGTTTACATAACTCTTCCCCCCGTCATATGCCAATTCCTATTTCTCTTTTATAATCTGCATCATATAATCATACACTCTCTGATTAGCCCTATGGATTTCTTCTAATCATTGTTCAAACCTTCATTGATTTATCTCATATTCTACATGAAATTGATCATATTTCACATAAATTAATTTTATTATTATTTTGAAATAGTAAAAAATAAGAAATAGATTGTATATCAATCCTCATGATTTCCTTCTTTGTAGGTTTATAATGGAATTTTATTCACACATTTCTAGAAATTTGTTTGATGTGGTACTGATGATGTGAATTCAAGTGTCTCTATATAAAAATATATTCATTGATTTTCTCATTGATTTCTTAATGATGATGAGATATCATACAAACACCCCTAATACGGGTGAAATAATTACTGATACATTCTAAAACAACTCCATGATCTGTTATTTTCCTTATCCAAAATGGAAAATTCAAGCAATATAGATGAATGGTTTCAATCTTGGGTTTCATCAACAAAATATATTCCAATTTATTTTTCCTATAGAAATATACCATCAATTTGTATGAATTGTTTTCAAAAATGAAACATAGAAATAGATGGAAGGAATACCCAAAACAATCGATCAAATTTGACATGAGATGGATTGAGTTAGTTATCTTGAGATATATGTTCATTCATATTTAGATAGAATAAAACTAGGTCGATGTGTCTAAATATAGATAGAAATTTAGTAAACACCTGATACAAGTCATCCCAATCCCTGTACAGCTTGAAAATTTCCTTCTATTTCACCATCCATGACATTGTAAAGAAAATATTATAACCAAAATATTTTTGTATCCTCTCATGCACAAGGTCTATAGGAACATATTGGAAGTTCTTGATCATCTCAATGATAATAAATGAAACAAATTCAGCATCCAATGATGTATGATCTTGTGTTCGTATTGGATGAAGACAAGTATGAGTTTCCTAAATCTTAGAAATTCTCCAACCTTTAAATACAATGTTAGGAATTTACATCAAGTAGAATCCACATTCATTCCCATATTTTTTCACACCATATTCTTTATTTTGTAGTGATTGAATCCAGAACTAAATATCTATAGTGTCTCACAATATGAAATCTTTTCAGTATGTTTTTCATTGCATATTTACTTGTAAAATATCTTCCAACATATAATTAATTGTCCATCTCAATAAATCTATCCACTAAAACTCTAGAAAAATCAGTTAAAGGTGTGATACGATTCTAGTCAAAATTAGTAAAATGTGTCATTTCTTCCAAACAAGATGCAAAGAGTGGTGGATGATTTATTATGTGTCAAAGTTGTTGTACAATTACTTCATTTCTATAATATTACTCCCAAACTTATGCATCTTCCTCCAAATTATCATTTTTATCTCCATCTCTTCCAACATTATAAACTTCCTCATCATCAAAATGATCTTTCTAAATATTTAGGAGATTAGTTTGGATGTCTTCTTCTACATCATAGGGAATGACCTCATTTTATTATGACGAACCTTCTTCAACCACTCTTGTATATCTATGTCATTATACAATTTGATGTTGTTTAGATGCACTAGAAGATTCAATGTAACACCCCAGTAATTTGATTTATATTTTTAAATACATTATTTTATGACAAATATTAATTTAAAATTAATTTTTTTAATTAAGAATACTTATATTTAAAATTTATAGCTTTCAAATTTATTTTAAAATTATGTAACAAAAACAATACTATTTTTTAGTATTATTTTTTATAAAAGAATATCTTAACATGAATATATGTATTTGATTATTTTTATTACAAAATTAATTTTTATAAATTGATTATTTAATTAAATATTTTACGAATAATATATATATTTACTATTATAATTATTTTTACAAATACTAAATTATGTTACGAATATATTCACAATTAATATAACACCGAAAGATTTTATAGTTTTGTTTTTATAAATAATTTAAATTCATTAAATATCTTATATGTAAAAAAACTGAGTCTTTGTAAAACAACACTTTTTTATAGTTATAACTTACCTATTAAACTTAATTTTTCTACTTTTCTGTTTTGAATTTCAAAAAATGAACATACACGGTTGTGTTCAGTAAGATATTTAGAGTCCGGTAGAACAAATTTAATTTTTGGTGAATAGTAACTTGAACCTTATGAATAGTAAAGTGACCTTATAAATATTAACATGACCCTTATGAATAGAAAACTCACCCATATAATTTTAAAATAAATTTAGGCACCTTATAAATTAGAGTGAATATTTTAACAAATTAATAATTATGTGTTGGTATTTTTGTGATTAATAAATATTTAATTATTATTTTATAATTAATAAATTTATTTAAAATGACAATAATTTTCATAAAATGTATTCCTAAATCAATATTTTATTTTCTTATGATTTTAGGACAATTTATTTATACCTTAGATAATTTTTCACAGTGTTATAAAATCAGTTGTAATTTTAAAATCTGTATTTTTTAGTAAATAATGATTTTAATTTAAAATTAAATTTCAAATATATAGAAAATTATTTTTATAAAATTCAATTTATTTTTGGATTCTATACATCAAAAAATGTGTAGGATGTTTTTTGGGGGATTTTTCTTAAATACATGAATTTTTGGCGAATAGTGATATTCGATAATTTATGAAGTATGCTAAACAAATGAATTTCTACATCATGCTTGAGTAATATATGATGTAAATGGAAATTGGTTCAAACTCACTCACACATATTATTATTTATGGTCATAAGAATCAATTCTATTGTTTTTATTGAGAAAAATAATAAAATAATGGATAAAATATTGAGAAATTACTTCTCTCCGCCACTATAAAAACCACCTCTCACCTCCCTCTTCTCCTCACTCTTATATGACTTGAAGCATGTAAATGTTATTCATAAATACTCTTATTTAGTCCCTCCACACTTCTAAGAGATATTTATCTTTCAAAAAGATAAAAATCAATCCCCTTAAGTAGACTCTCAAGGAGGAGTATCCAAGAGGTAGAATCCTCTTCCTCTTCCTTTTATTTTCTTTTCAAGATCCTTATTTATTTATTATTCTCTCCTCACCTCCTCAATAAAAATGACCTTGAAAACTCCAGTATCGTCTGTATACTATAATTATATCATGTTAATGTAATAACCATTATCAATCTCCTTAATCTCTCTCTTTTATTTTATAAACAAAATCATCATCCAGGAGGTGCCAATTTACATCCTTCGTGGACTATGATGTTTCATTCTTCTAGATATTCATCAAATATATTCATGAAACCATTCTATTGGTTGAAATAGATTTTAAAAATTATAATATAACCCTTTTTAGTTTCTTTATGTATTATATTTAAATAATACTAAATGATAAAACAAAATGAGTTTGTTATGATCAAGAACCAGTAAAATAATCTAAACGATTATCACTAAATGACTTATCTAACAACTAATCCTTATACCATGTGATAAAATGATATACATCACCATTTATACTTATTTATTTTAATTAATAATATATAAATTCATTTCTAGAGAATTATTTCCATTCCACATGAACTTCTATACTCATACACAAGTATGTCGATCGTGAAAACCATGGAAACAAATGCTCTCAATCAATAAATGTTTATCTTATAACTCATCCAAAATGACATAAATTAACTTAATAAAATTATAATAAATCTAATACATGTATATAAGGTTTTGAATTAATTAATTAATGGATATAATCTTATTATTGAATATATTAAGATCATGTGAAGAACACATTTGGGCATAAGGTAGGGGGTTTCTCATCACACATTTATTTCCGTGAGATTTCCATTTTTCACCACTTATTTCTTGTATGTGGTGTATGTATTCTTCCATTTGATATATAATATAATTATTCTATTTATATTAATTCTATTAAATAGTTCATTGTAGGGTTATTAATTTTTGGTCAAATGATTTGATTGATTACAATGTGGTCAGGGACTTCATCTCAATTTCCATTTCTTTGAGACTTACTTGGTATTGTGCACCTAATCATTTACATTTGGTGTATATAATGCACCTTTGAGATTATTTTTAATTTAAAATTAAATTCCTATTAAATATCCATATTCTTGTATAATAGATATGATTATTATCTTAATATTATAACCTTTTACATATGTTATTTATTTTTATTGTTCTTTTAATTGTGGAAATATTAATGAATCTGTATCATCTACTCAATATGTAAATTTATAAGGAATATTGTTCTAGAATTAATCCTTTATATAATAATACTTTGGACGTTCAATGTCAGGTGGACCTCTCTATATCCCCTCTATGCATTGATAGGTCCCATGAGACAAAATAATTGGCGACAAACCCTTAGAGTTTGTTTCCAAAACATAATCAGATGGGTTTCTACCTATAAACAAAAACCATCTTGACAGTATGATGGTTTATGTTCCAGATACATGATGTCCAAATAATGATAATTCCCATTATTTAGAATTCAATTATTACTTTCCATGAGGTTTTCACTATGAAAAAATCTATGGATGCATTTTCATTCTCAGTTTATTGATGGCGTGTGTTTTTCAATTATTCACCATGCCATATTGATTATGCATAATTGATTATTATTATATTATTTTTGTTTCATGTTTCCACTATATGTAACCCTTATTAAGCTATTGAGATCACCCCTTTCATTTTTATTCCTTCCCAAGGTTATGAAGAGGAGATCATTTATTGATTTTTTAAGGATTCTATTTATTTTCTTTTTATATGTGTTATATGTTGATTTCTTCTCTCAAAATAAAATGGGTTCCATGTATGTTTCTAGATTCTTTAATACTACTAAACTGATTAGTCCTTCAAGATTTGATTCCTTGTAATCATACCAATGTAATAAAATAATGCACTAGTTCCAGTTTTCTGGGGTTGGGGCATTACAGTTGTATTAGAGGAAGTTTAGTAGAAACCTTAGGAAATGGATTTAGAAACCAATGATTAGGGAACACAACCCTAAGATAGATATTGAGGATAATTATAAATTAACATCCTAGAATTTTGTTAAGGTATATATTATGTAGATATTCCTAGTAAATACATCCATATCTAGATAGTACAAGTGGATGTGGTTTGGGCACAAATGTACATAGGGGTAACAACTCTGAAAAGGTGTACTGATCTTGACTCGGGGTAACTTGGTACACAAAAATGGGCCTTACTATGCAACTAATTTGATAATCCTGGTGATAAACATAGGATAATTCACATTTTTCATACATCCTTTATGAAGGATTTAGGCTTCCAAAGTATCCAAAGTATATGGTTTTAGGAATTATGATGCATAAATTGATGTTACGTTCTATACCATGTTTAGATTTATAGAAAGTTCATAATGTTATAAAATAATATAGTATATGGAATTGTTTAGAAATTTTTCCTAGTTTAAGGAATGAGAACTCCCCCAATGCCTGTGATGAAAAGAGTAAGAAAGTTTATATCTTTCATGGACTTAAGACAAAATTGAGAAGGGAAATAGTATCTAAGGTATCCTCATCATATGAGGAAATGGTATCATGTGTTAACAAGATAAGCAAATAATTCTCTGAGTCCTATGGATTTGAAGGGAAACAAGAGAAGAAAAGGATGAAAGGGAAAAATATGGATAAATGGAAGAAGGGAATGAAGTGTTTTCCCATATATGATAAATGTGGAAAGAATTACCCTAGTAAATTCTTGAATGGAATGGGAGTTTGTTATAAATGTGGAGAAAAGGTACACAATGTTCTCGATTGTAATGGTAATAAAATGGTTTCCAATGTACAATGATTCAAATATAAGGAGATGAGACACTATGTAAATAAATGTCCCAAATGTCAAAGAAATAAACCCCAAATAATGATATTGGATAACAATCAATTTATTATACTACCACAGATGAAGCGGAATAATTATTATGTCTATTCATGAATTATGTCTTTTGAATATTTTACCAGTAATGTACTTGTTATAGAAATTTTGGAATACATGAGAATTTTAATAAAATAATTTTCCATTAAGTATTTGAGACCAAATGTTGAATGGTACCAAGAAAATATATTCTGTAAAAAGTTAAACTTCTTGGAAAACACATTATTGATGGAAAGAAAAACCTTATTATATTTATGATGTTAATATAATGATGAAGAAATGATTTATTTGGATAAGTATTGACTACCTTGGAACTAATTATTGACTTGATGACAAGTGGTTCATGCTATCATCATTGGAGTTTAGAACACTTTCGGATTTATGGAATATATCAAATAACATGTATCTTACTTAAGGAATATGGAATAATTCATGTTTCCAAAAAGGTTTTATAGTAATTTGAGTAATTAATATATTTAAAGAGGATATATGGTGAATTTATTCACATGTTTAGAATGTGATAATATAGAGATTCTTCTTGTTGAGTAAGGGATTATGATAAGTTCATCTTGGAAATTCAGTGACCTTTTTTATGAATTGTTGGATCATTCTATTTTGAAAAGTTTAACCATTTATGAATGTTTTATGTTGATCATTGTATAAGGTTTTAGAGGTTAATGTATTACTTCACCACTTGATGCAACATGTGATAAGAGATGAAGTATAGATAGTTCAATTCATAATCAAAGAATAAGATTATGTTTATGAAATAGAAACATATATTTATACTCTTATAGAGTGGAATAATTCCTCAACTCAAGGAAAAAGGATAAAAAATGTTAACCAATTATCAAAAAATTTAATGATATTAATGAAATTTTTCAAAACTATAGTTTCTGGATTTGTGGAAATAAAATTTCATCTAAACATGTTCTCTATCGCTTTACATAAGAACATGATAGTTAGATTATTCTTCCATATCCAGATTTTTTTCACTAGTGTTATGATATTAGAATTTATCCTTTTCTGGTAACCTATGTATTTTAGTTTCCCCATTATTAAGAGGATATTTTATTAACCCTATTTCTAATGTGGTTTTCCCACAAGGGAATTTTCCTGAATCAACCTTTAACTTTTGAAGTGTAATTTCGAGTTGCGAGGATGCAATTATATTGAGGGGAAAATAATGTAACACTACTGTAATTTATTTTATATTTTTAAATACATTAAGTTATGAAAATTAATAATTAAAAATTAATTTTTTTAATTAATAATACTTATATTAAAAATTTATAGCTTTCAAATTAATTTTGAAATAATGTTCCAAAAACAAATACAATTTTACAATATTGTTTTTTGTAAAAGAATATTTTTATTTCAATATATGTATTTGAATATTTTTCTTACAAAATTTATTTTTATCAATAGATTATTTAATTAAATATTTTAATAATAATATATATGTTGACCATTATAATTATTATGATAAATACTAAATTATGTAACAAATATATTCACTATTAATATGAAACCCCAAGATTTTATGGTATGTTTCTTCATAAAAAATTTCAATTCATTATATATATTATATGCACACAACACTGAGTCATTGTGAAACAAAACTTTTTTATAGTTATAACTTAGCAGTTAAAATTAATTTTTATACTTCTGTGTTTTGAATTTTGAAAAAAACATACAATGTTGCATTCAGTAAGATATTTAGAGTTTGATAGAACCATCTTAATTTTTGGTGAATAGTAACTAGACCCTTATGAATAGTAATGTATCCTTACGAATAGTAACTTAAACCTTATGAATAGTAATGTACCCTTATGAATAGAAAACTCACCTTTATAAGTATATATAAATTTAAGCACCAAATAAATGAGAGTGAATATTTTAAAAAATTAATAATTAAGTGTGGGTATTTTTGTGAGAAATAAATATTTAATTACAATGTTATTATTAATAAATTTATTTAAAAGAAAACTCATTTTCATAAAATGTATTCCTAAATAAATATTTTATTTTCTTATGATTTTAGGATAATTTTATAACACCTTAGATATTTTTTAGGGTGTTATAAAATTAGTTATAATTTTAAAATATGTATTTTTCGAGTAAATAATGATTTTAATTAAAAATTAAATTTATTATATCTAGAAAATTATTTTTACAAAATTGTGTTAATTTTTTGATTATAAAAATCAAAAAATGGTTAGGGTTAATTTTTGGGTTTTTTCTGAAATACTTGAATTTTTTGTGAATATTGATATTCGATAATTTATGAAATATGCTATATAAATGAATTTTGGCATCATGATTGATTCATCGATGATTTAAATGGTCATTGTTTTTAACTCACATTCAATTATTATTATTATTATTTCACAGTAATCGATACTATTTCTTATCCTGAGAAAAATAATAAAATAATGAATAAAATATTGAGAAATTACTCTTCTTTTCCATTATAAAAACCACCCCTCCCCCCCCCTCTTTTCCTTGATCTTATAAGCCTTGAATCATGTCAATGTTCTTCCAAAATAATCTTCCCTATTACCTCCCCACATCTAGGATCTCTTGGTATAACCAAAAGACCAAAATAAATTCCATTATGAAGATTCTCAAGGAGGAGTATCTAAGAGGTAAAATCATGTTCTTGTTCCTTTTATTTTATTTTCAAGTTCATTCTTTATTTATTATTCTATCATCACAACATCTATATAATTTATCATGATTAATATAGTATAATCTATATACTATAATTATATATATTTAAAGTAATAACCATTATCAATCTCCTTACCCCCCCCCCCCTCTCTCTTTTATTTTATAAATGAAATCATCACCTAGGAGGTGCCAATTTACAACCTTCATGGATGATGAAGTTTCATTATTAAAATTATTCTTCAAAGATGTTCATGAAACCATTTAATTGGTTGAGAAATATTGAAAAATTTATAATATAACCCTTTAATGTTCTTAAATTAACATATTTACATAATACTAAATGATAAAACAAAATGAGTTCGTTATGATCAATAACCCCTATAATAATCTAAACGATTATCACTAAAAGAATTAACTAATGATTCATCCACATACCATGTAACCAAATGATAAAAATAAAAATTTAAACTTATTTATGTTTATTAATAATATATAAATTCAATTCTAGATTAGTTATATCCATTCCACATGAACTTTTATACTCATACACAAGTATGTCGATCGTGAAAACCAATAAAACAAACGCTCTCGAGCGATAAATTTGAATATTATAACTCATAAAAATGATATAAATGAAATTAAAAAATTATAAAAAATAAAATAAATGAATAAAATTTTCTTAATTAATTAATTAATGGATTTAATCTGATTTTTAAGACATTAAGATCATGTGAAGAACACATTCGGGCATAAGGGGTTTCTCATCTCACTTTTATTTCCATGAGATTTCCATTTTTTCCACTTATTTCTTGTATGTGGTGTATATATACTAAAATTTGATATATAATATTTTTATTATATCTATATTAATGGTATTAAATGATTCATTTGATGGCTATTAATTTTTGGTCATAAGATTCGATTGATTACAATTTGGTTAGGGACTTCATCTCAATTTCCATTTCTTTGAGACTTACAAGGTATTATGAACCTAAAAATATTTATGTGATGTATATACTACCAATTTTAGATCATTTTTCATTTGAAATTACATCACTATTAAATATCCATATTCGTTTATATGGGATATGACTATTTTCTTAGTTGTATAACATTTTACATATGGTGTTTATTTTGAATGTTGTTTTAATTGTGGAAATATTGATGAATCTGTGTCCTCTACTCAGTAAAGAAATTGATAAGGCATATTTTTCTAGAATTAATCCTTTTTATAGTAATTATTTAGACTTGAGTTGATGGGTGGGGTCTGTTATTTCCCCTTATGTATCGATGGGTCTCATGAGACAAAACAGTTGGTGACAAACCCTTCGAGTTTGTTTTTAAAACATAATCAGACAGGTTTCTAACCATAAAATTAAACCATATCAACGGTATGATACTTAATATTCTATATAAATGACATCCAAATAATAATAATTATCTTTATTTAGAATTAAATAATTACTTTCAATGAGTTTTTCACTATGAAAAAATATATGGATGTATTTGCATTCTCAGTTTATTGATGGCATGTGTTTTTCAATTATTCACCATGACTTATTGATTATGTATAATTAATTATGATTCAATTATTATTGTTTCATGCTTCCAATATATGTAACTCTTAATGAGATTTTGATCATACCCCTTTCATTTTTCTTCTTTCCATAGGTTGTGAAGAATAGATAATTTATTGATTTTTCAAGGATGCAATTTATTTGCTTTTATTATGTATTATATGTTGATTTCTTCTCCAAATATATAAAGGGTTCCATGTATGTATCTTGTTTATTTAATAATACTAAAATAATTGGTCCCTTGAGATTTGATTCCTTATAATCATGTCAATGTAATAAAATAATGCACTGGCACTATGTTTCTGGGTTCAGGGCATTACACTAAACATATAAATCCATAATGGCACCATCTGAACATTGGGAAAATAAGGTTGTTTCTTGAAACCTATACTAATCATTAGCCAATGGACAAGCTGGATTCTAAAGTGTAATCAGGAATTGAAAATGTCTCTAGTTGATAGACTGGATCTCTTGATCTGGTCCCAGATTTAAATGACTGAATTATTTCCTAAATTTATCATAGGGTTAGAAAATAAAATATCCTAGACATTTTTTCTGATTGTATACAATAAGAATACCCTAACTCAGTTTGTATAACCTCCATGTAATAGTAGGCACACAAAAATGATTGTATATGGTAAAATTGTTTTTTTATGAAGATTTAGATGGTCTAAATAATAATGAAAATGAGGAATAATCATGTATCATTGAACAAACAATCTTTACTTTATCACAATCATTATATCCTAAAAGATGACATTAATGTTTTGTAGTATATTTTTTAAGAATCCTAATGGTATTTTCCGTAGTTTTTAGAAGAATGTGAATCATATAAATCATGTCCCTAAGAGTGTGAAACCAAGTGTTCATCAAGACCCATTGTCATGCACTAGTTCCTGGTCAATTCTATCTCAATACAGTGTTTTCAATGTTGTTACCCCTAGGTGTGCCTGGGTGAGAGCCACATTCACTTGTAGTATCCAAACTAGGATTTCATTACTTTAATAACCATATAATCTTTAGTTTTCCAAAATTTTAGAATTTATTTTTATTTCCTAAAATATGACACTATTTTTTTGTAGAAAAATTTTTAATCTTCCTAAAGGTATGCCTAGTAGTTTATAAAGAATTTTTTAATCATCTAAGGAATATCCCCTGGGAGTATCAAGACAAGTGTGCAATAATGCCTGTTATCATGAACCAATTTCCAATCGATTCTATCTCAACATGGTGTTTTCAGGGTTGTTACCCCTAGCTACATTAGTTCTAGATCCACATCCACTATTAATATTTAGACCTGGATTTCATTTCTTAGATAACCACCTAGTCTTAAATTTAATGAAATTTTAGAACATCTTCTTATATCCTAAATGATGAAACTATTGTTTCATAGTACAATTTTTAATCTTCTTAAATGTATGTTAAGTAGTTTATAAAGAGAATGTGAATCATCTAAAACATATCCACGTAGAGTGTCAAACCTGGTGTGTAGTAAGATAAGAATCATCTAAATTATAAGAGTAAAAAATCATGTGTGCGGTTAAGCCTCCTTATCATGTTGTTATCCATATTTGATCCTATATTAATTCTATATTAATCTGAAGTTAGTCAATTGATAATAATTATTAAATAATAAGTTAATCATTAATTTATCATTACTTAGTCAGTAGTTAAGCATTTATTAATAAATAGTTATTAAGTAGTTAGTTTAAAGTTAAATATTAATTAATCATTAATTAATCCTAATTTAAGTGTTACTTTATCCTAAGTTAAACGTTACTTATTCCTAAGTTAAGAATTACATATTCCTAAATTAATCATTCTTTAATCATTCATTAATGAATCGTTAATCACTTATTAATAATATTTTAGGAATTAATTAATTAAAAGTTGTTAAGTAGTTAGTTTAAATTTAATTAACAGTGAATCATTAATTAATTATTGGTTATTCATTAATTCATCATTAATTAATCCTATGTTAATCACTCATTAATCATTACTTAATTAATTTTTATTCAGTGATTACATTATAGATAATTATGGGTTAATTAATTATTCATCATTATTTAATTATTAGTTAATAATTAATTAATCATTATTTAATAATTATTTAATCTTTCATTAATCATTGGTTAATTATTAGTTAATTGTTACTTAATCATTCATTAAGAATTAGTTAATACTAAGTTAATTACACCTTAATCAGTCTTTAATCACTCATTAATCATTACTTAAATAATAGTTATTAATTAGTTAGTTTAAAGTTAATTATTAGTTAAATATTATTTAAGTGGTTAATTTATAGTTAATTAATAATTAATCATTAATTTACTCTTGGTTAATCATTAATTCATCATTAATTAATCTTATGTTAATCGTTACTTAATAATTGATTAATCATTCTTTGATCACTTGTTAATCGTTATTTTACCATTTGTTAATCATTCACTAATCATTAGTTAATCATTATGTAATAATTTTTTAAGCATTAATTAATCCTAAATTAAGAATGAATTAATCATTCATCAGTCAGTTGTTAATCATTACATAATTAATATATATTAATTAGTTACATTATAGTTTATTATTAATTATTTAATAGATAATCATTAATAATTATTGGTTATTCATTATTTATTAATTATTTAATCATTACTTAAACATTAGTTAATCCTAAGTAAATTATGCCTTACACATTCATTAATCACTCGTTAATCATAACTTAATTAATACATATTAAGTACTTACTTTATAGTTAAATAATTTTTAATTAATATTTCATCGTTATTTAATTATTAATTAATCATTAGTTAATAATTAATTAATCATTATTTTATCCCAAGTTAGTCTTGATTTAATCCTTGGTTATTAATTATCTAATCCTTCATTATTCCTAATTTATTCTTTATTATTAATTAGTTAAACAATATTCAATATTTACATTAGCATTAGTTATGCATTAGTTATTTCATAGTTAATTATTAGTGAATCATTATTTAACTAATATTTATTCATCATCTAGTTAATATTAATTCCTAATTATGTAACTAATATTTAAAACTATAAAAAAAAAATAATCTTCTTATAATAATAAATTTATTACTAAGACTAATTAATAATTATTTACTCAAAAATAATTTTTAAATAAAAATAATTTACTAATAATATTAAATATTTTTTTATCAATTATGTCTAACTAACTCAACAACTAAGTAAATATAATGTTTAAAACTAGATAAAGTGAAATAACTAAATACATAATTAAATTTAAAATAAATAATGAAAAATACCTCTAAATTATGTTTTGAAAATTCCACACTTTGAATATTTTTCACTCCTTTTAGGCCATCAAAAAACGCCACTCACAAAGAAGGAAACACCTAAAAAAGAATAGTGATAGAGGGAGTGGAATTTTAGAGGAGGGTTATGTGAGTGAGGAGAAGGGAGCGGGTCCAAGGAATTTATAGGGTTTGGGGTAAATGCATTATTGGTGGAACTATCTTTATCCTTAATTTAGGCCAAAGGCGTTAAGGTGCAAAACATATTTCCCTAAAATTAAGGTGAAAGGAATTTTACGTGTTAACTCCTTTCACCTATTTTTAAATTTCATTGATTTCAGTCAATGAAAGGAGAAGGAAGCATCGGCCTCAACACCTTTTGGCTAAACCCAGAAGGCGTTATGGTCGACGCCTCCTTTTTAGCTTACTTTTAAAAATATTTTAAACCTAGGTTTATTTAAACAAATATTTTATTTAAAAAAACTATAACAAAATACCTACCCTGAGAATCAGTTTCTCTTCATTCTTAAATATCCTCTCTCCAATTATGTATCTGGGTTCATCTTCTATAGTTTTTGGTTGTTATGTCACTAGTATGGGGATATTATTTTTCACAACTAGTGAGTTGCAGGCTTCAACCATTTCCTTCTTCCCTCTCATCTTTCACTATTGTGTGTTGTATTGGACCCCAATCATGGTATAGTGTGGTGTTTTTCATGATGGATTGGGTTGATGAAGGTAGATTCTCACTCATATACTTTCCCAAGTGATGATGCTTCGCTTTTTCAGTGCTCTCGGTTTTCCTATAACCTTTATGTTCTTATCTCCCTACCACTACTTTTCTTTGATGAATCATCGCTTGAGACCCCATCATACTTATGTGTGTTCATGCATAGTAAGGCTTGGGATGTGTAGGTGGGTTCAATTGAAGAGTGTCTGTTTTTTATGGTTTAAATAAACACAAATTGTTTCTAGAATTGTTTCACCTAGTGATTGAAGTGGAAAAAGATAGCGCGTGATGGGTTTTGATTGTTGTGGAAACACTTCGACTGTTAGTGTGGAGTGTTTGGTGTCTAGATCTCATCTCCTTTATAGTTCTGCTCAGTGGATCTATTTGTTGTTACCATCGAAGCACTGATGATAGTGTTCTTATGGTGTATTCTAGTGTTAGGCGATGGTGGAGTTTTTCGGTGTTGAGGATTGGGTATTCTAATTGTCAAAGATCTACTGGATGAGGCGGTGTTGGGTTTTTAAATGAAATTAAAAAATGTGATTGAGTTCTCAATATTTTTAAAAATGGGACTTCAAAAGCGTAAGCCCCATTTATGCTTCTACCTTCACCAGGAAGCGTGAACGTCGTTCATGCTTCCCATGTGGAATTTGTTATGGAAGAGAGAACGACATTCACTCTTCCTAGTGAATATTTTATTAATATATATTTATATATATTAATAAATATAAATAAAATATTACATAAATATTAATAAAAAAGTGATAGAAATTAATTAAATATTAACAAATATGAACAAAATATCAATAAATATTTGTCAATATTAATAAATATTCATAAATGCCAATAAATATTAATTAAATATGAAATAAATGATCAACAATATTAATAAATATTAACTAAATATCAATCGATGATAATAAATATTAATTAAAAATTCCTAAATATTAACAAAATATCAATAAATCTTAACTATATATCAATAAAACCAAATTAAATATTAATAAATATTAATAAATATTAATAAATATTAATGAAATATTTTTAAATATTTACAAATATTAATGAAATATTAACAAATATTAATAAATATTAAATAAATATTCATAAATATTCATAAATACAAAAAAAATATTAAATATTAAAATTTTATTAGGTTGGGGTCAACTAATTAAATATTAACTAATATAAAATAAATATTAATAAATATTAATAAATTTAAATAAATATTAATAAATATAAGCAAATTTTTATTAGATAGTAAATAAATATTTATTAAATATTCATTAATATTGATTAATAAAAATATTAATAAAGATTGAATAAATATTAATCAATATTGAATAAATATTACTAGATGCAAAATAGATATGAATAAAAATTAAATAAATGTTAATAAATGTTAATAATTATAAAAAATAATAACTAAATATTAAATAAATTTTAAAATTATTAAAATTTATTAGATAATATTAATAAATATTAAAAAATGTCACTTAAATATCAAAAAAATATTTATAAATATTACAAAATATTCATAAATATTCATAAATACTAACAAAATATTATTTAATATTATTTAATATAAATTTAATAATGCATAAATAGTAATAAATTTTAATAAATATTACTAAATATTAAGTAAATACTAAATAAATATTAATAATTGTTAATAAATATTAATAAATATTTGTAATTATTAAAAAATATTACTAAATATTACTAAATTTCAATTAAATATCTAATAAATATTGATAAATATTTCAAAATATTAATAAATATTGATTAATGTTGATAAAATATTAACAAATTTTAATAAATTTTAATAATCTTGATAAATTTAAATTAAATATTAAATAATGTTTAATAAATGTTAATAAAAATTATTTAAAAAATATTTGTTTAATATTTTGTAATATTCAATAACTATTTATTAAATAATTTATTATTTATGAATATTTAATTTATATATATGTGAATATTTAGTTATTATTTATTAATATTTAATTTATAGTTATATATCTTTATTAATATTGATTTATATCCATTAATATTTATTAATATTTATTTAATATTTACTAATATTTAATCAATATTTATTAATATTTGTTAATATTTGTTAATATTTATTTAATGTTTATTAATATTTATTGTTATTTTATTAATATTTATCAATATTTATTATAATTAAATTAATATTTTTTAATATTGATGAATTTCTAATTAATATTTATTAACATGTATTTATATTTATTGATATTTAATTAATATTTAATTAACATTTATTAACATGTATTTATATTAATGAATGTGTAATAATTTTTTTTAATGTTTATTAATTTTTCATAGCATTTCATTAATATTTAAAAATAATATTTTATATTTAATTAAGATTTATTTATATTTTATTAATATTGATAAATTTTTAAATAATATTTATAAATTTTGAATTAATTTCTATTACATTTTATTAATATTATTTTATATTTATTAATATATATTATATGCATATAAATATTAATAAATATTTATTAATATTTATATAATGTTTATTAATATTTATTAATATTTTATTAATATTTAGGAATTTTTAATAAATATTTATTGATATTTAGTTAATATTTATTAATATTTAATTATATTATATTACATTTTTATTAATGTATATATATTTTATCTCTCTCCAAAGAGTATGAAAGCTCTATAGACCCCTTGGCTATTCTCAATGGTAATGGGATGCTTCTTGATAAAAGAGAGGCTTTGGTTGCGCATGCAGTATCTTACTAAATGAACCTTTTTAAAGGACCCAATGCTAGTATTGATTTTATTGAACGTATCATTCCCAAGCTTTTCAGTGATGGGGAAATGTAAACCTCATTGTTTGTCCCCTTGAATTTGAGTTTAAAGATACAGTTTTTGGCTTAAACTTTGGAATCTCTCTGAACCAGATGGGTTCGCAAATTCCTTTTTCAAGACTATTTATAGATTATTCATTGTATGTTTGCAAGATTGTCACCCATTTTTCAAGGGTGGATAATTGACATAGGGCACTAATTCTCTATTTGTTTCACTCATTTCCATAGTTGATAATGGAAATGAGATACATCTTTTCAAACCTTTGGCACTTGTCAACACTTATACAAAATTATTGGTAAAATTCTTGCTAACATACTTCCAGCATTACTATCAAGATTGTATCTCCAAACCAGTTTGGTTTCATCAAAGTTATAACTATTCAGGATTGTCTTGTTGTTGCTTCTGAATATATTAATCTTCTCAATAAATCCACCAGAGGGGGTAACATAACTCTCAAGATTGATGTTAAGAAATTCATTAACACTTTATATTAGGGATTCATTTGTAATGGGTTAAGAAATTTTTTCATTGATGACATCTTTATTAATTGGGTCAAAATTATTTTGATCTCCGCACATATCTTAGTGCTTATCATTGTATCCCCTAAGGTATATTTCACATGTACAAGAAGTGTTCAGAAATATGATCTTCTCTCATCCATTATCTTCTCTATTGTTGAAGATTTTTGAATCAGGCTCTTTATCAACGTATAAAATTCCAATATGGTCAATCCAATCAGAGCTTCTAGAGGCCTTGCTACCCCATTCACTTATTTAATGTTGATGATATAATCCTTTTCACTCAAGGTGATAAAAGAAACATCAATAACATCAAAGATTCTATCCTTAATTATGAGAGAGTCTTAGGGAAAAAGATTAGTTGGAATAATTCATTGTTATACATTAGAGAAAATATAACGATAGCTAGAAAATTTTACATCCTTGGTGAGCTGGGAATTATAGAGGGATTGATTCTTTTCAACTATATTGGTGTCTCTTTGTTTTGGGGGAAACCACGTGTTAGTAATTTTTCTCAAATTGTTTGGAAGGTCAAAAATTAGTTGGATTCCTAGAAAGGTAAAACACTCTCAATGGTAGGAAGGGTTGGCCTTGTCAAATCTATGATTGTCACATAATTTGTATAGTCTTTTATGGTGTATGAATGGTTGGATGCCCTCATTAAGGGTATCAACACTTCCATAAAAAAAATAGACTGGAAGAATTCTTCAATGAAGACTTGTGAATGTTCCTTAGAATCAATGATAGAAACCAATTTATTTTGGTGGGATCGATATTAAAAATCCATATAAATTAAATTAATCCTTACATGATAAATTTATTTGGAGGCTTATCTATGAGAATTCAGAGTCTCTTAATTTTCTGAGATCTAGATTTTTAAACAGGCTCAAAGCTGAGAACTTAATTTATGCGGATTCTATTATTTGGCCTACCCTTGAGAACTATTTCACTACCATCTCTATGAATTCACACAGGCTGGACGGTATTAACTCATCTTTAAACTCTTGGTTGAATAACTAGACAAGTACACCTCTTATCAAAACTCTTAACACTCATGATACTTCTTTTAACATGAATGTGTTGATCATAGAGAAATTGGAGAACTCCTTGGATGTGCTTCCTACTAAAATCAAGGAGTTGGTCTTAAACTATAACTTGATTAATGGTGATAATACACTTGTTTTGGAAGCTTCATCTAATCAGATGATTTTAGAAAAGTCTTTCTACTGTGAGGTTGTACAAGGTTATGCCAACATTTGTGCTAAGGATTTGAGAAGAAGCTTTATTCTGCCATCTAAATTCTCTATTGCATGGAGATTTATGTACTACAAAATGCCTAACAATGTTTTTTATAGGGTTTTGGTATTAGCCTATAATCTAGATGTGTGATTTTAAACTAGTATAGGGAAGACATCTACCATATTTTCCTCAGTGGCACTGCTGACTCTACAATGTGGACTGCAGTTACAGTCTATTTTCAAATTATAACTCCCAGTGTAACCAGAATTAGAGATCACTCGCTCTACTGCTTCAATCTACGACTCTCAAAACAACATCTCAATGTATTTATAATGGTCATCATTGATTTTATCAATACATATAGACTACCCAAAATAAATGGGTTCATGAGGGCACTTCTGTTAGTCTATAGTCGACCCTAGCCCGTATTTTTTCTACTGTGAAATTTTCTAATGATATTTAAAATGGAATTGTAAATACTCAATTCATGATTTTACCATGATCAAGAATTTTGTAATTATAGGTAATTATCACTCTCCTTCTATAAACTTTGAATTATTGTGTATTTTTTCATTTCCATCCTAGATAAAAGTAAACATGGATTTTTCTTCAGGAGGTAATCCAAGCTCTTCCGGTTATGGTGTGATTTTCAGAGATCACTATGGTGAAACAGTGGGATTCCTATATAGTCTTTGTATAATCAACAAATCCCTTATTTTTTAAATGAATGGTATCATCAATGTAGTGGATTTTGGAAAGAAATGAGGCTATCTCAACTTGTGGATTGAATGTGAATCCACCTACTTTCATCAAGTTATTTCCAAAATGGTATTATTCATATCTCATGGAAGTTGACTGCAAGATAGAGAAACTACATGGATTATATTTAATTTATGAACTATATCATTACCCATACATATCATAAAGAAAATTTTGGTTAATTGGCTTGCTAATAAATGGGTTACTACTCCTAAGTTGATACGGTCCAATGATGTACGTGTCGAGCTTTTCTGTTTTTTGAAAAATGATTATGGTAAAAAATCATCATTCATAATTTTTTAATATTAATTTTATTCAATAATGGAGGACTTTCCTTTTAGTAAAGTTCTAATTATAATCAAAAAAATATATTAATATATATATGCATCTATATTAATAAAATAATTGGTAGGTAGCATGAACAGTGTTCACTCTTCCTTAAAAAATTCAACATTCAATGTGTGAATGCCATTCATGCTTCTTGGCGAAGACAAAAGTGTGAATGGTTTTCAAACATGTCCAACCCAATTTTTTAAAATATTCAAAACCCTATACTGTTTTCTTAAACTAGGAACCCATTAAAAAAACTCTAGTATTGATAATATGCGATAGTGACAGTACGATGATGGAAGATTGGAGATGATGACTAGCTATGATGATATTTATTTGACTTACAACATGGGTCATGTATCCTTTTCATTATGTATCATGTCCCCTGTTCTCCAATAAAAAAATATTATTATATTTTATTTTATTTAAGCCGATGGATCGGCCATTTAGTTCATGGGTCTTGTATGGATTGGGTCAGACCATTTTTTTAAGATTAGATTCACTATGGACCAGATAGAACCACTTAATAAAATATATAATCTGAATGATACACCTCTATTTGTGTTTGTATCTCTAATTGAAATTTGCTTTTTAATTTTGAATCAGTGATTAATGTTTTCATTTTTCTTTTTGAATAGTCCACTGGTTGTTTCATGGATTCTTCTTATATTTGGATTGGTTAATTTTCCTTCCATGTAGTTGGTTCCCACTTGAACATAATGTGTATTTATTTGAAAATAAAAAAAAATTATATGGGTGGCAGTTATCTGGGGTAGAACCCCCAACTACACATATGCTGAGTTAAAACCTTTTACCACTTGGGTACCGACTAATATACATTAATTATAATTAAAAATAAAAAATTAATTAATAATTTTCAATAATTTTATTAATAATAGTTAATAATCTAATTGATAATGTTTTTAGTAATTCATACATATAATTTAATTAAAAATTATCCATAAATTTTTTAAATGATGTTTTAATTAGTTTTAATTAATAATTAAAATTTAATTATTAATATTAATTATCTAATTGGAAATAAATAATTGTAATTAATAATTATACATTACTACCAATAATGTAATTAATAATGCAATTGAGCCGTGGTCATGGTCTTTTGATAAAGACACCTGATTAAACTGCATACATCATGGGTTCAAATCCCTACCACCTCAATTTATAGGATTAACTAGCCCTTTCAGTTTAATGGGATAGTGTCAAATGATGCCAATATGATGATTTCCCATGAGAGGGTGACAGAATAAGTGACCCCCCGCTCGATGGTGGGGGTGGTGGTCCTGTGACATCAACTATGTGGGTTCATGGGGATGACAAAGGGTGATACACCAGTGGTGATGTACATTGGGTGGTAGGGTTGATTTAGGTGATGTGTCCATATTTTATCACACTTTACCACATATATTTGGGTGAATTATATGTTTTTGATAATTAAAATTCTGATTTTAATTGATAATTTTTTAATCTTTAGTATTTATGATTGGATTTGAGTTTATTGAATATTGTAATCAGTGTGTTTTTTTGTTTAATTCATTAAAATTCATGGTGTGAGTATTTTTCATCTATAAACACTTTGATGTTTTTGATTGATCATTTCAGTGATCTTTAAATTTGAAAATATCTACATTATTTATCCCTCATAGTGGAAATATGGAAAATAATTGAACCGAATGGGATTAAAAAAAGGGATCAATCGTGCGACTGTTATTTTCTCATGTTAAAAAAAATGAGAATATCTTGGAGTGATTTTATGTGAAAATGGATCGACCGGGCAACTTACTAGTGTTGAAAAGTGTATGATTGACTGAAAAGACAATAGGTTTGACTTCAAAGATGGTAGGTTTGATGAAAATATAATGGGATCAACCACAAGCTACATGTATTAAAAATTATCAAAGGAAAGATATTTTACTAAAAAGATCAATTGTGTGTTAAATTCAACTGACCATTGGGGGTATAGGAATAACTGTCAGTGAACAATGTAAAGTGGTGAGACCTTAAAAATAAAAAAAGTAGAAATAATCCATTACATCAACCTTACCCTAGTGTCAATTGAATACAACTACAAAAACATACAATCATGTCTATTAAAAAAGCTCACAATGGAAAAAAAGTAAGTTTTCTACAAATAAGGAGAAAACACTTGCCCCCCTGTTCGCAGTTGATCACTTGGATCTAACACACCTCAATGCTAACCCAGTAACATCTGAAAACCAAACATTGACCCCGGTCCAAGATTTCAGTTGAATATAACTAGCACAACCATCCTCCACCCAAAAAAATCTGGAAATGATAACAGTCACACCTGATTGCATAGGTTCCCCTTTACTAAAGTAGATGAAGAATACATCACCTATATTGAAGATGGTCTCCCCACGTAATGATGGATGTTAACAGAGGAAGATGACATACACAACATCAGAATCTCTTGAAGCCAATGCTGCTTGCTGAGAAACCCTAAGGATAGATGCACCAAAACCCAAACTAAGCTACCTCCAAAGGTTCTATATCTACACCCTCTATTTAATCTTGATGTTGTGCCTCCCATGATCATAATCATCATGAACAACATTTATTTAATCACATTTAGTGTCAATTTATAAGCCAATTTGAGGATCATGTGAATCAATACTCTGCTAAGAAATCTCATTAGAGAACCCATTCTACTCAGACCTATGATTCCCATGATGGCCAATTGTTTTAATTTGTTAGTAGGATGAACTGGGAAAGAGTTTGAGTCATTTATTCCTTTAGTTGGGACCAATTTTGAATCCCAATAACCCAAATACAATACCTCTCAATAAACACCGTGGAACATGCATTAATTAGATCACAAATTTGACATGTGTAGTGCCACATATAACTGTTGTGACATTTTGATCTCTAAGATTGTAGTAAACTAGACCATCCCAACATGCATGTAACTACCATACAAGAAATCGTTCTGGGCTCAAAATGTTATGATTAAGTCAGGTGGGTACAAACTTGGTTTCAAAATAACTCATTGTAGTTAGAGAGAAGGTATGTTATAAATTGGGTATACAAGATCTTGATTTTGACTAAATATTAGAAAAAATCGAAGGAAAGAAAGGAGGGGTAGAAGACTATTACAACTAAAAAATGGAGGAGGATAGAAGACAAAAGGCAATGAAGATAATTCACCAGCACTAGAAAACATAACACCCTTGTAGTTTCATAGGATGTTTTAAGTCCTTAATAAGGGATTCATTTTTGTTTCTTCCCACCTTTTTCTTTCTCTTATTTTTTATCACATTTCTTGAATATAGTGAAGAATGTTTCATGATGGTTGGACAAATTAATGTTTGGGGATGAGACTGAGCTTGTAGTAATTGTTTCTTCATTCATAGACAAGTGTCCCTAGGTATTTTGAAAATAGGATGAATTGTTCTTTCGAATAGATAACCTATATATGAATGGATTCTATAGTATCTAAAATGTAGAATCCACTAACCCACTCAATGAAGAAACTAGTTATACCCTTTCACGGACTTCCCCACTTCTCAAATAGACTTCTAGATGATAAGTAAATTGAAACCAACAAAACCAAACTTGTTTTCTCGAGTTTAAGAAATTAATGGACATGTATTACCTGAACAATGAGAAAATGGTAGATTCCAGCCACACTTGACACTTGAATGAATAAAAAATTCCTAACATCTAAATTTCATCCCCAACCCTAGTTTATCCAACCATCATAACAAAATGATTCACTAGATACAAAATGTATTGAAAATAATGTAAAATAATGAAGAGTGGAGAAACAAAAAATGAATCCCTTGGTAAGGGCTTCAAACATCCTATGAAACTATAAAGGTTTGATGTTTTATCATGCTAGTAAATTATCCTCAATTCCTACAATATTATATCTTCCTCTATTTTTCAATTATCATCATCTATTATCCCTCCTTTTTTACTTACCTTTTGCAACTATATATGTAGATCCTGAGGACGGATTGACAACTGATAGGGGATGGGTGAATTGGTAGTTTATTTTTATGAATCCCTTTTCTTTCAAATTCAACCTCACAAACCTTTTAAGGTTCTCAATCCACTCAATATTATATCTCAATATTACTTTGTGTGCAATGGTAGTAATAGAGAGATCAATAAATAGTATTTATAAGGTTTGGTACAAAGACCTACTCTTTTCCATGTTGGTCCCCCAACATGTATTATTCACAACCAAACAAGTGATTTCAATGTTCCAGCTCCAACTAAGAGACTTTGTTTTCTTACTGATCCAACTGAAAGTCTTTTTATCCAGCTCTAAATTAGAGACTCCTTCTACTCCAAGCTCCAACCAGAACACTTCAACTTCTCCTAACAACAACCAAAACACTTCACCTTTAATGAAAGGATTGATCCACTAGAAGATGATTCTATGATATTACTCTATAATTTTGTAGTATTTGACTTAATCATGTACCTATTCAATTACTTTTGTAATCTTATGGTCTTACTCAATCAATATTGATCACCTTTTCTTGATCAGTTACCTCAATGAAATAATGATTGGGAAAAATTTCTTCTTTTTAAGTCCCACCTCACTATGATGTGTGAAAATTAGTGCACACACTATCTTCAATGTTTTATGCAGTAATAATTCGCACGATCTCAATAGTTTCTTCTTAAAATATCAACTCAATTAAAGTAAACATTATGCATAGATTTTATGGAATCTGAATATATTGTTTCAGGTATCTCAATGTTTATAGATGTAATGTCCTTGATATCGGTGCCGCCCAAAAGTTCCATGTACTCAATTGGTCACATGGCATCATGCGCATTTCCCTGAATGCCAGAGGCTGCCAACTATAAGCGAGGGCATTGGGTAAGATAGTGGGGAAACTATGCCTTCGTTATCAAAGTAACATAATGGAAACAAATAGTAAACTGTAGCAGAAGAAATAATACCATGCAACAAAAGTGAACAGAAGATAACTGTTAGTAAATAAAAAAACTAGAGCACCTATATAAATGATGCATGTCACATATATATATATGAAAGAATTAAAACAAGTCACAATGCTAGAAATGAAGTACTAAACCAAAGTACAAAATAAAACAAGTAAACTCCTACAACATCAAAAGCAATAGCTTGGTCACATGCTCTCTATCTCCGCCAGCAATCAAGTTCCTGATGTAGAAGGTCCCTTGACCTTATCTATACTTGAAACCATATAATCTATTTGGGACCAAAAGCATGACCCAAATAGGGTGTGGGGCGAATCCTAGAAGGCAACCACCAAAATATATATTCCTAACTATGAGTGAATATATATAGCAAGAAATATGAAAAATGAAGCAATAAACAAGGAAGTACTCAAAATTAAATAATCCTACAGTTTCCATTTACACTCAGTTACATCTATTAATTATTCAAACCGTTGAATAATGAAATCTTGGAATCTAGCATAAGCTATGTATCCCCTGTGTAATAGAAAAAATAGATGTCTTAGAAGACCATATAACAATCATGTAAGAATGAGTCCAAGATTTTGCTTTAGCTTGACGGATTCATCAAAATCAATAGTCAAAATATCACATTGACCCTCTGGGTGGCTCACACGGTCAAACCCCTATAATCAAGTGTTCCAACAAAAACAAAGACTGTCTGAGGAATCACTCACTGTCAATTCCCCATGTGGTCTTTTTACAATAAACTATAGACTCTCTAATGAAGAACTCAACATCCATTCCCCATGTGGTCTTATATTGGTATACTATAGACACTCTGAGGGATCAGTCACTATCAATCACCCCTATGGTCTTACAACGTACATATAATAGACACTATAGGGAATCCATCAATGTCAATTCCCCACATGGTCTAACTACACTAGTTTTTCACAGCCCCGTGTAATACAATCCTACACATATGATATCCAGTAGCCCAAAGTAATCTTAACTACTACAAGGATATGAAGCTATAATGCATAACACATGAATTTAACAAGCAGAAATAAGAAATCAATTCCAACCTAACAAGCAAGGCAAGGAAACAAGGCCTGTCTCGTAGGCAACCCGAACCAAATGACTATAAACATTCAAACAGGAAATTCACCCATGGGGTTTTCCCAAAACATGAAATTTACCATAATATATCAATGAAAATATGTAATCTATCAATAAATCTAAGGCATATGATAATAGGGTTCGATTCCTTAACATGGAATACCTGATTCATGGGTAATCAGCACATAGTCATATATAACTCAAAGACAAAATTTGAGAAGAAACAAACCACCTACCTCGATATTACATGATGAACACTCTCTAATTTCAGCCCTTGAACTGGACTAGAACATCATATATCTACAAAAGGTCAAAAATGTTCAACCTTGGATAACACAATAGAGTGGAGAAATCAGGAAGAGAGATTCAAGAAGAACCAAGAACTCGCCGAGGTAATTCCAAGGCAACCGATAGTATTTGATTTGGAGAACGGATGAAGGATCGGTGGCTCATAGAAGATTTAGTGATTATGTATGCTCCTTCGTGAGGCACAGGTAGAAGAAGGTTAAAATGAGGGTTAGACATGACCCTGGTCTGAAATCTCAAATAAAAAAGAAAAGTACATAGCATGTTCATTTAATTTACATGATGTGTACTAGCCTCAACTAACCCCCACTTTAGGCATTCCACACGGCCATGTACTCGATTGTTACATGGAAAGTACACAGCTACATGCGGAAATCGGGTACATGGCGTGTACTCAAGAGCACACGGCGTGTACTTGGAAAATTTCAAAAAAATATTCTCCTTTCCTAAAAAACACACGAAATCATGATCCATACCTGAAATGAAGATCTGGGTTCCTACAAACTTCCCCCCTTAACACAATTCATCCCTGAATTTCCCTTCCAAGGGTGGAGAAGAAGAAACTTCAAACAACTCTCACCAAAGTGATCATACGTCAGTCTCCCTCTCCCAAGTCTCGTCTTGTACTCACATGTGCTACCATAGCACCTGTACGAGAAGAACAGACCATCCACAGAGAACCTTTGTACTAGGATCCAAAATCTATATAGTGTGATCCTCGAAGGATGCATCCACCTCTAACTCAACCTCCTTGGGTTGAAAACCGTGAGATGTGTCTGAAAAGTATCTTTGTAGCTAAGAAACATGGAATACATTGTGCATAGCTTAGTACCCCTGAGGTAACTACAACTGATTGGATACCACCCAACTCTCTCTGAAACCTCAAACAGCCCAACATATCTCAGTGAAATATTTCCCTATCTCCTAAAACTCATGTGTCATACTCTCGGTGTGACATGAAAGAAGACCTAATCTCTGACCTCAAACTGTAGAGATCATCTCTGTCGATCAGCATAAGATTTCTGGAAGGACTATGCAGTAGTCATCCTCTTTTGAATCAACTTCACCTGCTCAGTGGTCTCCTAGACAAGATGAGGTCCCAGCATAGCTGCCTCTCCTACCTCCAGCCGATATATGGGTGAACGACATGGCCTATCGTACAAAGCCTCCTAAGGTACCCTCTGAATATTCACTTAAAAACTTTTATTGTAGGAAAACTCCACTAGGGGTATGTGTCTCTCCCAAGATCCTCCAAAATCCAGGATACATGCTCGTAGAATGTCCTCTAAAACTTGAATTGTGAACTTGGACTGGCCATCTGTATGGGGATAGAAAGTTTTACTCAGAAGTACCTATGTACCCAAATCCCTATATAGTCCCTTCCAAATATGAGAAGTAAAACGGTCATCCCTATCTGTAATGGTAGAGTGTGGAACCCCATACAAACTTACCATCTCTTAGATGTACAACCTTCCAAGCTCATAAACACTAAAGGTTTCCTTAATTGTAATGATCTTTACAACCTTTGTGATTCATTCAAAAATAACACATACTACATCATTCCCTCAAGGCAGCCTCGTTAAACCAATCACAAAATCCATCACGACATCATTCCACTTACACTCGGGAATGGTTAACTGCGGTAAAATCCCTACTGGTCACTGATGCTCCACCTTCACCTGCTGACAGGAGGAACATATCATAAAAAAACCTGCAACATCTCTCTTCATACCTACCCAACAATACTGACGGTTTAGATCTCGATACATCTTGGTGACACCAGGATGAACTGTCCAAACTGAGGAATGAAAATCTTAAACAATCTCCTCTTGTATGTCTACTGACATCCATATGGGACTATGAAAGTAGAAGATCACATCCTCGCCTATGGTCTACCCAGGGGTAGGGTCCTCACCTGACACACTCTCTCATAGGACTAGGCCTTCAAAATATGATAGTTGCCTCATTCGTACCTAATCCAGTAGAGTTAATGTAATAGCTACCAAAGAAAGAAACATATACCCATGCCTATCATGCACCTCCAAATGCATCTCCGAGAACAGATTCATAAGTCTCCACTCACTACTGGCCTCCTGAACTGCCTGTATCTTAGTCCTCCTACTCAACGCATCATCCACTACATTATCTTTCCCAGGAATGTAGGCAATATCAAATTCAAAATAATTAAGTTACTCAACCCACCTTCACTGTCTCAATTTCATATCATGGTGAGTAAAGATATACTTGATAATTTTGTGGTCAGTGAACACCACAAAATGCTCTCCCAAAAGATAATGTCTCCAACAATGAAAATTTTTCACAACTACAGCCAACTAGAGATCATGCATTGGGTAATTCCCCTCACGTGGCCTCAACTTCCAAGACCCATACACAACGAATCCTTCCCCTTGCATAATCACTGCTCTGAATTCGATACCTGATGTATCATAGTAAATGGTGGAACTCTTTCATGGATTTGGATAGACAATTTTTTATGCTGAAATCAACCTCCCTTTCATCTCCTAAAAGGTTGACTCACAAGAATCTATCCATGAGTACTTAGCACCCTTATTAGTCAAGCCCGTTAGTGGCATTTCTAAGCATAAAAATTATTATATAAAACTCCTATAGTAACTATACAACCCCAAAAAGCTTTGTACCTCAAATATGTTCTTCGTATTCTCTTAGGAAACTACTGCTATCACTTTTTCTGGGCCTACTGATACTACTTTCTCTGAGATAACATGACCCAAGAAGTGAATCTGGCCCATCCAAAAGTGGAATTTTTAGATCTTAATATATAATTGATGCTCTCTCAGTGTACTTAAAACAACCTCAATATGTATGACATGGTCATGCTGAGTGTGATAGTACACCAAGATATCATCCATGAAAACAACCAAAAAGGAGTCCAAGTAGGGATGGAACACTCATTTCATCAATGCCAAGAAAACTGTCGGTGTGTTCGTGAGACCGAACGACATAACCACATACTCGTATAGACCATACCTACCCCAAAAGGCTATAATAGGTATATATGATAGTCTAACATGAAATTTATGATAAACCGATCTCAATTAAATCTTCCAGAACACCCATGATCATCAAAGCTGATCAATGAGTTCATCAATACTCAGCAAGGGATATCGATTCTTGATCGTCAATTGGTTCAACTTTTTATAATCCACGAAAAGTCTGAGGGTATTGTCCACCTTATTTTCAAACAGGACAGGAAAACCCCAAGGAGATATATTAGGTCGAATAAAACTCTTTTGCATGTAACTCCTCTAACTACTTCGTGATCTCCTATAACTTTGGTGTAGCTATCCTATAAGGAGGAATGGACATCGATGTCGCTCCTTGCACAAGCTGAATAGAGAAATATACCCCTCTCTCTAGAGTTAAACCTAAAAATTCATCTAGAAAGATATCCCTGAAATGATCCACCACTTGAGGAAAGTCCATCAGTGATGTCCCCTAGTCATCCAGCTATAAAATAGTAATCTGGGATGTAATTCCCCCCAACCCAAGATGCTCGGGTCTAGCTCTTCTCACCTAAACATCACATTCTACCTTATATAGAAAAAACTCACCCTATGGTGACGTGAAACTCACCCTGTGGAGATAGTAGTTAACAAAAGCCTAGAAAGAGACTAACTATTACATTCTAAGAATGACTTTGAAGCCTGCCCAATCTAGGATATAAAGGTCCTATAAGAAGTGACAACCACCAACCTTAAGAGGGAATTCCTTGAACTGACATACACTAGTCGTCCTAAACCCCAACAGAGTGTCTAATGTCATAACATCCTCATAAATAAAGATATAGAGACCAAGGATCTACACAACAGAAATATATATAAAACTATAAGAGTCCCCTATATCAAAATGTGCAGAAGCTAAAACTAAGGTAACTAGAATCGTACCTCTAACTATCAAGGGTCTGGGATCCTTCTCCTGCGGGGTCTGCTTCACTAAAAATGTCTAACCTACACCATGACCCTGTGACCCTGTCTAAATACCCTGAGTTGATCCACCCTTTGTCTCTGAAATCCTGCAGACTGGCTACCACAGCCACAATCACCACCTCAGCCTAAAGGGTCGTACAAACTCCAGTTCCCAGACTGGTGAGAAACTGGTGGTCCTGCTCCAAAATGAGGATTCATGGTAGAATTCCTATCACTAGATGCTGGTGAGAATAACTATAAAAAGCACTGAATATGGCCCATCCTTCCACAAGATTGGCACTCGATTGAATCTCTTCAGCACTAAGGTATCGTATTCCCACTCTTACCACACTGGTAGCACACCACATGGCTACCTAAAAAGTATCTTGTTTACTCAGAACTTCACACGTAGACTCTCGGTGGTGCTTCCTACTATCAGTTAGAGGAGTACCAACTCTGGATACTGAACCTCCCTAGCTCACAGATCCAAAACTCCCTCAGATTATGCTTGGTGATCAGTGCCTGGTAGACTATAGAAAATATAAAATTAAACCTGAAGATGTTCACTTGGGATCATATGTCATGTATGAGACCATCCTCAAACTTCCTAGACAGAAATAAATCATCACCCCCTATAATGGGTGTGAACCATTGAAGATCTGTGAATCAATAAGAATACTCTATGACTAAAAGAGTACCCTATTCCAGACCCATAATCTCTCATGCTTGGTCAGCCCTCATGGAATCCTGGTAGAAAAAGAAATAGAAGGTCTGTTGGTACTCATCCCAAGCCATAACTCATTGGTGTCCAGCCTGTTATATCACATCCCACTATCTCATGGCAGAATCCCAAAGCATGTAGTTTGAAAAATTCACCCACCTCTCAAGAGGTGTCTCAAGATGCTCGAAGATAGATAGCATGGCTTCTAACCATGAATCCGCAACCTAAGGTCCTCAATCCTCTGTGAAAGTGGGATGATGCTGCTGCTGAAAACCCCACATCAACTCTTCCATAGATGGGGTAGGATGCGGTTCTCCCTTCTAGGTTTACATAAACCTCATGAAGCATTCTTAGAACTATGTTCCAGCTACTGTTTCCAGTATAACAGCTGGTTCCAAGATGGGAACAATGGTTGGATCTATTGGTAGTCCCTAATCTATAATTTCCGATGTATGATCATTTCCATGTATCTAGCATACAACCAGAGGACATCTCAGTGGCATGACTCTTCAAGCTCAAACACACACCTCAATTCAAGATTATCAAGGAGTAAAAATTAGAAGTTCAAGAAAGGAACAAGATAAGAAAACATTCATGTTTTTCAAAATAGGTTTACACGGTGTGTATACCCTCCACATGGCGTGTTCCCTCGAGTTTCAACATGGGTGTCTACCTTGTCCAAACCTGGTCATGTAACACCCCTGCACACGGCGTTTTCCTCCTATGACACAGAATGTACTTTAATCTTTCCCTCCTACCTGAGTTCTTCTACATGGCCAAAACACAAAATTCTCTCCTAAGTTACAATACATGGTGTTTTAACCCTAAACACAGCATGTACCACATATGTTCCAACCACCCGTGTCATTAGTCACATGACTGGATACACAGTCGACTCTACACAGTGTGTTAGAACAAGACACAATCTGTAAAACTTATGTTTTTTTTTCACCATTTTTGTTAGTCGCATCGATGGATACATGGCCTCGTTGGCACGGCGTGTACTACTAGCATACGATGTGTTATACCCATGTTTCCCAACCCTGTGTATCTGCTCACACATTTAGTCACATGGTTAAAGACTACACGGGGTGTAGGTACAGTACATTTCATGTACTTAAGAAAAGTTTTTTCTTCCAGAACAGGAGAACACATAGCATGTGTTCATAACACCACACACCGTGTTTTCTGTGTTTCTAGACATTAGACCTATGAAACTTCTCTGACACCCTTAAAAACATACAATTTTTTCTAAGGAATAGAAAATTACAACCTGTGAGAGACCATAATCCCACGAATCAAAGTTTGTCACCCTTATTCATATAATAACCTAACAAAATATAACTAATGTTAACACATAATCCCCAAAATTCTGATCCAAGAGGGCCTATAACACATCAGGGACCAAAGTTTGGCATCCATCCAAATTAAACCTTACATATTCCAATTCCCTATCAAAATAGAAGGTATTCTATCACAACATCTATCACAAAAACATGCATATCTAGCACAACATCTATCAAAACAGCATGAAATTAGTAATAAACCCTAAATGGAATGAAAAGAATACATTACATGTGATCCCTATAAAGTGTCTATATGATGTATGAGATGGAATACCCTCATTTCATCGGGTTGAAACAGAAATATAACCTCAATAATATCAATGATAACAACACAATACATGTGAATCACCAAACGGTGAAATCCAATAAACTATAACAATTTCAAGAACCAGAAAAATTGAAATATTCAACATAACATGGCTTTTCCCTATACACAGGTTAGCTACTCCCAGGAACATATTATTACCAACTACCTATTACTTCCTATCCCTATCTATAAGTTCCAAATTGTAAGACAATACAGAAAAGAAACTACTCTGATACCACTTTGTAACATCCCAGATCTGGGTTCCACCCAAAGATGCCCCATACCCGGTTGGTCAAATGGCATCAAGCGCATTTCACTGAATGCCAGAGGATTCCGACTAGCAGTAAGGACCTTGGGTGTGATAGTGGGGAAACTATTCCCTCATTGGTAGAGTAACATAGAGAAAAAAACAGTAAACTATAGCGGAAGAAATAATACCATGCAACATAAGTAAACAGTAGAAGATTGATAGTAAAAAACAACTGGGGAACATATATAAACGATGCATGTCACATATGTATTGAAAATCAGCCACAAAAGTCACAATGCTAGAAAAAATTACTAAACCAATGTGCAAAAGAAAACATGTAAACTCTTGCAGCATCACAAGCCTCAGCTTGGTCTCATGCACTCCAGATCCATCAGCAATCAAGTACCTCTTGTAGAAGGTCACTTTCCATTATCTATTCCTAAAACCATATAATCTGTTTGGGCCCAAATGCATGACCTAAATAGGGTGTGAGAATAATCCCTGTAGACAACCACCAAAAGATATGTGCCTAACTTTCATTGAATATATACAGCAGGCAATATGAGAAATGAAGCAATAAACAAGGAAGTGCTCAAAAATAAACAATCTGATTGTTTCCATTTACATTCATTTACATTTATTAATTACTCAAAATAATGAATAATGAAATCCATGAATCTAGCCTAAGCTCTGTATCCCTTGTGTAATAGAGAAAAAATAGATGTCTTTGAATACCATCTAACAATCATGTAGTACCAAGTCCAATCTTGTGCTTTAGCTTAGTGGACTCATCACAATTAGTAGTCAAAATATCACATTGACCCTCTGGGTGTCTCACACACCCTAACCCATATGATAAAGTGTTCTAACAAAAAAAAGACTCTTTGGGGAAGCACTCACCATAAATTCCCCATGTGGTCTTTTAATGATAAACTAAAGACTCATTGAGAAAGCACTCAATTTCCATTCCCCTTTTGGTGTCGTATCGATATACTATAGTCACTCTAAGGGAGAACTCACCATCAATCCCCCCTATGGTCTCGCAACGTAAACATAACATACACTCTGGGGAAGCCCTCAATGTCAATCCCCCCTATGGTCTTACTACACCAGGTTCTCATAGCCCTGTGTAATGCAATCGTACACAAACGATATCCAACATCCCAAAGTAATCTCAACTACTACAAGGATAATAAGCTATAATGCATAACACATGCATTTAACAAGCAACAATAAGTAATAAATTCCAACCTAAAAAGAAATTTATGGAAACAATTTTTTCCTCATATGCAACCTGGACCAAATGGTCATAAACATTCAAACAAGGAAAAACACCCTTGGGGTATCCCCTAAAAATGAAATTTATCATAATATATCAACAAAAACTCCTAATCAATCAATCAATCAAAGGAAGATGACAACATGGTTCAATTACCTAACACAAAATACCTGAATCATGGTTAATCAGCACTTAGGCATATATAACTCAATGAAAAAATTCAGAAGAAAACAAACCACCTACCTCGATGTTGCACAATGAACACACTCAAACATCGGCCCTTGAATTGGCCTAGAAGGTCATAGATCTACAAAAAGGTCAAAAACGTTCAACCTTGGATAATTCGAGAGAGTGGAGAAAATAGGTAGAGAGATTCAAGAAGGACCAAGAACTCACTGAGGTTATTCCAATGCAACTGACAGTGTTTGATTCAGAGAATGGATGATGGATCAGTGGCTCAGAGAAGTTTCAGAGATTTTGTATACTCCTTCACGAGGTATGACCAGAAGAAGGTGAAAACGAGGGTTATACACAACACTAGTCTGATATCTCAAATAAAAAGAAAAATACATGGCATGTTGATTTAATGTACACACCATGTACTAGCCTCAACTGACCCTTGCTTTAGGTGGTCCACACAGCCATGTACTCGGCCGTTACACAACCAGTACACAGCTACATGTAACAACTAGGTACCCGACGTGTACTCAAGAGTACACTGCGTGTACTTATAAAACTTCCAAAATCATCATTTCTCCTCAAAAACACCCTAAATCAAGATCCATATCTGAAATGAAGATTTGGGTTCTTACAATAGGTGTGCATGTTATCATTCATGCACCATGTCCTCTTTCTTCTTCCAAAATTCACACACTTCACTTAAGTCTCATGCATGTGAATGCAATTGAAGTACAAGCATACACTCACTTTGTTTTTTGTTCATTTTCCCATACATTGTATGTTTATATCCAAGAACATCAATGCTTAAACAACCATGTGTGAATGGGCATGCATATGCATACACACACTGTTAACAAAATGATTTATGTGAGTACTTGGCCTTCCTTCACGCACACGCACACACACACACCATCAACATAGTTTTTCTCAATTCACATTGTGTGCAAACTAGATTTGGTTCACACATTTTCTTCTTCATGAGAATAGTGTAAGGATATATAGTAGCATGGTTCTCAAACAATTATAATGAATCAATAAGTATTCTCAGACCTCATATCAATGTGAAATCAAGAGAGATGTTTTAATGCCTTTTTCCTTATTACTTCACTAAACATGTTCTTCACAAAGCTCCTTTGATTGTTCTTTTAACTTATCGAGGTCCTGCAGAATCCTCATTATCCATTTCAAAAGACTGTATCTAGGAGGGTTTCCCTTCATGAAAGCAGTAGATTCACAGATGCTCTATTTGCTAAGGAAAATGAGGGCCTCTCTCCAATTATCAGCTACACCCTTAGTCAAGGTTTCTTCCCCTTTTATATATGATGAGAATCACCTTGTTAAACTTCTTTATATCTTCTTAAAATTCATCTTTGTGGACTCCATTAAAACCCTGAGATTTAATCCCTATAGAATAATTCTTAAATTCCTGAATAGTTTGGGTTTTTATCTCAAATGTAAACCATGTTTTATGGAGACTCTCTTCCGTGAGTACAAGATCTTCCTTTGTTGTTTCAAACTCATACTTTTTAAGGTTTTAATGTATAGATCAAACTATAATTCCATCTAAAACTATAGATTTAATTTGGATGATCATTTGAGTAAACTCTTTCATGAAAAGTGTAGCATGCATGCATGTCTATTTGGGGCCTCATAATCTTGATATTTTGATGACAGAATAGTTATGGCATCTTTGGTTTGAACACCGGAGGTTAGATGGTCTTCTATGGGGATCTGGAATACTCATAAATTACTGGAGTAAATAGATGACATCCCTTGATGATCATAAATCTCAGATCGTGTGGATCAGATGATCTATGTTTTATTCTTCATTTACATGATGCATGAATAGTAACTATTGAACCTCCATCCTGCATCAGAATGTATATAGAACTCTAGTTTTTATATCAATCAATGGTTGTGGTTAGTCCACTAGATTTCCCATCTCCCTTCTGGTACCACCCAATAGCATTCTCCTTACCTCCATGCCATCCCGCATGGTGGTTCCACCGCTAGCTTGATCTAGTTCCCTCATCCATGGTCGACCCTCTTGGGTCCCACATATGCCTGGGGTCATGTAGTCTTTGGCCACCTCTTTTGGTTGTCCATTTTCTAAAAAAGTTCATAATTAAAAATACTTAGAATAAATCTACGTACAAATTTATTTACAAATCCATCCTCAAATAAGATCCAACCACCTCCTCTTCCCATCTCAACTCATCTTCATGAAAAATAATATATGAGCATATATTGTTTAATGGGATTCTCTTCTCATCATCTTACATAAATTAATTTTTTCATTGCCTTCACTTGTTGTAAACAATGTGAAAACTCATTATCACATGTGTTAATCATTTATGATCAATTCAAATAATCATTAGATTTTGAAACATGGATAATTTCTCAATTATTACAACAAATTCTATAAATCAATAACAATTCTCTAGGAATCACCACTTCTCATCATCAGCTTACCAAACACATATTGACATGTTATTGAAAAAAATGCAACATTGGTCCCAAAAATATCCCCTTTTGTATTTTTTTATCAATCCCTCTTTAGTATAATTTATAGGAGTCAGTATGTGTGCTCAAACATTTATCCCCCTTATTAAAAATCAATATGAAAAGGAAAAGTTGGTATTTTCTCAAAACCATATTCTCCTCCCTTTATAATAATATTCCTTGGATACATATGATAGAGAGGGATGATATCACATGGTTTTTCTTATCAAAGAGCCTTTATAGAATCAACTGTAAGCCTACTTGGGCTAATTTGATGTAGAAAATAAGAGATATGTGAACACAGCCTTCAATTCTATCCATAAATAACCATGCATGTGAAACCATGCTCCCCTAAATTCTCATTAAAAGGGTTGAAAATAATCAATCCTATAAATAAAATTGTTAAATCCTTCACATACTTCAACAAACACATCAGTAAGTTCAAGTGAAAAGATTAAGTTCCCACTTTATCACATTTTTTCATCATCCAAGCACTCCCCCATAATTGATAAGATAATAAAATTAAGAAAAGGGATGAAATTGTTATTGTTATACCTTAAACATTAATGTTGAATTTTTTCCAATGTTTTAATTTCATTCTTAAGGGTTCTCCCCTTAAGGGATGCACACTTTTCTTCCATTTCATGGAATTCAATAGAATCCATGAAGTAAAATCTCATTAACCTATATAGAAGTGACAACCTTAAACAACTATTTTAATTCCCAGCATTTTAAATTCGAAAAAATATAAAATAATAGTGAGTAAGGAGTGATGTCTTGGATTTTTAGAAGAAACATTCAGAGTGGGAGTTTCCTCTCAATCTAGTCGATTCATTTCTACCAATATCCACATGAGAAGATTTATTTGGACTCTTTCTTTTGTATTAAGTCTATTCATTTTCAAAATCTTCCTTCTTCCCATGAAATTCATCTTGGTGTTGAATAAATGTTTCAAACTCATCTTTCTAGATCTTAAAGTTTCCAATTGATGATGAATTCTCATAAAATTCCACTTTTTTCTAACATTACTTGATTTCCTTTAGATTTAGAATGTTTCTCATATTCCTCCAATTTTTTAGCCACTTTCAACTGCTATAGCCAAACAACTAGGCATTTATCTTGACATTTTAAGTCTTATAAAAATATTTACATGGTCTATCATTGGTTTTATTTTGGATCCTCTCCCCTTTTACAACATAGGGAACATCTCCTTCAAACCTTGTTATGTATACCCCATATTTTTGACCTTCCGAACAATATCTTCCACATGCTTCTTCCAAAATATGAAATTATTGTTTTGTAGATAGTTTTCATGTAGATCATTTCACATGTTCTTTCTTTGAGATTTTGTCATCCAATGCTCAATGAAACTCCCCCTTGATTCTTTAATAATCCCTTGTAAATACATGTTGAACCATCAAGAGTAGGCTTTGTGACCATGCTTACCACAACCCCAACAAAAGACTTGAAATTTATTCTCCAAGATTGGTTCCAGATGAACCTGTGATGTTGTATTTTCTTTTAGGATTTTGGCTTTATTGGAAAAAAATTCTCTTCCCCAGATGTGGAAGATTGACTGTCATTCCCCTTAGCCCTGATATTATGATCTTTGTATTTTATGTCTTCTCTATAAGAATTAACATATTCATCAAAATGATTAAGTTCAATTTTACCTTTATACTCTCCATCATGAGAATTTTCTCCCTTGATCTCAATAGATTTATTGAAATCTTATCTAGAAATAGTCAACTCGTCTTGAAATATGACATATATAGATTATGTCTTAAATAAATCCTTTTCTATAGAAATCAATTTTTCTTCCATACCACATATATTTTTATCTTGTTCAACAATTTTTTATTTGTAATTCTTGATCTCTTTAAAAATAGATACTTATTTATTGATTATAACCTTATTGTATTCACCAATAAGAAATATTTCTTCCTTATTCTTTTTAGGAATTAATTTCTTATTTTACTTGTAAATATTATTCATTTATTTCTTGAGATATTTGATCTAATCCATTCAGAATTGTAATTCTTATTTCAAATTTAATTCAAGTTATGTTCATTCCTATGCATAATCACTACTGCTTGATGAATTACTTCCTCTCTTTTCATGGGAAAAGAATCAAATTTAATTATCTAAAGAAAAAATTGATGATGAATATTTATTATTCTTTATAATAAGATTTATATTCATTCTACTATAGTTTTTTCTCCTTCTTTTAATACCATTTTTGTTAATGGGATATTTCGTCATCAGATTCAGATTTAGATTCTTCAACCTTATTCTTTGGACACTTTTTTAGAAAAATGACCAGTGCTTCCATAGTTTAAGTATTTAGGTGGATACTTATTACTTACCTTATATTTAACCTTATTGAACCCTTTTGACATAAGGTAAATGATGTGATTGATTTCATCATCATCCTCATCACTGTATAATTCTTCATATTCATCTACCTCTTCTTCTCTAACATTTCCCTTTCTCAATTAGTCATCAAATGTTGTTGACTATCTCATATACTCTAGTCAAATATTCCTTAATACTTTCTTCATCATTAATTTTAATATCATCAAAATTACTCACCGAAATTATGTTTTGGATTCCTTGAATTTAGAATTCCCTTTCATAGATGCTTCTGAGTTTATCCCAAATCTCCATAGCAGTCTGGAGACCCATGAACTTTATGTTGACCCTTTATATTAGAGACTTAAAGATGGAATATTGAGCCTTTCTATATACTTCCATATTTCTATTATCAGCTTGTTCCATGTAAATATTTTCAGCAATGGGTGGAAAACCTACTATTGCATAATCTTTCAAATCTAGACCGAGTGATAGGAGATAAAGAAGCATAATATTCTTACAATTGTGATAATTCTTCCCATAAAACGATGGAACACCTCAGCTATTGACAAAATTAGTATTCTCCATCTCTCAGAATACTTCATGGATATTTAGAGGGAACCTAATGCTCTGATACCACATGTAGATCCCCGAGAAAAATTTACCACTGAGAGGGGAGTGGTGAATCAGTGGTTTCTTTTTATAAATCCCTTTTCTTTCAAATTCATCCAATCGAAAATTTTAATTTTATCGATCCACTCAATATTATCTCTAATACTCACTTCGTGTGTAGTGGAAGTAATAGAGTGAGCAGTACATAATATTTACATGGTTCAGTAAAAATACCTACTCCTTGCCATATTGGTCCCCAAACATGGATTCTTCACAATCAAACATGTGATTAGAATTCTTCACCTCCAATAGAGAGACTTGGTTTGCTTACAGCTCCAGCTGAATGAATTTTTCATCAAATCCAACTGAGAGACTCCTTTTACTCCTGGCTCCAACCAGAAGACTTCATTTGTTATCGACACAAACCAAAAGACTTAAACTCTCATTAAAGTCTTTATCCTTTATAGGATGATTCTCATATCTTTTCCATGAGTTTGTAGGATCCGAATTTCTCATGTACCCCTTCATCTACCTTTTAAATCTACTATTCTCTCTAAATCAATACTGATTGCCTTTTCCTGGTCATTTGCCTCTACACAACAATGCTCAATAAAATCATTCTTCAGCTGAAGTCTCAACCTCACTGTGATTGGTCAAAATTGGTGCACACACGGTATTACATATTTTATGAAATAATAATTGTCAAAATCTCAAATACTACTTCTTGAAATATCAACTCAATTGAAGTAAAATTCATGAATAGATTGAATTTCATCCAAACATCTTGTTTTGGGTATCTCAATGTTTGTACATGTGCATATAATCATTAATGCACCACATCCTCATACGTCTTCCAAACCTAACAAACTTTACTTAAGTCTCATTAATGTGAATGAAATTGATATAAAATCATGAACTCACTTTGTTATGATTTTCTTTTCACACACATTTTATTTTTAAGTCAAACAACTTCAATGTTTAAACAACCATGTGTGCATAGTCATGCATATGCATACACTCACTATTCACAAAATACTTCACATGAGTACTTAACCATCCTCCATGTTACAGGTGTTTTGGTCTCCTCATTCCTCAGGATTGAAACTCAACACTGATGTTTCTTTCATCTCTGGTACTATTCTCGGAGCGTGGTAGTTTTTTATTCTAGTGGTTCTTTCATTCTCATTTTCAGCACAAGTTTTGGTCAAGACCATGCTCTCCAAACTGAGGCAATGACTCTTTTCATTGGTCTTCAGATCTGTCAGCAAAATAAGATCTCCATTGCAGTAGTGGAGATGGCTTCCATGGTCCTTCATGCCTCACTAAAGGGAATTGACAAGGTTTCGTGGTCTATCATTTATACTATCAGATGCTGCAGGACTTATCTCAGCCGAGACATGGAGGTCCTTTACATTTGGAGGGAGGGAAATCAAGTTGCAGAATTTTTGGCCTATACTGCTACCAATGGTAATGATGTCACTCTATTATCTAGTTTAAATTAACTGCCTCTTGAGGGGTGATTCTTGTTAGAGGGAATTCCCTTAGATTTCACTACATTAGACCTCCTTGAGGAACTCTCTTTGTTTGTGGTTTTCTTTTTAATAAAATTCATGATGATTTTGATGATGAAGTACTATCACTAGGAGTTCTTCACTTCACGAAATAATTAGCTATATATATGATTTGTTTTCTAATGAAAACAAGATCCACTCTCACATTCTCAGATAAACCTTTGGTTGAGGGTTATTTTCCTTTTATTGAAGATGAGCATTGCCTCATTAAACCACCATAGGTCCACTTAAAATTCCACATCATGAAATCCATTAAAAACCCTAATATTTAATTCATGAAGAAAAATCCTTCAAATATCCTAATCATTGTGGGTATTATCTCAAATGTATACTGAGTTTTATGGAGTTTCTCTTCTATGAGTACATAATCCTCCTTTATGGTGTGATCCTCATCCTTCGTAAATTTTAACTACATATATCAAAATCAAATTCTTTTTTGCTACTATTGTTTTCATTTAGTTGATTATTCAAGTAAGCTCATTCATGAAAAGAGTATAATACATGCATGATTATTTGGGGGGACATTGTCTTGATATTTCAATGATAGAACAGCCATGACAGACTATGTTTGAGCACTAGAGATTTGAAAATCTTCTCTGGTGATATGGAACGTTTAGAAATTGTTGGAGGAAGGAGATGACATCCATCGATTATTAGATATATCAAAGGATGTGGATCGAATGATAAAAAATTCATCGGTTATTTAAATGATGTGGTAATAGTAACCCGTGAGCCTCCATCCCATAGAGAAATGCATATAGTGATATGTTTCAGTATATCAATCAAGGGATGTAGTTAGTAGTCCATAAATCTCCACTCCCTCCTAATACCACCCCAAACCATTGTCTATGCCTCTGTGCCACCACACATGGTGGCACCATAACTCCTACACCTTATACATGAGCACCAATGTGCTTATACACAACCAAACCTCTCTACCACCTTCGGGCTAACCTGAGCTAGTTCCCTTGGCTATGGTCGATCCTTAGAGGTCCCACATATGACTGGGATCAATCTATATTAGGCTATCTCCTTAGGTTTTCCATTTTTAATAAATACCACAACAAAAATTACATAGAATAAATATACATGAAATTTTATTTAAAAATTGATCATTATATAAGATCTAACCACCTCTTCTTATCTTCTTAATTAATCTTCATTCAAAATAATATATGAATTTATATTTTTTCATGGGATCCACTTATCATCCTCATGCATGAATTACATTTTTCATAGCCCTCATATGTTGTGTGAAATGTGCAAGCTATTTATCACATGTGTTAATCACTTAAGATCACTTAAAACAATTGTTAGATTTTTCAACATAGAGAATTTCTCAAGCATGACATCCAATGATATGAATCCGTAACAATTCTTCAGGCATCACTACTACACATCATCATCTTACCAAACACATATTGGAATTTTATTGAAAACAAATGAAACACTGTTCCAAACAATATATAAAAATTCAAATATTTTGTACCTACTTTCTAACATACCTACTCTTTGATTACAATGAGTACTTTTTAAAACAAGTATATACCCACCTGACTTAATCATAAAATTTTGAGCCCTGTGCAATTTCTAATATGGATGCCACATGTAATTTTTAATAGTTTGGATTCCAACTCATAATTACCCCAAATATCTTCCTTGATAAAGTATTTCCCACGATAAAGATCCTTCTCTATAATGAAAACAATTGTCTACTTCACAGCTATCACTTGTGGGGCTTCACATGCTGAATGTGAGATTAAATTAATTCAAAAACCAAGGTCTTTATTGGGATAGGTTAGATTTGGGTAATTGGGCTTCAAAATTGGTCCCAAAGGATGGTTTAAATGACTCAAAATCTTTCCTAGCTCATCCTGCCACTAAATTTGAAATGTCAGGTGTTAGAGACACCACAGCTTTAAGCAGAATGGATTCTCAAGTGTGCTTTCTTAGCTCAGTATCGATTCTTATGATCATTATTTTGGAATATAAAATAAAACCTAGAATTATTTGAAAAATATAGTGCTTGGATATTGTGATCATGGGAGGCACAACATCAAGATTCAGTATAGGGTGGCGATGTGAATCCTTCATAAGCGTGTCAGTTTGGATTTTGATGTGTTTGTATTTAGGTTTTCACAGCAAGCAGCCTTTGCTTCAAATAGTTCAAAACCTAAGGATTGCATCGAATTGATCCTCCTGGGGATCTTCTCAGTTTTCTACCATATTTAATTAGGGATACCAACTTCAAAATAAGTGATTTATTAAAATCATCTTCAGCATAGGTGAATCCCATGAAATCGAGTTCGGTTCTTGGTGTTTCCAAAACTAGTTGGTTGGAGGATGCTAATATTATGTATCTTTAACTATAATCTTATCCCATGGTCAATGTTTGGTTTTCATATGTTCCAAGGTCAGCATTGAGGTGATGTTGATCTTAGTGATCGACTGTGAACATGGATTCTTTTTTTCCCTTCTTTGTACATCACGTGCCTTTTTCACTTGTCACTTTTTTTAATAGATAGGACGAATCCTTTTTCTTTCTACGATCACTTGAAAATATGGTAAGGTCTATGGAATGAATTACTTCTACATTCTCTTTTTGAATATCTCAGTATCATTACTTTGTGCACTTATGGTTATTCTAATACCTCCCATGATCACTCGAATTTAACATGTGGTCAATCATTTTGGAAAACAGATTTCATTTGTTAATTTTCAAACATGGGTGATTTGAAAGTTCCTAAGGATTGTTGAATCACTGAGAGTGAATTAGTGTTTTTTTTAAAATAACTATAAGAAACTTAAACCCTACAAATTTTTAGATTTTCTTCCTTATCAAATTTTAGTAAACTCAAATTCATATAGATATAGGAAATTATACAAGGAACACAAGATTTATAGGATTCATCCTCAGTGTGAGAATCAACATCCTTTCCATAGACACTCCCATGGGTCTATAGAAATTCACTATTATAAAGAAGTGAATAAATTTTTTGTGTCAAATCCAATTAGGCACCTTCTATCTCTATTTAAGAATGAATATACTGATTCCTTCCAGTAAAAAAAATTATTACAAAATTTCAGCCAAAACCAAAAAATTAACATTGATAAAACTACTCCATGAGAGGCCCGTCTAGAATCTATGTTCGATTCAAACTATGTCCAATATTCTCATTATTAAAATACGTCATTAGGTAATCTCTACCCATTGCAACTTTCTCAACCTACACCTGAAACAACTTTTTATTCTGCCTCATCTGCAAAACATGGTTCCTCACAAAATGTTTTTCCTAGAACTCTATATGACTATCACTGTTTATTTATCCTCTATTTATTCTTCTAATATTTTATTTTTTGTATCTTATAATGAAAAAAATCTATCTGTAAACACTTCAACATGAAACTCAATTCTTATTGGAAACTCACTCTGATGCATAATCTATATAACATGGAATTATTTTATGTTTGAATGGTGGTAAGTACCATTGTAATTTTCATATATATTTAAAGGTCCTCCATAAATTGTAAAGGTAGGAAAACTAAAAAGTTTTCACACTCACCCAAATTACATAGATTTGTAGTTATCGGATATATGAACTTCATTTGAGTACTCCTTAAATATTCCCAAAACTTTTGATGTATTCTCTAATCATCTTGAATTCTTCAGAACTATATAATCATCAACCTTACTATAATAATAACCTTACAATTATCTAGAAAAATGTTCTCTGTGAAAAGTTATTTTCTAGAACATCCCTTTTTAAAACTCTTTTTGGAACGTTCTTCATATTTCCAGTTCTCTTGACCAATTTGAAATAAAAAACATTGATTCAATTCCACCTTTGTTTCTTAGTTCAAACCCGATAAATTCAGAATAATTCTAAATTAATTCACCCTATAACAAAACTCTGATATTTAAACATCATATACACTATCAGTCTAGAAACACATATCTTACCTATGTCTCTTCCTCCAAAATAATTGAGGATGTTTTACTAGATTGTTTCAACTTCTAAAGACTTCCATTTTTTACTGGATGTAATGTATAAACCTCAACTTTTCTAATGCATCTCTTTCTGAAAAGGTTTTTCTAGGGGCCTCTGTCCAGAGATCTGTGTCAAATTACAAAGATAATCTCCCCTTTATATTTTCTCAAATATTTAAATCTGATTTATTGAGTTAGTTTTCATTTATTACACATTTTTCAAAACCAAAAAACTCAACAACAACAACTTAAAATATTCTTAGAAATTGTCTATCCAATGAAATGTGCTATGTGTTCCTTATCTGTTCCATATAATAGCCGTTGTCTAGTCTGTCTAGTCTGATACATCAGTCTGATCATGTCTATCTGATAAAACAATGTTGAAACATCATAGAATATTATAAAAACATTTTTTCTATCAGTATGACTAAAAACCAGCATCTTATTCTTCTCTTATTTTCCCCAAGCATATATATTTTCAAAAACTACGACTTTATAACAAAAACATCATCTGATCACTAGCAAGGATATTCTTTATTGAGCTTCAGCAACTTAAAACTTCTTTCTCTCCTATAGTTTCTCTTTCTAGATAAATGTGTGTATAAAACTGAGTCCAGAACCATCAAATTTGAACAAAAACTCCATATGAAGTGGTTTAGTCTGGTAATATGTATTATGATCTCTATTAGATTCTCTACGTCTGAAAAACTATATTTAGAAAAACACTATATGGAAAACTTCAACATCATTCTTTCTTCAAAATATTTTATCATGAGGTTTTCTGTGATGATGAGAACTTTGTTAATAAAAAATAATCTTCTAAATTTAGAGTTAGAAAGTTGGAATTTTCTAAATTGCTAATTTTATAACTTCTTTTCTCCATAAAATATTTTTACACTGTCTACATCAAGACATTATTACATTCATAACATGCTTTATAGAAACTCAGTGCTTACTATTTTACACAAACATCCTTTAAAAAAGTTAGTTTTCAACAAAAACAAAACTTTATGAAAACAAAACATCATAAAGGATCTTTAATCTCCATCTTTGGATTTGTTGAAAAATATAATTAACAAATTTTTCAATTCATCATCTTTCAAAACTCTAAATTTTTAAAACTCATTTTTATAACAGATAAATTTTGTAACTTTTACCTTGTAAACTCCCGAAAATTTCATGATATTTTTTTTCCTAAATACTTTGGAATTTTATGAGTCTGTGGCTTCTAATGGCACTTGATTCTGAGGCCTGGTGTGCCCGGAATCAATTTCCAAAGTTTAGCTCAGGTGCGTTCAGTAAACGCACGAGCGGGTTTTCCTATCTTTTAAACCGGTGCTCAGAATTTAAATACGAGGGCACCGATGAACTCGCAACGCCGGTAATGCTTAAGCGGGCCTTTACCATAGATTCATTTGTATGGGAGGAGAAGTTAAAAAAAATTGTAGATTAAATAAGAAGTGAATAAAATTTTGGAACAATTTTATTTTATATCTAATGTGGTTATATCTTACATGGGGGAGTTGGGGTGGGACCCATAAGCACCTAACTACCCATGTGAGGATATTTGTGAGGTGGTGCCCACATGATCCCCAACCTTTCACATTCCCTAAACTCCTTTTAAACCCCCTTATTAATTGTTAACTCCCCTTTTATTGATTAACTCTTCCTCTCCCCTCTCCCCCTCTTTAATTCTTTCCAACAAACACCTTAATTAATTGATTGAAACTATTCAATTAAATTAAAAGTGTTTGAATTTTAAATTTTAAATGCATGGAAAGATTAAATAGAATAAAGTGAAGCCTTATTTTATTTGGGTTGGTAATTGTTGTGTGAGGAGGAATCGGGAGAACTCTAGAGTTTTTTAAGAACATCATCCTCAATGAAGGACGATTCTTCTCTGATGAAGAACATCAACCCTTCAACGTAGAATGACTTGACAACCACGGTTCTCCATCCTCTTCTTTCTTCGTGACAAGGAAGGAGACACCGAAATGGGAATTCTCCAATGACGACGCACCTTATATTCTCTTCTCTGTGACAAGAGGGGAGACGTTGCTTCCTCCTCGGCGCACACTGACGACTTCTACGAATCCTCACCTCACGATGCTGTCTTCCGTAATGCTTTCGTTCGACATCAATTATTCAGGTAGGGGTGTGTTTTAATTGAGAAATGTTGGTTTTCCTTCCATGTTGTTGTTTCTCATAAAACCACCTACTATCGGACTAATGCGGAAGGAACCAAACCAAACTAACATGGTCTGATTCCTCCACAATTCTTGTTGTTGTATGGTGTTATCCTACCGTTCTTTGAGCGTTGAATCAAGAAATGTTTTCGAAACCAATCAGAGTCTCGAAAACATCGGAAATGGCCTCAGAGCATCGCGGCGACCTAGAAGTGGAAGTTTCGTAGAAGACGGATCATCAAAACAAAGAACGGACACCTCGGGAGGTGTGCTGGCCAGAGGCGTTGTTTCTGGAAACTTCCAGAATACACGGCGTGTACTCCAGAAGCACACGTCGTTTCGTACAAGCGTACTGAGGCTTCCATTACAGACGTCGGAAAATTTAAACATGACATGTGATTCTAGACACATGGTGTGTACTCTCCATGTGGATTGACAGAGGAGACTTCGATGGACATGGTGTTTATTCAGGGAAATACATGGACACGGGCAGCAATACACTGCCAAGTGACATGGCATGTATTCTCTTCATAGAAGGATAAAAGTGTCTTCGCGAGGCTCGGGGTGTAATCTGGGAGATACACGGTCATGGGCAGAATCACACAGCTAAGAGGCATGGCGTGTACTTTCTTCACCATGGAAAAAGTGGCTTCATGATGACTCGGTGTGTATTCAGGGAATACACGGACACGAGGTGGAGTACACGGGCATATACTCCACCACACGTCCAGGCATGGCCAGCGTACATGGAACCAACCCTAGAGGTTTGGACATGACGTGTAACCATACCACACGTCATGTACTTACTTTTTACATGACCAGCCCTATGACACGGGCCGCTTATACAGGCAGTACCTGGTGTCTGATAACATGGCATGTACCGTTTCCCTACACGCCATGTACTTTTAGGGAAATGACTTGGTCGTCTTATTCTCTATGTCTTGGACACATTTTTCTTGGTTTTCCCCTATGTCATGGGACAAAACTTCGGGATACATCAACTCTGGTCTTTGTGATGGTTGATGTATCCACCCCCTTTGACTCGAGGAGCAGACCCTCCCGGAATCAAGAACACTGTGTGCGGGAACCCTAGAGATGGTTGTTACTACGACGATGATGATGGATGTACATGGGTCCTACGTGGGTTCGGCAGTAAGGATGACTGTACTTGGATCCTCCGTGGGTTCGGTAGTGATGAGGACTGTACTTCGATCCTACGTGGGTTCGGCTGTGATGGTTACTGTACTTGGATCCTACGTGGGTTCGGCAACGAAGACTTCTGTACTTGGATCCTATGTGGGTTCGGCAGAGGAGATGATTCAGAGGCTACATCTAGTCATCTCTACCCCTCTTCATGAGAAGTATACCTATGTGAGCTAAGTCTTGACTATTCAATCATTACCATTGGTGTGATTGACTTCTTTCTTGTGTGGCATGGGATGTGCATGGGCTCGAGAGTTGGAGCCGAATTAGATTTGATGGTTTAGGTATATGTATGGGAATATACCTAAGTGAATTCAGTTGATACTTTGTGATTGTATCTTTCCTTTGTGGCTTATCCTTTGTGGATTCTGGGAGACCTTAGGGGGTCTCGGGGTCCCTACTGAGTATCGTATACTCACCCCTGCACGGGTTATGCCCGCACTACGTTGTGTTGGATGCAGGTGATCGGCAGCACTGACCGAGGTGGAGGTTTGAGGAGTTGGACGGTACCCAGAGGTGGACCACTAGATGGGACGTACACGGAGCGGACAACCGGACCCGAGGAGTTGAGGAGACCATATATACCCAGCCTTCAGGTGGGATATCCGTAGGACGACTCGGTGGTTGCTTCTTACTTTACTGTTGTTGTACTCTCTTTTCAGTTGTATTGTACTGTACTTTCAGATGGGTTTGTATACTGGCCCATTTACTTTTTAGCACTTACTTTTATACTCAGTTTACTTTGTGTTTAATTCATTGTGCGTACTATGTTGTGTTTATTTTCAATCATAAAGGCAATTCCTTCCCTTTAATTAGGATTTTCGCCTTTGGTGCTAGTTGCCAGCCCTGGGCCTATGGAAGACGGGCTTGGGGTAGTCACGGAATGGGCCCCAAGGACGGGTCATGACAAATTGGTATCAGAGGAGTCGGTTCTACCGCAAAACTCAAGACTCTGATAATTTCTTTCTATGAAGCAAGAGTGTTTAGAGTATTGAGTGTGGTTATCAGTCTAGGCAGTCTAGTGTTGGTGCAGCGGCTGACGTATCCATACACCAGGACCCTGGCTTCTGATTTCTGACTCGGTGCACGAAAACATTGATTTCATGTGTGTTTCAAAAGTTTTCTTTGTGATTAATTTATGTTAGCTCGCCAGGTATACTGTATTAATCGTGGTGCACCTGTTTCTTTTCAGGATGGACCCACGAAGGTAGCCAGCTAGGGTTCCTAGTTACGTGTGGGATGGCAGCCCACCGAGCGACGAGGCCTCGGTGCAGGGCCCCATTACAGCGGAGGCACCAGCAGTACCACTACCCGCTGGGCCACCGATACCACAAGCCCCAACAACAGAGAGTGCACGCCGCCTGAGTGTGTTGCACAAGTTTCAGTGACAGAGGCCGCCCAGGTTCCGCAGAGAGATGGACCCTCAGGCAGGCGAGGACTGGCTGGAGGCTATCATCCGAGTCTTCAGATTTATAGGGACACCAGCAGACCTTATGTTGACCCTTTCTGTGAGCCTCCTTCACGCAACAATAGGTAGATGGTGGAGCATGATGCTCCAGGTGCATGATGAGGCATCGTTACTTTGGAAAGACTTCGAGAGCCTCTTCCGCTTGGATTTTGTTCCAACCACCCTTCGTGCGGTGCGCATCCACGAGTTACTACAGCTGTGGCAGGGCAGCATGAGCGTAGCCAAGTACTCGGTGAGATTTACCGACCTCCCATGCTACTCCACGGACATGGTATGGGACCCATTCTTCTGGGCCCGGACCTTCGAGTACGGACTGAGGCATGAGATCAGGTCTTAGATGGTTTCCCTCATCATTCTGACGTAGGCAGGAGTGCCGGAGCGAGCCCTTCTTGTAGAGAGATTTCTTGCTGAGCTGACGCCAGCAGTGAGACCCACCACATGGCGACACGTAGCGGAGTCTTCTACAGCCGGCAGTAGACAGATGTCGCAGAGGTCCAAGCGGACCAGGCCATCAAGTGGGCGACCCCAGGATTCTGGTTCAGATGTGCAGGGCACACGCAGCAGAGCTAGCCATATGAGAGGCAGGCAGTGCTATGCAAGCGGCGGGCAGGGCCACATGGCTCGTGACTGCCCTACCTGCCATGCAGAGGAGTAGAAGACAGTAGAGGGACCTCCTAGGTAGAGGAAGAGGTTTGACCATGGTGGTTCGCAGGGAGCAGGCGGATGAGGCAGAGGAGTTAGCCGAGCGGCAGGTGGTGGACGACGCTTCGAGGCTCTACCACCACCACCACTAGGAGGACCACCCCGACCACAGGGAGCTGGTAGACAGGGGAAGGCTCAGCTCCAGGTAGTCGAGGCCTATGACCACGGCGCACCTGAGATGATTCGAGGTATTATCTGTGTCTACTCCACCCTTTCTGCAGTTCTTATAGAAACAAGTGCGAGTCATTATTTTATTGATGATTCCCTTGTTCGGAGATCGGAGATTCTGATGAAGTCGTTGGCTCGATCTTTAAGGCAAGAGACTCCTACGGGAGCAGACTTGATGATTACGCACTGGTACCGGCAGTGTGAGCTTAATCTAGGAGGCGAGGGATTTGGCTGGGATCTTCTTTTAGTGGTGTTGAGGCCTTACGACGTCATCCTGGGTATGGACTGGTTGTCTACGGTCAATGCCCAGATTGACTGTATTAGGCACAAAGTGTGGTGTGCCCGCACAGATGGGAGCAGGTTCACCTTCACCGGCGAGAAGGGAGCCTTTTCAACGCAGGAGGGACTTACTCATAGGAGAGGGCAGCCGATCACACATCAGTTGGCTAGTCTCATCCAATGAGCGATTGATGTGCGGAGTCCGAGTTTTCCTATTGTGGTGGATCAGTATGCAGACGTTTTTTCCTGACGATGTTCCAAGACTACCTCCTCACAGAGAGGTAGACTTCTATATTGACCTATACCCCAGGACAACACCGATATCTACTCCAGCATATCAGATGGCTCCCCCTGAGCTTCGTGAGCTGCGGGTACAGTTGGAGGACTTGCAAGGAAAGGGATTCATCTGACCCAGTGTTTCACCCTAGGTTTCTCTAATTTTATTCGCCAAGAAGGCGGAAGGGAGCTTACGACTATGTGTCGACTACCGTCGCCTGAATCAGGTGACCGTGAAGAACAAGTATCCACTCCCGAGGATTGACGGCCTCTTTTATCAGCTCAAGGGATCACGATGGTTCTCGAAGATGGACCTCAGGTCAGGCTATCACCAGCACAGAGTTCAAGACGAGGATGTGCAGAAGATGGCCTTCAGGTGTCGGTATGGACACTACGTGTTCTTGGTTATGCCCTTTGGCGTAACCAACGCACCAGCAGTGTTCATGATTCTCATGAATAGGATCTTCCAGCCTTATCTCGATCATTTTGTCATAGTCTTCATCGAAGAAATACTGATTTACTCGACTACTGAGGAGGAGCACGCCTACCACTTGTGGGTTGTACTTGACACACTCCGAGAGCACCAGCTTTATGGTAAGCTCTTGAAGTGCCAGTTCTAGATTCGGGAGGTTCAATTCTTGGGGCACGTCATCTCAGAGGTAGGAGTTTTTGTGGATCCTACGAAGATCGAGGCAGTACTTGCTTGGGAGTCACCTAGGAGCGTGACAGAGGTGCGGAGTTTCCTAGGTCTGGCTATGTACTATCAGAGATTTGTGCCAGACTTCTCCAGAGTTGCAGCACCACTTTCAGCTTTGACGAAGAAGGGGAAACCCTTCGTGTGGTCAGATAGATGTCAGCAAAGCTTCCAGGAACTGAGACAGAGATTGACTAGTGTGCCCGTCTTGAGGTTACTAGTGGAGGGCGTAGGGTACGTAGTTTACTACGATGCATCAGGAAATAGACTCGGGTGTGTCCTGATGCAGGAGTGGGCAGTGATCGCCAATAGATCATGACAGTTGAGTCAGCACGAGTATAACTACTCTACCCCTGATTTGGAGTTAGTAGTAGTGGTATTTGCCTTAAAGATGTGGTGGCACTATCTGATGGGTGAACGCTTTACAGTCTACTCTGACCACCAGAGTCTCAGGTACATCTTCTCATATAAGGACCTGAACCTCAGACAGTGGTGATGGCTCGATTTCCTCCAGGACTATGACTTTGAGATAGTCTATACTCCTGGGAAGGGGAACGTTGTGGCTGATGCTCTCAGCAGGAGATCAGGAATTCAGCTACTTGGTGAGGATACGGAGCAGCTATCTGCGTTGCAGATATCCTTTGTGGATAGAGATGGATCATCCTTTCTACACTCTCTCATAGTCACACCTCCACTACTTCAGCGGGTCAGAGAGGCACAACATGGGGACGTTAACTATGAGACGTAACGTGATCGGATTTCCATAGGGCAGGCGCCTGATGGATTTTTGGAAGGAGGAGAGCATAACATCCTCTTCAGGGGATGTACTATGGTACCAGTTGCACTACAGGAAGAAGTGCTGAGGGAGTTTCACACGTCCCCTCTAGCGGTACATCTAGGAGTGGCGACGATGTACCCGAACCTTAGACGACAACACTGGTGGCCGGGTATGAAGAAGGTTGTAGCAGAGTTTGTTTCACGATGCCTCACTTTCCAGCAAGTGAAGGTGAAGCACCAGGTACCAGTAGGCTTGGTACAACCCTTAGAGGTTTTGGAGTGGAAGTGGGATGGGATATCCATGGATTTCGTGATGGGGCTTTCACATACTTCCAGAGGACACAAATCCATCTGGGTGATCGTAGACCGACTCACCAAGTCGGCCCACTTCATACCAATCAGAGAGCAGGGCTCAGTAGATAGCATGGGATGCCTCTACGTTCAGGAGATTGTACGACTTCATGGTGTGCCAACGTCTATCGTCTCTGATCGAGACGATCGCTTTACTTCCTGGATTTAGAAGGGATTGTAGGAGGCTTTTGGGACGTAACTACACCTGAGCACCACCTTTCATCCTCAGACGGATGGCCAGACGGAGAGGACCATTCAGTCACTCGAGGACATGCTTCGTGCATGTGTCCTTGACTTTGGTCGCAGCTGGGGGGATCACCTACCCTTGGTGGAGTTTGTGTACAACTATAGCTACCACTCCACAATCGAGATGGCACCATACGAGGCACTGTACGACCGACCTTGCAGATCACCTATGTGCTGGACTGACCCTGGGGAGTCAGCACTCGTAGGACTAGAGATGGTTCAGGCTACGACGGAGAAGGTACAGATCATCCAGGAGTAGATGAGGACTACACAGAGCAGACAGAAGTCCTATGCTGATAGGAGACGGAGACCACTAGAGTTTGAGGATGGTGACCATGTTTTCTTATGGGTCTCACCTCGATGTGGATTACGGATATTTGGTCGGGGCGGCAAGTTATCTCCGCGTTTTGTCAGACCATTCTAGATCCTCAATAGGGTAGGCGAGGTGGCTTACCGCTTGGCTCTTCCACCTCAGTTGCACCGGGTGCACAACGTCATCCATGTATCTCGGCTGAGGAGATACGTGCACGACCCGACGCATATCATCAACCATGGGGATCTAGACATCGACGACAGGGCTAAATTCACGGAGTTCCTGGTGGAGATTGAGGATCGATAGGAGCGGGTCCTACGTGGTCGGTCAATTCCTCTAGTACGCATTCGTTGGCAGCACGGGAACCTCCAGGTGAGCACATGGGAGCGGGAGGCTCAGATGCGTGCTCAGTACACTCTTTTGTTTCCCTAGTTATGTTGTAGCTTTACAGGGACGTAAATCCCTGAAGTGGGAGTAACGTAAAGACCCGAAAATTTCAAGGAAATTTTTTTCTTAAATACTTAGTAATTTTACGAGTCTGTGGCTTCTAACGGCACTTGATTCTGAGGCCCGGTGTTCCCAGAATCAATTTCTAAAGTTTAGCTTTGGTGCATTTAGTAAACGAGCAAATGGGTTTTCCTATCTTTTGAACCGGTGCTCGGAATTGAAATCTGAGGGCACCGATGAACTCAAAATGCCGGTAATTTCATAAGGGGACCTATATCGTAGATGCGTTTACACGGGAGGAGAAGTTAAAAAATACGGATTAAATAAGAAGTGAATAAAATTGTGGAACAATTTTATTTTATATCTAATATGGTTATATCCTACATGGGGGAGTTGGGGTGGGACCCATAAGCACATAACTACCCATGTGAGTATATTTGTGAGGTGGGTCCCACACGAGCCCCAACCTTTCACATTCCCTAAACTCCTTTTAAACCCCCTTCTTAATTCTTAACTCCCCTTTAATTGAGTAACTATTCCTCTCCCCTCTCTCCCTCTTTAATTCTTTCCAACACACACCTTAATTAATTGATTGGAACTCTTCAATTAAATTAATTAAGTGTTTGAATTTTAAATTTTGAATGCATGGAAAGATTAATTAAAATAAGGAGAAGCCTTATTTTATTTGGGTTGGAAATTTTTGTGTCAGGAGGAATTGGGAGAACTCTAGAGTTTTTGATGAAATTCATCCTCAATGAAGGACGGTTCTTCTCCGACGAACAACATCGACCCTTCAACGTAGAACGACTCGGCAACCCTGGTTCTCCATCCTCGTCTTTCTTCGCGACAAGGAAGGATACACCAACGTGGGAATTCACCAATGATGACGCGCCTTATATTCTCTTATTCGTGACAAGAGGGGAGACATCGCTTCCTCCTCGGCACACACCGACGATGTCTATGAATACTCACCTCGCGACATCGTCTTTCGCGACACCGATGTTCGACATCAATTGTTGAGGTAGGGGTGTGTTTTGATTGAGCAACGTTGGTTTTCCTTCCATGTTGTTATTTCTCATAAAACCACTTGCTATTCGACTAATGTAGAAGGAACCAGACCAAACTAACACGGTCTGATTCCTCCGCCGTTCTTGTTGTTGTATGGTGTTCTCCTACCGTTCTTTGAGCGGTGAATCAAGTCATGTTTTCAGAGCCAATCGGAGGCCCGAAAACATCAGAAGAGGCCTCAGAGCATCAGGGCGACCTAGAAGCGGAAGTTTCATATCTAACAGATCATCGGAACGAAGAATGGACACCTCAGGAGGCGTGCTGGCCAGAGGCGTCGTTTCTGGAAAATTCCAGAATTCATGGCGTGTACTCCAGAAGCACACGCCTTATAGTACAAGCGTATTGAGGCTTTCGTTACGGACGTTGGAAAAGTAAAACACAGAGTGTGATTCCAGCAACATGGAATGTACTCTCCAAACAGATTGACAGAGGAGACTTCGATGGACATGGCGTGTATTCAAATAAATACACGGACACTGGCAGCAATACATGTCTAAGTGACACAACATGTATTCTCTTCATAGAAGGACTGAAGCATCTTCGTGAGGCTCGGCGTGTAATCTGGGAGATACATGGTCACAGACAACATCACACGGCCAAGAGGCATGGTGTGTAATTTATTCACCATGGAAGAAGCGGCTTCGTGATGACTCGGCGTGTATTTCGGGAATACATGGATATGGGGTGGACTACACGGGCATGTACTCCACCACATGGCCAGGCATGGCCAGCGTACATGGAACCAACCCTAGAGGTTTGGACATAGCGTGTAACCATACCACACACCATGTACTTACTTTTTACATGACCAGCCATATGACATGGACCGCTTACATGGGCAGTACCCGGTGTCTGATAACACGGTGTGTACCGTTTACCTACACGTCGTGCACTTTTAGGGAAATGACTATGTCGTCTTATTTTCTGTGTCTTGGACACGTTTCTCTTGGTTTTTCCCCTATGTCATGGGATGGAACTTCGGGATACATCAAATCTGGTATTCATGACGGTTGATGTATCCACCTCCTTTGACTCAAGGAGCAGACCCTCTCAGAATTGAGTACACTGTGTGCGGGAACCCTAGAGCTGGCTGCGACTGCTATGACGATGACGACTATACTTGGATCCTATGTGGGTTTGGCAGCAAGGACGACTGTACTTGGATCCTCTGTGGGTTCGACTGCGATGACGACTATACTTGGATCCTACGTGGGTTCGGTAGCGATGGTTACTGTACTTGGATCCTACGTGGGTTCGGCAGCGACGACTTTTGTACTAGGATCCTATGTGGGTTTGGCAGAGGAGATGATTCAGAGGCTATATCTAATAATATCTACCCCTCTCCGTTGGATGTATACCTGTGTGAGCTGAGTCTTGACTATTCAATCATTACAATTGGTGTGATTCACTTGTTTCCTGTGTGGACTGGGATGTGCATGGGCTCGAGAGTTGGAGCCGAATTGGAATTGATGGCTTAGGTAAATATATGGGCATATACCTAAGTAGAGTCGGTTGATACTTCGTGATTGTATCTTTCCTTTGTGTCTTATCCTTTGTGGATTCTAGGAGACCTTCGGGGGTCTCGGGGTCCCTAGTGAGTATCGTATACTCACCCCTTCACGGGCTATGCCTGCACAACGTTGTGTTGGATGCAGGAGATGGGTGGCACTGACCGAGGTGGAGGTTTGAGGAGCTGGACTGTACCCAGAGGTGGACCACTAGACGGGACGTACACGGAGCGGACAGCCAGTCCCGAGGAGTTGAGGAGACCATCTGTACCCACCCATCAGGAGGGATATCCGGAGGACGACTCGGTGGACGCTGCTTACTTTACTGCTGTTTTACTCTCTTTTCAGTTTTACTGTACTGTACTTTCAGTTGGGTTTGTATACTGGTCCATTTACTTTTTAGCACTAACTTTTGTACTCAGTTCACTTTCTGTTTACTTCAGCTTGCGTACTCTATTGTGTTTATTTTCAATCATAAAGGCAATGCCTTCCCTTTAATCGGGATTTTCACCTTTGGTGATAGTCACCAGCCCCTGGCCTATGGAAGGTGGGCTTGGGGTAGTCACGTCATGGGCCCTGAGGACGGGTCGTGACATACCTTACAACTCATTGTTCTAACTACTAAAATTTTTAACTTTTACCAAAACACAACCTTTCTCAAAAGAGAGTGTCTAGACACCACACTTCTAGATAAAGTAATGTTTGTGAATGAATTTAATCCCTCGGTGACAAGAAAATTTGTGCCAATGTTAAGATAAAATCACCTTCACTTTTCCTTACTCTCGCATTTCTTTCTCTCCCCTATTTTATGATAACAGTGCTTTAGATTCATTAAATTATGAAAAGTACTTCTCTCCCCCCCTATAGGAAAAAGTTCTACATATTCCCCCCTTATCAATATAATCCAAATTATGGGGAGGGATCTTCCTTAATATGTTTAGGGAGACTTTGGTGGATGTTGAAGATGATGTTTCAGCCTCAATTATTTAAATCTCTCCCTTGGTATAGATTTTTTAAATATTTTAGTAATGTGATGTTTTGTTGAAATATATTCTAGAAAAACATATCCACCATCAATTTTATCTTTTATGAAGTGAAACCTAATATCAATATGCATTGATCTTGATTTTTGGAAAATATTTTTAGAAAGATCAATTGAACTCTAGTTATCACAACATATCTTCAATGGTTAGAAAACTTCACATTTCAAATCTTCCAACTGAATATTCATCCAAAAAATTTGAGTACATGTCCGGGTAGCTGCAATGTATTATGATTCAGTTGTTCTCAAAGGTATTGATTTTTTTTCATAATATTCAAACTCACAAAACATTCGCCAAAAAAAAGTTCTTCTAGAAGTTGTTGTTTTTTCATTACAATCTCTAGCCCAATTAGAATAAGTATAAGCCTTAATGTTCATATCATGGATTTTTTAATAAATCACCCCGTATAAATTTGTTCCTTTAACATATCTAAGAATTATTTTTACTTACACTATATAATATTATTTCAGATCACTAGGATTTCAGACACACAAAGTTGTAATATATAACTATCATGTCTTAAGGCTTTAAGGTAAAGTAAACTTCCTATCAACTTTCAAAAATATTTCAAATTCATACTATTCCCAGCTTCATCTTTAATCGTTCATCCCAAATGAAATATGAGTAGAAACTTCTTTATATTCTTCCATACCAATCTTTTGTAACAATTCCCCGGCATAATTTTTTTAAGATAAGAAAATTTATTTTTACTTATTTTGAACATGTAAACCTAGGAAGAAAGTTAATTCTCATAGCATTTACATTTCACAAAATTTCTTCATTTCTTAAGAAAAATATTTTCCAACTTTTTCTCTATCTCCAAAAAATTTATATCATCCACATAAAAAATCACAATTAGGGTGGTGGAGTTTAATTCTTTCACATATAAGTGTTTTTCAACCTATACTTTAATAAAAATCAACTTTTTTCAAGAAATTATCAATTTTGTTATACCAGGAATATGGGTCTTGTTTCTACCCATACAAAGCTTTCTTCAATTTAAAAACCTTGCGTCCATATTCATTAAGTAGAAACCCACAAGGTTTCTCAGTATAAACATATTCTTCAATCTCACCATTAAGGAAAGATAACTTTACATCCATCTGTTAATCTTTATAACTTTTATGTGCATCCACTACTCGAAACATTATAATAGTTTCTAATCATGCGATGAGAGAAAAGGGTTTTCAAATTCCACACCTTCCACATGTGAATTACCTTTACAAATGAGTCTTTATTTGTTCTTGAATCTTTTGAATAGGCCAAGTGGTTTGGTAAAGTTGAAGTTATTGTCAATAACATGATAATATAAAAGGTTAATGAGTTCTTAATTGTGATGATTACGAAATTGGTTATAAGTTCCAAGACTTGTAAAAATATGGATGCACATTGTTTACAATAATGATTTGAAGAATAATAACAAGATCCATGAAAAATATTGTTTGATTATGGTTGAGTTATAATAGATGAATGATTTCTAAATAGAAGAACGAATTGTGGTGTATTCCTGAGTAGGTTGGATTTTGAATTTCTAAGGAATGTGGCTTACTATTTTTAATGAAGCGTAGTTAAAAAATAACCTAAACCAACCAGCCTAGGAGGACTGTGGCCACTGCTGAGATGGGCAGTCGACTCCCTAGCCAGTTGGTGTGTGGTGGAATGGGTGTGTGAGTGCCTAAACAGAAGGCATGTGGGAGAGATAGATCCACCACCATGAAGGGTGGAACAACAATGAATTGGGGAGCATGAATGGGGCAGCACCAATACACCATGTGTATTTGATAACCAATTCTAGATGGAGGAATTCACAACTTTTATTATATGGAAGCCAAGAACTGTGATTAGTTTAGATCTAGGATCTAAATTGAATGTGTTAATATAGATCTGAAGGAACCACAGTCATACGATCTACTCACCTGATTTATTTGAGTGGTCTGATCAACGCTATGGATTGTCACCTCCACCGAGCTCATCTAAGAGCTTCAATTCACCATGATCTCCATGCCACATTGTTCGAAGCTCGATCTAAGGCTTCTCATCATCATTTAATTATTATGAAAATTCAAGAATGATATTAATCTCATAAAACTTCATTTTCATGTGAAAATGAAGAGTAAACTGATGATTTGTATTGTTTTTATAATACATCTTATTTAATTATTAAAATGAAGACAATTTTAAAACATCCAATATTAAGGAAAATAATAATTATATTAATAATCAAAGTTAATACAACGGTATACATCACACCCCACCCATACAATGACCCCCACCCCCTCGACAAACCTATTCCTGTGCAGCAGTATCCCATCCATTTCATGCTAGAGCAGTAGCAACACATCCATACCGGCGATCCATCCCTAGCACCAGTGACCTCCATCCTTTTCAGCGAGTCAACTCTAGAAGCAACTCAACCATGCTAGATCCAATGAATGACGACCATCAATGACCAATCTATACCCTAGGACCAGCTAGTCAACTCCACCAAGAGAGAGAAACCTCAAGTCACTACTATACCACAAAACTCAGCTCCAAGATCCCCACCACACAAAACCAAAGAGCATACCCAAAAAGTGAGCCAACTCCAAGAAACAAATCGGGCTAGCTCCAGTACCAACGATAAACCTCAAGTCGTTGTTACGTTACATCCTTCAACTCCAATATCTATATCACAAACAACCAAAAAACAAACCCACAAATCAATGAAAACATATTTTCATGAATTGAAACAAAAATAGAAATAAATAAAAGTATAAAAAATGACTTTCATAGCAAGAAATGTTCATCACCCCTATGGACATCTTAATGATCGGTAGTCCTAATGACTCAAATCTAGAAATCATTTCTCCAAAAAGATGTCACCAGCATCCCAAACACTCTTCTATCACAAAATATCATTTCCACCTTGATTAGTGATAGAATTGATTAAAAAGGATTACATCTTATCATTAACACAAGAATCAAAATTAAGAAAACTCCCTAATTAATAAAATCCATGCTCAGTTAAGGACCTCAGAACAACCATACCTTCCCCAAAATAACATTATATCTTGTAAAAGTTCATAGGGACAACAATCAATCAAAAGTACATTAGTGAGACCAATAACAAAGAAATCATGTATGAAAATGTGTAACAAGAGAATCATGATATACCTCAAGCTAAGATTCTCTATTAATATGTCTATGAGGTCTTAAGTAACAATACCATCTCTGAATTTCCACTGCAACAACATTTTGTGAATTAAAAACACCATAGAATCATAGTCTATGGAAGAACAATCCTCAAATCCCCTTTTTTGATTCGCAAAAGATCCACTTCTAAAGAGACATGTCGGAAATTGACAGAGTCAAGCAGAACACCTCAAGCCACACACCTCAGGCCCTAGAATAAAAATCATGTGTTGCTGCCTGTGACCAAAAAATGGAAGAGAAATGCCAGGCGATGTTGCCGAATGGGAGCACCAACATTTCCACTAAGACCACCGAGGAGACCATCCAAGCCACCATCTTCACTATCAATCCGGGATATCAAATATCACTATCTACAAGATCACATCGTTGAGAATCCAATGCTGATTGAACTGCACAACTGAACAAATAGTCGTAGCAGCACCCACCTGTGAAAAGACTTCATTGAAGAAAACACCACCACTAAAAGAAAAATGATGGACCGAACGAAAAAAAAGAGAAGGCATAAAATCACCAAGGAACCACTAACCTCCAGGAACCACCGATGAATCCTTTAATCACCACAAACTGATATTTGTCGCAACAAGAACGTCCAATGCAGACCATGACTTAGAGAAAGAGAAGACAAGTAAATGCCACCCAGGGCTAGAAGACCAACCTACCAAAGCCGAGAAATCTCCGGTGAGGGAAACCAGGATGATCTAGACCAGAAGCACCACTATAGGAAGGAATCCGGGAAGATCAGACTAAGAAAGAGCAACACCGAGTGTATACATCAGAGTGAAATCTCTGGAAATGACTAAGTCTTGGAAAACATGAGAATGAAAATGGGTGAGATCAAGGAGAATGGGAAGATCGAAGGGAAGAAAGAAAAAGAGGGCAGAAAAGTGGATCTAGGAAAGACGTCGTCACCAACTAAAGAAAGCATCAGAAACCCAAATGAAAGGGGAAATGAAACCCAATCCGAAAACACAGAGCCGAGAGAAAATTAAATAGACAGAAGGGGGAACCATAATTGAAGCCGGGAAAATAGCTTGGAACAGTTGGGATGACACAGTCAATTTGGGTTTTCATGTGAGGATGACAATCGGGATCAGGTAGGGGTTTCACACGATGATGTTGGCAGGGGACGCAAACCGGGAACAGAGAGGGGATTCCTGCGATCCGTGTGGAACACGGGCGAGACCAGATAGGGGTTCCTCAAGAGAAATAGATTTATAATAAATATTACTACTAAAATAAATGTAACAGATTTATAATTATATTTATTATATAATAAATTAATAATTATATTTATTATATAATCAATATAAATATAATTTATGATTATAATAATTATAGAATTATTATAATAAATATACTAATAAAATAATTATAATAAATATACAATTATAAATATAATAATTATATAATTATAATAATTCTATAATTATTTTAATTATATTATAATAAATATATAAATATATAATTATTATAATTATAATAATTCTATAATCATATATTTATTATATTTATAATATTTAAAATAAATTTATTTATTATAATAAATTTATAATTATAAATACAATAAGTATATAATTATGATAAATATATAATAATAATAATAACTATATAAATATAATAATTATACACTTATAATAATTATATAATTATAAATATAATAAATACAAAAAATAGAATAATTATATAATTGTAATGAATAATTAATTATAATAAATATTTAATTATAATAAATGTATAATAAAATGAATATATAAATATAATAAAAATGAAATTACAATAATTTAAATAATTATAAATATAACAAATCCATAATTATAATTAATATCTAATTATAATAAATATCTAATTACAATAATTGTATAGGATTTAATAAGGTTTATTTATATAAAGATAAATAATTTTAATAATCTTTATTTAAATATAAATTTATAAATTTTTAATATAAGGTTTAATTATATATAATTATTTATAAATTTATATATAATTATTTAAATACATAAATAAACCATATTAAATTTATTTATAAATAAATATATATATATATATATAAACATTATTAAAATTATTTATATTTATTATATTTATTATAATATACTATAATTATGTATTTATTATAATATTATAATTATGTATTAAATTTATAATTATGTATTATAATACATAAATAAACCATATTAAATTTATTTATAAATTATTTAAAAAAAACAAATTTTTTATATTTAAAATTATTTTTTTAATTTTTTGTTTTGTTTTGTTTATATATAATTTTTTTTAATTTAAATTTTTTATATTATTTGTTTTGTTTAAAAATTTTGTTTTGTTTTGTTTTGTTTAGATATATAATTTTTATTTCTTTGTTTTGTTTTGTTTTTATTTAAAATTGTTATTTTTATTTTTTGTTTTGTTTTGTTTATTTATGTATATATAAACAAAATTTTCATTTAACTTGTTTTTTGGTTCCTTTTTCCTGCACATTACATTTGGCATTTCCGATGTGAGATTCTATTTCAAGTACGTGAATTTGGAAGACTATAAAACGTAAACTATAAGACCAATATAAATGAAACTTTAAACACTGATTAAACATATAAGAAAGAGTTGAAAACAAAAAACAAATTAATAAAAAATATTGATAATAAATAATTTATATGCTTTCAAAACCGCCTACTTGAAACATAAAAATGTTTCAAATACGCGAATTTGGAAGACTATAAAACATAAACTATAGGACCAATATAAATAAAACTTTAACCATTGATTAAACATATACGAAAGAGTTGAAAACAAAAACAAATTAATAAAAAATGTTGATAATAAATAATTTATAATCTTTCAAAACAACCGAGTTGAAACTTAAAAATGTTTCAAGTACGTGACTTTGAAAGACTATAAAACGTAAACTATACGACCAATATAAATGAAACTTAAAACATTGATTAAACATATAAGAAATACTCGAAGTCAAACAGAATTTCATTAAAAATGATGACCAAAATTAATTTATAAACTTTCAAAACCGCCTACTTGAAACTTAAAAATGTTTCAAGTACGCGGCTTTAAAAGACTATAAAACGTAAACTGGATATGAAGAAAGGCTGAAACTGCCCTTCGTTAAGGGCATACTTGTCACACGGGTTTTCTGAAATTTTGATATCCAATTCACTGCAAGAAAGGCCAGAAGGTCTACATAAACACACCATGTTTGGACCTTCTGGCCTTTCTTGCAGTGAATTGGATATCAAAATTTATATAGGATATGAAGAAAGGCCGAAGCTGCCTTTTGTTTTGGGGGGAACACCACCACAGCTTCCTACATCCAGCTTAACCGTTCAATTCGGTTTCATTAAATCTGGATAGCCCCTCATTTTTAATGAAATTCTTTTTGTCTTCGAGTATTTCTTATATGTTTAATCAATGTTTCAAGTTTCATTGAAATTATTTTGTATATACTATATATTTTATTTTCTAATTATTTGTCTAAATAACAATCATTTATCTAGATAAAGATGGGGTTTAACATATATATCATGGCATCGGAATAAATCATCGTCGATGCCCCCCGGTACCCCAACGTGGTGTCTGAATCTCACATCCTCCCCGCGTCCGACGTATGTGTCGCTTCAGTGTCCTAGCAGTGGGATCCTCCGCTTCTGGTGCATCTGGTGCCTCCTCATGATGTTGTGTAGAGGGCTGACCAAAATCATGCGTGGATGACGGCCCAAAATAATACGTAGATGATGGCCCAAAATCATGTGTGGAGCCATATGATCATGGGGCTCCAAAAAATGGTAGAAATGACATACTGAAGAAGTCCTCGCCGGGAGGAGAGAGGGCCGCCACAAGCTGTGTCACCTGATCCGGCTCATAGTTTATAGTAGTCATCGGAGACGACATATGTGGTATATAAGCCTCTCCCTGCTGTGCAAGATCATCAATAAGCTGGGTAGGATATTCTCTATGTGGTGCTGCCACATCTGTAGGAGGTGCTCTCAGATGTTTATCTAACCGCCTCTGCCCCTCTCGAGGTACTCGTCTCCGTCTCCCAGCTGGCGGTGGTGGTGGAAGTGCATCGTCATCAACAGGCATTGCAGGGACATCATCACCCTCAGGAGCTCCAGCTGGAGGATATGGATAAGGATATACCTGTGGCTCCTCGTCATAAAAATTGTCCCGTATCATCCGGAGATGTCCGTAGAGAGCTAACACATCTTGATGAACTACGTCCCGTCTAATATATGACTCCTCCTGAAGATGTGTGATATATGAAAGATGATCAATGTTGTCTGTTTGCAAATGAAATGACATTCAAATTAATACCACAAAAGTGTTAAACAAATATAATATACCTTAATAAACATACCATCTGCTGAATGTCAATCCCCTGATGTGTAAGATGCGTGATGGTATGACGTCGATACCAGTCTTCATAATCCCCCTAGGAAGATAATTGATACTGTGCTATGGGATATTCATATCGAGAAATACCATACCGGGCATGCACGTCCCCCAACTCAATATGAGATGCATGAAACTGTCGTCAGTTCGTCGATTGTCTCCCTGTAAGTACAATCGAATGCAACTCATCAGGCTATCATGGGGCCATCGGGATATGCTGTATATGTAAAATCCCAAGTAAATAATGAATAAAACATTTTCATATTTATTAATATTTACTAATTAAATATTAATTTTACTTTAAAGGGGTTGCTATGTTCGATAGCGTACCCGATACGCAACAAAGAGTTTCTTTGAAATCTTACGTTGCACACTAGTAATAAAATAATATTATTTTAAATGGTAGTTAACACATAGCCATTGTATTAGCGGGAATAGATATAAATAACTAAAATATGATTATATATGTTTTTACTTTTATCTAATAAAAGATAAAGGCTTAAAATACAGAAAGAATTCAATTTTAGGCGTATATGCCCTAATTTTCACTAAAGGATACATATCGCCTTTTGATGGCGAACCGTCATTAAATATAGTTTTGTTCACTCTTATACATTCTATTGGACCAAATAAAACTCTTCATTAGAATCGGAACATCAAAATTCACTTTGTGTAAATTTTTGGTATTTTTTCCGATAAAGTTCATTTTTTTAATGAATAGTGTAAAATGTTGTATTTTAATTCAAAACCTCTTTTTAATCTAATTTATTTATATGGTTAGATTATCTTTTGAATTGGTTTAAAAGTGAAATTAGAATATATTTTTACCATTAAATCCAATAGTGGTCGTTGGAATTAATTTCATTTTGAAATCGGACTTAAACTAGTGTCAATCTTTTGATACTTGTTGTTTCATAAAAATACGCTATTTGCTCTGACAGCGGGAATTAATTATTAAATTAATCAATGCGACTTATATGTTTTGAATTTTGTAAAATGGAATTCATTTTTGAATTCAGAATATCAAATATAGCTTAGGGTGATGTTTGGGTATTTTTCTGAAAAACTTCAATTTTTGATGAATAGTGAAACCACTAAGTGGTACTTAAAAATCTGATTTTTCGTTTAAATGAAATTTTACCACCTCTGTGTTTTGAATTTCAAAAATCCGACATACATGGCTGTCATTAAGAAGTAAAATGTGGTTCAATGGGATTAAAATAATTTTTTGGTGAATAGTAACTTATTAAGTTTTAATCGCGATTAGAGGTAATTGGTGTAATTTAGGGTAAAAATAATGTTGTAATAATATGAAATGAACTTGACACATGTCCTAACCTCGTTGGATGTGTCATGGCTGACCAAGACAATCCATGGGTCAACTTGGGGACCACATGAAGCCACTTTGGTTGGAAAATGACATTAATAACTTTTTATTTAAAGTTAAAATAAAAATGTCACAAACATGAGTTGTTTTACTAAAACAATTTTTACATGGGGTTATACAAATCATATTTTTGACTATAAATTTTAATTGGAAAGGTAAAAAGATTTCATACATCATAGTATTTTTTTTTATAATTTTTAGACTTTAAATAAATTAAATTATTTATGACACCATGATGATGCAGTGATTACCTCATTATTTAACGATTTAAATAAAATGGAAAGATAATGTAAAATCTAAGACCTAAACATGTCAAAAACCTATTGGATGGGTGGATTTCGAACCCTTATCACATTATCCTCAAAACACATCAATGTGGGACCATTAAAATCCGAAACTAATTCTAAAATAAAGTAACATTTCCTTACTTTCCAAGAGTGCCCCTCCTCTCCTCTTATAAAAGGCCCCACCTCTACCACCTTACCCACACTTCCAAAGCCTTTGGCTCGGCCAACCCCTACCCATTTTGTCTCTACACATCCCTTTCTTACTCCTTGAAGCCTCACTTTGGGAATAAGTCTTCCCAAGGAAGCCTTTGAGCTCAAATCTAAGAGAGTTACCCGATTTTAAGGTAATGTCTTCACTTGAGTCCTTTTGTTTTATTTTGCTTCTCCAAACCCCTAAACTGTTTTTATTCATTTATTTTGTAACAACTCCAGTATCTTCAATATACTAGGATGTTGTTATAAGAATCTTTAGAGCTACACTTACACACATCAACATCAAATGGTTAAAGAACATACTGTTTCTGTGGTTGGCGAATTTCTGCCTCACGAAACGATGATTGTTCAATCTCCTTTTAAACACCTTTAATGGTGTCCATTAAGATGTCACTCTATTTATATATGATATATATTATGTTTATGTTTTCCTTATTATTCTTTATTTTTTCATTTGTGGTATACATTTATGGTTTCCATTGTGGGTAAACACGATAATTTCATTTTAGGAAGTGCGGACTACCGCCCCCTCAAAGTGATGTGATTCGTTAATGCCATATGTGGGACGTATAAAGGATGAATTTAAAGTTATTATATATGATGTTATACTGGAATTATAATATACCTCTATATCATTATTATTTCTTTCCACTAATGTATGAGATAGAAATGAAAGTAGCGTTCATGCGTACGTACGGCTTACCGTCTCCATGAACGGTGCATTTCATTTCTTATCCCCAAATGTAATGTACTATTATAAGTACATATATATAATGGATATATATGATGTATGTTACATATAAATTATTAATATAATTCTGGAATTAAAATACCACTCATTTAGTTTTAATTCCATTAATATGACATAGAAATGAAATTAGCGTTCATGCGTAGGTACAGCTTACCGTCTCCATGAACGGTGCATTTCATTTCTTACCTCTAAATGATTATGTGATATTATAAATACATGTATATGATAGATATATATGATATATATGATATCCAAATCAGGAATGTCATTCTGGATATAATGAACCTTTGACTACACGAACAACATGTAATTGTAAGAAGTCCACTTTCGACTTAAGAACCAAATATCGACAAAACAAACATTATTAACTTAAATGATTACATAATGTTTATAACATGTAAATAAGTGATATAAAAGGAATAATGAACTTGAAAAGGTTCTTAAGCAAATAGAAATTAACTCAAGTTTTTTATTCAGGACGTTAAAGAACGATCGAGTCAAGTCGGACCCGAGGTAAGGGACTTCGTCTCAAAATCCTTCCATTGAGGCATATTTCATTTTATACACAAATTTATTTTATATGGTGTATACACCCCTTTGACTTTTACTTTTATACAAAAGGAATCTTTTTCTACGAGGCGTTTTACAAAACGACAAAAAGGAATGTTTCTTTTAACGTACGCGGTGACAACGACCTTTTCCGCCACCGCGAGTATTATTTGGTCTTTGGCTTCCTGAACAAGCCATAATGTTTTTTTAAAATGAAATAAATACCATATACTCTTTTATGTATTTTGGTATTGAAAATTGTTTTTATAATGGATTTGTTATTTTAATATATTTAAGTGATATATTGTGATCAAAGTGTGGAAATGTTTTCTTTCCATTATATTTGTTTTATGACTTATGATTTTTATAATGGTACTTGGACATTTGACGGGTGGTTACATGATAAACCATATGACGGGTGGTGCCGTGAATACCAGGATGGGTGGTTACGTTATAACCTCCAATGCATTGGGTATGGAAATCGGACGTATGGCTATTCCATTAAGTATGTATGGAAGTTGGCCGTATGGCTATTCCATTAAGTGATATGTGTGGAAGTCGAAAGTATGGTTATTCCACTTAAGTATGTTCATGTCCTAAGTTACCTTTATATGTTATGTGTTCTTTATATGGGTCTTATGGTAATCCTTTGGTAACAAAAGGGTAAGTAATGGTATTTTATTCAGTGAAGAGTTTTTACTACTTCATGAAGGTGAAGTTATTACTTTGATAAAGTATACATGGTTTACTTGATGTTTAAAAAACTAACAGTTTTCATTCTTTGTGTATCCCTTACTGAGCTTTTTATGCTCACCCCACGTTTTTCTGAAATGTTTTTCACAGGAATTAATGTGGAATAGGGTCAAGGATGAGATCAAGGGAAAGTCATGCTATATAAAACATGGAACTAGACATGTTTCTTTTTAAGAGTTTTTTTTATTCTATGGAAACTTAGTAGAAGTGTCTACTTTGTAATCTTTTGAGATGTAATAGTTATGTCATAATTCTCTAAAACTCTAAACCTGAAAAGATCCTCAATGTGAATTATTCATTTAATTCAATATTAAGTAATGTTTAAGGCCGGGGCCTTATAGTTGGTATCAGAGGTCGGTTTAGACAACTTTAGGAGTTAGAAAATTGTGAAATTATAAGTTAATTTATGGTATGACTAAAATGATATAGCATTTAAAGATTACCATGTTGCTTTGCCTAAGATATTTCTGTGTTCAGAATGGTTTTCCGCAGAGGAAACAAAGCAGCTATGTTGGGACGACATCCGGAGGAAGACAACCTTCCAAATCCGCAACCTGAGATGGTCGGAATTGGAACTGAACAGTTTGTTGCAGTGATGGCACAGTTGACTCAGGCTATAAATGGTGGTGGTATCCATGCACAAGATCAGCCAGATCAACCGTAGAGGAACATGTCAGTGGTGAAACATTTCATGAGGCAACATCCCCCATCATTCAGAGGATCATCTGACCCCGTGCAAGCTGAAGGGTGGATTAAAGCATTGGAGAACATTTTTGATGTCATGGGGTGTTCAGAACATCAAAAGGTTAGTCTTTCTATTTACCGTTTTGAAGGTCAAGCTGATCAGTGGTGGTCGATGGTGAAAAATATCAGGGATAGTGATGAGATTGAGGATCTTCACTGGGAAAAATTCAAAGGTATGTTTCCTGAGAAATATTTTCCTAAGGTGGTTTGTCTTTGGATGGAAAACAAGATCCTAGAATTGAGGCAGGAGGATGATTCAGTGGATGCTTATGAAGAAAAGTTCACTCGATTGGCAATGTATACTCCAAACTTCATACGAGATCTTGATAGTAAAATAAACCATTTTTACTCAGGGTTAAAGCCAAAGTATCGAAGGGCTTTAGCTTCTCGTGACTTCAAAAGTTATGAAAAACTTGTTCGATGTGCGGAGAAGGTGGAAATAGAGTTTGCCGATGATCAGGTGTTCTATGACAAACAACAAAATAAGAGGTCCAGTTAACAGACAAAGGGGAAGAATTCATCAAAGAAGCAAGGAGGTAAGAAAACCAAATATCCATCCTGTGAGAAGTGTGGTAAAATGCATCCTGGAGAATATTTATCCAAGTCTGGTAAGTGCTTTCGGTGTGGTAAGTCGGGTCATATTGCTCGTAACTGTAAGGAAGATGATCAAGCAGGCAATGGAAAGCCAGTAGTAAGATGTTTTAAGTGTAATGAAATGGGTAATTATGCAAACGAGTGTCTAATGAAGAACTCAACTGGGGGAAAGCAGCCATACTACAAGTAGAAAGGGGTGGTGAAATCCTTTGCAACAACTTCAGCAGATGTTGGGCCATCGAATGAAGTAGTATCAGGTGCACTGTTTGTTTGATCAGATTATGCCAATGTGTTGTTTGGTTCAGGGTCTACACATTCTTTCATTTCTGAGAAGTTTTCTAGTAAATTGGAAATTCCATCTCAAGATATGAACCCTGAACTTATGGTAAAAACACCCAGAGGGAACATTGAGACAAAAAGAAACTATAAGAACCTTCCTATCCTTGTGTGTGGAAATAATCTACCAACAAACATTATTGTTTTGCCTCTAGTAGAGTTTGATGTTATTTTGGGCATGGATTTACTTTCTGTTTATCATGCTAAGATTGACTGCAGAGCTAAAATGGTTTCTTTTCAGAAGGATTTTCAGTTTGTGTACAAGAATGAACCCTTGCTTTTGATAACATATCAAGAAGTTGAGAAACTAGTAAAAAATGGAAATGAATGTTACCTTGGACATATTGTTGAAAATAAAGGAACTGTTCAGATTAATGATGTGCCAGTGGTAAATGAGTATCTTGATGTTTTTCCTGATGAGTTGCCTGGTATTATTCATGACCGGAAAGTTGAATTTACTGTTGACTTAGTTCTTGATTCTAAGACAATTTCAAAACCCCCTTATCGAATGGCTCAAGTTGAACTTTTAGAGTTAAAGAAACAATTGCAGGAGTTATAAGATAAAGGTTTCATTCGACCTAGCACATCACCATGGGGTGATCCTATCTTGTTTGTTAAAAAGAAAGATGGCTCAATGAGACATTGCATTGATTATAGAGCCTTGAATAATATTACTGTTAAGAACAAGTATCCTTTGCCTCATATAGATGACTTGTTTGATCAGCTCCAGGGAGCTTAGTATTTTTCGAAGATTGACTTGAGGTCGGGGTACCATCAGTTGAAAGTAAAAGAAGCAGATGTTCCGAAGACTGCATTCCGTACTAGATATGGCCATTATGAATTTGTAGTGATGCCTTTTGGGTTAACCAATGCACCTGCTGTATTCATGGACCTTATGAATAGAATTTTCCATGAGTTCTTGGATAAGTTTGTGGTTGTTTTTATCGATGATATTTTGGTGTTTTCTAAAATAAAGAGGAGCATGAAAGTCATTTAAGGGTTATCTTGCAAACCTTAAAATAAAATAAACTATATTGAAAATTCAGCAAGTGTGAGTTTTGGTTACAAAAAATTTCTTTCCTTGGTCACATTGTTTCAAAAAATGGCATAAGTGTTGATGCTGCTAAAACAAAAGTTGTTGAAGAATGGCCAAGACCCACAAATGTAACCGAGATCCGTAGTTTCCTTCGTTTGGCAGGTTACAACCGAAGGTTTGTTGAAAATTTTTCACGGTTATCTAGTCCAATGACTAAGCTAACTCGTAAGGGTGTTAAGTTCATCTGGACAAAAGAATGTGATGATTGTTTTCAGGTTTTGAAAAGAAGATTGGTGAATGCTCCAGTTTTGGCACTTCCTTCTAGTAATGGTGAGTTTGTTATATACAGTGATGCTTCGTTGAAGGGACTTGGTTGTGTCCTTATGCAGAATGATCAGGTAATTGCTTATGCTTCACGTCAGTTGAGAACTCATGAGGTAAATTACCCTACACATGACTTGGAATTAGCTGCTGTTGTTTTTTGATTTAAAAATTTGGAGGCATCATTTGTATGGAGTAAAGTGTGAAATATATACTGATCACAAAAGTTTAAAGTATATATTCACTCAGAAATAATTGAACATGAGACAGATGAGATGGCTGGAATTAATCAAGGATTATGATTGTACAATTCATTACCATCCTAGAAAAGAAAATAAAGTGGCTGATGCTTTGAGTCAAAAAAGTAATGCTTCATTAACAATGTTGCATTTGGAACGCGATCCTTTGGTTAAGGATTTGATGAAATTTGGCATGGAAGTTGTTTGTGTAGGAAGTCCTTCTATTTTGTTTCAGGTATCAGTTACATCTTCCCTATCAGACATAATCAAGCAAGCACAGAAGCAAGACAGTGAGTTGCAAAAAAAGGTAGAGCTGGTTCAGAAGGGTAAGTTTCCTGAATTCAACATTGATAATGATTGTGTTTTGAGGTTTGGGAAGAGATTTTGTGTTCCTTGTGATCCATAGTTGAAGAATCAGTTGTTATGTGAGGCTCATAGTTCCCCGTTTTCAGTTCATCCTGGCAGTAATAAGATGTATAGGGATCTACCGGAGTATTACTGGTGGGATGGAATGAAAAGAGATATTGCTGATTTTACTGTGAAGTGTTTGACTTGTCAGCAGGTTAAAGCAGAGCGACAGTTACCGAAAGTGATGCTTCAGCCTTTACCAGTGCCAGAGTGGAAATGGGAAAATATATCCATGGACTTTGTTGTGGGATTACCGAGGACATCTCGAGGTAATAATGAAATCTGGGTTATTGTTGATCGATTGACTAAATCTGCTCATTTCCTTGCCATACGAGATAATTGTTCCCTAGATAAACTTTCCTGTTTGAATCTTAAAGATATAGCCAGGTTACCTGGATTTCCCCTCTCCATTGTATCTAACCGTGATCTCAGGTTTACTTTTAACTTTTGGAAAGGCCTTCAGAAGTCGTTGGGTACTGAATTAAATTTTAGTACAACTTTTCATCCGCAATCAGATGGGTAGTGAGAACGAACAATTCAGACCTTAGAGGATATGCTACGAGCTTGTTTGATGGATTATCAGGGAAGTTGGGACCAACATCTTTCTTTGGTTGAGTTTTCTTATAATAACAGTTTTCATTCCAGTATATAGATGGCACCATTTGAGGCATTATATGGGAAGCGGTGTCGAACTCCAGCATTTTGGGATGAAGTGGGTGAAAGGAAGCTTATGAGACCAGAATTGGTAGAAGAGATGGCAGAAAAAGTTCAGTTGATTCAGAAACATATGAGAACAGCTCAGAGCAGATAGAAATGTTATGCAGATAACCAGAGGAAGGATCTATCTTTCGAGGTAGGTGATCATGTTTTTCTCAAGTTTTCTCCATGGAAAAGTGTGATGAGATTTGGTAAGAAAGGAAAGCTGAGTCCAAGGTTTATTAGACCATATGAAATTTAGGAGAAAGTTGGATCAGTTGCTTACCGAGTGGCTTTACCTCCGAGTTTATCTCAGGTACACAATGTTTTTCATGTTTCGATGTTGAGGAAGTATATACCAGATTCATCTCATGTTTTGAGTCCAGAGTTAGTTCACCTGGAAGAGAAAATATCTTATGAAGAACAACCAGTCCAGATTCATGACCGAAGAGAGAAAGTGTTGAGAAATAAGGTAATTCACCAGGTAAAGGTTTTGTGGAAAAACCATATGGTTGAAGCGGCAACGTGGGAATCTGAAAATGCTATGAGGGATAAATACCCCCACTTATTTTGATAAGTGAATAAAATTGCAAGGATGCAATTCACAAAAGGGGGGAAGGATGTAACATCCTAGGTAAATAATGAATAAAACATTTTCATATTTATTAATATTTACGAATTAAATATTAATTTTACTTTAAAGGGATTGCTATGTTCGATAGCGTACCCGATACGCAACAAAGAGTCTCTTTAAAATCTTACGTTGCACACTAGTAATAAAATAATATTATTTTAAATGGTAGTTAACACATAGCTATTATATTGGCGGGAATGGATAGAAATAACTAAAATATGATTATATATGTTTTTACTTTTATCTAATAAAAGAAGAAGACTTAAAATACGGAAAGAATTCAATTTTAGGTGTATATGCCCTAGTTTTCACAAAAGGTTCACTTATCACCTTTTGATGGTGAACTATCATTAAATATAGTTTTGTTCACTCTTATACATTCTATTGGACCAAATAAAACTCTTCATTAGAATCGGGGCATCAAAATTCACTTTGTGTAAATTTTTGGTATTTTTCCGATAAAGTTCAATTTTTTTTAATGAATAATGTAAAATGTAGTATTTTAATTCAAAACCTCTTTTTAATCTAATTTATTTATATGATTAAATTATATTTTGAATTTGTTTTAAAGTGAAATTAGAATATATTTTTACCATTAAATCCAATAGTGGTCATTGGAATTAATTTCACTTTGAAATCGGACTGAAACTAGTGTCAATCTTTTGATACTTATTGTTTCATAAAAACACGCTATTTGCTCTGACAACAGGAATTAATTATTAAATTAATTAATGAAAATTATATGTTTTTAATTTTGTAAAATGGACTTCATTTTTTAATTCATAATATCAAATATATCTTAGGGTGAAGTTTTGGTATTTTTCTGAAAAACTTCAATTTTTGATGAATAGTGAAACCACTAAGTGGTACTTAAAAAACAGATTTTTCGTTTAAATGAAAATTTACCACCTCTGTGTTTTGAATTTAAAAAATCCGACATAAATGGCTATCATTAAGAAGTAAAATGTGGTTCAATTTTATTAAAATAATTTTTTGGTGAATAGTAACTTATTAAGTTTTAATCACGATTAGAGGTAATTAGTGTAATTTAAGGTAAAAATAATGTTGTAATAATATGAAATTAACTTGACACATGTCCTAAACTCATTGGATGTGTCATGGACGAACAAGACAATCCAAGGGTCAACTTGGGGACCCCATGAAGCCACTTTGGTTGGAAAATGACATTAATAACTTTTTATTTAATGTTAAAATAAAAATATCACAAACATGAGTTGTTTTACTAAAATAATTTTTACAAGGGGTTATACAAATCGGATTTTTGACCATAAATATTAATTGGAAAGGTAAAATGATTTCCTACATCATAGTATTTTTTTATCATTTCTAGACATTAAATAAATTAAATTATTTATGACACCATGATGATGCATCGATTACCTCATTATTTAATGATTTAAATAAAATGGAAAAATAATGTAAATTATAAGACCTACACATGTCAAAAACCTATTGTATGGGTGTATTTTGAACCATTATCACCTTATCCTCGAAACACATCAATTTGGGACCATTAAAATCCTAAACACATTCTAAAATGAAGTAACATTTCCTTACTTTCCAAGAGTGCCCCTCCTCTCCTCTTATAAAAGGCCCCCACCTCTACAACATTACCCACACTTCCAAAGCCTTTTTCTCAGCCAAAACCTGCCCATTTTGTCTCTACACATCCCTCTCTTACTCCTTGAAGCCTCAATTTAGGCATAAGTCTTCCCAAGGAAGCCTTTGATCTCAAATCTAAGAGAGTTACTCGATTTTAAGGTAATGTCCTCACTTGAGTCCTTTTGTTTTATTTTGCTTCTCCAACCCCCTAAACTCTTTTTATTCATTTCTTTTATAACAACTCCAGTATCGTCAATATACTAGTATGTTTTTATAAGAAGCTTTCGATCTACACTTACACACATCTACAACTAAAGGTTAAAGAACATACTGTTTCTGTGGTTGGAAAATTTCTGCCTCACGAAACGATGATTGTTCAATATTTTTTTAAACACCTTTAATGGTGGCCATTAAGATGTCAATATATTTATATATTATATATATTATGTTTATGTTTTCCTTATTCTTCATTATTTTTTCATTTGTTGTATACCTTTATGGTTTCCATTGTGGGCAAACACGATAATTTCATTTTAGGAAGTGTGGACTACCGCCCCCTCAAGGTTATGTGATTCGTTAATGCCATATGTGGGACATATAAAGGATGGATTTAAAGTTATTATATATGATTCTATACTAGAATTATAATATACCTCTATATCATTATTATTTCTTTCCACTAATGTATGAGATATAAATGAAAGTAGCGTTCATGCGTACGAACGGCTTACCGTCTCCATGAACGGTGCATTTCATTTCTTATCCCCAAATGTAATGTATTATTATAAGTACATATATATAATGAATATATATGATGTATGTTACATCTAAATGATTAATATAATTCTGGAATTAAAATATACATACCTCTCATTTAGTTTTAATTCCATTAATATGACATAGAAATGAAAGTAGCGTTCATGCGTACGTACGGCTTACCGTCTCCATAAACGGTGCATTTCATTTATTACCTCTAAATGATTATGTGATATTATAAATACATGTATATGATAGATATATATGATATATATGATATCCAAATCAGGAATGTCATTCTGGATATAAAGAACCTTTGACTACACGAACAACATGTAATTGTTAGAAGTCCACTTTCGACTTAAGAACCAAATATCGACAAAACAAACATTATTAACTTAAATGATTACATAATGTTTATAACATGGAAATAATTGATATAAAAGGAATAATGAACTTGAAAAGGTTCTTAAGAAAATAGAAATTAACACAAGTTTATTATTCAGGATGTTAAAGAACTATCGAGTCAAGTCGGACCCAAGGTAAGGGACTTCGTCTCAATCTCCTTTCATTGAGGCATATTTCGTTTTATACACAACTTTCTTTTATATGGTGTATAAACCCATTAGAATTTTACTTTTATACAAAAGGAATCTCTTTCTACAAAGCGTTTTACAAAACGACAAAATGGAATGTTTCTTTTAACGTACGCGGTGACAACAACCTTTTCTGCCGCCGCGAGTATTATTTGGTCTTTGGCTTCCTGAACAAGCCGTAATGTTTTTTTAAATGAAATTAATACCATATAATATTTTATGTATTTTGTTATTGAAAATGGTTTTTATAATGGATTTGTTAAGTCAATATATTTAAGTGATATATTGTGATCAAAGTGTGGAAATGTTTTCTTTCCATTATATTTATTTTATGACTTATGATTTTTATAATGGTACTTGGACATTGGACGGGTGGTTATGTGATAAACCATATGACGGGTGGTGCCGTGAATACCAGGACGGGTGGTTACGTTATAACCTCCAATGCATTGGGTATGGAAGTCGGCCGTATGGCTATTCCATTAAGTATGTATGGAAGTTGGCCGTATGGCTATTCCATTAAGTGATATGTGTGGAAGTCGACCGTATGGTTATTCCACTTATGTATGTTTATGTACCAAGTTACCTTTATATGTTATGTGTTCTTTATATGGGTCTTATGGTAATCCTTTGGTTACAAAATGGTAAGTAATGATATTTTATTCAGTGAAGAGTTTTTACTACTTCAGGAAGGTGAAGGTATTACTTTAATAAAGTATACATGGTTTACTTGATGTTTGAAAAACTAACAGATTTCATTCTTTGTGTATCCCTTACTGAGCTTTTTATGCTCACCCCATGTTTTTTTGAAATGTTTTTCATAGGACTTAATGTGGAAAAGGGTCAAGGATGAGATCAAGGGAAAGTCATGCTATATAAAACATGGAACTAGACATGTTTCTTTTTAAGAGTTTTTTTATTCTATGGAAACTTAGTAGAAGTGTCTACTTTGTAATCTTGTGAGATGTAACAGTTATGTCCTAATTCTCTAAAACTCTAAACCTGAAAAGATCCTCAATGTGAATTATTCATTTAATTCAATATTAAGTAATGTTTAAGGCCGGTGCCTTATAGTATATAACCGAACTGGCGCATGACCCGGTCTGAATGGTGCCACTCATTGATATGGAAGTGGATGTTTGGCACCACTGCAGCAGGATCTCCGATCATAGCTGTGCAGTACGGTGGAAGAGACGCATAGACATAACCTGTATATGGATTCCATGAAACCTGAAATGTATACTCAAAAAGTAAGTGACATATTAGAAAGATAATGTTAGTAATCTTACATTGAAATAACTTAAAATAGTTATAACAAAACATATTGTTCTATAAAAAAGTATTGCTTGACCTACATCAGCTGGCACTAATGCATCGAATATCTGTTGAAAGCTGTGCACACTATATCTCGGTGTGTGTGCATGCTTCTGAGACTGACTCCACCTGGTTACAAAAGAGTAATATACAGTAAGTTTATAAAAAACCAAAATAGAAATACAAAATAAATGAACGTAATGAAGTAAACATAATATTGTCTCTGAGGACAATCCTGAAATAGCTCTACTGCAAGTGGTGCGATAGCTCGAGGAGCGATGTGTGGAAAATGCTCCCAGGCCCATATCGGTAGTAAAGCCATACAACCTGAAATCTACAATGCATATGCCTGATAACTGTTACAAAGGGATCTGTACAGCGGTGCTAATATAGCGGATCCTCAACTGTATGTGGCTGTCTTGTAAAGATCCTCAAGTAATGAGAGGTACATCATATGTACCAAAAAGGTGGAGTAGTCGACGCATAACATGCCTCCGAGCAGTCACAGAATATATGCATGTTGTGTGCCTAATAAGTGTCTCCTCGGCTGCGTCATCAATAATGACATCGAAATTCTCATCAAGCCATGTCATGCGCAATCGCGAACCCACGAGGACACCTCATACGCCAACGACATCAATGCATAATAGTCGCTGTATAACGGCATCCCAGTTTCCACTGGTGGCACCTATAACTGCCCGTCCATGGATGGGAAAACCAAACATGTAAGCGACGTCCTCTAAAGTAATGGTCATATCCCCCTCTGGGAGATGAAAAGTGTGTGTCTCTGGCCGCCATCTCTCAACCAGTGCTGCAATCAAATGACGGTCAATAGACTTGAAGTCACACATAACGAATCCATAAAATCCCGCACGTCTAAGGTATGGACAAATAGCTGACGGGGGCACAATGTGATGATAATGATGTTCTCTCTAAACCACAAGCTATCGAACAGGTCATCGTGCCAACACAAGAAGCGATAAATGCGTCTCCTGGCCATATAATAGTGGCATCTCCATTTGAATATACAAATAGTAAAACATTAATTTCATGTTAAACATCACATTTATCATTTAAGGTATGAAATTTATCATTTAATGTATGAAAGAAGTGTGTAATGAGTTAAATGAAGTAATTTAGGGGTGAGTTAGTGACCTATAAACAAGTTGATGTCCGACATAAGTCAGTTTAAATTCCCTAAGACCCACCTTTTTTAATTAAGATTAAGTCATCAAATAAATATTTTCTCCCAAATAAAAAAAATATTTCATTTTATCACTTGCTCCTATTCGGAATTAAATAAAAAAAGTTATGGGGTGCTTAAAATTTAGTGGCAGCTTCATTAAAATAATGACACTACACTAATTAAGATGGATGGTATCTAATTTCTTCCAATATTCATTATTATCTAAAAAACTCTTGATAAATTTGTAATATGATGAAATTTTATCTGAGGCTTACAAAACCAACCTATCAATGCTAAAGGTTTTAATATTTTTCCCTGGATCATTGGATTTTTTAGGTGTGGGTTCATCACGCTTTTCAGGTTGGACCTTATTGTCCAGATTTCTTTAATTGTAATTTTCTAGGATAGTAGTCTCAAATTTTGTTATATCCTCAATTTATCCTTCACTAGTATTTACTCTAGCTGATTCTCAGATTCTGTTAAATCCCGGATCTTACATTTTCTATATTTTAAAATTTCTTGTAATTTTTCTAAAAAAGAGCCACTTATTTAAATGTTGAGGATATATATTCACTATGAATGATTTCAAAACTCATCGATGGAAAAATATTGATTACACGTACAATGTGTTTACAGTAACTGATGGAGTACAAAAAACATTTTAACCATTAGATGAATGAACTATGTGCCTAGGGCAACATGTCTTCGTATGAACCTCCTGGAGGAATATGTTACACCTTCGTCCAGGTGCCTGTTCACTAGGCCAATCCATCTCATTCCGAATACTAGACGACTTTGGCCTCCCTTTAGGTCGAAGTCTACTGTTGTTCAGTAGAAGCGTGGGTGTGTCATCAGAGAGCCAAAAATTCTGATATTCTACGATTGGCATCCACAGAGTATTGTAGCAGGAGCTGATACTGTCAAGTCGATAAACTGGATCAAACACATGCTCCCAAGATACGTGTATGTAACAACAGGCTGCAATCACATGGCCACAAGGATATCTCAATGCTTGAAACGTTCCACATTCACAGTAACACTTCTCCAATAAAACAACTCAGATACGACCATTGATACAAGCCACAACATCACTGGGCTCAACAACCTCAAATCGTTTCTCTGGATGATTAAATACGATGACACAATAAGTTGCAGCTTCCTGAAGAATTGTATCTAGATCGGGCTGGAAATGGTGTCCATAGTGCATCCATCTGTTCAAGAAATCTTCAGCTTTCTTTCCCCATTCCAAAAAATACATGACACTATGATAGAAGGTCTCTTGTACCAAACCTATAATTTAGATTTAAGTCAGTATACTAATAGTATATTAAAATTATAATTTTCTGAGCAACATATAATCAAATATTCATATTTACCTATGATTGGTAATTTTCAAACTCCCTTGAAAACTCCATTTATGCATTCTACGATATTGGTCATCATATGACCATATCTCCTCCCATCATCATATGCCAACGACCATTTCTATTTTGGAATTTGTATCATGTAATCATAAACTTCCGGATTAACTCTTTAGATATCTTGAAGACACTCCTCCATTATTTGTTGTTGAGGCTCATATGCTATCATATAAGAAATAATCTGAACATATATGATCATAACTATGACATGAATTTTTAATAGGGAAAATGGTATTTATACCAATTTTTAAGATTGCTTTATTTATCGACACATTCTTGAATCTCTTTTATAAATTTCTAGCAATGTGTCGAATACAGTATTGATGATGGGCATAGGGCTGTCTCCCTGAAAGTCCCTCAGACTGTACTGCCTCCTTGATTGCATGGTGATGATCTTAGATAAGGCAAATCCCCTCTGCGCCCATAACAAACTCTCGAAGACATGCGAGAAACCAACTCCATGATGAGAAGTTCTCTTTCTCCACAATTGAAAATTCTAAAGGTAGAGGAGATCGATTCCCATCTTGTGTGGTAGAAATCAATAAAGTTCCTGTATAATTTCCATACAAAAATGTGCCATCTATTTTTATAAACTTCTTGCAATGTCCAAAAGACGCCACACATGGTAAAAATGACCGAAACAGTCTATCAAAAAACAACCATTGACTGATCAACTTCATTGTATTGGTTAACATATTCAGTAGTATGTAACCGATATATCACTTTATTATTGTGGCGTAAAATCTCCAAAAGTTGTGGTAAAACTCGATAAGAGTCGTCCCAATCACCATACACTTTCACAATAACCTTTTGTCTTGCTTCCCATGACTTACAATAAGAGATATGATACCAAAAAATTTGTTTGATTCACTCCATCACTAGAACAATAGGAACATATTGACATGCTCTAATCTTTTCAATAGTAACTATTGAAACAAAGTCAGCATCTAATGAAGAGTGTTATTGTGATAAGCTTGGGTTCACACATGTGTGTGGAGTAAATATTGTGATGCGCCAGCTATGAAAAGTGTTATAATTAATAGCTCGCAGACACATTTGACAGTTTGAACCATATTTTTCATAACAGATCTTATAATAATACCTTTTTGACTCTTCTACAACATAAGAGTAATGTATTTCAAAGTGATATTGTTTTATCAAAATTTTCATTGCATTTTTACTCTCAAACTCTCTACCAATATACAGAATGCCTTCATCTGACACTCGATAAGTGCCCCCAATGATTCCTGGAAATTCTGAAGTAGGAGTAATAACTGACCAATAAAATTCTAGCAATCAATTACTGCCTTCCGTCGACTATGAACTCAATGGTGGGGGATGGTTCAACGGTTGGTTAAACCTCACATGAGTGGGCACTGACTATTCTTCCACTTTTCTTCCTCTTCCTCTTCATCTTCCTTTTCATATTCTTCTTCTAAATTTTCATCATCCTGAAAATCATCGACCAATGCATCTACAATATGCGGGGGGAATTCCATTGAAATTGTAGCCAAGGGAAATGACGGTACCATTGCTAATGGAACTTCTTGATGTGTTCTCACCATACCATATGACATAGTCTTGTGAAATTGTGATGACCCAACTTCCAATGTCAATGGAACCTCCATTGTAGCTATGGTCACATACAACTCCATCATTTGATTATCACGTAGAAACATAACCAATGACAGTATATATTCCCATTATTCATCATCAGTTATTTGATATGCCACATGCCAAAACCTATCAACATATTGTAGATGCCTGTATGTGATAGATTCTATTACTTGTTTTCTCATCAGTTTCAACTTTTGATGAATTTTCCTTTGAAGAGTTCCCAAACTTTTATAGCCTCCAAGCATTACAACAGCTTCTGGATTTATACTATAACTACATCCTTGTTCTATCTCAATTATTTGTCCGTTGCAATAAATATAAGCATCCATATTTTTTATCTAAAATAAACACTCGTTATTAATCACATATGACCAAACAATAAATTTATGTCTTCATGCTTCTAGAATTTATGTTGGAATCCTAGTCCGTCCACCAAATCAATATGTTCAAACCATATTGATGTGTAACTCTCTTTACACAACACACATGTTTGTGTTATTTACCCAAAAATAGTAAGTCAAACATATTTATATATATCCACATGCATCATATTCATGAGGTACATGAACACATCATGTAAAAGTATAGTGTTATATGAAACTGAAATACTCAACATGAATAAGCCTAGAGCGACAGATAGCCCACCCCATTCATTTTCCTAGACAAGGCAAGCCTCCAAAAAATTAGGTGGTCCGACCCAAAGCCCCTCTATCCAGGGATTATTTACTCAAGCAAGCATTTCAGTTTATGACAACACTAACATTTAATTTGCAAAAAATATATTCAATTACTAAATTCAAGTTCATAACTTCAATTACAAACTGAGGTCAAGGTAGATGAAAAACTAAATTCATTATCATACTTAAAATGTAATGCAAAAATATATTTTATAAACAATTCATAATATGACTACTTTTCTAAATACTGTAACTAATTCACTAAATACTGCAACTACTTCGCAAAATACTGTAACTAATTTTCTAAATACTGTAACTACTTCACTAATTACTGTAACTACTTCGCTAATTAATGTAACTACTTCACTAATTAGACTTCATTAAGTACCTAATTTGACTTCATTAAGTACCTAATTAGACTTCATTAACTACCTAATTAGATTTAATTAATTAACCTAACTAATTTGAATATATTAACTACATAAATAGAATTAATTAATTAATTAATTAAAATTAATTAACTAAATAATTACAATTAATTAGGTAACTAATTATAATTAATTAAGTAACTAATTACAATTAATTAAATACCTCGTTTGACTTAAATAACTTCACTAATTTTAATTAATTAAGTAACTAATTAAAATTAATTAACTACCTAATTTGAATTGTTTAATTAAATGATTAAAATTAATTAACTAATTACAATTAATTAAATAATTATAATTAATTAACTAATTATAATTAAATAAGTAACTAATTATAATTAATTAAGTAACTGATTAGAATTAATTAATTAACTGATTAGAATTAATTAATTAACTGATTATAATTAATTAATTAACTCTTTAGAATTAATTAATTAACTGATTAGAATTACTTACTTAACTAATTTGAAATAATTAACTTCACTAATTAAAATTAAATAACTACCTAATTTTAATTAATTAACTTAACTAATTTCAATTGATTACTTAACTAATTATAATTAACTAACTAATTACAATTATATAACTAATTTAAATTAATTAACTAATTAGAATTGATTACTTAAATAATTATAATTGATTAACTAACTAATTAGAATTCATTAATTAACCAATTATAATTCACTAATTAACTAATTAGATTTATTTAATTAACTAATTATAATTACTTACTTAACTAATTAGAATTAATTAGTTAACTAATTATAATTAATTAACTAATTTTAATTAATAAAGTAACTAATTACAATTAATTAACTACCTAATTTGAATTGATTAATTAACTAATTACAATTAATTAACCAATTACATTTAATTAACTAATTAAAATTAATTAAATAATTACAATTAATTAACTTCCTAATTATAATTAATTACTTAACTAATTATAATTGATTAATTAACTAATTACAATTCATTTACTTAACTAATTAGAACTACTAACTTAACTAATTATAAATAATTAGTTAACTAATTACAATTATTTAGTTAACTAATAAAAATTAATTAAATAACTAATTTAAATTAATTAACTACTTAATTTGAATTAATTAACTTCACTAATTTAAATTAATTAACTAATTAAATACATTAATTAACTAATTAGAATTAATTAACTAATTAGATTAACTAAGCAATTAAATAAACAATTGAAAATATTACATAAATGTAAATGATAAGTTACCTCAAATTTGCGGAAAGGTAGCTACGCGGCGGATGGAGTTTGGAAATGAGATTGGGAATGAAGAATTGGGAAGGAGGGAGAGAGATTGGGAAGGGGAGGGGAATGAGGAGTGTGGGAGGATGGGTGTGGGGGTGTAGGGGGAAGGGTATTTATAGGTTGGGAAGGAGATCTGTGTCACTTGAAGTGGTTCTGATGCCTTCACGGCCAAAATCGGCCTAGCACCACTTGAAGTGGTGATTTGGTGATTTTTTCCATTATCCCCACTTCAAGTGGCGGTAGAGAGCCCTATTTCCCTAAATATTTCAACCCTAAACCCGTTTTAATAAAAAAACCCCATATGCCCAAATTTTCTGGGGTGGGAGGGAGGGTATCTCACATTAGGGTTTTTTTTTGGTTTTTTACATATATATATAATTATAAATGTTTATAATATATATATATAAGGACTATGTTTATATATATATATTATTAGATTATATTTCTAAATTATGGATATATTAATTAATCATATATCTTTATTAACAAAATGATATATTTGTGATGGGTAGAATATATTCATTTATTCAATTGTTTTACAAAATATTTGAAATTATTAAATAATTTATTACAACGGATTTTTATAATGGTAAAATAGTTGTTGGTAATAATAATTTATAACAACATATTCATTTATGAAAAAATAAAATGTTGGTATCATTATGATAAGGAAACAAATTAAAATGTTGGTAAAGGATTTATTGGTATTGAACTACTGATATAAACAGATATATTTGTTGGTAAAAAAATTATTGGTACTTATAGTTACTATCAAAAAACATTAATATCTATTGGAATTAATAATATTTACCAACAGATATATTATCTGTAGGTAATTTTATGTTGGTAAATGTCACTTTTTTTGTATTTAATAGTGTCTCCATGAATCTCTCTGGTTCACGGAAAGAAGATCCATGAACACTCTATTTGTATGAAGAAGAAGTCATTCTGTGGGCATGTGATATGTGTTTTTCACACTCATGGAGCTTCGTGAAGAACAAGGTTTTATATAGAAACCAAGATATCATGACTATCCTACATGTTTGTCTTCTGGTGATTGCATGAATATCTTTGAGATACCATGTGACAATGTTTACTTGAACTTCATCCCATAAATAATTCTTTGTGTGCACTAAGAATATACACATTTCAATTTTTATGAAAGAATGAAGACAGAATTTTTTTGTATGCATACACTATTAAGCATTGAAAAAAATATAATTTATATTAAGATCATATATAGTGTAGGTGTGTGTGTGTGTGTGAATACCTGTTTCATGAAGTGGAAGTGTGAACGAGGAAAAAGAAATGCATAGTGCACATGCCCATGTTTGATACCCATGCATATAACCCATGCATTTTATATATGTGAAAAAGTGATTTGAGAAGGAGAATCATGTTCAATGCACTCCCATTTGGGTTTGTTCAATATAAAATGAATGATATGCATGATATATTCAACATGCATTCATGAATATAGTGTACATAAAAAGTGAAATATTTTTGAGGTTTTATTTCATGAAGAATCTATGAATGAGAAAGTAAACTAATCACTACAATTATAGGTAGTAGGTGTCTTAGTGAATGAAATAACACTTACTTGTATATGAATGGAATAATTGCATAATAAATCATTGATAAGACCATGCAATGTGTTATATACATGAATGATGTTTGAAGAATAGTGAAAATGCAAAATACTTTTCATGATTTGGGTGTAGTGATTTGAGATTGAATCTGTGACATTATTACTATTAGTGATTCAGAAGAAATTTTATATACAAATTTTCAGTGTTCAGTGAGGCCTAGTCTTCAAAAAAATAAAGAAATATTGGCCTAGTAGTGTTGTACTGAGGGAGCAGATTGTATAGAGGGGATACAAGTTTTTTGATCAAGAATAACATATGTACAAAGGTTCTTGAATTTTACATGATTTTGTTTGATTTAGAAAGCTCATGGACGATGGTCAAGTAATAATTCTATCCGTGGATCATATATTATACAAATTAGAATGTGCTTGTGACTGGGGGTGGGGGGTTTAACCGGTTTTTGAAGAGGGTTGGGAGATTGGGGGTCTAACAAGTCAAACAGTTGGGTTGTCTAAAGAACTGAGCAAGAAGAATTGGATTGTTGCGGGGTATAACTAGAATCAACTAGAGGATTGACTACCGGGGTGTATAACCCGTTGCAGGTTGATCCATTGTTATTGATAAAAATATTATAGTGTAAAATCCATGTTGGGGGGTCTAACCAACATGGAAAGGATGTAGGTATTTGTACCAAACCATGTAGTAATATTGTGTGTTGTGTTACATTTAATTTCTACATTTTAGGTATGATCCAATCATCTTAATTGGTGATAGAGGTTTAATTTAAACAGGTGAAAAATAATTCTTTAAAATAGGTCAAAATTGATTCACCCCCCTCTCTGTGTGGCTACACGATCCTTGGAAAATTCAATTGGTATCAGAGCCAAGGCCACCTATGATTAGATATAATTTATTTGTCCAATATTTTTTATTATAAGTATATAAAGTGTAGATTTGATTTTGATAAAAATTTATAACAGCTTCAGATAGAAAACCCTATCACTACATCTGATGTTAGAAATGTAGAAGTTTTAGTCAAGACTCGGAAAAATAACAATAAAAGAGAGGTAAATTAGATGAATAATAATTCAATGTTAAATGAAGATGAACTGCTAGCTGAAGGCACTCAGACTAGAAATTGTTCCATAAAATCTATGGGTTATTATTCTACTAAGTCAAGTTCAAGATTTTATGATGATATGATCAATTCATAATTTATAAAGAATATAAATAAAGTTCCAAAAAAAATTGTCACATGTATGACCAAAGGTTTCAAGGAAATTCATGACGAAAAATTATAGCTATAAGAAGAGGAAAATTATTGGGAAGAATCATTGACTAAAATGTTAGAATACACAACACTCTCAAAAAAATTATGAAAGCAAAGGAATAAATAATAACTCTCTACAAACAAATATATTTTGGATTGATTGGACGATGATGTTGAAGGAGGTGTCTTTCCAGCGATGTGATAATGTGGTGATGGGGTAGGTTTTGTTTCTGCAATGGAAGTTCGACAGTGTTGATGAATTGATGTAGCCTCAGGAAGACTTCAGTGATGTTTTGGTGTTACTGGCGTGATGCAAAAATTCTGACAATGATGGTGTCACAATGCACATTAGTGGTGATGATGATGGTTTGGGTGACATGTGGCCTCGTTTCGCGCAAGGTTCATGGATCGAGGTGTGATACTAATTTGAATTTTGAATTTTGAATGTGGATTTTTTTGGTATATTTTGAATTTCGAATGTGGATTTTGGGATGGGTTCGACTTCTGATTGGTAATTTGTAATGGTTCCCACTTCTCCTTAAGTGGATATTTTGAAATTAAAAAAATGGATTTGGAGGAGGTTACATAAAAAAAAGTAAAATATTCTCAGCTAAATGATAAAGAAGAAATAATCAAGGAGCCTGTTTTTTTTTCTAAAGGAAAATCAGATTCATAAAGGTGAGATTAAGAAAATGAATATTTATTGGGAATAAGGATTGAAATTAATTGAATATGAGAATATTTATCTCAACTTAAAATGTCTTAAACTAGAAATTAAACTGAGAAATATTGAAGAGACACAAGTAGAGACTTCCCAAGATACTGAGAGAAGTATTTTTCCCAAGGATTTGTCTAATAAGATACCTATTTTTGAAAAGACTCAATATAATGGAAAGAAGAGCGTGAAATTATCCAAGGATAGATCTAATATAGGCTAGTTGAAGAAGTCAACCCTTTGTCTTGATAAATTTTGGTGTACTAATGTTTTTTCGATGACTAGTTCATATTTCACAATAAGATCTAGAAAAACACGGGTGAGGAAATATTCTTAGTAATCCAAAAAATCTTTAAAGATGGGTGTTATTAAGTGTATAAATTCTTGTTACCAAAATAAATCAAATAAAAAGAATTGTTCTACCCAAAAGTATAAAAATGTTAAAGATACTAAGAATGTGTCATAGAAGAAGAAATCAATATTTTTTTGGGTTCTATTGGTCTTGTTGGATGTTTGGGCATCAAGAAATGAATTTTTGGAATAATATTTCATTGTATTGGAATTATATAATGACTGAATTTAGGTGAAGAAAAGTTAATGAGAAATGGAAACATGCAAACCATTTGAAGAACTCAAATAAAGAGAATCATTTTATCAAGAACTGATATGATTACTTTGAAATTTTTTATGACTATTGAAAGAAAAGTTATCATTATTATGATGAGTTCAGGTATATACCTATCATGCCCAAATCATTTGTTGATACAAATAGAAAAACACAACAAAAACTAAAGTAGGTAAGAAATGAATATGAAAGTTCAACCTTTAGATGTTAACAAAAGAATAAGGTTTTTGAACAATAAACTCCCAAGAAGTTTATGAAAAATGATGTGAATAGTGTCTCACCAAATAAAATATGTTACTGTTTTGGTAGGAAAGTTCACATCATGGATCATTGTGAATTTTCCATGAACATTCATACTAAAGGAAGAAAGCTAGAATCAAAGAAAGAATAAATCTAGAATAGAAACAACATGATTGATTTGGTCAATTACATCACTGATAAAGAATCTGAAAAGTTTCCTAAAAGATGTCAAGAATAATTCTTGAAGAAGAAAGGGAAATAATCTATAACTTTTAGTGTTTGGAAGAAGAAGTCTATAAAAAAGTAATGACTCGGCATGTTCCAAAATAATGTTTGATAATTTGGACATAACATTTGGAAGATGAAAGAAAATTAGCACAAGAAGAGAAAAGTGAAACAGTTTTGTTAGAAAGTGTGCAGAAGCCTTTTTCATCTAAGAATATTGTTTTTTTAAGAAGAAAATCTCAACCCTGTTTCTCTAATTGAGTGAAATTGAAGAACCACCTTATTCCCATATATATTGTGTTTTTTTTCTTTTAGGTAATTAAAGGTGAATCAAATATTTAGGGGGATAACTGAATTGATAATATATGTGAACATCTTACAGCTAGAAAATTGTCTATCATAGAAGACTATTGGTTTTATGTTGTCTTTTTTCAACACATAAAATAATCTCAGATGATACTTGGTGTTAATTCTTGATAAAAGTCAATGATAATGAATAATGTTTTGAGTTCATCTCTTGATGGGGATCACAGAAGATCAACCACCAAATATTTATATTTCAATTGATATCTTATGCCTGAATGGCCCGAAGGCCTTCATTTTTTATTTATTTTTATAACACCCCTTTCAAGGGATGAGGGGGAACCCATACAAGGCCCGTAGGCTTAGAGATTACATGGCCCGTAGGCTTGGGATGTTACATGACCCGAAGGTCTTACAAAATTCAACCAGACTGTCTACAAGGAACTGCCCCTCCCCAGCATATGCATCTTGATAGTAGCTCTCCACCTTTTCATGACCGTCTAGCTAGGCTTCCCGTTCAAGAAAAGGCTAGTACCGATGGCATAGCCATACCCTTTCATTCTGGAAATCCATTTGGTTCTGCTCTTGTGAGTGCACCTGATCTGAATCCTCTTCTAGGGCTGCTCATTATTTGTAGTGTGTCTCGGCCTATATTCATGTGGCCCTAAATCCTTGGGGTGGCCCGAAGGCCTTGAGAATCAACTGGCCTGAAGGCCTTGGGTGGCCCGAAAGCCTTGCAGGACCCGAGGACCAAACCGGTGGCCTGAAGTCCCAGATGGATGAATAGACCCATATCTGTTCTCGGGTCTCTTTTCATCATTAAGGTATGTTGGATACATACTCATATCTTCATGATAAAAAAATCATCAATTTTAAAAGGGAAATATTTATATCTTAATGAAAAAAATGAAATATGATCAGGGGAAATAAATTCATGATCTGGAATGATTTTAATCAGTTTGGTGAGATGTATTAATAGGATTATCTAAACATCTTTTTAAAAATTCGTAAAAATTTAGTGATTGCTATCATCTGATGGAAATTTATTGACAACATTGATGTTAAATTTGATCACTATTGTTTTCTACATAGATCATTTCTCACATGGAATTAGAGTTGCTTAATTTTAGATCTTCCCTAAGATAGTAGTGATTATATCCATCGTAGAATTAAATTAGAAAATTAGAGATAGAAGAGAATAGGATGTTATTAAAATTTGAATTTCAGGAATGATAATTACTTCCCATGCTTATATATTTGGATTTATTACTAATAAGGGGGAGAAAATATCACTGAATTTTATGCTGAAATGGGATTTGACAACAAATCCAAAGTGGGATATTGATGAGTCTGAGTGGTTTAGTGAAGTTAAAGTTGTTGTCTATTACTTGAGAATATGAAAATTTTGTTAGTGCTTAATTGTGAATATTTTATAACTGGTTTTAAGTCAAAGATTTCGACAAAATATGAATGCACATTGTTTGAAAAAATATTATTAAGAAGAAGATCCATGAAAAATATTGTTTGAGTATGGTTGGATTGGAATTTATGAATGGATTCTAAATAGAAGAAAGAATTGTGGTGTGTTTTTGAGTAGGATGGATTTTTAATTTTTATAGAATGTGCCTTACTATGTTTAATGTGGTTTAGTTAAAAAATTATCCTACACAAACTAGAAAATAAGTAATGTGGCCACTAATGAGGTGGGAAGTTGAATCCCTAGCCAGTCGGTGTGTGGCGCCATGGGTGTATGAGCGCGTACAGAGAAGGCACATGGTAATGGCTGAGCTACCACCTTGTTGGGAAGTACGAAAGAGAACAGGGGTGCAGGAACAAGGTGATTCCTGCACATTATATATTTTCATTAACCAATTCTAGATAGAGGAAGTAATGGCTTTTATTATAAGTAAATTGAGAACTATGAGTCTTTTCAATGTGGGATCTAAATTGGGAATATTACTTTAGCTTAGAAATAACCACAACCATGCAATCTGCTCATCTGATTTTCTGAGTTATCCAATCCAATATATGAATCATCCTCTCCACCAATCTCATTTGAGAGCATCTATTCACCAGTTTCTGCATTCTATGTTGTCTGAAGCTCGATCCGAGACTTCTCATCATTGTTTTTTTGTTCTGAAGATTCAAGGATGATTGTAATCATTGTAAATTGTTTTTGTATGTGAAAATTAACATTAAACTGAAGCATTATAGTGTGTTGAAAATCTGATATTATCTATGATGGTGATTCTTGGATTTACAGAAGTGATTCGATGCGTACATTCTAGGTCAATGGAATGTTTCCTATAAATACTGAAGCATTCACCAATGAGTTTTTTTCAATATTGAGAGGATTTCATTTTCCCAAAGAAATACTACCATCATGAATCTCTCTAGTTCACAAAATGGAGATCTATGCACACTCAATTTGTATGAAGAATATTTTATAATGCTTGCAAGTGTTATGTTCTTTGCACACTAATAGAGCTTCGCAAAGAACAAGATTCAACGAATAGAAAAAGATATTGTGATTTTCACGCACATATATATTATACTGTTTGTGTGAATATGGTTAAGATACCCCATAATAGTGTTTTATTACACTACATCTCATAAAGATGGATTTTCATACACTATGATTATACACACTTGATATTGAACACAATAAAGAAGAAGGAATTTGTTTTGTATGCATACACTATTAAGCTTTGAAAAAAATTGATTGAGAAAAAGATCAGAAATAGTGTGTGTGTGTGTGCATACCTATTGCATGAAGTGGAAGTGTGCATGAGGTAGAATTAATTCATAGTGCACATGCACATGCATAATACCCATGCATAGAACATAGGTAGAGTATGTACGTGAAAAAGAGATTTGAGAAGGGGAAACACGTTCAATTCACACCCATTCAAGTTTGTGGAATCGACAATGAATGATATTCATGATATATATAACATTCATGCATAAAGATAATGTGCACACCAAGTGGAATATTTTAGAGGTGTTCTTTCTTGAAGAATCTATGGATGTTAAAGTGAAGTAATCATAAAAAATATTTCTAGTCGGTGTCTAAGTGCATGAAATCACACTTAAATTCACATGAAAATAATACTTTCATAAGAAATAATTGAGAATACCATGTAATGTATTACATACATGCATGATTTTTAGAGAATAGTTCACATGAAAAATAATTTTCATAATTTGGGTATAGTGCTTTGATACTGAAGTTGGAACAATATTACTATTAGTGATTTTGATGAAATTTCATTTATGAGTTTTCAGTGTTCAATGAGGCCATGTCTTCAATAGAAGAAAGAATTATTTCTTGAGTAGTGTTGTACTGGGGTAACTTTTTGTATATAGGTTATTAGAGTTTATTTAGTCAAGACTTGCATCAGTTAAATGGTTCTTGAATTTTACATGTTGTACTGTGATCCAGTAAGCTTTTGGAGGAAGATCAAGTAATCATCCAACCTGTGGATCAAATATTTTGAAAAGAAGAAAGATCTTGTGATTGGGGGGACTAACTAGCTGCTGAAGAGGCTCAAGATAATGTGGGGGTCTAACTCGTGGAATGGTTGGGGTTTCTAACCAACCATGGTAGAAGAATTGGATTTCTATGGGGTATAACCAAAATAAACTAGAGGATTGACTACTAGGGTGTATAGCTAGTTTCTTCTTGAACCATTGAAATTAATAAAAATATTACAGTGGAAGATCAATGTTGGTGGGGTATAACCAACATGGCATGGATTTAGGTCTTAGTACCAAACCTTTTAAAAATATTTCATTTTGTGTTACATTTACTTTTTTCATTTCATGCATGATCCACTCATCTTTATAAGAAATAGTGTTTTTAATTAAAAAGGTGAAAAAGAATTCAATAAAATTGGTCACACATGATTCACCCTCTCTCAGTGTGACTGCATGATACTTGGAAACTTCAAATTATCCATGTTTTTTAAACTTGTTTCTATAAACCCATTTTTATCTAATAACCCTTTTATCTACTGGTCATGGAATAGGTTCCCACAATTTATTTTTCTCATTTTTATCCAACCTTTAATCAATTTCATTCACCTATTCTATGTTAATTACAACTTTAGAAATAGATTCTAGTTCAATTAATGAAATGAGTGATGATTGAATTTGAAATCTCAACCTGCTTCTAGTCTGAATCATAGCCTTTTGATTTCCAAGTATATTTTTAGTTTCAACATGTTTATGTAAGGTATTAAATTTCAATGTTTCCCTTCCAACTTCACTTTCAAAATTAGATGATTCCTCTGAGTCTTGATATATATGTTTTGGATCATATTCAATTTCATTTGAAACATTCGGTTTGTCTTCCACAACATTTTCAGCATCCTTTTTTAAAGAATTTAGACTTTCAATAACTTTCACATAATATGAATCCAAAAAAATTTATAAATTTTTTTCCAACATTTGTAACTTATTCTGTTGGGTGAACATCACATGAAAGTTCCTTCCCCATCATTTTCATCAAATTTCCCAAGATACAGATTTTTATTTTTAGTATAAAAGGACTTCCAAAAACCAAGAAATATTTCATTGAATGTTTTTTTCTATACCAAATTTAATTGAATGTTTTTTTGGATTATATCCTTATAGATAATCTATTTTTTACATGTGAAAAAATACTAACAAATTTACTCTAGTAGAACATTAAAAGTTTGTATTTTTCTAACATGCTCTTTCTCATTTCCACAAAACTTCATTTTTCCTTTATGCTACTCCATTTTTTATGGGGTGTAGGGAACACTATACTGAAGTTTAATTCCATTATTTTTAATATAATATTCAAAATAATTTCATGTGATCTCTGTAAAATTATCAATTTTCAACTTCTTTATACAAACCTTCACTTCTCTATCAACATCTTTCTAAAAAACATAACATTTTTGCAGTCTATAACTTTTTTTTCATAAAAATGATGTTTTTCATCTAAGTGAAATAATCAATAAAAGTAATAAAGTACAAATATCCATTTTTTGATTGATGTAAAATTTTTCCACATAGATCTTAAGGAATAAGTTCAAGAGTTCTTGTAGAATGAATCTCAAGTTTCATATAGATTTTACTAGTCATTTTCCCTTTATGAAAATTTGTGAAAACATCATCTTATCTTATTTTTGATACTGGAAAATTTCATACAATAGAAACTTTAGAAATATTGTTCACACTTTCTTGGACAAGATTCCCAAGTCCACAATGGCACATTTTATTATCATATTCATCACTTAGATAACATGAGTAATAATGTTCTCCTGTCAAGAAATGATTTTTTCTGGTTATTTCTCCTTTAGTAAAAACTTTTTCATCTCCCACACTTTTGATGATACAAGAATATTTTCTAAAGATCACTTATTTCCCATCATCACAATGTTTACTTACACTAAGTAAGTTTTATTTTAGTCCCAAAAATTGAACATTTTTAGATTTATACTTTTTTACTTCAATCTCATCCATTCTAATTCCTATGATTTTTGAGGAACTATCATTCTCAAAGGTAACTTATCCTCCATATTTATTTTCATTATATTTTGGTATTTTCAAATCTCCCATCATGTGTAAAGAAAAACCACCATAAAAAACCCATTATTTGTTCCTTTTAATTTCTTTTAAAGCTGTATCAAGAACACATGTTCTTTCCTCAAATTTATTCATTCCAGCTTCCTTTTCTTTTCTAGAATAAGTACTTTCCCCTGGAATAGATTTCATGAAATTTCTGAAATAGTTTCCAAACATGTCACATATTTTACATACATCATCTAGATATTCAATTTTTTTCCATTGGAAGTTTCCAAACATCTTGAGATTTCACTTTTTTAACTTTTTGTGTTTTAGGAAAGTTATTTATTCTACTTCAAACATTTATTCCCCTTTTTCATAACTGCATCCAGGAAGTGAAAAATTATACCAAAAGTTATATACCTGGTTCCCATAGGTTCCATATCACTAGAAAACTATCAAAACATTCTTTTCTATATAATTTGATCTTTATCTGTATAATTGTTTTTGAGGTTCATAACTTATTTTGACTCTAACATTGTTATGGTTGTGCAATATATTTATTATAGATTTTTTTTTCAAATTTTGGGAATCTGATAGATTTTTCACAACCCTTCTCAACCCAATATATCCCACCACTTTTCATAACTCTGGAAATGTAAAAAAAAAATAGATGAAATTTTATTTTTAAAAGATAGAGATTTCACCTGATTCTTGGAATGTGTATTTTTTATAGCTTTAAATGACTCATCATTAACCTCTATGACCTTTATGATTTTTCATTCGACTTTCTTAAGGTACATTTAGCCTCAATGAGTTTTTGTTGAGTTTTTTAACTTCATCTTCCTTAGTTTAAAAATTCATAATGAGGACTTCAACCATATTTCATGGTTTAACAATTATTAGTTTGTATCTTAAGATCTCCAAGATGTACCATTCTTTCTGCTTAGTAATATATTTTCATCCTTCAAACACATTCCCACTATATTTCTTCATCATTATTATTTCTTTCTTGAGAGTTTTGTTTTACTGAATACATGAAACAAGTTCTGACATGAGTTGATATTCTATGTTAGATTATTCACCTCATTTTATCTTCACTGTTTGATGAATCTTCCCTTTTATCAAAATTCTTAAAAATGGTTCTGTATTTTTTGAACATTCCATTTCTAATGGATTATTTTTTGAGGAGTATAATTCTACTTTATTTCACATCACACTTATTCTATTTCCAATGAAATTATTCATTCCACCAGTGTACTTTTTTTTCTTTGATGTTTTATCAAAATTCTTCCATTGAGGTTTTTCTTCAAAATGATCTTCAAATTCACCAACATTCTTTTTGAGACAATTCACAATAAAATGTCTGATTCCACCATAGTCAAAAAAACTGAGAAGAAGTTTTCATCCATAATGTCCTCCTTTTATTAGATAATTCTTGGAGATAAGAGACATGATTTTCTCAATAAAATCACCATCATTCTTATCTTCAGAATCACAAGGATCAAATTCTTTATCATCATAAATTTTCATCTTTCACATAGATTCAAAATCAATTTCATCAATGATCTTATTTTTGAATGATATACATTTCACCATTTCATAGGAAACACAAAAGATATGAAATTTATCAAGTGATAAATTTTATTTATCTTCTAAAGCATATATTTTTTAATCAAACCTATCCAAAAAGTTTCTCATGAATTATTTAACAACTATATAATCTGATAAGACATCTCTAAAACCTCTAATATTGAAAAAAAATTCTTTCAGTCTATTGAAGTATATATTAATATATTCTTTATCTCTCATTCTTATGAATTAAAACTTTTATTAGAAATTTTTTGTCTTCTTTTCCTTCAGTTTACTATTTCAGTTGAAAATACTTTTAGGCATTCCCCCCATTAACTTTGTAGTTTTGAGACCCATCACTTTCATCTAAAAATTTTCTAACAGATACATAATAATATAATTTCTATCCTTTCCTTAAAGTTGAATTTTTTTGTTGAAAAAAAAATTCATGGGGTATCTTTCTCAATGGTTAGAGACATAATTGTAGCAACATTAAAAGCTTCTAGCCAAAGTGACAAAAGATAGGGAGTCACTCTATTTTTTATCCATGATAACGTTTTCTATAAAAATTTGTAATTCTTATACTATTGATGGAATTGGGATTATCCATGATAATGACTTAATAGGGTAACCTCCCCTCTAATACTGCATGAAGTTCTTAAGGGTCATTGAATCGCAGAGAAAGGGGGTGAATTAATGATTGTAATTTTAAAAAATTCAACTTTAAAAAACATAACCCCTAATAATTATTAGAGTTTTTTCCTTATCAAATTTTAGTAAAGTGAAAAAATGAAAATATAGGAAATTAAACAAGGGAAAAAATATTTACAATCTTTGACCTTAGTGTGAGAACCTACATCCTTTTCATAGCCACTCTCGTGGGTCTACAGAAATTCATTATTATGAATAAGTGAGTAAAAAATTTGTATAAAATCTCATTGTTCACCTTTATATCATGATAATAATTATTATACTAAGTCCCATTAGTTTATATATTTTTCTTACAAAATTTGAGCCACAACCAAAAAGGTAACTCTAATTAAACTACTCCACACATGGTCTGTCTTGAATATCTATCTAATCAGCCATATGATTGATCATCTCATTCCCAAAATCCTTCATCAGGTAATCTATTTATATTTAACTATTTCTCAACCTATTATTGGAATAGCTTTATGTTCTGTATGATCAGAAAAATGGGGCTCCTCACAAAAACATCTGCATGGAACTCTTTTTGATCTTCATGGATCGTTTCTCCTATATCCAGTCTTTTGAATTTTTTTATGTCTGATCTTCTGATTGAAAAAAAAATGCATGGAAACACTTTTACAAGAATCTCAATTTAGGTTGGAAACTCAATAAGACACATATTCTATAGATCATTAAATTATTTCATTTATGAATAGTGTTATACAACTTGGAATATTTCATCTCTATTTTTAGGTGCTCCAGAAATAGTAAGGGTCGGAAACTTAAAACATTTCCCTCCTCAACCAAATTTCATAGATATGAATTTATTGAATATATTAAATTCATTTGAGCACTTCTTAGATCTTCTCACCTATTCTACTATCTTCTCAAATATTCTTGAATTAAACAGAACTTCATAATTCTCAACCTTACTCCAATAATAACTTTAAAAAGTTACGCCAAAATGTTCTGTCTAGAAATTGATTTTCTAGAACATCCTTATATGAAACTTTACCATGAAATTTATTCATATTTTTGTATGTTTTATCCCATTAATAATAAAAATCATTGATTCAGTATGGTATTTGTTTTTAGTTCAAACTCAGTAACTCTATAATAATTCAAACTTTATAAAAACATCTTATAAAATATGGCCTTCAAACATCACATAAGGTATCAGTCCGAAAACTCATCTCTTACCTCTGTCCATTCCTCCAAACTAACTGAAGATGGATTACTACATTATTTAAGCTTCTAAAGACTTCATCTTTCTACAATTTCTATTTAATAACAACTTTAACATTTCTAATGCAAATCTATCATGAATGGTTTTTATGGTGGTTTGTGTCTGATTATAAAGATGAGCTCCCCCTTTTATTTTATCATATATGTAAATATAATTTCCTGAGTCACATTTCATTTCTTACACATTTTAAAAAATTTCAAAAACTCAGCAAAAACAACATCAAAGATTCTTAAAAATTCTATATCCAATGAGTTGTGTCCTGTGATTCTTCTCTATTCCATATGATAGCCATCATCTAGTCTATTCAATACGCTACATCAGTCCAATCATGTTTATACAATAAATTATGTTTCAACGTTAAATATTCTCATAAAAACCTCTTCCTTATCATCCTGACTGAAAACCAACATCATTTTCTTCTCATGTTTTTTACAAAACAGTGATTTTCACAAACTTGGAATTTCTAATAAAAAGTGTGTCTAATTAGCAGCATGTTTGTTATTTATTGAAATTTGGAAACATTAAACTTCTCTCTCGCTTTCAGTTTCTCTATCTATAGAAGTGTTTCCATAAATCTGAGTCTGGAAACTTCAACTTAAAAAAAAATATATCTAAAGTGGTTTAGTATTGGAATATGCATAGGTATATTCATCCAATTTTCTAGGTCTAGAAAATGGTGTCCAAAAAAATTCAACATCCTCCTTTATTTGAAAGATTTTATCATGAGGTTTTCTATTATTTTGAGAACTTTGAAGTCAGAAAGTCATCATTTCAATTGAGAGTTAGAAAGTTTCAACTTTCTAACTTACTGATTTTTTAATTTCTTTTATCCAGCAAGCATTGTTTTACTGTCTGCATATGAAATTTCTATCCTTCATAACATGATTTCTAGAAACTCATCATTTCTTGTTTTTCAAAAACATCCTTCCCAAAAAATTTATTTTTCAATAAAAACAAGGAATTGTTAAAAGAAAAAATTACAAGGGATCTTCATATTTGAGTTAACTTGTTGTCAATCCTCTTGGATTTGTGGTCAAGCCTACCAGATTTATGGTTGATCCTATCCTTTTCACCCCTGGGAAAATACTCGATCGACCCATTTTCTCATATGGTTGATCCTAGTGCATGTACAGTCATTGTAAGTGAATGTCATTTTTTTCTGAACATTAGTAAACAACAATCACATGGTTGATCCCTTTTTCACTTATGGTCACTTTAACCCTTTTACATATTTCCACTTTAGCCGCTAAAAAATGAATATATTTTAAAATTTAAAGATCACTAAAACTCTCAATCCAAAAAATTAAACTATTCACAGATGAAAAATACTAACACCATGAATTTTAATGAATTGAGCACCCAAAAATAAACACTTTGACTAAGATATTCAATGAAATCAGAAATGTTTTAGATTCACAAATTATCCCTTAAAAACCCAATTTTAATTCTAAAAAACATACAATTCACCAAAAAATTTGTTAAAAGGTATGATAAAATACAACCACATCAAAATCCCACACACTTATTAAAATACACTCCTGGGAAATTCAATTTATTTATATATTTATTAATATTAAAAATAATAATTGAGGTTTATCTTTCCTAGGTTCAATTGCATGTGTCTGAATAAAATAGAATCCATCAAATAATCCATTATTAAGAATGTAATTCCTCTTATGTGAATTATTTACACTACCCTATTTTAAAACAAGTTCCAATTCTAGTTTCAGGGGTACTGACCAGAGAGACACAAGTAGAATTATGTCTATAATAACAGGAATAAAATCTTTCACTCTCTATTAGGTTACTCAAACCAAAGGTTCACTTCCCACTTTTTAGATAAAACTCAAATGATTTTCTTATAAATTAATTTTCACCTTGTTCATTTAGGTTTAATATTCCCCTCACCTAAATGATCCCATTTTTTACTTAAGAACTATATTTGAATTTTTTCCATCCGTAAATTCATGCAAAGCATTGTGTAATGAAATTATTTCTTTGGGATTTATTTACAAAAAAAATAAATGTTACCTTCTCTTATATATCCACCATGAGATCCCAATTGAATATTTTACTCTAGATTCAAAGGATTAATATTACTCTTGATTGAGATGGATCCTTAAGGTGTTCCATGTTACCCTAGATAAGTAACTAAGTTCATGCTTGAGCTTCCTCAGGTTATAGTTCTGATTCAAAAAGAATATAACCTATCAAACAACCTTTTACTAGTTTTAAAATAATATCTCCATAAATAAAGAATAAAAAATCAGTCAATAAGCACTCAATACTCATAAATTCAGACTCCGGGAAATCCATCCAATGAGTCATGGTATTTTTCCATAGGTAGGAAACAAAGAGTTCTTATTCTCCTAACCTAGAGACACATAAAATAATTATTTATAAGAAAAAATTTATTGTATTTCTCCAAAGGGATAAATTTTAAAAAAATTAGGGTTGATTTGATATGGATCAATTGAATTACAGATAAATAAAAATTAAATTCCCCTCTCCCAGACACTTAAAACTCAAAATTGTCCCCAATGTTTCATCCTATGGTGGGATAAAAATTTCATTCATAATTGATATTAAATTCAGTAGTTCACATATTTTTGAAGGGGTTTCATGAAAATTAAAAATAGTTCAATTTCCATAATTTCATTTAATTTTTTTACAATGATTATTCTTGGAATTATTGTAGATAAACATAATAATTTTGAATTTTTCTTACCAAGAAGAATGATAAAAAATGAGGCTTTAATATTTATTTGAGGGTGATATCTATATTTTAAATTCAACTCAATTTTATTTCTCAACATCTAGCCTTAAGGAATCTTGACACCCATATAAGATAAAAAGATTCACATTTTTTCAAAAGCATCGGGGGAAATTCCCCCACACATTGTTCACAAGAAGCAAACAGAACAGGAATGGTAGAATTAAAACTAATACTCCCCTAGTGTAGAAGATTATTCTCATTTTTTATCTCAACTACATGAAGCCTTCCAATTATCATTGATAAGAGTTGTTAGTTAATAATGTACATATCCTCTCATAGGCTTGAGTTATGGAGAGTTTTATTGATCAAGATGGAGTAAATAGGTCCCTTAAGAATTTACAAGGAAGGAAGAAAGTAATAGTTAAACATTAATTAAAAAAAATGAAAACATAGAAAACAATAAAATAAACCATGGGTTGACTCCCATTAGGAACTTAGTTTAGAGTCTTTATCTAGACATAAAATGTGGGTCAACTTACAAGGAGGGAGAAGACATCCAAACTTTTCGATTCCCCCTCAAAGGAATGCTTCACTCTTTGTTCATTGACTAAGAATGGGGTGTTATATTTCCCAATTTACTCTATATAAATATTTATTAGCATTATAAAGAACCATCCAACCTCTTTTCTATAGACCTAGTGACACTTGTCCATAAATGAAGATTAAAAAATAAAAAATAAATGTAACATCAGAATAAAAAAATTATCCAATCAAATTCCTAATATATATTCTTGATCCTTCCCCTAATTTCTTATGATATCCATTATCTAATCTTGGTCTTTTTTTAACGATTACATTACTTTCAATCCAATGATTTCTTTCCTACCATCACTCTCATCATTTCACTCTTCATCTATTATAGTTTTTTGTTTGTCCTCATTTTTCACTATGTATCACTCTACAAACCTTTTATTGAACTCCTTTAATATAGATCAACCCCTACTCACATTTACATTATCCTTACATAGGATTTATAAATATCTAATTTTCCATAAACCTAGTAATAACCTACGAACCCACCAAATTTTGGCATCATTGTTGGGAAAGGGCATGTGAGACCAAGTAAAAATCATGACAACAATTAAAAATTTTCTTTAAAGGGAGTGAATGAAAACTAGTTCAACATTTTAAAACTTATAGAACCTCATTCCGAAAGTTAAAAAACATATCAGTGATTTAAAAATCAAGAATAATATTTTAATAGAAATTTTTTTGGAAGATAAAAAAATAAAAAAATAAAGACTTCAACTAAGTTGCAGATTTCACCCCCCCCACAACCTAGAAATGAGTTAATGGATAGATTGATTCTTAGGGAGTTTCAGGTGAACACAGTGTAAAATAATCCATCATGAATTAATCAAACATCTAGGTATCAAAACTGTGATAATAATAAATATTAAATTTTCATGCTATCATCCTACCATGAATCAATAAATGAAGACTCATTTGACTTTATTAGGGTCTTATATGGAGAAGTGCAATGACTTCCTCTTATAGGATTGAGTGAGGAAGAATTAAAGTAGATACTCTTCCCATTTATCTTAAAAATAATTGTAAAATTTTGGTTCTGAAAAATGGATGATGAAATTTTTGATTCATTGGACCATCTATATTATGCTTTTGTTATGAAATTTTACCTAAGGAGAATGATTTATATAATTAGGCACAAAACCACCAATTTTTTACAAGATTTGGGAGGTTTGTTCCATGATTCTTGTGAAAAATTCAATGGGATACTTAGGAAATTCCCAAACCACCGATGCACAATGAAATTTATCATGGAAACATTCTATAATAGTCTCAGAAAATACCACCAAACATTAGTTGACCAGTCTTCATGAGGATATTTTTCTGATAAAACTGTTGAGGTTCTCAAAAATATTTTCAATAACGTAGCACAGAATTCACAACACAAGTGGTCCATAAGGAGAACCATTACTAGGAAAGAAACCACACCCACTACTCAAGATGAAGAAAAATATAATGAATTTTATAATTAAACAACTCAATGCACACTCAAAGAGAAATTTCACAAATGTGTGATGTTTAAACATTCACGGTCTTATTGTACAAAATTTTACATACCAACCCAATTTCTGAAAAATGAAATTTTTCTGGGTGTAGCCCCAAAATGAAACCAAGAGATGAAACATACTAAAAAAAACTATAACCAAGGCTACCATAACCACCCCAAACATTCATGGATAGAGTAGGGAGTGCTAATACCTATTGCTCCACCTTTTTCCCAACTAAATAGCCAGAAATTTCAACCACAAAAAAGTTCAAGAATTCTATTCCTCAAGACGAAGTTAATGGAATATAATAAAAAATAATGGATAGGTTCAATGAAAAAAAATAAAAAAAATTTCCATAAGGAACAACAAGAGGCTAGGTTAAAAAATCTAGTGTTACAAGTGGGACAATTAGTTAGGAATTCTAGAGGAAGAGATAAAGGAAAACTAAACTGTTCTACAGAGCCAAATCCTGGGAAAAATTCCATGGTAGTCAGAAATAATAGCGGTGTCTAACTTCAATAGTAATTTAGGAATGAAACCAAATCTTCTCCCAAATTTTTTTGGATGAAACTAAAAACCCAACTTTGGAAGTTGAGGAATCTAGAAAACCAAATAGCCCCAGTGAAATTCTACCAAAGCCTATTTAACCTGCTGAAAACCCATAAGAGAAAGACCTAAAAATAAATTACAATAAAGGAAATAATAATATGTAAGAAATATCTGAGGGGACACCTAAACTTGTGAGGAACTTTTCCCTAGTTATTCCTTTTCCACATAGAATAAAGAAGGCGAATCAGAATTCTGAACTATTTAAATTCCTAAAAGTTGTAATGAAATTGAATAACGATATTCCCTTCTTATAGGCTTTAATTCAAATAAATTATTATCATAAATAACTTAATAATATATGTTCAAACAAGAAAATCATAGAAGAATTAGGTACATATAACCTTAAAAGGGAGCATAGTGTTGTCTTGAAAAAAAAGATACCCCTAAAATCTAAGACTTAGGGAGATTTGTAATTACATTCACCTTTAGTGGTAGAGTTTTCCATTTCAAATATATTTTTCATCTTAGAGAGAGAATTAATTTTATTCATTTATCCCTATTATAACACTTTAGATTAAGTGTTCCCCAACCCATTACTATTATGTTAAAACTTGCAGATTGATCCATTACTCTCCCACATGGTAGGGTAGATTAATTTTTAGTGGGAGCAGGAAAGCTATTTTTTCCTACAAAAATTATAGTTTAATATATGGAATGTGACCAGGATATACCTATCATTCTGGATAATCCCTTTCTTTATGTAGGAGGGGTTTTCATTGATGTGTCGAAGGGAAAGTTAAATTTTAACCTCAGTGAATAGAATGAGGAATTCAAGGTTAAAAAAAATAAACAACCCACCCAAGACCACATTTCTCTAGAATATGAGCTTATTGAAGTATTAGAGTCTATTGATGATGAGAAATAAAAGTTTTTTTTTCAGATTCTTGAGGAAGTCAATGGAACACGTGAGTCACCAACAAAGACCTTCATGGGGATTGGTTAAACCAAGGATAAGGAACCTCTAGAAAAATTTGAAGGGGAATTCCTGGATCACATAGATGAGTTTGATATAGAAAATATTTTTACTCCAATAACAGAATCTACATCTGAAGAATACTTGTTTGATAACAATAATAATTAAGAAGAATCTTTTTTCACTGAATTATTTAGGAGGAAACATGAGGACCTTAGATCTCATAGAACTAAGTTTCTCCACTTGATCTAAGAACAACCAAATATGGAGCTCAAAACATTGTCATCTCATTTGAATTTTTCATTTATAGGATAATTATCAATTGAACCAGTCATTATTTCATCCATGTTGGAGGAATTCCAAAAGAATAACCATCTTATTATATTAAATAAGTTTAATTATATTATCAGTTGCAGATATTAATTGAATAATATCATCATTATGCATGCATAAATTTTCTAGGGAACATGAGTTTAAACCAAGGGTGGAATCTTGGATAAGGATTAACCCAAATATAAATTAATTAGTCAAATATGAAGTGATTAAGTTTCTTGATGCTGTAATGAAATTTTCTATTTGATACATCCTATGGGTAAGTCCTGTCTTGGTGGTCCCTAAGAAGAGTGGAGTAAATGTGATAACCAATGATAGGAATGAGAAAATTCAAACTTGAACTATGAAAAAATGGAGGGTAAATATAGACTATAGAAATTATTACTCTGGAACCAAAAAAATATCAATTTCCAATGCCATTTCTAGATCGTATACTTGAATGGTTGGATAGAAATAAATTTTTCTTCTTTTTGGATGGTTTTTAGGGTTACAATCAGAATCCTATCACCTAAGAAGACAATGAGAAAACTATGTTCACCTATCCCATTGGGAAATTTTCCTACAAATGGATGGCCTTTGGTTTTTTAAATTCTCATGACATCTTTCAATGGTGTATGATCTCCATTTTTCTGATATGATTGGGAGATTTTTTGAAGTACTCATTGATAAATTTTCCATAGTAGGTTTTGATTTACATAGCTATTTAAAAAATATGGAAATATATATTCAAATGTTAAAAGATACAAACCTTGTCTTTAATTAGAAAAAATTTCATTTCATGGTTAATAATGGAATTGTTCCAAGACACAAGGTTTCTAAGAATCGATTAGTGGTAGATAATGCTAAAATCTAGGTAATCCAAAAGCTACCACCACTTGAAAATATCAAGGGTATCATTATCTTTTTAGGAAATTTTATATTTTACAAAACATTTATCATGGTTTTAAAAAATAACTAATCCATCATGTTCTATTCTTGTTAAGGACACACCATATGTGTTTGATGATAAATGTATGGAATCCATTAATTTTATTAAGTAAAATATCATTTCCTCACCCATTGTCACTTCTCTTGGATGGAAAATTTCTTTTGAGATTATGTGTAATGCCAGTGATAGTACATTAGGAGTTGTTTTGTGTTAAATAAATAATAATAAGTTTTATTCTGTATACAATTCAAGTAGAATTCTTGAAGTGGCTCAACGGAGTTACACAATAATAGATAAGGACCTTTTTGCGGTGGATTTTTCTTTAGAAAAGTTGAGGTAGTATTTCTTTGGATCTAAATTATTAGTCATTACGAATCATTCATCTCTTAAATACCTATTTTACAATAAATAGAATAAACCAATACTTATTATATTGGTTCTGTTATTAAAAAAATTTGACTTGGTCATAAAGGATAAGTATAAGTCTTAGAGGTTTGTGGATGATCATCTATATAGGATTATCAATTATCAAAATGAAGACCCAAGGGAGATTAACTCTTTTGTTTTCAAATGAAAAGCTTCTTATTCTATTTTCAATGAAAGGACCATGGGTTTCTTCTATGTTAACTTTCTTATAGTTGTAATTATGACTAAAGAATTTTTATCACATCCAATGTAAGAAGTTCATATCTTGGTTTATGTATGTTTTATTGGATGATCCTTTATTATTCAAGAGATGTTATTATGGTATTTTGAGCAGGTGTGTGGTTGAGGAGAAAATGCACCCCATTCTTGAGAGTTGTTGTTCATCACCATTGGTTGGACACAATGGAGGGGAATGAATTTCTCAATGATTTTTATAGACTGGGTTCTACTAGACAACACTATTCAAGGATTCTAGGAGTTTTATCATTATCTTTGACAAGTTCCAAAGGCTAGGTAATGTAGGAATAAGGTAGAAACTTCCATAAAATAGAATACTAGAGGTTATTGTTTTCAATGTTTGAGGAATACAATTAATGGGACCTTTTTGATTCCTCACATGGAAATGAAAACATTTTGGTTTCATTTAACTATGTATCATAGTGGGTTTAGGTGGTGGCATTTCCAAATAATGAAGCTAGTAGTGTGATTAAATTTTTCAAAAAGAACATTTTAACAATGTTTAGTGAAAAAAAGATTTCATTACTAAAAATGGGTCTCACTTTGAAAACTTGAAGTTCAAATTATTGATGGGAAAAAATATGGGAGTTCCCATAGATCTCGTATAAACTACCACCCATAATCTAGTGGGTAGACTGAGTTATCTAATAGAGAGCTCAAAAATATTTTGGAATAGACAGTTTTCGGGTCACGAATAGATCAGTTTTTGAAGTTGGGTGAAGCTCTGTGGGATTACAAATTACAAGACCCCTATAGGTATTTATCCTTATATACTACTTTTTGGAATGTCTTTGAATTTTCCTAAAGAGCTACAACACAAGTCCTTTTGTGAGTTAATGGATTTGAATTTTGATTTTAAGTTAGCTAAATATATAATATTTCTAGAATTAAGTGAGTTGGGTGAATAAGGGAGAGAATCTTATGAATTGGATACTAGAAGCCTCCATTGGTGTAAGAACATGAAATCACATGATAGAAGACCCATGAGCCATATGGTCTCTATGAAAACAACAATTGGTAGAAGGCATTGTGACAAGGACCAGGAAAATTGGTTAGTGCAACAATGTTAAGGGAAACATTGATGTGGTTTCCCTTGTGAATGAACAAAATCCACTTATACATTTTATATAATTTATAAAGTGATTATAAAAATAGGTTTATTTTAGAAAAAATGAAACTGATTATAGGATGAATTCTCTTGAAAAGATAGGATTGAAAACATCAAACGACACCAAGATGTAACTTGTTTCAGATCAGTGTGATCATACGCGCATGGTGAGAACACCACCCTATGAAAAATTTATTACTAAATGGATACAAGCAAAGAAATACATACTCGAATGGAAAGAATATTCCCAGAGAAACAATATGAGGAAGCTATCCTTATTTGACTAGATGATGGGGATGAAACTTATCATGTAGAGTCAATATCGGCTACTCCAAGATAGATTCATGGACACTCCCAAAAAGGATAAAATTCTATGTAAGACTGCATCGAAAATAAATTTATTATAGATCCAAGATTCAAATATGAAAATAGGTTATGATAAATATATTTCAAAATCCGAAACTCCTTCTAGAATGCAGTCATCCTAGACCCAAGGTCAAGCCATTCTTCCACCTAATCTCCACTAAAATAGAATACTGGTTGAAGGGATTAACACATGAAAGATATAGGGGGTTGGGAAAAATCAGTTTCCCCTATTCTTAAATGATATTCTCCCTGCGAGGAAAAATGATCTCTCTCCCAAAGCCCTTGAAAAAAGAAACAGACAAAATCTAAATGAGGAAAATGAGGAATGATGTTGAAATAAGAAACTAAACACATTAATGTAATGTCTGGGAAGTTTCAAGTCCCACAATCACAATTCTTGGGATGAAGGTCACATGGATGGCCCGTATCCCAAGTAAATTTCACCTAACAGAAGGCGGAACAGTTGGGAAAATAGGTGGAAGTACAAAAGTGGCCAGTGGATATGCAATGAAGATCTGAGCCAAGTAAAACAAACACAACTAGGAGGAAACTAGATAATTATATCAATGGGATCAATGGTCTAGAATGAAATCACTAATAATAAGGAAAACCAATTGCTGGTGACCAAATAATCCATAGATTAAAAACAAAACAAAATGTTTGAAAAAAATACATGTAAATGGTATACATGAAATGCATTCATAGCACATAAAATTTGAGTTTCAATATAACAGGGTAATTGGAAAGTTAAAAAACACGAAATAATTATGGGAAAACTATAACGTCCCCCAATCTGGAACCCTCTCATGTTGCTAAATCATGAAAGGTAAAGGATAAACCAAAAGAAAAAAATAATAACATTAATATAAATAATACAATAATAATAAAATGATAATGTAATTGAACCAGAAGGCTATGTTTTTCCTTAGATTGTAAAGGTGTAAATGGCCTATACTTAGATGTAGAACGATCTATGGAATTGAAGACCAGATAGTGAAAATCACCAAGCTTGTGGAGTAGAGCGTTGATGGAGTGGACTAGGGGCCTTTGTGTTCCCCTAACCACTATACATGGTGTGTCCCTACTATTTAAATTTCTGCTGCATTAATCCATATGATTAAAGCAAAATGGAAGAACATGATTTCACTAAGAATTTTTAAAAGACAAAATTCACCCCCTGTTGTGTATATTTGGTATAAACCAATCCAACATGCCCTACCATGATTCATTAGTCCAACATGATGCAACGGTTTATAGAAGGGGGACGATGCAACTTTCAGACTGGGATCATGGTGCAATGTTTAATTGAAGGGGGTGGTGTGATGTATGATTGGTAACAGGGCATGATGAAGATTGCTCAATCAAGGTCTTTGGGCCATATATAGGCTTTGTGCCATTGGTTCTTTGGGTAATATAAGGGATACGTCTCAAACCAATTAAAAGTGGGTTTTTTCTGAATAAAAAGGGATCTCGACCCCAAACCATTAAAAAAATAATGCAACTGATATTAATTAATAAAAATTATTAATAAAAAATTATTATTAATTATTGATAATGAATTAATAATAATAATAACGGTTCAGGTACCAAGCGTGCTCGGTCCTACAAATTATTAATCAAAAGTAAAGTGAAAATGACACAAAATTTTGCAATGTAGATGTTTTTGGAACAAAAAGCACCTCCAAACATGTAAAAAAATTGGTAAAAACACCACCACCCAAGGAATCCCCTTTTATAAACATTGATGTCCTTGTGCTTTGTGGCCCTTAAAGACCACTATTTTTTATAGTTAAAGGCCCTATTCTTTCCTTGAGGGACTATATTTTACCTTGTTGAATGCCCATTTTTGAATTCCCATTTGCGTTGTCGTTCATTATGCCTGAGAATATCTACCAACCAAAGTAGTTTTTGGCGTGTCGATCATCCTTCCTGAGGTCACCGACAACTCCCGTTTTTTCTGGTCATCACCTTCCCTCCCCTTGAGTGGTCCTTCCACCTGAGGTCTCCAACAACTCATATTTACTTTGGTCTTTTCCTTCTCACCACTCGAGTCCAGATCATCAATGACCCACCATATGTGGTTGGTGTATACTCTGACAGGTGCCTCCCAAAGTAATTGTAACTACTGCACCTGAGGTTGATAGCTGTTGTCGCTTGCAAGACAAATCCCCAGTGGCCAGCAGTCATCGTTGGCTTCCTGATCTAACTTCAACATGATCAACTGACCGACCCCACCTCCAAGACACTTGACATCATCATGCCTTCAATGTCATCACCTACGCATCTCGAGGTCATTGACGATGACACACCTTAAGTCCTTGGTTCTAATGTGGTCGTCACTGAATTCTTTTCATTCATAGTTTAAGGGGTCCCATGCCCTTAGAGGATTCATACCCAGTCCATAACATCTTTGTCTCCCCATAACATCATTGTTTCTGGAGACAAAAAGTCAGCAGCTAGTCATCCTTGTCATCAGTGGCCATTTTCTGATTGAGCTCTTATAATGCTAGATATGACAACATTTTAGGGTAGTGGATACAAAAAAACAAACAATTTCCCCATCACCTATAAGTACTTGGAGATACTCGAATCTGAGACTTCTCACGAGACCCCTTAGAAGCCTAACCACTAAGCTACGCTCATGGGGAAATTCCTAAATCCATCTTAGAATGTCAGATATTTGAAAAAGAGGTTAAAACCCCATATGGTAAGGTAGGAAGCACATACCCCAAATCTAAAAGAAAGATGGCCCTCACAAAAACTTCTAGGTTAGGTCGGGTATTCTAGGGTTAGGATTTAAATGATGGTAACCTTCAAACAAGATACCATCAAAATTGGCCTCAAGATTCGTACTCTTGAATATTGAAAACATCTCATAGTGTCTCATGATCCCATGTTCAAATCATAAATATAGAAAGAAGGTAATGTCAAAATTCAACCTTAGGACTCGTGCAACAAAATGCAACAAATAACTCATTGTCCAAATATCTCATTGCAAACATCTCATAGATTCCGATGATCTCGTGTTCAAATATTTAGTTTGGGAAGAAGTTACCATTAAATTCGGCCTCATGAGTCGCTCTAATGTGTTTTAAATTATTAGATTTCATAAATTATTAATAATATTAATTTATTTAATAAAAATCAATATATTATTAGAAATAATTAATAATCTAATAGATATTATAGGAAACAAATATTTTAATTTTTAAAAGTATTATTCTAATTAATAACACATAGTAATAATTATTAATGTCCATGTAATTAAAAATACAATTATTTATTAGTAGTTATCATTAATAATGTAATTAAATAATTAATAATAATAATATATCTTTCATAATAATAATAATAACAATTATTATTATTAATGATAATTAATGATAATTAATGGTGTAATCAATAATAATAAATATAAACATTTTAATTAACAATAATTATGGAAAATAAGGTAATTAACAACAAGCTAAAAAAATTAGTAATCAATAATTTTTTTAATGTACTAATTAAAAATTAATAAAGTTATTAATAATAATTTTATATATTTAGAAGAGATTGAAAACAAAGGAAAACCCACACAAAACCAACCCTTGGGATTTCTAAAGGATCTTTTTAACCTCTCCCCCTAAAGGCTTGGACTTTTCCCCCTAAGTCCCATTTGTTATTATTTTCTGATAAACAAGACATTTTCAACAATCTAACTAGTGATAGATTGGGTTTCATCACAATCAATAACTTCATTTTTATTTATATGTATTTTATTTCAATCTAAGAAGAATTGAGGTTACTTTAATTCTTATCCTCACGAGGCCTAAAGGGCCCTTTATTTTCATTTTTTATGGAACACCATCTTGGGCCTTCAACTCGACCTAAAGGATTTTAACATTCAAGCATATTTCTATTCCCCTTCAACTAATCCCCCACAGTCAACTTGGGTGATGAGGGTGGGTTGAGGTTTGGGGCATGGTCACATGGTCGATTCCTTGAGCTAGAGAGTTTATTTATAATTTTGTGTAGCATGCATGAGCTACCACTGACAGTTGTACATGTATATATATATATATACCCTTTCCACAACATGAGTCACCTATCATCCACATCATGTGCACTCATCTATGACCTTCTTATGTTTGCGTGTAACATAGTCTTCATTTTAGATTATATTTCATATTATTTGTTCATGTTTTAATTCTCATTTAGAATGGTATTTTAAATTTAATTATTCAATAATTTAAAGAATCACAATTCAAATACATATTGTTTTTAGTGAAAATAAATTTTTAAAGATAAATTTTCTATATTGAAATAATAGTGTTTTGTATTATTTAATTTTTTGGGTTTATTATTTTTCTGTTTTTTAATTTTTAGTTATATTATTTTTATTTTGTATATATGTCAAATTTTATAGTTATAGTATTAATAGTTTATAATTTATTTAATTTAGAATATGTTATAATTTTGAGTGAACAAATGACTTTGGAAGATAATGAAATATAACTTATAGATAACATACAAAATTAAATATTATGATATGATTGTATACATGTGTGTGTGCACATATATTAGAATATAATATATTAAAAATGATAAATAATTAAAAAATGTAGAATAATAGCATATGAGGCTAACAAAAAACATGTTCTTTTAAGGATAAAATATGGTAAAATTATAGAAAACATTTCAGGATTAAAAATATATTATTATTATATCAAAACAAACTTGGGTTCTAATAACCATTGTTAAAAAAATCCAAGAAAAGAACATGGAGGATGGAATGAGATTTTTTTTTACTACCCTCATTCCAAAATCCATAAAACCGCAGACATTCATAAAAAACAAACCCATTACATGCTGCATAGTCCTAAACTCACCAAATATTCAACTTGATAATGAAGACTCATATTGTGATATGCTAACCGACCACCTCGACCACATGGATGTAATCCCCATATCTATGTTTTTGTTGGTTTCTGTGGGGCCACTCCCAAATTTGGGAGTTATCAATTTGAGGTTTTTGTCGACAATAACTGGTGAAAATTTTTCCTTAGTGGGCATCCGACCATGGATGAGTAATAGGTGGCAAAGGAAATTACAAGGGAAAATGAACTACCATAACCACCAAGAAAACCTGATTTTTTCATCTATAAAATGGTATGTAATCCCATGTTTTGAAGATGTTGTAATCGTGTGTGTATTTGTGTGATCCTCCGATGAGTTTGAGCAGGAGAGAATAAAATCGACGAACTGTTTCACCCATGGACATAGATACTTTGAGAGAACCACGTTAAATCCTCATGTGAATCCATTTTTTCCGTATTTGGGTGATTTATGGTGTCACACAGCTTTGTTGCACCCTTACAAGTGGTATCAAAGGGAATGTGCCTCGTGGTGTTGCAGAATGTTGTCAGTCATACCTTGGTGTTGGGAGCGGAGTCCTGGGGTGTTATACGGAGGTGACACGATAGGGAAGGTCATGCTCTAGAGATGTCAGAGACAGAGACACCACTATGAAGGGTGGGTTTTGTGGAGGTGGTTTTCGACCCAGAGAAAGAGGGTGGAACACGGTGGTTTGCAACCTAGAGAGTGGGTGGACCATTGATGCCAATGACAAGGAAGGATCATCCCCTTGACCATGCTTGGTAGCTGGTTAGTTGGAAGTAGACCATTTTTCAGACATACAGAAGGCCACGATCTTGCATGCACGAGGGCATGCATGGAAGGTGGTGGAAGAATGTCACGACCCAATCATGGGGGTCTTGTCCCACATAAAAAAAACATCAAAGATGCGGTTCATCTGGTTTGTTCATATCAAAGAGATGAGTGTTGTCCCCACATTGTGGAGAATGGTACGTGTCAGTCTTGAAACCACTTGTTGGGAGTTGGGGACACTCTATTGATGAGTCCATAGTAGAAAAAAACCAGTGAACCTCATTTCAAATAAAGAGCAGGATGGTTGAACCCCGCCTACCTTGGAGGGGGATGGGGTGACGCACGGGCGAAACACTATGCTAAGATGCTCATCCTGTGACAAGTGGTATCAAAGGGAGCCGAAGAGAGCAGAGTCAAAATAGTGAACCAACAGTGAGTTTTTTGGTGACCGGAAAATTGAAAGTGGTCAGAATTTTTTTCCAAGGATAGCTATGTTAATAGGATGACAAGACTATTCCAACGATGCAAGCGGCGCGGAAAATGGGGTTGAAACAAAGGAGATAATGTTGGTAAAAATTTGGTCAAAATCATGGGTGAATAATAACCTCGTGTTGGAGAAGACGTTAATGTTCACACTGCTGGCGAAAATCCCGGAGATATTCTGAAAACTGCTTTAGTGTGCCACGTTAGTGTGATGTCATCTCCACGTTAGCATGGGATCTAGACCATTAAATTTGTTTTGGTGATATCCCGGCCAATCGGTGTCCGATTTCGATGATCCAAGAGTCGATTCACACTATTTCAATCGTTCTGAACACATCTATGTGGTTATATTTTCTAAATTAACACTCCATCAAGTGGTGTTGTTGGGTGTCCATGTCAACATCGACGATGGCCAGTAGCGGAGCACTACCAAAATTCGATATTGAGATGTTCGATGGTCGAAACAATTTTCGTTAATGGAAAAGCACTGTGAAAGATATTTTGTTGCAATAAGACATGATTAGACCATTGATTAGAGAAAATACCACGACAACCAGTATATATGATTGGGAAGAGCTCAAGATGCAGGTCACCATCACAATTTGACTATGTTTAGATAATGAGGTGAAATACTTGGTGCTGGAAGAGACCTCACCAAAAGAGATCTGGAAGAAGTTGGTTAAATGGTATATGGCAAAGTCGCTCACCAAAAAATTATTACTGAAGATGAAATTTTACTAGTTACAGATAGATGAGGGAACAAATTTGTTGGATCACACCAAAGAATTCAACAAGATCCTGACACAGTTATTGGGGCTCGATGTGAAGGTTGGAGAGGAAGACAAATCAATTTTTCTTTTTTCATCTCTACAAAGTTCATTTGATGGACTGGTGACCTCATTGCTCATGGGGAAGGAAAAATTGAAATTTTATGAGGTAATGGTGTTTCTCTAAGATTCAGAGGCATTCTGAAAACTTGTGACGCATTCAGGCGAGAAAATCATGGTGATGCGAGATGATCAATGTGGGAGGAGCCAACCTCGGAAGTCAGGAGGTAAAGAATGGTGGCCAAAATTGAGAGGATGAGATCCTAATGGAATCACATGTTTCTGTTGCAAGAAAAATGGTCATTATAAAAGTGACTATGGAAAGCGCAAATGGTACGTTGTTGGGAAAGAGAAAGTTGAAGAGAAGGATGCAAATATCATAGAATTATCGGCAGGTGATGAAGCCTGTGTGAAAATGGGAAGCTTGCACTCAGATAGGAAAATTGAATGAGGAGAAGTGTAGTGTCATTACTTCAAAATATACAAGTACATGAAGCGGGAATGTTGATTTCTAAAAAGGAAGAATTATCGGTCTGAAAACCCAAAAGAAGATAGAAGAGTTTTGGATTTGGGGAGCTCAATACACATATATATGATGAGAGGTGCATTTCATACTTTATAATAGGTGCAAGGTTCCATGATACATGGTGAAGGGTACACATGAAATTTTAGAGAAGTCGGGATGGTCAAATTGAAGACACCCAATGGAGAAGTTCGTAAACTGACTGATGTGAAATTCATTCTGAGGATGAGGCAGAACCTGGTATCATTAAGTAGGCTTGAAGCGAGATGATACAAGATTTACATAGTGGGTGGAGTGTTGGAAGTCTCACGTGGGGATGCATGGATGATTATAGGGAAATATTCTTAAGGGTTGTATAATTTTATGGGGAGTGCAATCAACTTGAGATCGATTGAAGATAATGGAACTGCCATGTCATCTGACGTGAAGAAGCATGTCCGATTTGCGGATGCAGTTTTCCACATCTGCAATGACACTATAGGTGAATCTTCTAACCCAAATTGGTTGTGAGGGGGATATTTGTGGGGGCCACTCTCAAATTTTAGAGTTATCAAAGGGAGGTTTTTGTTGGAAACAAATTGTGCAGATTTCTCCTTGGTGGGAAGCCAACCATGGACAAGTAGTGGACAACAAATAAAATTACAAGGGTAGATGAACTACCCCAACCACCAGAGAAAACTATTTTTTTCATCTATAAAATGAGATGTAATCCCATGTTTTGATGATGTTGTAATCATGTATGTATTTTTGTGATCCTCTGGTGAGTTTGAGATGGAGAGAATAAAAGCAATGACCTATTTCACCAATGGACGTAGGTCATCTGACTGAACCATTTCAAATCCTCACGTGATTTCGTTTTCTCCGTATTTGTGTGACTTGTAGTGCCACAAACCTCCATTTCACCCTTTTAGCTTCGTAGAAATATTTTGATAATCTTCATAAGTTTTGGGACCACTGAATCTGAGGGATCTAATATACTAGTAGAAATTCCTGCATTAATATTGCCAATAATATCATGGGAATGCCTACTATATAGAACCAAATCATTTACAAAAATTCCATCATTGAGATCCACAACATCTGTCCATATAGCATTAGGTTGTTTAAGCTCCTGAATAGATAAAGACACATCATGACTAGGCGTTACCACCTCTTCCCGTGGCCTGAGTTTCCTTCATATAACCATCTGGAAACCTCTTCATCCACCCAAACCCTTTTGGTACTTTTCAATAATAGACATAAAATCTGGTATCCTCGTAATCATATTATTAACTAGATGAGTTCACGATTGTTGATAGCCCTGATTTGATTTAGACTAGTCGAAACTAGATTCCAAATTCAGTTCAGACCGAATTCCAATTTTAACTTTCACTTCACATTACTGAGTCCACAATGCATATTGCACCAGCACACCTAAATCCTGTTGAACCAACCTTCCAATAAATTGATGAGTCTTATCTTGTATACCTATCCACGATCATAAAAAAACCTTACAAGATGCATGATCCATTTCAGATTAAGGAAAAATTTGTGTCATATTCTGGGTATCTAAATCTTGCTATGAAATTGTCCACCATACACCTGTTACCATCTCTCTATCATATAAATCTATAACAGTTTCTAGACAACCCTCTGCCTGTACATAGTTCAACTCAGATTTTCTAGCTTAGTCCTTCTCAGACCCAAGAGCGCACACATTCCCTTGCTGAGTACTATAGTTTCTAGGTTTTGGAAAATGAATGTGTTAGGTACTTGGGGTAGGACTGATGCATGTGGTATGGAGGTGAGTTAGGAGCCACATGGTGGGGTGGAGTTGTTATAAATAAGAGAGGAGTGATATTTGGGGGGGGGGATATATGATCCTATTAATAGAGGAGTTTTTATATACGGTCAACTCCTCTGTTAATAGAATCGTATCTCCCCTCCCCCAACTCTCACTCCCCACCTATTTATAAAAACTCCACCTCACCATGTGAATCCTAACTCCCTTAACAAATCCTTGGAAATAAAATATTACCCCTAGAAATCCCATACAACTTGTGTCAGTCTTACCCAATGTACCTAACAAAATGCCATTAAACTGTGTGCCAGGTTGTCCATATAGCTTCCATAGATTGTAAATTACCACTCCCAATAGGTTGACCCTTTATGTCAACCATGATTCTCATAAAAACCTCAAGCTTCTACATTTTCTACCAATTCATAAGGTCATGCCTTTTATTGACGAAACTAGATCATGTTGGATTTCCGTTACAAGTATCCTACAAGATCCCAAGGGATCAACATTCCAAGAAGAATTAAGGTACCCTCTCAAACCCAATACACTATTCTAACTCATCCTCAGGGGTAGAAAATATCACCCTATCATCACTATACAATTTAGATAGAATTTAACCAATATAAGATCAAAATTCCAAAAGAAAGATTCCGTAGTCCCATAATCTATCTTGATTGGGAATCCCATCCATGACGAAATGTCAGAAAGAATATGAAGATGCCATAATACCCAATATAGGCCAATTATCATGATCTAGATCTAAGCTCATGAGTTGAAAAAAGAAAAAGAATCGAACTGATGGTCCCATTCCTAAATACACAATGTTCCTGGTTTGAGGGAAATTGATCCAGATCCTAATGCACTCTATTTCAACTCATCATATGGGAAGAGAGTATGATATTCATATTGGAATAAATTTCCAATTAGAAGAATCCTATATAGGAGAACGAATCAGAATTAAATCCCTAATTTTACAAGGCTCACCTATTATCAGAAAAAACACCCGAGCAATGAGAGAATGTTTTCACAACTTAAATCATTCATGGATTGCATCTTGGTTAGAAAAAATGTGAGAAATATTTCTCATCCTGATGATTTTATTTGGGATGAAATATTTTGATGACCCAAACCCCCTTCACTAGAAATAAACCTGACCTAGAAACCATCACCATTTGATGAAGCAATCTTGACCTTCTGTAAAGCATCGTCCGATGAAGCCGAAACATGAACAGTCCCTCTAGAAAAAAATCTTTCTCCAAATCATTTGGGAATGTAAGTATCTAATATTTTATTATATAATTAATTAAAATAAATATTATGATTAATAACTGGTTCTACTCATAACAAAAAACAAAAAACTATACCATACTAATTAAAATAAAATGTTACTCTTATAATATAGTCATTAAATTAATGTTTATAAAAGGAAGTAACTATATTATGAAATCTATGTATAAAAGGAAATAAATGAAATTGAGTAACATAATTATCTCTTATGAAACATATTTATCCAAACATGGAATGGAGGTAACTTAACTAATGTTTTCTCTAGACGAAGCTAAATCAAAACTCAAAAAATTATGATACGAATGATATTTCATGTGAGAGAAATTCAATCACATGGAAATAGCTATGAGATCAATACTAGTATAATTACCACCCTTGACTTCTATAAGAGAATATCTTACGCTTAAATCTTACATAGATATATTGATGGGTCTGGTAACTAGAAATTAGGATGACATAATCAGGTGTTTATTAATGTAAAAATCTATTCATCACATATATTTTAGCCATTTCCTATTTTGAATTTTAAAGAAACAAAGAAAGTTTATTTTTCTATAAAATTTGTATTTCTTTACATTTTTAATTTTAAAAATAAATTTATAAATTATAAATTCACATTTATATGAAAATAATTTCAATTTTGGAATTTGAATTTAAAAATTATCTTAATATAAATTTTTGGAATTTTTCTAAAATAATTTATTTTTATGTAAATAGTAAAAAAACAGTTTTTAAAAAATGAATAAATTTTATAATATATTCAAAATTCGATCAAGACATATAAGTTTATGAAAATATTTTAATTGATTAAATAATCATATAAGGAGAGAGACTTTGTATCTTAAAATACAAGAAATACCTAGAAGTTTATAAAAACTTTTAATTGATTAAATAATTCTTTAAGGAGTGAAACTACGTATTTTAAAATGTTATTTTAAACTTAGAAAAACTATGTTCCACATCTTAGAACATACCTATCATTTAATTGGAATCTAAAAACTATTTTCGGTCTTTTCTATTAATTAAACATTTTAAGGGTAACATTCAGTTATAGATTTATTTGGATGACACATAAATATTATTAGTTCTATAATAATCTAATTTATAACATGAAAAATCAAACAAAAATAAAATATTCCCCAACACATAAATTTTAATCTTAAAACACTTTTTCTTGAAAAAGGGGTTTTATGCATTACATGTTCTAATGTTAAAATTAATTTTTCATACAAAAATAAATATTATCTGATAAAATGAATTTAATATTAGGAATTATAGGGTTAAAATTATGTCATAATGACCATGTTTTATTCATTTAATTAAAATTACTTATGTAAAAACTAGTTACTAAAGTAAAATTAAAATAAAAAAAGTAATAAATCTAATGTAACTGAGATTGAAACAAGTTTCTAATTGATAATTAGAGGGATTATAGACCTTATCTCTACTCTTTCTCATTTATTTTCCATTTTTGGAGCCACATGACATGTTTAACATGTGCACTTTTATATGAAGTGGTTATATTCACAAATAATCCTTTCTCAGCACTTATAAAAGGTCCCTCTAACAACCCCTTCAATACAACTCAAAAATTAGATTTTATCTTGAAACCATGGAACTATTATTTCCCCTAGAATTATATTTCACCTTATTATGCCTCAGGTCATAAGATACTCTCCAAATTCTTCCATTTCCAATAACTACTTCAAGAGAAAGTTCAAAATCTCAAAGTATGTGCTTCTCACTATCTAAATTTTTCCTTCTCTTAATATTTTCCATTTTAAAAAATATTACCCATTCTGAAATGATGTTATTATTATTACCTATGTAATTATTTTTTTATGTTTATGGGATATAAATTACCTACCCTTTTCCCTCTTCACTTAAGAAAAGTGAAAACCACCATGGTGCATATGTGCGGACTACGTCTCCACAACACAACATGTTTCAATTTTCTTCAAAGCCTTACATGGTTGGTTGTAAAAGTATATTTAATATATAATTATTATATTTATGAAATAATTTAGGATTTTAAATAGTAAACAATATTACCACTATCTCTCGTTCTATGAGAAATGAAATTATCATCCATGCATACATGGGGACCACCAACCCAGTGGAATGGTCTATATTGTATTGTATTACAACCATTAATAGTTGGTTCTAAGATTGAGTTTACAGAATAAATATTGTTTTTATTAAATTACTAAGGCTTTTATGAGTCTAATTGGACAACATTTTAACAATATAAGAAATAAACAACAATTGTAAATTCAACTGTCTAAAAGAGCGTACTAAAAGAGAAAATAACTCCTTCGTACTATGTAATTAAACTGTATAGGTTATATTATTCATCTAAATATTTCAATTTATAATAAATCAAACTAATAAACACTAAATAAGGTTACTATTCATTTGTTATAATGATATTACAATAAAATAATATCACAAGCATCCATTTATTTGTGGTATGTTCTGGTTTGGGTTAATTTAACCATATAATTGAACAATTCTTTGAATTTGAATCATAGATTACTATGGTAATTTAATTTATGGTAATATATGATATAAATAATTAAATATTGAGTTTTTTTGTCATTTAGTGGTAATATAAGAATCCTAGTCATTATTTATGAAAACTCCATTTGTATACTACAAATCCTTGAAACATTATCATCATTAGATTCAACATTAAAGATCATAATGAAAACTCCCATGGAAATAAAAATAATATTACAAATAAATATAAAGAATAAATTCTAGGACATTTTATAAGATGATAATTATGAAATTTTTGTGAATAACAATGAAACACTTACCTTTTATGAAACTAGTTCAACATGATCAAGATTACTCAGACCCGATATTGAAAATAGATTATAACTAACTAATATACCTGTTGAGAATGATTATGAATTAATTTTCTAATGGGTTGTGTATGTGAATAGTTTTCTGAAATTATTTATTAAGAGAGTTATTTTTTCTATATAGGCAGTTAGAGTGCATTCGATAATGTTGGAATACAAGGTAAGGGGATACATGTATCAAATTTACTTTCTTGAGACATATTTCATATTGTACACCATGGCATCTTTGATATGGTATTTTTTCTTCTTAATTACTTTAGTTTACTATATTAATTTAATTCATATAGTTTGATGATGTATACTATGTATTTTCTTTAAATGGCCTTCGATTCAAAAGATACCAATGTTGAAAAGGGTTTTGATTAAAATGTTGCTCGAACTTTAAGGGTTTCGATTTATAATATTAATTTCAAATAAAGATTGTTTATGAAAGAAAATCCATTTTGGTAATTTGTATTCATTATAAAAACCCTCATCATTTTCATTTTATATTCTTGGGGTTTTAAATGAATCCTCAAATTCTCATTTCCCCTTGACTCATATTTTACCCAAAGTGTTTCTTAGAACAAAAAAATGACTACGTCTCCTCTTCTCAGTTAGGAACCTCCCTCTTCCATATCTGTATTCATTATATGATTTTAAAAGTGTCCTTATCTATGCTTAAATAATTTATTAAGTTCATTTTCCACCTACTTTAACTTATTTTAAAATTTTAATGAAAGTTTTATTATTTTACGTATGCATCATTTTCATCAAAATGTGATAATATGATCTTTTTAACGTTTATGTGTAAGAACATCATTCCACCACATTGTCATACTATATGAATTTTTCTATTAATGTTTTCATAGTTTCAAATGAAATAAATTCTCTTTTAGTTTTATAAAATATTTATTTAAAAATTCTTTCAAGAGATAAATAATATTTCTTATTCCTATAGTGGTTTTACCTAAAACTTCTAAAAAGTGATTTTCATCTAATTCATTGTCCTTTGATACATCTTATGATAGATCAAGAATATTCCATAAATGATTCCATCCACCTTCTTTCTCCTGATTGATGATGAAATTTTATTTTATATCATGGAAATGATCCATCACTACCTTTACAATGACTATTCATTACATATTTAAAAACCTAATTTTTATTTAAATTCATTTCCTTCACAAAAAACCTACTTTTGATTCCTTTTATGGAATAGTGATAAAATAGATTTCATAAATCAATTGATTGGGGAAATTACTGACATAACCATATACACTTTATCTATACAATTAAAATAAAATATTCTTTTTTTGATTGAATGGTATTTACCTAGAATATTACTTGATGTCATTGGATGCCCATTTATTTTATATGGAATAATTATTAGATGACTATTGATGGATTTACGAACTCTACCTTATGTGAATCTATTCTAAAAAGGACACGAAACCCATTTTCTTTCCATGGGTTCTTTGTGATATAATGAATGAATTTAAGTGGCACTAATGTGTTTCAATGATGATGGGTGGGGTCCAATATCACCATCCAATGAATTGATTATTGTTTTATATCTCACTACTTAATGTAGTGTGAGACTTATTTGATATTCTCACAAATTAATGGTTGAGATTTTTTGGATATTCTCATGAACTAAAGGGTGTTCCTTCTTTCATATTCTCACAAACTCAAGGGTGATACTTAATAAATATTCTCCCAAATTGATGTGCGAGACTTCTTTGATATGCCCACAATATGATGATACAATATACTTAGGTTTATTTAATTATTTTATTCTTATTATAATGAATATGTTATGATCTCATGAATCATGCTTATTGACTCACATTTCAACACAATTTTGATTCATTTATTATGTAATTCCATGACTAATGCCATGTTTTATGATATGACTTTTTTGGGTATGATTTTCTTAAGTATATTGATTATACCCATACACTCATGTTTGAATCACTTAAGATAATTTTTTATCAATTATTATTACTATTATTGTAAATTTTATGTCACCCATTCAAATGTTTCCATTTCCCTAGGTTATGAATAAATTAATATGCAAGATACACCTATAAGTGTATCTTTTATAAGAAATTATAGAAGATATTGAAGACTTATTATGGACTAAATAGTGGAATTATGTATATTTTGTACATATAATATGTGTTTTACTAGTTAAATATTCCTCCAAACTCGCTAAAATTATAAACTAAAAGATTACTTGAAATGTAATTGTTACATTATTTGGGAAATACCCTGTAACTCGAGATGTGTATCAAAGATAATGTGTAACGTATGTTTTTTTAGCACTGATTAAAATAGAGAGGATTGGGGGTGACTTAGTTTGTATTAGAGGAGGTTTTAGATAACTTTAAAGGTTAGGATGTTATCAATTGAAGATACATTATGAGGTATAAAGGGCATCAAGGATTGATTGTGTAAGCTTGATCATAGAATCAAAGGAATAAATAGAACTTTAAGATGGTTAGAATGAATATTTTATAATTATTGGGAATTAGGATGAAAAAAACAGAGAAACCTAATAATAAGTATATGTATAGGGTAGTATTATGATTTTCAAGGTAGATATTATGCGGTTATCCTAGAAATAATATTTTTTTCCAAATAATACATGTGGATGTAGGCTTTAAAACATATATACCAAGGGGTAATAAACCTAAAAGGGATTGTTGTATATTAATTGAATTGACACCTAGTGCATGATAAAGAGGCCTAACTACACTCCTAGTTTGAGACTCTAAGGAGATATTCTATGGAAAATAAAATTCTCTTTACAAGTCATTATAAATAATTGATAACACTATGAAATTAGGTTAAGGTATATGGGAGAAGCAAATCAATAGGAAAGTAGATTAAATGGAGGGTGATTTATATTGAAATAAAATATAATGTAATAGTTTCAAATATTAACACATTATGAGGTTGAATATTGCATACCTTATAATAATTCCCTTATGTTTTTAGTTTTTCACCAATTATAATAAATTAATTTTTGGTTTTAATATTGGATGAAGGCTGAGGGAACCAAGTTAACAATGGATTTTATGGACAATGAAGATATTTTCCTAACTAGAAACCTAATAGGATAAGACCTGAAGTGTGAAATATTTTGACGATTCCAAAAAAATATCAAGAATTATTATTAACCACTTAAACATAGTTTAATTAAAAAACACACCAAATAATAGGAGGCTGGAGTCTCATGTTAGTTCAGGTGATGAATATAATGAAGAAAAAGAAGTTTTAATTTGTTATGTGTCAAGACTATAGGAGGAATCACCCATGGATTTTTATCAAAGGAACTGGAAGATATTTTATCTTTAGAGACCAAATAGGGAAACTAATTTTAAAATAAAGTGAAGACATCTAGAGACACGGTGAAAGGAAAAAGAGGTCACCATAAAGTACCATTAACAATCCACTATCTAAAATGTGGGAATATTTTACATTATACAAGTCAATTTCTTAATCCATGGAATGAAAAAGATGATATACTTTAACAACATTAAGGAAAAGGGAATGAATATATAGCCACAACTATGGAATTGAGTTTTGAATATTATGTGGTGTTAGGAACCAAGATCATACACCCAAACACTATGAACGTTGTATTTAATTATTCTTATTACCACACCTTTGTAGCAAGAATGATTAAAAATAACATTGAACCAACACTCCAATGACTCGATGTCGTGTTATTTATAAAAAAATAGTAGTATGACTATTTGATCTCAAGCATGTACCTATTCCCTCATAAATGCTATTATGCTCTTTATAAAATCATAATATTAGTTAGTTAAATTGGATGTGATATTAACCATGGATTTGAACTATTTAAATAGTGGTGAAGATAATCTAAAAAATATGAAAATTAAATAAAAAAATAAAATTGTGATAACCTATTAATACAATACTAACTCGAAACTCCCTATTAGAATTTACTCCCATTATATTGAGGTATTTAGCACAAAAGGTGAAGTAAAAAAACTCAACACTATTTGAAGTCCTGTTATGAGTGAAAAGATGAGTTCATTAGTCATAACAAGGATAACAAGAATAAAATCTCATTTGAAATTAAATCCATATTCATGTTTATTTTATGAACACACTTTACTATTTTATTAGTATGTGGTAATTAAAATTGTAAGGATGTAGTTTATTTTAGGGGGTAGAATGTAAAGACTAATGATTTTACTGTATAATTTTTATTAATAAAAATTATGATTGATAAATGGTTCTAAATAAATGAACCAAAAAACCATGATATATAAAATAAAATGTTACCATTATAATATAACTGTTAAATTAGTGGGAATAAAAGGAAGTAACCATATTATGAATTCTATAAAAAATGTAAAGAAATAGAATCACATAACATTATTATTCCTTATGAAATTAATATATCTAAAATTAGAATAGAGGTAGCTTTACTAGTGTTTTCTATAGGCTAAGCCTAAGAATAACTCAAATGATTATGGTATGTGTGAAATTTTATGCAAGAGAAATTAATGCTCGTAGAAATTACCTTGAGATCTTTGCTAATAGAATATCCACCCTCAACTTACACAAGAGTGTACCTTATTATTAGATCATACATTGATATCTTCAGGGGATATGTAGCTAGATATTAGGATGGTATAAAAACTTCTTTTTATTAATTTAATAAGTTATTTATCATATTTATTTTACACATTTCGCATTTTAACATTTAATGGAAATAATAAACTTTATTTTTTCTGTAATTCCCCAACCCCAATTACCCAGAGTTGGTTCATTATTAAATTACATTGGCATGATACAAAGAATCATGTCCTGAAAGACCGATCAGTTTACTATCCTTGGAAGTAATAGATATATACATAAGTTTAAAATTACATCATGAAATAAAAAACAATAACATTTTTCCCAATTGAACACTCTTATATCCCCTATCCCATCCCTACAAGTTAATCGTAATATACTTCTTCACATACTAGGAAAAATAAAACATAAGTGGTGATATCAGATGATCAATAAGGATAACAATATAGAAGGAACTACCATAAATAAGAATAAACATTTAAGGAAATGTATAAGACTAAAACACAAGCCTTTTAAACTTAAACTTCATAATAATATGAAAAGGATAAATCAAATAATTACATTTACTTGTTCACATGGATGTTTTTCTAGTCGAATAATCACATGTAATATCAATATCCAATTTCATAATGATAGAATGCATAATGCTGGACATCATATCCACATAGTCAAGGACTCATTCCAAGAATACAAATAATATTTTGTTAAGGCCTTGTTCCAATACACTAGTTTGTCGCATGAGATATACTGATGCATCGAGGAGGTATAGAGGGCTCCGCCCATCACTTACTAAGTCCAATGAATTCCTCATATGAAAAGGATGAAACATAACATAAACATTCATATTAAAACTAGCATATGAAATGTTAATACGTTAACCATAAACCATGAATGGTATAAAAATAACACATCCACAACCAAACATATCACCAAACCTTCAATACAATATGGATTATTATATAATAATAAATAAACTTCAAACAAGTGTACAATCCATCAAAGGATATTGACATAGATAAAATCAAAACTATTTGAGAGAAATATCTATTTATATTTTAAAATAATTTAAATGTAACATAATTATAATAGAAAAAATTATTTTGAAAATATTCTTATAATCTTGAAAGGTAAGATTAGAAGGTGTTATAATGTTGGAAAATAGCTGCACCCACTATATAAGTTAAAAAAACATTCTTACCTTAATTTGTCGAAAATGTCATAAAGTACCTTGTTTGGAAAACGAAGAAAAGATTACTTTAAGAAAAATTTATAAAAAATTCATAAAAAGGTATAAATGAATTTAACCGATAGTCTTTTAAATAGTAAAAATGATTTTTGAATTAAATTTTTATGAAAAATAGATGTGGAAGATAAAGAGGTCCCAGTAGATACTCGCATATAAACAACCTCAGATAATGAAGAGATTGTAGAATTAACCCTTACCTTATAATTTCCCTTGATCAAGGGTACATTAACATACTGTATAATATTTAAATCATTATTATGAAATTATACAAGAACCACATACATAAATATGATATCATATATGATCTTATAATATTTCATTGTTAATAATATTTCAGTAGTTCATTGTTTCGAGTGTTAACTAACTCATTTTACTTTATATGATTTGTTATTTAATACATGTTTGTTATAGACAGGATGTAATTTAATCATATCCAGAATGATATTATGTTCTTAAACATTTTATTAATCATAAAATTAAAATTATTATTGAATGGTTATGATGGGGAATAAATTTCATCGCGTTCGTGGAGACGGTAATCCGTACGTACGCACAAGCGACAATATCATTCTATTGATGAAAAAATTGTATGTAATTTGATAGTATGTCATATATAAAGAATCATTAAAATTTTATATTTATTATTTACATCATTTATACTCTTTATTATACCCATTAAAATAATGAAGTGTTTGAATAACAAACTACACCACGACGTGGAGACGGTATGCCGTACGTACGCACATATGGTGACTTTTCATTCATAGGATGGATAGAATAATGAATATGATTGTACCATATTAATAATAAAATCATAGTATGTATAAGGTACTTGAGTTATTATTCTGTTATGGAATCAACAAATAAAGAGTAAGTGGAAGAAAACAAGAACTTTGAAAGAGGTGATGGAATTATTACCTCTTCTTCGGGTGCTTCCTTTTGAGTTGATCAAAAGGGATCCTTAGGTTCTATTTTTGATCAATGTAAGACCTCTAGGTCGAAGTGAGGGTAGTTGGGAGGATATTTGAGTAGGGGTTGGCCAAGCTAAATTGCTTTGGCGGTGTGATTTTTAGTTAAGGGGAAGTACCCTTTTATAAGAGAGGTGAGGGTCACTTTAGGATAAAAATGAAATATTATTTTATTATACAACCATATTCGGTTTATAATGGCTCCCAAAGTATTTATTTAGAGGATAATGCAGGTATGGTTATAAAAACTCACAACCAATAGATTTTATACATGTTAAGGTTACCATATTAACCTTATTTTTTAGATTTAACTCTTAGTTGAATAGTTTAAATTTTACCGTGTATTCATGTATTATTATAATAAATGGTTAATAAACATACTATAAATAGCCAAGTGAATGAAAAGTGGTTCATTATTGATATATATAAAATTATCTTGGTCCTTTTTACAAAAGTTTTATTTTTAGGATTATTATATCAATTAATAATATAATATTTGTTTTAAAAAATCATTTATGTCAATTTTGACAATATTTGGTATTTTGTTTTTGTGAAAGTCATTAAAACATAATTACTTAATTTTTTTTTTAATATACCCTAACATATCATATTATCCTAGAAAATATCTTTAATTCATTATAAGTCTCAATTTACATTAATTTGGATATTTATAATATCAATTATTTTAATCTTTCTTTTATAAGGTAATTACTATATCATCATTGTGTCATAAATAAATTTTAATTATTTAATGTCTAAAAATTATAAATAAAATACCTTTATTTAGGAAATATTTTTACATTTCTAATGAATATTTATAGTCAAATTTATCTTATGAATAATTCTATATTAAAAATGTTTTAGTTATTAAACATTGAATTTAACACTTTTAACTCTTCTTTAAAAATAATAATAATAAATGTCCTAATATAATCCAGGGGGATCAAAAGAATCATATTTTATTAATAAGGTTTATTTTTGTCGAAATAAACTTATCCAATTGAATTAGGGCATGTGTTAGGGTAATTATAATATCATTTTCTACCTTTAATTACCCTATATACTTTTAACCATGGTAAATAAAAGTCAAAAGCTACCATTCACTAAAATTATTTTCATATTATTGAACATCATTTTATTTATTAATGTCAATGGTGTCTCTCATATTTTTTAAATTCAATTCATTGAAGTGGTAAAATTACATTTTAAGCAGATTTTCAAATGCGCCTAGAAGGTGGGTAAAATACGGTAAAAAGTTCAATAAAATTATATATATATATATATTATAAAATGACTCTAATGAATTAAATTAAACTTATATAGGTATTATGTATCTATTTTTACTTTATAATAAATTTAAATAAAGTAAAATTTATTTATATAAATGTCGGTTTTAAACAATTATGCAGTGTTTTTCACTATTCATAAAAAATTTAAAGTTTTCAGAAAAATACAAAAAATTTACCCTAAGCTAATTTTGATATTCCTAATCCAAAAATGAAGTCCATTTTGAAAAATAAAATTTATAAAATTTTAAAAAGTGGGTATTACTATTCATGACGTCTAGTTTGATAGGTCATGGTGTGATGGAACTCGAAGTTGCATACAACGCAAACTATTGCATTATTCAAAGAGAAACATGCTGTGGAAGTGTGGGGTGTTACATTCTTCCCTCCTTCAAATAATTTTTTCCTCAAAATTTCTAGAATACTATAGAATAAAAAGATTTGAGTGGTTCTTCATCATATGTTACTCGGGTTCCCACGTTGCATCTTCCATCTTATGGTTTCTCCATAAATCTTTTACCAGATGAGTCGTCCGGTTTCTCAACACTTGTTCTATGATTTCAAGAATCTTGACAAGCTCTTCACAATAAGACAGTTCGGGTACCAGTACTATTTCTTCATAGGTGAGTACATGGGTTGGGTCATGCATGTATTTTCTTTGCAGTGATACATGGAACACATCCTGAACATTGTAGAGACTTGGTGGCATTGAAAAATAATAAGCTAAAACTCCAATTCATTCTAGAATTTTGAAAGGCCTATTGTAACTGGGACATAATTTACTCTTCTTACCAAATCATATAACACATTTCCATAGAGATACCTTCAAGAAAACAAGATATCCTTCTTGAAATATCAAATCTTTCCTTTGGTTATCAGCAAAGCTATTTTACATACTTTGAGCTGCTTTGATGTGGGTTTGGATGACCTTCACCTTTTCTATTGTTTCCTTTACATGTTCTAGACCTACAAGTTTTATTTCACGAACATCATCCCAACAAGTTGGTGTGCACCATCTCATTCTATATAACGCTTCATATGGCACAATCTGAATACTTGAATGGATGCTATTGTTATAGAAAAATTCTACTCAAGGTAAATATTGATCCCACATACCTTGAAAGTTAAGTGGGAAAGAACCCAACATGTCTTCTAAGGTTTGAATAGTCCATTCTGACTTTCCATCAGTTTTTGGGTGGTAGGAAGTGCTCAAACGAAGTTCAGTATCCAAGGCCTTCTGAATACTTTTCCTGAATCGTGATGTAAAAATGGGATAACGATCAGAAACAATTGATAGGGTACTCCCTGAAGCCTTACAACATCATTTATATATAGTCTTGTTAAACATTCAAGTGGAAAATCTTCTCTTATAGCAAGAAAATGTGCTGATTTGGTATGACTATCAACAATGTCCCATATTGAATTATTCCTTCTAGGATTCTTTGGTAGCCCCATGAAAAATTCCATCATAATATCATCCCATTTCCACTAAGGTATGGGAAGAGGTTTCCTGACTCCTCTAGGATGTTGTCTTCTATCCTTACCCTATTGAAAAACTATACATATTGACACATGATCAGCAATCTCTCTTTTCATGTTGTCCCACCTAAAATGTTCCTTCAAATCTCTATACATCTTGGTGCTACTAGGGTGTATAGAGAAATTGGATCTATGAGCATCATCCAAGAATTCCCTTTTTTGATTAGTCATATTAGGAACAGAAAGTATCTTCCCAAATTTTAAAATTCCATCTTTATATATGAAGTTAATCAATCTCCCTTCATTAACAGCTTCAATTTTATTTTGAAATTCCTCATCATCAATCTGTGAACTTTTTATCCTTCATAGTAAAGATGGTTTGGCGACCATTTGAAAAAGTATTGATGTTTAACCTTCCACGATTATTCCAATATCCATATTTACTAGATCAATGAACATATGATCCCTTTAAACTCTCATCTTGTTCATAACTCCATGATAATTTATGCTCAACGAATCTGCAACCTTATTTTCCTTCCCTGGGTAGTAGTGTATAGTAAAATCACAATCTTTGAGTAGTTCAAGACATCGACTCTGCCTCATGTTGATTTCCTTATGTGATAAAATATACTTCAAACTCTTATGATCGGTATATATCTCAAATTTTTTTACTATAGAGATAGTGTCTCCATATCATCAGAGAAAAGATTACAGCTGCTAACTTAAGATCATGAGTAGGATAGTTTTGTTCATGAATTTTTAGCTGATGTGATGCATAAGCAATAACTCTATCATTCTATATAAGGACACAACCATGTACTTTTTTTGAAGCATCACTATAAATAACAAACTCATATTTCCCTGACTGTAGAGTCAAGATAGGAGCATTGAATAATCTTATCTTCAGTTCTTCATTATTCACACTCTTTTGTCCAAACAAACTTAACCCCTTTATGTGTGATCTTTGTTAATGGGTTATCCAATAAGGAAAAATCTTGGATGAAACATTGATAGTAATCTGCTAAAACAATAAAACTTTGTACCCCAGTTATAATTGTCGGTGCTGGAAATTATTGAATTTCTCTTTACATAGAAGGATCAAAAGAGATTACATCCTTAGAGACAATATGACCAATAAAGGAAATCTCCTGAAGCTAGAATTCACACTTGCTAAACTTCCCATACAATTAATTTCCTCTAAGAGTCTTTAGAATAGTGCGCAAGTGATTTTCATGACATTCACAGATTTTGGAGTAAACCAAGATATCATCAATAAATACCACTAAAAAGTCATCAAGATATTCCTTAAAAACACTATTAGTTAGATCCATGAAAACATAGGGTGCATTAGTCAGTGCAAAAGGAATTACGGTAAACTCGTAATGCCCATACCTTGTACAAAATCTTGTCTTCGGAATATGTTACTTCTTCACACACTACTGATGATATCCAGATCTAAGGTCAATATTTGAAAAATATTGAACTCCATGAAGTTGATCTAATAAATCATCAATGCAAGGTAGGGGATACTTGTTCTTTATTATTATAGCATTGATCTACTTGGAGTTAATGAAAAATCTCTTAGATCCATCTTTCTTATTAACAAAAAGAACTAGGGATCTCTATAGAGAAACACTAGGGGGAATAGATCCTTGATTACTCAATTACACTAGTTTTCTCTTTAGTTCTACTAATTTTATAGTGGACATTATATAAGGGGTCTTCGACATGGGACTTGAACCAAAAATTAAATCAATAGAAAATCAATTTATCATTCTAGATTATATCCAGGTAAATCCTCTAGAAACACATCAGCATATTCTTGAAATATAGGTACGTCCACTATTTCAACATTCCTTTCTTCACCCATAGTTATTTCACTATCTTCCTCCCCAATAATTGAATTTAGTAGAGCTGCTCGGGGTGGATCAATATGTGAATCAGATGGTGAAGTTTCTGCTCTAAAGATAGGGTACTCCTTATAAAAATAAAAAATTGTAACCTCATTTTTCTTACAATAAATTTTCACATCATGGTCCGAAAGGCAATCCATACAGAGGATTATATCAAATTCAATCATTGGAATGACGATGATATTAGGAGATAAAGTACATTTTTATGGCCTAATGGGAATTGATTCACAAAACATTGTTGCATTAATATTTCACTTAGGATTTTTGACTGAAAACTACCTTATTAAATCAAATTGGAAATATCTTATTTTCTTAGCAAACTGGGAAGATATGAAACAATGTGATGATCCATAATCAAATAAAGCATTGGCTAAATTTGAGGAAACCCTTAAATTACCTGCCACCACGTCATTCAGAGCTTTAACCTCAGTAGTAGTGATCGCCTAAGAATAGTCTTAATCCCTTGGAATTTTTTGAGGTAAGTTTCTTTGGCTCTTAAAACATTCATTTGAATAATTCCCCATTTCTATGAAATTTTATCATTCAACATTTACCGCCTCTTTCGTCCCCTTTTAATCACGAGCTTGGTGGCCTTTTCACCACACTTGTAACAAACTCCCATTCCCTTCAGGAATGTACCGGGGTGTTTCTTCCCAAATTTACTACAGGATGGAAATTAAGATTACCCTTATTCCCCTTATTTCCATTTCCAGAGCGTTCAGCAGATCTCTTCTTCTCTTTCTTTGCTTTAAAGTCGCAAGAATAAGAGAATTCCTTTTATTTCTTGATAGAACATGGGACAATATCTTCATACGATGAGAAGGATTGTGAGGCTAAATGGATTTAACCACTAAAATAATATATCAATATTAATCCTTGGGTTTTGTATATAATATGTTGCATGACTTGATAACCTTGTAATGTTAGCCTCATACTTCGCGACAGTCTAATATTACTTTTGCCTCAGAATCAGAAATTGTCTTTCCATATCTGATCGATGGTCACAAAGAAAGTACTTTTCTATGAAAAGATATTTAAACTCCCTCCAATACATATTTGAAACTAATTTATAATCCATTGTCTTTTGAATTAATGACTACCATTGATCAGCATCTCCCATGAGGCGATAAACTCCCATGACAACTTTTTCCCTTTCGCTACTCCCCAAAGCATGAAATATTTTCTTTAAAGAACATATACATTTCTAATATACAAATAGATTTTTAGTATGATTGAATGTTGGTGGTTTTTTCCTCAGGAAGAGATCTAACATTGATCCTCCACATTGTGGATCAGGGTGATCCATAAGGGTAAGGTTATTATTCATAACCTAAGTGAGTTCTCCCAATATGGTGATAAGCTGATCAGCACCAGTTTCATCCCTAGCTATACTGTAATTATCTTGAGTATGAGGAAAACCCCTATATGTATTAAATGCATTTATATGGTTCCCATTCCATCCACTAGGTTCCATTTCTAAATAATGGCATACACTAGATTAGTTTATGAATCTAAATACGTAAATCCAAACTTGTAAAACACTTAACCAAAATTGAATAGTTTATGGATATAATCCCTAATCATAAAAATGTCTTCCTTTAGGAGGTTTATACTCATAAATCCTTAATAATGGTTTTAAAGAAAATGGTAATTATCCTAAGAATATCCCCTAGGAGTTTCGTAACCAAGAGTACAGTAAGGCCCGTTGTCATATACCAGGATACCCCGGGTCAAGCCCGAAACCCCTTGTCAGAGTTTTCACTCTTAGGTATATCTATACCAGAGTCGCCTCTACCTGCTAGTATCTAGATAGGGATGTATTTCTTGGAAAATACACAAAATCTCTATATTACCAAAATTATAGGAAGTTCTTCTATGCTAATCCTCAAAGTCTATCTTAGGGTAATGTTCTCTAATAAAAGTTTATCTAAATCTAGCTTCCACAGTTTTTACTAAACTTCATCTAATACCAACTGTAACACCTCGACACCAGTTACCTAGAGTCGGTGCATTATTACATAACATTGGCATGTTACAGGGAATCATATCCCAAAATACTGATCAATTTAGTAGCCTTGGAAGAACCAAATACGTACATATGTTTTATATTACATCATTAAATAAAAAAACAACATTATGTCCCATTTGAAAACTCTTATATCCCTTATCCTATCCCTACAGGTTAATCTTAATATACTTCTTCACCTCCTGGGAAAAATAAAACATAAGAAATCGGTGAGCTCAGATGCTCAGTAAGGATAACAACATAGCACAAACTATCATAAATAAGCCTAAACATTTAAGAAAATGTATAAGTCTAAAACACAAGCATTTTAAACTTAAAATTCAGAATAATATGGCAAATAAAAATCAAATAATTCCATTTACTTATTCACATGGATATTGTAATAGTCGAATAATCACATGTAATATCAATAGCCAATTTCATAATGATGGAATGCATAATGCTAGACATCATGACCACATAGTCAAGGCCTTATGCCAAGAATAGAAATAAGATTTTTTCAAGGCCTTATACTAAGACACTAGTTTGTCTCATGAGACCTATCGATGCATCGAGGAGATATAATGGGCTCCACCAACCACTTACTAAGTCCAATGCATTCCTCATTTGAAAAGGATGAAAAATAACATAAACAATCATATTTAAACTGGAATAAGAAATGTTAATAAATTAACCATAAACCATGAATGGTATAAAAATAACACATCCATAGTCAAATATATCACAAAAAATTCAAAACAATATGGAAGATTGTATCAAAATAAATAAACTTCAAACAAGTGTAAAATTCATCAAAGGATGTTGACATAGACCAAATCAAAACTATTTGAGAGAAATATCTCTTTATATTTTGAAATCATTTAAAAGTAACATAATTATAAAAGAAAACATTTATTTTGAAAATATTCTTATAAGATTGTAAGGGAAGATTTGAAGGTGTTATAATAATGGAAAATAACTGCACCCGTCATATAAGTTAAAAAACATTCTTACCTTAGTTTGTTGAAAATGTCATAAAGTAACTTGTTTTGAAAACAACAGAGTGATTCCTTTCAATTTGTTTTTTATAAAAATTAAAAAAGGGTATAAATTAATTTAAACCATAGTCTAGTAAACAATAATTTTTTTATGAAATAAATTTTTAAGAAACATTGATGTGGATGATAAAGAGGTCCCATTAGATACTCACATATTTACAACCTCAGATAATGAAGAGATTGTAGAATTAACCCTTACCTTGTACTTTTCCTTGATCAAGGGTATGTTAAACTCATGTATAATAGTTAAATAATTGTTATTAAATTATAAAATAACCACATACATAAATATGATATCATATATGATCTTTTAATATTTTTTCGTTAATAATATTTCAGTAGTATCATTGTTTTGGGTGTCAACTGATTCGTTTTCCTTTATATGATTGGTTATGTAATCCATGTTTTTTATGGATAGTATGTATTTTATTCATATAAATAATGATATTAAGTTCTTAAACATTATTTTTAATCATAAAATGAAAATTATTCTTGAATGGTTATGACGGGGAATGAATTTCATCGCGTTCCTGGTGACCCTAAACCACACGTACGCACGAGTCACAATATCATTATATTGATGGAGAAATTGTATGTAATTGGATGGTATATCATATATAAAGTATCATTAGCATGTTATATTTATTATTTACATCTGTTATACTCATTATTATACCCATCCAAATAATTAAGTGTTTGAATAACAAACTACACCACGACATAAAGACGGTAAGTCGTACGTACACACATATCGGGACTTGTCATTCATAGGATGGATATAATAATGAATATGGTAATGCCATATTTATAATAAAATAACAGTATGTATAAGGTACTTGAGTTATTATTTTAGTATCGAAAAAACAATGAAATACGGAGTGGAATAAAAAAAGAACTTTGAAAGAGGTGATGAAATTATTACCTCTTCTTCGGGTGCTTCCTTTTGAGTTGATCAAAAGGGATCCATAGATTTGATTTATGATAAAATTATGGCCTCTAGGTAGAAGTGAGTGTATTTTTGAGGATATTATATTAGGGGTTTTCTGAGCTAAATGGATTTGGAGGTGTGATTTTGAGAGAAGGGGAAGTACCCTTTTATAAGAGAGGGGAGGATCACTTTAGGAAAAGCTTGAAATATTATTTTATTATACAATAATATTTGGTTTATAATGGATCCAAAAGGATTTATCTCTAGGATAAGGTGGGTATGGGTATAAAAAATATCTACAAATAGATGTTATACAGGTTTAGCTCACCATATTACCTTATCTTTTAGATTTAACTCTTAGTGAAATAGTTTAACTTTTACCATGTATTCTTGTATTATTATAATAAACGGTTAATAAACATACAATAAAAAGACAAGAGAAACCCAGTGGTTCATTATTGATATATATAACCTTATCTATGTCCTTTGGATGAACCCTATATTTTTAGGAACATTATATCAATTAATAATATAGTATTTGTTTTAAAATTCATTTATGTCAATTTTGAAAATATTTGGTATTTGGTTTTTGTGAAAGTCATAAAAACAATTTTACTTTGAAAATTTTAATTAATAAACCCTAAAATGTCATATTAACCTATAAAATTAGTGTAATTCATCATAAGTCTCAATTTACATTGATTTGGATATTTATAACATCAATTATTTTAATCTTTCTTTAATAAGGTAATTAATGCATCATCATTGTTTCATAAATAAATTTAATAATTTAATGTCTAAAAATTATAAATAATATAAAATTATGTAGGAAATATTTTTATATTTCTAATGAATATTTATAGTTGAAATTATCTTATGTATAACCCTATATTAAAAATGGTTTAGTTATTAAACTTTTAATTTACCACTTTTAACTGTTCTTTAAATTAAATACTAATAAATGTCCAAATCTAATCAAAGTTTACCAAAAGAATCATATTTTATTCATAAGGTTGATTTTGGTCGAAATAAACTTATCCAATAGAATTAAGACATGCGTTAGTGTATTTATAATATCATTTTTTATCTTTATTTATCCTATTTACTTTTAACTGTGGTAAATAAAAGTCAAAAGTCACTATTAACCAAAAATTATTTTCATCTTATTGAATCAAATTTTACTTACTAATGAAAACTGTGTCTCTCGGATTTTTGAAATTCAATTCACAGAAGCGTTAAAATTGCATTTTATGCAAATTTTCAAATGCACCTAGAAGGTGGGTAAAATACGGTAAAAATTTCAATAAAATTTTATGTATCTAATATTATTATAAATTTACTTTAATGAATTAAATTGAACATATATATGTATTATGTATCTATTTTGAGATTAAAATAAATTTAAATAAAAATAATAATTATTTAAATAAAACTCTGTTTTAAACATTAACATAGTGTTTTTCACTATTCATCAAAAATTGAATGTTTTGAGAAAAATACCAAAAATTCACCCTAAGTTGATTTTGATATTCCAAATCAAAAAATGAAGTCCATTTTGAAAAATAAAATTTATAAAATTTCAAATAGTGGGTTTTACTATTCATAACGGCTAGTTTGTTTGGTCGTGGTGTGTTGGAACTCGAAGTTGCGTACAACGTAAGCTATGGCATTATTCAAAGAGAAATTTACAATGGAAGCTTGGGGTGTTACATTTTCTATAAATATTTTCTTTATATTTATTATTTTAAAACTAAATTTATATATTTTGTAATCCAAATTATATGAAAATAATTTAATTTTTTGTATTTAGAATGTCAAAATTAGCTTAGTATAAATTTTTATTATTTTTCTAAAATAATTTATTTTAAGTGAATAAAGAGAAATATAGTTAAAAAAATTGTGAATTTATGACATTATAAAAAAATATAAGAAATAACTAGTAGTTTATAAAAAAATTTGATTTATTAAATATTTATTTAAGGATTATAAATATTTATTTTAAAATATTATTTTGAACTTAGAAAACCTATGTTCAACACTTTAGAACATAAGTAACATTTCATTCTAATTGAAAACCTATTTTATGTATTTTCTTTTAGTTAAGCAGATTAATGGTAATATTTAGTTATGGACAGATTTTGGAAGACACATAAATATTTTTTTATAATAAACCAACTTATATCATGAACATTAGAGTCATGGATAATTTTACCATACACATAAATTTTAATCTTAAAATCACACTTTTCCTAAAACTGGGTTTCTACACGTTGGATATGCTAGTACCAAAATTACCTTTTCATACCCATAAAATTTATCTAATAAATTGAATTCCATATTTAGAATAATATGGTCTATATTACATAATAAAGAATTTTTTTAGAAATTAATATTAAATTATATAGGCAAAAATGAGTTACAACTGTAAAATATAAAATAGATAATGTAATGAATCTATGGGTAAAGGGACTATAAAAAATTAAAAATATGTTTCTAATTTTTTCATCGAGAGATGATTGACCTTATATCATACCTCAGTCAATTAATATCTATTTTTTGAGCTACTTGACATGTTTAACATGTTCTCTCTTTATATAACGTGGTTATATTTACAAAAAATATATTGTCAGACTCATAAATGGGACCTATCACCACCCCTTCAACACCACTAAAAAAATTTGTTTTACTCTTGAAACTCTTACATTAAAAATTACATTAAAATCATCTTTAAAACTATTAATCTTATGTTTACAAGGGAATGACAAATGTCTTGTATATTCAAAAAGTACTTCGAGAGAAAGTTCAAAATCGCAAAGTAAATAATCCTCAATATCTAAACCTTTTCCCAATCTATATTTTTACTGTTATCATATATTGACCATTATAACATGATAAAATAATTTTTATCTATATAATTATTTTTTTATGTTAATGGGATATAATTTATCTACCCTTTTCCCTCATACCTTAATAAAATAGAAAAATTCAATTGTGTGTATGTGTAGACTACCACATCGAAGACACAATGTGTTTTGTTTTCCTTCACTGCCTAAGAAAGATAATCTTAAGAGGAAATTTAATATATAAGAATGATATTTATGAGATGTTTTATGTTTTTAAATATTAAACCATATTACTTCCTTTTCATGTTCTATTGGAAATGAAATCATCATCCATGCGTACTTGTGGACCACCGCCCCCATGGAACAATGTCTCCCTTATTTTTTTATTTTCATTCATGGATGGTTCTAATATAGGATTTAAGGGGTAAATAAGTGTATTATGAAATTATTAAGTTTATGTTTAGTATAACTGGACAACCTTTTAAAAATATAGGGAAAAAATAATCATTTTAAATCTAACCATCCAAAAGAGCATACTAAGAGAAAAAATGATTTCTTCTTGCTATGTAATAACATCATATAGGTTGTCTTATTTTTGAATTATTTTTTTATTCAAATTTATAACACTAATGAACACTAAATGTGTATTTATACATATTTTATAATGATATTTCAATGAAATAACACTGTAATCATCAATTTATTTATGGTATGTTCTTATTTGGGTTAGTTTAATCATCTACTTGAACAATGCTATGAATTTGATTAATGGATGAATATGGGAAGTTAAATGATAATACTATATGATATAAATAATTAAATATTATTTTACTTTCTGTATTGGTAATATAAAACTTTAACTTTTTTTTAATAAAACACCCTTTTCTCTCTAGGAATCCTTGAAACCCGATCATCATCATATTCATCATTAAATATCATTACCGAAGATCCCATAGAATGAAATTATAAAATTATAAATAACTATAAAGAAAAAATTATAATTACATTTATGATCTTGGAATGATAAAATTTTAGAGAAAATTTTACCACATTGATTTTACAAAACTAGTTTAAAACAATCAACATTACTGACACTATATAATGATACAATACAATAACTAGCTAAAATAAATGTATAGACTGATTATAATTGAATATTATAATAGATTTTGGTAATTAATATGGTTCTAAAATAAGTTATTAGAGGAGTTATTATTGTAATACTAGAGGTTATAATGCATTTGACTAGACGAGAATACATGGTAAGGTGTTCCTTGTGTAAAATTTAATTTCATGAGAAATATTTCATATTGGCCCCCATGATATCATTAATATGATGTGATTTCTAACTCATGAATGTATTTAACCATATACATGTTATTCATGGGGATTTAAGATCCATATCATGTATTTTATAAAATTTTCATTTTATTCAAAAAATACTAATATTGAAAGGTGTTTTGAATATAATGTTACTCAAACAATAAGGGTTTTTATTTTCAATCTTATGGTTAAATCAATATTGTTTTAGAATGATAATAAATAGGATAAATTTTTATTCCTTCAATAACCCTTATCATTTTATTTGAATATTCATGGGATTTTATATGCCCCTCAAAATTTTACTTCCCATTGAATCATATTTTATCTGACATGTTTCTTTCCATGGGTTCTTTGAGATATGATGAATACATTGTTTTTTAGTGGAACTCATACATATAAACGATGATAGGTGGGGTCCTATATTGACCTACGATGAATTGTTTAATGTTTTATATCTATTTATATAATGAATCACAAGCCTTATTTTATATAATCACAAACTAAAGGGTATGCGTTCATGGATACACTCACAAACTAAAGGGCAATTCTTCATGAAAATTATTTCAAAGTAAAGGTCAAGCCTTCTTAGATATGGTAAGAAACTAAAGGTTAATAATTAATAGATATTATCACAAAATAAAGTTTAGTATTTCATGGATATGATCACAATATGATGATAGTTAATTATTTTTTTTGTGAAAAAATATTAGGATTATTCTAATGACTATGTTTTGATCTAATGGATCATTTTTATTAACTCAGGTTTCCACACTCTGTTGATTCATGTCTTATATTATGCCCTGAATTTTTCCATATTTTATGATATTATTTTTTTGTATGATATTATTATGTATATTTATTATACCAATATACTCATATTATTCTCACTTATTTCCATTTATTATTATCACTTATATTTACCCCTACCGAGCATTTCAGCTCACGATTTCTTATTTTTTGACTTCCCCAGGTTATAAAAAACAGCAATATGTACGATTTTCTATAAGAGTATCTTATGTGGAGAATGATATGTGATTTTGAAGACTTATTATGAGTTAATTAGTTAGAAAAAAAATCCATTTGATACAAAGAAAATTAGTTCTATTAATGAAATAGTTTTCCTAACTCCCTAAAACACAAAACCTAAAAAGATCTTTTGAATGTAAATGTTACATTATTTGTGAAAGATCTTATAAATAAGGATGTGTATCAAATTCAATGTTTAAATTACGATGTTTTTAGCACCATATTTTAGTGTGGGGGTTTGGGGAACATCAGAAAATGACATATCATCAATTCCTTTGGATCAATTATTGATAGAGTTTCAGAGGAACCAGACCACACTCCACCAAAATAGAAAATCATTTGGTATTATAATAAATGATATTATTATTAATTATTAAATTATTAATTATTATAAATTTTTAATATTAACATTTTAATTATTAATTATTATTAATTATTGATAATTATTAATAATTATTTTGTTATCATTAGCCACATTTTTATTTCTAATTATTAAAATTATAATTTTAATTCACTATTATTTATTAATAATTAAACTATTATTAACAATAAAATTATTATCTATATTAATAATTATAAATAATTTTTTTTACTATTAATTATATTAGAGTGTATATATTATTTACATATATAGTTATGTGTTTTCCATGATTTTGTTTGGCTGAGTCAGTAGTTAGTGATTTGAATTTAATTTATAATCTAACTTGAAACTTTATTTAATTCATCTATAAATAATAACTATCATACCTTAATTAAGGAAATAGATTTTGAGTATTATAATTCTATATGGAATCAATGTATGTTCCATAATCATTGAAATAACCTTATGAAATTCCCCTAAAAGAGGGTTGACTAGCTCTAGGCTAAAGGTAATAATAATAGTATATAATCCATTATATCATGATTTCTTTATCCCATAGTCGATGCCAACCACCTATACTCTACATAAATCATTAAATAATCCATGCCTCTCAACGTTTAACTAGATATCAAATGTGAATCCGTGCAGAAAAACTTCACATGAATAATGAAAACAATAATATCATTACAGATTATTGTCTTATGTCCTAAATCACAATTTTAACCCTTCATCACTACTAAGATCATTATTGGGCTTCTTGAATCACCATTGAGTAAATTTGGGTTTTCTATTTGGACATTGTATCACCTGTCCTTTTATATCCATAATACATATATATTACCAACAAATCATTTTGGGACTACTAGGTGGGCATCGTTTCACTTGGCATTTTGGGTTGGCAAGATGAGCAATGAATAACCCCTATTTGGGATCCACAAAAAATGTTCCATATCACATAACCATTAGTTTCAAAAAACATGGCACTATTTCCACCATAACATTTTCATCCATAAGATGGGTGTTGCTCTACAATTTTTTGGGGTCTACATAGTGATCATTACTACACCTGGCTGTTTGGGTCTACTTGATAGCTAGTCTTTGACTAGCCATTTTGGGACCCCAAGTTGGATATCATTTCATTCTAACATTTGATTATGCTAGTCGAGGTTCATTTCACCTAGCTGTTTAGGTCTAAAAATTAGGTGCCAGTTCACTTGACCTTTTAAGTCTACAAATTGAGCACCATTTTACCAGCCAATTTGGTGGCTTCTCATTAATTGCTAATTCATCCAACATATTCAATAACTTTTCAACATCTGTGTACATTTCCATAAAGTTATAAATATTATTTTTCAACATGAATTTAATCAACATCAGTTTATTGATTTCTATCTATAGGGGTTGTGAATTCATAGAATAATGAATTATATTTTTCATCAATTTTTTTCAATGTAATCAAGATAAGAATTTCATAGTTAAAGGGGGATTATTATGGGTGATTTTTTTATTTCTTATTTTATTTTGTATTCAAGATAAATAGAACTAGTATGATGGGCAGTTTTAGATTATTTATAAATGGGTTTGATTGAATTACTATATTAAATAAGTAAATAGTCAATGCTTTGACTTGTATTTTATGATCGGTCTTGGGACTATATTTTTTATCTATAAATAGTAACACTTTATCATCAATCATAGGAATGTATTTTGGCCATTATCGTGAAATAAAATATATTATTGTATTAAATTAACCATATCAATGTGAAAATTTTATATATTGTTTAATTTTGTTTGTGGGTGGAGCTCAATGATGGGTTTTAGAGGTGGGATGTTCGAAAAAATGTACGAGTGCTGGTATAAGGGAGCCCAAACACTTATCTTTGATCTAACTGATGGTTTAGGTGGAATTGCATTGCATGTTGAAAATAAAATTGGTTATTGATGAGGTATCACCATTTTAAATGAATGATTTATAGATACATATAGGAATCATGACTAGAAGGGTTACTGTAACACCCTAATATATTGTAAAATATATATTTTTGAATTAATTTAATCTTTTTGATATTTTTCATTTAACGAAACATGAAAAATAGTTATTATATATATATATACATTAAAACACAAAGTTTGGATTGTTCTATATGAAATTACATGTTAATTGAGAACTAACTGCAATATAAGTGATAGATTTATCTATTCAGAACACTGAGGTACACTTACATTTCAGGCAAGACTGACTTTCCTTGATGTATTACATAACACACAAGGCCGAGTGTTACCAAACAATAATATATTATTAAAAAAATATAATAAAATATTACATGAACACTAAACTATCATTTAGGAACATTATTTACTAACTTATGTAAATATATGGTTTTCAAAAAATGTAAAATGAATTAATTATTTAGAAAAGACAATAAGAACAAATTGAATATAAAGGGGATATTTTTATACAAAACTATTTTATGCTAAAAAAGTAGTTTTATCTTAAAAAATTAAATTAATTATACTTAGTGAGTAATATTAAGGTATTATATATTATATATTCAATAAAATATTTTTTTTATATTCACCTAATAAAATCGATATACATAAGATAAGAACAAACCCATTATTACACATAAAAACCTATATTTTTATTAAGGCACTTTTAACACCTTTTGATGGAGAATGCATTTCGATTCTAAATTTTGGAACTTTATAAAATTTATATGTCAAAATAAATTTAATTTTTAAAAAATAAAAAATAAAAAATAAAAAATAGGTTAGGATGGGTTTTTAGTATTTTTCTGTGAAGTTTTGATTTTTAGTGAGTAGTAAAAAATACAAAAATTTAACTCAAAACATATTTTTCATCTAATTTATTTTTAAGGATAAATTATATTTTTAATTGATTTTAATGCTTAATTAGATAAATTTTTGATGAATTTATAAAATTTTGGTCATTGTAATCAATTTCACATTGAATTTGGCTATAAAATATTATCAAACATTTAAATGTTTTTACTTAAAAAACACGGATTGTCGTCCCATTTAAGAGATTGAATTTAAATTAATTTCGAAAAAATATGTGTTTTAAATTTGAAAAAGTGGATTCCATATTTGGAATCAGATTAATTTATAATTTCTAATATGGTAATATTTATTTTTGACCAAAATGATTAGTGAAAGTAATTAAAAATTAATTACAATGATTAAAGTTAAATTAAGCTTAATAAGGGACTAAATTAGAACCTTAAGGCCCAAAACGACCTATAAACTTTTCAAAAACAATTTTATGGCCATATTTAGACCCTATACTCCCATTTATAGAAATTTGACCATTATTGGGTCCACTTTCAATAAAAAATATGGATAGGGTTTCCCTTTTTCCAAAATATTACTAGACTGCCACTACTCCTCCACTATAGATGACATCCTCTCCTCCCACTTCCTCAAAGAACTAAAGAAACTTTTTATCAACCATAATATACCCAAATATATCACCCAAATCCATCCCTTACTCCTCGAAGCCTCCCTTTGAGAATAAATCTATCCAAGGAAGCCCTTTGGGGAAAACAAAAAGGACTTACCCATATAAGATGTAATATCCTTCCTCAAGCTCCTTTATTTTATTTTATTTCTCCACCACCTCAAATATATTTATTTAATGATTATATAAAAACAAAAATATGATAAATAAATTTATATGTGTCTATATTAATGGTTCTACCTACACTTATACACACTACCATCTAATGGTTAACCAACTTACCGTTCGTATACGACGAACTGCCGCCTCACAAAACAACGATTATTCTTTTTTCATTTACCACCATTTAAGTCTGATAATTATGATGTAAAATATATTTATATATGATATATATGATATATATATATAATTTATTTATTCTTCTTTAATTCCTTTATAATTTTTTTTATTCTTTCCATTATGTGTAAACATGATAACATCTCTTTTGAAAGTGCGGACTACCGACCCTAAAAGTGATGTGATTCATTCGCATGGTAAATGGAATGTATAGAGGAAGGTATTAATTAAAAAAATGTTAAATAAAAACATATATATGATATTCATTAAATAATTAATATTCTGGAAATATAATATATTCCATTTTATTGTAACCTTTCCTACACATAAAAAGTGATAACATCATTTGTGGATGTGTGGAGTACCACATCCTCGACACGATGTGAATCATTTTACATCACAAGAATTATATATATAATTGTATATGATTAAATAATATTTTATTTTTCATATGAGTTTTATTCTGTAATGACAAATGTTACTTACCTTCTTCCCATAACGATCAATGAAGAAAGGGAACATTACTGATGCACACATACAACCAACCATCTCCATGATTGTAACGTTGATTCATTTTTAAAAAAAAATAATTATTGGTTTTGAAAGTAAAATTAATGTATAAATATAATAATTCATTAATTATTATTATTCTTTAGATTTTTATATAATGAACCCTTTGTCTATAGTCAACCAACCAAAGTCTTTTTTAACATGTGAACCGAATTTGGTCAAAACATCGATCGTAAACTTAATTATTTAAGTATTTTTACACAACATGGTAATAAGTGGAGTAAAATAAATAATAACCATAAAACTATTTTTAATTCAGTAATTAATTAATTAAATTAATTTAATTATTCTGGAATATGAATATGCATTAGACAAGTCAGACTCACTGTAATGGAATTTCATCTCAATCTTTATTTCTGTGAGATACATGCATTATTCACTGGTCAATTGTTTTTTGTGATGTATATAATGACCATGAATGTATTATATGCATATTATACTGAAATATATGGGTATTTTCATATCCATTCTATGATCTTACTCAAATAGATTTTTTTCTTAAAAGGCATTTTAAAATTATTTTATAAGTTTTTAAGGAAATCAATTTTTAAATGGTTTATAAGACTCATAGTAGGTTCCAAGGAAAAAGGCTTTCAGAATGATTTTCAAGATTCCTTTATAAGTTTTCAATTGTATTTAAAAATAAAATATTTTTCAAAAGGGTTTAGGTTTTAAAAATATTTTTTCAATGAATAAGGACATTTTCCTCAAGAAATGTTTCTAAATAACTTTCAAAATTATTTCCCATATAATATGACATATATTGGTGTTAATAATAACTTTATGGGAAAATTATTCAAGGTATCCATTAATATTATTTCTCTAAATGGTTTATGTTTGGATGGAATGAATTTTATGGAACACATATCTCTTTTATAGGTTATATGTTTATGAAACCAATTTATCTTTCACTGGTTATATACTTATGAAACCCACATTCTTTCACAGGTTATGCTTTGATTAAATGATTATGAAACCTATCTTTTTCCATATTTTAAGATATTATTATATGTTTGTAACACCCATTTCATTTCATGGGTTATGATATGATTTTTTTATAATTTTTTGGCACATGTATTTATGCTGTCATTATGAGATGGGTATGACCTATATCTTTCTACAATGCATTGGGTAATGATTTAAATCTAGTGAGAGATACATGGATGAAATGAGGAGTGAACTAAATTTAGTATTATAGGGTTGGAACAAGGAGATATCTTAGTTGAGTAATATAGGACTGGAATGGGGAGTGAATCCAATTCAGGAATGGACTTTGTCCACTAAGATGGCTTTGGAAGAAATGCCTTGACTACTGTGGAAATAATTATATATGATTATGTGTCTTCCATAATTATATGTATTATTCCTATGGTATTCTTTCATTTATTAGTTTCTTTATTTATTTATGATTCATTTCTTATGAACTATCATGATCTATTCCATAGTTCATGTTTATGATCTTTGATATACATGGTATTATCTTCAAATGTTTTAATCACATTCTCATACTCATATTCTCATGTATGTGATTACATGTCACCCTTGTTTACCCTTACTGAGCATCTGAGATCAGACCATTTTTTTCCTTCCCTACTTTATGAAGATATGTATTAAGTAATATGTGCCTAAGAAGGGTTCTAGTCAAGAACAACCTAGTTGGATATAATGTAGCTCAAATATGAATCATTTTTCATGTTTCAATGTTTCTAAAGGAACTAGACTAATACGTGATTTGTTTTTATATTTTTTTATTGTTTTATGTTTTAAAATGTTTTGATATAATGTCTATATACCTTATGATTGGGTCGTTATAGTTGTTATAAGAGAAAATGTTTTGTTAACCTTTGTAAACTAGGATGAGAAAACCCTAGGAAGAAATATAAGGACTAAGTATAAGTATAAGGATAAAGAAAAGTTTAGAAAAATGTCTTGGAATTTTGGTAATGGATAAAGTTAGTGGTTTTCTATAAATACATCCATATCAGGATACTATAAGTGGATGCGGCTCTATAATTGATGTAACTAGGGGTAAAAGCTCTGAAAAGATATCCTAGGTCTAACTCTATGTAATCTGGTACATGAAAATTATCCTTTCTGCACACCTGGTTTGACACTCTCAGGGGATATGCTTTGTAAATTCACAAACTATTAATGAACCATTATTAAGGATTTGAAAAGAATATCACAATGAATAACCTAGGATAAACCTCTGGTTTCATCTCTTAAAATGCATGTGTCATTATTTAGACATCATGTAAGTAATTTTTCATTATTATGTGGTTTTATTCTATTATATGTGTTCCACACCCTGTGATTTTTGGTTTTAGTCAATGAAGAGAACTGGATGCAACATGGTTGACACTAAATGTTTCAGATATGGAATGTATAGGAATTATAAAAATTTATTTCCCAAGTGGAAATTTCATAAAGAGAACCAGGAATACTGTATGAATATTGGTTATACCTTTAAAGATAAAGTGACCACAAATGACATGTGAAAGGTATGTGATGTTCTTCCAGTATTATTTACATTAATCATAATAAGAATGATTAGATTGTTTTTTAGGAAAATTAAGACATGATTCATATTTCACATTCTAGGAATGTGGTATTAAGGAATAAGTTGATGATGAATGAGTAATGGTTTAATAATAATGTTGGATGAATATAGTAATTATTTTTTGAAATTCAATAATTATGTTATATGAATCATGAAATATATAATTATTTTCAATACAAGTTTTCATTAAGGATTGAAAAAGATATGGTTAATGGTTATTAAGACTTATAAAAGTGATATTTTGATTAAGGGAAGGTAACCCTTAATGTGATCAAGATGTTGAGAAAATTATGTTTCACTTGGAAAAAGAGATGATTAATTTGGATAACATAAATTGGATAACATTTATTACCTTGGATCTGGTTATTTATTCTTTTGAAAAAGTTGTATATGTTGTCATGGATGATGTTTAAAACTTCTTGGATTTAAATAATAGATCCAGTTACATTTGGAATAATGAATCATGCATGTTTTCCAAAAGAATTTATGGTAATTCAGGTTATTACTATGTTTCAAGAGAATATATGATGGGGGTATTCAGATAATTGGAATGTGACAACCAAGAGATACCTTGTGATATATAGGGGATCAATGTTATGTATATTTTGTGAATTTATTTCTAATGTTTTTGATTTTAAACTTTAGGATGGGTTATATGATTAACTTGTTATGGTATGTTTAAGTTAAACTTCAGATGAAGTATTTATGTAGTGATTTTGTATTGACAACCTTAATTAAAAGGATATCTAGTGATTATAATTATTTCAATGATGTCTATCATATTTATTTTTTAAATTATATTAATTTAGTTTTTGAAAATGAAATCCTATATGTTGGGTGACAACCCATTATGTTCGGTAAGCCCATCAGTCTTCAACACATGACCAAAAGACAATAATGGTTTCACGCCTACCACTGGCCTAAGCGATGTCTTAGTTAATGAGTTATTTTTTAGTTAAAAATTTGATGAGTAAATATATTTTTTATGATTCATTACATAAATCACTCACTAATATTTAAGATTTTCCTTCAATTCCATATTTTCACCTACAATATATGATCTACCATGTTTAAACCTAGTTATAAGTTAATTAGGGTAAAAGAAATGTTTCAAACTTTACTTTTTAAACGGAAATATTATTGTTTAATTTTATAATGTGGGTTTATGTGAAATGAAATATCAATTATTAAACCTTTTATAAACTAGATTAATTTTGAGGGAAAAATTAATTTTAAGGGGGGTAAAATGTAATACCCTGATATTTTTTGAAATATATTTTTTAGTTATTTTAATCTTTTTGATATTTTTCATTTCACACAATAATAAAAATAGTTATTATATATATGATAAAGAACTATGATTTTATTGAGTTATATGAAATTCAAAGTTAATAATGCACTAAATACAATATAATGGGTAAATTTCTCTATACAGAACACTAAGGAATGCTTACGTTTCATGCAAGACTGACTCTCCTCGATGGATTGCGTAACATCCAAGACCGAGTGTTACCGAACAATAATATATTGTTAAGAAAATATAATAATATATAAAATATCTATTAAACTAGATTATATGAATATTATTAACAAAATTATATAAATATATGATTTTTTCCAAAATATAAAATGAAATATTTATTTTGAAATATATATAAGAACTAATTGAATATAAAGGGAATTTTTTTTGGAAAACTATTTTTTATGCTCCCAAAGATGTTTTATCATAATAAATTAAATTAATTAAATTAATTAAAATTATTTAGTGACATTAATTTAATATATATATATTATATTAATTTTTTTTTATTTTCATCCAATATATTAGATAGGAATAAGATTCGAACAAACTCCATATTACACATAAAAACCTATATTTTTATTCAGGTACTTTTACCACCTTTAAATGGTGTACATATTTTAAATATAAATTTTGGAACTTTTATTAACATTATATTTTTTAAAAAAACTCTACTTCTGAAATAGAAACAAAAAAATTTAGTTAGGGTGAATTGTTTTTATTTTTCTATGAAGTTTCATTTTTTGATGAATATTGAAAATACTAAAATTTAACTCAAAACAACTTATTCATAGAATTTAATTATAAGGTTAAATTATATTTTAATTGATTTAAAAGTATAATTAAAGCATATATTTATTAATTTATATAATTTTTTTCATTTTAATCAATTTCACAATGAAATTGGTTACAAAAACCTATCAAACTTTTGAACGTTTTTTACTTAAAAAACCCGAATTTTCCTCCCGTCTACGGGATTAAATTTAAATTAATTTCTTCCAATTATATGTTTGAAATTTGGATAAATGTATTATTTATTTTTAATCATCATAATTTTTAATTTATAATAATGTCAACTTAGTTTAAAAAAAAACAATTAGTGAAATTAATGAAAAATTAATTACAATAATTAATGTTAAATTAAGCTTTATAAGGGACAACACCATAACCTTAAGACCCATAATGACCTATAAACTTTTAAAAAATACATTTTATGAACATATTTCTACCCTATCCTCCATTTTCTAAAACTTTTACCATTATTAGATCCATTTTCACTAAAAATGGTGGGCTGAGTTTCCCTTTTTCCAAAATATTACAAGAGTGCCACTCCTCCTCCATTATAAAAAGCCTCATATCCCCAACTTCCTCAGAACTCTAAAGAAACTATGTATTGACCAAAATCTAACCACATATATCACCAAAATCCCTCCCATTATTCTTTAATATTCATTTTGGGAAGAAATTCATCCATGGAATCCCTCTCGTGCAAACCAAAAGGAGTTACCCAAAGAAGAGGTAACATCTTTCCTCAAGATCCTTTAATTTATTTTCATTATACACCCCTTAAAATATCCTAATTTAATTATTATATAAAAAAATATATCCTAAATATACTTATATATTTTTATATTATAGTTTTTACCCACAATTACACACACCACAATCTAATGGGTAACGAACTTACCGTTCGTTTATGGCGAACTACCACCTTGGTAAATGATGATTGTTGATTTTCCTTTCACACCGTTCAAGGTTGGGAATTATTATGGACACAAACACTCTCTATCTATATATATATATATTATTTATAAATGATATATATAATGTCTTTATGATCCTATAATTCTCTTATTGCAAATTCTGTTATTCTTTCCATCATGTGTAAACACGATAACATTGCTTGTGGAAGTGTGTACTACCACCCCCTCAAAGTGATATGATTCATTCACACAATACATGGAATATATAAAGGAAGGTTTTAATTAAAATATGTGACATAAAAACATATGTATTATATTAATTACATAATTAAATTACTATAATTATAATATATTCCATTTTATTATGACCCTTTCACTCACGTAAAAAGTGATAACATTGTTCATAGATGTGTGGAATAAAGCCTACTTGACATGATGTGAATCATTTTACATAAAAAAATTCTATATATAAGTATATATGACTAAATAATATGGTATTTCTGATACAATGATCATTTTGGAAATTTTAATGTTACTTACCTTCTGTCCATAATGATCACTGGAGAAATGGAACACTACTCATGTGTACGTATGACCTACTGTCTCCATGATTATAATGTTAATTAATTTTTCACAATCATATTTAATGACTGGGTTTAAAATTATAATTAATGTATAAACATGATAATTATTTACTGATTATTATTCTGTATATTATTATATATCGACCCCTTTGACTATAATCAACCACCCAAAGTTGTTTTTAACACATAAATCGAATTGGGTCAAAACATATGACTCAAACTTAATTATTTTAGTTGTTGTATAAAACATGGTAATAAGTGTAGTAAAAGTGATAATAAACTTGAAAATTTAAATGAAATAATTAATTAATTAACATAAATTTATTTTTCATTAATGTGAAGATGCCTGAGATAAGTCACACACAAGGTAAGGGAATTTCATCTCACTCTTTATTTCCATAAGATGTATGCCTTATTCACTACTCACTTATTTTTTGGGGTGTATATAATGACCATGAATGTATTATATGCCTCTTATAATAAAATATATGGGTACATAAAAAACCATTATATGATCTTTCTTTATTAGGGTTTATGTTTTAAAAGGGGGTTTAAGAGTCTTTTATAAGTTTTCAAGGAAAAATGTTTTGAAATGGTTTACAAGATTCTTTATAATATTCTAGGGAAAAGGTTTTAAATTTTTTTAAAGATCAATTTATATGTTTTAAAGACTATTTAAAAAGAAAATATTTTTGAAAAGTTTTTGTGTTTTAAAAATAATTTTTTCAAAGAAGAATGATATTTATCTTAGTAAATGTTTCTAAAAGATCTTTCAAAATTATTTCCCATCTAAGATGAAATATATTGGTGTTACTCATGACTTTATAGGGAAATTATTCAATGTATCCATTCATATTATTTTTCTAAAAGGTTTATGTTTTTATAGCATGATTTTTATGAAACCCATTTCTGTTCTATGAGTTATATGTTTCTGAAACCCGTTTCTATTTCATGAGTTATATGCTTATGAAATCCGCTTCCTTTCACTAGTTATGCTTTAACAAATATATTATAAAACCCGTATTTTTCCATAGGATAAGATATTATTACATGTTTATCACACCCATTTCATTTCATGTGTTATGATATGATTATTTATGAATATTTGGAACATGTATTTATGATTTAATTATGAGATGGATGAGACCTATATCTCCATCCAATTAAATGGGTAATGATTTATATCTCATGATATAGAAACAACTAGAATGAATAGTGAACTTGGTTCTGTATTACAGGGATGGAACAAGGAGTAAAAAAAGTTCAGTAATATAGGGCTAGAATGAGGAGTGAACCCGAATCAGTAAAGGATATTGTCCAATAAGATTACATTGGTATAAATGCCTTGAATACTATGGGAATAATTATATATTCTTATGTGTATTCCATAATTCCTTGAATTATTCCTCTGTTATGCTTCCATGACTTATGTTCTTTATTTCATTATGATTCTTTTCTTATGAACTATCATGATTAATTCCATGATTCATGTTTATGATCTTTCATATGCAGGTTATGATCTTCAAATGTTTTGATCATGGTCTCATACTTGTATGCCCATGTTTATGCTTACATGTCTCCCTTGTTTATCCATACTAACCATTTAAACTCACCCATTTTTATGTCTCCTTCCCTAGGTTATGAAGATATTTATTAATTATGATGTGTATAATAAGGGTTCTAGTCAAGAATAACCTAATGGGAGATAATGTAGCTCACTTATGTACCAGTGTTCATGTTTCCATGTTTCCTAAAGGCACTAGACTAATATGGTCTTTTGGCGTCTTTTTTTGGTAATGTTTTAAAGAATTACAAAAAAGTGATGTAATGTCTATGTTCCTTAAGATTGGTTCATTACAATTATGACTTTAGTTGGATTATTGGACCAAAGGACGGGTTTGTAGCTTTTTGGTAGTGGATGAATCATTTCGAACTGATGCGAGATAGTTAAAGAAACACGGGAAGTAATAAAGTGTACTACATGGGATGAAACACTCTCGTGATGTATTATAGACTATTTGAGTATGGTGTTGGAAATAGTTATATGGTCTGAACATTACCAAGAGTTCATGTGGTGTATAGGTTAACAATGGAGCTAGTGTGATTTGATCCAGTCTAGTTTCATCTTTGGTGCATGTTATTTATTTTGATTGGAATCACACCAGCACATAATAGTAATTATTATGAATCTTATTTTTTATATTTGTTATTACAAATTACATCATCAATTATTATTAAGTACATTATTATTTTTAATTACATTAATAATTATAATTAATTATATTACCATCAATTAATATTATTAATTTTATTATTATTTTCAATTACTATTAATTTTATTATAAAAATTATTGTTAATAATAATTAAAATAAATTACAATAGATTAAATTATTAATAAGATTATTAAATTATAATGATTATTATTATTTTCATTATTAATTACATTTCTATTTTTATTGACCCTATAATTTCTATTATTTATTAATAATATTTTTTTAATTTTTAATATTACTTTTATTATTTATTATTTTTATTTACCTTGTTGATTATTTTTATTAACTACAATGTTATTAATTATTAATATTAATTATAATTTTTTATAATTAATTAATTTATAATTTCATTAGTATTATGAATCATTAATCATTGCAATATTAATAAATTATTAATTTTATTATTACTAATTATTAATAATTACATGATTATTATTAAAAATTATTAATTATTAATATTTAATATTGTTAATTGTCACATCCCAGCCCGAATCACTCTAAACAGTAGCTGAAACAGGTCACCATATGACCTCAGGCATGCCTCCTCATACACAAGAGTATTCCAATTAGTAATGGAGGTCTAAGATGGTACTATGAGGATGCTATACCACCATATCAGAGTGCACAAACATAAATGAATATCCATGAATCATGCACATCAGAGTATGAATAAATAATAAGTAAAATGAACATGTTATAATAAAATGGAATGCAAAAATAGGCTGAATAATCATTATATACATACAACACTGATCATCGACAAGGCTATTCACATATACAATACAAAAAACTAAAAATAAATACAATAATCTCTATATCCAACTCTATATTGTACCGCATACCTGGTCATACAAATTTCATTGAAGCTAATCCAAACTAATAATAAGACTATATATGAGTAGTTCCACTTGATCATACAACCATGAGCCTCTACTATATCTATCATGCATCATTTCCCAAACAAAAAGCGTAGATAAGTTCTGCATGCACACTGAGGTGCACATACATGGGGAGAGAAATAAATCTCAGTTGGCCACCCCCAACGGTGAGCCTATAAAAAACAGTCATATGTGAATGATCATACAATATTTATGAAGACACCGTCCCATGATTATGCCATTTAATATACTAACCGGACTCCATATTTCGGTGGAGTAATTTTGGAGGAAAATTTTCTACTCCACAAGCCTATAAATAAGAGTGTTCACTTCCATTCAAAGGAGTTGAATAAGGTGAAAGAGGGGATGTGCTAGAGGATTGAGATCATGAAGTTATTTATATTTTATATTTTCTCTTTTATTTGTTTCATCATGCTCTCTTCTTTCCCTTTCAACTATATTACCCTTCAATAGAGGGGTAAAAATTTTGAGTGATTAGGGAATGGGGAGTTTCACTTTTGAAATGTTGGGGTTTTGTGCTTAAATGTAATTTTTTTTTCTTTTTAATGACTTATATTCTCATTGTTTATAAATTCTCTTAAAGCAATCGTGTTTTGGGTTTGGTGTATTCATTTTTAATAGCTTTGGTTAAAGAATTTTAATCTCCCTCCACCTAGTGCAATTTTTCTCGATCGAGCATATTGTGTTAGGTAGTGAGTGTCCAGTGATCATTGAAACGTGTGTGGAAATAGTGAAATTTTTATAGAGTTCTAAGGAGAAAAAAATTCTCAATTGGGACTTTCCTTAGTTGTTTAGGAATTTTTCATGAACTTCCATGCACATAAGAGTGATTTTCATGTCTTTCTTCAACCCAAGGTGATTGATAACTCGATCGAGGAGTCTTTCATTTTTCATTCAATAGGAAGAGAGGGAGGATGATCATTATGACTATGATGAAATTTAAGAAGGTGATCCTACCCTCACCCCATCACTCTCTTAATCCATTACTGTTTAACCTTTCTTTTTTATTGCTTTCTTTATTTTTCAACATAAACAATTTCAAAAAAAACCTATTCTTTTTTCTTTAATTTAAGTGACAAACATAATTATTAAGCACTCCCCTCTGGATGAAACCGAGGTTAAAAACTTTACAACATTATAATATATGTAATATTTGTTTTTTCATACCCCATGACATGCACGTGTCAAAACTTGGCGCTGTTGCTGGGGAGGTAGTGCCAACAATTTTTTTCTTTCTCTTTATTTTCTCTTTTCTTATTTTCATTCCAATGTTGCATGGATAGAACCTAAAACAGTAGACCTTTCCCATTGATCTTGAAATTGAATGAAATTATTTGAATAGGATAAGAAACCTTATTTTAAAATCTGAATTTGAGGATATTTCTCTTACAGACTCGAGTGAAACTTCAAGTGCTCACTCTGAGCCTGTCATCATTGGAGGAAATAAAAACCCAACACTTAGAGACCTTTGTGACCCACAATTCCTTAACCAGAATAATCAACCTGTCATTACAGTGTTACAAAATGATTTCGAGATGAAAAATAATATAATTCCATTTCTCCCAAAGTTTCATGGCTTGGTAGGTGAAGATCCCAACAAACACATTAAAGAGTTCACACATGTCTGCTCAAGCTTATGACGACGTGGAGTAGCTGAGGAACAAGTAATGTGGAAGGTGTTCCTTTTTTCATTGGAAGGAGCTACTAAAGAATGGTTTTATGGTCTAAAACCTAGATATGTGGATCATTGGAATTACTTGGTGAGATGCTTCATGCAAAGATTCTTCCTTTCCTCCAGAAGCACATCCATCAGAAATGAGATCTATGCTATTAGACAATCTTCTGTAGAAACTCGTTACGAGTACTGGGAATGATTTAAAAAGCTATGTTCCAGCTTCCCATATCAATCCATAGATTATAATCACTTTATTGTCATATTCTATCAAGGATTACAAGATAATGATAGAAACATTATCGATGCATCATCTGGAGGTGCATTGATTGACAAGTCACCAGAAGAAGCCAAAGGTTTGATTGAGATGATTTCTCAGAAATCGCAACAGTTTGGTACAAGAGGTAATGGATCATGAGGTATTCATTAGGTATGAACTTCTCATCCATAAACCTTAATAGAAACTAAAATTGGAGAGCTAACCAGTTTTGTGAGATAGATAGCCTTGAAACAAGTGGGTGGACAATAAGCAGCAGCTAAGGTATATAGTTTATGCTCATCACCTGATCATTTCACTGAACAATGTGCTGAAATAAAGGGAATGGAAACTTTTTCGTCGAACTTTCAACCAAGGAATTAACAATTGATTCAAGGATATAGAGGTCCTAACCATGTTTAGTATGGGCTTGGAAATCAGAAAAATCACTGTAGACCCCCAGACCCAAACAAGTTTCAAAACCCACCACCATTTCATTAACATCAATATTATAACTAGCCTCCACACCACCAACCACCAAATTTCCCAAGACCCAATGATAAACCATTCACCATCACAAAAATTTCTATGGAACAACAAAAATACATGTTTGATGACCTAGTAGATAAGGTTCACAAGCTGGAAAACACAGTGGGAAGTTTTGTTGAAATCATGAAAAAAAATCATAGGAAGCTTCCTTCCCAAACAATCCCAAAACTAAAAGAGAATGTCAGTATGATAACAACAAGAAGTGGAAAAGAGATCTCAACACCAACATTCCATGAACCTAAAAATAGAACACCTGAGTTGAGGGAGAATGAAGTTGTAAACATTGAAAATTCTTTGAAAATGCATTGTGAAGAAGAGAAGAAAGAGGAGGAAGAGAAGGATAGACCAAGGAAAATGAGACAAGAAACACACTCGAAAAGGAAAAAAATGGAGAAGAAAGACATACCCCACCATTTCTATCAATGATGATTGAATCAAAGAAATTTCAAGAGGAATCACTTCAAAAAGAAATTTTGGACACCTTCCCAAATGAGGAAATCAATATTCCCCTACCTGAAGTAGTCAAAAAAATTACAAAGTATGCTAAATTTTTTAACGACCTTTGAACCAAGAAGATAATACTTCAAGGGAATAGAAGGATCAACTTCGGAAGAAGTGTCTTAGCCATTATCACACCATAATTTCCAACCAAATGTCAAGATCTAGGGTCGTTTTCCATTCCATGCACCATTGGTTCATTAAATTTACCTAATTAATTGTGTGAAAATGGTTCTTCAATTAATTTATCTCCTCACTTAGTATACACTTCTTTTCAGATGGGAGACTTAAAGGTGACAAGAGTGGCAGTATATCTTGCAAAAAGATCCATTGTTTTCCCTGGAGGAGTTTTGGAGTATTTCCTCATGAAAGTCAAAGATATCTTATTCCTAGGTGACTTATATGTGATCAATATGGAATAAGATAGGATCCCATCACATTAACCCATAATTTTTTAAAGACCGTTCTTTAAGAGGACCATAACTATCATCAATGTCCATGAGGGGAAAATCACCATGAAGTTTGGAGAAAGCACGGTCCACTTCAATATTTTCGAATCCATGAGGCACCCACCAGATGATCACTCCATATTTACACATTACCATGAAGTTGGTGCAAAACCAATTGGATAATTAGGTAAGCTCTATGAATTCTTATACTTAAGAGAGACTTCTTCAATTGAAAATATCATTAAACATGTGAATGCCCAAAATGTTGGAGATTCTGAATTCATGTGAGAGCAAGAGGTAAAATCTGATTTATTTGATTTTTTCTTAAATGATGAGGAATATGATATGGTTTCTTGTGTGTAGGAGGTCCAAAATTTGGAAGTGGGAAATGTAAATTTTGTTTCATACCTAGATAATCCCCCTAATCTAGAACTAAAATCCCCACTGATTTGAAATATGTGTAATTTAGGGAAGGAGAGAAACTACCAATGAAAATTGCTAATAATCTTTATAAAAAACATGATAATTCATTGATTGATCTTTTGAGAGTGAATATACAATAGATAGGATGAATTTTAGGTGATATTCTAGGAATCAACCCAAAAATATGCTCACATAGAATTTTTCTTGAGGGAGATTCAAACCTACCAGGAACCCCCAAAGGAGGTTGAATCCCACTTTAATAGAGGTTGTGAAGAAGGAAATTGAGAAGATATTGTAATCTAGGATCATCTATCTAATCTCAAATTCACAGTGGGTTATCCCAATTCATGTAGTTCCAAAAAAAAACTGGCCTAACCACATTGAGGAATGAGAAGAATAAAATAATCCCTGTGATAATTCAAAATAGCTGGAGAGTGTGCATTGATTTTAGGAAGTTGAATCAGGTCACATGGAAAGATCATTTCCCCATTACCTTCATCGATCATATGTTAGAGAGATTGGTAGGTAGAACTCATTATTGCTTTTTGGATGGATTTTCAGGTAATTTCTAGGTACCCATTTCTCCTGAGGATGAAGAGAAGACAACCTTTACATTTCCCTTTGTAACTTTTGTATATAAAAGGATGCCATTTGGATTTTGTAATGCTCAAGGTACATTTCATAGGTGAATGGTAAGTATATTTTCTGATAACATTTAATATTTCTTGGAGGGTTTCCTAGATGATTTCATGGGTTTTGGAAACTCTGTTGACCATTTTTTGAAAAATATAGAAAAAGGTTTAAAAACCTTCATTGAAAAGAATCTTGTTTTAAATTTTAGAAAGTGTCATTTCATTGTTTATAGAGGGATTTATCTCGGGCATGTCATTTCAAAAAATTTCATTGAAGTTGATAAATCAATAATTGAAGTGATAACATCTTTTCCTTACCCAACTTTTGTGAAGTATGTTAGATCTTTTTTAGGAAATGCGGGATTCTACAGGAGGTTTATCAAGGATTTTAGTAAGATTTATCTCCCTCTCTCTACTTTTCTTTAGAAAGATGTTGATTTTGATTTTAATGGTGTATTTAGGTAATTCTTTGATGATATGAGGAGGAGATTTATTGAACCACCTATGATGCATTCACCAAATTGGGAAGAACCATTTGAGCTACTGTGTGATGCTTCCAACCAAGCAGTTGGAGCAGTCCTTTCTCAGTGAATTTTGGGTAGGCCACAATTCATTTCATATGCTTCAAGAACCTTGGATATGGATAAATTCAATTACACAACCATAGAAAATGAGATTTTAGTAGTTGTTTTTTCTTTAGAATGATTTAGATCATATCTTCTTGGAACTAAAGTCACTGTGTTTTATGGTCATGTAGCTCATAGGTACTTGATGAAGAAGGATGAAGCTAAACAAATGCTAGTGAGGTGGATGTTACTATTGCAATAGTTCAACATAGAAATCAAGGACAAAAAGGGATCTAATAACCTATTGGCTGATCATTTAAGAAGACTTCCCAATATTGTTGAAGATGAAATTCTAAGCAAAGAACCATTGAATGATCACTTTCCCGGGGAGCATTTGTACTTGGTTAAAGGATAAGTGCCTTCATATGATGACATGGTCAATTATTTGGTAACATATCAGGTCTCATATCATTTCAATTCTCATCAAATTCACAGACTGAATGATGAATCTAGATATTACATTTGGGATGATCCATTTCATTGGAAGATTTTCAATGACCAAGTGATATGAAGATGTTTTCTAGAGAGTGAAATTGGTTATGTCTTTGATTTTTTCCATACATTATCTTGTGGAGTCCATTTGGGACCTCAAAGGATAGTAGGGAAGGTTTTAGAATCTAGATTTTATTGGTCCAACCATTTTAAAAATTCTCATGAATTTTGAAAAAGGTGTCAAAATTTTTAGTTTTCTGGAAAAATTTCAAAGAGACAAGAAATTCCCCAACAACCTCTTAATTTTTGTTATATTTTTGAAGTATGGGGGATAGATTTTATGGGCCCTTTCCCAATTTCATTTGGAAATTCTTATATCTTTCTTGTGATTGATTATGTTTCCAAATGGGTGGAAAGAAAAGCCACTCGGAATAATAATGCTAAAGTTATTTGTTATTTTGTCCGGGATAACACATTTTGTAGGTTTGGAGTGCCCAGATACATCATCAGTGATCAAGGGACACACTTTTTCAATAGGATAATGGAGGATTTACTAAATAAGTATAGGGTTCATCATAAAACATCAACTCCCTATCACCCACTAACAAATGGTCAAGCTGAGGTGTCCAATAGGAAAATCAAAAGAATTTTGGAGAAGTTTGTTAAACAAAAAAGGAAGGATTGGTTCCAGAGATTAGATGAAACATTATGGGCTTATAGGAAAACCTATAATACCCTGATTATAATGAGTCAATGATGGTTGATTTATGGGAAAAGTTGTCACCCAATAGTGGAATTGGAGCATAAGGCGTATTGGGCTGTGAGGAAGATGAATTTGGGTCTTGAATGTTCTAGGAAAGAGAGAAGTTTTCAATTGCAGGAGTTGGAGGAAATTAGAAGATAAGAATTTGAAAATTCCGGTATTTCTAAAGAGAGAACAAGAGTGGATCCTGAGAAGCTGATCTAACTGAAGGAAATCCATACTAGAGATAAAGTGCTGCTATTAAATTAAAGAATTAAGATGATTCCAGGTAAAATTATTTCCATATAGGAGGGTCCATTTAGATTTACTCACACATAACCTTTCAATGCTATGAAGACTATGAAGGATGGAGAGACAAATCCATTCACTATTAATGGACACAAGCTGAAGAAATTCCATGGGGACATTCCATCAGATCCAGTGGAGGATATCACATTCCTCCAACCCATCTATCAATAAGAACCTGTTGGTCGGAGTGGTTTACTCAAGAGGGGGGGGGGGGTGAATTGAGTAACAATTAAAATTTCTTGTATTTAAAAACAGTGTCTTAAAGACCCCCAAATAAAAGAATAAATTAAACTGTAGTGAATTTATATTAAAGTAGTGGTTCTGTTAGATTCTCAAGGGATTGATTAATTCCCAGTTAATCAACACAGGAGTGTGTGATTATCTTTTGAAACTAACTTACTAATCTACACTTAACATAAACACTTGCTAATTTAATTATCAAAGTAACTTTAAAAATAGTATTGGTTTTAAAGTGATTAGCAGCGGAATAAAACTTTGAAAGAGATGGCACAACAATGTAACCAAGAGGTTCAGTCTCAAGCCGAGACTTAGTCCTCTCAAAAGTTTATATAAAAAATGATCCACACCCTGGATCGGGGTTCAACAGTTTACAACTGTCCAGGTCCAAGACCTCTACCACTGTTCTTCGTGGGAAACAGTACAACAGCAACCAGCTGTCCAGGTCACACACGACCTCTACCACTGTTATTCGTGGGAAAGAAAGAATGAAAGAGTTTGGTAAGGATTTACAAATCCTTCAGTTTGAGTACAGGAGACAGTTTATGTGTTAGATACAGCAGATAACACACACTGCTCGAAAAGTATAGTAATAAATCATAGAACAAGATATGTTGAGTTTAGAAGTGGTTCTGGTGATTTCAGTGTAGCTCTGGACTCCTTTGGATTCGATCAGAAGTGAGTCTGAGTCCTCTTCTCGTTTCTGTTTGAGAAACAGAGTGTCATAAGCTCCAGGTTCACAGAGTGAAAAATGTAGTCGATGAAGCTCTTCGATATTCGTTTGTATGCACAGAACTCTTCTTGAGTAGTCTTGATTGTATATGAGCTTCTCTGTGTTCTTGATTGGTTCTTCTTGTATACACAGAGCTTTTCTTGAGTATATCGTATGTCTTCCTTGTCTCTGTGTGTTGTCTCTTTTTTTTGTGTATATGCTCTTCAGCAGAGTCTTCTTGTATTTATGTCACGTGCAACAGGGGACATGAAAGATTTCCTTTCTGCAGGTACGAGGTACGGATTCCTGACATCCGACAACCTTTATCAGATATTTGACAAATCATTAAAATGTATGATATGACCGTTAGATAGATTAAATAAAGATGAATAAAGAAATTCAAACAGTGAGTCGAGTGATCAGTAGGTAATCAGCATCGGTAGCTTGAACATCGGTAGCTTGAACATCGGTAGCTCAATGTCATTAGTTGCTTTGACTCTATCGGTGGCTCTATGCGTCAGTTGGTACATGCTTGTATCAGTGACTTTGTTTATCGGTAGCTCCATGCATCGGTAGCTGCATGCGTCGGTAGCTCCATGCATCGGTAGCTGCATGCGTCGGTAGCTCCATGCATCGGTAGCTGTGAGTCTGTCAGTAGCTTCGTCCATCGGTGACTCTTATTCCATCGGTAGCTATTTATACTTACACTGGTAGCTCTGTATTTGTATCGGTAACTGTCTGTAAGTCAGTAGCTTACATTTATAGGTACATCGGTAGCTCTGTGTTGAGTATATCGGTAGCTGTCTGTCGGTAGACTAAGTCTATCGGTAGACTGGTTACCGGTATCTCTTTATCAGTAGCTATGGGCAGAGTACTTATCTGTTTTATGCAGAACACATCCGATTGCGTTAGAATTAATTTATAACTTGTATAAACATAGATAAAATAGGATTAACATATTCCAGAGACTATTTTAAAGATTATTATTGGTTTGATCACAGATTTGAAAGAATTAAAGTATAAATCAATGATACTTAACAATATCATAGAGAATGAAAACATAATTGGGATTTTAAATACATATGAATACATGATTGAGATTATCAAAACAGGTGAGGTCAACAATCTCCCCCTTTTTGATAATCAAAATTTATGATATGGGCATTTAACATAGTGAAAAATATAATAGTAAAGAGTATAATATTGAATTCAATTGTCATATTGAAAACATCACCAGAGATAATAGAAATAGTATGATATAGACATAAGTTATTAGAGGTAACAATCATAAGGTACTAAATAGACATAAGGTATCAGAGGTAAAAAAGAAAAAAAAAGAAAAAATGATAATGAGTCTCCCCTTATTCCTTATGTTTCTCCATTGAAAATATTTTTCATTCTCTCAGTTTGTTCTCCACCGCTTGTTATTTTTCTCCCCCTTATTATTCTCTCAATTTGTTTTCCCCCTTTCTTATTCTCTTATTTTGTTCTCCCCCTTTGTGATAATCAAAAAGTGGGAATGCATATATATAGGAGACAAATAAAACATGAGAAGTAAAAGGAGGTCTTCTGTATTAGAGTAGTCAAAAAGTACAGAAACAGAATACAAATGAATTCCTATAAAAAATCCTAGCCACTAGATCATTCCACCTCTTCCACGTGAGATTTTCCTTTGGGATCAGTAGAAGGTTTGGTTGGTGAGGAGTCAGGTGAAGGTTTTGGAATTCCAGAAAAGATCAAAGGAGGCTGGGCCACTGACACAGAGTCAGGCCTGTAGGTTGAAGATCTTTGGGTGATCATAGGTGTGAGGCTTCGAATAGCTTGATCAGGAGTCAGCTGGACTGTAGAAGCAGCTGAGGCAGAAGCAGGCAAAGCAGGAGGGATGATGACTGGTCTGGCATCAACATGCAAGAAGGGCAGCAGTAGATTTCTAAAATCCATGATAATTCCTCCTCCTCTTTCCATAGCAGAGATGAAATCATCTTTGTTCTCCATGAATTTCTCTAGGGCAGGAGTCAGTTCTCTTAGCTTGCTCACTTGTTCTCTGAAGGCTTGAGTGACTGGTGGTAGCTTCATGTTTTCTAACATCAGCTTGAAGTGGTGATCGAGTTGATGCTTGGTGAAAATTCTGGTGAAGTAGTGATCCACTTTTTGCTTTATGGCTTCCTGAGAGGCAGAGGCTTCTCTCATATAATCTTGAACAATCTTCATTATTTCTCTGGCAGAATCTCTTGTAGAAAGTACCACTCAGCTCAGCTATGATGAGTCCACAGATCCACTGGTTGAAATAGAACCAATCTCCTCCTTCAACATTGCTCGAACTTGATTCAGATCAACTGAAAGTTTGGATGTGAGAGGGACAAGAGAGAAGGAAACAGTTTCTTTGAAACTCTTAGACAAACCACTGATTAGGCTTTGAACTTGAGAGTCTTGAAATTGAACATGATCCTTCACTAAGGTTATGAAACTTTCAAACACTGAGACAAACTGGCTTACTACACTTTTCACATAAGCTAGGTCCTTGTCAGCTTGAGACTTGGAGCTCATATAAGAGTCCAAAGCAACAACTGTTGTCTTGAGAGCTTCATGATCTGCTTCGATCCTAGAAGACTAAGTCTGGCACTCTTTTACTTCTTCCATAAGCTCAGACATAAAAGAAGATAAATTACAAGCCAGAGATAGCTCGAAGGATCTCTCTAACATTTTCATTTCTTCATAGAAGCTTTGCCTCATCACAACAACTGATGCACTGAATGATTCTTTCAGCTCATTCTTCATGGATTCAAGATCAGATTTAGAGACAAAATCATTTGGAGCAGCAGATCCTCTTGCTGAGGCCAATCTAACTAAAGAATCAGTCATTATTGAATTAATTGAGGATGTGAGGGAGGTTTCCATTAACTTCACTTCTTCAACAAAACTGGTTTTGAGGTCCTCTTTCAGCTTATTCAAATCATGAAATCTGACCACATCATCTGGCAACAACTCAGAAGCAAAATCATAATTGGTCTTCGGTCTATTCACAGTCATCTCATTATCAGAATCCGGATAATCCAATCCACAGACTATAAACCCTGGGTCTTCTACCCAGTCTCCAAGCTAAACAACTAATGTAACATTTCCAAGAGCAGATTGATGCTCCCCCTCAATGGGTACATTCTCATGTATCACAACAGCATTCAGTGCTGGATTCTCTTCATCATAATCTTCTACTACAAGTTCCACCGGTGCAGCATCTAGAAGATCTTCTGATACAGGTACAGCTTCTTCTGTATCTTTTTCTACTTCAGCAGCAGGCATAGCTGAGTTTCCAATCAAAGGACTCATACTTAAACTACCAGAATCAGGTGATTCAGATACATTTTCCTTTTCCTCTTCTTCTTGGTGAGGTACAGACTGGTCTTTCTCATGAGTAGACAGAATTTCCTCTACCTTTCCTTTCCTAGAATAGACCAATTCTGCAATAGGACTTGGGGGAAAGTCTGGATCTCCTCCAACATCCATAGGAGTTTCTTCTTCTTCTTCTTATGTTTCATCACTACTATAAACAGGTTCCTCTTCATCAGGTCTCAGACTTGGATCTCTCATATCCTTTAGTCTTGAGGGATGATCCACAGGATTAAACCTATCATATATCTTCTGATCATCACTGACCCATTCTCCCTTCCATGGGTTCCAGTTAATTTTCATGTACTTACATACAGTCGAGGTGATGCAGAAATTGTTCTTGACTACAACTGTCTCATCCTGAGACTCAGCTATTCCCTTCACTTTTATCATTACTGAAATCAGCTTGGCAAAGAACAAAGCATTAGTCTTTGACTTTGGTCTAATCATGTCTTCCATTTGAAGCATCAACAATCTGCACAGATTGATTTTCACACCATGTATTAGCAAATGAAGAAGATAGATATCTTGATATCTCAGATTTGCAAAATCTCCTCACCTCGGTATCAACACATGCTGAACAAACTTGAAAAGCAGTCGATTTTCTCCATCCATTTCAGCAGCAACCACTTGCCTTTGATTTCCATTACCAGTTAGCTCTAGTAAGGCGGTTTCATAATCAAAGATATCACTGCTAGGTGGAATCGATCTTGATACATACCCAGAAACACCTTCATGTGGTACTTTCAAACTCTCAGCCCACTCTACTGAAGAAAAAGACATCTCTTTTCCATTTAAAAACGAGGTTACCCGATTCTCATTCTCAGACTTCTCAAAGGTTACAAACTCGTAGAACTATTTTACCAACTTCGGGTAGTATGGGCCATTGTTATTCGAGAAACAATCCACCCATTTCTGGTCCTCCAGAATCTCGAGTACTAACGATTTTCTAGGCAGTAGCCATTCCACGCACAGTTCCTTCTCGATTACTATGTCTCTATTCTGCAAGTGAGGATTCACTGGTCGCTTTCCCGATCTGGTTCTGACTTCACTAACACTGGCTTTATGCTGTGTCTTCTGATTCTTAGTGTTTGGTTCTACACTTTCATCTCTGACGATAGGAAGCTTAGTTTTTGCCATCGCGGGTTTAGGGTTCTTGGCCGATTTGGGAGCAAAGGTTCGAAGGTGAGAGGTTTTGAGCTCGGTGAGGTTGGAAGTGGCTTAGACTTAGTTTTTATCATTTAGGAATTCCAACTAAAATATAGTAAAATAAAATAAAACGATTCATATTCTTGGCGGCAGACAGGAGTTTTAAAATATTGCATCGGCGTGAGTTAATCATCGGTGAGAAAAACAAATCGGTGAGAATTGTACATCGGTGAGGATTTTCAACATCGGTGAAAATTTCACATCGGTGAGAATTTTCAACATCGGTGAGAATTTCACATCGGTGAGAATTTTCAACATCGGTGAGAATTTTCAACATCAGTGAGAATTTCACACCGGTTGTGATTAAACATTCCCAATTCGTGTCTTATGTAACTTAGCCTATCTGAACTTAAAGGTTTAGTGAAAATATCAGCCAATTGATGTTCAGTGCCAATAAATTCAAGAGAAATATCACCTTTTTGATAGTGATCTCTTAGGAAATGGTGTCTTACATCTATGTGTTTGGTTCTAGAGTGAGATACAGGATACATAGAGATGTTTATTGCACTGGTGTTATCACAGTTGATTGAAACATGTTTAAAAACATATCCATAGTCCAAAAGAGTGTGTTTCATCCACAGAATTTGTGCACAGCAACTACCAGCAGCTATGTATTCTTCTTCGGTAGTAGATAATGCAACTGAGTTCTGTTTCTTACAACACCAAGAAACTAAGGATTTTATAAGCAAATGACATGTTCCTGATGTGCTTTTTCTATCTAACTTACAACCAGCAAATTCAGCATCTTAATAACTCATTAACTCAAAGGATTGTCCTTTTGGGTAAAACAAAACTAAGTTAACCATGTGTTTAAGATATTTAAAAATTCTTTTGACAGCAAGCAAATGAGATTCTTTTGGATTAGCTTGAAATCTAGCACACATACACACACTAAACATAATATCAGGTCGGCTAGCAGTAAGATAAAGTAAACTACCAATCATACCTCTGTAACTGGTTTGATCAACTGGTTTCCCAGTTTCATCTGCGTCCAATTTACAGGTAGTACTCATAGGAGTATCACTTTCCTTAATACTATCCAATACAAAACCTTTTAAAAGATCCTTTGTATATTTACTTTGATTCAAAATAATACCATTTTCATTTTGAAATACTTGAAATCCAAGAAAGTACTTAAGCTCTCCCATTAAGCTCATTTCAAATTCATTTTGCATACTTTTTGAAAAATCAGTACATAAAGAGTGTTTAGAAGATCCAAAAATAATATCATCAACATATATTTGTACAACCAAAACATCTTTAGAAATTCTTTTAATGAAAAGAGTTGGATCAGCAATCCCTTTAGTAAAACCTTTTGAAATAAGGAAATTGCTAAGTCTATCATACCAAGCTCTTGGAGCTTGTTTTAAACCATACAAAGCTTTAGAAAGTTTAAAAACTTGATTTGGAAAATGGGGGTTAGTAAATCCAGGTGGTTGTTCTACAAAAAACATCTTCAATTATAAAACCATTTAGAAATGCACTTTTCACATCCATTTGATATAACTTGAAATCCAGATGCGCAGCATATGCAAGTAAGATCCTAATGGCTTCTAGTCTAGCTACAGGTGCAAAAGTCTCCTCATAGTCTATACCTTCTTCTTGACTATATCCTTGTGAAACTAGTCTTGCTTTGTTTCTAACTATATTTCCAGATTCATCTACTTTATTTCTAAAAACCCATTTTGTGCCTATTGTCAAAGTGTCCTTAGGTCTGTCAACTAATTCCCAGACTTTGTTTCTTTCAAACTGATTTAATTCTTCCAGCATAGCTATTACCCAGATTTCATCATTGATAGCATCATTGATATTTTTGGGTTCTAGCTGTGAAAGAAAAGCTTGATGTTCAAACTGGTTTCTTAGAGAAGCTCTAGTTTGTGTTCCTCTATCAAGATTACCAACAACATCTTCTACAGGATGATTCTTTAGAATCCTCGTTGATCTGGTAAAGGTTGGACTAGAAATTTCAGGTTCATCTATAGGTTTGGGTTCAACAGAAGCAGATTCTGGAAAAAGTCCAGAACTGGATGCTTTTATAACAGGTTCTTTAGAATTATTATCAAGGTCCAGAATAGACAAATCTTCTTCAAGATTCTCAAGAGAGGTTTTAGGCTCATGTGGATCAGTTTCATCGAATTTGATGTGAACAGTTTCTTCCACACATTTAGTTTTCTTATTGAATACTCTATAGGCTTTACTTGAAATAGAGTAACCCAGAAAAATTCCTTCATCACTTTTGGAAGCAAACTTATCCAGATTATCTTTAGTATTCAGAATAAATACTTTGCAACCAAAAACTTTAAAGTAATTAACCTTAGGCTTTCTATTGTTCCACAATTCATAAGGGGTTTTCTTAAGAACAGGTCTGATTAAGACTCTATTAATAACATAACAAGCTGTATTTACAGCTTCAGCCCAAAAATAAATAGGCAGATCATATTCATTGAGCATGGTTCTAGCAATTTCTTGAAGGGTTCAGTTTCTTCTTTCTACTACACCATTCTGCTGGGGTGTTCTAGGGGCAGAAAAGTTATGAGTATAGCCATTGTGTGAGCAATAAGATTCAAAATCTTGATTTTCAAACTCACGACCATGATCACTCCTCAAAGTTTTAATCTTAAGTCCACTAAGGTTCTCTACAGATTTAGAGTATTTAACAAAGGAAGAACAAGCTTCACTTTTGTGAGCTAGAAAATATACCCAAGTATATCTAGAAAAGTCATCTACAAGAACATAAACATAGTGCTTCCCATTTAAACTAGAAACTCTTGATGGTCCAAACAAATCCATGTGAACCAATTCAAGTGGTTGAGAAGTCGAAACTTCTTTCTTTGATTTAAAAGAAACTCTGTGTTGTTTTCCCTTTTGACAGGGGTTACACACTCTATCACTTGGGAATTCTAATTTGGGTAGGTCTCTAACTAGGTTTTTTCTAGAGAGTTTTCTAAGTGAGTGAATGTTGCAATGTCCCAATCTTCTGTGCCATAGCCAAGATTCTTTATGAAAAGCATTCAAACAAGTAATATTATGCTTAGCTAAAGAATTCAGATTGACAGCATAAACATTTTCATTTCTTAAGGCATAAAATACCAGAATATTCTTAGAATTAAAAACTTTGCAAGAATCATTTTCAAATTTAACATGAAAACCATCATCACATAACTGAGAAATACTTAATAGATTGTATTTAAGGCCATCAACAAATAAAACTTTAGAAATCAAAATTGAATCAGTGTTACCAATCTGGCCTAGGCCGATGATTTTTCCTTTAGAGTTATCACCAAAGGTGAAAAAGCCTCCATCAACTTTTATTAAACTCTTAAAACAAGAGAAGTCTCCTGACATATGTCTTGAACATCCACTGTCCAAATACCAGGCCTCTTTACAGGAGCTCTTTAAGCAAGTTCCCTACAAAACAGATTTATATGGGAGATGATTTTGGTACCCAGATTTTTTTGGGTCCAGACAGGTTAGCCAATAACACTTTAGGTACCCATATTTGTCTAATGGGTCTCATATAATTTGTAGAATTGATATGCTTTGAAAGATAAACTTTATTAGATCCATAGCTATGTATATAACTGGTTGAAACATATGAAGTTCCAGAATTACCTTCATTCTGTCCAGATTTAGAAATGAATCTAGTTTTGGCAATTTTCCTTTGTCCAGGTTGGTATCCTATACCAGTAGTATATTTAGGTTCTATTTGCTTTCCTAGCATCTGTGTTAGTGTATTTTTGCCATTGGTGAACTTCTCTAAGTCCTTTTTGAGTTGCTCATTTGATAGTTTCAGTTCAGTGTTTTCTTTTAACAGTTGAGCATTTTTCTCTCTTTCAATAGTGAGTTCGGTGTTAACTGTAGTGGTGAGAGAATGCTGTTTCTTTAATGACTTGTATTTATACTTAAGTTCATTACATGTCTCTTCTAGCATATCACAATATTCAAACAGTTCAGATTTAGACATGTTATCACCATCAGAATCATCTCCAGAATAATATGAATTTGAAGCAGGAGTTTCTGATGTTACCTCAGAAGTGTTTGTCATAAAACACATGTTGGCTCGATTCCTTTCAGAGTCTGAAGATTCAGCTTCACTTGTGCTGTCTTCTGATGCACTCCAAGTAGCCTTCATGGATTTCTTAAACTTATTGTCCTTATATTCATATTTCTTTTTATACTTCAGCTTTGGATAGTCGGCTTTAATGTGTCCTTTTCTCTTGCACTCATAGCAGACTACATCATCTGATTTGTCATTCTTCTTCCAATCCTTTTTCCATTTACCTTGGTGATCATACTTACCCTTGTAATTTGTTTTTCTGAAGAACTTATTTTTCCTATAAAATTTCTTAAATCTTCTAGCAATGTGAGCCATCTCAGCATCACTGTCAGAATCACTTTCACTGTCTTCACAGCTTGAACTTTCAACTATAGCTTGAAGCTTTTCTTTGTCCTTATTCTTTGAAGTTGAGGATTTGAAAGCGACAGACTTTCTTGCAGGTTCGTTTTCTTCCTCCTTATTCACTTTAAGCTCTTCTTCATACATCATCAGCTTGCCAATTAGTTCCTTGACAGGTAGAGCAGCAATGTCACATGATTCTCTGATTGAGATAGATGTGCCTCTCCATCTATCAGGTAGACATCTCAAAATTCTCATAATTTGTTCCTTAGATGAGACATCCTTTCCCAGCGAGATCATTGTATTGACAATTTCATTGAACCTGAGATACATGTCAGAAATGGGTTCGTCAGGCTTCATTTTAAAATTATCATACTTGATAGTATAAGTGTTCAATCTCATTTCTTTAACATTCGTTGTTCCTTCATGAGAAACAGCTAAGGTATCCCAAATTTCATATGCAGTTTTACAAGCAGAAATTCTATTAAACTCTTCATCTTCTAGAGCACAGTACAAGGCATTCATAGCTTTACAGTTGTTATTGTAAGTAGTATTTGTAGGTTCATCCCAAGTAGATCTAGCAGTAGTAGGAATTTTGTATTCTGATTCAATAGCAGTCCAAATATCAAAACCTATGCTTTCTAGATGAATTTTCATTTTCAGTTTCCACTGAGCATAATTAGTTCCATTGAAGAAAGGTGGCCGGTTAGTAGCAGCACCCTCAAGTCTATTGTCCATTATAAGAAAAGTTTAAAGAGATAAAAATTTAGATATAACAGAAATTTTAAGAACTTTAAAATACAACTAAAATCACAGTTCAAAAGCAGAGTACTTTTAGAAAGTATTTTCAAGTATTGTCAATCCTCTGATACCAAGTGTTGGTCGGAGTGGTTTACTCAAGAGGGGGGGGGGGGTGAATTGAGTAACAATTAAAATTTCTGTATTTAAAAACAGTGTCTTAAAGACCCCCAAATAAAAGAATAAATTAAACTGTAGTGAATTTATATTAAAGTAGTGGTTCTGTTAGATTCTCAAGGGATTGATTAATTCCCAGTTAATCAACATAGGAGTGTGTGATTATCTTTTGAAACTAACTTACTAATCTACACTTAACATAAACACTTGCTAATTTAATTATCAAAGTAACTTTAAAAACAGTATTGGTTTTAAAGTGATTAGCAGCGGAATAAAACTTTGAAAGAGATGGCACAACAATGTAACCAAGAGGTTCAGTCTCAAGCTGAGACTCAGTCCTCTCAAAAGTTTATATAAAAAATGATCCACACCCTGGATCGGGGTTCAACAGTTTACAACTGTCCAGGTCCAAGACCTCTACCACTGTTCTTCGTGGGAAACAGTACAACAACAACCAGCTGTCCAGGTCACACACGACCTCTACCACTGTTATTCGTGGGTAAGAAAGAATGAAAGAGTTTGGTAAGGATTTACAAATCCTTCAGTTTGAGTACAGGAGACAGTGTATGTGTTAGATACAGCAGATAACACACACTGCTCGAAAAGTATAGTAATAAATCACAGAACAAGATATGTGGAGTTTAGAAGTGGTTCTGGTGATTTCAGTGTAGCTCTGGACTCCTTTGGATTCGATCAGAAGTGATTCTGAGTCCTCTTCTCGTTTCTGTTTGAGAAACAGAGTGTCGTAAGCTCCAGGTTCATAGAGTGAAAAATGTAGTCGATGAAGCTCTTCGATATTCGTTTGTATGCACAGAACTCTTCTTGAGTAGTCTTGATTGTATATGAGCTTATCTGTGTTCTTGATTGGTTCTTCTTTTATACACAGATCTTTTCTTGAGTATATCGTATGTCTTCCTTGTCTCTGTGTGTTGTCTCTTTTTTTTGTGTATATGCTCTTCAGCAGAGTCTTCTTGTATTTATGTCACGTGCAACAGGGGACATGAAAGATTTCCTTTCTGCAGGTACGAGGTACGGATTCCTGACATCCGACAACCTTTATCAGATATTTGCAAATCATTAAAATGTATGATATGACCGTTAGATAGATTAAATAAAGATGAATAAAGAAATTCAAACAGTGAGTCGAGTGATCAGTAGGTAATCAGCATCGGTAGCTTGAACATCGGTAGCTTGAACATCGGTAGCTCAATGTCATTAGTTGCTTTGACTCTATCGGTGGCTCTATGCGTCGGTTGGTACATGCTTCTATCGGTGACTTTGTTTATCGGTAGCTCCATGCGTCGGTAGCTGCATGCGTCGGTAGCTCCATGCATCGGTAGCTGCATGCGTCGGTAGCTCCATGCATCGGTAGCTGTGAGTCTGTCAGTAGCTTCGTCCATCGGTGACTCTTATTCCATCGGTAGCTATTTATACTTACACCGGTAGCTCTGTATTTGTATCGGTAACTGTCTGTAAGTCAGTAGCTTACATTTATAGGTACATCGGTAGCTCTGTGTTGAGTATATCGGTAGCTGTCTGTCGGTAGACTAAGTCTCTCGGTAGACTGGTTACCGGTATCTCTTTATCAGTAGCTATGGGTAGAGTACTTATCTGTTTTATGCAGAACACATCCGATTGCGTTAGAATTAATTTATAACTTGTATAAACATAGATAAAAGAGGATTAACATATTCCAGAGACTATTTTAAAGATTATTATTGGTTTGATCACAGATTTGAAAGAATTAAAGTATAAATCAATGATACTTAACAATATCATAGAGAATGAAAACATAATTGGGATTTTCAATACATATGAATACATGATTGAGATTATCAAAACAGGTGAGGTCAACAGAACCATTAGGTCATACCTCTCCTTTACACTTACTTGTTGTTTTGATTCATTTTAAATTCTACATACTTGTTAAATACACTTGAATGCATTGAGGACATTACACCACTTAAGTGTTGGGGAGGGAACCTTTATAGTTTCAGATTTTCATTTTATCTTTGTTTTTTAGAAAAAAAAATTGTGTGTTTTCAAATTTTTGTGTCTTTATTATTCTTTTTTTGTATGTTTTTTAATGTTTTGAGCTTAAATAATTATCATTTCCATTTTTGAAATCCTTTTCATTGAGTGAACAAATTTATTCCATGAAATTGAGATTAAATGAATGTTGAAATTAACTTTTTTTTAAGTTCATTTTTTTTGGGAATTTCATGAAAATTAATCTGATTTTTGAATCCCATGAAACATATCACTTTATTTATATTTGAAATCACCTTCCCGTGAGGATTCTGAACCCTTTTTTTCATATTATTTTCATTCCCCTCACTTATTGAGAGAAACATACCATGCTTGTTTTAACCATAATTTGATTTATTACATTCAAAACTTGAGGGTTTGAGGTACATGTGTTTTAAATGATTGATGCTGTTATTTGGTTTTAAAGCCCCCATTCAATAGAATACCTTTCATTCTGGCCTACCTTGTACATTAGTCCATGTATCCCTTAGAATATATGAATGACTAGTTAGGTTAGCCACATTAATAACCAATTTTTCTTATCCATCCTGTTCTTGAAGTAAAATTACATGATCTAAGTGAACATTAGTGTGGGGGAAGCTGTCTTGTGTTGTGATACTTTATCTGGTGCAATCATTGGGTGGAAAATCAAATGTTGAAGAGGTGTGTGTGCTATTGAAAAATTATTCTATTGAAAACTGTGCCTTTTCTGGAGCTATCATGATAAGATAAGAAGTGCCTTTTCAGGTGCTTTTGATGGAGGAAAAACCTATGCCTTTTCTGGAGCACTGAAGAAAAATCATGTTTGAGAAGATTGAAATTTTTTCTGCTAAAATGCTAAGATGTTTAAACATTTCATGATATTTCAGGATGATGGAGCTGAATTTCTAATAAGGGGAGTGACGAGGACACCATACTTGAGTGAAAATTAGAATTATACAATTTTTCTTCAAAAGAGGCTAGCCCTCCTCATTCGGCCTCTGATTTTTTCACATAAAAATCCTTCCAACCGAAATCCATAGAACATCCCAATAAATTCCTCATGATAAACACATTTCCTTAACACACATATGGTGGATAAGTATGATTTTTTCAAACCTATGGTGACCCTTGCATTGGTTTGGATAAGAAAAACTTTGTTGAAAACTGATATTTGTGAGATGAGAAAAAATTCATGTGAGGTAGGTGTCTTGTGTGCATGGGAGGAGAAATGAAGAGGGGAAAAATTGAATGATCTGTTTTGATTACTTGGAATAATGGTTATTGATGAGGCATGATATATTTTATTTTGTGGTATGGAATTGGTGGATCTCATTGGCATGTGTTTTGAATTTTCATTGATTTGATTCTGATGATGACTTGTCCAGGTGTCCAAGTGTTACGTGTGGGGGAATTGATAGAGATAATATTTTCAGTATTTTGATATGTGTTTCAATGATTTATCCATTTACAATTAATCAATTTGAGCTGATTTGTATCATTTTAATGTTTTGGTGAATTATGAGCTTAATTGAGAAAATTTATTAATTCTGGATATTCATTAATTTTATGGAGCATCTATATTTCAGACACATCTTTTACATTTTTGATCCAAATTTTGTGATTATTTTTTAGGATTTAATTTCTTTTGGGATTCGACTTTTTATTTTGGAATAATGTCCAGTTCGACACATAATGGCCCAGAAAAATTCAACAAGTGGAAAAAGTGTTCTGCCTAGCAGAATAGACCCTGCCTTAATTAATGAGGCATATCTCGGCCTACACATTTCCAAATGTGGTGATTCCAACTATAATAGAAATATTACTCTTCTCGTAACATTAAAATTAACTGTCATGAAGAAATTCATTAATTAAGGCATCCATTTCATGCAACCTAAAAGAGGAAGTTGAAGAGTCACCTTGGGAAGGAAAAGTGGTCCTTAGTCATTCAAGGATAACATTTTCTACATTTTTCCAAATTCAATAAGATTTTGAGAAAGAATGAATAAGATATAGAGTAACATAATTTATGAATAAACCTTCTTGATATTATTCCATTTAATATGCTAACCAAACTCCATCATTCAGAGAAGTAATTTTGGAGGGAAATTTTTGACTCCACTAGCCTATAAATAAGAGTGTTCACCTCCATTAAAAGGAGTTGAAGAAGGTTCAAGAGGGGTTGTGAAGGAGGATTTAGTTCTTTATGATATTTTTATTTTATATTTTCTCTTTTCTTTGTTTCATCATGCTCTATTTTTCCCCTGTCAACTCCATTACCATTCACATGGAGGGGTAAAACCTTTGAGTGATCGGGGAAGGGGGAGTTTCACTTTTGAAATGTCAGAGTTTTATAATTAAATTTAAAACCCTATTTTTTATTTTGAATGACTTATATTCTCATTTTTCCCAATTCTCTTAATGAGATCAGGTTTTGGGTTTGGTGTATTCATTGTAAATAGATTTTTTTAAAGACTTTTAATCTCCCTCCGCCTAGTGAAATTTGTATCGATCGAGCATATTGTGTTAGGTGGTAAGTGTCTAGTGATCGTATGCATGTCTGTGTAACTAGTGAACTTTTTCTAGAGTTATAAAGATAAAAAATTCCCTATCGGTACTTGCTATAGTTTTTTAGTAATTTTTTATGAACTTCCATGCACATAAGAGTGAGTTCAATTTCTTTCTTCAACCAAAGGTGATTGATAACTCGATCGAGGAGTCTTTAATTTTCATTCAATAGTAAGAGAGGGAAAATTATATTTATGACTATGATGACATTGAAAAAGGTTATCCTACCCTGAACCCGTCACTCTCTTCATACATTAGTGTTCAACCTTTATTTTGAATTGCTTTCTTTATTTTTCAACTTAAACAATTTAAAAAACAACATCTTCATCTTTCTTTAATTTAAGTGAAAAACATAATTGTTATGCACTCCTATCTGGAGAAAAACTAGGATATCCAATTAACTAAATTCTAACTTAGGTAATATTTGTTTTTGTCACACCCCAAAATAGGCCCATATAAGCACACTACTCTAACCATGTGTAACCAGTGGAACCCAGAAAAAATCTTGGCATTCCCTACTCAATCCCAATATCAGATTCCTAGGTCCTGGTTTATAGGAAATAAAGTAATGAAAACTATAATTAACTTATAATGGGATGTCCCTTAGGTAATATTTTTTGAATAATCTCCTAACCCAAGTCAAAAACTCAACATAAATCAATAAACATCTCAATAACCTATTCACATAAAGCTTTGGGAAATGAAATCCTAGTGTGTCTACAAAATCCAAGGGAGTGTCATTGGCACCACTTAAGGAGATCATCATAATGCTCATGGATTTCACAAGAATCAAGTTCTTAGAGGAAATTAATCCACCCTAAAACCTCTAGAATCAACTGAATCCTAGCATCATATGAATCCTAGGTGATACACTAACTAATAGGGGGTTCTGATATGTACTCAACAACCTTATATATATTCTAGTGTGTGTGTGTGGGGAGGGGGGATCCTAGAATCACAAGGATTTTCAATAATAGTATAATCATATATTGGATCCTAAGATCAGCATGCATCCAAGGCTATACAAGTGTTAATTACTTTTAACTTAAACATTAAATTATAGTTAAATTATCATTTTCATTAAATAATAGAGAAATCCCAATCCATCGACTATCCACCTTAATATATAACTTGTGTCTTACGTATAAAAATAATATTATAAATACAAACATGTTTATAACTATATACTACATAATAATTTGACACATTCATGATTTTTGTGGAACTGAAAAATGATTTAATAGATAGATAAGGTTGGGTCCTATGTGTCTTTGGAACCTGACCACAAAAATAGTTAAGGGAGGAATGTACCTCAAGAACCACAAGTTCATTTATATTAATCTAATATTAGTAAATTGAAATTTATCTAATAAAATAATTGATTCTTAACATGATGTTGCAGCATTGGACGAATGCCAGAACCCATCTTATTACTGCTCTCACCCAAGCCCAATTATCTGCAACGTTCTAAAATAATATGGCGAATTATTCCTGGTTTGATCACACCCACTGAAGTCCAGTCTATCAATGGGATCCCACTTGGGTCCTCTAGGTTATCATGTAAGATGAGGAATCCCTTTTGTGGGCATCAGGGTTAGAATATGGGTAGTTCCATCCCTCTTGGGACACAAGTAGAGGCATCCCTCGTGGGATCCTCAGTCATAGACTAGTATCATGGGATAACGCCAATCCTTTAGGGTCATAAATCCCACAGACCTATTTCTAACATCTCACGACCTCCCAAGCCTAATGGAAAACTTCACAAGGGAGATGGCCTCATCTCATCCCCTTCACAAGTCACTCTAGGTTGTCCTGAACACCAAACCTATCTATATTATTAAGTTTCATCATAGTCTTGATAACCAGTGACTATCCTAGGCTACAATAGTTTTGGACCTTTGAGAACTCATGACACAATCTCCAACCGTTATCATGACCCTCGCATGGTTATCATCCCATGTATCATTCTAAAGTGGTGTCCAAATTCAAATACTAAAGTAAAACCTCTTCGTCATAAAATCCTAACTTTAAACTACCTCTTTGAATCCCTCAAAACACCTCAAAGGATCAACCATCACATTATACACATTAAAACACTCAAAATGGAATCCTATTATGTCATATTTTGACTATGGGGTTAAAATTCACAAAAAACCCTCAAATGGGAAACATGGGTGTAGTACATGGCGTGTACCCCAAGTACACAATGTATACTCCAAAACCTACACCCTGGCCATGTACCCCAAAATGGTATGGGTATACCTAGGTTCTAGTAGTGTAATACTACAAAACCAAGGAATACATGGGGTCTATTCGTGTAAAACCATATATTCATGACACACCTGTGGTATGTTCATGTACTACTACAGGAAAATGTACCCATTACACGAGGTGTCTTTCCAGGTACTTGACCACATGGACATGACCCACTACACAATGTCTAGTTCAAAAAAATAAATCTTCCCTGAATAGGAGTAAAACACGACATGTTCTCTTGAAACCACATGACATGTGATTGGGATTTTCCAAAAAGAAACCTATTTAATTAGTTTAAAACCACCAGTTTTCCCCAAGAATAGGCATAGATTGACCCCAATGGCGTCCCCAGAAACCAAAATAGGGATTTAAAAATATAAATTGGTAAATACATTGTGATTTAATTTAAAACCATTAAATTCATATCTCTGAGTAGAAAGAACCTATTCTTTGGTCTGATATGTGTTCCAAAATTACTACACGATGATTTGAATACTCCAAATCTTTAAGGTGGCACCTCCATTTACCTCCCCCCTCTCTCCCTATCACTATCCTCTATCATCCACGATGAATGGAATACCCAAGGGGAATTAATTTAGATAGAAAGGATGGAGGAGAAAGGAAAAAGGGCAAAGGAAAAAAAGGAATAAAAAGGAATAACGAAGAAAAAGAAAAAATGGATCAGGCCTAGGCCCAATAACCAAATAAGGGTTATTACATTCCAAGAAAATCCCCCCATTATAGACTCAATTACAGAGCCAGAATCTCATTATAATGATCTATTAAAAATATATAACCATTCCAACCGACAAGAATAAATTAATATTTAATTAATGAAATATTAAATACTAACCATTCCATGAAAATTTAAATGACTCCTAATTACATCAAACTCATATACTAGGGTAGAAAAATTATACCATAACCAAATAAGTAGTCTAAAAATTTATCCCAGATCATCTAATTGGGGAAATTTACAATTTTACACCTCACAGTCCTTTAGAAAAAAAATTCAAAATTCAAATCCTTTTCAGAACCTATAAAAACCTGAGGTTTTAAAATCTATCCACTGTAACATTTATTGTACTTAATGAGATTTAGTTGTCTTCAATCCACACAACATAACCCACCTTGGTCATCAATTTATCATCAAATCATTACATTCAAATATAGAATGAAAATTAATTTCCTCTTCACAACTCCAAATATAAAGTGTACAACCCATCAAAGGTCAAGCCATCACTTATAACCCTTAAAAAACTACTAAGTTAGTTTTTGAATCCACTCATCCATACTAATAAATAAAATTATTCATCTATAATTCTACATTATTCTCATTGTGCTCCCCACTATAGAACTCACCCATAATTGCTGATTCTGATCCACAAAACCCCTTTCATCAGAATCACCAACCAAAACACATCCTTAGTGGTCCGTTGACCTTCTTGATAAAATTACCACTTCATACTCAACCCTACCCACAAAAGGGTCATATAATCAAGAATGATCAAATACTCCCCAATAGAGAAGTAGCCTTATCTTAACCTCATAATGGAACACCAACTCCCTGACCGATTCTATATCCATCACTGAATGAAATGACTAGTGTGGCCAAACCCACTCATTCATGAGGGACAACTAGAAACACAAAAACATGACCCATTATAACTTCCTAAGAATAGTTTCAATGGAAATTGTGTAATTTTATCTCTTAATTAGGGTCACCATCGTCAAATGGCCAATAGTGCACTCTGCACTATATGTCTTATCTTATACCACTCATGGAGAACAATATCACCAGGTTTCACCACTCTACAGGTGTCTCTCCTCCCAATCCATTCTCATATAAAGACATGTATCATTATCCTTCAACCAACCCTTAACACCATGTATCTTTTACAATGTATATTGAGGTCTATTCTCTAGTCGACTATTCCAAGGAACCTGATATGTTTCCAAAAATAGCCATCATCACTTGGGAAATCCATTTATTTCACCTAATAATTTGGGTAACAATTCCCCCAAGAATCTAATTATTTTTCATTACTCCTTGGACCAATCTTGGCCATCACAGATTCTATATTTAAACAATATCACTTATAACCATCACATGTCATCCCAACTGCAAAAAAATGAGAGCATGATCATGTGCAACCTATTAACACAACACACATTACACTACTATGAGTCACTCATTAATAAGTTCAAGATGTCTATGATACATGACACATCATTATTGAAACATTAGGAGATCCCTTGGAACTAATCTATAAAATTGAGCACCTTCCTTATGCCATGATTCATCAAACAACTATCCACCTTAAAACAATATGATAGCACCATAGGTACTCATCCTCAATCTAAATCATGTCAACCTCACCCACACACTTAGCTTCCATCTGACTTAATTTCAGTCATGAGCATTACCCGCACTCTTACCACACTACTAATAACACAACCATTGGTCAACAAGGCTAAACACCCATCAAATCTAGTATCAATACCCAAGCACCCTAGGTGCTTCCACATAAACCAAAGGCATCATACTTCTGAGTCACATACAAGGTAAAACCTCACATGTACTTATCTCACTAAGAGTGTATAAACATGATCACCAACCCTATAGGCACTATAAAACCAAGGCTAAGACATCACAAAAGTTTCCCTCAACCCACCAGGATCTAATTCGTAACTAAGGGTCTCTAGATCTCCCACCAGGACCCACATTGTAAAGACTCACATTAGGGTCACTTCATCAGACCAAATAGCCCAGAATTAAAACTCATATAAGGTCATATATTATTTTAATTATTAAACCCAAGAAACATCATCATTTATTCCTTGATTATTATAGTAAATTTAATGCACCTAAAAACCAACTATATGGAGGCAATTTCAAAATAAGGTATAAATAACATAAACCTACAAGGGTCAAAAAATTATTACATAGGATCGGTTATATGGGTTTTAAATTATATTTTATAGATAAATCACTCTATAAGTTGTAATTTACACCCCATTTAAGTGAACCACATTTAAGGCATCACCTACCATGCATTTGGTTACCAAGCAATAGCTTGCCAAGCATTGTCTTACCATGCATTGACATACCAAGAATTGTCTTACCAAGAATTTATTCTCTCTGAGAACCCTTATATGGGGCCATCCCCTCAATAATTACATCTCACTGGTGGAATATTCCCACAACTAATGACATCATACTAAATGATACATACAGAGGGAAACCTTCACAATGTTTGTATAAGCATTATTTCATTCTGTGATATACAAGAACATGATATATAGGTTGAAATTGACACTTTAAATAACCAAACTAAAATAAAAATACCCCTATGTGGTTCACTAAAATGGAATTAAATTCCACGATGACCCACCAGGATCACTACACCTCATGTGAATGAGGACTACATCATATTCCTTATCATTTAACATCTCACCATACATATATATGACCCATTATTAGAAGATAATCAATATAAAATTTCACCCATTTGAGTAGAAATCTATTAATTATTCATAAGGGAAAACACCATTTGAGAAGTTGTTGAAACTTTTAATAACTATGACTAAGTTATCAAAAAAATCACACACCGGTAGGCTGATAACATGTGGATCCTTTGTGCCCAATGTGATGCATGTGGTGCCTCTTGACTCTATTGGCCAAGTGTAAAAATTAAACCATTTACCTCCTTCAAGTGGGAAAAGAGCTAGATACCATCATAAATCATAAAATGAAAACCATATGTGTATCACCCATGGTGAAAATGAAATACAATAATAACATCGCAAACCAAGAACATCAATCCCTGCCTTGGTATCATAGAGATATTATGAGAATAAGTGTTCTCAACACACCAACCTAGTATCCAACATAGGCTCTAACACATTTCTAAATATCCAGTATACTAGATCCCAAACCCATTAGACAAATGAAAAGAAATGACCTGATACGACTTTGTCACGTCTTGACCTGACTCACTCTAAATAGTATATTGAATAGTTCTCCATGTGACCCTAGGAGTTCCTCCTCATATTCCATAGGCTTTCGATTTGTAGTGAGGGTCCAAGATGGTACTATAAGGAGGCTATACCCCCATATTATAGTGTACAACCATAAATGAGTAACCAAGAATCATACACCTCAGATTAGATATATAGAATAAGTAAATTGAACATGGTATAATAAAATGAAAATAAAGATAGACAACTAAAAATAAATTCATCAATCTCTACTACCAACTCTAATTCATGCCACATATCTAGTCTCCAAAACCCTATAAATCATGTCAAACCCGATCATAAGAATCTACATGGGGGGTTTTTCTTGATCATGAAACCTTGAACCTCATCCAAATCAATAATTCATATATTCTTAACATAAATTCATACATAATGTATGAATGAACACTGAAGTTCATGTACAAGGGGTGTGAAATAAAACTTCGTAGGAAACCCCCAATAATAAAATTAAAAAACTATATCATAAGTGAATGATAATGAAATATTCCAATATAAGATTATACACAATTGTAATAAAATAAGTGAAATAAAACCACTATAAATCCTTGGTTTAGTGATCCCAATTGACAATACCAACATCGGCCGATGATGGATATGTCTTTGAGAATGTTATGATACGATACAGGGGTATGTGTATCCAAGCCCCAAGCTCACCCATACTCACCTCCAGTAATTATAAGGTATAATTCTTGGAATCAACTGAATATTCTATAAGTAATGAATTGAGTAGGATCCTACGATTCTTATGAATACTACCAATCCATGTGTAACTAGTGGAACTCAAAAAAACATATCAAAATTCCCTTCTTGATTCGAATGTATGATTCCTAGGTCATGGTATAAAGGTATTCAAGGCTTGGAAAATAGAATAACTTCCAAAGATAATGATCCTTAGGAAATATGTATAGAATACTCTCTCACCATGTGGTGATAGCTAAATATCCAATAATCATAATCTCAATAGCCTATTCCAAGATAGCTCTGGTAAATGAAATAATGATGTGTCCATCCAATCCAAGGGAGTATACTAAGAATTAATCAAGGAGACAATATTAAAAACTAGTTATGTCACAAGAATATTGTTCTTTAGGGAAATGTAGATACCTAAAAACCACTGGAATCACCTGGACCCTAGAATGCTTGGAATCCTAGATGATATGCTATATAAGAGGGTTTTTTTGAGATGCACTCGAAAACCTATTATATTTCTTAGTGTGGGGAGGAATCCCAGAATCACATGGAATTATAGTCACATTATCATCAAATATTGGAATCTAACATCACCAGGAATTTAAGTCTCTATAAGAGATAATTACATTTATTTTAAACATTAAATTAGAGTCAAATTACCATTTTAATTAATTAAGTGATGGATCCCATTCTGTCAGGTGTCCAATATATTACATACTTTGTGTCATACATCCAGAAACACAAGTATTAATATAAATATACTTATAAACATATACAACATACATATTTGAAATATTCATGATTTATTTAGAATAAATATTTGAAGTAATATATAGATAAGGTCGGGTCTTAGGGGTCCTTGGAATCTGAATATAAAAATAGTTTAGGGTGGAATGCTCCTCAAGAACAACCAGTTTTTTAATAATTTTCTAAAGATAGTCACTTTAAATTTAAATTATAAGATAATAGATGTTTAAAATGTAATTACAGGGTTGGGTAAATGATGGAACCCATCTTATTACAACTCATTATTAAGACCTAGTAAATCAAATTTCTAAAGGAATACGGTATATTAGTGGTGGTGTGATCACACATACTCAAGTTTGAAGTATCAATAGGTACCACTAAGTTCCTCTGGGTCAGAATGTAAGTGAAGGAATCCCTTTTAGGATCCTTGGGGTCAGTACATAGGTTGAGGAATTTCTATTGGGACCCTCTAGATCATGAAATAAGAAGAGGATCCCCTCTTAGGATCCTCAGTTACAAACTAGTCTCTTAGTCAAATGACCATATCTTAGGGTCACAAATCCTACAACTCCATCTATAACATGTCATTACATTCTTATACTAACAGAAAACTTCACCAGGTATATAGCATGAAGCCTACCCCCTTCCAAAGTCACTATAGGTTAAACTAAATACCTAACATATCATTTTAATCAAGTTGTATCATAGTCCTGATAATTGGAGAATATCCCAAGATACACCATTTGAGGACCTTAGAGAACTCATTAAAAGTCCTAAAAACATTCTCATAACTCTCAACTGGGTATTATTATATTTATTACTCTCTAGAAAAAATTGGGATAAAATAATGGTGGAAGACCACTCCATGATAAATTCCTATCCTAAAAACTTCCTCTTATAATCAATCAAAATCCCCAAAGGGATCCAATTTTTATGTAGAAAAAAATTATCAAAATTGACCCCTATGAGGGACCTCGAAATACCCTGATAGGGGAGGGGTGAATCAGGGTGTCAAATTTTTTCTCTTAAACTAATGGATCTTGTTCCCATGTATGTAAGAACCTCTTAAACTGGTTAGAAAAATGGATGTAAAGATTTGACATAATAGTTTTACTTGGTTCACCAAAAGGGCTACGTCCATGAAGCATACGCTGACAGTGTGTTGGTTGTACCAAAAACAAATAATCTTTACTAGATGTGGAATACAATGGGTTAGTCATAGTCACTTTGTTCCAGGAACACTGCCTTTAAAATGGTTTAGGGACATATCACTACATCCCTAGGATCACTTCTGTTGATTCCACCTAGCTCACTACTTTGAGAGAAGTCTAACTTAGTTTATCAATAGGAAGTTAAGTTCAATATATTGGAATTGAAGTATTTATCTATATCTAGCACAAGACACTACTTGCATCAAATACCCGAGTATATGATCACTAAAAACCCTGAACACTCAACACTGATATGCAACACATCCCTTCACAAAGCTCAACCCTTCGTAGAGAACACCACTTTTCAAAGATCGCACCATCATTGAGCACAACCCTTCATGGATAACACTACCTCATAGAGCACAAAACTTCATGGGGGTCACTACCTCATAGAGCAAAACCCTTTCTGAAGATCACTACCTCATGGAGCAACCTACATTGCAAAGCTCACTGAGCCAATGCAAAAAACCCCATCATCATGAATATCGCATGAATTAGAAGCATTGGAATCATTCAAGAATTTAAAAGTCTCTTTGTGAAGCTGAATCTCACTTAAAAGAACCTGATTCATAGAGAACCCCTTTCTTCGTGAAGTCAAAGTGATCCCAGATTTTCTCTCTCAAAATCACGTGAAATGAAAAGGGTTAGACTCTTATTTATAGTCATAGTAAAAGTTGGAGCTATGCTTCTTCATGTGCGAAATATAGATTGGCAAAAAACGTCTTTGCAGTGCATCCCTCTCTTTGAAATGCTCCATGGAAAATCTCCCTTCACAATGATCATAGTAACCATAAAGCTCTCCATAAAAACACTTTGCACCACCGCAAAACTCCATCGTAATGTACAATTCAAAAATCTCATTTCCTTCAATGTTTGCGATGCTCATCGTAACTGCAAAGAAACATACTATCAACTTGTGAAGCTTCAGTTATTTGAAAACCCTCATACCATACTATTAGAAATCCATACCTTTTCCATTTTTATGGAATGTTGATTCTAGATGCATACCATTTGCAAAGTTCAGATTCTCATAATCACAGAGCACACCATAACAATATTTATGTCTTCACAAAACACACTGAATGAATCCCATCTCTATGAAACTCATTCCTTTTCCATATTTTTATGAGACCTTCATGAAAAACCACTTTTTTCAATGCTATCGATTCCCCAAATTTTGGACCCCCAAAATTTGGTAAACACTAGGAAAAGACATCACCATCAAAACTATTTACAACTTGAACTATATGATCTATTTCCTTGCAATCTCCCTGATCATCCATGGGAGGATTGAAAACAAACACAAACCATGCTCCTTTTTCAGTAAAGAACATCCTTGGTTATAACACCATGTTATGTCAATTTTTTTCAAGGTGTATAATCACTGAAAATTGAAAAATAGGATTCAAGGGAACATAACATGATGTGTACTCCAACTACACGATGTGTACTCCAAAACATCCACCCTGGCCACAAACATCTACATGACCTAGTTATAGATGGGGTATGGTCATGTAATACCACATGACCATGGAATACATGGATTCTATATACATAATAGAACACATCAATGATAAAAATGGGGTCCAGGAATGTACTATTATACGAATATGTCCCCCTTACATGGGGTGTCTTCTCGAGTACCTATCTATATGGCCTGGTATAATTATATATCCTGTACTCAAAGTACACAGTGTATAGTTCCAAAAAATCTATCTTCCTAGAATATTAATAACATGAAATATGGGATCGTGAAACCATATTCCATTTGATTGGGATTTCCTTAACAAAAACCCCTATAGTTAACCCCAAACCACATGTTTTCCCAAAATAGTAATTGATCAAACCTGATGGGTTCCCCAAAAACCATAATAGGGGTTCAAAACTAGAAAGTGTCAAATATTTGGGGATTTATAGTTAAAAAAATTAAATGGACTACCTATGGGTGTAAAATGATGATTCTTTGACCAGATCCTTGTTATGAAGCCATCACATGACAACCAAACTTCTCTAGAGCTCCGCAGTGGCACCTCTGAATCTCCCAACCTCTATCAGTTTCCCTATCCTCTCTTAGACACAATGAAGGGATGACCGTAGGTTCATGTTAAATAATAAAAAAGAAACTATGAGGGATTAAAAATTAATAATAAAATAAAAAAATAAAAATAAAAGAAAAGAAAAGAAAAAAGAAAAAGGGGTGTGGGACCGGTCCTAGGCCCAACAGAAAACTCTAGGTTTTACCTTGCATAAGAAAAATCCCCCATTCTGGACTCAAATGTGAAGTTGGAATCTCAATATGACACTATGTTAAAATTATATCACAATTAAAACACATGGGACTAAATTAATATTAAATTAATTAAATATTAAATACTAATTATTATGTGAAAAGTTTAATTGCATAAAATTTCACCAAAATCCTATCCTAGGGGAAACAACTTATTTTGAGACCCGTAGGGTGGTTATAAAAATTATCATAGATCATCTTTTGATGTAAAATATCTATTTAACCCCTCACGGGCCTCCAAAAATAGAAATTCAAAATTTTTCTCATTTTGAAAACCTCACAAATATCTGGTTTTTACATTAATTATGTTATGCATTTCATTTATTTCTTTAATTATATTATCCATTTGTTATTAATGTATTTTTTCACTTTCATGAGTCTTAGAGTCACTCTATAATCTTATATTTACCTAGGGTAAAAAATCTGGCTCCAAATATTTAGTGGGATTTAAGGGCCATTTATGGGGAAAAAATATGGGGTTGTATTAGTGACATGGTGACATTGTAGTGTACTGTGAGGAATTAAATCAGTATTGGTCATATGGAATCATTAGGTGAGACCCTTGGAAGAGATCTTTCAGAACTATCATTTATCATCCACCCTCCACCCCTCGAGCTTCTATTATGGGAATGAAAAAAGATAGGGTAGAGCTTTTAGTCTATTTTATCATGGCCTTAGAGTTTCCAAAAAATTGGGCCTTTGAGTTATTATAAGTAACAAAATACGTCTAGTGGGTTCCTGGTAATTCTTATTAGGAGTGATAATTCTTGACCCACTAGAGTTGTAGGTTATCTCCCTAGTTTGCGGTTTGTAATCCCATAAATGGAATAAAAATTATTCATTATTATTAATGATGTCGGTAATTACATAAATATTAATAATTATTATAGAAATGACACACATACTCATACTACATAGACACCACTAGGTCCACACTATAGACAACACACACACACACCCACAAACCCATGGGGAAAATAGGCCCCATAAAACCCACCCCTAGACCCATAATTGTTTTAACTATTTATATGTGAAAAATTATGACCATATAGTAACCAGTAAGAAACAAACATTGGGACATGAAGTAACTTATAAGATAACCTACCAGTAGAGAACCCTATAGGGAATATTATTTTACTTATTAATTTTTAATTGTTATATAATAATTAATTTTATTTTCTTTTTCTGTTAAATACATTATTAATTATTAATAAAAAATACTAATTATTATTATTAAATTACTATCATTAATAATATATTATTAATAGTCGTGAAATAATAATAAATTAATATTAATTTTAATATATTAATATTCCTATATGGGAATAGAAGAACTTGAATATCATATCAAAAATCCTAAAAGAATAAAAACGAGGCTTGATTGGAATCACTATGAAAAAGTTTGATTTATTTTGTGCTCTAGTTTCTTAGTGCTTTTCCTTATAGCACTGGGAAAGGGTCAATTGATTTAAACACAAGTGGAACTCCCATATTATTCTCACCACCTCCCTTTATATATATATATATATATTGTTTATAATTTATTTATATTGATATAAAACACACACAGACATATAAATATACATATGACTTATTGTGTATCAATATGTGTGTGTTATTATATAAATACACACACACACACACACACACACATATATATAAATATATATGAAGGTATGTATGTGTATGTTCATAGTGTTTATGGGTATATATTATTTATATTATATATTTTTATTTTTTATATATATGTTCATATAATTTTATATCATGTATCTAATATATATACACACACACACATATATTTTAATTGTGATGTCTCGATCATAGTTCACTTATAATTATATGAACTTGAGGGACACAAGGCCTCATGTGTGCCTCCCCATATACCAAAGGTTATTTACTAGAACCGAGGGTGTATGGTTATGTGGTCGGTAAACTATTCCCCCTTTATGAGAGAATAACACAGTAGTAAATAACAAATAAGAAGTGACGAAAAATTGTAAGGAAACAAAAATATAAACCATCTAGATAATAATAAATATACATAAGAAATAATAATTATCATATATAGATGATGTCATGGGTATAAAAAACATGAATAGGAAAACATGGAAGTAGGAATTAATAAAACACCAATGTAAATAAAAATGAAACCCAAAAACCCTATAATAAACTATCTCTATAATCATCATAGGAAATGGATCAATCATCTATTCCCAAGCTCCCATTAAAAGGAAATCAAGCATCCATAGCTAGGTGATTCCATTTATCCTTACCTGTATCCATGTAATCTTCTTGGGTACCAAATGGAATCCTGAACTGGGTGTGAGTAAAACATATTATTCTAAAACCATTGATTTATATTGAAAATACAGTTTGTGAATATAAAATATAACATCATGCAAGTATAAAAAATGTAATGAATTAATGTATATATAATCCTTCTAAATCTCAGGCTCCCCATGGGATACCTGACTGACCATACCTGCTTCGGCCTAATATAGATGTCTCTGCGTATGTGCTGATTAATTTGTTAGGTACCCAAGGAGAATACCCATGTATTCCAACGATAATCATCAAAAGGAATCCATTGGAGGCCGATGTAATCCATGACCTTGGAAGGTCAATCACACTCATTGTGATCAATAAAGATGTTATTCTAGGGGTATGAGTGTAATCCAATGGATATACCATTGGAATTGCACCCTATGAGTTTCTAACCAAGCCCAAGGATAATTCCAAGGTAATATCAAGATATAATTGATTTGTGCCTGAGGAGATAATCCAAGTTGGTCCATTTTTGAGGACATCAAGATGAATCAAAGGAGAATATCCAATGCATTATAGTTTTCTAAGTAAATAAGTGAATTATCAGTGTCCAGTTGAGGCATTCACATATCCAAGACATTGAATAATCCCATATTTTGTTTCTCACTTGGTAGTCATGTTAATGATTATATGGAATCCAATGAATTCACCCAAGGAATTCCAGGTTAGGAAACCAAGTCCAACTTAATGAAGGCCACACCTTTAATAGTGATCCAATTCTATAATAGTAGCAGTAATTTATGATATAAGTCTACAAGAGCTTGGTGAGATCACAATTCCATTAAACAATTTAATCCATTACATTATTTATTTCACTTATAAGTGGTGAACAGGAAAAAGTGAATTATACATGTCATATTATAATTCATTTAGTTAAATTTGTCTATTCTTTTTTATACGAGTTAAACCAAACACACATGAGTGGTGTTTTGGATAAAAGACAAAAATCATTGTCAATCAAATTTTAGTTAACATAACCAAAGGGGGAGTTCATGTTGAGGTTTTGAACCTCCAATAATGTCAATGGGTCTCAAATAATTTATAGAACTAGGTTTATAAAATAATTTAAAGATGTATTAATTTCAGTAGAAATACATGGAAATTCTAGAATGTGACATAACATGGAAAAATTATAAACATGGTGAATTTTAGGGAAATTTACTGAACCACCAACCTTATTCCTATTGTAGACTCATCATGCAGTATCAACCTTAGATTTGGGATAGAATGGGAGAAAATGGAAAAATTGAAAGATAAGCTTAAAATATTGAATATCAGCTAACATAAAGGTCGCACCAAATATGGAATGAGAAATAGAAAAAGGAAGAAAGAGGAATCCTGGAATTAAAGAGGGGGATAAAACATAAAGGATAGTGATTGAAATAGTTATCATATGGAAGAGATATATTAAAACCTTGAAGAGGGATGAAAGATACCTTTCATGTAGATGCTGCGCAAGAACATAGTGAATAAAGGAGAGAAAAAGACTTAAGGTAAGAATGAAGAAATGATCATTTATAGATTTTGAAAGGGGATCATGGTTTGGATACACAGTTGGACAAAAAGTGCACTAACTATGTAATTGCCCCTATCCTGGTGCCAACGCCTAGCATGTTTGGGTACATGGTTAGACAAATCATGAACAAACTATGCATGGTGCACCTATAGTAAATTTCAGGTTTTTTATGGTCATGTAGCCTCTATTTTACATTACATTGTTAAAGAAACCATGTGTCGCCCTCTTTTAGATTCATGTTTGAGGTTCATAGTTAGTGCTAACCATGCAATAACCATGTACCACATCCTTTTCTCTAAAAACCTAAACTCTAGGCCTCTAAACAAATCCAAATACACCCAAAATCATCATAAAACCTTCAAGAACTATAATTAAGGTAACAAAGATTTAGAATAATTTTAAAAGGATCAATACCTCAATGAAAAACTAGATTCATACGACCTACTTTCCTTAAAATATCTTATCCCTTAGTTTCCCTTACAAGGGTGGTTGAGTTCCATCATAGAATAATTCTGTCCAATGAACATGTATATCTGACTCCCATTATATGGTATCATCTTGTACACAAATATACAACAATAGAATCCAAAACATAGAAACCTTCCTTCCATGAAGAGCCTTAATGATACAATTGATAATTCAAACAAGATACTCCTTAAAAGAACCATCATCCTCTAACAAAACTTCCTTAGGATCAAAAACAATTGAGAGATAAAGTAAATAATATAGGAGATAAGAAACATAGACGACATCATGCATAGCCCTATAAAACAGATAAAGAGCTATCTGATATTCTATTATCCTGAACATCTCCATGATCTCAAAAGGATTGATAAATTTGGGTGACATATTACCTTGCCTCTGAATTTGTTGATGACCCAATATAGGAAAGACTCACAAGAATACACAATCTCCTACCTCAAACTCTAGAGGCCAGTGATGGTGATTCTCATATGAATTATACCAAGAACAAGCCATAAACACATGTTTCTTGATCAACTGAACATACTTTGATGTCTCTAAAATGATAAAAGGTCCCAATAGCACTGCCTACCCTACCTCTAAATAGTATAGAGGATAACTAAATGAACTACCATAGAGAACATCATACGGGGCCATCTAGATATTCACTTAGAAACTATTATTATTATATGAAAACCCAACAAGGGAAAAGTTACTTTCCTAAGAGCCTAAAATATCAAGGACACACGCAGAGAGAATGTCCTCTAGTAACTATACATTATTCTTATAATTCAATTCAGTCTAAGGGGGGTATTCTATACTCAGAAGTACCTATGAACAAAGATATTTATATAACCCCTTTTAGAAACCAAAATGTAATTTGAGAATCCACATATGATATTATGGTATATAGAACTGTATAAAGGTGTATGGTCTATGAGACATAAATTCTCTTAGCATAATCCACTAAGAAGGTCTCCTAGAAAGTAAAAAATTGGGTGACCTTCATTATCCTATCCACGATCACCATACTGCATCACTACATCAAGGTAAATTTAGTAAACCTACCACGAAATACATGGTGAAATCTTCCAATTTTCACTCTAATTTAGGTAATGGATGTAATATTCTTATAGTTCATTGCTTATCCTCTTTCACTTATTGATCAGTGGAAAAAATAGAAACAAAACATGATATTTTATTTTTTTATCCTAGGCCACCAATAATGGAAGTATTGGTCACTATACATCTTAGTGATTCTGGGTTTCACTAACCATTTATAAGCATTATATTATCACATTAACAACACTTTCATGTTTTTAGGTACCTATACATACCCATAGATATTTAGGATCTCATCCTAATCAACAACCCAACCAAATGGTGGGTCCCCAACTGAAACGCTTCCCCTCTAGAAAAATCCTTTGGGATCTGAAAGTTGCATCATCTTCACTCTGTTTAGAAGTGATGAGGTCACTGATAAATCCATAATAAATGGATTCTTATGAGACTCTGTAACTTATAAATTAATTTTGAAAAGAATAGATCTCAACTTACTCTCACTATTATCTTGTTATACCTCTTATGTCCAAGCATTTCGGCTCAAAGAATCTACAACTTCATTACCTCTACTTGGTGTATAAGAATGTTCAAAGACGAAAGAGTGAAGATATTAGACCCAAATTTTCTATTTGAGGTTCAATTCATGTTTGGATAATATGTATTTAATTATTTTATAGTACATTTCTACAATGTACTACTCCCGCAACAATTAATCTCTCTAAAAACACAAGGCATAAACAACAACAACTAACTCAAGGTCATGCATCGGGTAATTACGCTCATGAGGCCTCAACTAACAAGACCCATACACTATGACTAATTCCATTTTAAACAAAATAAATACCACCCTAATGCTTGATAAATCACAATAAACCATGTATCCTCTTCCAAGGTCATGTAGAATTGAGATTGGCATTGAAGTCAAACTTTCTTTTAACTACTGAAAGACCCTCTCACAGGCTTGAGATCATGATAAAATTACACCCTTCCTAGTTAAACCTATATGTGGTAATGAAAGGTGTGAAGTGTTTTGGATGAAATATAATAACTTTATAGCCCCAAGAAACATTATATATCAAATAGTTTGTTAGTATTCTCATAGGAAACAATATCTCTTACCTTCCATGAATCCACATATGCCCCTACTTCTGATATAATGTGACCCTAGAAGTGACATTATCAATAGGAAAGTGATTTTTTGTGAGATTATCATAAAACCTATGATGTTTTAGTGTACATAGTCTGATGTCAAGGTGTTTTCTATGATTGAGTATTGTCTAATAGTACACCAAGATATCATCCATGAAAAAATCCACAACGGAATCTAGGTATGGGAAGAGAACCCGGTTCATCAAGGACATAAAGATAACTAGTGAATTTACAAGACTGAATGAAATTACTAGAAATTAATATGGGTAATAAATTCTTTGAAAAGTTTGTGTTTTATGTTTATGTTTATCTCAAATCAATTTAAAAGTAGCCACTAGCTCTTCAGTGTAGTAAAATAGATTTTATATATAAGGATGTGGGTACCAGTTCTTATCTATAAACTAATTCAACTATCGGTAATCCAAACATAAACTTAGGGCCCCATATTCCTTCTTGGTGAAAAGAACATGTGACCCCCAAGAAGATGTATTGGGTCATATAAACCCTTTGGATTATGGATACTTTAACTACCTCTTTATTTCTTATATATTAGTGGGAGCCATCTTATATAGTGGAATAAACAATGGTTCCACTCTTTAAACAAGTTTGATGGTGACTTCTACCTATCTCTATAGAGGTAGTCTTGAATTTTTTTAGGGAAAACATTTATGAATCGGTCCACCAATAAAGGAAAGACATCCTATCATACTCTACAATCATTAATAAAGAGATGTGAAATCTAGGATGAAACTCTGCTCAACCCATGATGCTTAGGTCCATCCTAAATTTCCTATATATATCCCACTATCCATTATAATCATAGCTACCACCCTTAGGTGATATGAAAGTAACCATATGATGATAAAAATAAACACGGGATCGATAAGGACTAACAAATTGATCCCAAAAATTATTTCGAATCCTGTCATCTTAAGGAAAAAAGGATCCTTAAGCAATCGTAGATTCCTATCATGAGAAGACACTCTTTAGTCATAGAACACCTTCTGACCATATCCCCAATGGAATATCAAGAGACATTAACCCTATAAATTACTCAATATTGAGCCCAATAATTTCCATTAAGTGAGCAGATATAAATGAGTGTGAATCACAAAAATCAAAAAAGATACTAAAGTTGAGGCTACGAAGATTTTACCTCAAACTGTAGATGGATCGACACTCTGCTCCTTAGGTATAGGCTTCACTACATGTAACTAGCCATATCCACAACCCTGAGCTAAACCTAGACCCACTGAGTAGGTATTTTCTATTGGAACTACACATCATAAGTCTATATTCCTCAACCTCATCCACCTCCTCATCATGTATGACCAATGGTATTCCAGACCCAGACCTTGTGTGGTATCACTGATCCCACTCAAGAATATATAGTTGGTGTAGATCTTATATGAATGGTCAATGGTGGAAGAGTCCTACAAAATATCAAAATATGACCCATTATGTAGTAGGCTCAATACTCTACAATGTCTTTTCTACAAATGGGGATTCATATGTCCCGACCTTCTACATTGATGAAATACTACGTAACTACCAGTGCAAACACTCTGATTTCCAATACCTTCATGATAAGTCTCAAAGAGATATTTCCTACCAATATACAAACAACTTCCATGTCTAGGTATTGAAGCACTATAACATGTACCCTTAGCTGACCTCAAATTACACATATATATTAGGGCCCATTTTACCATTTTAGAGATGATATTCTATCATAAGATGTTCAATAGACATCTAATGTCATACCCAAGACCATCCTAAGATTGTATCACCCTAAAAAGATCATCATTATCAATAGTGGGTAAAAAATAAGGAATTAAATGAATCAATTTGAATAGTCCATAATAGAAATAGTTACCTTCTATAGATATATGAATTTCTTAGCTTGATCATCTCTAAGCATATATATGAAAATGAAGTCATAAAAAGTAGTTTGAAAATTCTTCCAGACCATACACTAATAATGATCTGCCTACATAAGAACATCACAACATCACTTGGTAGGTCCAAGAAGTATATATGATGCAAGCGTCTCCCTAAAATTTTGGATGTGTCTCAAGATTATCATAGATTGATAGAATAACCTCAACCCATGACATAACATCATGGGGACTGCATTCCCCCAAAAATTAAATGGGTTCTGCTATTAGAACTCCCTGTTCAACTCTGACATAGTTGGTGTAGGTCACAAACCACCCTTCATAGACTATAATAGGTATATGAAACTATCTTTGAGATAAGAATCAATGCCCATTCTAGGTATAACATGTGGTACAATAGAAGGTGTTATGGGTGGAAATATTGGTGGGTCAAGTCCCAAAAAATAGGAAAATAAGGACACATTTAAGGGCTGATTATAAGAGATACAATTTCCAACTACCTATTTCTTGGGTTAGGTTATTAGGTTAGATTTAAAGTCTTAATCATAAAGGTTTAGTTATTTGGGGTGTCAATTCTATGTTATATTAGAATAAAATCATTAATTAGTAATTGTAATCCCCATTTAATGAAAATAATTTTCCTTAAGAGTTATAATTTTGTACATTTCAATTCATATAATGTATCAGTTAGATGTATTTCCATTCCCAGGTTATAAAGACATTAGCATTAGAAGTTTTAATTGGCATTCCATGTAATTTTAACTAACCTCTTACATACAATATTAGGATCTAAAAAATTCCATATTTTATGGTACAATCATTTCTGTCACAATTCCCAATTTATAGAGGAAAAAAACTATAAATTACAATTAGAATCATTTTAATCACAATAAAACAATGTTTCAACCAATGTTTCTAATGTTCATTGACTTAAACTTTTCATAATTGGTTAGTTACAACACCACCATACTGATTTGTGGGAAAACCCAATTTAGGTTGATGTAGATACTTTATGTAATCAATTATTTTTCTCATTTTTCTTGGATGAAATTGAAGAAAATTTCAATTACAATAATCAAGGTACATATAAAAAGAAATAAGAAATATAGGCAATGAAACATGAATGGGATGGAATATGCATGACATATAAATCCATATGCACCTATGTTGATGTGTGAGGAAATTATACCTTTCCATTTAAACCCAAGCATAAAATCCATAAATATAACATCATAATACATGCTTGTTAACCAAAAGTAAAAATAGTACAACTATAATAGGAGAAATACATAACATGAAGTCCCATCCCTAGAAACTTGGATCTCCCCCCAGAACATGGGTTAGCTACTCCTAGGAATAAATTATTATCATGTTTTGACACATCCAAGTATCATGCCTACAAACCCAAAGTAGTAAGAAAATGGAAAAGGAACCGCTGAATCCACTTTATAATGTATTGATCCATTTTGATTCATAAGTAACTAAACCTGAGGTCCATATGATCTCAAGCACACTTCCCCATTGCCTAGAGGCTGATGAATATAAGTGAGGGTGTATGGTGGTAAGGTGGGGATACTATACCCTCTTTATCGGAGAAAATAATAACAGTACATAATAAACAAGAAAAAAATATAAAATATTATGTCAATGAAATATAATCCATTTAGATAATAATAAACATACATAGTAAATAATAAATATCATATTCATATGATTTGATGATAATAAAAAATATGAATATTAAAACATGGAATAAATCATACATACAACACCAACATAAACAAAAAGGAAGATAAAAATATCTAAAAAAATTATCTCCATGAGCATCCAAATAATTGGATCATTAATCTTCTCCCAAAGTCCTATACAAAGGAATTAAGTATCCATACCCAGGAGATTCCATTGATCCTTTCCCGCATCCATGTAATCTACCCAGGTTCCAAATGTCATCCAAAACAAAGTGTGATAAAAAATAAATAGGCTACCAACAATGGTTTTTAATGAATGTTATTTCAATGAATATAAAATGTAAAACTGTGTAGTTTTAACAAATGTAAAAATGTAATGTAAATATAAACCATTATGAGCTTAGTCTCCTCATGGGAATCATAGCTGACCCTACCTACTTCGGCCTAAGATGGATGTCTCTGAGCATATTGCCATTAATTATTTAGGGACCCAAGTAACATAGACAATGAATTCAACTGTAATCATCATAAGGTATCCAAAGGATACTCATGGCATCCATGAACTTAGAAGGTTAATCCCACTCATAGTGATCAACTGAGATGTTAGTCTAGGGGTATGAGTGTAATCCAAGGGTTGAACCCTTGGAATTTCACCCTAATATTTTCTAACTAATCCCAAGGATACACTAATGGAAATATAAGGATTTAATTTATTAGAGACAACAGAGATAATCCAATTTGTTACATGTTTGAGGACATCGAGCTGAATCTACAGAGATGAACCAATGAATTATAATTTCTAAAGTTTATAAGGGAAACTTCAGCATCTATCCAAGTAACTCACATACATTTTACATTGACCAATACCAAATTTGGTATTTCACTTAGTAGTCACATTAATGAATCAAATGGTATCCATTGAGTTCTTTTAAGGAATTCTATTTTGGGAATCCAAGTCTTACGCAATGTTGGAAACACCTTTAACGATGATCCATATCCATAATAGTAATATTAAAGTTTGATATAAGTGCTCAAGGGATAGGTGATATATCAATTCCATTTCACAATTCAATTAATTCCTTTAGTTGTTTCACAAAAAAGTGAGAAAAAGGGTCAACTGATTTATACATGTAATATTATAATTCATTTAGTTCAATTTATATATTACTTTTTGTAGGATTACAAAACAGACACACTTGAGTAGTGTTTTGGATAAAAGAAACAAATGTTTTTCAAGTGTGTTTAAGAAAACACACCCTAAGGGGTGGTTCAAGTTGAGGTCGTTAACCTCTAACAATTTCAAGGGGCCTAAAATCATTTCTAGAACCATGTGTAGAAAATAATATAAAGTTATATTAATTTTAGGATAAATTCCTCAACATTCCAATATATGGAATAATGAAAAAAATTATAAACATAGATAATTTTAGGGGAAAATACCATACCACCTACATTAGACCCATGGTAGACTCCACTTCCAGTATTAGCCTTAAATTGGGGTTGGAAAGAGAGAAAATGTAAAACTAGAAAAACACACATAAATTAGATCATATTAGCTTGCATGAAGATCACACTAAATATGGAATGATAAATAGAAAATGGAAGCAAGTATAATGATATAATTAATTAGGGGTATCAGACATGATGAATACTGACTAAAACAGAGTAAAATAAAAGAGATTTATCAAAACCATGTAGAGGGAATAAAGAGAGCTATAATACAGATATTGTGAAAGATTGGGAAGAAGAAATAAGAGAAAAATACTTATGAGTAGAAGGAAAAGTGGTTATTTTTATCTTATTAATGGGGTGCATGGTTTGGCCACATGGTTTTCCAAACCATGAATTAACAATGTGATGCCCACTATCTAGATGACTACACCTTACATGATCTAGGAACACAGTTAGAAAAACCATGTGAAAACCAAGCTAGATGAACCTATAACAAATTAAAGGGTTTTCATGGTCATGTTGCCTCTATTGTATGATTAAAAAAATACCGAGTCACCCTCTGAGGTCTGTACAGTTGATGAGATCATTTACTGCTAATCATAAACTAACCTTGCACCTCAACATTTTCTCCATAAACTAGAACTCTGAGCCCCAAAACAAGCATAAATTATCCAAAAATCATCACTACACCATTATTCCATAAGGTAAAACAAATTTTTTAAACTTAAATTAAAAGGATACATACCTCAATGAAAAACTATAATCTTACATTTATGGACTATATATATATGTATAAATTCATATACACCATAAATATATACATATATACATATATGCATATATACATATATACATATATACATATATACATATATAAATATATACATATATAAATATATACATATATACATATATACATATATACATATATACATATATACATATATACATATATACATATATACATATATACATATATACATATATACATATATACATATATACATATATACATATATACATATATACATATATACATATATACATATATACATATATACATATATATATATATATATATTTATTTTATAGTGTGTATATATATAAGTTTTATTATATATATATGTTGATAGTTTTTTATAGGTGGAGATAATTACAAGACATAAAACACACACACACTCTAAGAACTCTATTAGATCATGTCTCATCCTTACCCTTCATGAAATAGAAAATATCTGATGGATATATTTATTACATATTTTGACCTGGATGTCCATTTTCCAATTCCATATATAATCATTTAGACCCAAACATATGGACCAATCAAATCCCATTGACCAAAACCCTTTAAATTTTTTATCTGAAAGCCTATGTTAGTGTTCCTGACCTGCACCTTGCGCTTGCCTCTGCCTTCGACAAACTGGCCTACCTACCCTATGGTCTTCCACATACTTCGACAACCAGTCTTTCACCACCATATTCATCATTCCATATAGACATTAAACATAATTTTTCCTCCTTTATTCCACCAAAAATAGTATGATATCCCTTATGTTATTTAGGGGTTGATGGTAGACTGAAGTTAGGACCATCGATGCTCGAGTGGTGGGTATGGAGGAGTACCTGAAAAACTTTTCCTCATGATAATCAGTGAGTTACCATCAATTTTCAAAGGTTTAGTTTTTAAATTTGGGATGTAATATTTTTTTTATTTTTGAGATATTTTGACATGGTTTTCTGTAACTCTTAGTTGTAGGAAAATCCTGAGAGACGTATCAAGAAATTCATAGTTTGGGGATTAAATTAGATCCAATTCAATTAGAGAACGGTTAAGGATAATGATATATTAAAATATGTATAGTCAATGTGAAACTATAATGGATACCTTCCAGTGGAATTCTCATGGTTGGAACATAGTCTATCAAACTGTGCAGTCAAACTATGAACAATAAATAAAGTTTGTATTTTTTTTGGTTTCACTCCTTTGGTGCTCTAAAAATCTTTTTATGATTGATGACGAATATTTTTTTTGTGCTTCGGTTGAAGTTTAATGTATCAAAAACATAGTTTTATCAAATTTTAAATTTATTTTTTATGATTTAGTAACTGACTTTGTTTATTATTAGAAACATGATGTTTTTATTAGATTTCATGACAATTACTATGGATGTTTTTTAGATTTGTAGATATTACAAGAAAACAAATTAAAGGTAATTCTAAGAGTATTTAAAATGACAAATTATGTCCATAAAATATGATGAATATTTCTAAATACTTGTGGGAATATATTGGAATGAAAACTATCTAGGCAATATAATTAATGTCATAGTACCACTGAGTATTTCATGGTATTTGATTGACTGAACTAACCACACTATAGATTCCTTGGATGCACCATATAAGAAATGTGGTTGGATATTTATATTTGGTATATAATAAAATTATTAACCATATCTTGGTATTATGATGCAGTATATCAGGATGCATTGTAATAAAGGTATTAGTAGCTATCCATGTGAATTTTGAATTCTTATGAAATCAATAATAATATTACAGAGTGGATGACTATAAAAAATGAATTTTAGATAAAGTAAATATATTATTAGAAAATTGATATTTCTATCCAAGTAGCCATCCACCAAGGATGAATCTATCGAAACTCAATTATTTCCTCGACCAAAGGTGTTAGTGTAAGTGAGCACTAGGTCGACATTGCTGCATGTGAAAGAAGGACCATGAAGTAGGGAGACACCAAGGGGAAGTAGGCATGAAATGGGTCAGTACATTTTGAGTTATGTAGTTATTTTATAGAATTCTTTTATTAATATATCAATGTAAATTTGGAGGCATGTATTATGTGGGACAATTGAAGGTTTATGATGCACTGTAAGACCAGAGACCACACTATAGAATGAAAGAAGAATAAGTTTGTGTGATTTTTATGTGACACTTCTCCATAGTGAAATAGAACATGATATATGAGGTAATGCACTAAATATTGATATATAGATTATTTCAAGGGATCATATGCCATAAAGAAAAGCCTACATTGTAGGCATGTTTATGAGAAGACGTCAACACAACTGACACATATTGTGATTTAGAGGGTGTAATTTTGGTAGAGCAGTTTAATTATTTTTTCCAATCCTATATAAGATAAATCATTAGTGACAAAGACATTTCATAACTATTTTGGCGACTCATGAAGTTATTTGATATGATTTCATGATCATGTGTGTGTTATATAGAAGTTTAAAATGTGATAATTGTAGATATATTCTATAGGGATCCACATTATAGAGTTGGAGACCATTCACACATAATGTGATCCATCCCACTTCAACGCTATAAGAAAAAAAGATATTCCATAGTGAATAATTGGGAACAAGGGTTATATGTCACAGTAAATGTGACCATACTACTTCTATGAAGTTTTATCTAGTTAGGTAGACATGACTATAAATTGATATAAGAATTTGAGACTCAAAATTAGAGGTGATGATTTGAATTTAATGTAATTTTATAGTTCAATTAATTTGATAGGAAACATGGTGAAATCAAAGTGGAATAATATTCAATCCAATATATTATTTTAAAAGGAAATAGAATAGGTTTGTATAAACATCCTATAATAGTTATGAAGAAAATATGTGAATATAGATCACAAATGTAGAACTAATTTTCAGAGAAACAAAGGGGAGTAATAATGAATAGGAAAGAGGAAAATAAAGAAGGTTTGGAACATGTTGAAAAACATTCCAATTAAGAAGATGAGAATATATCACTACTATCTAGTGAATAACGGAATTCCAACATTGTTCTGGAATGTAGAAGAAGGTGATTCCATGAACTCTTGTTGAAAAAAGATACATCTCAAGGTGATGATCACAATAGGCCTATGAAGGAGTAATAGTTGATTTAAAGGCACCAATATCTATTTTCTAGTGAATACAATAATAAGGTAAAATTTTTATTGGATTTTTATCCAAATTGATTATTAATTTGTAATAGTGCATGAAAAAAGAAGTGGTGAGGGAAGTGATCCCACGATAATAGTGTACCAACACTAAACATTGTAATGCATTAGTGATATATCTAAAACCCAAATAGGAAAGATTTAATTAATTGGTTCATAAACCCATCATTGATCGCACACTCCATTTATTGTTCCATACTAGTGAACAAAGTAAAAAACAGTACGTTCCTTATGATTTATTGTTTATATTCATCAAAACACATTATGGAAATGGGTAAGGAAACCTCAGATAATATCTATTTAAAATATTTTCATGTGAAAAGGTATTCTGGTCATATAATCATAAATATTAAATGATTCAACCCTTATATGTAATAGATCATGGTTGTTAAGGAATTGAGGGTGTAAAAGGAAAATTTTATAAATTTTAAATGAGTTCCATACCCTAATTTTCTCCCTCAGGGTATCTCTATTCTATGGCCCTTTAAGGACCAACAATAGGTATCCAAGAAGTTGTTATTTTTCTATTGGATTTGATTTTATTTCACATTATTAGATGTTATTTAAAGTAATGGATATCATAGAGAATTATTTTTTTCTAGATGTAAATAATTTCTTTAATAGGAAACATGATTCCATTTTATACTTTGAAGAAAAAGTTGGTGTTCCCTGGGAATAGTGGTTTGATGGAGTTGTTTTTTATAATATCATTGAGTTATTTTTGAAAATGATCAATGAAATTTGGAAATTGATGCCTATGTGAAGTTGGAATTAAAAATATTCTTTAAAATAATATGTGTTCAATAGTATTACTCACTAAAAGTATTTAAAAGAAATGTGGATATTACGGTAATATTCATTTGGAAAAGAACACATGCCAAATGAGAATTGCCTTATGTAAAAAGAAAAAATGTAGCATAAGAATAACTCATGATGCATTTTATATTGAAGAACTATTTATGGAAAATTTGATATCCTACTAAAGTAATCAAACATCATAAAAAATGAATGTATGAATGATTCAAAATTTTAATCTATTTATTTATTTAAGGATGCAAGAAAAATTAATAAAGCGTTTAAGGGGATAATTCAAACTAGGACTACTGATAATAAGTATGTCCGAAAGAGGTCATGAGTGGAAGATATCCACCTATTATAGGGGATGGATCAATATTTAGGAGAATAAAATATAAATATTAAAAAATAAAATATGTTTCAAAAAATTAAGATCAATGTGTTGGGAGTATAAATTCAAAATTTTAAATGGCTAAACGAAATGATTAATGAAGTATCCCCTAATTTGATGGATAAGAATTGTTAACAAGATGAAGTTCTGAAGGTGATGTCCATAGAGGTGAAAAAAATCAAGACTAATTCAAAAGAGAATAATCTAAACTCAGAATTGGTTCATAATTTTAATGAAAATAATAATAAACATGATGAAAAACTGTCAGAATTGGTGGAACAAAAGAAAATACTGCAACATGAGAAATTATTTTAATAAGACTCTATTGATCAAATGAACAAGAATATTTAGAAGCAAAGTGACATGATGGAAGAACATTATCATGAATTTAAGGAAAATATACTTATTAGTAAGGCACTCAAGGAAGAGTTAAATTATAATCATGAGATAAAAGGAAAACAGATATTGTAGTTTTAAAAAAAGTTAATCCCAACCATGAAGGAAGTAGAACAATATTGTTCCATAGGTAATTCAAAACTCATATACCTTTCTTTTATTATTTTACTACCATACAAAATGTGATAGAGAATCAAAAGGAAAATGTTTCAAATCTGATAAAATGAATGGAAATATTTTTATGTCCTAAAAATCCATGAAATATGGGAAAATATGGTATTAGATATGATGATACCTCTAGGATGTAGGGAAAGAATATAAACACGTAGATTTCTAAGAAACGGGAAAATCTGATAAATACCCAAAACACCCTTAAAATAATTCTTACGAGAGAACGTTTTCACATTATAATCCCCATAAGAATGTTTGGAAACATGGGATACATTTTTAAGATGCAAGGATACATTTCTATTTTTTATATTGAGGCATAGGAGTACATTAAATACTATGAAGATGGTGAATAGTATGAAAGATAGAGTTCTGAAGAATAGTATACAAGGTATGGCCATAATTCCATAATTCCAATCATAATAACCATGGTTCAATTGGAAATTTCAAATGAAATTAATATGGTATTATAAGAAGAACTCAACAAGCATATAATAACAAATAAGTTCCTATGGATAATATATTTTAGAGGAAATATGAAGAAGATATCTATGATGAAAGTAATTATAAAAATGGCCCAAAACAATTTCTAAGGAAAAAACATCTTATGGAGACAATAAAAGAATATGGAATCATAATAATGTTCTCGGTGTTTCAAAAATTAATGAAACATATGAAATGATTTTTTTGAGATGAGGTATATATTGAGAAGTATAATAGTGATTCCATAAACTAATTAAGTATAAATAAGATGTGTAAAATAAAAGTCTAAACTATATTGGATAAGTAAATACTTGGTGGTAACGTTATGTATTGAAAAATAGGTTTTGTTTTTGGATTTTGAAGAAGAGAAAAATAAAAATAGTTTGGGAAGAGATTGGATCACATTAAATAAGATTTAGATCTAAAAGTAAGCTCCATGATCAAGGAAAAAGTGAAAATTGTGGTCCATAATTAATAACCAACTTCTTCTTCTTGAATAAATTGTGGATACTCCTCTCTCTCTATATTTTAAATGTTTATAAAATGCTTTTAGAGGTGAATTTTTCTGGGGGAGATACAATCCATGTTGTAAGTGTGCTCAAATGCACTTCAAAATGAGTTGAATGAAAATATTATAAATTTATAGAGTTATTTTTTGAATGAAATTTATTTTTGAATATGGAGCTATTTGGAGACCCTGTACTAAATTAAAAAATAGGTTCCAAAGTGTGCCTTGGAAAATTAGCCGGTATCACTCTAAATCCGATACATTACAATTTTTATTAGATTGGGTCTGTTATTTTTTGAGTGAAATCCAAACACGGAGTTAGTGATTATAGACCACTAAAGAGGATATATTGGATGTATCTACTAAATGAATTAATTTCATGTCATGTTATTTTTTATCTAACAATTGTGATTAGTTGATTATGTTTCCCAGTATACTAAATTCTATATTATAGGAAACTATTTTCTCATCATGCAATATCCCTAGTTTTGAAATTATTTCAATAATTGATTTCAAGTTTTAAATATTCAAGGGGAGCTTGTAATGAAATTTCAAAGATATAAAGCCTTATATATGAGAGATGAATCCAGTCATGTGATGCTTAATGTGGTATGTATCAATAATCTCTTTGTTACAAATTATTTGGTATCTACTTGGTGTGAGAATTTTGTGAGATCATAGGTTTTGGGTTTTCATTGTAAAGTAGAAATTCAAAAATATTCTACGGTTTTATTAGTATTTTATGAGTTATTTAGACAATTTCTAGGAGGTTGACATAGATTCTTGTTTTATACATAGATACCTTCTTAGTAGGATTAAATTATATTTTTGATATCCCAAATGTTAAGTGGTAAATTCAATCACTAGATTTCATTGAGTGAAAGTGGAAATCATGGAATTTTTATTTCGAGAATATTCTGAATTTGTATGTATAACTAGAATGTTTTATAATTTGGTGTCAAGTGATAGAGAAAATAGATAATTTCCTAAGGGGGAGTCAAAGAAAATTTGAAAACTCTTTTTCATTACATAGAAAAATAATAGTTTTTACTGGCTGTAGTGGAGTTATTATCTATCAAAAATGGTAAATAATGTAATGATAAGGTGTAGGTAAAAAGAAGAAGAATCCTCCATCTATATTTGTAACAAATGGAGGGAGAGAATAATTTTTTTACTGAATTTTATTTCATTGAAAATGGAATATAAGAAATAAAGTTCATTATCATGTTGTTAACAATCTCCTACAGGAAAGAAAAGTTGTCATCATCTTATCAAAAAAATCCAAGGGGGAGATTGTTATAACACTAACGATTTGTGTTATATTTATTGAAACACATATGGAAGATTTGTGTTGGATTTTTTGATATGAAATTTCAATGACTTGAAGGTAATTCTTAGATTATTTTTTAGACTCATTAATTACATAGGGTTTGAATAAGATGATTGAAAAGTGTATAGAAACTGATGTAGTGAAAACTATTTGGAGGACATGATCTATGCTATAGTACCACATGATACGCCATGTTATTTAATTTACATAATCGACCACATCATATTATCAAAGGTTGTAAAGTAGAATAAATTTTGTATGAGTTATATCTCTTGATGATAGGATTTATCCACCCCTATAACTAATATTACTACATACTACATCCAGATGTGTTATAAGTAATGTTTCATCATGTATTCATATGAGTTGTGAATTATTATTAAATAAATAATAAATCCACAAAGAGAATGGTTGCATTGAAATGGAGTTTGAATAAATGAAAAATATGTCCTGTAAATGGAAAGGGCCATCTAAGAATCCATCCAGCAAAGAGGAAGCTGACTAAGCTCAAAGACAGCCCCAACCAAAGGTTGTAGTGTATGTAAGAACCTGGTCAAAACTATTTCATGTGAATTTAAGACCATAGTTTAGGGAGCTACCATGGTGATGTGGTTGTGGAATGGTTCAGTACCACATGATTTATCTGATGAGTGGATAATGGAACTTTTATAACATAGAAATATAATTTCAGAGGCATGCTCAATGTGGGATAACAAAAAGTTTGGGATATATTGAAATTTTGGAGACCATGTCTATAATGACCCATATTAATGGGGCTCATGCCCAACTCCCCATGCTCGCGTCCAATAGGTTAGGGGCTGGTGACTTGAACCAAGAAGGAAAATCACTCACAAGGGAGGCATTTCCTATGTACATGTATGCACACACACATCTCCAAGATCAAAAAAATACTAAAATGTAAAAAACCATTATGTAAATAAAGAATGTATACAACTATATCCCACAACTAGAGTACAAAATGAAGAAATGCAAATTAAACAGGTCCAAATACATTCCCATCACAATGAATCTGTAAACACAACTACAACCTATAAGTGAAAGGTACTCGTACTGCTATCTGAAAGCCACAGAAACACACCCCAGTCTTTCTGGACTTACTATCCACCGTTTGGACCTGGTCCATCTAGGTCTCCATCCCAAGGTCGATAGTCTAAACAAGACACAAAACATGTGGGAAAACTACATATAGGGGTGAGTATAACAATACTCTGTATGACTCCCTTAAACCAAAAAGCAATGCAAAAAAAGAATTTATAGTCATCTCTACATAGATATATTTCTACAAAACACATAACAAGAATATACAGATATACCGAACCAAGATACATAGTCTAAAGGTAATTCAAAACCATTGTACACTAGACTTAGGATATCAGTTCAAATATTCCACAAAGCACTCATCCAGTAGAATAGACTCCTGAGTCCACTAGCACTAATGACGTCTGTTCGAGAGGTACTGCTCATCAGTTATTATCACGGGAGATATATATGCTAAAAGATCAGAAGTGAATATGAAAAACCAGATGAGGATCATATTCAGGGCCATGGGGTGCTACAGACAACTCAAACTGGATTTAACCACTTAGTAGAGGATTGACACCCGTGTTTTTTTGGTCACATATATACCAAGAACTCCACCTCAAGCATGAATATGAATAGAGGATCCCATTCCAAACCTCTCATAGGGATTCAAACAACTCTATCCATGAATTATTACTGAAGGGATTGTAGTCCTAAGAGTAGGAAAATATTCATACCAACCTTTTGGGGAATAATAAAGGGAATGGAACCTAATGAAACTTGTCTAAGATATGGAAGATAAGTGATCTAATCCATGTAGGAAAGGGAACAAAAAATGTATAAGGGTTACACATAGTGTCCCTTGACCCCATGTTATGCCCATGTAAACAACCTATTTCATTCAAACCATGTTCATGTAGAAGGAGAGTACACAGTGTGTAGAGGGGTTACATGTTGTGTCCTTGCATCTGGGGTCTCGTCCGTGTACTCCAGTAGTGTGTCTATACAAGGAGTTCTCCCGTGTGTCCATTCCCATGTACCAATACATTGTGAAACCATTTTACAGGGTACATGCTATGTCACGTGGGAGAGTACATGCCATATAGGATGGCTGTGAATTCCACCCCATGTCGGTGTATTTCCCTAGTACACACTGATTCATTCAAGGGGCATACATTCCATGTAGTCGAGTACTACACGTTGTGTGTATCATGTTTTCCTGGAGCCCATGTTATTCCTTCCACTCATGTTTTCGATCTTAAAACCTCCAATCCAGTGATTAGTTAATCATGAAATTCAGGATTTGAAGACTTCTGGTCACACCATCAATAAATCAGTAGGATTGAAGCCTATAATCGACTCCAAGAATAAAACTTTCAGAATGTTTTATGTGCTAAATAATGAGAAATTGGTACCAAATGCTATTCAATTTTATTCCGCAACCACAGTCACACCTTTTTTGAGTCATACTGATGCCGAATCTATGGTTTCATATCGTTTCTCCAAGAATTAATGCGCAATGATCGATCATTCATGAAAAGTTGATCCACAAGGAAGAACGATAAATACTAATAAGAATAGTGAATTGGGGGAGAAAAGTACAAAACAACTAGAGTGGGATAAAACATCAATCAATTTTGATGTCAATATTGGTCCATCACCATTCTAATGATAAGTGAATCCAATAAATATCCAGATGAATATCCAGATAAATCCTGAAAAAATATCCCATACTATAAAAATGTCGATTTGTGGTCCAATATATTTATGGATTGGTTTGTGTTAATTATAGGAATAATGAATGGTGAAAGAAAAAAAACACGTTCCACCTTTATGACATCTTTCCTTTTTATAACATAACCTTTCATTACATTTTACAAAACCGAGGATCTTTAAGGTTTAGTGTCTTGGAAACCAGGAGCTTAAAACATGAAAAAATAAAACATCCTTCTTAAAAACTCAAAAGGATTATCCTTATGTTCATCCTAGGTTCATTACTTCATCTCATAACCTGGGGACATACATCAAAAGAAAGGGTGAGTAGAAGGCCCAGTAAGGGAAACAAGGGAAACATTTAACTTTTGAACTTGAGATACATCAACAATGTCATGAAAAAGAACTTTAAGGCATGAGAAAGAAATAATGAGGCATATCATAATAAAAATAACATATTTCATAACTTGAAGATGTGGCTAAAACATTTAACAAATAAAATCATTTCCATTTCACCAAGGTCCATCCCCAAGGTGTCAATAAAAATTACCAAGGTTATTCACCAAGGTATCAGTCAAAATGGTCATCTCTAGAGATTAAGTCTTTACCCAATACATTGGAGAGCTATCAGGGAGCACCCTTAAATTTTTCTTTATTATAATGTGAGACACATATATCATCATCAATAATTTCATAAAAAACCCATATAGCATAAAATAAATGAGTTTTATTTCATAATCATAACGTTTTAAAAACTGCTTTAAAGACATGATCTTTATGTCACTTTAAACCCACAGAAAGGGAAAGTGGGTCTCATGTATGTAAATCCCAGAATTTAAAATAGAAAAATTTGGTATATATATGAATACCCCTATATAAGAGAGATCTTTGAGTATTCACTTAATAAAATAAAATAACTTTAGAAAAAGAGAGAGACATTTTGAGACGGAAATTCTGCAGTATAACGGCTATGTTTCGGGGTTGTAGAAAACATTGAAATGAAAGGGGACATGGGTCAAACATTCATAAATGACCCATAAAACAGTATAGGGACAGAATATAAAGGATATATGAACATGTTAATGAAATTTGATGGGAATACCATTTGAAACGAAAAACATGGAAGGAAGACACGATTTCTCTTTATGAAAATTCGGCAGCCTAACGGCGTCACTTAAACATCAACAAAAATGAATTGACGAGATAAAATAGGGTCTCTCATAATATGAACATAAAATATCAGTATTATATAGATAGATATCATACCCCAACATAATAAAAGGAACTTTAAAGACTTGACTTGAATGTAGAACATTGAAAAATGAGAAAGGTGAAAGAATCCCTTAAAAATTTGGCAGCCTAACGGGGCCACTTAAACTTCAACAAAAAAAAGTCGACGAGATCAAATAGGGTCTCTCATAATATGAACATAAAATATCAGTATGATATATATAGATATAATACCCCAACATAATAAAAATAAACTTTAAAGACTTGACATTAAAGTAGAACTTTGAAAAATGAGAAATGTGAAAGAATCCCTTAAAAATTCGGCAGTCTAACAGCGCAACTTAGACATTATTAAAATGAATTGGTGAGAGAAAGACGGGGTATCTCATCATATGAAGATGAAAAGGGAAGTAAGAGGAATATAAAATAACATCCTCCAACATATGATTTTGGAGCATAAAATAATTGACATAAAAGAGATTACTTGAAAAGAAAGAGAGAGGTTGGATCCCTTACCTTAAAACGTATCTCTTAAAACTCAATGGTTGAGACCTTGAGGGCTTGGGGGCACCTTGGGAGGACTACATGGGAGGTAATGAGACCAGAGCTTCGTTGGGGGATATTTGGGAGTGAAATATAAAGGAGGAAAGGGTGGGTATTTATAGGGAATGTGAGGGGACAAGGCATTAATGGCTAATGGACACCTCACAAGTGGTTTTCTCAAAACCATGGGCTCTCCCATGGTATTTAACATGAAGTTAGGCCACATGGGTCCCCCCAAACAATAATTCATCACCTTTGTTCCTCCAACCCTTAAAATATCTCATGACATCCTCATGACACAGTTATGATGTCATTAAACATACCGAAACCCTAAAATTGTATTTTTATTATTCACTGAAAATTCAACTTTCTCAGAAAAATCCCAAAATTTCACCTTTACCAAATATCAATGCTCTGATTTCAAAAATGAAATCCATTTTATAAAAATAATTTTCTAAATATTTTTAATTTAATTTTTAAATAAATACACTATTCACAGAAATTTTTTTTTTTTTTCAGAAAAAACCCCAAAAATTACCTTAACATAATATCGATGCTCTGAGTTCAAAAATGAAATCCATTTTGTAAAAATAATTTTCTAAATATTTTTAATTGAATTTTTATTAAAAAAACACTATTCACCTGAAAAACTAATACTTGACTAATAATTTCTAAAACATTTATTTACCTATTTTATTGAATATCATTACTTAATCTAGGTGCCTAGATTATATTAATACTTTCTTTAAGTGATATTACTCATCCATTTGGTCACATTACTAATCCTAAGCATAAAATCACTATTCATAATTTACTATTCATAAAAAAATTAAGTTGATCATATTAGATTATAAATTTCATACTGAACATAATTGTAGAAGATCATTTTTTGAAAATCATTTCACATTTTTAATTATTTAAGGTTTACATAAACATTTTTAAAATATCCTTTCTCTAAAATTCATCAAAAATATGCATACTATATTTATCCAGACATTTGAAAATTCATAAACTTCATCATAAGAAGAAATCAAAATTTTTATTTAAAACGAAGGATTACACAAGGCAGTTACAGTCTCCTTACATAGCCCCTTATAACCCCAGCATATGACCTCAGTGTAAGGTGTGCTAAGGTGAGATAATCTGAGGGCGGCTCAGCCAACATTGCACGAGTAGTATTTTCTATCAGTTTGAACTTCTCGTGAAGGCGATTCCGTTCTAGCTTCACACAATGAAGTTCGGCTTGGGTTTGGTCCAGAGCAAAGCCCAGTGGTAGTACCTCCTTCCCATGTTCCGTTATATGGGCATCGATTGACTCGAGACTACTAGATGAGGCCATCAAATCTTTTTTTTATATTAATTAACCAAGATCACTTGTATTTATAGACAATAATCGAAACGTTTAGTTCCATCGGTCATATTGACCAATGGTCATATAACAGTCAAAACCCAATTGTCTCATTTTAATTATACTCATGTTATCAAATGAAATAAAATAACACAAAAAATTAGGAAACAAGATTTATTCAAAATTTTGGGTCGTTACAATATTCCCCCCTTAAGAAATTGCATCCTCTCAATTTTTAAAATTGGGATTGGAAATTTCATTGAAAGTCCCACATTGGAAAAAGAGTCAGTAACACTATTACTTTAAAAGAAAGAAAGGGAAGTAAAAAGGTCACCCGAGTTAACCCATACGTGGATTCCATTTAGGAAAACATGTACATGGAGGAGAAAAAAAAGGGTCACGTTCTAAGGGAGAGTGATAGAAAACATGATTAGGAGAATGTTAACAATAAGAAAATCACAAACTTTTGTTGGGATAAATGGTATTTGATTTCCCAGTGGGAAATTCTAACAGACAACATTTTTGTTTTATGCCCCTTTTCATAGTTTTGAGGAATTCATTTATTACATAGAATAAAACATAGGGAAATATACCTACCTTCAAGTAGAGTTTCATCCTTTAATAAGTTTCTACCAAAACTAATCTTTTCTCCAAACAATGAGCATTCAAAACTAATTGGTCTCAACAAAGTACAAGAATCATCTTCTAGAGAATCACATAATCTACCAAACATTAACTATCTATTTCATCTATTATCCCAAAAATAGAAAGGGTAAGATAAACCAACTCTTCAAAAATATAGAATCCCATAGGAAGGGAAACTTCTTTAAATCTTTAAAATTCCATGGTACTACCCAAAGTTCATCATAGACCATTTCATAAATAATTGTCCTTAAAATTCCTCAAAATAAACAAAACTAAGATTGAAACCCAATTATAAGAACGATCTCATAACATAGTCTTCCAAGATAGACTTTATCATTCATCTACAAAAAACATCAACCACTCTTATCATCTTATAACAAAAGTAGCTAAACTAATCACATTTTCCCCAAGATAGGTTAATCATTTCCATAAGTAACCTATATTACCATAAGTTTACCTTAAATTCATCTATTCATCAAAATATAAGTCACCTTTACTCCCCAAAGAAAATACCGTAGTAATCTATTTACCTCGATCAAATAGTGTCCCCAAAATAGTGAACGTCTTCCAAAATAATAATCATCTTTTAATCCCGTAATCACCCTTTTTTAAGAAGAACTGCTTCACTACATCAACATGTTGTACATAACAATAGATGTTTTCTTTATTGATATAAAATCATCTTAGGTAGTGACTCGATGATCTTAGAAAACATAAAAGATATGCTCATAGTGCACGAACTAAAATACAAAATGACATAGACAATTATTGCGAAGAAGTTACATGTACTTTAGTCATCATGATTCATCTCAGCATAGGACTTGAATTGTTCCCTTTTCCTCGAAGATTGTTGATGCTCATCATTTTTCTGATACCTTCCCAGAGATCATTGCCTTGGATAATGTCTTACTTCTCCACATTTACGACATTGAAAAGTATAAGGTACATTAGACTGAAGCTTATATCTATTCATCACATTATCCATTTTTTTAAAGCAATTGGATACTTTATGCCCGATCTTCCCACACATAAAACATCTCCTAGTTCCTTTGTGACATTCTCCTTGGTGTCTCTTCCCACTCTTTTTGCAAAAAAGAAATTGGGTCTTCTTTCCCTTATCAACTTTTTCGGATGATAATCCTTGAGACTTTGTCTTCTTCTTCCTTGATGAATTTGGGCATTCAACTAGGTACCAATTATTAATTGTGATTTTTGATAGCTGGTTTGGCATAATCACAATATGTTCAACTGGATCTCTCGTCATCTCTGTCACATTAATAGAGCAGTCATCACATTTCCTATCACATTGGTTGTTGGGACATGTTCTTCCATTTCCCTCCACTAACTAAGAAAAGAAAGTATACTTAGGGGCTTAAATACTTAGCCAATAATCATTAAAAGGAAACTTTAAGCATAGAAGGATAAAATTGTTGAAGGAAAGTATACCCTAACTTGTGATCCCCTAGGTTCCAATCTAGGTTATCCTTGATAATATATTCTTATGTGAATATTTATATTATTTTATCTTTGTTTCTTTAATAATGGTTCATACTAAGCTTTTGAATTTACCAAAGCATATCCCCCAGGAGTGTCGTAACCAAGAGTGAAGTAAGGCCCGTTTTCATGTACTAGTTCTCGTTTGAGTCTAGCTCAAAGCGGTGTTTTCGAGTTTTACCCCTATGTACATCAGTGCTAGAGCCACCTCTACATGCTTGAATCCAGATCGGGATGTATTTTCTTGGCAACCCCTTACTCAATACTCACCAAATTACCAGAAAAATTTCATATATTTAAACATTTCTATAGGTTTCTTCCTAAAGTTTTCATATCCTAATTTCCACAAATAACTAAACCATCCTTTGATACCAACTATGACATCCTGCCTCTTTATAACATAACTTTTCATTACATTTTACAAAACCGAGGATCTTTAAGATTTAGTGTCTTGGAAACTAGGAACTTAAAACATGAAAACATAAAACATCCCTCTTAAACACTTGAAAGGATTCTCCTTACGTTCATCCTACGTTCATTTATACATCTCATAACCTGGGGACATACATCAAAAGAAAGGGTGAGCAGAATGCCCAGTAAGGGAAACGAGGGAAACATTTAACATGTGAACTTGAGATACATCAACAATGTCATGAAAAAGAACTTTAAGGAATGAGAAAGAAATCATGAGGCATATCATAATAAAAATAACGTATTTCATAACATGAATATGTGGATACAACATTTAACAAAAAAAATCATTTCCATTTCACCAAGGTCCATCCCTAAGGTGTCAATAAAAATTACCAAGGTTATTCACCAAGGTATCAGTCAAAATGGTCATCTCTAGAGATTAAGTCTTTACCCAATGCATTGGAGCGCTATCAGGGCGCACCCTTAAATTTATCTTTATTAACATGTGATCCACATATATCATCATCAATAATTTCATAAAAAACCTATATAGAATAAAATAAATGGGTTTCATTTCATAATCATAACGTTTTAAAAACTGCATTAAAGACATTATCTTTATGTCACTTTAAACCCACAGAAAGGGAAAGCGGGTCTCATGTATGTAAATATCAGAATTTAAAATAGAAAAATTTGGTATATATATGAATACCCATATATAAAATAGAGCTTTGAGTATTCACTTAATAAAATAAATGAACTTTAGAAAAAGAGAGAGACATTTTGAGACAGAAATTCTGCAGCATAACGGCTATGTTTCGGGTTTTAGAAAACATTGAAAAGAAAGGGGAAATGGGTAAAACATTAATAAATGACCCATAAACAGTAAAGGGACATAATATAAAGGATATATGAACATGGTAATGAAATTTTAAGGGAATAACATTTGAAACAAAAAACATGGAAGGAAGACAAGATTTCTCTTTATGAAAATTCGGCAGCCTAACGACGTCACTTAAACTTCAACAAAAATGAATTGATGAGATAAAATAGGGTATCTCATAATATGAACATAAAATATCATAATGATAGATATATATATCATACCCCAATATAATAAAAGTAACTTTAAAGACTTTACATGAATGTAGAACTTTGAAAAATGAGAAAGGTGAAAGAATCCCTTAAACATTCGGCAGCCTAAAGGAACCAATTAAACTTCAAAAACAATATTGAAGAGATCAAATAGGGTATCTAATCATATGAACATAAAAGATCAGTATTATATATATAGATATAATACCCCAAAATAATAAAAATAAACTTGAAATACTTCACATGAAACTAGAACTTTGAATAATGAGAAAGGTGAAAGAATCCCTTAAAAATTTGGCAGCCTAACGGCGCCACTTAAACATTCATAAAACGAATTGATGAGAGCAAGAGGGGGTATCTCATCATATGAAAATGAAATGGTAAGTAAGATGAATATAAAATAACATCCTCCAACATAAGATCATGGAGCATAAAAGAAATGACATAAAAGATATTACTTGAAAAGAAAGAGAGAGGTTGGATCCCTTACCTTAAAACGTATCTCTTAAAACTCAAAGGTTGAGACCTTGAGGGCTTGGGGGAACCTTGGGAGGACTCCTTGGGAGTGAATGAGACCATAGCCTCTTTGGGGGAGAGTTGGGAGTGAAAACTAAAGGAGGAAAGGGTGGGTATTTATAGGGAATGTGAAGGGACAAGGCATTAATGGCCAAGGGACACCTCACAAGTGGTTTTCTCAAAACCATGGGCTCTCCCATGGTATTTACCATGGTGTTAGGACACATGGGTCCCCCCACAAAATAATTCATCACCTTTGGTCGGAAAACCCTTAAAATATCTCATGAAATCATCATGACACAGTTATGATGTCATTAAACATACTGAAACACTAAAACTGTATTTTTAATATTCACTAAAAATTCAACTTTCTCAGAAAAATCCCAAAATTTCACCTTAACCAAATATCAATGCTCTGATTTCAAAAATGAACTTCATTGTATAAAAACAATTTTCTAAATATTTTTAATTTAATTTTTAAATAAATACACTATTCACCGAAAATTCATTTTTTTTTCAGAAAAAACCCCAAAAATTACCTTAACATAATATCGATGCTCTGAGTTCAAAAATGAAATCCATTTTGTACAAATAATTTTCTAAAATTCATCAAAAATATGCATACAATATTTTTCTGAACATTTGAAAATTCATAAAAATCCTCATAAGAAGAAATCATGTTTTTTATTTAAAACAAAGGATTACACAAGGCAGTTACGGTCTCCTTACATAGCCCCTTATAACCCCAGCATAGGACCTAAGTGTATGGTGTGCTAAGGTGAGAGAATCTGAGGGCGGCTCAGCCAACATTGCATGAGTATTAGTTTCTATCAGTTTGAACTTCTCGTGAAGGCGATTCCGTTCTAGCTTCACACGATGAAGTTCAGCTTGAGTTTGGTCCAGAGCAAAGCCTAGTGGTGCTACCTCCTTCCCAAGTTACGTTAGATGGGCTTCGATTGGCTCGAGACTACTGGATGAGGCCATCAAATCTTCGTTTTATATTAATTAACCAAGATCACTTGTATTTAGAGACAATAATCGAAATGTTTAGTTCCATCGGTCATATTGACCAATGGTCATATAACAGTCAAAACCCAATGGTCTCATTTTAATTATACTCATGTTATCAAGTGAAATAAAATAACAAACAAAATTATGAAAAAATATTTATTCAAAATTTTGGGTCGTTACAATCTTCCCCCCTTAAGAAATTGCGTCCTCGAAATTTTTAAAATTGGGATTGGAAATTTCATTGAACGTCCCACATCGAAAAAAGAGCCTGTAACACTATTTCTTTAAAAGAAATAAAGGGAATTAAAAAGGTCACCCGGGTTAACCTATACTAGGATTCCATGTAGGAAAACATGGACATGGAGGAGAAAACAAAGGGTCACATTCTGTGGGAGAGTGATAGAAAACAGGATTAGGAGAAAGTTAACAACAATAAAATCACAAACTTATGTTGGGTTAAATGGTATTTGATTTCCTAGTGGGAAACGTTAACAGAAAACATTTTTGTTTTACATTCCTTTTCATAGTTTTGATGAATTCATTTACTACATAGAATAAAACACAGGGAAATATACCTACTTTCAAGTAGAGTTTCATACATTAATAAGTTTCTACCAAAAATAATCTTTTCTCCAAAGGATGAGCATTCAAAAACACTTGGTCTCATCAACGCACAAGAATCATCTTCTAGATAATCACATTATCTACAAAATATTAGCTATATATTTCTTCTATTATTCCAAAAATAGAAAGGGTAAGATAAAAAAACTCTTCAAAAAGAAAGAATCCCATAGGAAGGGAAACTTCGTTAAATCTTCCAAATTCCACGGTACTACCCAAAGTTCATCATATACCATTCCTTAAATAACTGTCCTTAAAATTTCTCAAAATAAACCAAACTAAGATTGAAACCCAATTATAAGAACGATATCATAACATAGTCTTCCAAGATAGACTTTATCGTTTTTCTCCAAACAACATCAACCACTCTTATCATCTTATAACAAAAGTAACTAACCTAATCACATTTTCCCCATGATAGGTTACTCATTTCCATACGTAACCTATATTACCATATGTTTACCTTAAATTCATCTATTCTTCAAAATATAAGTCAACCTTTACTCCCCAAAGTAAATACCGTAGTAATATATTTGCCTCGATCAAATAGTGTTCCCAAAATAGTTAACGTCTTCCAAAATAATAATCATCTTTTAATCCCGTAATCACCCTTTTTTAAGAAGAACTGCTTCACTACATCAACATGTGGTACATAACAATAGATGTTTTCCATAATGATATAAAATCATCTTAGGTAGTGACTCGATGATCTTAGAAAACATAAAAGATATGCTCATAGAGCACGAACTAAAATACAACATGACATAAACAATTATTGCGAAGAAGTTACATGTACTTTAGTCATCATGATCCATCTCAGCATAGGACTTGCATTGTTCCCTTGTCCTCGAAGATTGTTGATGCTCATCATTTTTCTTATCCCTTCCCATAGAGCATTGCCTTGGATAATGTCTTACTTCTCCACATTTGAGACATTGAAAAGTATAAGGTACATTAGACTGAACCTTATCTCTATTCATCACATTATCCATATTTTTAAAGCAATTGGCTACATTATGCCCTATCTTCCCACACTTAAAACATCTCCCGGTTCCTTTATGAAATTATCCTTGGTACCTCTTCCCACACTTTTTTCAAAAATGAAATTGGGTCCTTTTTCCCTTATCAACTTTATCAAATGAATATCCTCGAGACTTTGTCTTCTTCTTCCTTGATGAATTTGGGCATTCAACTAGGTACTAATTATTAATTGTGATTTTTGATAGCTGGTTTGGCATAATAAAAATATGTTCAACTTGATCTCTCGTCATCTCTGTCACATTAATAGAGAAATCGTCACATTTCCTATCACATTGGTTCTTGGGACATGTTCTTCCATTTCCCTCCATTAGCTAAGAAAAGAAAGTATTATTAAGGGCTTAAATACATAGCCAATAATCATTAAAAGGAAACTTTAAGCATAGAAGGATAAAATTGTAGAAGGAAAGTATACCCGAACTTGTGATCCCCTAGGTTCCATTCTAGGTTATCCTTGATCATATATTCTTATGTGAATCTTTATTTTATTTTATCTTTGTTTCTTTAATAATGGTTCATACTAAGCTTTTGAATTTACCAAAGCATATCCCCCGGGAGTGTCGTAACCAAGAGTGCAGCAAGGCCCATTGTCGTGTACCAGTTCCCATTCGAGTCAAGCTCAAAGCGGTGTTTTTTGGTTTTACCCCTATGTACATCTGTGCTAGAGCCACCTCTACCTGCTCGTATCCAGAGAGGGATGTATTTTCTTGGCAACTGTTTACTCAATATTCACCGAAATACCAAAAATATTTCCTATATTTAAACATTTCTATAGGTTTCTTCCTAAAGTTTTCATATCCTATTTTCCACAAATAACTAAACCATCCTTTGATACAAACTATGACAGCCCGCCATTTTATAACATAACTTTTCATTACATTTTACAAAACCGAGGATCTTTAAGGTTTAGTGTCTTGGAAACGAGGAACTTAAAACAAGAAAACATAAAACATCCTTATTAAACACTTGAAAGGCTTCTCCTTATGTTCATCCTAAGTTGATTACTGCATCTCATAACCTGGGGACATACATCAAAAGAAAGGGTGAGCAGAAGGTCTAGTAAGTGAAACAAGGGATACATTTAACATGTGAACTTGAGATACATCAACAATGTCATGAAAAAGAAATTTAAGGCATGAGAAAAAAAATCATGAGGAATATCATAATAAAAATAAGGTATTTCATAACTTTAAGATGTGGCTACAACATTTAACAAAGTCAATCATTTCTGTTTCACCAAGGTCCATCCCCGATGTGTCAATAAAAATTACCATGGTTATTCTTCAAGGTATCAGTCAAAATGGTCATCTCTAGAGATTAAGTCTTTACCCAATGCATTGGAGAACTATCAGGGCGCAACCATAAATTCTTCTTTATTATCATGTGATCCACATATATCATCATAAATCATTTCATAAAAAACTTATATACCATAAATGAAATGGGTTTCATTTCATAATCATAACGTTTTAAAAACTGCTTTAAAGACACGATCTTTATGTCACTTTAAACCCACAGAAAGGGAAAGCGGGTCTCATGTATGTAAATCCAAGAATTTAAAATAGAAAAATTTGGTATATATATGAATACCCCTATATAATAGATAGCTTTGAGTATTCACTTAATGAAATAAAATAACTTTAGAAAAAGAGAGAGACATTTTGAGACGGAAATTCTGCAGCATAACAGCTATGTTTCGGGGTTTTAAAAAACATTGAAAAGAAAGGGGACATGGGTCAAACATTCATAAATGACCCATAAAACAGTATAGGGACAGAATATAAAGGATATATGAACATGGTAATGAAATTTGAATGGAATACCATTTGAAACGAAAAACATGGAAGGAAGACTAGATGTCTCTTTATGAAAATTCGGTAGCCTAACGACGTCACTTAAACTTCAACAAAAATGAATTGAAGAGATCAAATATGGTCTCTCATTATATGAACATAAAAATAATTATGATAGATATAGAGATCATACCTCAACATAATAAAAGGAACTTGAAAGACTTGACATGAATGTAGAACATTGAAAAATGAGAAAGGTGAAAGAATCCCTTAAAAATTCGGCATCCTAACGACGCCACTTAAACTTCAACAAATTATTTTGATGAGATCAAATAGGTTCTCTAATCATATTAAAATAAAAGATTAGTATGATATATATAGAGATAATACCCCAAAATAATAAAAAGAAACTTGAAAGACATGACATGAAAGTAGAACTTTGAAAAATGAGAAAGGTGAAAGAATCCCTTACAAATTCGGCAACCTAACGGCGCCACTTAAACATTATTAAAACAAATTGATGAGAGAAAGAGGGGGTATCCATCATATGAACATGAAAATGGAAGTAAGAATAATATAAAATAACATCCTTCAACATAAGATCATGGAGCATAAAAGAAATGACATAAAAGAGATTACTTGAAAAGAAAGAGAGAGGTTGGATCTCTTACCTTAAAAGGTATCTATTAAAACTCAATGGTTGGGACCTTGAGGGCTTGGGGGCACCTTGGGAGGACTCATTGGGAGATAATGAGACCTGAGATTCGTTGGGGGAGAGTTGGGAGTGAAAACTAAAGGAGTAAAGGGTGGGTATTTATAGGGAATGTGAGGGGACAATGCATTAATGGCCAAGGGACACCTCACAAGTGGTTTTCTCAAAACCATGGGCTCTCCCATGGTATTTACCATGGAGTTAGGCCACATGGGTCCCCCACACAATAATTCATAACTTTAGGTCGGACAACCCTTAAAATATCTCATGAAAGCATCATGACACAGTTATGATGTCATTAAACATACCGAAACCCTAAAACTGTATTTTTACTATTCACTGAAAATTCAACTTTCTCAGAAAAATCCCAAAATTTCACCGTAACCAAATATAAATTATCTGATTTCAAAAATGAACTCAATTTTATAAAAAATAATTTTCTAAATATTTTTAATTTAATTTTTAAATAAATACAATATTCACCGAAAATTCAATTTTTTTCAGAAAAAACCCCAAAAATTACCTTAACATAATATCGATGCTCTGAGTTCAAAAATGAAATCCATTTTGTAAAAATAATTTTCTAAATATTTTTAATTTAAATTTTAATTAAAAAAAACTATTTACCCGAAAAAACAAATACTTGACTAATAATTTCTAAAATAGTTATTTAACTATTTTATTGAATTTCATTACTTAATCAAGGTTCCTAGATTATATTAATACCATCTTTAAGTGATATTACTCATCCATTTGGTCACATTACTAATCCTAAGCATAAAATCACTATTCACAATTTACTATTCATCAAAAATTAAGTTGATCTTATTAGATTCTAAATTTTATACTGAACATAATTGTAGAAGATCATTTTTTTGAAAATCATTACACATTTTTATTTTTTTAAGGTTTAAATAAACATTTTTAAAATGTCCTTTCTCTAAAATTCATGAAAAATATGCATACTATATTTATCCGGACATTTAAAAATTCATAAACTTCATCATAAGAAGAAATAATTTTTTTTATTTAAAACAAAGGATTACACAAGGCAGTTACGGTCTCCTTACATAGCCCCTTATAACCCCAGCATAGGACCTCTGTGTAAGGTGTGCTGAGGTGAGAGAATCTGAGGGCGGATCAGCCATCATTACACGAGTAGTAGTTTCTCTCAGTTTGAACTTCTCGCGAAGGTGATTCCGTTCTAGCTTCACAAGATGATGTTCGGCTTGGGTTTGGTCTAGAGAAAAGCCTAGTGGTGCTACCTCCTTCCCAAGATCCGTTAGATGGGCTTCGATAGGCCTGAGACTACTGGATGAGACCATCAAATCTTCTTTTTATATTAATTAACCACGATCACTTGTATTTAGAGACAATAATCGAAATGTTTAGTTCCATCGGTCATATTGACCAATGGTCATATAACAGTCAAAACCCAATGGTCTCATTTTAATTATACTCATGTTATCAAATGAAATAAAATAACACACAAAATTATGAAACAAAATTTATTCCAAATTTTGGGTCGTTACAATCTTCCCCCTTAAGAAATTGCGTCCTCACAATTTTTAAATTTGGGATTGGAAATTTCATTGAAAGTCCCACATCGGAAAAAGATTTAGTAACACTATTACTTTAAAAGAATGAAAGGGAAGTAAAAAGGTCACCCAAGTTAACCCATACTAGGATTCCATATAGGAAAACATGGACATGGAGGAGAAAACAAAGTGTCACGTTCTGAGGGAGAGTGATATAAAACATGATTTGGAGAAAGTTAACGACACGAAAATCACAAACTTATGTTGGGTTAAATGGTATTTGATTTCCCAGTGGGAAATGTTAATAGAAAACGTTTTTGTTTTATGTTACTTTTCATAGTTTTGAGGAATTCATTTACTACATTGAATAAAAAATAAGGAAATATACCTACCTTCAAGTAGAGTTTCATCCTTTAATAAGTTTCTACCAAAACTAATCTTTTCTCCAAATTAAGAGCATTTAAAACTAACTGGTCTCATCAATGCACAAGAATCATCTTCAAGAGAATCACATAATCTACCAAAGATTAACTATCTATTTCTTCTATTATCCCAAAAATAGAAAGGGTATGATAAAACATCTCTTCAAAAAGAAAGAATCCCATAGGAAGGGAAACTTCTTTAAATCTTCAAAATTCTACAGTACTACCCAATGTTCATCTTAGACCATTCCATAAGTAACTGCCTTAAAATTCCTCAAAATAAACAAAACTAAGATTGAAACCCAATTATAAGAATGATCTCATAACATAGTCTTCCAAGATAGACTTTATCGTTCATCTCCAAAGAACATCAACCACTGTTATCATCATATAACAAAAGTAACTAACTTAATCACATTTTCCCCAAGATAGGTTAATCATTTCCATAGTAACCTATATTACCATAAGATTACCTGAAATTCATATATTATTCAAAATATAAGTCACCCTTTACTACCCAAATAAAATATCGTAGTAATCTATTTACCTCGATCAAATAGTGTTCCCAAAAATAGTGAACGTCTTCCAAAATAATAATCATCTTTTAATCCCATAATCCCCCTATTTTTAAGAAGAACTACTTCAATACATCAACATGTGGTACATAACAATAGATGTTTTCCTTAATGTTATAAAATCATCTTAGGTAGTGACTTGATGATCTTAGAAGACATAAAAGATATGCTCATAGAGCACGAACTAAAATACAACATGACATAGAAAATTATTGCAAAGAAGTTACATGTACTTTAGTCATCATGATCCATCTCAGCATAGGACTTTCATTTTTCCCTTGTCCTCGAAGATTGTTGATGCTCATCATTTTTCTCATCCCATCCAAGAGATCATTACCTTGGATAATGTCTTACTTCTCCACATTTACGACATTGAAAAGAATAAGGTACATTAGAATGAACCTTATCTCTTTTCATCACATTATCCATTTTTTTAAAGAAATTGGCTAATTTATACCCTATCTTCCCACACCTAAAACATCTCCCAGTTTCGTTGTGACATTCTACTTGGTGCCTCTTCCCACACTTTTTGCAAAAAAAAATTGGGTCTTCTTTCCCTTATCAACTTTATCAGATGAACACCCTTGAGACTTTGTCTTCTTCTTCCTTGATGAATTTGGGCATTCAACTAGGTACCAATTATTAATTGTGATTTTTGATAAATGGTTTGGCATAATCACAATATTTTCTTCTTGATCTCTCATCATCTCTGTCACATTAATAGATCAATCATCACATTTCCTATCAGATTGGTTGTTGGGATATGTTCTTCCATTTCCCTCCATTAACTAAGAAAAGAATGTATAATTAGGGGCTTAAATACTTATCCTATAATCATTAAAAGGAAAATTTAAGCATATAAGGATAAACATGTAGAAGGAAAGTATACCCTAACATGTGATCCCCTAGGTTCCAATCTAGGTTATCCTTGATCATATATTCTTATGTGAATCTTTATTTTATTTTATATTTGTTTCATTAATAATGGTTCATACTAAGCTTTTTAATTTACCATAGCATATCCCCCGGGAGTGTCATAACCAAGAGTGCAGCAAGGCCTGTTGTCGTGTACTGTTTCATATTCAAGTCTAGCTCAAAGTGGTGTTTTCGGGTTTTACCTCTATGTACATCTGTGCCAGAGAAACCTCTACCTGCTCGTATCCAGACAGGGATGTATTTGCTTGGCAACCCTTTACTCAATACTCACCAAAATACCAAGAATATTTCCTATATTTAAACATTTCTATAGGTTTCTTCCAAAAGATTTCATATCTTAATTTACACAAATAACTAAACCATCCTTTTATACCAACTATGACATCCCTCCTTTTTATAACAAAACATTTCAATACAATTTATAAAACCGAGGATATTTAAGGTTTAGTGTCTTGGAAACCAGGAACCTAAAACATGAAAACATAAAACATCCTTCTTAAACACTTGAAACGATTATCCTTATGTTCATCCTAGGTTAATTAATGTATCTCATAACCTGGGGACATACATCAAAATAAAGGGTGAGCAGAAGACCCAGTAACGGGAACAAGGGAAACATTTAACATGTGAACTTGAGATACATCAACAATGTTATGAAAAAGAACATTAAGGCATGAGAAATAAATCATGAGTCATATCATAATAAAAATAATGTATTTCATAACTTGAAGATGTGGCTAAAACATTTAACAAAGATAATCATTTCCGTTTCACCAAGGTCCATCCCCAAGGTGTCAATAAAAATTACCAAGGTTATTCACCAAGGTATCAGTCAAAATGGTCATCTCTAGAGATTAAGTCTTTACCCAATGCATTGGAGCACTATCAGGGAGAACCCTTAAAGTTGTATTTATTATCATGTGATCCAAATATATCATCATCAATCATTTCATAAAAAACCCATATAGCATAAAAGAAATGGGTTTCATTTCATAATCATAACATTTTAAAAACTACTTTAAAGACATGATCTTTATGTCACTTTAATCCCATGGAAAGGGAAAGTGGGTCTCATGTATGTAAATCCCAGAATTTAAAATAGAAAAATTTGGAATATATATTAATACATCTCTAGAATAGAGAACTTTGAGTATTCACTTAATAAAATAAAATAACTTTAGAAAAAGAGGGAGACATTATCAGACGGAAATTCTGCAGCATAACAGCTATGTTTCAGGGTTATAGAAAACATTGAAAAGAAAGGGGACATGGGTAAAATATTCATAAATGACCCATAAAACATTATAGGGACATAATATAATGGATATATGAACATGGTAATGAAATTTTAAGGGAATACCATTTGAAACGAAAAACATGAAACAAAGAAAAGATTTCTCTTTATGAAAATTTGGCAGCCTAACGGCGTCACTTAAACTTCAACAAAAATGAATTGATGAGATCAAATAGGGTCTCTAATCATATGAAAATAAAATATCAGTATGATAGATATAGAGATCTTAACCCAACATAATAAAAGGAACTTTAAAGACTTGACCTGAAAGTAGAACTTTGAAAAATGAGAAAGGGGAAAGAATCCCTTAAAAATTTGGCAGCCTAACGACGCCACTTAAACTTCAACAAAAAAGAATTGATGAGATCAAATAGGGTCTCTTATCATATTAACATAAAATATCAGTATGATATATATAGAGATCATAACCCAACATAGTAAAAAGAATTCGAAAGACTTGACATGAAAGTAGAACTTTGAAAAATGAGAAAGGTGAAAGAATCCCTTAAAAATTTGGCAGCCTAACGGTGCCACTTAAAAATTCTTAAAACGAATTGATGAGATCAAGAGGGGGTCTCTCATCATATGAACATGAAAAGGGAAGTAAGAGGAATATAAAAGAACGTCCTCCAACATAAGATCATGGAGCATAAAAGAAATGAAATAAAAGAGATTACTTGAAAAGAAAGAGAGAGGTTGGATCCATTACCTTAAAACGCATCTCTTAAAACTCAATGGTTGGGACCTTGAGGGCTTGGGGGCACCTTGGGAGGACTCCTTGGGAGGTAATGAGACCAGAACTTTGTTGGGGGAGAGTTGGGAGTGAAAACTAAAGGAGTAAAGGGTGGGTATTTATTGGGAATGTGAGGGGACAAGGCATTAATGGCCAAGGGACACCTCACAAGTGGTTTTTCTCAAAACCATGGGCTCTCCCATTGTATTTACCTTGGAGTTAGACCACATGGGTCCCCCCAGACAATTATTCATAACCTTTGGTCGGAAAACCCTTAAAATATCTCATGACATCATCATGACACAGTTATGATGTCATTAAACATACCGAAACCCTAAAACTGCATTTTTACTATTCACTCAAAATTCAACTTTCACAGAAAAATCCCAAAATTTCACCTTAACCAAATATCAATTCTATGATTTCCAAAATGAAATCCATTTTATAAAAATAATTTTCGAAATATTTTAAATTTAATTTTTAAATAAATACACTATTCACCGAAAATTCATTTGTTTCAGAAAAACCCCAAAAATTACCTTAACATAATATCGATGCTCTGAGTTCAAAATTGAAATCCATTTTGTAAAAATAAGTTTCTAAATATTTTTAATTTAATTTTTAATAAAAAAACACTATTCACTAGAAGACACTAATACTTGACTAATAATTTCTGAAATAGTTATTTACCTATTTTTTTGAATCTCATTACTTAATCAAGGTGCCTAGATTATACTAATACTTTCTTTAAGTGATATTACTCATCCATTTGGTCACATTAATAATCCTAAGAATAAAACCACTATTCATAATATACTTTTCTTCATAAATTAAGTTGATCTTATTAGATTCTAAATTTTATACTGAACAAAATTGTAGAAGAACATTTTTTGAAAATAATTACACATTTTTAATTATTTAAGGTTTACATAAACATTTTTAAAATATCCTTTCTCTAAAATTCATAAAAAATATGCATACTATATTTATTCGGACATTTGAAAATTCATAAACTTCATCATAAGAAGAAATCAAATTTTTTATCTAAAACAAAGTATTACACAAGGCAGTTATGGTCTCCTTACATAACCCCTTATAACCCCAGCATATGACCTAAGTGTAAGGTGTGCTAAGGTGAGAGAATTTGAGGGTGAATCAGCCAACATTGCACGAGTAGTAGTTTCTATCAGTTTGAACTTCTCGCGAAGACGATTCTATTCTAGCTTCACATAATGAAGATTGGATTGGGTTTGGTCCAGAGCGAAGCCCAGTGGTGCTACCTCCTTACCATGTTCCGTTAGATGGGATTTGATTGGCCCGAGACTACTGGATGAGGCCATCAAATCTTCTTTTTATATTAATTAACCAAGATCACTTGTATTTAGAGACAATAATCGAAACATTTAGTTCCATCGGTCATATTGACTAATGGTCATATAACAGTCAAAACCCAACGGTCTCATTTTAACTATACTCATGTTATCAAATGAAATAAAATAAAAGAAAAAATTAGGAAACGGATTTATTCAAAATTTCGGGTCATTACAACCTTGATTTTGATCATTCACTGATGAATAAAAACCATTTTTTCATCATTTATGGGACGATATGTCAATATCAGTGTTCGTCAAAACATCAATCCAAGGTTTCATTGTCATCCGTTGGAAGGATCCTCTAGAGGTTATCTCTCCAAAATCTATATAGAATTCCAATTTTAGGATGATAACCAAGATTTATAACAATAATATTTATCAAATGATAAAACACCTTAATACATCAACAATTTTGAAATAAAATAATGTTCTTAAATTATTTTATTCATTTAGGATAACGTGATGGATTTTCCAAAAAAACCCATGATGACCAATTTTAGGTCGTGCCTGGGGTAAAAAAAATGTTCCAAACTCAAAAATGCCCTCAGATTTCTAATATGGTAACCTGTTTAGGATATGTTCCACTTTTTGTAGAAAACCATGCATGAGTGCTATTTAATATTTTAATATATATCAAACATTTATTCCAGACACAGTGGGCCTCATAATTTCACATCATCTCAATGCCTGGTTTTGAAATTAATCGATATAACCTTTAAAAATAATATACACAAAATCCTAATCATTACAATATCCCTTCCTTGGGGATTTACAACCCTAGAAATTCAAAACAAAGGCTACTAAAAAAGATAGGGGTACTAAGAATGAATATGAGCCTCTCACTCCCAAGTGATCTACTGGAGATTCCCATGATGCTAACAGACACACCCCAAAGGAATCGATTCCCCATGAAGCATCCTCTCTTGCCGATCCTTGATCTCCACTTGGTACTCAACAAAAGTCTCCCCATAATTGATGTACAACTCCCCCAATCAATAACATGTTATGGATCAAGCACATACCTCCACATTTGTAATACATGGAAGACATATTACACCTAGTCTCACTATGGAGATAGATCTAGGAGGTATGTCACCTCAAAAACTCTACACAGTATCTAAAAAGGAACAATGAACCTCATAGATAACTTTCTTCCCTGACCAGATCTTCACAATCATCATTGAGGTGAAACCCATAGGAACACATGGTCTCCCTACTCAAAATCTAATGGAATCCATTACCTATTTGCCTAAGAATTCATATATCTCTATACAGTCTTCACCTTCTCTTGGATGATTTGAACCTTCTCTATAGTAGATCGCACCAACTCCAAGCCCATGAGTGCTAACCCTTCAAGGATAGTCTAGCAAAGTGGTGACCTATATGGCTGCCCGTATAAGGCCTAAAATGTTGTCATACCAAGGTGAAATGGTAACTATTTTTGTACACAAAATCCACCAATGGTAATTGATCTACCAACTATGGAAGATGTATAAAATTAATGCCCGCAACATTTCCTCCAAAACACAAATGGTTTACTTAGTCTATCCCATATATTTTGGGTGAAATGCAATTCTCAAGCACAACTAGGTCCCAAATACCATCTATAATCCTTTCCACAATTTGTATGTAAAGTGAGAATAAAAATAAAAAAATATCATCGATGGAGCTCCATGGTTTCAAACTATCTCCTGAACATATTGGTGTCCAAATCTCTCTAATAAAATCTTCTCTCTGATAGCTTGGAATTGGGCCTATATGGTGAGTCGATCAACAATAACCAAGTATGAATCATGTCCACTAGATGTACATGGAATGAATATCATGAAGTCCAGGGATATCTCATCCCACTTCTATTTTTTCACCACAATGGGTTGATCCAATACCACTAAAACATGGTTTTCAGTCTTCAATTGATGAAAAGTAAGGTATTGAGAAATAAAATACTCAACTTCTTTCTTCATCCCTTTCCACAAAAATTAACGCTAGAGGTATTGGTAAATATTTTCCACATTTGGATGTACCACTAAATGGGAAGTCATAAAATCCCACAAAACCTGCTCCTACAACACAACTGGTACCATTGTGCACCCTCTGAAAATGATGATGTGCTCCCCACCTTTTGAATATCAATTAGAAGCATCCCCAATAGACATCTAATCATATAGGGTATCACAATTGGTATGCCCAAGTTATGCCTCCCTCAATCGCTATAAGAGTGGAGGGGCGACAACCATTGACTAGAGGTAATCTTCTCCATCTCCATCCACAAAGGATAACTACAATGAGGATAACTGCTTTGACACATCTTTCAAAAACTGAAAACTAAATATCATATAGAAATAATCCCCTACCACATTCCTCTTTCCAAGAGTATAGAAAATATCAAAGTCATAGTCCTAATGAAACTCTACCCATAACCTCTGTCTCAGGTTGGGATCCTTCTAAGAGAAGATGTACATGTGACTGTTATGATCAAAGTAGATGATAAACTAATCACCCAACATGTAGTGTTGTAACATTATCAAGTAAAGGACTACCACTACTAACTCAAGATCATGGGTTGCGTAGTACTTATCATGTGGTTTGAACTGGCATGAAGCATAGCTAATCACCACTTTCCTCTACATCAGGACACAACCAATCATGGTTACTGATGTATCATAGAACACTACTTACTCGACACACTATGCTAGAAATTTCAAGATCAGAGTGCTCATCAAACTCTGCCTTAATTGTTGAAAATCCTTTTGGAACTTCTCTATCCACACAAAAGGATACCCCTTTCGGGTCAAAACCGTAATAGGTGCTGATATCCTAGAGAAATCATGTGTGAATCTATGGTAATAGCCTACCAACCTGAGGAAGCTCCACACCTCTATGAATCTCTAAGGTGGCTCCCATATAACACTACATCAGCCTTTGTCGATTATAATTCCACTCCATCTCCTGAGATAACATTTCCTAGAAAGTAGACCACCTTATTCCAGAACATTTACTTTGAGAGATTTTTGTAAATTAGGTGCACTCAGAGTACCTCCAGAACCATCTTTAAGTGTCTCATGTGCTCCTCCTCAGACGCCGTGTACACAAGGACATCGTCGATGAAGACCACCATGAACCAGTCTAAATAAGGATGAATGATGTGGTTAATGAGTCTCATGAACACTGATGGAGAATTCTTCATTCCAAAGGACATCACGAAGTACTCATAATGACCATAACCACATCTGAAGCTCTTCGTCAATATATCCTCATCCCGTACTCACAGATGATGATAGCCTGATCTTAGGTCAACTTTCTAGAACCACTGTTCCCCTATCAATTGATCAAAGAGGTAATAAATCCTTGGAAGTGGGTACATGTTCTTCATGATCACCTAGTTTAAGCGCCAGTAGTACACACATAACCTCATGCTCATTTATTTCATTTTGAAAAAAAAAACTGGGATTTCCCTGGTTGAAACACTGAGTCTCGTGATTCCCTTCCTCTGCAAGTCATCTAACTACACCCACATCTCTCAAATCTCTATAGGATCCATCTGATATGCTTGTAGAGATATCAGTACCATACCATAGTATAGATCGATGTAGAATTATATCTCTCAGTGGGGAGGTAAACCTAGAAAATACTCAAGAAAGTCATCCTCATACTCTTCCACCACTACAGAAAATTGGGAACACATTACACCCACTACACTAGGGGTCAGGCTAGCCAACTGACGAGTAATCAACGACACCCTCCTTACATAAGTCCATCCTATGCTTTATGGTTTTCTTTTTCACCAATAAAGTAAAAACTCATTCCATCACTACATAAAAACCACACCCCTAACCTAAAATAGTCAATTTTGGAATGTAATGTAGATAACAAATCCATACCTAGAATGACATCATAAGGCCTTGATGATGCTACGAAAAGGTTACAATCGAAACTCTTTCCTTGAAGGGGAAGGTCACACTAACATCAGACGTGTGTGACCATTGGGATCCTCTAGTAGATATCTCCATGCATAAGGGTTGAGTCAATGGTTCAACTAGAATATCTATGTCTCATACAAGATATGTAGCGAGAAAGGAATGACTAGAACCTCTGTCTAACATTATGGAAGCTAAAGTATAAAAAACATAGACCTTAACTCAAATCATTTTTCGATCCCCTTCGTTATTAGGCTCAACATCATGCATATATCCCCACCCTTGTCCACTAGATCGCTGATCCTTTCATGGACCTCCTGGAGGTGGTCGTGGTTACAAGTCGAAAATTTGACCACCTCTTGCTACTCTCCTAGCTCCTCTTATACATCTTCCACCCTTCAGATCTCCATTCTCCTATAACTATCTCTACCTAGATGGTACATCAACAGTCTTCATGTTAGTAGTATGGCAGGTTGGATAATCTTGAGCAAGATGTACCCTACCGTCACATGTATAGTATCACCTATCTTTAGACTGACTGGACCCACCATGAGAGCCATGATGTATAGATCCTCAATACTAGGTCCTCCTCCTAAACTTATCCTATGTCTAAGTCCCAAGGGCTGATTTTGTCTCCCTAATATCTTTTCTATGCTCCTTATTTCTCACTGATAACTATCATGGGTTGTACCTACTCATCCAAGAAGCTTTCAACCACAAAATCCCACTATGTAATCCCAACACAAGCAGGAATACATATAGAGATAATTCTGGCTCAGATGTCTCCATCTAAACCTCACTCAAAGGTCTGATCCCTAAATAAATGATATTGAACCATATCCATAAAGTACCTGGAATGTTTGGTAAACCTCAAGGAATAATCATCTACTGGAAAGATGCTCTGTTGGAGTAGAAAAAGATCCTGGATACACACAAACCTCAACACAGATAGTGAGAAATGCTATTTGAAGAGATGTTTAACTCTATTCATGATAGAGTTGCCTCATCATAAGTTTGGATAACCAAAATCCACCATAGACCTACTGATCCATGTAGAAGGATCACCGAAATGGACAACATTTGATCTTTTGATGTCAAAACTAGATGGAAAAATCATGTCACCACCTCAAGCTAGTCCTCATCCACCTATGGGTCAGGCTCACCTTGAAACCTAAGGGGTCTCTGTCATTGAAACTCATGAGGCATAATCATCTATCACTCCTCATCCACTGGTACCTAGGGTACCATTTGTTTCTCCATAGATGGTGGTATGGCTGGTGAACCTCCTAGAGGTAACATATGGGGAACTAGTCCCCATATCAAAGCCTCATCACTGAGGGGATCATTCTCATAATCAAGATACTGAATCCTAGCAGGTATGCGTCACTGAGGAATCCTGTAAGCAAAAAAGATGTAACATGGTCAATGAGTATATCTAGATAGTTGAGTCAAGAAAGTCATTAAAACCATAAAACATTAATTTATGATGCATGTAAGAGTATTTTCCCTACAACTAGTGTGATCATGTACTGAGTCAAAAAGATTGTTATCAGAGTCATGGTATGTTGATATATTAGTTATCACACCAACACTTGAGTCCCTAGACTAGAATTTGAACTCGAAACACTTAACACTATTGGACCAAACTAAAATCACAGACTCCCAGACCTAAAGTATAATCGACCTTATCTGATACAACTTTATCACGACATGTTCCAGTGGGGTCCATACTGTAACACCCCGAGCTTCCACGATACGCTTCTCATTCAATAATACAATAGCTTGCATTGTACGCAACTTCGAGTTCTAAAACATCGCGACAAATCAAAGTAGCCGTTATGAATAGTAATAACCACTTTTTAAAATTATAGAAATTTTATATTTCAAAATGGAGTTCATTTTTGTATTCCTAATATTGAAATTAGCCTATGTTGAATTTTTTGTAATTTTCTGAGAACTTCAAAATTTTTATGAATAGTGAAAAATACTTAAAACAACTTTTTTAATCAAAATAATTTATAGTGATAAGTTATACTATTGAGTGGATTTAATGTATAATTAGAATATATTTTTACCATTTTATCCAATGGTGGTCATTAGAATTAATTTAACATTGAATTTGGACATAAACAATTGCCAATCTTTTGATATAAATTGTTTCTTGAAAACACGCTATTTGTCGTAACAGCGGGAATTAATTATAAAATTAATTAATGCAACTTATATGTTTGGAATTTTGTAAAATAGACATCATTTTTGAATTCGGAATATCAATTATAGCTTAGGATGAAATTTTGGCATTGTTCTGAGAAACTTCAATTTTTGATGAATAGTGAAACCACTAAGTGGTAGTTAAATAACTGATTTTTCGTTTAAATGAAATATTACCACTTCTGTGATTTGATTTTCAAAAATCCGACATACATGGTTGTCATTAAGAAGTAAAATGTGGTTCAATGAGATTATAATAATTTTTTGGTGAATAGTAACTTATTAAGTTCTTAATCGCGATTAGTGGTAATTAGTGTAGTTTAAGGTATAGATAATACTTTAATAATATTAAATGACCTAGACACATGTCCCAACCTCATTGGTTGTGTCATGGCCGACCAAGACAAGCCATGGCCTAACTTGGGGACCCCATGGATCCACTTTTGTTGGGAAATAACATAAATTACTTTTTATTTAATGTTAAAGTGAAAATGACACTAACATAAATTGTTTTACTAAAACAATTTTTAAGTAGGGTTACACAAGTCCCAATTTTGACTATAATAATTCATTAGAAAGCTAAAAAGATTTCCTACATCATAGTATTTTTTTTATAATTTTTAGACATTAAATAAATTAAATTATTTATGACATCATTATGATGCAGCGATGACCTCATTATTTAACGATTTTAATAAAATGAATAGATAATGTAAAATACAAGGCCTACACATGGCCAAAACCAATTGGATGAGTGGATTTCGATGCCTTATCACCTTATCCACGAATTCTATCAATGTGGGACCTTTTAAAACCGAAACACATTTTCAAATAATGTAATGTTCCTTTACTTTCCAAAAGTGCCCTTCCTCTCCTCTTATAAAAGGCCCCCACCTCTACCTCATTTCACACACTCTTCAAGCCATTGGCTCGGCCAACCCCTGCCCATTTGCTCTCTCCACATCCCTCTCCTCATCCTAGAGGATTCCCTTTGGGCAGAATCCTTTCAAAGGAAGCCTTTAGGCTCAACTCAAAAGGAGTTACACTTTTTAAGGTAATTCATTCTCTCATGTTCTTTTGTTTTATTTTGCTTCTCCAACCCCCTAAACTCTTTTTATTTACTTATTTTGTAACAACACCAGTATCTTAAATATACTAGGATGTTGTTATAAGATTTATTTGAGCTACACTTCCACACAACTACATCAAATGGTTAAAGAACATAAGGTTTCCGTGGATGGCGAAATTCTGCCTCCCGAAACGATGATTGTTCAACACTCATTTAACACCTTCAAAGGTGGCCATTATGATGTCACTATTTTTATATATGATATATAATATGTTTATGTTTTCCTTAAGCTTCTGTTTTTTTCATTTTGGGCATACCTTTATGGTTTCCATTATGGGTAAAACACGATATCTTCATTTTAGGAAGCGCGGACTACCGCCCCCTGAAAGTGATTTGATTCGTTAATACCATATGTGGGATGTGTGAAGGATAAAGTTAATGACATTATATATGTTATTATACTGGAATTATAATATACTCTCATATCATTATGATTCCATTCCAGAAAATATGAAATAGAAATGGAAGTAGCGTTCATGCGTACGTACGGCTTACCGTCTCCATGAACGGTGCATTTCATTTCTTACCTCTAAATGTGATGTAATATTATAAATGAATGTATGTACTGGATATATATGACATATATGATATCTACATCATGAATACCATTCTGGATATAATGAACCTTTGACCAAATTAACAACATGTAAGTGTAAGAAGCCTATTTTTGACTTAAGAACCAAATACCGACAAAATGAACATTATTAACTTAAATAATTACATAATGTTCATATCATTGTAATAAGTGATATAAAAAGGATAATGAAATTTAAAATGGTTCTTAATAAGGTAGATATTAACTCTAGTTTATTATTCAGGAGGTTAAAGAACGGTTGAGTCAAGTCGGACACAAGGTAAGGGAACTTCTTAACCCAACTTCCATTCTTTGGGTTAATCTCCTACTTTCAAATTACTTCATGATATTATTATGTCCTATCTTGTATTTGTACTTTCTTTATGTGTATATATAGTGAATACACATAATAGATCTATTTTATTTGTAAGGGAACTTCTTAACCCAATTTCCATTCTTTGGGTTAATCTCCTACTTTCAAATTATGTCATGATGTTATTATGTCCTATTTTGTATTTTTACTTTCTTTATGTGTACCTATAGTGAATACACATAATATATCTATTTTATTTTAAAAATTATATTTTTAAGGACTTCGTCTCAATCTCCTTTCATTGAGGCATATTTTGTTTTATACACAAATTTCTTTTATACGGTGTATAAACCCCTTTGACTTTTACGTTTATTCAAAAGGAATCTTTTTATACGAAGCATTTTTCTAAACGACAAAAGGGAATGTTTTTCTTTCCGTACTTATGCGGCGACAATGACTTCTCTGCCGCCGTGACCATTATTTGAGTTTCGGCTTCCTCTACAAGCCATCATTTTTTTTAATGAAAAATAAATACAAAGTTTTAACTTTCTTTTATTTTGGTATTGAAAATGGTTTTGAAAGCGTTTTTATCATATCAAAGTGTTGTATTGATATCTTGTGATTGAAATGTGGAAATGTTATGTTTCCTTTATGCATGTTTTATGTGATACGATTATGTTATGGTTTATGATATGTTTAAACCTATTCATATGAGGAATGTATTGGACTTAATAAGTGACGGGTGGAGCCCGCTATAGCTCCTCGATGCATCGGTAGGTCTCATGAGACAACTAGACGTGGAATTGGCCGAGGCCCTTTCCCATTTTGAGTTATGGTTTTGGCCGAGGCCTTAATCATTTTAGATGTCTTGGCCGAGGCCTTGACAAAATGTTTCAGAATGTCCGGCATTATACATTCCCTCATTATGAAAGTGGTTATTGATATTGCATGTGATTATTCGACCAGTAGAATATCCATGTGAAGAAGTAAATGGCATTATCTCATTTTACTTTTGCCATATTATGTTGAAGTTCATGTTTAAGAGGCTTTTGTTTTAGTTATACATTGCCTTAAATGTTAATGTTTATTTATGAAAGCTTCCGCATTATTGTTATCCTTACTGAGCATCTGAGCTCACCCCTTTCAATGTTTTAATATTTTCCAGGATGTGAAGAAGTATTTTATGAATGACCTGCAGGGATAGTCGGAAGAGGATATGAGTGTGGACTATGGAGACTTTGTTATTATAGTTTTTCACTTTATGATGTAATGTAACGTTTATGAATGTATCTAGTGTTTCCAAGGCTACTAAACTAATCGGTCTTTCGAGACTTGATCTTTTGGGATCATGCCAATGTTACGAAGTGACGCACCGGCTCCGGGTAGCTGGGGTCGGGGCGTTACAGTTGGTATCAGAGGCAGTTTAGTACTAACCTTGGAAGCTAGATTTAGATAAACTCTGATTAGAGCACATAGCCCGAAGATAGACTTTGAGGATTAGTATAAAAGAACATCTTAGAATATTGGTATTGTAGAGATTTTGTGAGTTTTCCAAGCAATACATTCCTGTCTGGATACGAGCAGGTAGAGGCGGCTCTGGCACAGATGTACCTAGGGGTAAAACCCGAAAACACCGCTTTGAGCTAGACTCGAACGGGAACTGGTGCACGACAACGGGCCTTGCTGCACTCTTGGTTACGACACTCCCGGGGGATATGCTTTGGATAATTCCCATTTTCTTTACAAACCACTATGAAGGGTTACGAGTATATACTTCCTCAAAGAATACATTTTTATAATTATGGATTATATCCATAATTAGTTCAATTTATGTTAAGTGTTTTACAAGTATGGAATTATGTATTTTGATTCATAAACTAATCTAGTTTATGCCATTGTTTAGAAATGGCGCCTAGTAGAAGGAATGGAAACTGTATCAATGCACGAACTCCGTGTAGGGATTGCCCTCCTGCTCAGGATAATTATGGTGGAGCTAGTGATACAACTGGTGCTGATCAGCTTCTCACCATACTGGGACAACTCACGCAGGTTATGAATAACAACCTTACTCGTATGGAGCACCCTGATCCGCAACGTGGAGGATCAATGCTAGACCGTTTCATGAGGCAACAACCGCCAACCTTCAATGGGAGTACAAATCCTATAGTAGCTGAGCAATGGATAAATTCCTTAGAGAAAATATTCCATGCCCTGGGGAGTAGTGAAAGGGAGAATGTTGTCATGGCAGTTTACCGCCTCACTGGAGATGCCGATCAGTGGTGGTCGCTGATTCAAAACACAAAGGAAGATGATGACGTATCGAATATGGAATGGAGGGAGTTCAAAGATCTTTTCTTAGAAAAATACTTTCCTCGTGACCATCGAGCAGATATGGAAAGGCAATTTCTGAGTCTGAGGCAGAAGGAGGATGAGAATGTCGCAAAGTATGAGGCTAACTTTACAAGGTTAGCGAGGCATGCTGCCGATTATATACGTAACCCAAGGAGTAAGATTGATCGTTTCTTTGATGGGTTAAAACCATTTCTCCGTCGAGCTTTGGTATCACAATCCTTTTCATCATACGAAGATATTGTCTCGTGTGCTATCAAGACAGAAAAGGAATTCTCTAAGTCTTATGACAACAAAGTAAAGCAAGAGAAGAAGAGAACGGTGGAACAAGAGACAGATAAAGGGAAAAAGGGAAAGAAGGATTTTCCATTATGTGATAATTGTGGGAAGAATCACCCTGGTACTTGCCTAAAAGGAATGGGAGTTTGTTATAAATGTGGAGAAAAGGGTCACCAGGCACGTGATTGCAAGGGAAGGAAAGAGGCTGTCAAAGTTGAATGCTACAATTGTAGAGAAATGGGTCATTATGCAAATGAATGTCCTAAGCGTCAAGGAAACTTACCTCAGAAAAGGCCAAGGGATCAAGGACAATCTTATGCTATTACTACAGTTGAAGCAGAATAACTAATGTATTAGTGCTTTTGGACTCATGGATTATATTCTGGTTATTAGAATAATGTGATCTATATAAGGATTGTACTGCAGTACTTTTTGATTTCAGTAAGGTTTTAATATGATTAAGGTAATCATATTTTTAGTATGTGACAATAAGAGAAACTTTTCTTTGTTTTGGGAATCTGATAAATTGATTTTGGAATTTAGAGCCCTTTTAGAGAAAGTCTGGACGGAGGTATTTTGGATAACTATTAAGGTTGGAATGGATTAAGTTGAACTTTGGATAGTATTGTTTAAGGTTAAAAAATTTATGAAGATTATTTTTGGAATATTATGATACTATAGTTTTAGGAAAAGGACAACCTGCAGGGTGGGGCATAACCCGTCGCGTCGGACAAAGCTGTAGGAATCGAACCCACAATCAAAGTGCGACAGGCCTTTATTTCCTACCACTAGCCTACAGAAAGTCCCTGGTTATTACAAAATAATTTTACTAATCTAAATGGTATGTGTTAACCTTTGGTACCTTATACAATTAGGATAAATAGAATATTTTAGAGTTCTGTTACCATTTGGAGTAAAAGATGGGTTTGTGGTAAAAATTCATTAATGAATGAAAGTATACATAACAAGTATGTATATTCCCTTACGTTCTTAGTAAATCTCCTAAATAAAATCCTCAACATTATAAAAGGTAACTTAAAACAAAAATCTTGTCGGTTAACTTTTCCAACTAGGGATTCAATGACCGTTTAACCAATCACAAGTTTGTGATTTTCTTGTGGTTAAACTTTCTCCTAATCCTGTTTTCTATAACTCCCCATCAGACCTTGATGGTTTGTTTCTCCTCCATATCCATATTTTCATAGAATCCTATAATGGGCTATATCGGGTGACCTTTGTACTTATCCTGCTTTCTTTTAATGTTATATATTTATTAACCTTATTTTCGATGTGGGTTTTCCTCAAAGGTATTTTCTCTTTTCAACCTTGTATTTTCCAAGAAAAATTTCAAATTGCGAGGACGCAATTTATTGAAGGAGGGGAGAATGTAACACCCCGAGCTTCCACGATACGCTTCTCATTCAATAATACAATAGCTTGCATTGTACGCAACTTCGAGTTCTAAAACATCGCGACAAATCAAAGTAGCCGTTATGAATAGTAATAACCACTTTTTAAAATTATAGAAATTTTATATTTCAAAATGGAGTTCATTTTTGTATTCCTAATATTGAAATTAGCCTATGTTGAATTTTTTGTAATTTTCTGAGAACTTCAAAATTTTTATGAATAGTGAAAAATACTTAAAACAACTTTTTTAATCAAAATAATTTATAGTGATAAGTTATACTATTGAGTGGATTTAATGTATAATTAGAATATATTTTTACCATTTTATCCAATGGTGGTCATTAGAATTAATTTAACATTGAATTTGGACATAAACAATTGCCAATCTTTTGATATAAATTGTTTCTTGAAAACACGCTATTTGTCGTAACAGTGGGAATTAATTATAAAATTAATTAATGCAACTTATATGTTTGGAATTTTGTAAAATAGACATCATTTTTGAATTCGTAATATCAATTATAGCTTAGGATGAAATTTTGGCATTGTTCTGAGAAACTTCAATTTTTGATGAATAGTGAAACCACTAAGTGGTAGTTAAATAACTGATTTTTCGTTTAAATGAAATATTACCACTTCTGTGATTTGATTTTCAAAAATCCGACATACATGGTTGTCATTAAGAAGTAAAATGTGGTTCAATGAGATTATAATAATTTTTTGGTGAATAGTAACTTATTAAGTTCTTAATCGCGATTAGTGGTAATTAGTGTAGTTTAAGGTATAGATAATACTTTAATAATATTAAATGACCTAGACACATGTCCCAACCTCATTGGTTGTGTCATGGCCGACCAAGACAAGCCATGGCCTAACTTGGGGACCCCATGGATCCACTTTTGTTGGGAAATAACATAAATTACTTTTTATTTAATGTTAAAGTGAAAATGACACTAACATAAATTGTTTTACTAAAACAATTTTTAAGTAGGGTTACACAAGTCCCAATTTTGACTATAATAATTCATTAGAAAGCTAAAAAGATTTCCTACATCATAGTATTTTTTTTATAATTTTTAGACATTAAATAAATTAAATTATTTATGACATCATTATGATGCAGCGATGACCTCATTATTTAACGATTTTAATAAAATGAATAGATAATGTAAAATCCAAGGCCTACACATGGCCAAAACCAATTGGATGAGTGGATTTCGATGCCTTATCACCTTATCCACGAATTCTATCAATGTGGGACCTTTTAAAACCGAAACACATTTTCAAATAATGTAATGTTCCTTTACTTTCCAAAAGTGCCCTTCCTCTCCTCTTATAAAAGGCCCCCACCTCTACCTCATTTCACACACTCTTCAAGCCATTGGCTCGGCCAACCCCTGCCCATTTGCTCTCTCCACATCCCTCTCCTCATCCTAGAGGATTCCCTTTGGGCAGAATCCTTTCAAAGGAAGCCTTTAGGCTCAACTCAAAAGGAGTTACACTTTTTAAGGTAATTCATTCTCTCATGTTCTTTTGTTTTATTTTGCTTCTCCAACCCCCTAAACTCTTTTTATTTACTTCTTTTGTAACAACACCAGTATCTTAAATATACTAGGATGTTGTTATAAGATTTATTTGAGCTACACTTCCACACAACTACATCAAATGGTTAAAGAACATAAGGTTTCCGTGGATGGCGAAATTCTGCCTCCCGAAACGATGATTGTTCAACACTCATTTAACACCTTCAAAGGTGGCCATTATGATGTCACTATTTTTATATATGATATATAATATGTTTATGTTTTCCTTAAGCTTCTGTTTTTTTCATTTTGGGCATACCTTTATGGTTTCCATTATGGGTAAAACACGATATCTTCATTTTAGGAAGCGCGGACTACCGCCCCCTGAAAGTGATTTGATTCGTTAATACCATATGTGGGATGTGTGAAGGATAAAGTTAATGACATTATATATGTTATTATACTGGAATTATAATATACTCTCATATCATTATGATTCCATTCCAGAAAATATGAAATAGAAATGGAAGTAGCGTTCATGCGTACGTACGGCTTACCGTCTCCATGAACGGTGCATTTCATTTCTTACCTCTAAATGTGATGTAATATTATAAATGAATGTATGTACTGGATATATATGACATATATGATATCTACATCATGAATACCATTCTGGATATAATGAACCTTTGACCAAATTAACAACATGTAAGTGTAAGAAGCCTATTTTTGACTTAAGAACCAAATACCGACAAAATGAACATTATTAACTTAAATAATTACATAATGTTCATATCATTGTAATAAGTGATATAAAAAGGATAATGAAATTTAAAATGGTTCTTAATAAGGTAGATATTAACTCTAGTTTATTATTCAGGAGGTTAAAGAACGGTTGAGTCAAGTCGGACACAAGGTAAGGGAACTTCTTAACCCAACTTCCATTCTTTGGGTTAATCTCCTACTTTCAAATTACTTCATGATATTATTATGTCCTATCTTGTATTTGTACTTTCTTTATGTGTATATATAGTGAATACACATAATAGATCTATTTTATTTGTAAGGGAACTTCTTAACCCAATTTCCATTCTTTGGGTTAATCTCCTACTTTCAAATTATGTCATGATGTTATTATGTCCTATTTTGTATTTTTACTTTCTTTATGTGTACCTATAGTGAATACACATAATATATCTATTTTATTTTAAAAATTATATTTTTAAGGACTTCGTCTCAATCTCCTTTCATTGAGGCATATTTTGTTTTATACACAAATTTCTTTTATACGGTGTATAAACCCCTTTGACTTTTACGTTTATTCAAAAGGAATCTTTTTATACGAAGCATTTTTCTAAACGACAAAAGGGAATGTTTTTCTTTCCGTACTTATGCGGCGACAATGACTTCTCTGCCGCCGTGACCATTATTTGAGTTTCGGCTTCCTCTACAAGCCATCATTTTTTTTAATGAAAAATAAATACAAAGTTTTAACTTTCTTTTATTTTGGTATTGAAAATGGTTTTGAAAGCGTTTTTATCATATCAAAGTGTTGTATTGATATCTTGTGATTGAAATGTGGAAATGTTATGTTTCCTTTATGCATGTTTTATGTGATACGATTATGTTATGGTTTATGATATGTTTAAACCTATTCATATGAGGAATGTATTGGACTTAATAAGTGACGGGTGGAGCCCGCTATAGCTCCTCGATGCATCGGTAGGTCTCATGAGACAACTAGACGTGGAATTGGCCGAGGCCCTTTCCCATTTTGAGTTATGGTTTTGGCCGAGGCCTTAATCATTTTAGATGTCTTGGCCGAGGCCTTGACAAAATGTTTCAGAATGTCCGGCATTATACATTCCCTCATTATGAAAGTGGTTATTGATATTGCATGTGATTATTCGACCAGTAGAATATCCATGTGAAGAAGTAAATGGCATTATCTCATTTTACTTTTGCCATATTATGTTGAAGTTCATGTTTAAGAGGCTTTTGTTTTAGTTATACATTGCCTTAAATGTTAATGTTTATTTATGAAAGCTTCCGCATTATTGTTATCCTTACTGAGCATCTGAGCTCACCCCTTTCAATGTTTTAATATTTTCCAGGATGTGAAGAAGTATTTTATGAATGACCTGCAGGGATAGTCGGAAGAGGATATGAGTGTGGACTATGGAGACTTTGTTATTATAGTTTTTCACTTTATGATGTAATGTAACGTTTATGAATGTATCTAGTGTTTCCAAGGCTACTAAACTAATCGGTCTTTCGAGACTTGATCTTTTGGGATCATGCCAATGTTACGAAGTGACGCACCGGCTCCGGGTAGCTGGGGTCGGGGCGTTACACATACCGTGACTCCACAAGTCCACCTCCAATAGGCCAAGGGATGGTGAATATCACCAAGTAGCCATATCAATAACATGGGAGGCATTTAATATGTAACTATACACACAAACACATCTCCATGACCAAAAAATGAAAAAATGTAAAAACCCACTATGTAACTAATGCATGCATATAACTATATACCACAACCACTACATGAAAGGAAGTAAAGAAAAGTAAACAGGTCAATATAAAATCCCATCTCAAAGATTCTATAAACCCATGTCCAAATAGTAAGTGAAAGGTAATAGGACTGTTGTCTGAAAGTTGTAAGAACACACCTCGATCTGTATGGTATCACTATGCAATGTCTAGTCCTAGTCCGCTTAGGAATCCATCACAAGGTTGATCATCTACACAAGATAAAATACATGGGGGAAAATAATATGCAAGGGTGAGCATAAAAATTGTCATTATGAATCCCCAAATCCATAAAGTAGTGAAGAAAATGAATGTATAGTGAGATCTACACAGGTATATTTATTCAACACATATAACAATAATATCATGATATACTCAAACCAAGACACAAAATATAGAGGTAAGTCACAAAAAATATACAACAACCTTGGGATTTTAGTTCAAAGATTCCACAAAGCACTCATCTAGGAGAATACACTCTTGAGTCCACTAGAAGAAATGACATGTGTCCAAGAGGTAATTCTCATCGGGTACTGTCACGAGAGAGAGATATACTGATAGATTTGAAGAGAATATGATACAATATATAAGGATCACATCTAGGGTCATGGGGTGATACCAACATCTAAATTTGGGTTAACCCACTAAGTATAGGATCATCGCCCACGTAGTGTTGGTCACATTGATACTAAGAACTCAAACTAGTGTAGGAAGATGAATAGAGGATCCCATTACAGGCCCGTTAGGGGATTCTAATAACACAATCCAAGAATTCCTACTTAGGGGGTCGTAGTCTTAGGAGTAGGAAATGATTTGTAAAAACCTTCAGGGAACCAATAAATGGAATGAAATATAATGAAACTTATCTATGATATGGAGGACATGTGATCTAATCCACGTAGTAAAGGGTACACGGTGTCTAGAAGGGTTACACACCGTGTCCATTGACCCTGGGTTCATCCCGTATAAATGACCTGTTTCATTTGAACCATGTTCATGTAGAAGGAGAGTGCACAACATGTAGATGGGTTACATGTTGTTTCCTTTCATCCGAGGTCTTGTCCATGTACTTTAGTCATGTGACAGTACACGATGTTATCTTGTGTGTCTATGTTCATGTACCAGTACATGTGGTAGCCTCTGTACATGGTATTGGTGATGCCGTGTGGGGGAGAACATTCCGTGGAGGCTTACTGTGTATTCCAACCCATGTCCGTGTAGTTCCTAGGTATGCACCGAGTTTTTAAAGGGGGATACATGCCATATAGTCAAGGGTTACACACCATGTGTATCAGTCTTTCCTCGAACCCATATTCTTCCTCCCGCTCATTCCATTGATCTTACAACTTCTACTTTGGTGATTGGGTTTTCATGAAACTCATGATCTGAGGTTGTCCGGTCCCACCATACCTGAATTGGTAGGATTAAAACCTTCAATTGGCTTGGAAAACGATATCTTTATTATGCACCTAAGAATGTGAAATCAAAAATAAATGTTGTTCAATAAACTATCGTAACCACCATTACATCTCTATCAAGTCATACCAATGCTGGATCTATTATTTCAGATTATTGAACCGATAATAGAAAGGGAAACGATCAATCATTCAAGAAAAGTGGAACCATAGGGATTAATGATAAATACCATGAAGAATGGTGAATCAGGGGAGAAAAGCACAAAACAAATCAATAGGGATGATCCATAATTGATGTTCGAGTCAATAATGGGTTTTCACTATTAGAATGATAAATGAATCCAATAATTATCAAGATAAAACTCCAAATTAATCCTACAAAAATAGCTCATCCTGTATAATACTCGATCTGTGATCTAATTTTTCCATGGATTGGTTTGTGTCCATCATTGGAATCAAGAATGGGGAACAAAAAAAATAACACATCCTACCTCATCACAGGAAATATCATTCAATAATGATAATACCTCTAGATTGATTACATGTGAGGTTTATGATATGTACTTTTTCAAGAGGGATACATGGAATACATCATGTACTTGAGATAGATTTGGTGGGAGTTCTAGTCGATAGGATACTAATTTGATGTGATCAAATATCTAAAAGGTATCATGTACCATGGAATAATATTTCCATTATTCCCAAATATCATCAACTTATTACATGGAGATATGTGGGGGGAATACCATGTCTCCAATATCAAACTCTAGGTCTTTTCAATGATTGTCAATATCGATCTTCTGTCGACTCTGATATTCCTTGATGTGCTATTGAATGGTCTTAACCTTCTCTACAATTTCCTCAACCATTTTAAGACCTAGATGTTTTTGTTCCCCAAAATTATCCCAACATTCCGGTGTTCTACACCTCTTCCCATAAATGAATTCATAGGTATCCATTTGGATGCTTGAGTGGATACTCTTATCATAAGAGAACTCATCCAAAGGAATATGTTGGCCCCATAAGCCTTTAAAGTCCATAGAACATGCACACAACATGTATTACAATGTAAGAATGTTTTGAATAGATTGGCCATCATTTAGATGATGATAGGCCGTTCTAAAGTTCAAATCAGTGTTTAGAGCATGCATGAGAATTTTCTAGAATATAGAGGAGAATCTTGGATATAGATCAGATTCAATTGATAGTGGTACTACATGTAGCCTTACCACTTATCTAATGTATATCTATTCTAGTTGATCTAGTGATAAATACTCTTTAATTTCAACAAAGTGTGCATTATTTGTAAGTTAATCCACAAAAACACAAATAACATTTTTTCTTTTCGATATCTTCAAATGTCCCGTGACAAATTCCATTTTCATGTTTTCCCATTTTCATATTGGTATGGGTAACAGTTGCGTCACCCCCTTAGGATTTTTCTTTACATATATCACTTAATAACATACTTGGTACTGTGATGTATATTCAGTGATCTCATTCTTTATGTTTTCCCTCCAATAGTGCTGTCTAAGATTATGATACATCTTCGTGTTTCTTGGGTGAATGGAGAATGTTAAACTATGTCCAACATGTAATAGTTCCATCTTTAAATCATGATTTTATGGAACACATAGTATTGAACCAAATCTCACAATTTCTTATTCATTAACATATAACTCCAAGGATTTCCCTTTCCATATAGTTTCCACTCACTTATAAATTCCCACAACAATTTTTTGAGAATCCTTTAACTTTTCCAAAAGAGATGTTTGAGAAACCATCAATGAAAGAATAGATGATGTTATTTTATTTATGAATCCCATGTCAATACCATTCAAACATGAGATGATCAGATCCTTCTCAATTCTCATCAATTATTGAATTATTGGGTTATTTATACTTACAGAATCTGGAACCTTATTTTCTTTACTAGGATGATAGTGGATTGAGAAATCATAATCCTTGAATAGATCTAACCACATTCACCATCACATATTAATCTTTTTCTATGTGAATATATATTTTATGCTCCTATGATCAATATATATCCCACTCTTCTCCCCATTGAGATAATTCCACTATATTTTCATAAAAAAGATCACAAATTCAAATTCCAAAACATGAATGGGATAGTTTTGATCATTAATTTTCAACTACCTTGAGACGCATGCATTGATTTTTTCATTTTTCATCAACACACATCCCAATACCTTCTTCTAAGAATCAATGAAAATTATGAAAAGTTCCCAACATGTGGGTAGTGTGAGCACATGGGCAGTGACAAGCCTCCTTTTTGTATCCATGAATCTTACTTCAGATTCATCATTCCAAGAAAACTTGACCCCTTTTGAGTTATCCTGGCAAGAGGGTTTGACAATCATAAAACATTTCTCACAAATCATAGGTAATATCAAACCTACCCAAAGAATATATATATATCTATCATCGATGTTTTCCTTAACCATCGTTCAATTTATTTGGTCATTAAAGGATCCACAAATATCCCATTTCTTGTGATTATATGCACCAATAATGAGTCCTCCTTCAACTAGAACACTCACTTACTGTACATTGCATAGATTGTCTAATTTCAAAAGGTTAGTAGAAAGGTGCTCAGATTCTCTTCATGCACCTCCTTGGTTTTGGATTATATTTGAATATCATCTATAAATACTACAACAAAATTTTTGAGGTAATCTCTGTAGACTATATTCATTAATTAAACGAATATTTCTAGATAATTTTTGAGTCTGAATGACATTACAATGAACTCACACTACCCATTCCTTATACAAAATGCAGTCTTGGGGATATCCTCCTTCTTCACCCTACAATGGTAATATTCCAACCATAAATCCACCATAGAGAAGTTTTGTGCTCCATGTAGCTGGTTGAACATGTCATAAATCCATGGAAAATGATAATTTTACTTTATAGATATTTGGTTGAGCTCATGATAATCAATGAAGAGGCACATTGAACCATCCTTCTTCTTGATGAAGATGTCTGGTTCACCCAATAGTGAAGCCCTTGGGTGTACAAACCCTTTATCTATATTCTATTATAGTTATTTCTTTATCTACCCAAGATCCACAATTTTCATCCTATAATGGGTCCTAGATATTGGAACCTCCCTAAGTATAAGGTCGATTGAAAATTAGACATATCGGCTAAGAGGAAGACCGGACAATTCATCAAGAAACACATCATCATATTCCCCAGTCATGTATTTGATGATGGTTCATTACTTATACTCAATCATTTGAGAATGATACCCTTTCTCATAAGGTAGTAAAATCTATGCTTGATACAGTGGTTCTCAATAAGATTCATCCTTCTCCTTGAACTTGTATATAATTTGGGGTCGATTCACCATATAGAGAGTGATTTCCTTCTTCTGTAAATTTATGTTGTCTCTATATTGGGAAATATAGTCCTTGCACAAAACTACATTAAATTCCTTAAAGGACGTATGGCAAGGTGTTCTTGGAATTTCAGATCACAAATTATTATAGGGGAGTAGTTATATACATGAGAAGAAATAATTTCCCATTTTCTAATTTTCACTGAAATGTCTACATTAATGCTTTGTGGTGGTTTTGGAATAGTCCTACTAAATTTTCCTGATATAAAGGAATCAGTAGACCGAAAATAAAAAAGTACAAGCAGTATTATTGAAATAATAACTAGTGTATATTCCACCACTTCATTCTCAGGATTCACTTTAGTGGCAGTGATAGAAAAATCTCGCCCTTACTACCTTGGAGGATATTGGTTGCCTTTGAAAACTCTTGGCTTAGGGCGTTGGTTTGGAATGTTCCCTGGTTCCTTAAAGTTAAGGAAATGGGAATTTCTTTTATGGTTGATCGGGGTATTCCTTTCCTTCATTTCATTCATGGGTTTCTCCTATAAGAAATTTCTAGAAAGGTGTCCATCCTTTATTTAGTTAAATCATTTATTTTTTCCCTTTAGAAAATTTCTAGGGTGCTTCTTCCTACACCATTGACAAGTGGGGTGTTGAAATTTATTGTTACCATTATATCTCTCTACCAGGACACCAGATTTAAACTCCACCTTCTGAATCGTCTCCCAATGATACAATTTAGATTCATCGATATCCATTTCTTCTTTAAGGGAGGATCAGTAAATTTCCTCATATTTATCAAAGTCATGGATCTCCAAGGCTTTTTATAGAATAGGTTTTATCCCAGAAAATAAGTGGTGAACCTTGAATTAGAGGGTAGTGATAAATATGGAGGAATATCAATCAAGTATTTTGAAGGTTTCTTTGTAATCTCCTATAGATCCATTATCTTTTTTTCTTGAGTGTAAGGATATATACCTTTATATTTTATGATGTAGGGTGTGAGGAAAATATTTATCAAAAAAAAAATTCTGGAATTCCTTCCACTCCATTGCTTCGATATCTTACACATGCTTTATATTCCTGATAAATGTCTAAAACTGATCATATTCTCCCTCTATATGATAAATAGACCAAAGAACATTATTTTTTTGGAAAACATAATGATTTAGAAGATCTTCTATATAAATTTGATTCATTATTCCTCAATTATGGGATCACATGATCCATTGAAAGTAGGAGGCCTTTGTCACATGAAGATCTTAATTGTGGCTTGTTCTCTCTTGGTGGTGGGGGGATATCCTCTTGATCTAGGTATCTATTCATAACATGAGTTAACCGAGGGAGTATCGTGATAATGTTTGTGATTTTTTCTCCAATCGGGTTGGGCATCGCGTTGGGGTAGTAATCACACTACCCTTCACATCGGTTGTCGACCTGATTTCTCATATTTACATACATTGGCTAGAATAAATGGAAAATTAGGGTTAAATATATTAAAAAATTAAACACATATATGGGAATACAATTATATTAAAGGGATAACTTATAAATTACACTAATCTCTTTAACTTAAGAGTTTCTTAGATTGAATCTATGTTATCCACGATCTATTTCCTAACATATATTTTTATGGGAATTATTATTTTCACTTAATAATTTTTTATAATGATATTATAAATTACCAAATCATATCTCCTAGGAGTGCCAAACTAGGTGCGTATTATTGCCCTTTTTGTGTACCAGATTACCCCGAGTAAGGACAAAAGCATCTTTTCAGAGCTGTTACTTCTAGGTACATCTATTCCAGAACCATGTCCAATTATAGTATCTATACATGGATGTATTATCTTGATAAACCAAATTATATATAGTAACCAAAATTTATGGATGTTTTCTTATAAATAGTCTTATACTTAGGTATTTCACTAGAGTTTTCTTATCCTAATCCCAAAGAATAACTAAACTCTTGCTCTAATACCAACTATGACAACCATGCTTCTTTAATTCAGATTAATACAAGTTTTATTAAAAAATATTACAATTATATATAAGCCAAATGATCAATAATTATAGTGTATTTGAGAATTAGGTACATTACATAACAACTTATAACATGGGATACAAAACATTATTGAACACTTCCTTGACATAATCATAATATTCCAATGAACTTAAAACTACTTGGGATATCTGGGGGACAAACACAAGAAAGGGTTGAGCTATAATTCACATTAAGTGAATAAACAAGGCACAACATGAATAAGACAATACATTTCAGAAAATAGTCATATCAATGGAATAGAAAAGGAACTTGAATAATAAGGCATGGTATAGAATGATAATCATAACATGGAAAATGTGGATACAACTTAAAACACTAAATCATATACATATGTCAAGGATAAATCCTACAAGACCTTAGGGTAGAAAATTTACAATAAAGGAATCAGGTACACCCCTATCCCAACATGACATATCATGATACTAAACATTCCTCAATTCATTGGAACAATATCTGGGTGCACCCATCATATTCATTTCAATCTCATGCTTAAGTGTTCCATCTAGATCATATGAGATGGATTAATTCATCATCATAATTTATTCCCTAACCAAGGAGTGTGGAATAAATACATGTAAGTCCCCAGTCAATAAGTATTGCGTATAAAGATGAATACCCTTGATAGAATAATAGGTATGGTATCCACTACAAAATTGTTTTGACCTAGAAATTCGTGATGAAATTTCAGAAGCCTAACGACATTACATAAAAATTAATAAAAATGGTTGATGAGGGTGAAAGGGGAATATAATTATTTTTACATAAAATTTGAAATATTATGGACATGTAAAATAATATCCCAAAAAAATTGGAAATAGAAGGCACAAGGTAATGAAGAAACTTGAATAGTGGAAAGAATCCTTACAAACTTTCGACATGGTAACATGTATAGATAAAGGATCATGGGATGATTAATGAGAGTGAAAAGAAGCTAACATAATTTATACATAAAATGGATATTAAAAGGAATATGTAAAAAATATCCCATCATAATCAAATGAAAAGTAAAAGACATAACATAAAAGGAGTGCTTGATAAAAGAGGAGTGAAAGATCCCTTATTTGAGTGTATGACTCAAAATGCTTGGGAGGGGCTTCTTGAATTCATGGGGCTATATTGGGAGTACTATAGGGAGTGGAGGGAAGTATTTTTACGTGATCAAATTTGTTTGAGTGAAGAGAAATAGGATCTTGGGTGGGTTTATAATTGAAACGAGGGGGGTTTATTTATTATTTAGGTTTTGGACTCTTCATAATAAAATATCCAAAACCAAAAACCAACACATGGGTTTTACTGTGGTATCTACAAAATGGTAGTTTATTAAATTATTTTATAATTATATGGGATTAAATTATTAAAATATTACCATTGGTGATGCGTAGGTGCATCACACTCTTGAATAAATGATTTTAAAACCATAAAATATATCACATGTTTGGGAAGATTCACAAAGGCCTTATAAAATAAATTAAATTAAATTAAAATAACATTATTTTAACTAGAAAATATATATTTGGTCATAGATCCTATTTATTTTACTTATCACATAACTTTTGTGTCCTTTTTATGTCATTAAACCCAAGGTATAATTATAAGGTATTTAGTTTTTACTCGAAATTGGATTGTCTCAGAAAATTAGAAAAAATTAACTTTTGGATAATTTTGATGTTCTGATTCTTAATAATGTTCATTTTATCTAATTATTTTTCAAAATATAATAAATTTATCTTTTAAGAAATGAAGCTAACATATATGGGAAATTATGGGTTCTTTATAATAACATATTTTTGAACCATTATAAAAATTAAATTTGACAACATTAAAATTTTATGATAATTTATATTTAATAAAATTTATATATTAATAGTATTTTATTAAGATATTATTTATTTAAAAACCCTTTTATCCATCAAAATATTTTTCTTAATTGTTTTTCAATTTTAACAAAAAATACAATATGTATGTTATTTAATCAAAGTAAAAATCATTTATAAAGTAACTATAATAGGATGGAAATATATTCATTTTTATATAGAAAATAATGTAAATACTCATATTGGTAGGGTATTTTTACCTATCCCTTTAATAAACTAGGAAAATCCCTAAGGATAAGGTACATTATGGTGGAACTTCCATGCGGTGGTTTAGAAAATGTGGTTTGAGCCGTAATCTCAATGAGCTTCAAATTCTCCCGTAAATGGATACACACATGATTAAGTTATTATAAATTAGCATGGAATTGGTCTAGGGAATATACCAAAAATTTTATCTCCCTAAGAATATCTGATATATGGGATTTATAAGGAACAATCCTACTTGTTGAGGCCATCATTTCCTTTGTCTGTGAGAATTGGAGTTTTTAGGAACCTATATTTAAACTAATCATCTAATCACTATTTAATAGATATATTATCAATAGTAATGATTCTTTATGATCAATTAAATCCAATTTGATATAATATATCAGAATAAATTCATGTGTTTTTATAACCATTTTACTTAATAAGACATTTAATTAAATAAAAAAGGAGAATTTAATTCATAATAGTTTGGGTGGTTAAAATAGTGCCTCAGTTATGACCATGTAGTGGGGTTTGGACGAATGAATTTTTATGGATTATTATAAATAAATCTTATATAAATGGGTTAATTTGGTTTATTATTTCCTAAGATGTGTGTTTGGAATTGTGGAGATATGTATCCACCATGAATCTTGTTGATAGGGTGATAGGAGAACATTATTGGAGGTGATCCTCTAGTGGTGGAACCTGAGGAACCAATAATTCTGGTTGAAGAAGAAGGAGATCATTTCCATGGAAAATTTTCATGGTTTACACAGTTTGTGGATAGAGACCAAGGGAAGGATGCAAAGATTATGCGTGATCAGACATTAAATTTTCAATTATATAACCCTAAAACTTTTACAAGAGAGGTTGTACATAAGGAAGACGAGTTATTCATCGAGTTAATCTAGATGATACTTTACCACTTAGAGACTCTTGGTGAGAAGAGAGTCAAATTGGATACCTATATGTTACCTATTCAATCGAAGCATTAGTAGGACATCTAGACTCATGATAGAAATCTGGAGAATTTAGAGTGGAAAGACTATCATGATATGTTCTTGGAGAACTTTTACCCTCATATGCTCAGGCATGAGTGAGTAGTTGGATTTATAAGGTTCGATTAGGGGATTATGTTTGTTATGATCTATGCAGGTCACTTTACAGTTCTTCATCACTTTGTTCCAGTGTTCTCAGGAGATGATGCTATGGCAGTGAAACGATATCAGGATGGTATTAAATGTGAAATTAAGTCCCATGTGAATATCTTTTGGTTGAATTTTTTTTTCAGAGGTGGTGAATTAGGCCCTCAATTTTTAGGAAAACTAGAAGGAGGCTTCTGATGGATGACATGTGGTTTTTTCTAGATCTTCAGGAGGTAAAAATTATGAGAGTAAGAAGTGTCTTTATGAGAACATTGACCATAGATGATTCAAGAAGAGTTGATATGGGAAAGGATCAGTTACACATGATATTACTTGAGTGACTTGTCATTAGTGTGGTAGGATGGGTCACATTTGTAGATAGCTCCCCCGACCCCCAATAGAATAACAATCATGTTGCAAGATGGGGAATCTATAGAGGTTTTTTAGGAACCCATGATAGATGGGTAGTGATGGAGATGTTAGGTTTAATTAGTGTGTGGGAGAAGGTACTTCTACACCATCCCCTTCTAGAAATTATAGTCTTAGTTGACATGGTGGTTGAGGTAGTGGATGTGGTACTTCTTGGAAAGAGTTATCATATCAGTAGAGTGCTAAAACTCAGGGTACAAAGACTGCATCATATAGAAGAGGGGTAAGATAGTTTCATCAGTTTAGCCTACACTTGAGTATAGCAAGGAAGGACCATTAATAATTAAAGGTACTATTATTATAGATTTTATGATATCTAGTTCCAAATTTAATACAGGTTCCTCTTCTTATTTTATATCTTCAAAACATGTGAATTTTATGATCATGGCGGTGGATTTCATGAGTAGGGTTATAACGATATATATAGATTTGGATGTATAGTCTAGGGAAATCTATTTGTGTAAGGGGTTTTCACATGAGGTTGGGTGGTATCATTTTAGTTGGTATCATTACAAGAATGACAAGTCAGTATTTGAACTAATTATGGTTATGGACTAGTCAGTAGCATACCGAGCCCACATTTATTGTTACCACATGAGATTGACCTTTATAGCTTCTGGGGGTGGCAATTATGTACACTGTGGAGAATGAGATATCAAGGAAAGCCTTATAGGGAAAGTTCACCAGCAACTGGGGGAGGTTACAACATAGGTTGCAAGTCTATTAATGGATGAGGGGGGGGGGGGTGTAAAGAATTATGTCTTCCGACCTAAGTGGACCTGTTTTAGGATTTGTTTCTTGGAGACTTTTCAAGGATACAGTAGGACCCCGGGACACCCTTTGAGGGGAGGGGTGAATCAGGGTGGAAAAATTTTCTTTTTAAAATAAGGATCTTGTTCCCACATTGGTGGGAACTTTTTAAACCTCTATGATGGATATAATTAGAAAACAAACATTCACATGCAAAGAGATGACACAACACTTTTTACTTGGTTCACCACAAAGGGCTACGTCCAAGGAGCATACAACGATTGGTTGTCAGTCCTACCAAATTCCACTAAACTTCACTAGCTGCGGATTTCAAAGATTCGGGCACAGTCACTCTGTCCCAGGCACACTTCCTTTACTACAAAAGTTTAGGGATAACTCACTATATCCCTCAGGTCACTCCCATTGACTCCCCCTGGCTCACTGCCTTCGGTGAAGTCCCACTTAGTTTATATACGTGAAGGTCTCTTCAAAATACAATGAATACATCCTCTGTTGTATATAGATGCTCTGTTGAAGTCTAGCTTCCACCCGTAGAAGAGTCTCACTTTGCATTGGGGGTACCGGGCAATCTACCAACTTTCACGTAGCTAAAAAATATCTGCCGTGATTCTTTAATACATGGAGTGCAATTCACTTGCGTGACACAAATCCGGCATGCAATTTCATCTCAAAGACTTGCGCAACAACCCCTTCTTTAACTCCAAACTTGCACGACTCACTTCCTTTCTCACCCAAACCTCCTTAAACGTGCAACCAACAACTGTCGCACAACTTCAACTTGCAAGACTACACCACCACTTGTGCGACTCAAATACCAGGGCGATGGGAGATCAGAATTTATCTAAGTCTTAAACTTTGTTCATAATGAGGAGGGGTGGTCCTCTATTTATAGGCATTTTGGATACCCTGCTCGACGACGCCCAAGTTTCCTCACGGCGTGCATGTTCCGGCCTCCCTAGCCTCTACCGCGTAACTCACTTGCACGACCAAACCCATAACTTGAGCGACCATATTTTCTTTTCCATATTTTGATGTTTTGATCTTGAAAAACATATGGTGTGAAAGATTCCAATACTCCAAGGTACCGGCGCACAACTCCCTTCTCGACGCGCAAGTCACTTGCGTGACCAACCCAAAACTTGGGCGTCCCTTCTTCCTCTTCCATATTTTGATGCTCTAATATTGAAAAACATATGGTGCGCAAGTTTCCTTACCTCCAAGCCTTCGGAATGCAAGTCTCTTTGACAAAAACTACTTTTCTCCATTTTTCAATTTTTAGGTCCAAAAATTTGGCAAACAATGTGAAATGACACCACTGTCAATACTGTTATCTTCTTGAACTGTATGATTACTTTGCTGGCACACATTCTTATCTTCTACTGACGATTGCCAAAAAAAAAACAAACCATACTCCAATTAATACAAAGACCGACCATGGTTCGAACAATCTCCCCCTTTGGGTTTGTTGGAAATCACCAGATAAATTCATAGAGCACTAACCATAAGAAAAACCTAAAACTCAAGAATCATCTCAACCAACACACTAAGTCTACGTGAGAAATTCTCAGTGTAGAAAACAAGAGGGAAATCTTGAATTAGGTTCTCGTGTTTGGGAACTATCATGTTGCAGAATCTCCATCACATTTCCTAAATTTATTCCTTCTCCCCCATTGACAATAAACCTAACCGCCAGATAGTGTTCATAGTTCATCTCAAAAACACACTCCCCTAGATAGTATCCCCCCCATAAACTTGCATCACATCCACAAACAGATTAAAAAAAATAATCATAACTGGGGAGAGGGGATTCTCGTAACCTCTTTATGCACTGGGAGGTGGCTGAACACCAAGGTTCAAATGATGCTTCTCAAACACAGCCGTTGATAGTTGCTTGTTCAGGATATCAACCACTTTCTCATCAGTTCCCACATGATCCATTCTAATCACACCTTGCTCAACTTTCTCTTTGATAAAGTGATACCTAATTTCAATATGTTTTGTATGATAATGCTGAACTAGATTCTTCGTAAGATCAATTGCACTCTTTTTATCACTGTAAATCACCATTGGTTACTTCACCTCATCACCAATATCTGTTTGTTGTTGATTCATCCATAATAGTTGAGTGCATGCATTTGTGGCGGATATATACTCAGCTTCAGTAGTACTAAGAGAAATAATTTCTCGTTTCTTGATCAACCAGCCAACACATTTATTCCCTAATATAGAATGCTCCACCACTAGTGGGCTTTATTTCAACTACATCACCAACCCAGTCAGCATAAAAAAATACTGATAATTCACTGTCCCTTCCTACTGAAAAATATAAGCCACAACTGTGAGTTCCTTGAATATACCACATGATTGTTTTTACTGCTGCCATATGTTCCTCCTTTGGATTACTCTGAAAGAGGGCTGCAAGACATGTGGCAAAGTCAATATCTCGCCATGTTGCTTTCAGGTATAGAAGGCTTCCAATGATTCTACTGTACATGGTGGGATCTACAGAGGTCCCATCTTCATGCTTTCCAAGTTTAGTTCCAACTGCAATCGGAGTTGAAATTGGTTTGGAGTCTTGCATATTAAACTTCTTCAGCAGCTCTCTTGCATAATTTTCCTGGGAAATGAAAGTCTAATCCTTCTTTTGAATTACCTGCTTCCCCAAGAAGTATGTGATCTCCCCAATCATAGAAATTTCAAATTATGATTGCATGTGATTGGAAAATTCATCCACTGATTTCTTCCTGCTTCCACCAAATATGATATCATCAACATAGACTAGAACCATGAACTGATCTTTTGGAGAATTCTTCACATATATATTGTGATATACTCCACCTATTTTGAATTCCAACTTCTTGAGATAAGAATCCAGCTGGGAGTACCACACCCATGGTGCCTGCTTCAAACCATAAAGAGATTTCTTTAGTTTGCAGACCTTTGTTTCATCAGTACCAAGAAGAAAACCCACTGGTTGTTCAATGTAGACTTCTTCTTCGAGTACACCATTCAGGAATTCTGTCTTGACATCCATTTGATATACTTTATATCTTCTTTGAAGTTCCATGACAAGAAAGAGCCTGATTGACTCCATTATAGACACTGAAGCAAAGGTTTCTTCAACATCAACACCTTCAATATGAGAGTATCCCTTACATACCAGTCATGCTTTGTTTCTAATAACAGTTCCCTAATCATCAAACTTGTTCTTGAAGATCCATTTTGTACCAATCACATTTTGACCTTTGGGTCTATGAACTAGATCCCATGTATGGTTATTGTCAATCTGATCCAACTCTTCATTCATGGCTTTTGCCCATGATTCATCATTTGCGGCTTCTTCAAATGAGGACGGCTCCACAACTGACAGAAATGCAAATTGTGTGTTATTCTTCATTCTTCTTGATTATGTTGGTGCATTCCTATCCCCATTTATGTTGGAAAAATCAATCTCAGCTCTTCAATTTCTCCTTTGAGGTTCAGTCTCATTCTCTTCACCCAAGGTTTCCGCTTCAGATTCTTCTTCTGAGTCAACATCATGATGTGGCCCTTGAGTGTTTTGTACACCTTCCTCTATTTATGTATTTGTGTTTACTCTATTTTCACATTCATCCTCATCTTTTATCTCATCAGCATATGAATTATTTGAATCATTTTGGGGTTTTCATTCAATTATCTTAAAATCACTTCTTTCCACAATCCTTTATAATCACTTTTTGAAACACTTGTAGGATTTGCAGTTCAATGGATACCCAAGAAAAATTCCTTCATTAGCAATGTCTCCAAACTTCCCTTGATTTCCTTATTTATTTCGGATGAAACATTTGCATCTGAAAACATGAAGGTATTTCAACGAAGGCTTCCTTCCATGAAACAATTCATATGGTGTCTATTTCTCCCATATAAATCCATGTTCGATTCTAAATGTGCCCTACAGCTTCAATAGCTTCCTTCCAGTAATGTCGAGAGATACCAATCTCAATCAGCATAGTCCTGGATATATTGTTGACCTGTTGATTCTGGTGCTCTACAACCCCATTTTTTTGTGGAGTTCTTACAACAGCTACCTCATGTTGTATTCCATGTTTTTCTAGGTAATTCTAAAACTCAATGGGTGTGTATTCACCTCCATTGTTAGATTGCATGAACTTTATTGTCTGTCCAGTATCATTTTCGGAAATTCGGTGATAAGTTTTCATTCAATCAAGTACTTGTCAATTCATGTGAATCACCATTACATATGCCATTCTACTATAATCTTCAATGAGAAGGATAAAGTACCTCTCTCCATGAGTTCCGACAACATTTATCGGGCCACATACGTCTGTATGGATGAGATCAAGAAGACATGATTCCCTTTTCTTATTTGGATGATAAGAACTATAGACCAGCATCCCACAAATGAAATCCTCACATGAATTTTCACATTCACACTTCAGAATGGGGATATCCATGACAATATTTAGCTTGTATATCTTTTCCATGTCTTGTTGGTTAATGTGCCCCAGCCTTCGATGCCAATGGTTGTTTTCTTCCTCAACAGAAACATAGCAAGTGTTTACTTTACTTTCAACCTGATATAAGTTTCCATCTATTCTACAGCCTTTCATAAGAGAGTTCCCTATTTTTCTTTTTATAGGGCAGCCTTTTTGATTGAATGTAACTATGAGCCCTGAGTCACAAAGTTGACTTACAATGAGGAGATTGTGGCGTAGACCATCCACATAATGAACTTCAGTATTCTTCAGCTCTCCATTGGCGAGAACAGTATTCCCACTGCCTTTAATCTTCAAAGCACCATCATTACCAAAACTTAATATTCCATCAACCTTCTTTTCAATGTTTTTAACAGGACAACATTTCCTGTCATATGAGATGAACAACCACTATCCAGAATCCAGGTACTATTGCTTTTTATAGCTTTGAGGGCCACCTATGCAAGGTTGGATTTATCAAATTTCTTTCTTTCATTCCATGAGACATTCTATTGAGTATAGAGCACTGATGGCCTTTCAATTATATCATCCATGTACATTGGTTCTTCATAGTCAAAGTCTTCTTCAAGAGGGGAAAACCTATTTTTAAGAGCAACACAATCTTGTTGATGAGATTTAACTTGTCTCGAACTCTGGTATGAGGTGTCCATGTCCCTTATCTGCCTGCAATTAAATTCCTTATGACCAAAGTTAGAACAATAAAATCAATATCCATAGAAATTGTTTCTTCTATAAGACGGAGGATATGAAGTCAATCTCCTTTATCGACGTCCCAGATCTTCCCCATTAAAGTATCTCCTTTCCTCTTCGCAAAATGACATGGTATGAACCAGATAGCCACAGAACTGACACTTCATGAGAGGAAATTTCTTCTCACTTGCATTTCTCCCCATACCTTCTTCCTTGGGAGAATAGTTGGACTGCCTATCATTTCTGAATGTTTGAGGATAATTTTCAGTTCTCCTTTTAGTTTGGATTGAGGGTTTCTTTTTCAACACTTCAGGAAACGTTTCAACATGTATTACTTTCATTTTGTCTTTCTTTTGGCTCTCATTACTTCCAGAAGTTGATGTCTCAACTTCACAACCAATTCCACTCTTTCCCATGCAAGCGGGTCATTGATCACTCAAAATGTTTCCAACCCCATCTGAACCACACTTGGATCTTGCCATTAATTCTACATCTGATAATCTTCCAAACTGTATTTTCTTCCTTTATTCTTTTGAAATTGATTTTGTCTCAAGTTTACTTCTAAGAGTTACAACTTTCTCTTCAAGACCCTCAGCAGTCTTGGACTTTTCTTCCAGTTCTAATGTGAGGTCATTGATGACCTTTGTTTGTTCTTCAATTCTAATATTCAGTTCCACAACTTCATCTGTACTATCAAGGATTAGAGACTGAGCTTTCACTAGTTCTTCTAGTCATTCAATTTCGGCTTCAAGGTCATCAACATATTCTTTTGATTCTTCCACCATTTCCTTCCACTTATTGCATATCTTGCATTTATTCTCAAAAATTGAAAAAGCTTCCTCAAGATGAATATTTGGATCACCATTAGTCGTAATCTAATTATATATGTCTTTGTTGATAGAGGGATCCTACTTTTCAATGGTAGCCATCATGGAAGCATGGTTTCCTATTTTGAATTCAAGTTCTTCTTCTTCACACTATTCAATATCATCATATTTATCTTCACAAACAAAACTCTTCCTCTTTATTTTCTTTATAGATTTGAAGTCTCCCTTTTTGAAAAACGCTTTCCAAGGCTTCTCGATGTCTTATACTTCGCTTTAATCATCATCAAAATTTCTTTGGCACTGAGAGGCAATGTGCCCGAATCATCCACAAAGAAAACATACCAGAGGTAGATTACCTTTAAATTTACCTTTTCCCTTCATCAGCTTCTTGGCGATGAGAGAAAGAATTTACTTTTCCTCTTCATCTTCAACACCAATATCTTTTAAAATTTTTAGTTTGTCCATGGCTTTGAATGATATTTCCTTGCTTACACGAGTTGTGGCATATTCGGGTTTGACTCTCATCTCATATGCCACTGGACTACTTAAAAGATCTTCCAGAGATAGTTTAGATAGATCTCTTTCTTCAAGGGCTGACACCTTTTCGTTGTACATAGGAGGAATTCTTCTCAATATCTTCTTAACGATATCAATGTCTTTGATTTCTTCTCCAAGACCAATAATTTCTCCCACTACTTCAGTAATTCTATTGAAGAATGAATCTGCATTCTCATTAGGATGCATCTTTAGATCGTCAAACCTGTTGTGTAAGACTTGAAGTTTTTCCTCCTTCAATTTGCTGTCTCATTCATAAATGTTTTCAATTTTATCCCACACAGACTTTGCTAAGGTGAAAATCATCACCTTTAGATAGATCTGGTCTGAAAGAGCTGTAGTGATAACATTCTGAGCTTTAGAATCTACGTCAAAAATTTACTATCTATATCAGTCATAGAAAGCCCTGTTGGATCTGTAACTTTCATTCCGTGCACAGTAGAAAAGGGGAATTCCATTCAAAGGGATCTTAAATGTGATTTCATTCTAGTCTTCCAAATCTAAAAATTACTTCCATCAAAGTGAGGTATTCCCCTGGCATTGAATGCATTCTCCATGATGACAAAGGACAGGTCTAACACAAGAAACCTGGCTCTGATACCACTCGTAGGAACCTAGGACACCCTGAGAGGGGAGGGGTGAATCAGGGTGGCAACATTTTCATTTTAAAACAAGGATCTTGTTCCCACGTTGGTAGGAACTTGTTAAACCTCTATGATGGATGTGACTAGAAAACAAAAATTCACATGTAAGGAGATGACACAACACTTTACTTGGTTTACCAGTAAGGGCTACGTCCAAGGAGCATATGCCGACTGGTTTTCAGTCATACCAAATTACACTGAACTTCATTATCCATGGATTACAATGGTTCGGGCATAGTCACTGTATCCCAGGCTCACTTCCTTTACAAAAGTTTAGAGATAGCTCACTACATCCCTATGGTCACTCCCATTAACTCCCCCTGGGTCACTGCCTTCATTGAAGTCTCACTTAGTTTATAGACATGAATGACTCTTTAAAAGACAATAAATACATCCTCTTTTGTATGTAGATGCTCTGTTAAAGTCCAGCTTCCACCCATAGAAGAGTCTCACTTTGCACCGGGGTACCGAGCAATCTCCCAACTTTCACATAGCTCAAAAAGATCTTTCATGCTACTTTACTGCCTAGAGCACAAGTCACTTGTGCGAAACAAATCCGACATGAAAGTTCATCTCAATGAATTGGGTGACACCCCCTTCTTTAACTCCAAACTTGCGCGACTCACTTCATTTCTCACCCAAACCTCATTGAACGCGCAACCAACAACTATCACGCAACTTCAACTTGCACGACCACACAACCACTTGCGCGACTCAAACACCTATGTGATGGTAGCTCAAAATTTCTCTAAGTCTTGAACTTCATTCATAATTAAGAGGAGTGTTCCTCTATTTATAGGCATTCTGGACACCCTGCGCAACGGCACACAAGTCTCATCACGGCACGCAAGTTTCTGCCGACCTAGCCTCTACCGTGTAAATTACTTGCGCTACCAAACCCATAACTTCCGCGGCCCTCTTTAATTTTCCATATTTTGATATTTTTATCTTGGAAAACATATGGCGCGCAAGTCTCCAATACTCTAAGGTACCGACGTGCAACTCCCTTCTAGGCGCGCAAGTCACTTGTGCAACCAACCAAAAACTTGGGCGACCCTTCTTCCTTTCCATATTTTGATGCCCTGATCTTGAAAAAAATATGGCGCACATGTTTCCTTACCACCAAGCTGTCAGCACGTAGGTATCTTTTCCAAAAACTACTTTTCTCCATTTGTCGATATTCAGGCCCAAAAATTTGGCAAACACTGGGATATAGTGCCACTGTCAATACTATTATCTGCTTGAACTATATGATTACTTTGTTGGAACACATTCTGAACTTCTATTGATGATTTGCAATAAACACTAACCATACTCCAATTCATACAGAGACCGACCATGGTTTCAACTGCTACCACCTAAGAGAGATGTAGTGTTTTCATTTGAGTCTATGCTTAGAGATGATCTAGTTTCTATTCCACCATTCAAAATAGCACCGACAGGGCTTCAGTAACTTAAGAATAAACTATAATAGTTGATGGATAAGGGTTTTTTCCATCTGATTACGTTTCCTTGGGGTTCCCCAATTTTGTTTTATAAGACAGATTTATGGAATTTGCACTTATATATATATTACATGAATTTTAACTGGATGCTTTTGAATAATAGATACCCTCATCCACATATCAACAACTGTTTTGACCAGTTGAGAGGATCCTGTTTGTTTTATAAGATCTTCATGAGATTAGGGTATCATCAGTTGAGAGTTTGACCATCTAATATATCAGGGACTTATTTCAGAAGTAGGTAAGGAATATATGAGTTTGTCATGATATCATTCAGGTTGAAAAACACACCATACGTGTTTATGGATTTGATGAACAAAATCTTCCACCCATACCTAGATCAGTTTGTGGTAGTGTTTGTGGATGAAATCACTGTGTACTCCAAGACTCATGATGGTCATTCCAAACATCTTGACATTATCCTATGTACACTAAGATATAATTGGTTATATTCAAAGATATTTATGAATTAGTTTTGGATTGATCAGGTGCACTTATTGGGCCACATCATCTAATAGGAAGCTCTGTCATCAGACCTAGAGAAAGTATAGGAAGTGGTTTCTTCAGAGCATCCCAAGAATTTTTTTTGATGTTCAATGTTTTATGGGGGTAGTGGGTTATTATCAGAGGTTCATCCCGGAATTTTACCATTTTTAAGAACCTCATTCAATATTGAAAAAGAATGCATTTAATTTTAAATAGACAGAATAATGTGAGAATTCTATCCAAGAGCTAAAGAAGCAGTTGACATCGGCATGGATCATGATCCTAACTGCGCTAAGGGAGGTGTATAAGGTATTTTTGGAAGATTTTAGGATCAGGATTAGAGTAGTGTCGATGTAGGGAGATCAAATCCTAGCATAAGGGTCTTGGAATTTCAGGCCATATGAATGGATTTAACCTACACAAGACCTCGATCTAGATGTAGTTGTGTATTCATTTAATTATGGGTGAAATTATCTTTTGGGTGAAAACATTACTATGTATACTATTAACAAGATATTAAATTATATATTTTCATTGTGAGATATGAATATCCAATAGACGATATGGGTTTTTTATATTAATTCATTAGACATTGATATCTCACTTATGCTAGAGAAGGGAAATAGTGTTTTTTGACCCTTTATGTAGGAAAACTCAGACTCAGATAGATCAAGAGTCTAGTGGTAAGTGGAAAATGATAAATTTACTAGATGCGATTCATATTATGATTCTTGATGGTGAGGAGTAGATGAGTATCATATTAGTTTTAGTAAAGTATACACTTTTGTGCTTGATTAAAGATATGTAGTATGAGGATCTGGAATGTTTTGCCTTTTGGGAAATCTTTGAAGGTTGGGAGTCAGATTCATATTGGACCCTAGATAAGAATGAGATCATCTATGTCTATAATTGCGCTTATGTGTGTACGTGTATGTGGGAAGATCTATTGTGTGAATTTAATACCTCATAGTTGTTAGTGCATCTAGGTTTGACCAAAATGTCCCATGACCTATGATGATAGTTTTGGTTGTCAGTCATGAAAAAGTAAATTGAAAAGTTTATGACATGATGCTACAACTTTAAAGAGGTGAAGGTTGAGAATCAATGACCTGGTGGTTTATTGTATCCTTTTCCCATTCCAGAATGGAAGTGGGATAATCTTAACATGGAATTTGTGGTGGTTCTCCCGAGGAAACCATAGAAGAATGACAATTTTTGAGTTATTATGGAGCAACTAATGAATGTTTCACATTTCATTCCTATACAAGTGACTTTTTCAGTGCATCAGTTGGGATATTTGTACCTTTGGTAGATAGCCTCTCTGCATGGGGTTTGATGAGTTATTGTTTCTAGACGATGAATCATGTTTCAGTTCATGCTTCTAGTAGGGATTATAGAAGTATCTTGGTAAAAAAGTTCAACTAAGTATAGTTTTCCACCTAGAGATAGATAGATAGTCGAAGCACACTATACAGGTTCTTGAGTATATGCTATGAGTGTGTGTTATTTGATTTAGTGGGTCTTAGGATAAGAACATAGAATTGGTAATAAATTTATTTGGATGGAACCATTTGAAGAACATTATGGCAGGCTCGGTAGATCAACACTTTAGAAGTTGGAGGTAGGTGAGTCAGAGAAATTTGGATAGAGTCTCATATAGGATATGTCGGATCAGGTTTAGTTGATATGGAAATGTATGTCTATGATTCAAGGAAATAGGAAGTCGTATGTAGATTGACATTGATGATCCCAAATGTTTGAAGAGGGTGATTATGTATTCCTCAGGGTGCCACCTTGATTGGGTCTCCATAGGATTCAAAGGCATCACATGTTAGTGCCCAATTATGTTTGACCATTTGAGGTTGTGGAGAGAATCATGCCACTACATTGTCGATTGGTTCTTCAACTGGGTTATAGTGCGATGAACAATGTTTTCCATGTGTCATAACTTTGGTGGTATCACCCCAAAACTTCTATAGTGATCGATGTGGATGATTCTGAGCTTGAGATTGATGTTTCCTTTGAAGAGCATCTGATACATGTGTTGGATCATATTGAGAAAGTGTTTATAGGAATGATTATGTTAATAGTTTGTATATTGTGGAATGATGGATGTGTTCATATGGACACTTGGGAGAGATATGTGGATATGTATGCATAGTGGACCAATCTTTTTGACATAGAATCATAGAGATGCATGGGATTATAGATCAAGGAAGATCTATTATATGGTGGGAAGATTGTAAGATCCTAAACTTTTCTGGAGTTGTATTGGGATCGTTTGAAGGAACACTTTTTCCTTTTTTTGAGTACTTCTTTTTTAATTTTTACCTTGGGGTTTTTGGGTGAAAGTTGAAAATTTTGGAAGGAATAGTGGTAGTGTACAGTTGGCACTTTATTTCCAAAAACTATTCCCCTAGACTATAAAACCATGTGAACCCGAATAGAGGGGATTCACACTACTATCACATAGTTGTCAAACATTGTGCACTATTAGTATTAACCATGTGACACTCCTAGTTGAGGTTCATAGTTAGGGAAAAACGTTATGGAAAACAATGATCCCCATAAAGGAAACCATGAGCACACAAATTTAATCCCAAATGTATTAAAAATTAAATTACAAACCCCCTGGTATTAATCTCTACCCACCTCACATTGACCTAAGCTGTTTCCTATGAATTTTAGAGGCTCTCGGACGAGTCCTAAGGAATTTAAAGCTAAATTATTATCAAATCAAAGATCTGTTGATGGATCTACACCTCTCTTGATAAGTGATTTGAAACCTGTATGGTTTCCTCATTCTCTTCCACCCTTTTCTTCTCCTTTTATGCGATTTTTTCTCTGTTGGTAATGAATATAGATCTAATTTTGATGTATCTTAGTTATTTTGATCTTAGATATAGGTTTTGAGTCTATATCTCATTCTTCGTTGGAGTTTTTACCATTTCGTATCAATTTTGAGGATTTATTTTGGCAATCATTTGTTATCAATTTTGAGGTAGGTGTTATAAATTGAAAATCCCATATTCTTGATTAATTATGTGAATGTAATTGTGAAATTGAAATTTCCATGGTTGAGAAATTTCCTTCATGATTGAATTAACTAGATTTAATTTCCATTTGATATTAATTCAGGTTAAATTTGGGAAATTGAAATGGGTGGAATTGGATTAATTAATTGGTTAATTAATTAATTCAATTTTTTTATTGTGAATTTGATGGAATAATGGGATTGTGAAATTGTTCAATTATTATGATAATGAATTAATTGAAAATGGGAATTAGGGGATGGTTGACTTGAACTTAATAGGTCAATGGGATATATTATTTAAATAGTTTAAAATGGTTTAATTAAGAATAATCATATTATTCCATGTGAATGAAAGTGTTTAACCTTGTTTGTTTAATATATTTAAATAATACACATTATTAATAATGTATGAAAATTAGGTTAATGATGCTTAACCTTGATGTTTATGATATTTTGATATGTGTGATATTGTGATACATTTTATTTTTTGATATATGTGTATGGGACATGGACTGATGCTTCAAAAGACGATAAGTTATTGAATGATATATGTGTGTGGGATAAGGAATGATGCTTCAAAATCCCACATGTGAGTGAATGAAATACATGTATGGGACGCAGACTAATGTTTTTAAATTCTATATTTGATAAATTAGTTAAATAATAGAGATAAACGCTTCAAATACCCATGGGGTGATAGACATGGCATTCTAGTCCCAAAATTTTGGCATTGTACTATGGTTCCAATTGGAAATAATATGTAATGAATTTTGATGATAAATTATAACCTTGGAATTTTGATATGTGGTATACCATGGGGATAATTTAGAAAATAACATGGGCTGAAGCAGGTATTGATGGTTCATGGGTCCTCATGAACTCGATAGTTATGTGGTTAAATAAAGAATAATTGAATGTGAAACTATTTTACATGTTTGTATTTTATTCATTATGAAACAATATATAATTTCATTTAATGGATTTTGTTTTATATATTGTTGTTGGTGCTCTACATTGTTGTATGAACACCCCACTCAGGATGCCTAATAAGTACCTTAATAGACATCATGTTTGCAAAACATGATAAGGGGAAAATCCACATGATAGATGGATGATTTAAGATGGAGCATAGATGAGGGAATATGACTTGGTGTCGGGAACCATTCAGATATGTTAATGTCTTATTTTTGGGGTTTTCAATTTCCACTTGGAACATACTTTACATGACATATATACTATTTTGGTTTGGATATTTTATTCTTTATTTACCCATATTGTGATATTGGTATTATTTTGGTTATTGTTATATCATTTGGATATTGTTTGTTTATTTCCATTATTGTGCTACTTTGATAAAAATGGTATAGTCTCCCCTTGATCGATATTAGAACCTTGATGTTACTTAGAAGCATATGGAATATAGGTAGGCACACATAAGGTTATGTGTCAAACCATCTTATGGCACAATTGTGTGGAACCTAGGTCCAGATGTCACATTTATCATCATCATCTCTTAATCATTCAATTTATACTTTTATTTGAGAACATTTTGTAAAAATTGCAACTCTTTACACTAAAATCATTTTAAACATAGCCAAAAAACGTTTCATATATAGCATGTCCTTCACTTTTTTTAAATTAGTATAATATTTAATTTGTTATACTTACGAATTTTACTAAGCACAAACATAATTTGACTAGCTCCATAAAATCTATATTATCTATCAAATATCATGATAAGAAAAACAAAAAACATTGTCTTTAGAAAATAAAATTTATTTAATTTAATTTAAATATTTAACAAAAAATATATTAACATTTACATCATATATGGTATTCCTGTGTTTAAATAAATATTATAAAAATAATATTTTATTCAATAAAATATACAACAATTAGTTGGTGGGAACTCTTTCCTTAAATGTTTAACTAATATATTCGATAAACTATTTTATCATAGATAAAACTACTTTTTTCTTATCTGTTTATACTAAACAAGTTATATAATTTGATAAATCATAAATCATTTGTATTAAAACCATCATCACTTGTTCTTATCGGAATGTTCATATAACATTCTAGAAAGTGTCATTTATTATGTTTTTCCTTATCCATTATTGATCTATATTGATAGTGATGATTTCATTTTATCTAAAAAAGAAGCTTTTATTAAATTATTATCATATATTAATTAAATAAGAATTTTTTTATTTATCCTCGCATTAAAATATTAACCCTTTTCAAATTACATCATATACATTTGTGGACCATGATCTATATTTCCTTATATAATGACCCAATTAATTTTACATCTAATCACTTAAAGATTTTGGTAGGTCATTATTCCAATTATATCACATATGACTCCTATACAACTATTTGAACAACTCCTTTCCCAATCTATTATTTGGACAAGATCAACAATATTACCCTAGTATCCTAACAATTATCATTTTATAGTTAAGTTTAATCCAAATCATACACTAATAATGGGAACCTATTCCTATTAGGGTCACCCATATTTTTATTTCCAATCATAAGACAATACATAGGAATCAATATTTTGTTTGAACCAATACATATGGATGATTGAGGTCCAAACAAGTTTCACTTTGGGAGGAATTTATCCCTTAGTATTTTAATGGGAAATAAAATCTCACCGTCTTATCCCATTAATTCCCTTTACATTTATACATACTTCTACTTATTTAGATTTAATTCACTATTCCTTACTCTAAACCAATATGTTCAAACTATATTGATGTATAAATATTTACACAACTCATAACATGTATTCCCAAACCAAATTAAAATATAGTCATATTATACATATCCAAATTCATCCAATGAATAAGGTATATAAAACCACTTCATGTAAAGGGATAGAATCCTATGAAACAAATAATCACCCTAAGAGTAAGCCAGTAGAAATAGGTAACCAACTATAACATTTCTAGATAGATCCTAAACTCCCAAGATAGTGAAAAATCTAACCTAAAGTCCCTATAGCCATAGTTAATTACATAATAGAGACCTCAATTAAATCATATTTATAAAACAAAATATGTATAACCAATAATTAACCTTTATATTCTAGCTCATGACTCACAAACAGTCCAAGTTCAAAGAAAAATAAAACTAAACAATCTATCATATGTAGCTTGTAAATCTATAAAATGAATGTATAATTATTTAAAGTACGTTAAACTCATTTATACTAAAGAACATACCAATTCACAGTAAAAAAATTATATATATATATTAAAATAGTGACGAATAATTAAATAAATTAAAAAATTAAAAATGTATACATGAAAAAATAATTTATAAACACTTTACAAATCAATAATTATAAATAATTTTAAATTGAACATGATTTATGGGAATTATATAACATAAGTAAATATGAATATATTTTATTTATTCTAATATGGATTCGACCATATTATTTATTAACTGATAATTTAATAAAAAATCTTTCATATTAAAAAATATATTATATTTATGAAAGATTTTATAAGAGAATACTAATTTTATATTATACGAAAACACTTTACATAAGATAAACATAAAATATTTTAATTTATCTAAAATATTGATAAAATCACCCAAATAACCTTTTTAATTGTTTAAATTAAATTTCCAAATAAATCATTTTAATATAAATAAATTAAATTAATATTTATGAATAATTAATAAATCTATAAGAACAATTTTATATTCATATTTATTTTACAATTTATTAAAACTCTAAAAATTATTGAATAATTTAATTCATATTTAAACCAAGATCTAATCTACCAAAATGTTATTGGTATGGATTAAATACCCATGTCACTGAATGATTTTTTAGAATTATAACAACATCAACATTTCTTTAAAATACCATACATCAGGATTTTTTTATATATACAATGTTGTGGTGGTGCCTTGGGTGAAAACTAATTCTATGGGAATACCACACTATTTTTTCCTTTAAAATATCCATTTTGGTTAAATGGTTATACAATATACCATTTTACTTTTGGAATCAATTATCTGAATGGCATGGAATGGTAGTCTAAACTATATCATGGTGGTAATATAGAATAATATTCTATACAAACAATGCCCATTTTTTTGAAGATCCAAGATACTTTGTAAAATGGATTGTTAATATTTACTATATAATGGTATGTGCTCATGGGGTGGACCACCATGAAATAGTGGTTGATTTACCATATCAAGATGAGACGTAAAGCTAATGATATTTTTTTGATGATGATAAAAAAATTATATAAACACTTTTGTGAACTTTTAACATTTATAATACCTTATTCATTTTCCCCCTCAAAATATTTCATGGTATGGTATAATAAAAAACCATGCTTATTCAGAACTGAACACATTATAATTTTTAGAATTATTATTTTTCATGTTTCCTTATTATTTTAATGAATCAATGATATAAATATAGAATATGATTTTAAAACAAATAAGGTATTTAAAGGGGATAAAATGTATCAAAACAGAGTAGTAAAAATTAAACAAAACCAATAAATATATATGATTATTATATTCATATAGGGATGAATGGAATAAATGAAGAACAATGTACCTTTTCATTGAATATCTTAATTTTTATAAAATCCATACTGTAATATTGAAAACTATTACAGATAAACATTAAATAAGCCTCTTCCTATAAGGGTATCTATAAGTTTTTTGAATATCCAAATGCTTGGGTAGAATCGCCTCTTTCTCATGTATTTCAAGAGTTTTTTAGAGAGATAAATTAATAGATAGAACTTGATTAGTAATCAAATAATAGTATCCATATCACCTTATCATAAATGATAAGAAAAATTATACATCCATCAATAGAGGATCCTTATTCTCAAAACATTCATCTTTTATATAATAAAACATTTCATAAAAACTCGACAAGTGACAATGATTTAACTCTTAGAGAATTATCCATGATTAGTTTTTTAATAGTTTGATAAATATGCTCGATTTTAAAACTCATATAGACTATCACTATTTGAGGATAATATCTAGTATAACTTAGTATATTAGAATAATTTGGTTGATCCCCAAAATATTTCCTATCATTTAAAACTATTATGAACATTACTTTGATGTGGTAACAATCATGATGCCTTGGAATATCCCAGTACATGCTAGTAGACATTCTAAACAACTAAATTGTTTTCTACTTTTTAGAACATATTTATATCTTAAAAACATTCTATTTTAGAGTTTGAATTGGTTATATCTTAGGGATATAGAATTTTGATTGTATAGCATGATTTGTTGTGTAATTTTAAATCACTAATTATTGTGAGACTTTATGAGTATTTATAGGTTATAAATCTCAATTAGGGTATTAATATTTCTATCATAAGTTATAAAAATTTTATTATGATGACGTTGTTGTTTTCGTATTGGAGAGATATATTATAATTGTTTTAAAAAAGTTATAAAATTGGTGAATTGGATATTCAATTTCTATAATATAGGTTATAATAATTTTGTGGTGATTGTTGTGTCATTTTTTATCTAATATATCTCTATCTAGAGGACTCACCAAAGTGGAACAAAGGGTTGATGGAGTTGGAGTGGATGATCCGACATCACCTAATATTATTCATTACTCATTGGAGAAGAAAATAGTATCATAAATGTTGGAGTTGGTTCCCTAGAACCAACTTATGTGTACTTGATTATAAAATGTATTCATTTTTATGGATATTAATAAACTACTTATCACATCTTGAATGTTCTTTTGATAACATAATATGTGATAATGTCATATGAGTAGCTTTCACACTAAAAGGTCATACAGGTTCCCTATTATAATAAGAACTAAGAAGTGTTACAACAGTATTCTTGAATATATTTTCTATAGCCAGAGGATATCATTTTAGGTACAAAAATGATACATGATATCATGGGTGGAGACTCATAGGACTTTGGGGCACCATATCATGGTTTACGCCCTTAGTGTTATCTAGTAGGATATTATGAGAATGAGAATCGCAAGTAAGAAATAAACATGTCTACGTGTCATTGGATATTCCTATAAGAGGATGTGTGTGTTGATCCTTATTCATTAAGATTATTATTAATTAATATTATGATCCAATACTTCAATTTATTTAAGAAAACCATTATGACATATATTCGTGGAGAGGTATTATATGTTGGGTATATTACGAGTAATATTGCATTAATGAATAATGTGAGAAATGATTTTTCCCTTCTGTTTTAAAAAAATTTGACATATCAGGAGCTTTGATAGAAATTATATAGCCTAAATAAATGCATGGCCATGGTGTTCAATAGGCAAGTTCATTTTTTAGGAAAACAACGAATGATACGTCGATCACATTGGTTGATGGAACCAGTATGTAACTATGTTGATTATAGATATTGTGATAACAGGATTATATTACACAATAAGAATTCGTATGAGGTAACATGTTATTGTGGAATTAACTTCTTTCTCTATGGGTGCCTTGACATGTTGCTAGATTCTATCAATGGACTTTTGGCTGATTCGCCTAATGTAACTGAGAAAGAGGCCTAAAGGGCCACACAATAAGTGTATCAAGAATCTTAGTTAAATAATATAATATTATTTATTTTTTAACAAGTTGAATAAATATTATTCCTACACCTGGTTTAGTAATTATTCATTTTTTCTTGATCACATATATTCTATCACTAGTTATTAAAGATAATTTAATGTGAGCCTAATATTTAATAACTATTTAGGTTCAATTTAGTGAGTATAATAGGTATTTTTTATTAAAAATTATTAGAGTGATATTTATTTAATAAATAAAAAGTCATAATTCAAGGCCTGATAAATATTGTGGAGGAATATAAAACTGATTATACATGGTTTGGTGAGAAAGTAATAAATATTGAATATTATTTGATTAAATAATATTTAATTTTAATTCTCAGGTTAAGCGCATGTCGAGAAATAATAATAACAATAATATTATTTTACAAGGGATTTCCACTAGGATTAAATAAACAATTAAGGGTACTTATGGAATTATTTTATATAAACCCTTATGATATACAAACCTGGTTATGTTATTTTCTCAAGAAAACAATTAATTTGTTATGGTTTTGGACAACAGAATTGGATAATTCTTTCAATACCTTGAGATCTCTCTTCTCCAATATTGCTCCTAAGAACAGAGTGAAATATTCTTCAACCGGATCAAGGATAATGCTTTGAATTAAATTATCATTACAATGAAAGGAAGAATATGCAAGCATAAAAATCTATAATTCTACCACTTGGAGATTCTTTTGGTGATTTATGGAGATTTTTGGAACATGTGTGGATCTTCATTAGAGGGAATCTGCACTTAATTCTTAAAATTCAATGATTATTAATTGCAGACCTGTTACAAGATCTATCAATGAAGAAATAATTCAATCAAGGAAATTATCATTTAATTAAATTAATTATAAATAATATATGATGATATTATCTCTATGGTTCTAGTGTGGTTCTTGTTTTTAGTCTTATTTGATTAAATTCCATTGTACATGGTGATTATCATGGTGTAGATCATAGATTGATCATTGAACATGGAAAAAATAAAAGTTGGGAACCAACCATTGCACACATCCACTGCACCCTGAACCTACAATTGGTATCAATGATGTATAATAATTATTGATAATTATTTAATGATCATTTTTGATTCACACATTTTAATTTAGTTTTACAATTCTTATTTAATCTTTCATTTATTTCAAATTTCGAGATCTATTTATTTCAACACTGTTTTTCATAGATCTAATGAAAATTATTAATTTTATGAATAAAATAAAATTAAGGAACTCATATTGTGGTTCCATGGATTCTATATCGATAAAATAGGAGTACACACCAAGTAACCGGAGTTACACACCTTGTACTTGTGTTCAATGCACCAAGAGTTATTTTAGAAATTAATTCAAACCATATGCATTGATGAAACATTGTGCATTTATTACTTACACCATGTGTTGACTGGGAAATAGGGGCACATGGTCATCCAGATTACATGTCTTATAGCCCACAACACGGCGTGTAGTCTCTTTGAGTAAAAAACGGGACATGTATTACCATACACAGCCGACCTAACCGGTGAACATTTAATTTGGAGATCACAAAGCGTTTATAATTTTGGACACACCAGGTACCCAATTTTATGAGGTATGATCTACACATCGAGTCCCTGAGCATGAACCTCATATTGAAGGTGAGAGATGTACATGACGTGTAGATCACATGTACATGTCTTGTACTTATACAAACTTACACAGATTTAAAAATTTATTTATTATATTATGTAAACCACGAGACATGCTCTTTCTTATGGTCATTAAGTTGATAGGACACTCCATGTGTTGGGCTATAATATATATATATACATATAAATGTTTAATTAATATATACATAGTTTATAGATTTTCATATCATGTATAAATCCTAATAAAATTGTTACTCTATGTCTCTTGAAGCATAACACATGACCGAAAACATGTAATTCATGTAATCATTATGTTGATACTACACATCATGAAAGTACATAATATGTTGTGTTTGAAATATGTAAAAAATGAGTATAATACATTTTGGGTAGATTTTTATGAACATTCACTATGTTCCCACTAGGGTAAATATATGTACGCAGTTTATTTTAAATGATTTTTTTTTAAAATTATAATGGATGATAATCTCAAAGAAATTATAATGATAATTAAGATAAAAATGAATTAATTAAAGATAATAATTAATTGATTTGGTCATGATTTATATTAAATTAGAATGATTAATAATTTAATGCAAGTTTTATTAAATACTTAATTCATTGCATGCATGTAGATGATCATGAGAATAGACTATACCTTTGTATGTGAATAGTTCCATTTAATTTATTATTAAATTAAATTGTTTCCCCTACATTCCTTCCCTCCTCTAATTATGTAGGGTGTGTATGCCCATGATTTCTTTTTTGTAAACCCGTTTAACTCACCTGGGTTTCAGTAAAAGCATATGTAATGGATGGAGATCCCATGCTAGTTGAGGCAGTTCATGATTAGAGTGAAAGAGAAACCAATCCAAGAAAGATACAAAGGCAGACAGGTGGAAAATTACAGCACGAACCTTAATTGGTTTAAGGTGTTTTCCCCTAGGTTACAGATTAGTTTATCAACCACTAGATAAAATAACCATGAGTATAATCTCAGGATCATACCACGTTTTCAATTTATTTCTTTCATGTTGCATGGTTATTTCATTATGCATTTTTTCCTAATCACATAATTTAATGAAATTAATGACCATGTAAGATAGAACTAATATAAATTGGATTATGCGTAAAAATTATCTAAGGCATGGTTTATCACGTAAGATAATCCACTTCATATTAACAAGAATGTGATGAAGTTAATAATTGGAAAAATATGCATAAAGGATAAAATCCATCAATTATATATATATTAAGTGGGTATAGCCTTCCACTACTTTAGTTAAAATTGAGACATAGTTCAAAGTGCTTTTCCAGTCATCCTTTGTGTGATTTCAATTATTAGGGAATTCTAACATAAATTTATGGGTTGAGTTAACTTAGTTCACATCAAGGGTTGACTAAAAAAGTAGAACTTTGTGTAACTTAGAAGAAATATAAATTAATTATTTAGGGATTGGTGAGTCCACACAGTAGATCATGAAACTCATAGATAATATAGTAGGCATTTGGAAAGCCTACCTAAAACCATTGGATTTCCTTGAACAACAATATATGGGGAAATGAGAATGGGAATATGGATCTATTCAAATATAATTTCCTAGAAATAGGATATTCCGAAGCCAATGATGATGGATATTGGGTATCGATAAAATAGAGGGTGACTAATAAATTTAATATTTATTTATCTGTATAAATTTTATTAGATAAATTACAAATATTCCTCTCATCTTATTTTTTAGAAACAATATTAAAAGGACTTCAAACATATCACTAGGATCCTTATATAAGAAGGATAACCATCTCACTGGCATAATTTTACAAGTGTAAATGGTGCTTATATGTTATCCTTATCCATGAAATGAAATTGTATGTTCTAGAGGAACCTATTTCTAATTCACCTTGTAATGAGGCAAGTGATTAAGAGATATATCTCTATGAGAAAAATCTGAATGATTATAAAAATATTTAGTTACTTATGTTATCATCCTTTTCCAGTGAGATTTTGAAGAAATATGAGGACATGAATGCATATAGAATGACATATCACATTCATAATCTCTATTAGGAGAAGGTTATACAAGATAGGTTTGAGATCTCCAATGAGTTTTTATAACTATTCCTGGAGATTCTGCTCCATCTAGGCCTTATGTAGTAAATATCATTGGATACATTGAATTATTAGAAATATTAGGGATTAAATTATTAGATGAGTTGCATATCTATCTCATACTTTCATCATTACCCATGATCTTCTTTAGATTTATTATTAATTACAATATGAGAAATAATGAGATGAGTCTTACAAAACATCTTACATTGATTCTCCAAGTGGATAAGGAAATGGGGAATGATAAACCCACTTTCTTTATGGTGAATAAGAAAAGGAAGAACAAGTAAAGGGGGCCCTAGACATATAAACAGTCTAAAGATCTAGAGCACCATCCTTCCATGAAAAAGAAGATCTAGAGGCTTTGAAAGGAAAATGAGGAAGTTTTTTTTCATGTGGAAAGTTAGGCCACTAGAAGAAGAACTGCACCCAGAAGAAAGGGAAATCTAATGGTGCATTGGTTATCAAGTTTAATCTTCCAATATCTATTACTTGGTTATTCGATACAACTTGTGGGGATCATATATGCATCTAAATGCAAGATCCAAGTAGATTTAGTAAGATAACTGGAGGAGAGGTGGATCTGAGGGATACTAATGGAGTGAGTATGACTAACCTAGACAATTGGTGACTCCATCATTTCATTTCTAATGATAATGATTTTGGTTTTAAATTATTTTTATTATGTACCTACAGTTACCAAGAACCTAATTTTTATATCATGATTATATACAAATGGGTTTATTTTCTAATTTATAAATAAAATTTGTTTCTTTTATGAGGAAAAAATTTATTATGGTCTGGAACATTTTAATAATGGTTTTTATTTATTAAATTACAAAAAACAAGTGCTGGAAATTGATAATGAATAATGTTCACACAACATATATAACACCCAACTTGGGAATCCACATCATGAGCATGTAAATGATAAGAATTTGATGAAGCTATATTAATTTGGTTATTTAGACTTTTTTTATGATAAAACCAATTAAAAGATTCCATGTTTGTTTATAAGGAAGAAATGACCAAACCACCATTCATTTGATATGGTGAAAGAGCCACAGGGCTTCAAGGATTGGAACACACTAATGTTTGTAGACCGTTTCTAGTGTAAGATACAAGGGGGTATTCATACTTCATATCTTTTAATGACAAAGTGAGTAGATATGGTTATGTATACATGATGAGGTATTAGTATGAGTCCTTTAAAAAATTCAAGGAATTCAAGATTGATGTAGATAGTCAAATTGGTATGAATATAATGAAGCTTCAATTAGATTTAGGTGGTGAATATCTTAACCAAGAGTTGATCAAATATTTATGGGATGTTGGGATTCTATCTAAAATCACTCCACCTTATACACAATAGTGGAATGGTGTTAGTGAAAGGAGGAACCATGAATTTTTAGACATTGTATGGTTGATGATGAGTTATACAGTTCTTCTATTATCCTTTTTGGGGGATGCATTACAAACTAAGGCATACACATTAAAATAAGTACCAACTGAAGCGGGAAATGGCATTCCGTTCGAGTTATGGAGTGGAAAGAATCCTTTTTGTCCCATAAACATGTATGTGGTTGAGGGGAATTTGTTAATAACTTCTTAGTAAACACACTAGAACCCCAAGGAATAAAGTGTATCTTTATAGGTTATCCCATAAAAAAATGGGTACTACCTATACAACCCATTAGACAATAAAGTTAATGTCACTAGAAAAACCATCTTTAATGAGATGGAGCTCATCCTAAAAAGGGGTATTGGGAGAAATATTAACTTTGATTAATTTTATGCTCAAGAAATAATAATTGGTATAAGGATAGATTAAATAGGTCCACATGGATGAAATAAATCATGAAACACAAGTACTGCATATGAGTGTAAGAGTGGTAACATAACCAAAGAGATATGGTCTTCCAGTCACCGATGATGGTGAATCATTATTGGTTGAAAATGATGAACTTATCTCCTAAATGGAGGTAGTATAGAGATTAGAAGCTAAAAGATGGAAATAATCCATGTATTATGAAATGTATTCCATGTATCAAAACAAGGTTTGGGTTATGTTCAATGCACTAGTTAATGAAAATAATGTTTGATGAAAATGGGTATTCAAACGAAAACTGGACATATAAGAAAAAACAAATACCTATAAAACTAGCCTAGATGCTACAGAGTTTTAATAACATCATGGAATAGAATACGATGAAACCTTTTCACTAGTTTTCATGTTTAAATCTAGTAGAATTCTACATTCCATAGCAGCTAACCATGATTATGAGATTTAGATGATGGATGTAAAAACTGCATTACTTAATGGGAACCTTCAGGAAGATGTCTACATGACATAACCAAAAGGGGTTGTGACTCTCTGTGTTGCCAAAAGGATTTTCAAGTTGTAGAGATATATTTATCGATTAACGAAAGCATCCAGTGCATGAAACATTTTATTCAATGAATCCATTACTTAATTTGGTTTCATTAAGAATTAATGTGATCTGTGTTTTAATAAGAGGTTTAGTGGGAATGTGGTCATTATTCTGGTAATGTATGTTGACGAAATACTAATTATTGGAAATGAGATACCAGTCATACAATCAATAAAATACTGGTTGAACAAATATTTCTACATAAAATACTTAGTTGAAATAGCATACATTCTATGTACCAAGATAATTTGTGATATTTCTCAGAAGCTACTTCGAATAAGTCAAAGTACATTTATTGGCCAAAAACTAAAGTTATTTAGTAAGGAAAAATCCAAGAGGGGATCAGTTATAGTGTATTATGTTTTACATCTTTCTAAGGATAATTTTCCCTATACACATCAAGATAAAGATAGAATATGTAAGATCCCATACACTTCAGTGATAGGATCAATCATGTATGCCATGTTCTTTACAAGAATTATTTTTTCCTATGCACTAAGAATGGTTTGATGATATCATGTAGATCCAAGACAATAAAATTGGACTGAGGTTAAGGCTATCCTTATGTGTCTATGAATAACTAATGATATGTTCCTGGTGTGTGGAGGAGATGAGGATATGGTCATCATGGGTTATACTGTTTCTAGATTTCAAATAGATTAGAATGATAAGAAGTCACAATCAGAATATTTTTTCTTTCTAAACATAGAAGATGTGAGTTTTAAGAGTTCAAAGCCGCCAATTTTCACTAATTATACCACATATTTAGAGTACATAGATATTTCTTATGCATCCAAGAATGCTGTTTATATTTTTAATTTTGTCTAAGAGCTTTATGTGGTACCTATCAATAAAGATCACATCGTATTTTACTGTGAAAATTCTGTAGCGGTGGCTCTTTCAAAAGGGCCATGGTCAGAACAATGGACAAAGAATATAATTATAAATTATCAACTCTTGAGGTATTTTCATCATAGGGGGTGAAGTATCAGTAAGGCGAGTACCGATGGAAGAGAACATGGTGGACCCCTTGACTAAAGGCCCATCTTAGTAGAAGCATGAGTATCATGTGAGAGCTAAAAGACTGAAGGAAGTTAGGAGTTTGATCTAGTGAAAGTGGGAGTCTATTGGACTTGGTTACCTAGAACCAACTTATGTGTACTTTATTATATCATGTATTAATTTTTTGAATATTAATAACCTACTTATCACATCTTGATTGTTATTCTATGTAACATAGTATGTGATAATGACCTAAGAGTAGATGTCATACTAAAAGGTTATAACAGTTCTATAATGTGATAAAAAACCAAAAGTACTATGAAACTATTCTTCAATAGATGTTCTAAATATGGATGATATCATTTTAGGGACTATCATAATACAGACTATTAGGGGTGGAGACTCATAAGACTTTGAGACACCATCTCATGGTGTGCACCCTTGCTAATATTTGGTAGGATATCATGAGAACGAGACCTTGCAGTAGAAAGTCAACATATCTATGTGTCATTGGATATTCATATAGAATGATGTGTGTATTAATCCTTAGACTTTAAGATTATTATTAATGAATTTTGAGAGTTGTGTACTCTGACGTATTGAAGAAATCCAAGATGACATATGTTCATCGCAAGGTATGATACATTAGGTGGGTTATGATTAAAGTTACATTAATGAATAATGTGAGAAATGATTTTACCCTTTTATTTTAATAATAATTGATCTATTAGTACCTTTGATGGAAATTATATAGCCTGAATAAATCCATGGCCACAGTTTTCGATAGGAAAGTTCATTTTTTGGGAAATCAATGAAAGTGAAATCAAGAACTGTGGTTGTTGTCACCGACATGCAACCTTCTTGATTAAATATATCATGATAAGATGAATATATTACATAATAACAAGCCGTTTTATGTAACATATTATTACACCATTAACTTATTTCTCTATGGTTTCCTTGGTGTGTTTCTAGATGCTAACCTTGGACTTTAGGCTGCTTTGCCTAATGCTATTGAGAAAGAGACCTAGAGGGCCACACAATAAGTGTATCTAGAATATCAGTTAAATAATATATTATTATTTGTTATTTAAAAAGTTAAATAAATACTATTTCCACATATGGTTTAATAATTATTACTGTTTTATTGATCTCATATATTCTGTGACTAGTTATTTGAGATAATATAATGTGAGCATAATATTTTAATAAATATTTATCTTCAATTTAGTGAATATAATATTAATTTATTTATTGTAAAATAATGCAATAATATTTATTTATTAAATTAATATTCATTATTCAAGGCTTCATAAAAACTGTGGAGGAATAGAGGACCAAATTTAAATGGTTCAGTGAAAAAATAAAAAATATTGAATATTATTTGATTAAATAACATATAATTTTAATTCACAAGTTAAGTACAAGTCGATAAATAATATTAATATTATTATTATATTATAAGGGGGTTTTTCTAGGATTAAATAAAAAATTATAGGCACTATTTAAATAATTTTATTTTAACACTATCGATATATAAACCTAGTTATGGTATTTTCTCAAGAGAACAATTTATTTTTTGGGATATGCACAACGAAATTAGAGAATTATTTAAATCCCTTGAGGTCGATCATCTCTATGATCACTCCCAATAATAGAGAGAAATATTACTCTATAAAATCAAGGATAACACTTTAGAATCAATTCTCAAAGAGATCAATGAAAGACGATGCAAGCGTAAGGATCTTCTATGCTAGTAGCATAAGATTCTTTCGGTGACATTTAAAGATTCATGGAACACGTGTGGGTCATCGCTATTGAGAATATTCAATTTAATCCTACATAAAAATGCTAGTGCATCACAAATATATTACCAAATCCATCACCAAATAAATAATTACCTCAATGCAATTCTCATCTAATTAAATTAATTACAAATAATATGTGATGATCCTCTCTTTGGTTCCAAAGCGATTAATATTGCATGTATTATTTGATTCAATAAAATTTAACATGTCTTTTATCATTGTGTAGATATCAAATAGATCATTGAACATGGAATAAAATAAAAGTTTGGTACATCCCACCACACACGTCCTCTATGCCCGTAACCTACAGTAACCCATGTTAATAAGTGATTTGAGTGATTTTACCTCCCTTAATGTGATTGAATTATACATCTAAGATAACATGGAAGAAAGTATCAATTTTAATGTAACTTATATGATTGAGTTTGAGTTTTTTTAAATTAGGGGGAGTGAAACATAGTTCATATTTGATGTATTTTTTTTCTAAATGTATTTTTGTAACATCGATAAGGATTAAAGGGTGTGCATATTTGAGGATGTTGTAGTGGGGGACTGACATCAATTTTGGGTATGTTTTTGTTCTAAAAAAGTTGTAAATGATATTAAAGTGGTTGGGTAATATGAATATAAGGCTAAAATTTTTCCCTAGCCTAGATATATTGAGAATTATAGGATGATGTATCTTTATTGAAGAAATTGAAAATCACATGATTTTATTAGAGTGGATAGTAAAATAGATTGGCTATGTAGCTTCTCTACCCTTTAATATTTATAAAATATATATTTAAGTAATTATATTGAATTTACCATCCTTTGTGTAATGGGAGGCCTCTCCTAATCAAAAAATATATAGATCATTTAGTGTTAATTCTTAGAAGAGAGGTTTAGCAGTGAGAATAGTTCTAGGAGTGAAAAAATGAATTTTTCCTATTAATTTCATCATTAAGGGGTAAAATCATTTAAAAAATTCTGATTATGTGGTAAAATATTTATTATTAATATACAAGATTATTTTTAAAAATTGAAATGAATCTTTTTGGTTAGTGGAATCTCATGGAATAATGAATTGGATATTTTATATTTCTATTATATCATGTGATATATTAATCCCCATAATACTCCTCTACCTCCTTTAATGATTTACTAAAGTTTCATAATTGTTCCAAAATGACAATGAAAATAAAACATTTCTCATATTTACCAGTTTATGATTCTATATTTTATGTATTCTACCAAATTTCACCATTTTATACCTTATCTTTTTGAAATTTATAAAAAATTCAAATTTCACACCAAACTAATTCCAACATCTTTATTCCAATTTTGTAATACATTTTATTAAATAAATATCTACTTATGAGATATTTATTTTTTAAATAATAATTATTTATTTCATAACAAATGTATTATCATATTAAATCTTATTTTATTATTAAAATAATTTTCATATCAACGATTCTTTAACACCTAGATACATAAACCCTTATTACACTAAAATAATACCTAATGCTTGAGGTCAAATAGTTATACATTAATTGGATTTTTACTTATCACTAATATCTTTATGATTGTTAATATCGTGAACTCCACCTGATGAATTATTATATTTCATCTTAGGCATGGTCTTGGAGAAACCCCAATGATTCTACCTCCTTCTGAAGTGTGGATAAATATACTTCAAATGTGATGTTTCTATTAGTAAAATACATGGTTCCTCCTTCCCATTGAGATTAATTTATTCAATTTCCCTAATTAATATATATAAATGTTATCAGTCACACTATAATGATTTTATTTCTAATGGATCTGTTTCTCAATGGTTAGAATAACCATAAATATTATTATGACTATATGATATTAGTAGTTCAAATAAAATTCAACCATACATATTAATCAAATAAAAAGAATAAATTTCGTGTTTAAATCATTTATAATATAATTTACATAGATTTTTTTATTTTACTTTTTAATTTACTTTCAATGGCTAGGATTTTTTATTGATAATAAAAGCAAGATGTTTTTACATTATACTCTTATTATACCCATTTTACCTTGATTGATTATAATATATAGTAATTTTATTTAATTTCAATCATATATTTGTAGGGAACCATTTTCATATTAATGAAATATTTATTTATTACTTGAATTTATTGAGTTTTACACCTTCAACACTTGATGCAAGTTACTAAATGCTTCATTTTGAGTGAAAGAGGTGAATAACTACCCCATTGACTAGCATGATCTCTATATTCCAAAATATCTCTAGTCATTTTCTATTTTATTTAGCTACCACCTTAATTTTTTATCCTCAAGATATGTGAGAACCACTTACTTTATTGCTAATGTTTATTTATTCACCTTGTATTATGTGTAAAGGAAGAATGAAACCCCACAAACCCATATCATATTGTCAATTCATTTCTCAAAATTGTGGTCCTTCTAGAATTTATTCCCCTATAATGATAATAAAAAGTTGAGGATCCTCTCTAATTCTATAGTTTACTTCACCATGGACTGTATAATCTAGAGTTCAATGAACTCTCTAAACATATTAGGGTATAAAATAAATGAAAAAAATCTTATATAATATTGCAAAAATCTATCCTTGAAATTTCTACAGTACCCCAACCAAGCTCTATGGTCTCTACATATTCATATTACTTATATTCCAATTTCAATACAATTTTTTGACCTATAAATCCAACAAATTACTAGTTGGCTAAAATGTGAATTGAATATTCTCAATGTAATTTTTCAGATTTTTAACCCCAACATACCACCAATTGTTGGATGTAATAACCCATAAGAATAAACAATGGTTTTAGTCACCATCACACCCAATTTTGTAAAACCCCCCATTTTTTTGAAATCCTTGGAGTCTCCTCACATGCTTGATAAATGAAGTGAATATATTGGGATACCACAACTAATAGATTTATCTATTATCAATTATTTATCCTATACAAATATGTTTCTCTAAGTCATTATCCTATAATAACAATATCACCAATGGATGATATTTTTATAGTAACTCATTATTCATAATTCCATTAAACTGGTAAATTCAATCTACATCAACCCTTTAACACCACCCAAATATCACTTATCACATAAAAATAATCATTCAAGGCCCTTATATCCCTTTAAATTTTATATCCAAATAGAATTCCCAAAAAAATGAGGTTATAATGATTTTATATCATATTATCAATTTCAAGGCTTACCCAATATCATAGACCGTTAAATTAATACTAAAATAATACCAAACATCATATTATATCACACTTCTTACATTAGTTATATTAAAATAAAAATAAATCAATATACCATCACACAATATAGATCAAATCATATTATTCTACACACCAAGCATGTTTCATGACTACTATCATTATAAGCACTATTTAAAGAGATAAATGTTAACCCTTGTCCCCTAAAAACCAAAACCATTTTTATTTCCATCTAATTTATCACTAAGATCACATGCCTATTTATTTAGGTTTTGAATCTTATCTATCCTCTAATTTTCATACCTCACCCAATTCTCACAAGAATTATCCATGAATTCAATATTACACATACCCAAGGAACCCACACAATTCCATCATCCATTATACAAGTTTCACACATATAAATAAATAAATATATATAGTAATGTCCATTATTTCTTTCCCATATAACATTAAATCCTCTCTTTCCATCATAACTATACTTTTGTTTTCATCCATATTGGTGTATTGTTATACCCATAGTACCCAAATTATGATCATTATCACCCTAATGTAAATCTCAAAATGGTAATAGACAAAATTATATTCATTAAAAATATCTTTATAGTTTATATTCATAAGTTAATACACCACTAATGATTTTTTTGAAAATACTAAATAAGTTATGGTTAAAATTTTAATGAAAAAAACATTCTTTTGGAATAAAATATTTTTTAAAGACACATTGACATACCAATGTCATGTAAACTAATATTCAAATTACATTGAATATATATAAACCGTTTTATAAAATAACAAATTAGAATGGCATTCATCATAAATTTTATAGTAAGTCATTTATAACATTTAATAAATAATCACAGTTTAAACTCCCAAGAAAAATGGATTTCAATATATACTAGTGTTGTTTAAGAACAAACATAGATTCCGTCCCAAGATCCCACCAATAGATATCTATATTCTATCCCCAAAGAAAAATTATAATCAAAATAATTCTATGAAACCATTTTATAAAATCTAGTATTATTTTACATTCCACCATCCCAAAAACATGTATTACTAAACTTAGGAATACCTCCCCATAATACATAGTATATTGACTAAAAATAACTATTAGATAACACTCCATAGAGAAAATATACCCTCTATAATGAATTAATCCATCATGTTTCAATAGATTCGTAGGAAAGTTCAATATTTACATATCGGGATCTAGGTGAATTTGAATTCTGGGAATTAAAATAGAATAAATGACGATATAGATGTGGTTGGAATATGTAAAAGGTGTATCATATGTGGAAAGAGGTTTAGAAGAGACCCATTGTGATTTTTTAGGTTGGATGTGTATAAATAATCATTTATTAGGATATAAGAAAACACACTATATGGTAGGTCAGGAGACATGAAAATCACGATATTAATGAAAATAACATGCCATTAGAATCATTTTGGAAGAACTTAGGGAATCTATTTCTCTACCAAACATTTAGTGTGGGGCCATTGGTTATTTGGAAGTTGTACTAAGCCCCACTTGAAAATAGGCACCCTATGCACATTCAAGACTAATTTATTTAAATCACCGTCATGAATCCCTTAATAATTTGTAATAATGGGAGGTCCTCCCCCCTTTCCATAAATGTTATAGTTATTTCATAAAGAATAAAAACTACCATGAGTTTGGACTATAGTGGTAAGGTAAAATTTTATTTTATTCAATCATTTCTCACTCTATTTTATTCCTCATTTGATTTTTCAAATTTAGGTTAGGGATTTGGGTGTGATTAACATATATCTGGTTTAAATCATACTATGATCATGAGTAATGCATGTATTATGGATATAAAAAACTTTTAAGGAAGGGAAACTTATTTTTGGATGTTTCTTCACCATTAGTATCTTACCTATTGACGTTTTTTAGAGATTCATTTTTATTTGGATTGAATAAATTATTTAATAGATTATAAACATATGTATTTTAATTATAGGGGTATGAGGAGTATGCTTGAGACCATTTACATTAAATTTCTCATGGATTCAATGTCATTTCAATACTTTATTACTTTTTATGGTTTATGATAAATTGAATTTAATATGGAAATAAATAACAATTATATTATAATTAATTTTTATCTATATTGGATGAAATACAATCACTTATACACAATGATCATTGAAGTGGGACTAGATGGATTTAGAAAAGCATCACATGTATAGTAACTCCAGGGAATGTGTTTTGTGGTCCCTAACTTATTACAATGATGTTGGAACAATTTTTCATTGGCAGAAGTAGTAATATGTTCCTGGATTCCGCGATCTATAGTAATATTCCAGGAAGACTTACTGATAGGAATATGAGCCTATAATGAGGCTTATGTCATTTTCACTTGGTCAACCTCGACCAGAACATAGATATATGCCTGATATATGGATTTTTGATTATGCTGATGGACTTATTCAGTAAAAATATGAGCCTATCTCGAGGCTTGTTCACTTATCATGTGGTGAGACCTAACAAAAATGGGGATACACGCACGATCCTAGGCCTTTGGATTATTCTGTGAGACTTTTTCGATAGGCATGTTCCCCTGTCCCGAGGCATGTGGCACTCTCACATGGTGATCCTCAGTTGGAATGGGATTAAGGGCCCTGTCTGATGCCTCATCCTATATTGGAATATTCCAATAATCCTCTTGGATACGAGAAATAATTTTTTTCTTGCTCTGGTACAACCAGTTTTTCACAATGATCATATTTTTGAGTTTCCCTGGCTATAGGGATAAGAGTGTCTGCCTATCCCTTTATATACAACAGTACTAGAATACACTTGATAAAATATATTTTCATTTTAGCCAAGTGTGTGTAGGGATATCATCCTGTACATTCCCCATCTGTATTTTGACTTGAAGTCATCTTTGATTTAAGTGGGGATATGCCACCACTTCTTTCCTCCATGGTCCATCAGAATATGTTGATGGGATTTATGCACATGGATAGGAATATGTACCTCTTCCATGCTTTTTATGGGAATATTCCCATCGACATGTTCAGAAAGAGCAGGTATATGAGCCTTCTTGCTGATCCCTACTGAAATATTCCAACAGACATTGTCGGTAGGAGTGGGGATATGAGTCCTCTCTGGGATATCCAAATCCTTCCTCCTTCGATGATCCATACTTTTTTCTCATGCATAGGAATCCGGGAAGTATGTGTCTTTAATGGTACCATCAACAGGCAATGTATGGGTACTTGTGGGATGGTGTTAGTAACAGTGATTGAAATATTCCCTCCTCAGTGACATATGAACTGAAAGGGATCCATATTTGGCTTCCTGATTCACCATTAGCATATATGGTTGGTGAATGTTTTCACACTATGTATATAAGCTCACAAAGAATATGGTTTTATCAATAATGGATATTGTCTTAGGAATAGCCTTTCTTGGGTGATGTGGACATTCCGGTCATCTTGCTATGAGAGCCTCATGGTAAGTATTCATGTTTGGGATCATACTATATCAGTGGTAATCCCAATACATTGTGTTTTCCACCTATAATTGGAATTGATGATCATGTGATATTGTCTTGCTGCCCACAGAGGCTGAATATGATTTACTAGAGCGAAAAATGGAAGATGAAGATATTTTCATAAATTAAAATGTTTTTTAATATCTTCAGTCATGAATACAACAAGGAACAATTTCACCAATTGTTGCAATATCTTAGGCATAATGTTCTCAATCAAATATTTATGGTTAATACAATGGTCTTGATATTCTCGATCCATCCATTCCACTCATTTAAACTTTTCAAAATGAGGATAGACATACGAAAACCCTAGTTACATAGGATCATCTATAAAATCATGTGGGTCTTACATATTTGTTTGTATAGGATTTTCAAAACAAATTTTCATTAGAGATTCATATTATGCTTTTCAATTCCATCTTCATATGTGATGAACTCAAAATGGCCTGATGGATATTAACTAATCATTTTGATGTTAGGGAGATTCACATCAGGTTCACAATTTTTGATTCATTAGGATCTAAAAGGGCATAAAATGGGTTTATCGTGATGGATGAATTGTGGGAATATATTTTTTGCACAATCATGAACACCAGTCTACCATTTTCACTATGTTTGGAAGCTCCCAATGGTTCCCCCATCCGTAGCTGGGTACAAATCTGCTTTCCAAAGGCTATCATTCATATAGGCTTTCAGGCCTAGAAAATATCAGGGACTCTCATTGGTCTAGAGGATGGGAGGTTATTCTCATCACACCATTTTTGGGGGAATTATTTCCCACTCTAGGACTCTCTTATAGATTTAATATATGTTCATGAAACACTTAATAATATCGATAGGGTACTGGTTACGCCAACAAAATGATTTTGGTTAATTCTATTTATTTATAGAGAAGACCAGGGTCTCATTAGAGAATTCAACTATATGTATCTGAGGTTATTCGTCATCTTATATTAATGGTTTGTTTTCTCATGTTCTAGAGTAGTATAACCAATAGCTTCAAATTGTGCTACTATGCATGGAGGTGGTTAATTTTTTGAGGAGACGATTGAGCCTTTATGAGGCACCCTACGTATCCTGGTTATGGTCAGAATCAAATACCACATAGTTTTTTGGACCCATTCAGTTTAATGTAATGTTAAAAGGACTTATATGGTTTTTATCAGACACTATATGTTTAAGCTTGATTCTCGGAGGGATATCCTATGTGTCCTGGTTATGGCAGGAATCAGAGGTGTCATAGTTCATCTGTTCGACGCTTAAACTCTATGGTTACCCTTGTCATTATAGAGGCTTATGATGAATATGAAAGGATTATAAAAATTCCAAAATCCAAAATGATATATTTATGGTGTGATAAGAAAGATAGGGTAGATGATCATTTTCATTTCTCTTGATATGGGACTTATGTGTTGGGACAACCCTGAGAGGATTTTTTATAAATATAGAGCCTTAGGAAGGTGTCCTATGTGTCCTTATTATTATTGGAATTAGAGTCATCATAGTTCAACATATTTCTCACTCCATTGTTAGATGAGGTAATGTAATCATCCCATAAGAATGATTGGGTACTAATGGTTTATATTTCATTGATATGATGCTTACATCGAAGTGGATGTTTATTTGAGCTCGATCTTTAGGAAGTCTTCCAACATATCCTGGTTATTGTATGAATTAAAGTTCTCATATTTTACTATATTGGGTATTACACTTTTTTGTGTCCCTTATAACCTAGGGGTTTATAGTACATATGACATGACTCATGCAACTCCCTAACCCCACATGATCCATGGTTGTTATGAGAAAAAATGGATGCAAGTGATCAATGTCATTGCTTTGGATAAGGGAATTAATTCTAGGATCACCTTGTATGATCAATAAGAAGCTCAAAACTTAAGGATATGATGCCTATGTAGCCTAAATATAGTAGGATTCATAGTCTCCATATTTCCTTTTTTTGGGGTTTAGACTCTGATGTTCCCCTAGATGATAAATATAGAGCTCAAACCTCAATGATAGGTGGCCAATGTACCCTAAATATGGAAGGAATTAGAGTCTTCATAGTTACCATTTATTTGGTCCTACACTATGAGGTTTACCTAGATGATCAATATGGAGCTTGATCCTCAAGGATTGGCGGCCTACATATCCTGCATATTATAGGAATCAGATTGGATGTAGTTCCCTTTTGTTGGGTCTTAAACTCTGAGGTTTCCATGGATAATCAATATGGAGAATGGACCTCAAGAAGAGGTGGTCGACATATCCTGAATATTGAAGGAATCAGAGTCATAGTAGTTCCCTTTTGTTGGGGATTACACTATGAGGTTTACTTATTGGTCAATATGGAGCTCAAACCTCAAGGATAAGTGGTATACATATCCTGAATGTGGTTATAATTAGAGTTATCATTGTTCCCTTTATCAGGGATTACACTCCAAAGTTTTCCAATTGATCGGGGCTTACACACTGAGTATGAACAAGATGGTCAAGTCCTTGGACTCCATACTATCATAGTCTTCTTGTCTAGAGGGTGTCACATGATCTTGTTTACTTGTTCGGAGGACGTCGCAAGATCCACATGTCGTTCCCTGTAGGTTATCTTATTTCCTAGATGACATGTCCAGAGTGTGTCACATGTCTTTGATGACTCACCTAGAGGGTCTCATAATGACTATTTTGACATGCCTGGATTCGACTGAAAGACTCGTGTGACATGATCTGGCATTGTTATATGTGTCAGTTCATATATCTTAATGATGCAGAAAAGCTAGGGTGATAATCCCATGTTTACTTCTTAAGACTAAGGGTGGTATTCCTCAAGTGACCTTGTGACTTGTTCTCACATTTTAAGATGATTTTTCATGAACAAAATATAATGTTGAAGGAAAATCTCAAGATAAGGGTAACATATCCTGATGTTTCCATGCATCCCTAAGGAGGTTAGGTGAAGCACATAAGGGTTAGAGAAAATGTTTTGGATTAATTCATCTACCTTTAGTATTTTGTCCAGAACTTATATTGTGAATGACTTATATTTTTTCAATGTCAACTTATTTTTAATCTCGCGTGATCTAGCATACATGCAGGATATTCTTTGAAAGACCTACCAAAAGACCTTCGTGTTATCTACAAGTGATAACACGATGTGATTATTCATGTCACATGATTGTTTTGGATGTCCACCAGTATATTAGCAGTTGGAAAACTTTCCGATTGAGAGATCCACTTTCTTTGAGAAATCCTCTTTAGAAATGATGCGTGACTATAAGAGTTAATACATGCATATTCGTAGTATGTTTAGAGGGAAAGAGTGAAACATTTTTGTGGATGGGGTGGGGGAATTTATAGGTCTCTCCACCCTGATTATTCACTGATTTGTTAGGAATATCGGGTGTGGTTCCAGTCTGGATTAAAAAATGTGTGGTTGGGGTCATGGAGCTTCACATGTCTTTTTCTTGGGTCATTCTAAGCACACCTCCTGATTTTCAGTGGTCATGAGTCTCTTTCGTCAACGCTTCATTCATTGGATTATTTCTGATTAATGAAGACTTGTTTGATCATGCGATTATGTTGAAGGACCTCTATATTGTATTATTGATATGTTCATGGGACAACAAAAGATCATAGTGCCTGCCGAAAAGCCATCATGAGACAATCACAGCCTTTCCCAGGACCTTTCTTGGGGAAAGTATGTCTTATAGAGGCACTTCACGGGATTCTGTCAACCTATCAGGTGATCTCATGATACCACACTATGGGAATCTTGGGAGTGTCACCTATCTCTCAACGTCCATGATTAGATCTTGCCTCCACCCTTTTTACCCCATTTTTTTATTTTACAGTGGTTAAGTAATACGTGAATTTTCATGAGTAATGTCAAGGAAATTTTCTCTATTTTTTATGATTCTTTGAAAGTCCAATATGTGTCATATGGGGGTTCATGATCACTTTATAAAAAAATAAACATGTTGATCCTTAGAGAGCCAAAGGGGAAACATGAGGTTTGCGGGATATGCCTGAGGAATTCCCCAAGGTGAGGCTGAAAAGCCAAAAGGGCTTTTGCGAGATGAGAGAGACATGTATCCATAGTCTTGTGGTGTTTTCTTGATCACCAAGGATGTGTCCCATGTCTTTCAGCAACCTCATGTCGCTCCCACTTACTCCATATTACCTCCTTTGTTTTATTTTACAATGTTTCAGGAGTTATGCAAATTTTCTTGGATGTTGCTAAGGGAAGAAATTCTTCCCTTTGGAAATGCATAGCATGATCTTTGAGACTACTAGGGGCCTATGAAATTGGATTTTTTCTTCCCTAATTTTAAAGGATTTATAATGGTTTCATCAGTCATTTTCCAATGACAAACCACATGTTATAAGGGAGCATATCCATCTTTTATTTCACATCCATTGTTTCTTGGGGTACATTCATGAGATTATAGGGACTAATCAAGAGGGGATTTGAAGTATTCACTGAAGACTATCCATTGCAATTAATTAATTCTCAAAACCTTATGATGGTCACATGATCATGATTCATCTAGAGGATCACACAATCCGTGAGTCTTGGACACCTTCTTCTTCCTTTTCTTTTGTGGGCAAAATAACACCCATATTTAGATATTCATTGTTCTCTATTTTTTCTGATTCTTATTTCGAGGGAATAAAAAAATTCCCCCCATAAGGAGCCACATTCACTGGGACAAGGGTTTGGTTCTAAGAAATGTAAATTCCCACCTATGATTTTTTCATTGTGGAAAATCAGTATCTGGGGCAATGTTTAGTCCGTGAGGTGATGTTTTTTATTCTTATGAGTTCCCCATATATAGGGGAAGATCTCCATTCATTTCACCGACTAATCCCTCTTCATATAACTCTCGATTTACTTCTGTTACACGCCTCCATTTAAAGACCGTTTCTCGGGTCCTTATCACATTCCCTATTCACATGATTTCTCTACGAGATCTACTGTACAAGACTGCTCCTACTTAGATTCCTATTCAAACTATCCTCAATCCATTTTTTGGTAACTTCTTGATCTTCATATATGGGGATTTATATTATCTTTAGGACATCATAGGATATGCTGGCTCAATCATTCGATCATTTGCAGATCGTGTGGCCATGTTCAGGTCACACAATCGTGAGTCTCCTAGGGGTCATATTATTGTGTGATGTCCTGCAAGAATATGAAACCATGATACTCTTGGGGTTTATGTGATTCATGAACTCCTAATGTGATTCATAAATTCTTTACTAATTTATTCAACATGCATGAGGATGTCTAGTTTATTATGTCTTTCAATTTTGACATGATTCACTATTTTCTTTTTTTGACATATTCTACTTACTCTTATTCATATGGATTCGGGTTCTCACTGATCTACCTCAGATGCAGAAAAAAGGGCCATGATTTATTGAAATCACAATGATAACCCATAATATAATGTGTATACTAATAACAAAGGTCTAAAGAGGTTCCTTTCATCTGCACTTTAAGACTATCCTTTATCTAAATGACATCCTCTATATAGGTTTTGTCTATTGGATGATGCTGTTATTCCCTCATCAGACTTCAATCTACCATCTCATTGGGTATCAAATTCTCGTGATAATGTCCAAGAGATGATTTCCAAAGATGGTGAAATGGTCACAACTCATTCTCTGGGACTAACATATATATTGGATAACAACCCCTCGGTCTATATGACTGTGATTTTTCTCCTTGGACAATTTCTAAGAGTTATTCAATCATGTTTACTTCCTCTCTTGCCAATTCCAATGTTGGATGGGGTTTTTGGTAGGATCTTAATCCTCGAGGTAATTTCTCTAATGAATGGGAATGCCTTTCTAGGTTAGTGAAAACTATATAGAGTTTACTGATTAGCTGTACATAGTCCATATTTACAAGGTGGAATGGATTTATTATTTTATCATTTATTGTCAACCCAACCTTCTTAGAGATATGATCAACAACTACTATCCTTGAACCAACACATTTTATTTGTCCCATTGTGATGTGGGTATCATTCAATGGTATATTTACCTATTGGGTGGTATTCCCCCTATCAGAGAGATGTATGCTGAATTACTTCATACTATGGACATCTGGGATGATCCTTTGTAGACCCCAGTTTTGATGAAGGAGATCCTCATTATTATGAAGGAAAAATTAGGGAAGGAGATGATGACAAATTTACTAATTTCCTTCAAATAATAGAATAATATCTCTTTTTTTTAACAACATAGAGAGGACAAATATTATACATCCTCATCAGTATCTTTCTCAGTAAGTCTAGGATGACACTATCTCATATTGGGAAACCTTGAAAGCTAGTTTTTATACCTCATGGTGATACAGGGTGGATTCTAATATTAAGTCTGACATAAGGATGGTAGGATTTATAGCCATGTTTTTTAATGGGTGACATTTTCTAGTTAGGGACGCGTGAACAAGGATTTGGGTTAGCACATTGGTAATGGTTGTGTTAATTGAGGAATATTGGCATCTCAACCTAGATGTAGTGGTCCTTGAATGCCATTATAAACTCATGGTCTATATTAAACAAGGTATCACCCCTCATAGTATTAGTGTTCATTTCTAGTTTCTATTTGGCTAGACATGAGATCACTTTCATTGTTATAAATGGTACAATAACAACTGGATTCCAAGTGCTTCAACTCAACCTAGTTTATTGACTATATCAAGGTTCAGGTCTAGGTATCTAAGCCTAGATGGGGTAAAATATATGTTGAGAAAATCTGATAGTTTTGATTTCATTCCTTTTCATGCACCGGACAGACAAATTATTGATAATGGCGGATGTTCCCTTGCAGAAAGGTCATATAGAATATCTATAAGTTGACCAAATTTGGGTTGATTTTAGATAGGTTTAAGAAAACCCTACGTGAATTAAGTGTAATCAAATTATGGGAAGGTTTGATCCTAGGTTATTACAAGGGTTGGATTGGATGAAATTATTTTTTAATGATTTCAATTTCTTATATTCGAGATGGGTTTATTCAAGAATATCAAAAAACTTCACCACTTACTAGTTTTATACCAACAAACCATAATAATAATACCCTATACACTTGAGGGATCATATTTTTGAGCACTCCAAGGTAACGGTTCATATTAGCACTTGAAGTATGTGGCCATAAAATTCAACAAGGATGAAGAAGTTTTAAAATCATGAAATAAAAATCTCAATTGAAAGAAGTGATTAGACATTAATGGGGTGATAAATCAAATCCAATCCATCCCTTTTATATTCCCTTAGATCAACCCATTAGTGGGTTATCCCTCTACTGATTCTATGGTTTCAATTTAATCGGGATGTAGACTCATGAGGTTGGAATTGAAGAAGTAAAAAAACAATAAAAAGAAAAAAATAACTCCACCGTTGTGCGAATAATTTCACAAGGTTGGGTATGAATAATTTCACACAATAAATAAACAGTATAAATGTGATAATAATAAGAACTTAATAAGATAATATGAAGAAAATTCATTGAAAACTAAGTTGATTCGATCAACTTACAAATGAAGATAAACATTATAAAGGAAAAGTGGCATCATAACACTACAATGAATGAAAGTACCAAAGATTATTAAATACTCTAACAAAACTAACCTAAATTGAAATTTTTTGGATCATTGGGTTGAGCCACCAATATTTAAATTCATCCCACTTGAGTATGGTAGGATTAGGGTGGACGAAATATTGTGGAACTTAGACTTTTCCACTCCTGATCCAAAGTGGAATCCATCTTGCATATACCAAACAGACGCATCAAAATAACATTATATATGGCCAAATTAGAGTTGTACATAGAGGTAGAAAATGGATATCCAGATGTCTCCTAACCACCTGTAAAATTTCATCCCAAATGGAATTTTGGTTTGAGAGATATTATCAAAATAGTGGGTTGTTTTTTTGGGCAGCATAATCTGGCCCGGAATTTCATCTTCCACTTGGGACCTCTAGAAATCCATTAAAACATCCGAATTATCTCCTATAACTATTTTATGAAATGCTCCACATGATTTCCTCTATAGTTAGTTAAATTTTTAGAATCATTGGGCTTGTATCTTGTCTTATACAACCTCTTCATTGGGCAGTTGTGTAGTTTAATTTTCCCAGAATGTGTTGGCATGAAAGGCCATTTTGGTGGTCTACCAATGAGAATATTCAAGTTCTCCAAAATAATTTACTGTTCCTTATTGAATTGGATACCTGAAAATAAAATATGAAAATAAAATTAATACCATTGTTTATTTTATGAGGTGTTAAAAAATGTACCATGTAATAGAGAATTTTAATAGGGAATTATAATTATTATGTGAGTTAATGCTCAAAGTGTAAAATGCACTAAAATGGTGTATAAGAATAATAAAGCACATGAATATTATATATATTAGAAATTAATATTATCCTTATTCAGTGGCTAATCACAACCCAAAATTTAGTTTTTCTAGTCCCAAGAAAAATATATCTCAAAAATATGAATATGAATTCCCTTTTCCAAAAATATGTTAAAACACAATGATCACCCAGAACCATTATACCAAACAATCATGAAACACATCAAAATATTTTAATAAAAGATTGTTTCATAAGAATTTCCCAAGCCCAAGCCCATTCCTTTGTTCAAATTCGTCGCCATATTTCATCCAATATCAATTAAGCATGAAGATGTGTTGTGTATCACAATAGACATGGGGGTTCAATTTTATTAAAGGGGGAAATAATGGAAGTGCTCGATGGAATCTTATTTCAATATTAAGATGAGTATTCAATTTTTTTGTTTCTATTTTATTATAAATATATTTATTTCAATTTTTCCATGGTAGTTGAAATTACACTCAATAGAGTCAACCCATGTAGCGAGACATTGCTGATGACTCCTAGGCTCAAATACCTTAGGGAACCAAGTGAATCCTACATACTCGAGCATCATATCGAGTTTAATCAGTCAAAAACAAAGTCAAATTACCAATAAAGAAGATAAAATTACTAACTTTGGGATAGAAAACTATGGAGTCATGATCCCCCAGTGAAAAAAAGCCACACATTAGGTCATTTCATTTCTCTACGCACATATTTATTATTATTTTTTATTTTTTTTGATTTTTTTGAATAATTATATTAAAACTAAAATGATCACCCAACTTATGATATTTATTTGGGGGACCCCATGAACTCAAACTAATACCCCGCTATCCAAAGAAGTGTGTTTGGATTCTTTATTTTATTTGGATTAAAATATAAAGAATGAAATATCACATTAGATAGCCACACTTTCCAAAATCCATGATCATGAAATATACATGGATTAAAATTAGAATCGGGGAATGCTAAATTATTTGACAATCAGTCTCAAAGAGTGAAATGTCTATTATCATGTTCAAGGTTAAATAAATTTTATTTCTACACATTTTGTATGCACAAATAAATAATTAATTTTTTCATTCTTTTCACCCCCAACTTAGAATAACAATGTCCCCAATTTTTAAAGGAAAAAAATTAGATGGGGGTAGAGGAAGATTAGAAGAGTTAAAAAAAGAATTTTAAATATGAGGATTATGGAATGAAGTCACCTGGTGGTCGTAGTTGAAGTTATTGATGCTCTAATTTAGTCCACTGATATCCATTTAACTTGGAGATTCCCCTAGTGGAAAAAGAAAAAACAATATATATATATATATTTATTCATACAATAAAAAAATTAAATTATAAGTATATATAAAAAAATTATAGAATAAGGAAGCACTATAATATTTAAGTTAGTGGTAAGTGCATTCCCATATACCACTTCAGTCCTGGGTTGGAGTCCCTGTGGCATTGCCGATTGTGACATGGTTTTCCCCACGACCTACGACAGATCGTTTTAATTTTTTAATTATTATTATTATTTTTTTTATTTTTATTTTAACCTAAAAACACATGAAAATAAAATGAACTGATGATACATTGTCTTATTTCTAAATTACTGAGTATGGTATTAGTCAAGGATCAAACCACGTGACACAGATGAATATGGAGCTCCCCTTTCATACCCATCCATACTCATAATAGAAGAATAGGTCAAAAGTCTAATTTTTTTTAAAATATAAAAATGATTCATAAAAATAAAAAAAATTAAGATGACCCAAAAATATTATAAACATGAAATCACTGGTTTCCTGCCATGCAACACTTTTGTTTAACGTCATTATCCTAACATGGATCCTAATTGTAATAATTTTTCCCGGTTCATAGGTTGGCTTAGTTAACTCAATCTATGTATCCTTTATATCGAATGATTCAATAAATGGTTTTAACCTCTGGCCATTGACCTTAAAATGTGACTATTTGTAGGATCCTAAATCTCAACTACCCAAAGTGGGTACACATAATGCATGATGGATGGACCTGACTATCTAGACCTTAACTTTCCTGGGTGTAAATGATGTTTCGAACTATACAAGATCACAAATTTTCTTGGTTCAAATTGTTTAACTTTAATATTCCTATATTGGTAGGCTTGAACACTAGATTTATTTATCGTTGAATTTTCATAATCCCCAATCCTAAGTTTCTCAAGGTCTTTAAGATATAATTTCCTCTTTTCTTTGGCCAAAAAAATGTCAAAATTCATTTTTTTGATCACCCAAAATGCCTTATGCTCAATTTCAACTGGTAAATGGAATGATTTCCCATAAACCAACATATATAGTGACATACCTAGGAATGTTGTGAATGATGTATGATATTCCAATAGGGAATCCAAGAGTTTCTTGGAGCAATCTTTCCTAGTTGGATTGACAGTTTTCTCAAGAATTTTCTTAATCTCCATATTTTCTAACTCATCTTGACCATTGTTTTGAGGATCGTACGCAGTGGAAACATTATGAAAAATCCCATATTTTTACATGAGTGAAGATAATGGGCAGTTGCAGAAATGGGTTCCTCGATCACTGATTATAGCCCTAAGAATTCCAAATCATGAAAATATATGCTCTTTCAGAAACCGGATCACAATATGATAGTCATTTGACTTGGTGGGAATGGCCTCAACCCATTTTGAGACATAATCAATAGCTAATAGCATGTATAGGTATCCCCTAGAGTTTGGGAATGGTACCATGAATTCAATTCCCCAAAAATCAAATATTTCAATGACCAGAATGGGATATAGGGGCATTTGATTCCATTTGGTAATGGATCCTAATTGCTGACACTAAGGAGAAATTTTACAAAATCGGAAGGAATCCTTTGTTAGGTTAGGCTAGTAGAAATCAATTTGGGGGACCTTTGAAGTGGTTTTATATTTATAAAAGTGGCTTCAATATGCCTCTCTATGACAAAATTTTAGAATGGACTCTTGCTCAGACTCGGGAACACATCTCCTAGTGATTTGATCAGGACATAAATTGAAGGGGTAAGGATCATCAAACACATAGTGTTTGACATAAGAAAGGAATTTACTCTTAGATTGGGTCCCTAGGAATTTTGGAATTTCACCCATCACCAAATGGTTTTCTATGTCAACATAACATGGTAAATTACACACTAAATACAGGTTCTCATTGGGAAATAAATTAGACACATAAAGGTGATATGAGTGGTCTTTGAATTCTATCCTTGAGAGGTGATCAGCTACAACATTTTCAACACCATTTTTATCCTTAATTATTAAATCTAACTCTTGAATAAGAAGGACCCACCTAATCAATCTAGCCTTCTTATCTTGTTTTTGGAAAAGGTATTTTAGGGATGATTGGTTGGCGAAGACAATGATGGGTGATCCTAAGATATTACACCTAAATTTATCTAAGGTAAAGATAATATAAAGAAACTCTTTCTTAGTGGTGGTGTAGTTGATTTTTGAATCTTTTAAGTATTTTCTTGCATAAGTAATGACATTAGGAGTTTTCTCACACCGTTTTCCTAAGAATGCTCCTACAACGAAGTAACTCGCATCACTCACAAGCTCAAAAGGAAGTTTCCAATTTAGAGATTTCATGATTGGTGGAGAGATAAGAGTTGACTTGAGTTTATAGAATGATTACTCAAAGATTTATGTCCATAAAATAGAGCATCTTTCACCAATAGAGAACAATTTGATCGATAAATAGAGTAGAAATTACGAATGAACCTTCTATAGAAACCAGAATGTCCTAAGAAGGACCTCACTTCCTTAAATGTTTTAGAAGAGGGAAGGTGACAAGTGATGTCGACCTTAGCTTTATCAACTTCAATCTCTCTACCGGATACCAGATGGCCTTGAACAAGTCCTTCCTTTACCATGAAATGACATTTTTCTTAAGTTAGGATGAGATTCTTATCCTAACTTTCTGAAAAAACCCTTTCAACATTTCAAATTAATGCCTCAAAAGATTCCCCAATGATGGAGAAGTCATCTATGAAGACCTCTAAAGAATCCCCCACCATGTCCGAGAAGATTCCCATCATGCACCGCTCGAAGGTACCACGAGCATTACATAACCCAAAGGGAAAGCGCTTGAAGGAAAAATTGACGAATGGACAAGTGAAGGTTGTTTTTCCATGATCCTATATGGATAGCTTGATTTCACTATACCCTGAGAATCCATCTAGGAAGTAATATAATGATGACCCGCCACTCGTTCGAGGAATTGATCAATAAAGGGAAGGGGAAATCGTTTTTCATGGTACAAGATTTGAGGTTCCTATAGCCAATAAAGACTCTCCATCCAGTACTGACCCTTTTGGGGAGAATGTCACCATCCTCATTGGTCATCACAGTAATTCCAGCTTTCATTGGGACAACTTGAACTGGGATTACCCACTCACTCTCATCTATGGGGAAGATGATACCCGCTTTCAATAACTTAAGAAGTTCTTTCCTTACCACATCCATAATATTTGGATTGAGTCCCAATGTGGTTGATGACATGGTTTGGATTCAGATTCAAGAATGATCCTATGAGTTCCAATTAGTGGGATAATCCCCTGAATATCAGAATGTTTCCACCCAATTGCTTTCTTAGGACATCTAAAAGCATCATCTCCAGATTGGATTCAAGAGAGGAAGAAATGACAACAGAAAAGGCTCAATTTTCCCCTAAGAATGAATACTTGAGTGATGAAGGTAAGACCTTAAATTAGAGATCAGATTGGTTATCACTTTCCAAGAAAGGATGAGAGTTTGTATTAAACTCAGTTTCTTTGTCCATATTTCATGACAGAATTGGTTCCTTGTGAACAAGAATCTTCAACCACTAAATTATCGAGAGTAGTGTCATTAATGGGTATGGACTCAATGTTATTAATTTAACCCATGGTATCATTGATTGGTGATTATAGAAAATTATCAATAGAGCTATCTGAAAGATATTCAAGCCCTAGAGAAAAATTCAACTCATGTTAACTAAAAAATTATTCTCTTCTTGACTTAAACTTCCTTTAGTAATTTCTTGGTGTTCCTTGAGTTCACTATCAACACTACCAATCCAATTAACCTCATGGATCACTTCATCATCCCAAAATTGAGAGTTTTCATTATAGATGTTCAAGTCTAGACTCATGTTCCTGAAGGTTATTGTAATGTTCCAATTATGGACTCAGATGACTGAGTTGATTGTTTCTAAGAAGGGACATCAAAGGATGATGGGGGTTTTCTCCCTAAGACATAAGATTTGGTGATTTTCAAGGACAATGAAGTCATCTGGGTAAATGAAATTTTCATATTTCAGTAAAACATCCTTTAATATATCCTTAGGAACTCGAACACTATAATCAGCAAGATGAAGAGTTACAGATGTGGGTTAGAGTTCTTCGAGACCCAACTAAAAATACATGTAATAAGTAATGTGGTTCAAACTGGGTCATAGATCCAAAATTTCTTTGAAAACATTGTTCTCTCCTATCTTAACATTGATGTATGGACATCCTGGATCTTTAAACATTGGCGTAATGGTCCCATGAATGATGGTACTCACATTAGCAGCCAAAAAGACTTAGTTTATATGCGAAAATTTTCATTTAAAAGTGCACAAGTCCTTAAGGTACATTGAGTAGGAAGGAATGTTTTGGATTGAATCTTGAAGGGGGATGTACACCCTAACCTGGGATAATATTTCCCTTAAATCTTCATTCAGTTCTGGTTTAGATTTTCCTCTGATGTGTTGAGGGAAGGGAGAAGGGTGTTTGATTTTTTGTTGTGGTTGTATTTACTTCACATTGTAATTTGGTTTTTAGAATATATGGGTGGTTCTATATCATTTTTTAAGCTTTTAATGGTTCTAGAATGGATTTTTCATTTTTCTCAATGGATTTCCCACTTCTTAAAATAGTCACTACTTGGATTTGTTTATGAGAGGTTTGTGTGTAACTGGATTATCCCCTTATAGTTGAGGATGGTAACTTCTAAGTAGTCAGAGGTGCCTTCCTAGTTTTAATGGTTTTTTTTCATGTTTAATGGATGAGACTCATGAGTTCAATTTCTTTATTTGTTTACAGAACTGATCAAGGATTGTAAGAGGGGCAGATTGAGTAGGGGCTTTTTCTGGTTGGTTTATCCCAGGAGGATAATTTGGTTGTTGGATTGGTTTTTGCATGGGTTGCAAGATGGGTTTTTAGTATTGGAGAGGAGGATTTTTGTATTTGTTTAGTTGTGTTTTTGGAAATTGTGTGTAGGATAGGGGTTTGGTCCTTGTTGTTGGATAGGTTGTTGGTTAACTTTCTAGAGGAATCCTAGGTGGTCATTATACCTTGGGTTGAATGTGTTTTGGTATTGGGTATTTTAGAAGTTCAGGGCATTGAATTCAGTAGATAGTCCTCCTAGAAGAACCTATTAAATAGATGGAATGGTTGAGTAGTTGTCTGTTTTTTGTTCATGTTTCTCACAAATTGTGCAAACGGGGTCTACAGTTTGGATTTCATGCATTTTACTAAGGTTTATCTCTTTAACCTTCCTACTGAGTCCTTCGAGTTTAGCCCTATGTGTACCTCTCCACTAATTATATGAATTCACATAGTTCCTTGCAACTTTTCAGAATACAGAAATGTTCCCCATGTTTGGCTTTGTTCGGAATGGATTTCTAGATACTCATAAGCATCATTTGGGGCTTTGTTTTTAAAGGCCCCATTACACATCATATTAATGAATTGTTTGTTACCTGGGCCCAAACCTTCATAGAAAATTCTCAATTGTTCAGGAATAGAAAAACCATGGTGTGGAACCATGTTTATAGTGTCTTTGAACCTCTCCCATGTTTCTTAGAATGACTCTCAGTCTTTTTCAAAAATGTTTTGGATGCACTTTTTAAGTGGAAAATTTTTGTGGTGGGAAATTATTTTTTGTAAAAATATCTTTATAATTGGTCCCAAGTGTTTATGGATGATGGTATCAATTTTTTAGCCAATTTTTACCTCAATAATTTAAAGAAAAAGGAAATAGACTCATCTTAGATGATTCTAGTTGATGTGGGGGACATATGGTTTCTACAATGTCATTGAACTCTTTGACATGAAGGTATGATATTTCTGACTGCATCCCATTAATGGTTGGAAGGTGGATTAGGACATGAGGTTTGAAAACATTGTGGGATTATCCTACGACATCATGCCTAATCCAATAGGGTTCATTGGTCCAAGTAGGTGTGAGGTAGTCATTCATGATTTGATCGACTGCATTCCCCTAGTTTGGGGCTTCCTCATTTGGATTTCCATTTTGGTTCCCACCCAGGTTTAGGAGTTGATTTTTTTGAAGACCATCCATTTAAATTGGATCAATTATTGAATCTGGAGTATTTTTAAGATTAGGATCTAATGTTAATAGTTACCTTGGTGTACTTTACTCCCCAACCCCAGAACTATCCTCCCTAACTAGATGGTTTGATTGGTCACAGGTGTAGGCGAACATGCACCAAAAGAAAAAAAATGGGAATGGGAAAAGATAAGAGAATTCAGGTGCGAATAGAAGAAATGTGGGAGAATATAATTAGTGATTATATGACTTACATGGGTCCCTATAAATGATTCCCAAATTTGGTCTCACCCAAGTTTTTAGGGTTAAGCGGTAAAATGTAAAGTAGCTTGGGTTATCGATTCCTCAGAGACCTAAAAAGAAACCTTTAGACACAAACATTCTATTGACTGTTTTTGGATATTAAGTGGCGAAATTTGGGTTTATTTTGGATATGTTTAAGCAAACACTATGTGACTTATGTGAAATCAAATTATGAGAATGGTTGATCCTAGGTTATTATAAGTGGTGGATTAGATGAAATTCTTTTTTAACGATTTTAATTTTTTATATTCATGATGGGTTTATACAAGAATATCAAACAACTTCATAAATTAGTAGTTTTATACCAACACAACATAATACTAATCACCCATACACTTGTAGGATAAAATTTATGAGCACTCTAAGGTAGAGGTTCATATTAGCACTTGAATTATTTGACCTTAAAATTCAACAAGGGAGAAGAAGTTTTAAAATCATCAAATAAAAATCTCAATTAAAAGAAGTGACTAGACATTAATGGGGTGATAAATAAAATCCAATAAAGACACCTGATACTCCATTGGATCAACCCACAAGTGGTTTAGCCCTCCATTGATGTTATGGTTTAAATGGAAGCATGAAGTAGACTCATGAGGGAGGAATTGAAGATGTAAAAAAACAATAAAAAGAAAACAATCACTCCACCGTTGTGTGAATAAATTCACAGGGTCTGGTATGAATAAATTAACACCATAAAGTAATGGTATAAATATTATAATAAGATTAATATAATAGATTATTAGGATTAATTCTTATTGAAAACTAAGGTGATTCGAATAACTTACAAATGAAGAAAAACACTACCAAGAAAAAGTGACAGCACAACACTACAATGAAAGAAAGCACCAAAGATGATTAAATCATCCAACAAAACTACCCTAAATAGGTATTTTTGGGATCCTTGGGTCGATCCTCCAATAGTTAAAGTCATCCCACTTGATTATGGTAGGCTTACAGTGGTGGAAATCTTGTGGAACTTAGACTTTTCCACTCTTGACCCGAAGTGGAAGACAACTTGCATACACCGAACAGACACATCCAAATGACCATTTATATGGCCGAATTAGAGTGGGACATACAAGTAGAAAATGGATATAAAGATGTATCCTAACCTCCTGGAAAATTTCATCCCAAATGGAATTTTGGTTTGCGATATATTATCGAAATAGTGGGATGTGTTTCTGGGATGTTGAATCTGGCCCAGAATTTCATCTTTCAATTGGGCGGTCTAAAACACCATTAAAACATCCTAATTAGAACTTTTCAATGTTTTATGAAATGTTCCCCACGATATTATCAATCTGAAATTAAATTTGGAGAATCATTGGGCTTGTATATTGGGCCATACAGTCTATTTATTGGGATGTTGTCCAGTTTACTTTTTCCAAAATGTGTTGGCATGAAAGGCCATTTTGTTGGTGTTCTAATGTGAATCTTCAAGTGCTAAAAAATCATTAATTTTTCCTTATAGAATGGGATACTTGAAAATAAAATATCAAAATAAAATCAACACCATTTTTCATTTTAGGATATGTTCAAAAATGTACCATATAATAGTGCATTTTAAGAGGGAATTACAATCATAATGTGAATTAATGTTCAAAATGTAAAATTCACTAAAATGTTGTATATGAATAATAACTAACATGAATATTATATACATTAGAAATTAATATTAGCCTTATTCAGTGGATAATAACACCCCAACTTGTGTTTTGGTAGTCCTGATGAAAATATATCTAAAAAATATGAATTCAAATTTGCCTTTCCAAAAACATTTTAATACAAAATGATCACCAAGAACCCTTATACCAAACAATCATTAAACCCATAAAAATATTTTAAAACAAGATATTTTCTTAAGAATATCCCAACCCCAAGCCTATTCCTTTGTTCAAATTCTTCACCCTATTTTATCCAATATCAATTAAGCATAAAGATGTGTTTTGTATCCCAATAGACATGAGGGTGCATTTTTATTCAGGGGGGAAATGATGGAAGCACTAGGTGGAATAACATTTAAATATTAAGATTAATATTCAATTTTTTTAATTTTTAATTTTGTATATATATATATTTCAATTTTCCATGGTAATTGTAATTGTACTCAATAGAGTCAACCCATGTAGTAAGACTTTGCCGATGACTCCCAGGATCAAAGACCATAGGGAACCATGTGAAGACCAAATATTCGGGCATAATCTCAAGTTAACTCAGTAAAAAAATTCGAATTACCACAAATAGAGGTAAAATTATTATCTCTGGGCCAGAAAAATACGGAGTCACGATCCCTAAGTGCCAAAATCCACTCTTAGATCATTTTATTGCTCCACGCGCACATTTATTGTTTTTTTTGAATTTTGTTTTTGTTTTGTTTTTATTTTTTTGAATACTCATATTAAAACAAAAATTATCACCAAACCTATGATATTTATTTTGGGGAACCGATGAACTCAAACTAATACCCCACTATCCAAAGGACATGTTTTGTGATTCTTTTTTTATTTGGATGAAAATGTAAACAATGAAATATTACATTAGAGAGCCACACTTTCTAAAATATTTTCTCATGAAAGATAAATAGATTAAAATCAAAATCAAGACATACTAAATTATTTGATATTTAGTTTCAAAGTGTTCAATGTCTATTATCATCTTCAAGGGTAAAGAAATTTTTCCTTCCACACATTTTTAATGAACAGAAAATTAATTTTTGTTTTCATTCTTTTAACCCCCAACTTAGAATAACATTTTCCCCAGTGTTTAAAGAAAATAAAATTTAGAAGGGGGTAGAGGTATATGAGAGGAGTTATAAAAGGAATTTGAAATATGAGGATCATAGAATGTATTCACATGGTGGTTGAAGTTGAAGTTATTACTATTCAAATTTAGTCCTTTGATATCCATGTCACTAACGGAGTTCCATAGTTGGAAAAGAAAAAAAACAATATATATATATAAATTCATATAATAATAAAAGTAAAATATAAGTATAGTTACAAAAAATATAGAATTAGGAAGCACTATAAGCCATAGGTCAGTGGTAAGTGCGTGCCCATGTCTCCCTTAGGTCCCTAGTTCGATTCCCCATGGCTTCTCCAGTTGTGACAGGGTTTTCCCCACGACTAACGGCGTGTCATTTTATTTTTTTTAATAATAATTATTATTATAATTTTTTTTATTTTAACCTACAAACACATAAAATTAAAATGAACTGATGATACACTGTCTTATTTTGAAATTCCCGGGTAAGGTATTATTCAAGGATCACACCACGTCACACGAATGAATATGGTTCTCCTCTTTGATACCCATTCATAATCATAATATAAGAACAGGTCAACAGTCTATTTTTTTAAATATCAAAATGATTCATTAAAATAAAAAAAATAATGATGATCCAAAAATATTGAAGACATGAAAACCACGGGTTGCCTCATGTGCGTCGCTTTTCTTTAACGCCGTTATCCTGATATGGATCCTAAATCTATCAATTTTTTATTGGTTCATAGTTTGTCTCAGTTAACCCAACCTTTGTTTCTTGTTTATTGAATAATTTAATGAATGTAATTAAACTATGACCATTGTCCTTAAAAATGTGACCACTTGTGGGATCCTGAATCTCTACTGCCCCATGGGGTACACATGACACACTATGAATGGACTTGACTATCTAGAACTTAACTTTCCAGGGTGTAAATGACATTTCAAACAAAACAAGAGAATGAATTATCTCAGTTCAAAGTGTTTAACATTGATATTTCTAGATTGGTAGGATTTAACTTTAGCTTTATTTAACCTTGAATTTTCATAAGCCTCCATCCTAAGTTCCTCATGTTATTTCAGATTTAATTTCCTCTTTTCTTATGCCAAAGAAATGTCTAAATTAATTTTTTTGATTTCCCAATATTCCTTATGATCAATTTCAACAAGTAAATGGATTTTTGTTACACAAAACAACCTATATGGTGACATTATTAGGATGGTTTTTAATGCTATACGATATTCCCAAAGAGCATCCCATAGTTTCTCAGACCAATCATTCCTAGAGGGATTGACAGTTTTTTTTCAAGAATTTTCTTAATCTCCGTATTCGCTAACTAAGCTAAACCATTGGTTTAAGGATGGTACATAGTGGAATTGTTTTGATAAATCCCATACTTATACATGAGTGAAGATAATGGGTGGTTAGAGAAATGGGTTCCTCGATCACTGATTATAGCCATACGAATTCCAAATCGAGAAAATATGCACTCTTTCAAAAATTGGATCACAAAATGATTGTCATTGAACATGGTGGGAGTGGCCTCAACCCATTTTGAGACATAATAAAAAGCTAAGAGGATGTGTAGGTATCCCCTAGAGTTTGGTAAGGGTCCCATGAAATCATTTCCCCAACAATAAAATATTTCAATGACTAGAATGGGAGTGAGGGGAATTTGATTCCTTTTAGTAATGTATCTTAATTTCTAACACTAAGGAAAACATTTTCAGAATTTGAAGGAATACTTATTGAGGATAGGCCAGTAAAAACCACATTGGAGGACCTTTTATGTGATTTTATTTGTAGAAAAGTGGCCTCCATGTGCCTCTCCCTGACAAAATTTTAGAATAGACTCTTCTCAGACTCGGGAACACATCTCCTAATGATTTGATTAGGATAGAACATGAAGAGGTAAATATCATCAAGAACATAGTGTTTGACATAAGAAAGGAATTTTATTTTATATTGGGTCCCTAGGAATTTTTGAATGTCACATGTCACCAAATGGTTTTCTATGTCATCATACCATGGGAAATTACTCCCTGAATAGAGGTGTTCATTGGGAAATGATTTAGACACAGAAATGTGATGTGATTTTTCATTGAATTTCATCCTAGAGAGGTGATCAGCTACAAAATTTTCAACACCCTTTTTATCCTTAATGGTTAAATCGAACTATTGAAGAATAAGTACCCACCTAATCAATATAGCCCTGGCATCTTGTTTTTGGAAAAGGTATTTTAGGACTGAATGGTCATTGAAGACAATGATGGGGGATCCTAAGAGATAAGACCTGAATTTATATATGTAAAAGAAAACAGCAATAAACTATTTATATGTAGTGGTGTAGTTTATTTTTTCATCATTTAAATATTTTCTTTCATAACCAATGACACATAGATTTTTCTCACACCATTTTCCTAAGACTGCTCCTACAACGAAGTCACTCACATCACATATGAGATCAAAAAGAAGTTTCCAATTTGAGGATTTAATTACAGGTGGAGAGATAAGAGTTTACTTGAATGTAGTTAATGATTCCTCATAGCTTTCTGTCCATAAAAAATGGAGCATCTTTCACCAATAGAGCAAAAATTAGTCAAGAAGTGGAGTTGAAATTCCAAATGAACATTCTATAGAAACCATCATGTCCTAATAAGGACCTCACCTCCATAACAGTTTTAGGATAGTGAAGGTGAAAAATGATGTTGAAATTATCTTTATCAACTTCAATTCCACTTACAAGATACCAGATGGCCTAGAACAATCCCTTTATTTACGATGAAATGGAATTTTTCCCAATTTAGGATGACATTATTATGAAGCATCTTCGAAAAACCCTTTCAACATTTAGAAGTCATCCACAAAAAGTATCCACAAAGATGGATAAGTCATCCATGAAGACCTCTAAACAGTCCCCCACCATGTCTGAGAAGATTCCCATCATGTACCGCTTGGAGGTACCAAGAGCATTACATAACCCAAAGGGAATGAACAATAAGGAAAAAGTACCGAATGGACATGTGATGGTTTTTTACTTTATGATTCTAGGATACCTCGATTTGATTATACCTTGAGAATCCATCTAGGATGAAATAGAATTGATTACCTGCCACTCGCTTGAGGACTTGATCAATAAAGTGAAAGGGGAAATGGTATTTCTTGGTACAAGAGTTGAGCTTCCTATAGTCAATATAGACTCTCTATCCACTAATAAACATTGTGGGGAGAGGGTCACCATAATCATTGGTGATCACAGTAATTCCAGCTTTCTTTGGTAAAACATGAATTGGGCTTACCCATTCACTCTCAGCTGTGGGGTAGATGATACCCACATTCAATAACATAAGTGGTTCCTTTGTTACCACATCCATAAGATTTGTATTGATTTTCTGTATAGGTTGACAACATGGTTTGGATTCAGATTCAAGAACAATCCTATGATTTCCAATTAGTGTGATAATCCCAGGAATATCAGAAAGGGTCCATCCAATTGATTTCTTATGATTTATTAGGACATTCACAAGAATCAACTCTTGATTGGCTTCAAGAGAGGAAGAAATGACAATAGGAAATGCTCGATTTCCTCCTAATAATTCATACTTGAGTGATAGAGGTCATCCATTAAATTCAATATCAGATTGGTTATCACTTTCCTTGAAAAGATGAGACTTTGTATTGAACACATTTTCTTTGTTCTGATCTGTTGACAGAATTGGTTCCTTGTGAACAAGAATTTCCCACCACTAAATTAGCTAGAGCAGTGTCATGAATGGGTATGTTCTCAATGTTATTGATTTCACCCATGGTATCATTTATTGGTGATTCTAGAAAATTATCAATAGATCTATCTGAAAGAGATTCAATCCCAGAGACAAATTTCCCTCATGTGAACAAAGAAAATCAAACTCTTCTTGACTTAAACATCCTTCAGTAATTCCTTGATGTTCCTCGAGTTCACTATCGACACTACCAATCCAATTAACCTCATGAATCTCTTCATCATCCCCAATTTGAGAGTTTTCATTGTAGATGTTCAAGTAGAGATTCATGTTCCCAAAGGTTATTGTAATGTTCCCATTTCAGACTCAGATGACTGAGTTGATTATTTCTATGAAGGGACAACCAAGGATGGTGGGGGGGTTTCTATATAAGACCTAAGATTTGGTGATTTTCAAGGCCAATGAAATCAGCTGGGTAAATGAAATTTTCAACTTTCAGCAAAACATCCTTTATTATCCCCTTAAGAACTCTAACACTTCAATAAACAAGTTGAAGAGTTACAGATGTAGGATGGAGTTATTTGAGCCCCAAATTAAAATACATGTAATAAGGAATGAGGTTCACACTGGATCCCAGATCACAAAGTGCTTTGAAAACTTTGTTCTATCCTATCTCAATATTGATGTATGGGCATCCTGGATCTTTAATCTTTGGAGGAATGGTCCCTTGAATAGTGGTACTCACATTGGTAGCTAAAAAGACTTGGTTTATATGTGAAAATTTTCTTTTAAAAGTGAAAAATTCCTTAAGGTAGATTGAGTAGGAAGGAATGGTTTGGATTGTATCTTGAAGGGGGATTCAAAACCTAAGATGGGAGAATATTTCCCTTAATATTTCATTTAGTTCTGGTTTAGATTTTCCTCTTATGCATTGAGGGAAGGGAGCAGGTTGTTTGATTGTTTGGTGTGGTTGTAGTTCCTTCACATTGGAATTGGGGTTTTCAGAATCTATGGATTGTTATTCATCATTTTCATGCGTTTTTTGAAGCTTTTAATGGTTCTGTAATGGCTTATTAAGGTTTATCAATGGATATCCCACTTCTTAAAACAGTCACTGCTTTGATTTTTTTATGAGTGGTCTGTGTGTAATTGGATTCTCCCCTTAATTTTGAGGATGGTACTACCTGAGTGGGCATGGGTGCCTTCCCAGTTTTATTGGTTTTTAGTTCATCTTTAAGGTATGAGACTTAAGGTTCATTTTCTCCATTTGTTTACACAACTACTCATGGATTGGAAGAGGGACATATTGAGTAGGGGTTTGTGCTAGTAGGTTTATCGCAAGAGGATACATTGGTTGTCGGATTTGTTGTTGCATGGGTTGTTGGTATTGCATAAGAGGATGTTGGTATTGGGATGGTTGTGGTTGGAATTGGTTGTGTTTTTGGAAATTTTGAAAAGGGTAGGGGTTTTGTCCTTGTTGTTGGATAGGTTTTTGGTTAACTTTCCAATGGAATCTTCGGTGGTCCTCATACACTGGGTTGAATATATTTTGGTATTGGGGATTTTGGATGTCTAGGGAATTGACTTCAGTAGGTGGTCCTCCTAGAAGAATATCTTTAATTGATATAATGGTTGGTCAGATGCCTATTTTGTGGTAATATTTGTCACAAATTGTGAAAAGAGGGTCTAAAGTTTGGATTTCAAGGACTTTCCTAAGGTCTATCTCTTGAACCTTCATAGTGAGTGCTGTGAGTTTAGAAATACATCATTTATCTTAAATTATTGTATACATTCCAGTAGTTCTTTGTGACTTTTTCAGAATAAGGTGATGTTCCCCATGTTTGGTTTTTTTAGTAAGTATTTCTAGATACTCGTAAGCATTATTTGGGGCTTTGGTTTTAAAGGTCCGATTACAGGTCATGTCAATGGATTGTTTGTTCCCCGGGACCAACCCTACATTGAAAATTCTCACTTATTCAGGAATAGAAAAACCATGGTGTGGAACCATGTTTAGAGTGTCTTGGAACCTCTCCCATTTTTTTTATAATGACTCTCCCTCCTTTTCAAAAATATTTTGGGTGCTCATTTTAAGTGAAATTGTTTTGTTGTGGGGAAAGTATATTTTGTAGAAATATATTTTTAATTAATCCCAGGAGTTGTTGGATGATGGTCTCAAATTTTTTATCCAATATATAGCTATATCCTTTAAATAAAAAGTAAATATCCTCATCTCAGTTGATTCCAGTTGATGTGGGGGACACATGGTTTCTACAATGTCGTTGAACTCTTTGACATGAAGGTATGAAATTTAAGACTCCATCCCATAGAAGGATGGAAGGTGGTTTATGAAATGAGGTTTAAAAACATAGTGTGATTCTCTTAGGGAATCATGCCAAATTCAAGAGGGTGAATTGGTCCAGGAATGTTTGAGGTATTCATTCATGGTTTGATCGACTGCATTCCCCTAGTTTGGGTCTACCTCATTTTGATTTCCATTTTGGTTCCCACTCAGGTTTATGAGTTTGTTTCTATGAAGACCTTCAATTTTAAATGGGATCATTTTTTTTACTCTAGAGTATTTGGAAGATTAGGATCTAATGGAAAGATTTAACTTGGTGTACTTGACTCCCCAACCCCAAGACAATCCACCCTAACTAGATGGTTTTATTGGTCACAGGTGTACTGGTGTAGGTAGACATGTTCCAAAAGAATAAAATGAGAAAGGGGAAAGATATGAGAATTTTGGTGAGAATAGAATAAATGGGGGAGAATAGAATGGGTGTTGTGATGACATACATGGGTCCCCACTAACAAAGCCAAAATTTGGTCTCGCCCAAATTTACCCATGTTTTTAGGGTTAAGCGGTCAAAAGTAGACTAGCTTGGGTTGTCGATTCCTCAACGACCTAAGAAGAAACCTATAGACATGAACATTCTATGGACAAGTTTTGGCTATTAAGTGGCCAACTTTGGGTTGATTTTAGGTAGGTTTAAGCTAACAATACATGAATTAAGTGAAATGAAATTACGAGAAGGGTTGATTCTAGGTTATTACAAGGTGTGGATTGGGTGAAATTCTTTTTTAATGATTTCAATTTCTTATATTCGATATGGTTTTATTCAAGAATATCAAACAACTTCACAACTTACTAGTATTAGGACAAAAATAATAATAATAATCACCCATACAATTGGAGGATCAAATTTATGTACACTCTACAGTAAAGTTTCATATTAGCATTTGAAGTATGTGGCCTTAAAATTGAACAAGGATGAATAAGTTTTAAAATCATCAAATAAAACTCTCAATTAAAAGAAGTGATTATACATTAATGAGGAAATAAATAACATCCAATCCCACCCCTTTATACTCCCTTAGATCAACCCTTAAGTGGGTTATCCCTCCATTGATTCTATGGTTTCAATGGACGCAGGAAGTAGACTCATGAGGGAGGAATTAAAGAAGTAAAAAAAAACAATGAAAAGAAAAAAATCACTCCACTATTGTGTGAATAATTTCACAAGGTTTGGTATGAATAAATTCAAACCATAAAGTAATGATATCAGTGTGAAAATAAGAAGAACAAAATTAAATAAGATGAAGAATTTTTATTCAAAACTAAGGTGATTCGATCAATATTCAAATGAAGAATTACATTACAAAGGAAAAGTGGTATCATAACACTAAAATGAAAGAAAGCACAAAATATGATGAAATACTCTAACACCACTACCTTAAATAGGAATTTTTTAGTGCCTTGGGTTGAACATCCAATAGTTAAAGTCTACACACTTGAGTATGGTAGGATTAGGGTTCTGGAAATCTTGTGGAACATAGACTTTTCCACTCTTGACCTGAAGTTGAAGCCAACTTGCATACACCAAATAGACACCTCACAATTACCTTTTAGATGAACTAATTATAGTGGGACATCGCAGTAAAAAATTGAGATCTAGATGTCGCCTAACCGCCTGTAAAATTTCAACCCAAATGTAATTTTGGTTTGCGAGATATTATCAAAATAGTAGGCTAATTTTTGGGCCGTAGAATCTGGCTTAGAATTTCATTGTCCACTTGGGCTGCCTAGAACCCCATTAAAACATCCAAATTATGTCTTGTAACTTTTTTATGAAATGTTCCTCTTGATATCCTATATATTTAGATTACTTTTGAGAATAATTGGGCTTTAATCTTGGCCTCTTCAACCTCTTTATTGGGATGAATTCCAGTTTACTTTTCCCAAAATGTGTTGGCGTGAAAACCCATTTTGGTGGTCTTTCAATATGAATATTCATGTGCTCCAAAAACATTAATTGTTCCTTATAGAATTGGATACCTGAAAATAAAATATGAAAATAAAATCAAGAACATTTTTTATTTTTGGAGGTGTTCAAAATTGTACCAAGTTATAGTGCATTTTAAGAGGGAATTACAATCATAATGTGAATTAATGTTCAAAGTGTAAAATGCACTAAAATTGTGTATATGAATAATAAAGAAAATTAATATTATATATATTAGAAATGAATATTATAGTTATTCTATGGATAATTAGTTCTCACTACCAAGGTGAAAAAGATATCCATTTTAAAACCCTATGTACCTTACCAATTCTCTCATCATTTCAGTTATATTCAAAGGGTCTCCCCTATCCCTACAGTTAGTTTTTGAGGGGAGTGACATCTTGGAGTTATTTTCCAGTTTTGAAAGATCATAGAATGTGAAGAAACTAAGGTTAAGGTCATTCATCCTCCTACATATACTTCTGTATCCCTTTCCTTAGATTATGCCCAATATTAGATACCAGCTTACCTAAACGATGTGCTAAAGCAGTTTGTTCATAATGTTGAAAGACCCTTTGTCTCCCTAACACCATTCATGGAGGCGATGATGGAGATAATCGAATATCTATGAAAGTCTTCAAGTAAAATACCACATTTGAGTGATGAGTCCTTTGATTTAGAAATAGATATTATTTAGGAGATTAATCCTCTATCACATGATATAAAAGACACACTTGTTGAGAGAAGGTCTTATTGGTCTTCTTCTTCTATCTTTTCACTGGTTCAATTAGATAGTTATCCTCCTATCTCACATACTCCATCAATCGTAGAGGATCATAAATGAAGTAGGATGATATAGAAACAGATTCATTCATTGATCACTAAGACTCCATTTGAAGTACTTCAAGGACAAGGGTAAGGCCATCACCAATTATTTCAAGACTTGGGTGCAGATGGTTTTGATCGACATCCTTTGTATAAAGTCATGATGAAAATTGTTTAGACCTAGTAGGGTCTAGCCAAGATTGAGAGATATTTTCTAGATCTAGTAGATTATTCTCCCCTTTTTCTACAAGTGAGGGATATATTAGTGGCATTGGAGTTGGGTCTCCATCTGATATCCAAATTGCAAGCTCAGATGGATTCCTGAACAGCACAAATATGGATATTTAAGGAGATCATTGCCCACCTAAATTATGATATTCCAAAATCATCATCATAATTGGATACCTATCAGAATAGGGTTGAAGATTTGATTACATTGATTAAAAATATCCATCTTGGGGTGGATGTAGATTAAGCCGGATGAGTGGAGCTTTAGTGTTCCATTGGTGCTTCTCGATAGATTTTAGCAAACCTTGCTAGTGCAGCTGATCAAATTTTATCTTAGTTTGACCTTTATAATGCATCCCGTTTACCTTTTTTACATTTCAAATGTAATATGAAATGTTTAGGTTCCTCCCTACTTTATTCACACTATGAATAGATAAATTTTCTAAACATTATACATCACTATATAGTTTTCTTTATTTACTAATGTGCACACATTATATTTTGTTGCACTGATTTTGTGAAAATCATCAACACTTCTAATAATTTTCATATCATCAATTAGAAATGAATATATGAACCTGGAAAAATAATTAATATAAATATTCTCTTTGATAATTACTCCGGAATTCCCATAAATAAGAGACTCCTTACTGATGATCTATTACATTTATCTTGAGATCACATGATTTGCAAAAGATTTACTTGGGTAGAATCTACATACCATGGGGAGATTCCTCTATCTTCTTAAAAATATGATTGGATTGGATAGATCATCTTGATTGTGTTAAGGCAATGTAATGGGCCTTAGAAGATTTTGTAGAATAAATATCTATTATATTGTAGTTTATGGTCTTTTAGCTTTGTCCGGATATTTCTTCAGTTTATGGTATTTTATCTCAAACCTAATATTTCTTTAGTTTAAGGTATTTTAGATCAGATTTAATATTGATTTAATTTATGGTCTCTTAGACTGAACCTTATATTTCTTTAGATTAAGTTATTTTAGATTAGAGCTGATATTGCATCAGTTTAATATATTTTAGCTCAGACCTAATATTACATTAGAATAAGGTATTTTTGCTCAGACATGATATTTCATTAGTTTAAGGTATATTAGATCAAATATGATATTTCTATAGTTTTAGAAATTTTAACTCGCACCTAACATATGATCATGGTAAATGATAAAGTAATTCCAAGAAGAACCTAAAACACATTGAGAATCATGGTCATGCTATAGTTTTGTTGATTCTAACAAGGATTATAAAACCCTTTTTTCATTGTGATGAATTTGGCTGATGACCATATCCACATATGTAGGTGCAATAGAAATATATGCATACTAATTAAAATGGTCCTTGAAGATGGGTATGATTTCTAGTGTCTATGGAAGATATATGGATATAATATCACTTGCGAGAGAAATACTAGGGATACTATGTACACTAGGATAGTTTGATCATGGATGATGTCAGTAATAACCAAAATGTTTGAGTATGGGAATATTAGATGGGGCATACATGCCCAGTGTGTATCATGATTCTTTGAGATGCTGGGTTTCGACGCGGTGTTTCCAGGTCTCACAAGGATTAAATATAATTTCTAAAAAGGAGGGGATTCCATTAGTTGGTGGGTTAGGGGCCTTATACGTTAGTAGAATAGACAAAAAAAAGAATATCTCTACTTGTTTCTAAAGGATATGAATGATTTATGAAGACTCAAACATCCAAATTATGGGGTTGGGTATGGAAAAAAAGCTATCCATGCATGGTTCTAGAACCCTAGGGATGTTTATCTGAAAATGTGAAGCTCGATCTCTACACCCTGTGGTTTCGAATCACACTGTGTGGGCTGCCAATGTTTCGAAAATGGAGTGTTGCATTACTAATTTGATAAAGGGTACCACACACGGTGACTTACCAAAGAGAATGTTGAATATGATCAGATAGTTTGACATGGAGACTGTAAGTCATGGTTCAAAGTATTCAGATCAGGAGGGTGATATTGGATTTTCATATCATGAGTAGTTTAGAAACATTAATGTGTTAAGGTATATTGTAGTGATGTCAGGGATCACAAGGATCATAAGGTCCTTTTTCAAAGTGATGCATTTAATTGAAAACCATAGGTTCATATGCAAGATCCATATTCATACAGAAATAGTCAAGAAAAGGGTCCTTGTAGCTAGGTATCTTCTCTGAGGTCCATGTAAGGTTGTGGTGATCAGAGGTTCCCAAATCATGAAGTGTGATTTTTTGAATGTGTAATATATGATATGGGTTTAATCACCCTTATTGTTGTGTGACCACCTAGTGAACATAATCTCATGGATAACAGATGCGAAAAATCATTGTTATAACTTTCTTTTCAGACCAAGGGGTCTAATGAAAATATCTAGGATTTTTTGGGATACGGAGTAGACCCTAAGTGAATTTTTCTTTTCATTTGAACCATAATTATTTCCTAAACTCCAGAGATAAATAATTTTTAGAGATTTAAGAATTTACTTTTTTTTTCAGAATTCACTTTACTAGTTTTTAAATTGAAAAGTTTTGCATCTCTTTCACTAGCAGTTCATGGCCTGGGGATTTAGACCATTGTAGGATGGATTTTAAGGTCTTACATCTTTTACCAAAGTATATAAAATTTATGGTAATGAACCATGTTGACATAATACGATAGATGTTATATAAGATCCTAATTATGATACCTAGGGTAAAGATCACTCCAACATCATTTCATGTGGGAGATGGAAATTATTTAAATCATTGTTCAACGTTGTTGGGTCATGATTAATGATATTAAAAATTCATAGAAATAGTAATTTAGACACACTAAGGTGTTGAGATTGTCTGTATCGATGTTAAGTCTCACAAGGATCGGAAGGTTATTTTTCAGAATGGTACATTTGGTTAAAAATTATAGGTGAACATGTAGAATCCATCAAAATATATTCATAGTCAAGAAAAGGTTCGTTGAAGATAGATATCATTTCCAGGGGATATAGAAGATTGTGGAGATCTAATACACCCAAGGCATGAAGTTTGTCTTATGGATTGAGGTGCTTTAAAATACAGTGGAATCACCCCATACTCTAGTTTCCTGGGGTAAGGACCATGTGGTCCTTTGATAATGGATGATGATGGGTGACTGACTGCATAGTTTATTGTCATGCAGTAGGTATGCTTGCCATGCAGTTTTAATGTCATGTGACCAAGATGCTTACCTTGTTGTTTAATGTCATGTGGAAAGGATTTATTCTTGTGCAATTTATCACCTTGCGGTAAGGAAATATTCCCATGTAGATTATCATCATGTGCTAAGGATAACTTCCCATGTAGTTTATCATAATTGGGTATGTTTGTGGGAATCAATGTGAATGGATGGATGTTGGGTAGTCAGGACCAAGGATTAATGTCTAGTAATCACTAATTATCTCATGAAAATGATAATCAAACCACACATAGTTATGAAGATCCGTACAGTCTAGCATCAAGGGGTGAGGATGTTGATCCTCCGACATGAAACTTTGATATTGTAGCTAGGCCCATGAATGTAATTCTGGGTGTCACTATGTATCCCATAGTGATGGGAATCAATCTATACATGGTTCCAAAATGGGAAATACTCTACATAGTTATGACTCATTTGTAGTAGTGGGCATTATTTTCATTGGTTACTGTAGCATGACCCCTGATTAGATATCCAGGTATCATTATGTATCCTGTGATGATAAGATTCAATACACACATAGTTCTTGATGAACCATGTAGTTTTAACATCATACAGTAAGGACAAATATGGACCAATGAGAAAAGTTGGGGACATTGTGGTTGATCCTAAGGATGGAATCATGGATGTTGCTACATATCTCATGAAATTGAGAATAAAGACAAACATAATTATTAAAGAAGAGTGTAGCTTAATTTAATGTGGAAAATACTAATGGTATTCCTTTTATGGTCTTGAATTCAGGACCAAGATGATAATGTCAAAAGCTGTTATTCCTTATTCATGTAGGGAAACCTTTACTGAGATTCCTTATCCCATATGAGCTATGATCAGTGTGAGAAACAAGGAAAGATATGGGTAACTTTTCACCATGCATTGGAATTTAGGAATTGGACATGGGTATTTTGTATCATGTTGTGGAAGGACCAATATATATGATCAAGGCATCCTAACACATCTCATTGAAAATGAGAATCAAGATATAAGTTATTCCAGATGATCCATGAATTTTAACATCCTGTGGTAAGGAAATGGGTAAATCAACTTGAATGTAGATGGATTTCATGAATTCATGTAGTTTACATCATAATATAAGGACATTGGTCATGTATTTTATCATCTTTAGTTAAGGATGATGGATTACCTGATGTGATGGTGGAGGGAAGTTTTGGGTCTGTGTAGTTTTACATCATGCTATAAGGAAATTTTCCTTGAAGTTTAATTCCATACGGTATGTAATTTTAATCACCCATAATTAAAGGAAAGTAATCCTATGGTTGAGCCAAAGGATAGAGTTTTGGGTGTCACTATATATCCTACGATAGCAGGAATCCGGCTATATATAGTACTTAGGGAACTATTCAGTTTAACATCATACATCTAGGATAGGTTTCATACAGTTTAACATCATACGGTCAAGAAAAATCTATATTTTTTCATGTCATGTACTTAGGAAGAATGAAGATGATTACTTTGATATGGATATATATGTGATGACAGTTATTTAAATAACTTATTGATAAAACTCACATTTTTTGGTGGTGTGACATGCTCCCCATCCATGAAATCCATTCAATATGATTTATTATGGTAAACCTTATGCATGACATAAGTCCCTTCCCACTTGGGTTATAGTTTTAGTGTCTTCTCCCCTGGTATGATTAGGGTTTTGAGATCTATTACTAGTTCTCCTTTAAGTAATGAATGAAGGTGGGCCTTTTATTAATGATCCATGTGATCTGATTCCGATGGATCTCCAGGTTGTGTAGTGTGTGCAATCTTTTCTCATCTAGCCCTTCCAATTCATCTAGCTTCTTTTTCGATTGTTCATAATATGATAGATGTCCATATATGGATATTCTGATTGAAGGAATATGGTTCTCTATGTGTAAAACTTATTTTGTCCTATACACCAATGAATATGGTATTTTCTATGTTGTAGTACATGTGGTGGTACAGTATGCCCATAAATAATAGTGGAGTTTTATATAAAATAATTCTTATAATTATTGACCATATATTGTATTATAGTTGATAGAGTCTAGTTAAAGGAATCTATTATGCCATTTGTCACTATTTAGTAGTGATGTGAATGATTGGACTCAATATTTTATGTTGGGTACAAATTCTTCAACTAGGTGGAAAAATAATTTATGTTGTTTCCCATCAATATTGTGTGTGTGGGGGGGGGGGGTGTTGGAGGCTACTAACCTAGTGATGATATGGGACTTTATGAAGTTGATGATATTTTTTATCTTGGCCTCCTTGAGGGGTATATCATCATCCCATTTGGAAAAGTTGTTAGTAACAGTAAGGATGTACTTGAACTGCTTTGCGATGGTTGGGGGATAGATCCCCTCAACATCTATTTCCCAAAAAGAATATATCCAGGAATATAAAGTTGTATGTATCATTTTTGAGGAATGTTGGATGATGTTTGCATGTATCTAGCATGAATGGCATTTCATGATGAATTCCACGTATTCCTACATCATGGGTTTCTAGTAATATCCTAACATCATGATTTAGTGAGAGAGCCAACTCCTAGATTGGTGGGAACCATGATAGCCAGAAAGGAATTATTCCATGATGAAGAGAACCTATCATTCTGTTATGAATTTGAGGAGGATTCCATCAAACCCTCATTTGTAGATCAATTTCTTCTCATTTGGACAATCTCATAGAGTGAAATTTAATAAAAAACAACAAATATATTCTCTTTTGGCACAATCTATTTAGAGAATCCCATTTTACATATAACCTATCTTGGGATCCATCGATCTTGTGATGTTCATTAGAATATTGTTCTATGGGGTGGTGCTGACCTGATTTATTTCTTCTACATCACATACAATGATGAAAGAAACCATTCTAAGATTTGTGGTACCAAAGATCGGTTCCTCCTGATCAGGTTTGTCCAGGATGATGGTTGTGTTAACTAGTGCATCAACATGACCATTTTTGTGATCTGGGGGCATGATTTCATGTGGGATTAAAGGGTATCTCTGCCATCATTCCCCTGACATAGTCGGTAAGAGGATCCAATTCTTCTTTTTTAACAGCATATTCACCACTGATCTTATTTTTCAATAACTCTGAGACCCCTTTGATATTTAGGTAGGATATGTGTATCTATAGGTATAATTCTAATCTAGCGATTAGGGCTTGGTATTTGGCCTCATTATTTTTGCATCCTTTGGATAGTGGAGAGGAGTACAGTACGATTGGTTTGTCTCGAGGGAAAAATACAATCCCTAAACCAACCACATTGAGATTTTAATTTACCATTATTATACTGATATTACTCTAAGAGGAACCAAAAAATTTAATCTCACATGTTCAGGGACTTTCATGGGAATAGAATACCTCCTCATATGGGAGCTCGGTGTCTTTCTGTTTAATTTCTAGGGTCGGATGTGCTGCGAGGAAATCATCCAGGGTTTTTCCTTCTACTAACTTCTGTGATTTAAACTCGATGTCATATTATTGAAGAGTGAATTCAAATTGGGCCAAGAACCAAGTCAATATTGGGAGGCCAAGGATGTACTTGAGAAGATCAACAAGAGCGACCAGGTAGACATCATGGTGATAAAAGTAATGCCTCATCTTTTTCACTACGATGATAAGTGCAAGTAAGATTATCTTGATATCATAATATCTAGTCCCGATTCCTATCATCATCCAACAAGGTAGTATAGTGTATTCTCACCTACTCCATCATTTTTCTCTACAAGGATTCCTCCTAGTGATCAGTCCATTACCACCACATATATGATGAGTTGTCTCCCTTCAACCATAGGCAAAAAAATGGTGGGTGCTGCAGGTACTGCTTGAGACATTCAAAGGATTTTTGGTTGTCATCATCCAATTGATATGAGATTACTTTATTCACTAGCTAAGTGAAGGGTAGATCTTTTTTGGATATGTTGGATATGAATCATCGAATGTAGTAGGGTTCCCCTTATAATACACTTAGTTATTTGAGATTTATGGGGAGATACATTGCTAAAATATCACTAGTCCATTTTAGTTCAACCCCAATGTCACTGTGGCATACCATGAAGCTATGAAACATCCCTAATGTTACCTTGATTGTGAACTTGAATGGATTCATATCTATACTATTTGTCACAATGTATCGAATATTGTTCGAAGGTCTATGAAGTGATGACATCATTTTCTGGATTTGAGAACCAAGTCATCGACACAACACTCGAAAATACTTCCCAAAAATTCCTTAAAGATGTGATGCATGGTGTGTTGATATGTATTGTCAAAATTGATTAATCCAAAGGGGATGAATTGATATTATAATATCACCTTAGGTGATATGAAGGTAGTGTATTCTCCATATTTGGAGGTTATCTAGATTTGATTGTACCCTGAGTACACGTCCATAAAAGAAAGGGCTTCTAATATAGCAGTTTCATTGATCAAGATATATGTTATCAAAAATGAGAATTTATCATTTGGGAAATGATGATTGAGGTCTCTTAAGTCAATAAAAACCCTAATATTCATGTTCTTTGTATTGACAGGGATGATTTTTGCAGGCCATCTTGGGTATTTAACTTCTAGGAAGAAGTAAGATTTGATCAAATTGATAACTTCTGCATCTACATTGGTTTCATGAGAGGGTTTAATCCTCCTGGTGAAACATTTGAAGCCTCTACGCTCATTTGGTAGTCCAATATGGGGCATATCCACATCTGAAATCAATATGGGAATTTCTATATAGTTCCAAGGGAATACATATCATTACTTCCTTAAAAATGAAATGTTCATCTGTTTCTCTTTGGGGGGGCATGGAGACCAAAATCAAAGTAGGTCGTAGATATTATTCTTTTCCCAGATTTATCATCATGAGCTCATCTATGTTGGTGGAGATGCCTCCATCGAATGATGGAGGGAGTTCTTGAGGTCAACCTTATATTCTTCCATCCCTAAGACTATAGAGAAACTTTCATGGGGAGACAAACATATATACTCTTATCTGTCACTTTCAGGGTGAGGGAATCCATGAGAGGAGTTATTATTATCCCTTTCTATTTAAGTCATTGTATAGAGGTGAAGTGTCTTATTTCTTTCTTCACTATCACTAAGTATAAGAGGGTCTTGGACCTCTGGGACAAGATCTTCTAACTCGACCCGATTTATGAGGAGAACATTTTTGTTTTGGAGAATACACCATGGATTCATGGGGGTATTACCCAATCTATTAAGAGATACAACATTTATATCTTCATGCACCATTGGTTTCTTTAATACATTTTTATATAATTCTATTTCAGTGTATGTGGCCTCTCAAGTCTCAAAGGGGGCGTTGTAACCATTTATTACACTGAATTTGGTATTGATGGGATACTTCAAAAATAGATATAATTCTGAAGGGACTTCCAATTTCTTGTATAGATGAGGCCTTCTATGTAGGAAATTATATGAAGTTCCTTTCTAGATAACCATGAACTATGTCTCACATATTAGTTCCCCAAATTTGGCCTTGAGATTGATCTTCCCAAGAGGTCTTTTATCACACTTATCATACCCTTGAATGGTTAGCCTTGTGGGAGATAAGTCTCCCTCAATGTATCCTAAACCTCATAGGATTCAAACTGGGATGAGATTGATCCTAGAACCATTATCAATCTAAACCATTTAGGCATTATCATTATTTATTCTTCCCAAAACTTATATAGGTTTGACGTGCCCTTGGATGGATTCTTCCTGATTTTGACCATTGAATGAGACGGTGACATGAAATTCTAAAGAAATAGTCTCCACTCGATAGAACTCTTCAATAAAGGCTTCTATGTCAAACTCCTTTGGGATCCATCAGGATTAAAAAACTACCTCCCTGATATCTTTGTAAAGATAGAGTGCATCGAGGATTTAGAGCCTGGCTAGAGCAATGGACAACTATTTCAGGACATCATACTTTCCAAAGGATGTTGCTTCCCAATATAGAGTTGCTCTTAGGAATGTGGTTTAAGAGATAAATAGTGTGAGGTAGATGGATATAGTCCTTGTGAAAAAGTTGAGGGAATATCTTGTTCCAGTGGTGAATTCCCTATTGGCCTTCCATGTTTCCTTGGCTGATTGGATAATTGATCCCCTACCACCTATTCATCCAAGACAATTGGGTGTGGAAGACTGAGAGAGGGATCCAAGGCACCTCCTTTCCCCTTTTTCTCATACTGGAGTGCATTCCCATGTGTCTCAGCTATATATATTTTCTTTATAAAGACATGAATAGAATATTGGGTTCGTCTAGGCCAACACTAACCCCTGTATCCTTGCCTTTGGCGCATGCGGCCCCCCGTTCCTTAGTTATATGTGGGAAAATAATATTCAGGGGAAAATTCATTATTAGAGAAGGGGTATGATAACTGTATCACATTGATGGAACCAAATATTTACTCTTCATTTGATGAGGTTTCCATTTCATGGGGCAGTTTTCATGTTGTGGATGTAATAATGATGAAATTTGAAAGGGTGTTAGTTTTCATTGGGGGAGAATATGAATCTTCCTATTCTATCTCATCCAACTTTTGGTTTTCTTTCCTACCTTTTGGAGGTATATCTGATTCCTCATTCTTAGGTGGTGGATCTATTATGGGTCTGTGTAGTTGTTCTCTCAAGGTGGAATGAGATCAATCAACTATTTTTCGAGTCATCCAATTGAAAACTTCTGTGAACACCTAGAAGAGACTTTTTTCCATCCATGCTCTTCTACTATTTGGAAAATGGTTATGCACCCCACATGTTCCAAATAGTTTTCCAACATTACCTATCCAAAATAAACCATCCCTTAAAGAAAATATTTTAATGTGAAGCAATTTTAGATATTATGACTGATCATTCAAAAAAAGGTATGTAGTCAAGATGGTTGGTGAGGTAGACCTCATCGGACCTCCTAAGATGTAGAAATGTGAGAAGTTTATTATCCATAGAGGATAATAAATTAGTAGATACATTTTCATTCTGAAAATAGTATACTTTTTTCACATCTTCCTCAAATCCAAGGATACCTCGATTTCTCTATGCATATGGTCAAGGGTGATTCTATGATTTTCGTCACTCCTGAGGAGGATTTGGGAAATTTTGTGCTTGACTAGGTGATTTTATGGAAACTTATGCATACATGAGAGTTGTAGATATTTATTTTTCCTTACTTGGCCTTTTCCCATGTGTTGTGGCCATGAGTCCATTTTTGGACCTAGTTTTCTAAATAGCCTCTTCAAGACATTGTGCCTTTTCATTGAACTCAAGAATATCACTTGGATATTTAATGGGGATTAGAGGTGTCTATTACTCATCCTGAATAGTTTCAACAAATATTTCAAGAGGTTTCTCTTGGGAGAGAGAGAGAGATTCTTAGAAAACTAGTTAGAACTTTCCACCTTTCTCTGAAATCAGAAACCCTCTCATTCATTCATTTCAAACAGTTCATCAGGTTGAAGATCATCATTTTCCTCAATGTTGATATTAACATATAAAGGAACTAATGATGAAGGTATTACCATCCTATAAAGGATCCTGCTGGAGGACTGCTATACCAAATAAAGGCTAGCCCTATCAGAGTCTATATGAATCACCTTATATTTTTTTACCTCCTGTTGATCTTGGGGATCATCATCAGCCCACATCGAGAAACAAAGTGTGTGAGATGTTTTTCAGGGACACCTATACCATCAAAGGTAGAGAATGTATGATTTATGAATTTGGTTTGAAGAAAAGTGTCATCCAACAAATAAAGATAAAGATTTATCTCAGTCTGTATTGGTGTGTGTCACTCTTCCATAGCTTCCATTTGAGTATCTAGGTACTCAATGACATTAAGAAACTCCAAGGGAACTTCAGTTTGAGATGCCTTTAATCCATAGGGAGAAGATGGGGATCTATGAGGTGGACTCACTTTTATCACCCTTTTATTCTCATTTTCTCCTATGATTGAATGATTTCCATAGTGAGGGAGAGGATGTTACCAAAATGGAGAGAAGTCACAATTATATATGACTTCCTCTTTTATATATATCAGTAGTTTTGATCTGGAGCTAATATAATACTAACATGTCACTCTTTTTGTTGGATTAGCCAAAGGAGGTAGAGAATTAATCTCTTCCTGAAGATGATACCCAACTCGAATATTTTCTCAGAGTAGCTCCTTGTTGGGTGTTCATAGATCTTGTATCTCACTCTCATATTGTGAAATCTATTCATTTGGGGAAGGAACCATAGTTATTCTAGTTGGTTATTGAGATGTTTCCATAGCTTTCCCATTAGAAATTATTTGTCATGGAGGTGACAACTCGATATTCAGAGGTGCCATATATTGGGACTTGTTTGGTTTTGGGCATGTACAACACTATTTGGCGCATCTAACTCACCCTCCTCTTAGAGTACATTTTCTATGTTACGAACCTCTTCATCTGGGCATTAATAAATATCTTCTATGTTGACAGTGATGAAATTCACATAGGTATATTGAGTAATAGTGGTTGTCCCATTACTTTGAAAGCAATAGGATGATTCTGAACTGCTCTCATTAGGGTTCTTATTATAACCCTTGATCATTTTGGTTTGTTTTGGATTATGACCCAAGTAGGGTCTGATCGCATGTGTTGTATGTTCCTCTAGTCATGGCCTATGAGTAATGTCCTTGAGGGAGTTTCCCATTATGAGTGTTGAATGGGACCTGACCAATAGAGGCCTGTCTCATTGATGGAGGGATAGGTGAGACACCAAACATTTTCCTCCCAAAGTAGAGATGAAAGATTTTATCGGAGGATATGATGATGATGAAAGTTCCCCCAACCCTATGTTCTAGGGGTCATTTAGGTATAATATTGGAACATATAGGTCCTTTTGTTGAGGTTCCAATGACTCTAGTTAGTGATTTGATGGTTCTTGAGATGTAGATGATGATATAAATTCCCCCATACCAATGGGGAGGGGTGATTTGGAATCACCATTAATTGTTTTAGGTCCCACTCAGGGGATGATAAACTTATATACAATGATTTAGATATAAATTTCCCCACCCCATTAGGCTGGTTTTTACTTTCATCTACTAAGGATATGTCCTGAATAATCTTTGGAACTGATGATCCAAGTGTGGAGGTAGTGGTAGACATTATGATGCCTGAGAGGAATAGGTATACTCCTAGACAGCTATTATCATAGCTATTACTATCACATGTTTTATGTAGCAAAACTGTACTCACACGGGGGATGGGTGTGATAGAATCCCATGATAACAACCAGTACTTTTGGATGTTGTCTGGATGATCACAATATTTTTCTCCATGTCCAAAATTAATTCTTATTTATTTGAGGGGGACAATTAGATGTCATTTTGGCCTTCCTTTCCCTCTGTTCATTATGTATGGGCACTATTGAAGCGAGGGAAATATGTTTTAGTGACCAACGGGAATAAGTGTTACCTAGTCCCAAAATCACACTAGAGGATATAACATTACATGATTATAAACATAAGGGGTTTTGTTGTTATAGGGGTGTGACAATGTTTAACACTTCATACTATCCCCATACTCAAAAATAGATGCATGATGTGTCTTTAGAGATCATCTTCCAAAGTGTCATGTTGTAATGTGGTAATCATGTTGTGGATTTCCATTGTGCTTATCCAGTTTTAGATCCCGATCCATGGAGATAGAAGCAAGGTCTAACTGAAAAAAGAGTATATTTATTTTTAAAGGTGACACTAATATCCTAGATAAGGGAGATTTTGTGCCTTCAGTTGCTGATGAGTGGCCCACATATTTCAACACAGATAAGGAATGAACTCCGTTTCTAGATGATTTGGGATTTCATAGTCAGCAGTAGAGAGGGTCCAGAACATGATGGGGATGTTTTTTCTGAATTACTCTCTCCATATGTCAAAGGCTGCCTACCCCTCATTATACACACCTTCCTCTATCTAGTTAGACCACAAAATATGTCTCTTATGGTCTCCTAATGATGGGAGTGGGGTTCTACAGGAAGTTGATAGGTAACCATATATAATTGAACCTGATGTTTCAAGAACCTCTCTATATGAAGATGTTGTAGTTTTTAAAACTTCTCTATATGGAGGTGTCTATGAAAGGGAAGGATTTCTTTGTCCATGGAATATATCATTGTGGGGAGGTTAAACATGGTGGATGTTAAGAGTAGAGTCCTTAAGATTCATCCCCACACTACCACAATGTGAATAATCATGGTAACAAATGTCTTTGGATTCTTCTTCAATTTAAGAGTCAATATACCCTTGTGGTGTTGATAATATGTCTCGAACAATGTCAAGGAAACTTGAATTGAGATGATTAGGAATATGGCCCATGTTCTACATCATGGTTGGATTATGCTGACCTACTTTTTGAAATTATATAGGGATATGTGCCTACTATAAAATTGTTTCTAGAATTTATATATAATTTTCTGGTGTTGCGAGAGTGTGATACGACTCCTGAGAAGTTTCTAGAATATTCCAATGAGTTGTCCCATTATTGACAAGAATATGAAACTATATTGAGGCATGTGCAATTATCACTTGCTGAGATTTAGACAAGATGATAATATGATCCCACTATTGAGCCTTTGGTGTATGCTACTGATATTTCTTGGCATGAGTATGATCCTTTCCCAAGGTATGTGACACTCTCACTTTGTGAGCCATGATTGGAATATGTATATAATCCTGCTCTGAATATGCTTTCCCCATCAGAATATGCCAATTGACTTTCAGAATGGGAGAATGGATATGAGCCTCCTCCAATATTTCATTGAAATGATGCTGAAACAATCGTTCATTGGTGGATGTAGGAATATGGGGCCAGTTTCCATGATCAGTTGGAACATGTGTGGGTGTTAGGTCTAATGCCTCATCCTTTATCAGATTATATAGATAATACTCCTAGAAGGGAGAAATATTGTGTGATTTCTCCTATACATCAAATTTTTCATGATGATTAGAGTTTTGAGCCTCCTTGGATATAGGTATAGGAGTACGCACTCGTCCCATTTTCTAAAATAATATCATAATATACCAGTAGATTTCTTCAGCTATTGCTAAATTATATTGGTATTTTAGAAATGTGTGTAAATGGATATAAGACTACATATTATCTGTCTCCATTATAAACTGGCATATGTCTTTAATGGAAGTGGGGATATGCGCCCACTTCTGTCCTCCTTATTCCATCAGAATATGGCAATGGGATTCATGGATAGGGGTTGGAATATGCGCCTCCTCTGTGCTTGTTTTTGGGATATTCCCATAGACATGGATAGAATAGGTGGGGATATGATCCTCCTTGTTGGTTACATATAGAATATGTTAACATGAATTGTTGGAAGGAGTGGGGATATGAGCCCTCTCTTCAATATCCAACCCATTACTCCTCTGATGAGACTTCCTTGTCACCTATGCATTGGAATTATAGGTGGATATGTGTCAAATGGTACCCTTAGTAGGCGACTGATGGGTACCAGTGGGATGGTTTTAGTTATGATGATTGATAGGTTCCCTCTTATGTGGAACCTAAATTGAATAAGATCTATGTTTCACTTCCTAATCAAACTTCATCAGAAGTGGGGGTATATGTTGTGAATAATAATGAATGTCTAACAGCCGTTTTTACTCTTCCTAGAAAATACCAATGGTTCCACCATCCATAGATGGGTACAAACCTACTTTCCAATGTTTGGAGATCCTCTTGATTTTTAGGCCCAGTGACAATTGGGGACTCACATTGGTCTAGGGTATGGGAGGTTAGGATCATCACACCCTTTTGGTGGTAACTATTTCTTACTCTAGGATTATTTTATAGATTTAAGTTATGTTCATGAATATATTCTTAATCACAATACAGGACCGGTTACCCTAACAAAATGACTTTGGTTGATTCTATTTTATGTGATGATGATCGGGTTCTCCTTAGCAAATTCATTGGTATATATCTGAGGTTCTACATATTTTTCTAGTAACATGTAGTTTTCTCATGTGCTGAATCAATATAACCAATATCTTCAGAATGTGCTTCTATGCAATGAGGTGGTTAATATTCTGAGGAAAGGATTAATCCATTATAAGGCATCCTAATATCCTCATTATGGAAGGAATAAAAACCCACATATTTTGATGGAACCATGTGGCTTAATGTCATGTGAAAAGAACTTATAAGGGTGTTATGGGGCAGTAGATGTTTATGCTCGAGCCAGGGAGGGGAATTCTACATATCCCAATTATGGAAGGAATTTGAAGTCTCATAATTAATTTGTTCTGTTCTTGAAATATAACAGTCCCTTGTCAGTATAGAGGCTTATCATGTATATGACATGATTATTGCAATTCCTTAATCCGACATGAGCTATGATATGTGTGAAAAACAAGGGATGGAATATGAACATTTTCATTACTCTTGATATGAGACTTATGTGTTGGGGCCTCCCATAGAGTAATTATTATAAATATTGAGCCTTATAAATCCATATTGCATATACTAGTAATTTTTGGAATCATAGTCATCATAGTTTAGTTTATTTCTTAGTCCGTATGTGGATGAGGTAAAGTAATTATCTGATGGGAATGATTGAGTCCCAATGGTTGAAACCTCTTCCATATGAGGCTTATATCAATGTGGATGTTTATTTGAGCTTGATTCTTAGAAAGGAATCCTAAGTATACAGGTTATTGTAGGAATCAAAGTTATAATAGTTCACTATATTGGGGTTTACACTCATAGGTTTCCCTTCTAACATAGGGGTATATAGTATGGATGACATGACCAGTGAAACTCCCTAAGTGCATATGATCCATGCTCGTTTTGAGAAATAAGTGATAATAAGTGATTAATTTAATGTCCATGGATAAGGGAAATAAATGTCGGGATCTCTTGGGATGATCAATATAGATCTCAAATATCAAAGAGAGGTGGCCTATGTATCCTAAATATGGAAGGAATTATAGTCTCTATAGTTCCCTTTTATTGGGGATTAGACTCTGATAATGTACTATATGGTAAATTTGGATATTGAACATAATGTAGATGTGGGATATGTATCCTAAATATGGAAAGAATCAGAGTCTCCATAGTTCCCTTTTGTTGGGGATTACACTCTGAAGTTACCCTGGATGATCAATATTGAAATCAAACCTCAAGTAGAGGTAGCCTATATATCCTGAATATCACTGGAATCAGATTCACTATTGTTCCCTTTTGTTGGGTTTTACACTCTGAGGTATCCTTGGATGATCAATATGGAGCTCGAACCTCAAGTATTGGTGGCCTATGTATCCTAAATATGGCATGAATCAAGGAAATAATTGTTCCCTTTTGTTGGGGATTACACTATAAGGACTCCCTATTGATCAATATGGGCCTAAAACCTCAAGGATAGGTGGCCTACATATCCTGAATTTGGGAGGAACCAGAGTCTTCGTAGTTACTTTGATCGAGGCTTACACTCTTAGGTATCCCTATTGATTGGGACCAACACACTGAGTTAGAACAACGTGATCAATTCCTAGGACACCCCAGTATCCTAGTCTGTCTGTCTAGAGGGTGTCCCATGACCTAGTAGACTTATCCTGAGGACATCACAAGATCTAGATGAGTTTACCTAAAGGAAATTTCATATCTAGGATGACATGTCTAGAGCCTGTTGCATGTCCTGGACGACTCAACCAAAGGGTATCATGAGATCTTTTTTGACATACCTGGATGCAACCGTGAGACTTGAGTGAGGTTATTTGGTCCCATTATATGAACCAAGTAATGTATCGGAAGTATGATGTGAGGCTTGGGTGAAAATTCCTTGGGGAATTTGTGATACTAAGGTGGAACACACATTGAGGTTGTGAGACTTGTTCTAACATGTCCATATGATTTCCCATGACCCAAATAGAATGCTGAAGGAGAATTGAAAGATATGGGAAACATGTATTGGTGTTTTCGCACATCCTTGAGGAGGTCACAAGAAGAACACGAGGGTCAGTGAATGTGTTTTGGTCTATTTCCTCCACCTTTATTATTTATTCCATCCCTTATATTGAGAAATCCATAGTTTTATTTAGTGTCAACTTATTTTGAATCTCACCTGATCTAGTAGACATGTGGGATATTCTTCACATGACATACCAAATTTCCTATGCATGATCCATGAGTTATCACACTATGTGCTTATTCATGTCACATGATTGTTTAGAATATCTTCTGGTATATTAAAAAAAAGAAAACTTTTCGATCATGAGATCCACTTTCTCTAAGAAATCCATTATAGAACTTGTGTGAGACTCCAAGAGTTATTCTATGCATAGTCCTAGAAATTTCAATAGGAATGTGTCTATCCTTTTTTATGGATGGGGTGGAGAATTAATAGGCCTAAAAACCTTGATGGTTCACCGATTTTCATGGTGTATCTAGTAGGGATCCAAGACGGAGTCAGTGAAGGGGTGATAGAACCATTCATCTTCACGAGTCATTTCCACGAGTCATTCTGAGTGAACCACCTGATTTTTAGCAGTTGTGAGTCTCTTCCATCAGTGCTTTATTTATCAGATTATCGCTGATTAATGAAGACTTGTTTGATCAGGCGGTTATATTGAAGGAAATATATATTATTATATTAACATGTTAAAGGGCCCTCATAGGATCAATGTTCTTGTTGAGACACCTTCATGAGATGCTCAAAGCCTTGTTTGGGACCTTTCATGAGGTGAGGATGTATTATCTAGGAACATTGTGGGATTTGGTTGACCTTTTAGGGGTTCTCTTGAGACCACATTATGGAAATATTGTGCATGTTGTATGTATTTCAGTGACCATGAGTATATCTTGAATCCACCCTTTTTATCCCCTTTGTTTTATTTTACAAAGGTCAGGGATTATGGGAATTTTCATGAGTAATGCATGGTCATTTACTCAATTTATTGATGATGCATTTCATCACCAATATGGGTCTCATTGGGAGGAACACGAACTTTGTGGGGAAATATTTTCATCTATCCTTAGGGATCCAAAGGTAATGCGTGAGGTTTCCTGTACATGCCTAAGGACTCCCATGTGGTGATACATACTAGCCAAAATAGTTTTTGTGAGATGAGACATACATGTCGTCGGAGTCTTGTGGTGTATTACAGACCTCCAGGGATATGTTCCATGTCGTTCAGTGACCAAAAGTAGCTCCCAGTTACTCCTTTTTATCTACTTTTATTTATTTTACAATGTTTTTGGAGTAATATTAGTTTTCATGGATGTTTCTAAGTTAAAAATTCTTCTCTTTGGTGATGCATCACATGATCATTGAAACTATTAGGGCCCTCCAAATTTGGATGTTTTTCAACCTTATATTCCAAGTATTTCAGATGGTTTCACCATGAGTTTTCCAAAGACAAACTCCATGGTCTAGGGGAGCCTATCTAGTTGGTATCACACATTCATTGGTTATCCGAGGTGATCTCAAAAGAGAAGAAGGACTTGTAAAGAGGGGTTTATTAGGAGCAACTCTAAACTATCTGCTGCAACGAGTTCCTTCATGTGACCTTATGATGGTCACATAATCATGAGGCCACTAGAGGATCACATGATCCACGAGTCTTGGCCACCTTATTTTTTTTTATTTTTTTGGAAAATAACACACATATTCAAGTATTATTTCCATTGTAATTTTTAGATGATTATTTGGTAGGCGTCAATAGTGGTAAAGGGTAAATCAGATTAATTATGGTAAAAACTGTGTAATAATTCCACAAAATCATAACTTAATTTTTAATGTATGGTGCTATTTTGACCCTTATCACTTTATATTCTAAATTTTATGTTTTTTGATCCATTTTCATATCATTATGTTATTATAATAATTAATTTTTTTAAAAAAATACAAGCATGCCAGTCCCCTCACTTATAAATGGGAAACTCCTCCCTTACCATCCTACAACCACATTATTTATGAATTTATCTATATCCATACCCAAATATCTCCATGAAATCCCTACCCACATCCAATATATATTAGTTTTATAAAAATACCAATTCTTTAATGCTTAAGGTTTATGAGAAAGTGATATGTCTGAGGAGAAGTTATAAGTCCTAAATGAACTATTTCAAGTTTATTTCTTATTATATATTCTTGAAATATATAATAATCCGAATGAAATAATGAAAATGGTATCAAAATTAAAATTTAAAAAATATTTTCATGGAACTTCTTTTTTATCTCTTTCTTGTCCATTGGGAAATGAAAACATCACTCATAATTGCATGTGGAATAACACATGCATCAAGAGAAGTGTTTCATTTTTAAAAACAAGATCATATGAATGGTTTAAATGATTAAAAATAAAATTATATATGATATATATGAAAAACATATGGTTCAATAAAGATAATATATTACTTACATTCTTACCATTTCCATCCATGTTAAATTGATAATGTCTCTCATGCATACGTTTGGTATATGACGACCATATATTTATGGGAATCAGTTTTCATTTACACCATACAATGATGGTCGAAAGGATGGAAATATTTAAAAAATGATACATTTATAAAATATTTATGTTTCTATAAAAGTAAAATAATATATATTATATTTCATTTTCACTCAATAAAAAAATAAAAACTAATTCATGCATGCATACAAACTATCATCTCAATGAAATGACAAGATTCATTTTCAATTTCCAACATTGTAATGACTCCAGTTTTGTTGGTTTAGACATTTCAATATATATATATATATATATATATATTTACTTGATGTTGGAACTGTGTTTGGGGTGTCATGAGACCCCAAAATTATTATATCAAAAATATTAATATATACTAAATCATGCATGCACATAATTTTGGAATAAATGATTTTCCCATTGATTGGGACATAATAAGGGAAATACAAGACATGTTTTTTTTTTCAAAACATGGGTTTTAACATAGGCACAACATAATGTATATTGTTTTCAAAAACTCACTTTATGGAGACCATTGGAAAGTGCATTAAATAAATTAAATGATTAATACATTTAATTTATTTAATTTACTTAATAACATAAAATCGTAATTATCCTCTATAAATTCACCATTATGGAAAATACCCACTGTTATCTACATAAAGCAATGAATTTAGAGAAGGATATCCTTTTTTAATTGAAATATCAAGATCTATGATTGACTGTGAATGGTCAAGGGGAATTGTGAGATGAGGGGTGGACATAGCAGCATCCCCATATTCATAGCTAGAGGACATGATGTTCACTAAGTATTGATCCAGAATTGAGGTAGGGAATTTTATTTCATGATATTCAAACCATATTTTATTTTACAACCATGTATTGTTTATTTGATTTTGTTTTTGGTTGTTTTCATTCTTCACACAAATCAGAATATACATTTATTTATTAAATATTAATATACCCCTTATTATTGTTGATTTTTTTAATATGAAAATAATAAAACTTTAATAATGGATATATAAATTATCCATGATTTATTGTTTTTCTTTTCTCTCATTTTTATTGAAGCATTCATCTTTGGTTATCCTTTGACTAGCAGTTCAATGAATTCTCATGGGAAGATCATTTTGAGACTGGTCTTTGGGGAAGTAGATCATTTCTGCAGATCTGGATTATGGATCTAGGGAACAATAGAGGTTTGATGTGGTGTTATGGGAGGTCAGATATAGATCAGAGGTGTATTTTTAATTCTCTTTTCATGGGATTTGGTGTTTGTTGAAGTAGCACAATGTGATAGATTCCTGATTAAATTGCATGGTTGGAATTTGGCCACCAAAAATTGATTGGGTGTGTTCAACACTTGATTTGATTTTTCCATTGTGTTATGTGGTGGATTTAGTGGTGGTGGAGCTCAAGGAAATATTCATTAAGATTTTTAACAGAACTAAAATCCTGATATACATGTCATGTATTCAAGGAACACACATCGTGTAGTCCCCTTGCTATGTAGGCTAGGGTTTTAGGTCGAGAAAAATATCACATGTCATGCAAGGAATATACGCACTATATGACATAGTGTTGGTAGATTAATGTGTGCCATATGGGTACATGGTGATGGACATGGCTAGGAACATGGGCATGGATAAACTACATGGGCATGAAAATGGGCTGAAGTACGTGGGCATGAGCCATAGTACATAGGTATAGGCTGAAAGACATAGGATGTCCTTGGAAGCCCAAACACTCCATTTATACCCTATATACATAGTGTACTTTTCTATGAGGCTCCCAATTTGTGTATCTCCTTCTCCGAGACTAATACTTTAGGATTGTGGGCATCCTATCTTGAGTGTTTTCTCATGTAGGACATGATTTTTTCCTTCTCTTTGGAATGATAGATATAATAAAAGGTGTTATGAGCATGATGATTCACTAATCAATGCTTGGTTGATGGAAGTGATCAGGTTTTTCACCAGAGGGATGTTGGGGTTGGTACTCCCCTGCTAAAATAGGGAACACGTACCCCATATTATTTACATTGGTAGAGTTAGTACTCCCCCAGAATAAAATAATATGTGGTACCTATATCTTTGGAGTAGGTTCTCCCTTGTACTCAAGCTCCAGTAGGGAGGATTTCCTCTATATGAGTTAATGCTACATAAGCAATAGATCACAATATTGAGGATCAGGATCCACCACTATATTTTGGTGAGTTTTTCATGGTGTTGAACATCAAATAAGGACCTATGAAACTTTATTATGACTCATGATAATTATCTAGGATGTGGATATGGAGATACCCTTTCTCACACTTGGGGTTCTTTATGATAATATATGTTGAGTTTTTTTCCCACTTACATATGGGTCAAGATGGCTATTTTTTCTTATTTTTCCTTTTTTTGGGGTATCCTACTAGGTATGTATATACAAAAACCTGCATGGGATTTACCCACACATGTTGTGTATTATGCAGAAAATAAGAAGATTGTCAGTGGCTTCAGAATAACATAGTAGTACATAGAGGTGATGTCCATGTTTGGTGGTTGGCCTTGAAGATTTTGAGTTGGGTTCTCTTCATTATTTCCCTTTTCCTAACTGTTGTTATCCTATGACTTCATTTTATAGATGGGTGTATATATTTACACTGGTTATCATCTATATTATACTATTTTACGTTGATTCTTTCATAGAGGTTTCATGAATGCATGGTTTATGATATAGATTTTTAGTTTATTACTTAATCAAGACACTATTTCATGGAGCTCATTTTGTGTGTTAAAATAGGTAATTTAGGATAAGGCCTCCCATTTCAATGATATTCCTACTTAAAACTTGTCTCCATCCCCTAGCCTGTTAGAGGTGGTGTTTGGGTGTCATAAACAACTTGTCGAAAAAAAGTGGTCTTCGGTGCATCAGTTTGTGACCAAGTGGTATATAAGGCAGTATTTTACTAGGTTGGTGTTTGTAGTTGGACCTGTGTGAGGTTTGTTTTGGGGATTTAGTTCAATGATTTTAGAGTTTCTCAAGTTTAGTTTTTAGGATAGGGAATCTAGTGTTGGTGTGTTAGCCAATGTATCCATTCACTAGGAATCTGAATACCGGCTTGTTGACTTGGTATACCAACAAATCAATTTCATGGGATAAATGGTACATGCAGCATATAGGATAGGTTATTTTTTAATTTCATGAACTTCTTGAGTAAACTCCCTATATATTCTTATCTGACCATGGGAAATCTTGTAAACTTTCAAGATTCCTACATGATGAGATCCATCTTTGTTACTGATACATGTTGATAATGATGATCAGTTGAGTGATTAGGCTTCAATTCAAGGACCAAGTCATGTGGTGTTCCCACTTGGTGGGCACAGATTAGTGATACCACCTTTTGAAAAGTGTATAGTTATACCTCCAATTATTCAAGTATATGATCAACTGTGTGTTGGGAAGATGATAGATCCATCAGGTCATAATGGTTATTCATGACGTCATAGAAAATTAAAAAATTTGTAGTTATAGATACTGTTGAGGTTTCATGGAAATCTAGACCCTCAGGCAGCAGAGGATTGTCTCAAGTTGAGGGTCATGGTCTTTAGGATTATTTTAACCCAACCAATCTGATGGTTTCATTGGAATTTGATGTTCTTCATGGGGTGGCACAAAACTAATGGAGTTTGATTACCCAAACACTTTATGGTTCAAAACTGCAATGGTTATACTTCTAGCGGCTGTCCTATGATGAGTAATACCCTCTGAGCGTACACATTATATGTATTCAAGAGAATCTTGAGTTCAAACCCAGTGATATGATGGTTGTTGAGTATGTATGGAGGATTAGAATCCTCACATGTTAATATATCAGTATGGTGTAATATTCATACTTTTTTGCATGCATGTTTGATAAGTTCCTTTATAAAGGCATCCATACTAGTATTTTCACCTTCTGAATTACAACTTTTGTTAGATTTATATAGAGGTATCTAGTTGTAGAGATCTTCTTTATAGAGGGATTATAGGTGGAATGAGCTAGTAGTAGACATCATAGGGATGTGTGTTTTATGATAGTTAATAAGAATCATTCTTCTGGGTCTCGACATTGGAGTCATATTAATGCTCAAACTCAAACATGTGGATCTATAGCTCAAGGATCACAAAAAGGATCTATTCATCTTGAAGAAAACTGATGTTATACTTATGATGGGTGGGGTCACATGGATCATGATTTCTCAAACATGTTTGATGAGGAGAGTAGAAAACAATTTAATGTACCTCCACCATATTAGTATCATCATGATCAAGGATCTCCCAATTATGGTTATCGATGACCTCATTGAGGTGGTGATGATAGGGGAGTAGGTGGAGCTCTAAAGATAGGATCTATTGGTCAGGGATGATGCTATGAGATACTTCCACCACCACCTGGTAGCTCATGCTACGAATAGAGGGATGAAGGTTGAGGGTATGGGAAGTTGCAGGTTATAGAGGGATATGACCAGGGTTCTCATGAGATTATTCACGGTATGATATATATCTTTTATAATGTTTCTCCAGTAATTATAGACATAGGAACATGTCACTACTTTATCTCCATATCCCTCATGAAAGATCTAGAGATTCTATATGAGAATTTAACCTAGTAATGATGGAAATAGGTTCCTATAGGGGGAAATTCTTCTTATCAATCATCTACCAGTAGTACAAGTTATCGCTTAGTGGACAGAGTTTCTCATGGTACCTATTGGTCATTACGATAAAGCCTTATGATTCTATATTAGATATGGTAAGGTTATTTGTAGTTCATGGCTTTATATACTATCATCATAGGAGAGTTAGATTCCTTTTTAAATATGGGATGAGATTATACTTCATTGGAGAGAGAAAGAGATCTCATGGATGAACAATTAGAGATTTTGAGCAATAAGATTCAACCTATCACACATTATTTGGAAAGTATAGCCCTTGGTTAAGAAGGAAATTTCAATATCTAGCTTCTGAGAGTAGTGGAGGAATATATAGATGCATTCCCCAGAGATGTTATGGGACTACCATTAAGGATGGAGATATAATTATGGATTTACTTTCCCCATGTGGACACAATAATACCTTAAATGGCATATTAGATAGACCCTACCAAGGTTTGGGGGATGTGGGTGAAATTGGATGACCTTGAAGAGAAAGGTTTTATCTAGCTGATGTATCCCCCTGGGTAGCTCTAGATTTTTTATTAGAAAAATTGGATGAGATTTTAATGCTTTGTGTGGATTATCATCATCTGGTTATAGTAATGATAAATAACTAGTAAACCTTTTCAATTATTGATGACATTTTTGACCAGTTGATAGGTGAGTGTTGGTTATCCATAATCAATCTCAGGTCTTACTACTGTTAGTTGATGGTTTATTATGATGATATTATGAGGACAATATTCCAATATCTCTATATAAAATATGGGTTGTTGGTGATTCCATCCATACATGAACATATTTATAGTCCCTTTCATCAACGAAATTCCCTTATACGCTTAATTATAGGAGGATCATGTAGAGTATTGGAGGATGTTCCTAGACTAACTTTAGGAGCACCATCATTATGGTAAACTCCCAAGATTTTAGTTTTGTATCTATGAAGTTCACTACCTAGGGAATGTACTTTCTAACCATGTTTTGTTTATGGATTAGGTGAATATTGATGGATTTATTTCGTGGTATCCACCCAATAGTGTGTCAAAATTGAAATCTTTTCTCGGGTTAGAAGTGTATTATAAGAGGTTTATTGTAGAATTATTTAGGATAGAATCCCCTTTGACATCCAAGACATGGAAAGGGTAGCCATATTCCTAGACAGAGCAGTGTCAGGGAGACATTGAAGAGGTATGATAGATGTTTACCAATTCTCTAATGTTGAGAGTACCGAAGGAGGGTGTTGAGTACACAATGTTTTTTGATACCTCTATAGCTTTTATTAGTTCTGTGTTGATGTAGAGGTATTCAGTTGTCTCGTAGAGGTTTAGGTAGTTATGAACCCATGATAAAAATGAGGCGACCCATGACTTGGAGTAGGTAGAAAATGTATTTTCCTTGAATATTTAGAGGAATTATCTTATAGGTGAGTGTTTCATTGATTACTCAGACTATTACAGTCATATGAACATATTCACTTGAAGAGATATCAATATGATATAGAGGAATTAGATGGAGTTCTTACAAGACTATGACATAAATATATTCTATACTGTTGGGTAGGTAAAATTCATAGTAGATGATCTTAGTAGAAAATATCATTCTATCTAGGTGGAAGAAGTATCTTAGCTTTTGGATTTGTTCATGATCAGAAATGTGGATATATGGGTGCATCATATCTTCATCCTATGGATAATAATCATCTTCTTCCTTATCAGGTTAGAGAGGATTATTTTAGAGACATTGATTGTGAGGTTTTATGTGACCATATGTCCTTTGGAGATGCACCTGAATGATTTTCTAAAGGTGGGGAGCACATCATCCTTTTCCACAGATGGACTATAGTTTCTATCACATTACTTGAGGAGGTATTAAGGGAGTTTCATACATCCCCCTTGGATGAAAAACTTGGCGTGGGGAAGATATACAAGGATATTCAGTGACAGTTTTGGTGGGAATTTATTAGGTGGACAATTGCCAAGTTTATCTCTTAGTATATCACATAAAATTTTCCAAAGGATAAATATAATGTTAAATTATGTTTTATTCAACATCTTGAGATTCAGAATGGAATTGGGATGTCATTTCAATGGTTTTCATGATAGTGATTCCCAAAATAGCAAGAGGAAACAATGCTATCTAGGTTATTTTTTATTGACATACAATGTGATAACACTTTATTTCAATCATGGAGAAGTGTTCGGTTGAGGGTGTAGGGAATTATAAATGTTGTATATCATACAAGTTTATGGGGTAACCATGTCAATTATCTCCAACAATGATTATCCATTCAGAAAATGGTTGTAGGGAGTCATGAAAGAGGATTTTGGGACACTGTTATGGATGAGAATGATGTTTAACCTCTAAAAGGGTGTGAATATTGAGTGTAATATCTTTGGTTTAGAGGATATACTATGATCCTATTTTTTGGACTTCATTAAAAAATGGGAGGATCACTTTACTTTTATATCGTTTTATTAGAATAAAAAATATCATTATACTATTATCATAGAACCTTTCAAGGCCCTGTATGATAGATCCTATAAATCACCCTGTTGATGGACTTTGATCGGAAAGATATATCTTTTTAGGTCAGGGTAGGTGTAGGGAATGATGGAGATGGTAAAGTTGATTAATGTACATATAAGGATATCTGGGAATTGATTCAAATTTTACACAGATCAACATCATAGCCCATTTGAGTTTAATCAGGGAGACCATTTTATCCTAGGATTCCCTCAATGATGAAAATTGCAGAGATTTGGTCGAGGGAGTAAGCTATCCTCAAGGTTCATTAGGCCATTAGAGATCCTAAAAAGGTTTGGGAAGGTTACATACTACCTGGACTTACCCCCATAGTTGGAATGAGTTCATGAAGTATTCGATGTGTGGTACATCATGAGATAAATGCATGACACAATGCATGTTATCGACTAGGGAGAGATAAATATCAAGGATGGATCCAATGTCACAGAGTACCTAGTGTCGATCGAGGAATGATATGAGAGGATCCTATGTGGATGTACCAACCCTTTGGTTTGAGTTCTTGGAAGCATGTGAGAGTAATTGAGAGATCATGGTAAAATTATATCCTGATGCAGCATCAATACCCCCATCATTTTTCATAGATTTTTCTTTTCAGGGGGGGACCATCCTTAATGTAAGGGATAATGTAATGAATCTATTTTTTTTAGTTTATACCTTCGAATATTTATTCATATAAATATGTATTTTCTCTTAGAATTGGCACTATGTTTTGGGTTTTCTGGGGCCCTAAAATAAATATATTCTTTTTATTAATATATATTAATGAATGAACATGAATATTTATGTTATAAATGGTTTATCATTGATCATGAAAATATACAGAAAATATGAGACCATGATTATATCTGAAACATGGGTTTACCCTAGCTGCAACATAAAATTGTTCAATGTCGGATGTTTGGTTTATGGTAACCATTGGTGGGTATGTTAGATAAATTAAATGATTAATTTATTAAATTTATTTAGTATCCTAAAAAACTAATTGTTCTCAATAAATTAACTTTTATGGAAAACCCCCATGGAATGTTTCATAACCATGGGCTATTAGAGGAGGGGAGCCTTATTGTTATTAGTGGATCTGGATTGAGGGTCAATCATGAATGGTCGAGGGTAATTGTGAGTCAAATGAAAAACGAAATAGGATATTCATATTCATTAATATAAGATACATTATTCAACAATGATTGATCAAAAATCGATATAGGGATTATTATTTAAACTTTTTATACAATTATTATATTTTACATGAATGTATTTTTTATCATCTTTTATTTTTAGCTATTTTAATTCTTCATACAAACCCAAATATTTATTTATTTTTTGAGTATTGATTAATCCCTTGTGATCAATGATTTTCTTTTCTACGAATGGAATCAAACCTGAAAAATGGAACCATTCATTCCACATATTTTTGTTTCTTTCATTTCTATCCTTATTCTTAATGGGTTCAGTATAGGTAATCATTTAAAAGGTGGTTCCTTAAACACTCAAGGACTGATCATTTCAAAACTTGTATTTGGTGCAACATGTAATTTCCATGTGTGTGGGTTTGGAATCAAGAGTACAAATGAGGTGTGATGTGGTGTAATGGGAGATTAGATATGGATCAGTAGTGGATTGAGGGTTCTTGTTTTTTGCATTTCATCATTTTTTAGAGTGTAATGAGAGGATGGATTTACGATTATTTGGGGTGGCCAATTTGGAAACCATTGATGGACTAGGTGTGGTTAAACCTAGATCAAATTTTATCACCATGATATGCAGCAGATCTAGTTGTGGAGGTATTTTTGGTGAGACACATGAAGAGTTATTTGTTTTATATGAAATAAAAATATACATGATGTGTATTCCAGGAACACCCTCCACATAGTCCCCTTACTACAACATCAAGGTCTTTTGGTGGAGATAAATATCACACAGTGTGTGGCCTAACACTAGCGGATCGGCATATACCCCAGGGGTATGCGGGCACATATATGGATAAGAACTTGGGAATGGCCAAAGTATATATAAAAAACAATGTACTCAACCATATTCAAGGTAACTAGACATGTCGAGCATAAATAATCATATCCATTTCACATAATAAACATTAATATATTCTTTTTTCAATATCTAGTTAAAATATTTCACATTATCCATAGTACACGTAGTCACTTGAGGATATAAATCAAATAAAGGGGTGAGATAAAAGGCAATTAAGGGGAAGGATAACATAATAGAAACAAGATACATGAATCCAAATTTCATGGATGAGAATAATCATCATAATCATATCATAATTACAGTATCATCATCATAAAAATGAAGAAGATATTTAAAAAAGGCATGGAATGTGGCGATGCGTAAAAATAAAACATCATCTCATAGTGGTCAAATACCACACATAGTATTGAACAAATCTAGCATTATATTCACACATAACGTATGTGACTAATCATAAAATCATCATTATGAACAATGATAGAATAATTTTCACATATAATACAAATTATATCCTGAGACACATCATATTACCTAATGTATTTGAGGGTTATATAATTCCAGTCCCACCTATCACATAAAAATATTTACATAATCATGAAAACCACATAGAATGTATAACAATCATAGTCATGAAATAACCCAAGAAAAGGAATTGATTTTATAAGGATTTTATAATGAATAATTTCATGAATTATATTATGGTCCACAACTGAATAATGGAATAAATATTTTTTATAATCATCATAATTATTGAGAAAATATGAAAAAATCAAGATGAGTCAAATAAGTGTTTTGGAAAAAAAATATTTTTTGGAAAATAATTGTATTCAGATTATATATCAAGGTGGAATTATATATACCTCTGAAAAGATAAGATAAAAATATTTAAAGGATATTTAAGGAACATTTGAGTACTATACATACATAAAATTATGTGAAATAAGGAAAACCCAAAGAAAATGGGTTGGTTTTGAGTATACCTATACCTTAAATCATGCTTTATTTTTTCACTTTTACGCCTCCTAAAAAATAAAATTTGGTATATTAAAATATTGAAACAGAAGTTAATCATGTTAATTAATTACTTATTTTATGAATTATACAAAATAGATTTCATTTCTTAATTCCTTTTAATTTATGTTGAATAATTTTATATCATTTTTTTCCTTAAAAATGTTTCATTGTGCTTTGATTTCACTATTTTGTTCAAGGTCAACTATAAATAAGTACAATTAATTATAGAAGACTAATATACATATATTTATACATTTATATGCAATAATTAATTTATTATAACCAACCATAGTATTTGTGATAAGACCATCATTGTCAATATCCTCATTGGAGGTTAACCGACCATTAACGATTCATTGCCAAAAGAACAAGAATGGGTGGTAAGACAATTTAATATGTCCTTAATATAATACGTCTATTAGGATAAAATTATTAATACAATGTTAAAATACCACTTAAATATCCTTATAATATTAATGTTTGAATGGTGTGGAGAAAACGATCAAGAGGATAGGAGAATGAGATGAAGAATTGATGATAACATAGCCTCTTATTGGTAGTGCTTATTCTCTACGACACTAAAATCCTTTAACGATTAGAGTTAGATATATTTAGAATGTAGCTAGGTATTATAATCTGATTATCGTGGAGTATTTGGGCATAAAATTGTATTTGTAAAGGGAGGAGTTTTTTACCAAGAGGGAGAGGGTTTATTTATACTGGAGGAGAGGGGTATGTTGAGAATAAAATATTGAATAAAATACTATGTTTAGTGTAAGGATGGTAATAGTGATGTTTTTAAATTATAAAGAATATTTGAATTAAATAAAATGAATTTAAGACTTTGAACCACTTTATAATTTTAATTCATTATTTTAATTAAAATGAAAGGTGAGAATAATAAGAAAATAATATTTTAATGTAATACATTAAATTTTAGAATTTGGAAGATATAATCTAGGTTTTCAAATTAAGGTAATTGTATTTTAATATAATAATTACAAATTAATTTTTTTTTGGTTGAACCATAAGTTCTATATATAATTAGTTAATTATTACATCATGAACAATTTAATTTAAGACACCGATTATGAGAAAAACTGTATTTTTTACTATTAGCTAGAGAACTTAAGTATTTTAGAAAATTACCAAAAATTCACCCTTGGACAATTTTTATGTGATGATTTTAAAAATTACTTTAATTCTATAAAAATAAATTTATATCATAGTTAATTTTAATTTTTAATATAAAAAATATAATTTTTATGAAATCCTTTAAAATATTCTTTATAAAAAATGTTTTTATATTTTCATTGAGTTTTTAATCATAATTCATATTTTTGGGAGTTATAATATCTATATTTTCATAAATTACTCACGATGAATATTATTTATTTTAAATTTTCTTAATCTTAAGAAAAACTATTATCCCAATGGTTATGTTACTATTCCCAACATTCATGTTACTATTCCCATAGGTCAGGTTACTATTCCAACAAGGATGTTTCTATTCCAAAGATTTCATTACTATTCCTATGGGCACATTATCTCTTATAAACACTAATTTATTCCTTCATTAATAATTCACCTCACTTCCTATTAGGTTTCCATATTTCAATTTTCTATATTGTCTATTGGGTTACAAAAATATTATTTCTTCTCAATGGTTTTAGCAATGGAGTGATGATTTTAGAAAATTGGGATGATACATATTTTCCCATTATACTTTTCTTAATTTATATTTTTTCCCTTTGTAATGATTTTCATTTTTATTAGTTTAGTGGTTTTTTAATCTAACATTATTTATTAATAAAATAAATGGTATTTGGTTTCTTTTTGTGAAGTATGTGTATAATACTATATAGTATAATATAACAAACATTTATTTATAGAAAAAAGTTTCATTTTTAAAATTTGTATTGTTAAATTATTATCCCCTTTTGAAATTTCAACTCATAATCTTGATTGAAAAAAGGATAGGGTAATTTTTTTCATTGTTTCCTTTCATTCCATGGTACCTCTTCATACTTATGCTTCCTCGAAAACACATTTACAAAGTTTGTTGTCTTGTTTCGTAGAAATGTTTCTCTATGGTCTATGTTCTTGACCATATTCTCTTTATACGAGAAGTTATTATCCAATTGTACCACCTCTAGATTCAATAAATTTATGGGGCCTCTATATACTTCCTAATTAGAGATGCATGGAACACATCATGAAATCGAGTAATATTTTTTGGAAATACAAGCTGATAAGACATTGTTCCTAAGAAATAAAGGTTATCAAAGGGGACAATTTAGCTGGGGATAAAAATTCCTTTCTTTCAAAACAACATAAATCACTTCCATATAAATATTTGAAGGAAAAAATTATCTCTAATTTTAATCTCCAAGTCCCCTCAACAGTTATCGAAATAGATCATTTTCCAAATCTAAGATTATTTTATATATTGTTAGATATATTTAGCCTTATCTATAATCTCATTCATAAGATCATTTCCAATTAGATTTTTCTAACTTTATCCCAAAAATTTGGAGTTCTACCTAACTTCCCATACAGAGATTCATATAGAGCCATCTGAATACTAAAGTGGAATCTATTTTTATATGAGAAATCAACCATTGGGAGAAATTTATCATATCCTCCTTTAAATTCCATTTGAGAAGGATATTATAATGTCCTTGAGTGTCAAAATAATCCTTTCATATTGGCCATCCGTCTGGGGGTCAAGTTCATACTGAATTAAAATATAGTTTTCAAATCATGACGAAGACCTCTCCATACTTTAAAATTGAACCATGGATCATGATCATAAATAATGAAAATTAGTACCACATTAACCTTTACAACTTCTTTAGTTAATATTATGGAAATGTTTTCTAGAAATAAATCATTGTGAATGATGTTTAAGTGTGTAGTCTTGGAGAGTGAATACACTATAACAAATATCACATTTTTTCATTTGGATGTCTTTAGGAATCCATTGAAAAAAATTTAGAGTGATGTTCTCCCATTCTCATGTGGGTATAAAGAATTTCTGCATCATCTATTGAAATTTTTTTAATCATTATTTATCTTTCTTACTTACTAAGAACTTTGAGGTGACCTCAATGATCCACTTCTTAATGTTGTCCCACCAGAGGCTCTCTCGAATATATAGATACTTCTTGGTATTTCCATGATTAAGGGGGAAATATGATCTATTCTCATTATCCAATATATCTTTTGTTATCTCAGGTGATGCATGAAGACAAATAATAGTTCCAAATCGAATGATACCATCCCCATCGATGTGTAACTCATGTAGCTACTCTTCCTTTACTTATTTCACCTTATTCTGAATCTCTAGATCACCTATTTGTTACCCTTTGAACTAATCTTAAATAGATTATTGGGAAATTATTTAGGAAATGTAGGATTTATTCTAGGGAGTTATAATTTTTAGATCAATCCATTTTATATCCATCAGGATAGGGTCTTTCCCAATCCACATCATTGATAGAGTAGCATGTTCTTTTCTACTAAGATCATCTTCTACCTTGTAAGACTGTAAAAAATGGAAATAAATAGTGAAATATTACTCCATGATTAGATCTAATCATATTCTAGGATTAATGTTGTTTTCTTTATATGTGAATATATATTTTAGACTCTTGGGATCTATATATATTTACACTTTTCACAGTAGTGGTAGCTTTTTCAAAATTTCAAGGAAAAGGTCACATATGCTAACTCCAGATCATGTGTCCGGTAGTTTTTCTCATGGATCTTTAGTTTTTGTGAGGTCTAGGCTATAATGTTTTCAATTTTCATGAGTACAAGACACCATAATTTATTTGAAGCATTACTATATATAAAAAACCCTCTCCACTGAATGGTATTGTGAGAACAGGCATAGTTACTACCCTCTTCATGATCTCCTCAAATTATTCATCACATTATTGTGTCCATAAATACCTTAAACCAATAAATTTTAAATTAGTTAGTGGGCTAATAAACAAGGATAATATCTCTCAAAACATCGATATTTCCTTTATAATCCCTGAAAACTACCAATTTCTGTTACACTAGTGGGTCTGGACCATTCCTTGATTGTCTTTTCCTTTTAAGGGTCTATAGAAATTCCATCACATGTGATCATGTGCCCCAATAATGTGACCTTTTATATCAAAAAATTCAAAATTTATAAACATAGAATACATTTTCTCCTTCATTAATGTTTCTAGAACAATCTTCCTATGCTATTCAAGTTCCTCATTGACCATGGAGTAAATGAGAATATCATCTATAAAAACTCTAAAAATATTTTCAAGGAATTATCTGAAGACTCTATTCATAAAATAAATGATGAATAAAGGGGAATTAATATATTAGAATGGAATCAATATGAATTCATTGTTCCTATACATTGTTTGGAAGACTATCTTCTGAATAAATTCATTTTTTACCTTCAAATAATGATATCTAGAATAAAGATCCACCTTTGAAATGTACTATGTTTCTCATAGTTGATCAAAAGTTATTTATCTTCTCTAGGGGTAATTTTCTATATATAGAGATCCTATTGATCTCTTAGTGATCAATACATAACCACATTAATATATATTTTCTCAATTTATAAAGAGAACTAGTTCACCCCAAGGTGATACACTAGGTCATATGAACCCTTTGTCAGAATTCTCTTTAAGCTTCTTATTTAAATCCTTCTGTTCAATCGAGATCATCCTATAGGGTCACTTGGATATAGGAGTGGCTCTAGGTATAATATTTATTATGAAACCCACATCAAAATATGGAGGAATTTTTGGTAACTCTTTTAGAAATACATCAGTGTATTTCCCCACAATAGTAATTTACATATGCTTGATACTTTCCTTTGACTAAACCATTTGTAAAATGTATCCCTCTTCCTAAGGTATCAACCCACACACTACTGATGTATTTTGAAAAAGATATTCATGAACTTAATTTCATTTATAGAAGTTCATGGGATGGTTCATAATATGAAAATAGATTTCATCTTCCTAAGAGTTGATGTGTGATCTATATAATGAGATCCATTCCATCCCATTTATATCATAAAATTCCACCAAGGGATGGATTATGAGATTCACTAAATGAATATTCCCACATATTCTAATAGGAGAAGATTTTAACAGATATGTAGAAATGAAACACCACTAGGTGTTTTTGGAGATATCTCTACTTCAAGGTTTTAAGGATTCTATTCAATAGTTCTCAAAAACATTCAAGATATAATGGAATCATAGAAGTAGAACAAAATAAATTTTTTTCTATTATTCAGAGAATAGGAAGTGTACCTTGTACAAATTCATTTTTACAGTCCACTTCATCAGTAGTTATGGAATAATATTTAACAATATCCTATGTATTTAGTTGATTATTACATTGATTAACCTCAATGACTTGTAGATTATTTTATGATATTTCGTAGTTACCGTATTCCCAACCATTGATGTAATGAAACATGGGTGGTGCATTAAGATGTGGCTTCCCTTCCTCTATCATTTAGGGTAACTTCTTAATGCCTCATTCACATTAATGATCATGGAAACCTTCTATCCCACACTTGAAGCATTCACATGTCCATTTGAAGCAATTACGATGATGTTTCTTACCAAATTTTTGACATGGGGGTGGTTGGATCATCTTTACCCATTTTTCATTTGACCCACCAGCTAGAAGCTTCATTCTTATCTACTTATCTCCATAACTATGTAAACATTAAAAAAATTCTCTCTCTACCTTTATTACACATCAAACATCTTTTTAACTCTTAATGTCTCTGATAGTTAGAGACTTTTGAAGGTGTTTTCTTAATCCATTAAATAATCTATCTATTTTTCTATCATTGTTTCTAACAAAACCCAATGAATATCTTGAAATACTTGTGAAGTTTTCCTTATAATCCATGACATATTCACCTTATTTTTTAATCATCTCTTAGAAATCTCCCTCCGTTATTGTTCTATGGGTATGATGGAAATTCTTATTAAGAAATATTTTCTTTAATTATTCCCTCCCCATATATTACACGTCATCCTTAAATTTAGTTTTATTTATCAATTTACTCCATTGATTGTGCTCTCCATCTAAACTAAATACATCCAATTCATCCTTCTCCTTCTTATAATAGTAAACCATAGAAGATAACTTCTCCATTGAGTTTAAATATTTTTCAATTACAATTGGATTTTAAGATCCACTAATCCTCGGTGGTTGTTTCTATATAAATGAATAAATGGCTAGTTTATCCTTCTTGTGTGAAGGAATATTTTAAACATGTTTCCGGTTATTGTTGATAGCATGATATAATTGGGTAAGAATCTTCATAAATTTTTGAACTCCACCTACCCTAGAATTACAGATGTCATCTAGAAAATCATTTGATTATACCACACCTAGGTTATTGGATTAGTTTCTCTAAGTTTTCATAACTTTTAAAATATATAAGGTTTGAAAAAAACATAAGTCAAAAAATAATGACCAAAATGATTTTTTTTTTCTATGTGAAAATCTGCCCTAAACTAAAACAAATTGGGATGTATTTGTATAGTCTTCTTCTGGATCCAACCATCTTGGATATTTAACAAAACATAGACTTATACTTATGGTTTTAAATACTGTTTTATAATCCAAATTCCCAAATTTACTAAACCATATTTATAATACCAACTACAATGATCCTACTTTTTTTACATGAATATTGAATTTTTAAAAATCCATAAAATAGTTTTAATGTACTTAAGTATAGAAATTTTTAGTATAATAGAAACATTTGTATCATAAACCAGTTATACATGATAAATCACAACCATTATTAAAATCTTTATTATTCATCCACATAGATGATTTTGTATTCTCCTTAGTATATGTAGTCACCTATAAATATACACCAAAGAAAGAAGTGAGCTAAAATAACATTAATGGGAAGGAAAAATATCATAAATAATATACATGAATCAACAGTACATTGGTGAGAATGATAATCATAACCATGTCAAAATCATGGGATCAACCTCATAAACATGACAAAGACATTTGAAAAAGGCATAGAATGTGGAGATGCATAATAATGAAACATCATGTCATAGTGTTCAAATATGACAAATAGTTGTGAACAAAGATAAAATCATTTCCTCAAATAAAATATTTTCACAATAATAACATCATCATTTTTAACAAATACTGTATCATGTTCATGAAGAATAGGCATTATATAATGAGATACATCACATTTGCAAATGCATCGTAGGGCTATATAATTCCAGGAAAATCTATCACATAATAATATTTACATTCAAATAAGTATTTAATGAATAAAATTGGGGTTCCAAAATGAATAATATAAAACATATTTTTTTAAACCTAGTTATTCTTGAGGTAATAATAAACAACTCAAGAGTAGTCAAATGTGTTTTTTTGAAAGATAATTATTTTTGGGAAAATATTTTTATTTGTATTATAAATTATTTTGGAACCATTTATATCACTAAAACGAGAAGGGAATAATAGTGGGAGGGTATTTTAATAACAATAGAGGAAATCCACACTGAATATGATGTGAAATATGGATAACCCAAAGAAAATGTGTTGGGTTTAAGAATCCCCTTACATTAAATATTTCTTTATTTCACAGCTTTTCCACCACCTAAATAATAAAAATAGTTTTATTAAAACATTCAAAATTAATTGAAATATATTAATTTATGTACTAATTTAACAATTATAATCATTGTATTATAGTTTTGAATTTTTTATTTTTTATGTTGAAGCATTTTGAAATCATTTTTTCCTCAAATATTTGTGATTTTCCTTTGATTTCACAATTTTGATCCAAGTCATTTATACATAAGAAGATTTAATTTTAAAATATAATAAATATATATATTTATAAATTTATATATCATAATTGATTTATTACAACTATACATAGGGGTGGTGATAATAAAAGAATGGGAAACATCCTTGTTTGTGGTTAACAGACTGTTAATTAGACATTATCAAAAGAGAGGGCATGAGAACTACCACAATTTAATATTTTCTGAATATAATATTTAAAGTAGGTTAAAATTATTTATAAAAATATTAATCTACCACATAATTATCCTTAAAATATTTTGTTTTAATATGGGTGGAGAAATTGAGAATGATGATAGGATAATGTGATGACGTTTTGATGAGAATATACCATCTTCTCAGAGTTTCTTCTTCTCTATGACATTAAACTCTTTTGATGATTGGGGTATGATGGCTTCATAAAATCCCTTGGTATTATAAGAGTCTTAAAATAGAGTACTTTGGTACATATCTTTCATTCTAAAGTGATGGATGAGTGGGTTTCCAGGTGGAGGGAGAGAGGTTATTTATACTTGAGGAGAGGAGTATTTTCAGAATAAAATATTTTATAAAATTATCCATCTAATGTAAACCTCATAATAGAGATATTTTTTACAATATAAACTATATTTGAATTAAATAACATAATTATAATAATTTTAATTAGATTATAATTCTAATTGATTTGATTAATTAAAAGGAATGGAGGAAAAATTAGAAAATATTATTTTAATGCAATACATTGAACTTTAGAAGTTGGAAAGTAATTTGTTGGTTTCAAAATTATTTCTATTGTATTTTATTGACAAATTTATCAAATTAAGTATGTTTTTATCTAAAATCTTGTTATATAAACTATTCTTCCATCATTAAATAATTAATGATGTAATTTAAGATACATCAGTTATCAGAAAAACTGTATTTTTACTATTTATCTAAAACATTAAGCATTTTAGAACATTTCCAGAAAATATCCCTGAGAAATTTTATACATACTGATTTTAAAAATGATATTAAATTTATCAAAATAAATTTCTAATGTAGGTATTTTTAATTATTATTTTAAAAATTATGTTTTTATGAAATCCTTTATAATACAATTTATACAAAAAGTTCTTATATTTTCTTTTGGTTTAATAATTGTGAGATAAATATTTGGGAAATATAATATTCTAATTTAGATACATTACACATTAAAAATATTATTTATATTAAATTATATTATTTTTTGGTCAAATTTTTATTCTCAATGTCTGGGTTATGTTTCCCAATGGTTAGGTTGCTATTCTTAATGGGCATGTTACTATTCTAATAGTAAGGTTACTATTCCAAATGTCACATTACTATCCCAATGGTCAGATTTCCTCCTATAAATACTTATTAATTTTTTCATCATTTTAAACCATAATTACTTGAACGGTTCCAAATTTTATATTTTCTATAATGTCCATTAGTTTACTAGTATTTTGTTTCTTTTCTATAGTTTTTTTCCCGGGGGAAATGATTCAGGAAAATTGGGAAGATCCATATTTTACAATTCTAATTTTCTTAATTTATATTTTTTGTCCCATTATAATATTATGCATTTTCATTGACTTAGTTTTTGATTTATGTGAAAATATATATTAATGAAATAAACTATTTTCAATTTCAATATGTGATATACATGTATAATACAATATAGTATAATATATCAAACATTTATTTCAAGAGACAAATGTCATTTATAAACTCTATATTGTCACACATGAGTAGGATATGTTGAGTTTTTTTTTCAATAGAGGGGTTGATAGTGGAAATTGTTTAATAATTAGTGATATTTCATGAGGTGTTACAAGTGTGATGCTTCCTTCAGTGATGCTTTCCCAATCGAAGTGATTGGCTAGGTCACCAACGAAATGTTGGGGTTGGTACTCCCCTATCACACTAGGATGAATGTCCCCCATTCACTTTACATAGGTTGAGTAAGTACTCAAACATATTGTAGCAGGTCATGGTTCCACTATCTACGGAGTAGGTACTCCCCCATCAACAACCTATAGTGGGGAGTAGGTCCTCTATAGAAGTTAATGTTCCATAATTTTTGGAGCGCAGTAGCGAGGAGTGAGCCTCTCCACTAATATTTTGGTTACATTGTGTATAGTATTAAGAATCATAGATGGAACTTTTAAGCTATTGGTTGAATCAACATTCTTAGTTAGGATATTGACGTAGATACCCTTTCTCTATATTTTGGGTTCCATTATGAGTATAGATGTTGGGTTTCTTATCCATCTTGTTTATGGGTCGATCTAACTATTGTTTATTATTTTTCATTTTTTAGGTAATAGTATTATGTAGGTGTATAATCACTACCTCTTGGGATCATCTTGTATGTGTTGTGACTTATGTAGATTTAAGCTAGATATGTGGGGACATCGAATGAGAAGAGTAGTAATTTGTGGTGTTGAAGAAGTATGATGGTCGAACATTGGGATTGTGAGCTTGGATCCCTTTAGTCTTTCACTTTTACTATTTTTTTAAGGTTTGGACTTAATGTTTTGGTTGGGTGTGTAAAATCCACTTGTTCACATCTATATTATGTTGTTTTACTTTGAGGATTTTCTAGAGGTTATTACATGCATGGTCTGTACTATAGATAATCAGTTTATTCAACAATATTTTAAATAATTCATGGATATTATTGTGGGGATGAATAAAGGTTATTTAACCTTATTCCTCTCATTTCACTGGTATTCCTAGTCTATTTTTTATATCCTTTTGCCTACTGGAGGTGGGATTAGGGTGTCACAATCATCTTATCATCGTCTTGGCGGGCCCTGGTGGGTCAGGGAATGACATCCAAACATGGATGGTTTCCAAACATTATAAAATGTATAAATATGATAATTATAGCACTTTTAATAATATGGGTTTAATCTCACCATAACAACTATTACCACATTGATGCACATATGTTGTTTTGAGGTTATAAAGAAAACATCCCTAAAACATCATTCATTTATTTAATTATTTTAGTAATTAAAAAAAATTTGTAATAAATGAAATAAAATGAATAATTATAATGAATTAAACATTATTTGATTTAATCAACTATAAAACTAATTTACATTTATTATTCTAAAGTTAGATAATGTACAATGGTACTCTGTACTTAAGGCAAGAGACTTCTCATCTAAACTTCTTTTAATTAGGACATATTCCATTTTCGCCAAATATTTTATTTTTTGTGGTGTATAAACTAGCTTATCGATTTATTTTATTATTATTTGACTACAAAAATTAAAAAAAACCTTTTCTGCTTAAATAATAATTTTATTTGAAATTTAAGAATATGGTAATGGATTTTATTTTAAAATAATGTTTAAAAGTTTTGAACTCCCTCTCCTCCATATCCATGTTCTTTTAAATGTATCAATAATTCTATTATATATTCTTAAAATTTTGTTAATGTTCATTTTTTACAATATTAGAATTTATTTAAAATTATTTAATAGTAACAATTTAAATGTTTTCTATATTAAATAATTTTGAAAATTTACAAAAGTGTAAAAATAATGTTTTCTAAGAAAAATTAGTTGACATCTGTTTCCAAATATTATATATGTTACTCATTAATAATATTTCTTTATATTTTTTCTTGGTTATTTTCAATGAAAAATATTTTCTATTTTTTTTGGATTTTAGTTATTGAAATATTTTATAAGAAAATAATTTTTTTTTCTCATCTGGTTGAGATAACTGAAAGTGTTTTTCTTATAGATTAAAAAGATTTTTTAAGGGTTTTTTAAAAAAAATATGAAATATTAAAAATTATTTTTCATGATATGGTATTTTATCATTATAGATAAGATGTAAGAGCCCGATATAGCTCAAGATTTTGGGTGATCTTGATATGAATCTAAAATTAATTTTTTAATTAATAGTATTCAATGGTGAAAAAGGAGAGATAACCCTATATGATATTCATATAGTATTAACTAGGATTTAGGTATTCTAACAGCGGTTGAATTTTTTTGATCTTAGGATGTGAATATGATGCTCTATGATAATTATAATTTAATTGTAAAAATTAATTTTATGGAATTCTTCTAATTTCATAAGATATGTAATGTTTGTGAACATTTAACTTGAATGGTTTTTTATTCATGGAAGTGATTTCATGATTATTTCATGGTTTTCCCATGACGTAAAATGGGTTTTAAATTTTTTATTTTATAAATGTTTTACATTCTAAGGTGTATAATTTTTATTTATTTGTTCAATGTATTATTTTGAAAAAGATAATAATTTTCATGGGTTTTTATGAATTTCACTAAACTGAGAGGATTCTTTTTTTATGTCCCTTATTGAGATTGTAATTCACTTAACATGTTTTCAATTTTTTTCATAGGATCTATGGATGTGTATAATATACAGTAATGTCAACATTTCTACTATGGCGACTCATTTTAAAATATGAATATTTATTTTAAATGAAACATGTGTTTAAATTTATGAACCCTAATTTATGGAAAAAATTGACACTGTGTTTCACTGTACTATATATAATGTAATTATTTTTCTAATTCTATAAAACTCTACACCTTAAATATCCTCAAAATATAATAAATTGATACCATTATTATAAATCTTGTAGTTAATGTCTTTTTAAGTTATAAGGAATTTTAGTTGTTATAGAAGGAAAGGTTTAGATAACATTAGAGGTTAGGATGATTCAGATAAGGATATTTTATGAGTTTTAGATAGCATCATCGGTTAATAAGTCAATCTTTGATCATCCGATTAATGTAATAGATACTATTTAAAAATATTTTGTGATGTAGGTACATTGTGATACATTTGTTGAGTTATAATAAATTTCATATGTATATATAACACTATAGATTAACTTTTTTTATTGTGAAATTCTTATTTGAGGAATAATATTTTTTATTTTATGGACATAAGTTAAAAGGAATTTATAAAATTTAATGTTATGATAATCTTTTATGTTCAGTTAAATATGGATTCTTAAATTTTGGTTACATTATATGAGTAAGGGAAAAAAATATTTTTGGATAAGATGTGATCATGTTTGAGTAAGGAAGGTTGAATTATCTTTTAAAATATTTATTTATTGTAGTTTTATGGTGATTCTTCCTTTTTTTTGTAAGATTTTTATTCTATTAAGAATTATGATATTACATTATTAGTGATTATTTGAAAAATATTGTTAATATGATACAGGAAGAATACGTGATTAAGTCTTTATAATATTTATCTTTTGCATTTTGATAAGAATTTTTCAATGATCATTAAGGTTAGATGTTTTGGGAATGATTTCAGTTGATCATTGTGTTTTTTGTTGAGTCTTTTGAGATTGAAGTATTATTTTATCATATAATAGTGTATTCATATTGGATATTATTTAATTTTATGCAAACTATTATGATTTTTGTCATTGTCTGAGGAAAAGAGGAATATATTTTTATTCTTTTATGAATCATGTGATCCACTAATAATTACTTTTAGTGCTTCATACATGAAAAATTAATCTTGACTATTCATTCTTTAGTATAAGAGATGTGATATAAGTTGAAATTGATCAAATAAAAACTAAAGGATGATATTTTTCATTTGATATTAAAATAAATCAAGTATGTATATTTTCTCATGTTCGCATTCTGGATTGTAAAAGAATCCCTTAACTCTAGGAAAAGGATCTTAAAATAAAAAATATAGCCTTTTACCATAATTTTTGTTGAATTTATTGTCTTATTTATACCATATTAATTTATGGTTTTGTGGTCATTATCATGATCATGATCATGTTATATATCACTCTATATTATTCTTTGGATGTTATTTTTCTCCGATATGTGCATATTTTCACTTCCCACTAATTTTCTTCTTATGTGGGAACCAAATTTTGTGTTATTTTTGGTGGACATAATATGGACCTTATCCTATTTTGAAATAATTTTTAATATTCACTTATTATTATTTGGGTGTTCAACAATGGTATTTTTAAATATTATAAAATTTTCCTCTTTCATAATAATTTTTTTTAATATTCCATTAGTATAATTGTTTTTAATTTTTTTTTCAAACCATATTATTGTACATGAGATAAAATGTAGGGGAAAATTTATTTTGGGGGTGGAATGAAACACCCCATGATTTATGACTTTATATTATTTATATTAAATATTCTATAGATTATGTTCTATGAGACACTGAAAAAAACAAACCATGATATACTATAAACACATTATTATTTAATTATAACAATTATGGCCTAGCCATTGGTTTGAAATTTATGGGTAGGAATATCATTTTTATGAAATTTATATAGAAATATTTTCCGTAATAAAATTAATAATCAATAATTCATTGATTATCAATTGGTTGGAAATTAAGATAAAATATTCTCAAGAAAAAGGGTTATTTTTTTATAAAATTTAATTTATGTGCGCATTGTATTTTTATCTTAATTATTAAATTTATCAATTTTAATAAATGATTCTAATTATATATATATTATTTTTATAATTTAATTAATTATAATTCATTTAATTATGGTTATTAGTAATAGAATGAGAATAATTTCATTTTATGCTTCAAAAATACATTTTTATTTCAAAAATAGTTTTTGTTACAATTTGTGTGTGGATATTATAATTAATTTCTGTTACTTTTAAAAAACTATTTATTAAGTTTAAATCATTTTTAAAATCATTATATCAAATACAAACTAATAGGTTGTTTCTATATTTTTTTAAAAAATATGAAATTTTTAATTGAATAGTGAAAACAATTCTATTTTAGAAAAAATACCATTTATTTTCATTAAGTAAAATAATTTTCTATTTTGGATTTGGATTTAAAGTAAAATAAGATCAATTTTATTTAATGTAATATGAATAATTCCATAGGAATCAATATTATGTTTCATTTTGGTATATATTCATTTTTATTCTTAAAAGACAATTTTTTAAAATCCCTTTTGTTGAGTATTTCACATGTATTTTAAGTAATTTCTACCAAATATACAAATTTAGTCATTAAAAATGGATTATAAATTTTGAATACTGATTTTAAAATTTATTAATGAGGGAACTTTTTATTATTGTTCATTATAAACTGTAACCCTGGTGAAAACATGTCACAATTGTAAAGGCAAAATCAGGTTAATTCTGAAAAACTAATTGATAAGTGCACTAAAAATTATCTTAATTTTTATTGGATGATGTTATTTACACCCTTATAAACTTATATTTGAAATTGAATATTTTTGTTTCCAATTTACCGTAACATCCCGCCCCTCCTCATTGGATTGAACAGGAGGAAGAACATTACATGGACAAAAGTTACATCCCCAAGGCACCAAAGGCTAGTAATAAATGTTGGAGGGCATCAATACACATGGGGGATGATTTTACTTTTGATAATAAAACAACCAACCTGACATGCCATAACCAAATATCCCACTATATGATACATGGTATCAATAAAAGACAAGTCAACATTTCATTTATATCAAAACCACCACAAAGACCAGAGTAGAAGACTACAAAACAAAAAAGTGTACAATGAAAGAAAACCCAACAAAACTCAATGAAAACCAACAATAAGAATCTCTAACCAACTTCATGATCCCCTCTACAAAACAACCAATGTATCACTAAGCACCACTAGAGATGTGTAATACATTAACGTTTCCCAGTTCTGGATAAAATACTTCTTCAAATGCACTAAAGCGACAAAGAAAAGGTGATTAATGAAACTCACTATATTTTCCCCAATGAATTCCCTACTCACACCATTAGGATAGAATTTGTTATCACATTTTTTTAAAACAGATTATAGAAAACCATTTATAAAATAAATTAAAAACTAAATATAATCAAGTTATATTTTAAAATAAACAATAACAAATACCAAGGAATGAAACCAAACATGTTCATCTAAAGCATTTCATATTTCCTTTTGGAATATCCCATTCTAATCCAAAAATCCACACATCTACACATGCATGCTTCATTATGGAAGTTCCATTCTCATGAGTAGTTTCTAATTGATCTAACAAGTCATTACAAGGTAATTTAAGCTAATTTTATATTACTCTTTTGGAACTAAGAACAATGTCACATTTTAACCAATCGTCATAATTGAATAAGAACACATACTACTATGTATTCCCAAAAACCCTTTCAATGCAAAAACCAATTTAATGCTAAAACAATTTCAATGCAACAAACTTTTTTTTGAAACACTTTCAATAAAAACCATTTAAATAGTTCCAAAAATCTATTGAAAAAATGTTTTCAAAAAATTTAAACCTAACAACCATTTTTAAAACCATTATTTTAAAACCAATATTTTAAAACCATTTAACAAATCATCTTTCACAATAATTCTCAAATCCAAAAAAATCCACAACCATCACTAAAGAAGGTTTCTAGCATGATTTTCACACCAATGTCACAATAATTTTAAATAAATTTCATAATGTTGAAATAAGGACTTCATGTTTTAAATAGTGTAATCGATAGTGAATCCACATACATTAGGTTTTATGGTGAAAAAGAAGAATGACACTCAGACACCAACAAAACTGGGTTGAAACTCAAAAATCCCAACTTAGATATTATCCCCTATAATAACAAAATACAAATATAATAATACAGGGGATCCAATATCTTAGATCTATCGACATCATGTATATATATATATATATAATAAATCAAGAGAGTGAGAGATAAGTACAACTAAAAAAACCACCACTAAAAACCATGAAGGATCACTTACCGTGAGAATCCGGCTTCAAATCACCAATAAAAGCCTTCATATTGGCTTCATATCATTGAGAGAAGATTTATTATCCATTGAGAAGATAAAATATCGATTTAGGGCTGCATGGGAGGAAATAAATGAAGTTAATGATCAAAATGTGTGAGATCCACAATTTTAGGATGTCACTTTTAACCCAAGAATTTTTAGTTGCATGGTTGGACAAACAATGAGCTAACTATGTGTAAGACATTTCCTGAAGGATAGACCTTCCATGGTTGTCTCACACAGTTTCCAAACCATGTACGAGCCATGAAAAAGTACACTATCTCATGTGGCACATGTTTTCAAAGACTTCCCCACGGTTTGGGAAAACCATGCACAACCCATGCGCCTTCCCTTTATCCCATGTCTCATTGTGCACAATTTCCTATAGGTGTTCTATGGTTTTCCCAAACCATGAAAAAACCGTCCACCACTAGGAAATCCCCAAAAAATTCTACAAATGTTCTCAAAACTCTCCCAAAATTCACCTATATAATTTACAAACTAAAAAATTAGAAATAAAGTGTTACTTTCCGAAAATCAATGGTGAAAGATTATCTCCACCATTGGCTTATCCTTCCATGTAATGTAGAAAATGAATATATTAATATATGTTCTATGTACATTGATCTTTCATATCATTCTTGTATTCTCAGGCCTTTTACTATATCTGACCATTTTTATACAAAACCTTTACTAGACCGATGAATTTTCCATGCAATTATTTATTTCACATATCCAAAATTTTCATCAAGATATGTATAAAAGAATCATCCAACTCATGTTCAAAATGATCCCATAAAATCACATGTTTAGGATCAGGCTGATAGATTTTCAAATTAGATACATGAATCACATTATGCATCACACTAAACGATGGTGGCAATGCTGACCGATATTCCACCTCACCAAACCATTCCAATACCTCAAAGGGCCTATGTATCTTGGAGATAACTTAACCTTCTTATCAAACTGATGATGTACAAGAATTGGAGAGATCCTCAAGAACACATGATCAGTCATTGGAAATTATAATTCCCATCGATGATGATCCTCACATGACTTCTAAAGACTTTGTGTCGTCTCCATCCTTTTATTGATCAAGTTAATCTTATCCATTTTTTCATGGACAAAGAATGTCCTAACTAGTAATGTCACACCTATATCTGCCCAAAAGAGTGGAGAAGAAAAGGATTCTAATACAATGATTCAAACATAGCCATTTGTATGGAGTCATGATATCTGTTGTTATAATAGAACTCTAGTAATGGAACATGATCTTCCCATGAGCCTACAAGTTCTATTAATCGAGGATGAAATATGTCATCTAATGTTTGTATCATCTTCTCGAATTTCCCATCCGTCTATGGATGATATTCCATTCTCATTGTCTACTGAGTCCCAAGGGATATCTTTAAGGATTTTGATAAATGATACATAAACCACAGATCTCTATCTGACACGATCAAAATTGATATTCCATACCTCTTTACAACATCTTGGATATAGATTTTTGTCAATTACTTCATCATATTAGTTTCATGAATAAGAATGAAATGAGACACCTTTATGAGCTATTAACCTATCACCCATATAGAATAATGTTTTTAAACCATTCTTGGAAAACATGTTAAAAAATACATGGCTATATGTTCCCACTTATAAATAAGAATAGGTAAATACCTAAAAATTCTTATTGGTTAACTATTTACTTCTTTAAACTACTAAAAGTTAAGAATATTGAAACAAAAATATTCACATTTCATTTAATTCTATTCCAACATAGTATCACTTTTATTGAATTATACATTTTTTGTATTCCATGATGAACATCCCATCTTGAATCATGGTAAACATGAAGGAGTTTTTCTTGAAAATAAATACATACGACAATCTTATTTCCAAACCACAACACTAAATTATCATCCATATTCCAACCCTAAATGGTCTCCCCACCATTTAGTTTTGACCTCATAACTAGAAATTCTAAATTTGATGTATGTTCCTCTTTAACCATCTCCACCAAATCAAGAAAAAACAAAACATTAAAGTAAACTACAACTCCACCATGGTCTTTACCTTCCAAGTACATGTCATATATGACTGATATCAACTACCACTCATCTAAATCTTCCTTTTCAAACTGATCATATGAGTTTCTACTTAATGCATCTACTACCAAATTTCATTTTCCCATTGTATAAAGTAATTCAATGTCAAAATATTTGAGATATGCTATACATATTCATTATCTCAGGTTAAAATCTTGTTGTGAAAAAATATGATTAAATCTCTTATGATCCATGAACATAGTAAATTTGTTACAAAAAAGGTAATGATTCCATGTCTTCAACACATGGTCTATGAAACCCAACTGCAGATCATGTTTTTGGTAACTCGTTTCATGCACTCGTAACTAGATTGGGACATATGCAACAACATGATATCCATGCATGAGAAAACACCCCAACCTAGATACCAAAGCATCAAAATACACTACATACCCTTTTCCTAATTCTGGAATAATCTACTTTGGTGATGATGTAAGGAGAACCTTTATCTCTTTAAAAGACTTATGGATACCTCATCCCATAAGAATGGAACAATTTGCTTTTTCAATGCTGTCATAGGAAAATCTATTAATGATAATTCATGAAGAAAGTGTCAGTTATAACCAGCAAGACCAAGAAAACTCAGTATCATAATATCAATATTTGGTGGTTTCCAAGAGATACTAGACAATATCTTTTATAGATAAACAACAAAAACCTCTCTCAGAAATTACATGACTAATGGAAAATTCTTCTTATATCAAAAAATTTCTCATTGATACTTTATCATATAGATGACAATCCTTCAATATTTTTAACACTATCTCCAAGTGTTGGTCTTGTTCATCCATTTACCTTGAATACACCGATATGTCACCCACAAAAAACACCATAGAAGAATATAGATATCTCTAAAATATCATATTCATTAATTCCACAAGAGCTTATGGTGAATTTATAAAACCGAGAGACATCATTTCATATTCATAATGGTCATATCAACTTCTGAAAGTTGTCTCTAGGATATCCTGCTTCCAAACTGTAAATTGAGGATATCCTGAAAAAAAAAGTTAATATTAGAGAACCAATGAGTTCCAATTAATTTATCTAATAGATAATAAATTTATGGAAGTAGATATTGGTTATTTATTGATACTTTTTTATGATCTTGATAATCCACACACAACCATATAGTTACATCTTCCTTTTTCATAAACTAGACTGATGCTTCCCAGAACGACGTTCTTAGTCAAATGAACCCTTTTATTTATAAATCCTCTAAATACACATTGAATTCACGTAATTATATTTTATACCTCAGTTATGACAGATGGAAAACATGATTGGTCCCTAAAAGGAGATCAATCATAAAACCCACTTATCTAATAAGTGGAAACCCTAATTTTTTTGAGAAACACTTCTGGAAATTGACCAACCACTGTTGAAAATTCGTTCTTGTTGATCTATTACATATATGTAAAAGACAATGCTAACAACTGGTATGGTTTAATTCCATCTTCTAGTGCCATTAAGTCCATTGCACCTGGATTTAAATGCCAGTCTCATCAAAAGTAATGCTCAACTCTAGGTCTAGTTGTAAAACTGACTCTTCATGTACAATACTTGATGTGATCCTTGAATATGGTCAAAAGATATATACCCATGATTATATCATAAAAATCCATATCATGTATAGATAAATCCCATCTACACTCAACTCCATCAACAATTATAGAACATTCTCTGCACACAAAATCTCGACATTATCTTTGACGTAGAAGAGTTTGAAGTTTAATTATAGAAAGAATATTCAAAACTTTTAAACATTTAAATTCAAAAAAAAAGAGAACCAATAAAGGAATGTGATTCACCCATATCAAACAACACCTTTATATGTGTATAATTAAAAATAATTGTACTCATAATGGTCAATGGTCTGGACTGATCTTCCACAATAACTTGTTCAGCTCTACATTATTTCCTGCTTACCATACTTTATTCTTTGTTACCCTATAGATATTTCAATGCCTGAGGATTCATGGTATTCCATGAAATATCATGGACAACCATATTTTTATGATATCATTGATTCTACTACCCATATCCTGTCAAAGGATATGATGCTTGAAGCACATGAGGAGTGTTCTGAGAACTTGACCTCAGAGCACTGTGAGAATAGAGTTGAATATTCCCCAACTTATTGCTACTCTGGAATGATCCAAGTGGTGCAATACTATTTCACTTTTTTTGACTTGTTAAACCACACTGAAAACATCCATACTTGATCTATGGTCTTGGAGGAAGGTTAGATTCTCATATGGTGAGAATCTGACGTGTTCCACCACCTTGAGAATAGTTTTCCATCTTCCTCTTGCTCTTAGTGCTAGTGTACACACCTCCAGTAATAAATCTAATCATACATCAACCACAAGGAGTTTCAGTAGTGAAAGATATCGTAAAAAATGAATTAGTTTGTAGTATTGAATCATTGATTTGAAAATCCTGAGTGATTCTTTTGACCAACTGTTCGTTCACCTATGGCTCAGGTACAACCACATTCTAAACATAATCTTATAACTGATTCCTATAATGCCTACCGAGTTCCATTTTCTAGAAGCACACCACAAATCATAAATCTCACTCAATATCAACTATCGTCTTAAAAATTTCAAATACTATCAAAGCTTATTACCAAAAAATTACTTTCAATAATTCAAGTTTTACCGTGTTCAACCATTTATTTTTGAAAATCATCAACTTCATTTTGAAAATAAAACCTTTTTCAAATTTCCACAACGATGATCTTTATAAAATTAATTCATTTGAAAAAAAATTCAGCATTTTTCAATAATAAATACATTACACCAAGCCATATATCATTACTGAACTAGATGTATACACTCATAGTGGGATGTAATTTCTATAATGCATGTCATGCATGACTCATTGCCTAAACCCATGACAATGAGATTCCAATTCCAATAAGGTTTTCCAAAACACATATGTACCCATGTCCCTGGTAACTTTATGTTTGACATAAAAAAGGCCAGATACGTATTTTTATGATCTACATTTCATGTTCTGAAAATTCTACTCTTTTATATGATCCAAAATCATGGAATAAACCAAAATGAATTCAAATGCAAGCCCAAAAACCAATAACAAGTAAAAGACCAACCAAAACTAAGATGACTTGTCCCAAAAAGGAAAAACCAAGACGATTACACTAGTAACATCCCAACAAGCCTCATGGGATAGAAAAGGAAAAGGACATTACTTGGCCTTAAGCGACATCCCTAAGGCACCAAAGGTTAGTATTAAATTACAGAGGGCTTCAATACACATGGAAGATGATTTTACCTTGGAAAACAATACAACCAAAAAAACATCCATAACTAAATAACCCAGTATATGATGTATGATTAAAATAAAATAGAACTCAATATTTCATTTGTATCAAAACCACCAAAAACAGTACCATAATGGAAGACTACAAAACAAAAATATGTACAACCGAAGATAGCCACAACTCAAAACCTCCATCCTACTCCATGATCTACTCCACAAAATAGCCCAGGTATCACTAAGAACCACTATAGAAGTGTGATACTTTAAATTTTCCCATGTATCGATAAACAACATCTCCAAAATAACCAATGTTACAATGTAGGGGTGATAAATGAAACACAATAGATTTTATCCAATAACTTCCCTAATAACACCATTAGTATAAAATTGGTTAGCACATTTTATAAAACAGTTTATATAAAACAATTTTCATAACCAATTTATAACCAAATATTAAAAATTTCCATTTTAAATCAGTTTTCGAAAACCAATAACAAATTGCAAGTAAAGAAACCAAAATATTTCTTCAAAACTATTTTATATTAACTTTTGGAATATCTCATTCCAACCCACAAGTCCAAAAATCTATACATGAATGCTTCATTATGAATGTTCCATACTCATGATCCGTTTCTTGTTGATCTAACAAGTCATCATAAAGTAATTAAATCCCATGTTCTTGTACACCTTTTTCACTAAGCACAAGGTCATATTTCAACAAAGCATTATAATTCAACATGAACACACACCACCAAGTATTCCCAAAACCATTTCAATGTGATTTCCTCATCAATTACAAAACCATTTCAATAAAACAAACTTTTTATTGAAAAACATTCCAATAAACCACTTCAATAATTATAAAATTTTATATAAAACCCTTTTTCAAGCAATCAAAACCCAAAAACGATTTTTAAAATCAATATTTTAAAACCTCTTAACAAAGAATCATTCACAACAATTCACAATTCCAGAAAAATCCATAACCATCACTAAAGAATGATTCTACGTTGCTTTGCCCACCAATTTCGCAATCAATTTCAATAAATTAATAAATTTTAAACACAGAATTTATGTTATAAATAGAGAAGTTTAGAGTCAATCCACCTACCTAAGGTTTTATGGTGAAAATGAAGAATAACTCTCTAATTGCAAAGAAATCGAGATGAAACTCCAAGGACCCACATTAGATCTATTTCCTTATCTTCAAAAAATCCAAATCTAATCATATTCTGAATAAAATATCATAAGTCTATTTTCATTAGACATAGATCTAAAAAACTGATATAGAGAGAGAAGTATATCTATGAAAGAACACCAAGAACAACTTTGAATGATCACTTACCTTCAGAATCCGGATTCAAATAACCAAGAGAAGACTTTAGATCACCTTTGGGTCAATGAGAAAATATTCCATAGCATTCAGAAGGAGATAATTTAGAGTTAGGGAAACCTAGGAGAAAAAAATGGGGTTTAAAGATCAAAACATGTGAGATCCATAATTTTAGGATCCCAATTTTAACCCATACATGGTTAGTCGCATATTTAGACAAACCATGTACTGAATGTGCACAAGCCACTGCCTTAAGGATGGACTACACACAGTTGTCTCACATGGTTTCCAAACAATTCACCATCCATGAAAAATTATACTGTCACATGTTTCATAGTTTTTTCTAGGCTTCCACACAGTTTGGAGAAACCGTGCGCAACCCATGAGCCTTCCATTTAGCCCCTGTCTCATTGTGCATGGTTTCCTATCAGTGTTGAATGGTTTTCCCAAACCCTGTACCAACCGTGCACCTATATGAAAGCCCCCAAAAATCCACAAAAATATCTCCAAACTCTCCAAAATGCCATCCATATTCATTACATAATTAAGAATTATAAATAAAGGGTTACATACATGAAACTGGGGGTGCAACATTTTCCATTATTAATTCCTTATAATATTTTAATGTTTAGAAAAATTAAAAGTGTGAAACTCCCCTCACATATAAATGGAAACCTCTCTTCTGCACACATTTTTAATAATCTTTATTGGAATACACCTAACAAAATATCTCCCCAAAATCACTCATAACATCATATAAAAAATTGTCTTCTCAATAGACTAACTGTATAAGTCTTGAGGTGTAATCTAAAGGAAGATATCTAGTAGAAGTTATAAGTTCAAACCGAACAAATTGAAGTTAATTTCTTATTATTCCTAATTTAAATATATTCTATGAATAATAAAATAATGACATTATTTTCATATTTATACAATAATTTTTTTGTTTATGTAAGAAATCTTTTCTATATCCTTTCCATCCTATGGGAAATGAAACCATCACTCATGTGTACAAATTGACTACCACCTCTACAAAGTGACGTGTATTATTTTTCCTCGCTATATAATGTGAAGGGTTAAAATGATGGTAAAAATGAATATATATGATATTTATGAGCTAAATATAGTTCTATAATGATAATATATTACTTACATTATTACTCAGTATAGCTTTTGAAAATTGACAACATCGTTTGTGAATACATCTGGAATACCACCTACATGAAGAGATGTGATACCTTTTTTTTTATTTAATACATACAATGATGGTAATAAAAATTGAGAAAACAAATAAATGGTAAATTTTCAACAGATTTATTATTATAGAAAATTAAAATTTTAACTACTTTATTTTCTCCACTCAATAGACAAATGAAAATGTCGTTCATGCATACATACATACTACCATCTCCATGAAACACTATGATTATTTTTCCTGACCTACTTATATGGTTGGTCATAAAATTGTATATATTGTATAAATATGATAATTATAACACATTAATGATTATGGAGGTAATGGAACCATAACCCCTTTGACCACCATCAATAAACTAATGTTGTATTATGGTTATAAAGAAAACAACACCAAAAAATCTAATGTGAACTTAACCATTTTATTAAATAAATAAAACATGGTAAAAAATGAAATTAAATAAGGAATCATAAGAAAATGAATTTAAAAAAATTATTAATCAAATATTGTACTTATATAATTTTATTATTCTAGAGTTAGAGAATATATGAATCTTGACAGGAGTTATGGTATGTGATTTCTCATCTCCATTTCATTTCATTGAGGCCTATACCATTTTCACCGCATGTTTTATTTTATGTGGTGTATAGAATTAATTATGGATTTATTTTATTATTTATTAAAAAAGATAGATTAAAAATTAATTTCATGTTCTCCCCATCAATGATCTTTCAATTCACATTCAATAATGTTGTAAGAGATTTAATTTTTAAGCACATTCTAAAATGTTATAAACTCATTATCCTCTATATAAATTTTCATTAATATGTTTCATGATGTTTTTATTTTTGCTGAAAAGGATGTTAATGTTTAATTTTTACTATATTTTACATTCATTACAACAATTTTAGAAGGAATATTTTTAATGTTTTCATTATGGATTAATTTCCACGTTTTAGAAAAGTGAAAATTGAATATCTTATAATTTATATGGCTTGAATTCCTTTTTCCAATTTCATAGATATTACTTTTTATCAAGAATTAGTTAAAAGTTTCAATATTTATTTTCAAAGAAAATAATTTTCTCAACATATTAGGCATTTTTAATTTTAAAAAGTTTTTTAAGGAAAAAAATTCTCATCATTATGAGATAATTGAAAGTTATTTTCTTATGGGTTCAAATGAGTTTTTGAAAGGTTTTATAATAAGAAAGAGAAAAATTATAAATTTTTTTCTGATAAATTTATTGATTATTATAGATCATAAGGGTTGATCTTGTCATATCTCAACATGATGGTTATCCCAATATAGGTCTCCAATTCATTGGGTAATGAATAACCTTCGATAGAAAAAATGAGCGAGATAACCGAGTAGGTTTCTCCTACGAAATTAAACTTTCTTCAATTATTATAACATTGGTTTAAGATGACTGAACATGGGTTATAAATATGAGACACCAATTTGTTTCTAAAGGTAAACTACTTTTCTGTTGAGAAGGTTATGGAAATACAAATGACGATTGTTTTTGGGAAATTAATCCACCAGATACACCATTGGACCCAGACCATCAACATGAGCTATTGGATCCAATCTTTTAGACTGATATTTTAATGTAATGTAAGAAGCTGTTAGTAGTCATACTCTAATGATGTTGGGAATTGGATTCCATCCTTTAATTTTCATGATTTTTTATCATTTAAGTTTCTAAAATATCATGGATTCTCCATGATACAACCACATGTTAGTATGATGATGAAAATAAAATCCTACATCGAATGGGTTGTAACACCAATACAAAAAATTTAGTTTTGGTTCGAAAGAAGAATATGCATTGGAAATGAATAAGGATAGAAACCAAAGTTATGGTATAATGTCACACTGATAATCCAAGGGAATCAGTGTTTCATGAGATGCATCACATTGGAAAAAATAACTTGTATCACATGGACCTGATTTTTTAATTATAAAAGAGATGTGTTACTGAAATAGATTCAAAAGATGAGTTGTTGACAACAATTCAGAAGAATAATTGTTGAAATTGATCAATCTAATGAAATGCTGACACCGATAGGACATGAGATGAAAAATACCTAATAAAATAGCAAGGGGGGATCTAATTTGAAATCAAATTCATTCCATTGGTCTACGAAAACGAGACTTAATTATTTAGAAGCTGAAAAAATGTTACAAAATAGTACACTCAATTATTTTCATCTGATTTGAAGCATTATAGAGTGAAATAATATTGTTTAATTTTTTAGTCATTTTAAGAAAAAAGTATATTTAATTTTAGGTTATGGAATAACAATCCATCAGACTAACTTTTCACGAGCATGTCTACTAGAGGTGTTTTCTATAAGAATATCCATTGGCCTGAAACTGTGGTAGAAAGATCAATCAGAGTCACAAAAAAATAATGATTAGACTCAAATAATTGGACTTAGAATTTTATGTAATTTCAATGAAGTATGAAGTTTTGAGAAGATTTAAGAAATTTTTTGAAGGCTTTGAAAATATTGAGAAGAGTTGAAATAGTCATGCATGTAACTCAAATGAAAATGATATTCAAATATTTATAAATTTTTTTGAGTGGTAAGAAGAATTGGTTTTCCAAAAATTTTAATTCTATAATTCCTATAAAAGAGAGAATAGTGTATTAATAATTTAATACTATTCATGTGCATGGAAAGATGGTGCTCAAACATTTTTGTGATGGATTGAGTTATTACGACTAAACAGGTTGATATTGGGGAAGTTCCATTATAGAGTGTTCCATCGAAACAAGTTCCATCAGAGTAAAGTCCCATCCAACAGAGTTCCATTGAAGTGAGTCACATTGGACAGATCTCTATTAGATAGATAAGTTATGAGTTGTCAATTGAGTTTCTACTTAGTTGGAGTAGGAATAGCAGGGAAAATATTGGATGGAGAAAACTATACAAATACCATCAGATAGAGGTTACTAGAAGAAAGAGGGTTGGACAAATATTTTCTATGTATTTTTTACAAAAAAAAATTATAGAAAGATTTAGTTTGATAATATTCATATTTTTTTAGAAGACATGGAATAATTTTCAACACCAACATGTTCTTAAGATAATTTTTGAAGTTCTTAAAGATTATACATAGGTTACGTTGCTCTAGTTTACTTGAGGAAGAAGTGAATAACTTTCTGAAGTGGATTGGAAAATAAGAAGAAAAAATCTTGTAACTAGAGATATAACAGTTCTGATAAGGCTTATTTACAAGAGTTTATAACCCCCTATGGGGAAATAATATTTGAAAAGGATTGTTGGGGGGTATAACCAAATATAGAAAACAATTTACTAATGTGTTCTAGAACTATTTTATTCTTGTTCAATTGTATTATGGAATTAATTTAATGGAATAATCTATGTTGTTGGGACTACCAAATAAGGAATGGAGTATTTCATTGTTCCAAAACATGTAAATATCAGGGGATACTCTATATTTATATATTTTTTCATATGTAAAGCGAGTTTGAGAGTTATATTTGAGTTTATCACAACTCTAAAATGTTTTATAGTATAATAAATGTTTCTAAAATAGATAAGAAATATTCTTATAAAAATAAAAAGGAACCACTAATTCACCCCCAGTATTCTTGATCCTATTTTGGAACCTCAATTGGTATAAAAGTAAGATTCCTATAAATTTTCAATCTCTAAGAATATAGAATTTAAATATAGTGAACAATATGTGTGTTCTTATTTTTGATGAAAAACCCATCATAGTAGGAGAAAAAGGATGTTGAACTACATTCTATCTCTTTTCCTTGAGGTTATATTTTCCGTAATAATGGTATTTCCTCACATTAATGAAGTTTCATCGATTACTACTAGTAAAATATGTAAAGAAGTTGATTTAAAATCATATATTTCAATGTTAATAGCTCTTACTAGAAATTTTTATTCAAATATTATGGTTTTGACAATATACATGAAGATGTGGGATAAAATGAAAATTAGTTATGAAGTAATTAATAATATTAAAGAATCAAATTTAAAAATATGGAGAAGTAGATTTGAATATATTCAAATCCATGATGAGGAATGTATTGATGATTATATAAAAAGGTTAAATGAAATAGTGAGTGATATAAAAAATTTTCGTGAGAAGCTAGAAGATTATGTTATTGTTAAGAAATTGATAAGAAACATTATGGATACATTAGATGCCAAGGTTTCAGCATTATAATACCATGATAATATATCTCTTGATGAACATCACAATATTCTTAGGGAAAATGAGATGATGAAACATGAATTTTTCATGATAATGGATGTGAATTAAATCTACTTTAAATCTTTGTTAAAAGGTAATCACAAAGATAATGAAATTAATGAATAACTGAGTAATTCGGAAGTAGAGGAAGAAGTATAAGATTTCAACACAAATTTTTACCTCTTTTATAGAAGATTCAATCAAAAAATTTTTGAAGGAAAAGGTAAAAATTCTATGAAATTATGGAATTATGAAGGAAAAGTACAATTTTCATGACATTTTCCTATTAAAAAATAGAGGGTTGTGTCCGAAAAAGATGACCAGATGTGTAGAAAACAAATGTGGAAGAAAAATAAGAAAATTTTCCTCAAGATAGGAAAAAGAATATTTATCTAAGTAGAATAAATAATGATGATTCCTCATCTAGTAATGAATCAGATAATTATGTAAATTTCATCACTCAAGATTGAAATTGAAGTGATTCATGAAGAAATCATGATGATTATAAGGACAGAATAGAACTTGAGTGGATTATCAATGAGAATTTGGAAAATAAAATTGAATGGAATACTAAACTCAATAAAATAAATAACCAAGTAGAAAAAATATTACAAATACATAACTTTTTAGAATGGTGACCATACTAAGGAGGATACAAAAATCAATTTTATTAGAGCTCATAAAATAAAGATTTGTGATCTTGTAAGAAAATAGAAATGTTATGAATAAAAATATGATGTAAATCAGAACCTCAACATTTTTGAATATAATTTTTTTTTCATAAAGTAAGTAGAAAAATTTGAAGATAGTTGAATTTGAAAATATGATAGATGTTCTGAATATTATTCTATCCAAGAAATAATAGGAGTTTCTAGAAATAAAATCAATGCTTCCAAAAAAACAATGTGAGAAAATAATGATGAGATAAAACTTCACCAAGGTAGATGGTATAAACTTTTAAACATAGAAAGACGATGAAAAGAAGGGTCTACATTAGAAAATTTGTGAGAAAAAATTATTTCATCAAGAAAGATAGGAATTCATCTGTAAAGTCACTCCCTGAGAAAAGTGGTCCACAATTTCTGAAGAAAAAAAAAATTTATGAGCAGTTTTACTATAAATATAAAAGATAAATATTAATAAGTAACTATTGGTGTTTTGTAATTTTCATACATAGTACATATTCATGTTGGTAGATCACATATCTATTATGAAACATGTATGAATCATGGGGGAGTGTTGATTTGAAAAGAAGATAAATTTTTTCAAAATGGTCTGTGAAAATGGAAATGAATATTCTGAAGGTGAAGAATGGAGAAGTCTCAAAAAAATAAAAATGGAAAACTAAAGAAGGTTGCATACTTTAAGAATGTTATGAAAAATAAATAAATATTCTATGTAATAAAAAAATATATCTTTGTAATTTTTTCATAACAAGTTTCCATGGATAAAAATTTAAAAGAATCACTAAAATCAACTAAAATGATGGGGAAGAAAAAGTTTTTTATATGAGTAAAAAATTGATAAAAAGATATCAACAGATTGTGAATTAAATATCCAGAAAAGGTTTAATATACGTGAGAAAGAAAGGAATGTTACTAAAAGTTGTATGACTATTTTACTGGCCCAAGAGGGCAACATGAATAAGTTAATATAAACTCATTAAAAAAATGTTACTAAAGATTAAGAGAAGTTTATAGAACCATATAAAGATTATATATACGAGATGAAACATGTAAAATAATCTATGAAGACTGAAATTAAGTAAAAAAATACAACCCATTAAAAATAAAATAAAAATAAAAAAACTCAATACTGAGAGTTGAATCTCAGTATAAATGTTACTTCTATGAAAATAGAGTGGTTCCACCTTATTCCCTATATAGTTATTTATTTCCACACACATTTAGGAATTTAATGAGTAAATTATAGAAGATTATGTATGAGTTTATTACTCTTATATAAATTTATTTTAACAAGTTTACAAAATAATTGATTTTATTGAAGTAATGTTCATAAACACAAACATTCTAATATATTTTATGAGATGGGTGTAGGTTAGTTTTATCTCAAAAACATTTCTCAGATTTCCCCAGATGTGAGAATGTTGATATAAATAAGAAAATCTATTACATCAATGTTATGTTATAAAAATCAATGACAATAGTGATTATTCACTGTTGTTTTCTACAATAGGTTATCTCCTGTAGAAATAGAGTTGTTTAGTTAAAGGATATTTTTTAAAAAGATCATGTGTAACAAATGTTATCATGATGAAGAGTTTCATGATTTTTAAAAGAAGAAAAATATTCATAAGTGGCCCCTTGGAATTTGATTTTCTATAAGGGGGATAATATATGTATCGGGAAAAGGAAATTAGGGGAGAAATAAAATGATAAAACTAGTTTCGGAGTGATATGATTATACATATTGATGATGTAATTGTATGAACTTATATTTGGTGGATTTTTTTAAGTAGGTATTGAAAACAAACAAAAAGGGGGATTTTTTTAGGCCCACGTATTTTTTATGCATTATTTGTTTTCAATAGATCAATATTTACAAAGATAGATGTTTTACATCTACATTGTTTCTAAAGGAAAATTACTTGTTTTTTGAGAAGGGAATGGCAATCTAGGTGAATAATGTGCTTTTGTGAAAGTTGGCCATCTGATTCACTATGGGGCCCAATCAATATATATGAGTTATTGAATCTAGTCTATAAAAATTGAGAAATTCATGGAATGTCAGAAGATGTTGGCAAATGGATTCTAATGATGTGGGAAATATGAATCCACCATCTAGTTATAATGATTATTTGTCAAACATTCAAATTTCTCAAAAATCCTGACTTCTTCATGATATAAGAAAAAGTTATCAAAAGGAGATGAAAAAACTATTACATAATATGGGTGATGATACTGATAAACTAGATTTAGTTTCTATTTTAAAGTTAAATATGTGATGGAAATGAAGGATTAGAGAAATCAATTTCATGGGTTGAAGTTGCAAAAATAATTCGTCGACATCATTGTTTCATTGGATGTATCACATTAGAATACCCAACTTGTATCTGATGGACAAGAGTTTTAAATATTCAAGGTGATGAGTTATTGACACATATTAAAAACATGATTTTTTTGACAACTATTTAGAAGAATAATTGTTGACACCAATCAATTAGTTGAGTAGGTGAAACTAACTGGTCATCAGATGTAGAATAACTAATAAAAACAAGGTGGAGATCCAATTTTTAATTGGAATCATTCATGTGGTCTGAGAAAATGTGACTAAAATCCTTATTAGTTTCAATAATTCCATTCAGCAATATAGTCAACCATTTTCATCTGACCTAATTCATCAGTGTGATAAATCAATTTTTTTTATTTGGGTCAAGAGAAAAGGATGCAAACTTTAAAGTTATATAATACTAATCTATCTGAATATATTTTAATGGGTATGGCCATCCTACATGTCTTCTATAAGAAAATTCATTATCAAAAATTTGAGGTAGAATGATCAGTTTTATTCACAAACAAAGAATGATCTGACTCAAATTAGCAGACTAGAGAATTTTTTGTATGTTCGAAGAAGTCTGAGGTTTTGAGAGGATTCAAAGAAGATTCAATAAGGATCTATATATATTGAGAAGATTTTATATATTCAAACATGAATATCAATTGAAAATAAAATTTAGATATTTATGAATTTCATTGAGCGGGAAGAAGAATTATTTTTACCGTATTATCCATTATGAGATTCATATAATTTAAGAGCATAGTACATTCTCACATTAACAGTATTAACATGCATGTAAAGATAATTCTATAATTATTTTTGATAGATTTATTTGATCCAACCAAACAGGTTGAATCTAAGGAAGTTCCATCAATGTGAGTCCCATCGTAGTGAGTTCCATCGGAGTAAGTTCCATCAGAGTGAAGTCCCATCTGATGTATTTTTATTGGATTTAGTCCCATATAATTGATTTATATTTAATTTAGAAGTTTTGAGTTTCCAATTGAGTTTATAATCAGTTAAATTAGGAAGAGTAGGATGATAATTGAATAGAGCAGACCAAATAGATACCATCCGAGATAGGTTATAGGTAGAGGCTGATCGAACTGCTTTTTTCTAACTAACTTTTATGAGTATAATTTCTGGAAAAATTTAGATTCATAATATTAATATTTTATAAATATCTAGTATATTTTTCAAGACCAACATGTTATTAAGTAAATTTTTTATAATCTTGATGATTTTACAAATGTGAAGTTGATCCAGCTTACTTTTTGAGGAATTGGAGAACTTTCTAAAGTGGCCCGAAAAAGAATAAGAAATAAGTTTGTAGCTAGGGGTATAAATGGTTACTAAAAAGTGTTTTTCGGGTGTATAAACACCTATGGGAAAAGTTCGTATAAAAAAGGATAGCTGTAGGGGATAAGAAACTATTTAACAAAAGATGACTACTAAGTTGTAGAACTATTTGTTGGTTTAGCCTTTTTATTTTGAAAAGACGTTAGAGGAAGGATCCATGACAGTGGGATTATCTATCATTGAAAAGAGTAGGTATTTGTACTGAACCATATAAATATCATGTTCTACTCCATATTTAAATTTTTCATAAAAAGGTTGAGGTTTGTAGTTATATTTTATTGGATCACTACTCTATCACGTTTCAAAGGTTAGGAACGGTTTAAAAAATAGTTGATAAAAATTATTATAAAAAGAAAAAGGAACCCCTGATCCCCCCTCTATGGTCTCGATCCTATTTGGAAACTTTAGGTGAATATATTTTTCCAAGAAATTTTTTAATGGTTATTTATTTGATTTAATATTCTTTCTTATGATTCTAAATGTTTTCATTTGATAAAATTTTGATTTTATTTGGTGGATATGTTTTTTATGTTCTCAAAATTTTATTGTAAAAAGGTAAAAAATTTCTATGGTTTTCGTGTTTCTCACTAGACCCAGAGGATTGCTATATATTTATATCCCTTACTGTGCTTGTATTTATCATCCCATGTTTTAAACAAATCCATGGGATCTAAAGATGTTTACGAACTATAACATGATCAATATTTCATCTTTGGTGGAAGATCATAATACATGAATATGATTTTTGAATGAAATTGTAATTTAAAATTATGAATCCATTTTTTTGGAAAAAAACTGACATTGAGTTTCAGTGTACCCTATGTGTTGTATTGTTTTCCCTAGTTAACTAGAACTATAAACCTAAAAGATTATTGAAATGTAATAATTTGAAAACCTTATTATAAATCATGTATTTATGTCTATTTTAAGTTACAATGAATTATAAAAATTAATATATAAATTTATGAAATCAATGTATAATGGTTGAAAATAAATGTGGGTAATGGGTGAATATGATATATATTTAAATATGGGAAATATGAAGATCATGAACATAATTATAGTTATTCCATGGAAATATATAATTATTAAAATGGATGAGTAAAATGTAATATTAGTTTTATTATATTTTTTATGTTTTTCGGCTAGTGGTTTAGCAAAGGAAATGTGGTCATTTCTGGGTACTGGTAATGGAATGGTGGAATAGACGAGTTATTTTAATATTGGTTGTGTTCACCTCTTGGATGAATTATTTTGTGAGATTATTTATTCATTTATTTTCTTAGGATTCCTAGATACATTCCACCTATGTAAAAAAAAATTATACTAACACCAAAATGTTTTTGTTGTAGGATTTTTCCATAATATCTAGTATGGTGAGAACCGATGGCTGGCAACCCACTCATCCCAACTCTCCCTTTAATAATAGACTTGTAGTAAATTAATGAGTGTGGTAAGTTCATGTAAGGTTTAGTAGTGTCATATGGTTTACTCGATGATGTAGTTGTACAATTGTTATGTGGTTGTGTTCTTTCATGGTAGGAAGAGGGCATGAGGATGATTTCCTTCATGTTTGTGATGGTAGACTGCTCTGGTTATGAGTTAATGGATGTTGATATGAATTTGATATTATGTGGTTATGTGATATATAGTTCTCCATGATTCTAATATTATATTTTACACCTTTCAAGAGTTGGAATAGGTATGGTTGTGACCTAGCCCAATCATACAGAATTTGATGAGTGCAGAAAACATTAGACATTGTGGCGTGATAGTGGAAATCAGGCGGTGAATTGGTTACCAGATTCTTATGATTATATTATTATATTATTATTTTAATATTCCTCGGATTCCAAATTTATTGAGTGATCCAGGGTGATGTTGGGAATGAGTAGTTGACATGATTAATTAATATTTCTAATACTTTTTTTTATACTGGAGCATTATTATTCATTTCCCAGTTTTTCAAGAGAGGTCCTAAAGAGGATCATTAAAATTATAAAAGTTATTCTTCAATATATATATATATATATATTCAAGGTTTTAACGAGGTTTTTAGTGACTATGATAAACTAGGATATATTGGGGTTGCTGTTGTTGTTTTTGATCTATTATATTTGGAATGGGTTTGGGTTTTACTTTTAGATATTTATTATGTATGACTTGGAATGAATTATTATATTATTTTTCATAGGATCTTTATTTATTTTATATGATATGGTTTAGATCAGTGATTCTATTATTATATGTTTCGCATATCATATATTATGAGGTTAATTCCTCACATTGGGAGTTTTACACCCTTAGTGTTAGTCACCAACCTGGCACCAGTTGGAGTTGGGCTTCGAGGATCCCATATTATCTTCATGCTGACCATGGAAGGGTGCAAGTGGAGGGGGAGAGTATGAAAATATTTCTTGAATATATACCCATTTTAATCTCCTATATCCTTTATAGACATTTGGTCACCTCATATTCCTAGAAGGAAGCCAAAATACTTCATTCTGTAGGAACAAATTTAATGAGGGATGGAATTCAATAAAGCGGTTAAGGCACTTTAGTTAAAGATAGGAGTAGGGGAAATGGTTTTTCAAATCCAAATTTTCATTAATTATGTTACATTATATATTCACCAATTTTTATGGTTTATATACTTCCATGGATTTATTTTTATAAAAAATATCCAGAATTTCAAGGGATTTACCAATCCATCTAACGTTCTTCCTCTCAAAGGATTGTTCTTCTAAATTTACCTTTGTTGATACATGTTTCATGATAGACACATATTTTAATTTTTGGGGTCAATATACTACTTATTTAAAATATTTTATCCTAATTATATTTTTATTCATTGTATTTAACGTTCCATTTCATGGTATTTCTTTCAATAGAGTTTGATTTAATGTTACTAATGTTGTAAGGGGTTTATTATAATAATTTATTTAAATCATGATTTGTTATTGATGAATTTCAGTCATGGGAAATATTAAATTCATTGTATCTAAATGACCATAAATTTTCTTATCCTATATTTATTTTTGGGTTTTATATGTGTTCCTGTTTACCTCTTTTTGGTTAATATTGAAACTAAAAGGCTTCTTATAGATAGATTCAACTTAATATTTTCTTTTTTAGTTTGGAATAATTACATTACATGTACATTTTCTTTTTATTGTTTTATATAAGTCATCTTGGATATTTCTATGATTTATTATAGAAATTTACTACTTTTTTAAAAAATATATAATCTTCAAGATAATTTGTTTTTAATTTTTTCTGCACAGGTAATTTGTATTTATTTTTTTTGCTTTGTTTACAAAAGTTTAAAAATATCTTTTTTAAAATTTTAAATATGAAAAAAATTTCTTTTTATTATGTTGTTTTTTCTCAATCAGGCTTCGATTCCATGTTTTCATGGTTTCCCAAAAGTAATTCTTATTCTCCATATTTAATATAATATTTCATTTTAAAAAGAATGGTATAAAAAAATAAACATATTTCTGTTATTTTCCAAAGAAATTTTTCAATGATATTATAAATGATTTTGATATATATAAACATCATTTTAGGTTTTTTTATGATTCATTGGGAATATAATACAATGATACCATCCATATCTATTTAGTATATGACTTATTATTATGTTTTTTGGAAATCTTCATGAAAACCAAATTTCCTCCCTAATTAATTATGTTATGATGGAATTATGAATGGTTTTAGGTTATTATGGACCAATTATGTATAGTTTATAATCATGTGATAGGTGGTCCCATATATTCCTCAAATTCATTGGTTAACGTTTTATACCTCACATTCTTAAAAAGAAACTTAAGTGTAACATCCCAACCTAACCCATTGGATTCGAAAGAGTTGAAATTCTTATATCCTTAGGTGAGATTCCATGGACACCAAGGGATGGCAATTAGTTCCTTGGGATTAATAACCTCATTCGAAAAAATTTACCCATTAATATATATATATATATATAATAACCTGAAATGTTTTTTACAATATAAGGAAAAATATAATGGATGAATCTATACAAGACAGAACACTAATAGATAATATATTTACATGTAAAAATTTGAAAATCATATAAAATAGTAAAATAAGACTATATAAATAAAATACCCAAAATAAAGAAATATTTCCCACATGGAACACTCCCATGCTCTATATGTACACTACCAAAAGTTCCCAAATTCTTCCTAGTCGACATCTTTAAAACATTTTCCTAGCACATAAGAGGTCTTCCACTTACATGTATCATCACGAATAATGAGTAAATATGAACCATAATTCATATATAGGGGTGAGTTTATCAACCAATTAGGTAATCTACCATAGGCTTTCCACACACACCCCTTAAGAAAAATATTTACATTTTATATAAAATAAGAAAGATTTAGAATACCATAAATAAGCTAGAGGAAACCATACAAGTAACTGAAACCAAAATCCTCATTTCATTTTCAAAAAAATTATGTCCATAATATAACCCACCACATAATACACAAACCCATGAAATTAAATGACACTGATGTTTTGATCTACTATATATGAATTTCATTGAACAACCAATATTTGTGAGTATTAGCCATATCTTCAAATCCAATCCCTCTCATAGAGGCAGAATCCCATTATTCCATGAAATTACATAACAACCATAACTATTGGAAGATGTCCATTACAAATGAATTCATGAATGTACTCCAACACCATGAAAACCAAGTTCACGCACACCAAATCCCCAACACATTGGAATCCAAAAACATTATTTACTTTATAAAATCCACAATTAGATTCATCAACAAAATTTTATTTCAAAACCATTCAATATAAATGGAATATTTAAAAATGAATTTATCAAGGAAATTAAATCATATGTAAATTTTATAATTTAAAAAAACAGGCCATGAAATTCTTATGAAATGAGAATAAGAAATTATCCACCTAATAAGAACCAAGATTCCGTGATAAAACCAAATCCTATAACCAAATATCTTGAATCTAGAAATCCTTGAATGATGATCCATAAAAAATTACAATAAAATATATACATAAACACTATATCCAGATTTAGAATCCTGAGAATTGGGTTTTTAACTAGAGAAAACAATATATTAATTGTGTATAATAATATGAGAAGAACTTACCTTTTATTTATGGGTCCAATTATCAATGATTTGTTGAAATAAGTATTCAAAAAAATATGATCACTACAATCACCAAGAGGAATCCTAAATTTTGAGGGAAAGAAATGAATACTAATCATATAAAAAGGGAAAATGGGATTAATAGGTTGGATAGAACTGAAAAAATTCTCGACCTTAAAAATGAGTTCACATATGGAGTTTTTGGGGTAGTAACCATTCACGGTATGATAAGTATTTGATTCCATGAATTCCCATCCACTAAAAATTATGGTTTTTTATAATTAAAATATGCAAAACCCATTCACATCCTGAATAGAAAAATATTTGATCTTTGATAAAATTTCCCATACACCATTCAGACCATGAATTGCCTCATGTAACTATATTCTAGGTCCAATTCATCTTCCACATCCATAAACACCTCCAATACATTTTGAAAAAAACCTATAACCAAACAAAAAATTTATGGAACTTAATAATACTAAATACAACCTAATAAATATGTGGATTTATACTGGGCAGTAATCCTAATACCAAGGGTACACAGGTAGTTATTCCAGGCTTAATGATACACGAGTTGTTGTGTCATGCTAAATTGTAAATTGGTAGTTAGCCAAAGCCCAAGGGTACAAGGGTAGTTAGTATAATGACCCAGAAGTTTCAAACATTGAAATTAATTATTTTTAGATGAATATTCATTACATTATAAAAAACACTCACTGGATGAATATAAATGTATAGTTGCATTGGAAACTAGAAACAAAATCTTCTTAATTAATGAAATATCTTCAGTATATTCCATAAATAACTTATCCTTTATTACTCATACATAAAAATCAATCATTATAACATAGAGAAAGGAAACATAAGAATGGGTGAGCTCTGATGCTTGTTAAGGGTAAACAATGGGGATACGTGATCATGATAAGAGTATAAGGGTATGATGAAATGATTTTAACATTTTAAAACCAAACCCTTCATATCAAAGATTATAATCTTAATTTATGGCATAAATATTTATAGTTCATAAGATATTAAATCCAAATAGATTTTTTATAATTTAGAAAAATTAATTTATGGCTAATGAGATTTAAAAAAAACCCCCAACCCATTTGAAAAATTAAAAAAAAAAGAAATAGAAAAATATCACTGAAACCAACTATCCAAAGTCATAATACACCCAAACATATATCAGTATAAATTAAAAAGAAAAAGATATGATTATCCCATCCTTGTGCCATGTTGAATCGAGCTGCGAGCTACCTAGAGATACTCCCCATGATGGCACTACTTCACCAGTGAGTACCATGCTAGAGATCATCCTAACAAAGTTTCCATCATAGAAACGAATCCAGAAACAAAAAAATAGTTCATCTCAAAATTTAGATCAAATAAATCCATCGCTCGTAGAAAAATATACCAAAACATAATCAATGAATTTTAGGAAGAAACAATGAGTAGATATAAGAAACCAGTTAGCATATAAACAGGATAAAACTGATTCAAGACACCCATAGAGCACCAACGACAAATGAACCACACATCTCAAAACCGCATAGGTTCTACTACACCAGGTATGATAGGGAGAGCCAGACGAGAACCCGAGTTCATATCATGGTTCATAGTGGCTATAGGCCCCAAAAGAAACAAGTGACTAAGAAGTAGAGAACCATAAGCATCCAGAAAAAGCCAACCATGAAAGAACCAAAATACTCATTGAATTCCAAACAATCTAACCCAAAACAACTTTATTCCTAGTGATCCAACTCCGAATTGGAGAGGCATAGAGGATCATGAGGACTGATTATGGTTTGGATGGGAAAGGTCTTCACCAGCACAAAAATGTTGAAGGGAAGTATATAAGATCAATCTAAGAAATACCATTCCCATGAGAACCATAGAAGAAACCCCAAGGAAAAGAATCTTATGTAATGAATTAGAATGAATAAGAAATCAGAAATAATGAAGGATAGAGAATCAGGATAAAAGGGGGAGAATCATCACCACCGAGGAGGGCAACAAAACCTTAGGAGGATAGGATATTGTGAGAGAAGAGGGGAGAGATGATGGATGAGTGGGGTGATAACAAAACTAAACTCACACATAAAAATATATAAGTCATTAATAATAAGGGAATCCTAAGATAAGAACATAGAAACATAAAATGTAATTTTAGTATATATAGAATCTTGGAAAATCATTTCCCTAATAGTCAATTCTCATTTCCAAAACAAATTAAGGCACTTAGGGGGTGGCTACACCACCTAGTAAAGAATAACCACCATCCTCAGTGGAATCAATACCATTTTAGTGGAATGTTTTCACTCCCAATACCATCTTCATAGTCAATGTTCACTCCAAAGGCTATGGTAGTGGAAAAAGTCCCTTAATGAACTGGGTTCACTCCCCTTTCAAATCCTATCTATCGCATGATATATAAATCCTTACCCAACAAATTATAGGGAGATATAGGTCCCACCCATCATTAGTTATAACTTAAACATCATCATTGGTAATAACATAAACCTCATCCATGGATATAATATTCCCCCCATCACATAATGAAAACCAAACATATGCATGACATAAGATAATAAAACATTCATCATATTAGTACCCATGAAATGAAATAGGTTTCATAAATATTTCATCATAACATAATCTATTTAAAATAAAATGGTTTCATTATAATTTCATCCTTTCATCAATGTATAAAACATGGAAAAAATATGTATTGATAATAAAGTTTTCATGGTATTACTTATGAAATAGAAATTGGTTTCATGAATATCTTGTTTTCATAATAATAAACTATTTAGAGAAATAATTTGAATGGTATCCTTGGATCATATCACCAAGAAATCATAAGTAGCATCAAAGTATTTCATTATAGATGAAATAAAAATTTGAAATATAATTACTTTGAACGTACGTTAAGGAAAATAACCTTTATTGGAAAATAAATTTTTTAAAACAAGAATTTATAAATAAAATTTGGAAATACTTTCATTGAAAATAAACATGAAAAGTTATAAAATAATTTTTAAAAATAATTTAAAAAATATGTTGGGGGAAATATCATTCATAATTTTAAAAATAATTTTAGAAAAATAAAAATTTTTGAATATCATTTTCTTTGAAAACAATATTGAAAAATTATAAAGTAATATTTAAATAAAATAATGGTCATGATGGTGGTAAATTTTGTTCATTTTTTACAAATTAAAATAAAAATTCATTTCACATTAAAAAAAATACAAATATATATTTTTTGTAAAATTATTTTGATATTTCCTTATTTGTTTAAGAAAAGAATAAAATGGGTAAATATTTATTAATATATAATTTTATTAATTTTAATAAAATTGTTGAAAACGTTTTCATAAATCTAGGATTTAAGTGCTCCAAAGGTGTTAGACAGAGGGATCCTCTCTCTGCCATTCTATTTGCTCTGGATGAAGACTTCCTCAACAGATTTATTCTATAACTTTTGGATCAGAACAAACTCAGACCTATTCAAGCCTCTATGAACTTGAATGTGCCCACAAATATTCTTTATGCTAATGATATCATCCTATTTCATTAAGGTGACAAAAGAAATATGCAAGTTCTCAAAATTGAACTTTCTCATTATAAAGATGTCTCGGGACAAGATATTTGTTAGAATAAGTCATATATTTTATTTGGGAAAATATACCCTTCGAGAAGAAAAACTCTAATTATCAATAGCCTTGGTATTAAATAGGGTGCTCTCCCATTCACCTATCTTGGGGTTCCAATCGATTAGGGAAGACCCAAATCTAGTTACTTTTCCAACATTTCTAATCAAATCACACATCATCTCTCTACATGTAAAGGTAAATCTTTGAACAAGGATGGAAGAATATGCTTGGTTAAATCTACCAATGTCTCTAAAATGGTTTTCTCATTCATTATTTACAAACGGCCTAGCAGTAGCATTAAAAAACACAATAATTTCATTAAAAATTTTGTATGGACCAGTAATATCATTTAATGAAGGCTTGTAGCAGTACCTTGTACGAAATGTTGTAAACCTTAAGAGAAAGGCGGTATTGGAATTAAAAATCTTGAAATGTTTAACGATTCTTTGGAAGCCAGGATTGTCTGGAGAATGATTCATAATGCTAATAATGCAATAGATTTTCTAAAGAAATGATTTATCAAAAAACTTCGAAAAGGAAACCTAAATTATTTTCAGTCCTCTATCTGGACCTCTATTAGAAATATTTATTATAAGATCATGTTCAATTCCAGATGGTAAGTCAACACCGATTATCCTTTGAAATTCTAGATTGATAATTTGACGAGTTATTCTTTTTCTTATTTGTTTCCTCCCAACAATTCTCCACAAAACATAAATATTTCAATTAAAGATGTTATTAACTCGAACAAACATGATATTCTTGATAACATTAACTTCATAATTGAAAATTACCCCTTTTGACTTCTAAATACTTCCCAATCTGGGAACTGGCTCAAAATGGTATTCTGGACTCTAAATTGTTTTACAATCATAATGTTTTGAACACCAGTTATGGTTTTGGGTGTATGAATTATTTTAACAAGCCTTGGATCAAACCTTCAAGACTCACTCATATATAGAGAATCCCACACAACAGAATTCTTACTGAAGTTTGTCTCTAATCCTTTGGTATTTATCTTTTATCAATGTGTCAACCAAGGGAAGACGTTAATTATCTTTTTCTATCATGTGCCATTTCCTTTTCTCTTTGGAATTATATCTCTGAAATTTATAATTGTAGATGGACTTTTAATGACTCTATCATCACTCAAGTTAAAATATGTGTTGATCACGATGCCTCTCATCAATTTAAGAATGTGTTATCTGTTGTAGTTGCAGAATTGATGCACGTGATCTGGTATGATAGAAATAATTTTATTCACAACAAAGGCTCAATAAATCTCAATGCAGGTAAAGCTAGAATTCTAATTGTGGTACAAGAAGAAGCTTCAATACAGAAAGCGCAATGTAACAACTCTATTAATGACTTCGAGATCCTTATCAAACTTTGGATTATTAGCATCTTCAAGCAACCAAAATGTTCCCTTGAAGTTTTCTGGCAAGTCCCACTCCCTGGATGGATTAAAGTGAACATTGATGGTGCCTCGAAAGGAAATCCATGCCCTGTAGGTTGAGGAGAAATTTTCAGAGATTACCCGGATCAATTACATGGATGCTTTCATCGTACTTGTGGCACAACCTCCTCCCTTGATGTAAAAATGCTGGCTGTAATACATGCTGTCAACTTTTCTATTCAACAAATATGGAGGAAGATCTGGATCAAGAGTGATTCGAACACAATCATCCATGCTATATAGAATGGGGTGGTTCATCTCACTTGTCCGCTTACCACCCATTGGATGAGAAGTACTTATAGGCTTTGGGATATCAACTACATTGTCATGAATGTGTATCGAGAGGTGAACATGATTGCAAATGCTCTTTCCAACAAAGGTAACAACCATGAATTAACATGATCTGATACCCTACCTCCTGAATTTAATCATTTGTATGAAAAAGATTATAAGAAACTCCCATCCTTCAGACTCATGTAACTCATTTCTTTAATTTTCAATGAATTGTGCCTTGGTCTTTTGACTGAGGCACCACATTCTTCAAAAAAAAAAACAATCCGGATAAATGATGATATTATAACATAAAACTATTACCACTTTGGTAACATTGAATTGCTAGCCCCATGAAAGAAGGAAATTAAATTAAAAATAATATAACAGGATAATATATTAATTAATTATATTACATATCATAGGGGTTTTATATAAACCTCATAAATAATATAGGTTAATAACACACCATCAATATAAATGAATGAAAATTTGGACCAAAATCCCTTGTCTCTTTAGTAATAATTGTAATCTTCATCCCCAATAAATAAAAACATAAAATGGAAATTTAAATATAATTATAATGATAGGATTCATGATATAACATTACAAAGGGGAAGTACATACACCTTAAAAAAGACACAATATGTGAATTTCCATATGTATCCTTGAAATAAAATAGAGACTAGAAATCTCTAACAGTAAGTCTTGACTTCTTTATTACTCATTTGATCTTATTGTGTAATAAATATATGTTTATTATATATCTATTACTTAACAAAAATTATATATATCATACATTATATAATTTACTTATGTCCTTTTATTACATATTTACAAATAATTCCATGTTAAAGTCATGTTTTGGGTAATAACTGCTTTGTTTTTCATATAAGTTGTGTTTTGTTGTTTTTGGTCTAATTAATTTGTTCACCGTTAGATTATCTAAAGAATAATAAAAAATAAATAATTATCAAATTTATACATAAATTATACATTTAATAACAATAATAAAATATGATTTTTAGAAATGAATTATGTTATGATCGGGGAGATGGTAGGTCATACATATGCATGAGCAATGTTTCCATTTTTCAATGATCAATATAGAGAGGAGGTTAGTGATATATTATCTTTATATAATGATAATAATTTTAGACATAAAATATTATTTATTTAAATATATTAATACATATCATCAATGTGGTGTGGAGATCAAAAGAGGGTCACATCGTGTTGTGAAGGTGATAGTCCAGATGTACATGAATGACGTTATCATCTTTCGATGACTGGAAAGGTAAGAAACAAAATGATACATATTATTTTCATAATTCTAAATAAGTAATTAATATAATAATTATTTAATGTATATAAAATATATTCATCAACTTTATATATATTATATTCCACTTAAATCATTATTGATAATGAATTGCATCGCTTCGGGAGGAGGTAGTTCACCGTACTCACGAGCGAGGTTATCATATAACATACAGAATAGAACATAAAAAAATTTATATATGATATAATGACTAAATAGGTTTAAATATTTTATATATATCATATATAAAATTTGTTTCCATCATAATACCAAACCATTAGAGGTTGTAATAGAGACATTAATGACATTAGTTTGTGTGGCGACAATCCACCTCACGCACGGACGATTATTTCAAAACCAATTTGATTAAAGTAGATATGTTTTAAGGTAATGAATTTAAAATGAAAAAATATTATTATATTTATGAAAAGAATTTTCTTACACAATCATGGTTTAAAATTAATCTGATCATATGGAGGAAGAAAGAAAATAAAAACGCTTGTTGTAGAACATTACCTCTTATTCCAATAACCTCCTTATATTTTCACCAAAAGTATTCTTATTTTGAATTTAAGAAAAAAAATAAGGAATCGAAGATGATATTATGGAATTTGTCAATTTATTTTGATATGAAATTTCCAAACCAAAAGGTTTTTTATATTTTAAATGAATATTATATTGTGTGGCCATTTATATGCGAGGTGAGTGGCACACATATAAATGTTTTACAAGAAAAAGGTGTACCCATATTTTTCTCATACCAAAAGGCTCCAAAATAGATTATTATCAAAAAATTTAAATTAAATGGTAGATATATGGCCACAAAAAAGGTTTTATATATGTTTATTTGTTCATTTTAGACCTTATCCTTTTTGGTTAATATCTAGGTAATCCAATTTTACCTTAAACGTGGTAATTAATTTTTAATATTTTCACTATTAATTTTAGTAAAAAATTAACTTTAACTTATTATATAATATAATTTATTATGATTAAAAATATAAAATTCATTTTTCTAAATTATATTCACATAAGTGGAAAAAATTAATTTAAAATTAATTCCAAAGATGAAATGATAATACCCATTTTCAAAGTGAAAATGTTTAAAAGTTCACAAAGGTTTCATATCCAATTTCAATATAAAATTGATTACAATGATCTAAATTAGATTAATAGATATATAATTGAGATTATTTTACATTAAACCCAATTTAAAATGTAATTTACATTTATAAATAATTAATTTAGAATATAGTTTACAATTAAAATTCAATATTTTCAACAAATCGTCAAAAAATTAATCTTTTTATAGAATTATCAAAAATTCACCCTAAGATAATTTATACATTAAAAGTATAAAAAATAAACTTATTTTTTAAAATAAATTTTCTAAAATTTTGAAAATTGAATTTTAAAATAATTTCACAAAATGGTGAAAAATTGATTTTTAGAAAAATATAAATTTTAAGTATAAAATAGGATTTCTTCTTTTTTCATATCTAGGAAACTCATAAGATGAATGTTAAAAATTGGAACGAATATTTACTATATATATTTCATTATAATTATAAACTAAAATTGTTTTTCTTAAATTATTGATGTAAACCTTATATATTTTTATAAAAATTGTTATTTATAAAAATATTTTATTTATTTTCAAATATTTTTAATTTTATTTCTTAATTAATTGACCACTAATTAATCAATTTTATATACATGTGTAAAAAATATATTTTCATAATTTAGTTAGCATTATTCGTACACATCATTCCAATGGCTATGTGATAACTAGCATATAATAATATTTTAATAATATGATAAATTTCATTTAAACTCAATGTTTCATATAACACAAGATAAATTTAGTGTTGTGTATAACTCAATTAAAAATAAATTTTGGATGTAATGTAATATAAACTCAGTGTTTTGTGTAATGAAAAATAAAAAAATATTAAATTCATTTGAAAAATAAATTTAAAAAATATCAGGTTGTTATATTATACCCTCATAAAATAAATTTCACGCTCAAAATTTGTCTCCATCATCAAAGGTTTATCATTTGAAAATTCCTTTATATAAACCCACATCGAAAAAATGAATAATAAAACATCCCATAAAAGGTAAATTTTAAAACGTAATAGTTTATTAAATTATCTTATATCTAGGTTTCCACAAAGGATAATATATATGGGAATTAAATATTTGGACCTGGAAGAAAAACATAAATTGTTATATAGAGTAATAGAGACAAGTGATCATAAGAATGTGGTTGATCTATAGAAGGTTAGAGACCAAATAACCATAAACAAAAGAGTAATGAAAAAGTTCATTGATATCATCAAAACTTTTGACAACATGATAGAATTTTATTTTAAGATCCTTTTTTCTAAAAGATGAATAATTTTCATGATAAGATATACCTACTTGATTAAATTCCATTTCATAAGAACAATGTCACCCTTTGGTTGTGCCTTTATAAATTTCAACTTTATATCCTACTCTTAGAAATTATTTTTTTCATATCTAAAGAGCTAAATAAAAGAAATAAAATAATGATAATTCATCCCTTCTATCCCTACAAAAAAACATAACATTTGTCATCCAATATGAATAAATATTTATATGGTGATGTAATACATTAATCTCTAAAAACTTTTTTAAATTTCAAATTATACCTTTCTATAAATGGATAAACTTACAATCCTTGCAAAAGATTAAAATCCAAAACAATAGAAAAAGGGTCACTAAGTTTACAAAATGAACATCTCATTAATCCCCCAAACAACATGAAGCAGATCTTAATTGTCACATACCAAACATGTGAAAACCTTTATCATGTATTATCTAAAAACATGGTAATAACAATAATTACCATAAAACCATATTGAAAAAATATACGCCTCTCCAATATTCACAGAAAAAATAGATTACTGGATATATTCCATAAATCCAAAAAATCTATAAACTCTATCAATGATAGCATAAACCACTTTTTTAACAAAACATTAATAATATCTAAAGTAATTATTACTATAAAATTTACTTTATCCGTATCGATAATCTATTTATCCCAAAATAATTATCTTAACATTAGGAACATATTAAGGGTTATCAATACATTAATCAGATTTTTTCCATAAAATATAACCTTTCTATTTAATCACATTTCTAGTTTATCAGTATCATTTAACATATTATTTCTTATCCTTGAAGAAAAACATATATTGATAAATCCATATATATTTAATAAATCTTAACATCCAGCACAAAATACTTCAATCATCCCACTTCATACTCAAAAAATTAGCTAGGATTTATCATATTATTCCTTAATACCTCATTCCTTTTATATTTCATTCTTAGAATTTTCAACATAAATTGAAAATTCATTACTCATACAACCTTGCTGATTCTTTTTCAAAAGCTCTCCCCTTAATAAATAGATTTTCATAATTTCCATGCCTTCCCCATTTAATACATTAAAAAATCATTTATATCTTAGGGAGACCAATATTCTCATCCATTGCATTAACTAAACATTTAATATTCCTTGGAAATTAATTTCATTTTGTCCTTTTCCAAACATGATACATATTTCAATTCCTATGAATCATTCACTTGGGTGATTTTTCCCAAATTCTCTGCATATAGTAAACTATATCATCTTTCCTCTATGGTCTCCATTACCTGAACTCTCAAAAAACATTTCCATTATCTTATATAGAGAGTATGGTAGTTGGTTGTGGTGAATATTGTTAATCATTTTCAGTTATAAATGATTAAGATTAATCACAATATCCCTCACTCCAGTCATCATCCAAATTATATTGTCATGAAAAAACTATTCATCAAAATCAATGTTAACCCAGTTCCTTCTAGTTCATATCATTGACTAAAAATAATAACCATAGTGTGGGAAATACTAACCATAGTGTAAAATCACTTAATCGTAAAATAAATCACTTATAAGATGTCTATATCATGAAACTTTATTTTAAATATTTGACACATTAGGTTTATACTAGGTCATTATTAGTTATAGTATATTTAGATCCATCATGATGTATCTTAAAGAGTTTGTGAATTTCCAATGTATATCCCCCAGTAGTGTCAAATCAGGTGTACAAAAAGACTATTTCCATACATTAAGTGATGATCAAATACAGGGAAATGTTTTCTTTTAAAGGTTGTTTCCCCAAGGTACCTATATTCTATATCCACATCCACTTTTAGTGTCTATATAATGATATAATTTCTTAGAAATCACTTTATCTATCCTTTACCAAAATTCTAGGACATTTCCCTGCACTATGAATCATCTTCAGACTTATCCTTTGAGACACCCCTAGACATATTAATACGAATATCCCTAGTAATCTCACTAAAGTATGGTTATCTTAGTATTCAAAGGTTAACTAAAATATTCCTCTAATTCCAACTATAATGGTCTAGAATCATTTATTGTAGACTATAATTGATTCAAACCATGGAAATCCATGGGCAGTAACACGTCTTGGGTTGGAAACACCCCATCCCCTACAAGAACTATTTCCTCTTGAATCCCTCGGGTGGAGATCCATGATTTTTACAACACTCACACATGAGAGTACCCAAGCATTAGAATCCTTCCTTTGAATTGGATACCAATTATAATAACCTAGACTTTTCATTCATGGATATTACATATTTTTATTTCAATATTCATTACATTACACAAACACATGCCTGTGTCCTGTAATAGTTTAGTGCATTTGGAATCTTGGAAACCAATATTAATAATTCATTATATATCTTCAATGTATCACATAAATATATTCCCCCTCTGTGATCCTACTTTAATAAATTTCATTATAATCTAGGGAAGGGAAACATAATTAATTGTGAGCTCATATTCTCAGTAAGGGTAAACAAGGGATATACTTAATCAAAATATTAGCATAAGGTTATGAAAATAGGTTCGTAAAAATTCAAAACCATACCATAAATATCAAGTATTATGTTATTGAGTCATGGTATAAAAATTTATAGTTTATTTAATATGAGTCATAAAGTAATCACGAGAAAATAACATCGACATGACATAGAGTTGTGGAATATACAAAATCATGGAAAATAATTTCCCTTTTAGTCACGGCTCATTTACAAAACTTATCAGGTAACTACATGGGTGGATACACCTCATAGGTGGGACACACCATTCTCCACAGTGAAATCCCTATCCTTATAGTGGAATGAGTTCTCTCCCCAAACCATCATAGTAGCTAAGGATCACTCCCAATACTACCGTAGTGGATAGAGTCCATTACTGAACTATGTTTACTCCCTATTCCATTCATTTCAATCTCATGATATATAAATCTTCACCCAATTAATTAGAGGGAGATATAGATCCCTCCAAAATTTGGTTATAACATAACCATCGTCCTTGGTTATAAAAAAAATCTATAACAAAATCAAAATCATACATATATTCCCCACAAGATCATTAGTCATTCATCATATTAGAACCCAAGAATTGAAATGGGTTTCATAAGAATTTCATCATATCATTACATGTGGAAAATAAATAGGTTTCATATTAATTTCATCAAATCATAACTAGTTGAAAAAGAATTAATTTTCATAAGCATTTTATCAGGACATAACCTGTGGAAGAGAAATGGGATTCATAAAAAACATTTCATCATAAACATAAAAAATTAAGTTAAACAATAATAACGGTGTCCTTGGATCATATCCTGAATAATCATAAGTAGCATAAAAGAATGTAATATTATATGGAAAATGATTTTGAAAGATAAATCAATTAGAATATTCCCTGAGATAAAAATTATTTCTTTGAAAATAACAATTTTTAAACTAAAAATTCTAAAATAGTTTTGGAAAATTGTTCATGGAAAATAACTTGAAAACTTATAAATAATTATTTAAAATCATTTAAAATATTTCTTAAGAAAAATATTTATTTTTTCATTGAAAATGCGTTATAAAACATAAAACATTTTGAAAATAATTTATTTTTAAAATAACCATGATAAATTATATTTTAATATTCAAAGAAAATAATGGTCATGGAGATGGGAAATCCTACATATGTGGTACACATTAAAAAAAGATTCCTTTCACATTTTTAGTAAAATCCAAAAGAGCATTTTTTGGAAAATGAAATTAATATTCCTTTTAAAAAAAATATAAAAATACTATCATGGGTACAAACATATTTAATAAATTTTTTTATAATATTATAAAAAACTGAAAACTTTAGAACATATGGTTTTGTAAGAAAATTTGTTTTTGACTGAAAAGACAATTTTTCTTAAAAAAAGTATTTTAAACTCTTGAGTACATAAAAAGGGTAAAATGATGGAACATTTTTTTATTCTTATTAAATAACCATAGTGGAATAAAATTAATTAGTTTATTTATATATATATATATATCATAATATTTAGTCATTTGATCTATAATCCTAAACAATCATGATAAACAATCAGATTGTAAGGTTATTATACAAGATTATTTGTTTAGAATGATCAACATAATGTTTATAACGACCCTAACTCTAGAGGGGATCAGTTAAAAGTACAAGGATGTGGAATTGGGAAATAAATGGTATTGCCTATACTAGATGAACCCTATTCTATAAGAAGATCCCATTATTTATCCATAATGGAAGGATGATCTAAAAATACCTCCTCATTTTCCAATACCTCGATGAGGTATAGCGTGAATTCCCATTGTTGCTTCTATTAAATACCTGCAAGTGAGAACATTCTAGATTCTAGGTTTACTGTGTTAACTTGAAGATATACATTTTGTGAAGGAAGATGTTGATGTCCATAGGAATGGTGAAGGTGAGGGATAAATATCAGTAGAGTAAATATAAAAAAGGGTAAAAATATGTTACTGTATTAAATGGTCAATAACAACATAAATAATATAAGGCTCAATATTGAGATCAATTATTTATCTCAAACTCTTTGATTTAGAAATATTTTTTATTTGATTCCATTTTTAATTTTTATGTTTCGTGTCACTTTTAATTTATTTTCACTACGATGGAACACAAATTTCTTTAATAATAGTTTTATTGCTACTAATATTATTGATTAAATAATTTGTATCATAAGTACATGGTTTTTACTAAATATTTTGATCAAATAATTCATGGGGATAAGTGCATTTCACAATTTTTATTTATGATCAATGAAATTATTTCGGATAGATTTTTGTTTTTGATTTTGGTCTAGGTTATCAAACAATATTGGATTAATTATGAATAAGTCCTACGTTTTATTATATGGATATGATTAATAAAAGTAATATGGGTTTTCCCATTCATAATCCATCTTGTTTTGTTTATTATTTCAATAATCACATTATTTTAAATCCATTTTTTTAATATTACAGACTGGGTATTACATTCAAAGAACCTTTTTTTATCCACTATCTTATAATAATTTGTATTCGATATATTTTTTCCCTTTTTTTAAACTACCCAAAAAATTATATTAAGAAATATATTTTTTAGAGGGATTTATACTTGAGGAATATTTAATTCTTCACTTCACCCTATCTTTGAGATTCTTTACTAATGGCTAATTTTTTATTGGAGATAGTCTTCATATTTTCATTATACAAATGTATAATACAAAAAAGTATCTATGGATACAAATTTTCAAGAAATAACTCTTAATGGTTTAAATTAGAACCATCCAATAATTTCGGATGATATTGATTATGGTAATTTTATAGAGAAAATTATTTTTTATATTATCCAATATAAGTTAATAACAATTTTTTTATAGTAAATATAAATTTTTTTGATATAACTCTTACTAATTTTACTCATAATTAATGAAATGAGATTTATATTAATTTCTTGGTTTAAATAATTTTCTACATATAATTGAAGTAAATAGAAATAGTTTTCATTATCCTTTCAATATGGATAATGAAATATTAGAGAAGATATGGATTAATCATTTCCCTAGAAAACAAATATTTTTGGAACTAGAATAGCTAAATATTGAGTATTAATGTTTTTTTCTACTATAAGAATATATTCCTTAAATATATCAAAAGTTAATGAATATTATGAATGAATTGTAGTATTTTGAGAGAATAATATTATAGGCCACAAAATTGCTAGGAAATTTATAGATAATCTCACTAGAGAATAATATTCTAAAATACATATTTGGAAGAAAAAAAGTATATTAAAAATTTAAAAGTTATTTAGTTTATTATGATATTGATTAAATATAAAACATAACTTATGAAATAATAATATTAGTATAACAATAGGAATTAAGGAGAATCATTTATTACTATAATTATAAATAAATATATGCGAGTGATGTTCAAATCAATGATAATGAATTTTCTCATGATGAAAGGAATCAAATAATGTATAATATTATGTATATATGAAACTATGTAATGTTAAACTAAAAATTACTAGGATAATAAAGAAAACTTATTCAAGAAGATAAATGAAATATAAATGAAATCATTTTCTAAAGCTAGTTGATACATGGAGTGTTAGTGAAGTTTTTTATTTTGAAAGTATATTTTGTTGTGATAATAGAAGAAATATATTCATATTTATATCTAATATAGCTATATTATATTAAATATAATTTTTGGATATTTTTAGTCATTCTTTGACTGCAAAATAATTAAATATTTTGATTCTAATGATATAGAGGATGACTCACCATCTATAGATGAAAATGGATGAATATGTGGGGAAATTACAAAGTCTATATAAAATAGTAAATATGAAACAAAAATAGGTAAAAGTATAGAAATCTATATTTAATGAAAGTATTTTTAAACTAAATTCTAATATAAATAACAAACCCACTCTTTATATACATGTTTATAATCATAGTAAAGTTGTAAAACATAATTATGATATATAAATCCAAATGAAGGCCTTACAAAATATTATGTAAGGAAGGAATAATCCAGAGATAATTATTGAATAAATGAAACCATACAATCTTGTAATATCCCAAGATTTTATGGTATGTATCTTTTAAAATAAATTTAATCTATTAAAAAGCTAACTTTTTACATAAGACCAAGCTTTAACATACTCCAAAATATAGTTATTTTAACATGACCATTATAACCTAGTCTTTAAGTTAGTTGGAATTAACAATATTAACCAAATTATGAAATATATAATATTCTGAATTATTATTAATGTTTTTGTTAATTCATTCTGAATATGCATGTAATTTTTAGCAAATTAATTTTAATTTTCAAATATCTATTTTTTCAAAAAATCCTTTTTTGGTGTGTTCTCTGAGAAAATAAATTTATGTATTTTTTGACACTTTTAGAAAATTTATTGGATAAAACTGCCATTATTTTTATATTTATCATGTCAAATTTATCTTACGATATTTGTTTTGGTATTTTTATGAAAATTATAATTTCTTATTGAATAATAAAAAAAATGTTTTTTATAAAACCCTCCATTTCATTATAATTATATGTAATTTTTTTATTTTAAATTTATATAAATGTAACTTAGATACTTCATTGCAAGATATAATATAATTATATATATTTAAAAAATATTTTTACCTTATTTTGGTATAAGTACATTTTTTGTCTTAAAAACACATTTTTCCCAAAAAATATTTTTCATTATGTTTTGATCGCTTAACTTTAAATGTAATTTTCAACTATTGTGTTTTAATTTTTAAAAATTTATTTCATATTTGGAATAACGAGTTACAAATTTTTTTATAAGTTTATATTCATTTTTACACATAAACAATTTACGTTGGAAAAAAAGAGTTGTCGTAGTATATGTAAAATAATGAAACGAATTAAAGATGAAAGGTAAGAGAATAAAGTAACTAACAAAATTAAATGGTTGGATTATGTGGTTATATAACTTGAAAATCCTTTGAAACATTAATCATCAATTGAATTAATTTTAATTAATTCCACCCGTATGTGGTTGGCTTAAATATAAAATTAACAATATTTAATTACTTAAACCACCCATCATCAATATAAATTCCCCTCCTCACCACCCCATTTATCCTCAAAATCCATGAAGATTTTAAAATATATAAAATAATCTATTATACCCAATATCCCCACATACATTTGAAACTAGTCTCACCCAATTACTATTTTGAATTTCATTAAGGGAACCTCCATGAAAGAGATATTCAAGAGGCAGCTTTCTCAAAACACATCCCTTAGTTTATTTTATTCTGATTACTTCTCCTCACCACATTCATCTATAAAATAATAAAAAATACAGAGTCATTTATAAATTATAATTTTATTTTTATAATGGAATATCTTATATACATTCCTTTTCACATCTATTATAATTCAAAGAAACAATACCATTGTCCAAATTTTTCCAGTTGGCTATCTCCATGAATAATGATTATTTGGTTCCCATTAACACATTCATGGATATTAACAACACTATTATTATGGTTAAATTATATTTTAATAAGTATGAAATATATTATTTCATTTTATTAAACTAATATAAGAACATAATATTAAATAAAACGAAACTTGTTTGTGATGGCCAGAAAACCCAAAAAAAGAATCTAAACATTTTTAATTAATATTTTATCAAATAAATCATCATCATGTTAGAAAAAATTATATAGGGAACAATTTATACTTTTGGAAGTTAATTAATAACATTTAATTCCAATTATATATTATTATATCATTTTTACATGAAAATCCATAATCATTCATAAATGAACTGACCATGAAACCATGAAACGAACGGACCCAAAACATTAAGCATAATGAAATATTATTAAGGAATGGGTGGTAAGATATTATAAAAGGATCATATAAGGTATTATAAATATGAATACTATTATATAATACAATAATAAAGTCATTTAAATAATTATACATGATGTGTTAAAATATTTTAAGGAATTAGAAATTTAGGCAAGGGATTACATAACTCAATTTTTATTCATTGGGTTAAACTTATACTTCATTTCTTATGTTATGTTAAGATTTTGGGTGAGATAAATTTTGATTATTTTATGTTTTATTTACAATTTTTCATGTCTTTTTACACCTGATACACATAATATATTCATTTTATTAGTACTCACTTCAAGGATATGATATTTACTGGGGATGCTCTCTTAAAAATTATATTTTTTATAATTCAATTAAAAATATATTTATCTTCCATATCCATGTTTTCAAAAAATGTTACCATTTTTTTTTCTATTCAATAATTATTTTCTAAATTCATTTCAAATCATGTTTTAATTTTCAAAAAATAGTTTTAGAGGATTTATTTTTTCATTTTATATTGAATAATATTTGGGACTTTTTCAACAAAAATACAGAAGGATTTATTTTGTATCTTATATGGTATGAGAATATTTTCCCGATGTAATGAGACCTTAATTATTTGGAGCTTCATTTTCAATTTTTCATTTTTTTTCCAATAAAAAATTTTCCTTTGAATGTGTGGATGTTTTCTAAGAATATGTTATTTGAAAATTAAAGAGTTATTTTCATTAAGAATATTTTTATAATGAAAGTATTCATGTTTTATCAATTTGATTCGGTTATTGGCCATTGTTTATGACGATGTTTGGGTGTGTTATAAAAAAATTATGCGCGGTTTTATGGTCAAACAAGGATGGGTTGTTTTGTTATTAACTAGTTATTAGTGATTCCGTGATAACCCAAGGAAAGGTGGTTAAGTTATAACCTCCAATCCATTAGGAACTCCGTAGTTGGAGGTTAACCATATTGGTTACACCATTTTTAAGAGTGATATTGAAAATAATGTCCCAAGGTACCTATTAAACATTTATAAACATTATAATGAGTTTTAATTGGAACTGACTATTTCTCAAAAGTTATTATATATATATATTTTTTAGAAAATTATTCTTTGTTTTGGGTAAAATGAATGTCTTTTTATTATGATTTTATGGGTTTTCACTAGAAAAATTGTTTCCTCTATTTTATGTGCCTTACTAAAATTTTATGATAATTCAAAATTTTAAATTTTATCACATTATTTAATAGAGATTAAAGACAAGTATGCGATGAAAGATAAAAATGTGAATATTTTTTAGGAAGAGAAAACGTGTTTTATTTTTAAATTTTTTGTTTGGCGGGATAAATTGATATTGTCTATATATTTCAACTTATAATGTATGGTTTTACCATGTAAGTGTTTTTTATAAGTTTATAAAACTCTAATATGTAATGATCCCTATGGATGAAATCATGTGAATTCTTGTTTACAATAACTTTAATATTCACTTTTTAATGTTGGGCACATGAAGTTGGTATCAATGCACAAATTAGATAACTTTGGAGGTTGGGATGTTTTTTAATCATAAGTTAAAAGTCATAATAATAATAATAGTTATAATATTAGGGTGAGTAATTTTTATTTTGTAAAAATTTAATGAGTGTGAGATAACATGAATAAGAATATTTTAGTGTTTATACTCCGCATTAGATGGTATATTATGATTTTATTGATATGATCACACTGTCCTTTTTGGTTTTATTAAATGGTTGGATCTATGAGGCACCAAAGTAACAATGGATGTGAAGGAAAATGTGAGGGATGCATTAATGTGAAACCAATTGAATTAGGAGATATTATTAGAACTATTTTTGTTATTATAAACCTGATATCATGAGTTTTGATTACACAGTTGAACCTTGGTGAGTTTCCTAATGCATTAAATATGAGAGAAATGAATCCCTGTTGAAGTTTAGGTGGAAATTATCCTGAAGGTAAAAATATTCAATGACCTTTGTGTCAAGAATGGGGAAATAATAACCTTGTAAAAAGTAATAAAATAATGGGAATATGTTTTCTGTGTGGTAAAGTAGGTTATAAATAAATAATCAAATAAGGAAAAAATAATTGTTCTGTTAAATCCAAGTAGTGAAAATAAGTCATCCTCAATTTATTAGTTGAATATTTTAGATATGGGAAGTATGATCATTATTAAAATTGATTTCTTATGAGGAAGGATAAAAAATGGGCTCATGATGACCATATAGATATCTATTTTGAAATAACTAGTGCCATTATAGCTGAAGATGAGGAAACTAAAAATGTAATAAGAAAGGTAAGGATTATTTTTTGGCTCATGTTTTAACATTAATAAATTTTAGTACATGATTCATATTTTTTCAAAGGAAATTTGTATGAAGGAATACGATGAAAAATCATTGTGAAGATATTATGAAGAACTCTATATAATTAAGATTTCAATATATGATGGATTCAAAAACGATGGTAGATTTAAGAAGGATGGAATATTTAAATGTATTAATACACTTTTAATGATGGGATTAATTTGGGAGACTTTTATTTTGATTTAAATATGTGACACTTATGTTTCTAATGTGAAAGAGGAAGAATTATATTTTAATTTTTGGACATATTTTTAATGGTATGAATAACCTTTATGGTTTATATTATCTATGATTTTGAGGCAATTAAGGGTTATTAGTTCCTTGGTTTAGAAATGGAAAGTATGAGAAACCCATTGATGATAAAAAATTTATTTAATATTGAATATATTAAGGTTATTTTTATGATGTTTCTATCATTTGTTGAATATTATATGGATTATATTAATATAAATTTTGAAAAGGATGTCGCGTAGCCCGTGTGACAACCTGTTGCATCTAGAATAGTCATGGGTACTAAACCCATAACCAAAGGGTGAAAATGGTGAGTCTCATAACACAAACCTATGTGATGTATTAGGTAGTATGAAATTATTTTATTTATCTAAAATATGTTATGGATAATGGTTATGTTCATTTTGGAACATATGTTTATTGTATTGATAAAAATGGGATTGGAAAATGATTCGGTGACTATACGATTGATGTTATATGAGAATATTTACACTATTTTTGGAACATTAAGTGATTAAGTTAAAAATAATACCATGAGATTTTATTCAAGAAATAAATGATAAACTATCTTTTCTAAAAATATATTATTTATTGTGATTCTAGTTATTTACATAAATAATTATCATATATTGGAGAATATCTAATTATGGTTATTTTATTTTGGTATGAGACTTGAGGATAAATTTAGGTTATCTAGAGATAAATATTAAATTCATTTTATAAAACTATGTTATCATATCCTTCTATTTTTTTGGATTCTATCAAAATTTGGAGTTTTTTAGGACTCCTAATGATACTTATTAATTTAATGATTTATGTTAAATTTTTGGAGATTAATGTAATTTTCATCACAGTAATGTTTATTCTTTTTTTGAATAATATTATCATTTAATAACCATATTGTTCTTATTTCATAACTAAATATAGGAGGAATAGATTGTTATTTATGATTTTTTGATCCATATAAGATGATTCTTGTTATTTAGACACAAAAAAATCAATATCATCATTTGGAGGAAAAAATGAGTTTATAATTGAAATTTTTTAAATGACACAACTCTACCATAAAAGTAATTATATTTACTCAAATTTTAATATATACAGTAAAATAATTCCTCAAATGTAGGAAAATAAATTTAGAATAGAAATTTTATCCATTTAATTTTCATACCATGTAATAAATAGAATTTTAACCCTCCTCATATTTATGGAAATATAATGGTTATCCTTATAACAACCATAATATATATCATTATTTAAGAGGAAATGATATTTATTATTCTTTTCCATGTCCATATTTTCAATATATATAAATTTTCTCCTTAACAAAATCCTAGTTTTGTGGTGACCATTTGCTTTTACATTCCCTCTTATTAAGATGAAGTTATATTAACCCTTTTTACGAAGTGGGTTTCCTAAAAAGGAATATTCAAATATCCACATTTATTTTTCGAAGTGGAATTTCAATTTTTGAGGATGTTTTTTGGGAATTTTTGATCATATCAAAATTGTAGCTTATCGATTGGATCTTCCACTTAATCAATATCATGTCCATGATATGTTCTATGTATCTCTCAAGAGGAAGTACATACCTAATACTTAATACATAATTAAATTATATGGTATACCATTGGATAAATATATTCATCTTTGAATAGAAACTAATAGAGATTCTGGACAATAGAGATAAAGTTCTACGAAATATGATCACTCAATTGGTTAATGTTTTATGAAAAAACAACTAATTTGAGGAATCTATATGGGAATCAGAGGATATGATAAGGAATATGTATCATCATATAATTTTATTTGAGTAATGAATTTCTTGGGGGGGGATCATTTTAAGGGGTTAGTGTAACACCCTTTTTTTATCAAAATATTTTAAATATTTTTATTTTTTTTATTTCACAAAACAATAAATATATAATTTGTTATATGAAATCACTAAGTGTGGCTTGAGTTACAGGAAACACCAAGTCAATATTTCCCTACATGAAATAATTATATTATATTATGTTGCACATAACACTATGTGTGTCTTCTTTTACACACAATACAATGTCCCTTCAATAGATTTCATTTCATGTTAAGCAGAGTTTTAATGAACTATAAGATACTATTAGTATTATTATTAAAATATTATTTTCGCTACCACCTAGCTGTTGGTATGGAAGTTAAAAATAATACTAACTAAAATTTTAAAATATTATTTACACATGTATATAAAATCAATCAATTGGTTATCAATTAGTATAACTTAGTGTATGTACAATTTGAGTAAAAGAAATTATTTTTTGAAGAAAATTGTTTTTCTGTGTACAAACACAATTTTATCAAAATAAGTTTATAAAATAAATATTGATGAATTATTTTAAGAAAATATTCATTTTATATATTAAATCAATATTTTTTATACTCATCCAATTGATTTTATTGGTATAATATATGAATAATACAAATTTTATAAAGAAATACATTTTCCTAAAAGGTAATTATACCAACTTTTAAGGGTGAACCCATTTCAAATATAATTTGTGGAAATTCTATAATTCTAATTTGAAAAAAAATTATTTCTGATTTTTTTTATTTTTTACTTTGGATTAATTTGTGGTACATTATGAGATGTTTAATCTCTTGATGAATTGTGAAAAATACTATTTTTCAATCCAAAAATTATTTTTCATCTAATTTAGTTATAATGTTAAATTATATTTTAATTTCAGTTTAAATTAAAATTATATAAAATATATATTTTATTTTTCTAATTTAGTTAATTTTAACTAATTTTACAATGAAATTGGATATAAAAACATTTCAAACATTTGGAACTTTTCTCTTTAAAATCCCACTTTGCGACCCATCTACGCGATTAAATTTAAATTAATTTCTGCAGCTTCTGTGAATGAAATTAGAAAAAATGGATTCCATATTTAATTTCAGAGTGATTTATAATTTCTAATATAATAAACATATTGTGTGAAAAAAAAAATTAGTGGAAGTGATTAAAACTAATTTCAATGATTAAGAGAGAAAATAGGTTAACTAAGGAATAAACTGTAATCTTAAGGTCCAAAATGATCTAGAAACTTGTCAAAAATATTTTTGAAGTTAATATTTACACCCTATACTCCATTGTATCATATTTATACCATCTTTTCAGCCACATTACTTGGGAGTATCATGGGTGGAGTTCCTTTTTCAAAATTTTAATAGAATACAACTCCTCCATTATAAAAAGCAACTCAAACCTGCCAATCATTCACATGTCTCAAGTCTTTTTTCTTGGAAAAAATATTCACAACATCTTCATAAAATAATTAAATTCATTATATAGGCCTTTATTTGTGTATAAATTAAATCATGTAATCCCTTTGGTGCAAACTAAGAGGAGTTACCCAAAGAAGAGGTAACATCCTCCCACAAGCTCTTTTGTTTTTTTTTCTATTCTCCATCCCATCGAATTTTACTGTTTAATGATTTTATATTTATCCATTTATCTGAAATAAAATTTTTCATTTTAAGAGTTTTATTTAAATTTAATCACACTTACATTTAATGGGTAACAAGCTTATTGTTTGGGTGTATGATGGGCTACCACGTCATGAAACAATGTTATACATTTTTTCCTTTACCAGCTATCATGGGTTGGAATTATGATGGACATACTATTTTAGTATGATATATATGATAATTATTATGTATTCATTATTTAATTTTTATTATGTAAAATATACCTTCATGATTTCCATCTTGAGTAAATACGATAACTTCGTTTGTGGACGTATGGACTACTGCCTCTTCAAAGAGATGTGGTTCGTTCACAATTTTAAAGGAATATATTAAATATAAGTTTATTAAAATTGTATGATATATGTGAAATAATAATTCTACATAATTGATAATATATATTTATATATACAGATAATTCTATTACTTTATTTCTTCAAATATGAAAATAAAATGGAAAATGGTTTCATGTGTACGTACAAGCAACCGTCTCTATCATTGGTGTATTCCATTTCATATTTATTTAGTTTATATATTATAATTGTAAATATTTATATACTCAATATATATAATATTTATATCACATTTTAGATTTTGTAAATACGTATATCATGATCTAAGTAAGAGCACTAGGAATAAAAAGGCAAAATATATATGAAAAATAATGAAGATATTACCTAAACCGTTAGATTAACATGGAATTTCTAAAAAATGGTTAATATAAAGTTATAATAAAATCATATATGTTATTATATATAATAATATGGTTATAAGTTACATATATCAAAAACTAATATTTATTATACAAGAGTATTGAATGTGTACGAAAGACTTAAGTTAAGATAATTTCATCTCACTATTTATTTCTATGAGATACATTCCATATTCGCAACTCAATTTTGTGTGTGTGGTGTATATACTAACCAATGACATTTTATATCAATAATGTCATTTATTTAATGTCATTATTTAATTAATTAATATTATTATTTCATCTAATTCATAATTCTAAAGTAACTCTAGTAGTAATGGTGTTCTCGTCTTACTTTTATTTATGTGGGACTTATATCTTATTCACCACTAATTTTTTTGGTGTATTTACTTTAAATTAATGTATTTGATTATTATTATACATAAATTTATGGGAAATTACATATCCATTTGATGATATTTATTTGAAGGTGTTTATGGTTCTAAAGATACCAAATTGGAAAAGTAATCTTGTATGAATTTTCCTCATTTGAGATTCATGACATGTTATGAGCATATATTTCTCTATGGGGAATATACTACCCATTGAAAAGTTATATCATGAATATAATTATTTTGAGATTCATGTAATTTTATTTTGTTCATGGGAATTATGATTCATTGTTCCCAATGTGGTAACCATTACTGTTATAATATCATCATTTATTAGGATTGTTTAGGGTTATGGTTCCAGTAATGAAATATTATGATCCATATCTCAAGAAAAATATTTAATTTTTGTTGAATATTGTTATCCAGGATACATTAATTTATTTTTATCCTTTTCGCATGATTTGGAACATAATATAATTATGAAAATGTTTTCATGAAAATCTAAATTTATTTGTCCTTTTGGTCAGAAATATCTGTTATTCCAGAGCTATGTTTTATATACAAAATTTTAAAAATGTTTTACATTTATTTTTAAAATAAAATTTGACCCATGTTTTAAATTTTTTAAAAAATAAAATTTCTAAAAGGAACCCATTTTTTCATTTTCTAATCAAGTAACTTTTCTAAAATTTTCACAGTGCAGAATTAATGTTTGGCATGTATGAGTTTACTCACCATTATGACCATCATTTCCTTAAACCATAATTTAAAATTATAAAAGTGTATGCTTAAAGAAAATAATTTCCAAATATTTTGGAAATTATTATTTTTAAAGTGGTTTTCAAAGAAAATGGGTTTCAAAAAAAAAAATTAATATTTAAAAGTGTTTTATATGATTATCAAGGTTTTGTATATGTTTTCAAAGCTATTTTAAATGCAAATGGTTTTCAAAATGTTTTCAAGACATATTACTATGTTAGAAATTTATTTTTAATGAAACATGTTTTAAAATTTTTATCAAGATTCATTAATAAGTTTTCAAGTATTTTTTTTCCAAAATGTATTCAATGTTATTTGCAATGAAAATGGGATTGAAAATGTTTTATATTTTAAAAATATATTTTTAAAAGATGAAAGGATATTTTTTTCAAGGAATATTTGAAATGATTTTAAATATTACTTTATATATATTAGATGTGTTATTTTATGAAATGGATTTTGAATATCTTATTTGTTTTAAAAAGTGAATTATAAAGAGAGGTTACTTTCCATAACAAATTATCCAAATGATCTTAAAAAATACTCCTAGATATAAGATTTCATAATTTGATATAGTGTAAGATTTATTGGGAACATGATTTTTGGATATCATTCTTATTATTTCTTGGATAATTTAGGTATTTTTTAGAATTATATTTATGAAACCCATTTCTCTTAAATGGTTTATATGATATTTAAACCAGTTACTTTTCATGGGTTATGATATGATGACATGATTATGCATCCTATATATTTTACATAGATTATAATCTGATTAAATTTTAATGATACCCATTTCATTCATGGGTTATGATATGATTTTTAGAAACATTTCTATTTTTATGATCCATGATATGATGAATGTTTTTTCATCTGGGGGAACATGCATGTGCGATTCTATTTTGTGAAGGGTGGGACCCATTTCTCTATTGAATGCATTAAGTAATGAAAATAGTTTTATGAGGTCACAGGGTACATGAGAGGCTATCCAATTCCTACACCAGAGGGTTCACAGGATGGAATCCCAATTTTGAAACAAGTGGGTACACATGAGGGAATCCCAAGACAAAAACAAGAGGGTACAAGAGTGGGAATACCAAGATCGATATAAGTGGGTACATAGGAGGGCATCCCTTGTCCGAAATAAAAGGGTACATGGGAGGGCATACCAAGCCCAAAACAAGAGTGTTCAAGGGAGGGAATACCATACCCTAAAATAAGAGTGTTAATGGGAGGGGATCATAAGATCAAAATAATATGGCACATAGGAGAGAATCATAATCCCAAAACAAGATGGTACATGGGAGGGCATCCAGACCTAAAAAAATGGTACATAAGAGGGCATCCCATTCCAAAAAAACACGAGGGTACACAGGAAGACATCCCAATCCAAAAAAAAGGGTACACAGGAGGTAATCATAAGCCCGAAGCATATACACATGTGATTAACACAAGCCTATCATGTTTTGATGGTCTTTGTAGGTTTCCAAGACATAGTATTTTTTATTCTCATGTGTATTACAATACTCTAGGTCTAATTATTCTATTATTTTCTCATGGTTTAAGCTCTTGATTCCATTATGATTCATTCCTTATGAACTGCCAATATTTATTCCATGATACTTGATTATGATCTTTGATATGGTGGGTAAGATCTTATAATGTTATGATCATGTTCTCATACACTTATTCTAATGTTTTTCTTACATATATACCTTGGTTACCCTTACGAAGAATCAGAGATCACCATTTTCTTATGTCTGTTTTCCCCAAGTTATGAAGAATGTTTTAATTAGGATTACATAAATTTGATAATCAAGGTTATTATGTATTTGGATTCGAGAATTATGATATATGAATTGTGGAATATAGAAGGATTGTTCTAATTATGTTTTTAACTAAGTATGTACATGAATACATTAAATGGTCCCTGTGGACTAGAAAATTGATTTAATAGAAATGTTATATTCATGGGAAAAACATTATTAAGGGAAAGATAACCCGGAATATGTTCATAATGTTTAGATAATGCTGTTTTGTTAAATATATTTTGGATATGAATTAGTAAATGGGACAACAGTAATTACCATGGAACTAAATAAGTATTTTTTGAAAAATTGGACTATGTTATCATGGATGAAGTTTACAACATTTTTTGATTTCTATAAAATATGCAATAAATATTTGAATAATTAAACAAGCATTTTTCAATATATTTTTTTTGGTAATTATGTTTATTATTATATTTCAATAGAATACGTAAGGAATGTATTCACATGTTTGGTATTCCAAAACCTAAAGTTTCTTTATTAGATATGGGGGATCAATTATAAGCTATTTTTGAAAAAATTATTTATCTTATTTCTAAAATTCTCAATTCCAATATTTTATAAGGGTTATAAGGTTATCTATTTATAGAATGTTTAGTTTAAAATTGTGATAATGTTTTTGATATTTAAGTATTATTTCACCATATGAGATTTTATGCATGTTGGAAAGCATATGCTAACCATTTCTATATTATTTTAACTAACAGAAATAGAATTTCCTATCATTACATTTATTGATCTCATGATCTGATAATGAATTAGGAATAAAAAAACACCTTTATTTCTTGGAATATGAGATGCAGTGGAAATTGATCAAGGAACCACCTAAGGGTGACATTGTGCTTATCATATTGAATAAAATCAAGTAAGTTCAATTTCACATGAAAATTAATCAACATTAGTGGAATGTCCTTGAAATATAATTTTATTCTTTTATCATAATTTTTGATGATATCGATGACCTTTTTCAATCCCCTTTGGGTTATGGATTTGTGGTCGTTAACATTCTCCTAACCATTTTCTCTATCACATTCCATCAGAACATGATAGTCAGATTTATCATCCACATCCATGTTTTCACTCTCAACATATGTTATCTTATGAAAAGACCAAGTTATAAGTTACTTGGGGTAACCATTATGGTTCCAAATATCCCTTGTTAAAGTAGGTTTTGGTATATATTTTTAAAATGTGGGTTTTTAAGAAACGAACAACCAAATATTAAACCGTTGATAAACCAAATGAATTTTGAGGATTAAATTCATTTTATGGGCAATAGAATGTAACACCCTATTATTTTGTGATATTTTTTAATTAATTTAATATTTTTTTGTTGTTTTTTTCATTTCACAGAATAATAAATATAGATTTTTTATATGCAATCACTAAGTGTAGCCTAGATTATACGTAACATCAAGTCTAGATTTTAGTAAAATCAAAACATATATTAGTTTCTGATATAATTAACACAATTATTGTCTTATATTAAACATAATAATGAGTCCCTTTGATAACTTGTGTTACACACAAGGCCATGTTTTACCAAACTACAATGTACTATTAATAATATTACTAAAATATTATTATAGATACTACCACGCTGTTGGAATGGAAGTTATGAATAAGATTAACTAAATTGATAAAATATGATTTACACATGTATATAAAATGAATCCTTTGGTTATTAATTAATATAAGTGAATGTATGAACTACATGAAAGAAAAGAAATTACCTTTCTATGAAAACTATTTTTTATATACAAACACAATTTTATAAAAAAAATTAAAAAAAATAGTTTTTATCAATGTTTGCAATAAAAATTATATATTAAATATTCAATAAATATTTTTTATTCTCATACAATATATTTTAACTGTATAAAATAAGATTAAATCTAATTTTATGAATAGAAAGAATATTTTTTCTATAATATTACTTTATCACCTTTTAATGATGAACCCATTTTGAATTATAATTTTTGACACTTTATAATTCATATTTAAAAAATAATCATCATTGTTAACATATCAATATCAAAATATAATATTTTTTAATTTTTGTTATTTTTCTGAGATGATTTGTTTTTTGATAAATAGTGAAAAGACTTAATTTTTATAGTAAACTGGTTTTTCATCTAATTTATTTACATATTTAAAATATATTTTAATTAGGTTTTAAATTATAATTAGATAAACTATAAATCAATTAATTAAATTTTTATATTTGGAACAAATTTTTCATTGAAATTGGATATAAATTTTTTTAATCTTTAGGAGTTTTTCTGTTTAAAACCCCGCTTTCGCGACCCGTATACGAGATTAAATTTAAATTAATTTATGCCAATTTTGTTATTGTAATTTTGAAAAAAGGATTACATATTTTTAATAAAAATAATTTTTAATTTATAATAATTTCAAATTGTTTTTTGACAAAAAATATTAGTAATAATGATTAAAATTAATTACAGCGAATAAGAGAAAAATTATCTAAACAATGGACTAAACCTAAATATTAATGAAAATAATGACCTATAAACATTTCAAAAAGAAATAATATATTCATATTTTGACCATATATTTCGTTCTCTTATAGTTTTAAAAATATTGGAGCCACATGACATGTGATAAATATGGGAGGAATTCCTTTTAAAAAAATTTACAAGAATACCTCTCCTCCTGGCCGATAAAAAGGGACACACTCCTCCCACTTATTCACACCTCTAAAACAAATTAGATCAGACAATATCTACACAAATATTCTCCCAAAAAATTTCTGTAATCCTATAATCTTCTCATTGGTTATATATCCAATCAAAGAATCCCTTTGATAAATACCAAGAGGATTTACACAATGAAGAAGTAACTTCCTTCCACAATGTCTTTTGTTTTATTTTCATTCACCACCAATCAATTATTATTAGTGAATGATTATATAATAGACCTAGTATACCCTATATAATTAAATTTTTAGGTCATATGCTTTCAATCTATATTTAAATACAATTCCATCTATTGGGAAACCGACTTACCATTTGTGAGTAAGGTGGACTACCACCTTGTGAAATAATGTTGTTTGTTTTTTCCATCACAACCTATTATGGATGGATATTATGATAGAAATATGGTTTTTAGAAGATATTTATTATATTTTTCATGTTTTTTTTCTTCTATAATTACTACAAAAAACAAAAATTCTTTCTGTTCATTTTGAGGAAATACGATAACTTCATTTGTGGACGTGTTGAGTACCGCCTCCTAAAAGCAACGTGATTTGTTCACACTTTAAAAGGAATGTATTATGGATGAGTTTAGTAAAATTATATGATATATATTAAATAATAATTATATTCGAATCATAATATATATATATATATATATTTAATTTACTTTATTTTATTCAATGCGATAATAAAATGGAAGAATCGTTCATGCTTGTGTACGTCCTACCATCTTAATGAATGGTGTATTCCATTTTATATTTATATTTCAAATATATTATAATAAATATTTATAACCTGAATATATATCATATTTATATCATGTTTTACATTTTTTAAATATTTAAATCATGACCCATGTAAGAGTATCATTAACAACAAGTCAAAACATACATGGTAAACAACACAAATATTACTCGAAACATAATATTAACATGGAATTGTTAATAAAAGCGTAATATAAAGTCATAATAAAATATCATATGATATTATTTATAATAATTTGGTTTTGTGATATATTTAAAATAAACTTATATGTATTATATAGTAGGTTTGAATGTTTATGTGTAAATTCATGACTTAATGTAAGGGACTGTTGTCTCACTTTTATTCCCATGAGATACATGCCATATTCACCACTCACTTATTTTGTGTTCTATATATACATAACTATGATATGTTATAAAATTAATTTCATTTATTAGTATCCTAATATTTAATTTATGTTATTCTCTCACATGGATTATGATTCTAATGTTACTCAATTAGTAAAGGTTTCTCATATCACTTTAATTTTTGTGAGACATATACCCTATTCCCCACTCATTTCTTTCTTTTTGTGCAGTATATACTTACCATTAATGTATTATATGATTATTATACTTATATATAGGCATATTTACACATATATTTTATGATATTTATTTTATGGGGTTTATTGTTCAAATTTTATCAAATCAGTAAAGTAATTTTGCCTCAATTATCCTTATTTAATACACCTGCCATGTTATGAAACTATATTTTTTATAGGGTGAATTCACTACCAATGGAACTATTATATCATTAATATCCTTATTATAATGATATTTAAGATTCATTTTAATTTATTATTTAATGGGGATTATGATTTATCTTTTTTATAGTGGTAACAATTTATTTCTAAAATCTCATCGTTTATCAAGATTTTTTTGATTATGCTTCCATTGAAGAAATCATATGAACCATCTCTCAAGAGACCTATTAAATTTTTTAATACATTGGTTATCCATGATATATTCATGTATTAGTACTATTTTTTCACTATTTAGTAATTAATATAATTTAAAAAATGTTTTTATGGAAATCAGACATTATTTCTCATTTTTGTCTAAAATCTAAGTTCTTCCAGAAACTTGATTTCCAAAAAAATAAAAAATGTTTTAAAATGGTTTTTAAAAGAAACATTTACCCATTTTTTAACATTTTAATAAAACAATTTTGATAAAAGGAATATACATGTTATTTTCCAATCATGTTACTTTTCTAAACTGTTCACAGTGTAAAAGGAATTTTCAGTATGTACAGATTTACCCGTAGTCATGATCGTCAATTACTTGAAACATCCTTTAACATTTCCAAGTTTATATTTAATGATTTTTTCCTAATACTCTATAAATTCATTATTTAAAATACTTGTTTTCAAATAAAAGTTATTAAAAATTGTTTTATGTTTAAATTTTATTAAAATGATATTCAAGCTTCCTTTATAAGATTTAAAATATATTTTCAATTTAAAGAATTTTTTAATTTTTTTTGAAATTATTTATAAGTATTAAAGTAAATTTAAAATTAAAAGGGTATCAATATTGATTTATATGGTTTCAATGAAATTTTTTTTTCAAACTATATTCGTGGTTTTTTTTAAAAAAAAATGGTTTTGAAAAGGAATTATGTTTCAAAAATAACCCATTCAAAGAAGAAAGGATATTTTACACAGGAAATGTTTTAAATGATTTTAAATATTAATTTATATATTTTCAATTTTTTTAAATATATTATTTTTAATATGTTCTATGTTTTAAAAAGTGAATTTCAATGAATAATCATTTACATTATGAAATCCCTTAAGTGATCTTTCGAAATCCATTCCCATCAAATATAAAATCTTTTGTTATAGTTTAAGATTTATTGGGTACATGATCTAAGAAAAAAATTCATATCAATTTTTGAATGGTTTATGTTTTAATTGAATGATGTTTATGACACCTTTTTCTCATCCATGGGTTATATTATATTGAAATCCACTTCTTTTCATGGGATATGCTTTGATGGAATGATTTTAAAAACTATGTATTTTACATATGTTATGATGTGATGAAATGAAAATTATACCCATTTAATTTCATGGGTTATGATATGATGTTTATGAAATCCATATCTTTTTATGGGTTATAATATGATGAATGTTTGGTTATCTTGTGGAACATGCATGTATGATTTCATTATTTGATTGGTGGGACCTATATCTCTCTCCAATGAATTCGGTAATGATAAATGTTTTATGATATCAAAAGGTACACTGGAGGGAAATACAAGCCCAAAAAAATAGGGTACATGGGGAGGGGAATCCCAAAACAAAAACAATATGGTAAACGAGAGTAAATCCCATGCATGAAACAACAAGGTACGTGAGAGGACATCCCAATTCCAGAATAAGAGGGAACATTAGAGGGTATCCTAATCTAGAAAAAAGAGGTCCCATAAGAGTGAATCCAATTCCTGAAACAAGAGGGTACATGAGAGTTTATCCCATGTCTGAAACAAGATGGTTCATGGGATGAAATCCCAAGCCTTAAACAAATGTTACACATAGGGGAGTCCCATTCTTAAAATAACAGGATACATAGGAGGGGATCATTATTATGAAACACGAGGTTACACATGATGGAATCCCAAGCCATAGAAATGAGGGTTAAGGGGAGGGAATCCCAATACTAAATCAGGTACATGGGTGACTAACCCAATCCTAACATGTTATGATGGTTTTTGTTGGATTTCTAGAAATATGATTTTTATGCTTATTCGTATGCCATAATTCTATGTCTTATTCCACTATTATGATCTTAGGGAATATGATTTTATTACATTATGGTACATGTCTTATGAAATGAAAATATTTACTCCATGAAACTTGATTATGATCTTTGATATGTAGGGTGTGATCTTCTAATGTTATATTCAGGATCTCATACCTGTATGCTCATGTTATCATTACATATATCTTTTATCTACCCTTACTAAGAATCATAGCTCACCACTTTATTATGTTTCCTTAAGCTAGGTTATTAATAATAGGTCTATGTAGGATTACTAATAGTTGAATATATTTAAGGGAGATTTTAGAGATCTTTCACAAAGTAAAAATATTATGTTTCCATGTTTTCGAGTAAACTAAACTATTACTATCCTCGAGCAAGTATTTTTATAATGTGATTAATATTCACCTAAAATGATACAGAATCCATATATGTTAATCATTTTTTGTTATAGGTGGGATATGACACCTTAATATTTTATTTTATGACTCTTATTAAATAAATATATTCTCCACATTAGCTTACTTTTCACAAAACAACAAACATAAACGAACATCAAAATATTATTATTTTAACACAACCATTATAACCTAGCCATTAAATTAGATGGGAATGAATAGTATTAATGAAATTAGGAACTGTATTATTTTAAAACTCATTTTAATGTATTTATTAATTCTTTTTATTATGCACATATTTTTCAGTAAAGTCATCTTATTCATATAATATATGTTTTCCTCAAAAAGCGATTTTTTTATTTCTATGAGAAAATAAATATTATTAAATTTTGAGGATTTTAGAATATTTATTTGATAAAATTCAATCTATTTTTATATTCATCAAGTAAAAATTATATTAGAATGAAATTTTAATATTTTTTTCAAAAAAGTGTAATTTTTCAGTGAATAGTAAAAAATACTCATTTTTTTAAAAAAAGCCATTTTATTTACACAGAAAAGTAATTTTATGATTTGAAATTCACATAAAATTTAATTATGTAATTTTTAGTTATATATACTATAATTAATTACATTTGATCAATATTTATAAATTTTTTGGAATATGTACATTTTTGGGCTTAAAACCCCATTAAAAATAGTTTTTCATTGAATTTTGACATTTTAATTTTAAATTTAATTATAAAACTTATGTGTTTTGAATTTTATAAAATTGATTCCAAATTTGGAATAATGAGTTTAAATTTTAATTATAAGGTCAATCATATTTTTATTCGTAAAAAATTTATCCTGGTAAAAAATGAGTTGTCATAGTATAGAAAAAATAAAGAGATCGGTTAATGTTAAAGGGCAAAAAAGTAAAATAAATAAAAACCAAATCATTAAATGGATGGATTATCTATTTATATAACATAAAAAACCATTAAAACATTAATTATTAATTTAATTCATTGTAATTAGTTCAACCCAAATGTGGTTGACTGGAAATAGAAAATAATAAATATATAATCACATAAAACCACCACTCATCATGTATAAATACCACTCCTTATAACCCAATTACACCAAAAAAGCCATTAGGTTATTAAAATATTTTTAAAATTCTCTCCTCCCCAATCTCACAACTCATAATTTATGTTTTTATCACCCAATGACCAATTCCAAGTACAATAAGTGATCCTTCAAGGAGGTGATATTCAAGGGTTATATTTCTCAAACCACATATATTAATTTATTTTATTCTTCTACCTTCTCCTAACCACATTAACCTATAAAATAATAATAAATATATAATAATTTAAATAATTTAGAATTATTTTTCTAATAGAATATCATATATTCATTCCTTTTTAATTTCCTCTTATTCAAAGAAATGAAATCTCTGTCCAAATTATGGCAATTAATCATCTATATGGATAATGATCATTCATTTTTCCTTACCACTTTCAAGGCTGGTAATAAAACCATTATTATGGCTAAATAATATTTTTATCAGTTTATTATAACTTATTTACCTTTCTATAACTAATATATAATCATAATAATAAACAAAATAGAACTAGTTTGTGATGGTTAAAAACCCACCAAAATAAACAAAACATTTATCATTATCATTTTATAAAATAAATCAAACTAATGTTAGAAAACCAAATGATATATGAGACCATTTATACATCAAGAATTTCATTAATAAAATTTCATTCCAATTTTTTAGTATTATTTTAGTTTGAAATGAAAATCTATAATCATACTCATAAGAACCAACCATGCAACCATAAAACAAACACACCCGAAATGATGAATATACTGAAATATTATTTATGGATGTGTGGTAAGATGTTATAAAAGGATCATTTAAGGTATTATAAATAAAAATAATGTTCTTTCATAAATTACCAACATTCTTTAAATCATTATATAGGATGTTTGAACACATTTTATGGATGTTGAACCTAAGGCAAGGGATTTCATGACTCAATTTCCGTTCATTCGGTTAAACTTCAAATTCATTGACCATTCCATGTTATGATTATGTGTGAGATGAATTTTTAATATATTATGTTTTATTTCAATTTTTTTGTATTTATATCTGATACACAGAGTCGATTCATATTATTATTGATCAGTTGAATGACATTATATTTATTAGTGTCTTTATTTTAAAAATTATCTATTTAATGTTTCCCTTAAAACTATATTCTTCTTCCAAGTCTGCATTTTCTAGAAATATTTCGAAAAATGATTTTAATATTCTATTATCCCTTTTTTAAAGTCTTTTATAATCATTTTTTAGTTTTTACAAAAATGTATTGAATAAATTCTTGTTATCATTTTCAAAATGAGTTTCTTTGTTCCTTTTTAGAAAACAATATGGAAGGATTGTTTTTTACTTATATGGAATGATCATATTTTTCTACTGTTATAATGAATTCATTATTTAATGCCTCTATTTAATGTTTTCATGGATATTTTAAATTTAATTTATTTTCATTTTAAGTGAGTAACTTTTCTAAAGATATGTAACGTAAATATTTGGGTGAGAATTTCCTTAAGAATATTTTCACAATGCTTGTATTCATGGTTTATGGTTATGATATAGCTCATGGGAATTGTCTATGATGATATTTTGGTACATTATAAATCAATAAATGGTCTTCCTATGATAAACTAAGTTTAGTTGGTTACAATATTGACCATGTATGGGTGGTTCTGTGATATAACAAGGAAATGTGGTTACATTATAACCTCCAATGCATTGGGTACTTAGAAGAGGGAGGTTGACCATATTGGATACTCCATTTGTAGTAATGATATAGAAAATTATGTACCAAGATAATTACATCAGATTTATATTATTTCTAATTATTTTTCATGGGAATCAATTATTTGTAAACATTTATTATAGATATTATTTTTAAAATATCATTACTTTTTCGGGGAAATCGGTATGTTTTTAACATGATGTTTTTACGAGTTTTTACTAGACTAACAGTTTCCTTTATTTTATATCCCTTAGTATTATTATTTTCTCATTCAATGTTTTAAAATTAATTCACAAGGTTTAAGAGGTATTAGGAAATTGTGATGATTTTTCATGAAGATAAATCAAGTTTATTTGGAAAAGTTAATGTTTAGTGGAAAAAATAGATACAATATATATATTTCAACTTGCAATGTATGGGTTTACATTGTAAGATATTGTACTAATTTTTTAAAACACTAAACAAAAAAAATCACCAATATTTTTATATTGGGAATTCTAGTTTATAATCACAATAATATGTAATGTTTAAGGTCAGGTCCTTACAAATCCACTATCTAGAGTGTGATTTTCCACATAGAGTGGACCAATGTTCACTCAAATTATTTAATACTAATAAGATAACGTTTTAACAAATTTTTAAATATAGGGACATTGAAAAAACATATAATCTTTGATGAAGCCTTAAAATTTCTTCTCATGAAAGGAGTTATTTATAATAATTTTATCATTAGTCAAAACAAAACAAATATAAAACAATAAGATATATACCACCATAGACCAAATTATGTTACATAAAAATTATGATAGAGGGACTTAAAATGAACATGTAATTATCATATATACCTATTAAAAAAAAGTTAATCATTATCCATGTAACAGACAATCTAAATCTATTGTAATGGGAAAAAAATTAACCTAAAAAAGAAATCACAATAATGTAACAATTTTGTTCTAATGTAGTGTAATGAAAACGATTTTCAAATCCTTGAATTAAAAAAAATATAAAAACTTAGTAGTTTAAATCCAGGTTAAAAAATTTAAAGGATCTAATTTCATATTTTCAGGATGTGATAATGGTTTCCTTGAAAAACGAATTCTTCAAATTTTCCAAATTCACTCTCGCATTCTTAATGGGCATAATTGTCAGTTTTTGACAAGTATAGAATTAATGAACTGTGTAATAGACACTAAAAAACTTTCCAAAATAATTATCAATCATCTATAATTAATTATTTTTGGTGAAAGAGGGTGTAATAAGAGAACTTATATCAAGAGGATGAATGAAACATGGAAAAAGGGTGATTTCGACAAAACCAAGGGGAGTTAAACAATACAAAATCAGCGATGGAATAAAATCAATGTGGTGGGTATACAATTGTAAATATGAATGAATAGTTAATTAAGAAAAACCTAGGAAGTGATGAATGGTGAGGCATAAATCGCATTGGATTTAACTTGTGGTGATTAGGGGTGAACAAAAAAGCCAAATATCTATTTCAATTGGTTATTTTAGGGTTTTCAGGATATTAGACTGGATTATTTTTTCATGTCGTAATCAGAATTAGAGGCAGATGATTTTTCAATCGAATGAAATTGATATAAAACAAATATTTTTAATTGATAAATATAAAAAATAATTATATATTTTTGGAAAATATTTATTTCTAAAAAAGTTTATATAATTCATACTATTCCATTTATTTAAATTAAAATATATAGAATTTATATGGGGTTTTCATCATTTATCAACAATGTAATATTATATATTTATTTTATAAGATTTTATAAAATTATTAATATTATAATTCAAGGTCTACACATGTGTTTTGTATCATAAAAATATGTATTTCATCATTAGAGAATTAATAGATATAAATTCAATAATTGGTAAAATATTTATTATTTTTATATAATTTATTACAACATGTTTTCTAAATGGAAAAAAAATCGGAATACTAAATTATAATTTTAGCTCTGTTTTATTCATAAAAATTCTTCCACTATAAAAATATTTAAACACTCAATGTTACAATTGGAAAAAGATTTGTTGATATTGAATGATTAATATCAACAGATATAGATCATGGTAACAAAAAATTTGGTACCTAGAAGTAATACTAAAAAATAGAATATATTGAATTACTATTTTTTACCTAAAAAATCTATAATAATAAAAAAACATGGTATCTATTAAAATAACTCATTTTTAGTTTAAACAAAATTTCAAAATTCCTTTAAAAATAATACACTTTTATTTAGATATCCTTTTAAATACTAATTACCAAAATATTAAGAAAAATATTTTATTTGAAGTTAACAATGGAAACTTATAAGGGAAACATCAATTAAAAAGAGTATTTCCGTTAGAGGAAAATTTTTTCATACTGTGTATGATAAAACAAATATTTTGTTTACAGCATTGGTAAAACTACCTTGTTAATGGCATAAGGGAAATATTATATAATCAAGGGGATTATGTATTTGGATTCAAGAATTATGTTATATGAATTGTGGAATATAGAACGATTTTTCTACTTATGTTTTTCACTAATTATTTACATGAATACATTAAATGGATCATATGGACTAGAAAATTGATTTAATAGAAACGTTATATTAATGGGAAAAACATGATTAAGGGAAAGATATCCCTGAATATGTTTATAATGTTGAGATAATGATGTTTGGTTAAATATATTATGTATATGAATAAGTAAATGTAAAAGTACTAATTACCTTGGAACTAAATAAGTATTTGTTGAAAAATTGGTCTATGTTATCATGGATGAAGATTACAACATTTTTGGATTTATGTAATATATCCAATAAACATTAGAACAATTAAACATGCATTTTTCAATAATTTTTTTGGTAATTATGTTTATTACTATATTTCAAGAGAATATGTATTGAAGGTATTCAAATGTTTGGTATTAGAAAACCTAAAGTAGCCTTATTATATATGGGGGATCAATTCTAAGATATTTTTTAAAAATTTATTGAACTTATATATTAAATTTTGGATTTCTATATTTTAGTAGGGTTATAAGTTTAACCATTTATGGAATATTTAATTTAAAATTGGGATAATGTTTTTTATATTAAAGTAATATTTCACCATATGAGAATTTATGAATGTTGGATAACATATGATAAACATTTATATATTATTCTAAATAAGAAAAATAGAATTTCATATCATTCCATTTATTAATCTCATGATCTGATAATGATTCAGGAATGAAACAACAGCTTTATTTCTTGGAATATGAGATGAAGTGGAAATTGATCAAGGAACCACCTAAGGGTGAGATTGTGCTTATCATATTGAATAAAATCATGTAAGTACAATTTATCAAGAAATTTAATCAAATTTAGGGGAATGTCCTTGAAATAAAATTGTATTCTATTATCATAATTTTTTATGATATCGATGAACAGTTTTAAGCCTCTTTGGGTTATGGATTTGTGATCGTTAACTTTATCTAAACCATATTCTATATCACTTTCCATCAGAACATGATAGTCATATTTCTCTTCCACATCCATGTTTCCACTCTCAACACATGTTATCTCATGAAAAGTCCTAGTTATAAGTTACATGGTGTAACCATTATGGTTCCAAATATCCCTTTTAAAGTAGGTTTTGGTAAACATATTTAAAATGTGGGTTTCTAAAAAACGAACAGCCAAATATTAATCCTTTGATAACCCAAATAAATTTTGAGGTTTAAATTCATTTTATGGGGGTAGAATGTAACACCCTATAATTTTGTGATTTTTTGAATTAATTTAATCTTTTTGATGTTTTTTCTTTTCACAGAACTGTAAATATATCTTTTTTATATAGAATCACTATGTGTGGATTAGATTATACGTAACATAATGTATAGATTTCAGTATAATAAACACATATATTATCTTCTGATACACTTAACACAATGTTTTTCTTGTATTACACACAATACCGAGCCCCTTTGTTAACTTGTGTTACACACAAGGCCATGTTTTACCAAACTAAAAGGTACTAGTAATAATATTATTAAAATATTATTATAGCGACCACCAAGCTGTTGGAATAGAAGTTATGAATAAGATTAACTAAATTGATAAAATATGATTTACACATGTATATAAAATTAATCGTTTGGTTATTTATTAATATAACTGAATTTATGAACTACATGATAAAAGAAATTACCTTTCTAAGAAAACTGTTTTTCTATGTACAAACTCAATTTTATACAAAAAATTAAAAAAAATGGTTTTTATGAATGTTTTCAATAAAAATTATATATTATATGTTCAATAAATATTTTTTATACTCATAGAATATATTTTAATGGTATAAAATAAGAATAAATCCAATTTTATGAATAGAAAGAATATTTTTTCTAAAATATAATTTTATCACCTTTTAATGATGAGCCAATTTGAAATATAATCTTTCACACTTTATAATTCTTATTTTAAAAATAAACTTTATTTTTAAAATATAAATATCAATATATAATCTTTGTCAATTTTTTTATTTTTCTGAGATGAATCGATTTTTGATGAATAGTGAAAAGACTAAATTTTTATCCCAAAATGGTTTTTTCATCTAATTTATTTACATATTTAATATGAATTTTAATTAGGTTTTAAAGTATAATTAGATAAATTATAAATCAATTAATCCAATTTATATATTTTGAACCAATTTTTCATTGAAATTGGATATAAAAAATATCATTCTTTAGGACTTTTTCTGTTCAAAACCCCTCTTTTGCGACCCGTCTAAGAGATTAAATTTAAATTAATTTATGACAATTTTGTTATTATAATCTTGAAAAAAAGATTCCATATCTTGAATATAAATAATTTTTAATTTATAATAATTTCAAATTAGTTTTTGATTAAAAAACTATTAGTGATAATGATTAAAATTAATTACTGCGATTAAGAGAAAAATCATCTAAACAAAGGACTAAACCTAAATATTATGGAAAATAATGACCTAGAAACATTTCAAAACACCATCACCTATTCATATTTTTACCATATATTTCTTTTTATTATAGTTTTAAAAATATTGAATCCACATGACTTGTGATATATATGGGAGGAATTCCTGTTTAATAAATTTACAAGAATACCACTCCTCATGGCCTATAAATATGCACTCACCCCTCCCACTTATTCAGACGTCTAAAAAAAATTGGATCAGCCATAATCAATCAAAATATTCTCCCAAAAAACATTCATTCATCCTATAATCCTCCCATTGGTCATATATCCTATCAAAGAACCCCTTTGGTGAATACAAAGAGGATTTACCCATGAAGGGTGTAACACCCCGAAATTTTATGAAAAATATTCATTTTAATTTCATTGATGTCTTGTGTTGTAAGCTACACTAAAAGAAGCTAGCACTACATGCATCCCTGACTTGGCATTCTTTACACGCAATCGCATCCTTCCACGATAGCGTGTGTTGAAGGCAATATCGAGTTTCACTAAACAATGATATGTTATTAAAATATTATATAAACTAGGCGTAATGAATAGTAATACCCACTTTTTGAAATTTAATAAATTTTATCTTTCAAAATGGACTTCATTTTTGGATTCGGAATATCGAAATTAGCCTAGGGTGATTTTTTGGTATTTTTCAGAAAAATTTCAATTTTTGATGAGTAGTGAAAATAATGGGTTACTATTTAAAAACCGACTTTTTATTTAAATAATTCTTTATTTTATTTAAATTTATTTTAGGTTAAATTTGAAACATAATACATATATATGTTCAATTTAATTAATTGGAGTAATTTTATAATAATTGTAGATATATAAAAATTTTATTGAACATTTCACCGTCTTTTACCCACCTCTTAGGAGAATTTGGAAATTCACATAAAACATAATTTTACCACTTCTTTGAGTGAAATTTCGAAAATACGAGAGACATAGTTAATATCAAGGAATAAATGAGGTTCAATGAGATGAATATAATTTTTGGTGAATAATAACTTTTTTACTTTTATTTACCACAGTTAAAAGTAAATAGGGTAATTAAGGGTAAAAATGATATTATTATTACCCTAACACATGTCCTAATTCTATTGGATATGTTTAATTAGACCAAAAACAACCTTAGGAATAAAATATGACCATTTAGGTCCACTTGGATTAGATTAGTACATTTATTATTAATTTATTCAAAGAAGGGTTAAAATAGTTAAAATCAATGTTTAATAACTAAATCATTTTTAATATAGGGTTATACATAAGATAAATTCGACTATAAATATTCATTAGAAATATAAAAATATTTCCTACCTAATGGTATTTTCTTTATAATTTTAAGACATTAAATAATTTAAGTTATTTATGACACAATGGTGATGCAGTAATTACCTAAATAATGAAATATTAAAATAATGGATGTTATAAATACCCAAATAAATGTTATTTGAGACTTTTTATGAAATAAAAAAAATTTCTAGGTTAATATGATATGTTAGTATTGAATTAATTTACTTTTTGTGAACTAATCATGCTGTTATAATTTTCACAAAAATCCATTACCAAATAGTATCAAAATTGACATAAAATAGTTTTTAAAACAAATATTATATTATTAAATGTTATTACATTAATAAACTTCAATGGTTCGGCCAAGATACTTATATCATGATAGGGGTATCATTAATTGGCCACTTGGGGGTATCTTGGATGTATATGGTATGTTTATTAACTATATAATATAGAAATACAAAGTGACATGGTAAATGTCAATCTAATTTACTAAGAGTTAAAACTAAAATATAAGGTTAATATAATGACCCATACCTATCTAAAATCTATTGGTTGAGAGGATTTAGACCCATCCCCACCTTATATTCGAAATAAATCAATTTGGAGCTATTAAACACCGAATATGACTTTATTATAAAATAATATTTTAAGTGTTTCCAAAGGTGCCCCTCTTCTTCCACATAAAAGGGCACCCCTTCCCTCTTCTCTTCACACCCTTTTGAGCCTTGAATCTCAGAAAAACCCTACCCATTTCTCTTATCCACTTCCCTAGAAACATTCTGGAGGTTTTGGTCTTCTCAAAAGACCAACTCTACTTCATTAAGAGGAAGCTTAAAGGAGGTGCGTCGAAGAAGAGGTAATCTCTTCTTCCGATTCCCTCAAGTTTCTTTCTTCTACTACTACTTCTTCTTTAGTTGTATCATTATAAATTAATTACATCAGTATTACTTATATACTAATATGTTATTATAAATATGAAAAAACCTTATTTCACCTTCTATCCATCCTACAGAAAACGAAATCACCGCGCATGCGTACGTACGAAATACCGTCTCCACGCCATGGTGTAATTTGTTTTCGACCACCAGCTTACTTGGATGGGTATAATGGTGTAAGTAAATAACTATATATGATTATTGTAAATCGATATTGATTATGAAATATTATACATACACTTCAATACAATTCCATGATCATGGGAATGATATCATCGCTCGTGCGTACGTACGGGCTACCGTCTCCACGACCCGATGAGATTCATTCTCCATGTTAACCATTCATGAATGATTATAAAGTATATATAATGAATAATAATGAGATATATGACATAATAATGATACAGTATTTATGTACATATATATGTATTCCATCTACTTAATTCCATTCAATTCAATAAGGAATCGAAAACAGTGTTCATGCGTACGTACGACCTACCGTCTCCACGAACGGTGTATTTCATTTCATTTATCGATCTATCATATATATATGTATATGATGAATCTATATTATATATAAATCATGTTTTAAATTCTAGAGTTACTTAAATCAGTATATAAGTAATAATATTAAGAAAAAAATGTCGAAACACGTACGATAAATGAAATGATTTTACCCAAAATGCTGCTTGAACATGGAATTTACAAAAGAACGAGTAATATAAAGTCATAAGTGAACCATATATGATATCCTAACAATTAATATGATTCTATAATAAGTAAATGACATTATTTAAATGATTATACATGAGGTTTGGATACATACGAAGAATATCGGACATAAGGCAAGGGATAACCATTCCAATCTCGTTATTATCCGAGAATGTTTATTCGTAAGTATTTAATGGGGTTATTGTTATCATCCATGTCCATGTTTCCTAAAAATGGATTCATATATGTTTAAATTACTTTTTAAACATTTTTTACTTTTAATACATGGTATGTAAGGAATATTTTTTTACCATACGAGGTACTTTTTGACTTTTCTGACAAAAGTACGAAGAGAATGTTATTTTTAACTTATACGGCATGAACGGATTTTTACTGTTTCATGACGCCTCATCTACATGAAGATTCCTATACAAGATTGCATGATAATTTATAAAAAAACCAATTTATTTTAAAATTGCATGGAATTTTTTGAAAAGAAAATGAATTGGAAGAAGAAAGGATATTTTCCTCAAGATTTCATTTCAAGTGTTTTATCAAAAATATTTTCCATCTAAAATGACATTATTTAATATTTTTATGTTTTAAGTATAATTTATCCATTATTTACATGGTTTTATTCTTCTTATGATGAAATGATATCCATTTTTTATATAGATTATGTTATGATGGCATGATGTTTAAGAATCCCATTCTATTACATGGGTTATGCTATTATGTATGATTTATGATTTTGTGGCACACAAAAGAATGATTTCATTATGAGATGGGTGGGAACTATATCTCCCTCCAATGCATTTGGTAATATTTATATCTCATGAGATAGACATGGCTGGAACGGTAAGTTAATCCAGTTCAGTAATACAGGACTGGAACGAGGAGTGAAATCGATTCAGAAAGGGACTTTGTCCATTAAGATGGTCTTGGAAGCAACACCTTGGCTACTATGGAAATCAAATCATGTGCTTAATGGTTTCCAAAATCAAATGTTTTATTCCCATTCTATTTTATCATGATTAATGTTTCTTTATGATCTATGCCTTATGTACTGCCATGTTTTATATTATTGCCCAAGATTTTGGTGTTTAAACATTATGTTCATGGTTTTAAGTTCAAATGTATATGATTTGTTTTATTTTATCCATGATTACCCTTACTGAGCATTTGATCTCACCCTTTATATGTTTTCTTTTCCACAGGATTTTAAGAAAGGTTTTAGGTAAGAAAACCAAAAGGGGAAGTTCTTTTTGGGAGATGTTGAAGATCTTTCACCACGATTAGACGATTACATTCTGAGTTTCCAAAGACACTAAACTATTATGGTCCTTGTGTGTCTATTTTTGTTATGTATTAAGTATTTCGAAAAAGTAATGTAATGTCCATGTACGTCAAGATTCAGGTCTCTACAGTTGGTATCCAAGGAAAGGTTTAGTTAACATTTGAAAACTAGGATGCGAAAACTTTAGTGAGATCCCTAGAAATATTTCTAAGGTTTGTCTAGGGATGTCCCTAAGGTTAAGTATAAGTATAGGTTATAGTCTGAGAATTACGGTAACGATGTTAGAATTAAACCTAAGATGTTAGATGTCGAAGGTACTCCCCTTTGATTATGTTATTTTCCTTATATGATTTCTCCCTCTTACAGAATTCTTTTTGTGTTTTAGTCAATGGAGGGAACTAGAAGGAATTCAGTTAACATTGAATCCAATGGACAAATTGGTGACTATGAGAAACAAAATTGCGTAATGCCTAGAGAGAACGATATTGTGATTATGCTGAATCAGTCATCGTGATATATGATTAACAAGGTGAAATTTAGTGGTATTACTAATTCATCAAATAAGTGGAAGATAAAATTTTATGCATGTTCGCATGTTGAGGAGCATAAAGAAAGGAAGATTGAAATTTCTAAAGAAGGGAAGAAGAAGCTTGAGGAATACCTCAAATGGAGGGAAAGATGTTATCTGTGTGGGAAAAAGGGTCATAGAGTGAAAAACTGTTATGGAGTTCAATGTTTTATTTTTGGAGAACATGGGCATTACCCAACTCAATGCCCCGAACTAAGAGGTTACTTCTAAATCAAGGAATGACTTATTCCATGATAATCATTGAAGATGATGGATTTAAGTGTTTATGTATTAGTATTCAAGAATAATGTTGTTGAGGTACACTTATGTTGTATTGGAATATTTTTGTATTAGTCTATTGTGGTTTTCAATAATTTTATGGTACCGGTAACAATGAAAAGTGATTAAAAAATTTTGGAAAGTAGATGATATGCACATAATGAAGGGATAAGGAGAAAATGAAAATTTTTCATAGTATTTATGAGCTCATGCCTGATATAAGGAAAAAGTTATATCATGGTTTGAGTATATAGAAATTTTGGGATTTTGGTATGTGGAAAGATTTAACTTTTGACAGCACTCACGTTTTCACTAAGGTTCTATGATAATTCATGTTTAAAAAGAATACATGATTAAGGTATTTACATGTTTGGATTGTGTCCAATAAGATATATCTTATGATATATAGGGTATAAATGATGGTATTCACGTGCTTATTATGTGACCTTTCAAGTAATTGTTTTCTTTATACTATGAGATTGGACATATGTATATTGGATAAGCCTAAAGATTGGAATCGATTAATTTAGACATCACATAGTATTGTTTAAGGCTTGAATTGTAACACCCCAAGAATTCATAATGTGTTATTTCTTCAAAATAGTTCAATAACTTGCACTACACGCAACACCGAGTTCAATTGCACCATGACTAACCAAAAAGCCATTCAAAAGAGGTTATGAATAGTATTAACTAAATTTTAAACTTTATATAATCCTTATAATTTTTCCATATTATGAGTATCTTAGACATAATGCAAGAACAAATTCATTTTCAATATTGCACTTTTATCAACTTTTAATAGTGAACCCTTTTTAAATACAATATTTTAAAATTTTTGACTAAATGGGGACATCAAAAAAATTTAAAATGAAACATCCCAAGCTTCCACGGTACGCTTTCCTTTGAATAATACAGTAGCGTGTGTTGTACGCAACTTCGAGTTCTAACACACACCACAACCAATCAAACTAGCCGTTATGAATAGTAATACCTACTTTTTGAAATCATATATATTTTATATTTCAAAATGGACTTCATTTTTGGATTCGGAATATTGAAATTAGCCTAGGGTGAAATTTTGGTACTTTTCGGATAACTTTTATATTTTGATGAATAGTGAAAATTACTAAATTTTAATTAAAAACAACTTTTTTAATCAAAATAATTAATAGTGATAAATTGTGAATTTGAGTGGTTTTAAAGTATATTTAGAATATATTTTTACCATTTAATATAATTTTGGTCATTGGACATAATTTTACAATTAAACCGAACATAAACAAGTGTCAATCTTTTGATAGTTATTACCTCTTAAAAACACGCTTTTTGTTTTGACAGCGGGAATTAATTTTAAATTAATTTCCGCCACTTCTGTGTTTTGAATTTAGAAAAATGGATTCCATATTTGGAATCAGGATGTCCAAATTGTGTAAATAGGTAACTTTTATTTTTAGACATTTTGAATAATTACTGTGGTAAATATTTTATTTACCATGGTTAAGGGTAAATCCGGTAAATAAGGGTTAAAAAATAATATTATAATAATACAAAATTACCCTAAAACGTGTCCTAACCTTATTGGTGGACACATAACCGACCATGAGCATCCTTGGGTCAATTTGGGGACCCCTTGGAGCCACTTGTATGTGGTAGGGACACTTTATATTAATAAAGTTAAAATAAAAATAAAAATGGCATAAGCTTACATCTTTTAGAAGAACAATTTTTACATAGGGTTATACATGTTGGATTTTCGATTATAAATATTCATTAGAAAGCTAAAACGATTTCCTACATAATGATATTTTATTTATAAATTTTAGACATCAAATAATTTAAATTATTAATGACACAATAATGATGAAATGTTTACCTCATTAATAAATCATTTAAATAAATAAGATTATAATGGTTAAAATATTATCTAAAACCTGTCCAATTCTTATTGGTTGATGTTATTTAGAATATTAGTCATCTTATATTCGACCTCAATGATATTTGGACCATTATAAACCGAATATAATTATATTATAAAGTAATACTTTCACTCTTTCCTAAAGAGCCCCTCCTCTCCCTTATAAAAGGAGACCACTTCTACTCATTCCTCACACCTCTCAAGCCACTTGGCTCGTCCAAAATCTTCCCAACTAAGCTCCCCACATCCCTCTCCTCCTCCTTGATGCTTCCCCTTAGGCAGAAAGCATTTTAAGAAGTCCTTTGGTTCCAACCAAAGTGAGTTACCTAAATTAAAGGTAACGATTTATCTTAAATTATTTTCATTTATTTTGCTTCTTCAACCCCCAAAATATTTTTATTTCCTTTCTTTTGTAACAACACCAGTATCCAAAATATACTAGGATGTTGTTATAAGAAGGATTCAAACTACACATACACACAACTCCATCTAATGGATGATGAACATAATGTTTCTGTGGATGGCAAACTAATGCCTCACGAAACGATGATTGTTCAAAAACATCTTACCGCCTCTCATGGTGGCCATTATGATGGCACTGTAATTAAATATGATATTAATGATATATATTTTATATATAAGCTTCTTTAATTCCATTTTATTTCATACCATTATTGGTTTCATGTTGTATATACATACGATAATTTCATTTGAGGAAGTGCGGACTACCGCCCCCTTAAAATGATATGACTCGTTCATACCACACCTAGAACGTATAAAGGATGGTGTTAATGAACTTAAGTAACATATATAAAATATTATATTATACTGAAATAGTAATATACCTATGTATCATTTGGATTCGATTCTTTTAAAATAAAAATTAAATGGAAGTAGCGTTCGTGCGTACGTACGGACTATCGTCTCCACGAACGCGATGAGATTCATTCTCCATCGTATCCATTCAAGTATAATTATCATTTAATGATTTAAAAATGATGTTTAAGGACTTGATATCATTCTGGATATGAATAAGATACAAAAAACATGACTTATGTAACAAAACATATAAAAGAAAATGAGTAAGTTAACACCCGAAACGACGATAATTCTACGATATTATTAACAAATCAATGTTAAAAGATCATATATGATATCATATTAATATATATGATTCTTGTATAATTTAATAACAATTATTTCACCATTATACAGGAGGTTAACCTACCCCAACCATGGAAAAGCACAAGGTAAGGGTTATTTCACAATCTCTTCATTATCCGAGGTTGTATTATACGTAATAATCTACTGGGATATCTTTATCATCCACATCCATGTTTCTTCGAAATGTATTTCAAAACATTTTTACTATTTACAAGAATATGGGTTAATGTCATTTATACCCTTGTTTGACTTTTTATAAGAGGTTTATAAAGGAATCTTTCCGTCGTTTTCAAAACAAGGTCCTTTTTAACCTTTTCGACAGAATTGAGGTAAGAATGTTTTTTTAACTTATACGGCGGGTGCGGTTATTTTCCGCCGTTATAAAATCGTCAAAGCTTCCCTTACAAGATTATAAGAATATTTTCAAAGAAAATTTTTTATTTTATATGGATCTTAAATGATTTCAAATTAAAAGGAGATATTTCTTTAAAAAGAATATTGATTTCATCTATGTCAACATCCTTTGATGGATTTTAAGATTATTTGAAGTTGATTTATTATGATACAAAACTTCTATATTGTATTGAAGGTTTTGTGATATGTTTGACTGTGGATTTGCTATTTTTATACCATTCATAGTTTATGGTGAAATTATTGACATTTCATATGCTAGTTTTAATAAGAATGTTTATGTTATGTTTAAACCTTTTCATATGGGAATGCATTGGACTTAATAAGTGACGGGTGGAGCCCGCTATAGCTCCTCGATGCATCGGTAGGTCTCATGAGACAAACTAGTGTCTTGGCACAAGGCCTTGACAAAATATTATTTGTAGTCTTGGCACGAGGCCTTGGCTATGTGGTTATGATAGTCTGGCATTATGCATTCCAACATTATGAAAGTGGTTATTGATTTTGCATGTGATTATTCGATTAGTAGAATATCCATGTGAACAAGTAAATGGCATTATTTCATTTTACTTTTTCCATACTATGTTGATGTTCAAGTTTAAAAGGCTTTTGTTTTAGTAATTCATTGCCTTAAATGTTTATGCTTATTTTTGAATTTTCCGCTATATTGTTATCCTTACTGGGCATTTGAGCTCACCCCTTTTCTATGTTTTATTTTTCCCAGGATGTGAAGATGTAAGTTATGAATGACCTGCAGGGATATTATGAGGGGATTATAGTGTGGACTGTGGAAACATTATGTTGTTGTAGTAGTTTTTTTTATTTTATGATGTAATGTAAAACTTATGAATATATCTAGTGTTTCCAAGGCCACTAAACCAATCGGTCTTTCGAGATTTGATCTTTCTTGTGATCATGCCAATGTTATGTAATAATGCACCGACTCTGGGTAACTGGGGTCGGGGCGTTACAGTTGGTATCAGAGGAAGTTTAGTTCAAACCTTGGAAGCTAGATTTAGATATACTCTGATTAGAGTACGTAGACCTAAGATGAACTTTGAGGATTAGTGTAGAAGAACTTCCTAGAATTTTGGTATTGTAGAGATTTTGTGAGTTTTCCGAGCAATACATCCCTGTCTGGATACGAGCAGGTAGAGGCGGCTCTGGCACAGATGTACCTAGGGGTAAAACCCGAAAACACCGCTTTGATCTAGACTCGAATGGGAACTGGTGCACGACAACGGGCCTTGCTGCACTCTTGGTTACGACACTCCCGGGGGATATGCTTAGGATAATTCTCATTTTCTTTACAAACCATTATGAAGGGTTTATGAGTATATACATCCTCAAAGGAGACATTTTTATGATTATGGATTATATCCATAAATAGTTCAATTTATGTTAAGTGTTTTATAAGTATGGGATTATGTATTTTGATTCATAAACTGATCTAGTGTATGCCATTGTTTAGAAATGGCGCCCAGTAGAAGGAATGAGAACTCCAGAAATGCACATGATCCAAAGAGAAGGAAGGATCATATCTTTCATGGTCTTAAGATAGAATTTATAAGAGAAATAGTCTCCCATGTATTATCATCATATGAAGAAATAATATCATGTATTGATAAGATAAGTAAAGAGTTTACTGAGTCCTATGGCTTTGAAGGGAAGCAAGAGAAGAAAAGGATAGAAGAGAAAAAGATGGATAAAGGGAAGAGGGAAAAGAAGAATTTTCCCATATGTGGTAACTGTGGAAAGAAACACCCTGGAACTTGCCTGAAAGGAATTGGAGTTTGTTATAAGTGTGGAGGAAAAGGGCACAAAGTACGTGACTGCAAGGGTAAGAAAATGGTTTCAAATGTACGATGCTTCATTTGCAAGGAGTTTGGACACTACGCGAACCTATGTCCCAGTCATCAGACTATGACGCAAATGATGCTATTGGATAATAATCAAGTTATGATACTACCACAGATGAAGAGGAATGATTAGAGTTCTTATGTTGATTATGTCAATTGAGCTTTGTATCAACAATTTACTTGTTATAATAATTATGGAGTATATAAGGATTGTACTGCAGTACTATTTCATTAAGGACGTGAAATTGTGTGGAACAAAGAAAAGTGACTCAATAGCAGGTTAAATTTTTGGAAAATATATGGTTGAGAGAATGATAAACCATAATATGGTTCTGATACTGAGGTAGTGATTTTAGAATAATACATTATTGATTTGGATTTCCATAAAAGGACAACCCGGAGGTCGGGCGGCAACCCGTCGCGTCCGGCAAGGCCGCAAGACTTGAACCCGCAACCGAAGGGCGACAAGGGTGTATCACCTACCACTATCCCACGAGATGTCCTGGATTAAATAAAGTAGTTTTTTTAAAAAAGATCTGGTAGATGAATTATAAATTCGTTTATTTTGGAACCCTCTATGAATAGTATAAATAGATTTTTTTTACGAGTGAATGATGAGTTTTTGGTAGAAATTTATTAAGGGATAAAACTCTAATTTTAAAGTAAGTATATCTCCTTATGATCTTAGTCAATCTCATAAATAAATTCCTCAATATTATGAAAAGCAACTTAGAACAAAAATGTTTTCCTAGATGGTACCTTAAATCATCACTAATTTATGGCTTTGGGATTGTTGGCCTTTTCATAGCCATGTTCTCTACCACTCTCCATCAGATAATTGATGGTTAGATTTTTCTTCCATATCCATATTTTCCTACATGGAACCCTATTATGTGTTATTTTCGGTAATCTTCATACTTTCGACTCTTTATTTTAAATAGAGGCCTCATTAATTCATTTTTCGATGTGGGATTTCAACTAAGATATTTTGAAACGTCAAAAATGTGTTATCCTAATACCCTATGTTTTGTTGAACCGATGGTATTTCAAATCATCATAGATTGATGAATTTAAGGACCTCAATTTTATACTTGTTTGTGATTGATGACCTCAATCACTACCTATAAATATTTACGTTTTTCCTCCAATTATATGTCTCTAAATTGCCACCAATGTTCTCCGAATCGAGATCATAATTTGGTGGTGACCCTTTCATTTCTCTTTTCCTCATATTAAGACTAAATTTTAGTAACCCAATTTCCGATGTGGGTTTTCCCACAAATATATTTTCTATTTTCAACCTTTTATTTTCGAAGAACAATTTCAAATTGCGAGGACGCAATTGATTGAAGGAGGGGAGAATGTAACACCCCAAGAATTCATAATGTGTTATTTCTTCAAAATAGTTCAATAACTTGCACTACACGCAACACCGAGTTCAATTGCACCATGACTTACCAAAAAGCCATTCAAAAGAGGTTATGAATAATATTAACTAAATTTTAAACTTTATATAATCCTTATAATTTTTCCATATTATGAGTATCTTAGACATAATGCAAGAACAAATTCATTTTCAATATTTCACTTTTATCAACTTTTAATAGTGAACCCTTTTTAAATACAATATTTTAAACTTTTTGACTAAATGGGGACATCAAAAAAATTTAAAATGAAACATCCCAAGCTTCCACGGTACGCTTTCCTTTGAATAATACAGTAGCGTGTGTTGTACTCAACTTCGAGTTCTAACACACACCACAACCAATCAAACTAGCCGTTGTGAATAGTAATACCTACTTTTTGAAATCATATATATTTTATATTTCAAAATGGACTTCATTTTTGGATTCGGAATATTGAAATTAGCCTAGGGTGAAATTTTGGTACTTTTCGGATAACTTTTATATTTTGATGAATAGTGAAAATTTACTAAATTTTAATTAAAAACAACTTTTTTAATCAAAATAATTAATAGTAATAAATTGTGAATTTGAGTGGTTTTAAAGTATATTTAGAATATATTTTTACCATTTAATATAATGTTGGTCATTGGACATAATTTTACAATTAAACCGAACATAAACAAGTGTCAATCTTTTGATAGTTATTACCTCTTAAAAACACGCTTTTTGTTTTGACAGCGGGAATTAATTTTAAATTAATTTCTGCCACTTCTGTGTTTTGAATTTAGAAAAATGGATTCCATATTTGGAATCAGGATGTCCAAATTGTGTAAATAGGTAACTTTTATTTTTAGACATTTTGAATAATTACTGTGGTAAATATTTTATTTACCATGGTTAAGGGTAAATCCGGTAAATAAGGGTTAAAAAATAATATTATAATAATACAAAATTACCCTAAAACGTGTCCTAACCTTATTGGTGGACACATACCCGACCATGAGCATCCTTGGGTCAATTTGGGGACCCCTTGGAGCCACTTGTATGTGGTAGGGACACTTTATATTAATAAAGTTAAAATAAAAATAAAAATGGCATAAGCTTACATCTTTTAGAAGAAAAATTTTTACATAGGGTTATACATGTTGGATTTTCGATTATAAATATTCATTAGAAAGCTAAAACGATTTCCTACATAATGATATTTTATTTATAATTTTTAGACATCAAATAATTTAAATTATTAATGACACAATAATGATGAAATGTTTACCGCATTAATAAATCATTTAAATAATTAAGATTATAATGGTTAAAATATTATCTAAAACCTGTCCAATTCTTATTGGTTGATGTTATTTAGAATATGAGTCATCTTATCTTCGACCTCAATGATTTTTGAACCATTATAAACCGAATATAATTATATTATAAAGTAATACTTTCACTCTTTCCTAAAGAGCCCCTCCTCTCCCTTATAAAAGGAGACCACTTCTACTCATTCCTCACACCTCTAAAACCACTTGTCTCGTCCAAACTCTGCCCAAATAAGCTCCCCAAATCCCTCTCCTCCTCCTTGAAGCTTCCCCTTAGGCAGAAATCATTTCAAGAAGTCCTTTGGTTCCAACCAAAGTGAGTTACCTAAATTAAAGGTAACGATTTCTCTTAAATTATTTTCATTTATTTTGCTTCTTCAACCCCCAAACTCTTTTTATTTCCTTTCTTTTGTAACAACACCAGTATCCAAAATATACTAGGATGTTGTTATAAGAAGTATTAAAACTACACATACACACAACTCCATCTAATGGATGATGAACATAATGTTTCTGTGGATGGCAAACTAACGCCTCACGAAACGATGATTGTTCAAAAACATCTTACCGCCTCTCATGGTGGCCATTATGATGGAACTGTAATTAAATATGATATTAATGATATATATTTTATAGATAAGCTTCTGTAATTCCATTTTATTTCATACCATTATTCGTTTCATGTTGTATATACATACGATAATTTCATTTGAGGAAGTGCGGACTACCGCCCCCTTAAAATGATATGACTCGTTCATACCACACATGGAACGTATAAAGGATGGTGTTAATGAACTTAAGTAACATATATAAAATATTATATTATACTGAAATAGTAATATACCTATGTATCATTTGGATTCGATTCTTTTAAAATAAAAATTAAATGGAAGTAGCGTTCGTGCGTACGTACGGACTACCATCTCCACGAACGCGATGAGATTCATTCTCCATTGTATCCATTCAAGTATAATTATCATTTAATGATTTAAAAATGATGTTTAAGGACTTGATATCATTCTGGATATGAATAAGATACAACAAACATGACTTATGTAACAAAACATATAAAAGAAAATGAGTAAGTTAACACCCGAAACGACGATAATTCTAAGATATTATTAACAAATCAATGTTAAAAGATCATATATGATATCATATTAATATATATGATTCTTGTATAATTTAATAACAATTATTTCACCATTATACAGGAGTTTAACCTACCCCAACCAAGGAAAAGTACAAGGTAAGGGTTATTTCTCAATCTCTTCATTATCCGAGGTTGTATTATACGTAATAATCTACTGGGATCTCTTTATCATCCACATCCATGTTTTTTCGAAATGTATTTCAAAACATTTTTACTATTTACAAGAATATGGGTTAAAGTCATTTATACCCTTGTTTGAATTTTTATAAGAGGTTTATAAAGGAATCTTTCCGTCATTTTCAAAACAAGGTCCTTTTTAACCTTTTCGACAGAATTGAGGTAAGAATGTTTTTTTTAACTTATACGGCGGGTTCGGTTATTTTCCGCCGTTATAAAATCGTCAAAGCTTCCCTTACAAGCTTATAAGAATATTTTCAAAGAAAATGTTTTATTTTATATGGATCTTAAATGATTTCAAATTAAAAGGAGATATTTCTTTAAAAAGAATATTGATTTCATCTATGTCAACATCCTTTGATGGATTTTAAGATTATTTGAAGTTGATTTATTATGATACAAAACTTCTATATTGTATTGAAGGTTTTGTGATATGTTTGACTGTGGATGTGCTATTTTTATACCATTCATAGTTTATGGTGAAATTATTGACATTTCGTATGCTAGTTTTAATACGAATGTTTATGTTATGTTTAAACCTTTTCATATGGGAATGCATTGGACTTAATAAGTGACGGGTGGAGCCCGCTATAGCTCCTCGATGCATCGGTATGTCTCATGAGACAAACTAGTGTCTTGGCACAAGGCCTTGACAAAATCTTATTTGTAGTCTTGGCACGAGGCCTTGGCTATGTGGTTATGATAGTCTGGCATTATGCATTCCAACATTATGAAAGTGGTTATTGATTTTGCATGTGATTATTCGATTAGTAGAATATCCATGTGAACAAGTAAATGGAATTATTTCATTTTACTTTTGCCATACTATGTTGAAGTTCAAGTTTAAAAGGCTTTTGTTTTAATAATTCATTGCCTTAAATGTTTATGCTTATTTTTGAATTTTCCGCTATATTGTTCTCCTTACTGGGCATTTGAGCTCACCCCTTTTCTATGTTTTATTTTTCCCAGGATGTGAAGATGTAAGTTATGAATGACCTGCAGGGATATTATGAGGGGATTATAGTGTGGACTGTGGAAACATTATGTTGTTGTAGTAGTTTTTTTTATTTTATGATGTAATGTAAAACTTATGAATATATCTAGTGTTTCCAAGGCTACTAAACCAATCGGTCTTTCGAGAGTTGATCTTTCTTGTGATCATGCCAATGTTATGTAATAATGCACCGACTCTGGGTAACTGGGGTCGGGGCATTACAGTTGGTATCAGAGGAAGTTTAGTACAAACCTTGGAAGCTAGATTTAGATAAACTCTGATTAGAGCACGTAGACCTAAGATGAACTTTGAGGATTAGTGTAGAAGAACTTCCTAGAATTTTGGTATTGTAGAGATTTTGTGAGTTTTCCGAGCAATACATCCCTGTCTGGATACGAGCAGGTAGAGGAGGTTCTGGCACAGATGTACCTAGGGGTAAAACCCGAAAACACCGCTTTGATCTAGACTCGAACGGGAACTGGTGCACGACAACGGGCCTTGCTGCACTCTTGGTTACGACACTCCCGGGGGATATGCTTAGGATAATTCTCATTTTCTTTACAAACCATTATGAAGGGTTTATGAGTATATACATCCTCAAAGGAGACATTTTTATGATTATGGATTATATCCATAAATAGTTCAATTTATGTTAAGTGTTTTATAAGTATGGGATTATGTATTTTGATTCATAAACTGATCTAGTGTATGCCATTGTTTAGAAATGGCGCCCAGTAGAAGGAATGAGAACTCCAGAAATTCACATGATCCAAAGAGAAGGAAGGATCATATCTTTCATGGTCTTATGATAGAATTTATAAGAGAAATAGTCTCCCATGTATTATCATCATATGAAGAAATAATATCATGTATTGATAAGATAAGTAAAGAGTTTACTGAGTCCTATGGCTTTGAAGGGAAGCAAGAGAAGAAAAGGATAGAAGAGAAAAAGATGGATAAAGGGAAGATGGAAAAGAAGAATTTTCCCATATGTGGTAACTGTGGAAAGAAACACCCTGGAACTTGCCTGAAAGGAATGGGAGTTTGTTATAAGTGTGGAGGAAAAGGGCACAAAGTACGTGACTGCAAGGGTAAGAAAATGGTTTCAAATGTACAATGCTTCATTTGCAAGGAGTTTGGACACTATGCGAACCTATGTCCCAGTCATCAGACTATGACGCAAATGATGCTATTGGATAATAATCAAGTTATGATACTACCACAGATGAAGAGGAATTATTAGAGTTCTTATGTTGATTATGTCAATTGAGCTTTGTATCAACAATTTACTTGTTATAATAATTATGGAGTATATAAGGATTCTACTGCAGTACTATTTCATTAAGGACTTGAAATTGTGTGGAACAAAGAAAAGTGACTCAATAGCAGGTTAAATTTTTGGAAAATATATGGTTGAGAGAATGATAAACCATAATATGGTTCTGATACTGAGGTAGTGATTTTAGAATAATACATGATTGATTTGGATTTCCATAAAAGGACAACCCGGAGGTCGGGCGGCAACCCGTCGCGTCTGGCAAGGCCGCAAGACTTGAACCCGCAACCGAAAGGAGACAAGGGTGTATCACCTACCACTATCCCACGAGATGTCCTGGATTAAATAAAGTAGTTTTTTTAAAAAAGATCTGGTAGATGAATTATAAATTCGTTTATTTTGGAACCCTCTATGAATAGTATAAATAGATTTTTTTTTACGAGTGAATGATGAGTTTTTGGTAGAAATTTATTAAGGGATAAAACTATAATTTTAAAGTAAGTATATCTCCTTATGATCTTAGTCAATCTCATAAATAAATTCCTCAATACTATGAAAAGCAACTTAGAACAAAAATGTTTTCCTAGATGGTACCTTAAATCATCACTAATTTATGGCTTTGGGATTGTTGGCCTTTTCATAGCCATGTTCTCTACCACTCTCCATCAGATAATTGATGGTTAGATTTTTCTTCCATATCCATATTTTCCTACATGGAACCCTAGTATGTGTTATTTTCGGTAATCTTCATACTTTCGACTCTTTATTTTAAATAGAGGCCTCATTAATTCATTTTTCGATGTGGGATTTCAACTAAGATATTTTGAAACGTCAAAAATGTGTTATCCTAATACCCTATGTTTTGTTGAACCGATGGTATTTCAAATCATCATAGATTGATGAATTTAAGGACCTCAATTTTATACTTGTTTGTAATTGATGACCTCAATCACTACCTATAAATATTTACGTTTTTCCTCCAATTATATGTCTCTAAATTGCCACCAATGTTCTCCGAATCGAGATCATAATTAGGTGGTGACCCTTTCATTTCTCTTTTCCTCAAATTAAGACTAAATTTTAGTAACCCAATTTCCGATGTGGGTTTTCCCACAAATATATTTTCTATTTTCAACCTTTTATTTTCGAAGAACAATTTCAAATTGCGAGGACGCAATTTAGTGAAGGAGGGGAGAATGTAACACCCCAAGAATTCATAATGTGTTATTTCTTCAAAATAGTTCAATAACTTGCACTAAACGCAACACCGAGTTCAATTGCACCATGACTTACCAAAAATCCATTCAAAAGAGGTTATGAATAGTATTAACTAAATTTTAAACTTTATATAATCCTTATAATTTTTCCATATTATGAGTATCTTAGACATAATGCAAGAACAAATTCATTTTCAATATTGCACTTTTATCAACTTTTAATAGTGAACCCTTTTTAAATAAAATATTTTAAACTTTTTGACTAAATGGGGACATCAAAAAAATTTAAAACGAAACATCCCAAGCTTCCACGGTACGCTTTCCTTTGAATAATACAGTAGCGTGTGTTGTACGCAACTTCGAGTTCTAACACACACCACAACCAATCAAACTAGCCGTTGTGAATAGTAATACCTACTTTTTGAAATCATATATATTTTATATTTCAAAATGGACTTCATTTTTGGATTCGGAATATTGAAATTAGCCTAGGGTGAAATTTTGGTACTTTTCGGATAACTTTTATATTTTGATGAATAGTGAAAATTACTAAATTTTAATTAAAAACAACTTTTTTAATCAAAATAATTAATAGTGATAAATTGTGAATTTGAGTGGTTTTAAAGTATATTTAGAATATATTTTTACCATTTAATATAATGTTGGTCATTGGACATAATTTTACAATTAAACCGAACATAAACAAGTGTCAATCTTTTGATAGTTATTACCTCTTAAAAACACGCTTTTTGTTTTGACAGCGGGAATTAATTTTAAATTAATTTCTGCCAATTCTGTGTTTTGAATTTAGAAAAATGGATTCCATATTTGGAATCAGGATGTCCAAATTGTGTAAATAGGTAACTTTTATTTTTAGACATTTTGAATAATTACTGTGGTAAATATTTTATTTACCATGGTTAAGGGTAAATCCGGTAAATAAGGGTTAAAAAATAATATTATAATAATACAAAATTACCCTAAAACGTGTCCTAACCTTATTGGTGGACACATACCCGACCATGAGCATCCTTGGGTCAATTTGGGGACCCCTTGGAGCCACTTGTATGTGGTAGGGACACTTTATATTAATAAAGTTAAAATAAAAATAAAAATGGCATAAGCTTACATCTTTTAGAAGAACAATTTTTACATAGGGTTATACATGTTGGATTTTCGATTATAAATATTCATTAGAAAGCTAAAACGATTTTCTACATAATGATATTTTATTTATAATTTTTAGAAATCAAATAATATTAATTATTAATGACACAATAATGATGAAATGTTTACCTCATTAATAAATCATTTAAATAAATAAGATTATAATGGTTAAAATATTATCTAAAACCTGTCCTATTCTTATTGGTTGATGTTATTTAGAATATTAGTCATCTTATATTCGACCTCAATGATTTATGGACCATTATAAACAGAATATAATTATATTATAAAGTAATACTTTCACTCTTTCCTAAAGAGCCCCTCCTCTCCCTTATAAAAGGAGACCACTTCTACTCATTCTTCACACCTCTCAAGCCACTTTGCTCGTCCAAACTCTGCCCAACTAAGCTCCCCACATCCCTCTCCTCCTCCTTGAAGCTTCCCCTTAGGCATAAAGCATTTCAAGAAGTCCTTTGGTTCCAACCAAAGCGAGTTACCTAAATTAAAGGTAACAATTTCTCTTAAATTATTTTCATTTATTTTGCTTCTTCAACCCCCAAACTCTATTTATTTCCTTTATTTTCTAACAACAACAGTATCCACAATATACTAGGATGTTGTTATAAGAAGGATTCAAACTACACATACACACAACTCCATCTAATGGATGATGAACATAATGTTTCTGTGGATGGAAAACCAACGCCTCACGAAACGATGATTGTTCAAAAACATCTTACCGCCTCTCATGGTGGCCATTATGATGGCACTGTAATTAAATATGATATTAATGATATATATTTTATATATAAGCTTCTGTAATTCCATTTTATTTCATACCATTATTCGTTTCATGTTGTATATACATACGATAATTTGATTTGAGGAAGTGCGGACTACCGCCCCCTTAAAATGATATGACTCGTTCATACCACACATGGAACGTATAAAGGATGGTGTTAATGAACTTAAGTAACATATATAAAATATTATATTATACTGAAATAGTAATATACCTATGTATCATTTGGATTCGATTCTTTTAAAATAAAAATTAAATGGAAGTAGCGTTCGTGCGTACGTACGGACTACCGTCTCCACGAACGCGATGAGATTCATTCTCCATCGTATCCATTCAAGTATAATTATCATTTAATGATTTAAAAATGATGTTTAAGGACTTGATATCATTCTGGATATGAATAAGATACAACAAACATGACTTATGTAACAAAACATATAAAAGAAAATGAGTAAGTTAACACCCAAAACGACGATAATTCTAAGATATTATTAACAAATCAATGTTAAAAGATCATATATGATATCATATTAATATATATGATTCTTGTATAATTTAATAACAATTATTTCACCATTATACAGGAGGTTAACCTACCCCAACCAAGGAAAAGTAAAAGGTAAGGGTTATTTCACAATCTCTTCATTATCCGAGGTTGTATTATACGTAATAATCTACTGGGATCTCTTTATCATCCACATCCATGTTTCTTCGAAATGTATTTCAAAACATTTTACTATTTACAAGAATATGGGTTAAAGTCATTTATACCCTTGTTTGACTTTTTATATGAGGTTTATAAAGGAATCTTTCCGTCATTTTCAAAACAAGGTCCTTTTTAACCTTTTCGACAGAATTGAGGTAAGAATGTTTTTTTAACTTATACGGCGGGTGCGGTTATTTTTCGCCGTTATAAAATCGTCAAAGCTTCACTTACAAGCTTATAAGAATATTTTCAAAGAAAATGTTTTATTTTATATGGATCTTAAATGATTTCAAATTAAAAGGAGATATTTCTTTAAAAAGAATATTGATTTCATCTATGTCAACATCCTTTGATGGATTTTAAGATTATTTGAAGTTGATTTATTATGATACAAAACTTCTATATTGTATTGAAGGTTTTGTGATATGTTTGACTGTGGATGTGCTATTTTTATACCATTCATAGTTTATGGTTAAATTATTGACATTTCGTATGCTAGTTTTAATACGAATGTTTATGTTATGTTTAAACCTTTTCATATGGGAATGCATTGGACTTAATAAGTGACGGGTGGAGCCCGCTATAGCTCCTCGATGCATCGGTAGGTCTCATGAGACAAAATAGTGTCTTGGCACAAGGCCTTGAAAAAATCTTATTTGTAGTCTTGGCACGAGGCCTTGGCTATGTGGTTATGATAGTCTGGCATTATGCATTCCAACATTATGAAAGTGGTTATTGATTTTGCATGTGATTATTCGATTAGTAGAATATCCATGTGAACAAGTAAATGAAATTATTTCATTTTACTTTTGCCATACTATGTTGAAGTTCAAGTTTAAAAGGCTTTTGTTTTAGTAATTCATTGCCTTAAATGTTTATGCTTATTTTTGAATTTTCCGCTATATTGTTATCCTTATTGGGCATTTGAACTCACCCCTTTTCTATGTTTTATTTTTCCAAGGAAGTGAAGATGTAAGTTATGAATGACCTGCAGGGATATTATGAGGGGATTATAGTGTGGACTGTGGAAACATTATGTTGTTGTAGTAGTTTTTTTTATTTTATGATGTAATGTAAAACTTATGAATATATCTAGTGTTTCCAAGGCTACTAAACCAATCGGTCTTTCGAGATTTGATCTTTCTTGTGATCATGCCAATGTTATGTAATAATGCACCGACTCTGGGTAACTGGGGTCGGGGCGTTACATGAACTTTTTGTTATGTTATAATAGTATAGTTTTAGAAAAAGGACAACCCGTAGGACGGGCGACAACCCATCGTGTCGGACAAGGCTGTGGGAATCGAACACACAACCAAAGTGCGACATGCCTTTATCGCCTACCACTGGCCTACAGGAAGTCCCTGGTTAGTAGAAACTAGGTTTATTTTATTAAGTGCTAAGATAACTGAAGTATGAGTCCATTTTAGCAACCATATATGATTAATCTCAGCATAGATAGAATTATGTATATTTAATAAATTTTTCTAAACTTTTTGCGATAGAAATAGATAGAATAACCTATAATTATATCGCATAATCTACTACCCCTTCACAAAAGACAAATTAAACATTATTTCTTTAAGAGATGAAGTGGAAATTGTTCGAGGCACAAGCAACGGTAAGATGATACCAAAATAAAGTATTTCTTCTAATTCAAATTCTTCAACTTTAGGAAAATGATCTTGAAAACAAAAAAATGTTGTCCTACTGCTCTCATATCTGATGAATTGGATGGTACCTTAGATCATCAAAAATTTATGGCTTTGTGATTGTTGGATTTTTCATAGCCATGTTCTCTTCCACTCTCCATCAGAGCTTGATGGTTAGATTTCTCTTCCATATCCACATTTTCATCTATGTTCTCCAATGTGGAAACCCAATGATTAGTTAATTTGGGTAACCGTTATGTTTCATACTTTAGTTTTTAAAGTCATGTTTTGGTATTCCATTTTACGATGTGGGTTTCTATGAAAGAAAATTTCAAGTAGTAAACCATTTATAACCCCGAAGAATTTTGAGGGCGAAATTAATTTTAAGGGGGGTAGAATATTACACCCCGAAATTTTATGAAAAATGTTCTTTTTATTTTCATTGATGTCTTGTGTTGTACGCTACACCAAATGAATCTTGCACTACATGCATCCCTGACTTGGATTGCTTTACACGCAATCACGAACTTCCACGATAGCATGTGTTGTACGCAATATCGAGTTTCACTAAACAATGATATGTTATTAAAATATTATATAAACTAGCCGTTACGAATAGAAATACGCAATTTTTGAAATTTTATAAATTTTATCTTTCAAAATGGACTTCATTTTGGGATTCGGAATATCGAAATTATCCTAGGGTTAATTTTTGGTATTTTTCTAAAAACATTCAATTTTTGATGAATAGTGAAAACAATGGATTACTATTTAAATTCTGACTTTTTATTTAAATAATTATATATTTTATTTAAATTTATTTTAGGACCAAATTGATACATAATACCTATATAAGTTCAATGTAATTAATTGAAGTCATTTTATATTAATTTTAGATATATAAAAAATTTATTGAACTTTTCACTGTCTTTTACACACCTTCTAGGAGAATTTGGAAATTCACAAAAAACATAATTTTCTCACTTCTATGAGTGGAATTTTGAAAATTAGAGAGACACGGTTAATATCAAGGACTATAATGTGGTTCAATGAGATGAAAATAATTTTTTGTGAATAGTAACTTTTTACTTTTATTTACCACAGTTAAAAGTAAATAGGGAAATTAAAGGTAAAAATGATATTGTTATTACCCTAACACATGTCCTAAATCTATTGGATAAGTGTAATTAAACCAAAGAAACCTTAGGAATAAAATATGACCATTTAGGTCCACTTGGATTAGATTAGGACATTTATTTTTAATTTATTTCAAGAAGGGTTAAAATAGTAAAAATCAATGTTTAATAACGAAATAATTTTTAATGTAGGGTTATACATAAGATAAATTAGACTATAAACATTAATTATAAATATAAAAATATTTCCTACATAATGGTATTTTATTTATAATTTTTAGACATTAAATAATATACGTTATTTATGACACAATAGTGATACAGTAATTACCTAAATAATGAAATATTAAAATAATTGAGGTTATAAATATAGAAGTAAATGTAATTTTACACTTCTTATGAATTCCTTAAATTTTATAGGTTAATATGACATGTTAGTATTGAATTAATTAACATTTTTTGATCAAATAATGCTGTTATGATTTTCACAAAAATCCATTACCAAATAGTGTCAAAAATGATATAAAATAGTTTTTTTTAAAAATATTATATTATTAATTGTTATTATCTTCATAAAATTCTAATGTTCGGCTAATATACTTATATCATGATAGGTGTATAATTAATGGACCACTTGGGGGTCTCTTGGATATATATGGTAAGTTTATTAACTATATAGTATAAAAATACAAAGTGACATGGTAAATGTCAATCTAGTTAACTAAGAGTTAAAACTAAAATATAAGGTTAATATAATTACCCAAACCTGTCAAAAATCTATTGGATGAGTGGATTTCAAACCATTCCCACCTTAGCTTCGAAATAAATTAATTTTTAACTATTAAAAACCTAATATGACACTATTAGAAACTAACATTTTATGTTTTTCCAAAGGTGCCCCTCTCATCCCTTATAAAAAGGGCACCCCTTCCATCTTCTCTTCACTCCCTTTTGAGCCTTTATGCTCGGCCAAACCCTGCCAATTTCTCTTCTTGACTTCCCTAGAAACATTCTGGATGTTCTGGTCTTCTCAAAATACCAACTCTACTTCTTTAAGAGGAATCTTGAAGGAGGTGCGTTGAAGAAGAGGTAATCTCTTCTTCCGATTCTCTCATGTTTTTTTATTCTCATACTTATTCTTATTTAGTTGTCTAATTATAAAGTAATAAAATAAGTATTACATATATAATTATATGTTATTATAAATATGAAACAACCATATTTCACCTTCTATCCATCCTACAGAAAATAAAATCACCGCGCGTATGTACGTACGGAATACCGTCTCCACGCCGTGGTGTAATCTGTTTTCGACCACCACCTTACTTGGATGGGTATAATGGTGTAAATAAATAACTATATATGATTATTTTAAAGTTATATTGATTCTGAAATATTATACATAGACTTCAATACAATTCCATGATCATGGGAATGATATCATCGCTCGTGCGTACGTACGGACTACCGTCTCCACGGCCCGATGAGATTCATTCTCCATGTTAACCATTCATGAATGATTATAAAGTATACATAATTAATAATAATGAGATATATGAAATAATAATGATAATTTATTTATGTATATATATATGTATGTCATCTACTTAATTCCATTCAATTCAATAAGGAAACGAAAACAACGTTCATGCGTACGTACGACCTACCATCTCCATGAACGGTGTATTTTATTCCATTTATCGATCTATCATATATATATTTATATGATGAATATATATTATATATAAACCATGTTTTACATTATGGAATTATTTATATCATTATATAAGTAATAATATCAAGAACAACAAGTCAAAACACGTACGATAAATGTATTGATTTTACCCAAAATGCTGCTTTAACACAGAATTTACAAAAGAACGGGTAATATAAAGTCATTAGTGGACCATATATGATATCATAACAATGAATATGATTCGTTAATAAGTCAATGACATTATTTATATCATTATACAGGAGGTTCAGATACATACAAAGCATATCAGACATAAGGTAAGGAATAACCATTCCAATCTCATTCTTATCAGAGATTGTTTATTTGTAAGTATTTACTGGGGTTATTGTTATCATCCATGACCATGATTCCTAAAAATGGTTTCATGTATGTTTAAAGTTCTTTTTAACCATTTTTGACTTTTACTACATGGTATGTATGGAATCTTTCTTTTTTTACCATACGAGGTACTTTTTGACTTTTTCAACAAAAGTACGAAGAGAATGTTTTTTAACTTATATGGCGTGAACAGATTTTTACAGTTTCATAACGCCTCATTTTCATGAAGCTTCCTATAAAAGATTTCTTGATTATTTTCAAAAAACAATTTTCTTTTAAAATTTCATGGCATTTTGTGAAAGGAAAATGATTTTGAAAAATAAAGGATATTTTCCTCAAGATTTCATTTCAAGTGTTTTATAAAAAATATTTTCCATTTAAAATTAAATTATTTTATATGTTTATGTTTCAAGTATAATGTATCCATTATTTACATGGTTTTATTCTTCTTATGTTGAAATAATATCCATTTTTTAAATGGATTATGTTATGATGAAATGATGTTTAAGAATCCCATTATATTACATAGGTTATGCTATGATGTATGATTTATGATTTTGTGGCACCTGAAAGAATGATTTCTTAATGAGATGGGTGGGACCTATATCTCCCTCCAATTCATTGGGTATAGATTTATATCTCATGAGATAGACATGGATGGAACAGTATGTTAATCCAGTTCAGTAATACAGGACTGGAACGACGAGTGAACTCGATTCAAAAAGGGACTTTGTCCATTAAGATGGTCTTGGAAGCAATGCGTAGGCTACTATGTAAATAATATCATGTGCTTAATGGATTCCACAATCACATGTTTTATTCCCATGCCATTTTATCATGATTAATGTTTCTTTATGATCTATGCCTTATGTACTGCCATGTTTTATGTCATTTCCCAAGACTTTGATGTTTAAACATTATGTTAATGTTTTAAGTTAAAATGTATATGATTTGTTTTATTTTATCCATTCTTAACCTTAATGAGAATTTGAGCTCACCCTTTATATGTTTTCTTTTCCCTAGGATTTAAAGAAAGGTTTTAGGTAAAAAATCCAAAAGGGGAAGATCTTTATCGGAGATGTTGAAGATCTTTCACCATGATTAGAAGATTATGTTCTGAGTTTCCAAAGACACTAAACTATTACGGTCCTTGTGTGTCTGTTTTTGTTATGTATTTTGTATTCTACAAAAGTAATGTAATTTCCATGTATGTCAAGATTCAGGTCTCTACAAAGAGGCAACATCCTTCCACAAGGTCTTTTGTTTTATTTTCCTTCACCGCCCATAAATTCTTATTAGTGAATGATTATATAGTAAACCTATTATACCCAATATAATTATATATTTCTGTTATATGATTTCAATCTCTATTTAAATACACTTCCATATAATGTGAAATGGACTTACGGTTCATGTGTACGGCGGACTACCACCTTGTGAAACAATGTTGTTTGTTTTTTCCATTAAAACCTCTTATGGATGGAAATTATGATATAAATATAGTTTTTATAAGATATTTATTATATTTTTCATGTGTTCATTCTTCTGTAATTATTATAAAAAAAATACATTCTTTCTTTCCATTTTGTGTAAATACGATAACTTCATTTGTGGACGTGTTGAGTACCACCTCCTCAAAGTGATGAGATTCGTTCACACTTTACAAGGAATGTATTAAGGATGTGTTTAGTAAAACTATATTATATATATATGAAATAATAATTATATTAGTATCATAATATATATATATATATATAAGTTACTTTCTTTTATTCAGTGTGAAAATAAAATGGAAACATCATTCATGAATGTGTACGTCATACCATCTTAATGAAAGATGTATTCCATTTTATATTAATATTTCATATATATTATTATAAATATTTATAACATGAATATATATAATATTTATATCATGTTTTACATTTTTTAAATATTTATGTCATGACCTAAGTAGGAGTATCATGAACAACAAGTCAAAACATATATGGAAAACAACACAAATATTACTCGAAACATAATATTTTGATGGAATTGTTAATTAAAGTGTAATATAAAGTCATAATAAAATAATATATGATATTGTATATAATAATTTGGTTTTGTTATATATTTATAATAAACATATATTTATTATATATTAGGTTTGAACATGTATGAGTTACTTCATGACATAAGGTAAGAGACTTTTTTCTAACTTTTTATTTCCATGAGATACATGCCATATTCACTACTCACTTATTTTGTGTGGTATATATACATAAATACGATATTTTATATAAATAATTTCATTTATTTATATCCTAATATTTAGTTTATGGTATTCTCTCATAGGTATTATGATTCTAATGTTACTTAATTAGTAAGGGTTTCTCATACCACTTTTATTTTTATGAGACTTATACCTTATTCACCACTCATTTCTTCTTTTGTGTGCCGTATATAATTCCCATGAATGTATTCTATGATTATTATACTTATATATATGTGTGTTTATAGATATATTTTATGATATTTATTTCATGGAGTTTATAGTTCAAATGTTATCAAATCAGTAATGTAATATTGCCTCAATTTTTCTTATTTAAGACACCTGCCATGTTATGAAACTATATTTTTATATAAGGTGAATTAACTAACCATTGAACTATTATATCATGAACATCATTATTATAATGATATTTAAGAATAATTTTAATTTATTATTTCATGGGGATTATGATTTAACGTTTCCAAAGTTGTAACAATTTATTGCTATAATCTAATCGTTTATCAATTTTTTTTTATTATGCTTCCATTGATGAAATCATATAAACCATCTCTCAAGAGAACTATTTAATTTTCTAATAAATTAGTTATCCATGATATATTCTTGTATTAGTACCAGTTTTTTCCCTATTTGGAAATTAATATAATTTTAAAAATGTTTTTATGGAAATCTGACATTATTTCTCATTTTGGTCTAAAATCTGTGTTCTTCAAAAGCATGTTTTCCAAAAAAATAAAAAATGTTTTAAAATGATTTTAAAAAAAATATTTTACCCATTTTTTAACATTTTAACAAAATAATTTTCATAAAAGGAATCTACATGTCATTTTACAATCAAGTTACTTTTCTAAACATTTCATAGTGAAAAAGGAATTTTCAGTATGTACGAATTTAACTATAGTAATGATCTTCAATTCCTTGAAACATCCTTTAATGTTTACAAGGTTATACTTAATTTTTTTCCCTAATACTCTATAAATTCATTATTTAAAATACATGTTTCAAATTAAATTTATTCAAAATTGATATATGTTTAAATTGTTTTTAAATTAAATTCAAGCTTCCTTTAAAAGATTTCAAATATTTTCTCAATAAATTTTTTTTTAAATGTTTTTTGAAATTATTTAAAGTTTTAAAGTTATTTTAAAATAAAAAGGTTTTCAGAAGGTTTTCAATATTAATTAAATGTTTTCAATGAAAATGTTTTTCAAACTATATTCATGGTTATTTTCAAAGAAAATGGTTTTGAAAAGGAATTATGTTTCAAAAATAACACTTTCAAAGAACAAATGTTATTTAACATAGGAAATGATTGAAATGGTTTAATATATTACTTTATATATTTCCAATTTTTTTAAATATTTTATTTTGATAATGTTCTATGTTTAAAAAAGAGAATTTCAAAGTATAATCATTTACCTTATGAAATCCTTCAAGTGATCTTTCGAAATCCATTCCCATCTAAGATAAGATCTTTTGTTATAGTTTAATATTTATTGGGGACCTGATCCAAGAACACAATGCATATTAATTCTTGAATGGTTTATTTTTTCATGGAATGATGTTTATGACACCTTTTTCTCATCCATGGGTTATATTATTTTGAAATCCACTTCTTTTCACAGGGTATGATTTGATGGAATTATTTTTAAAACTATCTATTTTAAATATGTTATGATGTGATGAAATGAGAATTATACACATTTAAATTCATGGGTTGTGATATGATTTTTATGAAACCCATATATTTTTATGGGACATGATATGATGAATTTATGGTTATCTTGTAAGATATGCAAGTATGATTTCAGTTTGTGATGGGTGGGACCAATATCTCCCTCCAATGAATTCGGCAATGATAAATGTTTTATGAGATAAAAGGGTACATTGGAGGGCAATCCAATCTCAAAACAATAGTGTACATGGGAAAAGGGGAATCCGAAGCCAAAAACAAGAGGGTAAATGAGAGGGAATCCCACTCATGAAACAAGAGGGTACATGAGAGGACATCCCATTTCCAGAACAAGCGGGAACATTAGAGGGTATCCCAATCTAGAAAAAAGGGGGCCCATAAGAGTGAATACAATTCCTGAAACAATAGGGTACATGGGAGGGTATCCCAAAACGGAAACAAGATGGTTCATGGGATATAATCCCAAGCCTAAAACAAATGGTACACATGAGGGAGTCCAATTCCCAAAACAAGAGGATACATAGGAGGGGATACCAATTATGAAACAAAAGGTTACATAAGATGCGATCCCAAGCCATAGAAATGAGGGTAAATGGGAGGGAATCCAAATAATAAATCAGGTACATTGTTGACTAACCCAATCCTGGCATGTTATGAAGCTTTTTTTTGGATTCCTAGAAATATGATTTTTTATGCTTATTCGTATGCCAAAATTCCATGTCTTATTCCTCTATTATGATCGCATGGAATATGATTTTATTACATTATGGTAAATTTATTATGAAATGAAAATATTTACTCTATGAAACTTGATTATGATCTTTGATACACAGGGTATGACCTTCTAATGGTATTATCATGATCTCATACTTGTATTCTCATGTTATGGTTACATATCTCTTTTATTTTCCCTTACCAAGAATCATAGCTCACCACTTTATTATGTTTCTTTTAACCAAGTTATAAATAAAGGGTATATGTAGGGTTACAAATAGTTGAATATATATAAGGGATATTTTAGAGATCTTTCACAAAGTTAAAATATTATGCTTCCATGTTTCAGAGTACACTAAACTATTACTATCCTCGGGCATATATTTTTATAATGTGATTAACATTCACCTAAAATGATGTCGTATCCATATATTTTTATCATAGATTTTTATAGGCAGGATATAACACTCTAATATTTTATTTTGTGACTCTTATTAAATAAATTCAATCTCTACAGTATCTTACTTTTCACAAAACACCAAACATAGACAAACTCCAAAATATTATTATTTTAACACAACCATTATAACATAGCCATTATATTAGAAGGGAATGAATAGTATTAATGAAATTAAGAAATGTATTATTTTAAAACTTATTTTTAATGTATTGATTAATTCTTTTTTAATATGCACATACTTTTCAGTAATGTCATCTTATTTTTCAAATATATGTTTTCTTCAAAAATCGATTTTTTAATTTCTTTGAGAAAATAAATATAATTAAGATTTGAGGATTTTAGAATATTTATTTGATAAAATTAAATCTATTTTTATATTCATCATGTAAAAAGTATCTTATGAAGAATTTTTTATATATTTTCTTCAAAGTCTAATTTTTCAATGTATTGTAAAAAATAATAATTTTTATAAAAATTCCATTTTATTTACACTGAAATTTAATTTTATGATTTTAAATTAATATAAAATTTAATTATTTAATTTTTAGGTATATATAATATAATTAATTACATTTTATAAATATTTATAATAAAATTTGGAATGTGTACATTTTTGGGCTTAAAAACCCATTAAAAATAGTTTTTCATTGAATTTTTACAGTTTAATTTTAAATGTAATTATAAAACTTATGTGTTTTGAATTTTATAAAATTGATTCCATATTTGGAATCATGAGTTTAAAAATTAATTATAATGTCCTTCATAGTTTTATTCTTAACAAATTTATCCTAGTAAAAAATGATTTATCATAGTATAGGAAAAATAAAGAGATAAGTTAATGTTTAAGGGTAAAAAAGCAAAATAACTAAAAAACATTAAATGGATAGATTTTATGTTTATATAAAATAAAAAACCATGAAAACATTAATTATAAATATAATTCATTGGAATTAGTTCAACCCAAATTTTGGTTGACTTAAAATAGAAAATAATCATTATTTAACCACATAAAACCACCCCTCCTCATGTATAAATATCACTCCTCATAACCCCATTACACCAAAAAATACATTAGGTTTTTAAAATATTTTTAAAATACACTCCTACCCACTATCACCACCTTAATTTATGTTTTTTTCACCCAAATACCAATTCCAAGATCAATAAGGGATCCTTTAAGGAGGTGATATTCAAGGGGTATCTTTCTCAAACCACATATCTTATTTTCTTTTATTCTTCTACCTTATCCTAACCTCATTAGCCCATAAAATCATAATAAATATACAATAATTTAAATAATTTATAATTATTTTTCTAATGGAATATCATATATTCATTCCTTTTTTATTTCCTCTTATTCAAAGAAATGAAACCACTGTCCAAATTATGGCAGAAAATCATCTCTATGGATAATGATCATTCATTTTCCCTTACCACGTTCAAGGATAGTAATAAAACCATTATTATGGCTAAAATATATTTTTATAAGTGTATTATAACTTATTTAACATTCTAGAACTAATATATAATCATAATATTAAATAAAACAGAACTAGTTTCTGATGGTCAAAAAAACTGCCAAAATAAACAAAACATTTATCATTAACATTTTATAAAATGAATCAAAATAATGTTAGAAAACCAAATGATATATGGGACCATTTATACATCAAGAATTTCATTAATAAAATTTTAGTCCAATTCTGTAGTATAATTTTAGTTTGAAATGAAAATCTATAATCATACTCAAATGAACCGACCATGCAACTATAAAACAAACACACCCAAAAAAATGAATATAATGATATATTATTTATGGATGTGTGGTAAGATGTTATAAAAGGATCATGTAAGGTTTTATAAATAAAAATAATGTTCTTTAAAAAATTAACAACATTATTTAAATCATTATATAGTAGGTTTGAACACATTTTATGGATTTTGAACCTAAGGTAAGGGATTTCTTGACTCAATTTCCATTCATTCGGTTAAACTTCTACTTCATTGACTATTCCATGTTATGATTATGTGTGAGATGAATTTTTAATATATTATGTTTTATTTCAATTTTTATTTGTATTTATATCTGATACACAGAATCGATTCATTTTATTAATGATCATCTCAACGACATTATATTTATAAGGGTCTTTATTTTAAAAACTATATTTTTAATGTTTCCCTTAAAAAAATTTTCTTTTATGTATGTGTTTTCCAGAAATTTTTCAAAAAATGATATTAATATTCTATTATTATTTTATTAAATTCTTTTATAATCATTTTTTACTTTTTAAAAAATGGATTGAATGAATTCCTGTTATCATTTTCGAAATGAGTTACTTTGTTCCTTATTGAAAAAAATATGGAAGGAAAGTTTTTTACTTATATGCAATGAGCATTTTTTCCTACTGTCAGGATGAATAAATTTTTTAAAGCCTCTGTTTCATGTTTTCATGGATGTTTTCAATTTAATTAATTTCCATTTTAAGTGCGTAACTTTTTTTAAAAATAATTAAATTAAAAATATGGGTGAGAATTTCCCTAATAATATTTTCACAGTGCTTGTATTCATGGTTTATGGTTATGATATAGCTCAAGGGAATTGTTTATGATGATATTTTAGTACATTATAAATCAATAAATGGTCTTTCTATAATAAACCAAGGTTAGTTGGTCACATTATTGACCTTGTATGGGTGGTTCTGTGATATACCAAGGAAATGCGGTTACATTATAATCTCTAATGCATTGGGTACTTAGAAGAGGGAGGTTGACCATATTGGTTACTCCATTTTTTATAATGATATAGAAAATTATGTACTAAGATAATTATATCACATTTAGATTATTTATAATTATTTTTCATTGGAATCAATTATTTTTGAACATTTAATATATATATACTTTTTAAAATATGATTCCTTTTTTAGGAAAAAGGTATGTTTTTAACATGATGTTTTTATGGGTTTTCACTAGACTAACAGTTTCCTTTATTTTATGTCCCTAAATATTATTTTTTTCATTCATTGTTTTAAAATTCTTTCACAAGGTTTAAGAGGTATTAGGTAAAATAATAAGATGATTGAGGAAATTTTCATGCTTTTTCATAAAGAGAAAGAAAGTTTATTTTAAGAAGTTTATGTTTAGTGGAAAAAATATATACAATATATTTATTTCAACCAATAATATATTGGTATACATTTTAATATATTTTACTAATTTTCTAAAACTCTAAACTGAAAAAATCCCCAAGATTTTGATATTGTGAATTCGAGTTTATAATCAAAAGAATATGTAATGTTTAAGGTTAGGTCCTTACAAATCAACTATCTAGAGTGGGATTTTCCACATAATGTGGAAAAAATTTTCACTGAAATTATTTAATACTAATAAGATAACATTTTAACTAATTTTTAAATCAGGAGACATTGAAAAAACATATGATCTTTCATAAGTCCCTAATATTTCAGCTCATGAAATGAGTTATTTATAATCATTTTATCATTAGTAAATACAAAACAAATATAAAATAATAAGATATATACCACCATAGAACAAATTACGTTAAATAGAAATTATGATAGAGGAATTTAAAATGAACATGTAATTATCATATATACCTATTAAAAAAAAGTGAATCATTATCCATGTAACTAAAAATATAAATCTATTGTAATGCTAAAACATAATTCACCTAAAAAACATAAATCACACTAATGTTACCCTGTTTTTTTTCTAATATAGGGTTACGCAAATGATTTTGGAATCCATGAATTATAAAAAAAATATAAAACATCTGTAGTCTAAATCCAGGTTAAAAAATTGATGGGATATAATTTCATATTTTCAAGATGTGATAATGGTTTCCCTAAAAAACGAATTCTTGAGATTTCCCAAATTCATTATCACATTCTTAATGGGCCTCATAGTCAGTTTTTGACACATATGAAAAGAATGAACAGTGTAATGGACACCAAGAAACTTTCCTAAATAATTATCAATCATCTATAATGATTTATTTATGGTGAAAGAGGGTGTAATAAGAGAACTTATATTGAGAGGATGAATGAAACATAGAGAAAGGGTGATTTCAACAAAACCAAGGGGAGTTAAAACATACAAAACCGGCGATGTAATAACATCAATGTGGTGGGTATACAATGGTAAAGATGAATGAAGAGTTTATTAAAAAAACATAGGAAGTGATGAATGGTGTGGCATCAATCACATTGGATTTAACTTGTGGTCATGAGTGGTGAAAAAACAAGCCAATATCTATTTTAATTGGTTGTTTTAGGGTTTTCAGGATATCAGATTGGATGATTTTTTAATGAGGTAATCGGAATTAGAGGCTTGTGATTTTTTCAATCAAATGACATTGATATAAAAGAAAAACATTTTTAATTTATAAATAAAACAAATAAATATATATTATTGAAAAATATTTATTTCTAAAATCGTTTCTATAATTCATACTAATTCATTTTTTTTAAATTTCAAAATATAGAATTTATATGGTTTTTAATCATTTATCAATAATGTAATATTATATATTTATTTTATAAGATATTATTAAATTATTAATATCATAATTCAAGGTCAACACATGTGTTTTTTATCATAAAAAATATATTTCATTATTAAAGAATTAATAGATATAAATTTAATAATTGGTAAAATATTTATTATTATTATATAATTTATTATAACATGTTTTTAAATGGAAAAAATTTGTAATAATTAATTATAAAATTAACTCTATTTTTTTCATAAAAATACTTCCACTATAAAAATATTTAATCACTCCATGCAACAATTGGGAAAGGATTTATTGATATTGAATGATTAATATCAACAGATATAGATAATGGTAAAAAAAAATTGGTACCTAGAAGTAATACTAAAAAAATAGTACATATTGAATTTCTATTTTTTACACAAAAAATCTATAATAATAACAAAACATGGTATCTATTGGAATCACTCATTTTTAGTGTAACCCACATTTCAAAATTTCTTTTAAAAATAATACACTTTTATTTAGATATCATTTTAAATAATAATTACCAAAATATTAAGAAAAATATTTTATCCAAAATTAACAATGGAAACTTATAAGGGAAAAATAAATTAAAAGAGTATTCTTATTAGAGGAAAGCGTTTTTCATACTACATCTGATAAAACAAATATTTTTTTACACCTTTGGTAAAACTACCTTGTGAATAAATCCATATGAAGATTCCTTTTAATTTTTTTTATAGAAAGTAAAACATAGGTAAATTTTACATTAATAAATATTTTTTGAATAGATAAATAAATCGTGGAAGAATTTTAATGATTATATAAAATATAAGGAAAATAGTTTTTACTACTCTGTATTAAAAACAAGGATTCCTTTTACAGCATTGGTAAAACTACCTTGTTTATAAATCAGTAAGAAGATTATATTTAAAACATTTTATAAAAAGAAAAACATTGGAAAATTTAATTTAAAATATATTTGTTTAATAGGAAAAACAATCTTGAAATAATTTAAATGAAATTATATAATGAAAGAGGAAATATTGTAACGAAAATATCAAAACAAAATTTTAAAAAAAATGTCCCTTACATGTACCATACTTAATGAATCACGATCACAAAATATATGAAATGGAATATAAAGATGTAAAAAAAATATAACTAGTGGAGAAGAAGATATATGGTGTGTAAGATCTTATGATTTTATAATTTTCCAAAATTAAATATAAACACAAACAATCCTAAAATAAAATGACTCTGTAATGTAAATTCATTGTTGATGTTTAAATCTTCTTATAAGGTATTTTTACCTCCCATATAATAAATTTATATTTATTATAATTATATAACTAATACATATACATAATCTTAATATCATATATGATCCATTGATAATTATGTTAAAAATATCATATATAAACATTATTATCATCATCATAACCTTCCTTGAATGGTGGTAATTATAAAAAAAAAAATTATTTCACAAGGTAATAGTTCACACATATGCATGAATAATTCTTTCATTTACCATTTGATACAGAAGTAGATAAATAAATGTTGGCTCACTGAATTAATTATATAATAGTGCATGGGGGATACTTCTATTATTATATTATCCTGGTTAAAATATACTTTAAACAGTATAAGTAGGAATAAAATGAAAACACTTGGTTAAGAAATGTACATCCTAATCAGACATACGCCTTAGGTTTATACCTAAAGCTCTCTTAAGTTGGTATTATGGTAAAACCATGAACTGAAGGATGTGAGGGTATGTTATTAAACTATTTCTAAATGGATTATATATGTTATGAGGCTATAGGTGTTTGTTAAAGACAGGTGGGGTAGTGTATTTTTATATGTTACAGAAAGTAAAAACATGAAATTTTTTAAAAGAATGTGTTGTGCGTTCTATTTATCCTTATATATATATTTAACCATTTTAACTCATTTTTCTCATAACATAGGTGATAAATATTTACCATAGTCACAATTCATTATTACAGAAAATTAAGTTAACTTTATCACCTAATATTAATTATTATGATTCTATATATTATATCCATTTTTCCATTATTCAACTTATAAGTTGTTGGAAAATGAATTTAATTTATGTTTGGAATGGAAACAAAAACTATTTTTTGATTTTTTTTGTTTTAATCATAAAAATTATTTTATCGAATAATGAAGTATATTGTTGATTCTAATGTAATTATTAGGATTATTTGAAAATAAAGGAGTCTTATTTATCTTTTAACCAAATATAAAACAGAATGTAACCCTTTAAATACTTGATTCAATAAAATGTATGAATATTTTTTATTTTAAAAAAACATTACTTTGTTTTCCAATATTTTATGATATTATTTATAAATTTTATATTATATTTATATATTTATTATACTACTTGTTTAATAATTTTTTTTCTATAATTTTTTCCAAAACCTTTAGTTTAATTTTATTTCATTAATGTGATCGTTTTTTAGAATCTGTATTTTACAATACTCCCCAAATATTCAAATATTCATGTAAAATATCATTAATTATTCCTAAAATAAATATTAAATAATGATTTAAAAAATTAAAATCACTTATTCAAATTTTATATACAATAATTTTGGAATTTAGTTTTTATTAATATTCTTGAAAAATTAATGAGATTTATGATAAAGTTTCTTTATAAAAAATATTATTAACATAATTTAATAACAAATTTTACATTATTCGCTCCACAAAAAACTTTCTCCACAGTGGTTCTAGAATTTCACCTTATGGATAGATTTTAGTATTTCATATTTAGGTTCCCTCATCATATATTCAATATTATGATTTCTCTAAAGTACCATTACCATCCAAGCTATCAGATTCCAAAAAACATGTTCTCTAGTGTCCATAACTTGGATACACTCTTCAAATAAGATATATAATTTATTAATTGTCCTTCATAATTGGTTAGTAGAATCATTGGGGAAAAATATACTTCCTCAATCAAAAATATCAAACACATCATCAACTTTAGATAGGTTAGGTGGAATTTCCAAATGGTAAGCAACTGATGCAAATATTTCCATAATTTCAAAATTCTAAATGTACATGGGACCTAGTTTATGTTTCATTAAAAAAATTATAACGCCCTTATATTAAAATACTTTCATGATAATTTTATTTTTAACATGAAATTATAAATCCATCATTTTGTTATTCACATATATATTTTTTCTAAATTAGAATCCTTAATATGACCATAAATAGGTGTCACGTTCATAATTTTATATTTAGTATGTTCTGGGCATAAAATATTCCGTTCACCAAATTCATCCCAACAAGTTGGTGTTGGACCTATTTTCCCTTACAATGATTCATATAGTGTCATTTTATTTATGTAATAAAATATATTAATATAGAAATATATGTAAGATTCATGACTTCTTTAGGATGTTTTGTCTTATCATTAACCTTTATAAAACCCAATAATAAGGATACATAGTTGTTTTTTATGAAATGATCGAGGTGTTGTCCCTTATGACATGAGATTTGATGAAAGAGTTGTGGAATTCCTCTTAGTATGATTGATTGTAGGGTGTTTGAATATTGAACAATCATTTTTATTGGGTCTACCATTCTAATCTCACACCAACTTCTAATGGGGTTTTTTAAATGGTGTTTATTTTGAACCTGAAACACTCATCAATTCTTGTATTCATGATAACTCAACATCCTAATTTCCAAAGGCAAGTGATTGTTGGGAAACATGGCCAATGATACTAATGAAATCACATTGGTTGATATGATGATATGTTGGGCTCATCACAACAATTTGGGAGGGGGTACTATTTCTTATTCCAGGAAAATCTTATATATTTATTATATGTTCTCTAATACTTTGTTCATTCCCAAGTATGATGTGGATCACCCTGAATTAATTATCAATTATGAACATGAATGGGTTCAGATTCATCTGTATGTATACGAGGTTCTCCGTCAATGGAGGGATCCATATGTGTCCAAGGTTCTCCATCAATAGTTTCTCTTTATACAAGTATCATAAATTCCGGTGTTATTAATTAGGGTGATGCTGGTTTTCAACCACAAAATAAGGCACTACAATGATTATTATTATCATAGAAGATGGAAGTTGTCTTGATGTATGGATCAAACCATTAATTTCCATTCCTAGGTATCCTTGTGAATGGAATCAAAACCCACATAGTTCACTGCCACATAATAGGACACATCACCTTTTAAAGTAAAGTGAGGAGGAAAAAAACCATGCAGTTTGACATCATGCGGCAAAGACATCAAGGTGGAAGGTTCCTAGGTAAGGAAGGTGTGGGGATTACGCCATGTAAGACAGAGGTTCCAGGAAGATGTGTGTTCTCCGAGATGGAGGTTCTGATATGAATGGGAATATGACCTAATAAAGATGGTGATAAAGGCGAACTAGAATGAATATGGCCATCCAAGGTGGATAAAACCCTAACAGGAATGTTTCCCATAGAACATTAGTTTGCATTTAGGTGTTGGGTTTGGACCTCAGGGGGGATTCCTATATACACAAGTTAGTTGGGAATAACACCACATAAGATTGAAATGGGTTGGGTATTATACCTATGGAGGTGGCCCATTTTTCTGGAATAATGGTTTTGATTGGGTCTTACACTTGAAAGGATTCCCATTGTGTATGACATGGGATTATGTCGAATAGGGTTTCCATTAGATCATTTGTTTTAGGAATAAACACATGGATATTACCATTTGAGTATGGTTTGGGATCGTTTAGATGTCATGATCACTACAGAGCTACAAGCCCACATGACTCATGCTCAGTGGGAGAAACAATAATAAACAGTAGAATTAAAAATCAGATGGTCCACATTTTCTGCTAGTGGAAAAGGTATGATCTCAAAAGATGGAGGAGGTAGGGAAGGTTCTTATACCCATATCCTCCCATCATTGTTTTCTAGGCTGATAAAGATGATAAAGTGTGTCACGTATCACAAGAAGGACTAGGATCTTACTCTATGAGAGATTCCCTAGTACTTTCCAAAGAATATATGAGTATCCATCATCATCCCTCATTAAAGGCAAATGCCATTTTCCCCATGAATCTATAGAATGGGGAGGTTCATTCTTGCACCACCAAGGCCATGAACATCTCCAAGTCCAGGACCCACATTACAAGGTGAATATAACCTTTAAAACATTCTGATTTTCTGCCTTGTTAAGGATGTTACCAATAGTACCCTACTAACCATAAGAATGTTGAGTCGAGAGGAATCATTGATGTGTCTATTGATATGATCATACATATTAGGTGGCTCTAGAATAATCTTTAAATGGATTCCATGATAATGGTTTGCAGAGGGGTTGAAGTGCGGAAAAATTGTAAGACGAAGGGAAGTGACAGGAACTGGGGAGTAGAACTCCCTTAGTTTCCCCACTCTACATAGTATGTTCTTATGTTGGATGGGGTTCCCTCTATCTAGAATTTTTCAATGAGGGAATGGGGTACATCCATGTATATTTTTACTACATGGACCTGGGTTCCATCCATGTAGAGTGTTTATATTTGGTGTGACGTTCTGACCACAAAGAGTTATGCTATGCACGATCAAGTTCTTCCCACGTAGAGTTTTTATATATGAGGGAGCGTTCCATCTGAAAATAATTTTTTTTCACGACCCGACCCAATGGGGATCGAGCCGCAACTCCCCAAGACCGCCTCCATTAGGCTAGGGGCTGGCGACTAGCACCGAGTAGTCTATCACACACATGGGAGGCATTAGCCTAAGGTACTTGTACACACGCACCCACAAACATCTCCATGAAACAGTATAGAGATAAGTAAAACTAAAAAGTAAAATGCATGCATACAACTATCCCACAACCAGAGTACAACAGTAAAAGTACAAAAGGGAAAAACAGGTCCCACCAAAAGTAAACTAGAAAAGCGTGTCCAACCTTCTCTGAAGTAGGGGAACGCTGCCACAAACACCCGCTGGAAAGCTCCCTCAGCACCGCACTGACAAACACCCCAGTCAGTCTCCCTCACTCAGCTCTGCCTGCTCCAGGTCCTCCTGGGACTCCGTTGAAAGGCCTGTGGTCTGCAAAAGACACAAAAATGAGCGGGAAAATCCAGTACAGGGGTGAGTATAATCATACTCAGTAGGCACCCCAAAAACCCAAAACAAAAGAGAGCAACTGAAAGGCAACAGTCCGCTCATCCTAGCCAGAGGGAACCCATATGAGAGAGAATATCCATTTTGTGGCCATCCTTGGCTAAACACAACCAGTCAGCTCAGCTCAGGTTTATTCCCACACATACACCTTGAACAATCCAGATATACCCAGCTCACACACCAATACACAAGAGGTACCGACCTCATCACCAGCAACTGTCCACAACCCAGAGAGTACACAACACGAACACTATCATCCTATATGAAACTCATCTGAGAGATACACTCCATCAGGTTTCTCTCAATCCCCTCAGACACTTACCTAAGAGATCACGCTCGTCGGATAGCATCACTGAGGAAAGCTCGCCAAAACAACAAAACCACTAAACTCCTCGATATGGGATCACTCCTAGGGTCCGCTAGGGGATTCCAGAACCCACTCCGGTAGATGATGCTCACAAATAGGGGATCACTCCCAGGGTCCGCTGGGGGATACCACGACCCGATCTGGCATACGTAGTTCTCACAAATAGGGGATCACATCTAGGATCCGCTGGGGGATACCACAACCCGATCTGGTGCTCGACAAAAGCACAACACTCAGATAGAGGATCATCGCCCATATAAAGGTGGTCATAACGATTCTGGACCCCTATATGGTATAACTCATTATGAAGGGGATCGAACTGACGATGCAACAACCCTATAGAAACCACGCGCTGAGTAGGTGATCACCTAACCAACGATACCTCAACCCTAATATACACCTAATGCTGAGTAAGGGATCGTATACCCGATGATGCCACAACCCTACTGAGTACAACCCGCTGCGTAGGGGATCATAATCCCGATGATGCCACAACCCTACATGGTTAACCAGCTAGATATGGGATCGCCGCCCGTGAATAAGCGGTTACATCGATACCAAGAACCTGATCTAGGGAAAATATGCTAGGGGATCCCGCTACGGGACAACTGGAGGGATGCCACAACTCTAACAGTATAAACATCCCATCAAGAGGATCACAAACCTATATGAAGGTTGTGATGCCACATGAAACCTTGTGGGAATGAACCAAGGGAGTACCCTCAACCACTACTGGTCCAAAACATCGCTAACCCGAGTGATCCGCAACAATGCCATGCTGCGCACCTCCAAGGCCAATACTGAGGCCACCGTCACGATCCACACGAAAAAGCATGCAGGATAGGCTACTTACTCACCTGAAATGGAGCACCTGTGAAAAATGAACCATTCACCGTAGCTAGCTCATGCGGGGCCCACACAATGATCCCGAAACCCATCCAGTGGATCGTACCACAGTGATCCCCTCGAAAAAACAAGCGGAATCGACTACTCGCTCGTCCGAAACAGACACCCGGTGAACAAGGTACTATTCACCGAAGCCAGCTCAGGTGGGGCCCACGCCTCGATTCCGAAACTGATCGAACGACTCAAACCATTGAGATCCACTCGGAAAAACACATAGGATTGACTAATGATCCTACAAAATCGGACTCCCGGTGCGAAAGCTATGTTTCTCCGCAAATGCCATAACTCAGCCTCGTGGGGCCCGCACCCCGTTCTCAGTCCCAACACCTGGAAACCATCTCAAAAATCTGCCGTATCATTAGGGTCTCAACTCCACTTACGACATGTCATTCAGACGCTCCGGGTAGTAGTTACAACGGTCCGAAGTCCTAGAATAATAAAATAATATTATTTTATACGACGTTTATAAATCTCGGGACACGATCCCGAACCCTTAAAACCTCGAACCCACACTGGAGGGCTCGCCTCGTCGTCAGGGTCGCGTCGTCGCAAATATTACAGAAATTCGACTCCCGGATTGCAAGATACAGGGGGTTAAATCCCCCCATATGACAAAAGTGGCCGGACCGGCCGCGACCGGCCCGTCCGGCCAGCCTGGACCGGCCGCCGCCACCGGCCCGCCCTGGCCGGCGGCCCTCCACCGCGTTCCGCCGGCATGCCTCCGTGCTGGGTGGCCGGCCGCCATGGTCCGCTGCACCGGTGGTCCGGTTTGCGATATGAAAGCACCGGTGCGACCCTTGGGATGAGATCTTCCCTGAACCAACCTCCAAACGAAGCAATTTGCAGAAAAAATGGGATCGGGGGATTAAAACACAAACCATCTACCTCGCGGTAAAAACACTGAAGCTTCGGGTCCAGATCGATGCCGGCGACGCCCTAAAGCAAGATCTGTTGATGAACGGCGCAGAAAACGGACGATTCAGGCTCGATCTGGCGAAGAAATGAAGGAGGGAGGAGGGGTTCCGCCATGCGCGTGCGGGAGGAGGGAGTTAAGGGATGAGATATTTCTTTTTTTTAAACAAAAATATCTCCCTTCTCCGGCTCCTGACTCGCCTCCGCCCGATGCCCGATGTAGACAAAAGTATGGTCACCCCTAGGGTAAACGCGCCGTTATGAATGCTACGGCGGACTCTGATTTTCCATCCGAGACTCTGTTCAGAAGTTATTCGAGCCAACGCTCGCACACTAACTTCTCCATTTATTTACAAAAATTCCGCTGGTGGTGTTTCTCACCACAGGCCCGCACTTGAACAGATTACACCTCGGATAGGGTAAACGACACGTTCCGGCCGCAAATGTTCCCTCATATTACTGTTTTGAGCTACCATTTCGGAGATATCACACCCCACCACGTACATAGTATAAAAATACTTAGTATTATTATAAAATTATTTTCGGGCACACCGGGCCTCAGAATCGCACGCCGTCTTCGCGCCTATCTCTGGAATCATTTGCAGAAAAATTCCAAAGTATAAAAGGGTGAAAAACCCGAGTCTCTACATCCTCCCCCCCATAGAACTTTTCTTCCCCGAAAAGCTCTAAGCACAAGGAAAGCGACTAGACTCCCAACTGGGTATCCCACAACATCGAGTTCGCCAACAAACACCCATACCCAAACACATAAGTCAGAGGGACTCATCCACCACACCTGAACACTATCCTCTTTGGGCGGTACTGACTCGCCCATATAGTTTTAATCACATCACAAAAAAGCGTCTCAGTTGGGGAAGGATCCCTCTTCCTCACGCATTTGAATCATGTCAAACAACACCCACATAGGGTCTTACCAACGCCTTGAACAAAACTCACGAAAGCAACAAAAAGGATAGAGTACTGCTAAACAGTGTCCATCAAACTACCACAGAAAGTAAAAAGGACAGAAGGCGTACCTCTATCAATCCGCAGAGCCTCTAGGTCAACAGCCTCCAGGGCATGCAGCTGTCCTCGCCCTCAGCCACCAGCTCCCTGAGCTTGGAATGGACCACCTGGGGGTGGGGGTGGTGGCAAATGATACCGCCTACCACCGACTCCTGCTGCACCAACTCTATTGCCACATCCACCGCCCTACAGACCTCCTTTCTCGAGACGCTGCCTCCGCCATGGTGGTCCATTGACTGGATCCCTCTCAGTAGCACGTCGAGTCAGACATTCCCTTGCAAGATTTCCCCGACCATCGCAAGCATAACATCGCCTATCCTGCGGTTGACCAAAACTGGCCTGTGAGCCCTTTGAGCCCTGAGCCTCAGATACTCCATCCGGGGGTCACCTCCTGAAATGTCGGCCATGCCTAGACCCCTGAGTCTGTTGTCGGCTACCAGATGCTGATTCGACTGACGAAGTCTCAACTCTCACGTGCCCAACACTAATAGAGGGAATCTGCTCAGCCAGAAAACTCTCCACCACCAACGCTCTCTCCAGCACTCCTGCATAGGTGGGCAGGCACAAGGAAACCACAACTGCTCGGATGTCCCTGCGTAAGCCCTGCTCGAAGGTCCGAGCCCTAAAGAATGGGTCTCGAACCATATCCATGGAGTAGCGCAACATGTATGTATACCTTCATGAGTACTCCGACACGGTCATGCCCTCCTGTCGAAGCTGTAGAAGTTCCTGAATCCGCACTGACCTCAATGTCACGGGATAGAACTCCTCCCTGAAGAGAAGCTCAAACTCTGCCCATGTGAGCGTCTCCTTGTCATGGTACTACGTCACCAGGCTCCACCATCACCCGACAGAACCATGAAGAAGGCTCGCCGCTAGGGCCACCATCTGATATGGGGCGTCCTAACCAGGTGAAAAACTCGGGAGACTACCTCAAGCCAGTCATCAGCTGCCTGGGGGTCTGGATCACCCTGGAACCTCAGAGGTCGCTGCCTCTGGAACTCATGCAGTGCACTCAGCCTGCTTGCAACCTCGTCCGGCACAGTCGGCACAACCAGCTGCTCGACAAGTAGCGGCTCAACTGGCAGACCACTTGGAGGTGCAACCTCAGAACCCGCACCCTGCTCCACAGCCTCTGCATGGGGCGGATCATCACCATAATCCTGCTGCAGAAGCATCGCTGGCTGTCGTCATGGAGGCATCCTGAAATACATTCAAGACACACAACACTCAAAGAGTATATCTAGAGAGCTGACTCAAGAAGGATAAGGAAAACCCAAACCCAGTCCTATATGATGCATGTACCATTATGTCCCTGTGACCGGTGTACGAATGCCTCGAGTCGAAAGGTAGGTTATCAGAGTCCTGGTGTATGGATATGTCATCCTCCGCACCAACACAGGAGTCCCTGGCCTAAAAGCCGAACTCAGAACATCATAACACTACCGCTATGAAACCAAAACCAAACTAACAGCTAGACCAGATACGCTCTGTGATCCCAAAGGTGGAACCTCCTTTGATACCACTCTGTCACGACCCAACCCAACGGGGCTCGAGCTGCAACTCCCTAATCCTTCCTCCAGTAGGCCAGGGACTGGCGACAATCACTGATTAGGCTATCACACACATGGGAGGAATTAGCCTAAGGTACATGTACACACACACCCACAAACATCTCCATGAAACTGTGCAGAGATAAGTAAAACTGAAAAATAAAATGCATGCATAAAACTATCCCACAACCAGAGTACAGTAGTAAATGTACAGAAGGGAAAAACAGGACCCACCAAAAGTTAACTAAAAAATCATGTCCAACCTCATCTGAAGTAGGGGAACACTGCCACAAACACCCACCGAAAATCTCCCTCGGAACCACACCGGCAAACATCCCAGTCAGTCTCGCTCACTCACCTCCACCTGCTCCAGGTCCTCCAGGGACTCCATCGAAAGGCCTGTGGTCTGCACAAGACACAAACATGTGCGGGCAATGCCCATGCAGGGGTGAGTATAATCATACTCAGTAGGCACCCCAAAAACCCAAAACAAAAAATAGCAAATGAAAGGCAACAATCTGCTCATCCCAGCCAGAGGGAACCTAGATGAGTGAGAATCTCAATCTCGTGACTATCCTCGGCTAAACACAACCAGTCAGCTTATCTCAGGTGTATTCCCATACATACACCTTGAAAAATCCAGATATACCATGCTCACGCATCAAGCCACAAGAGCTACCGACCTCATCACCAGCAACTGTCCACAACCAGCAGAGTACACCACATGAACACTATCATCCTAGATGACACTCATCCGAGAGATACACTCCATCGGGTTTCTCTCAAACCTCTCAGACGCTTACCCGAGAGATCAAGCTCGTCAGATAACATCACTGAGGAAAACTCTCTGAAACAACATAACCACCAAACTCCTTGGATAGGGGATCACTCCTAGGGTCTTCTAGGGGATACCAGTACCCACTCCGGTAGACGAAGCTCACATATAGGGGATCACTCCCAGGGTCCGCTAGGGGATACCACGACCCAATCTGGAATACGTAGTTCTCAAAAATAGGGGATCACACCTTGGATCCGCTGGGGGTAACACAACCCGATCTGGAGCTCGAAAGAAGCACGAAACTCAGATAGACGATCATCGCCCATATAAAGGTGGTCACGACGATACCGAAACCCTATCTGGTATAACTTGTGATGTAGGTGATCAAACTGATGATGCCACAGCCCTACAAAAACCACGCGCTAATTAGGGGATCACATAACCAATGATACCACAACCCTAATATAAACCTCATGCTGAGTAGGGGATCATATACCCAATGATTCCCTAACCCTACTGAGTATGGACCACTGCGTAGGGGATCATAATCCCGATGATTCGACAACCCTATAGGGTTAACCAGCTAGATAGAGGATCACCGACCGTGAATAAGCGGTCATAATGATACCAAGAACCCGATCTAGGGAAATGATGCTAGAGGATCCCGCTCCGAGACCACCGGAGGGATGACACAACTCTAACAGTTTAAACATCCCATCGAGAGGATCAAAAACCTATACAAAGGTTGTGATGCCACACGAACCCTAATGGGAATGAACCAAGGGAGTACCATCAACCACTGCTGGTCTAAAACGTCGCTAACCCAAGTGACCCGCAACAACACAACACTAGGGACCTCCAAGGCCAATACCGTTTCCACCATCGTGATCCAAGCAGAAAAACACGTAGGATAGGCTACTTACTCACCTGAAATAGAGCACCGGTAAAATAGGCACTATTCACCGTAGCTATCTCGTGTGGGGCCCACACAATGATCCTGAAACCCATCGAGTGGATCATACAACAACGATCCCCTCGAAAAAACAAGCGGAATCAACTACTCGCTCGTCTGAAACGGACAACCGCTGAAAAAGGTACTATTCACTAAAGCTAGCTCAAGTGGGGCCAATGCCTCGATTCTGAAACTCATCCAAAGGCTCACACCATTGCGATCCTCTCGAAAAAACACACAGGATTGACTAATCATCCGCCAAAATCAGACTCTTGGTGCGAAAGTTGTGTTTCTCTACAAACGCAAAAACATAGCCTCATGGGGCCCTCACACTGTTCTCAGTCCCAACACCCGGAAACCATCTCAAAATGTCCGCCATACCATCAGGGTTTCAATGCCACTGGCAACATGTAATTCCGACCCTCTGTGTAGAAGTTAAAAGGACCCGATGCGGTAAAATAATAAAATAATATTATTTTATATGTCGTTTCTAACTCTCGGGCCACGATCACGAACCCTTGAACCCCTTGAACCCACACCGGAGGGTTCGACTCATCTTCAGGGTCACTTCGCTGCAAATGGCTTGCGAATCCGACTCCCGGATTGCAGGATATAGGGGTTAAAAGACCCCCATATGACAAAAGTGGCCGGACTGGCCGAGACCGGTCGGTCCGGTCGGCCAGGACCAGCGCCACCGCCGGCCCGCACTAGCCGGAAACCCTCCGCCGTGCTCTGCCGATGCGCCGGCACGCTGGGCATCCGGCCGGCCTTGTCCTTCACACTCCGCCGACGTGCCACCGCGCTGGGCGGCCGGCCGACGCGGCTTCGTCGCGGGCCGCCGCGCCGGTGCCGAGCCGTCGGACCGCCGGGGGCACCCCGGGGGTCCGTGTTGCGATCCGAAAGCACTGGTGGGACCCCTGGGACGAGATCTTCCCTAAAATAATAAAAAAAAGCTATTCCTAGAAAAAACGGGATCGAGGGATTAAAACTCAAACCGCCTACCTCGCGGGCGAAACGCCGAAGCTTCGGGTGCAGATCGACACCGGTGACGCCCTGATACTGGATCCGCTGATGAATGGCACAGAAAATGGATGATTCTTGCTCGATCTGGTGAAGAAATGAAGGAGGGAGGATGGGTTTCATCGTGCGTGTGAGGGAGGAGGGAGGTAAGTGATGAGATATTTCTTTTTTAAAAACAAAAATATCTCCCTTCTCCGGCTCCCGACTCGCCTCCGCCCGATGCCCGATGCAGACAAAAGTATGGTCACCCCTAAGGTAAACGCGCCGTTCTAAACACAACGGAGGACTCAGATTTTCCATCTGAGACCCCGTTCAGAAGTTATTCGAGCCGATGCACGAACACTAACTTCTCCATTTATTTACGAAAATGCCCCTGGTGGCGTTTCTCACCACAGGCCCGCACCCACAAAGATTACACCTCGCCTAGGATAAACGACACGTTCTAGCCATAACCGTGCCCTCAGATTCCCGTTCTGAGCTACCATTTAGGAGATATCACACCCCCTCCATGTGCATAGTATAAAAATACTTATTATTTTTATAAAATTAATTCCGGGCACACCGGGCCTCGGAATCACACGTCGTCTTCGCGTATAGCTCTAGAATCATTCGCAGATAAATTCCAAAGTCTAAAAGGGCCAAAAACCTAAGTCGCTACATTTGATATGTGGTGTGTTGGACTGTAAAGGATTTATTCATTTAAGAATCTCATAATGTTTTCTATAAAGATATTTTCAGTTTTTAGATGGTCAGATGAATTTTTTTACTTAATTCTATGAATTGGGTTTACACATTAGGAATGTATGAATCTCTTCCCTTTCGTATTCAGATATCACATGTGTCCTACGGTCATCCTACTATTTGGTTCCCCTCAGGGGCCTTCTATAGATGAGTGTATGAACCTGATACTGGGATCGTTGGTATTCCAAGGTGGGTCACGGGGCTTCATTTTTTGAATCATAGGAAGGATTCCCCAGACCCATGAATGATTTCATTCCTGAGGGATGGCAAATACTATCCTCTTTTACAAGTGATATGTCATTAATGGGAGAGGGTTCTTTGAAGGGGAATAAATTACTATCCATCCCCAAAAATTATTTGATTTCATTCACTAGTATATGCGTTACTGTTTCATTCCATGAATGATTTAATTCGTGCGATGTTTTGTGGAGTGGTGAAATTACATGTAGAATGGTGGTCCACATAAAGAGTTTTTAGATGTGGATCATCTTCACCTCTCTCACCTTCACCCCCTTTGAAAATTTTTTCAACAAAATTCATGGATTTAGGTTCATTTCCCCCTTACCAAATTTGTGGAATATTTTCACCTTTCATATGGAGTTTTTTGGACCCAAAAAACCCCCCTCATCAGAATGGGATCAAATAGGGATGAATATGAGTCAGCTTTGATAATGAAATTAGAATTTTTTTGTATCCAAATAATGATCATGTAATTCAATAATTTTTTCATAAGCCAAGGGACTCAGCAAGCATAGGTTTGGCTATTTATTTGGATACACAGTGAATCCTACAAAATCTGTCTATTTTTTACCACCATAATTTTTCCCTAAGTCCACTATAGTATGGCCTTGGTAGGAATAAAATGGATTTTTCTTAGGCATCCCACTAGAAGGGTTTTAACATAACCAATATTGTTCCTTTTTCTTCTTTTTATTGCACAATTTTTTTCTAAACCATATAATGCATAAATATGGAGAGTTGGTACCCAAATTTTATCTAGGGTTTCTTTTGTAGGTTTTTGAAATGTATAGTAAAATGTCTCATTTTTTTGGGAAGTTTAAATTATTTCATGCTGGACTCAGGAAACCCATGTTTTGATCAAATAGATTTTACCATGAATTATGGGGTGATGACCTAATCAATTTTTTTCTGGCTGAGAACATCCTAATATTTTGTTGACATATTAATAGAAATTTTAGCACCTGAATTTTTGAATTTTGAATCCTTGGTATGATATGGGATAAATACATAATTAGTAACCATATAAGAAATTTTTAGAACAATGTTGTTAAGGCGTATAGAGACAGAAGAGGCCTCTCCTAATGATTAATTAGACATTTTTGATACGTCTATTTAGTTTGTGATTTATTTAGAGATGATTGGGGAATATTACATATTTTCATATATAAGATTCTTACGACATGCACCATTTTATTATTATGGACATGTGATTTGTGGAAATTTAGATTACTCAAGACCATGAGTAATGGCTTGTCAAGGGGATAATGGTTAAAAAAATTTGTGGCCATATGTATTGTCCCTGGTCCTGAATAAGGAACCAATAATATATGGTTTTTACTTATTTAAAGGAGGGTTGAATCATGGTTCAATTAAATTTCCTACAACTAGCCCATATACGATTTCATTTAACATATTATGATAATGATGTTTTGGGGTTACAGTTTACAGGTCCTTATCTTTGAATGAAGGGTAAATTTTTTTCCATTTTCAAGAAAATCTTTGCAATAATATACCATAATTTTTAAGAATGATAGGGAAAGGTTGTAATCTATAATATTTGGGGTTTCAAATATGAGGATTTATATGGGACAAAAACATCATTTTGGACTATGAAAATAGATGTTTCCTCTTCTGAGGATAAATTTGACTATGGTTGACATGATTTTCTTATGGAAAACTTATGCAGAGAAAACTAGGGCATATAGTGTATAATTAAACAAAAGTATCCTCAAGAAAATGACCCTCAATTTTTTATGGACAAGAAGGATTATAGAGTTTCAAAAATCCGCAGACACATAGTTTGGTTGGTGAAAGGAAATTAAACGAACATTAAAGTATTTTTTCCAGTTGAAATTTTCCAGGAATTAGTGGAAACATCTTCTTCTTTTAGGTTTGACTCATATGGAGGAAGGGGGGATTTTTCTTCATTATACCTAGGCTAGAGATGTATTTTTTGGGAATCACTCCATATCTCATAAAAACAAGAATCAATCCATATATTTTGCTGAGGTGGTTTCCAAACAAGTGTATTGATCTCTTGTGCAGGGAAGAGGAATTTTTTTCTTTGAATACTAGCTCACGAGTGGGGTGAGACATGTATTGGACCCTTATATATTGTTCCAGATCATGTATAGGAAGGTGGGAATTTTTTTTTCTTTTGTTCTGACTAGAATATAAGATATGGGTGTCACTACGTATCTCATAAAAGTGAGAATCATTCCATAATTAATTTCTGACGTGGAAGTTTCCAGTGCCTGTCTTACCCATACTCATGAAAAGGGGAATTTTTTTATGTTTCATCTATACCTGAAATTAATGATTTAGGAATCAATAAATATACCATGATAGTGGGAATAAATCCAAACGTAGTTCATAGAAATCCTGCAGTTTAGTTTCATGTGACTACGACATCAGCCGTGTAGTTTCAAATTATACGACAATGAAGACATGGAGTATTGGTGTTTAAGGTCATGTGGCTTGGACCATATTTCAATGAAATGATGAGTTATAATAGGATCTTCAGTCTATGATGTTTCGCCTTTCCTTGGATCTGAGGGGGGAGGAATATGTAAGACATTATTTTATGGGTTCATTGATCGGGATAAATGATATGGGGAAAAGAATACATTAGGGATTAAGGAGATAGAAGATTCCTATCCTAAGGATGAATTTGTATTTGGTTGATATGACTTTTTTTCCCACTTATACAGAACCAACAGGGCCATATTGCGCAAAGACAAACACTCATGTTTTCTGGACACCAACCCTCCAGCTCTGATGAACAAAGGGAGAATTTGTGATCTGAAATTTCCCAAGATAGGAAGTGTGATAATTGGAAGAAATGTGTGTGAGTACGTAGGAATCATTCAGCCCATGATTTTCCATAGATTGTGAAATTCCTTCCATATATCTGAATCAATTGTAGGATGTGATATTTCAATTTCCATGTTGGATCCCTAAATGAGGGAACCAAAATTAGATATCTCCTATATAGATTTTTTTTGTATACAGAAGATAGGGACATTTAGTTTTTCTTTACCCTATTGCTAGGACTATGTAATGATGTCTTGCCATTGCTACATATCTCATTATAATGAGAATCAAGCCACATGTAGTTATTCAGGTACCATGCAGTTTAAGCTCATGCAAAAAGTACTTCATGCATTTAGTTTAACGACATACGGTAAGGATGTGAGTTCTCCAAAATAAAGTGATATGCCTTGATCATGTGGGGTAAATGTTACTGAAACACCAAATCCCATGTGATTTATGATTGGTGTGAAAATAACTAGTGGTAAAGGTATGTTCCACCTCACTGAGGAAAAGGATAGAGAGTTTTGATTTTTGGGTGGTAAGAATATGATTTATGATCCTAGATTCATTATGAATCTCAATAGAGTGACAATCATGTGGCACCTAATTATTAACCTTCTCTCTGTGTAGGCATGATCCTTACACAAGGTGGGGGGTTTCCTATTAATTATATTTATTATTTTGAATGGACCAGGGATTAAAGACCCAATATTCACTATGTATTATGTAGATAGTAATTAAGCCACATATAATTCCTGGTACTATTCACTTCACATATCTTGCTCATGTGTAGAGAGGGGGAATTTTTTTTTAATGCGGGCCTATAAATGGATGGACCATATTTGGGGTCCCATACATTGATTTTGTTTATATGTAGGGTAGGTTAATTTCTCATATTTTTTTATTGGGACCATTTCATAGGGTATGAGGATCACTATTTATTTCATTGAAATGAGAATCAAGACACACATTGTTCTTAAGGACCCATGCATTTTAATTTAATGTTTCAATTATATTCTCCATTTATTTTAACATATTTATATAAGGAAGTAGGTGAATTCACATGAAATATACATCATTATCACTAGTCCCATGAGTAGATATTCTTTTGTAACTATGTGTCCTTCAAGGGAAGGAATCAGAACACACATAGTTCTCAAACAAATGAAAATTTTATTTTTGGTGTGGCTAGATTAGGATGAAAATTCTAAGAATGTATATGTATCTCATTGAAACATGAATCAAGAAAAATGAATTTCTTGGTCATGGAGTAGAAGGTGGAAAATGTCAAAGGAATTTTTGTTTCTATCAAGGACATGTTGGATTCATTTTTACGATATGATGTATCTAGTGGTTGTTGGGGGAATATTGTTTTTATGGAAGGGGGTAAGGATATTGTTTATTGTTTTCTAATGGGAACACTTATCATTTATCTCTCTCATTCCTAGTCACATGAATAATCCTAGGTTTTACCCATGGTAATGTTTCAATTTATCATTTCATATCCTTGATCATGATGGGGTGAAAATGTCATAAAGGAGCTTTTGTAGCTAACAAGGTAAAAACTATCTTGAATGTAGGGATAGGGGGACCCTTTTCCTCATACACTGTCAAGCCATATTGGATAGATTCTACAGTCACAATTATGAGTGGAGAATACCTCATGATAATTTGATAATGGGGTTGAGCCCAGGGTAAAGAACCCAATTTTCACCACATATCATGTAGGGATAGAAATAAATTTCTATATAGTTTTGAAGGTCCCTCTACATATTTATGACAGATACAAAGAGGGGTAATTTCATATATCTTTCATACATTTCTAAGTTGTGTGTAATTAACAATCAATGAGATGATGGTTCTTGTATGGTTTAATGTCGTACATTGAGGACAATAGTGTCATACAGATTACCATCTTGAAACATGGATGATGTTTCATGTTGTTTAAGGTTATCTAACAAAACAGGCCTCATAGTTTATCATTACACAGTGAGGAAGATCAAACTTTCATTTTATCATCATGTGATCAGGACGATGGTGTCATATAGTTATGATAAAGTGGGTTTTTGGGCCAAAAAAAAATCTTACTGTGAAAATGGCATCGAGGCCAAGGGCTGGTTAAAATCATCTTATGGACCAGGGATATATTTCATTGGGCTTAATTAATGACATATATGCATCAAAATGTACCCCATATTGATAGGATTCAAGAAACACATAGTTATTATAATATTCCTTCATAGGTATGAGTCATAGGTGGGGAGGGGTGTTTTTTCTTATTGTAACTATAACCCGTATTGGAGATCAGGCTATCTTTACATATCATTTGATGACAGGAATTGATCCATACATAGTTATCAATAAAATATCCCTAAATGTTTATGGAGGGAAATTTTGGGTGTAGTGGATGGACCATGATATAATATTTACACGTCCCAACGTATCTCATTGTTATCCGAATCAATCTATACATTGTTCTTGTCTGGTGATGAGGTTAGAGATGAACAAAAGGGGTAATAGCCATCTCAAACAAGGTCCACAATAGTGTGCAATTTTATTTCATGCAGGGGATATCATTCATTCCATTTAATGTCATATAGCTAGGACTATGACAATATGAAGTTGATCATCATGTGGAGATTATGGTGCAGTTCACCTTTAAATCCATGTATCTAGGGTTGTGGTTCTACGTCGGTTAAATTCTTATAGGCTTGACTAAATTAACTTCTTACAAGATTTATTTCTTTAGGAAACCTACGTTGGTGGTAGATATGATGATATCTATATCCTTTGAGGTCAAATAATAAGCTATATTAGAGTAGACATAATGTATGGCATAAGTTCCTTACCATTTTTTTTCCAATTATGGATGTTTCTTCAAGCTTTTATCAGAGTCCTTAAGACCAACATCATATCTCCCTCAAGGAAATATTAGAGTTGATCTTTTATGTTGAAGGTTCACGTGATCCGGTTTTGGTAGAATTCAAAATGATGCAATGTATGATGACATCTCTTCTCATCTAATTGGTCTTGTTCATCCAACCATTTCTATGAATAATCATATATGGATAACTGATCTAAAATGAAAACATAGAGTGAGGGAAATTATACTTTGATGGGTAGGACCGCATCTTCCCTATATACAAATAATAATGTGGTCTCATTCTTGTAAGTGTTGGTTGTACTTCAGTAATCTCATTGGGAATGAAAGATCTTTTCTATCCAAGAATGTGTATCCATATGTACCCTATTTTGGAGTAAACTTGACAAGGTCTTCTTGAAGGACTCTATCTGTCTATTACTCAAAACATAGTATTTGGATGAATGGTTGGACTTGATGTCATACTCTTGATACAACTTCAATAATTTATCTTAATGGAAATTGGTGCCATTATATATCAATATTGTTAATGGGAAATAAAACTATAGTGCTGATGTTGGCTTTCATCAAGCTGACAATGTTCTTTTCCCCAATTTCAAGAAGGGGTATAACCTTGACCCACTTGGAGAAGAAGTTACGTGTAGTAATATTGTATTTGAAATACTTGTCCAAACTAGGAGGATATGGTCCCATTATGTTTACCGATGCATAATTCATTATAAGATTGTACTAGATATCTAATGATACGAGGTTTTTTACTCCCTTTGTTGGGTCTCTCCCATCCTTTCTAGGATCCTCCGAGAGATTATTGGATGGGAGTGACTCAGAGGGAACCTCTATTTGACCTTATGATATGATTTCCTTATATAGGGGTGGTAATGGATAATGAAACATGAATAACTACTAGAACACACTTCTTGTTTTCCTCCTAAGATGGGAAAATAAATATTTCCATCCAACGGGATGTTGAGGGAAAAAAACCCCTATCCTAGAGGGCTTGAGATTCTCATGTACTATGGTGGATGTAGCTACTAGCGTTGTTCTTTTTATCTCATAAATTCATGAATGAATGTGATTTAGGTGCAATTTTGGTTCTTTACATGAGATACTTTCTTATAAGGACATTAGTAGTACATGGTTATTGGATTCCATTAGGTGAGAAGCTTTCTTAATGTTATGCGCTTCCTAGTTCGTGAGTTTTTCGAGGGAATTCTCTTGTATGGCCTATTAATTATAAGGAATATTCAAGGATGATTAATTTTGAGAGTTCTATATTTCTTGAGAAAGGGTCTTTTTTGATAACCTCAATGGGTTGATGAAATTATAGGATGTAATTTCTAGTGGGATCTTCTAAACGGGGCATGAGGTGAAGGAAAATATGTCCACCCCATATATAGATATGAACACTGGGTGGGTGTCGATAAGTAGATGATGCAACTAAAAACATTAATTGAGGAATGATAATTGGAGATCTTACTACCACTTCTTTGACTATGGCTACTACACAGACAAAACGTCTTCTCAGTCGATTTGATGACAAATCTCTCCAAATAGTTTGATAAGGAAAACATAACCATTGTCAGGAATTTTTTTCCATTCAGGTTTTGTAGAGTTTTCTAGATATTCAAATGAATGTCATGTATGAATTATTTGGATAATGCCTCAAGGATGTTAAATGTAAAGAATAATGAGGTCTAAAACATGATGGGAATATAATCCCTAGACAATTTTCTTCTCACAAGTAAAATATCTGTTTATTCTACTTTTAGACATTCATCTACTTGATCATTCCAAAATGAGTATTTCAGTACTATCTTGTTGAAATATGTTTGGAAAGTGGGGGTATCATTGTAATGGAAATGGTCTAGAGGTGGTGTGGAGGATGAACATTTCCATGGTCCAACTTTTAGTCAAGAAATGATGTCACTTATCATCGATATGTAATCTAGCATGCCTAGCCCCATCTTTTCAAGAACCTAAGAGTATAAATGATTTCTCATAAGTGACTTTGAAAGGATAGGAACTTCATGTTGGAATTAAATGTCACGCCATACTAGACCTTCAAAATGGATTCCAACATATTGTGGACTACCATCATTGATTATCGTCCGACTGTATGGAGTATTTCTGTAGTGTATACCCTCGGGAGGACCTTTAGGGAGGAATATAGTAAAGATATGAAATTTTTAATATTTTATCATCTAGTCATGATGAGGGATACATTGATAATAATAATAATATAGTATCCAATGAAAAATTGGTTTTTACCCACAAAGGAATAATTAATGGTAGATACTCTTGGGATGACCTCTAGAGTTAATGGTAATAGAGTTGAGGGGAGGACCTTCACAACTGTTACATACACTCCTTAATATTGTAATGGATCTATAGGGTCATGGGACACTAGTGAAAGATGTCCTATGTCCTTAAGAACTAAATATTCCAACAGAGTACAATTATGATTCTACACTTAATTTTTAAGTCACCTTTAACATGATAAACTTTTGGGAATTCTCTTGTAGACAGTTGGGGCTGCTAGCTATATGTGATGACCTTCATATATGGGTGCCCATTCAAGTCTCTCATGTGGTGCTATCTAGATATTCTAGTAAAATTTTGGAATTATGGTAGGGATATATACCTCCCTTAGGGAGGCCACTAATGTAGACCAGTGTCCCCCAGTTGAAACATGCATTTTCCCAACATTGTTTTCCAATTATCATGGAATATTTAGGAAGGCAATCATGCACTAGAAAAGGGATGTAGATATTCTCTGGAGTGACCATCCAATTTTTCAGATGATTCCCCCAACTTAAGGAGGTGGGGTTATTGGCCCAAATTTCTTCTACATCCACATACATGATCATATCTTAGTAGGTTTGTAGGATATAGTCTGAAATTGAGGTTTGTAGGATATATTCTTAGAAGAAACATCCTAGGTTTGAATAAGAATATATTCCCACATTAGTGTCAAGGTTGGAAGGTGAGTTTTCCCTTAATTTTTAGTTGAGATACATTGACTATATTCTCTAATTACCATTGTATTTGAGTAATTCGTTTGATATGAATGGACATGAATATGTGCCTACTTGTACCTTACTGCTGTATTTGACTGGCGGGCTTGAGATGAATCCACCTGAATTTTAATTTTCACATATTATTCCTTCATATTTTTATTGATGGTTTGAGATTAATGTGTAAGAATTTTCATTTTTTTATTTGACATATTGACTTGATATAAAGGAGTAGTGAATTTCATTTTCTCATAGTTTTCCCCATATTTGAATGGTAGGATTGATATGAAAAACAAATGATTTTATTTTACTAGTTGTTTTCCACTATATTTGACTAAAAACCTTCATATTTGTGAGAATTTATTTTCATATTTTCACTTTCATCCATTTTTTCTAGTAGGGATTGAGATGAATGAGTAGGGATTTTCATCTTCTCATAGTGTTCCATTGTATTTGACCAGTAGACTCATATTTTTGAGCATGGATTTCAAATTATCATTTTGCACAGTACATTCATGGAGGGGTATATATGCTTGAAAAAGAATTTATATATTCTCAGAGTGTGCCACCATATTTTTTCTCGAATTCTTGAGATAAACGAGGAAGGATTTCCATCTACTCGTAGTGTGCCACCTTTTTTTACTGGAGGGATTCTTCAGTAAGAACAAGTATAATAGCTTTTTATGTGTTGTTTCATCATCTCCCTATACGAGTCTCTGTATAGATCCGATTGTGTATAACATATATTGGGGCTCATGGGGAAACATACTCTTCATGGTGAGAATATTGGGAATCATGACATTAGTAGTGATGATCACCGACATGGGAAGTTGGGTGGGACCCATGTGCTACTAGGATGAAGTTGTTGGTGGCCACTATATCAGTCTCCCAATGGTAAGGGAGGAGCTCATTCTTTAATTTTTGGGAAAAGTCTCCCAAAATGGTATGATATGGATTTTGGGGTCATTTGGTTTTGGACCACCGACCACCACTAGGTGGATGGATGGCAAGTCTTTAAAAGTTGGAGAGATTGTGAATCGAACTCTAGGTTTGGGAGAGTAAAATTGTAATGGTACTCGTGGACCAATGCATATTAAACCCATCATTGAAGATGTGGAATTGGAGAAGTAATCCTATGATTGGTCAAGGACATGACCTATGTAATTCTTGGTGCATGTTTCCTTTAGAACTAGTGAGACACCATTGGATTGAAGAGTTTTTTGTATAAATTTCATTCAATGTATTGAAAAAAACACAAGAATACCTCATAAAAGTATCATTTCATTACCAAATCATTAATCAATCTCTTTTTTTATCACTTCCGTTTTGGATGTGAACGGGTCCATACATGGGGTTACACAACCACCTTGGTCAAGGTTTCACATTAGGATCACCATTTTTTATTTGATGAAATGATTGTTGTGTTGTCCCACACGATAGAAGATTCAATGATAGAATCATGGTGTTACTCTTGGCAAGACTACTTTTGGGAAGGTTTGAATATTTGAAAATCATTCATATCCGGTTCACCATTTTTTTCTCACACACACTTGTGATGGGTTTGTTTACAAAGGGAATTTTTTATGGAACTGGAAACATCAAAAAATTATCATATCTATGAAAACATATGGACATTATTTCAAAAGGAATGTGCTCGTTGGGTAACTAGGCCAATGATACTTAAGAACTCACATTGGATAATAGGATGAGAATTCAGTCTAATCACACCCATTGGGGGGATATTTCCTATTTCGGGACACTCTTATAGATTTAAGATATGTTTGAATGTCCTTTGTTCATTCCCATGTATGATGCGGATCACCCTAAATTAATGATCAATTATGAATGATAACGGTTTAATAATCATCTATATGTATCAAAGGTTATTCTTTAATTCATGGATCTATATGTATTTAAGGATCTCCGTCACTGGTTCCTCTTCAGAAAAGGATTGTAGGTTGATTGATTTTTCATTAAGAAGATAACAGTTTTATGCATTGTAGTGAGGCACTCTAAAGTATATTTTCATGTAGGAAGATGGAATTTGTCTTAACTTAAGGACTAGAAACATAAAATAGGCTTCCATTATATCCTTGTGAATGTTTTCACACCACACATTGTTCAGGGGAACTTAACAGGACAAATCACCATTTAAGGTCATGTGACAAGGACTAAACCACACATTTTATGTAAGGCCCCGAACCTGCACTTTCGAATTCAATACAAAATCATTTTGTGTATTTTTTATATAATATAATAGAAAAATAAATAGAACAATATACATTCAAGTACCTTTTCCGATATAGGTTTTAGATGATTAGAAAAAATATCCATTAAATCAGAGTTTAGAAAAATAACTAATTGGATTCATCTATATTAGTACACTAAACATCCTTTTAACTTCTTAGGAATCCTGTGAAAATATTTTTAAAAAAATGGGATGAGCAGAAAAAGATTAGTAAGGAACATAAATAATGGAAAACTATTAGTCGAGTGAAAACATGAAAACCCATTAAAACCCATTTTCATGAAAACTCATAATCATGCATAGAAAATCTTGTAGTTTCCTTAGGACATGTTTACCATATCAATCTTACCTTCAAGAATTAAAATGTAATAAAAATTCATTCAATTTCCATCTCTGGAGTACCTAATGCATTAGAGAAATAAAATGGGGCTCAACTGTCATATCTTGTTCAATAATAGGCTTAACCCAACATATCATGAGCTATAATAGGCCTCAAACCATCATATATTTAGTTATAATGGGCTCAAACCAACATAAACTATGTCCCAGGAACATATCTTGAAAAAAACACTTGGAAACTCATTTACTACCATGGTCACAATACATTCACGTATCAAAATACTATTTTTCATAAAAAACATATTTTGAGAAAAAAATATAAAAAACTGCAAACATATTAATGAAATAATATTTTTCAAATATAACTACTACAACATATAAAGGAATCATTATAGAACAAAAGTATCAGAAAATTGGTAGAAATCAGTCACACCATATATAAAAAATAGTCTCTTTGAATTTTTCCAAAGGAGACATTTAAAAAATATTTCAAAAGAATGTCCCTTACGAAACAAATTAAAAAGGCCTATTAAAAAATAATACGTGAAATTAGAACATTAATAACCATATATATACATTCATAAAATTTGTTCAAACATCTTATATAATGGATTGAATAATGTTATTAATTTATTATAAAACTAAACTAACTTTTACAATACCTTCAATTATATTTTATAACATCGTCCACCCATTTATTAACAATATTTTATTATTTTTATTGTTTCAGGTGCATTCTTTCCATGGTTTCCAAGGTCGGTTTATTGTGGTATTCCTTGTAAAAATAAAAAATAATACATAAGTGATAACATATATATATATAGGTAATTTTAAATAATTAAATATGAATTTATATTTTACATGATTTCAGTAAAAGGGAAACTAAAAATCATCGTCAATAAAGGCAATGAATTAACACACCACAGACGAAAATTTCATTATTTAAGAAAAAAAGGAGAAGATGAGAGATTTTATGATGCATATACCACAAACAAAAAAACTCCATTATATATTTGATAATTTAGTTTTCAAGATACATTGGCCAAGAGTTGGGGGTAAGGTATAAGTGAAGAAGAAATTAATAGGAAAGAAAAATGAGCCTTACTTCATGAAGGTTCCTCCTTGAGAACCTTTTCAAGGATCTTGGATGTGGGATTTATATGAATAAAGGTGCCTAAAAACGTGGAAAGGAATGAGGAGGAGAAAAGTTGACAAATTTTATCCGAACAAGATGGATTGAGGTTATGAATATTTGTGAATGAGGGATCCTGCTTTTATAATTGAGGTGTGGGGTAACATAGGAATCAGTGAAATTATTAAAATATAATAATTTTATTACCAGTTTTAAGACTTTTGAAAGGCCTAAAAATCATATTATATCCCATTTTAGAAGAAAACCAATAATTTTTTCTTTTATCATGATTTGTTTATTATTACATAATTTAATAAAATATTTTTTTCATGGGAAAAATATTATGTCAAAATAAAAACGATTCAAAATCAAGACTTTAAACACATCAAAACAACGTTTCAAATAAGAATTAAAATTATTATTATATCTTATAAATAGTATAAATTCTTATAGAAATTTTTATATGACTTAAAAATATCAAATTATATTTATTTAACTATTATTTAAATAATTAATTTTTCCTAGTATTTAATTAAATATTTACTCCATAAATATTTTTCAAGCCATTAATGTAATTTTTTATTACATGAAAATTTTAAAAAAAAGGAGAAGGGTAATTTTAATAGATTTCAAAATACTATACATGTTTAAAATAATTTTTTGGAAATCCTTATATTAAACTATTATACTTATTGAAAATTATAATGTAAAAAAGTTGTGTTTCTTTTTAATAAAATAATATAATGTTATTAATGACATCCACGTAGGTCCAAAATGCCCCAAATCTGAATAAAAACAAGATTATGGTCGACATTTTCATTTATAAAATGTTTCAACCACAATTTAGGTCATTTATTAAATATTATAATTTTAATAGATACATTTTATTTATTTTTTTTACACTTGCACAAGCCCTGCATCAACGTTGCACTTGCATTAATGTTCATTCTTTAATATATAAAAAATAAAAAAAATTAATGTCATAAAAATAAATAAATTAGGTTCAAAATAAAATTATATATTCATTTTTTATATTCACTCATATACATGTTAAAATATCTAGTTGGATTTGTTATTTTTTCTTTTCTTGCCAAGCGTAAGCGTAACACAAACATTTGTAAAATAAAATTGTTATATGATTATAAAATTAGAAATTGACAACCAAAAAAATCAATAATACATAATAAATAATAAATTTGTCTAGAAAACATTTTTTATCACTAAATTATTATTTATAATGAACCAAAATTGATATTGTCAATGATATGCAGGCACTGTGTCTGCACTGACATTAATTTTTATACCTATCAAGAAATAAATAATAAAAAACATGTTATGAATCATTTATAAAAAATATTAATATTATAATGTGAAAATTTATTACTTTAATAAATTTAATATATTTTATATCATTTCTCTATGTTCATGATTTCTTTCAAAACCGTATTAAAAACCAATATTTTTTAGTCTTCACCAAAAATTATTTTTTTTAAAATCACCCTAACTATTTTTGATATTTAGAATTCAAAAATAAACTCCATATTTCTAAAATAATATTATAAATATGATTAATTTAATTTTTTAATAAAATCATGATATATTTAATCAATAATAATTTTAAAACTATAATTCATTTTATAATGCCTTCACTAATTAATCAAGTTCTCATAGAATTATCTTATAATAATAAGACAATAAAATAATAATTTATTATTACATTTTATGAAAATATATTTTCATTTAAAATTGAAAAAAAATAAAAAAAATAATTGCGTATTTATGATTTATAAAAATACTAACACATATTTAGTGATCAGATTTTCACTTATAAGATTCCTTTTTAATTATACATTCATTGGTGAGGTTACTATTGATTTTGAATATTTACTATTCACAAGGTTCATATTACTATTAATAAAGTTATATTTCTATTCATAAGGCTATGTTACTATTTATAAGGGTATATTACTATTCACAAAAATTATGTTGGTCCTATCATAAACTAAATAACATACTTATCCCAACCGTGTATGTATGTTTGTCAAAAATAAAATCATATAAGTGGAAAAATTATGTTTAATAGCTAGGATATAATGGTCACATAATATTTAGTAGTTCATGTTAGAACATAGTGTTTCAACTTAAAATCTGAAGATGTTTCATTCCCCCCCCCCCCTCTTAAATGAATTTTGGCCTCACAACTAGTTTATTGTACATATAATTCTGAATTTACATACTGATAATTAAGAAAAACTATTTTATTATGGGTACTTAATTAACAATTTGTTTAAAAGAAAACACTATCGCTTAATTTTTTTAAAAAAATGAAAACATATAATCTTCAAAGTTGTTTAGACCTTTACTATGATACAAACTATAAATCCCCGAACCATCTTTTCCAAATCTAGTACGAAAATATTTTGTTTATTATTTTATAAGAGATAATATATAAAAAACTTATTATATTATTAATTCAAGGACCTTTTCTATTCTAGGTTTTAAAGGAGTAGAAAAACCATATATTCAATTAGAGTTTACAAAACTAACTAATCAGATTCATCTGTATTAGAACCTTAACTGTCCTTTGAACATATAAGTAATCCTAGGAATAATATTTTAAAATAATGGGATGAGCACAAAATTCTCAGTAAGGGGTATAAATAATGAAAAACTATTTGTCTAGTGAAAACAAGAAAACACTTTAAACCCTGTTTTCTTAAAATCTCATTAGATTGCATATAACAACATGTAGTTTCCTTAGGAAATATTTACCGTATCATTGTTACATTCACCAATAAACATGCAATAACTATTCTTTCAACATTCATCTTCGGAGAACAGAATGCATTGGAGAGCTTTAATGTGGATCACCCATCATATCTTGAGTTAATATGGTCTCAAACCAACATATCTTGAGATATAATGGGGTTTATCCCACCATATCATGAGATATAATGGCCGAAAACCAGCATAAACTATTTCCAAGTAATATATCATGAATAAATAAACTGATAACTTATTTATTCCCATGAGTACAACACATTCAAAAATCAAAATACCATTTTTCAAAAAAATCACTTTAAAAAAATATAAAAACTGCTAACAAAATAATGGAATTAGATTTTTCAAAATATAAAATTAAAAAGTATAAAGGAATAAATATAGAATCAAATTATCTTTAAAGTGGGAGAAATCACTCAAGCCATATATACCAAAATAGTCTTTTTGAATTTTCTCAAAAGAGACATTTGAAAAGGATTTAAAAAGAAGGACCCATATGAAAAAATTAAAAAGAACAATTAATAAACATAATTAAAATTAGAACATTAATAACCATATAGATACATTAATAAAATCCATTTTTTTATATATAGACATAAAAAAGATAGATTTAGTTATATAAATCCATAAAACATTTAAAATAATGATTTAGTTATGGAGTCCCTTACCTTAGGTTATATTTCATTAAAATGTGTTAGAACCTCATATATAGTGGTTTGAATAGTGTTATTAATTTATTATAGAACTAAATGAATGTTTATAATACCTTAAATTATCTTTTATAATATCTTACACCAATTTATTAACAATATTTTTTGTATTTCTATTGTTTTAGGTGTGTTTTTTCCGGTTTCCAATATCAATTTATTATGGTATTCCTTGTAAAAATGAGATAATAATACAGAAGACATAACATATATATATATATATATATATTCTAATTTTAATGAATTACTTATGATTTTATATTTTACATGATTTTGGTAAAATGGAAATGAAAAATCATCATCCACGTAAATGGTGAATTAACACACCATAGGCGACAATTTTGTTATTTTAGAAAAAAAATTGAAGATGAGGGATTTTATGAAGAATATAACATTAACAGGAAAAAAACTCTAGTATATATTTGATACTAGAGTTGTAATGATACATTGTAAAAGAGGCGTGGATATGGTATAAAGTGAAAAAGATATTAACATAGAAGAAAAATGAACCTTACTTCTTGAAAGTTCCCCCTTGAGATCCTCTTTAAGGATCTTGGAAGTGTTCTTTCTATGAAACCATGAGCTCAAAAATAATTAAAGGGATGATAAGGAGAAAATTTGACAGAATTTATCTGAACAAGATGGGTTGTGGTGATGGAAAAATGTGAAGTAGGTATCCTCCTTTCATAATTGAGGTGAGGGGTAACATTAGAATTACTCAAATTATTAAAATATAGTCATTTTATTGGAGGTTCTATGACATAAAAAATCCATCAAAATCCTATTATATTAAATTTTATATGGAATACAATCATTATTTTCCTTTATCATGTTTTTTGTATTTTTAAATAATTTAATCAATATATTTTATTCGAGGAAAAATGATTTTATGAAAATAGAAACTATTCATAATCAAGACTTTAAACACACCACAAAAATGTTTCCAATTTGAATTAAATTTTTTATTAATTTTTATACATATTATAATTACCTATATAAGTTGTTACACATCCTCAAAATATCAAATTATATATATTTTAAAAATTTTAAAATCCGTAATTTGATTTATTCTTTAATTAAATATTTACTGCATCAATATAGTTCAAGCTATTAATGTAATTACTTATTAACTCAAAATTAAAATTAAAATTTTATGAGAATCATAATTTTATTATATTTTCAAATACTATTCATGTTTAAAATAATCTACTCGAAATCCTCATTTTAAAATATTATACTTACTGAAAATTACATTGTGAACAAGCTATCATTCTTTTTAAGAAATTAATATAATGGAATTAATGAGATCTATGTTGCTAAAAAATGTCTCAAATACAAATAAAAAAATGATGAAGTTATTAATTTTATCATATATATTTTTTTATCCACAATTTATGTCATCTAATAAATCTTATAATTTTAATAAAACAATTTTATTTATTTTTTCTTATGCTTTCATAAGAACTGCATCGGCGTTTCACATGAAATAATTTTAATTATTTCATATATAAAAAATAAAAAAAATTCATAACAATAAGTAAATTAGGTTCAAAATAAAATTCCATATTCGTTCATTATTTATATTCAATCATATACATGTCAAAATAACTTCATAAATTTGTAATTTTGTCTTTTCTTTCCCTGTGTAAGTTTTTCATATGCATTTGGACAATATAATTCATATATAACAATAAAATTTAATATTTAAAGATAAAAAAATAAAAAATAAATAATAATTAAAAAATTTGTCTTCAAAAAAACTATCACAAAATTATTTTTTATAAAGAAACAAAATTGACGTTGTCAATGCTACGCAGGCATTACGTCAGCACTAATAAAAACTATCATGAAATAAATTATAACAAAAATGATCTGAATTATTTATATTCAATATTAATCTTATAAATTCAAAATATATTTGTTCAGCAAGTTTAATTTAATTTAAATCATAAATATTTATTCTATATTTCATAAAAATAATGTATTTTATAAAAAACAGTATTTTTTTACTATTAACCAAAAAATAATGTATTTCAAAACAATCATAAAAATTCACCCTTACTATTTTTTGACATGTAAAATTTAAAAATGATATCCATTTTTCGAAAATAATTTTCTAAATATGATTAATTTAATTTTTAAATAAAATCACTATTTATTCACCAAATAACAATTTTAAAATTGTAACTCATTTTATAACACCTTGAAAAATTAATCAAGGAATCATACAATTATCTTATAACCATAAAAAATAAAATAATAATTTATAATTATATTTTACGATAATACATTTTCATTTTAATTATTAAATTAATCATAAAATTGTAATTAAATATTTATGACTTAAAAATTACCAACACTTATATAATTATCATATTATCATTTATAAGATTTCTTTTTTATAATAAATTCATTTGTGAGGTTATTGTTCATTTAGTCAGTTTTCTAATCATTAAGGTCAAATTCTATTTCATAAGGGTAAATTACAAATCATAAGTGTAAGTTACTATTCATAAGGGTATGTTACTATTAACCAAAATTTATGTTGGTCCTATCAGAATCCAAATAACTTACTGATCACAACTGTGTATATCTATTTTTGGAAATTTATATCATATAAATGAAAAAATAATGTTTAAATCCTAGGATATAAATGTCACATAGTATTTAGTAGTACATTTAAGAACATAATGTTTCAATTTAAAATATCGTGATGTTATAGTTTAACATAATGCGCCAAGGATGTCTAGGTAGAATGTTTATTGTAAAGTATAGTGTGGGGCTTTCGTTAGGGTGGAAAATGTGACACAAAAGAGATGCGTTATCCTAGGTGGAGGGACTGATCCTACTAGTAATATGACCCAATAAGGATGGTGATAAGGGGATCATAAAGGAATATGACCCTCTGGGATAGATATGACCCTCTGGGATAGATATGACCCTAGCATAAATATAGCCTAATGAATATTATGGTGAATTGATGTGTTGGGTTTGGACCTCTAGGAGGCTTCCTACGTATCCCAAATATTTGGGAATGAAACACCAAGTAGTTATAAATGGGATGCGGCTTATACATATAGAGGGGGCCCAATGTATCTTGAATTGTGGTTTTTATTGGGGATTACACTTAGAAGGATTCCAATTGATTATTCTTGGGGCACATACTGAATAGGATGCATAATAGAGCATGTGGGTGGGGAATACAGTCAGGAGGATTCCCTTTTGAACATGTTTCTAGATTGTGTGGATTCCATGATCATCACCCTCATGAGTCATACGCAATGTGGGAAATGAGAGAAAGCAATAGATCTAAAGATCACATGATCCACTTTTTCTATTGGTGGATGTGGTTGGGCTCAAATGAAGAGGGAACGAGATAGGGTTCAGATACACATCTCTCCAACGGTTGTATATTGGGGTGGTTAAGAGGAGAGAGAGTGTCTCCTCTCCTCTAAAGGACTCGGGGTTACTCTATGAGGGATATCCAACTGGTTCCCATGGAATAGAGGAGTATCTATCCTTGACCCTCACAGAAGGGAAATGGCTAGTGGTTCCCCTCAATCTATAGAAAGGGGAGGTTCATGTGAGAACCCATGATTTTGTGATCTCCTCTAAGGATGGGACCCTCATTACCAAGGGAATGTGGACTTGAATACATTTTTGGGGTCTTCCTTTTTAAGGTGGTTAGCAACATGACTAATCTTACCTTAGGTATGCAGACATGATAAGACACACTGATGTTTCAACTAATCTAAACATACATATCATTTGGCTTTGGAAGAGGCCTTGGATTTATTCCACTAGAATGAGTTTTGGAATGGCTGATGTGGGGCCTCATCATCTATTTAAGGAAAGTGATGGGAGATAAAGAGGGGAAGACCATAGGATTCCCCATTCTATATATCATGTTGTCATCTTGGATGGGGTTCACTCTACATAGATTTTTTCTACATGGGTAGGGGGTTATATTTATATCATTTTGCTACATGGATCAGGGTTCCATCCATATAGTGTGATTTTATGTGGTGTAAAGTTCCTCTAGCGTAGTGTTGGATTATGCGGGGAAGGGTTCCTCCCAAAAAGTTTTTTATGTGGGCTGATGGACTGAAAATAGATCATCTAGTTATGCGTGGTGGAATGACGTCAGTAAAAATATTTTGTGTTTTTGGATGGCCAAAAAAATATGTTTTCTTCTTTTATGATTTGTGGTGGGTTTATATATTGGGATTGGATGGTTATATGAAAATTATCATCATGATCTTGCATGTGTCCTCTAGTAATCCTACTACTTGGTTCCCCACATGGGGTATTTATAGGTGAATTGAGGAACCAAATACCAGGATTGTCATTTATCTATACTGGGTCTCATGACATCATTTATGGGATCTTAGGAAGGATTACCCGAACACGTGAACATTTTCATTCATGGGGGAGGTAAAGGACCTTCATCACCCAAAAAAGATCCATCATTCATTGAGAGGGATTTTCTGGGTGAAAAATTAACTGCATGACCCCAAAAAATGATTTATTTTGTTCACAGGTGTCAGTGGTAGCATCTCTTCCCGTGAATGATGTTGTTCATGGGACCCTTCACAGAGTGGAAGAACACCATGAAGATCAGCAGTATGCATAGGAAGTGTTTTTATACTATTTATCACCCTCCTTGGTGGATTTATCCCCATTGAATATTTATTCAACATGATTCAAGGATTCAGGTTCATTTTTCCCATTACCAAATTCATTTAATACTTCTAGAAACTAAAAAATAGAGAATGGTCACCCTATTCAATGTGGATTAGATCTCGTCACAGGCTTTGATTTCATATGTGGTAGCGCCCAAACAGAAAACTAAATAAAAAATTATGATTGTTTGAAGATTAAGTTTAATTTAAAAATTGAATTTATAATAAATTAAATTATTTTAATTATTACAAAATTTATATCTAATTTGGTTTTAGTTCATTTCATAATCTATGATTTGATTGGTTTTGTAGCTAAAATGGACTCCCGGATCAAAAGTTATTGTCAATTGATGTCAAAATCTAATTTTAAAATTACATAACAATTCATTTCATCTTAAAAATAATATTAACTTATAATTATAATTATTTATTAATTATCACTTTATAAATAATTAAAATTATAAATAATAATCTATACATGATAATAAATAATAAATAATAAATAATAAGTCATAATTAAATATATTTCTTTAAATTTTTTCCTATAATTTAATGACTATTTTTTGAAACAATAAATCAAAAAAAAGTTTCAAAAATATTTTGAAAACAATTAATGGTGGTTTTAACAACTTATACTACAAAATTGAAACTAAATTTTTTTTGGGAAAACATTTAACAACTATTTTAGAAATTGATGTGAAAAAACCGCTTCTAAATTCTTATAATGGCATAGTTTCATTGAAACTATTTCATGAATAATATCACATTAAAAGTACATTATTCCATATGTTATATTTAATTAATCTATTTAGTGATCTATATTAATGAAGACCATTGATTAGTATCCCACTTTAAAAAATACACATCTGGTATAACCATTTCTATTTCATTACATTCTAAATATAGGAATATTTTTTAGAGGTCCTTAATCCATTGTTCGTTAACCAATGGATTAGCAGTTCCATTAAAATATGGAGGATTTTATCACATGATGTGTTTTAGAAAATGTGAATCACATGGTGGAAAACATGGTTTCTCTATATAAGTAAGGTTATTCATTATAATCTGAATTAGTTCCCCCAATATGGAAATGTTCTACTTATTTCCAAGACTAGGTTTACTTGATGATTTAGAAAGGAAATCCCAACATTGAATATGAGTGTTGATTCCCTTTCATCGATTTGGTTCTATATCTAAACAATGGAACACACTATGTTATCCCATAATCATCATGAATATTTATCCATAAACTAAAAATCCCTATATTTGTAAATTTTCTCAAATACCTCGAGGGGTTATAATAAGTCCTCTATTAGCAGTGTTCATTTAAAATCTACTTCCCAAGGTTCCTATTAAAAATTACCTAATACCAACTATAACACCCAAACTATAATAACTCAAAGCTAACATTTACATTGATACATCATTATGACATACAAGGGATTTTACTATACAAGATTTATCTCTTTAATTGTCTTGTAAAGTAATATACATACACGATTCTTATATTACGTTGGAAATTTAATCATATATCACAAGAACCATTCTTGAATTATTTTTTTCACTCATAAATTCCTTATTCATATCCCAGGGAATGGAATAAGTAGAGGGTAAGATAAGATTCTTATTAAGGATTCCATACAGTGGAATCATTCATGAGTGAATAAGGCATAAATAATATGATAGAGTGGATAATCAAAAAAATTCCATTAAATGAATAAATTTTGTTCAATGAACATCCATAGATAATATCATCAAATAAATCGCATGGATAATGAAAATTTAATTCATAATAATGGAAATCCATATTTCTAGTCATTAATCATAAAGGCCTCTCTACCATGATATAATGAATATTACCATCAAGGCCTCTCTCCATGACATCATTCGTAATAAATAGGTAGGGGTAATATAGATACACATATAATATTAAATGCCTATAGTTTTATCCCCCAATTCTTATTGATGCATCAAGGGGTTATCTATAACTATTCCCCACCTACCACTTTTATGTATTATACAGTTCTTTTATTTTGAATGATTAGTAAAATTCATTCATAAAATGACTTATAGGCCAATAATTATTCATATTTAATTGATGAAGTGGAACATAAATATTTCCATGATAATTGAAATAACCTACTTAAGAAACTTCATTTAAATAATACTTTATATGTAAATGGAATATGGTTGAAACATCTTCAAAGTAATAAAAATTATTTTATATTCATCTATGATATTAAAAATATAGAAATGAAGGGGAAAATAATGTCTAATGAATAACGTGTCATAAGAAAGTGAATGATCTAAAAATAAGGAATAATCCATTATTAGTATAGGATGATGGAAGACCATCGATTCATCATAATTAATTATTTGTTTAAAACAATCCATTAGAAGAGAAAATAGAAACAATACATTAAAGATAACTTCCTTGTAACTTTATGTAAGAACAAAGTTAAAATCACTTTTCAAAAATCCAATAAAGATACACTACTTCAAAAGAGGCCTTTAATAGCACTGACATTTATCAACACTAGAAAAAAGTGTTGATAATGGGGACCTTTATCACTCTAGAACACAAATTAATAAAGGGTAACCTTTATGAGTTCTTTCGTTTATTGATGGTAAACAATACATTTTATTAGCGATAAACATTTCTCTGATAAAGGGTACACATTATTTTTAGCACTCATAAAGGTCCAGAATAAAATGAAATAATTGAACAAATAAAAAATATATTTATTGGAAATTTTATTAATTAAATTATTATTGATAAAAATGAATACATTTAATATACATATATGTAATATATAGAAATTAATAAATAGTATATATTAAATATACTGAAATTTAAAGTGAATAAATTGAAATAATAAAAAAAATAAAAAAAGTTAATTAATAAAAATACTAAATATATTATTAATTAAATAAATATTGGTAAAAAGGAATAAATTTAATATTCACATATATAGATTAGAATTATTAATAATTATTATATATAATATATAGATATATAAATTGAATAAATTTTAATAATTAAACAAAAAACATTAAAAGTGAATACACTGTAGTAATTCCAAAAAAATAGAAATGAATAAATTACAAAATTATTTAAAAATTTATTAATAAAAACGAATAAGGATAATGAATATACATTATTTATAAATAGTATTAAAAAATTTATATTTAAAATAAACATATAGAAACTCAATAAATTATAGTAATTAAAAACAAATTAACCTATTATTAATTTTTAAGGTTTTCTGATTTTCAATTTTAAATATATCAGTCATCACGTGTTGAATTAATTTCACAAAGACATATATATTTAATTGATTTGTATACGTAATGCACACATAAAATTATTTACGCAATTAATGAAATCTTATATAGAAACCGAGAAACCAAATATTTATATAATTTATTCAATTTTTAGTGTATTTTATAATTTCATTATAACATGATACAATTAATATATTTTTAATCGGTCAATTATAAATATATATTTTATATGTTTTAGTATTTTAAAAATGAATTCATCTTTACTTAAATATATATATATATATCCACATTTTTTAATAATTTTTTGTTAATTAATAAAACCTATCCATATTTTAATATTTTTTAAGTGTACTCATTTTTTATTATTTCAATTATATCATATTTAAAATGATTTTAGTAAAGATTATCAATTCATTAATAATGTTAAATATATTTATATAAATAAATTTTTATTATTAAATATATATGTGAAGGTATATTTTATATATTTATAGATTTATATATTTATAATTATAATAAATAAATAAATAATATTTTCAAAATGGATTTATATAATTATAGATAAATAATTTTATATATTTAAATAACTATAAAATTATAAAACATTTATTTAGATAATTAATATACTATATATATATATATGTTAAGGATGAAGCCCCAGTTTTTTTAGGAAAAGGGGTAACATTACAATGAAAAGGAGATGACATATAATGTGGGGATGTACTCGGTGATATTCGAAATCAAGACCTCACCGAGACCCACATGGATAGCTACCACTATGATTCACCCCAGGGGATATATATATATATATAAATCTATAAATATTATTATGTAAAAGTATTATTCATATATTTATAAATAAATAATTATATATTTATATAATTATAAAAAAACAATAAAGATATTTAAAAATGAATATATTTATAGCTATATATGTTTATTAAATATATATATATATATATTTATATGTACATAATGGTATGAATTTATGTATAATTATAAAATTATAATAAATATATTTAAAAATGAATATATTTCCCATATTTATATTTATATATATTTTGTCGATATATATATAAATATATAAATATATAAATATATAAATATATAAATATATAAATATATAAATATATAAATATATAAATATATAAATATATAAATATAAAAATATAAAAATATAAAAATATAAAAATATAAAAATATAAAAATATATAAATATATAAACATATAAATATATAAATATATAAATATATGAATATATAAATATATATAAGTATATAAATATATTTATAATTATAAATACATTTATAAATGTATATTTACTATATTTGTAAAATTATATATTTTTAATTATAAATAAAATGTATATAATCTTTTACAAATGTGTTAATGTAATATTAACCAAATAATTATATATTTAAATAATTATGAAATAAAAATAAATTTATATATAATTATATTAATATATTTAATTTTTTTATGTATAAATAAAATTATAAATCATTTTTCATCAATTATAAAAGATCAGTTTATCATCTTTCTCTAGGATTGATAAAGATGCCTTTTATCAGCGCTTATCAATTCAGCGCAAACAAAAGGGATCATTATCAACCATTTTTTGAAAGCACTGATAAAATTGTCCCCGATCAATTTAAAAGAACACTAAATACGACTCATTTTAGTCATGATTCTCAAGATCTTGTAGAACTCCCCTATTGCTGGAACTACTCCTCTATGTTCTCTCAGATGATTCAAGGCTAGAGTCCAAGGTATGTTATTTTGTCATTTTCCTCTCTCATTGATTTCTTGTTTGGGTTCCGTATTTTGCATTTTTTCGATGTTCATAATGATGAAAAACCCTAAATCAAATCTATCTCTCACCTACCTATCCCTACACAACACCACCCCTAATTTGTAAACTCATACAAGGTTCATATGAGACCACTATAACTGTAGCTCCACATGTTGTTATAACTAATGGTGATTTTTTTGATGTTTTTGTTTTATTTATTGTTACCTTTTAGATAGTGTGGATTTTCATTCTTTGAATATTATTTCCATAGTATAGAATTCACATTAAGATGGATTTTTTTAATCCAATAAGTATAATTATGAGTATATGTGTATATATTGAGAAAATCATCTTCATAAAATTTTAGACAATTATTGGTATAGATTTTATCTTTATAAATATTTGTTTATTAGTGTCGCATATGTGATAAAGTGGAATGAATAAATGTGTTTTTCCCATATGTCATAAAATGATATAATTTTATGGTGGTTCCTATATATTTTCATTTATCTAATTATTTTTTGTTGTTTATACACAATTTTAATATAAATCTGAATAAAATTTCACATGTTAAATATATTATTGAATAATGATATGATTAAATTCCACATACAAGAATTATTAAAGTATTTAAGTAAAACTTTCATGATATATTTGAAAATATAGTGTTTCATTGAACTATTATATTATATTTATGATTACAGAATTTTTTACCACAAAATAATTGATACATTGAAGCTGAATAAATGGGAAACTATTTCCTGGGATTGTATTGTGGTTGGTGGTAAATTGTGATGAAAAGTGAATTATATATTTGAAATGTAATATGCTAAAATCCATAATTAAAATTCCATCAAGGTTATTTTTGAATATAACTAGCTATAGTGTATACATGGGATAAATATATTTTTTAAAAATAATATGTTTTTGGTATAGTTATTTTAGATTTGAGAAAACTGGGGTTATAGAGATTCTTGATCAATTATTATGTATTACCCATGCTATATTAGAAAGATTTAAGTGAATATCTTGTTTTATCATTTGATGTTGAATTTGATGTCTAACATACCAGATTAGTTATTTTTTTTCATATATGCATTTGATATTTTATTTTGGGAAAAATGGTTTATCATATTTATATATGTTGATATGATTAATATATTAATCATATTATTATACTATAATCCTACACTGACTGAAAATTAAATTTTTATTTGAAAAGCACTTTTGAGGAAAAAGTGGAAAACCATAACGACATCAAAGACTTCATGAACAACCATGCCTCCATGGGCCAAGACCATCAAGAACAAATACACTACAATTCATGAGAAAGTAAAAGCCCCACCCTAGCAGAGAAAAAATATGATTAGCGTCCACTTTCTCGTCACTGCTTGGCTAGCTGTCCCGTGCCAGAATGCACGGGATCGGTACGGATGGCAAAAGCCATTCCCTCTCAAACTTCCAAATCCAAATAGCGATGAGAAGGAGAATTCTCCCAGCTCTAAACCTCATCTGGGCCAGTCCCTTGCACATAAATAGAATGAAATGTCCCATTAATGAAGGCCCCAGCAATAAGCGACCTAAAAATTTCCTCACACAGGCGCTGCAACAGCCACACATCAAAATTTCCTGAGTTCATCACAATTAGAAATTATCACCAGTTCAAATTCAACCAGCACAAGCCAACATTTCCACTACTTCGTGTTAATTAACCCTCAGACAACTCAACAAGAATCGATATTCATGAACCAAACATCCTAAAATTCATAACCTAGCCTTCAAGCCAACCACTGCCGTCACACACAACAGAGCCATATGCCCTTCGCAATACCAATGATCCAAACACCCATCCAGTAGAAAGACCTCAAACAAACACGAATCAAACAGAAGACCAAATCGAAGCCTGAGCGCTGATAATCCTCAGCTTTGGCCCTCTCTGCACTTTCAATAATTCAACCAGAGAAAGCAGTGATCACCTGTTTGACTCAACAACAATACTTCGCATCAGAATTCATCCAAAAGAAGTCCATAAATATACAATCAAGCCTTCAAAAAATCCAAAAAACATTCACAAACTTAGAGAATTAGAAATCACTCAAGACCGCCACCAAATTGGACAAACTAGCACTAGAACCAAACCCCGTCGCTACAATGAAACACTCTGCAACCCATTGTAGAAATTCGAATAGGAAGACGAACCGAGGATTGTGAAGCCGAGTCGTCGTCACCCAGGACTGGAAGACAGGCAAGAACATCAAGGGAGCATCGCTGTTGAAGGGGTCTGAGCATATCTTAGACAGCAACGCCACTCTAGGCTTGGAGCCGACCAGATCAAAGCCATAGAAGAACCCTTAACGGATTCCAAATCGGTCAAACCACGATAAGCGGAAGACACCGATGAGAACAGACAGGGTTGCTCTGGCGACCCCGACGCCACAAAACACCAAACAAGATTCTAACAGAAATTCCATTAAAAAGATCCTGAAACCTATGAAAGATAAAGAAAAAAACAGGAATGAGGAACAAGATGCAGGGGGAGGTGACGTCGAAGATCCTCCAAAATGACGCTGAAGGTTGCATGGACTCCCCCCTCCAGGTCACCGTCGAAGAAAACGTAGCGTCGCACGATGAAAGCGAGCCGCTGCTCAGAGGCCGATCCTTCCAGACTCCCCTGTAATCCTACACAAATATGGTTTTAACAATCATTATATTATAAAATTAACGAATACACATTTATAACTATTTTTTTCCTAGACACTAGAATTATAGGAATTGGAAAAAATTGTCAACATTCATTTAGTAAGTCTTCATTTTTATCTATGTAATCAATTTTTATGATTATTTAATGAATGTTTTATTACTTGTCTAATTAGCTATTCTTTAGCGTTTTTTTGGAAAATTATGGTATTAAAATTAATATTTAACTATTTTTTTTAAAAAAAATTGGAATTTTATTTAGTAATCCTTCACTTTTATCATTGTATACATTTTTATCTTTGAATATTGACTTTATTTTTTTTAAAAAGATTTTGAATATAACTCCAAATGTATGAATGAATTATTTTTCTACAAGAAATACTTATATGGAATTGATAAAAATATTTATTATCATATATTGGAATATATGGGACTTAGGTGGGGTCTAGGTATGGTATGTTATAATGTTAGTTAATGTAGACATATTACTAGTTCATCTAGGTCTAGGGAAAGGGTGTTGAAATTTTTGTTTCTATTTGTTCTTATTTATGGGTTTTCATAACTTAGGTTTAAATAATGTATTATGGAACCTATTGTTCGGTTATTTACTAAAGAAACTAATTATGTTAAGACATTAAAATGAAATTACTATGAAAAATGGTCATGTTATACCAATTTCAGGATTTGGATGCAATAAGTACATGTGATGTCTATCCCCAAGGGATAGTCTTGGATGCTTTGGGTCTGAGGTCGATTATCTTGGTACCTGTGATGTGGTTATTTCAAGAGGGAGATAATGGTTTTTTTCTTATCATATGATTCAAATGTTAACCTCTTATTAGTGAAATGTTTTGAATGTTAAGGAAAATATGTGATATAAAATTATGGTATTATTTGTATAATTCAATGGTATGAAATATTGTTGGTACATTGGATTATCATAGTGTACTTGTTAGTACACAATGACATGACTTAAATATGTATTTTGAGTTTCACTATTATGAACATATAGTCAGATATATAGATTTCTGTATATTTTAGGTCCCTGTTAGTATTTTATTGTTGATTTTTATACTCACACCCAACACATGAACCTCAGTGGATATAGAGATCATATATTTGAGACATAGTGAGAGAAATTAGTAGTAAAATTCAATAGATTAGATGTAGATTAGTGGGGATGAGTTAATGTTCTCATGGCAGTGTCCGGTCCCTTTTATCATTTTTAAATGAGATTTGATAATTTAAATTAATATGTGGTAATTTAAAAATATTTATATAGAAAACTGTCATCCCCACCAGATTTATCTCCTGATAAATTGTTATTATATTATGTCTCTTGAGACTCGTCCCCCATCCCTTCTATATTGTTTGAACTACTATTATTAGTAGTCATCTATGATCACCAGTACCAAATATGGGATGAATTTTGGTTATAGTATTTTAAAAAAATATGGACGTCCAATAGAGATGGAGGATGAGTATCAAGAATCAAAATTAATTAATGACTGATCAGGATATGAGGCTGATAAGGATGAAAATTATCTATATCTTTCTTCATTGGACGAATTCATTGGATAACACCTACCATAGAAGGTTAATTATTTTCTTATATTCAATTACCAATTTCCTTAAAATTAGATGCATTATATCCATTTGAAAAAAGAGTATGAATATTGAGTTAAAGAGTTCATCAGGTTTTTAATAGAAAATGCATGTGTCCCATCTCAAATCCTTTGTCAGTGGTTACATTATTATTATTCAAGAAAAATTTAAGGTTTGACTACTCATGAAGGAAATGTCTTCTCCACATGATGATGGTTCCAATCCCAGTCAAGAACAAACATTTGATGATGAAACTACAAAATTATATGGGGACTAACAACATGTTGATAAAAAACAACATTAATGCAACCTCACAGTGTTGAATAAAATTATTAATGAAATAAGCCAGTGTATAAAATTTATGGTTTGTTCGAATCAAGGTAGACAACCTATTTACCCCAACAAGTAAATGTTCATTAGTTATCTTTGGGTCATAATGAGGATGAATGTTTTGATTGATATTGATTCATGGATAAATATAAAACCTTTAATGATGGAAATATTTTCAATGATATTAGGGTAATGTTACGATATACATTCTCTATTTTAAAGAGTTTTTTTATAATGAAAAATTGATTTAAATTTCATTAATATTTATATAGACAATTTATTCTAGATTATTTTTGTAATAATTTTTTTGTAATGGAATGTATAAAATTCCATGGGGGAATTGAGACTCTTCTTACAACACTACATCTCATGGATGTTGAGGGGAATGTAAATCCCCACCCACAAGATAGTTATTCACACATTATAAAGCATGAATCTTGGATTTCGTTCATCATTATTCACAATGAGAAATCATGTGTTGTAGTGAATAATATATTATTTGAAAGTATTAATTCTATCCAAATTTATTTAGAAAATTTAATTTATTAAATAGAAAAATAGTGCTAAAAATAAAGAATGTAAATCAAAACCATTGTACCCATATCCCAAAGCATGGATGGGGTACACATCATTAGAGAATAAATTAGTATATATTTTAAATAACAAATAAAATTATATTTATGATATATGAAGAAACATATGTTTATTTTTTTATATGAAGATTTATGAATCCAACTCTGAAGACACTTTGATCCCGTGTCATGCTCTATGGAAGGAGATTTCTATAAATTAGGATGGTAAACTACATGATGAAAGTATAGAAAAATATGAGAATTTTTTATGTATTACAAAATTTTAATTCCTTATGATTTATAATAGAATTAAATAAATATATCTACTTATATTCATATTTTTTAATATGGTTTATACAAAAGAATTCACAATGAATATACAAGAAGAAAAGATAATTTTAGTATATTTGAAGTAGTCGAGAAAATATGTTTGTGTTATAGGATTATGTTCTGGAGTCACTTCATGAAAAAATTTCAAGAATATAAGCCCAAAAGAAGATAAATATAATAATGTGAGATGATTTAAGACAAAAATAGACTCACTGTAAGATATTATTTCTTGGTATGGTTTCATAGAACAATGAATGAGAAATGGTTATACCAAGCTGGAAGTGGAAAATAGATCCGCACATGAATCAAATGACTCACATGCTTTAAGGATATTCACCCCCCCAACCGCATACCATACATACGGTAATTATTTTTTCCTTACTTTTTATAATAAATATGAATCAAACAACTTCTGATAACAGTATATTACTAAAATATTTTATGGTATAGTTGTATACGATTTGTATCTAACAATTCCCACGCGTCCCCTTTGTTGTGATCTGTTAATTGCACAATATATCTCCAGAAAATATATACCATATACACATTCCATAATATCACATTATATTGGGGGTTGAGGTAGCTCAGTATCTGGATATTTCAATAGTTATTGATTCCATTAAAGCTTATATAGCCAGGATATCTATTCATATAAAGATACATGAGTTATGTATGTAGTGGTTTTTCCATATGAATAACCTATAATAGTTTATGATAAAATGTATGAAGTGAGGTTAGATATTACAGATGCGTAAAGAATTAGTGAAATTATAGTTTGGATCAAGCAAATCTAGTGAATGGGCCAAGAAATCAAAAAACAACCTTATGAGATTACCTTCTCCGCACCAGTTGCAGAGAATAATTAATTATCAATAGAATTTCATGCAGAGACCACATTTAAATATGAAAATATATCTTACATTATATTTTATAAATAAATATATGGAACCATCATGCCAAAATTAATTTGTCTCGATACTATAAATGAGAATCTTATGTATGAATGGATGGGTATCTTAGTTGTGAATACATACATTTCGTACATTTTAAACATATGTCTTTCTAAATAGTCAGATAATATGATTATTAAAGTTAATACTATTAATATTTTCTAAATGATTTTATATTATCAATATATAGAGGGAAAACAATTTTATGCATGATTTGGATTAATTAATCATTATATCATTTCTATGGAAAAACTTACACTGGATAATGATGAAATTGTAATGAAAATAGATGAGTTTCTGGAATATTTTTATCAAATAACATCATTAAACATAATCTTTTTTATCTATAAAATTTAGTCTAATGAAATATATTTTTAATCATTTCATTACTTATTTCTTTAGGCAACATTGTATGCTAATCATAGTCAATCTGGATACCCCAAATATTTATTATTTTGATCTGATTCATTGACATCCAACTAACATACCACCCATGATTTGTATTTTGAATTATTAATACACCATAATAAAAATATTATACATGAAAGTCAAAATATATATTTTTGTCTGTTTTTTAACAAGATTTTTTTATGATAGTGTAGTAACTAAATATAGGCTATGTAATTGCATGAAGTCAGTATACAAAGAGATAAATCTCCTGGATTACATCAATTGGAGAAAAATATGGGTATATATAGAAATATTTAAATATCAAAAAATTTTAAAAACATCTACATATTTTGGTCAATGTTTCTATAGTGTCTAAAGTAAGATAATGGAACAGATTTTGGATATTATGTTTTTAAATTTATCAAAGAGATAATAAATCAGGAAAATACCAAAATCCCATTTTAGTTAATTTCTAAATCTAATTAAAATTTAATTTAATACATATCATAATCATCTATTTTTCTATATTTCTGAAAAACTATCAAGACTTCTGAGAAACTTCAAACTCAAAAGAATATGTAAATTTATTGAGAGATAAGTGGGAGTCATACATGTTTTCATAATGTATGATGAAAAAAATATAGGTCATTACCTTCTATAATTCTGTTTAGTATGAGTTATGTCCTTAAAAATATATTTGTCATGTAAAAAATTTGTTTTAAAATTATTATATATTATTTTTGATAATTTTCTCAGGGAGAAATATAATATAAGTAATCAATTTTTTTAGAAGTACTAATCTATAAAAAATACAATTTTTGGGAAATGGTAGAGGCAGATGAAAAGGTAGAGTTAGTGTAAGAGGTTGAGGTGGAGGTTAAGTCGGCATTAGAGTTAGAAACATTGGCGGTGGAGGAGGCAGATGGGAAGACTGAGGTGGTAGAGGAGACAAATTGCTAGCTGAAAAAGAGTATTTTTTTTGGAAATGGAGTTGAATAATGATCATACAACAATTTTTTTGATAAAAATTGTTGAAAAGTGTACACAACACTTTTCACTAATTATTGGAGCCATTGTTTAAGTTTTTTTGGTGGCTTATTCAAAAAATATTTTTCCCCACTTGATTAAGTGATTTTATACAGGAATCTAAGTGGTGGGATTTTTTAGAAACAAAAAAACACCACTAATTTTTTCAAATTTAATATTATAAGATACAATTTCTATTAGAAAATTCAAAATACTATCAAATATTACTATTTTTTGAAAGAAACCCCTCACAATGAACTAACAAAACAAAAAAAAATATGTATTTGCATTCCCATAAATTCTTCACACTACAAAGAAAATATCTTAGAATTGGATCCAATAGTGACTTGAGAGTCATACAAAACTAATCCAATCATCAAACACGCATATAATACATCATAATTGATTTAATAAATACTTTGGAAATCAACCACTGAATCTATTAGGTGTATGATATAACTATTGGAGGACAACCAGTATTGATAGATCATTATCATCGAGGAGGGATAATGTTAAAGGAAACATGACAGAAAATGAAAAGAAATAGTCTTATAAAGAAATCCTTAAAAATGAAAAAACAAATTCAAATGAAATCATGAATAACAAAAAATCAAAATGAGAACACATTTGAAAAAATAATCTTATATATTGATCAAAAAAATTTAAAACAATAATGAAATACAAAATTTCATCTACAAAATCATGAATATCCAGAAAATTAAAATAAATTTGCTTCACTTTTTTCAGTGGTGTAATTATTTTTTCTATTCGATCATCAATTAGATGCATGGTATAATATATCAAATTCTTGTTAAAGTCATATGAGTAATATTAATTATGAATGTTCACATTCATTATGTAAATTTAACCATGTTCACGAGATAATTAATAAAAAACTCATCATAATTCCCAATAAAAAAATCATGAGAATAGGTATGTTCCCATTTTAATGAAAAAATTGTTATGATGTTATGTTAGAGTTTATCATCACCCAGAAATCATGTTCATATTTTTTTTAAAATGAACTTCATTTTACTAAAAAATTAAAATTACATACTCAATATTAAGAAAACCCATTCAGATTGTTTTGTTGCTTTTGGAAAAGTATACATAAGTAATTTTTGTCATGTAGGAATCTGTATCACCTCAATTTGATACATGATGTTCATGGTATGACTCAATGAGTCTATTGTTAGTTTAAAATTAAAATTTAAAAACAACAAGATATCACTCCCTAAAAACCAAGAAAACATGCTTGGAATATCTTAATAATTTAAGAAAATGATTCATATTTCATTTGAGACATATATGAATTAATACCACATCAAACCCATACACGATTCCACCAGTATGACTCAACGTTAGTGTTTCCAGTTTAAAATGGCCTTTTAGTAAAGAAAACAAGTAACATACTCAAAACTGAGGAAACACATTAATATTTTTTTGATACTTTAGTAAAACTACATATAAGTTATTTGGTATTTGTATGAATCAACCTCACATTAATGAGATACATGATGTGACATGAATGAATCCCATTGCATCTTTTTATTAAAAAATGAAAACATTTTTAGTAAAAAAATGCAGCTAATATACTCAATGATAAGAAAAAACATTCATATTATTTTGTTAATTAAGGAAAAAAATTCTTATGTCATTTTCGACATATAAGAATCTTATGCACCTTAGTCTGATACACGGTGTGCCTAATATAACTTGAAGTTTATATTATCATTTTAAAATTGACATTTTAATACAAAAAAGTGTCACACATTGAAAACTGAGAAAATGAAATTGGGATGTCTTGATAATTTATGAAAATTATTCATAAATCCATTTTTTTAGGAATTAGCCTCACATCAAAACCACACATGATGCAACCTATATGACCCAAAGTCCATTTTTTGTTCAAAACATAATTTTAGTAAAAAAAACACAAGTGGCATACTAAAAAATGTGGAAACACATTTGTATTATTTAGATACTTTAGGAAATTTATACATTAGTTATTTTAGACATTTTATAATTCTCCTCACCTCAATATGACACACATTGTGACTGGTATGACTCCAAGTGTATCTTTTTATTCAAAATTGACATTTATTTTAGTATAAAAGACATATAAAAAACATAAAACCAAGAAAAAACATTCGAATTATTTTGGTACATTATTAATATGATCCATATTTCATTTTGGATGTGTAGGAATTAGTCGCACCTCGATCTGATGCATGATGTTCCTGATATAACTGAATGTGCCGATTATTGAGTTTTAATTGAAATGTTAATTAAAAAAAGTGTCACTTAATAAAAATGAAGAAAGCATGCTTGTATTGTCTTGATAATTTAGTAAATTGACTCATAATTTAATTTCTATGTGTAAGAATTAGTCTCACATCAACACTGCACACGATGCGACCTATATTACTCAATGTGTGTGTTTCTAGTTTAAAATGTAATTTTAGTAACAAACACAAGTGGAATACTCAAAATATAGTAAATGCATTCAGATTATTTTCATATGTTTATAAAATGATCTATATGTCATTTAATAAATGAATAGATCAGCCAAACCTCTATATAATTCATGGTGAGATCGGTGTGAATCCATGTGAATCTTTTTATTCAAAATTGACATTAACTATAGTAATGAAGACAACTAAAATAATAAAAACCAAGGAAAAATATTATGATTATTTTTTTACTTTAGAAAATGATCCTTAAGTAATTTGTGAAGTGCATGACTCATCCTTACCTTAATCCAATGCACGATGTTCTCAGTATAACTCAAAGTGTACTTTATCAGTATAAAGTTGAAATTTTAATACAAAAACCGCCATTCACTAAAAATAGAGAATACATGCTCGGATTATTATAATAATTTATAAAAATGACTAATAATTCATTTTTGATGTGTAGGAATCAGTATCACATAAAACCAACACACAATGAAACATTTATTTCTGAATGTGCTTGTTTCTAGTTTAAAATGTCATTTTTGTAAAAAAACACAAGGGTTGTACTAAAACCAAAGGAAGCGCTTTTAATTTTTTTGATAATTTGGGCCAATGATCCAAAATCCATTTATGCTATTTAGGAATTACCTATACCTCAATACAACTCGTAGTGTGACTAGTATGACTCCAAGAGTGTCTTTTGAATATATAAGTGCCCTTTTAGTTTAAAACACACATCACATTGCCAATACTATACACATCATTATCTCTACTATTACTTAATTAATTTGCTTATAATTTTTATTTTTTAATTATTCATTTAATTTTCATAGATACAATGCATTAATTTTAATAGAAAATTGCATGCGACATGAAAAAAACAACTCCCACACAATCTGAGAAACATAGTTCCAGGTATGGCTCAATGTTTAGTTTAAAATTAATACTTTCTATTTAATTCATTTATTCATATTAATACTAACATAATATAATGTTTTCTTATATATTTTAATTCATTTAATCAAGCATGGGTGTCTTTTTCTTTTATATAAGTGTTTTCATTTCCTCTATAGTTTTTTTTCCTTGTATTTATTTTGGAAATTACATTTCATTTAAATTCTATATTTGTGTCTAATATTTCTAATTTTTTTTTGTCATTTTTGGTGTTATAGTTTTTAGTTATTACAAACTATAGTATGTTGTGTCTAGTACTACAATGCTCTATAGAATCATATAGTAGTATTTGTTGGTCGGATTGGATACTCAAGAGGGGGGTGAATTGAGTTCCAATTAAAATTTTTGTTAAAAACAATTTTTATTAAAATCCCCCAATTTCAAAAACAAATTAAACTGTAGTGAATTTATATAGATTATAAAGGTTCAATTAGTTTCTCAAAGATTGATTAGTTCTCAGTTAACTTAATCTTATGATTAAATTAACTTTTGAAACTAACTTACTGATTTATAATAAATATAAAGACTTGCGAATTTAATTATCAAAGTAGCTTTGAAGATAGATTATATTTCAAAGTAATAGCAGCGGAATATGAAATAAATATGTATAGTATGGATATAGAGTATAACTACAAACACAGAGAAGTAACCAAGAGGTTCAGTCTCAAGACGAGACTTAGTCCTCTCAAAAGTTTATATAAAACTGATCCACACCCTGGATCGGGGTTAACAACAGTGAACACACTATCCAGGTCACAAGACCTCTACCACAGTTCTACGTGGGAAAACAAACAACAGTAGCCAGCTGTCCAGGTCACAAGACCTCTACCACTATCCACAGTGGGAAAAGAAGTGTAAAAAGGTTTGCTGAGGATTTACAGATCCTCCAGTGAAAGTACAGGAGTCAGTGTGTGTGTTTAATACAGCAGATATCACACACTGCTCAAAATGTAGAATAAATAAATCACAGAGAAGAGATGTAGAGTTTAGAAATGGATCTAGTGATTTCAGTGTAGCACTGGACTCGTTTTGGAATTAATCAGAAGTGATTATGAGTCCTCTTCTCGATTTTGTTTGAGAAGCAGAGTGTCGTATGCTTCAGGTTCACAGGCAGTGAGATGTAGTCGATGAAGCTCTTCGATATTCTTTTGTATGCACAGAACACTTCTCGAGTAGTCTTGATTGTCTATGTGATTCTGTCTTGCTTGGTTCTTCTTGTATGCGCAGAGCTTTTCTTGAGTATCGTATGTCTTCCTTGTCTCTGTGTGTGTTGTCTCTTTTTTTTGTGTGTGTCCTCTTCAGAAGAGTCTTCTTGTATTTATGTCACGTGCAATAGGGGACATGAAAGATTTCCTTTCTGCAGGTACGAGGTAAGGATTCCTGACATCCGACAACCTTTATCAGATATTTGACAAATCATTAAAATGTATGATATGACCGTTAGATAGATTAAATAAAGATAAATAAAGAAATTCAAACAGTGAGTCGAGTGATCGGTAGGTAATCAGCATTGGTAGCTTGAACATCGGTAGCTTGAACATCGGTAGCTTGAACATCGGTAGCTCAATGTCATGAGTTGCTTTGACTCTATCGGTGGCTCTATGCGTCGGTTGGTATATGCTTGTATCGGTGACTTTGTTTATCGGTAGCTCCATGCATCGGTAGCTGCATGCAGCGGTAGCTCCATGCATCGGTAGCTCCATGCATCGGTAGCTCCATACGTCGGTAGCTCCATGCATCGGTAGCTCCATGCATCGGTAGCTCCATGAATCGGTGTGTCATTGGATTAGTGACTGATGGATCGGTGAGTCTGATGGATCGGTGAGTCTGATGGATCGGTGAGTCTGATGGATCCGTGAGTCTGATGGATCGGTGAGTCTGATGGATCAGTGAGTCTGATGGATCGGTGAGTCTGATGGATCGGTGAGTCTGATGGATCGGTGAGTCTGATGGATCGGTGAGTCTGATGGATCGGTGAGTCTGATGGATCGGTGAGTCTGATGGATCGGTGAGTCTGATGGATCGGTGAGTCTGATGGATCGGTGAGTCTGATGGATCGGTGAGTCATTTTGATCAGTGCGACCGTTTTCCTTTGATATTGGATCAGGGCTTCCGATGTCTTTTGAATCCAGGAGACTTCCAACATACTATGTAAGTCAATAAGCATAGACAAAAACATGATAACATATGCATTTATAGATTGTAATTAAGTTTATGAGAAAACAAACCAGATTAAGCATTAATGGTATGTGATGATTTGTGATTATTAAAACATCAAACATAGACATGAAATCAACAATCTTCCAGAGGGCTCAACAATCTCCCCCTTTTTGATAATCACAAATCTTCATATATAAAAAAAATCAATCAATAATAAAAACATAATGAGAATAAAAGTAAAGAGATATAAATCTCCCTCTTAATTTAAAACTCCCATATATATAATATTCAGATTTCTCCCCCTGAGATATTGATTTCCCCCATTATGTATATCTTTCTTCCATTATGTATATCTTTCTCCCATTATGTATATCTTTCTCCCCCTTTGGGATAATCAAAAAGGAGGGAAAATAGATAAGGGAAAGGGAAAGTGAAAGCAGTCAGCAGAGAGTAGAGAGACAAAAAAAATTTGATAAAGTACAGATTATTACAAGTAGCACATTGTTCACCCCATCAAAAACAATACACAACTATTTGGTGGGATACAAAGGAGCTTTGCCTTTGTCTTTGGGATCAATAGTGGGTAAGTTTGAAGGCTTGGAGACAGGCTTGTCTTGGCGAATCTGAAGTGGTGGTAGGACAACTTGGGCAGGTGGAGGAGCAGGTACCACAGAGGGTTGTTGTTGAGAAACAGGAGCTGATTGAGGAGCTTGCTGAGGAACTGGTCTTAATTGAGATAGAGCTTGGGCAACAAACAGCTGATTCAGAGCCACATCAGAGTCACTGAGAGGTTCAGAAGTAGGAAGTACAATTGCAGTGACCGGTGCATCCAAATAGGGCTTCAAAAGATGAATGAAGTCCTGAATGACTTCCGCTCCATACTTCATAGCTTTTTCAAAATCATCTTTATTCTCCATGAACTGTGCCAAGGAAGGGACAAAATATTGCAATTGGCGAACTTGAGTGTTGAAGGCCTGAGTGACAGGAGGTAATTTCAGATTCTCTGCTAACACCTTGAAGCTTGCAGTCGTCTCATGTTTTGTATAAATCTTGGAAAAGTAAGTATCAACTTTTTCTTTGATCTCTTGCAGGGCTTTCTTAGCATCTGCTGAATATACCAAGGCCATCTTATGACTGTTATCACAGAGCTCTTTCATCTTCCTCAAAGATTATAAATCAAGAATTTGTCTTACACCAGCTAGCTCTTCATGCACAACTTCTCTTAGAGCTTCTATCTCACGGGTAGTGATCTTGGTTACCTTGCCTGTACTGGCTTGGCCGACTATGTGAGTTAGTTCAGCTTTCAACTTCCTCAGGTCAGACTTGTTGAGATGTTCAATCAGATTTCTCAAAACTTCCATCATACCAGAGATGGTTGATCGGAATTCGCTTGATAGAGATACCAGGCCGGTGTGAAGATCCTTCATAGTCTGATTCAAAAAGGCTATTTGCCAGCCAATAAGTTGACCAGTATTGGCTAGGTCTGGCTTCACAGCATTAGATACTCTCTGTGAGAAGGCTTCCAAAGAATTTTCAGAAACTTGTAGAGACACTTGAGTAAGAGCATTAGAAATTTCTTCTCTAACTATGGTTCTCACAGCAGTTAGCAATTCAAACTTAAACTTATCAAGATCAGCTTGACTGATTCCAGAACCAGGTAAATTAATATCGGAAGGATCGACAGTAGGAACAGACCTTGCTTCTCGTGGGAGGTTCCTCTTCACAACTGCAACAGATTCTGGCATTGCTTCTTCGTCTTCAGAATATTCTAAGCCCAATACAGCATAACCAGGATAGTCATCCCAAACGGCAGCACACAGAGTGTATTTTGGTTTTTCATAGCTTGCTGTTACACTGATTTTTGGTGAGTCAGCCTTGCCACTGATATGGATTTCTTGTACTGACTGAGGTTGTTCTACTTGATCTACAGCAAGACCATCCACTGGTCTGTTAACACCATCAACAGCAGCTTCTACAATATCAGCATTAGCATCATCACCATCATGATTGTCATCAGCATCACCTTGCTCATTATTACTCGGCTCAGAGGCTTCACTGTGATATTCTTCAGTATCAGAATCTTCTTCATCACCAAGAATAGATTCTGACTCTGGTAGGGTTAAGGGTGGACTAGCAGGTCCAAATTCTATTCTTTTCTTGGGACTAGCAGTGTCAGGGTCACTCCTATCATCAGGAGAAGACACACTTCCTTCTGCAGTAGCAGCTTCTTCTTGCTCATCATCATCAGAATAAACTGGTTCCTCATCTGGTTTTAATCCAGGATCTCTCAAATCCTTTGGCCTCTTGCCATGATCTATGGGATTGTAGGCTTCATACAATTTATCTTCATCTGCAACCCAACACTTCTTCCATGGATTCCAATTTATTTTCATCCTTTTGCAGATCTCTTTGCTAAGACAGAAGGTATGGTCTGTTTCATTAACTTCATCATCTTCATCAAGACAATCTAGATTCTTGAGCATGGTAGATATCATCTTTGAATAAAACAAGGCAGTGGCTTTCTTGGATGGTTTTATCATTCCAGCTATGTGTACCATCACATATCTAAACAAATTGATTTTCTCATGTGTTTTCAGAAGAAACAACAGGAAAACATCCTGGTATTTTACAGCAGCAAAATCTCCTCTCCTAAGGCAAAGTTGGTGCTGAATAAACTTAAAAAGAAGTCTGCACTCACCATCTAATTCTGAAGCTGTGATTCTTCGTGACTCTCTGTTTCCTGTCAGAAGCTCCAGATCTAGCTCATAAGAAAAGTAATCAGATGTCGGAGGAATATTCCCAGCATAATCCTCGTACCGACCTTCATGAGGGACGTTCAGGCACTCAGCCTACTACTTAGATGAGAAGGATATTTTCTTTCCTTTTACCACAGACGACATCCGGGCAGCCTCCACACCATCTAAAGTGATTTCCAGATTCATATAGAACTCATGTACCAGCTTCGGGTAGTCTATTCAAGTGTTGTCTGAAAACCAGTCTATCCATCCTTGCGATTCAAGAACTTGCAGCAACAGTGACTTACTTGACAAAAGCCACGCAGAGTTTACTTATTTTTCTACAGCAACAATCCGAGTTTCCAGGTTCGGATTTACTGATAGTTGAGAGGTACTACTCGACTCCCCTCGAGCACGCTTTGAAGGTACAGGGCTATCCGGTCCTTTGCTCGATCTCTTTTTCTTATCCATTTGAGGATTTTGAGAAGGCGGGAGTTCGAAGGTTCGATGTAAAGGGGAAGAGATGTTGAGAGGTTCGGCGGGAAATGAAGGGTCAAAGGTTTAGGGAAGATAAATAGCCGCGTATCATTTATTTTATCATTTAGGATTTCCATAAAAAGTAATTTACTAATTAATAAAAAGTAATTGAAAATAGATCGGTTTGACAGAACAGTGTGACAGATCGGTTCCACAGATCGGTTTCACAGATCGGTTTCACAGATCGGTTTCACAGATCGGTTTCACAAATTAGTTTCACAGATCAGTTTCACAGATCAGTTTCACAGATCAATCATACACAACTCTTGTTTAATAAATTTCATTCTTTCATAGCATAAGGGATTTGTTTAGATATCAGCTAATTGATTTTCAGAACTAACAAATTCTAGAGAAATATCACCTTTCTGATAATGATCTCTTAGAAAGTGATGTCTGACATCAATGTGATTAGTTCTAGAGTGAGACACAGGGTTCTTGGATAAGTTGATTGCACTAGTGTTGTCACAGTTAATTGAAACATGTTTAAAATCAAATCCATAATCCAATAAAGTGTGTTTCATCCACAAAATTTGTGCACAGCAACTACCAGCAGCTATGTATTCTGCCTCGGCAGTAGACAATGCAACTGAATTCTGTTTCTTACTACACCATGATACTAGGGATTTTCCAAGCAAATGACATGTTCCAGATGTGCTTTTTCTATCTAACTTACAACCAGCAAAGTCAGCATCTGAATAACTCATTAAGTCAAAGGATTGTCCTTTTGGGTAAAACAAACCTAAGCTAACCGTGTGTTTGAGATATTTAAAAATTCTTTTGACAGCAAGCAAATGAGATTCTTTTGGATTAGCTTGAAATCTAGCACACATACACACACTAAACATAATATCGGGTCAACTAGCAGTAAGATAAAGTAAACTACCAATCATACCTCTGTAATTGGTTTGATCAACTGGTTTCCCAGTTTCATCTGCATCCAATTTACAGGTAGTACTCATAGGAGTTTCACTTTCCTTGATACTATCCAGACCAAAACGTTTTAAAAGATCCTTTGTGTATTTACTTTGATTCAAAATAATACCATTTTCATTTTGAAATACTTGAAATCCAAGAAAGTACTTAAGCTCTCCCATTAAGCTCATTTCAAATTCATTTTGCATAGTTTTTGAAAAATCAATACATAAAGAGTGTTTAGAAGATCCAAAAATAATATCATCAACATATATTTGTACAACTAAAACATCTTTAGAAATTCTTTTATTGAAAAGAGTTGGATCAGCAATCCCATTAGTAAAACCTTTTGAAATAAGGAAATTGCTAAGTCTATCATACCAAGCTCTTGGAGCTTGTTTCAAACCATACAAAGCTTTAGAAAGTTTAAAAACTTGATTTGGAAAATGGGGATTAGTAAATCCAGGTGGTTGTTCTACAAAAACATCTTCAATTATAAACCCATTTAGAAAAGCACTTTTGACATCCATTTGATATAACTTGAAATCCAGATGTGCAGCATATGCAAGTAAGATCCTAATGGCTTCTAGTCTAGCTACAGGTGCAAAAGTCTCCTCATAGTCTATACCTTCTTCTTGACTATATCCTTGTGCAACTAGTCTAGCTTTGTTTCTAACTATATTTCCAGATTCATCTACTTTATTTCTAAAAACCCATGTTGTGCCTATTTTCAAAGTGTCCTTAGGTCTGTCAACTAATTCCCAGACTTTGTTTCTTTCAAACTGATTTAATTCTTCCTGCATAGCTATTACCCAAAACTCATCATTGATAGCATCATTGATATTTTTAGGTTCTAGCTGTGAAAGAAAAGCTTGATGTTCAACCTGGTTTCTTAGAGAAGCTCTAGTTTGTGTTCCTCTATCAAGATTACCAACAACAGCTTCTAAAGGATGATTCTTTAGAATCCTCGTTGATCTGGTAAAGGTTGGACTAGAAATTTCAGGTTCATCTATAGGTTTGGGTTCAACAGAAGAAGATTCTGGAAAAAGTCCAGAACTGGATGCTTTTATAACAGGTTCTTTAGAATTATTATTAAGGTCTAGAATAGACAAATCTTCTTCAAGATTCTCAAGAGAGGTTTTAGGCTCATGTGGATCAGTTTCATCGAATTTGATGTGAACAGATTCTTCCACACATTTAGTTTTCTTATTGAATACTCTATAGGCTTTACTTGAAATAGAGTAACCCAGAAAAATTCCTTCATCACTTTTAGAAGCAAACTTATCCAGATTATCTTTAGTATTCAGAATAAATACTTTGCAACCAAAAACTTTAAAGTAATTAACCTTAGGCTTTCTATTGTTCCACAATTAATAAGGGGTTTTCTTAAGAACAGGTCTGATTAAGACTCTATTAATGACATAACAAGTTGTATTTACAGCTTCAGCCCAAAAATAAATAGGCAGGTCATATTCATTGAGCATGGTTCTAGCAATTTCTTGAAGGGTTCGGTTTCTTCTTTCTACTACACCATTCTGCTGGGGTGTTCTAGGGGCAGAAAAGTTATGAGTATAGCCATTGTGTGAGCAATAAGATTCAAAATCTTGATTTTCAAACTCACGACCATGATCACTCCTCAATGTTTTAATCTTAATTCCACTAAGGTTCTCTACAGATTTAGAGTATTTAACAAAGGAAGAACAAGCTTCACTTTTGTGAGCTAGAAAATATACCCAAGTATATCTAGAAAAGTCATCTACAAGAACATAAACATAGTGCTTCCCATTTAAACTAGAAACTCTTGATGGTCCAAACAAATCCATGTGAACCAATTCAAGTGGTTGAGAAGTCGAAACTTCTTTCTTTGATTTAAAAGAAACTCTGTGTTGTTTTCCCTTTTGACAGGGGTTACACACTCTATCATTTGGGAATTCTAATTTGGGTAGGTCTCTAACTAGGTTTTTTCTAGAGAGTTTTCTAAGTGAGTGAATGTTGCAATGTCCCAATATTCTGTGCCATAGCCATGATTCTTTATGAAAAGCATTCAAACAAGTAATATTCTGCTTAGCTAAAGAATTCAGATTGACAGCATAAACATTTTCATTTCTTAAGGCAGAGAATATCAGAATATTCTTAGAATTAAAAACATTGCAAGAATCATTTTCAAATTTAACATGAAAACCATCATCACATAACTGAGAAATACTTAATAAATTGTATTTAAGGCCATCAACGAATAAAACTTTAGAAATCAAAATTGAATCAGTGTTACCAATCTGGCCTAGGCCGATGATTTTTCCTTTAGAGTTATCACCAAAGGTGAAAAAGCCTCCATCAACTTTTATTAAACTCTTAAAACAAGAGAAGTATCCTGACATATGTCTTGAACATCCACTGTCCAAATACCAGGTCTCTTTACAGGAGCTCTTTAAGCAAGTTCCCTACAAAACAGATTTAGATGGGAGATGATTTTGGTACCCAGATTTTCTTGGGTCCAGACAGGTTAGCCAATAACACTTTAGGTACCCATATTTTTCTAATGGGTCTCATATAATTTGTAGTATTGATATGCTTTGAAAGATAAACTTTATTAGATCCATAGCTATGTATATAACTGGTTGAAACATATGAAGTTCCAGAATTACCTTCATTCTGTCCAGATTTAGAAATGAATCTAGTTTTGGAAATTTTCCTTTGTCTAGGTTGGTATCCTATACCAGTAGTATATTTAGGTGCTATTTGCTTTCCTAGCATCTGTGTTAGTGTATTTTTGCCATTGGTGAACTTCTATAAGTCCTTTTTGAGTTGCTCATTTGATAGTTTCAGTTCAGTGTTTTCTTTTAACAGTTGAGCATTTTTCTCTTTTTCAATAGTGAGTTCGGTGTTAACTGTAGTGGTGAGAGCATGCTGTTTCTTTAATGACTTGTATTTATCCTTAAGTTCATTACATGTCTCTTCCAGCATATCACAATATTCAAACAGTTCAGATTTAGACATGTTATCACCTTCAGAATCATCTCCAGAATAATATGAATTTGAAGCAGGAGTTTCTGATGTTACCTCAGAAGTGTTTGTCATAAAACACATGTTGGCTCGATTCCTTTCAGAGTCTGATGATTCAGCTTCACTTGTGCTGTCTTCTGATGCACTCCAAGTAGCCTTCATGGCTTTCTTAAACTTATTGTCCTTATATTCATATTTCTTTTTATACTTCAGCTTTGGACAGTCGGCTTTAATGTGTCCTTTTCTCTTGCACTCATAGCAGACAACATCATCTGATTTGTCATTCTTCTTCCAGTCCTTTTTCCATTTACCTTGGTGATCATACTTACCCTTGTAATTTGTTTTTCTGAAGAACTTCTTTTTCCTATAAAATTTCTTAAATCTTCTAGCAATGTGAGCCATCTCAGCATCACTGTCAGAATCACTTTCACTGTCTTCACAGCTTGAACTTTGAACTATAGCTTGAAGCTTTTCTTTGTCCTTATTCTTTGAAGTTGAGGATTTGAAAGCGACAGACTTTCTTGCAGGTTCGTTTTCTTCCTCCTTATTCACTTTAAGCTCTTCTTCATACATCACCAGCTTGCCAATCAGTTCCTTGACAGGTAGAGCAGCAATGTCACATGATTCTCTGATTGAGACAGATGTGCCTCTCCATCTATCAGGTATACATCTCAAAATTCTCATAATTTGTTCCTTCGATGAGACATACTTTCCCAGTGAGATCATTGTATTGAAAATTTCATTGAACCTGAGATACATGTCAGAAATGGGTTCGTCAGGCTTCATTTTAAAATTATCATACTTGATAGTATAAGTTTTCAATCTCATTTCTTTAACATTCGTTGTTCCTTCATGAGAAACAGCTAAGGTATCCCAAATTTCATATGCAGTTTTACAAGCAGAAATTCTATTAAACTCTTCATCTCCTAGAGCATAGTACAAGGCATTCATAGCTTTACAGTTTTTATTGTAAGCAGTCGTTGTAGGTTCATCCCAAGTAGATCTAGCAGTAGTAGGAATTTTGTATTCTGATTCAATAGCAGTCCAAATATCAAAACCTATTCTTTCTAGATGAATTTTCATTTTCAGTTTCCACTGAGCATAATTAGTTCCATTGATGAAAGGTGGCTGGTTAGTAGAAACACCCTCAAGTCTATTGTCCATGATAAGAAAAGTTTAAAGAGATAAAAATTTAGATATAACAGAAATTTTAAAAACTTTAAAATACAACTAAAATCACAGTTCAAAAGCAGAGTACTTTTAGAAAGTATTTTCAATCCTCTGATACCAAGTGTTGGTCGGAGTGGATACTCAAGAGGGGGGGGGGGGTGAATTGAGTTCCAATTAAAATTTCTGTTAAAAACAATTTTTTATTAAAATCCCCCAATTTCAAAAACAAATTAAACTGTAGTGAATTTATATAGATTATAAAGGTTCAATTAGTTTCTCAAATATTGATTAGTTCTCAGTTAACTTAATCTTATGATTAACTTAACTTTTGAAACTAACTTACTGATTTATAATAAATATAAACACTTGCGAATTTAATTATCAAAGTAGCTTTGAAGATAGATTATATTTCAAAGTAATAGCAGCAGAATATGAAATAAATATGTATAGTATGGATATAGAGTATAACTACAAACACAGAGAAGTAACCAAGAGGTTCAGTCTCAAGCCGAGACTTAGTCCTCTCAAAATTTTATATAAAACTGATCCACACCCTGGATTGGGGTTAACAACAGTGAACACACTGTCCAGGTCACAAGACCTCTACCACAGTTCGACGTGGGAAAACAAACAACAGTAGCCAGCTGTCCAGGTCACAAGACCTCTACCACTATCCACAGTGGGAAAAGAAGTGTAAAAAGATTTTCTGAGGATTTACAGATCCTCCAGTGAAAGTACAGGAGTCAGTGTGTGTGTTTAATACAGCAGATATCACACACTGCTCAAAATGTAGAATAAATAAATCACAGAGCAGAGATGTAGAGTTTAGAAATGGCTCTAGTGATTTCAGTGTAGCACTGGACTCGTTTTGGAATTAATCAGAAGTGATTCTGAGTCCTCTTCTCGATTTTGTTTGAGAAGCAGAGTGTCGTATGCTTCAGGTTCAAAGGCAGTGAGATGTAGTCGATGAAGCTCTTCTATATTCTTTTGTATGCACAGAACACTTCTCGAGTAGTCTTGATTGTCTATGTGATTCTGTCTTGCTTGGTTCTTCTTGTATGCGCAGATCTTTTCTTGAGTATCGTATGTCTTCCTTGTCTCTCTGTGTGTTGTCTCTTTTTTTTGTGTGTCCTCTTCAGCAGAGTCTTCTTGTATTTATGTCACGTGCAACAGGGGACATGAAAGATTTCCTTTCTGCAGGAACGAGGTACGGATTCCTGACATCCGACAACCTTTATCAGATATTTGACAAATCATTAAAATTTATGATATGACCGTTAGATAGATTAAATAAAGATAAATAAAGAAATTCAAACAGTGAGTCGAGTGATCGGTAGGTAATCAGCATTGGTAGCTTGAACATCGGTAGCTTGAACATCGGTAGCTTGAACATCGGTAGCTCAATGTCATGAGTTGCTTTGACTCTATCGGTGGCTCTATGCGTCGGTTGGTATATGCTTGTATCAGTGACTTTGTTTATCGGTAGCTCCATGCGTCGGTAGCTGCATGCATTGGTAGCTCCATGCATCGGTAGCTCCATGCATCGGTAGCTCCATGCGTCGGTAGCTCCATGCATCGGTAGCTCCATGCATCGGTAGCTCCATGCATCGGTGTGTCATTAGATCGGTGACTGATGGATCGGTGAGTCTGATGGATCGGTGAGTCTGATGGATCGGTGAGTCTGATGGATCAGTGAGTCTGATGGATCGGTGAGTCTGATGGATCGGTGAGTCTGATGGATCGGTGAGTCTGATGGATCGGTGAGTCTGATGGATCGGTGAGTCTGATGGATCGGTGAGTCTGATGGATCGGTGAGTCTGATGGATCGGTGAGTCTGATGGATCGGTGAGTCTGATGGATCGGTGAGTCTGATGGATCAGTGAGTCTGATGGATCGGTGAGTCTGATGGATCGGTGAGTCTGATGGATCGGTGAGTCATTTTGATCAGTGCGACCATTGTCCTTTGATATTGGATCAGGGCTTCCGATGTCTGTTGAATCCAGGAGACTTCCAACATACTATGTAAGTCAATAAGCATAGACAAAAACATGATAACAGATACATTTACAGATTGTAATTAAGTTTATGAGAAAACAAACCAGATTATGCATTAATGGTATGTGATGATTTGTGATTATTAAAACATCAAACATAGACATGAAATCAACAATCTTTCAGAGGGCTCAACAGTATTCCCATTTACCATCACTACTAATGTTATGATAAATTTCACCTTTATCATCACATTAAAATGTTCTGATAAAGTCTCCCTTTATCAAGGATAAATAAATTCCATGACAAATTGTGAATTTTATCAGTGCTTATAAAACCACTCATAAATGGGTGAATGATTAGTGATTTTATAGTGCTGATAAAGCACCCATTTATCAATTATTTTCTATCACTGAAAAAATCCTCAGCCATTGAACCACGCTATGGTAGTCTACTATTTTTTAGCATTGATAATGTTATATTCTAATGATATTAAATAAATATTTTATAATAGTAATAATACAATTTTCTTTTGGTAAAATTTAATTTTTTTTCCCAAAAATATTGAGAAAACTATTATATGAAAATAACTATGAAAACTTTTAATGTATGATTCTATTAAAATATAATCCATAAAATCAATAAAGTTTATATTTTCAGTTTATGTTAAAAAAATATTATGTTCACAGCATTCGTAAAAAGTAAATTGTTTAAAAAATGACAATAAGATTATTCATAATAATTATAATATAAAGAGAAAAAATAGAAAAAATATATTAAATAAATATTTAGATAATATTAAAAACATTATTTAATAATTTTAAATAAAAAATTAATATGGAAGGAATAGAATTGGAAGGAAATCCTTAATGTAATATTTTTAACTGATGTCTCTTACAAGTAACATACTTTTCAATTTATGATCTAACATGATAATAAAAGGAATATAAACATGTAAACCCAAAATATAACCATATTATAAGTAAAAATTTGGGGTTTAATAGGTTATGATTATATAATATTACAAAAGGAAATCTGAGCATAAACAATATAGAAATATAATTAGATTGTATACGAAATCCCTTACCTCAAGATCAAATTGCCTTATAATTGATTTCAAACCCTTTTTATAATAAATATATATATATATAATAATTATATTATATAACAATATATATACTTATAATAATATATATGATCAACTTATAAAATCGAAAAACCCATTTATTAATAAATCCTTATTAAAATCATTATTTCCAAGTGTTTACTAATTTTTTTCATATAATTTTTAGTTTCTTAGGATGAAACCTTGTATATTTATCATGGTTACATAAAATCTAGAATTTAAATACTGATATGAAAACCATATATATATATATATATTCATTACATTCATTCTTATAATCATCCTTGAAATTTGGAAATGAAAACTAAAACACATCGCTTCGTTGAGGTGGTAGTCCACCCGAATTCATGAGCGACATTATCAAATTTTAATGGGTGTAAGGGTGAGGAAATAAATGATTTATTATTTTTAGATAATCATAATTATGATATAAATATCAGATATACACATTATATTAATCATAATAACCGTACATGAGTTTTTTATATGAAAAATGATATATACCGCTTGACAACGAGATAGTCTGGAAGCACACCATGAATGCAAATTTAATTTACCATTTTATATTGATTAAGATGAATAAAATTTATTACATTTAGGTAAAAAATATTATTATATTTTATATACTGATGATATTATATCATCTTTTTTATCATATAATTAAAGGACGGAAAAGAAGAAATAAAATGAGAACACTCGATTAAGAACTATACATCTTCTTCAAACAACCTCCGTAGGATTATAACTAAATACATCCAAGGATGGTATTATTATCATATGAGGAGATCAAGGATGTGGGGAGGGATGTTATGAAATAATTTAGCTAAAAATTTATTGAGAAAAGGGTATATTTTGGGGTGGAGAAAAGAGTACATTTGGTGTCCTTTCATAAGTGAGTTGTAGGACCCATGTAGAGTATTTTAAAAGATTAAAAAATATTTTTTTTTACTCAATCCAAATGGCTCGAAAAATTAATCATATTATAATATGTTATGGGTATGTTATAAATAAAACCTACTAGTGAGGTTTAATGAAGTGTTTTGTTTTATCACGAAGCCTTATCTCTTTAATTTTTTTAATATAAACCAATTTTACCCTTAACTATGATGATAAATATTTAAAATTAATATTATTCATTATGAAAAACGATTAGTTGAATAAATTTACTAATACAATATATTATAATTCATTATATGGAATCCATTTTACATGATTCAACTCCTATAATTAGTGTAAAATACTTTTAATATATTTTTTCAAAACATTATGAAAACTCTCATTCGATAAATGATCGTTTAATCATAAAAATTATTTTACATTTAAATATATTATATTTATGATTAAAAAATAATTAATTTTATAATATTATTTTAAAAGAGACAAATTGTAATTTAAATTTAATATAAAATGGAATGCTTCCTTTTAAATACATTATTAAAATATGTGAACTAAAAATAGTATTTATTTGAAAAAATATATTACTTTGATTTTAAAAATGGAAAGAATATATTTTTAAGTTCAGTATTATAATGTTATATATATTATATTAATTACTTAACATATACATGGTCTATAAAAAATGTTTCACAATCCTTAATTTTGTTTTTATATCATTACAATGTATCAAATCAGTATTTTAGTAATTCACATAAAAAACCACTTTTAAAAAATCACAAAAAATTTAATGATAATTTTTACATTTTGATTTAAAAAATGTTATTCATTTATTAAAATAATCATTATGAAATAATTTAATTTAGGTTTTTCTCATATTCATGAAAAAATGATCATTATTCTATAGTTTCTTTAGAAATATATGATTAATTAACTTCAATCCTGGGTGTCACATATTCTCTTTTCTTAATATATCTAGAAAAATCCATAGTTTCACATCCTGTTCCTCATCAATTTTGTAGTAATTGAAAAAAAAAAAATAAATCAACCAATTTATTGAGGTTGTCTCTAAAGACTCTATTCATCATGTATTTGATAATTTTAGGGGTATTGGTATGTCTGAATGGAATCATGATGAACTCATAGTGTCTATATCTTATATGGATGTTTTCCTTAAGGATATGCACTTTCTTCAGCATTAGCGGATGATACCTATACTGAATATCATCCGTTGATATGTACTTTTATTATTGAAGTTTATCAAGAAAGTAATCCATCATTTTCTAGGCATACTAATTCTTTATAGTCAACTTGTTGTGATCCCAGTAATTGATGAACTAACTCATTAATCCATAATTATTCATAATAACAATCATTTATTCACCCCAATTTGGGGAACTATGGTATATGATTCCGTTATCAAAATTAATTTGTAGAAGGTTCTTGTACTCATAAAATTGGTCCATTATGTAGGGGAAATTTAAGATAGGTGTGGCTTCAGGTAAAAGGTCTATTGAAAACTCTACCTCATGATCTAGGGGAATTGTAGATAACTCCTTAGGAAATGCCTTATCATATTCCATAAGAATGGGTAGATCTTATATGTTGATTATTTCCTTTGGATCAACAATTATAGAATGACATGTTTCTTCACTAGGTGTCAAAACCCGCACTGTAGAGGAATGTTTTGAAGGAGACTCACGACCTTCCATGAATTTGTATAGAATAATGGGATGGTTTGGGATAATGAATGAGATTTAATTTTCATTGACATGTTCTGCTCAGTCTGTATAATTATAAAAAAATTTATTCCATTTATAGAATCAAATTCCTCAAAGGTAGAAATTAAAAGACTCACTGGATGAATCTTCCAACATAAGATAACATGGGATGTTTTCAACACATGAGTTTCAACGATCACACAAATATGTGATTTTATTGATATATATACTTCCAGGTATAGGTTATGATACTCAATGTATCTATAAAAATAGAAATATATAAAGGATTTTATATAATGAATATTAAATAAGACTTTTTCTGTTATTTGGAGAATATGAATTGTTTCTTCTATGACTTCATTTTCTTACTCTTCATCAGCAGTGGTGATGATAAACGATTTTTTTTTCTCCCTAAACCTAAGTGGTTTTTGAAATTAAATATACTTGAGGACCGTTGGTTTACTTCCCTTGCATTCATAGTGCTCATTCTCATTAAAATTGATGCCTTGAACCATGGGTGGTTCATTACGTGGTGCATTTCATTACACCATCATATTAGATGGTTTGTTCATGTATCTTTGATATTCAATAGCTTGATGGGCTTCAATTTCTCATATAATGAATTTTATTGTTACATTGAGGGAATTTAATTAACGATTCTTTCTATATATTTTACATATGGGTGGATGGATCTTTATTCCTCTATTATCATTCAATCATCCAACATGAAATTACATCAATCATTTATTTTGTCATTTTCCATTTAACCATTTTACCAAATATTTATTTACTTTTAGAGACCATAAAAAAATAATTTTTATCTCTAAAATCATTATATTAATATATATTTTTGTAGATGTGGTTTTAAATAGCTATATGATATGTCAATTTATTATTATTTTTAATAACAAAGAGTATTGTATAACCAGCAATCCTTATGATATTACCCTCATAAGTAGAGATAGTTTCACTCTCCTTTTTCTTATGATATAGAAATTTTCTATTTATATTTGTTCAAATAGTTTGACGGAAATAATTTTCATGAAATTTCTAATGAATGTATTCCTAATCAATTTTATCCATTTCATTTTTGTATTTGTATTCCTAATCAATTTCTACCTTAGAGTAGATTTATTATCCAAATATTAGATGGAGAGAGTAAATATCTCCTTCTCATAATATTGGAGAAAAAAATGTATTTTCCATTACGTTAACCCATAGTAGTGTGACATGTGGCTTAGAAGAATAACTATATTTCCTTGGTAACTACTGCATAAAGGACTCAAGGGATACATTCTCCATCCTTGGTGAAGGTGGACATTCCAAATTGTTCAGGTTATTATTCATATCTAGAGCTAGTTGAGAAGGTACCACCTGAATTTTCTGAACTCCACATGTCATCTCATTTGGATTTTCATTCAGAAAATCATTGCATTATCCCTCGAATGGGTTACTGGTATAGTTTCCCTTAGTTCCAACAACATCCAAAACAAAATGGTGAGAGTGGTTTCGTCCAGGATGTGGTTTTTGAAAACCTTCCACCTTTTTGTAAAAAATGCTATAGAGCAGGTCATTCTTATAAAGATTGTGGGAAAGATATCTCTCAAATACATGTGAAGCCAACATGGGTCCAAAAACAGAAACTAAGTATGCAAAACAATCAAACTGTTTCTGTTAAGAATGATGCTCAGGATGCCATGGTTGATTTTGTTGATCCTATAATCTCTAACTTTATGGCTAGAGATAACTTTAAGGATAACCACACTGATGGGAGTCAAGTTGAGGTTCTTTCCAAGGCTGTCACAGAGGATGCATCTCTGATTCCTGATCCCAATCAGGCTTCTTTTCAAGATCCTGTTATGGTGGTCATTGAAAAAGGGTGTGACACCCCCCCTACCTCAAGTAATAAAGAGGGTCTTGTCCAAAATCAAGATGACACACATGTTCTAGAAAGGAATGAAGTTGTAGGAGAGCTTGCACCCTCTGGTTTAAGGGATAAACCAGATCTTATTGCTGAAACATTCATAAATGAAATGGCAAAAAAAGGTAAGAAACCCCTTGTGGATGAGGATGGGTTTATTACCCCACAATCAAGAAAATCTAGAAGAAGAAAGGATTTCTCGAACATTGAGCACACAATTGTGACCAGATCAATGAATGCTTCCAAGTCTGAACCAGTTGAGGCTCCTAAGGAAGAACTTCTGGTTGAGGCCTCCAAACCTTTGCATGTAGAGAAAACTCAAGATAATACTTTGGTTGCTGCTTCTAGTACTCAATTGTACTACTTTTCTCAGAATTTTGATGAGCATGATTTACAAGTATGGATTCAGTATATGGACAGGCAACAAGAAATTTCCCAGCCATAATTTCAAGAAAAAAAGATATCTCATGCTGAATTCCTTAGTATAAAAAGATCCATTGCCGAGGAAAAAGAAAAGATGAGTTTCAAATCATCCTAATTCTGGATGGTTCCTCTCAGTTTCCGGGTGTGCTGATTTTGCCTGTTTTTGGTTGGGGACTCCTTCTCCTCTGGTTTTTTACTCTCCTGGTTGCTGTTCTGTGCATGTTTAACCGGGCTAGTTCTGATTTTGAGAAGCTTTGATTTGCTCTGGAATTGTCCTGAGATCTTGACTCTGGTTTTGTGCTTTTCTTGTTCACTTGTTTTTGACTGAGCTTGCTACGAACTGCTTTGTTTCTTCAGAGGATTTGTAGTTGGATCTTCACTTCTCCTGTTCTTGTGTCAGAATGGGAGGAATGGGGTGATCCTCGGCAAGAGCAGTTTTATTTCTATATGAAGTCATATTCACCTGTTGATAATATTCGGGCTTCAATTTATCCTGTGATTCTTGTTACTGCTGGTTTAAATGATCCGCATGTTTTGTATTCAGAACCTGCGAAATATGTGGCGAAGTTGCGGGATTTAAAGGTTGATGGCAATGAACTATTGTTTAAATGTGAATTAGGTGCTGGACACTTCTCAAAGTCTGATGCGTCCTGATCTTTTCAAGGTGGCAGTAGCTGGAGTGCCCTTTGTGGATTCCTACCTGCATCGTTCAATATTTCTTCTCAGTTGAAATGCTGTCTTTTCTGTGCTTTTTTAAGCTCGATTTGGCCAGATTGATCAACTTCTGTTTTTGGTTATTGCTGCTGGTCTTCCCTTGCTACTGTTTGGCTTTGATTTGCTGAGATGTTGTGCTGTTTCTTGGACAAGAAGTTCCAGAATCTACAGACATGGTGGGGCTGATCAGGCAGATCTTATTATGGTTCTTTTTTCAGTTTCTTACCTGGTTATTAATGTTGTATCATTGTTGGTTTTTTTCTTTGTTTATGATGGTGTATGTTCTTTACACCTCGGGATTTTCTTGTAGCCTTTCTGTTTTAATAAAATCCTTTTTGCATGGATTGGGTAACCAATCCATGTCGACTCTTTAAAAAAAAAGTATTAATGTTGTTTGTTTTTTAATTTAACATATATCAAACAACATGTGTTATATTGATTTCATATACATATACCTAATTAGTTAAATTTTAAATACAACACACTCACGCAAATATTTACAAAATTATTGAAATTTTACATAGAAATATATAAACCTAATATTTATGAAATTTATTCAAATTTTAGTGTATTTTTTAAATTCATTATAACATGTTTCATTTAATATATTATTAATTGTCCGATTATATTAATTATTTACTATGTTTTCGTATTTTCCATATTTATTCATCTTTACATCAATATATATATATATATATATATATCCATATTTTTAAATAATTTATACTTAATTAAAAAAACATATCTATTTTTTCAATATACTTAAAGTGTACACATTTTTAATTATTAATTTTCTCTCAACTTCAAAATGCATGTATTTATGATTATATATTCATTAATAATGTTAAAAATTTATTTGTAAATAAATATTTAAAAAAAATGTTTTTTAAAATTTATATTTACTATATTTATACATTTATGTGTTTATAATTATTATAAATAATTCAATATTATTTTTAAAAAAAGTATTTATAAAATTAAAAATAAATAAATAAATTTTAATAATTATAAAATTATAACAACTGTATTTACAAAATGAATATACACTATCTATATACATAAGTTAAGGTCGAAGCCTTACTTTATTTAAGAGAATGAGACACATTATAAAGAAAATTATGAAACATACAATAGAGGGATGTACTTGGTGAGTCTTGAACTCGAGACCTCGTCGATACCCACAGGGGCAGCTACCACTATGCATCACCTTAGGGGCTATATATATATATAACTATACAAATTGGAAATTATTATTTATTTAAATGTATTATTCAAATATTTATAAATAAATAATTATTTATTTAAATAATTATAAAATTATAATCAATATATTTAAATAATAAATATATTAATATATATATATTATATATATTATTATATAAATATTTATAATTAGATAAATATATTTATAATTATAAAATTATAATATATATTTTTAAATAATGAATATATTACTATGTTTATATTTATAAATATTTATTATATATATTACGATAGAAATATATTTTTAATTATAAATATATTTATAAATATATATTTACTATGTTTAAAAAATTATATATTTTTAATTAGAACTAAAAAATATTATTTTTAAAAAAATGTATTATTGTAATTATAATTAAATATTTATATTTCTAAATAATCATAAAATTATAATTAAAAAATATATAATTAGATAGGTATATTTACACATTTTTATTTATATTTTAAATTTTAAATACTTTATGAGCGCTAAAATTTTTAGAATTTATAATGGTTCCTTCTGTCATTGCTAAAAAAGTACCGATAATGATGCATTTTATTAGCATTTATCAATTTATTGTTGATAAAAGGGATCATTATTAGGATTATTTTTGAAATCACTAATAAAATTATCCCAATATATTTAAAAGAACCCTAACCATAAATCATTTTAGTTGTTATTCTCAAGCTCCCTTAGAACTACCCTATTGTCAATGTTATTCCTATACGTTCTCTCAGACGAATCAAAGATGGAATCTGTGGTATTTTATTTCCTCCTTTTCATCTCTCGTTGATTTAGTTTTTGAGTTCCACGGTTTTTGTTCTTGCATTGTTCTTAACCATGAAAAACCATTCATCTCATAAATCTCTCTCTTGCTTACCTAAACCTACTCAATGCATTCCCTACTCTATAAACGCATACCAACTTCATACGAGACAGCTACGAAAGGAATCTCCATCCACTATTGTAATTGATGGGGATTTTCTTGATTTTTTCATTATTATTTATTATTACCTTTTAGATATCATGTGTTTTCATTTTTTGATTATTGTTTACATAGTATATAATTCACATTAATATGAAATAAAAGTTAATGACAATGAGAAGAATCGATAATATATATGTTTCTATAGAGAAAATCATCTTCATAAAATTACACAGAATGTTTAATGAATTTCTTTAATTAATTAATATTTGATTATTAGTTCTGTAAAGGATATGTAGTGGAATGGATAAATGGAGTTCATTACTATGTGATAAAATGACATAATGTTTTGGCGGTTCCTTTATATTTTCTTTCATTTGATTATTTTTTGTTATTCCTACAAAATCTGAATATAAATATGAATATTATTTCACATGATGAATATATTTTTGAATATTGAGATGATGATATATTACATGAAAAAATTATAAATGAAGTTATGTTAAATTTTTATTGAGTATTAAGAAAATTTAGTTGCCTTTACGACTATTATATTGTATCTATGATTGCAATAATGTTTACCATAAATGAATTGATAAAATCAAGCGAGTTAAATGGAATCATTTTTGAAGTGATTGAATTGTGGTCGATGGTATGTTGGGATGGAATGAGAACTATATTCTATAAATTTAATATGTTAGAATCCACAATTAAAATTACTTTTAGATTATTTTTGAACATGAGTGGGTTTAGAGTATACATGGGATACACATATGTTTTAAAACTAATAAGTTAAAGGTTTCAATTATGTTATATTTGAGAAAACAAGGGTTATATTTAATCTTGACCAATTAATATGTATTAAACATTCTATAGTATAAATATATACATTATTATCATGTTTTATTATTCGAGTAAGGAATTTAATGTTTACGACACCAAATTTGTTATAGTTTTTTATATATGTATTGGATATTTGAGTTTTTTTAAAAATAGTTCATAATATATTCATTTTGATAGGTTTAATATATTCTTCAAATTATTTTTCTATACTTATTCACAAATATGGTATTGATAATATTTTTATTATATAATGAACTAGTAAACATATATAAATAATTTCTTCCTAGAAAATAGAATTATTAAAATGAAAAAATTCTAGGACTTTTATTTATTAAGACTTAATTATTATATTTGATTACATTTTTCACTAATTGTTCAACATATTGTTTCTATTTACTTGTCTAATATTTTATTCTCTTGAGTATTTTTTTCAAAATTATTTTGTTAAACATAATATATGAAAATTTTTTTTGTAAAATTTTGATAAATCTTGCCTTATAATTTTTTCTTTGAATAATCACATAATATTAATTGAAATTAATTTTAATATAGCTCTCAATGTTTGAATACAATTTTTTTATACAGGAAAAAAAAGTATAAATTTGGGGGAAAATATTTTTTATCATATATTAGAATATGATGGGTATTATACGAGAGATAGGTATAATATATTATAATATAAGTTACTATTGACATGTTAGTGAGTCATCGAGGGCTAGGGTGTGGATGATGTAACACTTATATTGTTGTTTGTTCTTCTTTATGATTTTCCAAAAGTTTTGTTTAATTAATTTATTATTGGACCCATTATGTGGGTTTTTCCTAATTGAAACAGTTATGTTAAGAATTTTGAATATTTTGAATTCACTTCCTAAAAAAAATGGTTGTGTTATATCCATTTGATGATTCAGATGCAATATGTACATGTGGTGGTTATCTTGGAGGGATATTATAAGATTCTATGGGTATGCAGTCAAATATCATTGTACCGATAATGTGGTTATTTATTGAGGGAGATAAATAATAAAATTTCATCCTATGATACAAATTATTTCCTCTTATTAGTGAAATTATTTGAATTTCATGTAATGACCATGGTATAAACATATTGTATTATTAGTTTAATTCCCCAGTATGAAACAAGGTTTGTACATTTTATTTCCATGGTGTCCTAGTTAGTACATAATGGCATGACATACATGTGTATTTTGAGTGCTACTACATCAGAAACATACTCAGATATATGCGTTTTCAAATATTTTAGGGGCATTTTTAGTATTTGCTTATTTTTTTTATACACACACCCAACACATGAAATACAGTTGATATAAAGCTCTTATATTTGAGATACTCGTGACGAAAAAGGACTTGTAACATAGATTAGTGTCTGTGTAGCTTAGTGGGGGTGTTTCAATGTTATCATGGTAGCATAAGGTACATAATATCATTTTTAGATGATAATTGAAATTTTGAATTATGATATGGTGATCTAAAATGTTTTAAGGATACAGCTTTCATCCTCACCTACTTCATCTCCCAAACAGTTATTATTTCATTTTTTTTCTTAAGATTCATCCCCTGCCTCTTCTCTGTCTTTTGAACTACATTTTGTAGTAGTCATCCAAATGGATAACCAGTACCCAATATGGGATGAATTCTGGTTAGAGTAATTCCAGAAACATAGGTGGATTTCCACAAGATATAGGGGATCCGTATCAAGTAACAATATGCAATAATAATTATCCAAGATATGTATATGATGAGGATGAAAGTTATCTATAACTTTCACATTTGGATGAATTTAGAAGACAATACAGACAATATTTGTGTAATTATTTTCATAAATTCAATTACCCATTTCCTTCAACATGGATACATGCTAATGGTTTGACAAAATAGTAGGAATATGGAGTTAAGGAGTTCATAAAGTTTGTAATAGAGAATGCATGGGACCCTTATAAAATCCTTTATCAAGGTTTATGTTATTTTTATTCAAGAAATATTAATGTTTTGACTACTCATGAAGAAAATGTCTTATGCACATGATGTTGATACCAATCCCAAAGAAGAAAAAACAATTGATGAATAAACGGAATAATTATTATGGTATTATCATCTTGTTGGAAAAAAATCATCAATAGTGCAACATCAATACATCGAATAAAGTTATCAAGTTAAGAATCCCGGGTATAAATTTTTTGGTTGGTTGGAATCAATGTGGAAATCCTATTGTCCCCAAAACTTGAATGTTAATTATTTATCTTGGGGTCACAATGAGGAGGAATGTGAAGATTGATATTGATTCATGGTGGCACATCCAACCTATAAGAAATGAAATCCATTAGAAAGATATAATGGTAATGTTAGGAAATATATTCTCTATTTTACTAAAAAATTATATAATGAATCATTGAATTATTTTTCATTATTCCTTATAGAGTTCATTTAATCTAGAATATTTCAATAATAAATTTTCCTTTATGGCCTCTAGAAAACCCTATAGAGGATTTTAGACTCTTATTACAAAGTTAAATTCTTTGGGATGTTGAGGGGAATGTAAATCCCCACCCACTAGTTAGTTATGTACACGTTATAAGGAATGAAACATGGAATAAATTCATCAATCATCACAATGATGAATCATTTTAGGTGCATTGTAGTAGATAATATATTTTTTGGAATTATTTATTTTATCCAATTTGATTCAACATTTTTAATTTATTAAACATAAAAAGAATTCTAAAAATTGAGTATGTACATCAAAACCAATATACCCATATTGAAAAGTAAGGATGTGATATTCTTATTTAGATAATAAATTGGTATCTATTTTAAATGAAAAATAAATGTTTAACTATTTGATATGAAACAACATGTGTTCTTTTGTTTATATACAGATTGAAAAATCAAATTCTGAAGCCACATCCATCATACATAACATACTATAGAAGGAGGCACATATAATTAAGTAGAGAAAATTAATTTATGAAAACAAAAGAACAATATAGGAATCATTTGTAAGTATGATATAATTGTAATCAATTACGATTTATAACAATATTACATGAAAATATAAATTTATGTTCATATTTTTTATATGGTTTAGAAAAATGAATCGACAGTGATCGTACTAGAAGAAAAGAACCATTCAGCAGATTTGAGGTGGCTGAAAATAGTGGTCGCATTCGAGGATTCAGTTTTGGAGTCTACCCAAGATCTTATTTTGATAAAATAAAACCACATGAAGATACACATAATTTGGTGAGACGATTTCAATCACATATAGACTCACTACATGGTATTATTTTTTGGTATTATTTGGAAGACCAATATACAAGGAAGTTTAAAAGTGAATTTGAGGTGGATCGATGATTTGAACATAAAAAAATGACCCCACAAGCTTTGAGGATGGTCATCCCCCCCAACCGCATACCATACTCGAGATAATTTTTTTCATTACTTCTTTCCCTTAATGTACACTGAAATTATTCAGGGTACAATTGAATGTGATTTGTGTCTATTTACACCCGCACACAACCTTATTGAAATTGGTATAGTGTATAATATTCTAAGAGGCAAGATATCCTTTAAAGATCTCCCAAAAGATAACATGAGAGTGGTAATTGAGGTAGCTCATGAGATGACTAATAAGTTTCCCATTCCACTTTATTATTTGGATATTACAATAGTCAATGATGGTATTGGAGATTTTATAGCATAGTCAACTAATCTTATAAAGTTACATGAGTCATGTCATTAAAAAATATCACATGAAAAACCTATAATGATTGATAATAAAAGTTCTAAAGTGAGGTATGCTATTCTATATGGATAAAGAGGTGGGGAAATAGAAGGTTGGATCAAGAAAATCTAGTGAATCAAACAACTAATCAAAATGACCTTCCGAGAGTACCCTATCCCTAAAAGTTCTAATGAAAAATTTATTATCATTAAAATATCATGCAGAGACCACATTTCAAGATTAAAATATGTCTTACATTCCATATGAAAAATAAGTATATGGAACTTTCTGGATAGATATCATTGTTCTCAAGACTATAAAAGAGATTATCAAGAATGAATGGCTGGGAGTGTTAGTTATGAATACATATATTAGAAACATTTTCATAATATTTCTCTTTAAATAATGAGATAATATATTTATTAAAGTTAATAACTATTCATATTTTCTGAAGTCATTTATATTACTTCTATAAAATGGAAAAATTCTATGAAACATGATTTGGACTCATTAATCCATGTATCATTTCTACGGAAAAACATACATTGGACAATGAAGAAATTGTGAAGAAAAAAGATGAGTTACTCAAAGAATTCGATCAAAAAATATCAGATGACCATATTTTTTATGCCTTTAATGCATAAATAAAACTCTACAGTCAAATCACATAAAATATATTTTTATTTTTTTCAATACTTATTTTTTTAGGCACCAATGGATATTGATCACAGTCAAAAATATATTTTTTTGGATCCAGTTCATGTATATCAATCCAAACAGCCACACATGATGCGTATTTTCAATTTTCAATACACTTCAATCATTTTTTTAGATAAAATTTGAGTTATTTGTTTTATTCTATATTTTAAAAAGATTTTTTTATGATAGGGTGGTTGCTAAATATAGGCTGAATCATGGCATGAAGTCAGTGTTTAATGAGATAAAGCTTATATATTACTACAAATGGAATGAAATTATGGTATATTTAGAAATATTAAACTATCAATACATTTTTAAACTATTGACATATTCTAGTAACTGTTTTTATAGTGTCTGAAAGAAGATAATATAAGTTATTTGTGATTTATTTGTTTTCAAATTTATGAGAGAAATCATAAAACATGAAAAGACCAGATTTCCAAATAGTAAATTTCTATAGGTAATTAAAACTTCATTATATATATTTTAGAGTAATTTTTCCGAATATTTTTTCTGTACTATAAATATTTATAAAAATATTCATACTCAAATAAAGATGAAAATTTGATTATAGATGAGTGGGATGTGTACATGCTATCAGAATTTATTCTAATAAACATTAGCTGATTACCTACTACATTTGTGATCTTGTAAGAAATAGTACCTTAGAAATTTTAATAGTGTGAAACTTGAGTGTCAAAATACCCATATATTATTTTTGATGTGTTTATCAAGGATACACATGAAATAGGAAAACAATTTGTTTAGAAGAACTGACATATAAATAATAAAATATTTAGTAAAAAGAAAAGGTGGAGGCAGAGGCTAAGGTAGAGGCGGAGTTGGAGTCATAGACCGAAGTGGAGGAGGATGCGAAGGAAGAGACAAGGGTGAAGGTGGATACATAACACTATCTTTCAAACAATATTTTTTTGGGGAAATGGAGTATAATAAGAATAATATCGAGATTGTTTTAGTGGTTTTTTAGGAAAGTGCGCACAACACTTTTCACTTAAGATAAGATTGTTTGTGTAAGTTATTTCGTAATGAAATAATTTTTTCACCTTAGTTTTAAGTCATTTTATATAGGAATTTATGTGGATGAATTTCTTTTAGAAAAAATCACCACATATTTTTTAAAACTAATTATTTTAGGCTAGAATTTATATTAGAAAATTCCATGTACTATCAAATATTACTGATGCATGACGGAAACACTACACCATGAACAAACTCGACAAAAAATGACAGAGTTTCTTTCACCTGAATTATGTACACCATAAATAAATGGTATTATTAGTGGATCTAATAGTCATTTGAGAGTTATAAAACACCACTACAATCATCAAATAGGTATATAATGAAATGTGAATATTTTAATAAATATTCGTGTAATCAACCATCAAATCCAGAAGGTGTATGAGAAAACTGTTTGAGTAAAACCAGCGTTGAGGGATCATTGTCATCGAGGAGAGAGAGTGTCAGTGGAAATATGTCATCAAATGAATTTTTAATATCCCTATGAATAAATCCCTCGAAATTAAATACATGTGTAAAATGAAATCGTGAAGAAATAAAATCCAAATGAAATCCCCTACAAAAAAGTTTCTAGTATCTTGATCAAGAACCTATAAAAAATAAGTAAATATTAAAATTTCATTGACTGAATCATGAAATTTCAGAAAAGGAAAATTTAGTGGTTTAACATTGGTGGGTGGTGGAATTATTTAGGCCATTATACCTTCAATAAAAAGAATGATATAATATCATAAATTATTGTGAAATCTATAGAAGTGACAATCATTCTTCATATTCACATTCATTATGTAGAATGATTCATTTTTATAAGGTCATAAATAAAAAATCTCATCATCATTCTCAACTAAAAATGAATGAGAATAGGGATATTCCCAATTTGATGAAAAAATAATTATGGTGTTATGTAAGAGTTTTTCATCACCGAAAAAATTCATTTGGGTTGATTTGAAACTGACATTATTTTTATTAATAAATACAAATTACATACTCAAAAAGGACCAAAAACATCTGAATTGTTTTGGTACTATAGGACAATGATCCATATGTCATTTTTGACATGTATGTATTATCCACACTTTAATTTTATAGCATATTGTCATCATATGACTCAAAGTGTCTACTATGAGATTCAAATTGAAATTTTAATACAAAAAATTATTACACAATGAAAACCTAGAAAACAAACTCATATTTTCATGATAATTTATGAAGAAGTTTTAAAATTTATTTGTGAGGATTATGATTTAGTCTCACATCAAACCCACAAATTATGTGACCTATATGACTCAATGTGTGTGTCTCTCATTTAAAATGACATGTTAGTAAAAAAATTTTGCATACTCAAAACAGGGAAACAGATTCATATTGTTTTGATATTTTAGGAAAATGATACATAATTCATTTTGGATTAATAAGAAGTATCTGAACCTCAATAAAAAATTGAATTCATATTGTTATAGATTGGTATGTCTCAAAGTGCATCTTTTTAATCAAAATTAATATTAATTTTTGTAAAAAAGAAAACTAGCATACTAAAACTAAGAAAAGTATTCATGTTATTTTGGTACTATAGTAAAATGTCCCATAAGTCATTTTTGACATCTTGGAATTAGTTGAAACTCAATCTGATACATGATGTTCTTGGTTTGACTCAATGTGTCAATTATCAGTATAAAATTAACATTTTAATATAAAATAAGTATCAGACACTAAAAACCAAGAAAAAACACCCATATTATCTTGATAAATTATTAAAATTATTCATAATTCATATGTAATTTTTAGGAATTAGTCTCACAACATACCTACTCACAATATAATCAGTATGATTAATAATGTGTTTTTCTAGTTTAAAATTACATTTTAGTACAAAAACCCATGACATACTCAAAATTGAGTAAATTCATTCAGTATGTTTTTATACATTAGGAAAATAATAAATAAACTATTTGGGATGTTTGGTAATCATCCACAACTCCATCGAACACCCAATGTGACTGATTTGACACTAAGTGCATCTTTTTATTCAAAATATACACTTAATTTTAGAAAAAAAGTCAACTGACATTCTAAAAACTAAGAAAATGATTTCCGATTCCATGACTAGAATAATATTAGAGGTACTCCAAAAAATTTCAACTGCATATGTCTCCTCTATAATGGAACAGCATGCCTAAATATAGGTCATTATTATGCCTATAGTGATTAAATAATAATCTATAATGGTTCTCCTCATAGTGAACAACATACTTTATAATGATATATTTCTCATGCTACATATAGTGGAGTTTTTACCCACGAAAACATATTACATCATCATGAAATTAATCCATATCTCATGATCATTTCTACATTACCTACTTATTGAGAGATAATTTTAAAACTATGGTTATACACATTTGATACTATGATTTCAACTGGTAGTGACCCCCATGAATCATTGAGAGAGGCAAGGTGGTGATCATAATTAGTTCCTCAACTCGGTCAAATAAATCATATGTAGTTAAAAATTTCCTAAGTGATCCATTCTCAATTAATAAAATAGAAATAAATCACCCATTTAGGTAAAACTAGATTTTAAAACCAGTTATTGAAGTTGATAATGTTTCAAAACATCTTTGTGGAATAATTATAAATAGATATAGTTTTTGTGATGTTTTATCCTATTTATAAACCCTTGTATGTCATTCTTGAATCTCTAAAATAATAATAATTAACCACCTTCATAGTGATATATGGGGAAACATTAACCTTCCCATATTCATACTTATTCTATACCAATGGTATATTGACCATCTCAATGTGTTTGATGAGTAGTGTAACTAAGTTGATATCATTTATCTCCTAGTGGAATAGAATCCTAGATCTTCTGAATAGTGTGATTTATACGAACATACATATTAAAATATACTCAAAACACTCTACTAAATAATATTGGACAATTATCCTACATTTTTTAAGTGTGTAAGGGCAGAATTAAGAGCATTACATTTTATTCTACCTTTTTCATGACATGATCACTCTAGAAAAAAACTATAAAATGAGAACACTATAGATTATACTTCATATTTAGTATATGGGTATTATATTTTCATAACCCAATAAACATTAACTATATCTAGGTTATAGAAAATATATTCTTGATATGAATATCCAAATTATAGGGTCCTACATCATGCTATCAGAAAATTAAAACATGAATCAAAGATGAGGAAAATGAATAATGAAAAGATAAAGCCATAGTCAATAACATACACAAAATTATCAGATCATCATAAGGTCACATCAGATCTAGATATTATCAAAATATGATCCTAATAAGTGAAACAAATTTTGTCCATAACTAAAACAATATAGGGGAAACCCCATCTGATAAGGCTGGGAAAACATTTACTCCCACCAAAACCCTTGGTATCATCAATCAGACAGAGGTGTACCCAAATTGAAGATTCACCTCCTATAAAGTGATTAATTCTATCAAGGTTTTTGGAGGATACATAGTAAATATAATATTCTACTCCATTGACAATTAATTATTCAAATCTCCCATATAGCTCCCATTCAATGGAGGTCAATGGGAGATTCACTCAGAATAACTTCTCTTTAGTAATCTCCCACTTCACCAAAATGATATCATTGAAGGTTTTTCTGAATCCCCATAGTGGACACAAGTATAAAAAATAAACATAAAAAGTATAAGTAAATGATGATTTTTACATAACCTTAAATTGTAATTTTATGTCGAAGAAATCAAGATACATTTTAGAAGAAGATTACTATTTGATTCCAATTGTTAGATCAACATTTGTAAATGTCCTCAATAAAAACACAGCTAATAAAAATTTAATATTCTCTTTTGAATGGACAATAAATGTAGTGAAAATATTTTTATGACTCCATCTACATATTGGTACATGAAAAAATTATGTACATAGTATCAGAGAAAATCCCATAATTTAGGAGTAAACCCAAAAAAATCCTTTAAAAACAACAAAGTGAGCTATTTCCAAATGGAATGAGAAATGTGTGTTGACATCCACTACCCACCCTCCAAATAAGGATGCTGATACTATCACAAAAAATAATTATATTACAATTATAATAATATAATAAAACATCTTAGAAATATTATTGTTGAGATTAACAAGGGAAGTACACCTATTGAGTGCAATTTCCCTTATAAATATACCATACGTCCTTCATCTATTATTCCTTGATAGGAGGAGAGAACCCAATCCATGAAATAATATAATATCTATCCATATAAAAAGGAAAGTCATAAATATATTTGAATAATTATATTACCTATAGGAAAATATTAGTTTCTACAATTAGATGGCATAAATTGAAAACTCTGGAATGTCATCCGATGCTAGTTCTTGTAGGAGGTCAAACCTTAATAACATGCTTTACAATAAGAAGAACTTGAATATATTACTACTAAATTCAAATTTAATGAAGTATAACATGGATTGGTGAATATATTGATGAAACAATATACTAATAGGTTGTGTATGAATCCCATTAAACCTAAGTTTGGGAATCTTAAATTCTTAATATCCAATTGATTAGGATACCCAACATAATATTGTACACACATCAAAACCTCATGTTTCCCGTTATAAGGACTTTAAAAAAGTATTAGGTAGCCAAATATAGACTCTAAGTGAATACTCTATAGGGTCCATCATTTATTTTTTATATAAACCTTAAACTTATGTCCATTTCATATTGGGCATATCTCTACCAAAAATTCCATTACAAATTCAGCTCAAATCTAACGAAAATAAACATATGTGGTATATCAGATTGCAAGACGAATTTGAATTAAGGAGTAAAATATTTAAATTCTATATGTAATCATCTAACATTAACAAGGGATATATTACATACACTAAAATTACTATTATAATTATTCATATTGAATCTCCGAGAGGAGTTAAAACATATTATCCTTCCATTATGGTATCCCAGTTGATTATGATAATTTGATGAAGAAACATTTTTATTAGAAGAATAATTTCTATATAGAAAAATAAAAACCTGATAGTCTCTACCATCATATAAAAATAATCTAGGGATGTAGAAAATCATTATCATATATATTAAACTAGCATCAGCCCATGATCCAAAAAATAAAAATTATATACTTAACAATGTTTCATCTCCTTTGAAATAGAATGAACATAAACATCCTATCTCAAACAAAAATGATTCTTATAAAGAGAATGTCACTAATAATTTTATAATAGGAAGAAAACAATTTATTCTATTTGGAATAAACATGTCCATGGAAACTTAATTTTGACATTGGAAAATAAATTGATCACATTGTCAGAGATATAAAATTCAAATGAAGCAGGATTGATAATCGATCCAAAAACCACCCTTACAATTTAATGTTAGGTAACACCATATAGGAATACCTTTTTTAAATACATCCACTAAATTATCACGGATAAAGGGTGAGTAACATTATATGGCCATATAACACATGTATCACGTGTGTCTATTTTTCACAATGAAGATGTAGAGTGGGAAAAAGTTCAAGAAATAAATTCCTAGGAATTTCATGAATTAATGATATGTAATTTGGTAAATCAATGTATATAATCATCAGGGAATGAGGTAATTGTTTTATTAGAAACCTTATTCTCCCTATAATATTGGTGACAAAATATTCTTCTCAACCTTCTATGAATTGGTGTAATCATAAATAACAAATAATTCCATGGGGATTATAACCCTTATGGTAATATAAAAAAATAAAAAATATTATAGTCTTTATGGCCCCATGTCCTATAGGATGGGAACCTCCACCCGAGATAAAACTTTCCTTCGATGGAGAGTCCCAACATTGCTATATCAACAACACCCATCTGAGAGATCTATACAATGACGAAGAATATTCCCATGAAATAGAGATCCCAATTAATAGTTTTAGTGTGGTATTAAACGTTAGGTGAATATAGTTTAAATGCTGACCTATTATTGTATGTATGACCCCTTAAAAAATATTACATTTCATTAAAAATCCAAGAAATTTACTTCAATATAAAACCATAATTACAACTATGGAATAAGAGAATCACTATCATAGTCTGCTCAACCATTCGGGCCCCAATATCACTGAAAACCATATTGTGGGAAGCATCATCCAATGATATATATGTGTTTCAGCAACACTGTCTCTTTAATACTAAAGCGAGTGGTAGTAGATTAAATTTTAATAAGATACAAGGGATCATATCACATGGGATCAAATAGTTTATTAGTCTTGGGAGACCAGATAAACAGATGAGTTCTACATTTGTTTTTAAAACATGAAATATAATTTTGAATTCTTGTGGGAACATTGTTATTTATTATCGTATATCCATTAAATAATTCATCATTCAAAATTTTCTAACATAGGGATTATAAAAATTAATTGGGTGAGATTTGATTCTCAATAAGATAAAATGTACAATTTAAGTTGTCATTTATGAATCAAGGAATGGATAATATGGAAGAGAAAAACAATAATAGAATGTTCCAAATAATTAATATTATAAAAGTGGAATATATCATTGGATGACATAATAATTTATGTAATCACATGGATAGAAATAACTAGTTTAATAGTGATCAAATACATAATGTTAGACATCATAAAAATACCATCATGTCCTCAAGAAAAGCTTTCATGAACATACTATCAATACCTCAATCCATGGAACCATAAATAAATAGGGCATACACAAAGTACCCATGATATTATATTTAGGAGACCTACTGAAGGATCACAGAGATATCTCATAGAAACCCCCAACTAACACTTACTAACTCCAATGCACTCACCATATTAAATAATTGATTAAAATACAATGTATAATACAATTACCTCCGTAATAAATAAACATCTCTATCAAAATAAAAAAATACTAGATGAAAATACTTCCCCCAATCAATAACATGGACAAAATTATCATAAGACATCCAAATAAAGAAATAGGATGATATTATTAACACATATACCATGTGGGAAAGAAATCTTCATCATGAAAACATACTCAAATTATCATCCTCATAAGACTTCCATATAAATAAGGTGGATAACATCATAAAAAATATCCGTAGTGTGACATACATAAAATGATTTTTTCATAAATGAAACAAAACCTTTTAAGATAATTGGATAAATTACTTTTAAGAACAAGAAGAAATATCCCCTTTTCAAATTTGTGAAATATCCTTAAAAGGTGTTCTTTTTAAAATGAAATAATTTGATCTTGATAAAATATTTTTAACGTTACCCTTTTAAGAAGAATAAAAAATATTCATAAAACCAATTTTATAAAGGATATATTACCTCAAAAATATTTATATTATAAGATTTTAAAATATGAAATACTTCATTTTTAACATACACTAAAATTAAATTTTAAAAATACAAAATTCCTTTTAAAATGTAACATTTATTACAAAAAATAGTACAATACTTAATTTTATTTTATAAATTATTAAGAATTAAATTCTGTTAAAATACTTTTTAAAAAATAACAAGGAATCTTTATAATGAGGATTTCCCATAATAATAAAAGAAACCATAAAAGAGTTTTTAGAATTTATTTTACCATTGTTATAAAAGATGAAGTGAAAATCATAATAAAAAGTAATTTTCAAAAGTTGATGTGAAATTTAAAAAAATTTATACTTTTAAAAATAATTCCCAATAGTATATACTTAGAAATAATATAGTAGTTTTATTTTTGAAATTTTATGTGGAAGATAAAATATAAAATTATGAAAGGAAAAAAATTCAATATTGAAAAATACATTTGTTGAAAACCAAAACCATAAAAAAATAGAAAATGCATTTCAAAAAATGCTATTTATAAATAAAAACATCACTTGACATAATTCAAAATTAGATTATAAATTAAAGAGAACAGTTTTAGGAATTGAAAATATGGATATGGACAGAAAATGGAATATTCAATTGCATATGAAATATTCTTAATATAACAATAATTTTATTGGAAGGAAAATATTTATGGAAGGAATTGAGTTTAATTTCAAATTTCCCTAGAGAAAAAGAGAAATAATTATATAATAACATCTTGTGTTAGAGTAAATAATAAGTAGAATAAGGAAGTTATGATTAATCATTATAACTATAAGAAATGTGTTTGAGTTAATAAAACCCATAAATATTTTTGCAACATTATAATCTAATAGACTTTGATGGAGAGAACATGAATTGGATTTTTAGAAAATATCATTTTCTTGAAATTCATGATAATGGTTACCCATTTGTAGTACATAAACCACATGAATGAAAAAAATTATCAGTTATTATATATTATCAAAACATGAAAATCTAGATGATAAAAACCGTCACCTTGTAGTCAAGATTAGTTGAGCATACTCTAGCATGATATATGAAGAAACATCTATATTATTCATTATTTAATAACTATATTCATCTATATAATCCTTTGTAATATTTTATTAAAGTCATTTTTATATATTCATTAGTTTTTTATCACTTAATTTTATTATTGGATGTTCTAATATTAATTATTTCACACATATTTCATAATTGTGATGTTTAATCTCAATATATAATAATAAGTTATACATTACTAGATTATAAAATATATATAAATCATTGGGTTTAAATTATTTATACTTTATAATGTTAATTTTCTGGGATCTATGTGAATGGATTGAGAGAACGAGATCGATGAAGATATTATTTAGGGTAATATAAAAATTACAACATATTATTTCATAATGATTTTCAATAATTTTCACATATTAAAAACCATATTTCAGAAAAAAAATAATCATTGATCCTTGATATCATATATATTCATCCAATAAGTTTTAGAAACAATAAATTCAATCTGTTATGAAAAACAAAAGGCAATGCTCATGGATGCTGTAGTTCGCATGTACACATGTGAGAAATTCTAATTTTCTATAGAATGGAATGAATGTACGAATTGGTATACTTTTTAATAATTTAATTATATCTTAAATTAAATGTTTATTCATTAAGTATCCCTTTTTAACTAGCCATGAATAGAAATTATAAAAATTGATCACATCGCTTATGGAAGTTGTAGTCTTCATATAATACAAGAAAAAATTTTATTTTTCAAATATTTTGGAATAATTTTGAAAATGTTCATCCCAATAAAATAATATCATTTCAATATTTATATGATATTGAGGTTATTATTTCAACATGTGTAGATTATATTTCAAAGTTGTTTGAAGAAGAAATATAGGAATGGTAATGAAAAATATTAATAGATAAGTTTACCTTAATCCTTCGAAGTAATCCATTAAAAAAATGATATATGGCTTTAAAAGGTGGTCTTTTGAGCATAAAAGAACCTCTACAACATTTATATATGTTTTTGGTAGTTTTTTGGGCCTACGTTGGTCAAATTTAATATGATTTTTGTGTGAGGGGAAGTGGGGTGGTGAGGGATCCTTTTATAAGAGATGATTGTGGAATTATGAAATAATATAAATGCAAAATCCACTATTCAATTGTCATGAAGATTATATAATAGGAAATAAAGGAATGTTATAATGGGTAAGGTTAAGAAAGATGAAGGGTTTTTAAAGAGTCTAATAATTATTATTATTTTTAGTAGAAGTAATTTAAAACCCTTCTCAGAGGAGCTCAATGAAAAATAATATGCTACTGGATTGAAATAAATGACATGTTTTAATTGTGTGTACCTTACATATAAGATTCATTGAAAACATTTTATATTTTTATGAGTTTTATAAAATCACTAATGTGGAAAAATCATCCCACCTCCATGGGAATCCATATGATGTAACTAAATCACATTTCTTACATGTACGGTTATCCTTTCTCCCATGATGTCATAACATCTTGGTATGAAAATGTAGAATAAGAAATGATAATTTGGGAACATTGAGGATCAACCAAGAATAAAAAAAATCTCACAAACACCTTCCATTTCCATTGCATGGATGTGTTTCTATAATCCATGAGGAAAATACTTGGGAAGCTAAATTTACTCTTGAATTCATAACACATGAGTGAATTCCATGGTCGATTCATGAATCACATATATTAATGTGAGTCATCCCAAACATTTTATTAGATGAAACAGTATAATAAATGATAGATAATATGGGAGAATAATAGATGAAAATATTTTATCATATATGTTTTTTGGAATGATATATCATGCATTAAAATCATAAATTTCATTCAATAAATATACATATCATATATATATATACAAGGCTTTATAGAATATCACTAAAAATATCCCACTTTCACTAAATTCTAATAGAATTTGTGTCAATTTACCTTATATTTTATCATATAAAACAACTTATGAAACCATATCCAAAAATATTTTTGGAAATCATTAAAAACACTTTTGGAAAGATATTAGTAACTTCACCTTGTATCAAAATATATGTAAAACCTTTTGAATATACATTAAAAATACATTTAGAATATCCATGTGATCTAAAATCAATCCCCATTCATTCAACCACAATGTGTTCCCATAAAAACATCTATTTCACTAATAACAAATACAATTCTATAAATCCATATATGCAATCAAAGAGTTGTCATTATCAAACGATGAATAATTTTCCAGAAATAATGTGATGTAGAATGATCTCCATAAAACATGTGTATCTCTATACCTATATCCACTAGTATTTATCATATACAAACATTAAATCACATATTCTTCCTTTTTTGAAGACATCAAGTGACCATGGGATAAGAAACATGTCAATCCATTATAGCCAACTCATCTGTACTTGATTCTTAGAGAGTATAATATTCTAATCGATGAATATATCATTTGTTAATCATAATTTTTTATAATAACATCACATGTCCCTTGTCTAGATAGATTTAAAATATATAAGTGTGGTTCACACTCCCCCTTTCCATCTCTAATAAGGGAGCTGATGACACACTCATCATAAAAGATGAAAATTCCAATATTGGTTAAGTTCCAATTTATTACATGACAAACAACATACCCAACTACCTTCATATTAGAAAATTCATCATATATTATTTCTTAAGTAGGGTGTGAAAGTATAGAGGTTATAATGTTATTAATATCTCTAGCCTTTGGTAATGGGGACAAAAATATGATATATACACCACTAGTATACCAAATTCACCTTTTTATGAGACTCCATGTAGTATACTTAGTAGCCAAAACACACAAAGAATAATATTATTTGTTTTCCCCCATTATAATATTCTATATTTATATACAAGTGTCCCTCTCATACCAACATATAAATTTCCACACAGACTATAATACTCTATAATAATAATCTATTATATATAAACTTAATGTCACACATTGATAAGTCTATTATCATTACTCTTCACAAAATGTATATATAAATATACATTTATGTGGCTAATGTGAAAGAATAATGAAGTAGATATTTCCTCTAATTTTATACCTTTGAAAATTCTTAATATCGTTAATAATATTTAACAAGCACAACATATACATCAGTTTTTTATATCATATATGGTAACCTATAGATCAACCTTTTTCTCATTACACTTTATAGGATTTTTAACACATTACATTCTATATAATCCACATCACATCTTTAAGTGACTTTGTGATAACCCCCCATGAAACTATTGAAAGATAAATATGTATGAATTAATCCAGTTTGAATAATTGTTTAATTTAGGAATCATATTCCTAATTGTTCAATATTTGATCCTATTAAAACATTGTAATGTCACATCATCAGATGTTATGATGTTTAATTTTATTTTATAGTTAGAAACCTTTATATGTTCATAACCATTATAATCCTTAGATCCATATTCAACAATAAATTCCTTATGAATAATGAAATTAATTACATTATTGTTTACGAATACATCCTAGATCTCTTAGGATATTATGTAAAAATTACATAAAACATAGAATGGATTAATTATTTATTTTTTAATTTTTAAACACTTTTAGTATAAAATACTCCCACTAGCCACTGAGACACTATATTATTTTCATAATATCTTACTAAGATACAAAAACCCTTTTCTGTCATAAAATAACATGTATTTCCTTTTATAATGAATATTTTACAAATAACCTATGGTTTTTATAACATATATGGAATTATAGGAATTTTAAACATTTTGTTTTCATTTAAAAAAAGAATTTATTAAAATATACTACTTATGGGTGGTTGGAAAATATTTCCACATATTAAAAAAATACTTGGATGAACATTTCATCTTTGATAAAATAATAATGTACAAATCCTCATATAATAGAATGTTATATATATTGAGGAATCATAAGCTATGTGTATTAATTTAATCATCTCGTAATTGTTAATAAAAACTCCTTCTTATCGAACATATTCTCTTGTCACACAAGAGAAATGAGATTAATAGAGAAATCTTTTACATAGATTTATATGTGTTTGATAAAATCCTTTACATTCATATCTAGAAATTCTTTGCTTAAAGAATGTAAACAACAAGATCGAATAATCCTTACTTGAGTTTTAAAATCTTGTATATGTACAAACATTGTAAAATATAAATTTTGTATCATAAACCATTCAAAATAAAGGAATCAATTTCTATAACATTCCTACACGAGGTAACATCCTGACTGACTCACTCTATAATCTAATGTCCAGACCAGTTCACCACATGATCTTAGGCACACATACCCATATTCCAGAGGCTTCTAACTAGAAGAATAGGTCTGAGAAGGTATAATAGTGACAATATACACCAATATCAGAGTGCAAAATAGAAAATAAATAATTGAATATCATACCTGGAAGTTAATAATTAGAGTAAATAAAATTAATAGACATCCAATATTAAAAAATTAACTGGGAAAAAGTATAAACTACCATGCTAAACACAAAATAGTCTACCAACTAGGCTAGGAATATATACATACTAGAAATAAAAAATAAAAAAATGGATCTATGGAATATCAACGTCAAACCACATCCAATATCTTGATACCATTTGAGTTATCCTTCTTTACCATGCTATTACAAGCTTGAGCCTAACCAGGTGTTTGCAGTAAACATTTAAGAGCTTCTCAGGTACCCCAGTGCAATTGAGTCCCGATCAAGGTGTGAGTGAAACATGGTAGTCCACCACCAACAATTTTAAAAAAATACAGAATGAGTATATAGTTCATTAAATAATATGATAACATGGATATCAAATATTAAATTAATACTGTAGAGAATCAAAGACACCAACTATCCCATGATCATGGGACTGAAATCCAAGGCCAACCCAACCTACTTTAGAAAAATTCTAGGTATATCTACCAATTTGTAGAATCTCCTCTCGAGGATTGAATCACCCTTGTCATGGTAGATTCTAACACCTAGTACCATAGGATGTTATCAAGAATCAAGAAACACTATATCTTTCCCTCAGGAAACCATATAACCGAGCATTTATTCCTTATGTATCTATTAAAAACATACCTCAAGCCCTCACATAGTAAGAAAACAAGTATCAAATCCATATGCATTTTTTACCTATTATTTTATACCTTAGTAAGTATGTAACCATGCATCTATCCCACAAATGGTATGTTACAATGCATCTAGACATTATGTAGTATGTAACCATATACCCATCCCTCAGACAACATGTTACCATACATCTATCCCTCCGGTGGTATGTAATCATGCACCTATCCCTCATTCATCTAAATAAATAATGAGTAACAACAAGACAAAAAATCAAGAAGGTCATGTTACATCCCACCCTTAGGCATCAGTCATAACAGATTCATCTCAAAACAAAATGGTAAAGATGTAAATCACAATACCAAGCAACCAGAATAACAATCATTTCATCATAAGACATATTGGTCAATTCATCCCATTACAAATTATCATTCCATTTAAATTCCACAAAATTAGGTTCCCAATTATCATAATAAATTTAAATCATAAAATTTATTTATCATTTTGGATAAAAATCTATTGACATTCCAATATTTTCATAACCCATAATTTTAAAATTCCTAGTTGATTACCTAATAATTCATAATACTTTCTAATCCATTTTATGATTTAATTCTGTTAACCATAATAAAAAAAATTAATATAAACCAAGTTATTATTTTTTAAAACCATTTTAACAATTTATATTTAATTTATCATCATGTACCTCATTCATTAATCCATTATAAAAACTCTAATTACATTAAAAAATAACACCTTAATTCTATTTTATTAATTATAAATACAATAATGTAATTATTAAGATTGGTAAATTTCATGTCAAGTTGAGTTATGAGTTCACATGCCCACTAATTCATATGTATAAAAAAATGTGACAAATATTAATTTATTCATGTGACTCTAGGTTCATTCCATTCATGATACAACAAGGTGATAAGGGTCGGCACACCCCATGGGTGTCTGCCAGTCCTGGTTACAGTAGAAACGGACCAAATGGGGTCTAAGGGAGAATTATTCATAAAGTTTCATTAACTCAATGAGTACCAATTTCAATAGGTTTTCCACATTTATGTCTAACATGATCACACATATTTCAAATAATAGAAAAGTGAAATATGAAAATGGGAGTTATTATAAACCTCCAAAATCAAAAAAAGTTAACTACAATCTAAGAAACGCCCGATGACTTTTTCCATATTGAAAAAGTCTATTCATTCTCCTGAAAATACCTATTGTTTATATCTCATTCCAAATGAGTCCAATTAATTAATTATAAATGAATTATAATTAACTAAATTATAAAAAAATGTCACATCCACAGAAAAATGAATCTTTGACAAAGTAATTACTAGAAAACATCACCTTTCTGGAATAATGAACAACCATCCATAGGTGGTACACAACATAATTCCGACTCGATTCTAGGAAAAATACTTATCACATGATGACAAAAAAACAACTGATTTAATAAAATTAAATTGGAAACCATGAAAAGAGAAACCTATGGTAGACACTTAATGGATCTTCCTTAACATTTTTCATTCCATAAAATATGACACCCTCTCACTATGAAGATCTATGATTTTTCTTCCATGGATAATTATCTCATCATATAGTGTATTTTTCCATCCAATTTATCAATCGAAATCAAGAATTAATTTAATAGACAATGGAGATTATAAAGAGTATTGAAAACAACTAGGGATTTCAAAAGCTATAACTTTTAGATAAGAATACATTTCAACTGATGGTGTATCAAAAGTAGAGAGATTAGAATAGAAGGGCTCCTATGAGAATATAAAACTTCATTCCAATCTCTTTTTAAATAATAGGTTTGAAGGAAATAATTTATGAGGGTTTCTGAATAATCTAATCAATTTGATCCCGACATAAAATTGGATTGGGGAAATTCAGGATGTGAAAACAAGTTTCATTTCATAAAATATTTGGAAAAAGCATTTATTAGGCCTGTTCAAATAATGCCACATATTGAAAAAGAGTTTCATGGTGTGAATTTTAGGCCTGATCATGATTCCCTATTTTCATGTTCTAAAACACTCCAAAGTACCACATGAAACCTTCTCATTTTTTGAATTCCATATTCATGAGATGAATGAGTTTCCCCAGTTCTTTTCAGTGGTCCTATTCCTTCTCCACTCATCAATGGAATCCGGTACCCCTGCATTATCACTTGATGATTGAACAGTATCCAAAAAACATCATTTTGGAATGCTCATACACTAAGAATTTCATTCTAATTTATGGTTCTAAAAACAACATGTTCAGTAATTGAAAAAATTCAAATTCAAGTTGAATTTAATAATCATATACTCAAAGGATCATATAATTTCCCCACCATAAAACTTCTAATACCTATGAATCCATTCCACTCATTCAAAAAAACCAACCTAGAAAGGATATAAAAACATGATCAATTCACCACATTATACCCCAGAGTGTGGAATGTTCTTTCATTGTGAAACTCCAAACATGATGCATCTTGTTTATCATAACATGCCCTAAAACTCATAACCATCACTGAACCACTAGATGTCACTTCTAACTCTAGCCTATTTCAAGAAAACTAATATTTTATAATACATTTCATCAGAAGGTTCATGGTGCTCCCCAATATATAATGTTCTGGAACCATGATACTAACTTCCCTAGCATTCCCAAGCATTTCACCAAATAACGGCACCTCCATCATTTTTTTGTCACATGATTTCCACCCTAAAACATGTCATGACATATTTCATCACATGATTCACTCCACAAATAATATGATGATATTGGGATTCTCCCCTTGAGGAATGTGATGAAACGGATCCACCCCTTGAACCATGTCATGAATTAGGCGTCATCCCATGAAATATGTCAGGAAATGTTTCTCAACCAACAAATATCATTTCAAATAAACTAAAACATTCAGATCTTAGTTTCATAAATATGAATCCATCATCATATCATCTAAATTTAAATCTATTGTCTTCTAAAAAACTAGATAAATCAGAACATGCAGCTTGGCGATGATCAAACACTACCTCAACCATCCAAAAACCAATTCAACAAATCCAATGACCCTTCTCACATGAGAGTCATCCTCCAACGCCCCAAGTATCCCGTACCATATATATTTTATTACATTTCACCTCATGTGTAATCTAATGTAGGATCTTCATCAAACTAGAAATAATTTTATATAGATTGTCATATATCTGATGATCTCATAGCTTACTTAGGATGATATAAAGATATTAGTCATGTTATTATCTAAAATATTAGTAAATTAAAAGGATTATGAATCTTTCCAGCACATCCTGTCCATTTTTAACATCACCTATTACTGTAGGGACATGTCGAATCATTCAAAAATATTATGTCTCCCTGATTGCAAGTATCTCATCAACTCCCTACCACCTAGCCTCAAAAGGGGATCGTTATCCAACACTCAAAAACACATCATGAATATATTCAAAGAATCCATGAATGAAATTCTGTATTTTCCCTAATAACAAAAAAACTACCCAACTTCCTCCATCATAACCCGAATTATTTTTAAAGAAAACAATACTGATCCATGTTACCATTCCAAAACCAAAAAGTCACAATATAGTCGGTATAACAATTTTTTTTTCTTACATAGACATTACATATTAGTTGATAAATATTAATTACATAACATAATGATTCATTCCATAATCATATAGGTATAGTGAATTTTTAATCCTTGATACAAAAAAAATTGGTTCATTGGTGAACTACATCATCTCCCACTATGTTCTTCATAACTATACCCCATCGTAGGCATATCATACATAATACCTTTCTTTATAACCTAGGGGAAGAAACCTAAGAAAGGGTGAGATCAGATACCCTGTAATGGTAAATAAGATAGATATCAACATAACATGAGTATAAGGGTATGATAAGATGATAATAACAATTGAAAATCGTACACTACATATCATCGATTAAGAACACGTGTTATGGCATAAATCATGAATGTTCATAAAACATGAATGATAATGGAATCAATGAACATGATCAATGAGATAATAACATTGGTATAAGACATTTATTTTTTCTATACACATAATCATAGAAACTGATTTACTTAGTAGTCAGGGATCATTTATAATAATATCATAGTTCCTCAGTTTCGCTCCCCAAACCGTTGCAGTAGTGAAGGTTCACTCCCAATACTATCAAATTGAACTATCTTCACTACATAAAACTTAACAGTAGTCATAGTTCTTTCTCATGGTTGTCATAGTGGAAAAATTCAATCAATATTCTAGGTTCATCCCATTCCATTCCTTTTAATCTCATGAGATATTAATCTTTACCCAATGCATTGGAGAGAGATATAGGTCCCACCCATCACAGAAACCATAATTCGGTGTTCCAAATGATAATAAAAAATAAATCATATCATAAAACATATAAAGAAATTTAGTATCATAAACATCCCATCATTAAATAACCCTTAGAACGAAAATGGGGTTACATAATCATCTCATCAATTAGTAAAATCATAACCCATGAAAAAATAATGGGTTATCTAAATATCACTTCATCATAATAAAAAATAATCTTGAGAATGAATAACGATGCAATCCATGGATAATTTACTCAATAAATCTTAATTAACATAAAATTATGTCATTTTATAAGGAAAATTATTTTGAATGGTCACATGGATCATTTATTCAGGAAAACAAACTTTTCAGTTTGAAAAGAATGTTTTTTAAAAACTAAAATTTCACAAAACATTGTAAAAATCTATTTCGTTGAATTTATTTTAAACATATAAATTAATCTTTAAAACTTTTATTGTTAATGAAAGAGGAAAATACCGTTCATATAATACATTTTGAAACAATGTTTTTTCACATTTATAGTGAAAAGTCAAAAAGTACTCCATTCGGAAAACTACCTAAATATTCATTTTATACTATTTTATAAAGAATAAAACATGGGTAAAATTTAATTAAATAAATCATTATATATTAACAAATCATTATTTAAAACATTTTTAGAAATTAATTTCATAGAGAAAAATGAATTTTGACAGTAGAGAGAAATAATGCTGATCTTCGTTAAAAAATTACTTTCCACTCTTGAGTACATAAAGTGAGTAAAATAAATGGAAAATATAAATTCTACTAAAATAATTATAGTTTAAGAGAATTATTTTTTTTCTTAATAGGTATATAATAACATCTCATAATTGGAAGCCTAATCAAAATCAATCTTGATAGACAATGATATTGAAACAAAAAGCTATTACCACATTGGTATTTTTTTAATCATAATCCCCATGAAAGAAAGATTATTATATGGATATTTATATTCCATGATTTTCATTAAATGAATCATAAAATACATTAATGGGTAGTATATACATCACAAAAAAGAAAACAGTGTTGTATAACACACGTGTCTCAAAGAAATAAAAGTGAGATGAAAATAACTTACCACTTTGTTAAATTTTGAATCTTAAGCCACATTAAAGAATAATTATCGAATAAAATATTAAATATCATGAAAATAAGGATATTAATGATATAACATGACAAAGGGGTATTACATAAACCATAAAAAATAAATAAGTGGTAAATATGGCATATGTATCCCAAAAATAAATGAGAGAATACAAATACATTACCTTATATGTCAATATCCGTCATATATGTTAAAAACTCATGTATAATAAATATAGGTTTATTATATATCGATTAAATAACTATATATATATATATATATTATATGATATAATAATTACTTATAATATTTTATTATGCATTTATTAACAATTCATTGTTAAAATCCCATTTGTAATAACAATTGATATGTTTTTTCAAATATGTTCATATTTTATATTTTCTATCCATTAACTTTGATCATGAATAAATAATATCTAAAATGTTAACCATGATATAAATATCAAATATACTCATTAAATATGAATTTAGAGTAATAAATAAAATTTATAGATAGAAAATGAATTACAACCCCTTAAAAGATGGATTATCTAAAAAAGAATAAAAAATAAGGTCTTCAGGCCTTTCATATTTTAAGAAAAATGAATTACACCATTCATGGAGTAGGTAGACCATACATACACATGAAAATAGTTTCCATTTTTTCAATTGATGGAATGAAGAGAAGGTAAATAATATGTCACATTTATAAAGGTGAAATTATTTCATATATATATATATATATCACACATTTTCATTTAATTTATCCTTATTACCTTCCATGTAAAGAGTAAGTGATAAAAAAATAACATCGCTTCGTAAAGACATTGCCCACCATACAAATGTGATACATTATCGTATTCCCATGGAATGGAAATTAAGAAGGTATATATGATATGTTAATTCTATAAGTATAATAATATCATAAATATTATATACATATCTTAAATTCACTAAAAAATAGGGTGATAAGAGTGGGTTATTTAGAGGGGGGTTTTCACAACCCCCTCTAAGTTCATTTTATTTATAAATTAGAGGTAGTTATGAAGAACCACCAAAAACCATAAAATTGGGGGTGGGGGGTTCAATACCCCCACTAAATTTTATAGCATTATATTTTTAATATTTTAGTTTTATTTTTTATATGGTTGTATCATAACCACCTCTAATTTAATAATTTGTAGTGCTATATGTTTGATTGGATTTTAGAGCTGCTATATATATAATATTCATTTGGATTTTAGATGTTATATATATTTATATATATAAGGAATTGAATTATTTTTTAAATGGAAATAGTGGGGTTTTATAACCCCCACTAATCTCTTAAATTAGAGTGTGTTTTCAACCCCAACTAATTTATATCATTATAGAGCATTTTTAACCCCCAATAATTTAAGAAATTAGGGGGGGGGGGTTCATGATCAACTTCTAATCCCTTATATTATATGGGGTTATGAACCCCATATATTTTATGAAATTAGAAGGGGAGGGGGGTTTTTAATCCCCTATAATTTATGACATTTGTGGGAGTTGTGAACCCCCTCTACATCATGAAATTTGAGGCAGTTGTGAACACCCTCTAATTGATTACATTAGAGGGGGTTGTGAGCCCCCTCCATTTTTAAATATATCTCATATAATTTCGAATTTAATAATATATATATTTGTGGGTGCACATATGTGTGTATATATATTATTTAAACACATTATATAACTATATTTAAATACATTATAAAGATATATATAAACACATTATATAAATAATTTAAATAAATACTTATACATATAAAAATATATATACATATATAAATATTCATATACATAATATAAGTTTAATTATAAATATATTTATTCAAATATCTAACATTTATATATGGTTATATAAATAATATAAATTTACATTTTTATTTATAATATATATATTACATTAAATAAATTTGAATTGTATATTTATGTATAAACACATGTATATTATATTATGTGCACAAATATATATAATATGGTATAAATTATATATCAATATCAATATATATTACATAAATTATGTTATATATATTATATTGTAAATATTTTATTATATATAAATTTATATATATTATATACTTATTTTATATTTATTTTAGAATACCATATTAATTATAAGTTAATAGAGTATATATATGTTTATGTATCATTTAATTATATTATATATTTCTAGTTAAATTTATGTATTTTATTTTGTGTGTATATATAAACGTGTATACATGATATAATATAAATTTATATATTTAAATACATAAATATATAATATATATGTATTTAATATAATTTATTTATAATATAAATAATAAAATAAATAAAATGTATTGTATTTATAAAACCAACATATAATGTTTATAGTCTAAAAAGTTTGTTTAACAATAGTAATTTGTAATATTATGGTTTCACATGCATATGTTTATATAAATAAAGATATATAAATATAAATATAATAATAATATTATATCTTTAAATATAATATAAATATATAAATACATTCACAAAAAAATTAAGTGTATTGTCAAATATATGTGTAAATATATATTAATATACATAAATATAATTATTTATCTATATTACACATACAGAAACATATATAATATATATATATATATATTACAGACAAATTTAATATATATAATATATTCTTTTTATCTAATATTCTATAAAACAATATATATTATAGAGAAATATCATACATAAATATGTTATATGTACTCAGATATATTATATTATATTATTTTTCTACACACACACACACACACACATATATATTATCTAACATAAGTTATGCAAATAAGTATAAATTATTGTATATAATATAATAAAGCTCAAATGGGGGAGTGGTTTAGGCACAAACTCGGGATACCTCAATCCTGATTTCTATTCCTACCTAGGAGGATTTTTACCACTAGGGTGTCTACCTGGAGGACATGCGCTCTCCACCCAAACATGAGGTGTGGTGTCAGGGCCCTCACACGGAAGGGGTGGGTTTGTGGGGTTTGTCCCATGGTGTAGGGGGTGGGTCTAAGGGTTGTTAGGGGTGCCCCTAGAATGTCTTGGTGTCTAAGGGTTGTTAAAGGGAATATATTGGTGATTATTAGGGGATTTTCATGGGGTGTCCCATGGATGTCTTGGTTATTTTCAGGGGGGTATTCAGGGTGTGTCCTAGGAATGTCTTGGTGATTTTTAGGGGGTTTTCTGGGTGATTTTCAGGGGGGTTGTCCAATGTCTAAGGGGTTGTCCCGGGGTTTTGTTCGGTGTCTAAGGGGGGTGTCCTGATAATGTCTAGGTGACTGTTAGAGGGTTTTCCTAGGGTTTCTATATGGGGGTAGGTTTTCCTAAGGACCCCTAAGAGTATAAATGTTTTTTTTATGAAAATGTTTTAGGGTATTTTAAAGGATAACCACCCATAGAAATTGTGTTTGAAATTTTATTAGGGGCGGTTCTAACCACCCATAAATTGATGAATTACTTAGGGGTTTCTAGAACTGACCCTAATACATCAGTTTATATTGAATTTAAGGATAAATATGTTTGGTTTTAAACCCCATCTAATTTAACCACCACTAAACTGATGTCCATTATACCAGTGCTTACTCACATCAACCTCTAATCAGAGTAGGTGACCGCTTTAGCAGTGGTTATGGGTAAATGTTGCTTAAGTGCATAGAGGGGGTTATAACCCCATATAAATGAAAACACAAACCCTTATAATCTGATTATTTTTTCAGTGATTCATAATTTTATCAATCAGTGAGAGGTGGTGATGGAAAATAGCATAATTTTGTTTGTATGGTGGTAGTCCACCGTACACATGATTGATGAATTCGTTTCCAATCTAATGGATGATGATATAGATATAGGATATTACATTTACATAATAACATCTAATTATTTGGTATATTATGATGTATTATATCAACATAGTTTAAGAATATTTGATGGAGGTAGAACAAGAAACAAAACAAAAACAGAAGTTTATTAATTTTACCTCTTCTTTTGAGAACCTCTCTAGGATTATTCCAAAATCCTTTTTTGGAGGGATTAGTAATTAAAATATGGCCTCTAAGATGTGTACATGGAATTAAGGAATTTTTTTTTATTGCTATTGGATGATTAAAAATGGGTTTATAGTGTTAAGAGGAGAGAATAGGGGGTATCCTTTTATAAGCGGGAGAGAGGACACACATAGACTTTTTGAATAGAAAAAGTTGTACCCATTATTTAAACGTTCCATAAGAATCCAAAATAGATAATTGTTGAATTTTTTAAGTTATATGGTAGATATATGGCTGAACAAAGTTATTTTAATTTTTTTATGTTATTTACCCCTTCTCTTCTAATTTCAACCCCTCAATAAAACCATTTTAGCCTTAACAACCCTCATTAATTTTTACTATTTTTAAAAAATTAGTTTGAAAAAAAAACAAGTATAAAATATTATAAAATATTAATTATTTTAATTAATAATATGGAATATATTTTTCCAAATTCCATTCTCATAATTATAAAATTTTTATTTAAAACTAAACCCAAAGACACAAAAAAAAATTGGTTTTCCAAATAGAAAAATTCTCATTAGTATATAATTATTTAAAATCAAAAGGAAACATAAATTTTAATCCAATGGCCAAATTTTTTTTAATAAAAACATAATTAAAGTAATTTCACTTTTAGAAAATTTTAGAATAATATGGAACTTTGTAAATGAAATAATTAAAAATTCATTTTTTAATAAAAAAAATATATTTCAATATTCATTGAAAAATAATTCCTCTAATAATATTGAAATTTTTTTAACCTAAGTTAAGTTTTCAAAATTAATTAAAAAAATAAATATAATTTTGTAAAATAAAATTTCTAAAAGTTTCAATTATTTATCATTTGATCACATAAAATAAAAAAATAATTTTTTTGAGAAAAAAAATATTTTCAAAGAATATAATGATTTGAGTAAAAATTAAGTACTTATCTATAAATATATTTCCATTACCTAAAAATGAATGAATAAATTTTAAAATTTATTTATTCTTAATCTAAAAATAATTTTTAACAACTATATTGTAATGGTTATGTTAAAATAACAATATTAATAGTATATCATGGTTTATTAAAATTATGTGTTTCTAGTAATGTAAACTATTGATGAAATTAAATTTAACTGAAAAAATATTCATTAAAATATTTGGGAGTTTCATTATAACCCCCTAAAAATGAAAATTACCCAAAAAAATTATTTAAATTTTGTATAAAAAATTGATTATAATAATTCCCCATTATTTAAAATAACATGTTTTTGAATAGGGATAAAATATGAATGTTTTTGAATTTCTTTTTTTTTTCAGTTTATAGACAGGTCAGTTTTTTTAAATCGAGGTCCGGAATTTTATTTCGAGTGTTGGAACACCTAAAAGTGTATTTTTTTGGTCTTTCCTAATTACCCTATAATTTTAGTGGGTGTCCTGATGAGTCTTTGGACCACTGGATCTGGAAAAGCCCACATTAATGGATATGTGCAGGCAGTGCACGGTTGCGGTCCAACCCCTGAAGTTTATCCTATTTAATAAATTATTTAATTAAATTAAATAAGTTTATATGAGAGATTGTGAAAAATTTAAAGAAATTATTAATAATAATATTGAATTTATTATTATTATTATTATGTGGTTGTTTAATGAAATGAATGACAAGGAATTAATTAAATAACAGTTGAAGAAATTAATGGGGATTTTAGGATTATCGTAGAACCGTTATAATTAAATAAAGAGTTTAAGAATTATTAAAGAGCCATTTATTATTAAATGGATTAATTTAATAATAATAATAATGTGGTTATTATTATTATTATGGTGTCATAAATCATTTTAATGCTTTGAGATTTTAACTGCATGTTAAAGGAGTGTAACATTTATGAGAATTTAATGTGGATTTGAGCTTCTCAAAGGAACTTCAAATAAAATTAGGAGTTTTAGAATTAATGAATCATTGTTTTTAAGTAGTGGTGTTGGGTTTATCAAAAGTTTGAAAAATAATAATAATAAGATTATTATTATTTTAGTTTAATGAATGTTATTATTATTATTAATATTTCAATTAAATTAGGGGTTATGAGTTGGGTTTTTTATCATATTAATGATATTGTAATAAATTGAGAGTTTCATAATTAATTATGAAATGTTTATTAAGAGAATAATGAATGGAGATGCGTTTTTAATTAAATGGGGTGTAACATTAATGTTAAAATATTTTAATTGGTTTTTTAATGAGGCCTAATAGTTATGGGAAATTAATGAGGCTTTTGGGTATCTCAAAGAAATATCTAATTAAATAAGGATTTTCATAATTAATAAAGAAGTGTTTTTTAATAATACGTGTTGGGTTTTATCTAATGTTTAAAAATAAGAATAATAATAATGTGATTATTATTTTTATGGTTTTATGAGGGGTTTTTATAATTATTATGAATAATAATAATAATGGATTTGGGGTTTCATTTAATTAATTTTAAGGTCAATAAAAATTTATTTAATCACAATGCAGCATAGGTTATTATTTAATTAATTTGTGTTGAAATAATTAATTAAATAACCATGAGTTGGTGTTTTTAAATTTAATTAAATTGTGTTGAGAGAATTTAATTAAAAAAACATGAAGTGGAAAATCTATTTAATTAAATTTTGTGATTTAATTTAATTAAATAATGTGTAAATGAGGAGTTGGTCATTATCGAAGAAGGGTAATTTAAAATGGTAATATTAAATGAGGAATAAATGTGGATTTGGGTTTAATTTAATTAAACCATTTTAAATGTAGATATTGGGTTGTGTAGGGTTAGTCAAATGGTGTTGGTCAGCTGTACAGTTACCCGTGTTTTAAAATTATTTATTTTTATTTTATTTTAAATAAAATTTATATTTAATAATAATACTACTAAATATATTATTATTATTAAGTATTAATTTGATAGGATGATTAATGGGGGGTTTTATAGTTAATTGTGAAACATTTATTTAAATAGAATAATAGTTGATCTTGGGGGTAATTGATATTGGGGGGGGGACATGAGGGTGGTGCACCACCATACGAGAGGAGCAAAAAAATGCATGAGGCCCCTTGTTTGAGGTGCTCTATACCCCCTCGTCAGCTCCTCATCGTGCGATCAAATCCTCCCTATGTGTTATCGAATCTTCTCTATCTCGGAGAGGTGAGTCCATCAACATTTGTTTTGTGATTCACATTGGTCGTTTGGATCGTCCCTCACTTGTTTTTCTCAGCCAAACCCCTAAGGTTTGGGTTTTATCATGTTTCCTAGCTTCTTCAGTTCTCAGGATATACAAGGGGCTCCTCTAAACCTTTTGGACTGTATTCCGGCATCTGCCGACAATGGCAAGGAAGGTGGGTTCATTTTCACTTTTCCATAATGTTTCGGGTAAGGTTATATAACCATGTTATTGATTCACATACTTCAATTAAAGGATGTATATTTTTTATGAGTCCCTGGTACCTAGTCTGAGGTGTGTTGGTCTTTACAGCATTGAATCTAAGTACCTATTAAATATTTTGATTTTTTTATATTCTCGCAGGGTGTTCACATGAATTTATATATATATATATAAGAAAGAAAGAAAGGAAGAAATATATATATAATGTGCATGAACTGTAATTGCAGACTAGTTGTGGACTTGTTTTCGCAAAGTATATTAAAGTGCTTTGGATTGAAAATGGTGTCACCCTGAGGTAGGGTCCCAAATCCTCAACACTTTATTTAATAATGATAGCTTCTTTAAATAAATTTAGAATGCAGGTTTCCTTGATTATGATATGTCTACGCATGACACTTTTAATGTTATTAAATGATATTTCCGAAATGTGATAAACGAGGACATGAACATGTGTTGATTTTAAGAATGTTTTTCTAATTTGGATAAAATTATATGATTAAATGGTTAAATTATTTATATGGGAAGAATATGTAATAGGTTAATTAACTATAGAATTAATTATCAAGTCATGATTTGTAATTAAATTGTTTATTTTACTAATTATTAAGAATATTTAATATTTGATATGTTCAAAATATAATTTAAAAACTTGTAATAATTAATGGATGGATTAATTATTACATGTTAAATGGTAAATGGTTAATTAATTGATGACTGGTTAGAGGGATAATATTTGATTAATTAATTTTTGAATTAATTAATTTTCTTGTATAAAATTAAGATTGTGAATTGATTGTTTGTTATTACTGTTTTCCAAGGGTACCTTTTGCTGTGTATTGTTTTTTTAATGCCTTAATATTTCTTGGATGGAGTTTTTAAAAAAATATGATATGCTCTGTGAGATGGTTACTAAATATCTGTGCATGTTCAGCATGTTTTGAGATGATTATAACATGCATGTAAATTGTTCAATTCCTTGACTAATCACTAATTGAGTGGACTGGTTCAAACTTGTTAAATAATTTGGAAAATTAAATTTTAATTTAATTATTTAGTTGGCTTTCTATGATTAATTAATTTTTAATTAATTATTTTCTATTGAGGTGTTGAATGGTTAATTAATTGTTTACTTATTTGATGGGTGATTTATGTTATTATTAATTTTTAAATTAACTAACGAATTGGATAAATTAAATTATGAGTTAATTAACTGATGTTTTCAGGGTGATAGACATGGTGTTCCACACCAATGATAAATATATATGTTTGATTGATAAACGGGTTGTGAGACAAGGACTGAATCTCCAAACAGTCACAGGGTGCTAAACATATTGTTCTACAACAATTATAAATATATACATATGATTGATAAATGGGTTGTGAGACAAGGACTGAAGCTCCAAATACTCACAGGGTGCTAGACATGGCGTTCTATACCAAACATGCATGAAAATATTCTATTACGGGTTAGGGACTTATGCTCCAAATACCCATGGGTTTTCAGACAAGGACTGATGCTCCAAATACTCACGAGGGTGCTAGAAATGATGTTCTACACCAATTAATTGACACTGGACCATGGGTCCAATTGGTTGTACATGAAATGAATAAATGGTTAATGAAAACTAGTGGGACAAAATTATTTTTGAATTGAATATGAGAAAGGGTTAAAAATTATTAATGAATTGGGTGAATCACTATTACTAGACGGACCCATGAGTGAATCACTATTTTAATGGATGGGCTCAGACATGGTATATGAAAGATTAAATTGAATAAATTATGATGCGTTATCCAAGAGAAATAAAAATCTTTTATTATTTCATTACATTTATTTCTTAGATAGAACTTAGAGACATCTGTGGTGAGTGACTTATACAGGGGATATCGGGCTTAGGTCGAATCTTGGGACTTTCATAATTTAATGTTGTTTTAATAATTAAAAAATGAAAAAGATTATGTAATGATTGTTGAATATGCAAGACAAATGTATAATGCTTGTTCAGACACCAGCTGAGGGATGAAGAAGGTATATGGGTATATAGTTATTTTTTACTACTTACTTTATTTATGCATGATTTCACATGGGTTATTTTATTTATTAAATGACTGGATTTGGGGTAGACACTAGTTGTACCGGCCTACTAATATTTATATCTCACACCCTACTCGGGCTGCCATTGCACTGGGGTATCCTTGTAGATTCTATTTTCTTTCAAGATTGTGTTTTCTACTTTTACTTGGAATATAGGAGAAAAGGACCGATCGAAATCTTGGGATGCTCGCAGAGACCACCATTGGGGCATGAAGTCATTGTTTATTTATTATACTAATGTAATGTTTGGAATGTTTTTTTGTTCACTATTTTCCATTTTTGTTTCATTAGCATGTCATCCATGCATCTTCTATATAATTGGTGCTATCCATTTGTTTATACAAGATTTATAAAATTTTCCTTCTACTTCTTTATCATTTATTAGACTACTTCAACTATTTATTTCCATTGTTTGTTCTTTACATTGGTGTACCACTGTGATAGTTTGATAAGAGGGTATAGTCTCTCCACTGACTATCCATAGACCCTCGCTGCTAGTCGGCAGCCTCTGGCGTACAAGGAGACGCACTTGAGGTCATGTGGAAACCGGTCCAGCCACTGATTTGGGGGTGAGATGATTTGGGATGTTACAAAGTGGTATAAAAGGCTTTCTTTCCATTTTTCATACTATTTTGGGTTTGGTAGATATGAGACTAGGAATGTGTCGGTGCTTTAGTTAATATCTATGCTTGGGACTGATCACCCCATGTATGGGAAATGACAAAGTGTCCAGGGATGGGAATTGATGTTTGTACTATTAGATGTTATAGTTGATATGATTTCACCATGAGTGACTGGTGTACTTTCCACAGTTTATTAACTTTGATAATTTTTTTTAAAAAATCTTTGCCATATATGGCAAGGAAGTTTAGTACATGCATCTTCTTAGTCACATATAGATCCACATGTCATGCATAAAACATACCATGTAGTTGTATTAGTAGGATTATTGCTAATTTGGATTGTGTTCCTTGGGTGTAATGCCATGTTTTAATCTGCTTTAGCATGCCTATCTAGATAGCATGTTTTGGTGGTAGATTTAACATGCTTGAGTGATTATATGCCATACTACTTCAGTTATTAGCATGTTTTGTTGTTGTGACATGCTTTTATGTAATATAATGTTGTTGTGTTACTACTTATGATAACATTCTATTGTTGTTTTGATATATGAAAGGGCTAATAAATTTAAAAGGTTAAATAAATGTTGATTGTGATAAATGGGAGCCAAATGCTAGCAATAAGGTGTATGGGCATCTTATCGATTGGTAAATGGCCACCCACATGATGAAACCATAAAACCATAGTATGTTTTGAAAATGGCTATGAATGTAAAACTACTAAGTTCTGATTGTAATGAACCATTTGGGGTTGCTTTTTATGAACTCAGATTAAATAAATGGTACCTTTGGAGGTCTCCTTTTCGGTAAAAGGAATTTAGATGCTAAATTTCCTGTTTATATTTGAATAACAATGCATGTAAAAGGTTTAAAGAGGATGTTTGTGATAACATGCATATTTTTTTGTAGGTTATTATTTTGAAAACCAAGTGGCTTGTTGTAAAAAAGTACTTGTGTGTTTTTTGAAATTCATTCAAATGATGAAAGGTTGAAATGAATTAATTAAAATTTCTAAAAAAATGGGCTTTTGAATATTGTGTTTTTTGTTTTATGTGGCCAAGAGAGAGGGTATATGTTAATGATTATTATGGGATAACTTGTGATAAGTAGTACCCATAGAATGTTCTAGGATATTAAAGTAAGTGTTTCCCACTACTCGAGAGGGCTTCATGGGGATCGACTGTTTTGGCACGCTGATAGGTTTATGTTATGGATTTTATGATCAATGTTTGACGTGGTGATATTGGTTCGAGGAATTTCACATGCATGAGTTAATGTGTTCTAAAAAAACATGCTGGTGAGCATCTAATCTTTTCTTGCGATGTCATGGAATATCCTAAGGGGGTATTGTTGTATCGTTTTCGATAAACATGTCAGTATGTGATGTTAAGCTTTTAGAACAGAGTTTTCCAGTAATAGTTTGATTGATATTCTTAATGACATTGGTTTTTCTTTTAGTACTCTCTTCTAAATATTATGAGCATTCCCCCTATCATGACTCCGTCATGTATACAGTAAGATAGTGTTGGTCTTACGCCGTACTACAGTTTAAATGTTCTTGGGGTTGATGAGTGGTTGTTATCTCAGTAGTACGCGGGATGCATTGATTCTTTGAGATACTTTATTTTGTTTTGGGGAACTATTTTTTTAAAATATCATTGCGATGAATTGACTTGAAAATTTCACTATAGGTTGGGTAAGGAATTCGTTTTACATGTGGATATTTTTTGATTGTTTTAAGGGAACGTCATTTGATAAAGGGAGAAATTGGGTTTTGGGTCCATGACATCTTTTAAGGGAAGCAAGTGAAACGTGTTCTATGGATTGATCATGATTTGACCATTTTCATTGACAAGGTCCATCTAATGACCTATGATAAAAGATTTGTTTCGATGTTTAAGGTATAAACTGAGCATTGGATCTAGTATTAAAGGCTTAGTCGTTAGGCTAATCTAGGGTAAATGGTGTGTTGGGCATTGGGGGAATACAACATGTCACTTCTAACAAGATTAAATGACCTTTTTAGGTCGCTTGTTTTAGTAGTGGATCCTGATGGCTTCTCAGGGATGAGATGTTTTTAAGGTTGGTATATTTTAAAATCCTATTTCTGTTAACCTGATTAAAATACAAATGTTTTCATTTTTTATTCAATTTATCAACTGGTCTGTTTTTTAATGGAGCTCTAGAATTTTATTCCGAGTGTTGGAACACCTAATGGTGTCATTTTTGGACTTGCGCAATTACCCTCTAATTTTAGCGGGTGTCCTGATGAGTCTCAGGAGCACCAGATCTGGAAAAGTACACATTAATTGATATGTGCACGTAGCGCACAGTTGCTGTCCAACTCGTGCAGTTTATCCTGTTTAATAAATTATTTAATTAAATTAAATATGATTATATGAGGTATTGTGTTAAATTTATAGAAATTTTTAATTATAACAATAATTAATTATTATTATTATTATTATTATTATTATCATTGTTTAATTAATTAAATGATAAAGAATTAATTAAATGATGGTTGAAGAAATTAAAGTGGATTATGTGTATATCGAAAAACCGTTTTAATTAAATAATGAATTTCAGAATTAATAAAGGGCCATTTATTATTAAATGGAGGAATGTCCTAATAAAAATAATGTTATTATTATAATGGTGTTAAAATTATTTTTATTATTTGATATTTTAATTGCATGTTAAAGGAGTGTATCAATTATGAGAATTTAATGTGACTTTTGAGCTTCTTAAAGAAACATTTAATAAAATGAAAAGTTTCATACTTAATGAAGCATTGTTAATAAGTAGTGGTGTTGGGTTTATCAAAAGTGTGAAAAATAAAAATAATGAGATAATTATTATTTTAGTTTTATGAATGGAATAAATATTATTATTATATAAATTGAATTAGGGGTTATGGTTAGATTTTTTATCATATTAATGTTATTGTAATTAATTGAGAGTTTCATAATTAATAATGAAATGTTTATTAAGAGAATAATTAATGGAGAATTATTTTTAATTAAATGGGGTATAAAATTTATTTTAAATGATTTTAATTGGATTTTTAATGAGTTATAAGAGTTATGTGAAATTAATGAGGCTTTTGGGTATCTCAAAAAAACATCTAATTAAATAAAAAAGTATCATAATTAATAAAGAAGTGTTTTTTAATAAGAGGTGTTGTGTTTTATATATGGTTAAATAATAATAATAATAATAATGAGATAATTAGTATTATGGTTTTATGAGGTGTTTTTATCATTACTATGAATAATAATAATGGATTTTTTTGGGGGGTTTCATTTAATTAATTTAAAGGTTAATAAGAATTTAATTAATCTCTACAAAGTGGAGGTTTTTATTTAATTAATTTTTGTTGAGATAATTAATTGAATGACTATGAGTTGGAGTTTTTAAATTTAATTAAATTGTGTTTACATAATTTTATTAAAAAAACATGAAGTGGGGAATTTTTTAAATTAAATTTTTTGAATGAATTTATTTAATTAATGTGTAAATGAGGAGTTGGAATTTATTGATAAAGGGTAATTTTAAATGGTAATATTAAATGTGGAATAAATTTGGAGTTGGGTTTAATTTAATTAAACCATTTTAAATGTAGATATCAGGTTGTGCACGGTCAGTGAAATAGTGCGGGTCAGCTATGCGGTTACCCGCGTTTTAAAATGATTTATTTATATTTGATTTTAAATAAAAGAAATATTTAATAATAATAACAATAATGATATTATTATTATTGTTATATTAACTTGATTGGATGATTAATAGGGGTTTTCATAATTATTTGTGAAACATTTATTTAAATAGACTATTAGTTTATCTTAGGGTTAATTGATATTGGAGGGAGGGGGAACATGAGGGTGGCACACCACCATATGAGAAGAACAAAAAAACGCATGAGTCCCCTTCTTTGAGGCACACTATACCCCCTCACCGAATCCTCATCGTGTGATCGAATCCTACCGGTGTCTTCTTGAATATTGTCCGTATTGGCGAGGTGAGTCCGTCTATATTTGTTTTGTGATTCGCAATGGCTGTTTGGATCTTCCATCACCCTATTTTCTTAGCCCAAACCCTAAGGTTCCGGTTTTATTGTGTTTCCTTGTTTCATCGATTCTAGGGATGGTCAAGGGGCTCCTCGAGACCCTTTGGACCGTATTTCAGTATCTACTAACAAAGGCATGGAAGATGGGTTTGTTTTCACTTTGTCTTCATGTTTTGGGTAAGGTTATATAACCATGTTATTGTTTCACATCATTCAATTAAATGATGAATATTTTTTATGAGTCCCTAGTACCTAGTTAGAGGGGCGTTGGTCCTTACTGCTTTGATTCTGAGTACCTATTTAATATTTTTAGAATTTTATTTATATTTTTTCAGGGGCCACACGTGAATATATATATATATATATATGTGTAGGAAATATATATATATATAGTGTGTGTGTGTGCGCATGTGATATTACGGACCAGTTGTGGACTTGTTTCTACCAAGTATATTAAAGCACTTCGGATTTAAAATGGTTCCCCCCCCCCCGAGGTAGGGTCCGAAATCCATAACATTTTATTTATGAATGATAGATTATATAAATAAATTGAGAATGTGAGTTTCCTTGATTACGATATGTCGATTCATGAAGCTTTAGAGGTTATTAAATTATGTTCCCCACATGAGATAAATGAGAACATGAACATGTGTTGATTTTAAACATGTTTTTCTAATTTGTTTAAAGTGATATGATTAAACAGTTAAATTATTTTGATGGGAAGAATATGAAATGTGTAAATTAATTGTAGAATTAATTATCAAGTCATGAGTTGTAATAAAATTTTGTATTTTACTTATTATTGAGAATATTGAATATTTTATTTGTTCAGAATATAAATTGAAAACTGGTAATAATTAATGGATGGATTAATTATTACATGTTAAATGTTAAATGGTTAATGAATTGATGATTGGTTAAAGAGATAATATTTGATTAATTAATTGGTGAATTAATTAATTTTAATGCATTAAATTAAGATTTTGCATTGATTGTTTGTTACGACTGTTGGCCAAGGGGACCTTTTGATGCATATTATTTTTTAATGACTTAATTTTTCTTAGATGGAGTTGTTAAACAAAATATGATATGATGTGGTATATGGTTCTTAAATATCTGGGCTTTGTTCAACATTTTTTGAGATGATTATAACATGCAGGTAAATTTATAAAGTCTAGGACAAATTACTAATTGAGTGGATAGGTTCAGACTTGTTAAATAATTTGGATAATTAAATGTTGAGTTAATTATTTAGTTGGATTGCTAAGAATAAATATTATTTAATTAATTATTTACTATTAAGATGTCGAATGGTTAATTATTTTTTGACTTATTTGATGGGTGATTTATGTTGTTAATTAGTTGTTGAATTAATTAACGGATTGGATTAATTAATTTATGAATTAATTAATAAATGTTTTTCGGTTGTTAGACATGGTGTTCTACACCAATGATAAATATATACGTATGATTGCTAAACGGGTTGTGAGACAAGGACTGAAGCTCCAAATACTCATGGGGTTCTAGACAAGCTTTTCTACAAAAATGATAAATATATACGCATGATTGATAAACGGGATGTGAGACAAGGACTGAAGCTCCAAAAACTCACGGGGTGCTGGACATGGAGTTCTACACCTAGCTTGAATGCAAATATTATTTTATGGGTCATGGATTGATGCTCCAAATATCCATCGGTTCTGAGACAAGGACTGAAGCTCCAAATACTCAAAAGGGTTCTAGACATGATGTTATACACCCATTAATTGACATTAGAACATTGGTCCAATTGGTCATACATGAAATGAATTAATGGTTAATGAAATCTTTTGTGACATAATGATATGTGAATTGAATATGAGAAAGGGTTCAAAATTATTAATGAATTGGGTGAATCACTATTAGTGGACAGACCTAGGATAGAATCACTATTTTAATGGATGGAATCAGACATTGTATATGAATGATTAAATTGAATAACTTATGAAATGTTATCCAAGCCAAAGAACAAGCATGGATTCGGTCTTTACTTTCTTTTCTAAGATAGACTTTAGAGACATCTGTGGTGACTGACTTATATGGTGGATGTCGAGCTTCGGAAGATTCTCGAGAATTTCATAATTTAATGTGGTTTGAATAATTTAAAAATGAAAATTATTATCTAATGATTGTTGAGTATGAAAGACAAATTTATAATGCATGTTCAGACACCAACTGAGGGATGAAAGCAGGGATGTGGGTTTATAGTTTCATTGTACTGCATACTTTATTTATGCATGCTTTCACACAGTTTATATTATTTATTAAATGTATGGATTTGGGGTAGACACTGGTGGTCCGGGCCTATTGAGATTTATATCTCACACCATACTCTAGCCACCATTGCCCTGGGGTACCAAAGTAGATTCTATTTGGTTGCAGGATTGTGTTGTCTGCATTTACATGGAATATAGGAGAAAATGACTGAGAAGAAGCATGAGATGCTCGGAGAGACTTCCCTTGGGGCTTGGAGTCATTTATTTATTTTTGTAATGTAATATTTAGAATGCTGTTTTGTTCACTTTTTTCCTTTTTTGTATCATTATCATGTCATGCATGCATCTACTATATAATTGGCATTGGACGTTTGTTTATTGAAGATTTATATAATCTGCCTTCTACTTATTTATCATTTATTAGACTTCCACTATTTATTTCCATTAATTGTAATTTACTTTAATATACCATTGTACATATTTGATAAGAGGGTATATTCTCCTCACTGACTTTTTTTGACCCTTACTATTAGTCGGTAGCCTCTGGCATATAGGGAGACGTGCTTGAGGTCATGTGTCGACCAGTTTGGCCATTGGTTTAGGGGTGAATTGGGTTGGGATGTTACACATTACATCCTCATGTTCCAACATAGTTTCCTCATGGTGGTGGTTCAACCATAAATCTTTGACCAGGTGAGTGGTATTATTTCATAATTTTTTTATATATTATCCCGAATCTCCACCATTTATTCATAATAATAAATATTATGATCCAATTTTATGACTTCTGATATCATTACATGTGATGTATGAGGTATGCCCTTTCTTAAGAGAGATACATGAAATACATTGTGAACCCGAGAGAGGTTCAGTGAAAACACCAAATGATAATCCATAATAATCATATGATCATTTATTTATAATTCAATTATATACATTTGGATTAGCTTCACCTTATGTTAAAATCTAATAAACTTATTCCCTAGATATATTCATAGAAACACCTTCTCACCAAATCCAAATTCGAAATTGTGTTAACAACTACCAACATAAATTTTTCTCAATTTTATGTCTCCCTTAGGTTTTTCTCAATAAATATTTCCTTATATAAACATTATTATACATGATATGGTCCTAATATATTTATTTATCCAAAATTTATCAAAACAAGTTGGATTTATACATTTATTTCCTTAGAAATATTCACAAAGATCCATCTGAATGCACATGTGAAAGCTATTAATTTATGAGAACTCAACTAGAGGAAGGTATTGATCCAAACCACCATTGAAATCCATAGAACAATAAATCTATATATCCTATATTATTTTAGTGGTTCTATCATATTAAACATTTATTAAAAGATGTTACACAGTGCCAAAACTCAACATCATATAATGATCCTGCTGAATATTTCTCCAGAACCTCAAGGTAAACTTGAGATCATGACCAGATACTATTGAATGTGGTACTCTATGAAAAAATAACAATTCCTTAATTCATATTGTAGAAACATTATTTAAAAATAAATATTCTTTGATATTAATTATTTTTTATAACATTGTAAGGAGATTTGATAGAACCCATATAACATTATGCCATTTAGAATTTGTGGGGAGTCCGTTGAAAATCCATGGTTATGTTTTCCCATTTCCATTCTAGTATGGGTAATGATAGTAACATCCCCTTATATTTGTTTACTCTAAACAGTAAATTGATGAAAAACCATGATACACTATACAAACAATATGATATATCTCTTCATTCTATCATGTCATAAATAATCTTTTAAATATCTATACATCTGTGTACATTCAGGATAAATAGAGAATTAAGAACTATGATATTCCTCTAATATCTCCTTCTTCAAATAATGTATGGATGGATAACATAAATGGTTACTAATCCATATCATTCTCTCACATTAAAGGTTAATCTTAGGAACATTTATAACTTCTTATATATCTCTAAATCATCATACTACTCATATTTAATCTTTACTTGGAATGAATGTTGAATCCATATTTTAAAATGAAAAGATTTCCCCCATTCCTTTATGATTTCTAGTTCCAAAACTTTAGAATATAAAAATATTGTATCTTTAGTGATCATCATCATATGTAATATAATATGATTCTTTTGACTCAAAGCATCAACCACCATGTTTGCTTTCCCATGGTAATAATGTATTGAGCAGTCATAATATGTAATCATCTCAAACCGTCTTCTCTAGAACATATTCAAATATTTATATGATAATATATAATTAAAAATATTATGATAAGTATATATATCATAATTTTGCATATATTTTTAATACCTCCATATATTTAATGAATAAATTACTGCAGCTAACTCCAAATCATGATTTGTGTATTTTTCCTCATAAACCATAAATTGTTACAAGGCATAAGCTATTACTATCACATTATGCCTGAGAATGAATCATAGTCCATTATTTTGTGCATCATAATAGATTATAAAACCTTCACCAATGTAGTGTAATGTAATAATAGGGGTGTTAACTAACCATCCATTTAGTAACATTAAATTTTCTTCGCATTCATCTACCTAGTGGAACCTGTCTCCATTTTATGTTAACTTGGTGAGTGGATTATATAGTGGTGATAAATTCCCCCTAAAACATATATAATATATATCAAATACAAGAATGCATTGGATATTAATCCTAGTGGTGGTATAAGACAATATCCAATAGCCTATATCTTTAATAGATCCATCTATATAGCCTACCTTGCGATTATATGACCCAAAATGAAAAATTATATAGCCAAAAATCACAATTATTATTTTTTACGAACAGTTTCTCCTTCCATAGGGTCATTAGTAAAATTATATTGTGATATTATTACACTTCCTTTATTTTTGAATATATTATTATATTATCTATAAGGACTACAAAAAATTGATCAAGGTAAAATTTATAGACTCTATTAATTAAATCCATGGAGATAAAGGTGGAATTAGTAAGACCGAATGAAATCACTATATAATCATAGTGTCCATACATTGTTCATAATGTTGTCTTTGGAATTTAATTAGTCTTAACTATCAAATGATGATGTCTAGAACAAATTTCAATCTTGTAAAAGTATTTAACTCTGTATAGTTGATCAAACAAGTCATTAAAAGAGGTTAGTGGATACTTGATCTTTATTATGATCAAATTTTGATCTAGAAAATCAATGTGATGATTCATCGATCCATATTTCTTTTTGACCAAAACAACAGGTTCTACCCAAGGTGAAAAATTTGGGTGAATAAATCACTTTTCAAGGATATCCTAGAATTTATTCTTTAATTCCTAAAAGCCAATCATTTTAATTCTTAATGAGTATTTGAAGTAGGTGTAGAATTAGGTATTAGTTCTTTTGAGAACTGAACTTCACATTTTTATAGAAAACAAGGAAACACATTCGTAATTAAATAAAACAAATTACCACACAATAGTCTTATCATTGATGTTGAGTTTATCTCCAATCATTTGAGAAAAACCCAACTTTTGAAATGGAATCAGGACCCATACAATGGACATGGTTTCGATCATAATTTCCTATTAATCAATATGTTGTTAAAAGATCATAGGTTATTTTAGAATATAATCTGAGACATTATTTCTCAGAAATTGATGTTTGATTCATATAAAATATTAAATACATGACTAAGAAACCTTAAAATTAAAATAGATGAACAATAATTTGAATTATTGGAATTAAATTCCCAAAAACAAGAATTGGATAAGAATCATAGACTTGATATATGATCACCGTAACATTGGGTAGTTTCACTACTAATTCAATATCTAATCATTGAGGATGTGAATTTAAATTCATTTATACTTTCATTATATAAGGGAATTTATATTACTTTTCTAAAATAATATAATTAAATATTTGAGTATACTTGTCACCACCTCAATTTCATTGTTTTATACTCAATCCCTTGTAAAATGAAAATTTTTAGATTGAACATCATGCATATTTGACCAGAGTGATCAATCAAGAAATAATTATTCATAATATTTCTAAATCAAGAAAACTTCTTTTCAAACTATGTAAGCTTATTTTTATCTTAGGCCATTCATGGTTACAATCTATTCAAATCCTTCATGATTTTTCTTAAATAGTTTGTGAATTTACAAAACATATCCCCTGATAGTATCAAACTTAATGCATAGTAGATCCTATTGTCTTAAACTAGGTAATGATTCAATCAAAAGCCGATGCACCCTTTTTGGAGTTATTATTACTAAGTAAATATGTTCTATAGATACATTCTTTTATAGAATCTAAATAGGTATGAAATATATTGGAAACCATTTTCTCTATCCAACACCAAAATTCTTGGGCATATTCCAATACTTAGGCATATCCTTTGACATATAATTATAAATATCAAGCGAAATATCCAATGGTATGTCACTAAATTATTTATATACTAGTTTTATATGGTTTAACTAAACCTTTCTCCAATACAAAATATATTAAACCACACATTTCATAAATAGTTATTATATCTTAGTATATAAATATTAATTTCATTACATAAAAATCCATACAGGAATCAAATAGACCTAATGACTTTGGAAACATGGATACATAATAAAATTGTTCATTAGTGAACTAAATCTTCTCCCATTAAGTGATTTATAACTATCACCCGTCTGATAAATATAATACACAATAATTTTCTCTATAACCAATAGAAAATAAATATAGAATGTCTGAGCTCTTATGATTGGTAAGGGAGACACAAGAGATTTTAACATACAATTATCATAAGGGCATGATAACAAGATAATGACATTTGAAAACCATACATTTCATATAATAGACCACAAAAACGATTCATGGATTTTTTTTTGGAATTTCATAAGATATAAATAATGATAAAAACAAATATCATGATATATGAGATAATAACCAGGGTATAGGACATAGATTTTTGGAATACACATAATAATATAAAATAATTTCTTTAATTGTCAAGGATCATTTACAAGACTATCATTGTTGATTGGGTTGAATCCCCAATCCATCGTAGTAATCATGGTTCTCTCCCAAGGATATAAAAGTGGATAAAGTCCCTGACTAAATTTTATTCACTCCCCACTTCAGTCCTATTTATTTAATGAGATATCAATAATTTCCCAATGTACTGGAGGGAGATATAGGTACCACCCAACACAAAATCCAGAAAATTCTATGCTATATGATCATAAAAGAGTTATTATATTATAACAAAAAGAGTGTAAATGGGTCTCATAAACATCACATCATAGTATAACCTATTAAAACAAAATTGGGTTTGTAATAATCTCATCAATTCACCAAAGTATAACCCATGGAAAAGGAATGGGCTTTATAAACATATTTTCATCATAATACAAAACCATCCATAGAAATAATAAGGAAGGTATCATTGGATCATATCCCAAAAAAATCATAATTAACATCATATGATGTCACCTTTTATGGAAAAATATTTTAAACTATCACTTTTAACATTTATTGGGAAAAAATAACCCTTTCCACTTTGAGAATAACCCTGTTAAAACTAAAAGTTCACAAAACATTGTGAAAATAATTTTACTTGAATATAATTTTATTGAAAGATAATATTTAAAATATATAAATGAATCTTTAAAACATTGAGTGTTCATGATGATAGAAAATAATATTCATATCATACATGTTATAAAAAATATTCCTTTTAATTTTTTTTAAGAAATTCTAAAAGTAACTCATTTCAAAATGAAATGAGGATTTATTATAAACCATTTCTTAAAAATTGCAACATGGGTACATAGATATTTAATAAATTATTTGACATCAGTAAAAACTTACTTATATTTTTTTTGAAAACATGGATATGGATGAATATGGATTTTCCACTAAAGAGAGAAATACTGTTAGTTTTGCTGAAATGTTTTTGGGATCTTGAATACATAAAAAGATGAAAATGAATGGAGACATTTATTTTATTGAAATAACCATAGGATAAAGAAGGAAATGTGTTTTTATAGGTATATTATAACATATCATCATTTGGAGCATAATCATAAACAATTTTAATAAACAAAGAGATTATAACATAAAGATGAAACTACTTCGGTATCATTTGAATAGTAATCCCCATGAAATAAATAACATTATATGGATATGAATATCCCATAATTTTCATGAAAATTATCATAAAATAAATCCATGGAATGTTAATACAACACACAGAAGAAACAAGTGGTGTATAAGGCATGTGTCCCACATAAATAAATGTTAGAGGTAAATACATTACAACTTCAGTAACTATTGAATTGTATGATATATTAGAGAATTATAATAAAATGAAACATTAAATACCATTAAAATAAATCTAATCATGATATTACATGTCAAAGGTTCATTATACACACCACACAAAAGAAACGAGTCATAACTATGACATGTATCCCAGAAATAAAAGAGAGACTAGAAATCCATTACTATAAGTATCAACTACCTTCGTACACATTAGAACCTACCATTAAATAAATATTGGCTTATTATAAATCTATTAAGAACCATTATTATATATACCATACCATATATGACTTACTTATGACTATTTGTTACCTATATATTAACCATTCCTTATTAAATGCACGTTTCAGGAAAAACTGCCTTTTTGCATGTATCTTTGATTTGGTATTTTTTGTCTAATTAAATTGATCGTGGTTACATAATATAATTATTTTAAAAATGATATAAAAATAAAATATTTTCTTTACATATGTATTTAGAGTAATCCATAAAATATAGATATAGAAAATGAATTTCACCATTCATCGAGATAGAAGGTCGTACTTATTCATGATCGATGTTTGAATTTTATCAATGGATGGAATGAAAGGAAGGTAAATAATATATCACCTTTATTAAGTAATTTTTATTATATATACATCATACATTTTCATTAAATTTAACTTTATTACCTTCTATGTAAAACATATGTGAAAAATGAATCGCATTGCTTTACAAGGCGGTAGTCTTCCATACACATGAGCGACATTACCATATTCCCAAGGAATGGAAATTAAGAAGGTATAAATGATAAAATACTTAAATAAGTATAATTATTTCATAAATATAATATATATATATATACATGTGTGTGTGTGTGTGTATGTGTGTTAAATCTATCATTATATGCAGCAGCGATTGGTGGTGATGGAAAATAAAATACATCTCTTCACAAGGTGGTATTTTGTCATACACATGATCAATGATTTAGGTTCCCATTTGATGGAAGATGAGATTGATATAGGCTATTACATAAAAAACATATAAGTATATGATATATACTTTTATTTTCATATTATCATTGTTTATGAATATTTGAAGGTGGTGGAAGAAGAAGTAAAACAAAAACACAAGTTTACTAATTTTACATCTTCTTTGGAGAACCTATTTATGTTTAAACCTAATGCCATATTAGGGAGGTATTATAATAAAACCAAGGAATATAGTATGTGGGGAGAGAAGTAAAAATGTTATTTGGGTATTTATTTTCCAAACCGAAGTGTTTTGTATGTGTTAAGAGGAGGGGAGATAGGGTTCCCTTTTATGAGTGGGGAGAGGAGAAACATGGAATTATTTAAAAGAAAATGGTGTAATCATATATTAAACACTCCAAAAGGATCCAAAATGTCTCAATTTATAATAAGGTCAAAATATGTATATAAAATTAGATTCCAACAATTTTATAGGTCATTTTACCCCTTATATATTTATCTTATCCCCAATTAATGTCGTTTTAACCTCAATAGATTTAATTAATTTTTACAATTTTTATTCTTCATTTTTAAATAATTATGTTGGAATTGTTAAATAATATTAAAAATTATGATTCCAAATATCTAATCCATTATTTTGAATTTCAATAATATAATTTTCAAAATTTAGTTTAAAATTAGACCCACATATGCGATGAGAAATTAGTTTTCCAAAGAGAAAAGTTTCATAAGTATTGAAGTTTTAATATCAAAATTCAACATGAATTTTATTAAAATCTTCTAAATTTGTTTTAATAATAACATAAATATAATTATTTTACTTTTATAATTTTTTTAAACAATATGAATCTTTATAAATGATTCAAATGAAATTTTTGTTTTTAATAAAAATTACTATCGGTCACTATTCATAACAATTTAATATTTTCAAGAAATTCTTAAAGATTCACCCAAAGATAATTTTGTCATGTTGATTAAAAAAATTAAACTACTTTTTTAAAATAAATTTCCAAGTAGTTCATAAAACTAATTTTATTATTTTTTTCATAAAAATAAATAAAAATCATTTTTTTAAAAAAAATAGTATTTTCGAAGCCTATTAATCACTTATAAAAAATTACATACTTATATATAAATATATTTAATTTATCTACAAAATTTATACTTAATTTCAAATACATGGTTAATACAATTCATACCGAAATTATTAATATATATGTTATAATATGCAAATTTAAATAATAATATTAATAGTATATTTTGATTCCTTAAAACTCAATATTGTGTATAACAGAAGCTATAAAAGAAATTAAATTTACTGGACAAAAATATTGCATAAAATTTATGGGTGATATTTTTGGATATTTTCACTATGAGTTATCTAGAAATATAGGTGCATACTTCTAAGCCATCTGTTCACATAGCCCAAATTACATCGCGTGTCTCCCGCACATATTGACCATCCTAAATTCTACAAAAAACCATGGTTACACACCTTCCTATGACCATTCACTAAACCAAACTAGAAATTTCTTGAGTTAAAAATCACTATAACTAGGATAAAACAAACATTCATGTAGTTGACCATGCGTCCTAGCCCTTTAGCCTCATTGGGATCATGGCATCCTCGACATTCCCATTCGAAAACCTGACCTCTCACATGAGTCAATTATAAATACATGGCCACCCATAAACCAGAATTTCATTCTTGAATCAAGATAATTTATCCATTATCCAATCACCCTAAACACTCCCATCAAAGTTAAACATCATGTTTCACACTAAAAATGGTAAAAAATAGTGTTAGGTTTCTGAATGTTCCCTCCCATTGAACCAATCCTTAATTCCAATGAGAATCACTCAATGTTCTCCCAATTGAATGAAACCATAAAATAACCATGAATTATTCTTCAAATTGATGTAACCGTCCATGATCTAATCCCATAAACCAAAACATCTACAACATTGGGGTAACCCCATAACCAGTAACCATCGATCTAGCAATACACCAACACTCAAGATTATGAGTCAAAAAATAAGGGCCTGTTGGCTCTCCACATATCTCTACCAGTCTAGTCTCATGAAACCCACTAAGTCCAACAACCCAGTCCACAGGAACACCTATTATAAGGTCACAACTCATAGGGTATTAGGCACGATCCACTCCAAATATCTCATAACATCATCATGTCGCATCATATATCTCTAGGGTCTGACAACTCAACATTATCAAAAAAACACCCAGAAGGGGGGTCCAATGGTTTTTCACATATGCCAAACTAACTAACCCAGATCACTGCACCTACTATGCAGAAATGAAACATCATCATTATCGTAATCAAGTATTTTTTGACTGCCGATTCATAAGATCTACCATATAAAATAATCCACATACAAGCTAACCTAGCTAAGCAGAATGACACCAAATATTTACTTATGAAACACTGTATCAGAAGTTATTTACACCTTAAGAATATTTACATTTTTCATTAGTGAAATCACACACAAGAAAAACTATATGTAATGTGAATCCTATGAACCTGATATAATGAATATGATGACTCTGGACTCTATAGGTCAATAGTAAAATTAAATCAACTCATTGGACTATTTCCAATAGGAAAAGAGATAAATATTTTTCATAATTAAAAAAAATCTAAACCACATGTGTGTCACCCATAGATGAAATTTAATACATATGAAACAATACAAAATAAATCCCTCCTAATTCATTCCTAAGATCTTAATAAAAAAACTATTTTGAATTTATTTACCCTAAATATCCCTCAATAAATCCCCCCCAAGGCATTCATACTATCTCAATATGATCCTCCAAATATTATAGAAGCACCCTTTAATGTTAAGGGACCCTCTCCTCCCCCAAATTATTCATGCACATTCATTGGACTTTGACTTTTGATTTCTAATTTCTCATGTTGAAATAAAATTTTACATTTAAATTTTACAATCCTCGTGATTTAGAATTAATGTGAGACAACCTTTCACACTCATTAAACCCTTCCATGATTCCTTATATACCCCATTACACTACTGAAAAATAGTTTGTGATTTCCATGCAAAAAGTTTTATGTAGTGAATACAAATTTTATTTTCCACTCAAGGGTACTCATCTAGATTGACCTATCTATCGCTGATTTGGGAACTCCATGTATATAACCCACAGTCATTAAGAATGGGATAATGAGTGATGAAATATGTTACTGTTTTTTATGAACCATATGGAATACAAATACATGTACATGATATGAATGTGATGGGTGGGCTCCAAATTATAAACCCTCCAATACATTTGGTAATATTTTTATCCCATGAGATACTATGTATAGTGAGCAAGAGGCTATCCTAATAACACTATATTATTATGTCTTGATGATAAGCCTTTACATATGATTATGATGTAATGTTTGATGTTTTTTCCACATTCTTTATGTTTCCTTGATGTTATCACCTTATACCATGGTTTCATGTTCATGGTTATGATTATCACCATTCTATGTCACCATGTTATACTAATAGAATAAAATTTAATTATTTACCATATTCTATACATTTTTTATTTGATTAATGGGATTTACATCTCACCCCTTTGTTATAAATGTCCCTAGATTATCCCATGCCATATTAGAAGGTTAATTGATTTTAAGGGAATGTTCTAGAGTTCTTAAATAATATCATTGTATATCTATTTAATGTTACTATGATATGGATATAATTTTACAATGAAATTAATACTAATGCTCTTCTAGGATTGTATAAGGTGTGTCCCTATGTAATAAACCATGAAATAAAGTGTTTAAAAGACCTGGTTTTCAAAGTAGGTATTAAAGGAAAGTGGAGATATTTTTGGGAAATAGGATTATAAAAGCCTAGTGTAATCAATATGGATAAAACAAAAGATAGGAAAAAATCCATAAATTTCATTCCACATATTGATTAAGTGGTTTAGATGAAAAAAAATCCATTTTTGGATTCTAAAAGTGGATGTGGCTTTGGTATAGTTGTACACAGGGGTAATATCCCCAAAAAGGAAGCATTGGGATTTGAATAGATCATCACTTGGTAAAAAATATGACTTACTAGGTTCCTGGTTTTACAAACCTGAGGGATATTCTTTGGAAAATTCACAATCTCCTTACAAACCATTACGAGGGAAAAAAATTTCTATAAAACATTATGTTAGGAAATATACCATGGATAACGTAGACTAAATCCTATAAATTAGTAGGTTAAATAATATATGTCCTTTATGAGATATGAAATAAATGATCATGGAATCATATTTATGTGTTAAATAGTTTAAAAATTATCATCCCTAAAATCCCCTTCATTTTAGTCAATATCATTATATATGAGGAATTGGGTGAACAACCAATGTGAGGGAAATGTGATGAATTACAAATGAGATACCAAACCTGATGTTAGAAAGGGTCTCAAACGTCATGAAAATACATTATCAATTAACTTAATTTTCTAAAAAAATCAAGAATTTGGAGGAACACCCACAACCCAAAGAAAGATAATGTCGCAATTAAGACATTTATGCGACAAAGGCCTCTAACTTTTATTTGATCTTCCAATCCCATAATCATGGAATATTGGATTGAATCTATTGAAAAGATATTATTTATCTGTAAATTCTATATAAATATATGATCATGGTTTCTATTTATCATATGGATGTACAAGAATATTAATAATGTAGAATGATAACATAAATGATGTTTTAGGAAGAGATCAATGTGATAGAGTACAAATAATTCCACAATTTTTTTATAAATATTTTCCACACACTCTCCGACATAAAATGGAAAGGGATATACTTTTCCCCCATGAAAGTATATGACGAATAATTTTGGGTGTATGAGGGGAACTTCAAAATAATTTCACGATATTCCTATAGAATTTTTATTGACCCTAAAAGTAAATTTGACCAATTATTTTGTACAATAAAGCTGAGTCTACAAAAAGATATAGTGATTTGAGATAGTTACATTAGTGAAGAAAGTTTTAGATGTTCCCTAAATATTGAAATGGAGATTATTGATTATAAAGTATCCTATGGGTCCACGGACATGAAGTCGAGATTGTTGTTTAATTTTTAAGGACTGATAAAAAAATATCATGGGTTAGGAAAGGAAAACATACCCTTTTCAAAATTATCGGAAGAGTAATCCTAGAAATTTCCTCATGGGGATAAGAAAACGATTTAGGTGTTGGAAGTAATATAACCTAGATAAAAAATAAAAATGTGAGAAACACACCAATGTTATGGAAAAATGGAATTATCCATTCAAACCTCATACTATTGGTAAATGTTTCATCTATAGGGGAAAAGGCACTATGTGAATCAAAACACTAAGATAAGGGTTATTAATGATAATCGTTGAAAACAACATCTATGTCCTAGAGAACATGTGAGATCTTATACCATCACAACTACTGATGTGGAACCAGATAATGACATTGTGATGGGAACACTAGTTATTCATTCAATTATAGTGAACATACTATTTTATAATAGTTCAATTAATTCATTTATATCATTCATGTTTAGTAGAACTATTATAACCTCACATAAAAAACGGATGTTGAGTTAGTAATGAAGATGGTGAATGGGTAAATTATTTCCTCCAAAGCATATAAATCCTCCACTATAAGATTTTTTGGGATGGATTTACTAGGGAACCATTTGATACTACCCTTAACCTAATTCAACACAATTGTAGGTATGTATTGGATTTCCTTAAATAGAGAAAACATTTATTTCCAGGTGAATAGAATTAGTCACTATATCTTAAATCACCCTATGAGTTTATACAAGTTCAATAGGGAGGAAATATAACTATTGGTATCATCATATCAATCATGTATATTATTCCCTTATGATAAATTGCATATTAATCAAAAGATTGAGACTAAGGAAATGGAAATTTTGACGACATGACTAATTTAAAGGAATTTTCTGACGTGTTTCCAGAAGAATCTCATACTCTTTCTACCAGAAAATATTTTGAGTTCTTGATCAAACATATACTTATAGATTTTTCAATATCCAAGAATCCATATATAATGATCACTGCTGATCTTAAATATCTGACTCAATAAATAGTTCGTATACTCAATTTCTTCACCATGGTGTGCACTAACCATTTTGTCAAGTAGAATGATGGAACAATGTGAATCTACATTGATTATCATGATCTGTACATGATCATGATAAATAAAATTTATACTCATCCATAAATTGATGAGTTGTTTAATCAGTTATGTAGAGCCTAGAAATTTTATAAGGAGGATCACTAGTCAAGATATTATCATGTAAATGTGAATAAGGAGGATAACCCCATGAATTATTCTTCTATGAGGTACACGCACCATGAAATCATAGGGATTCAACTTTGAATCTCTAATTCTCTATCTATATTTATATACTTAATGAATAGATTCATTAGGTATTACCATAACAAATTTATGGCAGTCTTTATAGATGATAATCTTATACACTCTAAAAGCAAGAAGTAACATGAGGATAATTTTAATTGTATACAAAATATTTAATAAAGGAAACATTATATGAGAATTACAGTAAATTAATGTTCATGATTGTGAAAGAATCATTACTAGGGAATGTAATCACCAAGAAATGGATATCTATAGATCCATAAAAAATAGATGAAATTAAAGGATATACTATATCAACATTTGTGATATTAATTTATAGTTTACTTGGATGATATTTGTACAATAATCAATTTCTGAGATACTTCTCAGGATTTTCTAGCCCACTAACTATGATATCATTGAAGGGAGTCATGTTTATCTCGACCAATAAATAAGAAGAGTTATTTTAAGATGTGATAACCCCATTTCTATCTAAGGTAATGATTTTTTAGTACAATTATATATTTTGGTCCTAATATAGATGTCAAATGAATTCATGGAAGTATTGTGGGTGACCAGGGCTTGTGGAGATCTTAGAATCCATCTTCACAAAAAAACAACTGGGCCGCATAGGAAAGAAAAAATGTGCAACCCAAGATATATGGTTTGATGAAAATATGTGGGGCTCAATATTGGGTTGTATAAGACTTAAAAGTTTGAGGGAAACCATTATTATAGAGGTTCACACTCATGTAGGGGAACCTACAATTTTTACTAGATCCTAAATGAACAGTTTGAACATGATTAGTAAAACCACGCATAGTGACATCCTGGGTGCCCCATTAACACAAAAGCGGGTTCATGGTTACTGCGCGGTTTGGCAAACTGTGTGGAAAAATCCAAAGACATTGATATTTTTGGTGAACTTACCATTTTACCGATAAAAACAAATGAAACTCACCCACCCCTTTTTCTCAAATTTTTGGCGTAGGTGAATTCCTCATCCCATGAGATCCCTATAGAATATTTGAGTTAGGATTTTTCATAACTCTTAGATTTGTTGTATGATTCAACTTATTTTGTCCTTATTAGATAGCCACACATACGATTTTTATTCCTTTTTCTCTATTCTCTATTTGTCTCCCTCTCAATAGAGTTATCTTCGAGTAGGTTCATATTCCTTATTTTTATGGAGTTGTTCTATAATTCTATTTTATCTCGATCTAGACCAAATCAAGGTTCCGTAATGGACGAGGAGAGTTTTATGGGAATAATGTTGGATTTCTACTAATTATGCTTTCAATTTTAGTAGTTATATAATATTTTTCGTTATGCTGCATGCCCGTTTGATTATTTTTTAAGTCTAAATTGACTCTAACTTAAAATTTTTTCCTTGGAACATAATGATTTGTTAGAACCCATTTCATATCAAGAATTCTCATACATGGACTAAGACATTCCGTTTGGGTGTTCTATACTTATGAATCTTATCTTGGATCATATTAATGCAAATGGTTATTTATCAATGATAATACATAAAGACATGACTACCCTTAGTATTTATAATTAATGAGAATGATGACCCTTTTGAATTATAATTAATTGCTATGATAACCCATATGTATGTATTATATTGAATGGGAATAGTGACCCTATATAATTATACTAAAACGGAATGATGACACCTATAAATATTATATAAATATGGGAATGTAGACCCTTATATAAATATGATAATATTGGGCAAGAAATCCCTTGTGATACTATAAGGGCATGTCATCCTTTGTGATACTATATGGGAACATAATATTTTGGGACACTATATGGGCATGGTATCCCTTGTGATACTATACATGCATGGAGTCCCTTACTATAATTCTAGGAACTACATCCCCTATACTACTCTGATATTGGGCATGATGTCCATTATAATGTGATATTGGGCTTTGAGACCCTTGATACTTGTTCAATGTTATTCCAAATTGAGTCAAAGCATGTAGTATCGGCCTGGTTTCTTTTTAGGAACCACAGATAACCCATTTATAGCTGTTCTTACTGATTTACATTGTTATACCTATACACATCCATATTTTATACATGGAATGAATATTTATAGACACCGTTGGTGGTGGCCTATTTAGATTTATCTCATACCCTATTCAGACACACTATGTTACCTAAGAAGACTACATGATTGTAGTTGTAGATAAGGGGATGAATACTCTTAGTAATTCTTGACTTCTTGCCTAACATAGGATGAAACATGGTAGGAGATGATCATGAAAGGGGTTAGGATTCCTGGATATCCTTTTGACCTTTTTTCACCTATTGTAATATTGTATGACATATACTCACCACTACTTGTATCCATGTTTTCAGGATTTGAAAAAAATTAAATCATCATATATTGTATACGATTCAATCATTATTTTTGATTATTTTCAAATGTTGGTTGTTTAGATATTCTTTTACAGTTCAATGTGTTTATTTATTATTATACTACTTCTGCTATTTATCTGTTATTATATTAACCACTGTGAACCAATTTGTTATTGAGGGTATAGTCTCCTCATAGACACACCCCAGAACCACACTTTGAGTTGGAAACCATTCCCATTCAGGGATATGTGCTTGACGTGATGTGGCCTATGAGGCTCGTGGAACTGTTTAGTGGCATTCAGTTCTAAGACCTTAAAAATTTGTATATATGGTTTTCCCTTCTTTCCTTGTTATTTTGAGACAATATACAAGAGATTAAGGATTTCATGGGATTTTCAAATGTGAAATTCATTGGAGTAGCTTAACTGTGTACATAGAAAATCCAAAGTTCCTCAAAATAAATTTGTTATTTTCTACATTTTGATCATTATAGTTGATTTGATTCCACCATTTGGTGATTTACATTAATTATGTTATTATTGTTGATACAATTGATTTTTTTATACTAGGCATGATAAGAGAAGGGAAGGTAAATTATTGAACATGCATCATATTTTTTATATTGTATGAAATTTACATGGCATGCATATGCCAGGAAATATAGGAGATTATTGTTGATTTCTTTGCCTGTGATTTCCATGAGTGTTTTGACTGTTATAAATAGAAATGTTTTTGGCCAATGATTTTTGCATGGGAATTATAAAAGAATAGTATGTACATAGTGTTCCATCCATGACCTTATTTTTTTTCTTGATTAGTATATGACAGTCACCCTAAGCAGTCAACTATGGAACATTGAGTCATGGATAATTCGTTACATGGACTATAATGTGTAATGGTATGTATTAACGAGACAACATATTTTTGTTCATAAAATGTATGTCTCCTATATATCAGAAGTGGTTAACCATTTTCTTCAACAATTTAAAAAGGATTGTATTATGAATATGAAATTTTAAAAAAAATTAATTTCAAACATCGAGCTTGACCTAGTCCCAACATTATTACTGGGTTGTAGGTAGAATCTCAATTATTTTATATAAATGTTTCTATCACCCAGATTTGACACTTTGAAATAAAAGAAGGGTAAAAATATTATATATTAGGGATTTATGCCTATTCAATATCTATATAGTTTATTATTACATTATCAAACTATCTAAGGTATGTTCTTGGAATTTTTAGAGTAATGTCACCACGACCAGTTGTGTCATTCTCTAGAAGGGTGGTGACGACCATGCTCTGAAGGGGGTGGGCCCAGAGATGTATTTTATAAGTACTATATCTCCTCTGGTGGAACATATTCATATTAAAAAAATTTGTGATGATTCCTGGTTTGGAGAATATTTCATGTGGCTTATGCAGGCGATTCAAGGAGCTATATGCCCTATCCCTTCTATAATAGAGTCGATTTAGGAGTTCCAGAAACAACATCCACCCAAATTTCCAAGGTATGGCTGACCACAGGATCTAGAATTATGGATTGATATGATCATTTATATATTTGATAATCTAGAGACACCACCTGAGAGGAGAGGGAAACTCAAAACTTATATGTTTCTAGGATCCGCCAAAGACTAGTTGGATATTCTAAATTAGGATGGTCATTATTAAGAAGTTATATCGAGGGATTTAAAGTTGATATTCATTAATTATTTCATTATAGACCTAAAGGGACAATCATGTAAGGGATATCATGAACCCATTATAGGGATTGATGATAGTTTTGGGTTATTCAACTTGTTTCATAGTGCATTAGCTCTTTTCACATATTTATACTACTTATTAGCCAACAAAATAGAGATGATTTTAGGATATTCAGATACATGTTATTCATTCTCGGTTAAATATTTTTTGGTTGACTAAAATATATGACATATACATTGGGATTTTTGAGAAGAAGGTGGTGTGATCTAGGGAAGTTCAGAACCTAGGCAGAGTAGTGGTTGTATTAGAAGTTTGAGGTGACACTTTTAGTCTATGTGTGTGTGAAATGAAAACTTGTAGACATCCAAAAATACTAAAATATTATGCCATAAGTGTGAGAATCATAGATATAAGATTTCATAGTCTCGTAGAGGCCCTTTCAAGTTCTAAGTCTACGAAATATGAGGGAAAATACATTTTTTCTACAGGAACTTCCTATCTATTTAGAGTGGGAGTGGATCCATGATAGCTCCACCTTCAGGAACATGTTTAGGAGAACCTCTTTAAGAAGGAATCTGGAGTACTACTAGCCAATTTTGTATATGAGGAGGTTGTGGTCATGATAATAGTACTTTATATTTTTAACACTAATAGAGCGGAACCACTCGAGGTTGTCAGGTTATAGAATATGGAATGAATCATTCAATACTTATTTAGTGTACCCTATACAAGAGGAGAAGGATTATAATATATATACTATTCGAGGTACTATTCTAGTATAATCTACTATATTTTATTACATATTTGACATATTTGAATCAAATTATTTCATATCTGTTCCCATTTTTTTTTGGAATTTTGGACTTCTTGTTGAATAATCTTATGGCATCAAGATGCATGATATAACTTTTGGAATATGATCAGAGGGAATAATAAAATATAAGGGTTATCCTCTTGAGTTAGGTAGTTGTAATTTTGGGTGTGACCTCTTCATCCTCAAGATGATTGGTTTTTATGTAATTATCATGATGGACTGGTTAGTCCCCTCTCATACCTATGTGGATTTTTGTCATTGGAGGGTGTCATTTACCTCACCGTATGGGGGTACGTATATTCACATGGGTGAGTTGGATTTCCATTCTTATAGATACGGACCATAGAATCCTGGTCTCTATGGAGCGATTTACCATATTTATAAATATTATATGAATAATAAAGGACTACATCAAATTGTGTTCCCATGGATAGTTGTTCGATACATGGATTTATTCCATGATGAATATCAAAGACTAATACTTTAGAGAGAGTTGGAGTTTTCTATTGAGTTATTTCCTAGAGCTGCACTTGTATCCACCCTTACTTATAGGATGGAGACTACAATGTTTCAAGATCTAGAGTGGTAGTTAATAGACTTATAAGATAATGTTTTTTATATCCCAATACTTCTTCCTGGGGTTCCCAATTCCTTTTGGATAAGAAGCTAGATGCAACCCTAAGGATTTGCGAGGATTAACAAATAATTAAATAAACTTATAGTGAAAAAACAGGTATCCATTACCTTTCATAGATGATTGTTTAGACCTTCTTAGAGGAGCGAGAGTATTATCAAAGATCAAACTAAGATTGGGATATCACTAGGTTCAAGTAAGAACTTAAAATATTATATGCAGGGTTTTCCATCGTTAGTAATATTTATATGAGTATCTTGTAATACTGTTTAGTCTTATGAGTGTTCCTTTTGTATTCATGGATTGGATGAATAGGGTTTTCCATCCCTATCTGGATTACTTTTTATTGGTCTTCGTAGATGAAATGTTGGTGTATTCTCATACTTTGATCGACAATGCCACTCATCTTGAGATCATTTTGAATAAATTTAGAAAGAAATAGCTATATGATAATCTCAATAAATTTCATTTCTAGATCAGAAATGTATACTTACTGGGCCAATAATTTTAGTGGTAGGAGTCTTAGATAAACCTGAGAAGGTGAGATCTATGGTTACCTCAGAGGAACATAATAACTTATTTAAAATATGAAGTTTCTTCGGGATAAATGGTAACTATAGGGATTCAACAAAGGAGTTATCATTCCTTTCTTCACCTATTACAGGTCTTACAAAGAAGGTTGTGATGTTCTTGTGGTTAGAAGTGTGTGAGAAGTCCTTTTTAGAGATAAAACGAAGGATTAACATGACACATATACTGATTTTTCTAGAGTATGGAAAATGATATAAAGAGTTCCATGATGCTACACACATTGGCATGTGAAAAGTGATGTTGTATGATGATAGAGTCATTTGATATAGATCTTATCTATTGGTGCCTCTTGTGTGGAATTACCATATGTATGATCTTGAGTTAGTAGTTTCTTTATACACCTTGTGTTTCTGGAGGAATTACATACCTGGAGATCTTTTTTTTGTTATTAGGAACCCCCAAAGACTCAGGTATATATTTACATAGAGGTTTATGAATAACATTGTTCTCAGTGGCCTCTTCACTTCTGTAGAAGGTGAAGATAAGTTAGATTTTAGATACTAATGGCTTGGTCTAATGAGAGAGTGTTGTTGGTAATGACCTACCTATAGTTTGAAATATCTATGATGACAACTTTGTGTATATACATGGGCATAAATGATTCTCACAAATACAATAGGGGGAGTAGATGCATGAGTCGTGTGTTTCATAGTGGGTTATACACCTTGTTATCTCCAGGATGTATTGTGACATTCATCGACAGTATTGGTGACCATGGATGAATCTTCAAATAGAAGGTTCTATCACTAGGTGTTCAACCTATTAAAAAGTGGATTCGAAATACCAGGGACCATCCGGATTGATACAACCATTAAAGTTTTCTCCATGGAAATGGGATGACCTTGTGATGGATTTTCTCATCAGATTTATAAGGATTCATCAAGGTAGTGATGTAGTTTTGGAAGTCATGGATCGACTGAAGAATGTATCCCACTTCCTTCATATATAGGAGACTTCTCTTTCGAATGCTCATAATATTGTATGAATGTATGATTATATAACTACATAGGGTTACTCATACTATCACTTTTGGAAGGAATTCTTGATTCACATTGCGGTTCTGATAGGGGTTGTAGAAGCCTATGGGTATATGAGTTCTTTTGAGCACAACCATTCACCCTCAAACCAATGGTAAATTGAAATATACTATAAAAGTTCTAGAGGTAATTCTCCAAGCATGAGTCCATGATTTTGGTTGTCCTTGGGAATATAATTTCTCTATCATTGAGTTTACCTACAATAATATTTATAAGGTGAAAAATCAAATTGATCCTTATGAGTCCTTATACAGTAAGTCATTTCATTCTTTCCTATGCTGGTTAGAGTTAAGAGAGGTAGCACTACATTGTACTTGACTCATTTTGGAGACTTTAGAGTAGGGTACTCTAATCATAAAGAATATTTTTACTACTCATTATAGGAAGAAATAATACTCAGATCGCCGTTGATGACCTATGGAGTTTGTGGTCAGGAATCATGTTCTCTTATAGGTATCACCCAGAAAAGGGAATAGATGTATTTAGAGGATAGTAAAGCTATTACACTATTATACTACAGAGCGTGAGATTATAGAGAGATTCGATCCTATATCCTATTTATTTCTATTACCTTTGAGGTATAATTCCATAAACAACATCTTCCTCATTTCATGGTTTCACCATTATCATGCTGACCTATCTCATACTTGGTATCCTAAGGATTCTGAGCATGCTGTTGATGATTCTTTTGAGGAGTATCCTATATGCATCATTGACTGGAGAATCAAGGATCTATGAATCCGTTCTATCCCTTTATTATGGGTTCTATGGTTTCAAATATGAGTACTTGATGATACTTGGGAGTTGGAGCCCAATGTACATGCTCGGTGGAAATAATTTTTCTTGGAAGATGTTTTTCCAACCATATATGGGCAACTTAGGGTAAAGTGACTTTAAGAGTGTAATACTGTAAGTACCTGGTTTTTATCTCATGTATGAGTCCTTTTTATTTTTGTATAATTCTTTATTTTGGATGTAATATGAATTCTAGATGAATTGATTGATGTTTTGGGGAAGACTGGGGATAGTTCTTAGACCGGAACCCAGCTCTGGGAGAGAAATACCATGGCTGCACGGTTAGGAGAAACCCCGAGTCTCCTGCTAAAATGTATTATGAAACTATGATGGACTAGATAGTTTCCTAGAGAATCCCGCTATGTTTGAAAAAATAGTGAAAATAGGGGTTCTCACCAGTGTGGGGGCACCTTCAATTTTTAGCAGATAAAAAATTTAAGGTTTTTCATGATTAGTCAAACGACGTGAAAAGACATTATGGGTTCCCTATTCTCAATGTCGATGGCACACGGGTGGAACATGGTTTGGAAAATCTTGTAGCCATACCAGGAGACCCATATATTTTTGGTGAAATTTACATTTTCTTCTTAATATATAATTAAACTCACCTTGCATTTTATTTTCTCTCATTTTCATCATAGGATAATTCCCCCTCCCATGAGATCTCCATGGAATCCTAGAGTTCGGATTTTCCATAACTCTTAGATCGAGTGACCTATTCAGCTTTATTCAGTGTCATGGAATCGCCATCGGTATGATCTTTCTTCCATTTTCTCCATCCAATGTATGTATTCCTCTCGATAGATTTATCAAGGTGCAGTATTATATAGACTATTTTTAGCGTGATAGTCCATTGTTACATTTTCTATCAATTTGGAATAAATTAGGGGTTGATACTGGTAGAGGATAGTTGTAAACGTATGAGGTAGGTGGTCTACAAATTATATATTAATCATTAGATACTATTTAATATTTTCCAATTTTCTGCACACTCGTTTCACCATGAGTTTCATATCAATTGTATCTATATTAAATTGGTTGCATTTATCAGAACCTAATTTTTTTAGAACCAATTTCATATCAAAAATTTTCAACCATTGAGTGAGTAATTCTACTTCAGTGTTCCCTACTTATGCCTAATGCGATTTATTGAGTATATAACCAAAGAACCTATTTTAGTTTTTAGTTTTAAATTCAAAATAATAATATAATAAATTTTTAATGGATAGATGTGATTTTTAGTACAGATAACACCCTTTTTATATAATGGATTAAATTATTAGAGGTGAGTGCTAAGAAAGCGTCACCTAATTAAAAAGAAAATGGTGCACACTCTTGTTGATATTAAATGTAAAGGGATTATGGGTCATACCTTGGTGAATATTAAATCAATGGATATTTATCAATGATATGATATAAGGGAATGATGATGCTTAATAATTATAATGAATGGGGACGAAAATTGTTGCAAATTATAATGAATGAAACAATGACCCATACAAATTGTATTATATAGAATGGGCATGTAGACCAAATATAATTATACTAAATTGGATGATGAAACTTGGACATGTTATATCAATTACGGCATGGAGACACTTATATAAATGCTATACTATATGGGAATGTAATACCTTGAGATACTATATGGCCAAAAAATCCCTTGTCATACTATATGGGCAAGTAGTCCATTGTGATATTATATGGTCATGGTGTCCCATTTGATACTATATGGACATGGAATCCCTTGTGATACTATACATGCATAAAATCTATTACTGTTATACTGGTCATGGTGTCCCTTATATTACTATGGTACTGGGAATGGTGTCCTTTCAAAATTTCATACTAAGAATTGTGACACATGATACTTGATTAAGTTATTTTGACACATGATGAAAAAGGTAGTGTTTGGCAGGATTCCATTCAAGAACGAGTTATTACCCATTTATATTTTTTATTAGTACTTTACATTGTTATACCTACACACTTCCATATTGTATATAAAGACTGGATATTTATAGATTCCATTAGAAGTGGCCTAATTTTATTTGTCTCACACCCTATTTGGGCCACCTATGGTATCTAGGAAGACTATATGAATGCATGTGTAGATAAGGGGAAGAATCATCTTACAGATGCTTAAATTCATTCATAACATTGGATGGAGCTCTATAGCACGGGTAGGATCTTTGGATGTTTTGAAAGTCTTTTTCCACTTTTAATATTTTATTAACCTATAAAATATATATTGCAAGTTTCTTGTATCCATATTTTCGTTTTTTATACATGAAATCATTATCCATTTTATATTATTTAATTACTACATTTTATTTTTATAAGATGCTAGCTGTTTATAATTTATTCTCTTGTTCTATATGTTTATTTATTGTTTTAGTGCTCCCACTATTTAAATGATATTATTTTATCTTTTCTATTACACTTTTCTAATGAGGACATATTCTCCCAATAGAAACACCATAGACCTTTACTTCTAGTTGGTGAACCTCTAGTGTTTGAGGACAATATCTTGATTCCATGTGTCCAATCAGGCTCAGGGCACTATTAAGTGGTGTTAGGGTATGAGACATCATAAAAGAGATAAATAAGAGGCTAATCACTATACCTATACTATTATTACCTACCTGTTGGGTTTTATTTTTAATATTTAGTGGTCCATATAAGAAAATTTTTTGTTTTGTACTCATGAAATATGAAAATGTGATAGCGTATGAATCTCTCCAATTAAAGATCCATGTGTAGTACTTACCAATAAATGATACAGAATTATCCATAACTATCTTTGCATTAAATATTTTTTGGCACAATCTCTATGAGGAGAAGTATTAAATATATATGGGTGATAAAATATTCAAGTATATTGTAGCAAAAGAGGTTCAAAATAATTCCAATATAAGAGATTAGATATAACTAAGGATTACGTTTGTTCAATCCATTAGCATTATGGGAAGACAAAAAAATTGGAAGATCATCTCAGTAGTAAGGATCTTTCAACCTAATATATGATGAGTATTGAAATGAATTTTATGATCATGGACATGAAAAGGATATAAAATGGTATAATAAGAAGATATTTATCCTAAATTTATCAAATAACTACTCAACAATCCATTATTGAGAGAATCAATGTGGCCCAATAATATGATGATGATCTACAGAAGAAGGTAGTGAATATTACAGAGTTCAAATTTTCTAATAATGTATTTATATGTTTTGTATCTTGGATATGTTTCCCATAAAAATTATCACTAAAAAGGTAACTTCTAGATGATTCACATATCTCATTTTTTTCTACTCATCCATGAATCCCTGTGATTTATAAATCCATGAATGAAAATTTACGGTCGGATAACATGCAGTGGGAGATAGTATAATTTTGCCTCAATTCATGGTATTATAACAAGTCAAGGATGAATGATATATGTCTAAGAGTATGATGAAACCATTTTCAATACCGGTATAGAAATGAGAAAACATAAGCATGGATTTTCTCATCCAACTCCCCATGACATATAAAGGCAATAAAATGATATGGGTGGTAGTTAATAGACCTAAAATTTATTGAATTTCATTTATATTATGAAAAATTATCTATTAAGATACTTTACAAGATATAAATAAGAGAATTTTTAATTCTTCATGGAGTTCCACTCTCAATTTTATCAAATTTAGATCCATGGTTTACCTCAAGATTCTGGAGAAGTCTTTAACAAGTGTTTGAAACAGAGTTTGTTTTTGTATGCTTATAAATATAAAATGGATTTCCATTGTAAAGGAAACATTAAAAATCTATAGTTTATACTAATATATTGTTCAATGGATTTCCAAGTATGTTGGGATAAGAACCTTACTATATTGGAGTTCTTAAATAACAATGGATTTCATTATAGTATTTAAATGTAACCTTATAAGGATTTTTATTGGAAGATGTGTCCTAATCCAATATGATGGGATGAAGTTAGAGGGAGGAAGTTAATGAGACCTATTATTCTCCATGATGTGATAGAAAAGGTTAAAACTAGTTATTTTAATAAAAGAAATACTCAAATATGATAGAAAATATATGCATACAATCGTTGATGTGACATAGAGTTTGAGTTCAGAGATAAAGTGTTCCTCCATATCTCACCATGGAAGAAAATCATGATGTTTGGTAAGAAGGGAAAACATATTCCATTATTCTCATCCTTTTGAGAACCATAATCACATTATAGTTGTATCCTATTGACTAACACTCCTACTGAACCTATCTTAAGTACATGATATTTTCCATGTATCCCTCTTCAGAAAGTACATAGCAATAAACATAACAAGTAAAGAATCCATAGTTGGTACCATTGGATAACAATCATTCATATAAGAAGAATCCAATGAATATATTAGATCATACTGAAAAATTTATAGGATACAATACATCTCACATGGACAAATTACTGTGGCGAAACCACAAGTTTGAGGAAGTAACATGGGAATTAGGGGATGTGATGAAACAGACATGCCCTCATCTATTTTATTCTATGAAATGAAATTATGAGGGTCAAATATCTTAATTCGGAAGAACATAATGGATGAAAGTTTTATAAATAATTTCTTTTTTCAAATAAAATAATACATTATTATGTAATGAAGTTATAGAAAACACATGAACTAATTTGGTTATTTTGGACTGTTAAATGTTATATCCTATTATATTTAAAAGTACATTAAGTTTTATAACCATTAATAATATACCCATATTATATAGACTATTATTATTTATATATATCAAGGGTTATGATAAAATCCAATTGACATTTATGAAAGAGGGGATAACCTCTTCTAGTAAAATCGTACCCTATGTTGCCCATTTATCAAAGCTTCCAATGGAGATGGAATCACTTATATTTTCTATTGAAAAATCCTAAGATGAGATTCAATAACTAAATCATGAAAAAAAACCTTTTATGGTAGAAGATTAAGCTTCTTGAGATCACGACCAAAGGTATGTTTTCCGAACTAATGCAAGAATGCGTAACCATCACACTCTTTACACATAGGGAATACACTAGTGTGCTAAGGGGTAATGTATCATGGCTCTAATAAAATGAATTATTATATTTTATTTTTTAAAAAATATTTATTATATTGATAACTTTTATTATTAATTTATAAATTATTAATGAGTTCGAGAAATATTATAAATTGATATGAAAAATGAATTTTTTAGGAAATATAAATAGTTTAAATAATGAAATTATTTTTGGATAAATTCAATAACATTTAAATAAAATTTATTTTAATAAAATTATCTTTTTAAAAAATATTTATTTGAATATAAATGGTAATATATTTATTTAATTCCAATATAATATATATAAGGGTCTAAAATTTATTATCATCTTAAAGGTGAATAATTGGGAATAAATATGGATTTTCATTCGAAAGTATAAATTATATTATTTAGATTATTATTTTGATAAAATAAATAGTAATTTTAAATCATCCCACTGAAATTATCCAATGGTAAATTTTTAATATTTTTCTAGATAGTCGAATTTTAGGGTAAAAATTAAATACGATATAAATATATAGTACATATTATGAAAACATAATAGAATAATTGGGATGTAAAAAATAATATAAATGGAATAAAAATCAAAATATAGAAATTCCCTTAAAAATATTCATTTTTATATTATTTTAAAAAATTTATAACCCCTTTATGAATCCTCCAAAACCAATATTATATTTTAAGATATTAATTTAAATTATTTATGAAAATGATTTACTTCTTAATCACCATGGGTATTATTTTAATAATTACTATTATTAGCCTTAAAAAATATAAAAAATCACCCGTGTTTGGTAGAAACCATTGGAAAAAACCAAGGAAAGGATTAGGATTTTTATTTTTTTATCAAACAGATTCTAAAACCTAAATTTAGAAATTAATAAAAATTCCCCTGTTTTTTCTTTAAATACCCACCCATAATACCATTCATATTCCCCAAAATACCATTTATATTGATGATAATCTCTCTATACCTTTCTAAATACCTCTAAATGTGTTCTCGTACTCTTAAGAAGCTCCTCCCATGATTTTAGAAGTGCCCTCTCAAGGTAAGGGGTCCTCTCCTCCTTATTCATATACTTTCATTAGACTATGCCATTTTATTTTCAATTTTTCATGCGTTAATATGTTTTTAGAAACCCATTTTACTATCCTTAGGATATATAATTAATCAATAACCTCATTTAACTATCATTAATCCCTTTCAAGAATTCTTATGTACTTTTTTAAGGTTTTTGAAATTATCCTATGATTTTCAATGATTTTTTTTACTGAATACCCATTGTCATTTATACTCAATGGTATTCACCAAGATGCACTTATCCTTCATTTATTATGGAAATCCATATATGTAACCCAAAATCAATAATAAAGGTATTAAAATTTATGAAATATATTGGTATGTTTTTTTATATATGTGGCACAAAAATTCATGTACATGATTTGAATGTGACACATTGGCCTAGAATTATATATCCCACCAATACATCGGGTAATATTTTTATCTCATGAGATATCATGTATAGTTAACATGAGGTTATCATATGTACACTATTTTTTGGGTAGTTTCATTTTAAACTAGAGGCATATTGGTCTGTTATAGGACCCAATGCATTTTGTAAATATTGATAACTCATAAGATAATAGGTACTCAAATGGTGTGTGAACCATGTTCAGCAATGGTCAATATCATCTATAATAGTCTTATAATTGATCTTACCCTAGGAAAACTGTTTTCTATACATATGTGTATTCCAAAAACATATATATTTTACTTATGATATGTTATCATAGCTCATGATTTATTATTGATGATTATACACTCTTATATCTTCTGAAATTTATGATAAACCATTATTACCAGATTCACGATTAAATGTCCTTGAATTGTTGGGTATGAATTTCTCAAGTTATTATCATGTTCTCATTCCCTTATTCTAATGATATATTATAATAATAAATTTCCTTCTGATATGATTTCTATCACTATTAGTTTGAGATCAACCATTATTATTTTTTACCTTCCCTAAGATTCCAAAAAGTTATCTATGAATGATTCCATAGACATACTAGATGATATTATAATGTTATCACTAGAATTTAAAAAAATGGGTTTTATTTTAATGTGTGAATAATTTAGGTATCTAATCTCCCAATAATACTAAATGATTTCATACATTAGCATTGTATGTCTTCTATATTGGGAAAATATGGTTAGATAGCCACCAGATCTAGGTAAATGTGGTTTGGGTGTTAAAACATTAATTTTATTTCTGTATATATTTTATAATGTATTTACCTATACATATACTCACCGAATATATAGAAAAATTTTAACGGCTATAAAATGTTCTTTGGTTTGATTTAGTTTAGTTTTCTGTGTGAAACATGATATTAAATAATAATATATATTCAAATGAGATTTTTTATTGAATTATGACGGTGTTATATTCTACTTCGGTATATAAATTATATCCCCATAATTTCAATTATAACTTAATAATAAAAATTACTAAGTGTATCCATAAGATAGAACATACTGAAGATATAATTTCTATTGAGACACCGACCTCAATAACATTGGTTCGGCTATGAAACTCATCAGTTCAATCCTAATAGTTATATCCCCTATACTAAGTACTTTCTATCTATTTGTCCTAAACATCCCCCATGATTTGGTGTAAAGACCCGTATTATAGAATTTTCATACAAAGGGTGTTCATAATCCAAAATTAATTGATAGAATATTAGAGGTGATATAAAATGTGATTTCCTTAATTAAAATAATTAATTAGGATATATATATATTACAATCTATTTCTAATATCAAATTAAATTTATTTAAAGGATGAATAATAATATTTACACTAAAAAAATTCCAAAAAATTTTATTTTCAGATGAAATAATCATCTAACAATATGTTTTCTCTTATACCAAATAATAGTTGTGGTGATTAATATATATTAAAAAACATCCTAGATATACTGTTGTAATACCATGACTCGGAACAAGTATGGGTCGAGGTTCCACCTTGAATCAATGACACCTCCACATATTCAAGATGCTACCGACTAGTGGTGAGGTCCAACATCATGAATTGGGGAGAATATTCCCTAAATATGAAAAAAACAAATAAAAATGAAATAAAAAAAACATCTAAATAAAAGTATGAAGAATAAATAAACATCTAATCATATAAATGATGTTTTGGTACATAACATTCAATTGATCGCCCACTAGTCTAATCCTAGATATAAAATAATTGAAAATATAACCAATGCACATTGTTCATACTAACATATCTATGCCTCAAGAACACCCCAAAAAAACCTTGATATTCTCAGGATAATCCTTTATAAAACATGTTGTCTAACATGAAATGTCGAATAAGGTCTGAAAGTCCACCGAGAATCCTATTTTTTGTGTAATAATAATTCTTAGTATGGTCTCAGAAAGAACCCCCAATTTATATTTTCATATTCATGAGGAAAATAAATACAAAAAATAGACATTCTTATGGAATTGTAGTTCACTAAATAGGCCCACAAGCACCTAATGAGTTACACATGCCAATCGGGTCATTAGGTGAAAACTAGGACACTCTAACCATTAACATATATAGTTCATATCCATGCAATAATACACTCTTGGAATCATTACATTATAATAATTCCCAATCTCTACAAGAAGATTTAGTGTAGGGTGGAATCCAAATCCTCAACCCAATACCTATGGACAATTGGCCTGATCATACATCTATATCCCAACCCACTACCTTATCCCTTATGGAAGGGTTTATCAGTTCCATGTCACACCATAACATTAACCAACCATAGGATAGACTCCTCCATAACTAAATCCACTCATAAAACATCCTACCTCTTCTTTGAACCTATACCCTCTAACACAAGACATAATCAACCATGAATTCTGAGTCAAGGAGATGTTCTCTTAAGTAACCACAACACTAACACTTAGGGAATCACCCAAATACATAAACAGGGACCCAAGAAACTTATGAAATGGTAATTGAAGCAATACTCAATGTGTCAGGGCATGGTCAACACATCGATCCACCCTCATATAATATATGTAGGTTATATCACACCAACAAATCCTCACTAGATTCATGGGAGTTCACATCAAGAACATGAAACACAAAAAGCAATCATGGGACATCACACAACTCACATCCAAATACCATGGTTCTTGTTGTTTTAGATGTATCCTCTCGTTATAGAACATCTCAAATCACCCTATTAGGTGTCCATTGGGTCTCCCAGAACAGCATGTTCTATAATCATCGATACAAGGTCATGTCTGCACCTTCTAATGACATTTCATCCTGAAGTCTCAACACACTAACCTAAAACCCATTGTTTAGTACAACCTATCCAATGTCTCCCAACACTAATAGTCCTTATACCTAAGGACAATCACCACCATTATTATCTAAACTATATAAAATATTAATAACATATTCTAGATGGTTTTAATTCCCTACACCGGGTTCCCATCTTGTATCTCTGAAGAGAGGTCCCTCAACTCATCAAATAAAGGAAACTAGTATCCTTCCTATATTAAAAGTCTCAGAGGTCTCCTTACACTCTAAAAACATTAATACTAACATCAAACTTGAGGATGGAGTTCTTGGTCACTTTTGATACATACAACTACCTATCACATTATCACTCGACACCAGATACTCAATCCATCCAAGTAGCCTAGGAACCGAAAATAGGTTATCCTATGTCTCACCTCATATATGAGGTACACTCCATGATCTATCAAAAACATAAATAAATCCTTTCACCTTGGATATGTACTCTCTAGGTGATCAAATTTCATCCATATATTAAGACCACTTAGCCTCCACCCAGGAGACTCAATCTACCCCATCTTCCCGTATAAGGACTCCTCTAGTCCTTATTCCCAAATCATTAAAATTTTTTTTTGTAAGAATTAAAACTCATTGTATTACATGAGCATGATGGTTTATCATAGTTTTAACCTACACCAACACTGGTGTTCACTCCTCACGATGCTTTACCAAGCCTCATCCAAGCGAACCAAGAAGCACTCACACTCTAGTGAACCCTTCACATGCCATATGATGACCGTAATAAATTGTAAACTATTTATAATTAATTAAATATATAATATTATATATTAATAATGCCTAAAAACACATTATATGCCAAAATTTCACTAGATACACTATCAAATAGGTGCAGTCCACTCCCGATGCATCCCAAGATTTAGGTTGTAAAAAACCCCCAATTACTCTTCCTATTAAAATAGCTTAATTTAATCGGTTTTAAAAATAAATGAATGAAGGAATTAATATGAGATGTACCTTATCTAAATAATATTAAATGGTATAAAGTCAACATGTTGGGGAATTCTCTATGTAACAGGAAAAAATAACCTTTTATCTCAGTTAATTTCACCATGATTTGGAGGAATCAAAACCAAAATATATAGTGAAAAAAAACATAAATTATAGAGTATTAATAAGTAGGAAAATTGGTGGAATAATTAAATGTTTTAGCTTGGAATTTCAAGTGGAATGTATAAAAAACAACACCCATGGTGGTGGGTCGAAAGAGAGAAGAAAGATGGGTAGAGGATGGCCAAAATTACCTCTCCCAACACCCAAACTGCCAATATCATAAAGCAACCTGACCCTAAAAATGTGAAAAATACCCCATTAAAAAAGTTACCTTGGATCCACCAGTGAGGTAGTATAATCTAACAGACAATCCATTAATCCTAGGTAGATCCCTAGACCATAGGCTATCCCACATACTATATAATGACATGAACTACTAACATCCACAACAACCCAAACCATTCCAATATTTCATCTAAACACATAGAACATTTGTTAATCCTTGAACCCCCTCCAAAACAACTCCTTTGGATGTTCATTATTTCTGAATATAACTACAATTATCATTTCTCTAAATAAAAAATTCATCAAATAAAAAAAAGTTTCCCAAAATGTAATAGTTCGAAATCCAGAAGGAGTTTCAAACACTGAATCATAATTATTCTCATCACTAAGAATCTATGGTGAACTAATAACTACATATCCCAACCTACTCCATCCATAAAACCACTAATAGTTCACCTTGTTCATTCTTCAAATTCCAAACAGACTTCCACAGATTAAGTCTAAACACCGGGCCTAGAAATACAAATTTTTTTATAAAATATTTGGTCTGATCTCGAGACCACATTAACTAAGCCCCAAAAAATATTCCAAACATGTTTCTAATATTCACATGTATATTTATATAATGAAACTCCAATTAGAATACCTCTAGACAACGTCCTCCGAAATTGTTAACTACTCATACCGAATCATCTCTGAACCACCAACTCTGATCGTGATGCATTTACACTAGAAGTCGTAATAAGATCATCCTAGTGCAACCAATGTTGTTCAGAACCCACTGTTAGTGTAATTACACAATTTTATCACCACAAAACTCTCCATATTTCATGTTCTCACCTTGTGCACCTATGCTCCTCCAATTTGATTCACCCTTGGATCACTCCCCACCTCCTTAAGCCGAATTCCAATGCTCTTACATCATCCAACCAAATCAAAATTTTTGTATTTATCATGAAAATATATCACATTGGATCTTCTCACACCTCAATCCCTCTGATAAGAGGGTCATTAAACAACTAAAAACATGATTCTCACCAACATAGAAGCGTCATTATCATGCCTTAAAAAACCAAACAACCATTATTCATGGCCCACAATCAGTTCATTATAACAAACATGGACTAGATTTATTTTTAATGGTCATACCCAAGAAAAAATATGAAAGCCAAAATTTCTCATTCCTAACTCTCTAAGAACATCCCCCCCCCCCCCACAACCAATGGTGACATCCTTACAATATGGGTTACCATATAACACTACATGAGTGCCGACCAAAGAGAGTCCCCTAAAAATAGGCATGTTACTTATCAGAATCCATGCTCTCTCACATTGACCTTGGGAACCAAACCTCTCTAGTTATTCTTTTCCATGACCCCACTTGGAAGAATCAATCAATGATACCTTGATCCAACACCGAGGTCACCTCTCACCACTGAGGGAAATGTAATATTTTTACCTTCCACCCAAGAATACCTACCTTTAAAGAGTTTCATAAATACACAATCAACATATCATTCCTTGGGTTCATCCAAAACCCAATTAATTCATAAAATACCCACACACAACCCATTCACTAACACACAACTGAACATGAAATGTAGATACTCATAGTACACCTTCCCTCACACACTAATTTTTTCCTAATGTGTATCTTCATTCATACTCTCTTGTTCATAAATAGTGACTTTTCAAAACCCACACATAGGTTATTTCCTTATATCCTACTATGTATTATCTAAAAAAAATATCTACATACTTCTCTACAATCATATCACACAACCTGAATCATACTCCCATGTGTCTCATCCCCTAAAACCTAGGCTCACAATCCTGACCTAGTAACCATTCCCAATACACATGTTAGACTCACCCAATAGCCCACGAAATCTCGAATGAAAATTATAACCACACGAACACCATCAATACTGATTCAGTATAAAATCCATGATCATATACCAATTCTCCCACTGTGCTACATAAATGAACATGATGAAAAAATAGGGTGATACATACAACATATCCAACTCTAAAACTTATTCACGGATACCAAGAATGTCGTGAGCATTTCACATCCTGAAATCCCAACACATTAAGAATCCCTCACTCAACTTCACAGTTCAATTGGGTTTAATGATATGAATAATATATATGAAAAAACACCATATATGTTCTTATCGACATTTCAATTAACCAAACTGATATCCTAATGACCCAAAAGTGTAAATAATTCTTATAGAAACCGATTGAAATCCTTGAGTCACCTCTCAGGTGCAACATTCTATCATTGATTCCTCACCAAAGCATCAAATTCTTTCACTAAAACATGACGGGTCAACAAACATCCCTTTATGATGAGATTTTATTTCCATCATCATATAACATGCCACCATATGATCCACATGGCCTTCCAGTAGATGGAAATAAATCCCATGCTAGATAAGTAGAATCCCACCCAATGGTTATATAGGAAAATTCTATATATGTTGTTTTTAAGATATAAAAATGTTGGAATTTTGATGACAAAAACACCTTTAATAAATATTACTTCATGAGAATATAACATTTCAACAAAGATTCCTAAACACAACCTCATTCCGACATGATATGATCCAAAATAACAGAAATCATTATTTTAAAAACTACACGTGTGTCACCCAATGTAAAAACAATTATACTATAACATAAGAAAAGTACATAAATCCCATTAACATAGTAAGTTGTAAATCCTATCAGAATAAGTTTTCTTGACACACCTTATGAAATCCATCATAGTCATTGAAACATTTACAGACCACCAAACTCACCCCAAGTACACCTACTTATACAACAGAGTCTATAGACTAGTGGTGAGAACCTAAGACGTACAGTGGGGAGACTATACCCTCAACATCACACCAATTAATAATTATGAAATATAAAATAAGATCCATATTATAGTATACAAAATAAACAATCATTCAATCACATATATGATATTGTCAGATATAATATACAATTGATAACCCAATAGGTCAATACCAATTGATAAATAAACATAGAATACTTCCCACACACATTATACTTATTTACATACCTGGGAATCAACCCATGATCTTAATAACATCAAGCTAGTCTAGCCTGATCCACTACACAACCTGTGTAATGGTATGAAATTAATCATTATGGTCTACTTGTGCATAGAGATTACCATATATAGTGTGAGAATAAAACACTTTAGGTTCTCACTAAACACCCATAATACATGTCATCATATTCATGTGTAAGAATGAGGAAAATAAATACAAAGATATGCATTTTAATTGAGTTTTTGTGCACTAACCTGGATGCTATGGCACCCAATGAGGTACACCATCTTATTAGGTTATTAGATTCTAAATGGGAACCATGAATTTGACCATACCTGCTTTATCTTGGAGAACGAATACACTCATTTAATCATTAAATTTACACCATTTATGACCAATACCTGAAGATTCATAGTAGGGAACATCAAAAACCTTGACCCAACTCCCACAAACATTGTGCATAACCATACGTCCAAAACCCGACACACTTATTTTTTCTCAGGGTAAGGTCCATTGGCCTCATGTAACATCGTACTATAAACATTCACCTAGGGTGGTCCATTGTAACAACCCAAGCCAATCCTGGAAAGGACCTTTGTATTTTTTTGACCCACACCCACTCACATAGGGTGTGGTCATCTAGGAATTATAAATTAAAGAATTATCCCATTCTAAAACCACTACCCTACCACTTAGGGTAATGGTTGACTACATGCACATCAACCTAAGCCATGTCTACAAATTTCCTTGAAATAATACCTAATGATTTAGGGAACAATCTTCAAACCAACCCATCCCTGTAGACTTTGGGGATGTCACATCACACCGACCCATTCACACATGTCTCTAGGGAGGTTACTCCAAGAACATGGAACAGAAGATGTTTCCACAGACCATCACACAAATCACATGAAGATCTAATGGAATTAGTTTATTGAGAGATAGATTTTCCTAAAAACAAAACAACACTCCCAACATGGTACCCACTACATCTACTAGACCCACTATGGTCTCTTCTCATCGATACCTGCTCAAGACCATCACCTTCTAGTGACATTACTACCCAAAGGCCCATCCCATTGACCAATAACCTATGGTATGATATAACATCAACAAATTACCCTAGTTCTCTTAGTCCCACTACCTAAGGATCATCCCAACCATCACACAGTAAGTCTCTTTTCATCTTAATTCCATGTCCCAATTGATTCCTAAAAACCTCACTAGGGTCTCATCTCAAATATAACAAAAGAGATCCCTATGTATATTACCAAAAGGAATCCCCTCCCCATCACATACTTCATGGATCTATGGACTCCTCATACTCCAACTACAAATCAAGACTGACATGTAAACTAATGTAGGATGTCATAGTAACTCGTGATACTTATGATTTCCTCACAAAACACCAAAAAACTCTAAGAAACACATGTATTCCCACTAGCCCAATGAAATAAACCTAGGATATATAATGTCTCCCCTTATACCCTAGGAACTCCCAAAGGTCTCTTGTAAGATCCAACAAATCCATATCCACACTAAGACATAGTTTCTATGAAATATCTATTCCTCCAGGCGCTAAAGAGACCTTAGACTCTACCTGAGAGACTTAAGACATCATATCATCTCACATAAAGACTACACCAATCCTTATCCCCAATTCATAAACCCAATGTAGTATACATACATGCATGATCATAAATATAAATGTAAATAAAATTTCATCATAGGGGTCACCAACATTAGGAATATATTCAAACCTTATCCAAGCTTTATAAATTCTTGTTCAACCCAACCAAGCTTTTCCTACATCCCTGAGTATAAGGACCCGACCTTAAAACATTACATAATAATGAATTAAATGAATAATTCACATTGAGGATCTTTTAAGGTTTAGAGTTTTAGAGAATTAGGACATAAATATTACATCCCAAAGAATACATAGCAGACACATCCACTCAGTTTTCATTTTTTTCACAAAACAAAAAGTGTTAAAAAAACACATGTATAGTTCCATGTTTTAGATAGCATGTCTTTCCTTGATCCCATCCTTGAATCTATTCACATTTAAGTCCGGTGGAAAACATTTCAAAAACATGGGATGATCATACAATGCTCAGTAAGGGATATAGAAATACGGTATGAAAACATTAGTCCATGTATACACAAGAATCAATGAAATCATACTTTACTCATAAAATAGAAGCACTTCAACATACCTCATTAAATCATAACATTTATGAATAACTCATAATAATCATAAGACATAAAGGTAACTTTAGGAATTAATAACATTCATACATAGGGAGTAACCCTAATGGTTACTTTTGGAATACCCATCACAGTATATTCCCTAAATCTCTTCGGAGAAACCATATAATTTAACCCCTTTGCATTACCCAATGCAGTGGAGAGCTATCTCGGGCTCACCCGCCCTTAGTTTATAATAGAACCACCCGATTTCATAAACATTGCCCAAGAACCATAACATTATCATAACACTTAAAACATGCATAAAAGAAACATAAAATTTCGACATTTCAATCACAAGATATCACATAATGATAATATCAAAAATAAAATCATCTAATAAAATCATTAAAACTCTATGAGAGAGATATCCCTTTATACTTTGAAAATATTAAAAGAAGACATTTAAAAGAGATTTTAGAATAAAAGTGTCCCATACCACTTTAAAACTTTTGAAAGGGTTTTAAAACATTAATGTACATATAAATAAATCCTGAAAACCATTTTTTTAAACATGTACATGGATGATAAATGTTTAAAAGAATAAATCAGTAAAACCATTTAAAACAATGTTTTAATAAAAGAGTCATCTTCCATTTTGAACATTTATATTATAAGCCACATGAAAGTAGACCATTTTCAAAACATTTAAATGACGTGAGTATAGAAATAATATGGATATGGAATTTCAAAGGGGCTGTATATACACTTTAAAAAGAATAAAAGTGCATATCATCATGAAGTGTCTCCAGGAAGAGAAAGTGAGATGTAATCCCATTCAATGATCATGTAATTAGTGAAAGGATAAATAAATGACATAATTATGTGTGAAAAGTATAAATACACCCAATATAAGTGGATATAAAGTCTAAAACAATCAGAGTCCATTCATATGTACTCTTTGAAAAACAAAACCAATGACATTGATATTTAACTCAATGAAATGAGATTGAGTTATGATTTCCCATACAAGTTCATATAAATGACTTAAGAATTTATCAATGAGCTGATTATGTGTAGAAATAGTATATCCATGCAAAGGTTTGTGGAGATTACAACATAGAGATTCCACACAGAATCTGGGAATAACAAAATCAAGAAGCAGAGGTTTAACCCAATGAATTGAAAGTGGGTTAAGATGTTCCCTTACAGAAATTCGACAGCCTAACTACGTCACTTTAGAATTCATAAAATGACAAGATGAGATATAAAAATGGGTATCTAATCACTTGGAAATAATATTTACATCACAAAGGATATATAGGAACATATCCCATCATAATAAGATTAAAAGACCAAACAAAAATAAGTCTTTTAAAATGTGGAGGGTGAAAGGTTCCCTTACCGATTTGGGTAACTTTCGAAACGTACACCCCATGGAAGAAGGGTCATACAATGAATATTTAAATACCCATAAATTAAAGTATATTACATTAATAGTAGAATAATTTGATGTACATAACCACTCAAAGTAAATAGTGTCAAATGTAGCATAGATCTCACAGGAATAAAAGTGAGATTAAAAATCCATTATGAAAACTTGGCAGCCTAACAACACCACTTAAAAATTCTTAAAATGAATTAATGAGAGTAAGAGGAGGTCTCTCATAATATTAAAATAAAACTTACATTATATTTAATATAAAAGAACATCCTCCAACATAAGAACATGGAGCATAAAAGAAATGACATAAAAGAGATTACTTGAAATGAAAGAGAAGGTCAGATCCCTTACCTCAAGTCCGAATTGTCTTGTTCATTTATTTATATTCCTGAATAATAAACATTTGTCAATTTATTGTTTCATAAGGAAATACATTAAATTTTTTATTCAATTAATATCATATATTATCATGTTATAATAATTAGTTAATTATGTGGGTTCATATCATATGTTTTATCGATGTTCTGTACATGAGTCAAAATGATCTTGTTTGAGAAGAATTATCAATGTAGTTGTCTGTACATCATATCCAGAATAGTATTATTGATTTAAATATCATATATATCCTGTATATATTCGTTTTATACTTATTCCATAATATTTGGAGATAAAAAGAAATGAAAATGCACCGTTCATGGAGACGGTAGGCCATACGTACACATGAACGCTACTTTCGTTGTTTTGGAACATTAATGGAATTAAAACTAGACGAGAGAGATATATATATTATAATTACAGTATAATATATATGTTATATAGGTCACATATGTTCATTAATTTCATTCATTATGCATTCTGTGTATTGCATGTACGAGTCACATCACTTGAGGGGGTGGTAGTCCACACTTCCTCATATGAAATTATCGCATTTGCACAACTTGAAAAGCATAAAGGTATGTTTTAAATATAAAATACAGAAGCATATAGAAAACATAAATACCATATATATGATATATAAAATATAGTGACATCATAATGGCCACCATGAATGGTTCTAAATGAAGATTGAACCATCTTCATTTCGTGAGGCAGTAATTCACCATCCACTGAAACAATATGTTCTTTAACCATTAGATGGAGGTGTGTGTAAGTGTATCTCGAATAATTCACATAAAAACATCCTAGTCTATTTAAGATACTGATGTTCTTAGAAAATTAAGGAATAAAAAGAGTTTAGGGGGATGGAGAAGCAAAAAAAAACAAAAGAACACAAGTGAAGACATTACCTTTAAATTGGGTAACTCCTCTTGGTTTGAACCAAAAGGGTTTCTTGAAGAGCTTTTTGCCAAAGTTAAGGATCCTATGATGAATATAGGGATTTGGAGAGATAAAATGAGCATATTTTAGTCGATATAAGGGCATGAGAGGTGTGGGTATGGGGGTAGAGGTGGGGGCCTTTTAAAAGAGGGAGGAGGGGCACTCTTGGAATGTCTTGAAATGTTACTTTATTATAAATTTATTTTCGGATATTAAAGGTCCCAAAATTATATATTTCTAGAATAAGGTGATAATGGTTCTAAATACACCCATACAATAGGTTTTTGACAAGTGTAAGTCTTAGATTTTACATTATCTTCTCATTTAATTTAAATCGTTTATTAATGAGGTAATCACTATATCATCATGGGGTCATAAATAAATTACGTTATATAATGACTAAAAATTATAAAAAAAATAATATGACGTGGGAAGTATTTTTAGCTTTCTAATGGATATTTATAGTGAAAAATCGGATTTGTATAACCCCATATAAAAATTTATTTAGTAAAATAATACATGTTTGTGACATTTTTATTTTAACTTTAAATAAAAAGTTATTAATGTCATTTTCATACCCAAGTGGCCCCAATGGGTCCCCAAGTTGACCCATGGATTTTAATGGTCTTCCATGACATATAAAATAAGGGTAGGACATGTGTCAAGGTAATTTCATATTATTATAAATTTATTTTTACCTTAAATTACACTAATTACCTTTAATCGCGATTAATAAAACATAAAATTTAATATTCACCAAAATATTATTTTAATCCCATTGAACCAAATTTTACATCATAATAACAACCATGTTTGTAGTAATTTTGAAATTCAAAACACAGAAGTGGTAAAGTTTCATTTAAACGAAAAATCAGTTTTTAACTACCACTTAGTGGTTTCACTATTCATTAAAAATTGAAATTTTTTGGAAAAATACCAAAACTTAACCCTAAGGTATATTTGATATTCTGAATTAAAAAATTTTGTCTATTTTTCAAAATTCAAAACCTAAATGTTTCATTAATTAATTTAATAATTAATTTCCAGTGTCAAAACAAATAGCGTGTTTTTAAAAAACAATATCTATTAAAATATTGACACTAGTTTAAGTCCAATTTCAAAGTGAAATTAATTATAATGACCACCATTGGATTAAACGGTTAAAATATATTCTAATTTCACTTAAAAACCAATTCAAAATATGATCTAATCATATAAATAAATTATATTAAAAAGTGGTTTTGAATTAAAATACAACATTTTCAATAAAAATGATCTTTATCGGAAAAATATCTAAAATTTACACAAAGTAAATATTGATGTCCTGATTATAAAGAAGGATTTTATTTTGTCAAATATAACATAAAAAATCTTCAAATGTATATTTAAAAATGGTTCTCTATCAATAGGAAGTTAATGAACCTTTTAAAGAATATTAGAAGAAGTATGCTTAAAATTGGATTCATTTGCATTTTAAGCCTCTAAATTTATTGGAAAAAATATAAATATTTGACAAACATATATAATCATATTTTAGTTATTTCTGTTCATTCCTGCCATTACAACGGCTAGGCATTAACTACCATTTAAAATAATATTATTTCATTATTAGAGTGCAACATAAGATTTCCAAGAAACTTGTTGTTGCGTATTGAGTACGCCATCGAGCATAGCGTTCCCATTAAATTGATATTAACATTTTATTCACAAATATGGATAAATATAAAAATTTCATATTATTAATTTACCTGGGGTGTTACATCCTTCCCCCATTTTGGGAATTACGTCCTTTCAATTTTAAAATTGGGCTCGAAAACCTCATTGAAAGTCCCACATCGGAACAAGAGTCAGTAGAACTATCACTTTAAAATAAAGAAAGAGTTGTACAAAGGTCACCTGAGTTAACCCATAATAGGATTCAATGATAAAATGGATATGGAAGAGAAAACAAAGGGTCATGTTCTGATAGAGAGTGATAGAAAACATGATTATGAGAAAGTTAACCACCAGGAAATCACAAACCTATGATAGGTTAACGATATTTGATTCCCCAGTAGGAAAAATTAACATACAACATTTTTGTTTTAAGTTACTTTTCATTGAGGAATTTATTTATGAGCTTAACTAAAACATAAGGAAACATGCTTACATGTCATGTTGACTTTCAACTTTTACTAGATTTCTTACAGAAACTCATATTTTCTCAAAAAAATGAGTATTTAGGAAGACTTGCTCAAATTAAGAGTACTATAAAAAACTTCTTGAGAATCACCTAATTCAAACAAGAGAACTATATATTTCCCATGTCATTAGACCTTAACAAAAACCAAAAACAAAAAGGTTAGTACAAGATCAGATAATACCCAATAAGGATAATCCTTTATAAAAAAAATCTGTTCATAATCACCAAAATTTGTCAAACAATACCCAAAGTTCAACAAAGACCATTCAATAAACAATTGTGCATAAAATTATTCAAAGCAAACCAAACTAATATTGAAACCAAAATCTTTGAAGGATTTAATTGCATACTCTTCCAAAATAAATATTAACATTTATCTCCAAATAACATCAGTTGCTCTTTAAGTCTCATATTGAAAAGTAATTAAACTAATAATTTATCCTTCATGACAGGTCAATAATTTCCTATACAACCCAAAATCATCCTAATCCTGATTCATAAAATCATCTAACTAAAAATAATTTTTCATACTAACTAGGGACATCACGTAGTTCGGTGGCAGGTGATAAATACCAGTCGCACTTTGGTTGTGGGTCCGATTCCCGCAGCTTCGTCCGACGCGACGGGTCGTCACATTGTCTATGTGTTGACCTTTTTCCAAAACTATATAATTTTATAACATTACTATAAAAGGGATAAATTCATCAAAAATAACCATAACATATTTTACCCTCATGTTTATCTCATGCCTTTCATTTTCCATCATAATATATAGTAACCCATAATTACATCAAAAGTAAGGATCATATAAAACATAATGGTTACCTTTATAATTATTACCTGAACATCCACATCAAGTATGTTCTCTCGTACATTATTCATTATAGAGCACACCAAGGATCAATTGGTTAATCATTACTCCATGATAGTTGGTTTAGAACAACCATGCGATTCCTCATTGAATCCCCCATTTCATCCAATCTCTTGGTCAGAGAACCACCGCAGTTTCCTTCATACCCATTGTCACATTGGTGCCTGGTAGATCCATCCATTTACTAAAACCAAAAATGTCAGTGTGAGTATATCAACAAAGTCATCATGTACTAATAAGGAACATAAACACTAAGATATACTTATCCAAGTTATCACAAACTCATTCTAACATTCCAAAATTGCAATGACTCCATCTAAAATACTAACCATTGTGGTTATACACAACGTTTGACTTATGCATAAACAATATTCTAACCTTTAAAGTTATCTAAACCAACCTCTGATACCAACTATAAGGACCCGACCTTAAAACATTACATAATAATGAATTAAATGAATAATTCACAATGAGGATCTTTTCAGGTTTAGAGTTTTAGAGAAATATGACATAACTATTACATCCCAAAGAATACACAATAGACACATCCACTCAGTTTTCATTTTTTCGAAAAATAAAAACTCTTAAAAAACATGTCTAGTTCCATGTTTTAGATAGCATGTCTTTACTTGATCCCATCCTTGAACCTATTCACCTTTAAGTCCTGTGGAAAACATTTCAAAAACATGGGATGAGCATCAAAAGCTCAGTAAGGGATATGAAAATACTGTATGAAAACATTAGTCCATCTATACATAAGAATCAATAAAATGATACTTTACTCATAAAATATAAGCACTTCAACATACCTCATGAAATCATAAGATTTATGAATAACTCATAGAAATCATAAGATATAAAGGTAACTTGAGGCATTCATAAAATTCTTACATAGGGAGTAACCCTCCTGGTTATGTTTGGAATACCCATCACAGTATATTCTCTAAATCATTTCGGAGAATCCTTAGCATTTGACCCCTTCACATTACCCAATGCATTGGAGAGCTATCTCAGGCTCACAGTCCCTTAAATTATCACGGAACCACCCGATTTCATAAACATTTCCCAAGAACCATATGAAAATAATAACACTTAAAACGTGTATAAAAGAAACATAAAATTTCCACATTTCAATCACAAGTTATCACATCAAGATAATATCATAAATAAGAGCACCTAATAAAATAATTAAAACTCTCTGAGAGATATATCCCTCTATAATTTGAAAATTTTAAAAGAAGACATTTAAAAGTGATTTTAGAATCAAAGTGTCCCGTACCACTGTGAAAAATTTGAATGTTTTTTAAAACATTCATGTCCATATAAATAAATCCTTATAACAATTTTATTAAAACATGGACATGGATGATAAATGATTAAAATAATAAATCTTTAATACAATTTAAAACAATGTTTTAATAAAAGAGTCATCTTCTATTTTGAACATTTAAATTATAAGCCACATGAATGTAGACCATTTTAAAATCATTTAAATGACTTGATTATTGACATAATATGGATATGGAATGTCAAAGGGGATGTATATACACATTAAAAATAATAAAATTGCATATCATCAAGAAGTATATCAAGGAAGAAAAATTGAGGCGTAATCCCATTAAAAGATCATGTCATTAGCACAAGGATAAATCAATGACATAATTATGTGTGACAAGTATAAACACACCAAATATAAGTGGATATCAAGTATAAAACAATAATATTTCATTCACACATACTCTTGGAAAAACAAAACCAATGACATAGATATTTAACTCAATGAAATGAGATTGAGATATGATTTATCATACAAGTTCGTATAAATGACGTAAGAATTTATCAATGAGATGAGTATGTGTAGAAATATTATATCCACAAAAAGGTTGTGGAAATTACAATATAGAGATTCCACACATAATCTTGGCATAATAAAATCAAGAAGTAGAGGTTTAATCCAAAGAATTGAAAGTGGGTTAAGAAGTTCCCTTACATAAATTCGACAGCCTAACAACGTCACTTTAGAATTCATAAAATGAGATGTTGAGAGATAAAAAGGGCTATACCATCACTTGGACATAACAGTTACATCAATAAGGATATATAGTAACATATCCCATCATAATAAGATAAAAAGGCCAAATAAAAATAAGTCTTTTAAAATGAGGAGTGTGAAATGTTCCCTTACCGATTTGGGTAACTTTCGAAACGTAAATCCCATGGAGGAAGGGTCATACAATGAAGATGTAAATACCCATAAATTATAGTATATTACATAAATAGTAGAATAATGTGACATGAAAAATCCCTTACGAAAACTCGGCAGCCTAACGACACCACTTAAAAATTATTAAAATGAATAGATGAGAGTAAGAGGTGGTCTCTCATCATATGAAAATAAAACTTACAGTATGGGGAATATAAACGAACATCCTCCAACATAAGAACATGGAGCATAAAAGAAATGACATAAAAGAGATTACTTGAAAAGAAAGAGAAGATCAGATGCCTTACCTCAGGTCTGAATTATCTTGTTCATTTCTTTATATTCCAGAATAATAAAAATTGGTCAATTTGTAGTTTCTATAGAAATAAATTAATGTTTATTATTCAATTAATTTCATATATTATCATGTTTTAATAATGAGTTAATTACGTGTGTTCATATCATATGTTTTATCGATGTTCGGTACATGAGTCAAAAATGATCTTGTTTGAAAAGCATTGTCAATGTAGTGGTATGTACATCATATCCATAATAGTATTAATGATGTAAATATCATATATATCCAGTATATATTCGTATAATAATTATTCCATTATATTTGGAGAAAAAAATAAATGAAATGCACCGTTTATGGAGACGGTATACCGTACGTATGCATGAATTCTACTTTCATTGCTTTGGCACATTAATGGAATTAAAACTAGATGATATATATATATATATTATAATTCCTGTATAATATATATGTTATATAGTTCACATATGTTCATTAATTTCATTCTTTATACATTCTATGTATTGCATGAATGAGACACATCACTTGAGGGGGCGATAGTCCACACTTCCTCGTATGAAATTATCACATTTTCACAACATGCAAAGCATAAAGGGATGTTTTAAATATAAAATACAGAATCATATAGAAAAAATAAATACCATATATATCATATATAAAATACAGTGACATCATAATGGCCACCATTAAAGGTGTTAAGAGAAGATTGAACAATCATCATTTCGTGAGGCAGTAATTCGCTATCCACAGAAACAATATGTTCTTTAACCATTAGACGGAGGTGTGTGTAAGTGTAGTTTGAATACATAACATAAAAACATCCTATTATATTTAAGATACTTTTTTTGTTAGAAAAGAAAGTAATAAAAAGATTTTAGGGGGTTGGAGAAGCAAAATGAAACAAAAGAACACAGGTGAAGACATTACCTTTAAATCGGGTAACTCCTCTTGGTTTGAACCAAAAGGGTTTCTTGAAGAGATTTCTGCCAATGATAAGGCACCTATGATGAAGAGAGGGATGTGGAGAGATAAAATTAGCATAGTTTGGTCGAGCCAAAGGCTTGAGAGGTGTGGGTAAGTGGGTAGAGGTGGGGGCCTTTTATAAGAGGCAGGAGGGGCACTCTTGGAATGTCTTCCAAAGTTACTTTATTATAAAATGATTTTCGGATATTAAAGGTTCCATAATTATATATTTCGAGGATAAGGTAATAAGGGTTCAAAATCCACCCATCCAATAGGTTTTTGACAAGTGTAGGTCTTAGAGTTTACCTTATATTCTCATTTTATTTAAATCATTTATTAATGATGTAATCGTTGCATCATCATGGTGTCATAAAAAATTAATTTATATAATGTCTAAAAATTATAAAAAATATACTATAATGTATGAAATCTTATTATATTTATAATTTATATTTATAGTCAAACATATGACTTGTATAACCCCATGTAAAAATTGTTTTAGTAAAACCCCACATGATTGTGACATTTTTATTTTAACCTTAAATAAAAAAGTTATTAATGTCATGTTCTTACCCAAGTGGCCCCATGGGGTCCCCAAGTTTACCCATGGATTTCCTTGGTCGGCCATGGCACATTAAATAAGGGTAGGACATGTGTCAAGGTAATTTCTTATTATTATAACATTATTTTTACCTTAAATTACACTAATTACCTTTAATCACGATTAATAAAATTTAAAAGTTACTATTCACAAAAAAATTATTTTAATCCCATTGAACCATATTTTACATCATAATAACAACCATGTATGTTGGAATTTTGAAATTCAAAACACAGAAGTGGTAAAGATTCATTTAAACTAAAAATCAGTTTTTTAACTACCACTTAGTGGTTTCCCTATTCATAAAAAATTGACGTTTTTCAGAAAAATACCAAAAAATTACCCTAAGATATATTTGGTATTCCAAATTCAAAATGATGTCTATTTTAAAAAATTCAAAACATAAAATTTTCATTAATTAATTTAATAATTAATTCTCGCTGTCAAAAAATAGTGTGTTTTTAAGAAACAATATCTATTAAAAGATTGACACTAGTTTATGTCCAATTTCAAAGTGAAATTAATTTCAATGTCAACCATTGGATTAAATTGTAAAAATATATTCTAATGGTACATTAAAACCAATTAAAAATATGACCTCATCATATAAATAAATTAGATTAAAAAGAAGTTTTCAATTAAAATACACCATTTTCACTAAAACTGATCTTTATTGGAAAAATAACAAAAATTTACTCAAAGTAAATTTTGATGTCCAGATTATAAAGAAGCATTTTATTTTTTCAAATATAACATATAATATCTTCAAAAGTATATTTAAAAATGGTTCTCCATCAAAAGCCGGTTAATCGACCTTTTAAAGAATTTTATAAGATTTATACTTAAAATTCAATTCATTCGCATTTTATGCCTCTAACATTTATTAGAAAAAAATAAAAATATTTGACAAACATATATAATCATCTTGTAGTTAGTTCTATTCATTCCCGCAATTACAATGGCTAGGCATTAACTACCATTTAAAATAATAATATTTTATTATTAGAGTTCAATATAAGATTTCCAAGAAACTCGTTGTTGCATATTGGGTACGCCATCGAGCATAGCGTTCCCTTTAAATTAATATTAACATTTTATTAACAAATATGGATAAATATAAAAATTCAATATTCATTATTTACCTGGGGTGTTACATCATTCCCCCCTTTTGGGAATTGTGTCCTTACAGTTTTTAAATTAGGGTCAGAAACTTTATTGAAAGTCCCACATAGGAACAAGAGTCGGTAAAACTATCACTTCAAAATAAAGAAAGAGAAGTACAAAGGTCACCCGAGTTAACACATAATAGGATTCCATTAAAACATGGATATGGAGGAGAAAAAAAGGGTCATGTTCTAATGGAGAGTGATAGAGAACAAGATTAAGAGAAAGTTAACCACCAGAAAATCACAAAAATGTGATATGTTAAACGGTATTTGATTCCCCAGTAGGAAAAATTAACAGACAACATTTTTGTTTTAAGTTACTTTTCATTGAGGAATTTATTTATGATCTTAACTAAAACATAAGGAAACATACTTACTTGTCTTGTTGACTTTCAACTATTACTATATTTCTTACACAAACTCATATTTTCTCCAAAAAACGAGTATTGAGGAAGACTTGCTCACATTAAGAGTACTATAATCAACTTCTTGAGAATCACCTAATCCAAAAAAATAGAACTATATATTTCCATGTCTTTACACCTTAACCAAAACCAATACCTAAGAGGTTAGTACAAGATCAGATAATTCCCAAAAAGGATAATCCTTCATAAAAAAAATCTACTCTTAATCTCCAAAATTTATCAAACAATACCAAAAGTTGAACAAAGACCATTCAATAAACAATTGTGCATAAAATTCTTCAAAGTAAACCAAACTAAGATTGAAACCCAAATCATTGAAGGATTTAATCGCATAGTCTTCCAAGGTAAATCTTAACATTTATCTCTAAATAACATCAGTTACTATTTAAGTATCATATTGAAAAGTAATTAACCTAATAATATATCCTCCATGATAGGTCAATAATTTCTTATATAACCCCAAATAAACTTATTATTGATTCATAAAATCATCTAACTAAAAAGAATTTGTCATACTAACCAGGGAATTCACGTAGTCCAGTGGCAGACGATAAATACCAGTCGCACTTTGGTTGTGGGTTCGATTCCCACAGCTTCATCCGACACGATGGGTTGTCACATGGTCTACATATTGACATTTTCCCAAAACTATATAATTTTATAACATTCCTAAAAAATAGATAAATTAATCTAAAATAACCATAACATATTTTAACCTCATGTCTATCTCATGCCTTTCATTTTCAATCATAATATATAGTAACCCATAATTAAATCAAAAGTAAGGATCATATAAACCCTAATGGTTCCCTTTATAATTATTACATGAACTTACACATCGAGTTGGTTCTCTCGTACATGATGCATTATAGAACACACCAAGGTTAAAGTGGTTAATCATTATTCCCTGATTGTTGATTTAGAACAACATTGAGATTCATTATTGAATCCCCCAATTCATCCAGCTTCTTGATCAGAGAACCACCACAGTTTCCTTCATACCCATTGTCACTTTGGTGCCTCGTAGATCCATCCATTTACTAAAACCAAAAATGTCAGTGCGATTATATCATAAAAATCATCATGTATTAATGAGAAAGATATACACTAAGATATACATATCTAAGTTACCACAAACTCATTCCAACATTCAAAAATAGCAATGAATCCATCTAAAATACTAACCATTGTGGTTATACACAACCTTTAACTTATGTTTAAAAAATATTCTGACCTCTAAATTTATCTAAACCGACCATTGATACCATCTATAAGGACCCAGAATTAAAACATTACACAATAATTAATTAAATGAATAATTAACATTTAGGATCTTTTCATGTTTAGAGCTTTAGAGAATTAGGACATAACTATTACATCCCAAAGAATACACAGTAGACACATCCACTCAGTTTCCATTTTTTTCACAAAATATAAACTCTTAAAAAGAAACATGTCTACTTCCATGTTTTAGATAGCATGTCTTTCCTTGATCCCATCCTTGAACCTGTTCACCTTTAAGACTTGTGGAAAACATTTCAAAAACTTGGGATGAGCATAAAATGCTCAGTAAGGGATATGAAAATATGGTATGAAAACATTAGTCCATGTATACATAAGAATAAATGAAATCATACTTTACCCGTAAAATATAATCACTTCAACATACATCATGAAATAATTATATTTATGAATAACTCATAGAAATCATAAGACATAAAGGTAACTTGAGGCATTAATAACATTCTTACATTGGGAGTAACCGTCATGGTTACATTTGGAATACCCATCACATTATATTCCCTAAATCTCTTCGAAGATACCTTAGCGTTTAACCCCTTCACGTTACCCAATGCATTAGAGAGCTATCTTGGGCTCACCCGCCCTTAGTTTATCACGGAACTGCCCGATTTCATAAACATTTACCAAGAACCATAACATAATCATAACACTTAAAACATGCATAAAAGAAACAAAAAACTTCCACATTTAAATCACAAGTCATCACATCATGATATTATCATAAATAAAAACATATAATAAAATCATTAAAACTCTATGAGAGAAATATCCCTTTATACTTTGAAAATATTAAAAGAAGACATTAAAAAGAGATTTTAGAACCAAAGTGTCGCATACCACTTCGAAACTTTTGAAAGGGTTTTAAAACATTCATGTCCATATAAATAAATCCTTAAAACCATTTTTTAAAACATGAACATTGATGATAAATGTTTAAAAGAATAAATCTTTAAAACCATTTAAAACAATGTTTTAATAAAGAAGTCATCTTCCATTTTGAACATTTAAATTATAATCCACATGAAAGTAGAGCATTTCAAAACATTTAAATGATTTGAGTATAAAAATAATATGGATGTGGAATGTAAAAGGGGATGTATATTCACTTTAAAAAGAATAAAAGTTCATATCATCAAGAAGTGTCTCAAGGAAGAGAAATTGAGATGTAATCCCATTCAAAGATCATGTCATTAGTGCAAGGATAAATCAATGACATAATTATGTGTGACAAGTTTAAATACACCCAATACAAGTGGATCTCAAGTGTAAAACAATCATAGGTCATTCACACATACTCTTGGAAAAACAAAACCAATGACAACGATTTTTAACTCAATGAAAAGAGATTGAGTTATGATTTCCCATAAAAGTTCGAATAAATGACGTAAGAATTTATCAATGACATGATTATGTGTAGAAATAGTATATCCACACAATGGTTTGTGGAAATTAAAAAATAGATATTCCACAAATAATCTTGTCATAATAAAATCAAGAAGTAGAGGTTTAACCCAAAGAATTGAAAGTGGGTTAAGAAGTTTTCTTACAGAAATTCGACAGCATAATGACGTCACTTTATAATAAATAAAATGAGATGATGAGAGATTAAAAGGGTTATCTCATAATATGGACATAATATTTACCACAATAAGGATATATAAGAAAATATCTCATCATAATAAGATTAAAAGACCAAATAAAGATACGTCTTTTAAAATGAGGAGGGTGAAAGGTTCCCTTTTCAATTTGGGTAACTTTCGAAACGTACACCCCATGGAAGAAGTGTCATACAATGAAGATGTAAATACCCATTAATTAAAGTATATTACATAAATAGTAGAATAATGTGATGTACATATACCACTAAAAGTAAATAGTGGAAAATGTAGCATATATCTAACGGGAATAAATGTGAGATGAAAAATCCCTTATGAAAACTCGGCAGCCTAACGACGCCACTTAAAAATTCTTAAAATGAATTGATGAGAGTAAGAGGGGGTATATCATCGTATTAAAATAAAACCTACAGTATGGTGAATATAAAATATCATCCTCCAATATAGGAACATTGATCATAAAATAAATGACAAAAAAGAGATTACTTGAAAAGAATGAGAAGGTCGGATCCCTTACATCAAGTTCGAATTGTCATTTTCATTTCTTTATATTCCTGAATAATAAACATTGGTCAATTTATAGTTACTTAAGTACATAAATTAAATTTTATTATTCAATTAATATAATATATTATCATGTTATAATAATTAGTTAATTATGTGAGTTCATATCATACGTTTTATCGATGTTCGGTACATGAGTCAAAAATGATCTTGTTTAAAAAGCATTATCAATGTAGTTGTATGTACATCATATAAAGAATAGTAATAATGATTTAAATAACTTATATATCCAGTATATATTGGTCTTATACTTATTCCATAATATTTGGAGATAAAAAGAAAGGAAATGCACCGTTCATGGAGACGGTATGCCGTACATACCCATGGACGCTACTTTCATTACTTTGGCACATTAATGGAATTAAAACTATATGAGATATATATAAATATATTATAGTTCCAGTATAATATATATGTTATATATGTCACATATGTTTATTAATTTAATTATTTATACATTCCATGTATTGCATGAATGAGTCACATCACTTGAGGGGGCGGTAGTCCACACTTCCTCGTATGAAATTATCGCGTTTGCACAACATGCGAAGCATAAAGGTATGTTTTAAATATATAATACAGAAGAATATAGAAAACATAAATTCTATATATATCATATATAAAATATAGTGACATCATAATGGCCACCATGAAAGGTTTTAAGGGAAGATTGAATAGTCATCGTTTCGTGAGGCAGTAATTCGCCATCCACAGAAACAATATGTTCATTAACAATTAGATGAAGGTGTGTCTAAGTGTAGCTCAAATACATCACATAAGAACATCCTATTATATTTAAGATACTGGTGTTGTTAAAAAAGAATGGAATAAAGAGAGTTTAGGGGGTTGGAGAATCAAAATAAAACAAAAGAACAGAAGTGAAGAAATTACCTTTAAATCGGGTAACTCCTCTTGGTTTGAACCAGGAGGGTTTCTTGAAGAGCTTTACTCCAAAGGTATGGCTCCTATGACGAATAGAGGGATTTGGTGAGATAAAATGAGCATATTTTTGTCAATCTAAAGGCTTGAGAGTTGTGGGTAAGGGGGTAGAGGTGGAGGCCTTTTATAAGAGGGAGGAAGGGCACTCTTGGAATGTGTTGAAAAGTTACATTATTATAAAATGATTTTCAGATATTAAAAGTCCCACAATTATATATTTCGAGGATAAGGTGATAAGGGTTAGAAATCCACCCATCCGATAGGTTTTTGAAAAGTGTAAGCATTAGATTATACCTTATCTTCTCATTTTATTTAAATCATTTATTAATGAGGTAATCGCTGCATCATCATGATATCATAAATAAATAAATTTATTTAATGTCTAAAAATTATAAACAAAATACTATGATGTAGGAAATTTTTTTATATTTCTAATGGATATTTATAGTCAAGAATCTGACTTGTATAACCCCATGTAAAATGTTTTTTAGTAAAACAATACATGTTTGTCATATTTTTATTTTAACATTAAATAAAAAGTTATTAATGTCATTTTCTTACCCAAGTGGCCCCATGGGTTCCCCAAGTTGTCCCATGGATTTTCTTGGATGTAAATGACACATAAAATAAGGTTATGACATCTGTCAAGGTAATTTCATATTATTATAACTTTATTTTTACATTAAATTACACTAATTACCTTTAATCGCGATTAATAAAACTTAAAAGTTACTATTCAAGAAAAAATTATTTTAATCACATTGAACTGAATTTTACATATTAATAACAACCATGTATGTCAGATTTTTGAAATTCAAAACACAGAAGTGGTAAAGTTTCTTTTAAATGAAAAATCTGTTTTTTAACTACCACTTAGTGGTTTCGCTATTCATCAAAAATTGATGTTTTTTAGAAAAATACCAAAAATTCACACTAAGATATATGTGATATTCCGAATTAAAAAATTATGTCTATTTTAAAAAATTCACAACATAAAATTTTTATTAATTAATTTAATAATTAATTCCTGCTTGCAAAACAAATAGCGTGTTTTTAAGAAATAATATCTATTAAAAGATTGACACTAGTTTAAGTCCAATTTCAAAATGAAATTAATTCCAATGACCACCATTGGATTAAATTGTAAAAATATATTCTAATTGAACTTTAAAACCAATTAAAAAGATGATCTAATCATATAATAAATTAGATTTAAAATAGGTTTTGAATTAAAATACAACTTTTTCACTAAAACTGATATTTATCGGAAAAATAACAAAAATTTACACAAGGAAAATTTTGATGTCTAGATTCTAAAGAAGGATTTTATTTTGTCAAATATAACATATAAAATCTTCTAAAGTATATTTAAAAAGGGGTCACCATCAAAAGGTAGTTAATCGACCTTTTAAAGAATATTAGAAGGTTTGTGCTTAAAATTGGATTTATTTGCATTTTAAGCCTATAACATATATTGGAAAAAAAAAATTTGAGAAAAATATATAATAATCTTGTAGTTTGTTATATTCATTCCCGCCATTTCAACATCTAGGAATTAACTACCATTTAAAAAATATTATTTTATTACTAGAGTGCAACGTAAGATTTCCAAGAAACTCATTGTTGCGTATTGAGTATTCCATCGAGCATAGCTTTCCCTTTAAATTAATATCTACATTGTATTCAAAAATATGGATAAATATAAAAATTTAATATTCTTTATTTACCTGGCCTGTTACATTGAGAACCAAAATAATTATATAAAACATCTAAAATCAATAAAAGACAATTTATATTGAATTTAATAGTTTGGTTGTGTTCTAAATAATTAATAATTACTCATTGGATGTAAAAAACATGAGAGATTAATGAGAAACCATGTACATTACACTGTTGACAGACCCCAAAATTTTGACTATACTAAATCCCAAAATTTTACCCTTATTCAAATGGTAGATTTAACCAAATTTTACTAGAAAACCATAAAAAATCTTTTTTTAATGTACCTTCATCAAATCCTCTTCCAATTAAATGTAGATGATATATCAAGAATTCATCTACACAGGTTGGAAAAAATACATATTGATCTATGTTGATTCAACTAGGATATTATAAAATCAACACCAAAATCATTATCCAAACCATAATAACATTATAGATTAGTGAGAAGAGTGAAGATCAAATTAATTAATCAAAATTTTACATTGGATATTCAATTTGAATAAACAAATAATAACCTACAATGGAGGTGTGTTGATGGAGAGGAAAATGAGTGGGAGAAGATAGCTAAAATGGCCTCTCTAAATTCCAATACCCACTTAATCCCCAAGAATACTAACCCAAAAAAGATGAAAAATCCTCCTAGTAAAAAATAATCCTTGGCCTCACAGCCTAGCTACTATTCCCAGGAAATGTCCCAACCTAATTGTTATCCAATGGTATTTAATGCTGAATTTCAGCAACCCTAACCACCTGTCTCTTCCCTGACTTTCTCTTGAACACCCTTAACACCTACATGCCTTTTATCCCCATCCATGAATATCTATTTGGGATGTTAAAACTCTTTTAATACCATTCAGAGTCACAATTATAAAAATTAACCATTCATCCACTTGAAATAAAAATTCATTCTCAAATCATAAAAACCTAAATTAGTTGAGGAATTACACAATCGTTCCTTTAATTGAATTCCATAAACACTTCTAAAACTTAATATTTGAGGATAAGTGTACTGTAATTATCTTGTCCCACTAATGTGGTTTTCATATTGTTGGTATTTCCTTGTTCTGGTAGTCTAGGATGTTACTAATTTCCAACATCCTTGTTCATCCTTTGATTAGGGAATTTACTTTTATATTCTGCATATTACATATATTTAATACATTGAACTATTATTGGTACATTAGAACTAAATTTATTTTCATTCATCATGTATTCCAAACTCTTAATTTTTCCTCCATAATTAGTTTCTACAAGTCCTTATATAACACATATAATACATCTTCAAATTCCTTGAAGTCATTCTCATGCATGCTACTTCCAACATTATTGACCCATATAATATTAAATAATATTTTCATCAACATATTATCGACACGAACTTACTTTTGGACACATATTTATCTTATTTTGTGTGTTTTGTAATTTAAATGTGTTGCTCATGTTAATCATAGTTCATGATATCTAGTTTATTATAATCACAAAATTCTTCAATCTAGTTCCTATCTCATTTGGATTCTCATTTTGAAAATCACCATATATTCCATCTTATAAATTCTTAATTTGGTTTCTCCTTCATCCATAAATTACATGAATAAATTTACATTAACGAATTAGAATATAAATAATTTCAATATAATTATAATCACAAAATAAGTAATTCATATATTTATTACATATCCTAACTTATAAATCACTAATTTTCAATCTTGGTTACACATGAACATTCCAAATTAGAATATATAATGAAAATATATTAAAATTAATTATAATGATTCATAATGATCATATCAACTATCCCATGAATAACCATAGGGAGTGTCAAACTAGTTATATAGTTTAACCTATTTTTCATGCATTAGGTAATGATTGAGTAAATAACCATACAATCTTATGGGGTTATTACCCTTAAGTTAATATATTCTAGATCCTACATTCACTATTAGTATCTAGATAAGGATTTCATTTCTTGGAAATAATTGAATCATTAAATTATAAAAAATTTCAAGATGTTATCATATAGTGAGACTTATCCCCCGAGTATTTCATAAGGTTATGCTCTATGATCTATTTTTTCCTAAATATAGTTCCCAAGGATTTTACTAAACTTTCTCTAATACCAACTATAGAAACCCCGACCCTAGCAACATAGAGCCGATGATAACTTTATTACAATTTTATAAGAAACAATGGATCATTTTACATATGATGACACAATTTACTAGTCTTGGGGGACTATATATATATATGATCCTCACAATAAAAATAAAAATAGGAAATACAAAAAAAATCAATGATTAATTTATTATTTTACTAGTATATCACAATAAGATTCAAATTTCACTTACATGTATGCTGTATAGAGTCCCAAAATTTTTGTATATAAATATTGAATATTTTAATATAAATAGTTAGTACATAACAATTTTATCAATGCTATTACTATTCAGTTTCAATTAATTTGTAGACTAGATGCATAAATATATTATTTTGGTATATTATTCATTATATATCCAAAATTTCTTTTCACTTTTAAGCATATTGAAATACCATATTTGAAACTTTTCATCATTACTTGGGGAAAGGAAACATAATACATGGTGAGAATAGATGCCTAGTAAGGGTAAAAATTGGAGATATCAATCAATGATCATATGAACAAAATAAGATTAACATAAGGGTATTTGATAATGAGTATATGTTAAAACGTTCATACCCAATATATTATAGATCATAAAAATGAGTCATGGAATATAAATTTATTATTCAAAAAGGTACAAATAACAAAATAGAGGAATCATTATTATTAAATCATGGACTATATGTTCAGATCATAATTATAATAAATTTTATAAAAAAAGTGTGGCACTATCATAGGCATAGAAACTATTTTATATGTAATAGTTAACTGCCGAGACCATAAAACCATAGTATAAAAGGAATAAACACATATTTCCCATATAATAATGGATCATGTATCACTATATGTTTTATATAATGGAATAGAGAAAAAATAATTACTTCCCTTATCATAATGGATCATGAATTAGCATAGGTTTCCCATATTGAATCTGGCATCCTTAAATGTTTCCAATATCCTATCGATCACACTATATCATTTACAACAGTTATACCATGAGATATAAATCTCTATCCAATGTATTGGAGGGATATATAATTATATTCCCACCCACTAAATAATGAATATCATACATATGTGTGATAAAATATCATAATTATTTCATCATTTCATCAAATCATAACTCATAATCATTTGATCATAACAATAATAATGGGAAATGTATGAGTACGAAAAAAATATCATAAACATAATTATAAACCATCCAGAGAAATAATAAAGATGATATCATTGGATCATATCCCCAGTAAATAAACATTCATCTCATGGGGTTTTATCATATATGAAAAATGACTTTAAAATAAAACATGAATATTTTTTTGGGAAAATACAAATATCATTTTGAAATCACTTATTTATAATCAATATCATTCCAAAGAATTATATAAAAAAACATCATTGAAAATTTATTAGAATCCTATAAATGTTGCTTCAAAGCATCAATCGATCATAAAGGTTGGGAATTACATTCATGTTGAGTATGTTTAATCAAATATTCCTTTCACATATTCAGCAAAATGTCAAAATTACCTCATTAGAAAAAAGAAAAGAGGATTTCTATGATTTATTATAAAAATGAATACATTGTTACAAATTATGTCAAACAATTATTTAAGAAGATGAAAATATTCTTGAAACCTTTTTAAAGAAAAATATGTAAATAGTGGTTGACCTCTTTAATGACTTTCCACAACATATGATTCTGATGGATGAGTTCATGAAGGCATCACCACTAATTAATCTGACTTTGGTGGCACATTAAACATGATATTGACCTTCAGTGGATTCATTTTCATGATTTTCTTTCAAATCTTGGGATTTTTTCAATGTAGATGTCATTGGTTTCTTCTCATGTATCATATTATGATTTGGTTTTCCTCAGAGGATGATTTTATAATGACATAGTCAAAGGATCCTCTCTTTTTTCAGGGTTCGCATTTCATTCTCTTGATATTGTCATGTTGTAACTACCCTGACCATAGAATCTTGGATACGGTTCCTGGAAAATGTTGTGTTATTTTTTTCTTATAAACATTCAGGAAAAAATTAAACATCTCGTTCCATAAAAAAGGATACTTTCATTTTATAATCTCGAAAACAAGATACAGTTAATATATTTCTTCCAAAAGGTGATAAAGATAGACTTCAAGTATTTCCATCATTGAATAGTGCTCAATGTTTGATAAACCTACTAAACTTGTAAAAAAATAAATTTAAAATATAGGGTGATCATGAAAAACCCTCTGTAAAGGGTTTAAAAAAAGAACAATTTAATTAAACTCATTTAAAAAAAAACCTTTAAAATAATCCCAAAACATATTATTATAAGGAAAACATCATTTCCTGAATCTCATCATCAACATTTTCCAAGGTTAAGAGAAGATACTTTCAGGAAAAACTTTTACAAAAGAATGATATTAATTTACATAAAATCTATAGTTAAAACATGTATCAAAGCGTGTACACATGTTCAAAAATGGATGGAATGCAGCATGATCCATAAATCGAGAAAAACACTTTTAAAGGTGACATGAGAGGTTGTATGTATGAATTAGCACATTAATTAACACTTGTATAGAATTGCATAAGTAACAATGTCATGATTCACATAACACATAATATGAAATTCATGGATTGATAGATGTAACATCAACTTCAGTTTCATCATTTTGATACACTTTCCTTATATAACTTTCCAAGTGCATACTTCATTCATACCATATGCATTAGTCCACTTTATAAAAAAATTATTCTTAATTGTACAATCACATGGATAGTCATATTCTAATACATAATGAGGGAATGTATAATTAAATATTTTGTTAAGGACTTTCTCCAAGACCAAACATAATTTAGAATACCATTAAAAAACAAAATATCATCATTTAGAAATCAAAAAAACTGAATTGGTGTGTCATATGAAGAATCATATATACATTTATAAGTTTATATATACATGGTTCAGACACAAAACAATATTAACCCTTACAAGTGTTGTACACCTAAAACCATAACACAATTAATTATATTTAGAAAACCTAAAATGGGTTAAGATTAGGAGTTATATAAAACATTTATATATATATATATATAATCATGAAACAAAAAAGTAGATAAAAGGGTTTTCATATTGAAATTGAATAAAAAACAATCCCTTACATGGCTTCAAAAGAGAGACAGAGCCAAACAGGGGTGTTGGTAAATTGCTGAAGAGAAATTGGTTAAGGTAATGTGTGAAATTAGATTTTATATAGGACATATATATATATATATTATACATAAAGACCCATACATAAAATATAAACAAATACAAGTGAAACAAAATAATTCAAAACAATTCTAACACTCTAAGTAAAATAATCCCTAAACTAATACGTGATTATGTTTTATATATATACATATAAAATGTTGTGGAAACAAAAAAGAGGTTCCAAGGAAAAAAATAAAAAAGAGGACTAAAAGAGGGAATGTGGGTATAAATTGAAGGCTGGTCCGAAGAGAGTGGTGGAGAGTAACGGGAAAATAAAAGAAAAGGAAGAGAAGGAGGAAACCCATTGTTAAGACCACTAGTTTGAGGTTTTAGGGAGGAATAATAAGAAATGAACAAATGATTGGGATTGAATTGGCCTGATCAAACAGCTATGGCAGGATACTGGATTTTAAAAACCAATGGACGTTTGTGATCTATCCGGGGACTGATCAAATATATGTGGGGAAAGGCACATGTTTTAAATGGGTTGAGAGGCTGAGATCAATTGAGTCCTGAATCAGACAACTGAAGAAAATGTGAAGAAAAGGGTCACAACGGTAGGATTCGAACCCAAGACCAGAGCATGAGGTCCAAATCTCACACGAAGTATCTAATGGTAGATATTTGATCTATGATAAAAAAACCTCCAACATTGAAGAAAGATTGGTTTTGAACCCGCCTAATAAGACTCAAGCTCTCAACCATCGATAAATTGGCTCTCTTCCCCCTCCACATTATTGCCCCGTAATGGTTCTCCCTACGGGCATGTTATACACCCAATCTCTACTGTTGTGTTTCCCCACATGGTTGTGCCACCTTGAAACTCATATGGAACCATGTGGGTGTGTACTCCCTTATGTCTGGCCTATGCTGGATGAGGGTCTGAGGCTTGGATGCATACTCATCAGGAGTGGTGCGAGCTACCTCCCCCAGCTAGCTAGAGGGCTGGCCAAAGGGTAACATAGTTTTATATAAATCTTGATTAAAATCATTCAAAACAAAATAAACCTTATAACTTTATTTGAAACGAAATATTGTAAAAAATGACCTTTTAAATATTTAATTTCATTAAAAAACAATTTCATAAATTTTAATAGTCTAAAACATAATTTTAATTTTACTTTAATCATTGGAACATTAAAATAGGCAATCCCGCATATAAATCATACCATTTATTCACCTAAACAAGAATATAACTTTTAATTAATTACAGTATTTAAAAAAATGTTTTGAAATTAAAATATATAGTCTTTGTATCAAAACATTATGTATACTTATCTTTGAATTAATTAAATTAAAAATGTATACTTCCCTTTGTATTTTCATTCAAACAAAAAAAGTCATGACTTCAAATTCATTATAAGCATTAAAAAATTATACATTCAAAATGTAAATATAAGACAATTAAAAAATATTCAAAGATATAACTTTAATTCATTTTAGAGAATTTAGAAATCTTAATATACTTAAATAATTAGAATTCATTAAATATTCAAAATTCTTAAAAATATCTAATGGTAATAATATTTTATGACCATTTTAAAACCAACAGCCACTTATGGACCTCAATGTCTACTAACAATCACAAAAGCCTTATAAATTTATGTTTAGGGTGTTCAAAAATTTAAAAGCAAATTGGTGAAGATAGTTCTCTACATCCCCTTAATACTCAGTATGGTTTCCATTGTTATTTCCATATTATTTTTCATCATGACAGACCCAAAGGACTTCCACTATTTTCTCAGTTTTTTTGCGGTGTTTGGCGGTCTCCCCATGATTATGATAGGTCTCATAGTAGTCATTTTAGGTTAGTGAGGTTCATTTTGTCTTATGTAAATGTATGGTTTCCAACATTCTTATTTCATAAAACATGTATTTTTTTTTTCTGTAAGTATTCTTATTTTAGATTCACCATTGTTAAACAATACAAACATGATAATAATGAAAATATTATTATTAAAAATTGAATGTGTTTTGGTGCGTTACATTATCCACCCCTTAAAATAATTTCCTCCTTGCAATTCCATTCGTACCCACAAACACTAACCTTCTTCCCTCCACTGTGATTTCCCTTCAAAAATTTTACTAGTGTCAACGATTTCCCCGGTTTATTGGTTAGAAAATTTTCAAAACTATCGATTTCACTAGTTAAGATGCAACGTGTGAATCTTGGGTTATACTCATGTTGACATCTATATTTTATCATGAGTGAGGTATAAGGGGTGTGAAGTTTGGAGACATTATCATTGACATGATATCTATACAACGAATAAATGGAATTGACCTCATGATTTTCAATGTCTCATCCAAAATGATCTTAGGACAATATCTGACACATATATGTTTCGTGTAGGTCACCCACCATTACATATTTTTGGAAATACCATAGGGATACAAAGATTTTGTGTACATTGAAACATTTAAAAACACCATCATAGTACTTCCCCCAATGTGCATAGGATGTAAATTAGGCATGAACCATGATGAAATAGTGAAAGACTGATCCTCAATGGAGATAAAGTACACGAGGAGAGTTAGATATGTGGTAGAGATGGTTTCATGTCAAAAAAGTGTTTCAAGGGGATCATAGTCTTATAGAAATTACATGGCAATTATGGTATCTATAAATTCGGTAGGAAGGGACAGAAATTTTGTTGGTGAACCTTCTAATTCAATATAAAAAGGTTAGGAAAGAAAATACTTAGTAAGGTGTTTGTAAAATTTTAGTCTTGTTCTCATTTTCTAGAGTTTTCTAAACTGATCATCTAATACCAACTGTACAGACCCCGACCTTAGAATCTCGAAGTTAGTGCCTAAAACATGGTGTGAAATTTTTTACCTATAAACATGAAGAAAAAAATTACACATCTAATTCCATCACAAATAATCTTTTCAGTTTTGGTTCAAGAAAACCAGATACAGCTGATACATTTATTTCAAAACATGAAAGAGATAGACTTCATGTTGTTTCCATCCCATAAGATTTATCAATTCTTGATAAAACTACTAAACCTATAAAAACAATAAATTGAAAATGTTGGGTGAGCATTTAAAATTCTCAGTAGGGGTTAAAAAAAAGTAAATTTTAATAAAACTCCTTAAAAAACATTCAAATAATCAAAAAACATATTATTATAATGAAAACATCCTTTCTTGAAGTCCATCATCAACATTTTCAATGGTTACATGAAGAAAGTTTTAGGAAAACCTTTTATACAACAATTATATGTATTTTTATAAAATATATAGTTAAAACATATATTAGAGCACACATACATGTACAAAAATGCATGGAATTTTGAATAATCCATATTCCATGGGTTATCAAGAGAGATAATTTAATTCTCATATACATATTCATAAATGAAATGAATTATGAAATAAATATAGAAATGGATAGATTTGTTAATATTATGTTATGGCTAAATCAGATTTAGTAGTGACAAGCATGGACTAAAATGACATGATTTTACACATGTGATTATAACTAGTCCACATAAAATAATGTGTTTTCACCTAAAATAATAACTATTTCATTAAAACCCTTTCACTTGAATGTGAACCATTTCATACCACGATTAACATGTTTTGAATTTGAGATACCTATTATTCTTGTTTATACCATTAAATGTTAATTATTATGTAAAAATAAATTAAAACATAAACATAAATAATTAAATTTACTCCTTGTAGAAAATTTAAATAAAAATCATGGATGAAATCTATTATTTCATGTGATGTATTCATAATTTAACAAATGTGCTTTTTTATGTACATATATTTATACATAAATATGGAAACAATTATACCACTTACTAATATCACTAATACCACTTAAAAAAATATTTAGTCCTGATTGAAATACATATATGTATATATGTTTGTTTGAAAATTAGATAAAACTATATATATACACAATGTTTCTGCTTGGGATTTTCACAACACAAAACAAGGATTAATATACCTTTATAAATGTTGTACACTTAAAAAACATAATTTGATCAATAAAATAGGTTTTATGAAATCCAAATTTGTATTAAATTTAAATCTTCTATTTATATATACATATAACTATATATACACATATATGTTTATATGGTTCAATTAAAAAAACAATGTTAAATCCATACAAGATTTGTATGAAATTAGGGAAATAATTTAAGAACATATCTAAAACATTTGAAAACCATAAAAACTGAATAGGTTTATTTAATAAATGAAAATACATACATAACTGTATATACATAAGTTGCAAAAAAGGTTTTTCATTTTGAAAACAAACCAAAGTAATCCCCTTTCAAGAATTATGTGCATCAAAACTTTAATTAAACCCTGAAAACACCATTTGAAAAATCTGAAATAGATTTTGTTTGGAAGATATGTAAATATGTATATATATATACCAAAGTATATATAAGGGTTTTTAAAATGATGTAATCACAATATAACCCCTTACATGTTTAACATACATTAATAATATCATAAAAATACAAAAGATAGTCCTTCAGTAATCATAAAAACCGAATTGATTTTTCATATAATGAATTGTATTTACATATATAAGTTTATATATACGTGGTTCAAATAAAAAACAAGATGAACCCTTACAAGTATTGTACACCTTAAAACCTCAGTTTAACACTATTAATCTTATTTAGGAAACCTAATACGAGTTAGGATTAGGAGTTATATAAAAATTGTATACATATATATATATATATTATCAATAAATGTGATAAAATAAAGTATATAAAAGGGTTTCCATATTGAAATTGAAGAACAAATAATCCCTTACATGGTTTCAAGTGAGAGACAATGCTGAGTAGTGGGTTTTGGTAAATCGGGGAAGAGAAATTGGTTAAGGTTATGTGTAAAATTAGATTTTATAATGGAGGTATATATATAAATATTATACATAAATATTCATTCATAAAATATAAAAAAATACCAGGGAAAAGGACTATGGAAAAATAGGTCTAACACTCTAATTAAAATAAACCATAAATTAATCTGAGATTGTATTATATATATACATTTATAAAGTTATGGAATCATAAAACAGGAGCTAAAGAAAAAAAATAAAAAAGAAGTCCAAAAGAGGGCTTATAGGTAGAAATTGAAGGGTGGTCTGAGGAGAGTTGTGGAGAGTCATGAGAGAAGAAATGAAATAGAAGAGGAGTAATAAAACTGTGGGAAAGACAACTAGTTCCATAGTTTAGGGATAATGAAGAAGAAGAAAGGAACGAACAGTTGGGATTGACTTGGCCTGATCAAACGACTTTGGCATGTTCTGTGATTCTAAAAATGGATGGACGATTATGATCTATATGGGGAATAATCAAAAGACTATGAGAAATGTCGTGAGTTTTAAATGGGTTGAGTGGCTGATATAAACTGTGTCTTCAATCAGACTACTAACAAAAACGAGAAGGAAAAGGTCATGGTTGTAGGACTTGAACCCAAGACCGGATCGTGCAGTCTAGATCTCTTGCGGTGAGATCGAACAGTTGGGATTTCATATCTATTGAAAAAACTCACCCCACATCAAAATGAGATTGGTTTTGAACCTTCCTTACAAGACTCTTTCTCCGAGCCATCGATCAATTGGAACTCTTCCCCCTCCCCGATACCACCTTATGTCGTTTATTCCTGCAGACATGATCTGTACCCACTCTATGCCTCCATGCCACCATGAATAGTGGCACCACCATGCACAGTGGCACCACCATGCAACTACCATACATCCCCTATGGGAGTACACACCCTCATAGCTGGCCTATGATGGCATAGGTGCTAAGGCTCGACCTTCTACCCCTCAGGAGTGGTGTGAGCTTTCTCCCTCTATTGTCTAGAGGGATGACCTAAGTGTAAAATATTTTTATACAACTCTTGATTAAAACCATTCAAAAAAAACCGTATGAATTTATTTTAAACCAAAAAAATTTAAAATGATGTTTTAAATATTTAATTTCATTGAATGAACAATGTCATTATTTTTATTAGTCAAAAACATGATTTTAACTTTATTTTATACTTTGGAATATTAAAATTAAAAAACGAACATATAAAATATACCATTTCATCACTTTACTAAAAGTATAACTTTTAATTAATATGATTATTTAAAAACATGTTTTCAAATTCTAATATATAGTATTTTTATTAAAAAAATATGTATATTTCTATTCGAATTAATTCATGTAAACATATGTACTTCTCTTTGTATTTTCAATAAAATACAAAAGTCATGGAATAAAATCTTTTTAATTGTTAAAACATTATGCATTAAAAATATAAACATAAGTTCAATTAATTCATGTTCAAAGATATAAAATTAAATCATTTTAAATCATTCATAATTCATAATATACTTAAATATATATAATTCATTAAATAATAAAAATTATTAAAAATACTTAACAGTTATAATATTTTTTGACTGTAACAAAAAAAACAGTCCCCAAAGGACCGAAATGGATACAAATGGTCACAAAAGCCTTATAAATATATGTTTAGGGTATTCCAAACATTAAAAACAACTCAATGATGATAGTGTTATACATCCCCTTAAATACTAGTACAGTTTCATTTGTTCATTAAATACTCTTTTTCATCATTATAGACCCGAAGGGCTTCAAATATATTTCTGGTCTGTCTATAGTGTTTGGGGGTCTCCTGATGATTCTTATATGTCTCCAAGTTGTCATTATAGGTTTGTGATATTTTTTTGGCCTTATGGAAAAATAAGGATTCCAGTATTCTTATTGAATAATATATGTCTCTTATTTTTTGTTCATCAAGTATTCTAATTTTAGATTCACCATTTTTAAACAAAACACACATGATAATACTGAAAATATTATTAATATAATTAAATGTGTTTGGGTTGTTACACTTGTGACCTATATATGAAACACGATCCTCCAATCATAGAAATATGGGTTAGGCTTCCTAAAATCCTCTCCCTTTTCAAAATAAATCCATCCTTCATATGTTAGGTAATATGGTTGGTCATTTTTTATAAATGGAAAATAGAACTAGATCTTTTATCCATATGATGTCATTGTATTTTTGGGTCAAGATGGACATCTCTAATCCATTGATCGATTGGGTCTGGATGGAAATCGGTGAAGAATTTAGGTGAATGAATATGGTTATCTTTGAATTGTGGACTTATTATTCTTTATTTTGGTTGTTATTGGGTCGCCTTGCTTCATCATGTCATTGGGGGTGTAGGGGTAATCATGATTTTGTCACACCCATATAGCTTACTAATCTAGATATCATTAATATTTTTGATCCTGCTATGATTTATGAAGAGAATATTAGTTCGGATATTACCTTAGTTAAGACAAACAAATCAGGACCTAAGAGTAGAGGATATCATTTCTATATTGATTCAATAACTTGATGCTCCCAAGTTGATCGCCACATGAGTTCTTGGTTCTATAATTAATCCCTCATTTTCTAAAATAGTCAAGCCTAGATGGGTGGTGCATGGACATGAGATAGAATACAAATCACCTATTAGTGGATAAGGCTTTCAAAATGGTGCTAGAGTACTTGAAGAGATATAGAACACTATTGATCTGAATGATATAGTGACTATGATCCATGGGGTGCCTGACTTGTTCAGAGAACCAAATCTACTCAAAATACAAAAACTACTTCTTGGCTCTAAATGAAGTTGGAAAATAAAATTTTAATGAAGAAGGATGGAAAAATATTACCCCTGATGAAAAAAAACAAGCTAACATAAGGAATTCAAAATATATGGAGCCAAGTGATAAAGAAGAGGACCCCCAATATAATTCTTATTATTATAAGGACTCATTTATTGGTCTTGTCTTGAGGAAATGGAAACAAAAGAACATTAGTTGTGGGAATTTACAAGCCCATAATTGGGGAGAATCAAGACCCCTCAAATATAATTCAAATACTCAAAATAAATATTTACTAGATCTTTTGGACGGGAATGAAGAAATGGGACAACATCCAAATAATAGTAATCATTATTGAATGAATTTTTGAATTTGGATACATGAATGATAGATAAGAGGACTCGTACTATGGATCAAGATTCACCATTTGTTGGAGTCATGGTGTAGGAGTATACAATGATGGATAAAAGATTAAACAGTGGGTGAGAATTAATAGGATAGGAGAGTAAGATACACTTGGAACTTGTTCTACATTCCAAGGAGGAAATTTTAGAATAATTACTCAATATCAACACTTAAAAAGTGGTTTTATACAAGATGTATGAGAGAGTGATTCAATTATACATTAATGAAGCAAAGGAAGTGTATTGTAATGAAATAAAACATACTATTGTGAGGATTAAATGGAGGGAAGATCACTTTTGTGGAATATATTAAAAATGTGACTATAATGGAATATCAGATTGGATAACATCAATAAGTTGACCTGAATATCCATGTAATAGTGTGGTATCGTATGTTGTTTAGAGAAGATGACTCTAACATTCTTATTTTTTTATTTGATGAATATGTGAGATTTGTGTGTGTGGTTATTTATTGTGAGTAGGGTAGTTGGGTTTCTCACTTTACCTTAAAAGTTTTTTTGAAATAATAAATTTACCTTTAAATTAACAAAAGAAAACATGAGCTTGTAAGAAAACTACTCATGACTAAGGAATAAATAATGACTTTCTTCTTTAAAACATTTCTCGGACCATATTAAGTCCCAAAGAGGAGAAATAAGTAATAACACATGAAAAGTATATGAAAAAGGGGTGAATAAAATTAATGGGTTTTATAAAATAAGGATCATAAAATTTACTCAATAGAAATTCAAGTATAAACAATCCCAATTAAAATGGAATTGAAATGTATATCCATTACCTTATGTCTTGTCATTTTTCATACAAATTATATCCTCCGATATAATAAATATTTTTTTATTATAAATTTATTCTCGAAAAATAATCATATATATATATATATTTTTATTTAATTATAATATCTTATCACATTTTTATTCACAATTTATAATTAAAATCATTATTCTACCTGATAATTTCTTTTTCTTTCGGAAGAATATTTTGGTTTGGAAGTCCTAATACTTGTAATTTTATAATGATTCCATAATATAAATAAATTTAATATTGATATAAATATAATACATATTATTTATTTAGTGTCATCCATAATAGATAGAGATAGAATAAATAATTCCATCATCCATAGAGACTATAAGAAACATGTACACAATTATAGTATTCTCAGTTTTCAAGGGATGGAATGAAGGAAAGTTGAATAATAATTAAAATTGAAATAATAATTATTATATTATATGTATGATTTATATTAATTAAATAAATCCTTATTATTATATATTTACAAAAGAAGTAAAAAACAAATCGCATTACTTTGTAGAGGTGGTACTCCACACCTACGCATGAGCGACATTATCATTTTCCAAAAGATGGGAAGGTAAGAAGTTGGATATGGTATTATAATTATAGAATAATAATTATTTCATAACTATCATATATAAACATTAAACCCATCATAATAATAATCCATGAAATAGTTTTGATAAAAATCAAATTTTACCACTACTTTGTGGTTGTAAGCCATACATACGCACATGCGATGTTTTTTCTTTCCATAGGATAGAAAGGAGTTATAAAATGTTTTTACCATTATTTTAATAAAATATGTGTATATATATGTTATTTTAGTAATTATTTTAGAAGAGATACCATATAATTATAATAGTTATAAGAGTAAAAAAATTGAATTTACTCTATTTATAGTTTTACCTCTTCATTGAGACACATTTTCTGGATTACACCTTTATCCTTGATAGGAAGATATTTTGGAATTAAAAAAAACCAAGGATATGGTTATGTAATCTAAGAATGTATTGTTTTAGTTTTATGTGATGTTTTAACTCTTATCTCCCCATTTTAATACCTTGTTATCCTTTTTGACAATTACCACAATATAAATGGGTTTTATTAGATAAGGGTCAAGAATGTTAGTATTAAAGGACTAGTGAACCATAAATGGAACATGGATGATATTTGAAATAATACCCCATTAAATTAAATTAATATAACATTTTTACGACTTATAAATAATTTAGTAAAATATTATTTTCATAAAATATTCATAATACTATATTTGGAACAACACATTTAATTTCACTTTAATGGGATCAGAACAACAATTTTTTTCTAATATAATCCTCTAAAACATCACTAATATTTTATATTTGTCTATAAAATTCATGGAATTAAATAATTCATCAATATTTTAATACTTTTAATATTTTAATAATTATTCATCACATTTTTTTATTACGTAAAAAAATATTATGTTTGCATTGCATAACACTTTAACACAATTCTTCAATAAATACAAATTAAAAATAAATTTACATGAATTTTTTTTTGTTAAAATAAAAATTTAAAACTGAACATAACCAGTTTTATTCTTATTAACAAAATATCATAGATATTAATGTCAAGAGGATGATTTTTTTAATTTTTTTCGTAAAATAATGTAATGGTCAATACCAAAGAAAAATGGAACTAAGTGGACATAGTTTTGAGAATTTGATGATATATATCAAAATAAACTCTTCCAATATGTTGAAGGAAAATGTTTGAATTACTTTAAATCCTTGTCCATAGGTTTCAACCATGTTATACCCGTTTTTACCCTTACTTATGTGAAAAATATTAATCAAGGTTACTATTATTAATAAAAAAAATTAAGTCTTATTTAACAAGTTTGATCCTCCATATTTCATATATTTAAATAAAAATTTAAAATTAAATTCATTGAATGGGTAGGATTTAATTTAATATGAAAACAATGAAATTTTATGAAAAGTGATTTTCCAGAAAATTGTATTTTTGGTATAAAGATGTTTTACCCCTAATTTAACTATATGGTTAATTAATATAACACTTATTTATTTATTTTTAATCCAAAAAAATAATAAAATTTTAATAATAATATACAACATATTGTGACAATGTAAGTACATGAAAATAATATACAGGTTTCAATAATAATCCATGTTTTTTACAATTCATAGAAAAATGAAACATTTCTGAAAAATCTCAAAACATTATCCTATTAAAAATTTTAGGTGATGATTTATTAAATTTGGTTGATTTGTTTAATATAATATTATTAAATATTCGTGAAATTAAATAAAATAATTTCTACCAAAAAAATTATAAATATTTTGTAAGAAAACATATTTTTGAACCATAGAATAACTTTACTGAAAAATTGATTGCTTATTTCATAAGCATTAGTCCCTAAATTTGTATTGAGTAAGACCTTTAAATATTTTTTTAATAAATTGGTTCTTACTATTTATACTAAAAATCTAAATGGATAGGTTATAATTTTATACCATATAATTATTCATTAACACTAAGGGTTTCATGTATCACAAGTTATGAAAGAAATTAAATTTATCTAAATTAAAATATATTATAAAATATTGGGGTGAGGTATTATTGCCACAAGCCCCATAAAATGAATTTTTCTTTCAAAATTACATAACTATACTATAGAAAAATTGAGGATATATCTATTTCATCACATAATTAGGTTCCAAAATAGCTTCATTGATTTTTGGATTCCTCTATATAAGCTTAACGCGGTGTGTAGTCTTCATCCATTTCACATTATCTCTACAATCCACGAATTAAACCATTTATTATTCATAAAAAATAGAATTATACAATGCTATAACCTTTAAATTTAATACATGTGAAGTTTTAGATATGTAATTTGTCCTGATAGATACTTGGAATAGATCGTGAACTTGTGAGAGGTTCAGTGGAAGCACCATGTGATAAGCTACCATCTATATTTGATGAAAACTCTCGAAGGGGCCAATATACCATGTGATTAGATATTCTGTGTTTATAAATCTATAAAATATATTCAATGGATAAATTCATATAATTATATTTTCACTAACGTTTAATTCTATGTTACATAGAATATTGTCAGCATAAAATTCCTATCAACTCTAAGAAACATTATTGTGTTACATAATGACTCTAACATTCTCTTCAATTTCCATACCTAACTCATATCCCAATATAATTATTCCTCCAAACTCATCCCATTATACTATATTTCTATACTTCCTAACATATAGGGTTTCATAAGGCTCATTATTATTGATTGATTGAAATATATTGTTATAAAAAAATACAGTTAGAGGAAGGTGTTGATCCCAAACACCTTTTTTAATCTATATAATAATATCTCAATATATATTCCTAGAATTGAATGGTTCTATTATACTGACTGTATATATGATTATGATAATAATTATTGAAACTCAACTCTAAATCTAAATATTACACAATAATTTACTAGAACATTGAGGTAAACTGCGGATCCTGATCAGATTAAATAGAATGTGGAACTCCATTTAACATTACCACTTCCTTAATGTATATTCTAGATATTTGATAAAGAAATAAAATAAAATCTAAAATAAATAATGAATGTGACTTTTTAAGGTTATCGAATATAACACAAATAGTATTTTTCCCTATATATGTTTAGGGGAGTGCGAATAGGAAAATAATGGTTATATTTTTCATATTTATTTTATGGTATGTGTAATTGTTTTAACACCCCCTTAGGCGTATATATATTAGCCTTAACATCTTGAAATACTAGTAATTGAGATACATAATTTGAAACAACCCCTTTCTTGTTGTCCTACTAGAAATTATCTTTCAAATATATATACACATTTCTACTCCTAGGATTTAAAGATAAGGATGAACTGTGTCATTCATCCAAAAAACTCCTTCAGTCTAGTATTGAATAGACACATACGCAGTTCCTTAAACTTATCATTCTAAAAAAATTATAGATGAATTATGGAAAAATTAATACTTTATTTTATAGTTCTATATATTCTATGTATGTCTCTTTAATCCTCACATGGATGGATAATTTAACATTCTTTTAATAATGACATGTTATTTCCCCTTTTCTCGTGATTTCATGTTCTATATTCTGTAAATCCGGAAGTATCAAATCTCTATCAATTCTCATCTTGGAAATACTAGAATATTCCTTTCAAATCATAGGATCATCCACCCTATTCTCTATTCTAGGGGGTAATTCATTGAATAATCATAATCCTTACTCAATCCCAACCATCTTCTCTATTTCATATTCAACTCTTTTTAAGTGAATATATACTCTAATTCTTTTTTATTAGTATAAACATCAGAAAATTATTTTTAAATACAATTCTTCCATATCATTAATGAAACATTTACTACAGATATCTCTAAATCAAGATTTGGGTAATTTTTCTCAATAACATTAAATATTCACGAGGCATAAGCTATAAGCCTATAATTATACATGAGAAAACATTATAGTCCATTCATTGATGCATCACTATAGATCATAAACCCCATTAAACTACATGGAAGTGTGAGTACAGGTGCACTAACCAACCATATATTATAATCCTTTAAATTTTATTCACATTAATCTATCTATAATAAGTTATCTAACTTCTATGTTAATTTGGTTAGTGAATTATATTGTTATTATAAATCTTTCAAAAAATGTTGGTACTATCTATCTAACCTAATAAAACTATAGATATTTTTAACCATGGTTTGTTTAGTCCGTTTATAAATAACATTTGTATTAGAAGGATCCACTAAAATACAGTCACCTGAGATTATATAATCTAATAATGAAACTTTCTAAATCCAAAATCTATAGTTGGAATTCTATTCTTACATATTATCCATCCTTAAGGTCTTCAATGGGATTTTCAAATGATATTCATGATTTTCATCCCTATTTCAGAATATAATAAATCCATCTATAAAAACTACACAAAAATATTCATGGATATATATAAATGCTCTATTAATTAAATCCATGATTATATAAGGGGAATGGGTTGGTCTAAGTGTAATCAATTTAAATAAATAATTCCCAATCCTTGTATGGAAGGCTATCTTGGGTATATCCTCTTTATTAAATCTTAATTGATGATATCTAAAATGAAATCCAATCTTATAAAAGTATTTATCTCCTCATAATTTATGAAAAAAATAGTTATAATGGGTAAAGGATACTTGTTATCGATAATGATTTTTTAAGTTACAAATAATCAATACAAAGTAGCACTGCACCATATTTATTCTTAGCAAAAAATTACTGGTTCAACCCATGGTAATTCACAAAGATGAAAGAATCCATTATCAATGTTTTCCAAAAGTTTCTTATTTAATTTTTTTATATTAATCATTTTTATTCTCTATGGATTCTTTGAAATAGGTGTATAACAAGGTGTGATTTCTATTGAAAATTCAACTTCACATTTTTAGGAATACTAAGTAGTACTTTTATTAATAAATTGAAAAACTCTCATAAAATTTGAGTATACTCAATTTGAAGTTTCTCTCTAACCATATGAGATAAATTCAATTCATGTATAGGAATTAAGACCAACAATATATTTTTAATTTCTGTTATAAGTTCATACTTCTTTTTGAATTAATAAATTATTATGGGTTTATTAAGAACAAGAAAATTTAATTCCCTTATTCATAAATTGAAATGGTAACTATATAAAAAGATAATTCATTCTTATAATCATATAAAATTGAACAAAAATAGTTATCATAAGAATCCCAAGAATAAAATTCCCATACTCGTTAATTAGAGATGAATTATAAACTTAAGGTGCGACCATTATTCCATTTTGAGTTTTCACATCTAACTTAACATCTAATTATTGAGGATAGGGATTATCATTTCCAAATACTTTTGATGACATAAATTAATTTATATGAATAAGATAAAACAGTACACATCAATATTATAGTTTAACAATTATCACTCCAAAATCATCGTATAATATACAATGCATTAGTAACACCAAAGTGCTTATCATGACCATTATATATCTTTGATCAGAGTGATCAATCATGAAAAATAATTCATAGGACATATAAATCATGAAACCTTCTTCTCAATCAATGAAATCTTACGTGTATCCTAGATTATCCATGGTCATTAAAAAACATTAAAATGTTATCCTATACATAGATTTATCATCAGGGTTTTTAACAATGTTCTTTAATCCTATTCTTTATGGATTTACTAAAAACCACATGGATAAAAGAAATAATGACCAAAAGTTTTCATACATTAATATTACATAATTTTGGATAATTATTCAATATATAAAATAAATATATACATTATTACTATAAATTTTTAGTCTATTTAGATACTATTTACATAGAAATCTTATTCAGGTATGTTTTTTATAAAATCTTCTAATGTTCTTATCACTTATTTAATTCTTGACATACACAATTTGAAATAATTATTCATAACCCAGGGATAAGAAACATATAAAAATGTGGGTAAAGATGATAAATAATGGTAATCATGGGGGATATAAATTGATGATTATATAAAACCATAAGATAATTGTAAGGGTATGGGATCATGACTGTATGATACAAAGTTTGTACCCAATATGTCATATATCATAAACATGAGTCATGGAATAAAACATTATCATTTCAAAATTCAAGATTTCTAAATCCAAGGAATCAATATAAATCAATAATTAACTATAAATTCTAGTCATGATCATAAGAACATGACATAAAAATCATGGCACCATCATAGGCATAGAAACCATTTCATATTTAAATGTTAGCTCCTAAAATAATAAAATAAAAGTGGATCAGGAATAAAAAAATGTTTATAATATCATAACATATATATAACCCCATCCTATTTCCTATAATGAATTATGAATCAACACCTATATTCCATATTAGAGTGGATTAATAATCACCGCCCATTTCCCATAGTGGACTAGGCATCACGACATATTTCTAACAATGGATCAAGCACATAAACTCAATTCCCATAGTTATGTCATGAGATATAAAGCATTACCCAATACAACATAAGAATATATAATTCTAGGAACACCCATCACATAATAGAAACTTTATATATATGATCCAAAATATCATAAAAAATCATCACTTCTATAATTAACAACCCAAAATAAAAAAAATTTATAAACATTTTAGCATTTCATCATAGGATAACCCATGGTAAATGAATGGTTTTAATGAAAATAAAATCATGAAAACCATAAAATATCATTATAAATAATAATTATTATATCATTGGATCATATTCCCTATAATGAATAAGTAAAATCATAGATTTTTTTCATTGATTGATAGTGTATTTAAAAGATACATGGAATATTTATTGAGGAAAACACCATTTCCATTTTGAAATAACTTATTTAAAAGAATTTGTTTTCAAAAATATGAAGTTAACCATATAATTTTAAATGAACTATGCAAAATTTTAATGGAATCTTCAAATAATTGAGTAGCCATGATGGTAGGAAATTTTGTTCATGCCGAGTAGGGTAAAATAATGATGCCTTTCACATTTTCAGTTTAATGTTAAAAAAATGTCATTTGTAAAATAATAACATGATTACCTTGAAAAGTATTTATAAAAATTAATTCATGGTGAAAAATTAATTTAAAACAGAATAGTATAATAGTAAAACATAATTTAAAATATTTATCAAAAAACTTGTACTTGGAGGAAAAATATTTCTAACTAATGAAGAAAATAAGTCTCTTTTATTAAAAACATTATAGAAATAAAATTTATTATAAATTAATTATATTAATATAATATAAAGATATCATATTATTTTTATATAACATTTTATCACCTATTTATTAATAATTTGTTATTAGTATCACTATTCCATGTGATAAATACTTTGTTTCTCATGCATGTTTCAGTTTATTAGTCCCAATCCTTATACAATTATCATGGTTTAATTATCACCAAAAATATATTCATGGTATAAATATAATATTTATTAATTATATACAAATTTTTATCATTATCTATAAAATATAGAGATATAAAAATGAATTAAACCATTTATATAGATGGTTGGAAATATGAACCCAATAAAATTGTTTTTACCTTTTGAAGGATGGAATGAAATAAACTAAACAATTAATTATCTTCATATAGTCATTATTATATCAAATATGTTCATTAAATCTAAACTTATTACCCTCCACATAATGTGGAAATGTAAAACGAATCACTTCACCTCATGGAGGTGATAGTCCATATGTACCCATGAGTGGTGTTATTATTTTCCAATGGCTGGGAAGGTAAGAAGGAAGATATGATATTATATTTATAAAATAATAGTAATATCATGAATATAATATATAAACATTAAACCAATCACAAGAACCCTCCATGAAATATAGTTATGTAAAAGGAATTACACCGCTATGTGGAGACGGTAAGCTTTTTGTACGTTTAGGAACTTTTTTCATTTTAAGTAGGATGCGATAGAGGTATAATATTTCTATACCATGATAATAATAATATATAAGTGTATTTATGACACTAAATTTATAATTTTATGATGAATACCATAGTTTTAGTATAATTTTAGGAATAAATAAAATTGATATGTCTTGGTCAAGATTTGTACTTATTCCTTGAGAACCCTCTTGTGGATTAAACCATAAGCCTTTAAATGATGGAGTTTTTGAAATAAAATATGATCTAGGATATTTGAGATGAATATGGTATGGTATTATGGATTTTTTATATATAAGAAAAGAATTGTGTTAGGAAGAGAGGAGAATATGATCCCTTTTATAAGTGAGGGGTGGGAAAGAGTTGGAGTTAGATAATTTATTATGTTAATATAAATTAAATTCCATAATCATGTGTGTAATAATAAATATATTAATAATATTGGATAAATATAAATATAAATCCTCTAATAAATTAGTATTTATACAAGATTATTTTATGTTTTAACGCTGATCACATTGTTTTAACCGTTATTAACCCTTTGGACAATTACCACAATATCAATGGTTTTTATAGTTTATTGATCTTGAATGTGATGATAAAATTTAAAGTGACCCATAAATAGACCATGGATTATATTTTAAACTATATAAAATTCACAGGAAAAAATATATTATTTTTGATGAATTTAATATAATTTAATAAAATATTTTTTTTATAAAATATGATTAATGTCATTTTTGACACTGTTCATTTAATTTGACTTTAAGGACATCATGGAAAATTAATAATTTTAATATAATCCATTAAAAAATAACTAATATATTATATTTATCTATAATATTTTGGGAATACAATAATACAACCAAATTTCATTACATTTAATAATTTTTAAGTCATTTATTTTATTTTTCTATTACTTGAACGAATATAATATTGGAACTGCGTAGACATTTATGGAAATCATTCAATCACTATAAATTAACAATAAATCCCCATGATAATTTTTTTCATTCATAAAAACATTTAAAAATGAACATAAACAATTTTTATCCTTATAGATAATTATTAGATATATTATAGTTAAGAGTGTAAAATTTTGTTTTTATTCCTTAAAATAGAATAAAGGTCAATATAAAATAAAAATATAATCAAGTCTAAATATTTTCTATAATTTTATGAAAATGGTCAAACTAAACTCATAAAATATGATAATATATTGTTTTAAATAATATTAATGCCTTATCTGATGGATTCAACCCTGTTTTATCTATTTTACAATTTTCAAGGTGACAAATATATCATTAAAGTTACTACTCACATTAAGAAAAATAAAAAGGAACTACTTAAAAATTTTGATCCTATTAATCATAAATATATAATAAATTTTATCAAATTTATTTCAGATAAGTGGTAGAACATAATTTAAAATTAAACCCCTAAAACGTGACGAAAAGTAACTTTTCAGAAAATGCCTTTTATGTATGAAAATATATTTAAGAAAAATTCAAAAATAATTTTGATTCTAATAAAATTTATTAGATGAATTTTAATCAAAATAAACTATTGAATTTTAAAAATAATAAAAAATATAATGTTCCTTTTTATTTTCTTGAAAGAAAAATTGTTTTTAAGGAAAATCATTATTTTTAATTATTCATTAAAAAATATAAATTTTTAGAAAATTCGGAAAAATTCATACAAAGCTAAATTTGATATGATTATTTAAAAAATTAAGTAATTATTTTCAAATAAAATTTCTAAAAGTTCCATAATTAGTAATAATATTTTCTTATAAAAGTAAATAAAATAAATATTTGAAGAAAGGGTAGTTTTAAAATATAAATAGAATTTATTCAAAAATCGAATGCTTATTTATAATAATTAGTAAATAAATTTCTATTGAGTGTTATATTTATATATATTAACCATAACATGGTTATAACTATTTTTTCTGTCAATTTTAAGGGATATAATATAAAGAGATATTATATAACTGTTAATTTAGAGTTGGGGTTGTGTGTATCATAAGCTGTCAATGAAATTATATTTATTTGATGGGAAATATGTAATAACATATTGAGGTGTTCAACCCAAGGGAAAACAATAAAAATTATAGGGTGAATTATAATACTTAGTTAGGGAAAACATACATCATGTGTTATCATAGAATAATCATGGCATGATTTATATTTCATAGATAAATAATAATAAAATGTTAAATATAAAAAATCATGAAATATGAATATATCCATGGATGAAATATCAATAAAAATAATCACATGGATGAATATAAATATTTTTATAGCTATAGAATTCAGAATATCACACATTATAATATTACCATCATGGCCTCATGTTAAGACATCATGAATGTACCGTAAAGGTGTCATGGAAAGACATCATAAATTAATAGGTATGGAATATTCAAAATACCAAGGATATTTTGTATCTTGATACATAAAGATGAATCGATGGGATATATAATATCAAGACCCAACTATCACTTACAATTTCTAGTCCACTTACCATATGATAAAAATGAATAAAAATACACTCCATAATCAATTTTTATTAATCAATAAATTCTATACCAAAATACAAAAACAAGTGATGAAAATACTTCCTAAAAAAAGAACTGGAGAAAAAATATCACAATCCACCTAATGAAATAATTTAGATGATATTATTAAATAATAACCCCCATGGGAAAGAAATATGTTTTTTGAAAACATATATAAAAGACACTATTATTATTATTTTTGTATAAATCAAATTTATGAATAGGAATAAATATATGCGTTTTGAAATTCATTAAATCTCTTTAAAAGGTATCCTCATAAAAATCAAATACTTTGAATTTTCTTTAAAACAACTCTTTAAAACCCCAAAATGGTTCATAGAATTTTTTTATAAAATAATGATTTGATAAAAATATTTATTTTAGAAGACAAAGAATATTTAATAATTCTTTCATAAAAACATAACCTTATAAGATCCATTTTTAAAATCCAGACTTCATTTCAAAAAATATAAACATTATTATTGGAAAATTTATCAATTTCTTTTTTTATTTACAAGACAATTGGGAATGTAATTATTTAAGAAAAACATATTCAATCAAAAAAAGAAATAATAATAAATAATAATTTTAATAATGGTGAAACACACCATAAATGTTTTTTAGAACACATGCTTAACATTGTTGTAAAAGGTGATATTTTGAATCACTTCTGAAAGTATTTTTTAAAATTTTTTAGTGATGTTTTCTGAAAAACAATATTTTTTAAATTAATATTCAATATTTTTTCCTCGAAAAAGATATAATTATTTTCTAGATAAAATCTATATAACAAAAAACATAATATTAAGAAATATAGTTTCAATATTTTAATATACCTTTGTTGAAAACATAAACACTATAAATAATATTAAAATATCATTTTAAAATAGGGTAAAATGAAATAAAAAGTCCAAATTAAATAATTTACAATTAGATTTCCAAATAACAATAAAACTAGGAGGATGATAAAATATGGATATATAGGTAAAATCCATATTTTGGAGGATATAAATAATTAATAACAATAATAAACTTTAATATAATATATAATCATAATAGAAGATGCTTTAAAATCAAATTTCATTTTGACCATATAAAAAAACAGTGAACCATATAATAAAATAATGGGATTGAGGAACCTATGAATATATTAAATAAGTTCATGATGAAATATTATAACTCAATTAAAGGGATTTGAGTTTACAGAATTCCATACAACTATGGTATAATTTGATACTAAGATAAATGAATAGAATTTATTTTTAACCCACTTTAATATCATGAATATACTGATAAAATTTATCAATATTTATGTACATTCACCACACCAATGAAGTTGTGGATATGGACTAAGTCTAACGGGATGGAAATTGAGATGAAAAGTCCTTAATTTTTATTATCATTTGGTTGAATATACTATTAATTCATATATGACAACAATAACTCTTCTAATGAATTATTTTATAACCTTATAAATATATATGAACATTTTTTAGTCATTGTTTATCATTACATTATGTACATTCATTTGTTATTTATCGCTAATTTGTATATTAAAATGTTGTAATTCCAATTTTTTCACACATGTTTAGTAATGTGGATATTGAATTCCATTCATTGATACTAATTACAGTATTAATATATTATAAAATGTATTGAAATAAATTTTTTCATTGATTTTTAAATCTTTATGTTCTCTTTATGGAAACTATGGGAATGGTTTGATGGAACGAGATCAATTATGAGCTTGTTTAGGGTAATATACTAATAGTAATGGAGTATTTCATAAAGAATGTTAATTTTTTTTTAATAAATTTAGTACTATATTCCTAATATATATATGTATGACTCCTTGATATCAAATATATTCAATAAATATGTTTACAAAATAACATATTAAGGCGGTTATGAGAAACATAACATGTCGCTCATGGAGGAGGTTTTACACAATTACACTCAGGTGGTATGCTTATTTTACTTAGAATAAAAAGGAAGGTATATATTTATATTTTAAGAATTTTACTAATATAGTAAATATAATATTTATTCATTAAAGATTCCCTTTAAACTATACATGTAATTCAATTACGAAAAATAGATCACATCACATGTGGAGATAGTAGTCTACATATAACACAACCAACGTTTTAATTTTTAAAATGGTTGGGACGAAGGTCAAAAATGGTTATCCCATAACAAAAATGAATATTTAGTGTAATTTTTTATGATATAATTATTTATTCAGTTTTAGATTATATTTGGAGGATTTATAATAATTAATAAATGAAAATTAAAGAAAAACAAGTAATATTGAATTTCACCATACTCTTTTCATGAGATCCTTTGAAAATTGGAATGAGGATTTAAGATGTGGTTTTTTAGAAGAACGGAATATAAAGGTTGTTTTGAGGATTATTAGGGTGATATTGGGTATTTTTTTATTAAATATACGATGCTTTTTATGTTAGGATAAGTGGGGTGGTGGGGGTATCCATTATAAAAGTGGGGAGTGACACTTATGTAACAATATAAAAGTATAAGTCCCTATATAAAGGTTAATTTAGTACAATAATTGAAGTTAATGGATTTATGGAATGTTTAATGGTGATTAATAATCAACCATTAATTTTGTTTAAATATTTTTAACATAATTCTATGTCTTTTCGTCTTAGATTTTTCTAAATGACCATTTTTGTTTTATACCATGGTAAAAAGAATTTACCTAAGAAATTTAATTTTAATGATGAATATATAAAGTGGATTATAATATTTATATTTAAAATAAATATTTTAAATATGAAATCAATTTTCTAAAATATAATTTTTACGTTTGATAACAATTTCTTTTAATATTAATGAAGAAAATTCCTAAAACCAATTTTTAGTATAAGTGTATTTCAATGAATAAACATTATTCATTGGAAACAATTATCAATATTGTTTCTCCTATGAAATTAATTGACATATTGTTAACAGATTTTGATTTATTTATCTTTTGATGGAATCTAAAACCTAATTTCACATTGTGGATATCTAATTAAAAGAAACAAAATAAATATAGTTTAATTATTAATTAAGTTCCAAAATGTTAAACATTAGATTTATAAATTCAATAAAGTATTTCAAATGAATATATTTACTACATAAATATATTTTTGGTAAAAATTTGTTTTTTAAGTATTAAATTCATATTTAGTTATTGATAATCGCATAAAGGAAATGGTATTGGTATAAACTGTATTTTTCAATATTCACCTAAAACTCAACTACGTCCAAAAAACCCCCCAAAATTAACCCACAGAAAATATGAAAATAATTAATAAAAAATGAAGTTTATTTTCAAATTAAAATTATAAATTTTTTGAATGAGAATATAACATATTATTTAATAGAAAAATAACCTGTTACAGATTAATTACTCTTATATTTATCTTCAATCAATTTATAATTAAATTATGGTTAATTTATTATTAACATAGAAAATATATTTTCTCATCATTTAAAAATAATTAAGTTAACTTTTTAAAATAAAATGGCATAGTTTCAAAAAACATAAATATTATGTTAATGTATTTTTAATTAAAAATGATATTAATATTTATTTAGTAACACTAAATAAATTTAATCAATGCATTAATATTAAAAAAAATTATTTTATTTATACATATATTTCATAATATGAATACATATAATTCGACCTGCCAATTGAAGTATGAAGTTTTAATGGTTATATAATGTTTGATGGATTATTTTTGTTCATTTTTATGTATGAAACAATCCATTCAACATAGTTCTTATTTGAAGGACAATTATATATTGAATGATCATGTTTTCACATGTATGATGTGTTGAAGTGTTTGTCTTTTATCACATCATCTCACTCAATATATGATGGCCTACATCTCCATAAAGATCGTGTAAATTTTTTTTAGGGCCAATCAAATCCTTAACTGTTGATGACTGAAGTGGATACTATCGAAAAATGTCTGGATGAAACAAACACAAATGACTCTCACATAGTGATTTGTTTCATAGAAAATTATAGAAAAAAACTGAAAAAGTAAACATTAGACCCCCTTTTGAATATAATGAATGAAATGATGTCAATTTTCATCAATCTATAGTGGATAAGGATTTTGGAATAGACCTCATTTAAGAATGTATAATCAGTTATTTCGGATATAAGAAAGATGATATTAATTTTTATGGTATGAAGATATAAGGTTTTAATATGATAAAACAAAAAATCCCATTGGAAAGATCAAATTAAAGACTTAGTTTGGATTTTTGAATTCCAATTATATACTTATGGTGGTTCATCAATAGATCTCCTTTAATTTCTTATTGGGGAGATTATGGCTTCATTTTCACATGGTAGTACCTAGGTACATTATAGAAATAAATCCTCCATTATTTTTTATGATGCTCTATAGGTCAATGTGATATACTATAAGAGATAAGGGATGTAACCACGGATTGAAAAAAATATGAAAATTAAAGCACCTAATTGAGTAGAAGCTACTCCCAATATCCATTGTAATGAATTAGAGGGATGATTTATAATAACAATGCATCACATCAATGAAGTGATTATAGATTAATTAAGTCAAAATGTCTTACTGGTAATAGGAACAGACTCCCAAACCTATTTTTTTATTATGATGAATAAATAAATACCTTTATAGATCTACCTTCATTAGTAGAGGAAGGTATATCAGAAAAACTCATGTGCATTGATACCATATTTTATCACTTTTACTATAATAAAGACAAAACTGATATCCATTTAACAAAATCTAATCATTTTATGCAAATAAAAATTCATCATTAAATTAAGATTTAGGTACATGGTACCATTATATCTATGTATATTATTTCAGTTAACCCTAATTAATTTAAACAAACATTATTCTAGTATAGATCTATCATGGATGATAATACCCCTTTACCAACTCCTAATAATGAGGAAGTGTGTCCAATATTTACCTCTGAAGATAGTGAAGGGAAAGAGCTTAGGGATATGCCACTATTTTTTTATATGGGAATTTCGACCACCGTTGATGTACTTAAATAAGTGAATATGGGTACCAAATATGAATAATGATCCACACCGATCAATTTAGCTATTAATCCTAAGGAGTAGAATAAGTAAATTGATTTACTCAAATAAGACTATGATGTGTTTTAATGGAATTATATATAGACTTAGGGACTAAATCCTTAGGTGGTTCTTCATCATCTAGGCTTACCAGCTAACCGTCATTATTACAAGTCACTAGTGAAGAATATGAATAAAATTGGTGGTTCCATTGTTTAATAAATGTTGACTAAATGATCAATGAATATTTATTTTTGGACGTTCATTTATCCAAATGTATTACCAATATAAACCCATTAAGGAATAAAAATTGAAGAATTAGAGTTTTCATTAACACAATAAATTTTAACCATTATTTTCAAAAATATAAATTCTGTATTGTAATTATAGTATTGTTGATTACACAAACTATTTTTAGGATTTATCCTCTATGTATGGATACTCTAAATAGAACAAGATCTAACTGACTATTTAAGATAAAGAATTCACTATCATCAAGGAACCCTATGTTGTATAATTTTATAAATTGAATCCATTAGGTACTAGAAATACTAGTCGCATATCCAAATGTGATGCTTTATTTTTTGAAATCACACCATGGAAAATAATTGGAATTATTTATTTATTATATATTTCTAAATTTTTTTCAATGTATATATCATTTTACTAATGTGAAAAAATTATCATACATTCTCCGTCTGAACGATTTTAGTATGAATCCATGGAAATAAACATTCTAGGTAGAATCTAGAAAATTCCTCAAATTCATGGGGTTTTCAAAGTGGAATTGAAGTTGATCCTAAGATGATAATGTAAATATGTGGATGTAAACTTCCTAAAAACCTCAAAGAGTTGATAACATAACAATAAAGGGTAAACTATATTAGGCATGACATGGAAAACAATGTTTGAAATTATTTAATCTTAAACATTTTGACGAATATATGATGAAACTACCCATGTGATGAGTATTTCCAGTACATATATGATATAAAAAATTATTGTATTTATCGTTATCCCATATTGATATTGTAATATAGAAAAAACCAATTTTCCACTACATTGTTCCTCTAAATCAGTTTTTTTTTCTCATCTGGCCTATAAGAATGATTGGAAAAAATATTAGTTATTATCTTATTGAGACAATAATGGAAGATAATAGTTGATATAATATTATTGATAAGGATATCTATCACAACCCATTCCAAAGGGTCTAGCAGTGAAACAATCCCACTCCTAACTCAAATATGGCATGGGCTAGTGGCCAATGCTGAGTAGGAATATCATACACATGAGATGCATTAACCAAATGTACTTGTAAAAATAAAAATATACCCAAGAACATACATGTTTAAGTGTAGAGAAACTAGAACCAATTAATAAATATATCTATAATTAGATAATAGTAGTACAATAATAATGTACTGAAAGCGATAAAGGGTCTAAATATAAGACCAAAACAAAATATAGAGTTTAACCTCTTCAGAATGTGTGGAAGACTTTCAAATGAAGCCACACCCAAACACCACATTCTATCTAGATCACGACTCCACCAGCTCCATATACTCGCATGACACTTTCAAAAGGGTATTCATCTACAAATGACACAACATGTGCAAGTAGAGAACATACAAGGGTGAGTTTAATAATGCCTCGTAGGACAACATGTATAAAATAAACATATAGAATTAAAAATTGTTATCTCACAAAAAGGATATAAAAATCATATGAGAAACCTCGATATAATTAGGAAGGAGAAGGTGGATCTAGGTAGTCTTAACTAAACATATAGCCATAGGATTCTACTCGATTCTTCTAGGTTTTTCTTGTTTTAGGATAACCCCCTCCACAAGCAAGGAAATCACCAGAGAAAATCATTTAATAGGTCAATAACATTATTCCCCATCTAATAAAACACAATGGTCTTGGAATACCTCAATACTTAGATAGGGGATCACACCCAAGACTACTAGAGGATAACACAAACCTTGTCTGGATCAACTTGCTATCTAGGGTATCATACACCGGAAATACCATTAAACCTATTGAAATAACCTTCTACATGGTGGATAAACACCATTCACAAGGATGTTACACTAATTACATGAACCCCACCTAGTGTATAAGAAGTAACGATAGAGGATGACACTCTACTCTCATGGAGGGACACTATACAATCTATGTGAGACTCATCCTCCATAGGGGATCACAATACACAGTTGTGGATATAATTTTGTAATGTAACCTCAAAGAGATGTTACTAGGGAACACACTCAACCAAAATGGTTCAAATGAATAAAAAAAGGACTCTAAATACCCTCTAATGGGGTTACACAACATGTACTAGGGAGTATATGATGTTTCTAGCCAACCCCTGGTCGTACCGTGTGTTGCTTCTTCACATAGAATTTAAACCTACATTTAATAACATGCATGTAAGTATACATGGTTTTTATATGTTAGGAAACACCCTCCCATTATATCTATTGATTCCCATGAAATTCTGGATGCACCCATGTACCAACCAATGTACACCTTCCCATCCCCGTGTACACCTATTAACGTTTGAGTACATGGTTCTTCCAGTTTACTATGGAAGTGTCTATATACCCCTTCTTACCCAAGATTGTGTGCCATATGATGTACATGATGAACTTCTAGAATATCTTACACAATTTGTGAATGATATCACATTATGTATAATATTTTTCTCTCCTCGAAACCCCTAGAATATTCATAGGGTCCCACATGGTGTATATCCCCATATTGCATTCCGTGTAATGTGTGATTTTCTTGAACACATATATTTTCATTATGTCATAATCCCCACTTTCTATACTAAAATTCTAGATGGGGAATCATGGATATAAGGTCATTTAACCATATACATTACTGATCGATGGGATATGGGCTTCAAACATCTCAGAAACACACCCTCGAGTCATGCCATGACTACACCACCCCACAATCTTTTATTCTATTTGGAGAAATAGAATCCACCAAGAACAATCCCCATTTAGTCAACCTCATCTTATATCATCATCTCACCTTTATTTCACTCATGATCCTGAACTTAACCCATGATATTGATCTGTTTCAATGAATTGTTTTTTCACAATGATCATATAATAGATTTAAATTGAAATATTGGCCAAAGAAATTATCCATGAAGAACATGTGAAGAAACAAGGGATAAATCCCTAGACAAAAAACATGATGATTGGAAATAATAATTTTTTTTTATTTTTTAGTTGATCCGTTGTTGAATAATTTTATGAAATAATATGGAAATAATTAACCAAAAAATAATTCATCTTTAAATAAAAACAAAAATCAATGATAGAATCAATTATTGTGAATGGATTTTATCCACATTAAACCAATATGAAATAATATAATTAAATGAATAAAATAAAGCATACTAAATGGAGTTTTTATTTATCACTATTGAATAATAGTAATGTGTTTCTATCATTGCTGATATCCATGAACTTCGATAATACAATGATCCCTGATCTCGATCTGATCAAATCTGATGATGTCCACCAAGAATGTTATCCTCATACGGTCCTCTATATCTCTAGTGTTATGAGTCCAAACCTAATATCTAATCATAAAAATATATTTATGTATGAAAAAATGTCATTTTATAGCATAATAAGATAACTAAATCTATTAATTAATTGGATTATTTATGACCACTTTGGATTTTAACAATACACTTAACTCAAATAAATTTTATGTCATGCCTTTGATAAATACCATTCTTTGGACTCAATAGTGTAATTATATTCCTATTATGAGAATCTATTTAAAATTTATTTAACTTTTTAAGGAAATATGTGTTCACATGATATTAAAATTATTTATATTTTTCAATTTTTAATTCTAGGATCACGGGGCTTTAGAATCTTACACAGTCTTAGTGATTGGGTCCAGTGACTCTTCCGTATAATATTCTAAAATAATTCATGGAAAATAAGAGTCATTAAATATTCCACACCATAGAAGGTTTCTTCAAAAAAGGGATAAAAATATTCAAAATGGTGATGGTACTGAGCTCATATATGGGTCTCCCAATCCCATGTACTCTCCTACAACTTCTTATACTGCTACCAAACATGTACTTGGGGAATTATTCACCCAAAAAAAAGATCATCTCCCACTAATCCTTGATCAAAATTTGGTAATAAACAATGGTATCCTCGTCCTTGATGTCCATCTCTACCCTGTAGATAAAATGCGACAGGACATCCATCTACCTTTTCAACTGAAAAATTTGAATGATTTCATGTACCCAATGTAACTGTTGTGGCGTATTTTATTAGTATTTAACCTCACCAACAGTACATAGTTTCTAGAAAGGGGCAATGAATCTCAAGTATATATTTCAACTCTCTAAAAATATCCATAATACATGATGATGTGAGACACTCATGAACACATAGTCTCCCTAATAAAACTCCATAGGACTCTGTCATTAGTACATATAAAACTTCTGATGGATCTATATAGTCCAAATCCACACCCATATGATCTACACCTTCACTGTCATAACTTTCACCAACTTTAGGCCCATGAGTTTTGACACACTTGGATCAGTCCAACAATGTGGTGACCAATAGGGTTTCCCATACAAGGCCTCAAATGATGCAATATGAATAGTGGAATGGTAGTTGTTATTTTATGAAAACTTCACTAAGATCAGGTTATCCTCGCAAATATAGATAAAAATCAAACATGAAAGCCCATAACTTGTCCACTGAGACTTTAATAGGCCTCTCAATCTTTCTATTAGTCTGGGTGTGAAATTCCATTCTCATATTCAACTGAGTCTCAAATAAATTCCACAATACTCTCTATAAATGTCATGTTAAGAAGGAAGCATGTTCTGAAATTATCATTCGGGGAACTCCATGGAGCTAGAATATAACCTGCACATGCATGCATCCCATGTTGTCCACTAAACTCTACTCTAAAATTGCTAGGAAGTGGGTTGACTTGGTGAGTGATTTTAGGATCACCCAGATGGAATCATTTCCCCTAGACGTATGTGGTAACCCTATCACAATGTCCATGAATATCCTATACCACTTCCACTCTAGAAACTCCAGGGTTTGAGCTAAACCCATTCGAACATGGTTCCCAACTTCACTTGGTAAAAAAATGAGGCATAAAGAGAAAACTCTATAACAAAAATCATTATGATCAACCACCAAAACCAACCTCTAAGGTCCTATAACATATTTTCCACACCTAGATTTACTTAAAAATAGGACGTATTAAAATACCCAATCAAATCATATCCAAATTTTACTGGTACCATCATCTATCCTGTAAAAAAATAACATGATCCCTTCAATTATAAAATACACCAGAAACATATCCAGTGGATATATTAGTACATAAGGTCTCACAATCTATATCTCCTTACTGATCTCACCTAACACACTACAAATGTGTCATGGGTAACAACCATTGACTGAAGATATTATGTGACATCATTTTCAACTAAGTATAACTTTAATGATGATAAATTCTCTGAGACTTCTTCCAAAATATATGAACAAGATATCCTATTGAGAGTGTCTTCGACCATGTTCCCATTTATATGAGTATAGATAATCATGAAGCCAAATCCATAGAGAAAATATATCCATCACCTCTATCTCAAGTTATGATCCTTCTAAGAGAAGATATAATGTATAATCTTATGGTCATAGTAGACAATAATCCTTTCTCCCATAAGGCAGTGTCTCCCCATCTTCAAGATTGGTACTACTGATGCTAGAAAACGTTCATGGGTTGCGTAGTTCAGCTCATGTAGTCAAAACTAACTCATCGTATAGTCAATAACTACCTACCTATGCAATAAAAAAAACCTAATCCTTGAGGTATTATATAATACATCTTATTGGACACCCATCTTCAACCATGTCCATATGGGGGTGCTTCTTAACATCTACCCCACCTAATTAAAATAACTATTTCCCCTTTCCATCAACATAAAAGGATCCCCCATTAGTGTTGATGGACTCAAGTGTGCTTAAAATCAATAGAAATTTGGTACAATACTACAATTATAACCCACTATCCCATGGAAACTACACATCATGATAACACTATGGGATGGATCCTAATATAGAACTTCCTCAACCATTGTTTGGTCCACTGTCACTCCTACCTTAGATATGTCATTTTATAGAATGTGGACCTCTAAAAACCATATGTAGAACTTCAAGATATTACCAAAAATATGGTTCTTGTGGTGTGTGTCAAGGACCATACTCTAGTGTCTCTCTGGATCCTCCTTATACATCGAGTACACTGGGATATTTTTAATGAATACCACCATAAACAGATCTATGAAATGTTGAAAGACCCATTTCATGAGTCCCATGAACACTATTGGGGAGTTCCTCATACTGAAATGAATCAAAAAGTACTTGTAGTGACTATAGTGACATCTAAATTACATATTCAGTATATCCTCATCCAATAATCATAGCTAGTGATAGCATGATTTGAAGTCTATCTTTGAGAAAAATCATACCCCTCGAAACTAATTTAATAGGTGGTAGATCCTCATTAGTGGATACTTATTCTTTTTTGTTACTTGGTGTCGACATCAGTAATACACACATAACCTCATGATACATTGTTCCTTCTTGTATAACAACACTGATGCTACCTAGGGGAAAATGGGTCTCATAAAGCAATTCTTCTACAAGTCATCCAACTACACCTTTACCTCATGAAGATATACAGGATCTATTTGATATGTTGGTGAATATATCAGGGTTGTCCCAAGCTGTCAGTCAATTCAAAAGTAAAACTCTTATTGGGAAGGTAATCCTAAAAAATCCTTGCTAAAAAAGTCCCCTACTCCACAACCAATATAGGGAACTTATAGACAATACAATCCAATGCCCCAAGAGTAATGATATCAAAATGATGAGTAATCGACTACACTCTCCTATGCATGAGACCGTCCGACTCTACTGAAGTTTCCTTTTCACCCATCAACAAAACCACCAACCCATAACTGTGGACATACCATATTCTCTTCATAAAATAGTTAATATGGGCATGAAATTTGGATATATAGTACATACCTCAGATAAAATTGTGCATACACATCACAGATTCAAATTGATCCCATATGAATCTCTCAACTCTAAGCATTAGATCGCACTATCAGTAGAAGTGTGAAATCATTAAGTCACATCCTCTTGGAGTATAAATGATCAAGGGTCAATCTAAAGGCTTAACTAGAATCTATATGTCCTAAACCATAGAATTGTAATGAAAGTAGTTAATCAGTCCATTTCATATTAATACTTTAGATAAGTAGGAAAAGATACAGATCATACCTTGTATCATTCTTAGAGCCTCGGTGTCATAGGCCTCAATAGTCTACTGCTATCTTAGGTCTGAATCACCATATCCCTAAGCTTGGAATGGAACACCTGGGGGGGTATAGATCAATCCTCTGATCACCGCCTATAACTCTACATACTCCTCTTCTATGTTCTCCATACATTAATCCTATATTCACTTACCTATATATATACATGGTCAGTCTCTCGACCACCTCTCAATATGTTGTACAATGCGTGAGAAAATAAAATGAAAGATTCCCCCATCCAAAATAAGAGAAACCCCACATCTCCCTTAGATGATTATAACTATATAGAGAGCCCTTCACCACTTATCCTATTTCCTAGGATTTTATCCTAAATCATATGAAATGCCTAGATAACTCTATCCACCATCAGATTCATTCTTTAGAGGTCATAGATCCTAGGTTCCCACTACTAGAACCCACTATCAGTGTATTGTTTTCCATGAATCCCTCAATAATTAAGGAATTGTCATGAACTCTAGCATATGTGGGAATGCAACGTGATATCACCGAATCCCTAATATCTCAATGTAATCCCTACTAAATGGAACATGATCTAAAGAATAGATCAACCACCATATCAATGGAGTACCCTGATAGAACTATACAATGAATATTATGTCACAGTCTTACCACACTTCTGCAAATTAAGAAGCTCCTGATTGTGCAATAATCGCAACATAGATAAAATAAATTTCACCTTAAATAAATTCTCAATGTCTGAGTAGTAGTGAGATATCTTCTCATATGATTGAGTCACCAAACTCCACCCACACATAATAGATCCGTTAATAATACTTTATATGAAAACATCCATCTAATATTCATGCATCTTCATTAGGATGACAATAGAAGTGATGACCTCTAGAATGTCCTCACCAAACTGGGTGTCTAGATTCCCTAAAACCTAGGAGGCTTCTAACTCTATAACTAATTTTGTGCACTTAACCGATGTGTATCCTAATTCAATATTTTCGACGCTAACTGCTTCTCAATAGTTGGTGGTATAGTTGGTAAAACACATAGATACTATCTCTAGTACATTACCCTCTAATGAAGTCTCTTCACTTAGTATATCATCTTCGTGATCACATAGTGAATCATATATGGGTTTCTTCATGGAGGCATCATATAATAAATAATGTTTAGCATGGTCAAAGAGTATATTTGGGGAGTTGACTCTAGAATATATGGAAATAATAACCAATTAAAATTTTATGTATGTAATAATTTCTTCCCTCCAATAAATGTGTATGATTAGAAATTAAAAAGGCAAGTGATTAGAGTCATGGTGCATGGATACGTCAGGATCCACACCAACAATTTCATGACCCAGCTTAATGGGGCCCAAACTGCGACTATCCCAAGACCAACTCAAAAAATCCAAGGGATGGAGACCAATGATAATTAGGTATATCCTACACATTGGAGGAATATGTATACTGTATCTATGTAAATGAAAACATCTCTAATCCTATAAAATGATGAATTGTAAAAATCTAGAAACAATTTAACCATACATTTATAACGTCACATTCGTATTATGAAATTAATGTACTAGAAGAGATAAAGGCTCCAGATACAATCCCAACAAAAAACTACAATGATTCTATCCTACTCATTAAGTGAATATACTATAAAATGAAACCACATAGAAAAAATATTTTCTTTTTAGCTCATGCTATGCTTAACTAGCTCCCTATCCTCCTAGGCCACCATCAAAATGGTTGCTGCCTGCATATGAGATGACATGTGTGGGAAACACTCTTATTTGTGTGAGTATAAAAATAATAAGTAGGACACCTTAAAATGATAAACACATTGAATCAAGAATAGGTTTATCATAGTAAGGTTATAAAAAAATGAAAAGAACCAAATATAATCATGAAGGACACCGCACATCTTGGAAGTCTCAACCAAACTACCATCCATAGGATTCATCATGACTTTTCTTGGTAATACTAATTCCAATAATACCCACTCAATCGGTTGTGTTATCTTCATAGAAAATATTCCACGAATTTATGGTCATTGGACCCCATGAAAAAAATTCACTATTCATTGAGGACATCGATACTCACATAGGGGATAAAACCAAAGACTGTTGGGGGACACCAAAACCCAGTCTGGATCAACCCATGATGTATGTAATAGTATGCCAACAAAACAATGAACCCAACTGAAATGAAATACTTGAAGGGTGGTCAACACCCTAATAAAGGTGTTCATGTTGATTCCATGAACCCAACCTTTAGTACAAGAATGATTGATAGGGGTTCACACTCTTGTCTCATTGAGGGACACCACCAACTCTATATGAGACTTATACATGAGATGGGGTAACTATCTTGGGATGTTGATGTAAAGGAACACATTACCCATAAGGGGATTGACCAAGGGTACATACTGAACTAATAATAGTAAAAAATAAAGAATATAAGCGCTCCAAATACCCTAAAAGGGTGTAAACTATGTGTACTAGAGAGTACATAGTGTGTCTATCCAACCCATGGTCTGACTATGTGGCAATGCCTCATATATCATGTAATTCTTAAAATACTAAACATATAAGTATGCATAATATGTAGAGGTTGGATGAAACCCTTCTTGTTCTATCTATACATCCTTCTGTACTTGTGGATGTGTCCATGTACCAATCCATATACACTTGGCTTTGTCCATATACACCTATCCCTTTCTATGTAAACACCATTACCCATGTGATCTGGTTGTGTCCATGTACCCCATACTGACCTTGTCTATGCAGCTTTTGAGGTACAAATAGAGCTTCCATTACAACTCACTTGTCATGTGATAGATATCAAATGGTGTGTGATATTTTTCTCTCAATGAAAACCCTATCACCAAATATAGGACCCTACGCCGTGTTTATCATTGGATTATACATCCTGTAATGTGGGATTTTCCCGAACCCATAGATCTTATCCGTGTCACATCCATCACTGCTACAATGATTATTCTAGTAGTGTAATAATGGATATGTGGCAATCTGACCACTACCATCACTGATCAATGTGATATGGGATCCTATCTTCTGAAAACCCACCCTTGAGTCATACCATCACTTCACCACACCACCATCATGTGTACTATCGAGAGGAACTGAATCCCCAAAGAACGATCCTGATCTGGTCTTCCTCCAATCATAATCCTTCATTGTGTCACCTCAATCACACCCCTGATCATAAAACACACACATGATGTTGATCCATTGTGCCGAATAATGGTAGTACAATGATCATTTAACTAGTTTCTATCGAACCAAAGGACAAATCAATTTCCCATGATTAATATATAAAGGAATAAGAGAGAAATACAAAAACCAAAAAATAGGAATGAACCTAATAAAATGTTAATTTTTACCCTATTACTATGTTTAATTATTTTAAAAATTAATAGTGAAACAATCAATGGCCAAATAAATCAACTGTAAATAAAGTCAACTATCAATGTGTGAATCAATTCGTGTTCATGGAATGTATCCACATTCAACCATGATAAATTAGTGGGAAGGAATCAAAAATTAAAAAAAAAACATTCTACAAGGTGTTTGGATCAGTCTTTATTTAAAAATGGTCTTATGTTGCCGTCTTTGGCATGATCCATGAACTGTGACATTGCAACGATCCTTGATCTCAATCTAATATGATATAATGTTTTTCTTTAAGAATAATATCCACCAACAATACTCTAGATCATTAGGGTTAAGCGGGAAACCCTATGATCTCATCATAACTATATATTTAAAGAAGAAAATAGGTCAAAGCATCAATATAATGAAATAAATAAATAAATTTATTTATTTTATTATTTACAACCATGATGAATTTTCACCAAATGCCCGACACTGGAAATTTTTTTGTCACACATAGGGAAAATATCTTGCCCTGAACTAAATGCAAGCATAAAAGTTGTGCTCTGGGATTCTATTTAATAGTTATTCCACAATTTTAGTAATTATTAATGTGAGTGATTAATATTTTTAATATTTCTTAAATATTAATTCTGGGCTCACTGTGCCTCAAAATCTGAAGTTGTCTCACCGCCTAGATCCAAAAATAACCCATATAACATTCTATAGTAATACAAAAAAATAGGAGTCATTTATATATCCTTGACTTAATATTTTAAACTTTTATGTTATGATAATATCTATAACACCATGAGTCTCAAAAAATCTCAAACATTTATGTACTCATATACGTCATTGGTCATCAAATATTGAAAATATAATTAGTGAGATTATTTTTCATCATTCAAAAATTTTATATCCATATTATTTTCCCAAAGGATACTAGAGGGAATGAAAAAGTGGATATTTTAGTATCACAAAACTCTCTGGGGGAGTTACCTTTTGACAAAAAACATCTAGATGAAGTGGTTTTCACTATTAAGGGAATTTATAAATATTAGTAAATATACTTCAATTGTTATTATAACAAAAAAAAGATAGAATGTGAATAAATTAACTTAATTTGTTTGGGTATTTTTTTATTTCTCCGAAAAAGGAAATTTTACCCATTAATTTCATCCTCTATAATGGATACACCAATAATGAGGTTGAATACCAAAAAATCATCATATATTTAGAGTTAGATTTTTATATTACATCTATTTTAATGAGAATTAAAGGTTACTCAAATATGTAAATTATATACATTAATGGTGATAATTCTATCAAGAAGGAAGAATTAGTACCCATAAGTAATTTTTTATGAGTGTTAATGGAACAATTTATTTTAAAACAAATCATGTCTCATTCCTTTCTCTCACCCAAAACAAGAATATATTCCTCAGATAGTCATGATACCTCTCCTGATAACCTTGATAAAAATAAAAAAATCTTACAAATTTTCTAAAAATGATTAGTTCACCAATTCATTAATAAAAAAATATAAGAGATTAATAAAGAAAAAACATCTTTGGGTGAAAGTGGATCCTCATATTCTTAATATAATATAACAACCAATTGAATTTATCTAATTGTAGAATAACTTCAAAATGGGGATCTAACATAAAAGTGAGCTAAAAAATAATAGATCTCTAAATGGACAATAAATCTTATTCACTATTGGTATGAATTCTCAAAACCACCACTATAAATGGGGGTTTGAAGGATTATTCTTAGGTTTATAGAAATATAGGAGACCAAATCTGTTATATATGAATTCCATTATAGTACACTGAGTGCACATAAAATAGGAACATAGTTATATAATAAAATCACGAGGATTTGATACTTTTATCCTTCCATAATTCATGGATATAATGAATTTATAAGGAAATTCAGCACATTTCAAGTACAAGAATTTATTAAATCAACTATTGGATTTTCATCACGAAACAAAGTAATTTCTAGAATTTATTGTATGGGGAATATATTTAATGGGATCATATGTTCTAGTGTTTTTCAGTAAATTCATCTTTATCCTTTATTTCATCAAATTATTTTACAAATGTATTAAATATTTATATTTAGTAGAGGTTATAAAAAAGAGAGTGATATATTTTTTAAAACGAACCTCATCGCCCGATTTAGAATTCCTAAAACTATTCTCGTAGAACAAATATGAAAATATTATATCTGAGTTGAAAATGTGTTCTTACTAGAAGAAGATTTTGTAAATTTATTCTTCCCACTATCAAACACTTAAAAATAGACGCATAAAGGCATTCAATAATACATTATTAATCATCTTTTAGAATATAATGTATATGGTTAATAAGTATTGACCAGAAACACAACTTACTGTATTAATGTCCAAATGAACTTCCATACATTCCTTGACCGAAGAGACCCCATATATTATTTTTTATGATAATCAGGTAGTTTTTTATATTAATTATTAGATAGAAAAAAATTAAATAACAATCTAAAATCAAATGATTTATAAAAAATCATTGTAGGTTCGGTTAGATGAGTTGGGATAACGTTATATCAAAAGATTTTTGGAATTACACAAATTGAATATCCCTAAAAATAGTTTAGTATGAATATTTAACACCAAGGTCCAGCTTAAATCATTTATTTAAGGGGAATCTAGGTTAGTCATATAAACATTAATTATAATAGACAAGAAAACTCCAAAATTAAAACCCATATGGGTAGGTCCATACCTCAAACACAATGTATAGTATAAATTTGTATAATACATAATTATAATAGTGTATTATACATTAATAAAATTAAGGGTTAATTAAGAAATATTTTCAAAAAATTCACATTGGATTCACACAATCCATGTCATATGGTCTTAAACAAAATTTTGTAATGTCTTTTACACTATAAATTATTCTACATGACCCATGTTACATTACTCAAAAACCAAAACTATATGGTATATAGTCCATCCCACATGACATAAAAATAATATTAGTAGTATATTATAGGTTTCCATAGCCATTGAAAATACAGTAATGTAGGATTGTGATCTTTAAAAGAGATGTGATTCATGGGAGATTAGATAATTACTACCATACATAATTCTTTTCCAATGTCAAGGTTCAATTGACCTATGATAAAATAACCTATTTTACGAACATTTTATCAATAGATTCAGGTTACAATAGGATACATAATAATATATGGATAACTTTTCTCTGATTTATCCAAAAATTTACCCTCCATCCTATCCCCCATTAAAACCATCTTATCATATGGAATCACCTATACATATAATCTTTTCCTCCATTAACCTTTCACAAGGATAAAATATTTAAATCATTAAATATCTCAATGTGGATTGATTCTGATTCTATTAATATACGTAATGATATCTAAATCATTTATCTTTGGCATATCTTGAAAATTTCACCCACTAATATACTCTATTATGTCTATTGATTCAGAAAAAATATATTATGTTTTAAATCAATTTATTCTTACCGGTATTGAATAATGAAGTATTTATTATTATATTTGTTTCTTATTGAAAATTATTAAACAAGAATACTGTTATGAATAACACACATAATGGTTAATGGTTTATTCACTAATGGTGTTTTGAATGATTGATTGAGTATATAGGGGTGCTCCATCAGAAAATAATAATAGTTTTATTGTATAAATAATATATAAGTAAGTGATTAAAATGGAATGTATTGATGTAATAATCTTAAACTATTATTTTCTATTTTGTGTTCTAACTAAAAAATCTAAGATGATTTATTTGTCTCTTTTCTCTGTGGTATTTTCATCTACTGAAAAATTGAAAATTTCGTTGTATTTGTAAGAGATTTTTGATATTGATATATTTCTAAAACCAATAGTCAATTTGGAATAAATTTTTTTGGGATAAGTGATGTTTATTCCCTAGAAATTTGATAGAATTGAAATATGTGTAAGAGTTGAATATAAAATACAGTGGATTATTATATTGAAATTTAATTCCAGAACATGTTAAAATAAGGAGAGACAATATATTTTGAATACACCTACTTACATCATTAATAAGGAGATGATGTTCAATGAAACAAAATATGGTCTTAGTGGTATCAGAGGACTGGAGCTCATTTTTTTGACATCATGAAGACTATGGGACTATGAAATTGGATATAGTTATTTTTTCCAAAAGGTAACTGATTTCTATGGATTTTATATTTTTTATTTTAGTGAAGGATATTATTTGGTATTTAATATCAAATGGGGATAATAGAGAATAATGAATCAATATGCTCTATAAGTGAAAAAAATCCAAAATCTTATAAGGAATGAGTTTATTTTCATGACATGTGACGTGTATTTTATTCATGATAGTGTTTCCAAAAAAATAAAAAGGGCATATTTTTATAATCCAATATTAGAATTCATGTCAATGTGTATTATATTTGTTTCTAAATATTAATTGGTGAGTTTTAGTATTTTGGATCAATTATTCATTATGTTAATAGTTGATTGATGTGTAAGATTGATTATTTGTTAAATAAATGGAAAAAAGTATTTCAATAAATAATTATATGAAATCAAAGTATGTTTTCATAAACATCCAATATTTAATTTAGGAAAAATTAATGTTGGATCTGTTAATATGGAAGGACAAATGGAAATTTTATGATTTCTGGTTCCTAATTTTGGGTTCCCTAGATACATATCACATGTATTTTATATGTAATGGGGATACATTTATTTGAATATTTTTTATTAGTAATCTAATAGTAATAGTTAATGTGTGTAGTGATTTAATTTAGTGGATTCATGTATTTTCTTTTCTAATGTTGATGATCGTTAAGATCGAGAAACACTAAGAAATTTTTTTTCTGAATTCCAAAATTTTTAAAAAATATCAATCGGATGATGATCCAGAGGTGCTTGAAAGTTCTTGGGTGGTTGTAAATATAATTATGGTAGTTGATGAATGTTCAAACAAAGATATGTTGGATCTTGTGCACATGGGGAGTTATGTGAATCTATATTTTTTTTAAAATAAGGAACCCTATAAATAAAATGTTTCGTGAATAATAGTTGCTTGAATACGACTTTCATGATGAAATGTTTTTACAAATAGTGCATGGTATCTATTGTAACTATAAAAAATTAATCTATGTAAATGAATTAGATTGATAAATATTAACCGAAGAAGATACCAAGAGATATAAAAACTCTATTTTTTCTAAATAAATACTTGTATGAAAGGGTTACGTGAACCATAGTGTTGTAAGAGTGACTTGTGGAAACTATTTTGATCCTTGAACATACTATTAAAAACCTTTGTTTTTTAATAACTATTTATTTTCAAAGAATTCATTAGTAAAATGTTATGTTGTATAGTTTTAAATGGAAATTATTATGATATTAAAATATTTTTTAATGAAATTTTTTACATTTCATAATAAAAAAATATAAAGAGTGAATTGAATATCATTGGAGATATTTCCAAATGATGAAGTTATACCTTGATGAGATAATAAAGTTCATCATGTAAATAGAGGATTTCACATTTCATGAATGAGAGGGATGTGTGTATGGAGATCAATGAGGCAGATACCCATACACGGTGTAACATAGTGAATGATATTTATTAGCATTAGTGTGATTTCTAATGTGGTATCCCTCATAGAGTAGTGGGAAAATGTGATGACTAAGGGTGAGACCCTAGGGGTGAGGAATGTTCAAACCCCAAACTTTTTTTGAAGGGAGTCACCATAAGGAGGTAGTAAACTATCCCAAAATCATTATAAAGGGAGTAACCCTTTGAAGGTAGTGATCCATCCTAAAATCTTAGAAGGGGAGTGACCCAAAACATGGAGTTACCTTTCCGTAATCCACCACAAAATATGAGTTTATTCAATTCCAATACATTAAGAAATTTTAATTGAATGATCAATATAATAGACTTGTGTGGGTGATCCATTTAAAATATTCTGTCTCTCAAGTGTATGATTAACTTAATTTCTAAAAGACATAAATTAGTGTGTATTGATTGAGAATCCAATAATCAAAATGTTTATGGTAAAATATGAGTGATATATCAATTGGATCAGAGTCAAAATAAGAAAACTATTGCGAAATAATTAGTTATGTGGTTATTATTCTTCAGTGAAGTGATATTTTATGGTCTATCATGTTTCATAATAATTATTTTAATACCCTAATTCACCCCCTCTTGGGTTATCTCTCTCTAATAAACATTATGGGCCTAATAAGATTTATCAAATAATAGTTCCTTTTTATTTGATTATTATAAATTGATTTGGTTGTTTGTTGTAGTTTAGGTTTACTCTTTCCGTATAGTAATTAAATTGTATAGAAAATTAAAATAATCTAAATGATAGGATAGTTATAATGGAATTCAATAAAATGGAATGGTTTTTAGTAAAAGTGAGATAGAGATAAATGATTGTAGTTTATTGTGAAAGTGAAGTATAATTGATTCTAATTAGTGGAATATTAATTAATAAATTCATGTTGCATGATTACATGACAATATTGATGTCCCATATGAAATTTTATATACTAATGATGACTTTATACTAAGAGATCAATATATATATGTTTTCCATATATCAATGTGGAAGAATTCATGGCTGCAAGAATAATTTGAAATGCTAAATAAATAGAATGAGGAACATGGGTTCCATGATGAAATATTGAATACTGAGATAAATATGATAAATATATTATATAATAGAATGGATTAATTTTCAAATTATTTTAATGAGATGAATGATGTACAAGATGACAAATTGAAAAATATTTCTATCAAATTTACAGAATCTTATAAATGATTTTTAATAAAAGTTCATTGCAATAAATTAAAATCAATGTTTAAAGAACTATAATGATGTAATTTTTTCACACATGGAATAAATAATATAGAAGAATCAATGATTAAATCAATTGGAGATAATAATTTTTAGAAACAGATATTAAAATTGGTGGTCAAATGAAGGGTCATAGTGATCTTTATGAAGGGAAAAACAAATGGACTTAAATAAAGAGTTAAAAGAAAGTACTATCCCACTAAAAAACATTTGGAGAGAAGATAAAATATAATAATGAAGATAGAACAATGTTTATAGATTTTAATACCCTGTTAATGGAGAAGGTTTTTTAGATCAAGGGTCATTAATAGATTTTGAGTACCTGTAATAAAAATTAAGAATATCTATCCCATAAAATCATAAATAATAGAAGGAATAAATCTAAAAATATTTAACTATTATGAGCATATGAAATTAATGATAAATCCAAAATACAATACTATCAACGTAAGTTATATATAATGTGACAATTTTATGGAATCATTGTACACATGCTGAGTTTGTAATTATAATCCAAAGGGCTTAATGAAGAATGACATATTTATATAAAAACATTTCAATCAAGGCATACTATATGACTTTTTTTACATGAGATTTATTATTTGTTGATACAATGATTATATGGATAGATATTTCATAATGATATGAACTAAATCCTTCATAATAAATTTCTTTTGTTCTATGATAAATGAGATGTTCTTTTTCACAGATGAAAAAATTGCTGGGATTGAAAATAGATTTTCCACTTTGTAGGAAAATAAAGTAGCTCAATGGTTGGTACACCAGACATCAATGATGATATAATAATAAAATACCTCATAGATATAATTATTGAAATATGAATGAAAAATAATTATGTTTGCTCAGATTTGAGAATGAGTTAAGAGCAAGTAGAAATATAAATCCTCCATGGATTAATAAGGACAAGGTGAAAATAATTGATATGAAATAAGTTAATAAAGAAGCATTCCATATTTTCATAAGAAAATATACCACATGGAAATATATATTGAAATTAATGGGAATGCCAAATTAAAATAAAGGTAATGTATATAACAAAATAATTGGTATGAATTTCTATACAAGTGATAAAGACAAATGAATGAGTTTTGAGGGAAGGTACATAGAAATATGCTCTAATTTTTGAATATAAGATCAAATATCTAGATTCATCAACGAACAATTAAAATATATTTATTGATCACAATTTTATAGAGGATTTATAATATATATTTTACATCTATAGTAATGAAAACTCTATGGGTTTTTTTCTTTAATATCAACATGATAATATAATTTTAAAAGGGAGTTCCAAATCTACTATCGAACAAAAGGTTTACTATAAATATAAGAAAAAAATATTTGGAAAGGTAAAATGTCTAAAAAATATACTTTGATAAATTATATTTCCCATTAAAATTATGTAGTTTTACAGTTAATAATGCACACATGTATATATATAATAGAAATAAGGTTTGGTAAATAGAATATCAATCAATGATATGTCAAGAGATCCTTATCATAAACAGTACGTGGGGAAGAAAAACATGATATTTTTACCATGAAGAATGGAAAAGGACGATGGAAAATTATTAGACACTATATTCTATCAAAATATAATTAAATCCCATGATATATTCCCAGTTGAAGGATAAAATAAAAGTGATAGACCATAGTGCCTCATCATCTTCCATAATATGAGAAAATTGGAAGGTCCCCATTCTTAATGTATTTTAATTCTATAATTATTATTCAAGTTTTTATAATTTTGGAGGATAATTTATCCTTGGTGAGATTATATCATTATATGAATCTGGTATCAAGTCATAACCCAAAACACGAATTACTATTGAAGTTGTTCATCTAATGTTTTATATAATCTTAAATTGAAAGCAGTTGAGGGATGCATGAGGTTTTACAAAAATCAAAATTGGTATCAAGGTGTAATGGATGTTTTATTTTAAATAAACAGGATTATAAAATCGAATCGAACCTTGAGTAAAGAATATGACACATTTATCAAGAATTCAGATTGAAAATTACATCTAGGCTCCATTTTTTTTGATCTTATGTATGATATCATCACATTTCCATTAGGTTATCAAGTGTTTTCCCAATATTTACTCTCATATTGAATAATAATTCTATTTTTGATGAAAAGTATGACAAATTTATCAAGTGTTTTCATAAAATGATCTAGTGTTTGTTATATTCATTAACCATGGAATGTCACATGATAATGAAATGATGGAAAATTATTATCTATTTATTTTCTAGTGATGATCTATAAAGTATAAAATTTGTATGATTCATTAAATGATTCACTGAAATTTTTAAATATTTGAATGAGTACACAAAGGATATTACATTGTAAAATAATAATAGCATGGATTCCTAAAATGAATGAATGTATGAGAGTCAATGGAATGAATTAATGTTATTAACTTATACTATATTTTACTATATAAATTATTTAATTAGTAGGATTATAGGTGTTTATGGTTAATTTCTAAGTAGTGAGCTCATCCAATGAAAACCACTAAAAATGCAGATGCATTGAAACAATTTTTTATGATTTATTGACTTCTCAAACCTATAGTCAGTAAAAGTGAAAAACATAGGTTGAATTATATCATTTAAGCCCCTCGTGATTGATAGAGTTGGAATATGTGTGGTATTTTATTATCATAAGGGGGGTTTTATTCTATATGAATATGATATATGAAAAATATTGACCCAAGTGAAGGAAATGAAGTTTAATGAAATAATTCATTGTATCAATGGTATAAAATTGTTAGAGCTTTTTCTGTTTTACTATAATAATATAAGAGAGTATGAAGTAGAATATAGTTCCCTTATTTTAACATGGGAAGGTTTCCCAATGATTATATATTTTTTTCTTTCATTATTTTATATGATTTTATTTTAATGAAAAAGGTATAGAATAAAAAATCATGAATCTACAGTCTCTAAATTAGGAATCATCATGAATTTCATGAGGTTTGTGTCCGGTGTCAAGATGTGTGGTTTATATTGGATTAATGATAGTGTTTATGATATATATAAATGGGAAGATTATTAGTTTTCAAAATGGGAATTGGTGATCTTGTCTATTTTTTTTCAATCCAGACATAGTGGCTGGGTGTGTGTTGTAATTATTGGTCTCTATGTTAATAATTTATTGTTGCATTGGATTTATTATTAGAGGAATACATTGAATATATTAATTTAAAAACATCTTATGTACACACTATTTTCATGGACATGTTGTATATAGTTCATGACTAGTGATAATTTTAATTATTAATATGTATAGAAACAAGTAGATTACATGAAGGCATATGCATCATTTTGAGATCCCAATATTTTCAACATGGATTTTATATGGGTTAAAGAGATGATTCTACCTAATGGAGTTTTGGGGAGCATCTAAAAGTATGATTTATATTGTTTTGTGATACAAATCAGTAGAAGAAGATAAATAAAGGTACAATATATAATAACATAAATACAAAGTGGAACCATAATGAGTTTTTAATGGAGGCTAAATGTTTTATCAAGTAGTATAGTCTATATGTTCTGGAGTTATTTGAAGGTGTTTGGGAAGTTGTGCAATGAATCAAAGAAAATAATGACATCTCATGCAATGATATCCTAGATATCACAAAAATGTGAAGTGGTTAAATTATATGTGTGTTTAAGAATTGAATTTGTAATGACTCGGATCTGGGTGCCACACGATGGGTGCCCCGAACCTGGTTGGACACATGATCTCAAGCACATTTCACCAAACGCCAGAGGCTTCCAACTAGCAGTGAGGGCCCAGGTCTAATAGTGGGGATACTATGCCCTCATTTGTCAAAGTGTAGCGTAGCGGAATACAAGATAACACATAAAACCGAAGTAGTAAACAATATGAAGATGAAATGGGCAACTGAAGTAAAAGAGAACCAACAGGAATGTATATATATAAACATGAAACATGTCACTAATTCTATAAAATAGTTAAAATAAGATACAGTGCAATACAATACAATACAACTCAAAGTAAAATGTAAAACAAAACAGAACAGGGCAGAGTAAACAAAACGCAATAGCATCACAAGCCCAATATCGGTCCCATGCTCTCCTACTCCTCTGCTAGAATCATGTACCTGTATAGGGTCCCTTGCCCCGGTCGACACCTACAGCAATATAATATTTTTGGGCTGAAGACATGACCCAAAGAGGGTATGAGAAATAAATCCTAGCAGGCACCCACCAAAGGCCCGTGCCCAACTGTTAGTGAAAATGTGCAACAACAGTGTGCAATAGTGAATAAAATAAACTAACCAGTTCTAAAAATTTACTAACTACTAGTTAAATTTCCATTTTAATATCCATTCCATTATTAAATTTAAGATATCACCACAGTGAATATTCTAAGTAAACAGTCAGTGTACTCAGACATGCAAACATTACCCTCAGGTAATCAGAATCCAAACCCTCTGTTAATTACCCTCAGGCATAACAGATAGTTCCCTCAGGCGTAACCGATAGTGCCCTTAGGTGTAGGAAGTGTCTCCCTTAGGCACATAATCTAGAACCCTCAGGCACAAATATTTTTCCCTTAGGCTAAACAAGTCATTTCCCTCAGGCTAAAGAACCCGCCCATATGCTAAAATAACCCTGCCCTTAGGTTAAAAGAACACTGCCCTCCGACGCAGGAAAGAATTTACAAACAATTCTTCTCATTGAAAATTAAAACATGTTAAATTTCCTGGTAAACCCTCGGGTAACCTGGCCAAATGGCTAAACAGAGGAACACACCCTATGGGTGGTCCTGGATCCAAGAAGCGATCCCAAATATCATTTTATATTCACTTTTAATTACCTATACAATTCTAGGTATTTAAAATAGCCAAGGCCTCATCCACACGACACCCCAATATGAGTTTGTAACACAATGGTACCCAAATACACATAGTATCTAGAATTTAAACACCAGACCACCTACCTCGATTTCCCCTGATCGATATTCGTGAACGAATCTTCCCAAATCATCAAAAAATAACATAGATATGGGATAAAATAATTCTTGTTAATATTTAAATAAATTCCATTAGTGGAATAATTGGTAAGAAAAACTCATGGAGAAGGAAGAGCTTACCCGTGCGGTCCCAATGTGATCGACGGAAGCAGAAACAGATTCTTAGTGCACGGTCGGGAGATCTCTGAAGATCTAGCCATCCTCCTGAGCTCCTCCGGCGTTCTAATTGTCCTCTCTGAACAGAGGAGGATACTGCCCATTTTATGCGAAAAAAAACAAACTACACGGTGTGTACTTCTCAAGTACATGGTGTCTACTTTTCATTTTTAAACAATTCCTATGGCGACTTCTTCCCACCACGGCACTATTCATCCATCGACCTGAGTACACGTCGTCTATTCCTGACTACACGGCGTGTACTATCGCTCCGCGGGCAGCTGTTCCCAACACCTTACTATTCACCTTCCATCTAAATACACAGCATTTAAATAACCTATACATGGCTTGTAGTCAGTTTTTACACCCTTCATTGCCGACAGGCCAACACGCCCAGTATACCCATCCCACATGACCAAGGTACTAGGCGTGTGTAAAGGTACACAACGTGTAGTCAAAAAATTTGTGATATTTCCCCATTTTCCTCATTTTCTCAAAAACCCCTAAGGGAAAAGGAAAAGAAGAAACCCGTATCTAAAGAATAAGAACCCGATTCTTACATAATTAATTGAAAAAATGGATTTTTCATTTAGAAATGTTATACAAAGTAGTGTTACACGAAGAATGATATCAAGACATGTGAAGGGATGTAACTTTGGATATAAATACCCAATCCAAGATGATGGAGTAGAAAAGGGAAGGGTTATATAAGGAATATAATATGGGAGATTGATTCTTTGACTTAAATAATTAGGATTTATTATGAATGGGTTACATAACCATAGAGTTTTTGGACCTCATTTTGTGAACCATAGAATTTTGTAAACATATTTTTCGTAAGAACCATTTTTTGTGTGTAAAAATTGAATGAATGAATGAACATATCCTGAATATGTTCTTTTATATAAAATTTCATGGACATAATTACATGAATAGATGTTATGTGAAATTATTTATTTGGTTTCATAATAATTAAATAACATAGTAATTTAGTTCGCAGTTGTTGTAGAATATTCCAAAGAAGGATTTTATTCCTTGTAGATGTAATTAATATAATAAGGTAATCATAAACTATAATAATGGAGGATTTTAAAATTCACATTGGTTGGAGAATTATATGGATATTAATGTGAACCCATAAATATTTGGTACAACATAAGGATAATTGTGTAGAACATTATTAAATGTGTGATTGTGTTACCCTTACATGATCATTGAGAAAGGTACATAAGTTCGAGAGGGATCTTTAGTGAGATGATTAACAAATACTAAAATTATATTGATGTTAGTGACCCTATGACAGTAGTAAGAAATTCAATATATCATTATAGAGAAAGTGATCCTTGGGAGGTATGGATCAATACCTAGAACATGTAAGGGGAGTGAAGCTATGAAATTAGTTTTCTTATTTGAATCAAAAACTGATTCATTGATTTCAGTAGATTCATGTAAATCAGTGTATTATAGTTGTATGATATTATGATTATCCTTGCGGCAGTAAAACATGTGACATTTCTTTTTCTTGTGTGCATTCTTTACTAACTTTAAACAATACATAAATAGACTTTTTTATATTTAGTTACCATTTATCTGACTAATTAATGAAAATGATAATAGAAATAGAAAACATACCATAATTTAAGAATGAAAATAAGAATGACCCTATTTTTATTCAGGTAAGGATCATTTATGTATGATTGAGTATTACATTTAATGACTTTTCACAAGAATTGTGTTCTCACCGGATTCCACCCCATAGGGTATCACTTATTAAATCCCGTTTGTGGGTAATAAAAGTGACCTTGAAGCATATAACCTACTTGGTTGATTTTTTTGTTTCAAGATTGATTTTATTGTTTATTATAGTTGAGTTTTATTCTTCCCTTAATGTATTTTTATGGAATGATTTAGGTAAGTAATAATTAGAATCAAATATCCATGGTAATTCAATATAATATAACAACATTGTGTTAAAGTGTTATTAAGAAGAGATATACATAATAAATTTAAAGGATGGTATGAATGAATCAGATTGTGAGCACGTTAAGTAATTCAATAATTATTCCTGATTACCAGAGAAAGGTGATTTACGATTTGATATTGTGTCTAATAATGATGAAAAAGTTTTAATAAAACTAATTCTGGAAGTTATTTACTTATTAGAGAAGCATTTTCTAGTACATTTAGATAAATTCATGAAGCTAAAGAAGAGAAATTAGGGGCATATTTTCCATGTTGGAGGATTGATTTCTGAGAATGAGATATTAAAAATTTTAAATAGAAGATCAATTGAATTTAACATTTATTATAATCATAATAATTATTTAAAATATGGAAAATTAAAAGAGATTTCTACAATGATATAGAATCTTAAAACTGGATCTAAATAGAAATGATTTGAGTAAAAATTTAATTAATGATTAAAAGTAAATAAGGATTAACGTGATGCACAAATGGTTTAATTGATTATGATTAATCATATATTTAGGTAATTGGAGGTGTTATTTAATAAACAAATTATTAAAATGGGTGTAAAAATAAATGTACAAAGAAATATACTCCGTGATTTTCAATTTAATGTGAGAAAAGAAATGGCCATATTAAAATGAAATAAAAATGAGTAATATTCTCTGATACAAAACATGACGATAAGAAAAAACATATATGTAAGATAGATCATTTTTTAAGGATACTACATCCCATTTGATTGAGATGTACTAGAAGGTCAAGGATATTTAGGAGAGGTTGAGAGACATTAAAAAAATCTCACCCATTTCATAATAAATAAGTGGATGAAATGAATGTTGAAAAATGGAAAAGAGAAAAAAATAGGAATTTCATGATAAATAGAATTTAAAAGACTCCCATAGCAAGGTATGTATAATTTTTAATTTTTAATAATTCATTGGACAAACTGTGGCTATGTTTTGTGAAGACCATGGGCTCTTAGGAAAATGAAAATATTTTTAAAAAACATTATAATAGAGTTTTAAATATATGAGTAATGTTTATAATGAGATATGTTTTAGTTTTAATATCCATATAAATATGTATATAGATTAAATAAAGATATTAAGTAATGGTTTAATAATAAATTCACCCATTCCTTAGATATACATGAAGAAAGCCTCCACTACTGTAAAAACAATTATTGGAAAACATATTTTCCACCTCAGTGGAATATAATAGAGATCAATTAAAGGTTCACCAACAAATGATTAAATTATCATAGAAACATTTTTTTAATGAGAGAAAACAAATATTTATGGTATATAAGGATACATACCTACTATGAGAAATAGTTACGGTAAAATGGAAAAACGGTCTAATAAGAATGAAAAGGATTATGGTGACTCCAATAGCTATCAAGGTAGAGAAGAATGAATCATGCCTTTGTTTGTTGAAAAATTTACCACTGGGAATGAGATAAAGAAAACCATGGGAATTCTCCTTGAACGTAAATACTATGGATATAATTTATACATATTATATAAGATCCTTGAAATTTTGAAAGAAAAAAGGTTGTGTTTTAAGAGAAGGAATAAATACACCTCAATTTATAATGGACTATATGATAACATATCTAAGTTTTTTGATGAATAATTAGAATATATTTTGTTCTATTATGTTGATGACTAATTTAAAAAATTTATTTAACAACCTTAACAACAAATATACCCTTAGGTTCGTCGAAAAAATAATGATGTTGGATTTTTTTTAATAACAATTCCAAATTTCATGTGTAATGAAATATTTTATTGATAAAATAAGAATATTTAGAAAATAAAAGTGATTCTGTATAATAAAGATTTTAATGAAGTATCTTAAAAAAGGTATGAGTTTTGAAAACTAGTAATTCATGAAGAGATAAATGAGACTTCCAAAAAGGTTTATAAAATAAAACTTCTTTTAGTTATGTGTCAAGTTATCCATATTCTAAAGAGTGACCCAGGAAGTGAAATTTCCTCTTTGATAAACTTTGTATCTCAATATGTGTTATAAATTTATGGATGGAAGAAAATTAGTAGCCCATAGTGAATCCCCATATTCTTTAACATGAATAAATTCAATGTTCCCCTCAATCCATGTATTTAAATTCAAATGGTATTGTTTACATGTTCTATATTTTTAAATATATTTGATTAATAGGGATAATTCATTGAAATATGTAAGAATTATCTAGGAATAATCTACAATTCCAATTGGTGTAGGGGTAGTGTAAGTGGTTCCTTTTAAAATATATAATTGTAAGAACTTGATTGATGTTTTTCAAAGATATTCTAATTTATGCCAGGTTGTAATTGATGTTCTTGTTTCAAAAATATATGACAACCAATTGGAATCAGTCCTCAATGAAAAAATATTTCACATTGATATAAAAACATGAACTACAATAATTTACATTATTTATTTAATTAAAATAATGTATGATATTATTTTATTATTTTTAGGGTATCTTAATCAGGTATAAATTGATGAATCCTAGGATAAATATAAACTATATATTTGGAGAAAAATCCAAGACATTCATGGGTGGTTTTGATTTGAATACATTGAAGTTTTTATCATTATCAATTGATATAGTGACCTGAATTTGACTATTACATAACTTTTAATTTATACAATATAATACTGATGCAATACAGGATTCAATGTTTTAGTGTATTGGGCAAATTAGGATCGTAAATAATTTGTACATAGAAGAAAATAATTTTTTAAAAATATTCTTCTTTATCCTTATAAATCACTCCCAATATCCATAGTACACATAGTCACCTAAGGATATACATCAGTGAAAGGATTGATCTAAAATCCCAATAAGGGGAGGAATAAGGGACATGAATCAATAATAAATGGGTGAGATTAATCCCTATCATTTATCAATAAGAATGATATCATTGATTGTATCATGCAGAAAATATTATAAAATGGTAGGTAATTACTCATATATATAAAAATGAAAAGTCACATAGTAATTTTCTAATAGCACACATAGTTGTGAATAATGATAATATCATGTTTATATAGAACATAGGTTCATATATTATAACAATATCAATGTGAATGAAGATAAAATAATTTTCATGCATAATACACATAATATAACGAGATATATAACATTATCAAATGCATTGGAGGGATATATAATTCTACTCCAACCCATAATATCATATATTCTCATAATCATACATTACATATAAAACATATAACAATCCCTGTAATCATATATCCCATGGACTGGAATGGGTTTCAGAAGGATTTCATAACTACGAATTTCAGGAATAAGATTTGTAGTTCCCAAAAGAATAAGGGAAAATATATCTAATATAAACCACATCATTCTTGAGGGAAAAATAAATAACTCAAAATGATTCAAGGATGTGTTTTGGAAAGAAAAGTCATTTTAAAAATATTTATATTTGGATTAAATATAATTTTAGACTGAATGAAAACATGTATATCCCCAAACTAAAATTTCACAATATTGAAATGATATTTAAGTAATATCCTAGGAATATCCATGATAAAAATGAAAATAATGATGGAAAACCCAAACAAAAAGGCATAGGATTGAGAATCCCTTTACCAGAAATCCCATTTTATTTCATCGTTTTTACACATCCAGAATAACAAACATAGGTTTATTAAAACATGAAACTATAAGTGAATTATTTAAATTTTCTAATATTTATAAATTAACACCATTGGATTATATTTATTAATTCCCATATTTAAGTGAAAAATGTATTGTAATTAATTTTTCCTTAAAAGTTTCCAGTTTTTCATTGATTACAAATATTTTGTTCTAGGTAATTTATACATAGTGGAATTTTTTAAAGAAGCATAAAATAAAAGTATTTAAATATTTATATATCATAAGTATTATATTATAATTATATAATTGTTTGGAGATAAGTAAATATTTTGTAAATATCCTCGTTGTTGGTCAACAGAATATTATAAACAGTATTGTCTAAAGAAGGAGAATGAGAGGTCTAAAATATAAATACATAAAAAATTTTATTTTCTTATTATTTTAGAGACATTAATATAATTTTAACATAATTAATAATTGATATTATAAGAATTTTTGTCAATTTTTTTTTGGAAAAAGTGAAGAGAGGATGAAAACAATAGAATAGTTGATAGAAACGTAATCTATTTGGGAAGTTGCTTCTCTTGGATATAACATGAATTTCTGGATTAATGGAGTTGGTTTACTCAATAATTTCTTGAAGGTTTATAATGGATTAAGATCACATATTTTGGTAGATATTGGGCTTTCTTATGTTAGGTATGAGTGGTTTTCCAAGGGGAAGTAGAAGAGTTATTTATTCTTGAGGAGAAGGGTATTTTTATGTTAAAATACTGAATAAAATACTACAACTAAGCTAAAACATTTTATAATTATATTTTGAAATAATGAAATATAATTAAATTAAATATAATTTTTTAGTACTCTAAATCCGTATGTAATTAAAATTTAATAGTTTATTAAAAAGTAAATTGAAAAAATGAGAATTTTTTTAATGAAATACATTTAACTTTAGAATTTTGAATGTATTTTCATGTTTTGGGAACCACGTTTATTTAATTTCAATGAAAAATTTATTAAATTTTATATGTTTTGGAAGTTCCAAATTTCTATTAAATGATAGTCTGTTTATTACATCAATAATGGTTTAATTTAATATATACTGGAAACATAAAAACTACATTTCAACTATTCAATTAAAAATGAATTATTTTAAAAAATTATCAAAAAATCAACCTAAAAAATTATGATGTGTTGATTTAAAAATGTCATTAATTTAATCCAAATAATTTTCTAGACTATTTATTATTATTTTCAATATAAAATGTATGATTTCTATGAAATTCCTTAATATTCAGTTTATTAGACCATGTGCTTACAATTACAGCATCTGTTTAATATTGAGAAAGGCAAGGTTACTTTTCCATAGGACACATAACCTTCTATAAATACTACAAATTTACTTCATTCATTATTCATCTTAATTTATCTCATTGTTATATATTTACATTTTAAAAAAAATTTATTGGTTTACTAATATTTTCAATCATAAAAAAGTTTTGTTTTTTGGAGTGATGATTCTAGAATATGGGGGATATCCATATTTTCCTATTATATTTTTTCAATTTTATATTTTTCCCTTGTAATATTTAGAATTTTAATGGGATTAATTTCTAAATAATTTATTTATTAATGGAATAATTTTTTTTAAATTCAATTATTTTTTGTATGTGTATAATAAAATAAAATAAAATATGATACAAATTGTTTTTAGGAAAAATTGTAATTTATTTATTTTTGGTTGTTACATTTTTGACATTTAATAAATTTCATCCCCAAAATTTCAAATCATATTCTCTGTTGGAAATATGTGAGCTTTATTTTCTCTAATTATTTCCTTTAATTATGTTGTCACATTTTCTTATGTATGGTTCCATGATAGCACTTTGACATGGTGAGTTTTTTTGATTCAAAGAACATTGTCTCTACGGTGAAAGATCTTCACTGGCTACTTCTCATATAGGGGGTCATTCTCCATTTATACCAAAATTAGATTTTTTAAATGTGAGGGATCAGTTATGTACTTATTTAGGAGAGATACATGGACCACATGATGAAAATAATCCATATTTGGTGTAAGTGAAAGAAGATAGACCACTACACCCATGTTTTTAAGGATGTCAAAGGGTCCAATGTATGTATGGCCCAGATTACCATTATTTCCAAACTGCTTGACTCTCTTACGTGGTGATATTGAAATGAAAACATTATCTATAACTTCAAACTCATAGTACCTTTTACAAATGTCAATATATCTCTCCTTCCAAATTTTCATATATTTTATTTTTATTGGATTTCTTGAACCATCTCTATAATCTCTTATACAAGATATGATCCACGTGTCATTCATTTTCTATATTCATCAAAAAAGTAGGTTTTTAACATATATTCCCATAAATATCATCTTATGGATAAATTTTAATACTTGATTACGATCTATTATTGTATGATTAATCAAATAATGGGATATATTGATCGCATTCTCCTTTAAATTACATTGAGAAAACACGCATCAAGTCCTCGAGTGTCTCAATTGTTCTATAAGATTGGCCATATGTTTGGGGGTGAAATGGAATTCTAAAATTCAATTATGTATTCATATAATATTGATGGATTGTCTATAATTTTTAAATGAACATTTGATCATGATCATAGATGATCAAAAATAGTACCCCATGTAGCCTCACCACTTTTATTATATATATCATGGAAAGTTGGTCTAGTGAGGAATATTTCCAAATGGGGATGAATTGCACAGTCTTGGTGTGTCAATCCACTACAACGCATATCTCATCATTTCCTTTGTATTTCTTATATAGGCTAGTGATAATTTCCATGGTGATGTTATCCCATTTCCACAAGGGTATAGTAAATGGTTTCATTATCCCCTTCGAATTCTATTACTATGCTTCAACGTAGTGGAATACTATAGACATTGTGGTGTAATCAATAATCTACTTATTCATATTGTCCCACGAGAAGTTAAATTGTAGGTCACATTATATCATGGTGACTCAATGATGGATGTGGCAAGATGAGGTATGCACATTATCCAGTATATCCTTCTATATCTCTAGAGATGAAGGCACAAAAATCTTGGTTCCAAACTGATTCACACCATCATCAATGATATGGAATTCAGGAATCTTCCTATCCTTTAGATGTTTAAACCTTTTTTAATTCTTATATCATCCCTTTATTCCTCCTTAATATTATATTGGTAAGATGGTAGGGGAAAAAATTAGTTATTGTGGGATGTTTTCCCTACCATTATGATGTTGAAATCCATCCTTTTTATATCCACAAAGATAGTGTATTTCTAAATCCACACCAAGGATATAGTAATTCATTCTTCTCTTCTAAGGGCATCATCTACCTTGTTCAATATTCATATATAATATTTAATAGAGAAATCGTATTTCTTGATCCTCTATAACCATATACAATGATTAATGTTGTGCTCATTCTACGTGAATATATACATTATAATCTTATCATATATATATATCCCCCATCTATCCATAGTTGTAGTGTTTCCAAATTATTTAGGAGAAGCTCAAAACTAATAACTCAATATCATGAATCAGGTAGTTCTTCTCATGGATCATCAATTATCATGATTCATATTCTATCACTTTTTCTTTTTTCTGTCGTTCACATCCTAATCCATTCTTTGAATCAACACAACATATCAAAAAAATGTATCCACTTATTCTTAGTGTAATTACATACATAATGAAAATCCTCTTCTTGAGCTCCAAAAATCACTCTTCACATTATTTCTTATTGAAACACTTTAATAATTCATTTTTTAACTTAGATAGAGAGATATATAATCATGATAAATTTATCATAAAGGGTTGGTAGTACTTAGCTAATCCAAGAAAAATATGGATTTCCATGACACTTGCGGGTCTTTGACATTATTCAATTGCCTTCTTCATTTAGGGTCTATAAAAATTCCTTCACTTGGGATGATGTGCCCCATGATTAAAACTCACTTAATCTAAAAGAAACACTTACTGAACTTAGAGTACATTTTCTTTACTTTCTAATATTTCAATAAAACCCTTAGATGTTATTCATGTTCCTCAAACTTTGAGTAAATGAGAAGATCATCGACAATCACTACATCAAATTTCTCAAGGTAGTCTCTAAAGACTATATTTATAAAATCCATAATGATTTTTTGGGATTTTTTAAGTCGAAATGGCATCATTATGAACTCATATTTCCCATACCATATATGAAAAGGCTATCTTTTTATTATCTCCCTTATTCGTCTTATTATTATGGAATCTATAATGGATATTCACCATTGAGATGTATTAATCTCCTCATAGTTGATCAAATACATCATCAATCTTTGGTAGAGGATACTTGTAGTTTTTATTGATCCTGTTGATTTTCTAGTAACCGATTCATTGCCACATTGATCCATCCCTTTATTTATAAATGTTAACCAGTGAAACCACAGGATATGAACTAGTATGTATGAACCCTTTTTACAAATTCTCTTATAGGTGCTTCTATTAATCCTACAATTCAATATGTGCCATCCTATAGAGGAATTTAGAGATAATATTATCTCCAGGTATAAGCTCGATTGAGGACTATACCTCACAAATGGGTGGATGTTGGATAAAAACATTGGTAAACACAACAAGTTATTCCATAAAATGGCAATTTCATAAAACTTTATGATTTACTTCATCTCATGAAATTGGGAAATGTGTGTTTATTCACAGGTTACAATCACCCACACCATCGAGGAATTCAAAAAAGAAGATTCATGATATTCCTTTCGTATTCATAAGAGCATTGGATAGATTGGAATATAGAAATAGATTTTTTCCCTATGAATTAATGTGTTATCTATATAATAAGAGCCAATCCATTCAATGTACTGCATAAAATTCCATGAAGGGAATTATTACGAGATTTAATGGATGAATCATCCCATGTACAATAATAAGAGAATATTCAAACACTTGAATTAAAATGATAATAATTCTTGGTATTTTTATATATTTTTCAACTTCAAGGTATCTAGTGTTTGATTTAACAGTTATTGAAGACTTGTAGGATATAAAGGAATTTATAGAATCAGAATAAAGAAAAAGCATTATTACATTCTTGGTAAAAGAGTGAGTGTACATTACATAAGAATATTTTCATGCTATACTTCATATGTAGTGATGAAATTAGATTTATCTTACCCCATTGGCATTTAGAGGTGTTAATGTTGATAAACCCAAAGGAAACACAGTGTAAGGAACTATCTTTCATAGTTCCCTTGCTCCCCTAAATTGAAGCATTAAAACATGGGATTGAATTAGGAGGTTCATTATTTTCCTCCACTATGATATATGGATTCTTCTTATCCCTTAAACATTCATGAGCATACTGTACTTCTCTCCCACACATGATGAATTCATCCACACAATTGAGATAATTCCCATAATTCTCCTTTTGATGTTTTTGACATGTGGGTGGTTGGTTCCTCATTACACCTTTTTCATTTGGACAACTAGCTTAAAACTAAATTATTCCCTACATAACTACATAAGCATGGGACCACCCTCAAAACTCAGTCTCTATTTTTATATCACATTGAACTACTTATTCATAGATTAAAATCTCTTGGATATCTATATCCTTTTAAAGGAATTGTTTAAATAAATAATTATATATAGATATCATTGTTGATAAAAATATAATAGTAATATCTTCAAATCCATGTAACTGTTTCCTCATAAGTCATGATAGATTCACCCTCCTTTTTATTACGCTTTATAGGTAATCTCTCCATATTTTTTTGACGTTTTTTTTAAGAAAAACGTTTTAATGAAAAAATTATTAATATCTTATCATTCCACTTATTCCATTTCATCCTTCATCTTCATGTTCTTTATTAACACCCACAATTGATTAATATATCTATCTAATAGACAAATAGATAGAGTCATCCTCACCTTAACAGTATAGTTCATCACTGAAAGTATATTCTTGTGGAGTTAACACAGTATTCTAAAATAAATGTATCTAAAGATCCACTTAATATTGGATGTAATAAAAATATAAAGGTATCAATATATAGATGTTTATTCTTGTGTTAAGAAGGAAATTCAATGTTTTTAGGTTATTATTCATAGTATAATGTATCTTGGTATGGATCACCATAATGTTTTTAACTCTAATTCCCATGGTGTTTGTTATTTCATTCAAACAATATTAACATTTCCCCTCACAATGGTTGTTTGTATGGTTTTCTTATAGTGACACCATTATCTAAAATATAAAATCATTGAACACATTTTATGTTAACAACTCATTAATAAATCATTTATTCTTTTGTGAAAATTAACTCTTAAGGAATATCTTATGGGATCCATATATTTTTCCTTTTTGTAAACCAATTATTCTATTATGATTACCTATAATTAGAATAATATTACGGTTTGTAACCCATGATATCTAATTATAATTCCCAATTTTTCTAAAACACACCCTTGATGTCAACAATAGAATCTTAATGTTGACTATTATGTGACTTTTAATATAAACAACAAAATAGTTACACAATATATGATCCAATGGTTTAATGTCTTGGGAGAATTAGGCTCATATATTTGTTTTACATGATAAAATTTAAATATTATTTAAATAATTCTTTATTATCCTTCTAAATCTATGAGGATCATTTTAGAACATGTAGTGACATGTGGATATATATCATTGAAAGGAGTGAGATAAAATACCAACAAGGGGAGGAATAAAGGACTTGAGTCAACATTACATTGGTCAGAATAATAAACCTCACCATGTAATAAAAATAAAATCAACCTAAACTCCCTAAGGATATCATTTTATATATTAATGGAATTTGGAATACGCATAAAAATTAAATATCATGTCATAATGGTAAAATACAACAAATAATTTTGAACAAATCTAGCATCATGTTCACACATAACATATGTTCAAAAATCATATCATGATAATTGAGAAAGAATATATCATCATGTTCATGAATAATTCACAAAACATAATGAGATAAATAAAATTACCAAATTAATTGGAGTGATAAATAATTCCAGGCCCACCTGTAACATTTTAAATTATCATATTCTTGCATTCCTTATAGATCATATAATAATGGTAGTCATGAAATAACCCATGGAATATAATGGGGTTTAAAAAGATTATATAAATCATAATTTCATGAATAAACATTGGGGTTACAAAATTAATAAGTGAAAAAATATATTTTATAAACATCATTATTCCAGAGTGAAGAAGAAACAACTCAAAATCACTCAATGATGTGTTGTGGAATGATAAACATTTCTGAAAAACATTTTTGTTTAGATTAAAATTAATATTTATAAGGAAAAACATACATATCCATGAAAATAAATTTAATAAACTATTAAATTATATTTAAGGAATATTATAGGAATTTCCATGATGAAAATGGTTTGAATGTTGAATAAAAAATACTAAAGGAGTGGGTCTCAAGAATACATTTACCTTAAATAACACATTATTTCGTAGCTTTGGAGCATCAAGAATAATAAAAATAGGTTTATTAAAATATTAAAAAAGAGATTAATTATTGGAATTTTTTCCACTATTTATAAATTACAAGCATTGGATTATATTTTTCAATTACCTCTGTTAAATGGAAAACGTTTTAATATAAGGTATTCTAAAAAAATTCTGTTTTTCCTCTATTTCACATTTATTGTTCAAGGTCAGTTATGAATTAGAAGAATTATTAAAAAAAGAAAAAATACATATATTTAAAATATCTAATAATTTAATTTCTTAAAACCATTAATAATGTTTATAATATCAAAGCATATTAAAATACCCTTATTGGTTTTTGGATTACCGTTATCAGATAAATTGTTTATGTGAGGAGGAAGAGAGGTAAAAAATATAAATACCTCCAGAATATAATTTATAAATTAGTTAAAAATAATTAATAAAATTTTAAAATACTTCCTAATAAATATTATAATATTCTTTCTTGAATTCAATTGGGAAAAAGAGATGCGAGGAGTAAAATGAGAGATGATTTGATAAAAACATACTATTTTCATAGTGTTTCTTCTCTTGTAAGACAATAAAATTCCTTGTTGAATGGAGTTGGTTTAATATATCAAGTAACTAAGGTTTATAATGTATATTTTTATAGGATTTTGGTAGATAATGGGTTCTTTAAGTGAGAGAGGAGTAGTTTTTCAAGGGGAGGTAGATGAGTTTTTTATACTTTAGGAGAGGGGTATTTTTGGGTTAAAATATTAGGTAAAATACTATATCCACGGTATAAATTACAATAGAGATATTCTTGACATAATTAACCATAAATTAAAAATTTATTGGTTTTAGGAAATTAAACCCTTTTTAATTATAATTAAAAACTTAATTAAAAAGGAATGTATAAAATTATAAAAACTGCTTTTATAGGAATAATTTTGAATTTAGACTTTAGAAATTAATTTTTAGTTTGGAAAGTCATGTTTGTTGTATTCTAATGAAAAATTTATAAAATTATAAAATTTTTTGGTCGATAATAATGTTATATCAATTATGAAGTCATTATTAGATCGAGAATGATGTAAATCAAGATACAATGGATGTAGAATAACTACATTTTTCTATTCAAATGAAAATTGAAGTATTTCAAAAAAAATACCAAAAAATCTCCCTATGAATATTTTTATGTGATTACTTAAAAATTTTAAATAATTTTATCAAAATAATTTTATAGAATAGGTTATTTTATTATTGGATATAAGTATTTTTATTTTTACATAATACATTAAAATATGGTTTATTAAAAAAATTATATTTTATTTTTGTTTTTAACATTTTAATATATTTTTGGCATCAAAATATTTGGAATTAATTAAATTATTCATGATAAATAATATTTATTTTAAATTTCATTATTTTGGGGTCAATTTCTATTCTAATGTTTATGTTACTATTCTCAACATCCATGTTAATATTCCAAAAGCCATATTATTATTCCAATGGTCACATTACCTCCAATAAATACTATCTTTTTTCCTTCATTAATTAAAACCATAATTTTATATGAATTTTATATAATTAAATCTTCAAAAATTTCAATTAGTTTAAAAATATTTTTTTCATTTCTATAGTATTGTTTGTGAGGGTGATGATTCTATAATATTGGGTATGACCATAATTTACCATTGTATTTTTTATATTTTAAATTTTTTGTCCCTTGTAATTCATGGAATTTTAATGGGATTAATTAATTACTAATATACCTATATTTATTTATAAAGTAAATTTTTGTCAGTTACATTATATGTTTTATGTGTACAATACTATATAATATAATATAATACAAATTTATTTCTATAGAAAATATCATTTATAAACATTGGGTAGTTATAGTTAATGAATGTCCCTTGATGAAGTAATTAATTAATATTTTAATCTATTTGTTTTCATGATTTTACCATTAAATAATAAGACTATTATGACTCATGAACTTAGTGATTCATTGATTATTTACAAATGGTCTTATAAAATATCGATTGAGTATATACACGGAGTTCCTTGGTGAAGTAATAGGAATATTGGTTATCTAAAACCTATGGAAGAAAGTGAGTGAAATAGAGAATAGTGAAGTTATTATCTTAAAATCTTGTTTCTTAATTTTAGTACCATATCGGTACACTTATATAGTTTTTAATGGATCTCTATTAAGATTCATTTTCATTTATTGAAAACCATTGTGAATGTTTCTATAATTGAATTATTTTATTGATGTTGAGTAATTTCTCAAAACTACCCTTAAAGATATAGAAATAATTCAGGGGATTATTGAACTTTATTCCCTTTTTATTGATAGAACTACAATATGTGTAATTGTCTCATATCATATAGGGGATCTTACTCTGTTTAAATATAATTCAAAGACATTATCAACAGAGGGGGAGAATCCCCATTAGGAATACCCCAATACACATAAATGGGGAAACAGATAGATTTAATGGAAATATTGTACGGTCTTATTAGTATCAAATTATTAGATCATTTGATTTTTAACATTAACAAGAAAAGGGTAGTATGACGATCAATATAGATTCCTTGTTCAAAAAATGTAAATTTTTTATAATTACTATACACATGTTTATTTTTGTTTAGTATATGTATTATATTTGATGTTAAAGGGGGATATGATAGAATGATGAATCTATAAGATCAGGAAGAGAAAACTAATTTATATAATGAGCTATGTGTTTCATTTTAGAATGTGTACTAGAAAATGGTTTCATGAAAATGTTTCCAAGAAATCCAAAGGGGTAGACTTATAGAATACCATATGATAATTCTTGAAATTATATATTATTTTTTTCAACTATGACTTGGTGAGGTATATTATATTGGATTTTATTTTCACAATGTCAATAGATGTATGAGGATTTAAATTTCAAATTATTAGGGAAATATCCATATAATATTGAAAAAACATAGCCTTGGAATATATAGTTTGTTTGTATGGAAATACAGTATATATTTCACGAAAAGTGATAGTTGGAGTTGTGAAAATGAAAATATAAAAGAATATTTCAAGAATTTCGGTGAATTGTATTGAGATTTCAACGTGTTTATCATTGGTGTTCTATATTTATTCTTGATGAATATATGTAAATGAGTTCTTCTAGAATATAATAGTATGATTTGGATTGCGAAGTGATTAAAATTCATGGTAGTACATGAAGATATTTTCATGATAAAAGAATAACAAAAAAATATTCAAAATAAAATGTCAATGATGGAGTCCAAAAATTTCAAGAAGTATTAATTTTTTATATTCTTAGGGAATTTTAATTGAGTTAGAAATTTGTGTATAGAACCAAAGAAAAGAAAGAATGTTTATGTGAATAAATTCTTTCACTTTCATAAACAAGGAGTTTCATTAATATATGATCATTAATGAAATAAATGCATCACATAAAGGGATTATTGTATATATAATTGTTTCATGATGTAATGTTATGTGAGTAATGAATTTTTCAAGACATGCAATGATATAATTTTTCCTATACATATACAAGACTATAAGGAGGAGTATAGAGAATGAGAGGTGTTTAATGAGAAATATATTGAGAAAGATAAATATATATATTTAATCAAATATATAGTTTTTTGTAAATATTATAAGATATATTTGTTTGAGAGAAATCTATATGAACCAAAACATTCTATGAATAAATTTTTTATGAAAACCTGTTTCTATAAGAACTATTGAGAAAGAAGTAATATATCATAAAAAATTTTGCATAAAAATTTACATTGACATACATAATATAATATAAGTTACGTGATAGTAATAATTTTAGTTTCCTAATAACTAAATGGTACAAATATTCAATTGGAAATTATTAAATATATTTCCAAAGGAGAAATTTATTACGTTAAGATGAATTGAACATTATCAATGAAATGGAATGTACCATAATGGATGATATCACATGTCTTGTGTGATAAAGAGTAGTAGGTGGATATCAATGAGTTACTATCCATATAAAGTGATACATAGAGATCATGAAGCCTATAATTGGTGTGTGTGGAAAAGTGTTATTTGTCATTGAGCAGTGATAAATAGAGTGGAGAAATAGAGTGACCCTTGGGGTGAGACATGACCTGACCCCAAATCATTGTAAGGAGAGTGTCTATAGGAAGGTATTGAAAGATCACTAAATATTTTATAAGGGGGTAAACATTGGGAGGTATTGAACCATTCATCAATATTATAAATATATTTACCCCAATTTTTAATTGTAATTTCCATAAATCCTCACCAAAAAGTTAGCTTAGTGTATTTTTTCACATCAACATAATTTTGTTTTATAGTCCAATTGTTATACCATTGTGGGTAAAATAATTAATGTTATTATATCTTTTGTGCGTACTTTAATTACTTATTAAAAAGAAGACATCAATGTGTATCAATTAGTAATTCATTGATCAGAACAATTAATGTTAATGACAACATAAATCTAAATCATATCATCATTGAAGAATAAAATATGGTTAATCCAAGAAGAAATGAGGTCATTATCATTAATCAAAATGAGTGATTGAGGTTAAATTGGGTGAAATTGGAATTATTTTCCTACCATGATTCACTACGCCATATCAAGATATATCTTACAAAATTTCTTATTGAGCCTAACCCGATGAGATAGTTAAGCTTCATGGAGTATCTCTAACCATAGTCTCTAATTGAGATGGACATCTTACAAAGAGGATATGATGGAGATATAATACAAATTTTCAACCCTCTTATGCCTTAATACATATTTTCACCCTTATAATGATAGGAAGTGAGGATTATTTAAAGGTTAGAGGATATACTAGGTTTATGTGTCTTGGAATTCAAGGGATTATTTAAAAATCAATATCTATAGTAGAGTTTTCATATGAATTTATTTTTCATTAAAATATTGGAATAGTGTCAATTGAGGCCTCATAGAAGAGAACTTAAATATCACCTAATTGTTAAACTGAGGTTGTAGAGTCTATTATTTGGGGTTTTAACTTACTCTAGAGTATATAAGATGATTTTTTGATGATTTGGGATCATATTATGGATTTCTGTTACCAATAAAATTTGGTTAACTGTAAAATCCCAAGTAATTAATGAAGAATAGATATCTTTATATATGTCTATTAATGCTTAAGATAGTGTTTTAGAGGCTTAAAATGAAAATAAATACAATCTTATGCATGGAATACACTAATATTCTTAAAAGATTGTTTTACTACCTTTTGATGGAAAACCATTTTTAAATCTATATTTGGATAATTTTATAAGCTATGTTTGTCAAAATAAACTTATTATTTATGATTTGGACATCAAAATTTACTTTTTGTGAATTTTTGGTATTTTTCCGATAAAGTTCATTTTTTATGAATAGTGAAAAATATTGTATTTTAGTTCAAAAACTCTTTTTAATATAATTTATTTATATGATTAGATTATCTTTTGAATTGGTTTTGAAGTTAAATTAGAATATATTTTTACCATTTTATCCAATGGTGATCATTGGAATCAATTTCACTTTGAAATTGGACTTAAACTAATGTCAATCTTTTGATACATATTGTTTCATAAAAACACGCTATTTGTCATGACAACATGAATTAATTATTAAATTAATTAATGCATCTTATATGTTTTGAATTTTTTAAAATAGACATAATTTTTGAATTCAGAATATCAAATATAGCTTAGGATAAAGTTTTGGAATTTTTCTGAAAAACATCAATTATTGATGAATAGTGAAACCACTAAGTTGTAGTTAAAGAAACTGATTTTTCGTTTAAATGAAGCTTTGCAACTTCTATGATTTTATTTTCAAAAAATCCTACATACATGGTTTTCATTATGAAGTAAAATGTGGTTCAATGAGATTAAAATAATTTTTTGGTGAATAGTAACTTTTTAGTTCGTAATCTCGATTAATGGTAATTAGTGTACTTTAAGGTAAAAATAATGTTTTAATAATATGACATGAGCTTGAAACATGTCCTACCCTCATTGGATGTGTCATGGCCGACCAAGACAATCCATGGGTCAACTTGGGGACCCCATGGAGACACTTTGGTTGGGAAATGACATAAATAACTTTTTATTTAATGTTAAAGTAAAAAATGTCACAAACATGAGATGTTCTACTAAAACAATTTTTACATGGGGTTATACAAGTCAGATTTTTGATTATAAATATTCATTGGAAAGCTACAAATATTCCCTACATCATGGTATTTGTTTTATAATTTTTAGACATTAAATAAATTATATTATTTATGACATCATGATGATGTAGCGATGACCTCATTATTTAACGATTTAAATAAAATGGAAAGATAATGTAATATATAAGACCTAAACATGTCCAAAACCTAATGGATGAATAGATTTAGAAACCATATCACCTTATCCTCGAATTATATCAATGTGGGTCCTCTTAAATCAGAATAACATTTTAAAATAAAGTGACTTTTCTTTACTTTCCAAGAGTTCCCCTCCTCTCCTCTTATAAAAGACCCCCACCTCTACCTCCTTACCCACACTCCCAAAGCCTTTGGCTCGGCAAACCCCTTCCCATTTTGTCTCTCCACTTCCCTCTATTACTCCTTGAAGCCTCACTTTGGGCAGAAGTCTTCCCAAGGAAGCCTTTGAGCTCAAACCAAAGGGAGTTACCCGATTTTAAGGTAATGTCTTCACTTGAGTCCTTTTGTTTTATTTTGCTTCTCCAACCCCCTAAACTCTTTTTATTAATTTCTATTGTAAAAACTCCAGTATCTTCAATATACTAGTATTATGTTATAAGAAGGATTCTAGATACACTTACACACACCTACATCTAATGGTTAAAGGACATACTGTTTCTGTGGATGGTGAATTTATGCCTCCTGAAACGATGATTGTTCAAAATTCTTTTAACACCTTCAAAGGTGGCCATTAAGATGTAACTATATTTATATATGATATATAATATGTGTATGTTTTCCTTAAGCTTCTGTATTTTTCATTTTGGGCATACCTTTATGGTTTCCATTATGGGTAAACGCAATATCTTCATTTAAGGAAGTGCATACTACCGCCCCCTCAAAGTGATTTGATTCGTTAAATACCATATGTGGGATGTATAAAGGATGTAACTATGATATTTATATGATATTATACTAGAATTATAATATACCTTTATATCATTATGATTCTATTCTATAAAATACGAAATAGAAATGAAAGTAGCGTTCATGCGTACGTACGGCTTACCGTCTCCATGAACGGTGCATTTCATTTCTTACCTCTAAATGGTTATATAATATTATAAATGCATGAATGTACTGGATATATATGACATATATTATATCTACATCATGAATACCATTCTGGATATAATGGATACATGAAAAAATTGTAATTATAAAGGGCTTATTTTTGACTCAAGTACCAATGATCGTTAAAATGACCGTTATTAATTTAAATAATTAAATAGTGTTCATGACATTGCAATAAGTGATATAAAAGGAATAATTAACTTGAAAAAGGGTTTTAAGCAAGTAGAAATTAACTCATGTTTATTATTCAGGACATTAAAGAATGATCGAGTCAAGTCCGGCATGAGGTATGGGACTTCGTCTCAATATCCTTTCATTGAGGAATATTTTGTTTTATACACAACCTTCTTTTATACGGTGTATCAACACCTTTGACTTTTACGTTTATTCCAAAGAAATCTTTTTTTATACGAAGTGTTTACTAAATGAAAAAAGGGAATGTTTTTGTCGTACGTATGCGGCGACAATGAATTCTCCGCCACCGTGACCATTATTTGAGTTTCGGCTTCCTCTACAAGACATACCTTTTTTTAGAAAAGAAAAATAAATACCATGTTTTAATTTTCTTTTATTTTGGTATTGAAATTTTTTTTCATAATGTTTTTATATCAATGTGTTTTATTGATATCTTGTGATTGATAAGTGGAAATGTTATGTTTCCTTTATGCATGTTTTATGTGATACAATTATGTTGAGGTTCTTGGGCATTATTATGAAGACGGGTGGTTCCGTTATAGACTAAGGGCTGGTGAGCCCGATATAGATCTCCAATGCATTGGGTAATGCGAAGGATTGAAACGTTAAGGTTTCTCCGAAGAGATTTAGGGAATATACTGTGATGGGTATTCCAAACGTAACCAAGAGGGTTAATCCCTACGTTAGAATGTTATGAATGCCTCAAGTTACCTTTCTGTCTTATGATTTCTATGATTTATTCATGATTTGATGAGGTATGTTAAAGTGCTTATGTTTTATGGGTAAAGTATGATTTCATTCTTATGTGTATATGTACCCATGTTTCCTTTCCATATTTTTATATCCCTTACTGATCTTTTTATGCTCATCCCAAGTTTTTTGAAATGTTTTCCACAGGTCAAGGGAAAGGTACATGATATGATGATAGTGTCATGGAAGTGTCAATAAAGAATCCATGTTTTATTTTAAATACGTTTCCATTGATGGGAAAGAATAATACTATCTTTATGTAACCACTTTCTTTATATGTGGAATGTAATGAAAGTTTTATGATATAATTATCTAAAACTCTAAACCCGAAATGATCCTCAATGTGTAATCTTGTAATAACTCAAGATTATGTAATGTTTAAGGATGGGGCCTTATAGTTGGTATGAGAGGTCGGTTTAGATAAATTTAGGAGTTAGAATTCTAATAAATGATTATCCAAAAATATTTTTTTATGGTCAAATTGAAGTGATATAGCATTTGAAGATTACCATGTTGCTTCATCTAAGACATGTTTGTTCAGAATGGTTTTCCGCAGAGGAAACAGGGAAGCAGTGCTAGGAAGGCATACAGAAGGAAATAACCTTTTGAATCAGCATCCTGAGATGGTCGGAATTGGAACTGAACAGTTTGTTGTAGTAATGGTGCAGTTGACTCAAGCAATAAATGGCGGTGGTATCCATGCACAAGATCAGCCAGATCAACCCCAGAGGAACATGTCAGTGGTGGAACATTTCATGACGCAACATCCCCCATCATTCAGAGGATCATCTGACCTTGTTCTAGCTGAAGGGTGGATTAAAGCACTAGAGAATATTTTCGATGTCATGGGGTGTTCAGACAATCAAAATGTTAGTCTTTCTATTTACCGCTTGGAGGGTGAATCAGATCAGTGGTGGTCGATGGTTAAAAATATCAGGGATGCTGACGAGATTGATTCTCTCGACTGGGATGAATTCAAAGGTATGTTTCTTGAGAAGTATTTTCCTAAGGCTGTTCAACTTAGGATGGAAAAACAATTCTTGGAATTGAGGAAAGAAAAAGACTCATTGGCTACCTATGAAGAAAGGTTCTCTTGATTGGAAAGGTATGTACCAAATTTTATCTGAGACCTTGATAGTAAAATCAATCGTTTTTACTCAGGATTAAAGCTAAAATATCGAAGGGCATTAGCTTTTAATGAGTTTAAAAGTTATGAAAAGCTTGGTTGATGTGCTGAGAAGGTGGAAATGGAGTTTTCTGATGATCAAGTGTTCTATAACAACCAATAGAAGAAGAGACCGAGGTGGCAGGAGAAAGGTAAGAATTCTTCAAAAAAGTCTGATGGTAAGAAATCTAAGTTTCTAGTTTGTGATAAATGTGGTAAAAGGGATGCTGCGGAATGCCTTCTGAATTCTGGAAAGTGCTACTGATGTGGTAAGATGGGACATAAGGCTCGTTATTACACTGAAAAATATCAGGGTGATGGTAAGAACAAATTTGATTTACAGTTAGTGAAATGTTATAAGTGCAATGAGATGGGTCACTATGCAAACGAGTGTCCGACAAAGAGCTTGAGTGATGGGAAGCAGTTAGACTACAAGCAGAAAGGGGTGGTGAAATCCTTTGCAACTACTTCAGCAGATGTCGGGCCATCAAATGAAGTTGTATCAGGTACTTTGTTTGTTTTTTCAGATTATGCCAGTGTGTTGTTTGATTCGGGGTCTACACATTCTTTCATCTCTGAAAACTTTTCTTGTAAAATGGGAATACCATCTCAAGAAATGACTCCTAAAACATTGGTAAAAACACCTGGGGGAAATGATGAGGCAAAAAGAATTTATAGTAATCTTCCTATCCTTATATGTGGAAAGAACCTACTTGCAAACCTTATTGTTCTACCTCTAGTAGAGTTTTATGTTATCCTGGGTATGGATTGGCTCTCTATTTACCATGCTAAGATTGATTATAGTGCTAAAGAAGTTTCTTTTCAGAAAGACTTTCAGTTTGTGTACAAGAATGAACCCTTACTGTTGATAACATATCAAGAGGCCGAGAAACATGTAAAAGATGGAAATTAATGTTACCTTGCACACATCGTTGAAAATAAAGGAACTGTTCAGATTAATGATGTGCCAGGTGTAACTAAGTATCCTGATGTTTTTCCTGATGAGTTGCCTGGAATAATACCAGATCGGGAAGTTGAGTTTATCGTTGACTTAGTTCCTGATGCTAAGCCAATTTCAAAACCCCCTTATCGAATGGCTCAAATTGAAATTTTAGAGTTGAAGGAGCAATTGCAAGATTTATTAGAGAAAGGTTTCATTCGACCTAGCACATCACCATGGGGTGCTCTTATTTTATTTGTTAAAAATAAAGATGGTTCGATGAGACTTTGCATTGATTATAGAGCCTTGAATAATATCACTATTAAGAACAAATATCCTTTTCCTCATATCGATGATTTGTTTGATCAGCTCTAGGGAGCTCAGTATTTTTCAAAGATTGACTTGAGATCGGGGTACCATCAGCTGAAGGTGAAGGAAGCAGATCTTCCGAAGACTGCGTTCCGTACACGATATGTCCATTATGAATTTGTAGTAATGCCTTTTGGGCTAACCAATGCACCTGCTGTATTCATGGACTTAATGAATAGAATTTTCCATGAGTTCTTGGATAAGTTTTTGGTGGTTTTCATTGATGATATTTTGGTGTTTTCTAAAAGTAAATAAGAACATGAAAGACATTTAAGGGTCATTTTGAAAACCTTGAAGGAAAAGAAATTGTTTGGAAAATTCAGCAAGTGTGAGTATTGGTTACAAAAAATTTCTTTCCTAGGTCACATTGTTTCTAAAGATGGGATAACCATTGATCCTGCAAAAACAAAGGTTGTTGAAGAATGGCCAAGACCCACAAATGTAACTGAGATTCGTAGCTTCCTTGGTTTGGTAGGCTATTACTGAAGGTTTGTTAGAAATTTTTCACGGTTATCTATTCCAATGACTAAGCTAACTTGGAAGGGTGTTAATTTTATCTGGACAAAAGAATGTGATGATTGTTTTCAGGAATTGAAAAGAAGATTGGTGAATGCTCCAGTTTTGTCACTTCCTTCCAAGAATGGTGAGTTTTTTATATACAGTGATGCTTCATTGAAATGACTTGGTTTCATCCTAATGCAGAATGATCAGGTAATTGCTTATGCTTCATGGTAGTTGAAAACTCATGAGGTAAATTACCCTACACATGATTTGGAATTAGCTGCTGTTGTTTTTGTTTTAAAAATTTGGAGGCATCATTTGTATAGAGTAAAGTGTGAAATATATACCGATCACAAAAGTTTAAAGTATATATTTACTCAGAAAGAATTGAACATGAGACAAAGGAGATGGCTATAATTAATCAATGATTATGACTGTACAATTCAATACCAGCCGGGAAAAGCAAATAAAGTGGTTGATGATTTGAGCCAAAAAAGTAATGCTTCATTAGCAATGTTGCGTTTGGAACGTGATCCTTTGGTTAAAGATTTGATGAACTTTGGAATAGAAGTTGTTGGTGCAGGATGTTCTTCTGTTTTGTTTCAGGTATCAGTGAGATCATCTCTATCAGATAGAATCAAGCATGCATAGAAGCAAGACAATGAGTTGCAGAAAAAGGTAGAGAAGGTTTAGAAAGGTAAGTTGCATGAATTCAAAATTGATAATGATTGTGTTTTGAGATTTGGGAAGAGATTGTGTGTGCATTGTGATTCACAGTTGAAGAGAGAGTTGTTATGTGAAGCTCATAGTTCTCCGTTTTCAGTTTATCCTGGCAGTACTAAGATGTACAGTGATCTGCGGGAGTATTACTGGTGGGATTGAATGAAAAGGGATATTGCAGATTTTACTATGAAGTGTTTGAATTGTCAGCAGGTTAAAGTAGAGCGGTAGTTATCGAAAGGGATGCTTCAGCCTTTACCAGTTCCAGAGTGGAAATGGGAAAATATATCCATGGATTTTGTCGTGGGATTACCGAAGACTTCTAGAGGTATTAATGAAATCTGGGTTATTGTTGATCGCTTGACTAAATCTACTCATTTCCATTCTATACGAGATACTTTTTCCCTAGATCAACTTTCCCATTTGTATCTTAAAGTGATAGTCCGGTTACATGGAGTTCCCCTCTCCATTGTATCTGATCGTGATCCTAGGTTCACTTATAACTTTTAGAAAGGCCTTCAGAAGTCGTTGGGTACTGAATTAAATTTTAGTACAGTATTTCATCCTCAATCAGATGGGCAGTCAGAACGAAAAATTCAGACTTTGGAGGATATTCTATGAGCTTGTTCGATGGATTATCAGGGATGTTGGGACCAACATCATTCTTTGGTTAAATTTTCATATAATAACAGTTTTCATTCCAGTATACAGATGGCACTATTTCAGGCATTATATGGGAAGCGGTGTCGAACTCCAGCTTTCTGGGATGAAGTGGGTGAAAGGAAGTTGATGGGACCAGAATTGGTAGAAGAGATGGCAGAAAAAGTTCAGCTGATTTAGAAACACATGAGAACATCTCAGAGCAGGCAGAAGAGTTTTGCGGACAACAGGAGGAAGGATCTCTCTTTTGAGGTAGGTGATCATGTTTTTCTCAAAGTATCAACATGGAAAAGTGTGATGCGATTTGGTAAGAATGGAAAGATGAGTCCAAGGTTCATTGGACCATATGAAGTTCTGGAGATAGTTGCATCAGTTGCATACAGAGTGGCTTTACCTCCGAGTTTATCTCAGGTACACAATGTTTTTCATGTTTCGATGCTGAGAAAGTACATGCCAGATCCATCTCATGTTTTGAGTCCAGAGGTAGTTCATCTGGAAGAGAACCTATCATATGGGGAACAAACGGTCTAGATTCCTGACCATAGGGAGAAAGTGTTACGGAATAAGGTGATTCATCAAGTAAAGGTTTTGTGGAAAAACCACATGATTGAAGAGGCAACATGGGAATCTGAAAATGCAATGAGGGATAAGTACCCCCATTTATTTGATAAGTAAATAAATTGCGGCGACACAATTTTCTAAAGGGGGGAAGGATGTAACATCCCAAGTAAGTAATGAATAATAGATATCTTTATCTATGTCTATTAATGCTTAAGATAGTGTTTTAGAGGCTTAAAATGAAAATAAATACAATCTTATGCATGGAATACACTAATATTCTTAAAAGATTGTTTTACTGCCTTTTGATGGAAAACCCTTTTTAAATATATCTTTTGACAATTTTATAATCTATGTTTGTCAAAATAAAATTATTATTTATGATTGGGACATCAAAATTTACTTTGTGTGAATTTATGGTATTTTTTCGATAAAGTTCATTTTTTATGAATAGTGAAAAATGTTGTATTTTAATTCAAAACCTCTTTTTAATCTAATTTATTTATATGAATATATTATCTTTTGAATTGGTTTTGAAGTGAAATTAGAATATAATTTTACCATTTTATCCAATGGTGGTCATTGGAATCAATTTCACTTTGAAATTGGACTTAAACTAGTGTTAATCTTTTGATACTTATTGTTTCATAAAAACACGCTATTTTTCATGACAGCGGGAATTAATTATTAAATTAATTAATGAATATTATATATTTTTAATTTTGTAAAATATACATCATTTTTGAATTCATAATATCAAATATAGCTTAGGATAAAGTTTTGGAATTTTTCTGAAAAACTTCAATTTTTGATGAATAGTGAAACCACTAAGTGGTAGTTAAAGAAACTGATTTTTTGTTTAAATGAAACTTTTCCACTTCTGTGATTTGATTTTCAAAAAATCCGACATACATGGTTGTCATTAATAAGTAAAATGTGATTCAATCAGATTAAAATAATTTTTTGGTGATTAGTAACTTTTAAGTTCTTAATCGCTATTAGTGGTAATTAGTGTAGTTTAAGGTAAAACTAATGTTTTAATAATAGGAGATGAGCTTGAAACATGTAATACCCTCATTGGATGTGTCATGTCCGACCAAGACAATCCATGTGACAACTTGGGGACCCCATGGAGCCACTTTGGTTGGGAAATGACATAAATAACTTTTTATTTAATGTTAAAGTAAAAATGTCACAAGCATGAGATGTTTTACTAAAACAATTTTTACATGGGGTTATACAAGTCATATTTTTGATTATAAATAGTCATTGGAAAGTTTGAAAGATTTCCTACATCATAGTAGTTTTTATATAATTTTTAGACATTAAATAAATTAAATTATTTATGACATCATGATGATGAAGCGATGACCTCATTATTTAACGATTTAAATAAAATGGAAGGATAATGTAATATCTAAGACCTACACATATCCAAAACCTATTGGATGAGTGGATTTCGAAACCTTATCACCTTTTCCTCGAATTATATCAATGCGGTACCTCTTAAATCCGAATACCATTTTAAAATAAAGTGACTTTTCTTTACTTTCCAAGAGTGCATCTCCTCTCCTCTTATAAAAGGCTCACACCTCTACCTCCTTACCCACACTCCCAAAGCCTTTGGATCGGCCAACCCCTGCCCATTTTGTCTATAAACTTCCATCTCTTACTCCTTGAAGCCTAAATTTGGGCATAAGTCTTCCCAAGGAAGCCTTTGAGCTCAAACCAAAGGGAGTTACCCGATTTTAAGGTAATTTCTTCACTTGAGTCCTTTTGTTTTATTTTGCTTCTCCAACCCCCTAAAGTATTTTTATTCATTTCTTTTGTATCAACTCCAGTATATTAAATATACTAGGATGTTTTTATAAGAAGGAGTCGAGATACACTTAAACACACCTACATCTAATGGTTAAATGACATACTGTTTCCATGGATGGTGAATTTATGCCTCCCGAAACGATGATTGTTCAACATTCTTTTAACACCTTCAATGGTGGCCATTAAGATGTCACTATATTTATATATGATATAAAATATGTTTATGTTTTCCTTTAGCTTCTGTATTTTTCATTTTGGGCATACCTATATGGATTCCATTATGGGTAAATGCGATATCTTCATTTAAGGAAGTGCGGACTACCGCCCCCTCAAAGTGATTTGATTTGTTAAATACCATATGTGGGACGTATAAAAGATGGAACTATGATATTATATATGATATTATACTGGAATTATAATATACCTTTATATCATTATGATTCCATTCTATAAAATACGAAATAGAAATGAAAGTAGCGTTCATGCGTACGTACGGCTTACCGTCTCCATGAACGGTGCATTTCATTTCTTATCTCTAACTGATTATGTAATATTATAAATGCATGCATGTACTGGATATATATGACATATATGATATCTAGATCATGAATACCATTCTGGATATAATGGATATATGAACAACTTGTAATTATAAAGGTCTTATTTTTGACTCAAGTACCAATGATCGTTAAAACGACCGTTATTAACTTAAATAATTACATAGTGTTCATGACATGGCAATAAGTGATACAAAACGAATAATGAACATGAAAAAGGTTCATAATCAAGTATAAATTAACTAATTTTTATTATTCAGTACATTAAAGAATGATCAAGTCAAGTCGGACCCGATGTATGGGACTTCGTCTCAATCTCCTTTCATTGAGGCATATTTTGTTTTATACACAACCTTCTTTTATACAGTGTATAAACCCCTTTGACTTTTATGTTTATTCAAAAGCAATCTTTTTTATACGAAGCGTTTATTAAATGAAAAAAGGGAACGTTTTTGTTGTACGTATGTGGCGACAACGACTTCTCCGCCGCCGTGACCATTATTTGAGTTTCAGCTTCCTCTACAAGCCATACCTTATTTTAAAAAAAGAAAAATAAATACCATGTTTTACATTTCTTTTATTTAGGTATTGAAAATTGTTTTCATAGTGTTTTTATATCAATGTGTTTTATTGATATCTAGTGATTGAAAGGTGGAAATGTTATGTTTTTTATGCATGTTTTATGTGATACGATTATGTTGAGGTTCTTGGGAATTATTATGAAGATGGGTGGTTTCGTGATAGACTAAGGGCAAGTGAGCCCGATATAGCTCTCCAATGAATTGGGTAACGCGAAGGAGTGAACCGTTAAGGTTTTTCGGCAGAGATTTAGGGAATATACTTTGATGGGTATTCCAAACATAACCAAGAGGGTTACTCCCTATGTAAGAATGTTATGAATGCCTCAAGTTACCTTTATGTCTTATGATTTCTATGATTTATTCATGATTTGATGAGGTATGTTAAAGTTCTTATGTTTTATGGGTAAAGTATGATTTCATTATTATGTGTATATGTAGCCATGTTTCCTTTCCATATTTTTATATCCATTACTGATGTTTTTATGCTCATCCCAAGTTTTTTGAAATGTTTTTCACAGGTCAAGGGAAAGGTACATGATATGATGATAGTGTCAAGGAAGTGTCAAGAAAGAATCCATGTTTTATTTTAAATATGTTTACATTTATGGGAAAGAAGAATACTATCTTTATGTAACCACTTTGTTTATATGTGGAATGTAATGCAAGTTTTATGATCTAATTCTCTAAAACTCTAAACCTGAAAAGATCCTCAATGTGTAATCTTGTAATAACTCAAGATTAAGTAATGTTTAAGGTTGGGGCCTTATATTAACAATCATATGAGTTAGACTTTTATGTTACAAGTGGGTGACCATTTCATCATGAATGTTTCTACACATAGATTATAATATAGGTATCAAAAGTGGATTATGATATATATTTAGTTGTTATATTTTCTTTCCCTAGTGTATGATGTAGGGTTTTATGTAGAGTATATCAAATAAGGGTATAATTTGAGAATAACTGTAGGGGAGATGATAAATATCATTAATGAAATTTATATTCTATGTATCTAGTTTCCATGTATACTCAAACTTTATGGTTCCTGGGTGGGTCATGTCATCAGAAGTATGGAATGTTCACCTAAAAGGATTTAATATTTAGATAAGAAAGGTTTGGTTCCCCGTAGTATCTATTATAACTAGGATTATTTCTTTTTGGATATTAAGATTAGATAAATCATGTAAAAACCCTAAGGATATGTCTAAGTATAAGATAAAACCCTAATGTTTTGGTAAGTTGTAGATTATGTGGAGTTACATGAAATAAATCCCTAAATGGATATTATAATAGATGTGGGTTTATAAAAAATTCATCCAGGTATAATAACCTAAAAAAAGATAGTCAATTATATCTATACTATCATTCCCTTAAACGTTGAATGGGCCATTGCTGGGAACCTGGATTGACATAACCAGGGGATATGCTTCGTTTAATTCACATTTTCATTATAAACCATAATAAATTATTTTAATATATTATTACCATGAATGATATAGGCTAAACTAATGGTTTCATATATTGAAAATAAGGTTTCATTATTTAGATATCCTATGAATGATTTCTCATTATTATGTGATTTATTGTTGTAATTATTGTCGGTTAATGCTTATTATATAATTTTTGGTTTTAGTCATTGGTTGTAAGAATAGGTAACTGTCATAATAGTGAATGTTATTGAAAAGTATATTATTTTCAACATAAGAAACCAAAATTTATAGAATTTTGAAGGCATACTTTTGTTTATATTCTCTAGAAACATTCTCAGGACATGAATCATGTCATTCTTTTGAACAATAAAACGAGGTAGTAATGAATATTTTAGTATACAATGAAGAAAATTCCACTATATTTTTGTGGGTATTCTTTTCTAATAGTGGATGAGAAATTGACAAGTACAAATAAGAAAATATATTTTCTAGTGCTCAAAAAATGAAAAAGGTTTCTTAGATGATTATAACTTGGAAAGAGAAGTATATCAATGTTTTAATAATATTAATAATATGAGGAAAGGTGAATAAATTGACACCATGAAATGAGATGAGTTAAATAAGAAATTTTTTAGTAATTACATCCCTTATATTGTACATAAAAAAATAAACTACATTCCTTGAAAAAAAACTGAAAGATAAGGAATACATTGTTACATATGAGGAAAATTTAACAAGACATTCTAGGTATTATTTTTGTGTAATCATCATCCATAAAAAAAATTATTCGATTCATTGGTGTCTTAAAAAAAATTTTCTAAAAGAAAATATCAATTAGTGTCTTTATTTGAAATTATTAAATCATTAAATTTTTTATCAATGTGGCAATGGAAATTGGAGGTTCCCATAATTCATAAGGTTTTCGATAAGAAAAGGAAGACGATGTATTAGGGAAAAAAAAGTCAAAATCACATTGTGGAAATAAATTTCAATCACCTAAATTAGAGAAATGTTTGAATAATAAGAAAGAGAATTGTTTTAATTGAACTGGAAAATGCTTTAAGTATTTAAGGGCTGGACATAATGACCATAAATGTCAAAATCCAATAAATAAGGAAGTTGATAAAATGTTGTACAGGAGTATTCCAAATAATACACCACACACACTATAATTCTTCAAATCAAATTTGTATGAAAATTATTCAAATTAGAAGATGAATATTATGTTTTATGATAATTATTGGTGTCAAAAACCTATAATGGCCAAAGAAGAAGGGAAATAACATGTGATCATGACAACCAACTTTTTTTTTATAATTATATGATAAAAGGTCAATTATCTTCTTCATTAGAACTTATAATGAATTATTGGATTTTCTATTTACCAAATATTATCTATTTAATGAATTTTATAATTTTATCACATTACAATGGAAATTATTATATATTTAATAATTGGTGAAACCCCCTAATGATATGATGGTCGAATCATTAGTTTGTAGTTCCAATCTGATTGAATTTGGTGGGATTTTTCTTCTTATATATACTGGGACTCTCCCTCTATTTTACATTGATGTAATTCTAGGAATGTATTTTTTATCTTGAAATAGATCCCATATGATTTTTTGGGGAAGATAAGTCACATTTCAAATTCTAAATGAAACATTTATTGTTTATCTGTGAGTGTATGAACATAAAAATCAAATTGAAATTACTTGTATAATATATGTCTTAATTAGAATCTATAAAGGATATGTATATCATATGTTTGGGGAGAAACATATAATTGAGAATATTCTTATTGTATGAGTGTTTCTTGTTGTCTTTTCAATATGGTTTCAAAGGATTCCATTGAATAATCACATTGAGTTTTCAATAGAACTCATATCTAGTTCTACAACTATTTTAATGAATACTTATAAAATTTACCTAATTAAGTTATAGGAATTTCATATGTACCTCTAAGAGAATCTTGATTATGCATTCATACACCTGGGTATGTCATCATCAGGTGCACCTATTCTTCTTGTTAAAAATAAATTTGGGTAAATGTGTCTTTTCATTGATTATCAGGAATTTAACATGATAACTATAAATAACAAGTTTCAACTACCCCATATTAATGATTTATTTCATCAATTACGAGGAGATTAATGATATTATTTTATATTTGAAGAATAAAGAATATAATAATGAACATTTGAGGATTCTGGTATATTATTTGATTTTAAATTTACCAAATATAGATTTTGGCTAGAGGAAAACACAATTTTGTTTATATTATCTCAAGTTATAGTATATCAGTGCATCCTTTAAATATGTAACTTATTAAATAATTTCATAAACCAAACACCATAACAAGATGTGTAGTTTTCTTATTTTCTATTGATACTACCAATGATTTGTAATAGATTTATCCAGGATATCATATACAATTACTTGACGAATCCAAAGGTATTCATGTTCCACATAAAAAAACTAATGCAATGAAAATTTCTAGGATCTGAAAATGAGTTTAGTCAATGAAAATATACTTTCACAAGCCTTTCGTGTAAAATGGTTTTTTGATATTTACTTATACATTGAATAAGGGAAAATAATGATCCATAATGAATAATTCAATTGTTATAACTTATTCCTCATTTGAATTTGTAATTATTTATAAAATTTATTTGATTCATGATTTGGTGTTGATAGTAGTAATTTCATTAATAAAAATGTGAAGGCATTATAAATATAGTGAATGATGTGATTTGAATACTGATCATAAAATAATAAAGTTAATATTCCCATATAAGTATCTGAATATTCATCTATGAATATGGTTGTAGTTGATTAGAAATTATGACTTCTCAATACATTACCACCTTTGAAAATAGAATTAGGTCTCTGATGCTCTAAGTCAGAAAGACCATATATCTTTTTCCATTATGAGGATTGAAATAGATTAAATATTTATGGACATGATGGATATTGAAATAATGAGGAAACAAAAAATATATTATCTTTCCTAGATAAATGTTCAACCATCCATCTATGTGAGGATTAAAGATCTATAGAATGGGAATGTATAACTATAAAGGAAGGTGAGAAGTGTTAATGAGTTAAAAAAAATATTATGATGGAATGATAAGGTTTAGGAAATGAGTGTGTGTCCCATCAATACAATATCTGAAGATGTATTTGTTGGATGAATCTCATATTTTATGATTATCTATACATCCTGGATGTATGATGACATATAGAGATATTAAAGAGTTTTTATAATGGGACACCATGAATAAGGATATTGAAGAGTATGTATATTTAACCAACCATATTACATTACATAATCATGAATTTAGTCAACAAATCACTTCCATTCACATTTATTATCTTTTCATGTTTAGAGATTTAGTGGATTTGGACATAATAAATTCATAAAATTACACATTAATATAGAGTGGATACCATAAAAATAGTATTCATTTCATTTAAAATATAAAACATTTCAAATAAAACATACTTTCTTTGTCAGTTCTTTAATCATTTAACATGGATTTATTCTTTGTCTTAAACATACTTATAACTAGTGAAAATAATTTTAAAACTTTTTATGAGCACAATATTCTCATTAAGGGATATAAAAAGAAGATAACAATACATTAGTCCATTAATACTTGTAATGTATGAAATCTTTTTCAAAAGACATACTTGCCAACTATATATGATTAATTTATGAATCATTCGATTTCAAAATGATATCCAAAAACATAAGAACATAATTATAACCAAAAAGGAATATTGGGGAATTACATATATAAAATTTTAACCCTCTCAACTACCTTATAATTTGCAACCCTCACAGCTACAATACAATTTGTGTAACCATCATAGTTACACTGGGAGTAACCATATGACCAGCCTCCAAATTACAAATACCAAATGAAATGAAGGGATATATAGGTAAAAACCTTAATCTTAAACAATTCTCAAGAACCAGAACATAATCATACTATAGGAATGATATCATCAAAACATTACATTTGATTTTTGTAAGTCAAAATTTTTAATAGAGGTTTTTAAAAGAAAATACCCTTCTAATATCATATAATTAATGTGAGATAGAAAAGAATTGATGAAATATTTATATACACTATAAATAAATATAATTCAATATAATATAAAAAAAACTCATCAAACAAAAAATTTTAATACCACATAAAAAATAAAGTAGTAGGTTAACCCAACGAATCAGAATCGGGTTAATAATTCACTTACCTCTGGTTTTTCTAACTTAAAAATAGATTAAACGTCAGTTATAATGGTTAAAAGTGTCTTATTAATATATTAGATAAAAATAATCATGTTTGTAATAGCTTATATGATAATTTCATAACTTCATATCACCCTTTAATTTTTAGTAGTTTGTTCCTTCCATTGTTTTGTGTGTATTCTTTAGAATATTTCCATTATCTATTCACGATGGATGTTCTTGTCGAGTGGAAGTGAAACTACTAAATTGGATTAGAGTTTTATTTAAATATTTAAAGAGCCATAAAATATTCTATTTATCATTTTGAATTATGATATGAGGTTGATTTATAAGGTAAAACACTATTGATATTTGTTTAGGTCATTTTGGAGAGTCTTCGATCGTAATGAACTCATTTGTTTTATAAATTAATAACAAGTGTATAAAATGATTCTAGAACCTTATATAAGATATAATTCATAAATAATAATCCGTTTCAACTATAAAAATGGTTTAATGGCCAATATTAATGGATTTGAATGAAATTGATATCACATCATCTACAATGTCAGTAATTTTACACATCACGGACAGTGTTATAATTTATTGAATAAGAGGGAGAGGAGAAGAAATTTAATTGTGATTATTACATAATCATGATGAAATAAATAATATTTAAGATAGTTGATCATTAATTCCTCTTGGATAATGAGATGTGATGAATGAAAAGGAAAATAACGGAATCTCGAAATAAAATAAATGTTGAGGAATCCCTTACAAACACTGGGCAGCATAGCAGCATCGCTTAAGATTTTAATAAACTATTTTAGTGAGATAAAAGTGGTATATATTCATTTTTAAATAATATGGGACATAAGGGGTTCATGGAATGACATATCCCAACTTAATCCAAATGAAATTAAAAAGAATAACATAAAATGAAAGAAAAGAAAGAATGTAGAAGAGGATGTTTACCTCTTGATCCCTTCTCCTTGATATCCTTCTCAAGGCATTTGGTTTTGGAGTTTTAGTGAGACTAGATGATCTAAGACGTGGGGAAGAGTCTCTGAAGGATTATTGGGTAGGAAATAGGTAAGTTTAGAGGTATTAGAGGTGTGGGAGGAAGACAGTAATACGGGTGGTATTTATAGTGGAGGAGAGGATAAATTTTACATTAATTAATTCATTATTATATTATTTTTGCACAATACTGTAAATAGTTTTAATTACTATGACAGATATCATAATAATGGAATGTGAGTTTGAAAAATGTGGGGTTAAATAACTTATTATGTCATAAATAGTTTATTTAACTAATAATTTGAATATACTTTATTTTACTATATTTCACTATTCAAAGAAAATTCAAGAATTTTAGAAAAATCCCCAAAATTCACCTTAACAATTTATTGACGTATAGAATTCAAAAATGAATTCCATTTTTTGAAAATAATTTTCTAAATATTTTTAATTTAATTTTAAAATAAAATCATAAATTATTCAAAAATTAATAATTTTAATTCTATAACTGCTTTTATATCACATAGAAAAACTAAGAAAAATATCATTATCATAAACACATAAAAAAATAAAATAAAAATATAATTTAATATTCATTATTGTCATATTAATATTCATTTTACTATTCATAAGGCTCTGTAACTACTCACAAAAAATCAAGTCGGTTCCATTAGACTCCAAATAACTTACTAAACACAATTGTAGATGACGATTTTTCAAAAATCAATGCATAGAAGTGGAAGAATTATGTTTAATGAAAAGATATAAATATCTACATAAAAAAAATTCATCCATTTTAATTTATTTTTAAAAACCATTGGGTGTTACATTATCCCCACCTTCTATAAATTGCATCCTCAAAATTTTATTTACTTTTTAAACAGTTTTGGTAATTTTACCTCATAAAATTTTAAGACTCCCATGTTTCTTCTTTAGAAAAGTTGTTTCTCCAAAAAAACTATACATAGTGGATTACCTTATTTCACAATAATTCTTCCCTTCAATCAATAATTTATATTTTTTTCTCTTTATATGAAAGGTTCTCTTCCAACTGAACTACTTTTGGGCACAAAACATGAGTTTAATCTGACACATATGTCTTCAACATCGAAACATGGAAAACATTTTGTACCTGAGACCATCTCAGAGGAAAATCTTCCTGATATTCAAATGGTCCAAATTTCTCTAAGATTCCAAAAGGAACGATGGACCGCAGAATTAGATTTACTTTCATATCAAAATGCATCACACCTTTCCACGAATAGATTTTAAGGAAAACATGGTCACCTACCTTGAAAGAGAATTCTTTACTTTTTTTATCTGTATAACATTTATGCCTACTCTGATCTGTCCTCACATGATGCTGGATCATCTTCACTTTCTCAACCACTTCCTCTACTAATTTTGGCCCCATCAAAATTCTTTCACCGACATTATCCCAAAATGCTAGAGTTCGACACCACTTCCTATAAAATTATTGAAAAGTATCCATCTGTATACTGGAATGAAACTTGTTATTATAAGAAAAATAAACTAAAGAAAGATATTGATCCCAACATCTCTGGATTTCCACCGAACAAGCTCAAAGCATATCCTCCAATGTCTGAATCGTTTGTTCTGACTACCCATCTGATTAAGGATTTAACGCAGTAGTAAAATTTAATTCTATGACTAAATACTTATGATGGCCCTTCTAAAAGTTTGAAGTGATCATGGGATTCTGATTAGATACAATGTAAAGAGTAATTCCATGTAACCTGAAAATCTATTTGAGGTACATCTGAGAAATTTGATCAAATGAAATTGTATATCTAATAGAAGGAAATTGTGAAAATTTTATCTGCCAATCAACAATAAGAAAAATCACATTTTTACCTTGAGAAGCCTTATGTAGTCCCACAATGAATTCCATGGATATTTTCTCTCATTTCCACTCTAAAACATAAAAGGCTAAAGCATCCACTTTGGTAACTACCGCTCTACTTTAAACAATTGAGATGTCAAACATTTAATGGTAAAATCAGCAATATCTCTTTTAATTATATCCCACCAATAGTACTCCCAAAGGTCTCTATACATCTTAGTACTTCCAGGATGAACTATAAATGGAGAACTATGAGATCCACACAAAAAATCTTTCATTAAATGGGAATCACAAGGCACAAACAAACTTTTACCAAATCTTAAAACAAAATCATTATCATGGTTACATCCTGGAAACTTAGCCTTTTTAACGAATATACATTTTTCTGTAGAACACGGTATTCCTTCTACACATGTTAATTCTATCTGATAATGATGAAAGCACTGAATCTTGAAATAAAATTAAGTTATTTCCTATACAAACAACTTCTATCCAAAAATTCAATAAATCATTGATCAAGATATCTTTTTGTAAACGAAACATTGTTCATGATGCATGATGTTTTCGACTCAAGGAATCCACCACTTTGTTTTCATTTCCTGGATGGAAAATGATCGTGAAATCATAATCAATTACTAGTTCAATCTGTATTCTCTACCTCATGTTTAATTATTTCTCATTGAATATATACATCAGTATTGTTTGGTGAGTATATATTTTACATTTGGCTCTGTATAAATGATTCCACCAAATTTTCCAAGCAAAAAACCATAGCTGCCAATTCCAAATCATGTGTGGGATAATTTATCTCATAAGATTTTAGTTGTCTTGAATCATAAGAAATTATCTGATCATTCTTCATCAAAACACAACCAAGCCCCTTCAAAGAAGTATCATTATAGATGAAAAAATCCCCATTTAGGGAACCCATGGAAAAAACTAGAGCATTCACCAATCTCTTCTTCAGTTCCAGAAAACAAACATCACATTCTCCTGTCCAAATAAATTTAACCCCTTTCCATGTTTACTTAGTTATCAGACTAGATAACCATGTAATGTTCTTAAGATACCATCAGTAATAACCTGCTAATACATGAAAACAATGAATCATTGTAACATGTGTTGGTTTTGGCCATTCATCAACAACGTTTTTTGGTAGGACCAACTATTATTCCATCCTTATTTACAATGTTAAAAAAACGAAATTTGTTGTAAACAAAAATCACACATGCTGAATTTTCTATACAATTTCATTTCCTTTAAGGTTTGTAAAACAAACCCTGAATGTTTTTCATGCTCTTGCCTACTCTTACAAAATCCCATAATTTCATCAATAAACACAACAAAAAACTTATCCAAGAACTCATGAAATATTCTATTCAAAATATTCCTAAATAAAAAAGGGTCATTATTTAACCCAAATGACATACAAAAATTCATAATTCCCATATGTATTACAAAAGGTTATTTTCAGGATTTCATCCTCCTTCACCTTCAGTTGATGGTATCCAGATTTGAATTCAATCTTAGAAAAGTACTAAGCTCCCTAGAGCTAATAAAACAAGTCATCAATGTGAGGCAAAGGATAATTTTTTTAACAGTTATTTTATTCAAAGATATATAATCAATGAAAAGTCTCATGAACCATCTTTCTTTTTAACAAAAAAAATGGAGCACCCCATGGTGAAGTGCTAGGATGAATGAAGCATTTATCATGAAAATCCATCAACTGATTTTTCAATTAATGAATTTCTATTTGAGCCATTATATATGGGGATATTGAAATTTTCTTAGCATTATGAACTAATTCAATTTGGATTCGACATACTGATCAGGTATGACACTTGGGAACTCATCAGAAAAAACATGAAGGTATTCATTTACCATTGGTACATCATTAATATGAATAGTTCCCGTATTTTCAAAAATATGAGCAAGGTAAATTTAATTTCAATCATTCAATAGTTTCCTAGATTCTTGATATGTTATCAATTTTATGGGTCCATTATTTTAATGAAACTGAAACTCTTTCCAAAAAAACAACTTATTTAGATCTACATTCATTGTTATCATGATAAACAGAAGGCAAATCCATTCCCATAATGACATCAAACTCCACTCAGGAAATACAAACAAGGATTGTATGTAAATTATTTACATATAATATAATATAAAGATTATTATAATTCATCTTTTCTATAATATTTCCCCATGGTGTTTTAAAAACATGTTTCAGCCTCATTTGGTGAGATGATACTTCCAATTTATTGGAAAATTTCATAGAAATGAAGGAATGTGTAGAACCAATATCAAACAAAATGTTAGCAAAATCCAATTAATAAAACAAATTACCTGATACAATTTCATTTGATGGCCTGAAATCTACTGACATAGCCTCAAAACATCTCACTAGACCTTTATTCTTATAGTCTAGTTTATTTTCATCATTTGGATCTCTCTTTGGGATTTATTTTCATCATGAATCATCTCACCACATTTAAAACAATTAACGGTTTTTTTATTAGGATTAGTCTTAGGATCATTTTCATTACAATCCCAGGATATATGTCCATACTTACCACTTCAAAAACACTTCCTAGTTTTGGTAGAACATTCCCCAAGGTGCTTCTGGAGACACTTTTCACAACCTAGAAACTGGAGTTTATTTCCATCATATTTCATTTGATGATTCATACCTGTCACATTCCATGTAGACCTCTTCTTCTCTTTACTTCCAAAATTAGTGTGTTTATCAGAAAACTCAATCTCTATCACCTCTACACATCATACATGTTTATCATAACCATTGAATTCACGGGAGGCCAACACCCTTCAATATATTAGATTCAATCCTATGTAAAAGTGGTTGATTTTTTAATCAAGATCAAAAATAAGATTTGGAACATACCTCGCCAGTCAAGTGAAGTTATATTTATAAATAGAAATTGAATCCTCCTCCTTCTTCAATTCAAGTAATTTCTTCTCAATCCTATGTCGCACCACCTTAGAATAATATTTTTCGAGGAAATGACATTTAACTTAATCCCACTCTAAGAAATAAATATCCTCTCTATCCATAATATTCCTTACCATTGACCACCACTGATCAGCTTCACCAAAAAAATTATAAATGCAAAGACGTACCATTTGATGATCTGAACAACCCATTACGTCGAATATCTATTCAAGGGATTTAATTCATCCTTCAACCGCTACAGGTTTATAAGATCCATTGAAACTAGGAGGGTATTATTTCATAAAATGTTTCACTATTGTCAATTGTGGTACCTATGGTTGTTCTCCTGCATGGATTCGACCACCATTTATTTATTGTGTTAGATGAGCCATTACTATCAAAAATTTTCAGGCCCAATCCCTACCATTCCAGGTTGCAGGTTTGGAAGGATGTCGATCTGTAGGTGTCTCTCCTCTTCGAGCTTCCATGTTTCTTCTACAGAAAACCATTCTAGAAAAAAATATCTTAGTCAAAGAAACATGGTAATATTTAAATGATATATAATTTCAAATTAACAATAGATTAAAAAAATTATGGTATTATATTAACATCATCCTAACCCTAACAATTAACTAAACCATACTCTGATACCAACTATAAGGATGAGACAATATTACATTACATAATCTTGAATTTAGTTTAGAAATAACCTCCCTTAACATTGAGGATCTTTTAAATTTTATATCCCTATAGGATAGGTACATAAAACATTCATAACATTAAACATTAATACAGAGTGGATACCAAAAAAAATAGTATTCATTTCTTCTAAAATATAAAATATTTCAAATAAAACATGTTTTCTTTGACAGTTCTTGAAATATTTAACTTGTATTTCTTATTTTCCTTACACAACCTTAAAACCTATGAAAATAACTTAGAAACATGGGATGCAAAAAATAAGCTCAGTAAGGTATATAAAAAGATGGAAATAAAACATTAGTCCATGAATATTGTTAACATATGAAATCATTTTAAAAAGAAATACGTGTAACCCATACATGCTTACTTTGTGAAACATGATATTTCCACAAGATACCTAAAAATGAATATAAATAGAACAACAAAGTTAAATTGGGGTATTAATTAATTAAAATTTTAACCCTCTCAGCTACCTTATAATTTTTAACCCCCACAGCAACCATACAAATTGTGTAACTGTCGCATTTACACTTGGAGTAACCATACAGCCGACCACCAACTTACACACACCCAATGAATTGGAGGTAGATATAGGTCTCACCAATAATATTAAAAAATTTACAATAACATGAACATAATCATACAACATGAATAATATCATGAAAACATTGCTTTTGAATTTTGTAAAACAGAATTTTTAAAAGTGGTTTTTAATAGAAAGTCCCCTAACTAATATCATATAATTAATGTGAGACTTAATAGATTTTATGAAATATGTCTATACACTATATATAAAAATAATTAAACATAATATAAAAAACATCATAAAAACAATTTTCATTCAACATAAATAATGAAGTAGAAGGTTAACCCAAAGAATGGAAATCGTGATAAGAATCCCCTTACCTCGGGTTTGTCTTAATTAAAACACATTTAATCCTCTTGTATAATTGTTAAAATAGTGTTATTAATATCATAGAGAAACATATTCAGGTTTATTACACCTTATATGATCATTTAATAACATCATTTCACCCTTTAATTATTAATATTTTGTTCCTTCCATTATTTTGTGTACATTCATTACATAGTTTCCATGATCGGTTCATGATGGATATTCTCTTCCATTGGAAGTGAAAATTCTGAATTTGAATGCATTGGTATTTAATAATTTCAAGTACCATAAATTATACCAACTAATATTTTTAATTTTGACATGTGTATGATTCATAAGATAAAACATTATTGATATTTGTTTAGGTAATTTTGGAGATTCTTTGACCATAATGAGCTCATTTGTTTTATAAATTAATACATTGTTTATAAAATGATTCAAAAAACTTGTTTAAGATATAATTCATAAATTATAATCTGGTTCAACCAAAAAAATGGTATCATGACTAGTCTTAAAGGATGTAAAAGAAATTGAAATCACATCATCTACGATGTAGGTAATTCGACACATCATGGATGATGTTTTAATTTCTTGAATAAGTGGGAGAGGAGAATAAATGTATTGATGATTATTACATAAACATGATGAGATGAAAAATATGTAATATAATGGATCATTAGTGACTATTGGATAAGGGGAAGTGAGGAAAGGAAGAAAAAAGGAAGGAATCTAAGAATAAAAGAAAAGTTCATAAATCCATTATGAAAATTTGGCAGCATAATGGCATCGCTTAAAATTTCATGAAATATTTTGATGAGATAAAAGCGGTATCACATAATTATTACATAATATGGGAATTAAAGATGATATGGAATGTCATATCCCAACATAAGTTAATGGAAATTGAAATTAATACCAGATAATGAATGAAAAGAATGAAAAAAAGTGGATGTTTACCTTGATCTCTTCTCCTTGAGATCTTTCTTTAGGCCTTGGTTTTGGCCTTTTAGTAGGAATAGCAGTTCATAGACGTGTAGAAGAGTCTTGGGAGGAGTATTAAGAAGAACATAGGTAATGATCATGGATTTAGAGGTGTGGTAAGAAGAGGGGAATGAGGGTGGTATTTATAGTGGAGGAGAGGACGTATTTGACATTATTTTAATCATTATTTTAATATTTTTGATCAATGGATAGTCTTAATTCATCTAACCACAAATATAAATAATGGCATGTGAGTTAGAACCTAGTTGTTTTACAAAGATTATGATGTCATAGATAGTCTATGTAAAAGATAATTTTAATATTTGATATTTTATCATATTTCCCTATTCATCAAAAATTCATGAATTTGTGAAAAATCCAAAAAATTCACAATAACCATGTTTTTTAGGTAGAATTAAAAAATGAAATTCATTTTTTAAAAATAAATTTTCTCAAATATTATTCATTTTATTTTAAAATTAAATCCCAAATTATTCAAAAATTATCAATTTTAATTCTATAACTGTTTTTATACCATGTTGAAAAATTAACCAACATATCATTATCTTAAAGTGTTAAGAAAAGAGAAGTATAATACAATTTACTTTTCATTAGGGTCATATTACTTTTCATAATATAATTAATAAGGGTATGTTATTATTCACTAAAAAATAATGTTGGTTCAATCATACTCCAAATAACATATTAAACATAATTGCAGATGACCATTTTTCAATATTCAAAACATAGAAGTGGAAAAATTATGTCTAAATAATTGTTATAAATATCTTCTTAAAACAAAGTTTATATAATTTAAATTTATTTTTAAGAACCATGGGGTGTTATAGTATGTATTTTTATGGATTTTATGTTATCATGTTAAGGTTTAGAGATAGAAATATATGGATATTTTACAAGAATTACCCATACATGAATGGGATTTAGAAAACATTACCATGTATTTCATTATAAAAAAATACCAAAACACCTATAGGGTAATTTGTTATTTAGGATCTAGTTCATATTCTTAGGAAATAGTAACATTTTTTTATTATCAGATAAGTTTTATCTATTGACCACCTTGAAAAGATATATATTATGGATGTGGTAAGGTTTCTTAGAGTACTATATTCTACTATATCAAAATATTATAAGAGGTTTACCTAAAAGTGTTGTAGAATTATCCAATAATATAAAGATAAAATGTTTTATATCATTAATGAATATCATCCATAGATAGATTTTTAGTTTTATAGGACCATTCACACTCTATAAGACATTCTATGAGATTGATATATGGATTTGAAAGGTAGATGTGATAAAATACTTCCTTTGGTGGAATTTTCATATAAAAATATCTTTCATCAGGGCATATAAATGGATACTTTGGAAAACCTCTATTAATGCATGTTCAAAACTCAACTGTGTTTGGATAAAGTGTGATAACTAAAGCTATAGGTATCAAATCTGTATGTGGATATGGTAGAGAAGGTTGGATACATTCATTATCAAATTAGGGAAGCTCAGAGTCGATGGATAAGCTTTGTTGGAAACCATCAATGGGATCTTGTGTTTCAATTTAGTGAAATTTTATTTCTATGAATAAATATTTTGAATATGTATATGATATTTTAAATAATGGGATAGCTATGCACATGATATAGTATTACCTTATATATTTTTGATCCTCAACGTATAATTTCTTATCATTTAGTACTCCCATAAAATCTCTCTCAAGTTTACGATGTGTTCCATTTATCTATTTTGAGGATGTTCATACATGATCTTTCACAATTACTAAACTTTGAGGTAATATGAATAGATAAATATATCTACTTTGTGGGAAAACTAGTGGTTGTTTCAGATCAAATAGATAACATGTTGTAAAATAAGACAACATGAATGGTCAATTTTTTTTTTGAAAAACTAATTAATTTAAAGAAGTTACATTGGAACTATTGGATATGACAATGAAGAAGTTTCCTATGTTGTTTTTATTCGATTAATGTAATTTTGAGGGTGTAATTTTGAGGGTTAAATTTAATTTATTTGATAGCTTTCTTTACACACAACACTTAGTTTAAACGAACTGTGATATAGAATTAAAATATTATTATTTTATGTGAGAAGTCATATTCCAGCTGTTAGATTGGTGGTAATGAATTAGAATAACTAAATTGTATAAAATTACTATTTTAACATTCTTAAAATGAACATATTTGTCATTAATTGTTTAGAAATGAAAATAAATTATTTGAAATTAAAAGTGGTATGTTTTTGAAAAAACGGTTTTTATTCACATAATGTTCCATTATTGTAATAAGTTAAATTAATCACTATTAATGAATTATTTAAATGAAATATAAGGAATATATATTCAATAGTTTTTTAGTATTTAACTTACATATTTTAATAATTTTGTAATAAAAATGAATTTTTTATTTTTTTTCAAAAACATATTTTTCTATAAAATTGATTACGTTTAATTTTGTGTGATAATTTTAAGTTTAATTTACACCACAAAAAAATCGAAATTTTTAAAATGGATTAAATTTTTGGAAAAATAATATTTAATATAATATTATTCTGTTATCTTACATTTTGTTAATTTTCAATAGTAATAATGGTAATGATTTACTAACTTGGAAAAATAAGAAAAATCTGGTTAAAACTATGAGGTAATTATTTAATATCCATTTAAAAAGTGAAATTTTAATGTTTAATGAGTTGTTTTTTTGCGAAAAGATATTATTATGAAGTTAAATAATGTATTTTAGAAAATTATTTTAAAACTAGGATCTCCAGATTAATTTTTGTGAAGATAATAAGTATTATATTATAATTAAAAACTATTTTTGTGTCTTGGCATTTAATGGCACGGTTAGAGACTAGCATTCATATTGGGTTTGCTACAAATTTCTGAAAACATTCTAGTAATTATTATTTAATAAAAAAATTTATGTAAATTTCCATTTTAATTAATTTCAATGTAAATTCTTTTTATGCATGAATCACGTTCTTTCATAAATATAGTTTTTTCATGCATTTTTCTTCATATATTAAAATTAATTTCCCACATATGTAGATATATAATATGAAAAAATGGATTGAAATTTTTAAATCACCATGTAAAAATTTGCTTATATGAACCCTTTTATTTTTGGTAATATAATTATGATATCATGTTAAAAAAATATTTTTTCATGATTAAGGTTAAAATGGGTTTTAAGTGGTTTAACTTTGTTATAGTGCTTAAAATGTTTCAAAACCATGCCCAAAAGTGATTGAATTCTTTTATTTCAACCCTATAACAACTTTCATTATATTTTTTGTTACTATTATTCCACTTTACATGATTATGATATATATATATATATTATTTAATATCTTAATTAATTCAAATTCTGTCATTTCCCATATTTATAAAAGGACACCTCATCTTCTTCATTATTTAAATATTTTGAGCATTATATTTTAGAAATTCCCTATCCTCATGGAATCCTATATTCCTCCACTAATTCTAAAATCCTTTTCTCATTTCAAAATGAAATATTTTTTAAGCTTATGATATAAGGAAAAGAATGCTTCACATTGAATAAGTATAACTCTTAACCAAGTACATTCAATTTTATTTATTATATTACCAATTATAAATATATGGTACCCATTCTAAAATAAATAATTAATTATCATAAATATAATGAATTTATATTATGATTATGTATCAACCATTATTCATATAATTTCTATCAAATGGAAAATTAAACTATCTCTCATCCATAAGTTTGGAATACCACCTCCACGAAGAGATGCGTTTAATTTTCCATCACCACATTACATTGATGTTTATAATTTTTTATTTAATATATATAAATATATATTATGTTAATGATATTAATGATTATAATAAAATCTAATAAAATTCAATAATTCTTTACTATTCTTTTATTCCATCCATTAAAAAATGGAATCATTAGTCATGCATAATGATGGACTATCATCTCCATGATGTTATGAAATTCATTTTTAATCACCACCTTATATGAATATTTATGATGTGTGTATACATATTAAATATTATAATCATGAAATGAATAAAACTATATAGATAATCTAACCATGATCAAATTACAAGGACCATGACTCAAAAAATGAATCTTTCTATAAAAATGATATAGTTATCACCTGAAACATTGATATTAATAAATAATTTTTGATAAAATGATCAGAAGTTGTAACAAAAAATTAATATATCATATAATATATATGATTATGGTTTTTTCAAATATTCATAATAAATATATATTTTTTACACTAGAGGTTTGAAAATGAATTAATAAATAGGAGACTCGATGTATGATTTTATTGTTTAAAATTACCTTCTTTGAGTCATATGTTATGTTATACTCCTATTTTCTTTTTGTGAGGTGTATATACAACCCATTTGACATGTTATATAATTTAAACAATTAATTTAATGTTATTTAAGGTTTTATTTAATGTTTCTGTTTCATGGGTATTGTAATCCAAAAGTTACCCCAATGGTAAGGGGTTTATGTTACAGGATCATTTCTTTGTTGGATTGCCTATTTTAAATTTCCAGGGAGAGAAATTATATGGATATTATACTTTGAAACCTATATATTTTTTTGTAATATTTTTTTTCTATATTTTATATGTATTATTACAATTTTACTATCCTAGGTACTTAAAAATGACATAGAAATTATTTTTTTAAAGAAAATCGAACATTATTTCCTAATTGGTAGAAAACCATTTTCTTCCTTGTCCAGGATCTTCATAATTGTTTATAAAAGTTATTAAATATATTTTAAATGTTTTAAATAGGTTATTTTTACTAAATTTATATTTTTTTAAAATGACTCAAAAATAATTTTTAATTAATTTATTTTATAGAAAGTTAGTTTTTTTAGTTTTTTTAAATCCTGAAATAAATTTTCATTAACTTATAATGCATGAATGAATTTTCCCACCATCATTAAAATTATTTTTTTAATATTCTGTTATAAGGTTTTGTGATTATTTTCAAATTAATGTATTTTCTCAATATTTGTGTAATTGTTATTAAAAACTTTATCGAATGAAACTAATATTTTCTCATGATTTTAAATAAAAATTGATGGAAATTTAAGATACGTGTTTTATATATGTCAAAAAACCTTAAGTATTTTATACATCATTGGGATTTTGATTTTTGATATATTTTAAATTTATTATTTGGATGTGTTATAAGGATTATTATTTATCATTTATTCTATGAAACCCATATCTTTATAATCGGGTAATTATGTTATAATGAAACCAATTTATTTTCCACGAGATATTCTATGATGAAATTATGTAATGTTTATGAAATCCATTAACTGACCATATGTTATGATGTGTTGAATTGTTGAATGTTTTGTTATATTTTGGCACACGTATGTATGGTATTCATTGTGTGATGTATTTGATTATTATGTTCCTCCAATACAATGGGTAAATACTTATATGTGATGAGATAATTATATGAAATGATTTGATGTGTTAAATACACAACGGGAAATAGGTATAAGTTCTTGATCCACTATGATATGGGACACATGTGGGGTTTACTGGTTTCCTGTGATATGGGAAATAGATGGTGGTTCTTGATATTATTTCATATGAGAAGCATGTGTTGATTCATAATCCACTTAGATATGAATGTCTGAGTAGTTTACATTGACATATGAAACATTTTCAATGACCATGATTGGGCCACACACTTTTCACATGTGTTTATGATTATTAATTGAACTCCTGACTCGTTATTGATTTATGATGATTGAAAAATCTTATGATTCATGTCTTTTTTCATGATAATTTTTTATTCCATTACTCATGTTTATATTCAATGACAACTTTGTTATAAACTTTGTAAGTTATAATCATGATTTCAAACCTTTATGCATACTAAATACTTGAATATGATCATTGATTATTATATACCATGTTTCTCCTTACAAAGAGTCTACGATCAGTCTTTCTTACATTTCTTTTCCCCATGTCGTGAAGAAGGGTTTTAAGTATGGTTTGTTTAATAAGGGAATAATTTTGGAAGAACATTATAGGGGACCACGAAGATATTTCATGAAATAAGTTATTTATGTATCTAGTATAATAGTACACTAAAACATTATGGATCTGGGGTGTGTAATGTCATTAGTTGTATTGATAGTTATCCAAAAGGAAGAAATTTTATATAATAAATTTTAAGGTTACCTAAACATTAATAATCAAGTTATAATATTTTAACGAGCCTTCATAATCTTTGTACATTTTTCCTTAAAAAACATCATCCAAAGGATATTAATTACCATATTATGCATCATACTTGTATATTATTAAATGTATGGGTTCTCCATACCATGGGTTATCAATCACTAAATGCAAGTAGATATTTACTCTATAAATAACATCTTTCTAAAGTAGTACACCCAGTAAACATTATAATTCCTCCATAATATTTTCAAGAGCACTATAATCTTTATCACAATTATTTAAAATTAGGATATACACAATAAATTTTATAATTTATTTCATTATCATTTTTTCAATCCTAATAGCACACTCTGTGAATCTCTTTATTGGTAGAACCTCTATCGTTAATAGAAATTATCAATTATATCCATGAAGATCAATGATTATTACATTCCCTTAATACTTTATTATAAATTAAATAATATATATTTAGTTAATAACATTTGTTGGAATTATCATGTATTAATCATGTTTTAATGATCTCAAATCTCAATAATCATTACAAATCTAATTAATGATCACAAATGTCACAAATCTTATCAATCATGTTTATTTATGTTTCAAGTTATCTAATTATTTATAATTACTACGTTCAATTCATTTTATGCATATTACTGCGTAAGTCTGGTTACTGTTATTTGTCTAAGTATAAGACACCATGAGAAAAGACACCATGAAGCTAGACACATTATGTCAGACACTGTGATGAAGCATACACCGTGAAGCCAAAGTCTCAGACACCGTGACCAAAGAGACTCTCTGAAAATGAGACAACATGAAACACAGTAAGCCTGACATTGTGAGGGAAACACCGTGAAGCCAGAAACTTTGTTTGCCTAAGTGCCATACACAGTTAGCAAGACACAGTCATCAAGGCACCGGAATCCAAACACTGTGAATGAGACACCGTGACAAGGAGACATTGTGGATGAGACACCGTGAAGGAGACACCATGATAGGGAGACACTGTGAATGAGACATTGTGAAGGAGACACTGTGACAAGGAGATACTGTGAAAAAGACACCATTTGCATAACATTCTGTGACACTGTTTCTTACTCTATGTTGTCATATTTCAATTTAACCTTTTAAAAGTCTAATTTGACTTCTTAAATGCACTGACATAATTAATGATTTTTTGTAGAAATAGTACAAGGTATGAGGTACGACACATATGGAAACTGTTGGATAAATCCTATGCATTCAAAGATAAAGACTGGAGAGTTCCCAATGACCAATATAAGATACAACACACATACGTGTGATACTGAATAGAGAACAAGTGTGTGAGCACGTCCATAGAGATGATATTGCAAGATATTAAAGGAAGAAATTGTCTCATGCATGAAATAAAACCCTACTAAAGAACACATGAAGTATTGGAATCAAGAGACCATCTTTACTCGTGAAGAACACAAGCTGAACCACAACACTCTGTTTTCCAACACAAAAACCAGAGAAGGAATCAGAATTATTTCTGTCTTATTCAAGGAGTCCAAAGTTGTGCTGCTAATAAATAGAGCATTCTCAACTCACATATACTCTCTCTTAGTGATTAGTTTATTTTACTTTCGAGCAGTGTATGTACTCTATATATTTTACACACACACTGACTCCTGTGTTGAACTGGAGGATTTCAAAATCCTCACACCAAATTCTTTACACTTTTTTACACACATCAACAGTGGAAGAGGTCCATTTTTGGCCTGGTCATTACTTTTTCTTACCCACAAAAACTATGGAATATGTCCCTGCGTGGCCTGGACAGTCTGTGTATTGTTGTTAACCCCGATCTATGGTGTGGATCAGATTTTATTTATATAAATTTCTTGGTGGTAGGTGATCACCATGTGGAGTGGATTAGGTATCAGCTTGAGACTAAACAACTTGTTTTATATACGTTGTGCTATTTAAATTTAGTCTACTCTATTTTACTGCATTACTATGTAATCCATAAAAACACTAAATTGACTTTGATAGTTAGTCTTGGAATAGAGTTATTACTAATTTGCCTTAGTAGGATAGCTTAAAAAGTAGTATTAATAATACATATTAAGATTACTGAGAATTAATCAATCTACTAAGAAGTTGAATAAACAATCAAACTCTTATAACAATATTACCTTGATTAACTGGGCTGTTTTTTTGGGAAATCATTATTTGTAAAACTAATATCTTTTAAATAGAAATTTTTATTGTCACTCAATTCACCCCTCCCCTCTTGAGTGAACTACTCTAACCAACATTTTGTATCAGAGGGTTCTTTATTAGGACCATGTACTCAACTGCGATTATAGTTGTACTTTGAAGATCTGTAAACTTCTGTCAATTCTAAATTTCTATATCTTTTAATGTAATTTGTTAGCATGGATAATAGATTGAATGGCGCTGCAAATAACATACCACCATTCATTAAGGGATCCAATTATTCTCAATTAAAAATTAAAATGAAAATGCATATAGAGAGTATGAGCTTTGAAATCCGACCATCTATTATAGATGAATACAAATTTCCTGTGACTGTTAGAACTACTTGGGATGATGCTACTAAAACTACTTACATTAATAATTGCAAAGCCATGAATGCTTTATATTGTTCCTTAGGAGATGAAAAAATTTAATAGGATTTCTTCCTGTGAAACTTTTCATGAAATTTGGGATACCTTGTCTGTGTCACATGAAGGCACATCTAGTGTAACAGAAATGAGACTTAATACTTATACTATGAAATATGATAATTTTATAATGAAACATGATGAGCCTATTTTTGACATGTATCGCTGGTTCAATGAGATTTTCAACACAATGATCTCTCTTGGAAGAGATGTAACATCAAAAGAACAAATCGTGAGAATCCTTAGGTGTTTACCGGACAGATGGAGGGGAACCTCTGTCTCAATTAGAGAATCATGAGACATCAGTAAGCTACCTATAAAAGAACTCATTATGAAACTGATGATTTATGAGGAAGAACTGAATGTCAACAAATAATAGGAGGATGAACCAAAGAAGAAATTAGTAGCATTAAAGACTACCTTATCAAAGCACAAAGACAAAGGGAAACTGGAAGTTCCTGTAGAAAGTTCTACCACTGAACAATCATTAGCTGATAGTGATGAGGAGATGGATCAACTGTCCATGAGATTCAAACGATTTTACACAAAGAAAAACTTTTTCAGAAATCCTAACTTCAAGGGAAAGTATGACCAAAAAGTAAATTGGAAAACAGATTGGAAGACAAGTGATAAAACTGATGAGATTGTATGATATGAGTGTAAGCACAAAGGAAATATAAAGGTTGACTGTCCAAAGCTTAAGTATAAGAAGAAGTATGAGGACAAGGACAAGAAGTAAAAAAAGGCAATCAAGGCAACCTGGATTGCCTATGAGGATATTTTAAGTGAGTTAGAGACATCACATGATGAACAGGATAACAAAGCCAATATGGTTTTTATGACAAACACATCTGAGGTAACACTGAACTCTTCTATTAGAAATTCATATTATTATGAAGAGGAAAGTGACTCTGAAAATATGACTAATTAAGAAATGTTTGAATATTTTAACACGCTTGAAGGTAAATGGAATAAATTAAAAGATGAATATAAATCATTGATGAAACAAAAATCTCTCACTGTAACTGTTAAATATGAACTTACTACTAAAAAGGAGAAAAATGCACAACTACTCGAAGAAAACAATGAACTAAAAATAACTAATGAGGATTTAAAAAGCGACTTAAAACAGTTTACTAATGGGGAAAATACCCTTACTCAAATTCTAGGAAGACATATTACTCCTAAATATAACACTGGAATTGGTTATCAACCTGGTAAAAGAAACCTTGGTAAGACAAACATTGATTCAAAGTCTAGGACATATAATTATGTTCCCATTTTTGGACATAGCTCAACTAGATCAAGTCATGATACATATTCTACTGTTTCAAATTTCTGTGCGCCAAATAGAGTTTATTTTTCAAATACATTACAAAATGCTTATAGGATACATACGAGACAAATATGGGTTCCTAAGGCACTTATTAATAATGTTACTGGACCCAAACAAGTATGGGTACCAAAATCTGTCTTTGCATGATCATGTTGTAGGAAAGTTGCTTAAAGAGCTCCTACACAAATATGTGGTACTTGGACAGTTGGTGTTCAAGGGACATGACATGATACTACTCATGCTTCAAGAACTTAGTAAAAGTAGATGGAAGACATGTCACATTTGGTGAAAATGCAAAAGGTAAGATCATAGGCTTAGGCCAAATTGGTAACTCTGATTCGATTCTAATTTCTAAAGTACTGTTTGTTAATGGCTTAAAATATAATTTTCTTAGTATTTCACAATTATGTGATGATGTATATCATGTTAAATTTGAAAATTATGCCTGCAATGTCTTTAATTTTAAAGATGAATTGGTATTTTCTAGATCAAGAAATGAGAATTTTTATTCTGTTAATTTAGATTACTTAACTTCTCAAAATGTTTCATGTTTAAGTGTATTTTATAAAGAATCTTGGCTCTGGAATAATAGATTAGGAAATTGTAACGTTCACTCCCTTAGAAAGATAACTAGAAAATGCCTAGTTAAAGACTTACCTAAACTTGAGTTTCCAAATGACAAAGTGTGTAATCCCTGTCAAAAGGGAAAAAACGGAAAATCTCTTTCAAATCAAAGAAGGAAATTTATACTTCTCATCCTCTCGAGTTGGTTCACATGGATTTTTTTGGACCATCTAGAGTATCTTGTTTAAATGGTAAGAACTATGTTAATGTTATACTAGATTATTTCTCTAGATATATCTGGACCTTCTTCATGGATCACAAAATTGAGGCGTACTCTTATTTTACGATGTATGCCAAGTTTGTAGAAAATTATAGTGGACTTAAAATTAAATCTTTAAGAAGTGATCATGGCCGTGAGTTTGAAAATCAAAAGTTTAAATCCTTTTTCTCACAAAATGGATATACTCACAATTTCTCTACCCCTAGAACACCTCACCGGAATTGTGTTGTATAAAGAAGAAATAGGACATTGCAAGTAATTGCTAGAACTATTCTTAATAAATATGACTTACCTATTTTATTATAGGCTGAAGCTGTTGATACAACATGCTATATAATCAATTGAGTTTTGATTGGACCAATTCTCAAGAAGACCCCATATGAACACTAGAACAATAGGAAGCCTATGTTTAATTACATTAGAGTTTTTGGTTGAAAAGTCTTTATTCTCAACACTAAGGATAATCTTGATAAATTTGATTCCAAAAGTGATGATGGAATTTTCCTAGGTTACTCAAAGTCAAGTAATACCTATAGAGTATTCAATGAATGAACTAAAAGTGTGGAAGAATTTTTTCACATAAAATTTGATGAAACTGATCCACATGAACCTAAGACCCCTATTTAAAATCTTGAAGAGGATATGTCCACTCTAAACCTTAGTGACAAAACTAGTGAACCTCTTGTTAAGACAACCAGTTCTGGAAATGTTCCAAAATCTATTTCTAAGGAAACCTGAATCTGTTGATGAACCTGAGATTGCTAACCCTATCTTTTCTAGATCCACTAGGACTCTCAAAAATCATTCTTTAGATGTTTTAGTATGATATTTAAATAGAGGGACACAAACTAGAACTTCTCATAGAAATCAGGTTGAAGATCAAGCCTTCTTGGCACAACATGAACCTAAAAACATTGACGATTGTATCAACGATGAATTTTGGGTAATGGAAATGAAATAAGAACTTAATTAGTTTGAATGAAATAATGTTTGGAAACTTGTTGAAAGACCCAAGGACACTTTTATCATAGGCACTAAATGGGTGTTTATAAATAAATTAGATGAAGCTGGATACATAGTTAGGAACAAGGATAGATTAGTTTCACAAGGCTATAGTCAAGAAGAAGGAATTGACTATGAGGATACTTTTTCTCCAGTAGCCAGACTTGAAGCCATTATAATTCTACTTGCTTATGCTGTAAATCTGAATTTCAAACTATATCAAATGGATGTTAAGAGGGAATTCATAAATGGGTATATAGCTGAGGATGTTTTTTTGAAAAACCCCCTAGATTTAAAAACCATCATTTTCCAAATCATATTTTTAAATATCAATATCATTATATGGTCTAAAGCATGCTCCAAGAGCTTGGTATGACAGATTGAGTACTTTTCTTATTTCGAGAGGTTTTACAAAAGGAATAGATGATCCTACACTCTTTAAAAAAATAATTTATAATGATGTTTTAGTTGTTCAAATCTATGTAGATGATATTATTTTTGGATCTTCAAATAATTCATTATGTATTGACTTTTCTAAAATTATGAAAAAAAAATTGAAATGATCTTAATGGGTGAACTAAAATTCTTTCTTGGATTTCAAAATTTTCTAAATATTGATGGAATTGTTTTAAATAAAAGTAAATACACTAGATATCTTCTAAAATCATTTTGTATTGGATAGCACAAAAAATAGTGACACTCCCATGAGTACCACCGGTAAGTTGGATCTTGTTGAAGATGGAAAATCTGTTGATCAAACAACGTATAGTGGAATGATTGGAAGTTTCCTTTACATAACTGCTAGCTGTCCTGATATTTTGTTTAGTGTATGTATGTGTGCTCGTTTTCAAGCAAACCCTAAAGAATCTCATTTAAATGATGCAAAGAGAATTTTCAAATACCTCTAGTATACACCAAATCTAATACTGTTCTATCCAAAAGGACAATCATTTGAACTAGTTAGTTATTCTGATGCTGACTTCAGTGGCTATAAGTTAGATAGAAAGAGAACCTCTAGAACATGTCACATTTTAGACAAGTCACTAGTATCATTGTGTAGTAAGAAACAAAATTCTATTGCATTATCTACTGCAGAAGCTGAATACATAGTTGCTGGCAGTTGTTGTGCACAAATTTTTGGATGAAAAACACATTAATAGACTATGGATATGAAATAATACATATACCAATAAATTGTGACAACACAAGCACTATTAAAATATAAAAGAATCCTGTTTCACATTCTAGGAAAAAACATATTGATGTAAGACATCACTTATTGAGAGATCATTATCAAAATGGTGATATTAACTTGGAATTCATTGTTACTGAATATAAACATGATGATATATTCACTAAACCATTAAATTCTGAGAGAATAGATTACATCTTAAATGATGTTGCCATGATCAATCACAAATAGTTGTCTTACTAGTCTTAATTTTTAATATTTTACTATATATTAATTTATTGTTTCATGTTCACTATTTCTCAGTTACTGTCTCTCATGTTTACGGTCTCATAGTTAGCACTTTGGGCTCACATTCTATCATTTACTGTCTCACTGTGACCGAACAGTTTACATACTGTCTCACCATGACAGAATCGACCATTCACTGTCTCGACCTAACGACCAGTAACTGTATCACCATGATGAACATTTATCATCGCACCGAAACGACTATTCACAGTCTCACCATGAAATATATTTATGCTTTTCTTTAATCCGTATCGCGGTAATTATCATTTCACCACATTTTAATTTCCTGCGTTTTTTACTTTTGTGACGTTTGATATTCCCAAATGATAAAATAATGGTTTTCACTCGGTTCTTCACTCGGACCTTCCAATATTCACTCTCTCTTGAACCCTTGTCAACCTTGCGACCCTCTCTTCTCTCTCGCGACATTCGGTGAATGCCAAGGTTGAAGCGTCCATCTTCATCTACTCATGAGAAGCGCAGCTCGAAGAAGAAATAGAAGAATGCACTAAAGATGATGCCTGAAGGACCCTTGAATCCAAAACTTGTAAACTATAGCATTGTACCTAAAAAGGAAATTTTCCCTGAATGGATTTTTTCATTCAAGTCTCTTGTTTTAAAAGTTTTAAGAGAACAAGGCTGCCTCGAATGGTTCTTTAGGAAGGATAAACCAATTTATCCAAGGTTGGTAGCTCAGTTCTACCAATATGTATAGTTTTCATTTGATTCTGGTGAAAGATATTTAGTGAGGAGTCGGATTATTGGAAAAAAGGGCTCACTAACATCGAGGTTATGGGTTTCATGCCTTAGGATACCTCACAGAGGGATATGTGATGATTATCAGAGATATCCCCCACTTACAACCAATGTCTTTGACCTGGAAAATTCCCGAGAAACCCTAATTGGAAACGAAACCAAGAGGAGGGCCATAACTGCTGAGCTTGATGGGGAGACATGGTTGTTGTTCAAATTAGGTCAAAATTTGATTAGCTGAAGGAAATATGACTTTTCTGTCTTAAAGTATCAGGATGTTTTTATGATTCATCTTATAAAGAATGGCCACAAGATAAATCTGTGCAAATACATCATTCACCATATGTGTGAATAGATCAAGGTCACATCCAAATCAACATCACTATTTTACTCTAGCCTGATTGCAGCAATGCTTATTGCAAAAGGAGTAGTTGGACCCAACAAAGAAAAACTTGTGGACTATCAATACTGTTTATATAAACCTTCCATCAAGAGGATGAAAATAAACTAGAACCCCTAGAAGAAGGAGTGGGATGAAGATAATGATAATCTCTATGAGAAGTATAATCTTGTGGATTATCCAACAAGGACTAAAGACATTTCTGATCCTAGTTTGGAACAAGATGACGTTGTTGAATATTAAGAAGTTGAAGAAGAAGAGGAAGAGGTAGGTGAAGTACCACATAGAGAATTGGCTGACATATCTCATAAGAAATAAGTTTTTATTGAGAAATAATGGACTACTATTTATCTATTGTTTATGATGATGAAGAATCTCTTGTCCCTAGAGATGATGTTAATCTGGAAACCCAATATGAGGCTAAAAAAGAATTAGTTGTCCCAGAATCTGAATAGCTAGTCATGGAGGAACCTGTTCTGGAAAACCTCCCTGTTATGGAAAAGGATGTAGGAGAAGAACTCCTTACTAACTAAGAAGAAAATCTGGAAGACCTTCCTGTGGAACAATCTAGTCCTGATTTAATACCCTCTGATGATGAGAGGATAGAGATATCCTTTTAGTTGGAAAGGCAGGAAATGCTCGAGGAACATAGAAATGAACCAATGGATCTAGAACAAGTATCTGATCCTAAAGGTCTTAAAAAGGAATCAGTTTTTGAGGGGGAGGAACCTCACAATCTTGAGATTGGTGGAGCTGAGTCTGATGAAGAATCTCAACCTTTTGAGTAATTTTCCGTGCATACTGAGTAAAAATTCTCTAGCTATTATGATGTGAGTGAATCTCAATAATTAATTGCCACTGGGATTGATCTTTCTTCTTTGTTTCAACTGAAATCTATCACACTCTTTACACATGTACCTGAACCTGACCCTGAAACTCAACCTGAACCTACACCTGTACCACTTACCGCACCCACACCATTACCTGAACAATAATCTTTTGTTAGCAAGGATGTTTTCAAAGACTTTGGAGAAACTATCTTCTCTAGATTTGAGAAGATATTGTCCTCTCAACCTCGTCTTGTGACCCATCTAAGTCAAGAATATGCCTCACTGCTTTTAGATAAGGTTATCTAGCACATTCAACCTAAGATGATTCATGAAATTCAAGAAGTACGGGTTGAAAACAAGTTTTTTAGTACTGAAGTTGCAACTCTGAAAAGCATGGTTGAAGACCTATAGAGAGATATACATTCATGATCAAAACCTACTTTTGCTTCTCTTCAATCTTCTATTTCACATTTTTCTAGAGATGTTGTATCCCAGATTCATCCATACCACTTCTCCTTTGATGAAAAGATGGCAGAAAGGAACAATCATTTGTTGATCTGAATGAGATATTTGTAGTGAACCTTGATAATCTCGGAGATGAATATATTGGCTGTCTTAAAAAGGTCCTCAATAAACTCATGTCTCTGACCACAGAAGTCAACGTTTCTATTCCCTTAGGCGCATCCTCTTCCATTACTTTGGATAGTTCTTTGCTCAGATCTATAGTCATGGAAGAGATTCATAATGCCTTCAGTGTCTTTGATATGGATCCTTTATCTGAAGTCGTTAAGAACAGTGACAGGGTGCCTGACTTGGTTCAAATTCATTCCAAAATTGCCAATGATGCTCAGTATAAGATTTAAAAGAAAGTGGACTTTTATTTCAACCGGATATTCTCAAAGACTGATATGACCAATCACTTTAAATATCTTGTAGAGAATCTATGAATACCTTCTGTAACCCAAGACTTCAATCCTCAAGTTTTGAAGCTCACTGAGTTTACAAGATCGTTGGACAAGTTCATGGAAAATAAAGATGATTTTGAAAAGGCTATGTAGTATGGAGGAGTGAATATTGCAGACTTCATTAAACTTCTGAGACCATACCATCATGTCCACCCTACTTCCATTGTTTTTCCAGCGGCTGCTCCTCTCAGACCTGGACTTCTTACCTTCACTTCTACCTTAGCTTCCACAACCATGTCTATTGTCCATGCTCTTACTCAGAAAAGGCATGCCATTCTTGACCAGCACCAACCAAGATCTTCTACTGCTCCAACTTTGGCTCCATCAATCTTCGAAGGTCTCCCATTACCTTCACTCTCTACCACTTCTATTCATTCTTTTACATCATCTACAACCCCTATGACTTCTTATTCTTCTACTGATAAAGGCAAAGTGAAGGCCAATCCTTGAAGAAGACCAGTGCTTACTCTATTTGATGGGGATTTCATTCATGTTTTGTATTTTTACTGTATGCTGTCCTTTGAACACTATTAATGAAATATGCACTGTTTTCCCTCTCTTCTTTTAACTTTTTGATAATCCCAAAAGGGGGAGAAAATCTATACATACTCTATATTATATTCTCTTTATTTGAATCAAATTTATACTCTTACAGTATATGATTTTTGATCATCAAAAAGTGGGATATTGTTGGACTCCTCTTGTATTAATCATGTTTTAATGATAAAAAATTTCAATAATCATTACAAATATTATTAATTATCACAAGTCTCACAAATATTATCAATCATGTGTATTTATATTTCAAGTTTTCTCGTACTTGATAATGACTAAGCTCAATTAATTTTATGAATATTACTGCTTAAGACTGGTTATAGTTATTTTTCTGAGTACAAGATACTGTGAGAAATGACATTGTGAAGCTTGAAACTGTAAATCAGACACTGTACTGAAGCAGACACCATGAAGCCTAAGTCTCATACATCGTGACCAATGAGACACCGTGAAAACAAGGCACCGTGACACATAGTAAGCCTGACACCGTGAAGGACACACTGTGAAGCCAGACACTCAGTTTTCCTAAGTGCCAGACATAGTTAGCAAGACACAGTCATGAAGGCACCAGAAGCCAGACACTAGGAATGAGACACTGTGACAAGGAGACACTGTGAATGAGACATCGTTAAGGAGACACCATGACAAGGAGACACCGTGAATGAGACACTATGAAGGAGACACCGTGGAAGTGAGATAGCGTGAAAAAACACCATTTTCATAACATACTATGACACCGTTTCTTACTCTATTTTTTCGTCTTTCAATTTAACATTTTAATGGTCAGATTTGACATCTTTAATGCAATTACATAATTATTGCTTTTTTTAGACATAGTATGAGGTACGAGGTAGGACAAATATGGAACTTGTGAACTAAATCCAATGCATTCGAAGATAAAGACTATAGAGTGCCCGACGACCAATATACGAGACAACACACATACGCGCGATACTAAATAGAGAAAAAGTGTGTTAGAACATCCTCATAGAAGAGATTGCAAGATCATCAAGGAATTAATTATCTCATTCGTGAAATCTAACTCTACTGAAGAACACACGATGTACTAGAATTAATATACCATCTTTACTCGTGAAGAAAACAGGGTGAACTACGACACTCTATTTTCCAACACAAAAACCAAAGAAGGACATAGAAGAATTTCTATCATATCCAAGGAGCCCATAGCTACACTTCTAATCACTAGAGCATTATCAACTCACATCTACTCTCTCTTAGTGATTCTTTTATTTTACTTTCAAGCAGTGTGTGTACTATGTATATTTTACAGACACACTGACTCCTACGCTGAACTGGAGGATTTCAAAATCCTCACATAAATTTATTTACTCTTGTTTACCCATGTCAACTTTGGAAGAGGTCCCTGTATGGAATGGTCATTACTTTTGTTACCCAAAAAAACAGTGGAAGATGTCCCAGTGTGGCCTGGACAGTCTGTGTACTGTTGTTAACCCTAATGCAGGGTGTGGATCAGAGTTTATTTATATAAACTGCTTGGTGGAAGGTGATCACCAAGTGGAGTGGATTAGGTCTCGGCTTGAGACTGAACAACTTGTTTTATATCTGTTATTCTATTTAAATTTAGCAAACTCTGTTTTGTTTCTTTACTTTGTAATACAGAAAAACACTAAATTCACTTTAATAGTTAGACTTGGAAAGAAGTTATAACTACTTTTTCCTAGTAGGATAACTTTAAAAGTAATATTAATAATACATATTAAGATTACTGCGAATTAATCAATCTTCTACGAAGTTTTTTAAACAGTCACACTCTTATAAATGTATAACCTTGATTAACTGGGATGTATTTGTTTTTGGGGAAATAATAATTTGTAAAACTAATATCTTTTAAACAGAATTTTTTATAGTCACTCAATTCACCTCTCCCCTCTTGAGTGAACTAATCAAACAAGCAATATTTTTATTTCAGAAATATATTCATTGTTTTGGAGATTTATTTTCAAGCTCATTTTGAGATAACATGTCACTAAAATGTTCGGAAAAGAATACAAAAGCTAAAATAATAACCTATATTCTAATCACTCAATGAAACTATGAGAAGTGGAAACACACTAAAATATGATGCTGTGAAGTGATAAAGTAGTTATATAATATTTTGATTCACATCGCGAGTGAAGTCATGAAAAGGTCACCCAACCCTTCAAGCCCATTATGGAAATGAATCAAGAGAGATTTGGATTTTTAACGATAGATAATTTGGATTCATGTTATGAAAATCTAGTAATATGATGAATTTTTTAAGAAAATAGATTTTAAAAATTGAAACCACACTATTCAAACCATGAAATTCCTTTCATGATATTAAACCACTATCAATAGTGGATTTATGGATTCTACCTTCTCTGTTTTTTGGATGATTTATAGGAAATAGATCGTGAACTGTGAATCATAAATTAGATGATTCTAAAGGTATATTTTGGGGATGATAGAGGATTAACCTTTTGTTAATACATTATTATAAATAATGTGTTTTCTAGTTCAAGAGGGGTATCCGAATCTAGTGAAACCTGCACATTAGGAGGAAGTCAATTACTCAGCTAGAAGCTCCTATGATAGAGAACTAATATTGTGAAACCTTTAGGGGTATTTTCTATTTTAAATCTCTTATGTAGGTGTTGAGGTTTTGGGAAAATTGATTTTCTTTTTTCTTTTGATAAATTTAGAGCTTCTCATCATTTTATTATTTTATTGTAGGAATAACAATCTCTCATTTCTTATTATTTAGTTTTTAAATGTTTTTATTTGATTTACTTTATTTTGATTTAATTACTTCAATTGGAATAATGTTTTAATTTGATCCATATTATATACATATTTTTTTCATGATTATATATCACATTTTATTATAATTTTCTATTATTTAGTATTTAATAAAAAATTTATTAATTTATTATATGATGATTTTACAATTTTTATATCACATGTTTTATTTTTAGGGAACATTATTTATAGGATGAAATACTTATACACGTGTTAATTATTTTATTATTGATTAATAGTACATTAGTTTTTATAATATTTTTTAGTTTAATTGGTCTTTAAATTTTAATCATTTAGTTTTATTAATCTTATTTATCATTATAATAAATTTTATTCAAATATTATAGAAAAATAATTTTGTAATTATTTTATATACCCTTATGGATACTTGTTAATTTTCATTTTATCCACACATGAGTATTATATTTTACGATTTACCCTTTAAGAACATTGCACTACAATTATGTGAAAATTAGAATTTACTATATACCCTTCCAAAAAACTTTCTTAAGACCTTATGTAAATTTTTGGGAATTCTATTTATGTTTACGTGACTTATGATTACCCTTACATGACTTATTAATAACCTTACATGATATTTACAAAATGTGATTTACCCTTACATACTAATAAGATTAAATTTAAAAAACATATTGATATTTTATTTTACCTTTGCATAACCTTATTTTTACCCTTGTAAATCATTATATCTACCCTTACATAATGTAGAAAATATAATTTTACCCTTTCAGAGCAGGCCAGGTTACTTGTATTTAGTGTTTATTAACTAAAATATTCCCTTATGTGAGCTTCATAATATGTTTCTTACATTTACACAACTACAAATTACCTTTACATGGAATGTATATATTAATGGTCACATTTATATTGGTTATATAAATTATGTTTTACCTTTACAGATTGTTTGGAATTTGTATTATTCATTTACACATTCATATAAGGTAATCCAAACATATATTTTAATATATTAAAATCTAGTTTACTCTTTCTTATGATATACTTTATATATTGATTTTTTCATGTTTCTATATAGTGGTTAATTTTTTATAATGATTTTATAAATTAATATTAATGATAAAAAACCTATAAAAAGTGTTTATAAATTCTGGTGAAGAAATTTTCATCATGATTTATTATCTTATTCATAATCATATATATATATATATATATATATATCACAAAACTGAAATATTCTAATTTTAATATTTTTAGTTGATTTTTTATTGAATATTTTCAAAACACTGTATTTTTTTAATAGAATTAAGTGTGGGAATTATTTTTTAAATTTTCTTATAACAATAAAAAATAATATTAATATATTTATTTATACATTACTTATTTCTATACATTGGTTTTATGTATATAATTTGGAAACACCAACCTAATGAAAATTCTTGATATTTCTTTTAAAAATAGTATTTGTTAACGATTTGTCTAAAAATAAAATGAAATAAATTGAGATTACCTTAAATAAAATGAAAATGAAATTTATTGAAATTACTGATAGGCTAAGGTATTATTGGTTTCTTGATATTTGCTTGTAATTCATCAATTTTAGAAGGGATGTATATCATTTTCCACACAAACCATATTCATCAGAATCTTCCATGTATAGTTAGTTTTATTTTTATATAGACAAATCTATAATTATTTATTCACTCATGGTTATACCTCCATTCAAAATTTAGTAACTGGTTATGCTTACCTAATCATATATAAATCACATAGGTTTGGCCTTTCCTGTAGAATATACTAGGTTTTGTCAACACCCTTAAAAGTATGAGTGATAGGTTAGGTATGCTTTAAAGAAAACCATTGTTTTTTTCTTCCACCGACATAAGTAAACAGTTTGGTTTCTCCTTTAATAGACTATATTTATTCAAAAATTGGAAAATAATTCTTATATATATTTTTACATAGTACCGGTCCACTAGTTGAGTTTGATGGGATTTAGCGGTATACTAGGTTCACTATGAACTGATCTACTATAAAATTAATTATGTTCTTTTTATTTATTTTATTCCACTGATTATCTGTTTAAATTCACAACTCAAAATTATCTACCATTGTTTTATAGGAAATAATAATAATAATTTAATTATATAATTAAGGATTAAATGTTTTTATGGACTATTTACACCCCCTATTGTACATCATTCCATTGAAACCGCTACCCAAAAATTGAAATAAAGGGTGGTTCCTTCATGAATATTTTTTTCAAAGTTATTTATAAGGATTTTATCATTTTTTTTTCAAAAAAAATACTAGACCTAATAGTATAATGAAAGATCATTTTTTCTTTAATAGAAAGTCAGGAAACTGAAGTCATACATCCTTTACTATCACCTCACACAAATGGAAGGGATTATGCATATGGGAAGGATCATATGGAGTTTTTTTTAAATAATATTGGAAATTAATATTGAGATGTTATGATTTTTTAATAAATACTTTAAAATAAATAAAAATAAAAACATATAGTAGTCCAAAAGTGGGGAATTTATTATAATCATTTTGGAATAGAGGGGTGTGATCAGCTGGAAGATTCTCTATGTACGTTCTATTTCTATCAACACCTTTATTGGTGAGACCCTTCAATATATTATTCACCTCTCTCTAGGTGTGCATACTAATATGGTTGAGTCTTGATAGTTATTGAAGGAAGAAAATCCATATAGTAGTGAGGGTCTGTGCCAGGTGAAATGATCCTTATCTAAGAGCCTGAACGATGGAAGTTGAATCTATTTCAATCCAAACATTGTTCCATAATGTTTCCTTACCAAATAAAATGAATTGATGATGCTATACATCACTTCTTCAATGGAGGAGGCATGACCACCTGAACCATAAAAACATCCAAGAAATTCCTCATTGTGATTTTAGCATATGATGTCACAGCCAGCAGGTGCTGAGTATCGTTTTGAAACACCATCCACATTGATTTTTTTCCAGACAAGAATAGTTGTTTTGTAGAATACTTCCATGAAAACTCCCAGCGGAATGTATCTTCCTTTGATCACATTGTGTCTTAGGATGAAAAAATCATTGACTTAATTTTGGAAAGTCCCTATATGCATGATTCCATCCTCTTTGATCATAGTGTGGATCTTTATTTTAGAAACATGAAAATTTAAGTTACTACTTGGGTGTTTAATTTAATTTATTTCATACAAAATAAGATGAATCAGTTCTACCATAACAACAATGATATGCTACTAAATTTGGGGAGAGTCATCAATGGTAGTGCATCTTTGAAGCTGCAAACCAATAGTGTCCAACCTATCCATCTCAGGTCAACAATGTCAGAAATATATTTCCATAATTCATAAGCAGTAGGACATGTTAGAAACAGTTGACTAGTATCCTATCTATGTTGGTTACACATGAAACAGTAGAACAATGTATTATACCACACATCTGACGATTACGATCTATATGAATCTGATTAAAAGCAATTCTCCAAACTAAGGGGAGTTGGGAGTGTCTAATTTAGTTTTTTTCTTAAATCGTTTAACCTTGAAAATTATTATTATAGTTGGTAGTGATATTAGGGCTATTTTAAATATTATAGGTTAGCACACCATTATGATATGGATCCCAAACAAATAAATCATTAGTGTTAACAAAAGTAAAGAACTTGATAATAAAAGAGATATCATATGGTAGATCCAAATTAGAAGAGTTGACACAATCCTTGATAGTGATGTTAGGGATTATGGAAAAAGGGATGGCTTCTATCATGTTATAGAGAGGTATTTAATTCCATTTATCTAACCGAAAGATAATAGAAGAATTCATATTGACTATCCATCTATAGTTAGACATGATTTATGAAAAACAATTCTTAACGAAAGGCCACATTGATAAGTCCATAAACACATTCATTCCTTTACTACGGTTATTATAAAATCTACCATGAAGGAAATCATAAGTTTGGCAGCTGTTGTTCATAATATTCTAGGTACTCTTATCTTTAATGGATTCATTGAAATGATAGAGGGTCTTAATACCAATTCCCCAATTATCAATGGGAGTGAAACATGTTTTCCACGAAACATGGACTATTTTTCATTCAAGAGTGCTTCCACACAGGAATTTTTTTAATTCTTATATTGGTATTTTTATGTAAATCTATGGGCCTTTTGTACACCATCATCGAGTATACCATTTTAGAAATAATGTTGTGTTTGACAAGACAAATTTGGCCTATGATCGATAAATTTTTTCCATCCAGGAGGATAAATGGCTACTGATCTAATCAAAGATGTTTAGGAAGTGCATGTTTTGGGGATTTCCCCAGAAAATGGGTACCCCAAGATAGGTAAAAGGTATAAAAAATTATCTTATCTACAGTTCATTTATCACATCATTTCTTCTGGTGGCTGTAAAATGTTTACTAATGAAAATGGAAGACATTCTCCACTTTATGGATTGAACAAAGACGTCCTCATAGTGAGAGATTACATACTTGAGTTTTTTTTAATATTTTTCATTCCTCCATGAAGGAAAAAAATTATATCGTCTGCATATAAAATATGATATTGAATATACAGAGTTATAGAGGAATAAATAGGCATTATTGTACCCTAATTAATCGAATTAGTGATGAGTATGTTGAGGTAGTCTTCAGAAATAACAAAAAGTATAAGAAAAATGGGTTCACCTTACCTAAAAGCCTTTGTAAATGTGAAATATCCATTTGGGGAACCATTAATTAGAATATAAATGTGAGATGAGTAAAAAAGATATTTTATTTTTTTGAAATTATTATCACTAAAGACAATGCTATAATGAAATTTGAAGATGAAATTCCAATCAATGGTATCAAAATATTTCCTAATATCTAACTAGATGGAAATTCTTTCCACTGTTTTATTTTTTTAACATGTTAATAATTTCAGAAGCAATGCATATACAATATTGGATATTCCTTCCATTAACGAAACTGAATTTGTTCCAAGATATAATTTTGATGGGAATAGGGGTCATTCTCATAGCTAAAATGATGGAAATAATTTTATACATATTGTTAATAAAGAAAATTTTACTAAAAAGGTTTATTTATGAATCATTTATAACTTGAGGAATGAGGGTATGAAATTGAGCATTAATACCATAAGGGATGAAATCATTGGTGAAATATTGTCTATCAAGGAGATAAACATCATTACAAATGATCTACTGATGATGTTGGAAACATGAATTAGGGAATCCATCAGGACCAGGGGAACAATCAGGTTTTAAACTAATACCCACCACTTTAATTTCATGTTAAATTTAAATAACATTCAAGAGTTCATTAGCATTATCCCCCACTAAGAGGGGAATAATGTCAGGCTAGATATTCTTATTTCAAGTAGGACCATTAAAAATGTTACTAAATAAGGTAGTGACTTTATTGGCCAAAGTTTCATCATTATCAATGATATAATCCCCATATTTAAGTAAATAAAGAGGTCTAATAGCCTTTATATCCCTTTGTAGAGTGTTAAAGAATATAGTGTTTCTATCGCCATCTTTAATCCCATTGATTTTAAGAGTTTTCTTCCTAATATTGTATTTCATGGAATGAAGAGTGTTATGTTTATTGGTAATCTCTATTTTTTTATTTGGATCTATAGTAAATTCTTTATGGGTTAAATGAGTTTTAATTTGATTAAGGACATATTCTAGGGAGTTATTTTCATTATCATTTTGTTGGACTCTTTCTTTGCACCAGAGCTTTAATTTTTGTTTCAGGGGTTTTAGCTTCATAATGAATGAAAATGAATCAATTGAGTTAATTGAATTCCATGTATCATTGATAATGTTATTACAATCAATAACCTTTTTCCAGGCATTATTGAACCTAAAAGGAAGAATGGGCTTATTAACTCTAGTTTTGAGGCTCACCAAAACTGTATGGTGATTATAATTTGTCTAAAAAAATGTATTAATCGAAATGGTATTCCTTTTATCAAGAACGTGGAAATTTTGGAAGGATCAATCCAGCTTACATGCTAAAAATCTATTATGGTGTTTTACATACAAAGTGAATTTATCACCAAAAATACTAATTTCCATGAGGTTGATAATATCAATATAGATCATAAATTACTTAGTGTATATATATGATTATAAGTGTCCTATCTTTTACTAGGACCAACAATTGCATTAAAGTAACTAACAATGATCCAATGTGCTTAAATGGTGTTGTTAAGAGAGTATATATTGTTCTAAAGTGTTCTTTTACCCTGATATCTATTTCATGCATACAATAAAGTACATAAGAAGGTGTCATCATAAAGTTTCACTTCACATGTCAAGGATTGAGAATCATCATTATATATATGTGAATTACGTATAGATATATTAGAAAAGACCCATAAGGAATCACAATTGTTATTGTTAGAAGTGGAGCCTATAAAATTATAACTATATTTAACCAAACTATTAAAACCAAAAGATAAAAGTGATTTTATGCTCAGATATAGAAAATATCATAGGTTTATGAATAAATAAAAATTTTATTAATGTTTCAATGGTGTCAGGGTTGGCAATACCCTAGCAATTCTAGTAGAAAATATTCATTTACAAATACGCTTGGGTTTGGGCACTTATCTTTTAGCTATGGAGTTCATTCCCCGTTTAGATTTCCTTATGTATTTAGAATAGTCCTTTTTTAGCATTAAAATTTTCCCATGAAATTTATTTGGATATTTAAGAGAGTTATTATAATTTTTCATACCTTCTGATCCATATTTTTGATGAAATTACTCACTTTCCCCATCATTCATTAACACGATATGCTCTTTTTAAAAAGCATTGGAGTTGTAGACTAGAGTGAGCATCATAGTAATATACATGGGTTCCAGTGCATGTGTAACACATTTCTTTCAAGATGCTGTATAGGTTTGTTTTCCCTAAATCCCACAGACTCTATATAGTAGAAGATGGAACTGGTTTGTGACCAGGGCCACACAACTCCACTGCCTCAGAGAATGTTGCATCTTCCTTCCAAACTATGCAGTGCAGTGTTGGTCTTTATACACGTCTTGGCATAATCTCCCCTCAATTAATCCCTTCTAGGATGCATCATTTAGAGTCACAAGTTATATTGATCGAATGATCATCATTTTGTTTAAGATTAAACCTTATAATTTTCTTAAATAATATTTCAATACAATAAATAGAAATGGTGTTACCATGTTTGGGTTAAATTATAAACTATTATGTTTTATTTATTTTAAATTACTTAAAAACGTGCATACTAAAATTTCATCATCAAAACTACTTCTGTCATTTAGTGGACATTAAGAGTCCCTCATCATGCTTCTGATACGTTGTAGAGAACTAAATTTAGAATATATATAGAAATATTTTATGAATTCATAATGATTGATCATGATAGTGTCACTGATATGTAAAAATATTTACTAATATTTTGAAAGGAATGATATATCTAGTTAATATTATGAAGAAAAATATACTCATTTAGAGAATAAAATTCTAATTACATATGAAATGAAACTCAAATAAGGTTTCAATTTATGAAATCATGTATTTCACAAAATATAATATGGAAGAATTGATTGGTTATATTCTTTAGTATGAGACAAAATAGAAGAGAAACGATAGTGGAGTTAAAAAATATAGTTATAGAATTTAAATCTGATAATACTATTTCTCTTAAACCTTATGATACAGAATCATAGGTACCTGAGGAGGATCAGGTCAAAAAATAATCAAATGTATTTACGAGTTTATGAAAAGAAAAGGTGGTTTCTATAGATGATATTAAAAAGACAATAAGAGAGATTAAAGAAAGTGAAAGATAGGTAACTCTACTATGTAAAATATTATTTCACTACTAACATGATTTAAATGTTATAAAATGGGGCATATCAAATTTTATTGTCCAAAATTTTAACAATAATGAAAAGATAATTAGTACAACCCCCCTATGTTTCATTTTTGATGGAGTTGTACTATGGAGTCTTTATGAAGTAGTGAATCATAAAGGGAGAAAGATACTACCCACATTTGTTTCATGGATACTCAGGAAAATGTGTTATGTTAAAAATATGATTTTTTTTCTAGTGATGAAACTGATTCTAATAGGTTTGGTTATAATGAACTATATAAGGAAAATTAAAGGATACAATTTTTTTTGATTTTTTGAATTATACAATGGCTTAAAAGAAAGAAATACGAATCTAGGAAAGGGAAATAAGATTCTTATTCAAGAATAAGAAATGGTTAAGAATGAAGTCACTTGTTCAAATGATAAACATATTAAGGAATTGTGAGAAAAATAAAGGAGAATATGCAATAAATATATAATTTATTTATGAAAATAATGGTGGTCAACAATGATAAATTGATCAAATAATGGTAAAACTAACTGATGTTGAATGTTTGTATAAAAATATTAATCTAGAGAATAAAAAAAGAAATTAACCATCCATATCAAATTTAAAAATATGGGCACACATGGAAAATTATCAAAAATAAAATGAAAAACATAAAAACAAAGATTCTAATATAGAATCAACTATTTCAATTTTTTTCATGGGATAGAGAAGATTGACAAGATAATGTCCATGAATAAAATAAATAATGAAAAACTACATTCAATTATGATATGAATACTCTAAAGATGTATAATACTATATTTGTTAAGAGAAATAAAATAAATGATTCTAATGATACATGTTTTATGTGTGGAACATTTGGACACAATATTTTATATTATAGTTTAATTCATGTTCAATATTTAGAAAAAAAAATATATTTCTTTCAAAGTCTAGATTTAATGTTAAAATGACTAATACTTGTATAATAGGGGTACCCAATGGATCATATTCAAATCTATTAGTTCCCAAGATAGATAGTATTCCCATTTAAGTATTTTTCCCTTGGATGACAAGCATGTGTGATTTCTATTTTCAAATATCGTATGGTGGAATGAATAATTTTTTTTCTTTATATTTCCGATATGAATTCTCATCTAATTTATTATTAATTACCATATTCTTAAATATTTATTTTTACATTCGTTAAAAATAAGTTTCAAATTACTTGAATATATTTATATGTTATTAATTAATTAATATTGAGAATTGATTCATAAATTGAATTAATGATTGTACACCTTTTTTATATGTAATTGCATCAATTTAGAGGGAGTTTACCCTTATGTATTAAATTGTGTAACTTGGTGATTTCATTAAAAATAATATTTTTTGGAAAAGTGAATGTTTATTATGGGATTATGAGTTTTATAATTATCTATCCCAATATCTTTATGTTGATGGAGTTTTAGAATTCACTGTCGCCATTTCAAAATTTGAGTATATATTGAGGTTTTAAATAAGTATTTTAAAAAATAATCATTATTTTTCAATGTACAATATATATTTATATTTTAATTTTTAGAAGTTCATATTGATTTTAAAAAGTTTAATAATTTAATAATAATATTTTTGGTTACAGTAGATGAATTTCAAAATGGGGGAGAACGTTTTGGATTTTTAAATTAAAAGTTCAATTTTTCAATTTCCAAAATGGTTGATATCGTTAGTGATGAGGATTTGGGAAATTGAGTTTAATTATTTTTATTTATTGAAAATATCCTCCCATTATTATTATTTAATTATTGGATTATTATCCTTTCATTTTTATTATATTATATTAGAATGTTTTTTATTATTTTTAATTGATTTAGATTAACTTATTTTAATTTAATTAATGTTTTATATTATATATTACACAAATATTTTTATCATGAACATATGTTACGTGTATTAAACATGTGTTACTATTTAGTGTTTAATACCACTACTATTAGTTTATTTCACGATCAATTGATTTAATTTTATTCGCAGATGATTTATTATATGTACAATTAATCTAATAGTGGAAATCTTATTTAATGTGAAATTTCATTTAAATAATTTTTTATTATTTATTCTAATAATTTATTGTATTTAATTTTTCTTTAAATTTTAATCATTTATTATTATTATTATTACTTTTAAAATTATTTTTAAAAAAATTTAAAAATTTAATTTTCTAATTATTTTATTTACCATTACATATCCTTATTAAAATTTGTACCCATATATGTGCATAAAAACCAATACTATACCATTAAGTAACATTCTATTACCCTAAAATTATTATTATAATTTTTTATATACCATTAAAAACCACATTATTCCACCCTTTGGTATTTTCTTGAATGTTCTAAATACCATTACACAACTACTGTTTAACATTATGAAACTTATTTCTACCAATAAAGAAGATTTAGAAAATGTTATTTGACCTTGTGTATTGATTAGTTTACCTTTAAAAATATTAACTAAATTAATTTTACATTCATGTTTCCTTTTTAATTCCCTTACATAACCTTATATATACCCTTACATAGGATGATAAATATATTCTTACCCTTACATAGAGTTCCAGGAGACCTTTATGCGTAGTTTATTAAATATTATTTTCCATTACATAAGATGTATAAAATGTACTTTACCTTTAAAAAATTCCAATTACATTTGTGTAACCATTATATTTTAAAGGATATCTTTACATAGGATATCAAATATTATTTTTTTACCATTATGAATTGTTATAAATTTATATTTTACCTAAATACATTGATAGGAAATTAACTTTACATAAAATTAAATATATAAAAATTTATTTGTGTTCATTCCTTTATATTCTTGGTATATTTACTTGGTAAATATTGTTAAGGAGTCTTTAAATTGTTCTAATGATTCTATAAATACATATTAATGATATAAAACATATATTAATTTATTTTACATTATTTTAAACACATTTTTATAAATATTAATTTTGTTCATAATTCACAAATATATTGGAAACATGAAACTCAAATATTTAGAATTTATTACTCCGAGATTTTTAATTTGTTTTTACTATTTCAAAATAGTTTATGTTTTTCAACAGAATGATGAATTGGAATTAATTTTTGAATATGAGAATGAAACTTCAAAATGAAGGTAATAGATGGATTTCAATATTTATTACCTATAACTATTTTTTTGGTATATATTTGACGAAAAAATAAATAATAGATTCATGCTATTCCTTCTGAAGAATATTAGATCATAAATTTTTGTCTGTATGAAATAGAGAGGACATGAAATATATTGAAAAATTCATTGATTTAATTTTCTTTTATTTAGAGTTATTTTTGGTTTTCTATGATTTCATAATTAATTTTAATTTCTAAAAGGGATGAAGACCACTGTCTACACCATCCATCTTTATCAACATCTTCCTTATCTAGTTAGTTTTATTTTTTGTGGAAGTGAATAAAATTAATTTTTCAGTCATGGTTATATGTACATTAAAAATTTAGTGTCTAGTTATGCTTATATAATAAAAAAGAAAATTACATTGGTTTATAATATCATTTAAAATTTACCATGTTCTATCTGTACCAATAAAATACTGAGTGATAAGTATGACATTCTATTAAAAAGAGTGGGTTTTTTATTAAACCTGAAATAAGAAAAGCATTAGTATTTAATGTAATAGAATAGGTTGATTATACATGAATATTTTTTTCTACTACTTTTTTTGTGAGTACCAGTCTTATTGCTGAGCTATAGGGGTTTAAAATGTAGACTATGTTCACTTTGAACCAAAATACTATAAAAATCCTGGGGGTTTTCTCATTATTTTTAATCTATTTCTTATCTGTTAAAACATTATAGTAAAAAACATCTATTATTGTGTTTGAATAAATAATACTCTGATAATTATGAGTTTATTTATAAAATGTTTAAATGTAAAATTGACCCCATGCATTCTATCAGCTCATTGATAAATCATCCTGAACACTCATGAATATCATGGGGTAACTTTTTTGTGAAGGGAAATTTATTAAAGGCGGAATGTTCTAGTGATTTTTACATTTTTGTTTCTATTCATGTAGGGTTTTATATACATAATTACTATATTATATCATTACTTCTTGTGTGGAAAAACATTTCCCATAAATAAGATGTATTTTAAAAATGTAGAAATAGTTATCTTATCCTGTAGATGAACATTGTAAAAACTAACATAGCAATATTAAAATATTTTTTGGGACACCATGTTCATTAATAACCCAAATAAATTAACTATTTGAAAAGGGAAATTATTAATCTAGGGAGGGGATACCAATACCAATGATCTTAGCAGATAATTTATAATTTACATTTCTAAAAACATTTTTTATGAGAGTGGGAGCCTAAATAGTTTAGATACCACACCAAAATTAAAACGAAATAGGAAATTATCATTATATTCTAGAAAATAGTTCATATTTTTTTGAATTAATAACCTTATATAAACTCCATGAGATAGTGGATTCCTTCATATTTGGATCATCTTTAACGAGACCCTCAAAGTTGTAGGCCAACATGTACCAGGTGTGGATATATGTATTATGGATTATTTTCCCAATATTGATTCCAAAAAAAAATATCTGATCTTTTTTATTGATGTAGTAAATTTTCTCATCATTTATATCAACTCATATCAATTTATCATACATTCTGTTAGTATCCTACTTGGAATTTTTGATATCAAAATCCCCCTACATCTTCACTTCATTAAAATAAAGATGGATCTTTAGATCATTATCCCCTTCCTGTACTTCCTTATAGACTCCATCTTATATCTCCCATTCCAAAAACAATTTAAGGTCATCTGACCTACAAACTTGAGACTCTATGTACTTCTCACAATCAACCTCAACCTCAACACTAGGGAAACTTTCTGTCACCTATAGAGTACAACATTCCTAAATCATCGTGAGATCTGACCATGACTCTAACATAGAATTAATTAGCTAAATATTTGTTATAGTGAACATGGGTTTTGGAAGGATTATTTAATCTCTACGTTTCATAAATTATTTCTTTTAGTTTACCAAAATACATCGATAAACCATATTTACTTTATTTTAATTCATCAAGATGTACCCAACAACCATTATTATATAGTATCAATACTCAAACTCTAAAGATGATTGGGAATTGGAAACTTTATCACTCTTTTGGTGATCCCCTTGGGTCCTAGACCTATCCAACAACTACTTCCATTTTAGAATGATAGATTACCACCCTTTAGGATCAACTAAATCCTTATTATCATCCTTATTTAAAACATTACCATCCAAAAATTTAATTATATTCATTATATTAAGAGTCAGACTTACCCATGACGGAATTGGTTTACATACTGCATTCACCTAGCCTTCCCGAATACATGGTGGCATATTTTTATCCTTTATATTCCATGCTGTTGAATTGAACATCACTAGCATGTAGGACCTCTTTAATCCTAAAAGTGTAAGCATTGGGTTAGATGCTTTCCAATAACACACTATTTACCATTTTACTAATTTCTAGGAACTAAAAGATGATCATAAATTGGAACAACATCTGGGGTGTTCAAACTCATCATTCCCATGGTCTACATATGATGATCATTACCTTTCATTTACAAATAAATCTTGAAAAATTGTCTTAAATATTTTCTTTAGGGAGAAAAAAGGCTCTCTCCTTTTTAAGAGGAGAACCATTACTTATCTTAAGGTACCTGATTGAATGAAGACTCGAGGTTTGCCTATGGATCAATGATAGAATATGAGAGGATCATGACCAACATGTCTAAAATTGGAAAAAAACTAATGATTCATAAAAACATATTTCTTGAAACAAATCTTACATTAAAACTCAATATAGATAAAATGTATAGATTCCATGGATAAGTTAACATCAATGAAATTTCTTAGAGATAGTGGATGAAAAACTAGTATGGTGTGATAATTAGAGAAGAGGAATAAGACAACCATATTTCCAATCAACTATTGGATCACTAAATTTTGAAATGGTATAGGAAGGCCTAGAAGAGATCCATATCACCATGAAGAGAGTATTCTATTTCATTTCAAAATTGAATGACCAACAAAATATATAAAAATTAAAAGTTGATAAAATTTATAGATAATTCACAAAAGAAGATTTCAGGCTCTATTCTATCATGAATGAAAAAAAACTTCATCGTGTCCAAAATCCATACAATTATCCAATCAAGAAACTTACAAGATTTAAGGGAAAATTTGTATAAGGAATCTAGAAATAGTTGTTTCTTTATAAATTGGGACACCAAGGAAATATCCATCATCAAAGAGGAAATTGTATGTTATATGTAAGTGATCAAAACCAAAGGAACCCCATCCATGGATGAATTAACATTAGGGAAAACATTATTAGAGGTTAATCTAGGGTGTTGAGAAGGGTTGGATAAATGAGAGAAAAAATAGAGGCTGGGGATTCAGAGGCGGCGGAGGAGGACCCTCCACCTCCCCCATCTAGGAAGGGTCAAGGATTTGAAGTGCTGGTGTCAACATTACTCTTAATACATCAGTAGAGATATAGAAGAATGGAGTGAGGAACAAAGTTTTACCAAGGAACTTCATCCCATTTTTAAGACCAATACTCCATTTATTCCAAATTCCGATTGAAATTTGGATGAATCAATATAGTTTCTAAAATTACTAGTGTGTAAACCCAACCATAAATTTCATGTCATAACATCTTTAATTTTTATATATATAAAAACTCATTATCCGTTTCAATTATCCAACTAAAATTCCTATGATTTACATAAACTATATCAAGGGTTCAACCTCAAACTCACTGCATAATACATTCATTTGGATCATATAAGTTGTTTTTTATTTTTCCTTATAAATTCATAATTTTTTCACCATATATGTACTAACAATGCCTTTGGGAATTGATAAAATTTATAATGTTACAACCATGGATGATTGGAAATAATATTTATGATTTTTTAGATTTTTTTCTTTTAAAATTCAAAATTCATGATCTATTATTGGTTTATTTATGTTATGATTTTAGGTTCAATTATCGTTATGTATAACAATTCCATGATGGGAAATGGAAATGATATTCATTATTTTGATCCCTTATTCGAATTAGTTCTGAGGTACAAAAAAAGAAGCAATTATGGACATGGTTAGTGTTGAGTAATATAATTAAGGTTATGGAGGTGTACAACCAAATGATACACTCTTACAAGCACTCTACAAATGGAAGGAAATCATGAATAAGGATGAAACCTAGAATTGTCATACTTCTAGTGGTGGAAATATAATTTGAAATCAAACTGACCTTCTTCCAGGTGATATATATATCTATTCAATTCTTTGGGCTACCACATGAGGATCCGAACTCACATTTAATGAGTTTTCTAGAACATTTTTGTACCTTCCATTTTCAAAATGATTATATGTTGTGAGGATGAGATTATTTTTATTTTATTTACAATAATATGGGAGGTAATCGATACACAAATTACCATCTCCTTATATCAAAATGTGGGATGAGTTTTCAAGAAACATCCTATCTAATTTCATCTATCTCACAAAATTATATACATTGGGGTCATAATATTAAAATTTAATCAATATGGAGTCATAATAACATATCATTCCTAGGAGAGATTTAATGAATTTATTATAAAATATCCACATCATAAAATCAATATGTGGTCACAAATTAAAACTTTTTATAAATTATTATCACAATAGAATAAGTATACTATTGATGATGGGTTTGATGGATATTTGGTAAAGAATTCCCTAGAAGCTTGACACAACATGTTGAGTCAAAATTTTACTTTCAATACTTTATAAGATTAGTTTTTAAAAAAGACTCACATACATAAAAGTTATACATTACAAACTTATATATTTCCCATGTTATTAAGATTTATTATATTTGAAATTCATTATTACTAGACAAATAATATTTTAAATTTATACAGAACTTTGTTATAGTCTTATTAACACACAAAATCAGATAGAGTATCAAAGTTAGATGACAATAAAATTTTTACATTGAATATACAATTACAAGGTTCATCAGATGATGGGTTTTTAATGTCCATATTATTATGAAAAGGGAAGTCTATCAGATTAAATATCACATAATTAATTATAAAAACTTCATTACATGGATACATACATCTATTCTAGATAGACTATATGAAATTCCACCAAAATAAGATCTATATCAATTCCATAAGATAAATATTTTTCATTATATCTGGTAGAACCCAGATAAACTATAACAGTGTAGATTATTATGATCATCAGAAAAATATGCTATGTTTAACCCTTTACTATAAGTAAGAAGGTTGTATAATGTTATTTAATCCAACACTAAATAATATAGAATATGACCATGGGAGAAATGACTATAAATAGAAGCTACATTTGAAGAGGATGAATATTTTTCACCAGTGAAGATTTAATGTTTCTTTGATATTTTTAGTGACACCTTGTTACTTTGTGAGTGCATAATTGCAAATTTTTATTATTTTTTAAGGAATCCATTATGAGGAATTTTTTATGTGAATTCACATAATTTTTTTAATATTTTGTTGACCTACTATGATCGTGGGATTCTGATATTTATGGAGATAGAGGTTATTCTGATCATTCTAATCAAATGATCCAATGATATGAAAATAGTTGTTTTCTGATCTTAGTATTGAGGAATTCATTGGTAAAGGGAAAAAAATCCATTATAGTTTAGTTAAACTATGGATAGATAATGTTATGGTTATTTAAATTCTTAGAACTTTAGGATAATGTGTTAACCATTGTTATATTGTTATGTAATTTTTTTATCACTCACTATAATATTTTTGTTTTAATAATTTTCAGATGTGTATCTACATTGTGAAAGTGTTACAAAAAATATATTACTATTTATTATAAACTCTTATTAAACTATGATAATATAATGTATTATTATAATAGTTTTTACAACTACTTTATTTCTCAAATCGGATAGAATATTTGTTCGAATTACCTTATTAAGAGACTATTTAAATTAAATTATTTATTTTTGGAAACAAAATTATCCCACCACATATAGGTAGAACTATATTATTTTAATTCTACATTTTTTATAAGAGGAGGTTAAACAACTATTTTAAAAAAAATTAATGTAAAATGCTACATTCGATATGAAATCATATTTAATATTTGTTTTAATTTTCTTCTCTATTGTGTATTGTAGAAAAGAATATATTATTTTATAAGGTAGATGGTTTTTTCTTGGTGACATTAAAGAATCTTGATCCTGGAAGACCAAAAAAAATTTATGGTTTTGACAATTAATATTAGGGAGATATAATGAATAATTTAATGAAGAACACACGATTTTATAACATTTTCACCGTGACTTGAAACTATGTTATTCTGGACAAATAAGTTTCTACTTTTACCTGATAATAAAATTTGGAATAGAAACATATCTAGAGAGTTTGAAATACATTTTTAAGTTAAATAGAAGGAAATATATATAGTTATATTTCATTATCTGAAGTTGAAATTAATATTTTGAAGAAATTGGAAGTATCTCATTTTTAAATAAACAAAGTCCTTAATGTAAGAAGTGTTATGCTTATAACTAATTATCATGTTTTTGATTTTTGGATCATAGAATCAGTATCTAAGAAGAAATAAATACATATAACCAATTTTTATAGTATTCAATATCTCTGAGATCAAGATTTGGCTGATTAAAATTTGGTTGAAAATATGATAGAAATTTCACCCAATGAATGGTAATATTAGAGGAATACTCTTTAGGATTCACAAAATATGATGAATTTTAATATAGATGATCTTATTGGAACTAACATGTTGTATAAGGATAGGTTGAATATATATTACCAAATATAAAATAAAAATAATGATCTTTATGTTTCATCTACTTCATTAATGGCTAAAAAATTCAAATCAACAGATAAATTTACTAAGTATTCTAAAAAGTTGAATGTTAATAATGACAGAAAATCCAGTTCTATTGAGCATAGTTAGAATGATATTTCTAATCATTGGAAAAGGATGAACTATATTTTTGGAAATAAATAGTTTAAATATAAGTATAAGTAATGTTAAAAATAAAGATGATACAAGAATGAAACCTTAGAGATTATTTATTATGAATATATGAAATGTAATGACCCGCCAATACTAATTGTCCTGATAGTACAACAAGTCATTATTAGGCCTTATGCGACATCCCCAAGATGCCAAAGGCTAGAAATAAATGTCGAAGGGTTTCAAGTACATGTGGGGGACTATTTACCCTTTATGAAATAAACCCATAAACTAACCATAACCAAACACTCACTATATGATGCATGTACAAATGAAAGACCAATAAACAACTTCATTTATATCAAACCACATCAAAGTACACATCAACAGAAGAATAAATCAAGACTCTCAAAAGACACTATAACTCTGTGCTCCACAAGCTCCCAACTCCAAAACATCTCCCAGGCATCACCACAAGCCACTAGCAATAAGATGATTTACCTTTACCTGTGTCCTGGAATATGACATATGCAAAAGCACCAACGTGCCAAAGCACAGGTGAGTATAAAACTTAGTAGGTTTTCCCTAATGACTTCCCAACTCATGCCACTAGGATAGAAGAGTTAGAAACATTTATATAAAACAGTTTATATATAACATTTTCTCAAAATAGTTTATAACAAGATATAAAAATGTTTTCAAAAACTAGTCACAACCAAAATAATCAAAGATCAATTGAAACCAATTTTTCAACAAGTTATTTTTCAAGAAAAATAACAATGAAAGCTTTAGAAGCATTTCACAAACATCCTTTCCTTGGACTACCCATGAATTTCCCTAACCCATGAAACCAAACATGAATGCAATATGGAAGAGGGGGAAATCCCTAAACCTTATCCATCCCAACAATGATGGTGGAGACTTCCTACCCTTATCCAACCCAAATGCACATGAATATCGGACGGGGGAGATCCCTAACCCTTATCCATCACAACACAAATAGGGGAGACTCCTAACACGAATCCATCCCGAATGCAATATGAATGTTTGACGGGGGAGATCTGTAACCCTTGTCCATCCCAACCATGATGGGGGAGAATCCAAACCTGAATCTATCCTGAATTTCTTATGAACATACACAAAAATATGCCATTACAGCAATACCAAAACCAATGCGTCATCCCTTTCAATAAAACTCCCTTTTTATTGAAAAACAATTTCATCAGAGTCCTTTCAATACCAAACTATTTCAATAAAACACCCTTTCTATTGAAAACACATTTTTCATTAAACCATTTAACAATTCTGGAAAACCAACAATTTAAAATCATCATTTTAAATTCAATAAACCAGATCACATTGCACAATTATTCACCAAGGTTTCACAATTTTACTAAAACCATCAATCATCACTAAAGAAGATTTATTCCAAGATTTTCACAATATATTCCATTCAAATAACCAATTTTATTCTAAGCCAATCAATTCTAACAATAGGAGTCGAGAGTGAAGCCTCCTACATCAAAGGTTTTGAAAAAACCCACAATGGTCGAAGAACGCTCAAGAAAGATCGAGTCGATTCTATAATGATCCTCTTTAGATCTCTTCTCCGAACACAACCAAGACCAAATCACAACATATTTGGTATCCAAACACATATATCTACCCATAACATGCATTGGTCTAATAAACTGAGAGAAGAGAAGAAGTAGATCAAAGTAGATCTACGAAACCGATCAAGAGCGATCACATACCTCAAGAATCCGACTTTGATTCGCCAATAGAAGACTTCGGATCACCTCTGAAATAATGGTAGAACCCTCCTTGACCTTAGGAGAACCAAAATTCCGAGTTAGGGCTGCATAGGAGAAAAAACGAGGCATTTAGTAGAAAAAATACGTGAGATCCAAAATTTAAGGATCTCGTTTAAGTGCCTTCACGGTTAGTTCACACAGTTTGAAAAACCAGGCACTAACTGTGTGTTAGCTACTGCCTCGGCCACCCTTCTCACACGACCTAATCACATGGCCTCCTCAATCTATGTGCCAACCGTGTGGAAGCTACTGCCTCCAAATTTTTCTATGCATGGTTTGGTCGCACGGTTGGGTTAAACCATTCGCCGCCCGTGCGACTTCCCATTTACCTCAAACTACATCCCACGTTCTCCCGAATCGCCCATCCACCACCCTTAAACTTAATAAACATGAAAATCATCAAGTAAGGGTTACATATTAGAAACTAAAGCTATGACATTCTCCCACCCATTGGTCTTTCCGTCCTTGTAATGTATAAAACCTTCACCCAACTGAAAGTGTTATGGCCACTGCTCTTTCATTTCTTTTTCACATTCCCAAGTCTCTTCCTAAATTTGACCATGCTTCAATAAAACCCACACCAGACCTAGGATTTTTCAATTCAAGACTTTCTTTTGCCTATCCACATTCTATACTAGGATATATATCAACGAAGCATTCAGTTCTAGGTCAACGTGATTCCATCTGATCACATGGTTAGGATCAGGCTGATAGTTTTTCAACTGAGATACACAGAACACATTATGCACCAAACTGAACCGTGGTGGTAATGCCAACCAATATTCCACCTCTCCAACCCGTTCTTGTATCTCAAAAGGGACAATGCATCTAGGAGATAAATTTCCCTACTTCCCGAAATGACGATGTCCAAGCATTGGAGAGATCCTCAAGAAGACATGGTCACCCACAAAAAACGACAACAGTCTTCGACGGTGATCTAGATAAGATTTCTGATGACTCTGATCCATCTCTATCCTCTTTATAATCAAATTATTCTTCTCTATTATTTCTTGGACAAGTCTCAGCCCGACTAGTGATGTTTCACCCATTTCCACCTAGTATAGTGGAGAACAACAAGGATTCCCATACAATGCTTCAAATGGAGCCATGCGTATTGAGGCTTGATAGTTGTTATTGTATGAGAACTCCACTAAGGGTACATTCTCCTCCCATGAGCCTCCAAAATCCATTACACAATCCTACAACATATCTTCCAACGTTTGTATAACCCTCTCATATTTCCCATCCATTTGAGGATGATACGCCGTGCTCAAAGTCAAGTGAGTACTCAGGGCTTGCTGTAATGGTTTCTAGAAACTAGATTTGATCCTATGATCTATATCTGTGAATATAGACACTACTACACTATTCCTCTTTACCACTTCCTGGATATATATTTTTGATAGATCTTCCACCGTATGAGATTCACGAACAGGGATAAAATGGGCCAACTTGGTTAGATGATCTACTATCACCCAAATGGCATCATGTTTCTGGACCATTCTTGGAAGACCTGTAACAAAATCCATTAATATCTAATCCCATTTCCACACTGGGATAGGTAAAGACTGTAACATACCATCTAGTCTCTGATGCTCTGCCTTAACCTGCTAACAAGTTAAGCACCGTGAGAGCAACTCGACCACCTTCATTTTCATGCTGCTCTACCAAGAATGCAACTCCATTGCCTTATACATCTTCTGTGTACCTAGATGTATAGCCCATATCGAATTGTGGTAAGAATGAAGGGGTTGTTCCTAAGAAACCATAGGTACAACCATCTGATATCTGAAACACAAAACTGAACCCACATCCAGTTTCTAAACATCAATGGTCTCCCCACCAATGAGTTTTGAACGCACAAATAGACATTCTGCATCATATGTTTGTGCTTCTTGGATCATCTTAACTAAATCAGGAACAAGCATACCTGAGAAGAAAACTACAACATCACCTCAGTCTTCACATTCCACATGCATACCTGCTAAGACTGACATCAACTTCCATTCATATGAATCTTCTTTCACTAACTGAGCATATGAATTTCTAATCATTGCATCCTCCACCAAATTTCCTTTACCCAGTGTGTACATCAAATCGAAGTCAAACATTTTGAGATACTCCATCCATCTCCTTTTCCTTAGATTCAAATCTTGCTGTGGGAAAATGTGTTTCAAGATTTTGTGATCTGTAAACACAGAAAATTTCTCACAAAAGAGATAATGACTCCATGTTTTCAGAGCATGGATGACTGAAACTAACTCCAAATCTTGTGTTGGGTAATTATTCTCATGTTCCCTCAACTACCTTGAACCATAAGCAACCACATGATCTCTTTTCATGAGAACACAACCCAACCCTGATCCTAAAGCATCGCAATACACCACATATCCTTGCCCTGATTCTAGAAAGATCACGATAGGGTTCCATGTAAGGAGAACATTCATATAATGACCCATACTTTACATACATTGTTAGTACTTCAAAATTGAAGTACGCTTATTACAACATATAACAAAACCATGAAAGGACAGTATATTTATAGTGTCATTAGAAACTGGGAAACATAAACAACTTGTTCATAAATCATCTACGTTGTCTCCCATTTATTTCATCATATCTAGAGTCCCTTTTTGGAATATCCTACTTAATAACCATCTTCCTGACTTGGGGAAAGAAAACATACAAAAGGGTGAGATCAAATTCTCAATAAGGTTAAACAAAAGAAATATCAATCACATCATATTCATAAGAACATAACATTTTTGAAATCTTTACCTGCAAAAGAGATCATAATTTCATAACATGGGATATATCATAGTAGTGAAATGTAATCCCAATAATCATAACATAAACACATGAAACTTTTTGTAATACACACATAATCAAATAAAATAATATCTTCGTAGTCAAGACTCATTTCCAAGACTATCTTAGCAGACAAAGTCTATTTCTGAACCGAGTTCACTCCTCATTTCAGTCATGTTTCACTAAACCGGTTTAACCTACCGTTCCAGCCATGTCTATCTCATGAGATATAAATCATTAGCCAATTCATTGTAGGGAGATATATGTCCCACCCATCTCATAATGATACCATTCTTATGTGTTCCACAAGTTCATAAACCATACATCATAGCATAACCCATGTAATAAAAATGGGATTCTTAAACATCATGCCATCATAACATAAATCATATAAGATAAAAAGGACATCATAAAATTAATTCAATCATAACATAATCAAATCTATGTAAAAATAGGTATATAAATAGAACCCTTTATTATCTTAGATAGAAAATAATTTTGATAAAACACTTGAACTCCATTCTTGAGGAAAATATCCTTTCTACTTCAAAAACATTTTTCCTTTCTTAACATGTCATAAAATTTTAATCTAAAATACGTTGATTAAAAATAAACATTAAAACTTGTGAAGGAAGATTCTTGGAAATAATGTTCGAAAAATCAATTCATGCCATATAAGTTAGAAAAACATTCTTTTCGTACTTTGGTCGGAAAGGTAAAAAAGCACCTCATATGAAAAACAACACAAGATTCCTTTCATATCTTTTACTAAAAACTCACCGAATGGTAAAATTAGATTTAAGAAATTGTAGTAGGATTTAAATAATATTACATATTTAGGAAACATGGATGTGGATGATAAATATTCCCCAATAAATTCTGAAGTATAAAAAATCTCAGATAGAAATGAGATTGTGAGATTTTCCCTTACCTTAGGTTTGATTAGATTCATAAGTGTCCCAACCTACTGTATAATGATTTAAATAATGTCATTGACTTATTCTGGAATCATAATCATTGTTATGAAATCATATATGGGAATATTCATAGCTTCTTATTAGTAATATTTCATTGCTACTTGTTATTCTGGTGTTTATTACCTTTTGTTCTTATGCGTGTTTTGAAAAATAAATTCTTATTCTTCTCTTTAGTTTATAGATACCTCATTTACAGAATGTAATTAGTGTAATATATATCATATTCATTCATTTAATTCATTTATATAATCATTATGCAATGAAGATCTTGTAGAACGAGTCGCATCACATCGTGGAGATGGTATTCCGTACGTACGCACGAGCGATGATATCGTTCCCATGATCGTGGAATTGAATTGGAGTGTATGTATACTATTTCAGAATAAATTGAACTTTATAATAATCATATATAGTTATTATTTACACCATTATACACATCCATGTAAGGTGGTGGTGGAAAATAGATTACACCACGACGTGGAGACGGTATTCCGTACGTACGCATGCGCAGTGATTTCATTTCATGTAGGATGGATAGATGGTGAAATAGGGTTGTTTCATACATATAATAACATACCAGTATATTAGTGATACTAATGTTATTACTTTATAACGAAACAACTAATGAAGAATAAGTGGAAGATGAAATAATGTTGAAAGAATCGGTAACAGACATTACCTCTTCTTTGAAGCTCCTCTTTGAGACCTCCTCTTAGAGCACTAAAATTGGTCTTTCAAGAAGACTAGGACCTCTAAGATGTTTATAGGGAAGTGGAGAAGAGTATTTTTCAGGGTTTGGACAAGATTGAAGGCTCAAAGTGGTGTGAGGAAGAGAGGTAAGAGGTTCCCTTTTATAAGGGAGGAGAGGGGCACCTTAGGAAAAACTATAAATATTATTTTATTATAAAGTCATATTCGGTTTTTAACAGCTCCAAATTGATTTATTTGGAAGATAAGGATGGTATGGGTCTAAATACTCTGATAAAATAGAATTTATACAAGTTTAGGTATCAATTTTAAACTTATCATTTAGATTTAACATTAAGTTGCATAATTTAACTTTTACCGTGTCTTCTTGTTTTCTTACACTATAAGGTTAATAAACTTTCTATAACAAGCCAAAAGAACCCCAAGTTGTTTATTATTAATATATATAACCATATATTATTCATTTGGCCGATCCATTGATTTTTAGGAATAAAATAACAATTAATAATATAGTATATGTTTTAAAAACTATTTTATGTCAATTTTGACACTATTTGGTAATTGATTTTTGTGAAAATCAAAAAAGAAAGATTAGTTCTAAAAATGTTAATTAAATATGTAATAATTTGTAATATTAACCTATAAAATTATTTTAATTCATAGAAAGTCTCAAATTACATTTATTTGGGCATTTATAACATCAATTATGTCAATATTTCATTAATACGATAATTACTGCATCATCATTGTGTCATACATAAATTAAATTATTCAATGTCTAAAAATTACAAATAAAATAACATTATGTAGGAAATCGTTTTATCTCTCTAATTAATATTTATAGTCGAATTTATCTTATGTATAACCCTATATTAAAAAATTATTTACTTATTAAACTTTGATTTTAACTATTTTAACCCTTCTTTAAATAAATTAATAATAAATGTCCTAATCAAATCCATGTGGGCCTAAATGGTCATATTTTATTCCTAATGTTGTTTTTGGTCGAATAAAACTTAGCCAACAGAATTAGGATATGTGTTAGGGTAATAATAATAACATTTTTACCCTTAATTTCCCTATTTACTTTTAAACGTGGTAAAAAAAGTAAAAAGTTACTATTCACCAAAAATTATTTTCATCTCATTGAACCACATTTTAGTCATTGATATTAACCATGTCTCTCGGTTTTTTGAAATTCAACTCATAGAAGCGGTAAAATTAAGTTTTATGTGAATTTGGAAATTCTCTATGAGGTGGGTAAAAGACGATGAAAAGTTCAATAAAATTTTTATATATCTAAAATTATTATAAAATGACTCCAATGAATTTAATTGAACATATATAGGTATTATGTATCAATTTTGACCTAAAATAAATTTAAATAAAATAAATAATTATTTAAATAAAAAGTCGGTTTTTAAATAGTAACCTAGTGTTAGCACTATTCATCAAAAAATTAAAGTTTTCAGAAAAATACTAACATTTCACCCTAGGATAATTTCGATATTCCAAATCCAAAAATGAAGTCCATTTGAAAAAATAAAATTTACAAAATTTTATAAAGTTGGTATTTCTATTCATAATCGCTAGATTTAGTAATATTTTAATAACATATCATTGTTTAGTGAAACTCGGTATTGCCTATGACGCAAGCTATCGAGGAAGGTCGCGATTGCGTGTAAAGCAAGCCAAGCTAGTGTTGTTTGTAGTGAAAGATTCCTTTAATGATTTTTATAACATAAAAACAAAATATTTCTCATAAAGGTCTCGGGTGTTACATTCTACCGCCCTTAAAATGAATTTCGTCCCTCGAAATTCATCACTTTATAACAAATAGATGAGGATACCTCTCCCTCATCATATCCTCAAGCTCCCATGTAGCTTCTTCAAATTGGTGGTTCCTCCACAAAACTTTCACCAAGCGAGTGGTCTTGTTCCATAAGACTTTTTTGCTACGATCCAAAATCTATATTTGCTGTTCTTCATTAGAAAGACCTTGCTCTAGCGGTACAACTTCTAACCTGAGTACATGTGAAGGATAAGGTATGTAATTTCTCAGGAGAGATACATGAAACACATCATGAACTTGGGAGAGATTCGGTGGAAGCGCCAATCGGTAAGCTCCCTTCCCAACACGATCCAGAATTTCAAAATGACCAATATATCTAGGGCTCAACTATCCCTTCTTTCCATATCTCATGACCCTCTTCCAGGGAGATATTCGTAAGAACAATTTATCACCCACTTCAAACTTTAGGTCATTTCTTCGGTTGTCGACATAACTTTTTTGTCATCTCTGCGCTGCTCTTATGTGTTGTTGAATAGATCGGACCTTTTATGGAATCTCATCAATAAGATCAGGTCCTAATAGTTTTCTTTCCCGAACTTCATCCCAGAAAGTTGGAGTCCTATATTTCATTCCATAGAGAGCTTCATAAGGAGCCATCTAAATACTGGAGTGAAAGCTGTTATTATAAGAAAATTCCACCAAAGGTAGGTGTTGATCCCAACCACTTTTGAAATCCATAGAGCAAGCTCTCAACATATCTTCTAGAGTTTGAATTGTCCTCTCAGACTGACCATCTGTATGAGGATGATAAGTAGTGCTGAAACTCAACTCTGTATCTTGAGTATGCTGAAGACTTTGCAAGAACTTCGAGGTAATCTCGGATCCCGATCAGATAAAATGGAATGTGGTACTCCATGCAATCTTACCACATCCTTTGCATATATCCTGGAAATCTGATCCAGAGAGAAATCCTCTCTAATAGAAATGAAGGGTGCAGACTTTGTAAGATGATCAAATATGACCCAACTAGCATTATTGCCTTTGGATGTTTTAGGAAGTTAGGTGACAAAGTCCATAGTGATGTTTTCCCATTTCCATTCGGGTATGGGTGATGGTTGTAACATCCTCTTAGACTTCTGTCTCTCAGATTTAAATTGCTGACAAACCAAACATTGAGAGACATATTCAACAACATCTCTTTTCATGCCATCCCACCAGAAGTACTCTTTCAGGTCCCTATAAATCCCCGTGCTTCCAGGATGAATAGAGAATGAAGAAATATGAGCCTCATCTAGAAGCTCCTTCTCTAATTCTGGATTGGGAGGAACACAAACCCGATTCCTGAACATTATTATCCCATCACAATCAAGGTTGAATTTAGGAATATTTCTCACCTTCTTTTGTAACTCTACATCTTCTTTCTGTGCCTCATTAATCATCACATTTATATATGGTTGAACATTCAATTGAGAAAGATATGATTTTTCCCCTTCCATTATAATTCCAAGATCCATCCTTTTTAAATACATAAATATTGGTTCTTTTGTGATCCTCATCATGGATAAGCTAGCATGGCCTTGTCGACTTAATGCATCTGCCACTTTGTTGTCTTTCCCAGGGTGGTAATGAATTGAGCAGTCATAATCCATAATCAGCTCCAACCATCTTCTTTGGCGCATATTCAGCTCCTTTTGTCTGAAAATATAATTTAAACATTTATGATCAGTATAAATATCACACGTTTCTCCATAAATATACTGGCTCCAAATCTTTAATGCAAAGATTACCGCAGCTAACTCCAAATCATGAGTTGGGTAATTTTGCTCATGGATTTTCAACTGTCGTGAGGCATAAGCTATCACCATATCATTTTTCATAAAAACACACCCTAGACCCTTCTTGGATGCATCATTGTATATCACAAACCATTCTCCACTACAAGGAAGTGTGAGTACAGGTGCACTGGATAACCTTCTTTTCAACTCCTTGAAATTCTCTTCACATTCCTATGTCCAAACAAACTTAAATCTTTTTTGAGTCAACCTGGTGAGTGGATCATATAATCATGAAAAATCTTTCACAAAACCTCAATAATATCCATCCAAACCAAGAAAACATGGAATCTCAGTTACTGTTGTCGGTCTTGACCATCTTTCGATAACCTCTGATTTTGTTGGATCCACAGATATCCCCTCTGTTGAGATTATGTGAACCAAAAATGAAACTTTTTGAAGCCAAAATTCACACATGGTAAATTTGGCATAAAGCTTCTCCTTTCTCAGGGTCTTAATTATAATCCTCAAATGATCTTCATGTTCTTCCTTGCTCCTTGAATAGAAAAGAATATCGTCTATAAAGACTTGAACAAACTGATGAAGATAGTCTATAAAGACTCTATTCATCAGATCCATGAAGATAGCAGGGGCATTAGTAAGACCAAATGGCATCACTATATATTCATAGTTTCCATACCTTGTACGGAAAGCCGTCTTTGGTATATCCTCCCTTTTGACCTTTAATTGATGATACCCCGAACGAAGATCAATCTTGGAAAAGTATTGAGCTCCATGCAGTTGGTCAAATAATTCATCAATGCGCGGGAGAGGATATTTGTTCTTGATAGTGATCTTTTTATGTTCTCGATAATCAATACAGAGTCTCATTGATCCATATTTCTTCTTAAAAAACAAAACAGGTACTCCCCAAGGTGACACACTAGGGCGTATGAATCCCTTATCAAGATTCACTTGGAGTTTCTTCTTCAATTCCTACAACTCAATTGGGGCCATTCTATAAGGTGTATTTGAAATAGGCAAAGCACCCGGTATAAGTTCTATAGAAAACTCAACTTCACGATTTGGTGGATGAACCGACAATTCCTCCATAAAGACATCATCAAACTCTCGTACAATGGGCATATTCTTAATCGTGAGTTTCTCATCAACCATTTCAGATAAATAACCTTTATATAGTGGAATCAAAACCCATAAGGTGGATGAAATTTCCACAGGAAGGTTATGTTCATCCTTACCTTGATAGATGATCATAGATTGATCTGGAATATGAAATGTGACTTCCCTTAATTGGAAATTGATATGAGCTTTATATAGAGAAATCCAATCCATTCCATGAATCACATCAAATTCTACTATAGAAAGGATCACAAGATTTGCAGGAATCACGTTCCCACAAACATCAATCGGAGAAGAATTATAAACTTTTGATGCGACTATTGTGCCATTAGGGGTTGTCACAGATAACTCAACATCTAATTGTTGAGGTAATATGGTGATACCCTTAGAAAATTCTTCATAAATAAAATAGTGGGTGGATCCAGAATCAAATAAAACTTTTTCTACTTTAGAGTGGATGGTAAGTGTAACTTTCACCACTTCGTTATCATACTCCACATCGCTGATAGAAATTGCATGTGACATTCCATTTTCTTTGGATTTAAGAGTTTGTTGATGTCGATCATCATCAACAACCCTTGGAGTAGGGCATTGATTATCATAATGCCCCATTTCCTTACACTTGAAACATTGATGTTACGTAGGTTAATTCTATGTATCCTTTCCTTTGTTTGCATCATTAGACATATTCTTCCCATTATTTTGACATTCAATTTCCTGATGACCTTCCTTTCTACACTTATAACATTTTCTTGTCCCCTTACGAGAATTTCGTCCATGTTTCATTCCACAAATTGAGAAAAAGGGAAAACTCATCTTCTTTTGAGTGTGCTCTTTAGATTTTCCTTTGAATTCCATTTTCCTCTTCTTATCCTACCCATATGACTGTTGGGTTACTCCAATCTCCATATCAACCTTGAGATCACATCGAACAATTTCTTCGTAGCTATTGAAGTCCTTTTATGGCTAACTCCCTTCAAAGACTTTGTTTTAAGCCACTAAAGAATCAATCGATCTTACTCTCAGGTTGATAATAATCCCAGAAGTGTACCTTTCACGTCTTGTAAAATTTTCTTTGTAGGTACCAAAATATTCATCATCCTTTAGCTTTAGTTCAAGAAACACCTTCTCCATATTTGTTCGGAGAATACAAGGGAAGTACTTATTGAAAAATAAGTTCTTGAACTCGTCCCATTCCATGGACTTAATTTCATCCCTTTGCCTCGTATTCTTAATAAGATTCCACCATTGATCAGCTTCACCTTCCAAACGACAAACTGCTAAGATGACTTTATCATGTTCAGAACATTAAAGAACTGAAAATATCTTTTCAGTGGTACAGATCCATTGTTTAGAAACTAATGGATCAAAAGACCCACTTAATGAAGTGGACACTGCCTCATGAAGGAGTTAACAGAATCTTGCTCCTTCCATTGCTCGTTTGGAAGTCCTGCATGATTCATAGCATGAGAAATTTTTGTGATCATGGCTACAAGATTTTTCATTCCATCTCCCATAATGTTTGGTTGTTCAGGGGGACAATCATTGCATTGCCCATCGCATTTCGCATTAACATGGTTCCTTCGGGTTCCATGAATTGACTAAAACCAAGAAGAATAGTGTAAGCAACACTAATTATAATAGAAAAAACAAATAATCAAGAATAAAATTTCACACTTAATGTCTTATCATAGTTTTCTCATCGCCATTTCTAAAACACTATGATTGTGTTCTATACTTAGACATATCCTTAGGTTTCTTAATAAGGCTTTCACATCCTAGTTTCAAAAGGATGACTATACCTTTCCTCTAATACCAACTATAATGACCCATACTTTACATACATTGTTAGTTCATTAAAATTGAAGTACACTTATTACAACATATAACAAAACCATGAAAGGACCTTATAGGTATAGTTTCATTAGAAACTGGGAAACATAAACAACTGGTTCATAAATCATCTACGTTGTCTCCCATTTATTTCATCATATCTAGAGTCCATTTTTGGCTTATCCTACTTAATAACCTTCTTCCTGACCCAGGGAAAGAAAACATACAAAAGGGTGAGCTCAAATGCTTAGTAAGGGTAAACAAAAGAAATATCAATCACATCATATTCATAAGAACATAACATTTTGGAAATCTTAACCTGCAAAAGAGATCGTAATTTCATATCATGGGATAAATCCTAATAGTGAAATGTAATCCCAATAATCATAACCTAAAACATGAAACTTTGTGGAATGCACAAATAATCATATATAATCATTTCTTATTAGTCAATACTCATTGCCAAGACTATCTCCGTGGACAAAGTCCATTTCTGAACCGAGTTCAATCCTCGTTTTAGTCCTGTTTCACTGAACTGGTTTAACCTGTCATTCCAGCCATGACTATCTCATAAGATATAAACCTTTTCCCAATTCATTGGAGGGATATATAGGTCCCAACCATCTGATAATGATACCATTATTATGTGTGCCAAAAATTCATAAACCATACATCATAGCATAACCCATGTAATAAAGATGGGATTTTTAAACATCATGCCATCATAACATAAATCATATAAGATAAAAGAGACATCATCAAATTAATTCCATCATAACATAATAAAATCAATGTAAAAATAGGTATAGAAATAGAACCCTATATTATCTTAGATGGAAAATAATTTTGATTAAACACTTGAACTCCATTCTTAAGGAAAATATCCTTTCTACTTCAAAAACATTTTCCCTTTATTAACATGTCATACAATTTTAAACTAAAAGATGTTGATTAAAAATAAACTTGAAAACATTTAAAGGAAGCTTCTTAGAAATAATGTTCTAAAAATCCATTCATTCTATATAAGTTAAAAAAACATTCTTCTCGTACTTTGGTCGGAAAAGTCAAAAAGTACCTCGTACGAAAAATGACAAAAGATTCCTATCATATCTTTTACTAAAAACTCACCGAAGGGTAAAATTGGATTTAAACAATTGTAGTAGGATTTAAATAATATTACATATTTAGTAAACATGGATGTGGTTGATAAATATTCCCCAGTAAATTCTGAAGTATAAACAATCTCAGATAGAAATGAGATTGTGAGATTTTCCCTTACCTTAGGTCCGATTTGCTTCGTAAGTGTCTGAACCTCCTGTATAATGATTTAAATAATGTCATTTACTTATTAAAGAATCATAATAATTGTTATAATATCATATATGGCCATATTATTAACTTCTTATTAGTAATATTTCATTGCTACTTGTTATTCGGGTGTTTATTACTTATTGTTCTTATGCGTGTTTTGTCGAATAAATTCTTATTCATCTCTTTAGGTTATAGATACCTCATTTCAAGAATGGTATTAGTATAATATATATCATATTAATTCATTCAATTCATTTATATAATCATTATGAAATTAAGATCATGTAGAACGAGTTGCATCACATCGTGGAGACAGTATTTCGTACGTACACACGAGCGATGATATCGTTCCCATGATCGTGGAATTGTATTGGAGTGTATGTATAATATTTCAGAATCAATATCACTTTACAATTATAATATATCGTTATTATTTACACCATTATACCCATCCACGTAAGGTGGTGGTGGAAAATAGATTACACCATGGCGTGGAGACGGTATTCCGTACGTACGCACGCGCGGTGATTTCGTTTTCCATAGGATGGATAGATGGTGAAATAGGGTTGTTTCATACTTATAATAACATACCAGTATATGAATGACAATTATTTTATTACTTCATAATGAAACAACTAAATAAGTATAAGTGGAAGAAGAAATAAACTTAAAAGAATCGGTAAAGGACATTACCTCTTCTTGGAAGCGCCTCTTTGAGACCTCCTCTTAGAGCACTAAAATTGGTCTTTTAAGAAGTCCAGGACCTCTAGGATGTTTATAGTTAAGTGGAGAATATAATTTTTCAGGGGTTGGCCGAGCATGAAGGCTCAAAGTGGTGCGAGGAAGAGAGGGAGGAGGTGCCCTTTTTTCGGGAGGAGAGGGGAACCTTAGGAAAAACTAAAAATATTATTTTATTATAAAGTCATATTCGGTTTTTAATAGCTCAAAATTGATTTAATTTGAAGATAAGGTGGGGATGGGTCGAAATCCTCTCATAAACTATAATTTAGACAGGTTTAGGTATCTATTTTAACCTTATCATTTAGATTTAACTTTAAGTCAGATAATCTAACTTTTACCGTGTCTTCTTGTTTTCTTACACTATAAAGTTAATAAACTTACTATAACAAGACAAAATAACCCCAAGTTGTTTATTATTAATATATATAACTTTATCGTAGTAATTTTTCCGATCCTTATATTTTTAGGAATAAAATAACAATTAATAATATAATATTTGTTTTAAAAACTATTTTATGTCAATTTCGACACTATTTGGTAATTGATTTTTGGGAAAATAATAACAGAAATATTAGTTAGAAAAAAGTTAATTAAATCAATAATAATATGTAATATTACCCTCTAAAATTATTTTAATTCATTAAAAGTCTCCAATTACATTTATTTGGGTATTTATAACATCAATTATGTCAATATTTTATTAATAAGTTAATTACTGCATCATCATTGTGTCATAAATAAATTAAATTATTCAATGTCTAAAAATTAAAAATAAAATACCATTATGTAGGAAATCTTCTTATCTTTCTAATTAATATTTATAGTATAATTTATCTTATGTATTACCCTATATTACAAAATGATTTACTTAATAAACATTTTTTTTAACTATTTTAACCCTTCTTTAAATAAATAAATAATAAATGTCCAAATCTAATCCAAGTGGGCCTAAATGGTCATATTTTATTCCTAATGTTGTTTTTGGTCGAATTAAAATTATCCAATAGAATTATGACATGTGTTAGGGTAATAATAAAAACATTTTTACCTGTAATTTGTCTATTTACCTTTAACTGTGGTAAAAAAAAGTAAAAAGTTACTATTCACCAAAAATTATTTTCATCTCATTGAACCACATTTTAGTCATTGATATTAACCATGTCTCTTGGATTTTCTAAATTCCACTCACATAAGCGGTAAAATTAATGTTTATGTGAATTTGGAAATTCTCCTAGGAGGTGGGTAAAAAACGGTGAAAAGTTCAATAAAATCTTTATATATCTAAAATTATTATAAAATGATTCCAATGAATTGAATTGAACTTATATAGGTATTATGTATCAATTTTGACCTAAAATAAATTTAAATAAAATAAATAATTATTTAAATAAAAAGTCGGTTATTAAATAGTAACCAAGTGTTTTCACTATTCATCAAAAATTTAATGTTTTCAGAAAAATACCAAAATTTCACCCCAGGCTAATTTTGATATTACGAATCCAAAAATGAAGTCCTTTTTGAAAAATAAAATTTAAAAAAATTTAAAAAGTGGGCATTACTATTCATAACAGCTAGTTTTAGTAATATTTTAATAGCATATCGTTGTTTAGTGAAACTCGGTATTGCGTACGACGTAAGATATTGAGGAAGGTCGTGATTGCGTGTAAAGAAAACCAAGCTAGTGTTGTGTGTAGTGAATGATTCCTTTGATTATTTAGATAACATAAAAACAATATATTTCTCATTAAAGTCTCGGGTGTTACAATTCAGTTCCTAGAAAGACTTCTGACATTCATCTGTCCATTGGAATGGAGTATTATTATTTGTCAGAGCTGTCATTGGTGAATCTAGTCATGAGAAATCACACACAAAGCGTTAGTAGTAACCAGCTAGACCAAGAAAACATCACATCTCGATCAAATTTTTTGGTGATTTCCAAGAGAAAATAGCCTCTATCTTTTCAGTATAAAAAAACTCCTTTCTAAAAATTGACATGGCCAAGGAAACGTACTTCCTATATCCAAAAATCAAACTTTGATAGTTTGGAATACAAACTATGATCTCCCAAAATATGTAACATTGTTTCCAAGTGCACCTCACGATCATCCCTTACCATGGAATATACAAAGATGTCATTGGAAAACAACAAACAAAATAATCTAGATATCGTTGAAATATCTGATTCATCAAGGCCATGAAAACCGTTGGTGCATTCGTTAGACCAAAAGGCATGACTACATATTCATAGTGGCCATATCTACTTCTGAAAGATGTATTATGAATATCCTCCTTCCCAACCCTCAATTGATGATATCCTGATCACAAGTCAATATTGGAGAACCATTGGGCTCCCCTTGATTGATCGAACAGATCATCAATACGTGGAAGTGGATAACTGTTCTTTATCGCAACTTGGTTAAGCTTATGATAATCAACACACAGCCGAAGAGTTCCATATGCCTTCTTTACGAACAGAACTAGTTCTGCCTAAGGAGACGTACTGGGCCAAATGAAACCCTTTCTTTCCATCTCCTTTAACCGCACTTTCAATTCCCTTAACCTTGTTGGTTCCATCCTATAACATGGAAGTGAAATAGGACTGGTCCCTGGAAGGAGATAAATCATAAACTCCACTTCCCTTAGAGGTGGTAACCCTGAGATGTTCATGTGAAAGACATCTAGAAATTGATCCACAATGGATGGAAAACTAGTTCCACATGTTTTTCCTATTTATGCCAAAGTCAACACTACCAATTGGTAAGATGTCGTTCCCACTATTGGTGTCAAAAATCTCTTTACATCTTTCTTTATAGTCCTCTTTCCTCTAAATAGATGTTCAATGCCTTCCTCAGACTTGAAAATAACTGTTCTCCTATAAGAGTCGATGTGAGCCTTAAATAATGTCATCTAATTCATACCCAGGATTACAACATTGACATCCATATCCAACATGGAGAAGTCCCATTTTAGCTAAGCTCCATGAACAGTTATTGTACATGCTCTACCCACAAAGGCTTGACATTCTCTTTCCCCAATAGGGGTTTGCAGTTTCAAGACAGAATACATCATGTCCAGTTTTAAACATAGAAAATCAATAGCATGAGAAGCAATTAAAGAATGTGATGCACTAGTATTGAAGAGCACTTTCACAAGGGTAGAATTTAACAGAATCGTACCTCTCACCATAGATGGTCCATCTTGATCATCGACCATCATATGCTCAGCTCCAATCAATTTCTTCATTACTACATTGTTCTCCTTGTTTCCTTGTTGAGATTTCCCTAGTATAAAAGTCCTTGTATTTAGGGAAGCACCATGAATATCTCTATTGTGCTGATGAGACTGACTCTGCTATCCTCGTCCTGTCCAAGTATACGATGCTTGTGACACCTGGGAAGTGTCCTTAGCACCTGACCTAGAAGTACTGTGACAATAGTATGGATGATGCCCCATCTTTTTGAAATTGTGACATGCTCTAGGTTGTTCCATAAAGTCCTGTTTTTTGAGGTCAAGAGAACCACATTGAAAACAACCATCTTTACTCTAGGGTCATGGAGGAAGGTTCACTGATCCCGTCATCTGGTTCTGACTTCCACTTGCACTGTGGAAATAGGTGTCCATTTTCTGCTTGTTCCCACTGGTTGAGTTCCCACCATTTCATGTATGTATCAACATTCCTCCTCTTATCGATCATGATATATCACATTCAGAAACCATTTCTCTCTTCACCATCTCTGTATAATCTGTAATACAGAGCTCCACAATCTTCAATCAGATCTCCTACCTTTGCCCTGATTCGAAGATGAGTTCCTTCAACGACACACTCCCCATAACCTCTGGTGAAAAAATTGACTAAATGCATGAACATAGCCACATACTCTGTGATAGAGAGGCTCTCCTATTTTAGGCTGAATAAGTCTGTCGTTTTCTTGATCTTTAACGAGTGAGGATAGAATTGTTTGTTGAACAATTCCTCAAAATCCTCCCATGTAAGTCTTTTATCCAATTTAGCATGCACTGCTATATCCCACCACTGACATGCAAGATCCTCAAGCCTGTATGTCGCCAGTTTATCCTTTAACTCTACTAGTGTGCCTATGAAATCGATGATATGATTCATCCTGCATAGCCACACCTCCACCTTTTTGGGTTCAGTGTCACCCTGAAAGATTGGTGGATTCTACTTCATGAACAGGATGGTATGATCCACATGTCGTGACTCATTCCTCTGGTTCCCTATATCCACGGCTTGGAAAGCCTGGACAATACTCTGAACTAGCTCTTGGTTCACACATGGTTCACGTGCAACCACATTCTCTGCCTCTTCTTCGAGTTGGTTTTGATGGTGCCTACCGGGTTCCATTTTCTAATCCAACAACAAACTCTGTCAGTCTCACTATCTAGAAACTGATGGCTTAGCATTTAAAATTCTATCACATCAACTATCACAATATTTTTTCCAAAAAAAAAAAGATTTTCACATGTTCAACCATGTTTGAAAACATTCAACATGCTTTCTGAAAATCAACACATTTTCAAAATACACCAAGTACCATGTTTTCAAAATCATTCACTTGGAAACAATTTCTGCATTTTTTCTAAAAATTCTCACCTTCAACAGAATCCTAACTCACTCCTCACAATGATATATGCAATATTAGTGGGACTTCATTCCTCTACATTTCATTTCATTATCCTCTCATTGGATAAACACATGACAATGAGATTTACAAAATTCTAGAAGTGTATCCAAACACTTATGTACCCAAAACCCTGGAAACATGACGTTCAGTATAAACTGGTTAGCTGCCTCATTTTATGGTATATATTTCATGTTCCGACAATCCTACTCATTTCTAAGATACCATCCCAAGAAATAGAAATTAAGGAATTACAACTCCAAGACCAAGAACATCGACGAACACATGTTAGGAAATGACCGAATGAGCTGATACAATTTGTAATGAGCCACCAATTCTCATTGTCTTGATAGTACAATGAGTCATTACTGGGCCTTAAGCGATATCTCCAAGATGCCAAAGGCTGGCAATAAATGCCGATGGGTTTCAAGTACATGTGGGGGATCATTTACCCTTTAAGAAATAAACCCATAAACTAACCCTAACAAAAAATTCACTATATGATGCATGATCAAATGAAATAAAATTAAACAACTTCAATTATTTAAAACCAAATCAAAGTACATAATAGAAGAAGACCAACTAAAGACTCTCAAAAGACTCTACAACTCCATGCTTTATAAGCTCCCATCTCCACAACATCTCCCAAGCATCACTACAAGCCACTAGCAATAAGATGCATTACCTTTACCTATGTCCTGGAATACGACATCTACAAAAGCACAAACTTGCCAAGGCATGGGTGAGTATAAAACTCAATAAGTTTTCCCAAATGACTTCCTGAATCACGCCACTAGTATAGAAGAGTAAGAAATATTTATATAAAATATTTTATATAACACATTTTCTCAAAACAGTTTATAAAAATATATAAACATGTTTCCCTAAACTATTTACAACCAAATGCATCCAAGAGGAATTTAAACTAATTTTCCAACAAGTTATTTTTCCTAAAAAATAACCAAGAAAGCTTTAGAACCATTAAACAAACATCCTTTTCTTGGTGTACCTATGAATTTCCCAAACCCATGAAACCAACCATGCATGCTACCTGAATGAGGGGGAAAGACCTAAGCCTTTTCTATCCCAACAACGACGGGGGAGACTTCCTACCCTTATCCAACCCAAATTCAAATGAACATCTGACGGGGGAGAACCATAACCCTTATCCATACCAACACTGATGGGGTGACTCCTAATCCGAATCCATCTTGAATGCAATATGAATGATTGACTGGGGAGAGCCCTAACCCTAGTCTATCCCAACCCTGATAGGGAAGACTCCAAACCCGAATTTGTCCCGAATGCCATATGAACATACACAACAATTTTGCATTCCAACAATTCCAAAACCAACAAGTAATCCCTTTCAATAAAACTACCTTGTTATTGTAAACCAATTTCATCAGAGTCCTTTCGATACAAAACCATTTCAATAAAACACCCTTTCTATTGAAAATCCACTTTTCATCAAACCATTTAACAATTCCATCAAACCAACAACTTAATATCACCATTTTAAATTCAAGAATCCAAATCACAATACACAACAACTCACCAAGGTTTCACAATTTTACTAAAATCAAACATCATCACTAAAGAAGATTTATTACATGATTTTCAAAATCTATTAAATTAAAATAAACTATTTGAAACTAAACCAATCAATTATAATAAGAGTATTCAAGTGTGAAGCCTCTTACCACAAAGGTTTTGACGAACCCCACAATGGTTGAAGAATGCTCAATAAAGACCAGGTAGATTCTCCGAGGATCCTCCTTAGATATGTTCTCCTAACACAACCAAGACCAAATCTCATAATATTTGTAATCCACGCACTTATATCTACACATAACAGGTCTATATCTAAGAAACCAAGAGAAGAGAAGAAGATTATCTAAGTAGATCTATCTATATCTAAGAAACCGATCAAGATTGATCACATACCTCAAGAATCTGGCTTCGATTCAGCATGAGAAGCCTTTAGATCACCTCTGAAATGGTGGGGGAACCCTCATTGACCTTAGGAGAATCAAAATACTGTGTTAGGGGTGCTTAGGAGGAAAAACGAGGCTTTTAGATGCAAAAATGCGTGAGATCTGAAATTTAAGGATCTCAGTTAGGTGCCTGCAGGGTTAGTTCGCACGGTTTGACAAATAGTGTGCTAATCCTGCGTTATCTACTGCCTCGACCACCCTTCTCACACGGCGTCCTCGCACGACCTCCTCAAACCGTGCACCAACTGTGTGGATGCTACGACCTCCCAAGTCTACTATGCATGGTTTGGTCGCACGGTTTGGACAAACCGTGCGCCACTAGTGCAACTTCCCATTTACATCGAACTGCATCCGATGTTCTCTCGATGCTCCCATCTACCACCCTTAAACTTAATAACCATGAAAATAATCAAGTAAGGGTTACTTACAAGAAACCGGGGGTACTACATGAAACCGGGTCAAATCAGAAAGGATTATCATAGATTACTGAAGAGTGGAAAGAATGATATATGTTTGAGAAAACTTCATATGAACAATTGAAATAAATCTCTATAATATTCTCAAACTTATAGTGGAAGTTGAAGAGATAGAACTTATTATATTTATTTTGATAGTAGTAGTGCATATAAGAAAAATATTAGCATAATTCCAATTGTCAACAAGTACATTACAGATAATTTATCCTATGAATCATTAACTAATTTCAATTAAAATGAAAATTAACACAATTATAATCATGAAAACCATTCAATATATTTAATAGAAGAAAAATATATTTTATATAATGAATATGATACGTCTACATGTTATTTGGAAGTTTCAAAATTTTCAACATTATAAGAAAGAAAAAATAGTAATGTTTCCAAAAAATATAAAAGCAATAAGACGTAACATTCGAAATAAAATTCAAATATACATTCCATATAAATATTAAATCATAATAAATAATTTGTTAACAAAATATAGTTCTAACTTATCTGTTGATAATAAATATATAGTTTTAAGATAAAATTATAAAATTTTGAGTCTGTAAATATTACATTCATATTTTACTTCCTACATGGAAAATTTTGATAAGATATAAAAAGAGATGATAAATTATGAAAATAATTTTGGACTGGGTTTTATAAATTCAAAACCTATTTTTACATATAACTACTTTTTCCAAAAAAAAAATTAATACTATTATAAAATATTTCAAAGGTGTGGAAATTGGAAGAACATGAATTATTTAAATAAAGTACAATGTTTTTGTTTTCGTAAAGCTTATATTTCTAAGGAATTCGAAACTGTACAACATAGGAATTTCAAATACATGTTGATCTCTATAGTTATATTTTTTATCAATATATAAACAAAGAATTGTCTGGTACCATGATCCTAGATATTTGTTTCAAGATAATAAGAAGAGTACCAATAGGAAAAAAATACTTGGTACATGGGTAGTGGGTGTTCCATACATATGATTGGACATAAAAAATTATTTCCGAATATTATCTGGATGAATGTTGATAATGTCACATTCAGTGATAATTCTCAATGTGAGATATATACTAAAGGAAAAAAATTTATTCTTAGAAAAACATTAAATTAATTTTTTTTACAATACTTAAGAAAAACCTCATTAGAATAAGTCAAAATTTTATAAATGATTCACTATGAACTTGAAAAATGAAAAATTTAATGTTTGATGTTCATAAGGAATATTTATCATTTTTTGAAATAAGCATGAAAATGATTAGATGCTGAACATTGAAGAATGTAAATATTCAGCTTCAACATTCCTTAGTGTGGTGGAATGTCAATGTTGGTTATCGAATAGAAGGTTATTAAACTCTATGTTAGAACATTAGTTAAAAATTCTACAAAATTAATTGTTAGATATTAATTAGAGGTATGGTTTAATTCTTCTAATTTCGATGATCCTTGTCAATTGTTAATAAAATATAAGTGAGGATTTAAATCAATAAATTAAGTTTCAAATTTTTGGTACCTTAAATTATGTACACATAGATTTATTTTGTTCAATACAAACTGTAAGTATATGTGTAAAATTCTATGTGTATGTTTTAGTTAATAATTATATAAGTTTAACATTTCCTTATTTTTAAGTGAAAACAATCGAATAATATTTCTAATTTAATAGCATTGTATCTTTTGTTAAATATGAGAAATGTATACCATTAGTAATTATTCATAGTGTTCATTGTAGATAATTTAAAAGAATTATTTTGTAACATTTTATAGTTAAAAAGGTATTTTACATAAAATTTTTTAACCAAGAATGCCTTGAAAAAACGGTGAAGTTAAAAAAGAAAAAGAGTTATTTAGGATAATATTTGAACCACGTTGAGTGAATACTATGTTTCTAATCATTTTATGATTGATGCAGTTAGTATTTATTACTATACAATAAATCATGTCTCACTTATATCATTTATCAGAAAATTTCCTTATGAGTTTCAGAATAGAAGAAATCCAAAAAAATATTACATTAATGTTTTTTGGATGAAAAGTATTCATTCTAAATAATAATTATAATTTACATGCATTTTCTAAAAAATATAATGAAAATTTTTTCTTGTATATTTTACCACTAGTAAGTATTATAGTTTTTTTAATAAAAATATATTATAAATAAGAAAATGTGTATGATGAATTAGATGTAACTGGCCATTTAATTTTTAAAAATATGAAACGACATACTTAGTTGATATTTCAAAAAAAAATCCAACCACGTTGAGTGAATACTTGTTCATATTTATGTCGATGAAATTTTATTTGCATAAAGTAAGAATCCAATTTAGATTCCTTTGAATATATTATGAACGATTATTTTGAAATTATCATGATGGATGAAATAATATTTTTCGCTTGGTTTTCAAATTTCTCCAAAATGAGAAATAACATTTTATAACAATAAAAGTATATAAAATATCTTCTAAAATGTTTTTATATAAAAATACTAATAGAATTAATACTCCATTCATAACCTTAAAAACTATTGATCATGATGTATTTGGTAAACAAGATGATCAAAAACATTTTAAAGGAATGATAAGAAGATTATATATCTCATGGATAATTGACCTTATTTAAGGTTGTATGTTTGATTTTGAGTTTTAAATTAAAAAATACAAAAATAGATACATAATAATAATATAAATAGAAATTTTCATAATCTTAAAGGAACTATGGATGTTGATATATTTTAAAATTATTGAAATTATTTTCATTTATGTTTTTTTACAAATAATGGTTTTTTTCTTATTGTAAAGTGGATAGAAAAAGTACAAAATGATATTTTAATTTATTATAATATGATTTAGTTCCATTTCATTTTATGAAAAAATAATAAATATCTCCTTCTACTACTAAATAAGAATATATAACAGTTGGACATTTCTAGTCTCAAGTGTTATGAATGAAATGCACACTCATAGAACTTATCATGAGTTTTAGTAAAACTATAATTTTTTGTGGTAAAAGAAGTTACATTTTTTTATATAAAACCCCAGAATATATAAGAAGTTCTAAGTACATATAGGGAAGATATTATTTCCTTAAATATCACATAATAGAAGGAAATAATATTTTACAAACCATTGGAAAGCAATAATAAATTGCTAATATTTTTACAAAACCACAAAATTCAAATATATTTGAATATATTAGACAAATTCTTTTAATAGACAATATAAATTCATGATTTATATAGTTCTTAATAAACTATATATTTATATTAATGAAAATTGTTAAAAAGATATGAGAAAATTTTTACTATAATTTATAATTTTTTTAGTGTTACTAAAAATTTAATGTTTTTCCTTAACATTTTACAAACAAACAACTTCATTAATTTTTTTAAGAAAATATATCAATAAATATTGTTTATAAATAATTTGTTCCAATAAATATTTCTTAGAAAAATATTACAAAACTAGTTTTCAGAACATTTCTTTCCTTAAATATGTTTTAGAAATTGTTTCCTTACAGATTTTTTTTTGAAAAAAAGGCCTTAATAAATTTTTAGATAGAGTTACCGAATTGTTTTCTAAAAAATATTCATATTATCTTCTAGAGTAACCATTTTTTAATTATTTTAGTCAATAAGTTCATATCACTAAAATTTTCAAAAGTTATTTTATAAATTTTTTTATCCAATAGGTGTTTTATTTTATTTATATAAATTTTAATAATATTTTTTAATGTTGTTTACATGTATTTTTATTTTTACGATTCTAAATATGTTTTTTAAAAAATTATTATTAATTAGAATTTTAATTTGATAATACTCATTTCATACAATTTTAAAGTGTCACGAGTTCATACATCCTTTAAAATTTCATGAAATATTTCAACATATGATCTAAAATATTACTTCAACTAGAACCATTTGATCTAGAGTAGACTAAACATCTATCTCATTGTGACTATTTAATGGGTTGTGAGTCACTACTCCATCTTCCCTCTTTAACTTGGGCAATATCACTCTTCACACTGATTCATAATTCACCCATATTTCTGAGGTTAGTCTATTTCACAAAGACCATATGATTAATAATGATAGAAACCTCTAGATATTTCTCAAGACTATTTTTTGTTAAGGAGAGTCAAATAGAATGATATTGGTATGAGAAATATGAATCTTTAATCAAACCAGCTATATTGTTTTCCCAGTTTAGAAAAAAAATATGTTTCAAAGGATGAATTTGATTTAAAATATTCAAAGATAGTTATAGAATTATATTATTATTGATTCTTCAATGAAGATAACAGTTTAACGGTTTGAACATTCATTTCTTTTGAATAGTAATATAATCTAAAAATTAAACAAGTAGCAGACATAGTTCAAAAACATGTCAATGTTTAGGCATGTTTAGTTATACACAAGATACCAAATGAGATAGGTATTTTTGAAAAATATAAAGCTAAAGCCTCTGTATGTTACCCATATAAAATATTTAGGAAATTTCATCATTTTTCTCATGATGTGAGGATTATATCCCATTAGGTAATAAAATAATTATTTTAAGGAAATAGGATAGATATACCCTCAAAGTACAGGACTAATATGTTTTGGGATTCCTTTTTAATATTTAGTAATTTCAATTATGTGAATTTTACTTTTCTCTGAAAGAGGCAGTGAAATGTGGATCTTTAAAGTTGATGATTTTAGTTTACATAAGATTCATAAATAATTTTTTTATAAATTTGATTCATTATTTGAATATATATATTGAAGAAACAATATTAGTATATAAAATTTGATATATTAGTGATGAAATAGTTAACAAGACAAGGATTTTACTTATTCCAAATTTGAGGAATTTTGTTATGAAAATGGATAGGGGAATGTCCATTAAGGAAATAGAGAATCACATAGAAAATATTTTTTGCAGAATTGGAATGAAGGATAAAATTCACCCTATTTTGAAAAATAAAATTCTAAAACTATGTGTGGTGCCGGTTTTGATTCTTTTATGAAAAAAATAAATAAGATAAGAGAGATGATGATCTGAGTTCTATGTTAGACAAGGAGAATTCATCAGATTTATAGTATATAACTTATATAACTTGTAGACAGGTATGAAAGAGTAAGTGAAAAGATGTGAAATATTGAAAAGCCAATATTTGTAAAATTTCCTAAAATGAGTTAAGGAATTTTATTGTAGAACTAAATTTGTTTTGAATGGAGACGTTCCTTTATATATTCTTCCATTATAAATTATTCATATTAAAGACCCTTATTACATTAAATTTTATGTCCATTAATATCATGATTTAGTACAAGATCATTATGTTGAAAAGGATACTGATAAATAAGTAGTTATTTAAAAAATATAGTCTAATGATTTTAAAAATGTTTTTTAAAATTTATAATGAAAAAGGAGATTCTAAATTAAATAATGAATTAATAAGGAATTTGGATATTGAAGAAAAATATGATGATACTTCAGTTTCCTTATTCTCACAAACTCATAAAGAAACTGATATGTCTATTTATATAAAGAAAACTCATTTGAGGAATAAGATGAATATTCTAAAACCAAATAATCATAAAAATTAGAACCTGTTAAAAAAATGAAGTTATTTAATTTTTTGTTGATTTGAATCATAAATAAAATGTTAAAACTATAGCTTGTATACCATCTAATTAGTCCATTCCAAATTTCCTTTTGCATTCCCCTCATTTTGAACTAGTACAACATATCAACAGGGAGATATGAGAATTATCTAATTCAATGATTTTATTAAAAGTCCTGAATGTAAATTATATTTCATTCAACATATTAAAGAGAGATGTAAGTATATTCAAGGGAATATTGACTTATTGGAAAATTAAAATAATATATAACAGATTTATAAAAGAGTGATTTAGAATTAGGAAGAGTTACGAGACTGAAACTAAAAATCAAAAATAGATACAATTAATTGGAATCAATTCATCTAGTGGATAAAACATCTAGAGGGACATATAATGTTTTATAATGATTATATTGATTAAATAAAAATAGAAAACAAGTTATTTATAAATTGTTATTGAATTTTAAATGAAGAATACTAATAGAAAACTAGAGTAATAAAAAATAAAAAATATTTAGTATAGTAGTAAGATAATGGTATTTCAGTTCAAGGAAGAATGATTCAGTCCCTAAAATAAAAATTCTCAAAACTCATGATGAGAAAATAAAAATTGTTTTTTTTAAGAAGGATGTGGGGGAAGATAATATTTATTACTTCTAAGTCAGAGAAATACCATGATTATATGAAGTAGATAATGGTTATAATGAATAGTTTATCAAATAAATATTGGTTTCATTTCCTTAAAATATATAATGATCTTATAATAAATAATACATGACTGTTTTGATACACATGTTTTGTTGATTTTTCATTAAAATATTTTTTTGCACATATTTTTTTGTCGAATTTATTTTGATGAATTTTTTTCATATATATTTTTTGGATGAATTTTTACATATATGTTTATTCATATATGTTTTTCTATAACATTTTAGGTACACTTTCTACCTGTTTAAAATATTTTCAAAAGCCACAAATGGGGAGAATTGAAAAAAATATAAACCATCTAATTTTTTTGAGGGATTAGTGAAATGGAACATTAAGAAAATGGAAATATATGATTAAATTTATAATATTTTATAAAAAATGGATACGGTATATATTATATAAGACATGGGGAGTAAGTATTTAAATTTATAAAAATTACTTTTTCTATTTTAAAGTCATGTTCTGTGATTTTTCAAAATGAGGGGGAAAGAAGTTTACCTAAAATACCTTTTAATAATATTTCTAAAAATAAACACTAACCAATTTTAAAGGTTTTAATTTATTAAATTTTATATTCTTGAAGTCTCTTAAGAACAGTTTTTTAGAAAATTCATTTTTGATGGACATTTATTGTGTTACATTTGGGAATAACTTCATTAACATCTTCAATATAAACAAAATAATATAGAGTTTCAAAATTAGATAGATATGTTTTTTGTAAATCATGTAGAGGATTTAAAGGTTCATTTAATAGTTGTTTTTTATGTTCTAATCGATTATGCATGGAAAATTCAAGTAGTCGATGTTTTACATAATAAATCTGAAAAACATCATCAGGTGGAGAATGAAATGTTTAAAAAAAATATCTCCAAATTCAACCAAATAACGAACTAAATTTATTCCACTGAATATACATTATTCATTCTATAGTAAATAACTCAGATACACTATTTTATTTTAAATTATTACAAACAATAAAAGACCATTCTATAATGAAACCTTTTATGTAACGAAATATTTATTCTGATATCATTACATCCAATTCTAAATAATGTGTAAAATAACTGTTGGATAAATAAATATAAATATTGTTTACATTCGAGGAGTAGGAAACATTTACACCATTGGTTGTCTAAAGATTCATTGTGGTTTTTATTAACATATTTTTTACTTTTTTTCCCTTCATTGTAATATTTTTGTGATTATTTTTCATACGGAATCCACTATGATGATTATTGTAAATTCCATAATAAAATTTTTGTTCATAGTCACTTTGTCTAACATATTGAGATTCAAGGCTTCTATGGTTTATAAAGACATTGGTTATTCTAATATTACAGATCGAGGGTTCCTGAGGCCTGAAAAATCAATTTTTTTTGATATTATTATTGAGGGATTCCTCGATAAAGGAAAACAAAACCTTTATAGCCTCAGTAAAACTATGGATAAATAAATTTGGGTTTGCTGACATCCTTAAAAATTGAGGTTAAAGTATGTATCTTTATTATAAAGTTCTATATGTTTTTACTGACTCACATTATAAATTTTTTATAAATTCATTTCCTAAGTGTATTTCCACTGTTCATGTGATAATGAACAATTATAATATTTTTTATAATGTTTTCCTAAACCTTGAAAATATAATGTATATATACAACTGTATTTAAGAGTAATTCCACTCAAATTAGAAAAAATATTTCTCTAAATTACCTTCTTAATAGATTAATTAAGATGTATTTTCTATTTTATACTCTATGAACCACCCCAATTATAGATTAAAATATATTCTATAAATCATACATAAAATAAAATATGAGATGGTGAGTAATATATTTAATAGAAATTAGGATGGCTAGAGGAGGGGACTTCACATGGTAGACAATAACGGATAGATTCTAGCTCAAATGGATTGTCTTGCTATGAAGATGTATACCACGATTTTTAAACACCAACCACAACGTATATATTGAAAAATTAAATTATAATAACTAAAATCATCAAAATAATTTTCATGGTTGGTAGGAAAAAAAGAAATAAAGGAAAGTGTTTCAATAGAGAGCATCAGGATATCAAGCACCCCAAGGCCCATCACTTCATTACCGTATCCACAAACAAGAGAAAAAAAATTCACATTCGTTAATGTAATATGTGATAATAAAAAAGAGATAAAAGAAGACAATAATGATCAAAAGCATCGGTTTTGGAATCTGGAATTTTTGGTTAGGAATATGTCCAATGCATATAATGAAAGTCCTCGTGGATTATTTTTTGGTGACACGGAGGTAAATCCATATGGAGAACTAAAATCCATAATAATGAAAACCAAATAACAACTATATACTACCATAAAAAGAGTAGAAAATAATATACATAACAAGTAGATAAAGAGAATGAAAATCAGACTTATTCCCACCAAGAATATAAGTATTATAAATAAGAAGGAAATTGGATCCACCAGTTTCATTATAGTTGAGACTGCATTTTCCAAAATGATCATATCATGGAAATATAGTAGAATAATTATGTATATTTCTTAAAAATATTTAAAAACTATAAATTAACATTGATTTTTCAAAAATACTATCCAATATGATGACACATGAAAATATCATGAATGATTTGGTTTCCAAAAATGAGAGGATAGATGAGATTAACATGAACAAATCATGTGGGAGTGTTAACATATGATGTTGATGGATCTACAGAAGAAATAATGATAACCATACATTATTTTTATTTTTATTAATATTGGGTATAATGAGTTTGATTGGTATTTATGTGATTTAGGTTCGAGTGATGAAATAATGTTGTATAATGCATTCAATATCCTCATAATTGAAGACATGAAAAACACCATAGTCTCACTCCAACTCATACGATCAATATTGAAATACCCATTGGGGACGATTGAATACTAGAATTATGGTGTTGTATATGGATGAGGATAGGCCAACAAAAATTTTTAGAAGACTATTTAGGGGTATTTATTGATAATTAATAGATGAAAAAAGTGTTGAGTTGTTCATGAGAGTTTTTGGTGAGAAACTCACATTCAATACTCATTAGGCGATTAAGAATCCAATTGAACAAGAGTTTGATCTACACGAAGACAATATTCTCAAGAAAGAAGACATTTCTATCATTTTTGAAAAGGGAGATATAACTTATATTGAGAAAAAATAATAAAATTTTAAAAGAAACAAAAAAGGTTGATTATAAAAATTGAGGATACTAATGTAAAGTATAATATCCAAACTAGATTTGAAAAAATGGAGAACATGTTTTGTTAGTACATTATCTAAATTTGGAAATTTTAGGACTCACCAAACATAGATGAGTTGGTATGATTTATATGGAGATGGTGTTGGAAATATGAAAATTGAATCCAATTTCATAGAATGGGATAACACACACCTACATAAAGAAGATCCATCTATAACCATTCATTTATTCAAAGTCGGTAAATTCATAAAAACACTCCACACCATGAACTAATAAGAGTTACAGTCATGCCGATGATGTTAAATAAATTCACTTTCATGGGGTAACTTGAGATTTTAGGATTTATATATATTTTTATTTTAAATAAAAGTTCAACTTCCACTATATTTTCTATGTTTAGTTGATATGGTCATGTCTGTTCATTTTTTTATTTTTAGTTTTATCAATAAGGTAGAAGTAAACATTGAAGAAACTGATGATGTTATAGGAAGAATTCTTGCCGTAATATTATATTGATCACTATGAGAAGTTAAAATAGAAATCCTATAAAAGATAAATTAAAAATTTTCTATTGTAGACCCAATAAAATCATGATAAGAGGGAAGTAGAATATTAAATTCAGAACTTCATTAATTCTCATATTTTAATGAATTTATTTGATGTGTTTAAACTGAAAATGCATGCCCACCTTAGACATGTGTTAGTATTTTGATATAGGAGACAAAATATTCCTAGGATAATAACTATTTTATTACTTAAATTTCATTTAATGAACTTGGTAGGTGAGTGAAATGGGAAATTAATGTTTATATTAAAGAATATACAAATTAAGTTAAAAATTAAGTTTTGAGGTAATGTGTTGATTTATGTAAATGTAATTTATACAAGATTTAGAATGTTTTAAATTTCAAATATTTGTGTTGAATAGATAATTTTAAGTGTCCATTTCCCATAATGATTGAATCTTTATCACATGTTTCCATTCATGATATAATTCTAAATAAATATATATTAAATTCTTCCTTGAGTTAATTTCATGAACGATACTCTGGTCACATATTTATCTATAGTTTTCATGGAATTTTTTCTAACCTATGAATGTACAATGTCAATTTTGAATGGATTGAGAAATATTATTTATTAAAAAAATAATCCAAACATTACAGTTTACATTAGTCCTAATTTTCCCCTTATAATCCTTTGATGACCATTGTTGGGAAGATCCACATTACAAGGCAAATATTCTCTTCTAACACTCACTCTTTATATTTTTCATGATATTTATTGATTAAAGTATCAGAGAGTAGAGGTTTATGGTGGAAAGTGATGATTTTAATTTAATAAATCATTGGTGCGAGTTTATATGGGGTTTTGGTGCTTCATGTCTTTATTCATTACATTTCATTGTCCTCCCATCTTAAAAAAAATAAAAACAAAAATGAAATTAAATTAATAAAGGAAATTTTTGTGTCATGGGAGGATAAGAAATAAATATTTATTGGCTATTTATATGGTTATATATATTTAAATTGGTAGTGTGATGAGGTCATTATGTGTTATAAGGTGGATGTGAGAAATCTCCTAAGTATGTATTTCCAAAAATAAAGAGATAGAGAGTGTGTGATGAACTCTTTAACATCATTTTACTGCTTCAGGAGCCTTTCCATGAGTTGTTGGGATTAAATGATTTCATATTATTTAGGAAAATTTTCATTGTTATTTTCATTGAATATAATGAATTGTAGTTTAGTGTATGATGGATTCGAAAAAGTGTCTCGCACCCTAAAATACCACTATTGTTTGAACCAAGCATGTGACTCACCCACAAAGGAACATTCTGAGCTTGAAGAGAAAGTTGCACACAAATTTGAATTGCTACATGGAATGAAGTGGTTCGGCATGTAAAGGAATTGCATCCCAATTATGAAACTATGTTACAAAAATACTATAGCTTCCAAAATTATGGCCAAGGAATAATCATGAAAAATGGGATGTTTGCGCACAAAATTATTTATTACACGACCAAACAGTTTCATGTGAAAGATGACATAGAATCTCGAATGATGCAAATTAATTTCCATCATCAACCTAAGGAATGTGTGTGCTATGAAATAGGATTTCCCAAAAAACATCATGGAATAGAAAATTTGGTAATGAATTGTGATTTTAAGGTAATAGGTTTCATAGTCAAGCCAAAATTGAAATAGATGTGGTAGTGCACAACTCTGTTCCACAGCATGGTGAAGTTGTGTGACACCAGTCGATGATTTTGTCTGTAAATAGAACATCACCCCACACATTTTTGATGGATATATATAAGAGGAAGTGATTCACTCACTCACACAAACTCATCTTCTAGGACATCTCACAACATGATAACCCATAGACCCTAGATGGCATTGAACTTTCATGAACAACCTACTATGGGCCCAAACATTCATTGGCCTATGGTTGAGAGATCCTCATTAAATCCCACTTAAGGATAATTTGGTACATACAAGAGAAGAAACCTTCATGATACTCTAGTCTAAAGGAAAATCCAAATATTGCATTTACCTAAGACCCCAAAATCCATATATCGTACTTGTGATAGAACCTATGTAACACCCCGAGATTTTATGAAAAATATTCTTTTTAATTTAATTAATGTCTTGTGTTGTACGCTACACCAAAAGGAGCTTGCACAACACGCATCCTTGACTTGCCTTGCATTACACGCAATCACAACCTTCCTCGATAGCGTGTATAGTACGCAATACTGAGTTTCACTAAACAACGATATTCTATTAAAATATTATTAAAACTAGTCGTTATGAATAGTAATAACCACTTTTTGAAATTCTGTAAATCTTATTTTTCAAAATGAACTTCATTTTTGGATTCGGAGTATCGAATTTAGCCTAAGGTGAAATTTTGGTACTTTTCAGATAACTTTCATATTCTGATGAATTGTGTAAATTACTACATTATAATTAAAAACAATTTTTTTTTAATCGAAATAATTAATAGTGATAAAACATTAATTTGAGTGGTCTTAAAATATATTTAGAATATATTTTTACAATTTAATACAATGTTGGTCATTGGATGTAATTTTACATTTAAACCAGACATAAACAAGTGTCAATCTTTTGATAGATATTGTTTCTTAAAAACACGCTATTTGTTTTAACAGCGGGATTTAATTATAAAATTAATTAATGCAACATCTATGTTATGAATATGGTAAAATAGACTTCATTTTTGAATTCGGAATATGAAATATAGCTTAGGATGAAATTTTGGCATTGTTATGAAAAACATCAATTTTTGATGAATAGTGAAACTACTAAGTGGTAGGTTAAAAACTGAATTTTGCATAAAACTTAATTTTAACACTTCTGTGAATGAAATTTCGAAAATCCGACATACATGGTTAATATCAAGGACTAATATGTGGTTCAATGAGATAAAAATAATTTTTGGTGAATAGTAACTTTTTACTTTTTTTACCACGGTTAATAGTAAATAGGGTAACTAAGGGTAAATATGATATTACTATTACCCTAACACATGTCCTAATTCTATTGGATAAGTGTAATTCGGCCAAAAACAACCTTATTAATATAATATGACCATTTAGGCCCACTTGGATTAGATTAGGACATTTATTATTATTTAATTCAAAGAAGAGTTAAAAGAGTTAAAATCAAAGTTTATTTACTAAAACATTTTTAATATGGGGTTATACATAAGATAAATTCGACTATAAATATTCATTAGAAAGCTAAAAAGATTTCCTACATAATTATATTTTATTTATAATTTTTAGACTTTAAATAAATTAATTTATTGTTGACACAACAATGATGCAGTAATTACCCTTTTAAGGAAATATTAACATAATTGATGTTATAAATGCTCAAATGAATTTAATTTAAGACTTTTTATGAATTAAACTAATTTTCTAGGTTACTATTATGTATTAGTGTTGATTTAATCAACTTGGTTCGAACATATAATTCTGTTATGACTTTCAAAAAAATCATATATCAAATAGTGTCAAAATTGACACAAAATAGTTTTTAAATCAAATATTATATTATTAATTGTTATTTTATTCCTAAAAATCTAAGGTTCGGCCAAATGACTCAGATAAGGATATATATGTTAATAATAAACAATTTGGGGTTCTTTTGGCATGTTATAGTAAGTGTATTAACCATATAGTGAAAGAAAACAAAAAGACACGGTAAAAGTTAAATTATTTAACTTAGAGTTAAATCTAATTGATAAGGTTAAAATAATAACCTAAACTTGTCTAAATCCTATTGGTTGATAGGATTTCGACCCATCCCCACTTTAGCTTCGAAATAAGACCATTTGGAACCATTATAAACCGATTTTGACATTAATATAAAATAATATTTTGAGGTTTTCCTAAGGTGCCCCTCTCCTCCCTTATAAAAGGACACCTCCTCCCACTCCTCCTCACACCAATTTGAGCACTCAAGCTCGGCCAACCCCTGCCAAAATCTCTTCTCCACTTCCCTAGAAACATCCTAGAGGTTCTGGTCTTCCTCAAAGACCAATTTTAGTGCCCTAAGAGGAGGTATCAAAGAGGCGCTTCCAAAGAAGAGGTAATTACCGTTACCAATTCTTTCATCTTTATTTCTTCTTCCACTTCTTCTTCTTAGGTTGTTTCATTATGAAGTAATAACATCAGTATCACTCATATACTGATATGTTATTATAAGTATGAAACAACCCTATTTCACCATCTATCCATCCTACGGAAAAAGAAATCACCGCGCGTGCGTACGTACAGAATACCGTCTCCACGCCGTGGTGTAATCTATTTTCCACCACCACCTTACATGGATGAGTATAATGGTGTAAAGAATAACTATACATAGTTATTACAACATCATATTGATTCTGATATATTGTATAATCCACTCCAATTCAGTTCAATATTTATGGAAATGATATCATTGCTCATGCGTACGTACGGAATACCGTCTCCACGACGCGATGAGATTCATTCTCCTTGTTAACCAATTTAAGAATGATTATAAAGTATATATAAGAAATAATAATGAAATATATGACATTATAAAGCTACTGTATTTATGTATATATATATATATATGTATGTCATCTACTTACTTCCATTTAAAGACAATAAGGAAAGTAAAACAGCGTTCATGCGTACGTACGGACTACCGTCTCCATGAACGGTGTTTTTCATTCTCTTTATCTATCTATTATATATATATATACTGAATATATATGATATATAAATCATATTTTATATTCTGGAAGTAAGTAAATCATGATATAAGTAATAATGATGTCAAGAACAACAAGTCAAAACACCTACGATAAATGAAACGATTTTACCCAAAATGCTTCTTTAACATGGAATTTACAAAAGAATGGGTAATATAATGTCATAAGTGAACCATATATGATATCATAACAATGAATATGATTCTGGAATAAGTCAATAACATTATTTAAATCATTATACAGGAGGTTCGGACACTTACAAAGCAAGTCGGACATAAGGTAAGGGAAATATCACAATCTCATTTTTATCCGAGATTGTTTATTTGTAAGTATTTACTGGGGTGTATTTTATCATCCACATCCATGTTTCATAAATATGTAATATTATTTCCATCCACCTACAATTGTTTAAACCCATTTTTACCCTTCGGTGAGTTTTTAGTAAAAGAAATGAAAGGAATCTTTTGTCGTTTTTCGTACGAAGTACTTTTTGACTTTTCCAACAAAAGTACGAAGAATGTTTTTTTAACTTATACGGCATGAATGGATTTTTAAAACATTATTTCCAAGAAGCTTCCTTTACAAGTTTTCAAGTTTATTTTTAATCAACTTCTTTTATTTTAATGTTGTATGACATGTTATGAAAGGAAAAATGTTTTTGAAGAAGAAAGGATATTTTCCTCAAGAATGGAGTTCAAGTGTTTTATCAAAATTATTTTCCATCTAAGATAATAAAGGGTTCTTTTTTTGTCACTATTATTACACTGATTTGATCATGTTGTGAGGGAATTATTTTTATGAATTCCTTTATCTTATATAAATTGATTTATGATGTCATGATGTTTCAAGAATCCCATTTTTGTTACATGTGTTATGCGATGATGTATGTTTTATGATTATGTGGCACACATAAGAAAGGATTCATTATAAGATGGGTGGGACCTATATCTCCCTCCAATGCATTGGGTAAAGATTTTATATCTCATGAGATAGACATGGCTGAAATGGTAGGTTATACCGGTTCAGTGAAACAGGACTGAAACGAGGGTTACTCGATTCAGAAAGGGACTTTGTCCACTAAGATAGTCTTGGCAATGAGTCTTGACTAACAAGAAATGATTTTCTATGATTATGTGTGTATGCACAAAGTTTCATGTTTTAAGTTATGATTATTGGGATTTCATTTTCACTTCTATGATTTATCCCATGTTATGATATTATGAGCTCTTTTGCAGGTTAAGATTTCCAAAAGCTATGTTCTTATGTATATGATGTGATTGATATTTCTTTTGTTTACCCTTACTGAGCATTTGAGCTCACCCTTTTATGTTTTCTTTTCCCCAGGATATAAAGAAAAGTTTTTAGGTAAAAAAAAGGGAAGATCTTTATGGGAGATATTGAAGATCTTTCACCACGATTAGAAGATTACGTTCCGAGTTTCCAAAGACACTAAACTATTACGATCCTTGTGTGTGTGTTTTTGTTATGTACTAAGTATTCCGCAAAAATAATGTAATGTCCATGTATGATAGGCTTCGGGTCTCTACAGTTGGTATCCGAGCAAAGGTTTAGTCAACCTTTGGAAACTAGGATGCGAGAACTTTAGTGAGATCCCTAGAGATATTTATACGGTTTGTCTAGGGATGTCCCTAAGGATAAGTATACGTATAGGATACAGTCCTATAACTATGGTAACAATCATAGAATTTAACCTAAGAAGTTAGATATTGAGGATACTCCCCCTTTATAATGTTGTTTTCCCTAACATGATTTTTGCCTCTCACACTATTCTTTTTGGGTTTTAGAAAATGGCTGGAAACAAGGTGATTCACGATAATGGAGGATATGCTGGACAATGGAATGATATTTTTCATGAGCAACCAAATGAAATGGGATTTGGAAGTCCAAACATCATTATTATGCCGAATCAGCAATCTCATAATATGATTAATAAAGTAAAATTTGGTAAGTTTCCTTACTCGGCTAATAAGAGAAAGATGGAGTTTCATGATGATCATAGAGGAAAGAAAGTTCAATTTCCCCTATGTAATTCATGTGGGAAGAGGCATCAAGGAGAATGTTTCAAAGGAACTGGAAGATGCTTTGGGTGTGGAAAAGAAGGACACAAAGCAAGTAAGTGCAATGGAAAAGGTTCAGTTAACACCGTGGATGAGGATAATGGTATTGCTACGACATCAACAATGGTTAAATGATTTAAATGTGGAATGTACGGGCATTATGCAAACCAATGCCCTAAGGGAAAGTCTCATGAAGAGAATCAGTATAGTCGTATGGGAAGTATTTATGTTGATGATGATGAAGAAACTACAAATGATATGTGAGATGAAAGAAATGTTGAAGCTCGATCAGTGGTCTAAGAATGTAGTGGAATGATTACATGTTTATCATGTGTAATGTTGTATAAGTAATCTCATGGAATAAGGAGACATCTAAGGATTGTTACACTGTTTTCTTTCCTTAAGTTTTGAAAGTTTATGATTAATGGTACCAGTAACCATGAAAGGTTATTCAGATATTTTTGGAAAGCAGATTATATGCGCATATTGAAGGGATAAAGAGAAAATGAAATGTTAGACAGTATTCATGAGCTCATGATTGATATAAGGACTAAGTGATATCATGGTTTGAGTATATAGAATTTTGAGGATTTTGGTATGTGGAAAGTGTTAACTTTAAACTGCATTCATGTTTTCTCTAAGGTATTCAAGAGAATACATGATTAAGGACTTTGAATGTTTAGAATGTGACCAACAAGACATATCTTATGGGGATCAACGATGGTATTAAATCTCTGGTAATTGTTTTCACTATATTATGAGAGTGGACTGCAGTATTATGGATAAGACTAAAGAAGTTGTTTTTTGATATTATTGATAGGATGTTATAGTAATGTAGTTTTAGAAAAAGGACAACCTGCAGGACGGGCGACATCCCATCGCGTCGGACAAGGCTATGGGAATCAAACCCACAACCGAAGTGCGACTGGCCTTTATCGCCTACCACTGGCCTACAGGAAGTCCCTGTTTAGTAGAAACTAGTTTTATTTTATTAAGCGGTATGATATATGAAGTATAAGTTCATTTTAGGAACCATATATGATTAATCTCACTATAGATCGACTTATGTATATAATTTTGCTAACCTTTTGTTTGAGACAGATGGAATGACCCGTCATTCTATCACATGATCTGCTAACACTTCACGAATAACAAATTCAACTTCATTTATTTAAGAGATGAAGTGGAAATTGTTCAAGGCACGAACAACAGTGATATTGTACCAAAATAAAGTAAGTATTTATTCTAAGCAAATTTTCAACTTTAGGGAAATGATCTGGAAAACCAAAAATGTTTTCCTAGTGATCTTATACCTGATGAATCAGATGGTACCTTATATCATCACAAATCTATGGATTTGTGATTACTGGCTTTTCCATAGCCATGTTCTCTACCACTCTCCATCAGAACATGATGGTTAGATTTTTCTTCCATATCCATATTTTCACCTATGTGGAAACCCAGTGATTAGTTTATTTGAGTAATCGTTACATTTCATACTTTAGTTTTTAAAGCCATGTTTTGGTATTCCTTTTTACGATGTGGGTTTCTATCAAAGAAAATTTCGAATAGTAAACCATTTATAACCCCGACGAATTTCGAGGGCGAAATTCATTTTAAGGGGGGTAGAATGTAACACCCCGAGATTTTATGAAAAATATTCTTTTTAATTTAATTAATGTCTTGTGTTGTACGCTACACCAAAAGGAGCTTGCACAACAAGCATCCTTGACTTTCCTTGCATTACACGCAATCACAACCTTCCTCGATAGTGTGTATAGTACGCAATACTGAGTTTCACTAAACAACGATATTCTATTAAAATATTATTAAAACTAGTCGTTATGAATAGTAATAACCACTTTTTGAAATTCTGTAAATCTTATTTTTCAAAATGAACTTCATTTTTGGATTCGGAGTATCGAATTTAGCCTAAGGTGAAATTTTGGTACTTTTCAGATAACTTTCATATTCTGATGAATAGTGAAAATTACTACATTATAATTGAAAACAATTTTTTTTAATCGAAATAATTAATAGTGATAAAACATTAATTTGAGTGGTTTTAAAATATATTTAGAATATATTTTTACAATTTAATACAATGTTGGTCATTAGATGTAATTTTACATTTATACCAGACATAAACAAGTGTCAATCTTTTGATTGATATTGTTTCTTAAAAACACGCTATTTGTTTTAACAGCAGGATTTAATTATAAAATTAATTAATGCAACATCTATGTTATTAATATGGTAAAATAGACTTCATTTTTGAATTCGGAATATGAAATATAGCTTAGGATGAAATTTTGGCATTGTTCTGAAAAACATCAATTTTTGATGAATAGTGAAACTACTAAGTGGTAGGTTAAAAACTGAATTTTGCATAAAACTTAATTTTAACACTTCTGTGAATGGAATTTCGAAACTCTGACAGACACGGTTAATATCAATGACTAAAATGTGGTTCAATGAGATAAAAATAATTTTTGGTGAATAGTAACTTTTTACTTTTTTTTACCACGGTTAATAGTAAATAGGGTAACTAAGGGTAAATATGATATTAATATTACCCTAACACATGTACTAATTCTATAGGATAAGTGTAATTCGGCCAAAAACAACCTTATGAATATAATATGACCATTTAGGCCCACTTGGATTAGATTAGGACATTTATTATTATTTAATTCAAAGAAGAGTTAAAAGAGTTAAAATCAAAGTTTATTTACTAAAACATTTTTAATATGGGGTTATACATATGATAAATTCGACTATAAATATTCATTAGAAAGATAAAACGATTTCCTACATAATGATATTTTATTTATAATTTTTAGACTTTAAATAAATTAATTTATTTTTGACACAACGATGATGCAGTAATTACTCTTTTAAGGAAATATTAACATAATTGATGTTATAAATGCTCAAATGAATGTAATTTAAGACTTTTTATGAATTAAACTAATTTTCTAGGTTACTATGATGTATTAGTGTTGATTTAATCAACTTGGTTCGAACATATAATTCTGTTATGACTTTCAAAAAATCATATATCAAATAGTGTCAAAATTGACACAAAATAGTTTTTAAATGAAATATTATATTATTAATTGTTATTTTATTCCCAAAAATCTAAGGTTCGGCCAAATGACTTAGATAAGGATATATATATTAATAATAAACAATTTGGGGTTCGTTTGGCATGTTATAGTAAGTGTATTAACCATATAGTGAAAGAAAACAAAAAGACACGGTAAAAGTTAAATTATTTAACTTAGAGTTAAATCTAATTGATAAGGTTAGAATAATAACCTAAACTTGTCTAAATCCTATTGGTTGATAGGATTTCGACCCATCCCCACTTTAGCTTCTAAATAAGACCATTTGGAACCATTATAAACCGATTTTGACATTAATATAAAATAATATTTTGAGGTATTCCTAAGGTGCCCCTCTCCTCCCGTATAAAAGGACACCTCCTCCCCCTCCTCCTCACACCAATTTGAGCACTCAAACTCGTCCAACCCCTGCCAAAATCTCTTCTCCACTTCCCTAGAAACATCCTAGAGGTTATGGTCTTCCTCAAAGACCAATTTTAGTGCCCTAAGAGGAGGTCTCAAAGAGGCGCTTCCAAAGAAGAGGTAATTACCGTTACCAATTCTTTCATCTTTATTTCTTCTTCCACTTCTTCTTCTTAGGTTGTTTCATTATGAAGTAATAACATCAGTATCACTCATATACTGATATGTTATTATAAGTATGAAACAACCCTATTTCACCATCTATCCATCCTACGGAAAAAGAAATCACCGCGCGTGCGTACGTACGGAATACCGTCTCCACGCCGTGGTGTAATCTATTTTCCACCACCACCTTACATGGATGAGTATAATGGTGTAAATAATAACTATACATAGTTATTACAACATCATATTTATTCTGATATATTGTATAATCCACTACAATTCAGTTCAATATTTATGGAAATGATATCATCGCTCGTGCGTACGTACGGAATACCGTCTCCACGACGCGATGAGATTCATTCTCCATGTTAACCAATTTAAGAATGATTATAAAGTATATATAAGAAATAATAATGAAATATATGACATTATAAAGCTACTGGATTTATGTATATATATATATATATGTATGTCATCTACTTACTTCCATTTCAAGACAATAAGGAAAGTAAAACAGCATTCATGCATACGTACGGACTACCGTCTCCATGAACGGTGTTTTTCATTTTATTTATCTATCTATTATATATATATATATAATGAATATATATGATATATAAATCATATTTTATATTCTGGAAGTAAGTAAATCATGATATAAGTAATAATGATGTCAAGAACAACAAGTCAAAACACCTACGATAAATGAAACGATTTTACCCAAAATGCTTCTTTAACATGGAATTTACAAAAGAACGGGTAATATAATGTCATAAGTGAACCATATATGATATCATAACAATAAATATGATTCTGGAATAAGTCAATAACATGATTTAAATCATTATACAGGAGGTTTGTACACTTACAAAGCAAGTCGGACATAAGGTAAGGGAAATATCACAATCTCATTTTTATCCGAGATTGTTTATTTGTAAGTATTTACTGGGGTGTATTTTATCATCCACATCCATGTTTCATAAATATGTAATATTATTTCCATCCACCTACAATTGTTTAAACCCATTTTTACTCTTCGGTGAGTTTTTAGTAAAAGAAATGAACGGAATCTTTTGTCGTTTTTCGTACGAAGTACTTTTTGACTTTTCCGACAAAAGTACGAAGAATGTTTTTTTAACTTATACGGCATGAATGGATTTTTAAAACATTATTTCCAAGAAGCTTCCTTTACAAGTTTTCAAGTTTATTTTTAATCAACTTCTTTTATTTTAAAGTTGTATGACATGTTATGAAAGGAAAAATGTTTTTGAAGAAGAAAGGATATTTTCCTCAAGAATGGAGTTCAAGTGTTTTATCAAAATTATTTTCCATATAAGATAATAAAGGGTTCTGTTTTTGTCCCTATTATTACACTGATTTGATCATGTTGTGATGGAATTATTTTTATGAATTCCTTTATCTTATATAAATTGATTTATGATGTCATGATGTTTCAAGAATCCCATTTTTGTTACATGTGTTATGCGATGATGTATGTTTTATGATTATGTGGCACACATAAGAAAGGATTCATTATAAGATGGGTGGGACCTATATCTCCCTCCAATGCATTGGGTAAAGATTTTATATCTCATGAGATAGACATGGCTGAAATGGTAGGTTATACCGGTTCAGTGAAACAGGACTGAAACGAGGGTTACTCGATTCAGAAAGGGACTTTGTCCACTAAGATAGTCTTGGCAATGAGTCTTGACTAACAAGAAATGATTTTCTATGATTATGTGTGTATGCCACAAAGTTTCATGTTTGAAGTTATGATTATTGGGATTTCATTTTCACTTCTATGATTTATCCCATGTTATGATATTATGAGCTCTTTTGCAGGTTAAGATTTCCAAAAGCTATGTTCTTATGTATATGATGTGATTGATATTTCTTTTGTTTACCCTTACTGAGCATTTGAGCTCACCCTTTTATGTTTTCTTTTCCCCAGGATATAAAGAAAAGTTTTTAGGTAAAAAAAAGGGAAGATCTTTATGGGAGATATTGAAGATCTTTCACCACGATTAGAAGATTACGTTCCGAGTTTCCAAAGACACTAAACTATTACGATCCTTGTGTGTGTGTTTTTGTTATGTACTAAGTATTCCGCAAAAGTAATGTAATGTCCATGTATGATAGGCTTCGGGTCTCTACAGTTGGTATCAGAGCAAAGGTTTAGTCAACCTTTGGAAACTAGGATGCGAGAACTTTAGTGAGATCCCTAGAGATATTTATAAGGTTTGTCTAGGGATGTCCCTAAGGATAAGTATACGTATAGGATACAGTCCTATAACTATGGTAACGATCATAGAATTTAACCTAAGAAGTTAGATATTGAGGATACTCCCCCTTTATAATGTTGTTTTCCCTAGCATGATTTTTGCCTCTCACACTATTCTTTTTGGGTTTTAGAAAATGGCTGGAAACAAGGTGATTCACGATAATGGAGGATATGCTGGACAATGGAATGATATTTTTCATGAGCAACCAAATGAAATGGGATTTGGAAGTCCAAACATCATTATTATGCCGAATCAGCAATCTCATAATATGATTAATAAAGTAAAATTTGGTAAGTTTCCTTACTCGGCTAATAAGAGAAAGATGGAGTTTCATGATGATCATAGAGGAAAGAAAGTTCAATTTCCCCTATGTAATTCATGTGGGAAGAGGCATCAAGGAGAATGTTTCAAAGGAACTGGAAGATGCTTTGGGTGTGGAAAAGAAGGACACAAAGCAAGTAAGTGCAAAGGAAAAGGTTCAGTTAACACCGTGGATGAGGATAATGGTATTGCTACGACATCAACAATGGTTAAATGCTTTAAATGTGGAATGTACGGGCATTATGCAAACCAATGCCCTAAGGTAAAGTCTCATGAAGAGAATCAGTATGGTCGTATGGGAAGTATTTATGTTGATGATGATGAAGAAACTACAAATGATATGTGAGATGAAAGAAATGTTGAAGCTCGATCAATGGTCTAAGAATGTAGTGGAATGATTACATGTTTATCATGTGTAATGTTGTATAAGTAATCTCATGGAATAAGGAGACATCTAAGGATTGTTACACTGTTTTCTTTCCTTAAGTTTTGAAAGTTTATGATTAATGGTACCAGTAACCATGAAAGGTTATTCAGAAATTTTTGGAAAGCAAATTATATGCGCATATTGAAGGGATAAGGAGAAAATGAAATGTTAGACAGTATTCATGAGCTCATGATTGATATAAGGACTAAGTGATATCATGGTTTGAGTATATAGAATTTTGAGGATTTTGGTATGTGGAAAGTGTTAACTTTAAACTGCATTCATATTTTCTCTAAGGTATTCAAGAGAATACATGATTAAGGACTTTGAATGTTTAGAATGTGACCAACAAGACATATCTTATGGGGATCAACGATGGTATTAAATCTATGGTAATTGTTTTCACTATATTATGAGAGTGGACAGCAGTATTATGGATAAGCCTAAAGAAGTTCTTTTTTGATATTATTGATAGGATGTTATAGTAATGTAGTTTTAGAAAAAGGACAACCTGCAAGACGGGCGACAGCCCATCGCGTCGGACAAGGCTATGGGAATCAAACCCACAACCGAAGTGCGACTGGCCTTTATCGCCTACCACTGGCCTACAGGAAGTCCCTGTTTAGTAGAAACTAGTTTTATTTTATTAAGCGGTATGATATATGAAGTATAAGTTCATTTTAGGAACCATATATGATTAATCTCACTATAGATCGACTTATGTATATAATTTTGCTAACCTTTTGATTGAGACAGATGGAATGACCCGTCATTCTATCACATGATCTGCTAACACTTCACGAATAACAAATTCAACTTCATTTATTTAAGAGATGAAGTGGAAATTGTTCAAGGCATGAACAACAGTGAGATTGTACCAAAATAAAGTAAGTATTTATTCTAAGCAAATTTTCAACTTTAGGGAAATGATCTGGAAAACCAAAAATGTTTTCCTAGTGATCTTATACCTGATGAATCAGATGGTACCTTATATCATCACAAATCTATGGATTTGTGATTACTGGCTTTTCCATAGCCATGTTCTCTACCACTCTCCATCAGAACATGATGGTTAGATTTTTCTTCCATATCCATATTTTCACCTATGTGGAAACCCAGTGATTAGTTTATTTGAGTAATCGTTACATTTCATACTTTAGTTTTTAAAGCCATGTTTTGGTATTCCTTTTTACGATGTGGGTTTCTATCAAAGAAAATTTCGAATAGTAAACCATTTATAACCCCGACGAATTTCGAGGGCGAAATTCATTTTAAGGGGGGTAGAATGTAACACCCCGAGATTTTATGAAAAATATTCTTTTTAATTTAATTAATGTCCTGTGTTGTACGCTACACCAAAAGGAGCTTGCACAACAAGCATCCTTGACTTGCCTTGCATTACACGCAATCACAACCTTCCTCGATAGTGTGTATAGTACGCAATACTGAGTTTCACTAAACAACGATATTCTATTAAAATATTATTAAAACTAGTCGTTATGAATAGTAATACCAACTTTTTGAAATTCTGTAAATCTTATTTTTCAAAATGAACTTCATTTTTGGATTCGGAGTATCGAATTTAGCCTAAGGTGAAATTTTGGTACTTTTCAGATAACTTTCATATTCTGATGAATAGTGAAAATTACTACATTATAATTAAAAACAATTTTTTTTAATCGAAATAATTAATAGTGATAAAACATTAATTTGAGTGGTTTTAAAATATATTTAGAATATATTTTTACAATTTAATACAATGTTGGTCATTGGATGTAATTTTACATTTAAACCAGACATAAACAAGTGTCAATCTTTTGATAGATATTGTTTCTTAAAAACACGCTATTTGTTTTAACAGCGGGATTTAATTATAAAATTAATTAATGCAACATCTATGTTATGAATATGGTAAAATAGACTTCATTTTTGAATTCGGAATATGAAATATAGCTTGGGATGAAATTTTGGCATTGTTCTGAAAAACATCAATTTTTGATGAATAGTGAAACTACTAAGTGGTAGGTTAAAAACTGAATTTTGCATAAAACTTAATTTTAACACTTCTGTGAATGGAATTTCGAAAATCCGACAGACACGGTTAATATCAAGGACTAAAATGTGGTTCAATGAGATAAAAATAATTTTTGGTGAATAGTAACTTTTTACTTTTTTTTACCACGGTTAATAGTAAATAGGGTAACTAAGGGTAAATATGATATTACTATTACCCTAACACATGTCCTAATTCTATTGGATAAGTGTAATTCGGCCAAAAACAACCTTATGAATATAATATGACCATTTAGGCCCACATGGATTAGATTAGGACATTTATTATTATTTAATTCAAAGAAGAGTTAAAAGAGTTAAAATCAAAGTTTATTTACTAAAACATTTTTAATATGGGGTTATACATATGATAAATTCGACTATAAATATTCATTAGAAAGCTAAAACGATTTCCTACATAATTATATTTTATTTATAATTTTTAGACTTTAAATAAATTAATTTATTTTTGACACAACGATGATGCAGTAATTACCCTTTTAAGGAAATATTAACATAATTGATGTTGTAAATGCTCAAATGAATGTAATTTAAGACTTTTTATGCATTAAACTAATTTTATAGGTTACTATGATGTATTAGTGTTGATTTAATCAACTTGGTTCGAACATATAATTCTGTTATGACTTTCAAAAAAATCATATATCAAATAGTGTCAAAATTAACACAAAATAGTTTTTAAATCAAATATTATATTATTAATTGTTATTTTATTCCTAAAAATCTAAGGTTCGGCCAAATGACTTAAATAAGGATATATATATTAATAATAAACAATTTGGGGTTCTTTTGGCATGTTATAGTAAGTGTATTAACCATATAGTGAAAGAAAACAAAAAGACACGGTAAAAGTTAAATTATTTAACTTAGAGTTAAATCTAATTGATAAGGTTAAAATAATAACCTAAACTTGTCTAAATCCTATTGGTTGATAGGATTTCGACCAATCCCCACTTTAGCTTCGAAATAAGACCATTTGGAACCATTATAAACCGATTTTGACATTAATATAAAATAATATTTTGAGGTATTCCTAAGGTGCCCCTCTCCTCCCTTATAAAAGGACACCTCCTCCCCCTCCTCCTCACACCAATTTGAGCACTCAAGCTCGGCCAAACCCTGCCAAAATCTCTTCTCCACTTCCCTAGAAACATCCTAGAGGTTCTGGTCTTCCTCAAAGACCAATTTTAGTGCCCTAAGAGGAGGTCTCAAAGAGGCGCTTCCAAAGAAGAGGTAATTACCGTTACCAATTCTTTCATCTTTATTTCTTCTTCCACTTCTTCTTCTTAGGTTGTTTCATTATGAAGTAATAACATCAGTATCACTCATATACTGATATGTTATTATAAGTATGAAACAACCCTATTTCACCATCTATCCATCCTACGGAAAAAGAAATCACCGCGCGTGCGTACGTACGGAATACCGTCTCCACGCCGTGGTGTAATCTATTTTCCACCACCACCTTACATGGATGAGTATAATGGTGTAAAGAATAACTATACATAGTTATTACAACATCATATTGATTCTGATATATTGTATAATCCACTCCAATTCAGTTCAATATTTATGGAAATGATATCATTGCTCATGCGTACGTACGGAATACCGTCTCCACGACGCGATGAGATTCATTCTCCTTGTTAACCAATTTAAGAATGATTATAAAGTATATATAAGAAATAATAATGAAATATATGACATTATAAAGCTACTGGATTTATGTATATATATATATATGTATGTCATCTACTTACTTCCATTTAAAGACAATAAGGAAAGTAAAACAGCGTTCATGCGTACGTACGGACTACCGTCTCCATGAACGGTGTTTTTCATTTTCTTTATATATCTATTATATATATATATATATACTGAATATATATGATATATAAATCATATTTTATATTCTGGAAGTAAGTAAATCATGATATAAGTAATAATGATGTCAAGAACAACAAGTCAAAACACCTACGATAAATGAAACGATTTTACCCAAAATGCTTCTTTAACATGGAATTTACAAAAGAATGGGTAATATAATGTCATAAGTGAACCATATATGATATCATAACAATGAATATGATTCTGGAATAAGTCAATAACATTATTTAAATCATTATACAGGAGGTTCGGACACTTACAAAGCAAGTCGGACATAAGGTAAGGGAAATATCACAATCTCATTTTTATCCGAGATTGTTTATTTGTAAGTATTTACTATGGTGTATTTTATCATCCACATCCATGTTTCATAAATATGTAATATTATTTCCATCCACCTACAATTGTTTAAACCCATTTTTACCCTTCGGTGAGTTTTTAGTAAAAGAAATGAAAGGAATCTTTTGTCGTTTTTCGTACGAAGTACTTTTTGACTTTTCCGACAAAAGTACGAAGAATGTTTTTTAACTTATACGGCATGAATGGATTTTTAAAACATTATTTCCAAGAAGCTTCCTTTACAAGTTTTCAAGTTTATTTTTAATCAACTTCTTTTATTTTAATGTTGTATGACATGTTATGAAAGGAAAAATGTTTTTGAAGAAGAAAGGATATTTTTTACTCAAGAATGGAGTTCAAGTGTTTTATCAAAATTATTTTCCATCTAAGATAATAAAGGGTTCTTTTTTTGTCACTATTATTACACTGATTTGATCATGTTGTGATGGAATTATTTTTATGAATTCCTTTATCTTATATAAATTGATTTATGATGTCATGATGTTTCAAGAATCCCATTTTTGTTACATGTGTTATGCGATGATGTATGTTTTATGATTATGTGGCACACATAAGAAAGGATTCATTATAAGATGGGTGGGACCTATATCTCCCTCCAATGCATTGGGTAAAGATTTTATATCTCATGAGATAGACATGGCTGAAATGGTAGGTTATACCGGTTCAGTGAAACAGGACTGAAACGAGGGTTACTCGATTCAGAAAGGGACTTTGTCCACTAAGATAGTCTTGGCAATGATTCTTGACTAACAAGAAATGATTTTCTATGATTATGTGTGTATGCACAAAGTTTCATGTTTTAAGTTATGATTATTGGGATTTCATTTTCACTTCTATGATTTATCCCATGTTATGATATTATGAGCTCTTTTGCAGGTTAAGATTTCCAAAAGCTATGTTCTTATGTATATGATGTGATTGATATTTCTCTTGTTTACCCTTACTGAGCATTTGAGCTCACCCTTTTATGTTTTCTTTTCCCCAGGATATAAAGAAAAGTTTTTAGGTAAAAAAAAAGGGAAGATCTTTATGGGAGATATTGAAGATCTTTCACCACGATTAGAAGATTACGTTCCGAGTTTCCAAAGACACTAAACTATTACGATCCTTGTGTGTGTGTTTTTGTTATGTACTAAGTATTCCGCAAAAATAATGTAATGTCCATGTATGATAGGCTTCGGGTCTCTACAGTTGGTATCAGAGCAAAGGTTTAGTCAACCTTTGGAAACTAGGATGCGAGAACTTTAGTGAGATCCCTAGAGATATTTATAAGGTTTGTCTAGGGATGTCCCTAAGGATAAGTATACGTATAGGATACAGTCCTATAACTATGGTAACAATCATAGAATTTAATCTAAGAAGTTAGATATTGAGGATACTCCCCCTTTATAATGTTGTTTTCCCTAACATGATTTTTGCCTCTCACACTATTCTTTTTGGGTTTTAGAAAATGGCTGGAAACAAGGTGATTCACGATAATGGAGGATATGCTGGACAATGGAATGATATTTTTCATGAGCAACCAAATGAAATGGTATTTGGAAGTCCAAACATCATTATTATGCCGAATCAGCAATCTCATAATATGATTAATAAAGTAAAATTTGGTAAGTTTCCTTACTCGGCTAATAAGAGAAAGATGGAGTTTCATGATGATCATAGAGGAAAGAAAGTTCAATTTCCCCTATGTAATTCATGTGGGAAGAGGCATCAAGGAGAATGTTTCAAAGGAACTGGAAGATGCTTTGGGTGTGGAAAAGAAGGACACAAAGCAAGTAAGTGCAAAGGAAAAGGTTCAGTTAACACCGTGGATGAGGATAATGGTATTGCTACGACATCAACAATGGTTAAATGCTTTAAATGTGGAATGTACGGGCATTATGCAAACCAATGCCCTAAGGGAAAGTCTCATGAAGAGAATCAGTATGGTCGTATGGGAAGTATTTATCTTGATGATGATGAAGAAACTACAAATGATATGTGAGATGAAAGAAATGTTGAAGCTCGATCAATGGTCTAAGAATGTAGTGGAATGATTACATGTTTATCATGTGTAATGTTGTATAAGTAATCTCATGGAATAAGGAGACATCTAAGGATTGTTACACTGTTTTCTTTCCTTAAGTTTTGAAAGTTTATGATTAATGGTACCAGTAACCATGAAAGGTTATTCAGATATTTTTGGAAAGCAGATTATATGCGCATATTGAAGGGATAAAGAGAAAATGAAATGTTAGACAGTATTCATGAGCTCATGATTGATATAAGGACTAAGTGATATCATGGTTTGAGTATATAGAATTTTGAGGATTTTGGTATGTGGAAAGTGTTAACTTTAAACTGCATTCATGTTTTCTCTAAGGTATTCAAGAGAATACATGATTAAGGACTTTGAATGTTTAGAATGTGACCAACAAGACATATCTTATGGGGATCAACGATGGTATTAAATCTCTGGTAATTGTTTTCACTATATTATGAGAGTGGACTGCAGTATTATGGATAAGACTAAAGAAGTTGTTTTTTGATATTATTGATAGGATGTTATAGTAATGTAGTTTTAGAAAAACGACAACCTGCAGGACGGGCGACATCCCATCGCGTCGGACAAGGCTATGGGAATCAAACCCACAACCGAAGTGCGACTGGCCTTTATCGCCTACCACTGGCCTACAGGAAGTCCCTGTTTAGTAGAAACTAGTTTTATTTTATTAAGCGGTATGATATATGAAGTATAAGTTCATTTTAGGAACCATATATGATTAATCTCACTATAGATCGACTTATGTATATAATTTTGCTAACCTTTTGTTTGAGACAGATGGAATGACCCGTCATTCTATCACATGATCTGCTAACACTTCACGAATAACAAATTCAACTTCATTTATTTAAGAGATGAAGTGGAAATTGTTCAAGGCACGAACAACAGTGATATTGTACCAAAATAAAGTAAGTATTTATTCTAAGAAAATTTTCAACTTTAGGGAAATGATCTGGAAAACCAAAAATGTTTTCCTAGTGATCTTATACCTGATGAATCAGATGGTACCTTATATCATCACAAATCTATGGATTTGTGATTACTGGCTTTTCCATAGCCATGTTCTCTACCACTCTCCATCAGAACATGATGGTTAGATTTTTCTTCCATATCCATATTTTCACCTATGTGGAAACCCAGTGATTAGTTTATTTGAGTAATCGTTACATTTCATACTTTAGTTTTTAAAGCCATGTTTTGGTATTCCTTTTTACGATGTGGGTTTCTATCAAAGAAAATTTCGAATAGTAAACCATTTATAACCCCGACGAATTTCGAGGGCGAAATTCATTTTAAGGGGGGTAGAATGTAACACCCCGAGATTTTATGAAAAATATTCTTTTTAATTTAATTAATGTCTTGTGTTGTACGCTACACCAAAAGGAGCTTGCACAACAAGCATCCTTGACTTGCCTTGCATTACACGCAATCACAACCTTCCTCGATAGTGTGTATAGTACGCAATACTGAGTTTCACTAAACAACGATATTCTTTTAAAACATTATTAAAACTAGTCGTTATGAATAGTAATAACCACTTTTTGAAATTCTGTAAATCTTATTTTTCAAAATGAACTTCATTTTTGGATTCGGAGTATCGAATTTAGCCTAAGGTGAAATTTTGGTACTTTTCAGATAACTTTCATATTCTGATGAATAGTGAAAATTACTACATTATAATTAAAAACAATTTTTTTAATCGAAATAATTAATAGTGATAAAACATTAATTTCAGTGGTTTTAAAATATATTTAGAATATATTTTTACAATTTAATACAATGTTGGTCATTAGATGTAATTTTACATTTTTACCAGACATAAACAAGTGTCAATCTTTTGATAGATATTGTTTCTTAAAAACACGCTATTTGTTTTAACAGCGGGATTTAATTATAAAATTAATTAATGCAACATCTATGTTATGAATATGGTAAAATAGACTTCATTTTTGAATTCGGAATATGAAATATAGCTTAGGATGAAATTTTGGCATTGTTCTGAAAAACATCAATTTTTGATGAATAGTGAAACTACTAAGTGGTAGGTTAAAAACTGAATTTTGCATAAAACTTAATTTTAACACTTCTGTGAATGGAATTTCGAAAATCTGACAGACACGGTTAATATCAAGGACTAAAATGTGGTTCAATGAGATAAAAATAATTTTTGGTGAATAGTAACTTTTTACTTTTTTTTACCACGGTTAATAGTAAATAGGGTAACTAAGGGTAAATATGATATTAATATTACCCTAACACATGTACTAATTCTATAGGATAAGTGTAATTCGGCCAAAAACAACCTTATGAATATAATATGACCATTTAGGCCCACTTGGATTAGATTAGGACATTTATTATTATTTAATTCAAAGAAGAGTTAAAAGAGTTAAAATCAAAGTTTATTTACTAAAACATTTTTAATATGGGGTTATACATATGATAAATTCGACTATATATATTCATTAGAAAGCTAAAAAGATTTCTTACATAATGATATTTTATTTATAATTTTTAGACTTTAAATAAATTAATTTATTTTTGACACAACGATGATGCAGTAATTACTCTTTTAAGGAAATATTAACATAATTGATGTTATAAATGCTCAAATGAATGTAATTTAAGACTTTTTATGAACTAAACTAATTTTCTAGGTTACTATGATGTATTAGTGTTGATTTAATCAACTTGTTTCGAACATATAATTCTGTTATGACTTTCAAAAAATCATATATCAAATAGTGTCAAAATTGACACAAAATAGTTTTTAAATGAAATATTATATTATTAATTGTTATTTTATTCCCAAAAATCTAAGGTTCGGCCAAATGACTTAGATAAGGATATATATATTAATAATAAACAATTTGGGGTTCGTTTGGCATGTTATAGTAAGTGTATTAACCATATAGTGAAAGAAAACAAAAAGACACGGTAAAAGTTAAATTATTTAACTTAGAGTTAAATATAATTGATAAGGTTAGAATAATAACCTAAACTTGTCTAAATCCTATTGGTTGATAGGATTTCGACCCATCCCCACTTTAGCTTCGAAATAAGACCATTCGGAACCATTATAAACCGATTTTGACATTAATATAAAATAATATTTTGAGGTATTCCTAAGGTGCCCCTCTCCTCCCGTATAAAAGGACACCTCCTCCCCCTCCTCCTCACACCAATTTGAGCACTCAAGCTCGGCCAACCCCTGCCAAAATCTCTTCTCCACTTCCCTAGAAACATCCTAGAGGTTCTGGTCTTCCTCAAAGACCAATTTTAGTGCCCTAAGAGGAGGTCTCAAAGAGGCGCTTCCAAAGAAGAGGTAATTACCGTTACCAATTCTTTCATCTTTATTTCTTCTTCCACTTATTCTTCTTAGGTTGTTTCATTATGAAGTAATAACATCAGTATCACTCATATACTGATATGTTATTATAAGTATGAAACAACCCTATTTCACCATCTATCCATCCTACGGAAAAAGAAATCACCGCGCGTGCGTACGTACGGAATACCGTCTCCACGCCGTGGTGTAATCTATTTTCCACCACCACCTTACATGGATGAGTATAATGGTGTAAATAATAACTATACATAGTTATTACAACATCATATTTATTCTGATATATTGTATAATCCACTACAATTCAGTTCAATATTTATGGAAATGATATCATCGCTCGTGCGTACGTACGGAATACCGTCTCCACGACGCGATGAGATTCATTCTCCATGTTAACCAATTTAAGAATGATTATAAAGTATATATAAGAAATAATAATGAAATATATGACATTATAAAGCTACTGGATTTATTTATATATATATATATATATGTATGTCATCTACTTACTTCCATTTCAAGACAATAAGGAAAGTAAAACAGCATTCATGCGTACGTACGGACTACCGTCTCCATGAACGGTGTTTTTCATTTTATTTATCTATCTATTATATATATATATATATAATGAATATATATGATATATAAATCATATTTTATATTCTGGAAGTAAGTAAATCATGATATAAGTAATAATGATGTCAAGAACAACAAGTCAAAACACCTACGATAAATGAAACGATTTTACCCAAAATGCTTCTTTAACATGGAATTTACAAAAGAACGGGTAATATAATGTCATAAGTGAACCATATATGATATCATAACAATAAATATGATTCTGGAATAAGTCAATAACATGATTTAAATCATTATACAGGAGGTTTGTACACTTACAAAGCAAGTCGGACATAAGGTAAGGGAAATATCACAATCTCATTTTTATCCGAGATTGTTTATTTGTAAGTATTTACTGGGGTGTATTTTATCATCCACATCCATGTTTCATAAATATGTAATATTATTTCCATCCACCTACAATTGTTTAAACCCATTTTTACTCTTCGGTGAGTTTTTAGTAAAAGAAATGAAAGGAATCTTTTGTCGTTTTTCGTACGAAGTACTTTTTGACTTTTCCGACAAAAGTACGAAGAATGTTTTTTTAACTTATACGGCATGAATGGATTTTTAAAACATTATTTCCAAGAAGCTTCCTTTACAAGTTTTCAAGTTTATTTTTAATCAACTTCTTTTATTTTAAAGTTGTATGACATGTTATGAAAGGAAAAATGTTTTTGAAGAAGAAAGGATATTTTCCTCAAGAATGGAGTTCAAGTGTTTTATCAAAATTATTTTCCATATAAGATAATAAAGGGTTCTGTTTTTGTCCCTATTATTACACTGATTTGATCATGTTGTGATGGAATTATTTTTATGAATTCCTTTATCTTATATAAATTGATTTATGATGTCATGATGTTTCAAGAATCCCATTTTTGTTACATGTGTTATGCGATGATGTATGTTTTATGATTATGTGGCACACATAAGAAAGGATTCATTATAAGATGGGTGGGACCTATATCTCCCTCCAATGCATTGGGTAAAGATTTTATATCTCATGAGATAGACATGGCTGAAATGGTAGGTTATACCGGTTCAGTGAAACAGGACTGAAACGAGGGTTACTCGATTCAGAAAGGGACTTTGTCCACTAAGATAGTCTTGGCAATGAGTCTTGACTAACAAGAAATGATTTTCTATGATTATGTGTGTATGCCACAAAGTTTCATGTTTGAAGTTATGATTATTGGGATTTCATTTTCACTTCTATGATTTATCCCATGTTATGATATTATGAGCTCTTTTGCAGGTTAAGATTTCCAAAAGCTATGTTCTTATGTATATGATGTGATTGATATTTCTTTTGTTTACCCTTACTGAGCATTTGAGCTCACCCTTTTATGTTTTCTTTTCCCCAGGATATAAATAAAAGTTTTTAGGTAAAAAAAAGGGAAGATCTTTATGGGAGATATTGAAGATCTTTCACCACGATTAGAAGATTACGTTCCGAGTTTCCAAAGACACTAAACTATTACGATCCTTGTGTGTGTGTTTTTGTTATGTACTAAGTATTCCGCAAAAGTAATGTAATGTCCATGTATGATAGGCTTCGGGTCTCTACAGTTGGTATCAGAGCAAAGGTTTAGTCAACCTTTGGAAACTAGGATGCGAGAACTTTAGTGAGATCCCTAGAGATATTTATAAGGTTTGTCTAGGGATGTCCCTAAGGATAAGTATACGTATAGGATACAGTCCAATAACTATGGTAACGATCATAGAATTTAACCTAAGAAGTTAGATATTGAGGATACTCCCCCTTTATAATGTTGTTTTCCCTAGCATGATTTTTGCCTCTCACACTATTCTTTTTGGGTTTTAGAAAATGGCTGGAAACAAGGTGATTCACGATAATGGAGGATATGCTGGACAATGGAATGATATTTTTCATGAGCAACCAAATGAAATGGGATTTGGAAGTCCAAACATCATTATTATGCCGAATCAGCAATCTCATAATATGATTAATAAAGTAAAATTTGGTAAGTTTCCTTACTCGGCTAATAAGAGAAAGATGGAGTTTCATGATGATCATAGAGGAAAGAAAGTTCAATTTCCCCTATGTAATTCATGTGGGAAGAGGCATCAAGGAGAATGTTTCAAAGGAACTGGAAGATGCTTTGGGTGTGGAAAAGAAGGACACAAAGCAAGTAAGTGCAAAGGAAAAGGTTCAGTTAACACCTTGGATGAGGATAATGGTATTGCTATGACATCAACAATGGTTAAATGCTTTAAATGTGGAATATACGGGAATTATGCAAACCAATGCCCTAAGGTAAAGTCTCATGAAGAGAATCAGTATGGTCGTATGGGAAGTATTTATGTTGATGATGATGATGAAACTACAAATGATATGTGAGATGAAAGAAATGTTGAAGCTCGATCAATGGTCTAAGAATGTAGTGGAATGATTACATGTTTATCATGTGTAATGTTGTATAAGTAATCTCATGGAATAAGGAGACATCTAAGGATTGTTACACTGTTTTCTTTCCTTAAGTTTTGAAAGTTTATGATTAATGGTACCAGTAACCATGAAAGGTTATTCAGATATTTTTGGAAAGCAGATTATATGCGCATATTGAAGGGATAAGGAGAAAATGAAATGTTAGACAGTATTCATGAGCTCATGATTGATATAAGGACTAAGTGATATCATGGTTTGAGTATATAGAATTTTGAGGATTTTGGTATGTGGAAAGTGTTAACTTTAAACTGCATTCATATTTTCTCTAAGGTATTCAAGAGAATACATGATTAAGGACTTTGAATGTTTAGAATGTGACCAACAAGACATATCTTATGGGGATCAACGATGGTATTAAATCTATGGTAATTGTTTTCACTATATTATGAGAGTGGACTGCAGTATTATGGATAAGCCTAAAGAAGTTCTTTTTTGATATTATTGATAGGATGTTATAGTAATGTAGTTTTAGAAAAAGGACAACCTGCAGGACGGGAGACAGCCCATCGCGTCGGACAAGGCTATGGGAATCAAACCCACAACCGAAGTGCGACTGGCCTTTATCGCCTACCACTGGCCTACAGGAAGTCCCTGTTTAGTAGAAACTAGTTTTATTTTATTAAGCGGTATGATATATGAAGTATAAGTTCATTTTAGGAACCATATATGATTAATCTCACTATAGATCAACTTATGTATATAATTTTTCTAACCTTTTGTTTGAGACAGATGGAATGACCCGTCATTCTATCACATGATCTGCTAACACTTCACGAATAACAAATTCAACTTCATTTATTTAAGAGATGAAGTGGAAATTGTTCAAGGCATGAACAACAGTGAGATTGTACCAAAATAAAGTAAGTATTTATTCTAAGCAAATTTTCAACTTTAGGGAAATGATCTGGAAAACCAAAAATGTTTTCCTAGTGATCTTATACCTGATGAATCAGATGGTACCTTATATCATCACAAATCTATGGATTTGTGATTACTGGCTTTTCCATAGCCATGTTCTCTACCACTCTCCATCAGAACATGACGGTTAGATTTTTCTTCCATATCCATATTTTCACCTATGTGGAAACCCAGTGATTAGTTTATTTGAGTAATCGTTACATTTCATACTTTAGTTTTTAAAGCCATGTTTTGGTATTCCTTTTTACAATGTGGGTTTCTATCAAAGAAAATTTTGAATAGTAAACCATTTATAACCCCGACAAATTTCGAGGGCGAAATTCATTTTAAGGGGGGTAGAATGTAACACCCCGAGATTTTATGAAAAATATTCTTTTTAATTTAATTAATGTCTTGTGTTGTACGCTACACCAAAAGGAGCTTGCACAACACGCATCCTTGACTTGCCTTGCATTACACGCAATCACAACCTTCCTCGATAGTGTGTATAGTACGCAATACTGAGTTTCACTAAACAACGATATTCTATTAAAATATTATTAAAACTAGTCGTTATGAATAGTAATAACCACTTTTTGAAATTCTGTAAATCTTATTTTTCAAAATGAACTTCATTTTTGGATTCGGAGTATCGAATTTAGCCTAAGGTGAAATTTTGGTACTTTTCAGATAACTTTCATATTCTGATGAATAGTGAAAATTACTACATTATAATTAAAAACAATTTTTTTTAATCGAAATAATTAATAGTGATAAAACATTAATTTGAGTGGTTTTAAAATATATTTAGAATATATTTTTACAATTTAATACAATGTTGGTCATTGGATGTAATTTTACATTTAAACCAGACATAAACAAGTGTCAATCTTTTGATAGATATTGTTTCTTAAAAACACGCTATTTGTTTTAACAGCGGGATTTAATTATAAAATTAATTAATGCAACATCTATGTTATGAATATGGTAAAATAGACTTCATTTTTGAATTCGGAATATGAAATATAGCTTAAGATGAAATTTTGGCATTGTTCTGAAAAACATCAATTTTTGATGAATAGTGAAACTACTAAGTGGTAGGTTAAAAACTGAATTTTGCATAAAACTTAATTTTAACACTTCTATGAATGGAATTTCGAAAATCCGACAGACACGGTTAATATCAAGGACTAAAATGTGGTTCAATGAGATAAAAATAATTTTTGGTGAATAGTAACTTTTTACTTTTTTTTACCACGGTTAATAGTAAATAGGGTAACTAAGGGTAAATATGATATTACTATTACCCTAACACATGTCCTAATTCTATTGGATAAGTGTAATTCGGCCAAAAACAACCTTATGAATATAATATGACCATTTAGGCCCACTTGGATTAGATTAGGACATTTATTATTATTTAATTCAAAGAAGAGTTAAAAGAGTTAAAATCAAAGTTTATTTACTAAAACATTTTTAATATGGGGTTATACATATGATAAATTCGACTATAAATATTCATTAGAAAGCTAAAAAGATTTCCTACATAATTATATTTTATTTATAATTTTTAGACTTTAAATAAATTAATTTATTTTTGACACAACGATGATGCAGTAATTACCCTTTTAAGGAAATATTAACATAATTGATGTTATAAATGCTCAAATGAATGTAATTTAAGACTTTTTATGAATTAAACTAATTTTATAGGTTACTATGATGTATTAGTGTTGATTTAATCAACTTGGTTCGAACATATAATTCTTGTTATGACTTTCAAAAAAATCATATATCAAATAGTGTCAAAATTAACACAAAATAGTTTTTAAATCAAATATTATATTATTAATTGTTATTTTATTCCTAAAAATCTAAGGTTCGGCCAAATGACTTATATAAGGATATATATATTAATAATAAACAATTTGGGGTTCTTTTGGCATGTTATAGTAAGTGTATTAACCATATAGTGAAAGAAAACAAAAAGACACGGTAAAAGTTAAATTATTTAACTTAGAGTTAAATCTAATTGATAAGGTTAAAATAATAACCTAAACTTGTCTAAATCCTATTGGTTGATAGGATTTCGACCCATCCCCACTTTAGCTTCGAAATAAGACCATTTGGAACCATTATAAACTGATTTTGACATTAATATAAAATAATATTTTGAGGTATTCCTAAGGTGCCCCTCTCCTCCCTTATAAAAGGACACCTCCTCCCCCTCCTCCTCACACCAATTTGAGCACTCAAGCTCGGCCAACCCCTGCCAAAATCTCTTCTCCACTTCCCTAGAAACATCCTAGAGGTTCTGGTCTTCCTCAAAGACCAATTTTAGTGCCCTAAGAGGAGGTCTCAAAGAGGCGCTTCCAAAGAAGAGGTAATTACTGTTACCAATTCTTTCATCTTTATTTCTTCTTCCACTTCTTCTTCTTAGGTTGTTTCATTATGAAGTAATAACATCAGTATCACTCATATACTGATATGTTATTATAAGTATGAAACAACCCTATTTCACCATCTATCCATCCTACGGAAAAAGAAATCACCGCGCGTGCGTACGTACGGAATACCGTCTCCACGCCGTGGTGTAATCTATTTTCCACCACCACCTTACATGGATGAGTATAATGGTGTAAAGAATAACTATACATAGTTATTACAACATCATATTGATTCTGATATATTGTATAATCCACTCCAATTCAGTTCAATATTTATGGAAATGATATCATCGCTCGTGCGTACGTACGGAATACCGTCTCCACGACGCGATGCGATTCATTCTCCATGTTAACCAATTTAAGAATGATTATAAAGTATATATAAGAAATAATAATGAAATATATGACATTATAAAGCTACTGGATTTATGTATATATATATATATATATGTATTTCATCTACTTACTTCCATTTCAAGACAATAAGGAAAGTAAAACAGCATTCATGCGTACGTACGGACTACCGTCTCCATGAACGGTGTTTTTCATTTTATTTATCTATCTATTATATATATATATATATACTGAATATATATGATATATAAATCATATTTTATATTCTGGAAGTAAGTAAATCATGATATAAGTAATAATGATGTCAAGAACAACAAGTCAAAACACCTACGATAAATGAAACGATTTTACCCAAAATGCTTCTTTAACATGGAATTTACAAAAGAACGGGTAATATAATGTCATAAGTGAACCATATATGATATCATAACAATGAATATGATTCTGGAATAAGTCAATAACATGATTTAAATCATTATACAGGAGGTTCGGACACTTACAAAGCAAGTCGGACATAAGGTAAGGGAAATATCACAATCTCATTTTTATCCGAGATTGTTTATTTGTAAGTATTTACTGGGGTGTATTTTATCATCCACATCCATGTTTCATAAATATGTAATATTATTTCAATCCACCTACAATTGTTTAAACCCATTTTTACCCTTCGGTGAGTTTTTAGTAAAAGAAATGAAAGGAATCTTTTGTCGTTTTTCGTACGAAGTACTTTTTGACTTTTCCGACAAAAGTACGAAGAATGTTTTTTTAACTTATATGGCATGAATGGATTTTTAAAACATTATTTCCAAGAAGCTTCCATTACAAGTTTTCAAGTTTATTTTTAATCAACTTCTTTTATTTTAAAGTTGTATGACATGTTATGAAAGGAAAAAATGTTTTTGAAGAAGAAAGGATATTTTCCTCAAGAATGGAGTTCAAGTGTTTTATCAAAATTATTTTCCATATAAGATAATAAAGGGTTCTGTTTTTGTCCCTATTATTACACTGATTTGATAATGTTGTGATGGAATTATTTTTATGAATTCCTTTATCTTATATAAATTGATTTATGATGTCATGATGTTTCAAGAATCCCATTTTTGTTACATGTGTTATGCGATGATGTATGTTTTATGATTATGTGGCACACATAAGAAAGGATTCATTATAAGATGGGTGGGACCTATATCTCCCTCCAATGCATTGGGTAAAGATTTTATATCTCATGAGATAGACATGGCTGAAATGGTAGGTTATACCGGTTCAGTGAAACAGGACTGAAACGAGGGTTACTCGATTCAGAAAGGGACTTTGTCCACTAAGATAGTCTTGGCAATGAGTCTTGACTAACAAGAAATGATTTTCTATGATTATGTGTGTATGCCACAAAGTTTCATGTTTTAAGTTATGATTATTGGGATTTCATTTTCACTTCTATGATTTATCCCATGTTATGATATTATGAGCTCTTTTGCAGGATAAGATTTCCAAAAGCTATGTTCTTATGTATATGATGTGATTGATATTTCTTTTGTTTACCCTTACTGAGAATTTGAGCTCACCCTTTTATGTTTTCTTTTCCCCAGGATATAAAGAAAAGTTTTTAGGTAAAAAAAAGGGACGATCTTTATGGGAGATATTGAAGATCTTTCACCACGATTAGAAGATTACGTTCCGAGTTTCCAAAGACACTAAACTATTACGATCCTTGTGTGTGTGTTTTTGTTATGTACTAAGTATTCCGCAAAAGTAATGTAATGTCCATGTATGATAGGCTTCGGGTCTCTACAACCTAGGTCTTGAAAAACTCTATATCCATGTAATAAAATAATTTTGTGCACAATAACCTTATAGTCCCAGACCCAACATCCCTTATTCTTTCATTGTAGCCATTATACTACCATGTTGTCCTAATAATTGGTACCCTAATTTATTTTTCACCTAAAAATAGGAACTGAATCTTCAAGCATCCTGATTGTCACTCCTCCATGGTATTGTCTATTCCATGCCATACCTAGTAGTCCATTAGATATGGACATTTAATCCATAAAGATTGTTTCAGATAGGTAAAATGATGAACTATTTTGTTGGAGATTCCATAGGATTAATCTTCCTCATGCATGGACATAGACACCCTCATGGTGTAATCCCTATCCACGTCTATAATATAAGATTCAAAATTATTATACTCAACAACCTTGTCATATTATGTTAAAATTAATAACAACAACCTCATCAAATGATGTAAAACTATATTCCTACACTGTACGAGGAAGATAGGATAACCCAGGTATGATCAAAATTAGATTCCAACTCACCCCAACCATGGGATGGAAATACCACACCGAGAAGATTCCATGCATAATCCTCACACTATCCTTCACAGTCAGGGGATGATACAGCTATAATAATAAACTTCCATGTGTAAGACCCACCATATCCTCCCTCCAGTTGGAATGAAACACCATAACGAGGATGAACCTTTTATAGTGGGAAGCTGCTACACATATACCCTACCCCATCACTAGTTGACAATCCTTCAATTACACGAGCATCCTTACAACATGACATTAAACATTATATACCAATCATGTCACATGAACATAAATTGTGGAACCAAACTATGTGGATTTTTATCCCTAATAACAAATGGGGTATGTATGACGCCTCCATGATGAATAATCACATAAAACAAATCCATGTTTTAAATCATCACCCTTGGGGGGACATAGTCCATGTTAGTGTGAAATTACCCCCTATGGGGGACATACTTCATCATCAAGTGTGAAAGAATCCCACTTTGAGGGAAAACACCCTCAAATACATGTGTTAAATCATCTCCCTAGGGATGCACTTAATAACTCAACCATCTCCACAAGATGTTAAACTCATTACATTTTACAAAATCCATACACCATATAATAAACATGGTATGATTAAGGTAAAATTCATCAAATAACATATGACATTGAAATTGGTTACCTCATGACCTACATGGGATTCCTTGGGTTACACACCTAATATTACTCACATAATATATTCCCTATAAAGAGGAATAATTATCATTTCCCATCATCTAGACAAGCCCAATATTCTCAAAGTTCCCACTTCTCGTGAAAGAAGTTTGTTTCCCTACCAGGACAGAACCAGTGTTATTAATCGGCATCAACCAAACTATCATGTAGTAGACATCACTACTGAAAGTGATGGATGATGCCCACCATTGGAAAGTGGGAATGTGGGGAATAAATAGTAGTACATCAACACCTAGAAAAATAATGGCACTGGACCTCAAAGAAGAATTAGAAACTGATGTGAAAATATTCAACTTCAACTATAAGGATAATTATCATCTAGTGAACTGACATTTTTTCACGTCATTGGATTCATATATTCCATAAAAGGTACCACCAAGAAAATGGTGGACCCAACATGAAACTCACCTATGACTTAGGGAAGAAAATTTTGTGCATTCTATGATTTCTGCATCATCAGTGTGGATCCTTCTCTACTTCCAGAAGAATAGATGATGATTTTTAAATTTTGAATCACTTTCACTATACCAGTATTGATGGATAAGTCTACATAGCATAAAAGAGTCAAGATTATATAAATCAACAACGTATTGTTAATAGTTTAAGGGGAAGGGGATCATAGGTGTAGATATACTAAATGATTATGTCCATTCGATGTATTCTGCCTCACCTTTAGCTGCTAGGATCCCACACCCCATCCCACCATCTGAGATCATCCATAGGATAGTGATTGACACCCTCATCCACTAGAACAATGTAGAAGTTGTCATTACTAACAAGGATATGTTCTAAAAATATCTTAAGGAATCATTTTTTTACTGACACCACCACCCATGATGGATGATTATGGGGAAAACACCCCCATTATGATAATAAACTACTTCAAAATCCCATCCCTATAGAACTCAAATTGCACAATCCCCTACACCAAGGAGGTAAGTGATGTTTGAACTGTGTCTACTGTGAAAACCACTATAGAGATTCCTAGGAGGACTCCTATAGGATATTATTGTAAAATTATTGGACGGTTACACTATTTGATGAATGGGTTGACTTTATCCAATCATCACTATCTCTAGACGAGAACACCTAATTATTAATGTTGGGGTAAGATCATGAAATTTCATCACAATGGGAATCTTCTATAGCTCATGTATCCATGCCACTATATGTGTATCCCACTAGATCGCTAAAATAGTTGAGTAGTAATCTGCCTTATCCCACATGATAATAAGACTACATCCACCTCTTATGAAATTTTGGTTGAACCTTTTAGTTACTGGCACAATCAAATTCTATTACCGACCATCTTGTGATGAGTAAAAATAGTGTGGAGGTCCTCCCAACAATGAAAATAATCAGCATTGAGGACCCCCTCATGACTCTACTTATTAGTGAAAAGATCCTCCCTACATCCCTAAAATCATCATGGAGTTCCTATATGAACTTACACATTGAGATTCTCCCCACACCATCATTAATCAGCACGACAGTACTCCCCATGCTGAAGATATGTCAATCCCTGAAGAACCATTATGGGGTTGGAGAGTGAACACCATCATTGGGGAAGTACCAATAACATAGGTTGTAAACCACATGGAGAAAAACTAGGTGACTCTCAAAACTACTCTGTTGAGAAGTCCAATTCCGTTATAGGTAGAACCCTAGGAATAATCATGTCATCATCACAATTTTAGGTTATGCTGTAATAAATGAATCAATAATGTAACCTTCACCCTGCCTCCCAGAGTCTAGGGAAAAATCTCAATGACTGAGGCATACAACCCTTTAATATGATTCAAATAAGAACCCTCTACCCCCTAGTTACTTATAGGTGGAGGATGTTCTGGTCTCATTCCAATGACTCATAGTGATTCAATCTCCATTACCAAGAATTTCCCTTCTCCCTACCTCCAAAAAAGAAGTCAGAGAGATGTGAGTGTCTGGGTTGACTCCGTCAGATGACGGTGAGAAATCTATTGATCCCTAAATGGATGCTTCCACCCTCACACATGATGAATCGGTGAAAAAAGATATTATATAGACATGATGTTGATGTTGGATTTTCCTCTAAGATTTGTCAAGACATATAGAGACTATTATACTCTTGCGACACCCCCTATTCCAGTTGAGCAGCTACAATGAAGGTATTAATCCATACCTCCATTCATATCTGGGACTGTGCTAATCGAGGATTGGGCTAACCAAGAAAAGGAATCTTCTCCTTGAAATACTTATTTTAGGAGGTTCTAGTCACCGACCATCTATCAGTTGTGTTATGGAGACATATAGCTCTGGACATTGTCATCCAAAAGTCACTCACTAAGGAAAAGTCTATGTGCTTTCACCAAATTATCTGGGCAATGTTTCATCACCTCTGTAACCATAATAAATCCTACTCGGGGAGCCACAGGAACCTCAACACCATCATCTAATAGTTCAAGAAGGCTATGATTATGTAACACCGTGTTGCTTAATGCCTGAAGTCATATGGTTACCACAAAACTCTCCAAAAATCTGAACCTAAGAGTTTCACTATGCTCTAATGGGTCTTGGAAGAGGAATATCCATATGTTCATATCGAAGGCTAGTGGCAGTATGCCCCCATCTATTTAAGAATCACCCTACAATAGTGAAATGTCCATCAATTCAGACCATCCAATGATAGTGTCGGTTCCTCTCAGAATACCCCCATTATAAATATGGGCATCACTAACCCAGTAGAGGAATAGAGGAACCAGGAAACTTATGGATATCATGATAAGATAAATGCACCTCAAGGTGGTGATGATGTATCAAAAAACCCTATAGAAGACATCTTCACTAATCATTAGAGATAGGCAATGAGTCTCAATATTCCACCAAATGATCTATTTCTACCTATCTGTCTATTCATTAACAAAGGCAATGGAAATATTAGAACATATGAATCATCTGTATCAATTTATAAATCAGAGTTGGACCTTAGGGTTCCCACTTCTCTCTATGAGACTGGGAAATATAAAAGGATAATGACTGATCTCATCGATGAGTGGTTCCTGGACCCTAGAAATGTCATAAGATGACCCACCTCTCCTCTAGTGGGAAATCCATTCCTACTCATTAAAATGAATCAATTCTATCCTGGTGACCCCATCCATCCGATCAAGGAATATGTTAGGGAATATAGAAAGAGGCAAAGATATGATTTTCCAACCCTACGTGAGTAGTGGGAGAAGTGTGATTGTCCAACATGGGATAAAGGTCATGATTCTACCTACGTTTATGATCCTATAAATTCATTGGTTTCCATAAATCCCAAAAAATATGACATGATAACCACTCTTGTTACCCTTATTGATGATCTGGGAACAAGACATCTCGTAGTTCCTCCTGGAAGAAAGTTGTACTTGACATGGGTGAATCATGACTGGGTTCCGCTTGAGTTTGGTAATCCCAAATTCAACATGTCTAATGGAATGGGTTACCTATTAAAACATTGGAACCAATTCACCTCAAGGTGCAGTACAATGTTGGGGAATCCACAATAGATGGAGGTTGAGAAGATCAAATTTTTTCTAGACATTGGATGGGATCTCATTCTTTTGGTATATCCAACTTTTTATAAGGTTTGTTGTGGGTTAGGGGATATGTGATGATAGTTACTCTATCCGTTCAAATCAACCACACACTAGACTAGAATATATGACCTATTTAAATATAAGAAATGTGTTGATGAGAAATTAACCAACATTGTGTAATGATGGATGGAACTCATGTAATATCTCGACATTCCACGATCATATGAGAAACAATTTATAATGTGTGTAGAGAACATCATAAATTGGTTGGTTCCTACCTTCATCTACCGAAACATCCTGAGTGGATATCATGAGTTATCTATAAAGACATAGAATCAAGAAGAATACATTCAGTTGTCTAAAAAACTTTCAAGACCATTTCCCCTTTCATATATGGTGTGAAGCCCCATAAAAACATAGATAGAAACCACTACTCATGTATAGTTTCATGATCTGGTGCACTGACATGCCAATTTTTCAGATGAGTATAGCAGAGTTTAGCCCAGCCAGGTGGATCATTTCCCTCTTCAGTACCTCCAGGTGTAGCCTTACCAAGAATAAATTCCTCAATGGGATAATGTGACTTTAATCCTTATCAATACCAGGCTATTAAGGTGCCCTACCTAGATTAAACAAATAATACTTACTCCTTTTGTAACACCCCAAGCTTCAATGGTACGCTTCTCTTTGAATAATACAATATCGTGTGTTGTACGCAACTTCGAGTTCTAACACACCACAACCAATAAAACTAGCTGTTATGAATTTTAATACCCACTTTTTAAAATTTTATAAATTTTATCTTTAAAAATGGACTTCATTTTTGGATTCGGAATATCAAAAATAGCTTAGGGTGAATTTTTGGTTTTTTTATGAAAACATATAATTTTTGATGAATAGTGAAAAACACAGAGTTATAGTTTAAAACCAAATTTTTATTTAAAAAATTATTCATTTTATTTAAATTGATTTTAGGTCAACATAGATACATAATATATATATATATATATATGTTCAATGTAATTCATTGGAGTTAGTCTATAATAATTTTAGATATATAAAAATTTTATTGAAAATTTTTACCGTCTTTTACCCACCTCCTAGGAGCATTTGAAAATTTACATAAAACATAAATTTTCCACATTTTTGAGTTGAATTTAAAAAATCCAAGAGTCACGGTTGATTTTAGTATGTAAAATTTGGTTCAATGGGATGAAAATAATTTTTTGGTGAATAGTAATTTTTACTTTTATTTACCATTGTTAAAAGAAAATAGGGTAATTAATGGTAAAAATAATATTATTTTTACCCTAAAACATGTCTTAATTCTATTGGATAAGTGTATATTGACCAAAAAACTGTATGAATAAAATATTATCATTTAGGTTCACTTCGATTAGATTAGGACATTTATTATTATTTTATTTAAAGAATAGTTAAAGAAGTTATACTCAAAGATTAATAACTAAACCATTTTAAATATTGGGTTATACACAATATAAATTCGACTATACAAATTCATTAGAAAGATAAAATGATTCCCTACATATTTTTATTTTAATTATAATTTTTATAAATTAAATAATTAAATTTATTTATGACACTATAATGATACAGTAATTACTGTATTGATGATTGATTAAAATAATTGATATTATAAATATCCATAAAATTATAATTTGAGACTTTTAATGAATTAAACTAATTTTATAGGATAATATAACATGTTAGTATTGATTTAATTTACTTTTTTTTAAGTAATCATGTTGTTATGATTTTCACAGAAATTAATTACCAAATAGTGACAAAATTGACATAAAAGGGTTTTTAAAATAAATATTATATTATTAATTTTTATTCTATTCCAAAAAATATAAGGATCAGAAAAATGAATTAGATAATGATATATATATTAATAATGAACCACTTGGGGTTCCATTTTCTTATTATTGTTTGGTTATTAACCATATTATATAAAAATACAAAGAGAGATGGTAAATGTCGAACAAATTAACTAAGAGTTAAATATAAAATATAAGGTTAATATGGTGACCTAAACCTATATAAAATCTATTGGATGAAATTATTTCGACCCATCCCCACCCTATCCTAGAAATAAGTCTCTTTTAAGCCATTATAAACCCAATATGAATTTATTATAAAATAATATTTTACGTTTTTTCTAAGGTTCCCCTCACCCCTCTTATAAAAGGAAACTTCACCTTCTCTCAAATTCACAACATCAAGGCCATTTGGCTCGGCCAAACCCTATCCAAAAATCTTCACAACTATATTCCATTCATATTAGAGGCCTTTCTTTAGTAAGAAAGCCACCCTAAAGATTCATTTTGATCAAATCAAAAGGAAGAACCCTGAGATGAGGTAAATATTTCATCACTTCTTTCATGTTCTTTTCCTCTTCCTCATATTATTTCCTTGTTGTTTCCATTCTAAAATAATAACACCAGTATCTTCTATATACTGTGATGTTATTATAAATATTGTACAAGCATATACATTATTCTATCCATCCTTTGAATGGAATGTCACCATATGTGTGTATGTATGGCTTACCATCTCCACGTCGTGGTGTTGTGGTTATTCAATAAATTATTATTTGGATGGATATAATAATGATGTTTATTTGATGTAAATAAAATATATAACATGATAATGATTCTTTTTATATGATATAACATCCAATTATATAATATTTAAATATCAAAAGAATGATATTGTCGCTCGTGCGTATGTACGGATTACTATCACCACAAACATGATGAGATTCATTCCCCATTGAATCCATTCAAGACTAATTTTCATTTTATGGTTAAAAATTAATATTTAAATACATAATACCATTCTGTATATAAGTCAAATATATCCTATTCATAACAAATATGGCTTATGAAACCAATCATATAAGGAGAACGAATCATTTAACAGCCAAATTGACGATAATACTAATATATCTTTAACAAAGGATTATTAAAAGATCATATATGATATCATAATTATGTATACTGTTCTTTTATAATTTTATAAAAATTATTTCTCCATTTTACAAGAGGTTAACCAACCCTTAACCATGGAAAAGTAAAGGTAAGGGTTAATTCTACAATCTCTTCATTATCTGAGGTTGTTCATATGTAATTATCTACTAAGACCTCTTTATCATCCACATCCATGTTTCTTTAAAATATCTTTCAAAACGTTTTTACCATTTAATATAAAATGGTTTAAATTCATTTATTTACTTATTTGACATTATATTTTTTTGAAAGTAATCTTTCTGTCATTTTCCATACAAGTTACTTTTTGACCTTTTTGAGAGTTTTAAGGTAAGAATGTTTTTTAACTTATATGGTGGGTTCGGCTATTTTCCACCATTATAACATCATCAAATATTACCTTACAAGATTATAATAATATCTTCAAAATAAATTTTTTCTTTATAATTATGTTACTCTTAAATGATTTCAAAATAGAATGGGATATTTCTCTAAAAAGGTATTGATTTCATCTATGTCAACATCCGTTGATGGATTATAAGTTTGTTTGAAGTTGATTTATTATGATAAAAAACATCCATATTTTATTGAAGGTTCTGTGATATGTTTGACTGTGGATGTGTTATTTCATACCATTCATGGTTTATGGATAAAGTATTGACATTTCATATGCTAGTTTTAATACAGATGTTTATGTTATGTTTAAACATTTTAATATGAGGAATGCATTGGACTTAGTATGTGATGTGTGGAGCCTGCTATAGCTCCTCGATGCATCGGTAGGTCTCATGACACAAACTAGTGTCTGGGCACAAGGCCTTGAATAAATCTTATTTGTAGTCTTGGGGAATGCCCTTGACTATGTGGTTATGAAATTCTGTCATTATGCATTCCATCATTATGAATGTGGATATTGATATTTCATTTCATTAGTAGACTAGTATAATATCCATGTGAGTAAGTTAATAGCATTATTTTGATTTATATTTTCCATATTAAGATGAATTCTATGTTGAAATGGATTTTGTTTTAGTTTTATACATTGCCTTAATTGTTTATGCTTATTTGTGAAAGTTTCCACTATATTGTTATCCTTAATGAGCATCTCAGATCACCCCTTTCTATGTTTTATTTTTCCCAGGACGCGAAAAAGTATATTGTGACTGGCCTGCGAAGATAGTCTATAGGATCATAGTGTTTTCTATGGAAACAATGTCGTTGTAGTTTTCTATTTTATGATGTAATGTAAATCTTATGAATGTATCTAGTACTTCAAGGCTACTAAACTAATCAGTCTTTCGAGACTAGATCTTTTCTGATCATGTCAATGAAACATATTAATGCACCGACTCTGGGCTTCTGGTGTCGGGGCGTTACAGTTGGTATCAGAGGAAGCTTGGTACAATCCTCAGAAATTAGATTTAGATAAACTCTTATTAGAGCACATAGCCCTATGATAGACATTGAGGATTAGTATAGAATGACTTCCTAGAATTTCGGTATTGTAGTGATTTTTTGAGTTTTCCAAGAAATACATATTTGTCTGGTTACAAGTAGGTAGAGGCGGCTCCGGCACAGATGTACTTTGGGGTAAAACCCAAAAACACTGCTTTGATCTAGACTCGAAAGGGAGCTGGTGCACGGTAATGGGCCTTACCGCACTCTTGGTTATGACACTCTTGGGGGATATGCGTAGGATAATTCTAATTTTCATTAAAACCCATTATGAAGGATTTTTGAGTATACACATCCTCAATGAATATATTTTTATGATTATAGATTATATCCATAAACTGTTCAATTTATGTTATGTGTTTTACAAGATTGGATTTATATATTGCGATTCGTAAACTAATATATTGTATGCCATTGTTTAGAAATGGCTCCTAGTGGAAGGAATGGAACCCATATAAATGTATGCACTCATTGTAGGGATTTCACTCATGCTCAAGATAATTATAGTGGATCTGGTGATACTATAGGTGTTGACCATGTTATCACTATACTGGGTCAACTCACTCAAGTTATGAATAATAACCTTACCCGTATGGAGAACCCCCATACACATTGCGGAGGATCAATGATAGATCGCTTCATGAGGAAACAACCACCATCATTCATTGGGGGTACAATTATATTAGTAGTTGAGCGATGGATGAATTCCTTAGATAAAATATTCAACACCTTGGGGAGTAGCGAAAGTGAAAAAAGTTGTCATGGTAGTTTACTACCTCACTGGAGATGCTGATAAATGGTGGTTGTTGATTCAAAACACAAAGGAAGATGATAAAGTATCATATATGGAATGGAGGGAGTTTAAATAAATTTTCTTATAAAAATACTTTCCTCATGACCATTGAGCGGATATGGAAAGTCAATTTATGAGTCTGAGGAAAAAGGAGGATGAGAATGTTGCAAAGTATGAAGCTAACTTTACAAGGTTAGCAAGGAATGCTAGAGATTATATATGTAACCCAAGAAGTAAGATTGACAGTTTCTTTCAGAGATTAAAATAATTTCTCTATCGAGCATTAGTCTCACAATCCTTCTCGTCGTACTATGATAACGTATCATGTGCTATCAAGACAAAAAAATAATTCTATAAGTCTTACGACTTTAAAGAAAAGAAAGAGAAGAAGAGATCTATTGAACACTCTGGAAATGGAAATAAGGGGATGAAGGGAAAATTTTAATATCCATCATGTAGTAAATATGGGAAGAAACACCCTAGTACTAGTCTGAAGGGTATGGGAGTCTGTTACAAGTGTAGTGGAAAAGGCCGACAAGCTCGTTATTGCAAGGGGAAGAAAGAGGTTATTGATATTGAATGCTACAATTGTAGATAAAGGGGACATTATTCAAATGAACATACTAAGTGCCAAGGAAACTTACCTTAGAAAATTCCATGGGATCAAGGCCAAGCTTATGTTATCACTACTGTTGAGGTTGAAGCTCCTAAGGACATGGTGGAAGGTAATTTAATGGTTTCCTCAATTATAGCCAATGCTTTTTTTGATTATGGATCATTGCATTGTTTGATATCTTCCTAGGGTGCTGAGAAAATTAGATATTTCCAATTTTATTTAACAAGTGAGTTGCATGTCAAAAATCATAAGTGAAGTATCATTTCGACAATGTTTTGTGAATCAGTTCCCATTAGAGCATATAAATATTCTTTCTCTGTTGATCTCATTGTTATACCAATGATTGAATTTGATATAATCCTCAGCATGGATTGGCTTTCAGACCATGATGTGAAAATTTATTTTAAGAAGAAGGAGGTTACAATTTTTCACTATGATAATGAGTACCTTATCTTTAGAGAGAAAATTCCACCACCTAATACTTATCTAAAAGCACCCTCATTAGCTCAACTAAATTCAATTATTGGGGAGGAAGAGAATGAAATAACTATGGGTGAGGAAAGGAATTTCCAAATAGAGGATGTACCTACTATCAAATAATATGTTGATGTGTTTCCATAGGATTTACTTGGACATCATCTACAATGAGAAATTGATTTTTCCATTGACTTAATTCTTGGTTCAAGGCCCACATCGAAGACCCCGTATAGAATTCCCAATGTGGAATTAATGGAGATGAAGAAACAACTAGAGTAATTGAGTAATAAAGGATTTATTCTCCCTAGTATTTCTCCATGGGGAGCCCCAGTTCTTTTTGTTAAAAAGATTGCTGGATATATGAGAATGTGTATTGACTACAAGGAAATTGATTCTATAATAATAAAGAACAACTATCCCCTACTCCACATTGATGATTTATTCGACCAACTTCATGGAGATAAATATTTTTTAAAGATTGAAAATCAATCTTGATATCATCAGTTGTGTGTTAATAAGGAAGACAATCCGAAAATAGCATTTCGAACTAGGTATGGGCATTGCGAGTTTACAATAATACCACTTGGGCTGACTAATGCACCCTATGTTTTCATGGATCTAATGAATAGAGTTTTCAAGGAATATCTTGATGACTTTGTAGTATTATTTATTTATGATATCTTGGTATATTACAAAAGCTACAAATATCATGAAAATAACTTTCTCATTATCCTAAAGACTCTTCAAAGAAATGAATTATATGGGATGTTTAGCAATTGCGAATTCTAGCTTCATGAGATTTATTTTCTTGTCCATATTTCCTCAAGGGATGGTATCTCCGTTGATATTTCAAAAACAAGAGCCATCGAAGAATGTCCAACACCGATGAGTATAACTGAGGTACACAGTTTTATTGGTTTAGCAGGTTATTATCGACATTTCATCCAGAATTTTGCCCGATAGGTTAACCCATTAACCAAGATCACATGTAAAGGGGTTATTTTTTCTTGGGAAAAAGAGAGTGAAGAATGTTTTAAAGAATTTAAGAGAAGATTAGTCAATGCTCCAATCTTGACTCAACCATCTAGGAATGATGGGTTTGTTATCTATAGTGATGCTTCAAATAATGGACTTGGTTGTGTCCTTATGCAAAATGATAAGGTTATTGCCTATGAATCACGATAGCTAAAAATTCATGAGAAAAACTATCATACTCATGATCTTGAGTTATCATCTGTAATCATTTCTTTGATGATATAAAGACATTATCTCTATGGTGAAAAATGTGAGATATATACCAATAACAAGAGTTTGATGTATATTTTCACAAAGAAGGAACACATCATGAGGAAAAGGAGATGGCTTGAACTACTCAAGGATTATGATTTCATCATACACTACCACCAGGGGAAGGAAAATAAGGTGGAAAATGCTTTATGAAAAATGCATCATAGAGTTTTGAACAAGATGATATTTGAAAGGGATCCTATATAAAAGGATCTAGTAATGTTGAATATGGGGATAACCATAGAAGGTGAAACATCATTAATTTTTCAAATGGTTGCCAAACCATCTTTACTATAAATGATACAGAGTTCATAGAAAGATAATGAAGAGTTTCAAAAGAATATTAAAGCTATGAATGATGGGATATTGGGTGACTTTGTGTATGAAGATAGAATTTTGATATTTGGGATGAGTCTTTATGTTCCCGATGTACCTGATCTAAAAATGGAATTGTTGGATGATTCTCATAGTTCCAAATTTCCCTATAAACCCTGGTAGAACTAAGATGTATAGAGATTTGAAGAAACATTTTTGGTGGGACAACATGAAGAGGGAGATTTCGGATTTTATGTCAAGGTGTATGGTTTGTCAACAAGTTAATGTTGGAAGGCAACATCATGGAGGATTCATGCAACCTCTTCCCATAATTGAGTGGAAATAGAATAATATTACGATGTAATTTGGCATGGGACTACTAAAGACTCTTAGATGGAACGATGCAATATGCGACCTTTTTGATCATCTTACCAAGTCAGCACATTTTCTTGCTATAAGAGAAAATCTACCACTTGGACGTCTAGAAAGACTATATATTAATGAAGTTGTTAGACATCATGGAGTACCCATATCGATTTTTTCTAATTGTGGTCCACATTTTACATCATGATTCTGGAAAAGTATTCAGAAGGTATTGGATACTGAACTTCGTTTGAGCACTGCCTACCACCCCCAAACTGATGGACCATCAGAATAGACTATTCAAACCTTAGAAGACATGTTGAGATCATGCTCACTTGACTTTTAAGGTATGTGGGAGAAATATTTACCTCTGGTAGAATTTTCCTATAACAATAAATTCCTTTCAAGTATTCAGATGGCACCATATGAAGAGTTATACGGAAAGATATGTCACACACCAACCTATTGGGATGTTGTTAGCGAAAGAAAACGTGTAAGACTAGAACTTGTTGAGGAAATGATGGAAAAGGTGAAGGCAATTCAAACCCACATCAAAGCATCTCATTGTAGGCAAAAGAGCTATGTCGATAACCGAAGGAAGGATTTGGAATTTGAAGTAGGATATCTTGTTTTCTTCAATGTATCTCCATGGATGGGTGTTATACATTTCGGTAAGAAGGGAAAATTAAGTCCCAGGTACATCAGACCTTTCAAAATTCTAGAACGAATTGGGGATTTAGCTATTTGTTTAGAAATGCCGCCAAGGCTCTTCGAAGTTCTCGATGTGTTCCATGTATCACTGTTGAGAAAATACATGCCTGACCCAACCCATGTACTCACCTATGAGGAATTATAACTAGAACCCGATATTTATTATTGCGAAAATCCAGTCAAGATTCTTTATACTAGAGAACCAGTGCTGAGAAACCAGACGACTCGTCTGGTAAAAGTTCTATGGTGAAACCATAAAATGGAAGAGGCAGCATGGGAACCTGAGGAACATATAATGAAGAACCAACTGAGACTTTTTATACAGTAATATTCTAGAAATTTTGAGGATTAATTTAATTTAAGGAGGGGAAAATGTAACACCCCAAGCTTCCACGATACACTTCTCTTTGAATAATACAATAGCATGTGTTGTACACAACTTCAAGTTCTAACACACCGCAACCAATCAGACTAGTCGTTATGAATAGTGATACCCAATTTTTGAAATTTTATAAATTTTATCATTCAAAATGGACTTAATTTTTGGATTCGGAATATCAAAATTAGCTTAGGGTGAATTTTTTGTATTTTTCTAAAAACATTCAATTTTTTATGAAGAGTGAAAACACTGGGTTATAGTTTAAAACTGAATTTTTATTTAAATAAATATTGATTTTATTTAAATTTATTTTAGGTCAAAATAAATACATAATACGTATATATGTTCAATGTAATTCATTAGATTCAGTATATAATAATTTTAGATAAATAAAAAATTTATTGAAATTTTTACTGTCTTTTACCCATCTCCCAGGAGCATTTTCAAATTTACATATAACATAATTTTACCACTTTTGTGAGTTTAATTTCAAAAATCCAAGAGACACGGTTGATATCAGTAATTAAAATGCAGTTCAATGATATGAAAATAATTTTTGGGAGTAGTAACCTTTTACCTTTATTTATCACGGTTAAAAGTAAATAGGGAAATTAATGGTAAAAATGATATTTTATTTACACTTACACATGTCCTAATTCTATTTGATATGTGAATCTCGAGAAAAAACAACCTTAGGAATAAAATATTATCATTTAGGCCCACTTGGATTAGATTAGGACATTTATTATTATTTTATTTAAAGAAGAGTTAAAAGAGTGAAATTGAATGTTTAATAACTAAACATATTTTAATATAGGGTTAAACAAAATATAAATTAGACTATAAATTTTCATTAGAAGGATAAGAATATTTCCTACATAATGGTATTTTATTTTTATTTTTTAGACATTAAATTTTTAAATTTATTTATGACACAATGATGATGAAGTAGTTATCGTAATAATGAATGATTAAAATAATTGATATTATAAATATCTAAATAATTCTAACTTTAGACTTTTAATGAATTACACTAAATTTATAGTTTAATCTGACATGTTAATATTTATTTAATTAACTTTTTTCAATATAATTGTGTTGTTAGGATTTTCATAAAAATAAATTACCAAATAGTGTGAATATTTAAGTAAAAGTGTTTTTAAAACAAATATTATATTTTTAATTAGTATTCTATTCAAAAAAAATATGATATTAGGCCAAATGTCTTAAATAAGGTTATATAAATTAATTTAAAACAACTTGGGTTTCTCTTGGCTTGTTATTGTATTTTTATTAACCATAAAATATAAAAAAACAAAGAGACGTGGTAAATGTCAAACTAAATAACTAAGAGTTAAGTCTAAAATATAATGGTAATAGGGTGACCTAAACCTGTCTAAAATCTATTAGCTAAATGGATTACAACCCATACCCACCCCATCCTCAAAATAAGTCACTTTGGAGCCACTATATACCGAAAATTAATTTATTATAAAATAATATTTTATGTTTTTCCTATGGTGTCCCTCACCCCTCTTATAAAAGGGCACTTACCCTTCTCTCAAATTCACACCTTCAAAGATATTTTTCTCAGAAAAACCCATCACAAATATCCTCTCAAATATCCTCAATTAATCTTAGTGGCCTTCCTTTAGTCAGTAAGTGAACCTAAGGTACCCTTTTGATCAAATCCAAAGGAAGAAAACAAAGAAGATGTAAATATTTCATCAACTCTTTCAAGTTCTTCTATTCTTCCACTTCTTCATTCCTTGTTGTCTCCATTATAAAATAATAACTCTAGTATCTTCTATATACTCTGATGTTATTATAAATATGGTACAACCATATTCATTATTCTATCCATCCTTTGAAGGATATGTCACCGTCCGTGCGTACGTACGGCTTACCGTCTCTCGGTCGTGGTGTATTTGTTGTTCAATACATTATTATTTGGATTGATATAATAACGATGTATAATTGATGTAAATAATAAATATAACATGATAATGATTCTTTATATATGATATTCCCTCCAATTATATAATATTTTAATATCAAAATAAGGATATTGTCGCTCGTGCGTACGTACGGATTACTGTCTCAACTAACGCGATGAGATCCATTCCCCATCGTATCCATTCAAGATTAATTTTCATTTCTTGGTTAAAAACTAATGTTTAAAGATATAATATCATTATTTATATAAAACAAATATATCATATTCATAACAAACATGGCTTACGTAGCCAAGCATATAAGGAGAACAATTCAGTTAACACCCAAAATGATGATAATACTAAAATATATTTAACTAAGCATTATTAGAAGATCATATATGATATCTTAATTATGTATATGTTTCTTGTATAATTTAATAACAATTATTTTACCATTATACATGAGGTAAACCTACCCTAAACCAAGGAAAAGTACAAGGTAAGGTTTAATTCTACAGTCTCTTCATTATCCGAGGTTGATCATATGTAATTATCTACTAGGACCTCCTTATCATCAACATCCATGTTTCTTATAAATGTTTTTCAAAACATTTTTACTCTTTAAGAGACAATGGGTTAAATTCATTTATACCATTATTTTACATTATAAATTTTTAATGGAATCTTTTTTCATTTTCCAAACAAGGTACTTTTTGACTTTTTCAACAATTTTAATGTAAGAATGTTTTTTTAAATTATACGGCATGTGCGGCTGTTTTCCTCCATTATAACATCATCAAATCTTCCCTTACAAGATTATTAGAATATCTTCAAACTAAATGATTTTTTATAATTATGTTAATCTTAAATAATTTCAAAATAGAAAGTGATATTTCTCTAAAAAGTATTTGATTTCATCTATGCCAACATTCTTTGATGGGATTTAATTTTGTTTGAAGTTGATTTATTATGATACAAAACATTCATAATATATTGAAGGTTTTGTGATATGTTTGACTGTGGATGTGTTATTTCATACCATTCATGGGTTATTGATAAAGTATTGACATTTCGTATGATTGTTTTAATACAAATGTTTATGTTATGTTTAACCCTTTTCATATGAGGAATGAATTGGACATAGTAAATGACAGGTGGAGCCTACTATAGCTCTTATATGCATAGTTAGGTCTCACGAGACAAACTAGTGTCTTAGAACAAGGCCTTGATAAAATATTATTTGTATTTTTGGCACATGTCCTTGACTATGTGGTTATGAAAGTCTGGAATTATTCATTCCATCATTATAAAAGTGGCCATTGATATTGTATATGATTATTCTACTAGTAGAATTTCCATGTGATAAAGTAAATGGAATTATTTTGATTTATATTTTGTATATTAAGATGAATTTTATTTTAAAATGGATTTTTTAGGTTTATACATTTATTTAAATGTTTATGATTAATTATAAATGTGTCTGATATATTGTTATCCATACTAAGAATCTGAACTCACCCCTTTCTATGTTTTATGTTTTCTAGGATGCGAAGATGTATATTGTGACTGACCTGCAGGGATAGTCTATGGGATCTCAGTGTTGTCTATGGAAATAATGTTTTTGTAGTTTTCTGTTTTATGAAGTAATGTAAACCTTATGAATGTATTTAGTACTTCCAATGCTACAAAACTAATCGGCCTTTTGAGACATGATCTTTTGTGATCATGCCAATGATATGTATTAATGCAATGACTCTGGACTTCTCGGGTCAGGGCATTACACCTTTAAGGACACATAGGTCCTACCATACTTCATTTTCACCTTAGATAAATGAATCCTAATGTTTGTAGAGTATAATAGACCCTAGGAGGTCTAACATGCTATCCATATCAACCACTAACCATATGATAGGATCCTCAGAAACACCATCAAAGAATTAATTGTGTTTAATTTTAGCTCCAGGACCAAGTGGATCATGGCCTAGTTATGTTTGCTCACATTCCAGGGTAGGTGACACATGTATTTTCTGACCTAAACATTGAAAATGAGGACACTGGAGAATGGGAGGAGGTACCTTTCCATGGGATGAAAAAGTCACATATTTTTTTGCTGACAAGGTAGTCTCTCATGGCCATGGTATCATCTTTCCCTTCTTGATAAACCTATAACCTCTTGTGGTTATCATGCTTCCTCAAATAGATTCCTTAAAATAATCATTTCTGCCTTTAGATTATATGAAGAATAGATAGTAATGATGAAAGGGAAATCAGAGTCCCACATTGATGACCAATCCACCTCTAACTCTTAGTGACTCCCTACCACCCAAATTGGGTGATGTGCTTGGGGTATACCCAGATTTGGGCTATATACTGATGAAGTGAAGGAGTACGCCTCCTTGATTTCCATTAAACTAGTATACTACCTCAAAACACCCAATAGTTTAGAATACCTTGTAAACCCCTCAGGTTCCTCTAACAAAGACTGTTAAAGGAGTGGTAGAGGACATACAAGCTATTAGAATTATCTGTCTATCACTTCAAACCTGGATTTTCTTGTTACAAAAAACAAGCATAAATCATTACGTAGAGTTAAAAAAATAACATCCATCACAATCGATACCATTAGGTACACCTCCACAGCTAACTATAATAGTTGACAGTGGAGTTTAGCCACGACCGCACTATGATCAGCTATGTCTATCCATAGCTCGACCTCATCCAACTGATGTTCATATAGAGCTATATCGAAGCGTATTAGATATTATCTAATATGATATTTCCTATACCATTCAAGCACTAGTAATTTTTCTAATGGAATATTCTTCTCCTTCATCTAAATAGTGACCCTCCAGAGGAAGGAATATTCCCCTAGAATGAAAATATGATGTGATAAGGTACCACACATACATAACCATGAGGCATTAGATCTTTTCAAATCTCTATTTATCAAAGTAAATTCATGAGTCCCTTTCCAAATACTTGAAAATACCCCTTAAATTCGAATCTGAGGTATCTTCCACTAAGGCCTACAATACAAAAGTTTTAGATAAAATGGAATTTTAGTCTATCATCTTGTTTTCTTTTGAAGAAAAGTGAGTGATATTTTAGGTGCACACAAATAACCATTTTATATCACATTCCAATTTAATGGTGTGGAAATACACCACAACATAGGGGATATGGGTTATGGGATCAAACTCATCCCAAAAAAGATCCGCTATAAACTGACACATACATAAGCATATATGACACCCTCAAAATTGATGATTTAGGAGAATGTTAAAATTGAGAAGAATCTATATGAAATAATTAAATCGAAGAATCAATTTTTTCATCTAGAATCAAGTTTCGAATTCATGGTAGTCTTTCCAGATAGTGCCTCAAATGTGCTACTAGGAATACCCCAGATCCATTTTCATGAGGTAGTCCCATATTTGTTCCACCAGTTCCTCAAGTAATATCTCAATTATTGAGTATGTGTACTCTAGGTTGATCAATCCACTTATAAATCTTTTGAGATTTTCTATCTAGATTCCCAATACTAAAAAAGGTACGGAAGAAAGTTAAAACCAATGGGGTTAATGGAATTAATGCCCCCAATTATCTAATTGCCACTATAGTCGGCCCATGGGTATACATGAAGGATAGTTTTATTTTCCTGATTCATATTTTGGTTCCAATGAAACCAAAACTGAGGGTTGATTCAATGTCTCCAAGAAAAATTTGTGCTCATATATTACCTTATACACTGACACTAGATATGATTTACTAGTTCATGAAGACCTTATTTTTGTGATGTATCAAGAATATGTCCCCATAAACACCAATCCATGACACTTCTATAATATCCAAAATGCATGTATAACTTGAGGAAGGAAGTCTTGTTAACATTTATTCAGTATAAAGTGTGGGCATCGTGGTGAAAAACTAGATTAAATTTGTAGAAAAGCATTAGTTATAATAGTCTATTTAGAATGGGAACCCCATATCAAGGACTTATTATCCACATGAATAGACACAAGAGCTCACCTTAAGTCGGATATCTTGGAAGAGCCACATCCAACCTCTAATTATGTTTTCTCAGATGATGAATATGATATTAATGAGTCCTCTGATGATTTCAAATAGGGTGTAACCACCGCTATTGATGAGTTAACCCAAGTAAAAGATGGTATTGAAGATGATCTGAGGCTAACCCTGTTGAACACAACCATGTATTGATATGACCAATAGAATTATCTTATATTCTTGAAAAAAATGTTTATGTATTCCCCTTCAGATATGATGAGATTCCATGGTTGGACCCTTTGGTAATCAGACATCATATTGGCTTCCAAGTGAGTCATCATAGGTTTGAATATAATATCAGAAAAAGAAATACCTCTAATTTTTCTCCGGTCAAAACCTAAGTTTAAAATATTATGAAATTAAACTTTTTCAGGGAGTTCAAGAACCCTATAAGGCTAGAAAACATTGTCCCAGTCAGAAATAATAATGGCTAGATCAGTGAAGGTATCTATTTATCAGACATAAACCACCATCTTTGAAAGGATTATTTTCCCCTTCTAGTGATAGAGCTGTCTATTTACGCTACAACTGGGATCTAGGTAATCTCCTTAATAGATGAATACTCTAGGTATAATTAAATCTAGAAGGCCCATAGGGATGAGTAGGCTAATATCTTAAAGTAATCCATGGGAAATATCTACTAATGGGTTATGCCTTTTGTCTTGAAAATGATGAAGCCACATAGTAGAATTACATGAAAAACATCCTCCAATAGATTATTGGGACATTGGGGGAATATTAAATGGATGATATAGTGGTCAAATCCCACTAGTTTTAGGACCATATCAAGGATATTGAGAAATTTTGTGTCTTCTAACTCTCTTGAAACCTGAAGATGAACCACTTGAATTTCATATTTGAGGTTTACTCTAGAAAGTTTCTTGGATTTTCTATAAGGTATATGGACGTCAAAATTGAACTAGAGAAGATCAATTCCATCAATCAAATGACTCCCCTGATAAATCATTGATAATTTGGAGGATTTCAAAGGTACATATCATATATATGATGATATATTATAAATATGTATAGTATGTGTAATCCCTACTCAATGATCATGAAGAAAGTCACTATCTACCAATGGGATGAGGTCTGTGATACTGCATTTCAGGATATCAAGAATTACATATTAAAACATGAGGTTATAATGTAAAATTTATAATTTAGGCCTTTTTTCCTTCTATGTGTCTACCCTATAATGGTACCTTGGAATCTTCCTAGCACAAAAATAATGAGGGAATGGAAAAATCCCATACTATATCTGAGAAATTCTCATTGATTTCAAGACCATATACTCCCCATAAAGAATATTTGGCTCATTCTTGTATTTTATGTGAAGATGTTGACACATTATTTATAGCATCAAAAGATTTATCTTGCATCCCAAGTGAACTAACTTAAGTATATCCTCGGTTCCCCATGATGGTGTGATGATTGTGAAACTAGGTGGTAATTCCATAGTAGATAAACATCAGTTTTCTCTCGTATAAGTCTGTTAGAGACAAGGAATTGGTTAATTTATTACCCACACATCCAACCCCTAAAGATCTTCCCATGAATGATGACTTCCTAGATGAATATATTCTCTCAATCAATATAGATGTACCATGTTATAAGATTTATATCGATGATTCCTTTGGGATCCTAACTGGGAGAAGCCTCAATAACCCCAAACATAAAAAGGTAAGCATTGGAATCATATTCATCACTCCAATACAATCCATGATATCATACTTATTCTTATTAATAGAATGATAAAACTGTAATGAGGAAGAGTATCAGGATCTCATTATTGGTTTTGAGTTAGCCCAAAATATTGATTTCCCTTGTCGATATGTGAAGGAAGAATCCAAGCTAGTCATCATGAAAATCAAGGATGACTACATCATCATGAAAAAAAATATTGTTCCCTAATTGGAATGTATTCATCATATGAAAGCCTAGTTCCCATCTTATTCAGAGGTGATGATTGTTCCCCGGTCAAGGAATGGTTGAAAAGATGCTCGGGTAAGCTTGTCCACATCTATTATAGAACCAGACAAAGATAACATAGTCATTCATGTGACACATAAGATGGTCAATTTCCCCATCACTTTATATAATGGAATCCAATAGATAAAATAGTTGTCTACCACTGCATCTACTATAGGGCCCCCCTATCTCCCCATAGTCATAGAAAAAAACAATTCGATGAATCTATTCTTCAAGTATCGCCAGTGTGGAATTCTCTCACAAGACCAAGCCGAGCATGAGATATTTTTCCAACATGTAACATAGTTTACCATCCAACGTGGGACTAACTAGGAGAAAACCCTCTACAAACTTGGGATTGATGGAATTATTTCCCATTTAATATATGGAGATGAGTAACCATAGGTCATTAAAGAGATCCTTTCCAAATCCTATGGAACCCATGAAGTTGTATTAAATATCTCACACAAAAAAAGATTTGGGTTTATTCTATCCCACCATGGTTCAAAAATTCATTGAGTTAACCAAGAGGTCTAATTAATGTCAGATCCATGTTAAATTTATGCATTAAAAACAGGAGGATCTCCCCACTACAAAATATTATTATATATTTTCAGTATGAGTAGTTTATGTTGGTGGACCATTCCCACTAGTGGGAACATTATTGTGCATGGTCTTTTTGAATTCGTCCAAATTCTCTTCCAATTGGAAAGAGATGGTTCCCCTCAAGTAATACAATACCCGGACCACGATCAAGTTCATGGTCTCTCATATAATTCATCAATTCATATATACTCATGATATTCTAAAAAATGACACCAATTTCTATGAAAATGATTTTAATAAATTGTATTCTAAGAACAACATCCAATGTAACCACACTTCTCATAACCATGTAAAGGAAAATGGTTAAATTGAGGTTTTTAATAAAACCCATCCCTCTTATAAAAAAGTGTAGTACATAAAAAAATATTTTTTACAAAAATATCCCAAATGACATATGGGTCTATCAAAAGAAAAAAAATCCATTGAGATGACCCCATACTCTGTATTGTATGGAATAATGGTAGTATTGGCTATTTAGGTTTAGTTACTGTTGTTCTAAATATCTATTTATGACTAGAAGATTCCCTAATTAATATAATAATTCCTTATTGTTGAGTTGGAATCCCTTGAGGAAAGAAATATCTAGGAGTTGAATAACATCTAGAGGCACATGAATAGGATAGTGAGAATGTTCAATTTTAAGGTTCACCTCCTCTCCTTCTCCTAGGGTGATATGGTAAGGGATCACATAATACCACTAATATAAGGAAAAGGCCTTTCAAAGTTGGGGCCTAAGTTAGAAGGATCATACATTATCAATAAGGTATATTCCACTATACTATATTCTTTGATCACTGTGGATGAAGAGTTTATCACACCCTCCAACAATTCTAGGTTTTTAAATTAGAACATTACATTAAAACACTTATGGATCAAGATATATGAACTTAAAAAAGTACCATCCATAGTTTGAGTTGTACAAAATTGAATTTAAATTACCAAATTCATAAGTGAATAAAGTAAAACTATAGCCCCAACCTATGAAAATAACACATGATGATTCACTTAACATGTGTGAGATGACAAAAAAATTATATCTTTAGTACATGATTATAAACTGTAGCAGTACACAACATAAAAAACATGGGATTAGATCAATAGATAGGATTTCCCACATTAGCAACACCAATCTTCTTTTATGATTCGTTCTAGAACTATGTGTGTCCTGATTACTAATCCCATGGGACACATAGTGACACTCAGATATCGTGTCTTCGATCCTAGCTAGAAATTCGTTTACATTTGGCATTACATGCCCACTTATTGTCCATGACTTATGACCTTAAACTATGTGTTGTTAGATCTAATGTATTTATGTGGTATGTAGTCCAGAATTCCCTCATTTTATATCAGTTTATACCTCTTTAATTCCACAAAATACCATCAAAATAAAATTCACTAAGTCCATGCATCATGAATTTAAACTATTTTCCAAATTATCTAGTCTAAACCTAATGACCATAAACTCTATGAAACTAGATTCAAGATCACATAATGCAGTATAGATCCTACTAATCTCCTTTCATGTTGGGTTTTAACTCTTTGGAATCTCTGGTAAATTCATTAAGTACCTTTCTCATGTTCCAATATCGATGAACTTCAACTAAAAGGCCATTTCTAATCAATATGACCATAAACTATGTGTATCTAACACTCATGTTCATGGTTTTCTTCATCCATGGTCTTTCAAGTAGCCTATTCCATCACCTATTCCTAGATTTATGGGTGCCTTCATTTTAATTCCCATAGAATACATAGTGATTCCCAGAACATATCTCTTTAGACCATCAACAAATTCAGCACAACACCATTTCTTACCTATGGGGACATAACTAAAAAATTCCCTCATGGGAATCCTACTTATGTTTAAGCTCCATTCATATTCCTTGACCCATTATTGGTTTGATATTACCTCATAACCCAAAATGAGGAGGAAAATACCATGCCTCTCAATGTGTATTCATAGCCAACATCCTATGTACACAACATTAAACAATATCCTTACCCTATATAAATCTAAGAGGCCTCCTAATATGAGAATTTTTGATATCCTTTCTAGTGTTGATGTCACCCATATAGTGTTGGTTTCCAAGAACTCCACATCCCAGAACTATGTACAACATTATTCTAATTCACATGGGATATGTACCAATGATCGAATCTCATATATTGTGTTTAACCACATCATTGACCCGTAAAGGGTTCTTTCCTTCTGTAGAAACATAATTTCAAACTAAGGTATGGATTTTCATGTTATGTGAGGTAGATGGTCCATTTGGACCTCATTTTATGTTGATATGTAACTCTTACATGCCTAGTAAGCCTCCTTAAGACACACATCCCCCCCTTGAATGCAAGGTCTATGAACCTAAACTAGAAGATACAACTTTTTTGGAAGATACATGACCATAAAACAACAGCTACCACTCTATTCTGATCGCTATTACCTCAAAATAGTTTCATCTATTGTCTTGCATATATGAATTTAAACTAAAAATCCCAATTTACTCAGTAAATGATGAAAATTATAGCCTTATACAATTAAATAAACACACGATTCCTTGTGTACCAAGTATGATAAGAAAAAAAAACATATGCATCACATTATGTTAATGTATAGATGTTTTTTCATGAGAAGTGGCATGGAAGGTATCCACCTAATGGCCTTATTGTAGGGTATTTATGTTTTTTAAAATCATGATCCTCATGATACCCTTGTCACTCGTACCAAAAAAATTCCAATGGTTCCCTCATCTATAACTAAGTACAGATCTTCTTTCCAATGGTCGGTGATTAGCATGGTTTTCATTTACAATGAGTCTTGGGGACTCACATTCGTCAATAGGATTGGTGGTCAGGCTCATCTCACCATTTTGGAGTGAATTATTTCTTACTCTGTGATTCTATTATTGATTTATGATATTTTCATGAGTCTCCTCCTTATCCCGTTAGATGACGAGTTACCCTAACAAATGATTATGGGTTAATGATTCATTAAATGATAAAGTATAGGGGATTTTTAGTTAACACATATGTATTTATCCTAGGTTATTCAACTTTTTCTGTTAATGAATGGTCAGTTATGTTCTCTATGTATATAACAAATTTCTTCATAATGTACTTCCATGCAAGAAGGAAGTTAATATTCTTTGGAGGATATTGGGCCGTTATGAGGCATCCAATGTATCCTGGTTTTTTGTAGGAAGGAAAACCCACATTAGTTTTTTACAATTCTTGTTTAACATTATATAGATTGAACTTACATAGGTGATATCGAACACACGGGGTTCATGAAGAAGTCCTAGAGGGGAATCCTATGTATCCCAGGTATAGAGAGAATCTGATTTTCAATTGTTAATTTGTCTATAGAATACACCGTGGGAGTTCCCTTATCATTATAAATCCTTATGATGTAGATAAAATTTTATTATTTTTGACTAATCCCATATGATATATAATTTTTGTGAGAAACAAGGGGCATATAATTATAATATTCATTTATCGTGATGTGGGACATATGTGTTGGGACTACCCAGAGTCTAATAATTATGGATGTCAAGATTGTGTTATATTTCCTACATTTCCTAGTTATGTCCACAATCATAGTTCAATTTATTTATATATCAACTAATGTATGAGGTGGAGTAATAATCTCATGGGAATGATTGGGTCCTAATGGTCACAATGAGAATTTTCATAAGGCTTACGTCGAAATAGATGTTGTTTTGTCTCAAGTCTTGGGAAGACATCCTAGATATCCTGGTTATTTCATGAATCAGAGTTCTCATAGTTAAATCATATGATTAGGATTTCCCTAGGGTAGATTCAATTATGTTGAGGCTAATGTATCATGATACTCATTGGGGATTTACATACATTTGTTTCCTTGGTCGGTGGAGACTCACGAGGAGAAGGATTCTATTATTTCAAATCCCTAATATAACATGATATTTTCATGGGGTGAGAACCAGGGGATGGAAGGTAATCAATATACATTCCTACATAGTGAGAGAATAATGTATTATGATAACCTTGTGGAGATTGAACCTTGAAGGGTCCTAAATATGGTTGGAATCAGAGTCATCATGGTTCCTTTGGTATGGGATTACACTCTATGGTAGCCCTGGATATAGGAACATGTCATGTTATGTCTCTAGACAGTGATTACACTCTAAGGTTTCCCTTATGACCTATTTTCTTGCATGACATGCGTTCATTATTTACATCTCCATATATATAGGAGAGTTTCTGCCTAGAATATCTAAAGGCAACTAAATGATCTAGTTGGTCGTTCTAAAGGACTTCACATAACCTCAGTGGCATATTCACAGTTTTTCTCATGATCAAATATAACATGTGTAGAGGACATTACAAGATCTTGGGGGCCTGTCCTGGAAGACATCACGTAACATGGCTAGGTTGTCTAAAGGGTCACATATGATCTAGTTGACATTCCATGGTGTCATTCACAAGATTTGTGTCGATACATTTGGAGGGAGTCAATAGATTAAAAATTAAATGTCTTGATGGGTGTCACATTTCTTAGATAACATCCAAATAGTGAATTTCAAGACCTTTTTGACATGTCTAAAGGGAATCGCGAGTCTTGGATGACTTGATCAAAGGGTGTCTCAATGGATTAATTGACATGCGTAGATGCATTTGTGAGACATAGATGACATGAACTTGTGACGTTATATAAGTCAGGACGTGTAACTAAAGGATCTCGTGAGGCATTAGTGATTTCCCCAAAGGTATTTTAGAGACAAAAGTGGTGTGCCCTAAGGGATGTGTGTAAAATGATCTAACATATTTGGAAGAAATATCATGAACTGGGTGTCATTGATAAAAAGCATCATAAGATCATGGTAACATGTCATGGTGTTTTCGTGTGTCTTGGATGGCTCACACAATGCATATGAGGGTTAAAGAAAATGTCACTTTTGTTTATGTATTTTTCATATAGGCTTTCATATATAATGTGTATTGTTAATGGGTTATATTTATTTTTTATAAATTTATTTTATGTCTCACATGATCTAGAAGACATGAGGGATGTTCTTTGTGTGTCCTACTATAATTCCTTCAAGTCATCTATAAATGATTATTCAATGTTCATTACGCATGGCTCATGATATCTTTGAATATTTGGTAGTATATTACCTAAGAGAATACTTGTTATTCCCATGATCAATAGCTATGAAAAATCCTCCTTGTATCTTGTGTGAAATTCCCAAAATTCGTCCACATGGGTTCGATATGTCATGGTGCATTTTTCATGTTGTGGTGGGTGATTTATAGGCCATAAAAACCTGGTTGTTTTCCAGTTTGTGTATAGTATCTGATTCGGATCCAAGATATAGTTGGTGAAGGGTTCTGGATCTACACATCTTTGTGATCCTTTTCTGTGGATCTCTCTAAGGTCATTGCCTGATTTTTTGTGATCTTGAGTCCCTCTCATAAACACACCCATTATTTGATTATTTCCAATTAATGGGGACTTGTTTGACCACAATCACATTTCAAAGGACTTCCATATTATCATATTGAAGTGTCTAGGAACCTTTGCAGGATAAACTTTCTTAATGAAAGGAATCACTAAGATGCTCGATTCCTTGCCTAGGATATTTCACGAGGAAATGGTGGATTGTCGAGGGGTCTCTGTGAAATCCATGTGGCTTGTCTAAGAGTCTCTCAGGACCATAATTTAGACTTTCTTACCACATTTCAATCATTTTACAACCACAAGAGGATTTTTCCTCCTCTATATTTTATTCCCTTTGTTTTATTTTACAATGTATGGGGAATCATAAGATATTACTTGAGTAACAATAAAGAAAATTACTCAATTTTTTTAGGATGTGTTGTGTTTCCCAAAATGTTCATATAGAGGTGTGCACGAATTTTATGGAGGAATCTACCTACTTGTCCTTAAGGATCCAAAGGGATGTCTGTGGCTTCCAAAACATACCTGAGGCTTACCATGTGATGAGGATAACAAGACAAATGGATTTCTTGAGATGAGGAGGGTATGTCATTAGGAACTTATGTTGTCTTTTATATTTCTGGGGGAACATCGTGTAAAATTTACTACTAAAAATCTTTACCACTTCAATAACAATTATTTCCCATTTTTGTAAATTTTTTAAAGGGAATGGGTGATTTCATGGACGTTTTCAAGGATAATTACCCTTCCAATTGGAAATGAATCTCTAGAGAATTATCTCCATTGTGGGTCTACACATATTTGATGATATTTACTCCAATTTTTGAAGGTTTTTTGGTTGGATTCTTAGGTACATGCTACTGAAAAACCACACAACCTGGGGGAGACTTCCAGGATACCATCGCACATCGATTGTTTTTTCAAACCACCTTTCTGAGAGTAGAGGGACTTGTCGAAGGAGGATTCATGGGACCTAATGTATGATATGCGCTATGCATGGACTCTTTGTGTGACCTAATGATGGTCACACAATCAAAATTCCCTTGAGGTATCACAGGATCTGTATGTCTTGACCATGTTCTTCTTCTTTTGAATTTATAAGGAATATAATTTTCATATTTTGATATTTCATCCTTTTTGAATTTTCCAATTCTCATATAGAAGGCATAAAAAATTACCCCCAAGAGATATTTCCATTGGAAAAGGGGTTCAGTTTAAGGGATGTAAAATCCCTCCAGAGACATTGGATGTGTCGTGAATTAGTGGTTTGATTGATGTTTAGTTTACTTGATGATGATAGGTATTCTGCAGAATTCCATTTATTTAGGGTATAGTGGACCATTCATTTCACCAGCAACAACTTCATTCAGAGGACTCTCACTTTTGCCTCCGATATGTTCCCCCATAATAGAACCATTCCATATGGCCCAATCAAAAGATGCCATCTTAAGACTTCATTTTAAGATATGTCCCACATGACCACATTTTTCAGTTGATCATTTGAACCAACTAAGAACAATATTTCAGTAATTATTTGAACATTGACCTTGTGGTACTTTAAATTTATTAAGTGTTTTATGAGATCCAATGTTTTCATCATATGATTGATTTATCATCATGTGATTCATGTGAACATGTCCGGGTCACATGATCATGAGTATCCAAAGGGATCATGTGATTGTGCAATGCTCGGTGGGGGTTATGCGACCTGTGAGACCTTATGGGTCATGCGATTTACAAAATCCTGATTTGATTAGTGAATACATTACTAATTCTTGTGATGCACATGATGCTGGGGGGAATTTATATATTTGTTTATGATAATATTTTATAAAATTTTTCTATGATATGCCTCTTACTTACATTCATATGGATTCCAATTCTTTTCAATCTTGCCCAGTTGCAGCAAATCAAATGGCGATGATTTCTAGTAATCACAACACCAATCCTCAATATCTTTTACAGACTGATAAGGGGAGTATTAAGAGGTACCCATCATCCTAGCTTTAAGGCTATCCATTTTCTCAAAAACTCCCTCTATACGGTTTTGGTTTGGTATATGATAATCTCATCCCCCTATTGTTTTTAATTTGACCTATCTTGGTGTCGAATTCTCTTGATTGTGTTCAAATGAAAATTTACAAGGAAGGATGACTGATTACAACTCAGTATTAGGAGTTATATTATATATTGGAAAAATACTCCTTATGTCTAGATAGTTGTGAATTTCATCATCAAAACATTTTTCATGGTTATTCTAGTATATTTACATTCTCCCTGAACAATCCTAGCACTAGATGATGATAAAAGTGGGATCTACATCACAATGTTAACTTCATTGATCAATGAGACTGTCCATTTTGGGTTAGGGAAATATGCATAGAGTTTCATGATAAGCTATATAGAGTTCATCTTTATGATGTTGTGTAGATTTCCCAGTTAATCATTTACCACCAACACGACCTTATTTGAGAGATGATTCGCTGTTGGTGTCCTGGAACAAAGACATTCCTCCTATCCTATGGTGAATTGAGTATCATCTTATGTTATATCTAATAACTAGATGGTATTACCCCTATTGGTGATATGTCTAATGAATTTCTCCCCATTGTGGTTCTCTAGGATGATTATTTTTAGACCCTAGTATATAAGAAGGAGATTTTTATTGAAGTATAGATGAAATTGAAGAAGGAGTTGATAAATCATTCCCTAATCTCCTTCAATTATTGGATCTATATCATTCTTTACTATAGTAGAGATTTACCAACTGTTATACGTCCTCATTGATGCCCTTATCAAGAAGTCCTTAACAACACTAGCTCATATTGTACTATCTTGGAAGATAAGGATAATACCTTACAAAGCTACCAAGTGAACTCAAATATCTCTCTTGACCTTTGGATAGAAGGGATTTTAGGCATGTTACTAAATGGATTGATTTTCGGGACTGAGGATGCACTCTCAAGATCATAGTTAGCACATTGGTGATGGAAGCATGACTTGTGGAAAAATAAAACCTCAATTTGGAATGTACTAGTCCTTGCATGGCTATACCTATTACCGGTCCATATTCAATAATGTAGAACCCCTTACAGGATCAATGGTTCTCTCTAGTTTCTATTTGGATGGATAAGATAAAACATTCCTTATTATGAATATTATAACACCACCTGGATCCCTAATTCTTAATTCTGCCCACGATTTCCAAATATATCGGGGGTTGAGTCCATGTCTCTAAGACCATCTATGGTTAGAGATGCACATATCCAATTTGATAGTGTGTATTTTATTCCTTTTTGTACATCAGAGAAACCCATTATTGATAATGATATTAGTTATCTTGATTAAAGGTCATATATGATCTCTCTCTAGGATTGGGTTATTGTAGGCAGAGCGAAAATTCTAGTTATTGATGAACCCTAGGCACCGAATTAGATTTATCCTATGTTTTCTGAAATTCAAAGGGTGTATCATATTCCTTTTGACAACATTCTAGGGGAGAGACATCCAATATTCATTCTCAAATGTTGGAAGTTGTTGTAACGTGAAGATATTGAGACTGAGATCATGCTTCAGCATGATAATGCTTCTTTTGCTTTACATACCCAGGATTATTCTTAGTATTGGGTAGTAGATTATCTTAGTTGTGTGATAATCCTCTTGGTTAATCATGTGGATAAGTTTTTCCCTCCCCTACATCATTGATAGGGTCAATGATGGAATTGATCGAAGATCTGGGAGAGATGTCGAGAAAGGGACCTCATTTGAGTGATGATTAGTCTGATGGTGTAGAAGACTCTATTAAAGAAGTTAATCCTACAAAATATGCTACATATGATGGTCCTATTGATAAAAGAGAATATATTTATTCTTTTACAATTTTCACAATAGTTAACTAAGTTGTTCATCCTCCTATTGTTCCTACCTTGTTGGTTGAAGAGACTCTAGAACAACATATGATGATCTGCAAACAGATCCATACTATGATCACTATGACCCCATTGAAAGTATTCGACAACCTAGTGTAATTCCTTCACCTTTTATTTTATGAATTGGGGGTAGCTTGTTTCGACCAATGGCCTATATATGAAATTTGGCCACAACTAATCGTGATGCAATAAGATTTGGCCATGAGTGAAAGGGATTTTCATGATCTTGTAGATGAGGCACCCCTTTATATGCTAACGAGGGAGATTTCAATGGACTTAGAGGAGGATGATAGTTGATATCTGAACTGCATGTTCAGATGGATTCCTGGAATACGTAGATATGGATGTGAAGTGGTTATTTCCCATCTAAGGTCTGAACTTTCGATATCATCACCCTCATTGGAAACTACTCAGAAGATGGTTGAAGATTTGACTACATTGTTTGAGACCCTCCATCTCGGGGTAGAAGCAGAAGAGGTGTGGAGAGTGGCACTCCAACATTCAGTTGATGATTCTCCCCAGACTATTGCTGATCTTACCAGTAGAACCAACAAAATTTTATCATTACTCAACTTTTTTAATGCACTCCGTTTTTATGAGACTTTAGAGAAACTCGAAAATTTGGAGATTCCTACTTCTTTTTTCACACTATGAATGTATTTTTTTTAGGAAAATATATACTACTATCCTATTTTACATCCTTCATGATGTGAATAATATGTTTTTGCTAAAATGTTATGATAATTAAATATGCTAACTATCCATTACATAACATCAAATAAACATGAATTTATGGATCTGAATACCTGATTAATAATGGATTCTTCTTTAGAAGTAGTCATGAATTCCCACCAACATGAGACTCTCTACTTATGATCTGTTCTAATAATCTTGAGATCATCATATTTACCAAAGGATTTCCATGGTAGGATACATGTCCTGGAGGGAGATAGATTTTTATTCTTCCAAAGTTGGTAGTATTTTTTAAAGTATCTCGATCATTCCAGGGTTATTTAGTTAAACTTATAGTATTTTTTAATATATGAATCAAACATGCTTTAGATTATGGGACTTCAGTTCAATCCATTGGTGTGTGGTAATTTAGGGTCTTTGAGAATGGACCTTTGTTGTGATATAGTTTAGGGACATTGATCTTGGACCTTTGTATGTTTTAGTTTATGGTCTTTTATCTTGGACCTTTGTATGTTGTGTTTTAGGGTCTTTGAGCCTAGAACATTATATGTCGTAGTTTAGGGACATCGATCTTGGAACTTTTAATGCTGTAGTTTCGGGTCATTGAGCACAGACATTTTTTGTGCTTTAGTTTAGGTTACTTGATATTCAAACATAAATCAATAGCCATGTAATATAGTACATACATGTGAGGAATTACCTAAAACACACTAAGGTGAGAGGTTCTACCATGATGATTCTAGGTCTCAGAAAAATAGAACTTTGTTTATTTTAAGGAAGTGCTACCTTTTTATGGTGGGTTGAATCCCACATGCGTTGATAACATGGACAAGAAAAGATAATATCTACAATTTTCCAATGTTTATGGAAGATTTATTGAAGCAATCTTGGTTGAGAGAGAAATACTAGAGATACTAATCATGCAATTATAGTTGGAATATGGGTGACGTAAATCATAACCCAAAAGCAAGATTCTTTGGATATAGGATGGAGATGTCATATCATGTATGTACCATTACACATTAAGAAGTTCGGTTCCACCTTGGTGTCATTCGGGCTCGTAGGGAATAAAATTCCTTACCTAAAAGAATGAGATGCCTTTATCTGGTGGGTCAAATACATTATGTGTCGATAGTGTGCCCTATAAAATATGATCTCCACTTCTTTTCGAGGGTTATTAAATATTTTCTAAGACTCTAATGTCTAGATAATGATGTTGGGTATGGAAAGAAGACTATTCATAAAGGGCTTTAGAACCAAATAGAAATTTAGCTCTAAATGTGAAGCTCAATTTCTACACCATGTGGTTTGGAATCATGAGTTTTGGGCCATTGATGTCTTGAGAATGGAGAGTCACATTTTGGCCTTGAGAAAGCGTATATAAAACATAGACATAACATAGTGGATGTCAAATCTACATGAATAGTATAATTATAGGAATTGAAAATCAAGGAAAATGAATATATGAGTTAACTAGAGAGAAAAAACCAGTTGGTACCAGCTAATTTATCCTCTACTATTCCACAAAGTAATGGCAATAACTCATGGGTTTATTGGGGACCTTCTTGGGAACTAAGGGTTAGTTGGGAAGAGTGAGTCCCTGTTACAAGTCTATTATGGGGAGGTTGCATCAGTATAGACTTCAATGTAATGAATGTGGTTTATGAAATTTGAAACATTCAAGAAGTGTTAAAACGACCTATAATTTGTGTGACCACCCAGAGAAAATATTTTCATGGTGAGGAGATGTGACAAATAATTTTTATATCTATTTCCTATACAAGGGGGTCTAGCAAGCCTATCTTGGAATTTATTAGTGCCATAATGTGGATCCTATAAGCTTTATTACTTATTTATTTTCTCCCCAATATCTGGAAATGAAGAGTTTATAAAGTGGAGAAATATAATTTTCTCATCCCACCCTTTTCAGGTTTTCAACCTAATATGATTTATATCACTTTCACTAGAAGTTTAAGGTCATACTATTTAGACCACTCTAGGATAGAGTTCACAGTCGTAAATATTTTCCTAAAGAGAATATAGTTTATGGTCATGACTCACATGGACCTAATATGGGAGATGTTACAAAAGATCCTAATTAGGATACCCATGATCAAGAGAACCCCAACATCCATTTGAGTGGGAGATAGAAATGTTGTAAATCATGGATTCTGGTTCTTTGGGCATGAGAAATGATATGAGGAGGATATGGAAGGTATGTGTTGTAACACATCAAGATGTTAGGTTCCACCTTGGTGTCACCAGGGATAATAATAATTAGAAATACCTTTATATTATTCCATGATGTATCTATTTCTTGGGTCTCAAGCAGTTCTTTTTCAATAACATGGTCGAACTAGGAGATCTCTTGTCATATCTTGGGATCATGAAAGATTTTAGTTGACAAAAGGTGATGAAGATATGAAATGTGGTGTATGGATTGAGGAACTTTTAAAATATGGTAGAAACACCCCATACTCTTGTTTATCGAGGTAAGTAACCTTTAGTACTTCACAATGTAATGAAATATGGTTGATGATATGCACTATTTATCGTCATGTATTGGGGAAGTTTCCCATGCAGTTTATCATCATACGGTACGGACATTTGATGTGAAGTTAATTGTCCATAGGTATGGATGTAAGAACATATGTGAATGGATGGAAGTAATTTGTTTGGGCCTAATAGTATAATTTCATGTGTCACTATGTGTCTCATGAAAATTAGAATCAGGCCACATGTAGTTGTGAATGTCTGTTCGGTTCAACATCATGCGGTGAAGACATGGATCCATTGACATGAATTGGTCGTATTGAAACTGGGCCCAAGAGTCAAATTATCATGTTTACTAACTGTCCCTTTGAAATGGGAACATACACAACATAGTTCTTAATGATGTTCCCTGCATAATTATAACCCGTACACGAAGAGGGGGGCATATTAATATTGATTCGATGTGACTGGGCTCAGTTTTTTAAATTAGGGCACCACTAAATATCCTATAAGGTTAGGAATCAATTCATACATAGTCTTTGTGTGGTAAATTCTCTAAATAAGTCTTTACTATATGTAGAGGTGGGAATTATTTATTTCAATTGTTGTATTAGGTCCATGAATTGAATACCCCTGAATCAATACATATCATGTGATAACACGAATCTGGACACACATAGTTCTTATTGAAATGTGCAGTTTAATTTCAGTGGGAAAGGATGAAAAGTAATCAATTGGTAAATGTTGCAATGTTTTTTCTGGGCCCATGTTTGGAAGTTTAAAAATTGATACATAACTCATGGAAATTATAATAAATCCACACATAGTTCATGAAAAACTAGGTAGTTTAATTTCATACATAAAGTAAATGAGTTCCTTGATGTGAAGTTGGATAGAGTGTCTGGAGGTGTTGTATAAGGCCAACACCAACTATATTGGTCCTCTCAGGAGAGTTCCACAAGAGTGTGAAATCTCTTGTCATGAGGGGGACATTAACTATGTAGTTTAATTTCACATAGTGAGGAATCATGGTATTATTTTTAAGAAATTTAATTTAGGTCCGAGATGGGCATGTTGAAAGCTGTTGTGCCTTTTTTGTGTGGGGAATCCCTTACCGAGTATCCTAAGAAAGAAATGATCTTTAATCGATGTGATAAAAATGAATGAAATGTTTCATTATGACCAAGAAGAGTCACATATGAGAAGGATAGGGAAATTTTGTATCATGTGGTGGTTAGACCATGATATAAGATTGAGGCATCCCTTTTAATCTCATTAGAATTAGAAATCAATCAATACATAGTTCTAGGAAACCCGTATAGTTTGACATCATTTGGAAATGAAATTGTTGAACTGATTTGAATAAATATGGATGTTAGAGATTTGTGAATTTTTAAATCATGGAGTAAAGGATGTAGATCACTTGATTTGAAGGAAAAGATATGTTGTGGATCTGTGATGTTTTACATAATGAGGTAAGGACATTTTCCTAGTAGTTTAAATTCATAAAGTACGTAAATTGGATAAAATAACATGAAAGGAAAGTAAAACTATGGCTGGGCCCAAAAATAGAGGTTCAATGGTCACTATGTATCATGTGATAGTAGGAAAAAATAATTAAAAATTTCTTATGAAACATTGTAATTTCACACCATGCGGCCAGGATGACCTTCGTATTATTTAAAATTATGTAATCAAGATGCATTTGTACAGTTCAATGTCATGTACTAAGGAAAAATAAGGTGGATGACCCTGATGTGGATGCTCATTTGATGAAATCTATGAAAATTATTTCTTGAGAAATATCACATTGGTGGGTAGTGTGACACGCTACCCATCGATGTTGTCCAATGAGTAGCATCGACTATGATATACATTATATATTACATAAGTCCCTTCCCCCATGGTTTCCAATTTCTGGGGAGTCTTTCTTGGTATCATTGGCATTATGATAGCCAACACTATTTCTACTAGGAAGAATTAATGAGGGCAAAAATTTAAATTAATTCTTGTTCTATTAAATTCTGATAGACCTTATAGGTTTTCAATTTGTGAAATTCGTTCTTATCTAGTTATTTCAATTCATCCCTCTTCTATTATGATCACTCATCATCGAAGATCTATCTACAAATGGTGGTTCATAGTGAAGGTAGGTCAACCTATATAGGTAACAATACCATATACCCACCAATGAGTATGGCATTGCATGTGTGGACATATATGTGGTGGTACGGTAGGCCTATAATATAAGGAGTAGTTTACCTAGCCAAGACTCCTTATCCTTATTCACCATTATCTAGAGTATATTTTATATAATATTATTTAAGGAATCTATCTATCCATTTTCCATTGCATGATAGTGAGATGAGTTATTAGACACGATATTATAATCCTGGTATAGTCTCCTTAATTTTGTAGAATATAAGTTGGTGTCATTATCTGTAAATATTGTGTGATGGACCCTGAACCTAATGATGATATGAGACTTCATGTAGTTGATGATTTTTTTATTCATGAATTCTTTGAGGGGTATTTACTCATCCCATTTGGAAAAGAAGTTAGTAGAATTAAGGATATACTTGAATGACTTAGCAATAGCTAGGGGATATGTTTTCAAAATATCCATTCCCCAAAAAGAAAACAATCGAGAATATTTAGCTACATGTTGCAATTTTGGGTATTGATGAGTGAGGTTTTAATGAATATGGAATGCATTAAATATCATGGTGAATTCCAAAAAACCCAGTGACATGGTTTTCGAGTAATATCCCATCCTACTAATTTTGTGGAGGAGAATTTTTCTAAATTTATGGGAACCGTGGGAGCCTATATAGAATTCCTCAATGATGTTGAAAATTTATCATTCTTCAATGCACAAAAGGATGAGTCCATCAACGCCACATTTTTAAGGGAATTTTTTCCCTTTTGGATCATTTTGTATAATTTATTTCACTATAGGAACAAAATTTTTTCCCTTCTAACAAAATCTATTAGAAGAATCCAATTTATAGAGATAACCAATTATGGGATCCATCCATATAGGATTGGTCATCGGTTTTTCATGCTCTGGGGTGGTGTTGACCTAATTGATTTATTCCATATCACTTGTGACGATTGAGGAAACCATTCTTCGATGTGTGGTATGTAAGATTTCTTCTTCTTTATAAGGGTTGGCTAGGATGGAGGCTTCATTTTCCAACGTATGAGTGAGAGAAATCTATGATCATGGAATGTGATGTAATGTGGGAAGAAAAGGTGATTCTTCCATTAATACCCATATGTATCTATTGGTAGGAGATATTTACTCATTTTTAATAGAATATTCACCACTGATCTATTTCATCACCACTTCTAAGTCCACTTTGATATATATTTTTCCTATGTATTGATGTATTTCTATTTCCCATCTAGCGATGATGGTATGATAATTTTCCTCATTATTTGTGCAGCCTTCAGATAGTGATAAAGAGTAGAGAAAAAATAATTTCTATGGAGAGACAAATAAAATCCCTAGAACATTCCAACTGAGCTTTGGGTTATCCATCCATTTGCTAACAGGGCTCTGAGAGGAACCATCAAAGTACATCCCCCATGTTCATGGAGTGTCATGTGAATAGAATACCTCTTCAAATAAAATCACTATGTCATCCAATGTATTTTTTTGGGAAGGATGTTTTTTCATGAAATAAGTCAGGGCTTTCCCATTTAATGAATTATGTGATATAACCTAAATTTTATATTTTTGTAGAAGGACTACACATCAAGCTAATAACCCTAATAACATAATGTGAAAAATGATTTTCTAGGGAGAATCAATATGAGAGACAAGGTGGAATTTGTGGTGATACAAGTGATGACTCATCTTTTTCACCAAAATGATGATTGAAAGGAATCTCATTCGAATCAGAATATTTGGTCTCAGTACCTAGCATCATCAGGCTGTGAATGTAGAGTCTATTGTCACTTCTAGCAATATTTTTTCATATAATGATGGCTCCCAGTTTGCACTCTATGGTGACCACATATAATATGAGTGTCCTCCCTTCCAATTGAAACATCAGAACTAGTGGGTGTAGTAAGTACTTATTGGGAAATCCGAAGGCTATTTAACAGTCATTCTCCCATTCACACATGATTCATTTCCTCATAAGCCTGATAAAGGGGAGAGATTTAACAGCTTTGTTTGGTATTAATCTCCTAATGTTTAAAATGGGCCCTTGTATTCCCATTAGTTTTTTGAGATTTATAGGGGATAAATTTCCAAAATAGTACTAGTCTTCAATGGATCAACCTCAATGCTATGGTGGCATACCATAACTCCGAGTAACTTTCCTAATGTCACTCTGAAAGCACATTTCAGTGGATTAATCTTTAAACTATGCTACCAAATCTTGTTGAATATTGTCCAGATATCCTGTAAGTGATTACATCACTACTGGAATTTAGAAACCCTGTCTTCGACATAACACTGAGATATACATCCTAGGAATAGATTAATGATGTGATCCATTACATTGAGATATATAGTGCTACTGTTCATTAATCAAATGTCATGAATTGATAGTAGAAGACCACTTAAGGTGCTGTGAAGGTAGACTATTATTCATCTTTAGGGTCCATCTTGATCTGATTGTACCCCAAGTAACCGTCCATGAAGGAAAGTTATTAGAAGCCAACAGTCACATCAAACATGAGTTTTATGATTCAAAATGGGAAATTATCATCTAGGAAATGCCAGTTATGGTATATAAAACCAATAAAGAACCTAATTTTCATATTCTTTTCCTTGTTAGGGATGATGTTGTAAATCCATCTTGGGAATTTCACATCTTGAACAACATTGGATTTGATCAACCTATCGACTTCCCGCTCTACATTTGCGGCATGAGATGGGTGAATCCACATGGATTCCAGTTTGAAGCCTGTATTCACATTGTGTAGTCCGATATGGCGTGTATCCACATCTAGATTCCATTCACAAATATATATATAGTACTATGAGAACACATATATGTGCTTATTTAGAAATAAAATGTGCATCTATTGCTCTTTAAGGGGGAATGGAAACAGTAATCCGAGAATAACGTGAGTCTTCTTTGGTTCCCATATTTACATATCTAAGCTCATATATGGTAGTGGATACAACCTCCTCAAACGTGGGAGGGGGATTTCTAAGGTCATCCTTATCCTCTTACATTTTTGATTATGTGGAGACATTTTCATCTAACGATTGAAATATGGGGGGTTTTCCACCACTATTAGGGTAATGGGGGGTATTAGAAGAGGCATCATAATCCCTTTCTATTTTATTTATCATAGAGAGATGGAATAGATGATTCTATTTTACACTGTCACTAGGGATTGGATGGCCTTGGACCTCTAGGATTAGATTCTCTACATTGGTCATATTTATGGAGATTACATAGTCACTGTTGTGCATATACTGGGGATTCATAGGGGAGGTTCCCAATACAGTAGGGGTTGCAACATATATATCATCATCCACCATTGGTTTTTTCCTACCATTTTGTATAAATATTCTAGGAAATATGTGGATACAAAATTATCAAATGGGGTGTAGTCACCATGCAGTATGATGACCTTTAAAATGATTGTGTATTTCAAAAAACTGATCAAATGTTGAAGGTACTGCCAAGTGCATATGGAGCCAGGTCCTCCTCAGAAAGAAAATATATGTTGTGTCTTGATAAATAACCATGATATTTGTGTCATATGGGAGTTCCCAAAACTAGGATTCATGATTTATCTTCTTGAGGGGCATTTTCTCATTCTTAGCATAACCTTGAATGGTCATCTATGTTGGAGATAAGTCCCCTTCACTATATCCAAAAAAAATTAGGGTTCAAACTGGGATGAGATTGATCCCAAATCCTTTATCAATCATTCCCCTTTGAAAATTAACATTATTTAGTCTTCCTAAAAAATATAGGGGGTGACATGTACTTGGATGGTTTATTCATGATCTTGATTAGTGAATGTGATGGAAACATGAAATTTTGATGACATAATGTCAACTCGATACACCTTAGCTGCAATGACTTTTATATGGAAATCATGTGGGTTCTATAGTGATTCATGAAGTGAATTCCTATGTTCAATTTAAATATAATGTAAATTTAGGATTTAGATCTTGGATGGGATAATATCAAGATATTTCAAATGTTCATACTTATGTTCCAAAGGATTGTGCTACTAAATATGGGACTACACTTGGGAATACGGTTCAGGAGCTGAACCATCTTAGGTGTATGGGTTTGGTGCTTGTCTAGTGGTCATTAGAGAATATTCTATCATCAGTGTGGGTTATTCTGGCATTCCATTTTTTTTGTGTTAATCATATGATTTAACCCTCTCTTGGAGATCATGTATGACAGTTGGGTGGGAATAGACGACAGATGGTTTTTAGACACCTCAATGCTTGTTCTGATCTTCTTGGAGCATTTTAACATCTGTCTCAACTTCATATATATCCTATATAGGAATATTACTATAATATTGGGTCCAACCATGTTCGTGTTATACCCTATATCCTCAACTTTGACACATGTTTCCTCTCATTCCCCAATTATGTTTGAGAAATTCTTATTTGGGGGAATACTCACCATCATAGAAGGGTTATTCCATATGTATCATACTGACAGATATAATTAAGAGCTCTTCATCCAATGAAAATTTCATTTGGGGGGGTGTGGTTCTCATGCTGCAGATGTTTCATGGAAGAAATATGCAGGTGTTTGGGCTTGCATTGGAGTAGAATTTTATTCCTTATCTTCGATTTTGTCTTTCTTCTGGTGGTCACCCCACCTTTTGGAGGTGTTTATATGTTATTCTTGTTATGTGGTGGAGATATTTAGGGTCTATGAATCTATTCTTATATGTTTTTTTAGCTTCATCAACTATTTTTTGAGTCATCTTGTTGCCATACTTCCGCAAAAAACTTATCAACAATTTCTCCCAAACACCCTCTTCTTCTGACCTGAAAATGGTTATGAAAGTCACCTACCCTAGGGTATATTTCTAATACAACCTATCTAGAGTTGACCATTAATTGAAGTGCATATTTGATGGGGAAGTATCCATTCATTCTATGACCCAGCCTTCAATGATATGGGTAGTAGTCAGGATGGTCTGTGAGTTTGAACTCATCATACTTTCTCGGTCGTGGAATCCTGACTAGGTTATTGTACATGAATGATTAGAAATAACCCATGACATTTTCATTTCATAATGATTATACTTTATTCACCTATTCTTCAATTCCAAGGCAACCATGATTTCTATTTTCTTCTAGTCGAGGTAGATTATATGGTTGTCACCAGTTGACAGGAAGTGTTGGCAGGTTTGAATTATGCATTGGAGCTTGTATGGGCACTATTGTTGGCTTAAGGGTGACAGTTCTAGCTTCTGCACTGCCTCTCCTTTCCCATGTGCTATGTGCCTGAGTCATGTTTTCGATCATCTTCACAAAATAGACTCTTTAGGGTGTTGTTCAATTTTAGTGAACTCTTGAAACCCCTTTGGATATGTTAGGGGGATCAGAGGTTTCTACAACTCATCCTGGAGGATTTTGGTACACAGTACTAGTAGTTTCTCTGATAAGAGACGAATACTGAGAGAAATGTTTAAACCATTCCACCTTGCTATGAAATTAGACACCCTGTCATTATCTCATTGTTCACAATTCATCAGGTTTGAAATCATCATTTTATTCAATGTGAAGATGAACTAATAAAGTAACTTCTGAAAATATTCTTTCCTTCATATAGTGGATCCTTCTCACATGATATAATACAAAAAAGGATGGCCTTTCCATTGTCTGTACAAAACATGTCATCGTTTTTCATTTTTTTGATCTCAAGGACCCATCATCAGCCCACATTGGGATATAAGTGTGTGAAATATTTTTCTCAGTCACCTGCACCATCATAGGTAGATAATGTAAGATTGGATAAGTTATGTAGAGGTGGAGTATAATCAAACCATTTGGGATATATATTTATTTGAGGTTTCATGGATGCATTTTTCCCTTCCTTGGATTCTATTAGAGTATCCAAGGACTCGATTACATTATGTAACACATGTGGCACTAATATCTAATCCACCTACCATCGATAGGTAGAAGGAAGGTGTTGATGAGTTCTTCCCTCCTTCATTTCCTACTGATTCTCAATTCTTCATATGACTGAATTATTTCACTGATAGGGTAGAGGCTATCGTAGCAATGGATGGAAGCCATGATAATTTTTAGCTTCCATATTTATGTAGAATGGATGTCTAGTCAAGGGTCAATATGAACCTCATATATCACACTTATTGGAGGATTGACTGTGGGGTGAAGAATAATAATCTCTACCTAACGATGATGCCCAATAGTATTATTTATCCTGAGTAGCTCCACATTGAGTTTCTAAATATCTTTTATTTCATTATCGTAATATAAAAACTGTTCATATGTGGAAGGAACCTCAACTCTTCTGGATGGTGACTAGGACATGGAACCACCTTTCGTTTTTTCTTTGGAATCATCCCACTAAGGATGTGGAAACTCAATATTTTGTGGGTACGTATTTAGAATCCTTCGTTGGATTCAGGTGCGTGTAACCTCATTTGGTGCTTCCATATTTCCCTCCTCCCGGGGTGATTCATTCATGTCACAACCCTTAACATTTGTATCTTGATGAATGTCTTAGATTATGAAAGTGATAAAATTCACAAAGGTATATTGGGAAATTGTGGTTTCAACATTACATTCAATGTAACAGACCTAGATTTCACTACCTTTATTAGGGTTGTTATTTGAACCTTTCGCCATATTGGTTGTTTTTGTCTTGTGACCCTTGTGGGGTATTATTTCCTTTTCCATATTCTCCTCCCATAATAGACTTTTAATAGTAACTATGAGGGAGCTTCTTGTATTAGTTGATGGGCGGGTCCTGACAATGGAAGTTTATATTTTAGTGGGAGGAATAAGTGTCATGCTGAGCATTGATTTTTCAATCCCAACCTAGTGAATATTGAATCTCTCTTTGGTGGTAATGATGATGAAAATGCCCCCATCTCTATGGGGTGGGGATTATTCTGGGAATCAATTGGCCCAGATTGGTCCTGTTGTTGATGATCCAAGGATTCCAGTTATGGACATGATTTTTCTTGAGAATGATATTCAGATATAAATCCCCCAAGATCTTTGTGGTGGGGTGATATGGAATCATGAATAATTCTTAATGGATCTCTCAAGGGTTGATGAACCTAGAGATGGTTGTTGAGATATAATTTCCCCAAGTCAATCAGTTTGGCATTGACATGATGTTTCCAAGGACATGTACTGAATCATATCATTAATTGATGATCCATGTGGTGGAGGTGGTGGTATTTTTTCCCCTTCTCTATGGGGATTGGTCCGATCCTAGATATCTACTATGGAAGCTAGTACTATGACTCATTTGATGTAGTGTGGCTATTCTCGTGTGGGATCTGGCTGAAATAAAATCACCTGATGAGAATTATTTTTCATGGGAACTTTTCCAAATGATTGTAACATAATTATTCATGTTTGAAATGTGTTATTAATGCTTTGATGGGCCATGTTTGATGATTTGTTGGCAATCATCTCCCTCCATTATTATTTTAGGGAATCATTAAAGTTAGGGAATTCCATAGTAGTGACCAAATAACCATAGAATTTATTGATCCCATAATTTCTCTTGGGGATATAACAATATAGGACTCTGAATCTAAGTGGTTCTATTATTCCATGTGCCCAATAATGTGTAACGATTAATATTTTCCCCATCCTTGAATAATAATGCATGAAATTGTTTTAGATATCAGTTGCAGAAGTGTCATAATGCAATGGTGGACAGAGTGTTGTATTGTTGCACTATTCTTTTCGGATTTGGATCCTTGGTCAGGGATATAGGGACCAGGTCTAACTGAAAATAGATATCATGATTTTATTAATTTGAAAATCATATCCTAAATAAGGGTGATATAAATACTTTAGGTTCTAATGAGTATCCCATATATTTTGGCGTAGATAAGTCATACACTTCTTTTCTAGTCCATATGGGATCTCATGTTCAGAAGTATCAATGGGAAAGAACATAGTGGGGATGTTGTTTCTAGCTGACTCTCAAAATATGTCAATTTCTTCCTCCTCCCCATCAAAATTACATACCTCTATCTAGTCATACCATAGAAGATATATCAGATGGTCACCTTTTAATGGGAGTAAAGTGTTGTTGGAAGTTGATTTGGTACAATATTCCATTGACCCAAATGTTTTGAGAACATCTATATACAAAGCTGTCAATGTTTTGAAAACTGATCTACATGAAGGATCCTAGGAAAGGGTGGGATTTCCTTATCCAAGGGAGATATCACCATGTGGAGGTTTACCATAGATGATGTGAGGTGTAAAATCCCTATAACCCATCTCCAAAATACCATGAGGAGGACTATCAAGGTAATGCATTTATTCTTATTTTTCTATATTGAAACACAAGTCAATGGAACCTATTGGTGTTGATAATGTGTCTCTAACAACTTCAAGGAAACTGGGATCGAGAAGATTATCAATATGGTCCATGTTCTGCATCATGGTTAGAATATGTCTGTCTGAATTTTGTGATAGTGCCGAGATATAATCCTGCTACATGAAAGTTCTCATAACATATATATAACCATCTAGTGTTAATGGAATATGACCAAAATGATGAGAACATATTGGAGTATTCCAATAAACTATCTTATTATATATAGGAATATAGGCATGTCCCGAGGCATGTTGCATTCATACATGACGAGCCTCATTGAATTCAAGACTATGATCCAAATCTGGAGCCATTGGGATCTGTTGCTTTCAATTCTTGGTATCGGTATGATCCTTCCCTGAGGCATGCTCTTATCTCTCCTTGTTATCTCTAATTGTAACAAGAATATGATCCTTGGCTGAATATGTATTTCCCACTATAAAATTCCGATTGAACTATGGAATTGGAGAAGGAATAAGGGCCTCCTCTTATATTTTCATTGAATGATGTTGGAACAGTCATTCATCCAAGAGTAGGAATATGTTCATTTCTTTAGTGATCTTCTAGAATATGCCAAGGAGATTCCCTGATAAGAATATGAGTATGTCTTGAGGCTTCTTCCTTTATCACATGGTCAACCATAGCTAGAACATGGATATATGCTCGATCTCGATCGTTCAGAGTATATCGCTGGACATATTTGATTGGAATGTAAGTCTGTCTTGAGACTTGTGCCCCTCTAACATTGTGATCCCAGCCCATTATAGAGATATAAGTCTGATCCAAGGACATTGGAATATACCACTAGTCTTTTTAAAAAGGAATGTTCCCCTATCCTAAGGATTGTGATTATCTCATCAGGTGAGACCTAGTTGTAATGTGATTATGTGCCCGATCCAATACCTTGTCCATTGTCGATATATTCTAATAATCTTCATGGATGGGAGAAAGAGTGTGCTCTTTCATTGGTAACACCATTTGTACACAATGATTACAGTGTTGAGGATCCCTGGCTGTAGGGATAAGAATATGATCTTATCCTTTTTTCTAAAACAATGTTGGAATATGCTGGAAGAGTTCTTTAGCTGTTGGTAAAATATGTTTTCATTTTAGAAATTTTATTGTAGGGATCTAAGCCGGCACATTTTCTCTATCCATTATACATTATAATATTTATTTTATTGAATAAGTGATATGAACCCATTATTTTCCTCCTTATGCTATCGAAATATGCCAGAGGCATTCATTCAAGGAGATATGGATATGGGCCTCCCCCTGCCTTCTATGGGTATACTCCCAAAGACTTGTTTCGAGTCAACAGGGGTTTGAGCCTACATGCTAGTTCATGTTGGGATATACTGGATGGAATCCTCAACATGAGTGGGGATATAAGGTCTCTCCTCGAAATCTAGTTCCTTCCTCAGCTAATGGTCCTTCCTTACATCCCATGTTAGGGTGCCATAATTGGTAGTGCGTCTGATGGTACCCTCTGTATGCGACTAGTGCGTACCAATAGGGTAATTTTGGTGATGGATATTGATAGATTCCCTCTTTGGTTATACCTAAATTCAAATGGATCATAATTTTCATTCCCGACCCACCTTGATCAACGAATGAAGGTTCAATTGTATGTTTCTGTGGATAATCTCTTGAAGGGGTTGGTTGTAGTGACAAGGGAAACTGGCCTAGTCACATCCTTCCTTGGGCGATGAATACTCAGAAGCATCCATGTTTTGAGAACCGAATAGGTAGCTTCCATGGTCGGGATTTTAATATTTTGGGTGTACTCACATTCCATCGTGTTTTCTACCCATCATTGGAGTTTTAGAGTAGATGAAATTGTTTTGAGCCCTGTGGGGCTTTCATCCATAGATGATTTACTAGAGATAATTTTGGATGATGGAGACATTGTCATGTGTTGGGAAGATATTGTAAAGAGTAGTATCTACAATCACATATAAAACACGTAATAAGGTTAACAATTCATGTAATATCATAGGTAGGATGTGCTCAATCAGAAATGCATGGTTGATTTTTTTATGTTTTTCCAGTCCAATGATTCTGCTAGCATGGAATTCTCATAACGAGTATGGAATTATGGGATCATGGGTTATGGAGGATTATCTATAACATCATTCCTGTCTTATTACTTTTTTTGTATAGGGTATGAAAATATAAAGTAGCATGATGCATCATTATTCTATCTTTTGAGAGATTTGCATCATATTTTCCTTTATAATTTTTTTATTATGGGAAAAGAAAATGGCTTTATGAATTATAACCTAATCGTTTGTTATTATATAAATTCACATCGAGTTCACCATTTTTGATTCATCAATAGAAGAGGTGTGGATGGGATCCACCCAATGGTTTGATTCTAGGTGTTTCCATTGTTCATAATCACGAACATTGAGATACCATTGATGGTGTTATCAGAAACATCCAATGGTTCCCTCATCCAGAACATGGTATAGACAGAAAATCCAAAATCATGCGATTAGTTGGGTTTTATGTCCCCATGAATCTTTGGGACTCACATTAGTCTAGAGGATGATAGGTTGGGATAATCTCACCGAATTGGGGGGAATTATCTCATATTCTGTGACTCTCTTATATATTTATGATATGTTCATGAATTTACTCATAGTCTTCATATAGGACCAAGTACCCTAAAAAGATCATGGATTAATTATCCTTTAATTAAAAAAAATTGGGGGCTATTTAGTGAATTCGTTTGTATGTATCTGAGGTTCTCCATCATTTTCTAGTAATGAGAAGTCATTTATTTGTTGAAGTTGTATAACCAAGTGCTTCAAAATGTGATTTCATACACGGACCAGTTAATATTCTTTAGGAGTTGAGTGATCCATTATGATACATCATATGTATATCCTCGTTATTATAGGAATCAAAACCCATATAGTTTGCTGGACAAGTGTAGCTTAACGTCACGTGAATGTGGCTTACACATGATCTCTCAGAAAATTGGTATTCAAGATTAAGTCCCAAAGCGCCGTCCTATATTTCTCATGTACATAAAGAATCATAGTTGTATTAGTTAATTTTTTTTTGGCTTAGACACTGATATTTCCCTTATTACTATAGAGAATTATGATGCAGATGGCATGATTATTGTTGTTCCAAAATCCCATGTGAACTATGATCGGTGATAGAAACAAAGGGTGGGAAATTATCATTTTCATTTCTTATGATTTGGGACATATGTGTTAGGACTTCCCTGTGATTATTTATTAAGGAACTCATGTTTGAAGGAGACAATAAACATGTCCTAGTTATCGAAGGAATAATATTTTAGTATATTTCTCTATCCACTGGTGGATGAAGTCGACTAATCATACCATGGATATAATTTGATTCTAATGGTCTAAAATATAATTTTCATACGTCTTATATTTAAATGGATATATATTTATGTTCGTGCTTCATGAATGAATCTTACATATCTTGGTTATTACAAGAATTATAGTTCTCATAGTTCACTCACACCCTTGGGATTATCCCATATGTGGATTCCATTATGTTGTGGATAATATTTTATGACACTCATTGGGAATTTAAATAAATATGTTACCATGGTTGGTGGAGACTCATGATGAAAATGATATGATTATTATAATTTTCTAAGATCACGTGAGCTATGCTTTGTGTGAGAAACAGCATAATGTATGCAATTAATATCATTTCCTAGAGAGTGAGTCACTTACTTATTGTGATAGCCTTGTGGATCATGAACAATGAAGAGGTGTCATATGTATCATAAATATAGTTGGAACTAGATTCGTTTTAGTTCCTTTGGTTGGGGTTCACACTCTGAGGTATCCCTTGTGACATGTTTTCCTGCCTGAAATACGTTGATTTTTTTCTTTTCCTGATATTTAGGAAATTAACTACCTAGAATATCTAAATAAAACTAAATAATTTAGTTGGTCATTCTAAATGGATTCGAGTAACCCAGGAGGCATATCCATAGGTTGTCGTATGATCAATGATGACTTTTTTGGAGGACATCACATGATCTAGGTGGTCTGTTTGGGAAGCCATCGCATGACCTGGATGGCTTATCTGGAGGGTGTCACATGATTCAACTGACATTCCCTGGTGACAATTTTAAGATTTATATTAACCATATGAAGAGTTTCATGAAAGTCAATATGGAATGTCCTAAAGGGAGTCACATGGCTTTGATAATATCCCTAGAGGGAAACAGATGTCCTAGATGACATGTTTGGTGGGCATCGTGAGTCTCATCTGACCTGACCAAAGTGTATCATTGAAGACTTGTTTGACATGATCAGATACCTCTACTAGACTTACATTGCATGATATAGTGCCCTGATATCAGTCAAAATATGTATCTGAAGGGTATAATGAGGCATATGTGACCAGACTAGAGGGATTCACGAGACTAAAGTTGTGCACTCAGGGCGAACCCTGTTACTTGCACTAACATTTCTAGAAGACATCACATGACCTAGGTGGTATACTAAAAGAGATTCATGATAACTGGGTGACATGTCCTGGTGTTTTACCATGTCTTGGACGGATCATAAGAAACCCAAGAGGGTTATCGAAAATGTCTTTTTTTAAGACGTTCATCTTTAGTCTTTTTTCTAGCCCTTATTTTGTGAATACCTTAGATGTATTTTCATTATCTTATTTTATGTCTTGCATGATCTGAAAGACATGTGGGATGTCCATTACATTTAATATCAGTTTTCCTTTTATGATCTATAATTAATCATGTGAAGTTCTATATGAATGATGCATGATTTATTTTTATTTTTTTGGTATGTTTTCTGATTTATGACTTTTGTTTACAAGATTAGATGCTCTAAAAATCAGTTGTAGTGTTTGCGAGAAATTTCCAGAGAGTTTCCTCTTGGTTGTGATAGGTTGTGGTGTATTTTTCATGTTGGGGGTGGGGTATTTATAGGCCTCTCAAAAATATTTATTCACTAATTTTTTTGGTGTAAGTGGTGCAGATCTAGGATGGAGTCAGTGATGGGTTCTAGTTTCATTCTTCACCACGAGCATTTGTTGTGGGTCAATCTACATGAATAAACTTATTTTCATTGACTGAAAGGCCCTCTCATCAATGACCCCATTATAAGATTATTTCCAATTAATGATGGATTTTTCATCATGAAATCATGTTGAAGGACTTCTGTATTTTTATATTGACATGTCCAAGAGACATCACGAGATCAAAGTGCCTTTTTAATGGAATCTGTGAGATGATCAATAACTTTCCTGGGACATTTCTCTAGGCAAGGGTGTCTTGTCTCATGTTATCCATGAAATTAGGGTAGCTTATCTAGGAGTATTGTAGGACCGCACTGCAGACTTCCTTAGCACGTCACAAGAATTTTAAGACCATAAAAGGCTTCTGCCTCTTCCCACTTCTATTCTATTTGTTTTATTTTACAAGGTTTTCTGAGTTCTGTGAGATTACATGTTTAATTTTAAAGGAAATTAATATATGTATTGATGATTCATCACATGACCATAAGGGGTCATATGGAGATGTGTGATCAATTTGTGAAAAAATCCAACCATTTACCCTTAGGGATCCAAAAGGGAAGAACATGGTTTGATGGACATACCTGAGGCTTTCCGTGTGATGAGACTAACAAGACAAAGGGATTTCATGAGAAGAGGTGGGTATATCGACAGTGACTCATGGTGTATTTTGGATTTCTAGGGGTTCATCGTGTGATATTTATGATCATAAGTAGCTCATGCCTCCCCCTTTTATTTTGTTTTTTTTATTTTCTACAAAGGTTAAGTGTCATGTGATATTCATTGGATATTATCAAGGATAATTATATTTCAAATTAGTGATGTATTGGATGAATGTTATGACCCCAATGGGTCTCCACCTTTTGGATATATTTCCTTCAATTATCAAAAGATGATTGGTTCGATTGTTAGGTTATTTCTACTAAAAAACTATGTGTCATGGGGGTTATTACTCTATTACCACAACACATCCATTTTATTCTCGAAGATCGTTAGTGAGTGTAGAGGGACATTTCAAAGGCGGCTTTATGGGGACTACTATAGGCTATGTGCTACGTGTGGATTCATTGTGTGACCATATGATGGTCATGAGATCATGAGTCCCCCAATGGATCACATGATCAATAGGGCTCAACCACCTTCTTCTTCGTTTTCCTTTGTGTGGAAAACAATACCCATATTTAGATATTTCCACTTTTATGAATTTTTCAATTCTATTTTAGTAGCTGTAAATAATATAATTACCCCATATGATGTTAATATACCTCATATGATAAATATGAGCTGAACCAAAAGTCACAACATCCTCAACACAGGAAATGAAACTACAACCTTCGCCTATAAAAAACAAGTAAGCCTCCTAATATTAGATGATTTTATATCCTCTCTAGGGAGGATGTCACACATCCATCATTATACTCCTACCATGGCATATACCAGAACAATATGTGGCTTGATTCCTAATATAATATGATTTTTGTGATTCCCATATATCTCATCCTTGAACCAACCCTATCAATGAATCATTGAGGGGCCTTTCCCCTCCAGGGAAAGGATTCATTCCCACCTAGCTTCCTATGATAATTCCCCAAAGGATCTTTTGTAACAAATAGTGGATCCCCTGTTTTGAACGCATTAAAAATGGATTATTCCTTTTTCTCTCCCCACATAACTAATATGGATGTTTAACCTATTAATAGAACATGGTCAATAGTTTTTTCCATGTAATCAGTCATTCCTATTTAATAGTTTAGTTCTTGATAGTCACAATCTCCCTAGAAAGATTTTTATTCCACATTATCCCCTCATTTTACACTCCCCCAAAAAACAACATGAACTCTATACCACTATGTGTGTCTTTAGTAGAGCAAGGATTTCCTGATATTAGGGGTTGTAAGATGGTTTTCATCAATAATGGTCTAAATTCATGAGTTCCCTATGGATAACCCTCAAAGATCTTAAACTAGGAGCCTATGTCCATGAACTATGACCATAAGATATGTGAAAGATTTGTCTTAGATGTTTTCTGTTTTAGGGCCTCATAAGATCATAATTCTTGTTAGGTTACCTCTCCCTTATTCTATACACATCACCTTTGAGACACACAACCCTATGGTCCATGAATTATGACCCTAAACTATGCGTAAATCTCCCTAGGATCTTTTGTTTGGTGTAGGTCCTCATAGGCACACTAGTTATGTTTATTTCAAATCCCACCATGTCATAAGAATATTTTTGGGAGAAATCCCCATTAGGTTAAAAAATACGGCCATAAAGGGTACAAACATAGTATAGCCCCATGACATAGGAAAGATATAAGGGAATGAAAAAAGTGAAGATAACCATTATATACCCACTACAGAGCCTAGAAAAATGTTTCTATACTTGCTGAAACAAACTATTCAGGAAAAATCCAGTTCAAATATTAATCTCCCTTTTCCTCATGAGCCCCTCTAGGGAGTACCCATATTTTATTACCCTATCAATAACCATTTACCTTGGTCGAGTGAGCATTGTTCACATCGCTTCACACGTCTTGGTCATGAGAACATAAAATTTATGACTTGTTGCACAATACCATGATTTTATACTGTGAAATACATTTTCTTCATCATATGACATTAAGAAACATGTCCATCATCCTTTCCATATGATATTGAACTGTGATTCCATCATCCCTATTATATGTTGTAAAACTAAGAATTATCTTAGTCCCTCATTTTAGTAACCCCTTATCCACTTTAGAATTGTTCCCCTACAAATTCATTAATATTATTTTATATCTTATCATAATATGAGAATAAAATCTCATTCGATGAAAATTTTGACCTTTTTCCAAACTGACACACCTACCCAATGTTCTCAAATCCATGGTGATGAAATTCTGAGAGTGTTTAATTCCATTCATATATTTCATCACTCCGTCTCAAAAATTAACATGTACCACTATATGGATCCCAATACTCCTCCATGTTTGGAAGACACCCCCTCTTGAAATCATGATTCTATGACCAAATGGATCACCTATTATCATAAGAATATTCCATAAAATACTTCTGATGGAATTTCAAGTCAGGTCCCATGTTTTGAACATGTTAGGTGACCAACCCTCATTTTTTTTCTCCATCCCTGAAAAAATTATAAGGGATTTGGTGTTTTTAGCATGATCAGAAGTTATCCACCACTGTCACATAACTTCTTTTATGTTACAGATCAAGGGATCCTTGATTCACACCCTTCATCACCCTTTTTTTTGGTAAAATTCAACACCCAAAGTGTTATCCCATTTGTGCACTAGCACACAATGAGAAATAAAGTTTTTTATGCCAAGTGTCTCACACTATAGTTAAAAACTTCTCATCTAGTATGCTCTCAATTGTCAGTAAAAAAATTAAACTCTGAGTATCCATCAATTGGTTGAAACTCATAGAACTGATCAATCACATGGTCATCTCCTGTTTTTAACACATTTCATGACTCATGTGGGATTAGGGATTGATCATTGGTTACCTTGTTAGTAATAATTGAGTATGGAATTAAAGTATGAAAAAATAAATATTTCCATGTGTACAACCTCAAAATTGGGAAAATTCAAAAGAATACAAGGTTTATCAACACACCCTAGCCTCTCTTTTATCATAGAAAAAATTACCCCTAGGGCATTACATCAGAAATCAAGAATTCCATCCAAGTATTCCTTTAGCGTGTAGCCTCTAGAACCTGTTTCACATTGAGGTTCTCTTCCACTTCCTTCTCATCAATTGGGTGAAGACCATCCATCATGATCTACACCTGATGTTTCTTATTTTGGATTACATCTAGCCGAGATACCACCTCTTATGCTAGATCCTCAATTAACTAGAGATAATCCCATAGCTGTATGATTACCAATATGTGATAATTGATGATGTTTTCATGGTCATTCACTTTACCTTCATGTCATTGATGTTCCTTATCATTACCCTAGATATTATTGGTGTCACCGTGGTTCTTTTGGTTCTATGGAAGTAAAATTTTGTACTTGCTGCACACACCCTCTTTGAATGGTTTTCAAATACAAGTTTATAAAGTGGGAAAGAACCAACCCATATAGTTCCCATGTTTTATAGAATGTGGAAAAGGGACCCCATAACAATCCCCATATGTGGATCAAAATTGTGGTTGAAAAATATTTGCATGATCCTCGACATCCTATGCTAGACAATGTGATTCTCCTCAGCAAATTCAGACTTGAAATCTTCTAATTACTATGGTAGTGCATGCTCGTACTCAAAAATGATGTCAAGGTAGTTTCAACATGGTCCTCCTTTCATATCCCCTTCGAAAAATTAGTCTCTATATAGAGTGGGAGGGATTTTCATCTGAATCATCATTGGAATCACCATCTCCTCAACCCCCATGCTCCACCCCTTTGGAGGTATCACCTACTTCTATGATAAGATACACTGTTCAGATCAAGGTCGGATAATCTTGGATAGCTGGATCCTCAATAGTATTCACAACTAGTCAAATGTGTTCAATATGTTCCCCATGTGCATCCATTTTTTGAGAACACCCTCTCAAGAGCACCATGTTAAAAAAATCCAGTTAGTTGAACCAGTGATGCTGGATTGGGTAAACATAGACAACATAAGGGATAAGGACTTATAAAGGGAATGAATTTGGTCTAAATACTTCCCACTATCATTATAGGGAATTAAAATTTAAGATACCCCTCGACATAAGTTGACATTTAAAATTTTTTCCAATAAAACCCTCAATTATAGTAGAGCTGCATGAAGATAAAAACAGGTTGATGCAATAGACTCAGATAGATTCATGATATTTTAAAAGATCAAGGAAGATCAAGAATCAGTCTTACCTTGAGGAATGATGATTTCAATAAGGGGTCTCTTTAGATGGTCTAGCTCAATGGTAGTAAACTTCATCATTGGAATACTATTGAACAGTCCCTAAAAATTGGGTGGAATATGGTCTCTAAAATTTCCCTTCAAACCTTAAATCTATACCTTCTAGTTGGAGAAGCCTTAGGAACAGGCTCTATAAAATGACCACAAATATCTATTGGGGAACCCTCATCCTCTCCGATGGGGACTCCTTGTCCCTCCCTAGCTACATCATTCATGAGAGTGAATCTTAGGTGGAACCATTGAATACAATAGAGGAACATAAGAGACATAAATGTAAATGGGCTTGTATTAGCTCACCAAATAAGATCTTAATGAAATATACATCCCTAAGGGTGACATAACCACTTCCCTAAGGAGTTTCCTAGTTAGTGGGAAATCCCAAGGACACATCATCACTAGTGGATGACATGTTGGTACTATTGGGTGATGCCGCTTTGGTCGATTCCTTGGCATATGTTTTCTCCTCATGATAAATATTTCCACCGAAAATAATGTATACCTGAATGGATGGACGATCGACTCCCCTATTTTGGCATACAAAAGAATTGATATATTCAAGGAAGAAAATTATTTTATGAATTTTCACCCTGATAGTGATCCATATGAGCTTCACTATAGGCATCTTGATCACTTCCTAAGTCAACCTATCCCAAAACTATTTTTTAGGGTAATCCATAAAATTCATCATGTCTCCCAAATAACAGTAAAGGAATAATTAGTGCTTTTATATGATAGATATTTTAGAGTCTTTCCTATGGCCTCTCCATTCATTCTTGTCCCATCGTGAGAGTTGTCCTCTTACTCCCACACTCACTTATAAGGGAGTCTCTACCCATCAGAAGGTGGGGGAACAAAAAAAAATTTGATTCCCCATTATAGCCTCAGTTGATGATGTCAATTCATGATAATCTCCATGAATATAATCCCACTTACTCTCCTCCTTATACACCTACCTTAGTGACACAATTATCCATAAACATTGATGTCAAATTCCACCTATATATTCCACTACATAATTTTTCTCATTGTTCTATGAGATTCAATCATTGAAATTAATTGGTGTTAGTATATTGACGTCCCTCATGAATTATCCAATGATCATCCACAAAAACTGATAAATAATTCATGGATGTCTTTTATTGTAAATCCCCACGTAAAATCTCATCACTAGATACTCGATGAATCATAAATACTGAGAAAACCTAGATGAAGTATACAACTTAGAGTAAGTGTTCCCATCTATCCAAGAATCTATTACTCCACCTAATAAGGTTTTCAGATGTCCATGATACTCCATCATACACTACATATTATTCACTATCTCTGTAGGAGTAATTAATTATTGATTTAAGTTGATGTTAAAGGAATTTCTGATACCAACCATGTTTCCAACTTCATTTAGAGAAACCGACCCTACCTCGATGATGTTGAGGAATAAGGGATGCATTCTAGAATTTGGAAGGATGATTATGTTTTTAAATTTATATCATAAAAAGTGATAAGAATTACACATATGAAGGAATTTTAATAGACTATAGATCCTCCATGGAATCATCCCTCTCTCTATGATGCATAACTAGATCTAGAGTGGTGAAACAACTGTATACCCAGGATTACTTGTTATCCATATTCCATTATTTCTTCCATCACAAGAATCCTCGTACATATGAACATATCTGGATCTCTCATAGGAAGAAGGAAACAAATAAGGAAGGTGGACTGAAATGTAGTGTTGTAGACTATCATATTCAATCCCTCATTCATGTTGTATCCCAACTACAAATAGCACCCTTACACCAAGATCATCTAGTATTTTCCTAGTTTCCTACCATTCTATACTACATGAAACTATTTCGGATGGACTATAATGTTCGATGTTGGAGTTTATAGGAACATCCCCATGGAGATTTTGTATGTGACGTTTCTGTAGAACGGGCGTTGACGCTTCTATACTTGATTCCCACATCAAATATTATATGTACCACAAGCGAGGTATATCATCTATCACACCATGAATTTAGTACATGAAGTAATTATTCACACTGATATCAATTCATTTGGATACCACCAATGACTGGAGGTCCCATAGGCTAATCCCCACCTCCTCGTGATAGAGGTTAAATGTATTGGTGTTTTGGGACCACTAGTTAAGGAGCTCAATAAAAATCTCCAAAACATGTTACATATGGAAATAGGATGTAAACACCACTTAATATAGCCCAATGTATTGAATAGTATTACCATACTACTTATAAGTGAAAAACACCAAGTTCTTCTAGTTCAACTCATCAGTGATATTTCCCCTAGCTCGTAGGTCCCATTCCTTATTGTAACATATGTCATTGTTCTGAATACTAGTTTAGAATATGATCACATAATGAGATTTGAATTCCTGAATCTATGGCTTCTCCCCAGTGACCATACTTGTTTTTCAACTCAGCATGTAGATTGTATTGTCTTCATTATTTCTAACAGGATGGAACATGTATGTGAGTTCCATTTGGAGACTTGTTATGATAAGGAAATAGAATCATAACATATTCACTTCAATGGATGGGATAAATACATCATCCATCATGACAATGTTATATAGTGGAAAATGATTTATTAGAACATATCCACTCTAGTATTTGGTAAACTAGACATGGAGTACCCTATTTATTGAAACCACCCTTCGGGCCCAATGAATTTATGGGTTTTGTTCCATCTTTGACATCCGAGAAGTAGCAGTGAATTCAATCTTATTTTTTTATATAGGATTAGATACTTCTGGAAGATCTATGGAAGAAAGCACCAAATCATTAATGTATTGTTTCTAGTAATGAAATGCAGTCAGATCTCTCATGAATTTTATTTGGTCACACTAAATTCGATATGAGGTGAAGAGGTTATCTCGTGAAAAATTTTAGATACATGAATGTCATGGAAGAAGGCTTGAGATTTCTCCAAGGGGGGGATACATTCTTGAGAGATGACTTATCATGAATGAGAGTGATAGAAATATACAAAGATTCCCTTTCCATATTTATAGGAATAAGGAATCCATTTTGTGTGATCATGCAATACAGTTGTGCAATAATAGACAGTGGTTTAATGAAAACATGAAAAATAGCTTTATTAATCAGTGTTTACCTCCAAACCTAACCATGTAGTCCCCTATCAAATTTGATTCTAAGGGGGTGGGGCATTTATTGGCATCGAAAAAGATTCTTTCAACCATAACAGCTAGTTTTGGATGAACCAAGGAATCAAATAACCCAAAATGAACATTACAGGGATGAGGGCCATGTTACATGAAAATTTCAACGGTTTCTCAAAAAGTGGTCAACATGAAAAATCCATACACACTAAAGGTGCTGCTATGTTATGTGGACACCCCCATGTTAGAAATTATGGTCAAGGAATATAGAACAGAAAGGTAGGATTACATTAAAAACTTTTAGTAACCTGACCAAATAGTTTCATCAAAAAGGTGATGTTGAATCTGACATATGGAATAGTAATGTCCTTTGAAACCCCAAGGCACATGCATACTAATAAATATTCTAGTGAGAAAAACATCACAAAACTCTCAATTTATTTAAAATATGATATTAAATGATATAGGTTGTGCAATCAAGACCAAAAATCCAATGAATACGAAGAAAACATCCATGTTCCATGCCAAAGTGAAGCTGTATAACATCAACTAGACATTTTAACTATAAATATAACCTCATGCACACCTTAAGTACAGATCCTCTAAAGACAAAGTGATGCTCTAGATTATGAAAATCCATATTCCAAGACATCATGAAACACAAAAATCCATGGAAACACAAAGATATGAAACTTGTGTGACCTACCTTCTATGGGGCCAAGGATGTCTTATCCTATAGTTGAGTGATCCTCGTGAAACCCCTCTTAAGGAAGATAAGGATCATGATAGATAAGAATAATTCGTGAAACCCTGATCTATGAATATGTCAAAAATATTAGACACACTAATTCCCCCAAAATCCATGTATTGTACTTATGCTGGATTCCATGTCACACAAAACTCTATTTATGCTTAATATAATAAAGTTTCATGGAAAATAATTATTAATACTGACCTGAAATCCCATACATTACTAGTTTATCCATTACTATACATTTTTCTCTTAAGAATATGTACAATTATTCATTCTACTTTAATGAATATGTACCCAAAAACTGGGCCTCCTGATTTCAACTCCTCTAAATCATTTTATAAGCCTTTCCTCTCCCAAAGGAACATGAGAAATGGATACATAATCCCTAAAGGTGGCCTCACCAAGGGAAATTACCAACCTATATTGGTAGATATTACTTGTGATAGTTTTTCTCTCACCTTCACATGACCCCCTCTGGGTGTAACTTTCATCGATGTTCAAGTTTCTAGAAATAAAACATCTCATCTCTACATCCTATTCAAATGGTGTTAAACTACAAGATAAAATCCTTAAAACATAATGTTAAACTATATCATTACATTATATGATTGACATATGATTCACCATATATGATCATTATGGGATTCCACCTATTCCCCCCCCCCTATGGGATGAAACTACCACAATAGGTAGCTTCCACATGTGATCCCTACACCACCCATCCCCACCATGTGATGACCTAGAAACAATGGGTTGTTTCGATGTGTAATATCTAAAATATCATCCCACTACATATGATGAATATTCAAACTTAGGAGGAAAAATATAAAATGTAAATATTTTACTTATAGGCCCAGACTATACCTCAATGATTACCCTTCTGTTACATGGTAATCCATACCACATGATGTTAAAATACATGGATTATTCTTGTTTCATGACCTTAAACCACAACATTGAATTATGTAGTCTTTAACCCCTATTTAATTATGGGGTCTATAATATGACTCCATGCGGGTAAATCCTAACAAAAAAATACAAGTTTGAGATCATCCCCATTCGAGGGACACACTCCCCCGCTCCAGTGTAAAATCACCCCCTTGGGGTGACATAATCTGTCATCCAATGTGAAATCATCCCCTATGGGAGGAAAAGTCTCTTAAATCCAATTGTGAAATATTCTCCCCTGGGGAAACACATAACCACCCAACCATCTCCAAAAGACATTAAACTCATGACCTAATCCAGAATCCCTAACCCATTTAATAAACATGGGTAGCCTGAGGAATAAATCATTATCACACATACACCAATAGCATCAATTACCTCTTGATAGATATAGGATTCCTTGGTTTCCATGCATAAGATGCCCCACATATGAAATTAACTCCAATGAGGACGAATTATAGGTTCCTATCCTACCAAACATCCAGAAATGCCTAACATTACAAACATTGTTAATTTCAATGACCAAATATGACTACCCTATTAATAAAGAAGAAACATAACAAATAAAAGTTCACATAGATATTACATTAGGAATGAGTTTCATGAACATGACTTAAATCTATTAGGGACACCTAGAATATGAGATGAGCTCCAAGGAGGAATCCATGTAAGGAGGAAATGATATCCCGTAATCCCATTGTGATAAAAGTGAATACATTTCTGATTAAAGGGATGGATGCCACCCACATTTGGAAAGTTTTAATGTGAGATAAAAATAGTAGCACATCACTTCCTAGAGTAATGGAGGTGATGACCCTAACGAAAGTGTTGAAAATAGTGTCAAAACCTATTTTTAGTATTTATGGTTTTTTACATCGTTACCTTCCAGCCCAAATCTTTAAGGCCATTTAAATATTATTTAAAAGTCCCCATGTTTATTTTTGACCTTTGTATCTATATTGTGGAAATGGTAGATTCCATGGATACCTATGTCACATGACATGTATATGAGTTATAAGGATAAATAAATTTATTTTTACCATTTATAATGAGATAAAATGATTAATGTTTGGTTTATTATGATGGGAATTCATATTAATATTGAATTATGAAATATGGATGGAAGAGAGGAGAGAGTCTTTTAGTTCAACAGAGGAATAGTAAAGTAAATGAATATAATTTTTCCATTAGAAAATGTGGAGTTGGGAAAAAGTTATCCTATGAAACATTAATGTTTTTTTCATTGATAATTAGTTTCTTTTGTTACATTGAAATTTATATTTTGGTAGAATGATATCAATTTTGGATCATGTTGAAATTAAATTCATAAGGACAAACATGATTCAATGTATGGAACTTTTAATGATTACAATTCACACATATGTTATTTTGAATTTAAACCAATATATTTCTTTAAAAAATAATTATATTGGCATAAATATTTTTTTGTATTTTTTTTCCAGGGTCAATTGGAGTTTACATTAAACTATAATGACTGGAAGAGAAGATGAATGGAGATTTGGGAATCCAAACACACTTCGCACCATGGAACATCATGTCGTAGCGATACTCTAGATAATTGAGGAGAGGTAATGTAATGAAGCCAGTGTTGATTTAGGTTCACATAATAAATACTTTATTAATATCATTTTTAAAGTTACATAAAGGTCACTCAACCTAATAATCCCAGTCAATTAGTGAACTATGAGAGATCACGATTTATAATGATGCAGATTTGTCATTCATACTATGAAAAGCCTATCACACATTCAATTTTTATAGAAATAAAAAATTTAAAAGGGAAACAACACTATAAATTATATTAAATACATTTTACGTTGTGAACCCATAGGTAATAATAGATATATACACATGATATTCCTTGATTTTTTAAACGAATTGATAAACATTGTTTGTATTCAACTGGACATTAATAGGATGAGTTAAAAGTTATATTTTCAGAATATAGAGGAAATTTTTTTTTATTAATTAATTTAAATAATGTGTTTGTTCGATCATAGAAGGGGACAAAACTCTACTGAAACATGCACCTTAGGAGGATGACTGCCACTTGGCTTTAAGCCACTCATATAACATAATTACATTTTACTATATATTTATCATTTTAAATAAATGTGTACAATAGCATGTGATGAATACAACTTTGTACATACGAGAATAATTCATATACATTATAAAATGAATCACATTATATGGTATATAATTTGTAAAAATAATCTATAATTCATTTCATAAACGTTGTTGATCCTAAATAAACGTTTTGATGTATTTTGTTTATGAGAATTGTTTTTTGTTATATGTGTTTAAAAAAATTAATTTAGGTTATTAAACATATGAAAATGTATTCATTACACTTGAAAAAAATTAATTTACTTATTATCATCTCTTTTGAAATTAAAATAAATTTATTTGAAATTAAAAATATATGTTTTAATAAAAAGATACTTTTATTGGCACAATGTATTTTTACCATAATAAATTAAATTAATCAATATTGATGAGTCATTTTAATGAATTGTGTTAATAAAGAATTCAATAACATTAGTTTACATTAATTTTATATTTTTAATATATAATTAATGGGAATAAATTAAATGTTATGCTTAAAAATACAAGTTTCTAAAAATAGGTTTTGATTTGCTTTTAGTGCTTATTTAAAAAAAATCTTCCAACTATAGAAATTTTTAATGAAGTAGCCTATTCAGTCCATTTTATAAATTCATTTAATATAATTCCACTAGCCTTAAGGTCATTCATGATCCACATGTGCTGAAAACAAATGACTGGGAATATAAAAAACACATTTGGGTACTATATTTTCCCTTGAATTCTATTAAAATTATCATGTGATGACATAAAAAAACATGCATAAATGATATGTATATTGGTCAGCCATTATGTATAAAAAATTTAAAAATAATTAAAGAATTAAATAATTATAAAAAAACAATCTCTTTCCTCACCTCTATTCTCCATCCACTATATTGGTAAAGATAGAAAAATCCTCCAATCATTGCTTTTGCTTCAGCCACCAGCATATATCAAAACCCTCCATCGGTATAAAGTAATGAAATCCTAAGCTTACATAGGAAATATTATAAAGCTAAACATTTCAAACATTCTATTAATGTAAAATTAGGTATGACTATATCAGGTAACGGGAAACACATCTCGAATGTGGTAAAATAAAACTAACCTCAATCCCCCATGTCAATTATCTATACCAAGAGTTGGAAGGAAAAAAACCAGGAACCTAGAGCATAGATATCAACATAAGAATGAGCACATAAGAAGTTATTAATCCACTTCCCACCTTACCACAATTCATACCATTAATAATAAACTCATTTCAAACTAGTTTTAAATATGATTAGCAATAATCATTTTTACACATTCTTTATAAAACAAAGATAACAAAATGTCACACTCACTTTTATCAGCAACCAACCTTTTTAAAAAAACATGGATGGTATATAATTTTAAAAAAACACCAACACCATAGAGTGATGGGTTCTAAAATTATAAGTAAATAATACAAAACAATTACCCTATTTACATACATCCCTCAACAATTACATTCTAAAAACCAAATAAATTTATGAACCCTTTTTGAAATTACGTTATGAAATACAATCCATTAAATTTAAAAAAACACTTTAGGATCCCCATTTAAAAAAAATAATGGAAACAAAAGCCACTAAAAATGGAACATACCATAGATGGAACCCATATATCACAATCATACAAAACGTATAATAGAAGCAATGTGCTAAGAATAAAACAAACTAGGGGAATAAAATTGATCCATAAAATTATATCCACCAAATATTCCTAATAAGGAACACGAAGCATGGAAATCATCCCTTGGATCTAGTAATAAAGACCTAAATGGGAGACAAGGAGAATATTCCATCACAACTGAACCGGTCACATCCCCAAATTTCCAGTAATGGTTTTTGAAAATAATCATCATTTGAACTGATTCATCTATGAGATCAATGAATATGTGAATCATAATGGTCTGAATCCATTTCTGGTATAACCATATCAAAGTATATAGAATACACTCCCTAGTGAACCCACTATCCCAACATGGGTTTTCCTTCACTTTGGCCACCTATAATACACCAAGGACTCCACATTATAAGTTAAGTAGAGAAATGAAATAATTAATTACACAAAAGATTAAACAATAAAATGGAAAGGCACAAATCAACTCCAATACCATTAGAATAGGTATCCCCAACAATATTCACACATATACATAACACAACATAATTCAAATATCCCTCCAATGGGGTATGAGATAAATTTTTTGAAAGCATTAAATTGGTCAAAAATGAGGGTCTCAAACACATTTAAAAAATTAATTAATGTTCCAAAAATGCCATTAAAACCTATTGACATAATGTCAAACCATTTTACCTATTCTTAAATTCAGATTGAAGACACATTTCAATTCACATTTTTAAACCAACCATCCAAAATACAGAGAAAAAAAATTCAAAACACACACCCACATTATTCAAAACAAAATAGGAAAATAAAACAATGTTCCCAAATATTATTTCATTTAAAATAAAAAACCAAGCGTCTAATGAAACATAAATAAGCATAAAGTAGCACACAAAAATGTTCAAATCACTTGAACACCAACCCTTTGGTTTATCTTAATAACCAAATGGGGTCAAAACGTTTTAAAGTAGCACAACTAAATTCAAATTCACGCTTCACTCCATTGATAAACACATAGAAATTCATGTTCCAATTGAATGGACATGTACCACTATTTTTCAAACACTTTAGAATAACCAAAGTAATAATATAAAATTGAATACACTTTTTAAAATTCAATTATATAAATTTATCAACCACATGTTTTTAACGGTTTGTTAAAAATGATTTAAAAATATACATTAATTTAAGATAACCCTTTTGAGTTAAAGAAGACAATGTAGGATTGAAATTTAGACCTTTAGAAACAACAAACACATTCTATACCATCATTATAAAATAATAACTTACCATTAATATACAGAGAAGTCAATGATTTCATAATTAATGTTCGAACATGAGTCAATCATACAAGGAATCAATGGAAATGGAATACAATGCATGACCTTCAATGGAGAAGGCTACAATAAGCCTAAAAACAATACTCATTATCCAAGAATCATGAAAATCTCAAAAATAAATCCAAATTAAACCCCCTAGGGTTCTACCGAACATAAAATAGTGATGTGGAAAGGTTAAAGAAATATAAAACATGGAATATTAGAGAGTGGATTTGTTACCATGTAGATATGACCATGAATCTTTGGGAGATAATGAAGAATTCACAGAAAATGAAGGTGCATAGTGGATTTTGTGTGTGATAAAAAGGGGTGTATCCATAGGGGGAGGACATGTGATGCGGGTCACCTCAGGGATTGGTGAAACAAAATTCAAGGGGGAGGAAAATTAATGATTTGGAGGGGCTAGATGAGTATGTATCATGACAGATAGGGGAGGGGGAGCACCGGTGAGAGAGGGTGTCGTCTAGGGTGGGTTGTGTGTGATAGTTAGGATAGTGGATGTGAGTTGGTGATAATGAAAATAATAATAATTTGTATCAATAAAAGTAAGATAAAATTTTAAATCATAGGGAACAACATAAAATTTACTAGAAAGGTATATTACAAAGTGTAGAATTAATGAAGCTTATATTGGTCACAAAAAATCAAATACATAGTTCCTCTCAGGAGCTCTCATGGGATAACTACTGATGAATCACCCATTCCAAAAAACAATATCCCGAGAAAATCCAAAATTATAAAGAACCCCATGGTTTTCTAATCATGCGCCCATTATAAACATTTAACATCAAAAAAATTAAATAACAAATTACTTTAATTAAAAATAGCCTAAATATAATATTAAATTATTATTAAAATAAATCCCAATGACTTTGAATTGATTAAAATTCTGCATAACACAACTTGTTTGACCCCCATTAATCCATTTAAAAAGGATTTAAGAGAACATGGCACTAAAAATTATAAACTCGCAGAAAGAGGTGAGAGAAATTAAGACGACATGGTTGATACTAATGGGGGAAACCACAAACCATAACTATTCCACATGGCCAATTTGGCACATCCTAAAATAAATCTATTATCTCAATGAGTAATTAACTAAACCACCAGTGGAGTCATTTATCCACTAGTGCCAAGGCCTACAATATTTTCGCCACTATTTAGACTTATTATCAATTGATGCATCAATAATGTAAACACTCTAGAGGAGACACAAAAAAAAGAATGAATTATTCCACATGACATCCAATGAGGATTACCATTCCTCAATCAAATATACCAATTATTCAAATGGAAAATATAAAAACACCAATAAAATGGTGAGAAACTCCAAGAACTATTAAAACAACACAAGGATCAACATTCATCAAAGAACCAATGAAAAGATTCAATGGATCATGTGTCACACAAAAGTACATATATAAACCAGATGTTGGTTTACCCAAGTCACTATAACCCTAAAAAAATGAAATAATACCACAAACAAAATGGAATTATACCATTTAAATAATCCCATGAATCAACATTCTAAGGTTTATATCACAACACCCTCAGTCTTAGTCATCCAAGCATAGATCAAGAGGTGTCCCATGTTGTAAAATTCATGTTAAAAATCTCAATAATGCTCATCCACAAACACATGACTAAACTATCCCAAGGATACACAATTGTCCCAAAATAAAAAAAATAAACCCTTGGAAACACAAAACCTCTCAAAACATATCCCCCAACCAAAACTCACAATGAGTATAGAAGAGTTAACACATAACCACGTAATAAATAGGAAAGTACAAGAGATACCAATATCTCAAAAGTTCAAAAACATTTCCACTCATGATCAATTAGATAAATAAGACATCATATGATCTCATCAATCCAAACACTATAAATTAACAATAATACAATTGATCTTCTAAACAAAAATAAAACCAAATACACACACTCCAAAATCCTTGAACACCGTAAAAAGAAACTAACTGATTCTGTGATTCTTTGGTAGGGTTCATGACCAAGAAAGACCTTACCCTTACCAATTTATTAGGTGCATAGGAAACTTCATCGGTAAGATAATCTACAACTATGAGTCTAAGGGAATAATTATAATTTTCATTCCATAAAGTTGACTACCTATTATGATATTCTAGGAATAATGAGATAACTAACACTGAAAATGAATTTAACTTATTCATGTCCCACATATTAAACCCAATAGTCCCACTATAACTACAGAACACAATCAAAATCAAAGAACCAATAAAATAAAGAATATCATTAACATATCAAAATTATCTATTTTATTTCAAATAATGTAACCCACACCAAATGGTTAAAAACTGAACTTTATAGAACAACCACTTGAAGTAAAATTTTAATTAAACCAACAATGGATTTCAAAAAAATACCATTTTTTAAATCATTCTTTTTAATAATCCTTTCATTAAAATGTTAAAATCATGTTTTAAAATAGGAACCAAAATTATTTCAATGCCCCAAACATTAAAAAATAATTTTCATTCACTAAATTTTTTTATCTAAAATAAATTTGTTTCACAAAACCAACCATGTGGCCATGCTTTAAATAAATGAAATTTCATGAGAACCCTATTCTCACAAACACAATATTGATTTTTAAATATACACAATACCTAAAAATATTACATGGAATCCCTTAATTTTTTCCTGTATTTGGGGACCATTTATTTTAACCCTAAATATCATGCCAAATGGAACGGATAACCATGAATTACATGGCCTCTGTGATATTGAACATTGTTCCAATCATCCATCAACTGCTAAAATTATTCCAAAAATGAATGCATATACATATTAAATGTTTTAAAGTTATTTAAGAAATCCTCATCACTCAGATACCATTTTCATTTCTATCACAAAATTTAACAGAACCCTAAATTAATATCATAAATTATACTGAGTACCAAAACATCATCATCAATAATCCAAACTAAATATCGAATTCAAAATTCAATACACAACAACTGAATGTAACTGAGGCATCATAATTATGTGTGGTTTTCATGAATCTACTCCTAAACAACCTCATGAGTCTAAACAACCATTTTATCTTTATTATACTATAACATACCTCAAATAACAAGAGTGGTACTCATAAAAGAGACTAGGTCCCTATTAAAAAAAGAACCTTTTACTACGATACAATTTTCAATGAACCATCATGTTCTATCATTATGACAGATGCGTAAACCAACATTCCTATATATAAAGGGGAATTATAGATCCCCACAATATTTAAAATTGTTCACTGGAAACATATGAACACACATGGGAATAGATTCTCCCTTGAACCATAGTAAAAAAGACAACATAGAACTAATGATAAATTATCTCGAATGTTCTATATATCAAACATCCATACCAAATTAGACAATAAAAAAAGAAACTATTATTGATATATAAATAAAAAATTCATATCCTCACCACATGTCTCCCACCCATTTACATGGAAAGTTGAAAAATCCACAAACAAATTCCTTTTCTATATCCACCAGTAAATTTTTCTATCCTCCACATATATAAAGAATTAGAGGACAATGTGGCCATTAAAAATCGTTTAAATACCATAACACTGACCATTATATAAATTTAAAATCATATCCTTTAAGATCAAGTAATATCAACCACATGCCAAAAGAAATAAAATAAAACTGACCATAATCCCCTAGGTTAATAAACACTCTCAAGAGTGGCAATGAATTTAACCAAGATCCTAAAACTAAGATAATAATATTGTAATGAGAACATAAAAACTCAGTTATCCACTGCCCTCTATTACACATTCCATAACATTAATTACAAACCCATTTAAAAGTATCTTGAAATACAGCTAGAAAAAAATAGTTTTACATATTCTTCTAAAAAAGTCAATAAAATATCACTCAAACTTTTATCTGCAAAAACATTATTTCTTACATAAAAAGTATTGTTATGTAATTTAAATAAATATCTAAACCATGATAGGATGGGATTTAAAATAATAGGCTAATAATCCAAAAAAATCACCCTTTTCCCAGGCATCACTTGAAAATTCCATTTTAAAAATCAAATCCATTTATAAACCTTTTCTTAAATTTCATTAATAAATAAAAAGCCTATTACTTTTTAAAAACACGCATTAGATAACCTCTTTAAATCCATTCTAAATGTAAAAAAATACAGTAAAACAAAACATACCATATAAGTATCCAATATTATATAAATATACTCCATAGTTAATAGAATCACAGTTCCATGAATAAAACAATCTAGAGAAAAAAATAAAACCGCAAAAAATCCCATATTTCATACTAAGAAGGACCTTGTTCCATGGTAATACTCCATGGGATCTAGTAATAAGGACTTGAAAAAGTGTAATGTAACCTAGGATAGATTAGCTAAACTATTGATGTCCGTAGATGTTTTATTGAACTATCCAAAAAATTATCATCCATAGAACAAACTCATCCATGGATCAATTGTTTCAATTATAAATGAATTATATGCCTTATGGTCTAACCATATTTAATTAAAAAAGGAAAACTACCATGTGAAACCACTATCTCCAATAGGGTGTTCCCTTACTCATGTCACCTAGTATACTCTTAGTACACCTCATGAAAATTCATGTAGAGGTGGATAATAATTAATCACAACAAAAACATTCAGTCATTAAGAGGGAACATATGAATCACCTCTCATGACCTCACAAGAATTAACTTAGGTATATCCATTTATAAACATCAGATAACATAATTAAAACATCCACCATGGGGGGTTATAATCCCCAACATATGCAGGGATCACCTTAGAAAAATGAGTGTCTTGCACACATTTAAAAAACCACTTAAAGTGAAAAATATGACTTTTAAAAAACAAGTCTCACAATGCTAAGACTTTTAACACAATTCTTAATATCATTTGATTTTTTTCAAATACCACTTTTAAAACAAACTTCCAAAAAACTTGATAATAACATTTAAAATGCACACTCTATTTATCAAAAAGAAATTTTTAAAATCAAACTCTTTTCCAAAAAAATAATTTTATTTAAAATAAATCACCATGGTTTTAATGAGATACCCAACATTTTAAAATATAATCTAAATGGGTTCAAATCACAATAACACCACTCATTTGGGTTAACCCCATGTCCCAAGTGGTTTAAAAATGTTTTCAAACACAATACCTAAATTCAAATTCACACATAAAACCTTTGAAAAATATGTATCCTTTCAAGTGATACATGAAAATAAATGAATAAACATTTGAAAAAAGTAACATATCTAAAGAAATATTATAAAATAAGTAAACTATTCAAATTCCATTCATAATCATTCTTAACCACATAGTATGTATTATTTTTTAAAATATTTATAATTAATCATTCAATTTTTATAACCTGTTGTACTTAAAGGAAACTTTGTTGTAATGAAATTTATACCTTGAGAAACAAAACAACATGAAATACAATAATTATAATATTAAAACATAGTATTAAAAAACTACAAAATCCAATTATTTAAAATTAAATTATAGAAATGGATAAATACTTCATAGAATAAATGTTAGATAGTTTTAAGAACAATTACACTGATGGTGAAGGATCCTATCTGAATAATAATGAACCTACAAACTCAATAATCAAGAAAAACAAAAAAATAAATATAATATAAAAACTGAAAGGTTTTTAAAAACATGGTGTGACAATGGGGAAATGGGATATTGTGATAAATCATGGATGATGAGGGACATGAGTTATTACCATGGATAGTCAACCAATTATCATTAGGATACCACAAAGAAATATCCATATATAAAAGTCCATCTGAAAGGATGTGTATTATAGGAAAGGGATCAACCAATGGCTGAGGTTATGTGTTGTAGGTAGACTCGGGGAGGGTTGTGATGTGATGTTAGGGAGAGGAAAAATTGGGTGGGGGAGAGGCTGGAGGTAGAAGGTGTGTGTGTGTGGCAAGGGAGGGGTTTCATGATAGGAATTATAGTATCTGTGAGTGGGGAGAATAAAAATTATAATAAAAGTAAATAAATAAAAATTAAATAAGATTTTAATTCTATGGATCAATGCATGGTTTACCTTTATGGTTTAAGTGACCATGGACCAACCATGGATCCTAAACTAGATACCAAAAAATAAATCTTATAGTTACTTTGAGAATATTTCATGAGCTAACTAGAGATGAACTAACCCTTCTAGGTGGTATTTTCCAAAAAAACGATGATTTATTACCAACATTGTGTTTTTTAACATTGAGAGCTAACCAAGCACCCCTTTAAAACTATTCAAATCTTAAAATTATAGAAAAAATATATTAGATCTCAACATTGGCTAAAAGTATTTTTAAATAAATAATTAAATTAAACTCTTTTACATGGTGGATTTTAAAATATTGAGTTTGATAAAATGGTTTCCCTATCTTGAATCAAAATTTCAAATTTTTTTAATTTTTTTAATTTTATTTTGGATATATATCATAATTTCTCAAGTAAACATTTATTTTTACAATAAAGGTTATATGGGGTTAATGTGAGGTTAAACTAAAAAACATATGTAAAAATTAATAAAAAATGTTAGTAATGTTATTGGTTATGTGTATTTTTTCCAAAACATATCTTATAATGGAATTGTTTTTTCTTGAGTGCCGCATTTCTTTTAATATTACTTTATTACATTTTAATGTTTTATGTATTTACAAGAGTGTCACTCCCCTATCTTATAAAAATGGGTCAACTCAACTTTAATACAAAACATATTTTGATCCATCTATCATCCACACACCGTACAAAAATACCTCCTCATATTTGTTCCCTATTTTATTGATATTCTTGTCTTCCGAAAATATAATCCCTTTAAGGATTAAGGTGTAGGTCAATGGAGGTTTACCAAAAAAAGGATAATTATCTTTACTGGACTATTTTTAGTTCTTTCCTTCCTTAACCTCCCCCAAAAATATTATAACCATCATAAAATGATGAAATAAGTATTTTTATTATGCTTAAATGTTGTGATGTTAATGGTATGACCATTTTCTACCTATATTTAATCATATTGGAAATGATAAGGTCATTAATGCACACATGTGCACTACCACCACCACAAAGCGATGTGAACAATTTTCCAGGTCCTCTCAAAATGTATTGTAATGTGGGTAGATAAAATGAATATAAAATATAGTCATTGTAATATTACAATTTAAATGAGGTATATTATTATTTACCTTTCTTTCATTCCATTCATTAGAAAATGAAAACATTAATCAGGTGTATGCATGGAATACGGTCTCAAGGAACTAATGTAGTTAATTCATCATAAAAACTTTAGTTACAGGTTATAAATGTGTATATAATAAATAAATATGATAATTATTACATTATTGTGATTTTAGATATACTTAAATAGTTACCAAGGTTCATTTAATAGAAACCATGAATCAAAAAATTGATAAAAAGAATAGTTTTCAATAGAATATAGTGTTTGATAAAGAACTTTTAATAAATATGTAATTAGATATTATAATGGAATTATATATTTTAAGATATGTATGAATATGTTTCTATTATGTATTTATTATAATTTTATATTTTTTATACTATAACTTAAGATCTTGTATGAAGAATTTCATAACCCAAGGCAATGGTTTATATTGCAATCTCAATTTTATTCAGGATTTCTTATGATTCAATATACATTAGGGCAATTATATGGTATTAATCTATTAAAACACATACATTTTATTATCCTATAATTATTTATTGGGTTTTCATGTTTTCATTTTATAATCCTCTCTTTGGTACATAACATGATCAAGAAAATATTTTTACTGATATTAACCTTATTTCCTCACTGGTGGGTAGACATTTTTTCCATGACCATACCCGTTAAAATGATTTAAATAATTCTCATTAAATTTATTTTAAAAAATATTTTGATTTATTTTTAATGTTTTAACTGGAATTTTTTTTCATTTTCAAAATGTGGTACATTGATCTTTTTACCAAAATTGTGAACGGATTTTTTTACATTTTATTAATGAATTGATTATCCCACCATCATAACTATTATTTTATTTTAACCTTTATTTTCATGTTTTCATGTTTATTTTAATATAATTAAATTTTCTAAATATTATGGGAATTTAAATTCCAAATTTTATCAAATGAGAGGTATATCTTTCCAATTTTCCAATGGAATGTTCAAAAGAACCAATCTAAACATCCTTTCATGTTTATTATGCTTCACTAGAGATTTGATTTATTTATTATATTTAGTTTATGTCAATTTATGGATTGTGATAATATGAATTGAAATACCTATGAAACATCTTTATTTTCAATGGGTTATGGTCTAATGAATTGATGAATGTTTTTATGATCCTGTGGAACACATATATATTGTTTTATTTTTTTTGATGGGTGAGTCTCTTAAATGTAAATAATACATTTTTTAATGATTTATATTTAATGAGATAATATAGACATGAATATGGAGTGAACCTAGTTCATCAAGGTACTCTTTCCATAATGATAGTCTTCTGAGTACAAATTGACTAAGGAAATGATGGAATTGAGAGTAAACTCAATACATTATGGGAGATTGTACACTGTTTTAGTCTTTGAAATGGGCCATGAATAATGAAATGATGTTATAATCTTATTATTTTCATATAAACTCCTATGATATGTTTGTATTCTTATGATATGCTTTCATGGATCTTGATTGATTAAGGATGATTATTTACTATTGTGAATCATTTATTTTGAAATGGTAATTCATTTGGAAATAACACATGATGTATGATATATGAATGATTGGAAATTAACTTCATATATTATGATCATACACTAATACCCGTATTCTTATTATATCCTTTCATATGTTCATCTATTTATATCTCCAATGTTTTCCCTTATTTGGAATTTGGGATCACCCATTCTTATATTTCAATTTTCCCCTGGTTTTGAGAATATGTTTTTTGAGTAAATAAGGTTTTCCTTATGAACTTTCCATGCCTTCACATTTTGGAGAGATTGTTAAGTCAATAAGGATTCCTTATGAATTGACCTTTTCTTCTTGTTTTGAAAATTGCAAACACCTTATCTTAAGGGAAATCTTTTTTACCCTATGTTTTACTTATATATGGACAAATTTACTTTCCCAAGGAAATTTATCCTTACCATGTTTTTCATTGTTCATTATTTTGCATATGTTTAAAATTTGGTTTCAGGTCTAAAACCTCAAAATCACATAATACTTAGATATGAAGCATTCTCTTTTAGGATACAAATTCTCATTATAATTTCTAGTAATTAATTTTCATTACGAATTCTAGTGATGAATTCTCATTACAAATTCTAGTGATGAATTCTCATTATGAATTCTAGATACGAACTTGTATAAAGATCAACTCTGAATTCTGGATACGAACTTGTACAAAGGTCAACTCTGAATTCTGGATACAAACTTTTATAAAGTTCAACATTGAATTCTGATGATTAATCATGATTATGAAGTCTCATTATGAATTCTGATGATGAATTCTGATTACGAATTCTCATTACGAATTTTGATGATGAATTCTGAGTACAAATTCTCTTAATGAATTCTCATGAAGAATTCTGATTAAGAATTATCATTACGGATTCTCATGATTAATTATGATTATGAATTCCCATTATGAATTCTAATGATGAATTCAGATCACGAATTTTGATTACCAATTCTCCCTATAAACAGAATCCGAATAACCTTGTATTATCGACATTGAATGTATTTTTGGTTAGACTCTGAACTTTTATTTTCTTACATTCTAAATATTTGAGTTCGGTTATGTAACCATATTTTTACCTACACCTGATTTAGTTATAAAATTATGTCGTGTATTCAGTTACTAACTAACCATTGTTTGAGTGACACGTGTACAGGTTTATCAGAAATTCAAGAAAAAATATGACTGTTGGAGGAGGGAGCTGACTGTTGAAGTTGTGCATATAAATAAGATCGCATTTGTAAGAGCTCACAACAAGTTGATCAATCTATAGATTACACGCTACTAGAGTGATTTCTAGAGAGAGAATCTTTATTGCTCTGTGCGTACTGAAATTCTTGTTCAGATTTGCTTCGTGCAACTCCAAATGTTGCTGAGTACATTCAAGGGCTTCCGGGGATAGGAAGATAGTGGTGCCGACTACCTTGAAGTGTAGGGCTTCCTTGCTAAGGAAGACAGAGGTGTCGACTACCTGAATGTAGAGGTCTTTTGGGGATAGCAAGATACACACTGGTCTTTGTATCAAGGGAATACCCTGGTGTGGGTAAGTCATAATTTCTTGAATGTATAAATCAAAGGAACATTATCCATGGTTGTTGGATACCCTTCTCTCTGGGTTAAAATATTTATTACTTGTTACTTGTTTTGTTACAAGTTTTTTTCCCACTGCGTTTGTATTGTTGATGTTAGAATAACTGTCTTATACTTCCTTATACTTTTAATCTGATTTAGTTAGATTCTATACCCTTTAAGGTAGAATCATCATCATTGTAAACTTTCATTATGTTTCATTTTTTGGATCCATATTTCCGGATTCACATTCTCAGAATCATATTTCTAGAATCTAGTAAGTGTTTGAACTAGAGGTTTTGTGAATTATCTTTTTTAATGTTGTTAAACATAACCATATTTAAAAGTTCCAAAGGAATTTTTAAAACATAAAGTTCACCCCCCATTGTATATTGAGCATCATTAGATACTTAATTCAGTATCTACATTATTTCAATCCTACATTTGGTATTATAGAGTATATCGTATACCATCTCAGCAATTGGTATCATGGAATTGGTTAAATATGAATTAATCTCATGATTAGTTCAGAATAGAATTCATATCATTCATTTCTGGAGTTATTTATTCATACTCTTAATGTTCAGTTTCATTTTTTTTCTTAGATATACTTTATTTCCACTAGAAATATTTCCCCTATATTAAAACTTTTGCTTTTAACATGTTTGTGTGGACAGATATTTTTTTATAGATGGCAGGAATGAATGTTAGTTCCATCGACAACCTAAATACAACTAGACCACCTATCTTTGATGGGAATGATTATGAATATTGGAGAGATCACATGAAGTCTTTTTTTATCAACACTGGAGTTGAAAATTTTGTTATGATTACTGAAGGTTATCAGATTCTTGATAAGGAAATTAGTACTTTCACTAACCAAGAAAAGAATGAATATCAACTAAACTATATAGTATGTAATACTTTGTTGTGTTTCATGACAAAAAATATATATAGCCAAATTTCATCTTGCGAAACATCAAATTGTATCTGGAAGAAACTTGAGGTTACACACTTTAGTATATCCAAAGTTATTGAAACTAGAAGATCCATGCTTAGAGTAGAATATCATAGTTTCAAATTTTATTATGGAGAACCTATATGCAAGGTGCAACAAAGATTTATGACTATTGTAAATATTTTACAATCCATGGGTTATAAAGGATTAGATGATGAAGATCTTGTTGATAAGATCATAAATATTATGTCGAATAAGTTGGAATCCAAGAGAACAAGTATAGATGAGAACAGAAAGGTTACTCAAATTTCCCTTGATGAACTATTTGGAACTCTTCTTCAGCATGAGACTAGAATGAAGAGAGATACTGATAACATCATGAAGAAGAATTTAAATGGAAGTGTTTGTTTTACTACAACTTCAAATCATATGAAATCCAAGACTCCTGGGAGAGTTACTAGATCCAAGTCTAAGAAGACTGTTATACAATCTGATTCTAGTGATAGTGAAGTCTCAGAAAATGAGTTAGCTATCCTTGCTCGAAGGATGAACAATATTGCTGGGCAGAAGAACTTTTAGTCCAAATACAAGAATAAAGTTAGAAAAATAGAGAAAGGACTCTGATGTTACATGTTATTAATGCAAGAGAGATGGATATATAAGACCAGATTATCCCATGCTTAAAATAAAGTAATGAAAGTAAAGGCATTCTGAAAGGAATATGAAAAGGTATTACAATGATAAAGGTAAGAAAGTATTGAAATCTAATGGCACATGGAGTGCTAGTGGTGGAGACTCTTCAGATGAAACATCAGATTATCAATCACTTGGACATAAGAATCTTGGTCTAATAGCCAAGATACCTATTGAAAATCATTGTCTTATGGCTATAGTCCACAATGCTGAATCCTTGACCAATGTTTCTTTAAATGATTATCATAGTAGTGATAAATATTATAACTCTTCTGATGAAGAATCTTCCTCTGAAGAAGATAATAATTTACCTACCTATGGAGATGTTTCTAGGTTTTCCAAACATCATGAGATATAAAATTCAAAACTCATGAAAAATCATGACATGGAAAATTATAGTAATACTATTCTTACTACGGAAATATGATATCTTTCTAAAGATCTTAAAAAAATGCTGATTTTGAAATTATTTCAAACAATCTTGAGGAAGTAAATTCTGAGAAGATAAACTTTCTATGGAGTTAGAAAAGGTAATTTTGAAGAAAAGTGTTTTAGAGGATACCTCTACTTCCAAATCTAATGATTTTGAAGAGAAGAACTTAGTTATCAAACTCAAATCCAGAATATTTTCCTTGAGGAAGTGTTTGTTAAAAATTACATTATGTAATGAAAATTTTGATAAAATGTATTCACTAATCCGACCTGTAAGGAATAGTTATGGTTTTGGTTATACTAGTTCTCAAAAAAAATTTAGTAACAATTATTTTGTTCCTCAAAGTGCCCCATTCTGTACTAAGTGTCAGTTTGGTTGGAATTGGGAAAAAATTGTTCCCTAAACAAAACATAGTCTTTGGGATACCATAAAGCTTATTTTTCTAAAAAGATGTGGGTGCCTAAAATTTTTCTTTCTGAGATTTCCGGATCCAAGCAAGTCTGGATTCCAAAAACCTAACATTTTCTTATTTTCAGAAAAATAGAGAAAGTGCCATCAACAATATATGGTACATGGATAGTGTATGTTCTTGGAATATGATTGGTAACAAAAACTACTTTGAAAAGATTATCAAGACGAAAGGAGGAAAGTAACTTTTGGAGATAACGATTAGAGAGAAATTATTGTTATAGGTAACATCGTTATTCTTGGAAAAACATTGATTTCAAATTATTTATTTGTTAAAGTTCTTAAGCACAACCTCATTAGCATAAGTCAAATATGTGATGAAGGATGCCTTGGGAATTTTAGGAATGATAAATTCTTAGTACACAATTCCAAGGAAGAGTTTATTCGTTCTTCCCATAGGCAAGATAATGTATACACTTTGAACTTAGAAGACCTTAGGAGCCAAGATCATTCTTTCCTAAGTGCAATGGAAGGTAATTCTTGGTTGTGGCATAGAAGGGTAGGTCACTGTAACCTTAATAATCTATGTAAACTCTCTATGAAAAGATTAGTTACGGATCTACTGGGGCTTAGATTAGATTCTTCAAAAGTTTGTGATCCTTGGAAATATGGAAAGCAACATAAATAAATTTTTCAATCAATTGGTGATGTATCAACAACTAATGCATTACAGTTGGTGCATATGGATCTTTTTGGTCCAACAAAAACTGGAAGTATTGGTGGAAAGTATTATGTATTTGACTTTGTTGAAGATTACAGTAGATTTATGTGGGTCTATTTTCTTAAAAATAAAACTTATGCTTTTTCATATTTGAAAAGTTTTAGAGACCAATTTAAAAATCCGAAAAACCTTCCATTGAAAACTATTCATAGTGATCATAGAAGAGATTTTATAAATTCTGATTTTGAAACATTTTTTAGTAAAAAATGCATTACTCACAATTTCTCAGCACCAAGAACTCCTCAACAGAATGGTGTTGTAGAATGAAGAAATAGAATTCTTCATGTGATAACAAGAACCAAGTTGAGTGAATATTCTATAGAAAGACATTTTTGGGCTGAAGTTGTAAGTAATTCTTGTTATACTATAATTCTTGTTTTAATTAGACCTTCTCTTAATAAAACACCTTATGAGTTATGGAATGGTAGAAAACCTAGACATTCCTACATCAAGGTTTTAGGATGCAAAGTGTTTACTCTGAATACTAATGATAATTTACATAAATTCGCACAAAAATATGATGAAGGAATTTTCTTAGGCGACTCCAAACCTTCTAAGGAAAATAGAGTTTTCAATAAAAACACTTGTACCATTGAAGAAACATTACATGTGAAATTCGATGAAATTGATCCTTTTGTTTTTAAACAACCCCAACATACATCTTCAGATGTTTTTTCAAAAACTAATTATCAACCTTTGATCGAAGATCCTTCTGATAAAGAAAATTTCCAATAAAATACTTCTGAAACATTTACCCCGGAATATTTCCTACCCTATGTTGATGAACAGGCATTACAAAACCCAAATCAGTTGTTTCATAAGAATCAACTCAGTGATAGTATCATTGGTGATATGAATCAACCTATAAGGACTAGTGGTTCCATAAGAAATGAAATAGAACATCTATCATTCCATTCCCAATTAGAACCAAAAATCACTGATGAAGTTTTATGTGATGATGATTGGATTAAATCGATGCAAGATGAACTAAATGAACTCGAAAGGAATAATGTCTGGACCTTTGTGGAAGGACCTAAGGAAACATCTGTTATTGGTGTAAAATGGGTCTTCAGAAATAAGTGTGATGAAAATGTAGTCATAGTTAGAAATAAAGCTAGATTAGTTACTAAAGGCTATAATCCACAAGAGGGAATAGAATATGAAGAAACCTATGATCTAGTAGCTAGACTTGAATCTATTCGTATCTTACTCGCCTTTGCAGCATTCTTTAATTTCAATCATTTTCAAGTGGATGTCAAATGTGATTTTATAAATGGTTATGTTCAAGAAGATGTTTTTGTAGAAAAACCTCCTGGTTTTGAAGATACAAGAAATCCTGATTATGTTTTTAGACTTACCAAAGCTTTGTATGGACTTAAGAAAGCCCCTCAATCTTGGTATGATAGACTTACATGATTTTTGATTCAAAATGATTATTTTAAGGGAAATACAGATCCAACCCATTTTATATAAAATATTAGAAAAATGTTTTGATTGTTCAAATCTATGTTGATGACATTATATTTGGTATAACTCAGCAATATTTAACCGATTCCTTTGTGGATCTAATGAAATCTGTGTTTGAAATGAGTATGAGGGGTGAGTTAACATTTTTCCTTAGTTTTCAAATTTCTCAAAAACCAGAAGGAATTTATATATCTCAAAATAATTATATTAAAGATCTTCTTAAAAAGAATGGATATGACAACACTAAATGTAATAATACTCCCATTGGTACTTCAAACACACATGATCTTGATGAAGCTGGGAAAATAGTGGATCAAACAATTTTTAGAGATATGATAAGAAGATTACTATAAATGACAGCTAGTCATCCAAAAATAATGTTTTTAGTGCACTTATGTTCCAGATATCAATCCAATCCTAAGGAATCTCATTTAAAGGAAGTGAAATCAATTTTTCTCTACTTAATAGGACTTATGGATTTAAGCTTCTTTTATACTTCTGGAAATGATTTTATTTTGAAACATTTTTTAGATTATGACTTTGGTGGATATTGAGTGGATAGAAAGAGTACATATGGAACTTTTCATTTCATGAAGACTCATTAGTTTCTTGGTCATGAAAGAAGCAACACTCAGTAGCACATTCCACTGCTGAAGCTGAATATGTAGTAGCTGGAAGTTGTTGTGATCATGTGTTGTGGATGAAACACACACTTTAAGACTATGGTATGAGTTTTACAAAAACATAAATTTTGTGTGATAATATTAGTTCCATTTCCCATAGTAAAAATCCTACACATCACTCATGTGAAAAACACATAGATATTAGACATCACTTTCTAAGAGATCACACACAAAAATGAGATATATATCTTCAATTTATTGGAACACAATATCAAATTGCTAATATTTTCACAAAATCATTAACTTCTAATAGATTTGAATATATTAAACAGAAGTTAGGAATGATAGCCGAAAGGTAATATTCCTTGATTAACTTTATTTTGAATAAATCTCCTTATTGTAATAATCTCCTTTTCATAGGGGGTTTACATTTGTTTATTTTTCATAGTGAAGTTTTTTGAATTTTTCATAATGATGTTTTTCAAATTTTTCATAATAATGTTTTTCAAATTTATCATAATTAAAATTTTCATACTTGAGTTTTTCGTATTTGAAATTTTCGTAGTGAAGATTTTGATATGAAAAATTTCGTAATTGAAATTTTCTTAATGATAATTTCTGTAGTGGAATTTTGGTACTCAAATTTTTTGCGATAAATTTTTCGTACTTTGATTTTTCATTTTAGGTTTTTCGTAATCAAATCTCTTTTAATCTAAAGATCTTCAAGAAGAATATCACCTCTTACAAATAATCATCCTTGCTAAACCAAAAGGTATGATTTTCTTTCATGAGTTTTCTTAGTCATTATTTATTTGCTGGTATTTATATCTCATGTTTTTAAAAGTTTCTCAGATTATAGTTTCCTTAAATCTGAATGTTTTTCTTAAAACCTCAAAATATCGGATTCAATATTTCCTTGTGGGAATGTTTTCAACCATCAGATCTTATCATGAGAATTCTCAACTGTTACATTGAAATGGGAAGATCAACCGTCACTTTCAATGCCTATATTAAGGACCCCGATAAGGGTTTTCCCACATCAAACTCAAGATCGTGTGTGCTCAAATTCATATCCCCTTTCTTAAGGCTGTTCTGAACCTTTCATAATCATATCCAATCTGAATTTATATAGAATCTTCTTCTCAAGGGATGTCTACCTTGAATCCAATCTCAAGTTGGAAAGTATACAGAGAAAGGTTGGTGCATCCAAATTTCTTTTCCATGTACAATTCTATTATAGCAAAGAATATCAGGTTGAATGGATGGGAGAGCATGTGCATCTCAAGGCCAGGTAATCAAGACTTGGTTTATCTGGATCTGCTCATTGAATTTTATGAGTCAGTCTCTTTCTTTAATGAAGAAGGCCGAGAGAAATTTTCATTCAAAAGTTATGGAATGACATATAAACGTTCATTCACCAAGGCTGCTAGCTTGGTAGGGATATCTTATGAAGGGGAGGCTGAGTTTTACTCCCACAGGTTACACGATGTTCAAGGAAGCATTATCAAGGTGAAGTATTTGTAATGTCTTGGACTATCAAATGTAAAGACTGTAATTATTTCTCATTTATCAACAAATAATTGGATCTTGTAGTAATGGTTTCAAGGATTTTTCATATCGAGAAAGGGTGAAAAAGACACTCTGAAGAAAATTGATATATATATATCTTAGATTTCGTGGTAAATCTAAGGAAAATCATTCTCATGAAACACATTCTCATTACAATTAAGAATATCAAGAATGGGAATTTGTGAGGACAGATAATCATGTATCCTACCCTACTCTCCAAATTGATTGTTCGATGTCTTGAATCCTTCAAAATCCCTTGCAGCTCAAAGTCAAGGAATTGTAAAGTTATGTTTATAAGTGATTACACCCTCAATAGAATGAATATTGTATTTTCCAATGACTCCAGAGAATTTTATATTCTACTAGAGGAAGAAGTAGAAGCTGATCCAAAAATTCAAGAAGCCCTAGAACCTTAGACGATGGCTGGAACGAAAAGGAAATTGAATAATGTAGAACCTGAAGGTGAGACTCCTAAAGCTGAGGAAGTCCAATCGGCACCTCCTAAACCCAAAAAAAGAATGCTTATCTATATGCGGTGTTTTCCAAATGGAGGGAGGAAATGAAAAATATAAAAGTAGGGGAGCCACAGTTCAGTTTGGATCCTACTGATGCAAAGGCCTTGAATGAATCAACTACTGAAGAGCTTGAGAAGCAATCCAAAGAGAAGAAGCTTAAGAAGAAAATGTCTGAAGCTAAAATTGTCCAATAATTGATAAAGGATATTGAAATAGCATCTGATAATATCCCTATACTAAAATCATTCATGGTTAAAGCATTACCAGAGACTCTGGGTAAAAATTTCATGATTCCGGAAAAAGCTCAAGAGAAGATTGTTGAAGAGAAGGAAGCTACCGAAGAAGTTCAAGAAGCTAAAAGAAGTGATGATACAGTTGATCTCATAAAGAAAGTTTATGAATTTCATGAGAATGAATGTGTATCTGAGAAATTTTAATTTTGGACTTCTCAAGTCAGATCTTCAAAACTTGCTACTCCTGGGCTTGAAGATAAGGGTAAAGAAGAAGTAAATAAACCATCTAAGGGAGAATGTATAAATCATGACTTCATTCATCTTAAGGATATTGAGGGAGGAGGTGAGAAAGAAGAGATTGATGAAGAAAAAATTATTTAGTTGTCTGAAAGTGAGCATGAGTCCCCAGATGAAGAAGTTGTTTTGAAAACCGACAAGGGGAACCAAGTGGTTTTCAATACCCCAACCAAAGCAATTTCATGAAAGAAGGAAGCTGGTGCATCTTCTAAGAAAAAGATGGTCGAGCTAGAGGAGGAACATTCACCAAGAAAATTGTCAGATTCGGAGTCATTTGCTCTTTCACATGACTGTTCCATTCAATCTTTAAAGAATCTTATTCACACCATTCCGATCTTTCCAACCATTAACTCCAGATGTCAAATGATCCAACATAGCATGAATCAGAAATCAGATTTTCTATCCATGGTAATGGATAGGTGTGTGAAGCTTGAGGCTGATTACAAGTATTTCCTTATCAACTACGATGTACACAAAAAATCTTGTAATAAGATGGTTAGCTGGTAAAAGAATATAGTTGGAGATTTGAGAGTTATTGATGAGTTTGAAAATGATGTTAATGAATCTTTTGATACTCAAGATAGAAAAATCAGGGATCTCACAAATAGATTTGAGGAAAACATGTGTCTTGAGAATAAAACCCAGATTCAGGATGTCAAGGATCTAACTGGGAAGTTGAATTATGTTGTTCAAATCTAGAAACTATAATGAGATCTACGGATCGAGATAGAAGAAAAGATTCTAAAGCAAGATGATGTCCTAAGGCCACAGGTAGAGGCTCGTAAGTCTCGGGAGGAAAGAATCAAATCCTTAGAGATGCAAGCAGAGGAAGTTCACAAGGAACTAAAGAAGCTGAAAACCATTGTGAATAAGTTGATACCCAAAGAGAAGGAACCAAAATAGATCCAATATAATTGTTTTTTTATTCCTTTTCCATGTACAAATTATTTCTATCATAATGGAACCCTTGGTTGCTTGCATTTTGTGTACTAATATTTCAGGTACTATATTCTATTTTCCATTCCATCATATTCTTTTTGAAAATTACAAAGGGGGAGAAGGAAAAATAATTCTAATTGGGATAAGGAAAAATAATTCTATGTATAGATGAAATATCCCTAAGTAAGGGGGAGTTTATCTATGTGGATATTTTCACTACAGATATTTCCTTAATCAAGTTAAATCTCATTCTAGAAATTTAGAATACGATCCTTAGTGTTTCAAATCCTAAGTGGGAGTTAGTCGTATTCATCTTTGCCCATATAATAAGTGAGATATGATTTATTTCAAAGTCTATAAAATTGTTCTAATTACATTTATTCATTTTCGTAAGGATGTTTGTGCTTTCCAAAAACGGGGAGATTGTTGAGTCAAAAATGTTTTCCATATGACTTTTCCATTCCTTCATATTTTGGGGAGATTTTTATGTCAATAAGGTTTCCTTATAACTTAACCATTTCTTCATGTTTTGAAAATCACAAAAACATTATCTCTAGGAAAATCTATATTACCTTGTGTTTTACTTCTATAAGGAAAAATTTCCTTTCCCAAGGAAATTTATCATTACCTTGTTTTTCATTGTTCAATATCTTGCCTAAGTATAAAATTTGGTTTCATTTCAAAAACCTTTGAATCACATAACACATAAATATGAATCATTATGTTTTAGGATACAAATTCTCATTTAGAATTCTATTAATGAAGTCTCATTATGAATTCTATTGATGAATTCTCATTAATAATTCTAGTGCTGAATTCTCATTACGAATTCTGGTTATGAACATGTATAAAGTTCAACATCAAATTCTAGATACGAACTTTTACAAAGTTCAACTCTGAGTTTTGGATATGAAGTTTTATAAAGTTCGACTCCGAATTCTTATGATGAATTCTGATTACGAATTCTCATTACGAATTCTGATGATGAATTCTGATTATGAATTCTCATTACGAATTCTGATGAAGAATTCTGATTACGAACTCTCATTATGAATTCTCATGAAGAATTATGATTGTAAATTCTCATTATAAATTTTCATGATGAATTCTGATTATGAATTCTCATTACGGATTCTCATGACGAATTATGATTACGAATTCTCATTAAGAATTCTGATGACGAATTCAGATCACAAATTCTATTTACGAATTCTTCCTATAAACAAAATCTGAATATCCTTGAATTATTGACACTGAATGTATTTTTGGTTAGAATCCAAACTTTTATTTTCATACATTCTGAATATTTGAGTTTGGTTATGTAACCATATTTTTTCCTAAACCTGATTTAGTTATAAAATGATGTCTTGTATTTAGTTACTAACTAACCATTGTTTGAGTGACACATGTACAGGTCCATCCGAAATTCAAGGAAAAACATGACTGTTGGAGGAGAGAGTTGACCGTTGAAGCTGTGCCTATAAATAGGAGATCATTTTAATGAGCTCACAATAAGTTGATCAATCGATTGATTACATGCTATTGAAGTGATTTCTAGAGAGAGAAGCTTTATTTATTTGTGCATACTAAACATCTTGTTTAGAATTGCTTCATGCGGCTCCGAATGTTGCCGAGTACATTCAAGGGCTTCCGGGGATAGGAAGACAGAGGTGTCGACTACCATGAGATTTAGGGCTTCCTTGACGAGGAAGATAGTGGTATCGACTACCTGAAAGTTGAGGGCTTCTGGGGATAGCAAGACAGACACTGATCTTCGTATGGAGGGCTTACCCATGTGTGGATAAGATATACTTTCTTGAAAGTATAAATCAAGGGACCTTTTATCCAAGGTTGTTGGATACCATTCCCTTTGGGTTAAAAGAGTTATTACTTGTTAATTGTTTTTTTACATGTTTGTTTTCTCACTGCCTTTGTATTGTTGAGGAAAGTATAACTGTCTTATACTTCCTTATACTTGTAATCTGATTTAGTTAGATTCAATACACTTTAAGGTAGAATCATCATCTTGGTAAACTTTCATTAAGTTTCATTTTCCAGAACCATATTTCCAGATTCACATTCTCAGAATCATATTTCCGGAATCTAGTAATTGTGTAGAATTAGAGGTTTTGTGAATTATCTAGGTTAACATTTTTAAATATAACCATCTTTAAAAGTTAGAAAGGAATTTTTAAAATATACAATTCACCCCCCTTTTGTATTTTGAGCATCATTAGATACTTAATTCAGTATCTACATTATTTTGATCCTACATTTGTTATTACAGAGTATACCATATACCATCGCAACAATGTTTTTAGTAGTATATATATAAGAAGGGTACTATGAGAGAAGAACATTTTCATAAACATTAAATATATTTCATGAAATAAGTCTATTATATATATAGTCCCCAATGAAGCTAATCCTGAATGTTTATGGGGTGTGTATTATTATGGAATGTATCGATTATTATTCTAATGTGATGTAATTTTTATTTATTATATACTTGGGTAGAATCATTTTGTATTAAATTATAGTTAATTTATTTTTTTAAATTACGTTATGAAGAATATTTGGATATAAACTAAGACAACCTATAAACTAATGAAAGAAACAGAGGGTGAACCTATATGTTTCAATGGTTGATTAAAAGGTTTCATAATTTAGGACATCAAAATATTAGTTTAATTATTTTATTATTTTAATCAATTATTATTGTATATTTATGATTAAACTATTTTTATTTGGATTTTGTCAAGGCCTTTTACAAGAAATTTTTTAAAAAATATTAATGCGAAAATTAATGAAATGAATTCCTCTTGAGAAACCGAATTCCATGCAATCTATAAGGATAATATTTTTCATATACTCATAAAATTATCTCATGTAATTATTCATGTTTAAATTTTAAATGGGAAAATTAGGGACAAACACAACATTTATACATTCATGAGAAAACATAATCCTTCTTTTAGTAGGTCCTCTAACCTACTAGTTTCTGAGTAATAGATCTGTAGTAGAACAATTTCATTTTTCATTATCCAGTCCCCAGGGTATGAAAAGGATTCAAAAAGGTATAACATTTGGTTGGAAAAAAGGAATTATTGTTCAATATTAGTTAGAATATTAGATAAGAGGATGATATTTATTCAAATTTTTGTGAAGCATTTATGTGGGTATTTTTTAGTTACCACTTTCCCAAAACACTTCTCACTAAAAAGGAAAGAGAAGTACTTGAACTGAAGTTAAAGGATGATGAATGTATTAGTACCAAAAAATATTTATTTTAAAAACCATCAATGTATTTTTTTGGTTTTATCATTGTACCTAGAAGAAAAATTAATCGATTCTTTTATTGATAAAAACTACGTCTCTGAATGTTTTTGGGCATAATGGACTTTAGTAGATATAAAAGAATAATATGATGTTATGTAAAGGTAGAAATTGATTATAGATGTTTCCATAATTATCTTGAATCTAATTAGAGGGGAACTATTATACCTTGAAGAAATTATTATAAAAAACCAATATAGGGTAGTAAATGAGTATTCTTTTGTTCAAAAAGTGTGTAAATAATCGTAATGAAATGAGATTAAGGGAATTGGTAAATGTTTATAGTATAGAAAGGAATGTCATTGAGAAATTTAATGCCAAATACATTTAAATAGGAAAGATAGTGAAATGACTTTAGAGAGTTTCCATAGAATGCACCACCGACACTACAATGGTACAACTATACAGAGTATGGGAATTATGCCAACCAGGGTGAAAATACATAGTTTAATGACTTCATTTTACATTAATAACCTCTTCAGTAAAGAGATAAACGGAATGATCATGTGTTAAAAACGGTCGAAGGTTTTCATGTAAAAACATTGGTGAAAGGTACTCTTATATTCCACTATATAACTAAAAATTTTATATTTGATTATCATTCTAACTACTCTTTAATATATGAAAAATTTCTAGGTGTGTCACATTAATACATCAATGATTAGATAATGAATTATTAGTGAAAACTCCTAATGGTATGCGGACCACATTTTAAATCTATAAATTCTTTACGAATGAAGTTAATGGGAATAATATTTATGAAAATGTTGTAATTATTCTTATAGTTTAATGTAATGTGAATTTTGACATGGATTTTATCTCCCCACATAGATACCATACACATTTCTAAAGAAGATAAGTCACGTTTGGTATTCTACATCAACCGATAATTTTCTATCGATGTGAGGAATAATATGAACTCCAAATGGAATGAACAACCATTTTGTGGGACTTTTTACCTCTTTATGAGGGGTATCTACCCCCAAATCATTGGGGAGAAACTAAAAATTGAATATATTCCTTTTTTGTGGGAATTTACCAATTTATTTGCTAAAAGGTTTCATAGTCATTCCCCAAAATTTTGGAGTATAGTTTTGAATAAAACTCATACCTTGTGATATACAAATTTTGAACAATGCTTATAGAGTATCCAAGATTGAGTTATAGGAATTGGAGATTTAAATCTTGGAGGATATTGAATTGAAATTTATCGAGCCATGAGCATCACTCTGGGGAAAACATATTTTTTTGTTAAGAAAATAGATGGGTCCATGAAACTTTTCATTTATATTGATAACATAAAATGACTAATATATAGATAAAGTATCCTGTAACATGTATTGATGATTCTTTTCGTCAATTATTAGTAACTAAAAAAATTTCTTTGATTGACCTCCTATCTGGATTTCATCAGTTGGAGGTCAAGAAAGGATTTCATATTCAAGATATCTTTTTATATGAGTTATGATCATAATGAATCTATAGTGACTATGTTTGGACTAAACAAATCCCTATATATCTTCATAGATCTAATAAATACTTTCATTATAGATTACATTAATTTTTTGTGGGAGTATTTATATATGAGACTATTATATATTCATTTAGAAATGAAGAGTATAAATATCATTTGATGATTATGTTTAAGACCACGAAGAATGAGAATCTCAATCTAAAAGTCATTAAATGTTAGTTATGTCTATAGAAATTATAATTATAGGGTGGTCATAAGAGAGGGTATATTGGTGGATCCCTCAAAGACATAGTTTTTGGAACACTTGATCATACCAACCACAGTGACTAAAATCTAGTGTTTTATTGAGTCGGATGGATTCTACTAGTTATTTTTAAGAAATGTATCACAATTATCAAAAGCAATAACAATGTGGGAACAAATGAGGGGAAAGTTACATTACATAGTTTAATGTGAATTAATGTAATGGAATTGAAGAGAAAGTTGTTTAGTGCACCTATGTTCACACTACCCTATAATAAATATGAGTTTGGGATCTATAGTGATACATTGAATAAGGTATTGGGTAGTGTTATCATTTGAAATAACATGGTAGTATATTATTCCTCAAAACAATTGACAGATCATTTAAAATTACATAACACATGATTTGGACCTGAGAGTATTAATTTATAAATTTATAATATAGAGGAATTATCTTCACGGTGAATGGAGTAACATATATAAAAATAATAAATTATTTAATTATATATTTAGAAATACAAAGTCAAATATATATCAGATAAGATAGTCAGATCCGATTAATGATTATGACCACTCAATAAATTACCACCATGGGAAGGTGAACAAGATGGATCATGATTTTAGTCATAATGATTGTTCTAGTTTGTCTATGATAAGGATTGATAGAGATCCAACACTTATTGATTTTCATATGATGGACCTTGAAATAATAAATAATGGTTAAAGATACAATCATTCCTTGAAGAATGTTCGACCATATATACATGTGAAGATTATAAAGGCGTTGAAGGAATGTGTGGGGATATAAAAGATATCATGGATTTATATGGAGTCTATCATTGTTAATGATGCATTGATCTAGTTTAAGAATAGATTTTTTGTCCCATTAATACCAAAATAGAAGAAGGAGATATTAGATTAATGTTATAGTTCCTTATTGTTCTTTCATCCTGGATGTTGATTTATATATTTACATCATGAGGGGAATTTATGATGGGATAACATGATGATATATATTTATGTTTATGTATCTTTGTTCTTGTTATTATAACCTATTAAGGCTAATAGAACAAATTATAAGGGTATATTACAACCACTACCCATATCTGATTGAAAATCGGAAAACATCACTGTAGATTTCATCATGGGGAACCATAAGATATCTGAAGGACATAACTATAATTGGGTACTAGATGATAACCTTACATTATTTGAACATTTCTTTTCAATTATAGAATATTTATTTCTTGATCATATTTTTAAGTTATTCAATATATATATGGTAAGGATTAATGGATTAACACTCTAAAATAAATTTGATTCATATCCAAGGATAATATCTATATTTTTTACAATTATTCAGAAATATTTGAATATAGAGTTCTTATTTATCATTATATTTCATCCATAGACTTATGGTCAGTCTAGGAGGATTATTCAAACCCTAAAAGATATTTTGAGAGAATTTTTTATGGATGTTAAAGGATATTAAGATCATGAACATCATCTAGTTGAATTTTCATATGAAAATATCTTTCAATCATACATTAATATGGATCCTTATGAATCCATATTTAGTAATCAGTGACAGACTCCAACATGATGGGATGATGTTGGGGAATGAATGATTTTGGGGCCTGACATAGAAGAGGAAATGGAAGGGAAGGATAAATAAATTGGGAAACACATCAGTGTAGCTCATAGTTGAAAGATAATTTATGATGAAAATCATCAGTATGATACTGAGTTCAAAGTTTGGGATATGGTATTCCTTTAAATATCTCATTATAATAAATTTATGAGATTTGTAAAACAAGAAATTCTTATCCTAAGGAATATCAGTTCCAGTGATATCAAGAACAAATTTTTATAGTATCCTAAAACATTGTTCATCCTATAGTCATTCCCAATAACACAAGTTGTTTTGTGTATCTGATTGGAGATATTACATACTATATCCTTTACATGCACTAAAATCATTGTTCAAACCATTGGAACAAAATCATTCATGAGTGTAGGATGCATTTGAAATTTTTTATCTTGGAGATAATGTGATATATAACAAGACCACTCACATGGTTATGGTTTTACTAGATGAATCATATTTTTGAGGATTCTATATTTGAACCAAAGGATGCAATGAGGAAAAAGAATATTACATTTTTTTATTAAAGTGATAGTATTTTAGGGGCCAAATTTATATAAGTTCTATAGGATGTAACTCCGATAGATTTTAGAATATATTTATCATTAATAAATATTTTATGATATAATTTGTGTCATAAAACAATGATATTATTTTAAAAATTCATATATATTATAAAATTTATCAAATTATATAGTAAATAATTGTTGAAAATAAGTTATAAATCATTTTGAAACACTATTGATTCAGAATAAATATTTTTATGTATTTTCTTATGAGTATTGTTTTCTCTTTAATGATTTATTTAAAATATAATTCATATTTTTAACAGATTGATAAAATATTTTTTACACATGAATAAGTTTATTTCAATAGTTATCAACTTGATATAAAGGAATATAAATAAATATGTTATCAAAAATTGATGTTTTATATAATATTTTTTATAAAAAATAATGTATTTATCTATTAATAATGTAAATTAATTATTATCTATGAATTATTTAAATTAAATTAAAATATAATATTTGTATTTCAATAATTTTACATTCATTTATAATTTTCTTTTAAATAAATGTGAATAAATTTAGTATTATCCACAAAATGTATATTTTTTTATAAAATGGTTTCATTGTGTTTTCTAAGAATATTTAAAAAAATTCTAGCACATATAGGAATTGAATTTACTAATAATAGTTTTCTATTTGGAATTAGAATTCTCCAATTAGGTAAATATTCTAATATCTTTTTGGCCAAAATGAATTATAACTAAGGTAAAAATTCATTATAATAGTAAATGTTAAAAAGGGTTTATGAGGGGATAAACTAATGATATTAGAGTTAAATTAAAATAATATTTTTTAAAATCCTATTGGTTATGTGAATTTAGACCAACTATTATAATTTATTATATTTTTTTTCTTTTTTTTTGATGTTCACTTGAATTTGACATTATTATATATTTATGTTTTCTCTTTTAATAATAGTTACACTCCCCTCATTTATAAAAGATATTCATTACCTCCTCACACATAAAAATATTTTTATGTCCTATATATTGTACGTGTCCTATCATAAGACCTTTCAAAATGCATTCCCCACTTCCCACATCTTATTTTGGTCCCAAAATAAAAACCATTGATGGATTAAGGTGTAATAAAATGAAGTTTCTCAATGAAGAGGTAGTTTTGTTTATTAATATATTTTAAGTTTCACCCTTCCTTATAATCCAAAAAATATTATATAAGCATATTAAAGTTATTATAAAATTATATGTACAATAATTAAATATTTCTATGTTAATTGTATATTTATTTTATACATCTTTTTTAACCTATGATTAATGATAACATCGTCAGTGTATACGTTGGGACAACCACATTTATTTAACCATTTGGTTTGTTTTTCATGTCCTCCATAAATGTCAGGTAATATGAATATTTTTAAAGAATATATTATATATTATTTTTATTTTTAACATTAAAAATATGTATTAATATTTTTTTTCATTAATTAAATTAATTTAAAAATAAAAAAATTAATAATGCATACATATAGACTAACACCTCCCCAACGTGATGCAATTAAGTTTCCATCACCACCATATATTAATGGTTATAAAAGTATATATAATGAATTAATATTATAATTAAAATATTATTAAGATATTTCAAAATATGAAACCATGATCAAGGTGAAACGATTATAACTATCTAATAGGGACAAGCATGGAAAAGGAACTTATTTCACCCAAATGTTAAATTTAATGAATAATATTTAATAGATGGGTAATTGGAAATTATAAGGGAATGATATTTTCTGATACTTATGAATATGGTTCTATTATATATTCATAATTTTTCTAAATATATTATAAATGAACTTAATAATTTATTCTCATAAATTCTGAAACTAAGGTATGAGTTTATGATATAATATGATTTTTAATTAGGAATATTTATGATTAAATATATTTTGGGATAATTATGTGAAATTTTTATTTTAAATAAATGTTATTTTATTGTCCATAATTATTTTTTCTACTTTACTATTTTACATTCATCATTTTCTCACTGATACATTAAATGTGTGAGAAAATATTTTTATGAAAATCTGACCATATTTCCACTTGGTCAGGAAACATTTCTGCCCATGTCCAGATTCATTAAAATGTTTTCAAGAATTTTATTTAATGACATTTTTTGCTACATTTTATTTTACATTAATTTTTTTAAAATTTATCTTGTTGTTTTCTTAAAGAGGTACTTTTTCACTATTTACCAAAAGTGTAAAATAAATATTTTGTATAAACAAACTTTAAAGGAATGGATTTTACCCTCTTCATAACAATTCATTGATTAGAATATACATTTTCATGTTTCAATGTTATATTCAGTAAAAATCATTTTTCAATGTTGTATAAATTTTTCATACAATTTTTATGAAAATTAAAGGATATTTTATCATTTTTTATGAAAGGTTTATATTTTCGTTTAAGGGTATATTTCCTCTATATCAACATCATTTGATGTTTCATGATTCACTAGTGATATGATCAAATGATTCCATACATGTTGATTGTATAGATGACATATGATTATGTGATTTTGAATCATTGTGAAACCCACTTATTCTTTATGGGTTATGAAATAATTAATTGGAGAATGTTTTTATGATAATACAGAACACATATGAATGGATTTCATTATGTGGCCAGTGGGTCCATTAAATACCTCTAATGTATTGACTAATAGTTGATATCTCATGAGATAATATAGATTGTAATGGGGAGTGAACTCAATTCAATATGTAAATCTATCCACTATATTATTCTTGGGAGTGAACATTGACTAAATAAATGATAGATAGGGCGTGACCAGAAACTACTATGGGAATTGGCCCATAATAATAGTCTAGGATGTTAAGATAGTTTAATGGAAATATTTCTATGTTTTTGATTGTACCGTAAATCCCTATAATATTTTCTAAATATTTTTTTTATATTATCTCATGTATCATTATTGATTAATGATTATTCCACACACTTATTACTATATTATATTAAAATTCTAAAACATTATTCCATGAATCCTTTATTATTTTAACAAAGAAAATTTTAATCGAGGTACATTCTATTTTGGTTTTTGTTAAATCTGTAGACATTTCCTAAGGTATGGTTGGTTCATATCAGGAAAATATGGAGCATATGGTTTGAAACCAAGATACAGACCAAATAAAAAGAATGTATTAAATACATGACATGTATTTGGTTGGACATACCCTATTCACATTGGGTAGTGGGTTTTCCCAGGGGAAAGCCTGAATCATTCATAATATTTAAATCATTTATACAATTTTTTAATTCTTTGGCTCAATTTTCATAAAATGTGGATGAGACACTTATATTTTTGACAGAGGATCTTATTTTTTCCTCCCACACATTGCAAGAGAAGTCACCCAAGAGCTACCCCTTTATCTCACCTATGTTCATTGATATATCCACCCTATAAAACCTAATTGAGACACTATCGACCATGATATATCCCTCTCAGTAAACTCCCTGATACACTTATGTATTTCCTTCATTTATCTCTCACTGTCATACACTATTTTGTAGCACATATGACCTATTTTTAGGGTTTTTTATGTTTCACCGATTTATTATATTATTGTTTTAATAAAAGTCCAATGATTTATGAGTGTTCATACATGAAATTATGGTAGGTAATAAAGCAATTTTTCTTTAAGTGTTATGTGTTTTCATATTGTTTGATGTTTTTTAATATTACGGTTTTCTCGCTGAAATGCTTAATGTTTTGTTTTTTCATTCGATAATTTATTAAACCATGATGTGATACTCCCACAGACCACTATAAATTTATTAGTGGATTTCAGCCTCTTAATTTCCACCACTTTGGGTGTAAAAAATGATATTCCTACTTTAATATAATTTTTGAAGAGACAAAAAATCGTCTAAGGGTCTCGATTGACCTAGGATTAGTATCTTACATGCCTTGTGAATTAAATGGAATAATTTAATTAAATGTAAATGGGTAGAAAGGGGAAACTACATGTATTATATTTGTGAACCTGAATTATATAGATTTACTACCCTTTGATATTGTTTTTAATGGTTAGAAATTCATTACATGTTATCCATTGTTTCGTTGGTATTATTATGAGTATTCCGTTACTATTGGATGGCGAACTGTGGATACATGTTCTTTTGAGAATGAATTTGATTGATTCATTGCATTGGTTAATGGGCATGATGTATCACACTATTATACTTTAATCTTGATAATTATCATGAGGATCTACATTTACTTTCTTTGGGTGTTGAGCATGGTGACTCACCCCACCATCTCGAGTGATGGGAAATATGTCTTACATTCATTTGTGATTATGGTCTTGTAACATTTCTAGATCTATTGGCTTGTTATACTAGTGTTTACCACGTTATTAATGCTCTCTTCCAATCTAGGACCAAGTATCCATGCATATGGGTCTAAAAATAACCATGTGTAGTGGGAATATACAATTATTCACATTATATATATATGGTTACTGATAAACGCATTCTGGAATATGCTGAAGTAGGTGGAGTGAGCCCGGTGTCCCATTTGATCTTGATCCAACTGGTATTTAATCTTTATAATTTTTTATATTTACATTACCTGTACACATGTATTTCTATACACACATGCTCAAATATTTATAGACACCTTTGGTTATAGTCCATTTTGATTATATTACACACTACTCAGGCCACCATTGGTACTCGGGTAGACCTTATGACTGTAGGTATGGATAAGGGAATATTCCCCCTATAGATTTTTTATCTATTTTACTTATTGGTTAGATCCTGTGAGTAGAGGGATGACCATATGCTCATGATAATAGTGGATAAGTCTTTTTTAATTTTTGTATTTTCTATAGAATATTGTATATGCTTGTTATATATATATCCCCTATTTCACTATTTTTACATCGACATGACATGACATCATTGAATATGATGTAGCCTATGGTTTTTAGTATTTATTATTTTTTATTGGTTGTTTATGATTTATCTATTTTCAATTATATAATATATCCACAATTCCTCTCTAATATGTAGGTATAATTTCCCAAATGTACCACCATAGACCCTCTCTTCTAGATGGAACACTCTAGCATATAGGGAGGATATCTTGAGGCCATGTGACCCAAAAAAGTTGGGATACAATTATGTCGACCCTGGGTTGAGACATTACAATGTGGCCTGAGATAATCATTTTAATTTTTCATATTGTTTAGGTATTATACATGAGATTAGGATAAAATGGAATATGGTATAGAGCCAATTCCTGAGAGTATGTAACCCATATATAGGGGAAACCCAAATCACCTGGGATGGGGTAATTCTGTTATTATATTATAATTATTAATGTTTCTATGAGTCCACTATGGGGTGATTAACATAACTTGTGATATTATTATTGATTATTTTAATGATAAAAACATTAATCCTTGGTCAAAAATTTAATGTAGTTTGTATCTCATGCATTTTTTTCATGAACATTAGGATTAATATTCCATGAATTTTTTGATTCCAAAGTCAATTTTCAGCATGCATTCTTCTACAGCATATAGTTAGTGTATTTATTTTTATATATTGAAATATGATAGAAATTCTTGCAGGGATAATATAACTGGATTAATTAATGTTCGTACATTAATATAAATAATTTTAGCCAACATAGGATGGTGATGAAACCATAATTGGACAATTATACCATTTTATGTGTTCTAGACATACTGGTTCTATGGACCTGAAGAAACATAATTGATTGGGTTACATAAATACCAATGGTGATTTAAGGATAAAGTAATTCTATAAATATTAAAAGGTAATAAAGGTAATAAAATCAATAATTATGAATTGTTACATCCTTATACAGGATGTATAGGATGGGTTGCAGTTAAATAACGCTTCAACTGAAATTTATAATGAGTATGTATTTTATAAATTTGAAATGGTGACACATCTAATTGGACCACATTATATCTGTATATTTTTATAGGAATTATAAACTAGATTTAAATTTAATATTTTAATTTAAATGGTTATCTCTAATGGGATTCTTATTGCAATGTAACTTGTGTATTACTATATACCTTTCAATTTACACTCTTTATATCAGAACCCCAATTATGTGATATGGGACCAAGACCCAAAATATCCATAGTAGTGGGGAGTTGGGACTGTATCTTATTGTTCATAATGCATGAAATGGTCTCATTATTTCACCAATAACTATATTTTGGAGAAAGAAGAGAGGCGTGAACTTTTTTAGAGGAGGTATGTATACTTTCCCTATTATCTATCTGTAAAAATTTTCAACTACTAAATTATATATTTATTCATGTACGTGGAATTGTAGAATCATGACACCAAGACAAACTCTAGTCATGTGTCTGGAAGTTAGTGGTGAATATGCACCGAAGGTGGTGGGTAGTGATCCACTAGTGATAATTCAGGATTTTCCACCTATGACACAACATGCTATCCATGATATGGGAACTACCACTGAATTTTGAGAGGGAGTTTCTATTAGGATGTATCCTATGTAAGGTTTTTGTCGACCTACCCCTAATAAGGTAGATTGGGATCTAATGTTTTAGTTTTATCATCCCCCACCTTCTTGTAAAATGGCGGAACACATGCTATAACTTCATGGATCGAGTCCATGATTTCTATTTTTTCTGCATTTAGTGACACCTCCAATGTGGAGGGTTAAGATCACCACGTATATATTAAATAGTTCTTCCAAACGATGTTTTGATGAAATTACCTTGGAAGATCGACATCGAGAGAATGATCTGGAGAGATTTCCAAACAAACTTTTATGATTACTCAATTCCATATACACTGATGGGTGACCGAGCTAGAGGGTTCATGAACCTATAGTAGGGATCCATGTATGTCATGAAATATTTGGATCAATTTTTTAACCTGCAATAGTTCAAATTTACCTTATCTAGTTATTATATTATGACTTCTAGAATATTTGAGGAAGTGTTGGTATACACCATCTGGTTGTAGGTCAATGTATTCTAGTTGACCTATATTTTCGATATAGTCAACCAGACCCTTATTACTGAGTGGAATTTGAGCGGAGAAGATGGTGGGAACTAGGTTGGTTCATCACCCAGACCTTATAGTAGTTCTTTTAGAAGAATTTTGTGGTGTTTCAGGGTTTTTTTCGCAGAGGTAAAAATAGTCAGACAACATGTACGAATATCTTCCTTATATGTCACCTAAATGGGAACCTGAGATATAAAACACCTAAATATGTGTGTGATGTAGTGGGGTGTAGAGGTTGTAGAATTATGGTAGATGTCCATCTATATTTTATAATTTTATACCAATGCCTAATGAGAGACAGTTTACACATACTCCATGATTCATAGCGAGGCCAGTAGTATCTCATCAGGTAGGAATCTAAAGTTGCACTAGCTTCTCAGGTTGAGGTGGTGCTCATGGAAGAGGTCATGGGAGTATTTTCATGTAGTATTATTAAAATGGGCATATTCAATACAGTATTGTTGTAAAATAGTCGAACATTATGAGATAGTAACATGCAATACAAGTTATTCTAGAGAAGCATCACACCATAACTTCTATTATTTGAGGTACTCTTCTTGTATTCATTACATTAGTGTCTTCTTCATTTGACATAGGAGAATCACAGTCCTTTATATTTGAGGAAATTATGGATAGTATAGGCCTTGAGATAGAGTATTTATGTGGTGTTAGGACCCTCAATGCCCCATTGGGTATCCGATCAAAGAGTTTTCCTTGATGCGTAGATTTCCCTGGGATAGATATCTCTTTGTTAGGAATCTTTTCCTCCACAACATGGCATGGTATGATTTTATTCTTTAAATGGACTACATAGTTCCCCATACATCCCATATTGATTGTTATCACCAAATAGTGATGTTTACATTAGTATAGGTTAGTATACATATCCATAATGGAGGATAACATGTCCAAACTTCTTGATCTGAACCTGATAATTATGGTCTAGGACGAGTGGAAACCGATATTTCTACTCTTCTCATGGATGATCAGCAGTTATGAACTAATATTTTCTCTCATTTAGTGGATCATTTCATCTATGGATTCCTTTATTTAAGTTTCTATGCTACCTCTTGTGAGAGTGGTTGAATTCACCATTGAGATAGTTCTAGGAGAGGCACCAATATCAATTAATCTTTATCGGATAGAACCTACAGAGATTATAGAGATCAAGAAATAGTTGGATGACCTAAAGGATATTGGTTTTATGTTCCCCAACACATCTTCATGGGGTTGATCAGTTCTTTTTTCAAAGAATGTAGATGGCACCCTCATTCTCTTCATGGATTACCGATGGTTGAACTAGTTTACTGGAAACAACTATCTTCCACTTCATTGATTAGAAAAAATATGTAATTCTTATCCATGATAGAGGGTGTTTTCAAATATTTATCTTACATCGGGCTATCATCAGGTGAATATCCGGTCATCGGAAATACCTCACAGAACATTTCAGAGCAGGTATGGTCATTATGAGTACCTGATAAATCGATTTGATCTCACAAAATCTCTAGAAGTTTTAGTGGCTCAAATGAATTGAGTTTTTCACCCATACATAGATTCATTCATGGTATAATTTTTTTATGATATCTTACTTTTTTATCATTCTTTTCATATATATTCCAAACAACATGATATCAATATGAATACACGTAGAGAGAATCAACTATATGCTAAGCTCTCCAAATGAAACTTTTGGATTGACATTGCCCACATATTGGGTCATATCATATCAAGGTCTGAAGTATTAGTTGGTCCAAATAAGGTAAGAGCAATGGTTTCATGGGATATTACAATAAATTTCATTGATATATTGAGTTTCCTTTGGCTTGTCAGGTATTACTAATGTGTCTTTGAGGGTTGACATGTCTTGTAGCACCTATTAAAGGCATGACTAAGAGGTGTTTGACATTTATATGATAAAAATATTATGATGAATCCTTTTAGGAGATCAAAGTACTACTAAATTTATCATCTCTACTAATTCTACAAGAGAATGGAATGTGATATACTATTTTTTATGATGCATTAGGAATTGGGTTCATAGCTTTTCTGATACATGATAATAAAGATGTAGCATATGTGTTTCATTAGTTAAGTCTTCATGAGTAGAATTTCCTAACTCATGACCTCGAGGTACCTACTTAATTCATTATTTACAATATTGTAGACATTATTTATATGAAGTGATTTTTTTTGTACTCACTAGTCCCAAAGGACTCATGAATATATTTACTCATCATGATTAGAATTGTTGGAAGCATAGATATGTTGAGTACATGAAATCAATCGATTTCTAGAATGCATACATTCCAAGAAAAATGTAATATTTTTGCCAATTCTATGAGCTAGAGGACTTAGATAGTTGTGTTTTAGTAGGCTAGAGGTTGGTGGAAGATCATTGCCTTGCTTTGAAAGATGTGTGTGGATGTTTGGGAGGATAATGGGAAGAGTATACTCTCTACTTTATAAGTGTCCTCTACCATTCTCGAATGGGTGAGAATGAGGGGAATTGCTGATACCGAGGGCCTCGCCCGATAGAGAGTATTTCAAAAAATTGTTGATATTCTATTTATACCATTGATGAGGACAATACATTACAGTATGATTGATGTTTCCCTTCCCTAGAAGATATCATGGGGAGTTGAGGTGGGAATCACATACCTCAGTTTTGGAGGTACATCTCGATGTAACCAAGATGAATCAAGACTTACAAATCTAGTTTTCGTGGTCAGGTATGAAATGCGGGATAACTGGTTTTAATACTCAATGTTAAACCTATTTGAAGTGAAGGTAAACTATTAGTGACTGAAAGAAATTTTAAAACCATTGTCAATTCTTGAGTTTAAATGGGATGGTGTGTCTAGGGACATCGTGACTCATTTTCCAGATCATCTTGTGGAAATGATTCATTGTGTGTATTTTTTGATCGATTGATGAAGGTCACACACTTATTACCTATTCAAGAAACATTCTTGATAAATGATCTAGGGATGATATATGTCAGGGAGGTCATATGTATTCATGGATAACCTCATTCTATCATATCTTATTGGGAAAATTTATTAATGTCTGGGTTATAGAAGGTGATGAAGAAGGCCTTGGGTACACATGTTCTTCTATTAATTACCTATCAACCTCAGACAGACAGATAGATGGTTACAATGATTCATGTGTTAAAGGAAACGATCTATTAATGTGTTCTTGACTTTGGGTGTTATTGGGAGAAACATATACCCATAGTTTAGATAACATATAATAACAAATTTCAGGGTACCATCATGATGGATCCTTAAAAATCCATATATGGTAGGCCTTAATGATCACCTCTGTTCCAGTTAGAGGTAAAGTGGGGATTTGATTAGAATAAATCCCATCTAGGTGACTACAGTGGGGGTCTTGTTGAATGGGAAGTGCATGTTGATAGTTTAGTCCAGATATAAGTCCTAATCCAATCATTTCCTACAACCTCTTGATTTTGAGTTCAAAGAATTGGATTTCTTGAATGTATCACCTATGTAAGGACAATGATATATTTTGGAAGAGATAAATTCTTTTCTAGATCCATTAGTCCTTTTGAGTCCCTAGGGATGTTTGGACTAGTGGATTAATGGGCATCACTTCCCCAAAGATACTATTTTATGAATGATGTATTCCATATATCAAAATTCCACCGATATTATCCATAACCATTGAAAATTGTATAGTATAATTTGATTAAGTTAGATTTGGATATTTCCTTCGAAGATTATCTCATGTATATCGTGGATCAATGTGTAGAGTCTCTATAAGGTAGGACAGCTCCTATAGTATGGGTACTATGGAAGCGCGGCCAAGTACATGTCAAGACATGGGTGTAGAGAGCCCATATCTGAGCCCAGTGGCTAGAGATTTTATTAGATGATCACTTACTACCCTTAGAAATCTAAATTTAGGATGAGTGTATTAAATGAGGAGAGGTTTTAACAAATTATATTTTAAGAAAAGAACATTATATTTTAGTTTAGGTTAATTATATCGACAATGACTAATGTTTGGTTGTTAGATTTCAAGAAAGTATGAATAAAAATTTGTGAAACCCTTCTGTAGAACAAATACATGGTGTGTATTTAAATACACGATGTATATTATGTAAATGATGTGTATTTGTCTAGATGGACCCTGTTATTGATTTGTAAATGGTTTTTCAAAGGGGTCGATTGTAAGGGTTACATGACATGTAAATCATTTACATGTTGTGTAAATGCTTGAGCATAGTTTTTTTAATAGGGGGAAGAGCGTATTATATTATGGGAATAGGTTCTTATTTTTCCCCGCAACACATAGCACTAGAGGCCTCATGGGAGCTCCCCTCACCTAATCTAGGATCTTTAATCTCTCCCCCATCAAGAACCCAATTGTAACGACCTGAGTCTGGAACCCCTCCACTGGTGCCCCATACCCGGTTCTCCACATAACCTCATGCGCGTTTCCCCAAACACCAGAAGCTGTCGACTAGTAGAAAGGGCCTTGGTGAGTTGGTGGGGAAACTATGCCCTCATTCGGTAAGGTATAAAAGGTAAGAAAACAACAATAAACAGCAGAAGCAGTAAACAACATTCATAACAACAGAAACCAAATAGCGGAAGCAATGTATATATATAACTATGATGAAAATGATGCAGCAGGTACAAGTATCTAAGGAAAACAGAAAACCCAAAAACGTGCTGAAATACAACTGAAACCAAGTGTAAAAGAAAACAAAGTAAGCTCCTCAGCATCGCGAGCCACGGCTCGGTCCCATGATCCCCACCTCCTAGTGCAATCAAGATCTTGAAGTAGAAGGGCGCGTGCCCTTGTCTATACCTGCAGGAACATAGTCTGCTTGGGCCCAAAAGCATGGCCCAAATAGGGTGTGAGATATAATCCCAGTAGGCATTCACCCAAAGATTTCTGCCTTACAGTCAAATGAATACATGGCAGTAAATAAACAAGAGGCAGTAAACAGGAAAGCACAAGCAGCTACAATCCACAGTTCTAACATGTAAAGCACACAAGTAAATAGTCAGCAACATGAAGAAAACAGGTAACCCTCTGGGTAGCTCTCACTGCCTAACACCTATGGTTAAACCTATACTACTAGAAACCCTCTGGGAGGAACATACAGTCTCACTCGTCTGGTTCAGCTATGTAATTAAGCAGACTCTCTTGGGAAGCACTCACCGTCAATTCCCCCTATAGTCTCGTATTGTGCTAAAGGCTCTCTGGGGAAGCACTCAATTTCAATTCCCCCTATAGTCTCGCATCTTAATTAAAAGTCACTCTGGAGAATCCCTTCTGTCAATTATCCCTTTGGTCTGCTAATCTAGGTTCTCACAGTCCTGAGTATAAATAAACATGTTCAGTGCGTGTATATCGTCCAAGTAAACCTCAAGAACTACTTGGCTATCATTCTACGGCTCAAAAGAAATAACAAAACAATAGTTCCTCTATCCTACATTGAGGCATTGAAACTGGAAAAACACCCAACAAGAAAAACAAGCATGGCAAAGAAATCTGGGCACAAAATAAATTACTCTAATCACAACCAATAACCTATACTAAAGAAAACAAGAAAAGCAGAAAAAGAGCAGGGGAAAATAGGAAACACGTAGTACCCCGTTCACGGGTATTGGTGCAATTTGCACATAATATTCATCAACTTTATATATAAAGGCATAAACCACCAACCTCTATATGAGGAGATTGATATATATGAACCACGACGACAGATTCCTCTTAGAACAACATAGATCTGAGAAAATGAACAAAACGTTCATCCCATGATAACATGGAAATGAGGAGGAATCAAGAAACAAGGATAAAGGAGTAGGAAGAACACACCGCTGTGATTTCAATGCAATTAACCATGCTCATATCAGAGAACGGACGACAAGGCAGAAGATCGTAGAAGATTCGGTTGTATGGTCGCATTCGGGCAAACAAAATATAGAGAAGAAGATGATTTTGGGGGTTAGGCGCAACCTCGGTCCGTTTAATGAAAAGAAAGTAAGTACACGATGTGTACTTCTTGAGTACACGGCGTGTACTTCAATTTTTCCATACTCCGCATTAACCGGCCTCCACCTCATCCTTACACACCGTGTGTGTGGCCTGAACATGGCCAACACACGGCTTCGAGCTGGAAAAGAGTAGACAATGTGTTCTCAGAAAGTACACATCGTGTACATTGAAAATTTCTAGAAAAATTCATTTTTCTTAAAAACTCTAGAAAAAGGGAAAACGTACCTGAAAAGAAGTTCCGGGTTCATACAAACTTCCCTCCTTAAAGAAATTTGTCCCCGAATTTCCCTAACGAGATGGAGAAGAAGAAACCCCAAACAGCTCCGGCCAGTGTGATCATACATCGGCCTCCCTCTCCCAGGTCTCATCCTGTACACGCACGTGCTGCCATAACACCCATACCAGAGGAACAGACCTCCCATGGAGAACCTTCAAACTACGATCGACAATCCGGATAGAATTCTCCTTGAACGATGTAGCCGCTTCAAGCTCAACTTCCTCGGGCTTAAAGACATGAGATGGGTCTTAAATGTAACGTCGGAGCGGGGAGACGTGGAAGACATCGTGCATGTACCGATACCTCTAAGGTAGCTGCAACCGATAGGCGACCGGCCCCACTCTCTCCAAGACCTCAAACGGACCGACGTACCGCAGTGAATGCTTACCCTTTATCTGAATCCTTTTGTTTCCCAACCTCAGTGTGACACGTAGGAAAACATGATCACCGACCTCAAACTCCAGAGGTCATCTCCGTTGATCAGCGTAAGACTTTTTGTCGAGACTGCTATGTAGCCATCCTCTTCCTAATCAGCTATATCTGCTCTGAAGTCTCCTAAACAAGACGAGGTCCCATCAAAGCTGCATCTCCTGCCTCCAGCCAGCATAAGGGTGATAGGCATGGCCTACCGTACAAAGCCTCGTATGGTTCCATTTGAATGGTCACCTGGAAACTGTTGTTGTAGGCGAACTCCACCAAAGGAATATGCTTCTCCCAAGAACCGCCAATGTCTGGAATGCAAGCTCGGAGCATATCCTCAAGCAGCTGGATCATACGCTTGGACTGGCCATCAGTCTGAGGATGGTATGCTGTACTCAAAAGTACATGTGTACCCAGGGCCTTCTAAAGTCCCTACCATAACCGAGAGGTAAATCGCGCATCCCTGTCTGAAACAATGGAGTGTGGAACTCCATGCAGACACACAATCTCCCTGATGTAAAGTCTTCCCATATAATCGACACAGAAGGTCTCCTTTATCGACAAGAAGTGAGTAACCTTCGTAAGTCTGTCGATGACAACCCAAATAGAATCGTTCCCTCGTGGCGACCTCGGTAACCCAGTAACGATGTCCATCACAACATCGTTCCACTCCCACTAAGGAATGGTTAGTTGTTGTAGAAGGCATGATGGTCGTTGATACTCTGCTTTCACCGGCTGACAAGTAGAACGTCGCATGACGAAACCAGCAACATCCTTCTTCATACTTGCCCAATAGTACTAGCGATGATGATCCTGATACGTATTGGTGACGCCAGGATGAAATTCCCAAATAGAGGAATGGAAATGCCGCACCAGCTCCTCGCGTATGTCTGTTGGCACCCATACGCGTTCCTGGAAATGCAAGATCTCATCCTTTCCCACTGTCCATCTAGGAAGAGGGTCCTCTCCTAACACACTCTCCCGTAGGACTAAACCATCAGAGTCAGATATCTGCCTCATTCATACCTAATCAAGTAGCGTGGAGGTAACAGCTACAAATGATAGAAATGTCTGTCCCCATCTATCGTGTACCTCCAGATACATCTCAAGGAACAGAGCCATCAGCTACCACTCACTATTGGACTCCTGGACTGCCTGAATCTGAGTTCTCCATATCAACGCATCTGCCATGGAATTTCCCTTTCTGAGCATATAGGCAAGCTCGAAGTCAAAAGACTGAAGATACTCAACCCACCTGCGCTGCCTCAGATTCAGATCATGCTGAGTGAAGATATACTTGAGAATCTTGTGGTCAGTGGAGACAACAAAGTGCTCTCCTAGAAGATAGTGTCTCCAACAGTGCAAGGCATGAACAATATCATCCAACTCTAGATCATGCGTAGGGTAGTTATTCTCATGTGGCCTCAACTGTCAAGACCCGTATACAACGACTTCATCTCCCTGCATAAGCACAGCTCCCATCCCGATACCCGAAGCACCCCAGTAAACAGTGTAGCTCTTTCCTGGCTCAGGCATGACTAGTATCAGTGCTAACGTCAACCTCTTTTTCAGCTCCTGAAAGGCAGACTCACAAGAATCTGACCATAAGAACATCGCCCTCTTCTTGGTCAGACCTGTCAAAGGTGCTGCTAGAGGAGAAAAGGACTGAATGAAGCGTCTGTAGTATCCAGCCTGCCCTAGTAATCAATGTACCTCAAAAACGTTCTTTGGCTGCTCCCAAAAAACTACAGCTCTCACTTTTTACGGGTTAATAGATACTCTTGCCTCTGAGATGACGTGGCCCAATAATTGAATCTAATCCATCCAGAAGTGGTACTTCGAGAGTTTAGCATAAAGCTGATGCTCTCTCAGTGTACTCACAATGATCTCAAGATGGGTAGCATGGTCGTTTTGAGTGTGAGAGTACACCAGGATATCTTCCATGAAGACAACGATTAAGGAATCCAAGTAAGGATGGAACACTCGGTTCATCAGTGCCATGAAAACTGCAGGTTCGTTCATGAGTCTAAAGGGCATGACTGAATACTCGTAAAGACCATACCTGCTCCTGAAGGCTGTCAGTGGTATATCTGATGGTCTAACGTGCAACTGATGATAACAGGACCTCAAGTCGATCTTCGAGAACACCCGGGAACCTCGAAGCTGATTGAAAAGGCCATCAATCTGCGTAAATGGATATCGGTTCTTGACCATCAACTGGTTCAGCTTCCAATAACCCACACAAAGCTGAAGGGTACTATCTTCCTTCTTCGCAAACAGAACACGCGAACCCCAAGGAGAAGTACTGGGTCGGATGAAACCCTTAGAATTTAGCTCCTCCAACTGCTTCTTGACCACCTGCTACTCAGGTGTGGCCATCCTATAGGAAGGAATGGACACCGGTGCCGCTCCTGGCATGAGCTCAATAGAAAAGTCTACCTCATGCTCTGGAGGCAAACCTAAAAAGTCCTCTGGAAAGACATCTCTAAAGTGATCCACTATTGGAGGAAAGTCCAACTGTGGAGTCCCCTGATCATCTCGATAGAGACTAGCAATATGGGTTGTCACCCCTCCTAGCCCAAGATGCTCGTGCCCCACCCGACTCGCCCAAACATCCCATTCGCCTCTATGAAGGAATGATTCACCCTCTGGTGAGATGAAACTAACTCTACGGTGATAATAGTCAATGACAGCCTGGAAGGGAATCAACCAGTCCATGCTGAGAATGACATCATAGCCTATCATCTATAAGACATAGATATCCCATACGAAGTGATACCCTACCACCTCGAAAGGGCACTCTCTACACTAGCATAAACTAGATTTCCTCTTTCCACAAGGCGTGTCTAGTGTCAATGAGTCGGCAGGAGAAAAGATGTAGAGCCCAGGGCTCTCCATGACAACAACAGAGATAAAGCTATGTGTAGCACCAATATCGAAAAGGGATGAAGATAAAACTGAGGCTACTAAAATTGTACCTCGAAAAGTAGAAGGGTCGGGATCCTGCTCATCATAAGTCTAATCCACGGTGAATGACTAGCCCATGTCACGGCCATGTGCCCCTGCCTGACCACTCTAAGCTGAACCTCCCTAATGGTGCTGAGGAAATGGTGGCTGACTGCCATGACCTCGACCTCCAACTCAGCCCGAACGGCCGAAACAACACCAGTTTCCTGACTGGTGAGAAACTGGTGGGGCTGCTCCTGAACGAGAAGTCATGGAAGAACCCCGGTAACCGGCTGCTGGTGAGAAAACCTGGTAGAAACGCTGAAGGTGACCCATATTTCCACAAGATCGGCACTCCACGGGGTCCCTCTGGCACTGCGGCCTCATGTGCCCTATTTGGCCACACTGATAGCATGTCACATAGCTGACTGATGATGTGTCTCGCTTCCTCGAATCACCACGTGTGTGCTCCCTACGGGGATTCTTGCTATCATCTAGAGGAAAGCTAACTCTGGAAGCCAAACTGCCCTAACTAACAGCTCTAGAGTCTCTCAGATTGCACTCCGCAATTAATACCTGATTGACGATGGATGTAATGGAAGTCAGCTGGATGATGTTCACCTGCGAGCGAATCTCCCGCCGGAGTCCATCCACAAACTTCCTCTCCAAGAACACCCCACTCCCATCCCGAAGGGGTGTAAAATGATGCAGCTCAGTGAAATGAGAGGAATACTCCATGACAGACTGAGTACCCTTCTCTAAGCTCATGAACTCGCGGGCTCGATCGGCCCTCAGGGTCTTCGGGTAGAAGTAGTCGTAGAACATGCCCCGGAACTCCTCTCAATTCATAGCCTGATGTTGAGCCGCCTATGATACCACGTCCCGCCTCCTCCTGGCGGAGTCTAGGAGCATGTAGGTGGAGAGCTTGACCTGCCTCTCTGGAGGCGTTTCTAGATGCTCGAAGATAGTCATCATGGCTTCCATCCATGACTCTACAGCCTGGGGTCCTCCCTCCCCCGAGAACATGGGAGGATGCTACGGCTGGAAAACCCACTTCAGGTGTTCCATAGACGATGCAGGAGGCGGTTCTCTGTGGAAGGCCTACATCATCCTCATGAAACCCTCCCTGAACTACGCATCAGCGCCCACAACTACTATAATAGCCGATGCCAAGGCTAGGCCGACTGGAGGATCGGCAGGAAGTCCCTGATCTGCCATGTCTGGCGTCTGATCACTGCCTGACGATAGACGTACGACTGGAGGACGTCTCAGAGGAATAGCTCTGAATGATCAAAACCAAACCTTAGATTAGGAAAATAAGGACAGAGAACACAAGAGTACTTAAATGTAAATAGGGGAAGAAAACACACAAGATTGAAAAACACGACTACACGGTGTGTATAAAACTACACGGCGTGTCTTCTTAAAACACTAACATGGGCATGTACTCTCACCCTAAAATTTGTGTAACACCTCAACTACATGGCGTATTTCACTCACACATGGCGTGTACATGAAAACTGTTCCCCTTCCCGAGTCTCATTACACGGCTAACTGACACAGTCTGACGTAACCCGAGACTACACTGCGTGTTTGAAACAAACACGGCGTGCACTAGACAAGGAATCAGTGGTCCGTGTTGTTGAGTACACATCCATATACACTGCAAGACCTTACACGGCGTGATCCAAACAAGCATGACATGCATAGGTGATGGCGACAATGTCCCGTGTTGTTCGTGACACGGTCGGGTACCTGACAATACTACATGGTGTGTTCTGAGAAAACATGGCATGTGGAAAGGAAGGCAACGCCGGACGGTTTTGTTCGTGACATGGCCGGGTACCTGGACAGGACTACACGCCGTGTTCCATATGGACATGACGTGTTCTACCCGAGCTTCCCCGGCCCGTGTTGTTAGTGACACGGCTGGGTACACAGCTCCGAAATCACATGATATGTACCAATGGTAGACGGCGTGTTCCCGAAGTTACTCCCACGACACCGTGTTCTGCTCACACGGTCAGTGACATAGCCTGAAAACTACACCACATGTTCCCGAAAAGTACAGGCCGTGTATTCTTGGTTTTTCTGGGCAGTAGCTTAGAAACTGCGCAGAATTCCAGAAACACTAAAAACAAGGGAAAAGATGCCAAATTATGATCCGGGAGGGCCCATAACACCTCAAGAACCAAAATTTGGCGTTCAGTTTAAGCAAGGAACAAAACAATAGTTTTATAACATAACAACATAGAATCTATCAAGAATCTATCACAACATCATGCATAATCTATACAGATCCTATCACAAAAGCATTCAATCGCTAATTCACCCTAGATGGCATGGTAAGAATGCAAGACATGTGATTTCTACAAGTGCCTATATGATGCAAGAGATGGAATACTCTCATCTCATCATGTTTTGACAGAAATAGAACTGAAATAACAATAACTGCAAAAATCAAACGAATCACTCTAGGTGATAATATACCAACCATAAAATCTCAAAACCATAAAACAGCAATTAACGAGGTAGTATGGCTTTTCCTCATACACGGGTTAGCTACTCCTGTGCAGATCTTAATACCAAGTACCGAATCTATCCTATCCCTAGATAAAGTCTCCAAACAGTAAGGCATGAGAAAGGAACCCCACTGATACCACTTTGTAATGACTCGAGTCCGGAGCCCCTCCACTGGTGCCCCGTACCCGGTTCGCCACATGACCTCAAGCGCGTTTTCCTGAATGCCAGAGGATGCCGACTAGCGGAGAGGGCCTTGGTGAGTCGGTGGGGAAACTATTCCCTCATTCGGCAAGGTATACAATGTTAGAAAACAACAATAAACAGAGGAAGCAGTAAACAACATGCATAAAAACAGAAACCAAACAACAGAAGCAATGTAGATATATAACTATGATGACAATGATGCAGCAGGTACAAGTATCTAAGGAAAACAGAGAACACAACAATGTGCTGAAATACAACTGAAACCATGTGAAAAATAAATAAAAGTAAGCTCCTCAGCATTGCGAGCCATGGATCGGTCCCATGCTCTCTAGCTCCTGGTCCAATCAAGATCCTGAAGTAGAAGGGCGCTTGCCCTTGTTTATACCTGCAGCAACATAGTCTACTTGGGCCCAAAAGCATGGCCCAAACATGGTGTGAGATATAATCCCAGTAGGCAATCACCCAAAGATTTGTGCCTTATAGTCAAATGAATACATGGAAGTAAATAAACAAAAGTTAGTAAACAGGAAAGCACAAGCAGCTACAATCCACAGTTCTAACAAGTAAAGCACACAAGTAAGCAGTCAACAACAAGAAGAAAACAGGTAACCATCTGGGTAGCTCTCACAGCCTAACCCCTATGGTTCAACCTATAGTACTAGAAACACTCTAGGAGGCACACACAGTATCACCCCTCTGGTTCAGCTACATAATTAAGTAGACACTCTGGAGAAGCACTCGCCGTCAATTCCCAATATAGTCTCGTATCATGCTAAAGGCTCTCTGGGGAAGCACTCAATGTCAATTCCACATGTGGCCCGCATCGAGGATCTACAGACTCCCTAGGGAATCACTCAACGTCAATTCCCCCAACAGTCTCACATTGTAATTAAAGGACACTATGGAGAAACCCTTCCATCAATTATCCCTTTGGTCTACTACTCTAGGTTCTCACTGTCCTGAGTATAACTGAATAGGCTCAGCACGTGTATATGATCCAAGTAATCCTCAAGAACTAATTGGCTATTAGTCTACGGCTCAACAGAAATAACAAAACAACTGTTCCTCTATCATACAACTTGACATGGAAACTGGAAAAATTCCCAACAGGAAAAACAAGCATGGGAAAGCAATCTGAGCACAAAATAAATTACTCTACTCACAAGGAATAACCTCTACTAAAGAAAACAAGTAAAGTAGGAAAACAGTAGGGGGAAAACAGGAAACACGTAATACCCCGTTCACGGGTATTGGTGGAATTTGCACATAATATTCATCAACTTTCTACAGAAAGGTACAAAGCACCTACATCGATCTGAGGAGATCGATATATGTGAACCATGACGACTGATTCCACTTAGAACAACGTATATCTGAGAAAACACACAAAATGTTCATCCCACGATAACATGGAAATGAGGAGGAGTCAAGAAACAAGGATAAATCAGAAGGAAGAACTCACCGCTGCGATTCCAACTCAATTGACCGTGCTCAAATCAGAGAACGGATGTCGAGGCGGAAGCTCGGAGAAGATTCGGGCATACTGTCACTTCTGGGAGGACGTAATTTGTAGAAGAAGATGATTTTGGGGGTAAGGAATGACCCCAGTCCATTTAATGAAAAAAAGAAAGTACACGGTGTGTACTTCAATTTTTCCGTAATCCAAATTAACCTGCCTCCACCTCAGCCTTACACACCGTGTATGTGGCCCGGACACAACCAACACACGGCTTCAAGCTAGAAACAAGTACATGAAAAGTACTCAGAAAGTACACGGCGTGTACTTTGAAAATTTCTAGAAAAATCATTTTTCGTAAAAACTCCAGAAAAGGGAAAAACATACCTGGAAAGAAGATCTGGGTTCTTACCCCAACCAATTTTTCATCTTTCACATTTGATCCCTCTTATTATGCTACCTAATCTTCTTCCTTCATCCCATTATTTATCTTTCTATCTCTTATGTTATTTTGGTGTGACCACATTTTCAATATTTTCTTATCTTTTTATATTTTTCTTATTTCTTCCACTCTTCTTCAAATCAAAGGCCTTTGTTGTAAATGTGGTCATCCATTAGCCTAAAGGGGGTGGTATTGTAATTTTCCTCAAGGATTAGGCTAGTTCAAAGTGTATTATGTTGTTCCTCATGCTAGGTTTTTTTTTGAAATGATTAAAGTGGATTATTTTCATTCATTAATTATTTAAACCATGATGTGATACACCCAAAGAACAGTGTTAATTTTTTATATGATGAAAACCTCTGTATTTACATCCCTTTGGGTGTTCCAAATGAAATTACATTTTTATATTGTTTTTAATAGATCAAAAACCCCTATGTAGTTAGATTGACACTGAATTGATATGTGAAGGACCTTATGAAATAAATTTATTAGATTATATGAATGAAAATGGTTGGAAATGCCACACAACATGTATTATATTTATGACTCGGAGTGATATGAATAGTGAACCCATGGATACTATGTTAAATGGATATAGATTCATTAGAGGTGATATCCCATGTTTATATTATTATTATTATTATTATTATTATTTTTCAATTACTTTTGGATGGAGAAAATGGTTAAGTGTTCTATTGAGCATGTCATGCTCCCTTACGTTGGGTTCTAAGGATGAATTATAACACCATTATACTTTTATCAGGATAGTGAGAGTGACAATACCAATTCTATTGCTTCAGGTGTTGGGAATGGAAACCCACCCAACCATCTCAAGTGACAAACAATATATTTCACATTCATTATAGATTGTGGGATTTTACCCTTTATAGATCCATTTTCTCAATATACTAGTTATGGATGCTTGAGTTACGCACCCTAGCGCCTAGTATCTAGGTATCTAGATCGACACATCCTCTTATATAGTGTTCATATACATGTATACAATGTATATATATATAATTAATATATATAAAGTTATTTATCAGACTCAATCCTTCTTATGTTGAAGAAGGTAGAGCCATCAAAGTGTACAATATGAACCTAATATGACTAATATTTATTCTCTATATTTTTTATGCTCTCTTTACCTACACACATCTATTGATATTTCCACAGGATGGAATATTTATTCACATCGTTGGTGGTCGCCTAATATGTTTCTCTCACACTGTACTTGGACTAACTTTGGTACCTGAGTAGACCTCATAAATACATGTATGGATAAGGAAATGATCCCTACTATAGATGCTTGATCTGTTTTAGTTATATCTTAGAGAATGGGAGAATATGACCATGAATATACTCATGATACAAGTGAAGTTGCATTTTTTTCCATTCTATATTTTTGTTTTTCATGTTTTATATGCATGTCCCATGTATCCATGTCTTTCCCATTTTTGTATATCATCATGATAGGACATCATTGTGTATAACTAAGCCTATGAAATTTGGTATTTATTCCAATTTATTTTTTGTTTATAATTCATAAATTTCTAATTATTCAGTATTTCCAATGTACCAATTTTATATATGGGTATAGTCTCCCCACTTCAACACCATAGTCCCTCACTGCTAGTAAGAATCCTCTGGCACATAGAGAGGCATTCTTGTGTCCATGTGTGCCACCAGCTTGGGTCCCCAATTAAGTGGACCCTATGTTGGGACATTACATTTAAGATCTATGATTGATTAAGTATTAAATTCATCATATTTTATCAATATACCATACACATATTCCTATCTTAATCTGGTATATGATCATCAATTGATATCATACCTTTTTACCCTTACTGAGAATTTCTGACCATTATTTCCCTTGATTCCATTTTCCCTAGGATATGGTGAAGTTTTTTATATATGATATTCCTAAGAGGGAACAATGATACAGTAAATTTGTGGGAGATACAGAAGATCATTCATTAAATATATTGTTTATGAATCTAGTGTCTTAAGCGACTAAATAATAATTTTTTTGGGAGAATATTTTATTATAAAATATATTAAATATTCATTTAGAATGATGCAATATTTATGTATGTTATTCTTGGGTCGCCTCATCTAATATAGAAACCAACTTTCGTGTTGTCTTCTAGGTCCCATTAGATTTCATATCACCACATGAATAACATAATGGGATAATTTAATTATTTCATGTAATGTATAATAGAGAATGGTATAGTGATTTTCATCATTTTATTTGTTTTCATGTTGTTTTGTGTATTCAAATTTATTATCTCATCTATTACATCCTTATGTTTATAACCATTTCCAATCAAAAGGGAATTATTTTAAAAATTAATTAATAGTTTTTTACTCCATAAATGACCATGGTATTAATTAAGGTAGATATATTAAATTATTGTTTCTAGATACCATGTTATTTGTCAACCCAAATTAATTTACCATATAATACGGGACATTGTTGAGATAGAGATGGGATACCAATTATAATGATCCATTTAGTCCTATTTCTTATGGAAATTTTGGTGAATCACCAAATATTGAAACTTCACAGGTGCATGAATCTGGTGGAAAAACATTTCATGGTATGAATTCTCTAACTAGAATTTATTTAACCTCAAAAATTTTTTAATTAGTTTATTCACTAAAAAATTCTATTATTTTATTAAAACATATTACGGCTTTGTCCTCAAAATTATAGTATAATATATTCATTTATCTAGAATACGTTTTTCATGTTTTTTTATTAATTTATAATTTATTTCCATCTTGTTGGAACTAGTTACATTTTAGGTTATCAATCAATCTATTCAATAATAATAAATGTGTATTATCACATATAAATTACATGTAATAAACTCCATTTCCAACACATGAATCTCCCTTTAAAAATCCAATGTTATCCATATCTTCTTATTTAAATACACTTCATGATAAATGATTTCCATTATTTGTTCAATATTCATCTCCCCTTAATGATAATAAATTCAAAAGTGGAAGGACATAATCCCCTTTATAGAATCATTAAATATATGGAAATGTAATCTCAACCATCAAACCTCCATGATCTTATCACCTTGTTAATTTCAATATCATTCTCAATTAAATATAGGAACCACCAAATTCCATAGAAAATTTTCTTAAATAAATTCCATATCTACACATGCTATAATTATTTAGAAAAAAATATTCATTTAACTAAACTATACATGATATATATATATATTTTATAATGTGAAACTAAATTTTAAATAAATTATTTGGGGCCGTCAAAAACTATTTTCAATACATTTTTGATCCTTAAGTATAATTTATTAATTTCCTCCCAGAATTCATAATTTACCAGAAAGTAGATAAATTTTGGAAGATTTCCCACTATGGTAGACCCCCTATATATATTATCTCTATATTAATTCACCATTAATTCCATTATTCAGTATTCATAGACATCATGTGTGGGAATAATGTTGGTCTTAAATATATAATTAATAATAGAAGTATGGTAGTGTCTTATAGCTCAACATTAAATAATTTTTATTTATAACATCATTGATTTGAGAATTTTTCATGACCAAATTTCTATTTATTTCCCATGTTGGCTTATTTTGGAATATCATAGATTTATTATTGATTTAAAAATCCTTATTAGTTGTATTGGGCTCTTTTAATTTTGAAAATAGAGTACATTTTTTTAGATTTTCTAATTTTTTTGTCCTCTTCCAACTTATTTTTCCATATTACATAGAAATCCATTTTCACTTGATCAACCTTCATTATTATGTTAACATATTCTATGAAAAATCATCTTTAGAACATGATCTTAATTGTGGTTTCTATTTGTCACTTTTATTCTTTTATAACTATATAGCCATGTCATACAGTTGTTTGGAATTTTTCTTCCTTATGATACCATACAAATTTTTGACCTGTCTTTGAGTTTACTTTCATAGAAAACATATCAAATTAAACTTATTTTATTTCTTATATGGTGCCGAAAAATTCCATTAATTTATTAACTCCACTTTTGGTTCCAATTTTCTCTCTTAAAGGTTGTTATTCAAGGCCATCACAAAATAGTCCATGTTGTTTTATTTTCTTTGAAAATATAGGAAAATTATCTTTTATGGTATTATATATTTCTCAACTATTTTTATAATATCCTTAGGATTTATTTTTTAGTAGAGTTATATATTTTGTTTTTTCAAAATGAAGAATTTTATATAATTGTTTTGTACTTATTCAAATGAGGCCTTATATTCTTATCAACATATGAGTCATTTTTGGAGGGTATCTAAAAAAATTCATCATAAAAGTGTCTATAAAAATTACAATATTCATAGAAATTTACAAGGATTTAAAATCAATTAGTTAGAGATAGATTTCTCTTCATATGGGAAATTGGTTTTGTTCCACATGTTTGTTCTTATCACTGTATTTTATCCCCCGTTAAAATAGACTACTGTAGAGTTAATTGGTTGAGATATTATGAAAAAAATTATTTAACATATATCCTAACATACAAGAACACAAGGATTTATCAATAAATCTTTTTTTTCATTTTAGGAGAAAGATAACCTTATTTTCTATATTTTGGATCCTACTTTGGGTGGATTGAAATCCCAATTGTATATGATCCATTATGGAAAAATATCTTCTTATAATTCACATGTCCATAGTTGATACATTTGTGGGTTTTCTAGAATTTATATCTTCCCAAATTAATCCATACCTTAAAATATATCCTTTCTCTAATCAAAAAGACATATTTTTTGTAAACTGGTTCATTAGATCATTGGGAATACTTTATCCATCATCATGAGTTGGAGTCTTATAGAAATGTTCCTAGGATCTTCTTACAAACTATGTGAATCCATTTTATGTGAAATGACTTATCAAAAACAGTAGTAGATATATATTTCTTCTCTGTTCTTAGAAATTTTCATCTTGGGTTCATTCTAGTTTTCAACTTTGATCCAATAACTTTTCACTTCATGTTTATGGAATAGTTATCATTCTCAACTAATTTAAATATAACTTATAAATACATTCAATGTTGTAATGTTTTTATATATTAATCATAGTGACTAATAGTAGTGAAAAATCAATCTCTTCCACCCATATAACATTCTCATCTTATAGGGAATCAATGACATTCACGATTTCATTGTGAATCTACACTAATGAATGTAATAAATCTATAAAAATGTTTTCTACACATTAATTTCAATATATATTAATTCAATTTTTATTCATTTAGAAAAAAATTATCATTATATAGGGAAACTGTTTCTCCCATGGATTTCCCTAGGTTTGATATAGTGTCGTATATACCAATTATTTAGTCAGTGTCTCTTCATTGGAACCAAATTCCTTCTCTAACATTGGTATTTTATAAAATAGTTCCCTGAAAGAATTCTTCTTGTATGGTAGAATTTCCCCACGATCGTTATTCAAAAACTCTACCTCATAATAGTATATGGGTTCAATTTGTTTAACCTCTTTGTACACTCAATAATATGATGTATATTAACAAAAACATATCTTTTTATAAAAATTAAATATATGTTCACATACCACATTATTAAATATCAACACATGTAAGATATTTCTCCTTAATAAAATGTTTTATTGACTTCTTCGTCTCTTTTTTTCTTTTTTTCTTTTTACTTATAGAAATATAAATTTATTATTTAGTATAAACAAAGAAAAAAATATTTATATGATATTGATCTTAAAATTAATTAAAGGTAAATGTCATCTATTCAAATAAAAATCAATTGACGTTTTAATATTATTAGAGGTAACATATATTTTATATAATATCATATTTAGTGACCCAAAGATCATGGGACCATGATGAGGGTAGTGGTTAGGGGTGGCATCTTCTATTTTATGAATTATTCTTTTAAACTCACCCTCTTAGACTACGCCCAATTTTGATCGTCCCATAATTACTATTTTCACAAGGGGTGAATCTGAGTTCTCTTCAATAATTTTATATTTTTATTAAATTAGTCCTCCTAAAATACTCACAATATCGATTCCCCTAACTCCACGCATATCAGCCAAAAAAATCATGCATTAAATAATGGCACAATATCAAAATGGTTATTAATGATTGGTTAGAAAAAACCACCCATTTCTATTGTTGAAAATTCTCCAATCCATGATTCTCTATTATATTGAATCTAATATTAAAATGGGTTTAGTGCATCTCACACCTGAAATTTTCAATATATTACTAGAATTATTCTAAATTTCTTTCTAAGATTTTCAGAGATTCACACTACGATATCCATACATACCTAGAGTCCCACTAGTTATATGGATTAACACAATGTATATAAAAGTAAGTATTTTAGGTCATTCAAGAAGTAGATCTCTGGTTATCATTGGGATGTATTTAAATCCTTGTAATGGATATCATTACTCTTAGAACACAATCATATAATTTTAAAAATCTCTACATATTAAACAATAATGTAGGTCCCTGTTTCAAATCATCTCCAAAGATCTTTATCTCTAAAAATATCAACACAAATGTTAAATAATATGTAAAATAGTAATGTATATCATTAAAAAAATTATTTTTCTCACTACTTTAGCTAAAATAAGGTATTATTAGATTGATATACTAATTCAACACATTCCATTATCATTGATACACATGTTAACTTACCATGTGTTCAGTATTAGATTCATTTTATTCATCTTCATGTGTTCTCAATTATTCTTCTAGGAATGCAGATATTGTTTTTCAAAAATATACACATTTATCCTTAGTTTATTTTTTAGTTAAGTCATTAGAAAAAAAATCCATAAAATTAATATAGAAAATCATTAAAGTTGGAATGGTTAATTCTATTTAAATTTTATTTCCTTGTACATGGCATTGTCCCATTATCACTATTTACATTATCATGAATTTAAATGTAGGTGTTTTACCATGTTATTTTGGGTATTCACTTTAACTAAATCATCTCTCTCCTATTAAATAATAGGATTACCCCTTCCATATATATTATTCCTCCTTTTTATAATCCTGTAGTTCTTATATATATTTCATTGAACAAACCTTGAGTTCTATTCACCTTTTTCATGAACTATCAATATAAGATATTTATAAATAATTCATTATAATATTATAAATAAAAATATATATTCATAAATTCCAGAAACACAAGTCTTATTTGTTTACATCAGTCCCACAGTATCACTTCACATCTAAACATAGTAGCATGATTTATAATTGATTTGGGATAATATTAAAATTTAAATTCAGTTAATGCATCTTCATATGATTAATTTCATCATTTTTTAATTTTATAATCTTGAAGTAAATTTGTCAAAATTATATGAGTTGACATATTCATTACCTAATCCAGGAAGATAAACTGCCTCATTCTATATCATAAATCACACATTATTTTTTGATAATGTAATTATTGAGGATAATAACATGTATTACCTAGGTTATTTCATAATTATAATCACCAGTACAAAATTTTAAATATTTCTGTCATGCCCCAGCTCCTGAGTACCAGGAGCCAGTGCCATACAGAGGATCAAATTCAGTTCGGGCTCTGATAAACCAGCTACCACTGAAATGCTTCTTCTATTAGAAATTGTTACCAGAAAAATTTTCATCAAAAATGTAGGGGGAGAAAGAGAATTCCTAGTAAGGGGTTTCAAAATAAACCAATAAAACTTTTGAAATTTTTTTTAAAACTTTCCATTAAACATTTCCCTTAATAAAAAGTTGTAACACTAGTGCACATCATAAATGTGCTCAATTAAAAGAACATGATAACAGAATTACAAGGATACATGATTCAATTATAGGCATTCTCATTTAGAGTATTAAATAAAAGACATTCTAAACATGTTTGACATAAGAATATTTAAGAAAAAATTGAACAGCTAAGAGTAATGAATAATCAGAGTTGCAATTAATGGTAATATCTTCAATTTTAAACATTAAATTCACTAAGTACATATGTCTTTCTATAAGTATTTACTTTTCTAATACTCATAAGTAATATATCTTAACCATGGATACTCAACAAGATGAATATCCATTTGGTTAATTAATTATCCTACTCATAATGAGGTATATGAATATGTTATACTATGTCAAGGCCTCGTGCAAGAACCTAGGGGCTAACTGTAACCAGACCCCAACCCAGAGAGCCTCTATAACCGGACTCCAACTTAGAGTGCCTTTGTAACCAGACACCAACCTGTAGTGCCTCTATAACCAGACACCAACCCAGAGGGTTTTCTGTAACCGGACCCCAACCCGGAGGGCTTACTTTTTCCGGTCCCTAACCCAGAACATACTAGTCCAATGCATTCCTCATATCTCTAAATCAAAGTGCACATACCACTCTGATTTATTAAATAACTTGTCTTTCCAAATTCAATTATTACTCGGTTTCTCATTTCACATTATTCAATGTTTCCCATACCACATTGAATAATTAAATATTTATTTCATAAAGTATCATGAATAAGAAATTGTTTGATTATAACATAAAATAATATCTTTTAAACTCTTCCATAGTAATAAACATTTAATCCATTAAAATTAATGTTCATTATTCATTCCCAATTCATGCACTAATAAAAGGAATTGGAAACACACTAAATCATAATATGTTAGTTATTATATACATGATAATTTTCCCAACGACATGCATGAAATAGTAAACATTTTTGTGCATGTGATATTAATTTAAAACACACAAGTAATGAATGGATAAGGTTAGCACATAAAATTATAGTTCTTTAATTTTGAAAATCATTGATTTTTGGAAATTAACATTTATAGTTTAAAATGACTAACTTTAAATTAAGACAGATTTAATTTGTACACAAGCATGCATAGATAAATGATCATGTTTTAAATAATGGTCATACCCATTATTGCATAGCTTATATGGTCAACTGATTTGCAGTGAAAAATTTGTTCTATGTAATGCATACATTCTTGAAAATGTTATTAAACATGTCATAAACATAGTTTAACCACCGAAGTTTTTTTTAGGAAAATCTAGTTTGGATTATGGTTCAAACATATAAGTGACTACATATAAAAATATATATATATAATATGAATATGTCGATGCCTTACTTTATAAATTTTGAGAACTAAAAATTACAAATATAAATATTTATAGACATGTATAACCTTTTATAACAACATGGTTTAATAAAGAAAATTAGAACCCTTTCAACACATAGATTTTAAAATCATAACCAGTTCCGAAATAATATGTTATAATGAAAAATATGGATACATATAAACATTTATACACTAGTCTATATGTGTATACCTTTGTAAACAAAATCGATCAATTTAATCAAACCCTTACAAAAAATACATTTAATGGAAAATGTTAAAACATAACCCTTTCACAAACATATATTTAAAACTAATCATTAAATAAAATATTTAATATTTTATATGATATGCAATAGAAAAAGGTGAAGAAAAAAATTTCCATTGCATGAATAAATTTTTGATAAATAAATGTTTGAAAGTAAATTGTATCTCATTTACAAAACATAAGATTGTAAAATAAATAAATATTCTTGACAAATATTTAACCTTTACAAGAAAATTTTCACTCACGCCAACTGGTTTTGTAACACTATATCAGTTTTAGAAAACCAGTTTTGAGTATTATAAGTGCACAATAGAAAATAATTATAAATGAAAATAACCCTTACAAACAAAAAGTTGTAAAATAAATAAACCTTCGAGACAATGTATAATGAACCCTTACATCAAAAATAGTTTAAATAAATTAAACATAATTTAAATAAATGAAAAATCTCACTAAAATAATAATTCAATAGCAATCAAATTATAATAAAATTCCTTACAATACTATAACCTTAAATATAACTTAATTGAAGAAAAAAATATAATAGTAAATTAGATTGTCGATAAAAATAAATATTAGTTCCCTTATGCAAGAATATAAATTATATAATGTAAGCTGAAAACTATAGATAGTATATCCTTTACGCAAAGGGGCTTCACAACTATATATAAGTTTAAAAAACACAAAATTTTGAGGACCATAAGTGTATAACATTAAGTAATTATAAATTAAAATCACTCATACTTGGCTTGGATGAGAGGATCGAACTAGGGAGGGCTTGCTGGAGATTTGAGGAAGAGAAGTTGAGAGGTTAAGGGTGACAAGTTTTTCATTTCCTCTTTCAATTAGGGGTTTTTATAAAAAAAATACCCACTATATTAATAGTGACAAAAAAATAAGCTTGTTGTGAAAGTTGTGAACACAATGGATAAAATAATATTACTAACAATAATTATAACAAAAACAAAACATTCACGGACCAAAACTGTTTACACACATAACAAAGACCAAACAATAAATAATTGCTGCAACAGTGTTTTTCGCCGACAACAACAATCATATATAAATTTAAAACCAAATTGTAAACAGGAAGTCAGAAGAAATTAATGTATCAACTGTTCAAAAATTGACAAAAGGTATGTGGAAATTTTGAGTATGACTTAATACTGAAAATACGGAGAACAAAATATAATAAAGTAAACCTTATTGCAAGTATGGTAAAATTTAACCAGGATGGAGCCCTAACCTGAACCTGCCCCAGAATCAGACGAAACCCAACTCACCAGCTCCGGCCTCCTTAGTGACTTGACTCGATTGTACCTGAATAGTTCCCCATGAAACCGAGGCCGAGACTCCCATGCCTCTCATCCCGACACCGACGTCAAACCTCGCTCGACTCTACCACCGAGCTCGCCCTACCCTACTAAAAACCCTAGAGGCGGCCAGGACCCGTGACCTGTAGCCAAAGCGCGACACACCACTAAGGCCGAAACTCCTTCCTAGTTGCATGAAATCCGACCTAACAACTAGCACCCGAAGCACAATGCACCACTGAGAATGGATCGACTCTCCCTCACTCCCTCTTCACGTCACGATACTCCCCTGAAAATCGGACCCAAATCCCATTATGGGATTCTCTTTTTGTTTTTTGTTTTTTTGTCCGATTTCTCCTCTATTATTGCTATTATTATATTTTTAATCTTATTTTATCATATGATTGCTCTATTATTATCTTATATTATATTATCAATAACTTTAAGAAAAGTCAGAACTTTAAACCTAATAATCTATTAAAATTATTTAATCAATCACTTTTTTCTCCCTCTTTAATATTGTTTTTTCATTTTCTTTTATCAGTTTTGTTTTCCATTTGTTTGTTTTACACTTCAAAATTTTCGTATTTTATTATATAAATCTCATTGAATTTATATTTTATAACATGTTATTATATAATATCATAAATTTAAACTGTTTAATTTTTTAAGGTAAAAATTATATATACTAGAAACAAAAATGTTATAAATTAATTTTAAATTTTGAATTATATTACAATAAAAATTATCCAAATTCTTACCATATATTTGTTATTTGAAACTTGTAAAACAAATCTTAATATGTTATGATTCAAATTAACCATAATTTTATTGAATGTTCATATGTACTATTTTATATATAATTTTATTAAGAAAAATTCAAAATGTGAATTTATAATCTATGAATTATTACATTATATAATATATAAATAATTATATAACATATTTTTGAACTCATATAATATATCAAATAATTTTTTGCAAAATTAAAATAGTGAAAAAATAATGTCATTAAAATATTTTAAAATAACAATTTTCAATGTTATATATAAAATTATAGTATTAGATTTCTATAATTATAATTCAAATCTTGTTTACATAACCTCATATATATATAATATATTTGGAAAACATGATAAAAATTAATTGAATTCATATATTAGTATAATTATAATTATTATTTTCTATTAATTAATAATACAGAAGAATAAAATAGTTATTTTAAAATGTACTTCTACATTAAACAACATAAATTCTCTATTTCTATTTTACAAGAAACTGTCTAAAAGTTATTATTGCACATTGAAAAGGTTCAGGGTGTCACATTATTCCCCCTTTTAAATAATTGCATCCTTTCAATTCTAAAATACTTGTACATAAACCACAAAAACACCAAACACACGTCACTCCCAAAGTCCCTTTACCAGGAACACCACTGATTGTAGGGTTTTGATGACCTTAGGTGGATTCCTAATGTAGTATTCAGGTGCTCATTTTCATTGTCCCAAACACACAGTGTACATCTAGGGTCGTACCTGTGCCTAAAGCACTTTTCCTTCCATAGAGAGGAATGAGAAGGGTGGAGGTCAGAAATTTCAGAGTGAACTAAATCCTAATAAGTCTCACGTTCCACGGTGTTCTTGAAAATATTGATGTCATAGAGTTCTCCATACATACTAAAACTCAGGACCTAGAATATGTAGGCTACCTGATGGTCACTATCCAAAGAAGCTTCTTGAAATTTACCTATAGCTCGGTAGTTATCGGCCAAAGTGAAACATAGAAAAAGAACTTCATGAAAATTCCCTCCATTCCTATACGTTGCAAATTGTGCAATTGCTATACAGTAATAGACATGATTGCTTCCTTGGTAAATATGGAGGATGTTTGGGTGATTTGACACCTGATAGTGTTTTTTAAAAGACAATCGAAGGTTTTCAAATGTCTCATAGTCTCATGAGAATGACTTGGACACTATATTTTCAACTATCTCCATTGGGGGAGACAGAAGGTGTGATGCATCCTCCATATGAAAATTTATGTAAACTAGTACTTAGTAACACATAACCATGTTTTCAAAATTGTTCTAATTTTATTGGATGTCTTCAAAGAGTCATAAGATCTGTATTATATTTTTTTAGATAACATCATAATTAGTAATGCATAAATAAATTTTTCTTTGTTCAGTTATGGTTTTCCAGAGTTATCTAAACCGAATCCTCTGATACCAACTATCACGCCCTAGCTCCCGAGTACCCGGTTCTAGTTCCATACAGTGGATGGAATTTAGCTCAGGATCTATGAAACTAGCTACCCCTAAAATTCCTCTTTTGTTAGAAGTTGTTATCGGAAAATTTTTAATCAAACATGTAGGATAAGAAAGTGAATGCCCAATAAGGGGTTTCAAAATAATCCAATAAAACTTGTGAAAACATTCTTTAAAACATTCCATAAAACATTTCCCTTAATGAAAATTTTTAACACTGATGCACATCATAAAAGTGCTCAATTAAAAGTAAATGCTAACCTGATTACAAGGATAACAGATTCAATTATAGGCATTCTTATTTAGAGTAATAAATAAAAGACATTCTAAATATGATTGACATAAGAATTTGTAAGTAGAAATTAAACAGCTAAGAGTAATGAATAATCAGAGTTGTTCAGAAATGTAATAACTTCAATTTCAAACACTGAATTAATTGAGTGTATATGTCATGCTATAATCATTTACTTTTATGATACTCATAAGTAATAGATCTTAACCATGGATACTCTACTAGTCGAATATCCATTTGGTTAATTAATTATCATACTCATAATGAGGTAAGTGCATATGTCGTACTTTGTCAAGGCCTCGTTCCAAGACCTAGGGGTTAACTGTAACCGGACCCCAACTTGGAGAGCCTTTGTAGCCGGGATCCCACTTGGAGTGCCTCTATAATCAGTCACCAACCCGGAGTGCCTTTGTAACTGGACCCCAACCCAGAGGGTCTGCTGTAACCGGACCCCAACCTGGAGGGATTACTTTTACCATTCCCCAACTCGAAACATACTATTCCAACACATTCCACATATATCTAAATCAAAGTGCACATACCACTCTGATTTATTAAATCACTAATCATTCCAAGTGCACATATTACTTGGTTTCTCATTTCATATTATTCAAAGTGTCCCATACCACATTGAATAATAAAATTCTTATTTCATAAACTTTCATGAATAATAAATTGTTTGATTATCACATAAATTAGTAACTTTACAACTCTTCCATACTAATACACTTTTAATTCATTAATATACATGTTCATTATTCATGAACAATTAATGAACTGGTAAAAGGAATTGGAAACACACAAAATCATAATATTTGAGTTATTATTTACATGATAATTTCCCCAATGACATGCATAAAATAGTAAACATTCTTTGCACATCAGAAATTAATTTAAAATACGCAATTAAAGAATGGATGGGGTTACTGCATAAAATTATAATTCCTCAATTTTCAAAATACTTGAATTATGGAAATGAAAATTTATAGTTTAAAATGACTAAATTTAAATTAAGGATGATGTCATTTGTACACAAGCATGCACAGATAAAAGATATTGTTTTAATAAATGGTCATACCCTTTATTGTATAGCATATATGGTCAACTGATTTGCAGATTAACATTTGTTTTATGTAATGCATACATTCATTAGATTTTAATTAAACATATCATAAACATACTTTAACCACCGAAGTTTGTTTTAGGCCAACCTAGTTTAGATTATGGTTCAAACTTATATGTGAATACATAAAACCATATATGTATATAATATGTATATGTCAAACCCTTACTTTATATATTCTGAAAATAAAAATTACATATATAAATATATATAGAAATGTATAACATTTTATAACAACATGGTTTAAGAAAGAAAATTAGAACCCTATCAACACATAGATTTTAAAATCATAACCAGTTCGGAAATAAATTGTTATAATGAAATATATGGATTCATATAAACATTTATACACAAGTTTTGTGTGTATACCTTTGTAAAAAAAATTGATCGAATTAATCAAACCCTTACAAAATATACATTTAATGAAAATTTTTAAAATATAACCCTTAAATAAACATAAATTAAAAACATAACATTAAATAAAATATTTAATATCATATATGATCTGCAATAAAAAAAGGTGAAGAATACCATTTCAATTGCATGAATAAATTTTTGAAAAATGGAAATTTTAAAATAAATTGTATCTACATTACAAAACATAAGATTGTAAAATAAATAAATATTCAGTACAAATATTTAACCCTTATAAGAAAATATTCCCTCACTCCAATGGGTTTCATAACTCAATATCAGTTTTAAAACCCCAATTTTGAGGATTATAAGTGTACAATAGAAAATATTTATAAATGAGATTAACCCTTACAAACATAAGGTCGTAAAATAAATAAACCTTCGAGACAATTTATAGTGAACCCTTACATAAAACATAGTTTTAATAAATTAAAAATAATTTAAATAAATAGAAAATCTTACTAAAATAATAATGGAATTTCAAAGAAATTATAATCAAAACCCTTACAAGACTATGTCCTTAAATATAACTTATTTATAGGAGAAAGATCTATTAATAAATGAGTTTATCCATAAAAATAATAATTAGTTCCCTTATGCAATAAAATAAATTATATAATGTAAGATAAAAACTATAGATAGTATATCCCTTACACAAAGGGGCTTTAAAAATATATATAAGTTTTAAGAACACTAAATTTTGAGGATCATAAGTGAATAACATAAAGTAAATATAAATTAAAATGATCCCTACTTGTATTAGATGAGAGGCTAGGACTAGGAAGGTCTTGTTGGAGATTTTAGGAAGAGAACTCGAGAGGTTAAGGGTAAATTGTTTTTCATTTGTTCTTTCAATTAGGGGTTTTTATAAACAAAATAGCCACTGTATAAATTGTGACACCAAAATAAGCCTGTTGTTCAAGCTATGAACACAATTGGGAAAATAATAATAATAATAATAATAATAACAAAACATTCACAGACCAGAACTGTCTACCCACATAATAAAGACCAAAAATAAAGAATTGTTGAAAAAGGGTCTTCCGCAGACAACAACAATCATACATAAATTTAAAAACAAGTCGTAAATAGGAAGTTAGAAGAAATTAATATATCAACTATTCAAAAATTGTTAAAAGTAATTTGGAATGATTGAGTATGACTCAAAACCAATGAATCAGATAACGAAATAAAATAAACTAAAACTTATTGCCAATTTGATAAAATCTAACTAAGATGTAACCCTAATCCAAACCGACCCCAGAACTGGAAGAAACCCAACTCACCATCTCTGGACTCATCAGCACCATGACTCAATTTTACCTAGACATCACCTCATGAAACCAAGGCCAAGACTCAAATGCCTTGCAACCTGACACCGATGTCAGACCCTGCTCGACTCTACCACCGAGCTCGCCCCACCCTACTGAAAACCCTAGACATGGCCTGGACCCGTGACCTGCAGCCAAAGCGTGATCCACCCCTGAGGCTGAACCTCCTTCCTAGTTGTGCGAGTTCTGACCCGACGACTAAGACTCGAAGCACGACGCACCCCTGAGATCGGCCCGACTCTCCCTCTCCCCCTCTTCACGTCACGACACTCCCCTGAAAATCGGCCCCCAAATCCCATTACGGGATTCTCTTTTTTTATATCTTTTGTCTAATTTCTCCTCTATTATTTCTATTATTATATTTATATTCTTATTTTATCATATCATTACTCTATTATTATCTTATAATATATTATCAATAACTTTAAGAATTGTAAAAAGTTGAAACCTAATAATATATTAAAAATATTTTATCAATCACTTTTTCTTCTTCTTTAGGATGGAATTTCTGTTAACTTTTATCAATTATGTTTCCATTTGTTCATTTTACACATCACACTTTTCTCATTTTATTATATAAATCTCACTAAATTTTTATATTATAACATTTTATTACATAATATCCTAAATTTAAACTGTCTATTTTTTATGGTAAAAATTATATATACTTAAAACAAAAATGTTATAAATGAAAATGTTAATTGGAATTATATTACAATAATAATTATCCAAATTTTTACCATATATTTGTGATTTAATACTTTTTAAAAAAATGTTAAGATTTTATGATTCAAATTAACCATAATTTTATGAAAATTTCATATTCACCATTTTATATATAATTTTATTAAGAAAAATTCAAATTTTTAATTTATAATCTAATAAATATTACATTATATATATATATGTGTGTGTATAAAACATATTTTCAAACTCATATACTAGATCAAATAATTGTTTGCATAATTAAAATAGCGCAAAAATAATGTCATTAAAATATTTTAAAACAACAATTTTCAATGTTATATATAAAATTATAGTATTAGTTTTATATAATTAGAATTCAAATCTGGTTTACATATGTATATATATACATACCATATTTGGAAAACATGCAACAAATTAGTTGTATTCATATATTAGTATTATTATTATTATTATATTCTGTTAATTAATAATTCATAAGAATAAAATAGTTATTTCAAACTATACTTCTTAATTAAAAACTATAAATTTTCTATTTCTATTTTACAAGAACCTATATTAAAAGTTATTATAACACATTGAAAAGATTCAGTGTGTCATAATTTTTATTTGAATTTATCAAATATCAAATAGTGATATTCTTCATCTCCGAATCACCCATGTTAATAAATCAATGATTAGATCATGATTGAATTTTTTCCATGATGTTTAGAATATGATACATTATCAATATCGCAATCCAAATATAAAATATTCCTCATACTTTAATTATGGATACATAATTTTTTTGTTGGAAAAATGGATTTTTACTATGTGATGATGTTTAAACAGATATAGATTAATTCATACATAGATGATCATTTTGCATATGATTATTACGTAGCACTAGATCAAGCTTATAAAAACATATTTCATCATTAAAAAAACTAATAAATGTTGTTTACACATGGATTCATGCTTATGCAGGTGTGGTTAATCATTATAAATTGGATACATGATCCTTACAAACATATAAATTCATGCTCACATAGTTTCTAAGTAGTATTAGATGATTTTTATATAGAACTACATTATCCAAACCTAGTTTCACTAACTCTATTATGATTCTTACATAGAATTCCTATCTTCTCCATTTTATTATATCAAAACTGGAAATTTAAATTTATTTAATTAGCCTCAAATTCACCTCCAATAATATCAAGGCAACATTAATATCTTTAAAACATTTCAGAAATAATTTTGGGAGTTAATAAAGTCCTCTCAAAATTATTGTCTCCATTCCCAAGAACTCATATAGCATATAGATACTCATGTTAGTGATTTTTATTTAGACTTAATTACATTTATAATTTTTCCTTCTTAACCATTACCCAAAGGATGTTAATAAATATATTTTGTATCACCCATGTATAGTGTTCTATGGATGGTTTTTCTAATGATTTAGATCTTAAACCATCCAATATTATTATCATTTAACAATTTAAAAAATAGACACTTATAGCTTTTCAATAAGATATCATTATAAATCTACCAAAATGTTCCTAGCAGTATTTTGAACTAAAAAACAACTCATTCATTAGAGGAACAGTGTTATAAATTAGTTGATATATTTCTATTTCAAGTTTTTAATTAAAAACAACTAACTTTATGTATTATGTAATGGGACTAGCCACAACCTTTAACAACACTTGTCTATTATTTCCATGAATATCTTGAAAACATAGTTTTTTATATATGAAACAACCATTAAATATCATTTTGAATACATCATACTTTTTTTACCCATACATCGTGATTAACAGCACTAATATTCATTTAATAGTTGGATTATGAATCCACCACCAATTTCACTATTCTCATTGGCAACATACACATTTTAATACTATGATGAAAACATATATAACCACATAGAAATGTGAAAATAATCATTAACTAGTACAATAAATATGATGATCCATGGATATATACTAATGCTTTAATTAACACATGTCTTTAATCAATAACTTTCAGGGTGTGAACTAGTGTAATATTGGTATTTGGGAAGGATTCATGAACATATATTTAATTTATGATAATTACATAGAGTAGGAAATGATCACACAAAATGGTAGAAATGAGACAAAACTCATGTCCTCTTGAAAAAAATGAATTCTAATGTTTTTCTAGCAATATCCTAGAATCTAATCACTTTTTGAAAGTGGAACTACTCCAACACAACACAAACATGGGTGTATGTGCGCATTAGAAATAATGTTGTTTGGTGGTGGAAAGATCTCGAATATAAAATTATTCATCATAAGGTCTTGATAGATCCCATATACCCCACCCTATTAGATATGGGTGTGGCCCATACATGACGTGTGGCCTCACATGTGCCTCTAATCAAATTAATGGTTGTCAAAGGCCTCACAGAAAAAGCCTTACCCCAAGGATGATATAGGTAACTTAGCTCCATCTTATCATTTTGACTAGACAACATCCATGAAGGCCATGTTAACCACTCATGTGTGAAGTTTCCCCAAATATCATGGTCTTTTGATCAACAATAAAATTGAAAACCTATGCTTTCATAATCAGTGTGTCACAAAAAGATCCAGTGTTTCTTACATGTTCATGGGGGTTCCACATGTAACCCATTAGTTAGTTGGGACCACAATTAGATCATAAGTATTTTTGCAATTGTAGATTTTGGAATTGAATATTTTTTTCAGATTCTCTCAACACCCTAAAACAATTAGTATATATAATAGACACTATGGGGTAATTTAAATAAGTTGAATATGGAACATTTCCACAAATTAAGGGATTATAAGTTTAAAATAATTTCACATTAGTACTAACAACTGATTATATTCTTCTTTAACTATATCTTGAGTTATAGGGTTATAATTTTTGAATTCAGTGGGGACATAAAAATGTATATATCATTTTGGATCTTGAAAAAATAATTAAGCTATATTTTTTCAAAATAGTATGATTGGTGTTCTTAAATAATACATATACTATTTAAGAAATGGTTACCTGAAAGGGAGACTAAGGTTTTGTTTTATAAGGAGTACATCATGTTTTAGATGAATATTAATATAGTTATATTGCTTATACTCTATTTTTTTGGAAGTGTAGATATTTTTAGAAAACCTTTATGGGTGTTACCCCACATTGTGGTTGTTATAAAAGAGTGGAGGATATTGATATAAAACATATTTAGTCACAATTCAATAATCATTCTCTATATTAATATTGATAATATAGGATTTTTTGATGTCATAATCTATTCCCTCTATTACTCTAGGAAAGAGTTAAGGATGATTATATTATAATTGAGTGTATTATTTCTTGAAAAATAAAATATTACTATCACCCCATAGAAAGGAATTTCCTATTATTTATGTTTACATTATTGTAAATGTTGTGATGTTTACTACCTATATTATTACAAGGTTTTATGGAGTTTCAGAACCATGGTTTTCAATGATTATGTTTCCTTGAGTCATGTAACAATATAGATACCAATTTAATTTGGATTGGAATATTATAGATATCTATAAATATTAGTGTAAAAAATTATAGGTTATTATGAAATTGAGTTTGTTTGGAATGTGATTTACCAGATTTTATATGTTTTTAGTATCTTAGGGAGATTGTTTCATAGTTTGAGATGCATTAGAGCTATTTTTATGAAAGGATACTAAACCATATTGAAATATAGGTGATCACGATGTGGGAGAATCTTATTAGTGTATATTGTTTTAGAAAGTGGCTCTTTCCACCATGGAAACCCTATCCATGTCATTGAAATGTATCTCACACCAAAACAAGGACCCCATAAATATCTATTATTGGAAACACATTTTATTGATCGAACATTATGACACAAAATGTTGCATCACATTTTAATTTTGTGGTGTATTGTGAAAAATAGGTGAAGTGTAATTTTTTGGGAGATCTAAAGACACTATATGAGGAAAATGAAATTTTATGATACACTGTTAAATGTTTGAATAAAGTATTATTCCATAATTGAGAATATTATGCCATAATTTTTAGGTTCACAGAAGAATTTGGAGTTTCACATGGGTAGTTGTAGGTTTGAGGAATTAGAGTGACTACATATATATTTTACTTCTTAGAAACTTATAGTATTGTAACAATATTTAATTTCCCTCGAGTTGTTATGGTGGGACATCTTGTTGGGGGATTTTTTTAGGTGTTTTATTGTTATCATATATGGTTCTTCATATATCATATATTTGGATGATTTATATGAAAAATCATTTATTTTTTTAACTTAGAGTTGGATTTTTGTTATTAATTTAATGTAAATTTTTTCATATTCGTGTGGATATCTCAGTGCATGATAGTATCCCAAGAAAGAGTGGAGGCTAGTATGGGTTGATCATAGATCAGTATACTATATGTAATAATAAAATAATCATATATATTGAGAAAAAAAATAATTTAAAAACATGAAAAACATTCATGAGGAATTGTGTGTATATAAATAGAGTAAAGGATGAAAACCCCATTAGTTAAACTATAATGATTAAGGACTTTCAAAGTGTAATAATAAAAACCAACATGAAAGAGTATTTCCTTTTATAAATTATTTTGTTTTTGGGGGGAGGTAATTGAGGATTCCCATTTAATATATATTCTTGATACATTAATTATTTGGTAAAAAATGTCATGACTAGGAAATAACATTTTCAATGAGAAAAGACATTTTTTCCATAAAAATGAATTTTCATCAACATGGCATAATTTTTACACACATCGAGAAATCACTCACTTAAATGACACTCAAGGTGGATTTTTATTAATTTTTTAACTTTTTCCTACAAAAGATATAATTTTTGGAAAATAAATAAAATTAGTGAAATAAGCTGGTTTTATGTATTGTATTTGTGATTATATTTATTTTCTATCCCATTTATCATTATTATGAGAATAAAATAAATGGTTGGGTGAGATAATGAAAAATTAACCCAAATAACCATAAAATATTATTTAAATAAAATAGATTTTTTTCAAATTAATAAATAAATAAAATATATTAAAGAAGATTATTTATGATTTTTCACAGTATATTTTTATTAGCGATTAATTAAGAATAATATTTATAATTTATCCGGGAAAATATTATTTCAGTATTTTTGAATAAATTCATTTGATGATAAGAAATTAATTAAATAAAAAAAATAAAAAAAACCTTATATTAAACTAAAATTTGAAAACCATTGATGCTGAACCACAGTCCATTATTGACCACACATTATTTTATCAAATGATGTCATTGAGAAGTTTCATGGTTCTTTTGATGGATTAGACTCAAAACAATTTATCATTTGGTTTAAATTTATAAATTTTTAGCAGGAATATATATAGAGGTGAATCCAAATGCAGAAACAATTATGCCCCATCAAACATTCCTTTTTGGAGATCATGGATTGGATGATCAATAATGTTTCAATTAGTTTTTTACTAAGCTTCTGAATATGTTTTCCCTAAAAATATTGTCTTGTATTCCACTAATTCCCTATTAGTGTAAGCTATTTAAACCTTATGCTTCTATTGATACTAGTGTTTCAAATAAATTTCTTTTGGGCATGAATTGGTTGACACAGTCATGTCCTAATTTTATAAAAAAATAGATACATGAAATTTAATATAATGGTACTTATTTTGAAAAAAATTCAAATAATATTACATATATTTTATAAAGATATGGAATTAAATTTAGTTTTAAAATTTTCTTAAACATTATATAATATTTGATATGGGGATAACCTCTTGAGAATTAACCCACCACATTTTTTAATCCCATTATTGTCCTTCATCCCCAACCCTGTGCACCTAGAATCATATCCGATAATGTCATTTCCATTTATTGAATATACCTTCTAGACCCAAAATGTAATCCATTTTAGGGTTCTGACCAAAACAATTATTGATAGGAGGAGTAACCCATCCAATCATACATATATTCCACTACATCATGTGGGAGCTAATGTGGGATTGGGTTTTCACATAATTACCCTCCCCTAAAACATAGAGTAAAAAAACAGTCCTCTGCTTCATTACAAATACATCTTATGTAATCCTCCCGCAAAATCATTTTTATCTTCTCTATGAAACACTGATTGACTACAACTATCAGTATGTCATTCAGTATGTATCCTCAACCTTGATCCACATGCACCAACAACGACAAAATTTCAATTTTTTTTATATTACCTACATCACACATTTCCCACACCATGGAATTGATAATAATTTTCAGGACCCTTTCCTCAATATATCTGATCTTATATTAACATCACATAAGTAATTCTAGGGTTATATCCAAAACTAATTTTTTTATAGGAGGTGTATCCCATATATTATTATATATTAACATCCAATAGTTATAGAAGATGAATTGGGATTGGGTTTTCACCCAAAAAATCCATTATTTATTAAAAGAATTATTTGGATATTTTACTCACAGTGGCCAACACATATATATTAAAATGGGGATCAAGAAAATATGGTCATTACATTCCATGTGTCTGATATCATTATTAATATTATTACTATGTAGGGTTCTATTATATCCAATAATTTGATATGATCATTATAACTGGATGATAACCTCAAAAACCTTCATATGAGGACCCAACATGTTCATGAAATTCAATCCCATCCCCACTCAAATTCAAGAAGACAATGAAACATGTGGAGCTTTGGATTTTGTAGGTGCATTGTTGGGTGACCTTAAATATTGGGTAGTTGGGAGGTGGGTGGATAATCATGGAATGTTATAAATGTTATTTAATCAAATCAATCCCACAAAAATGGATCATTGGATAGTGAATATCAATCGTTCCATTGATGTTATTTATAACCAAGGAATTTTGTAATTACCCCACCCCAGTTCACTCAATAGTAGCATGATATGGTAATTACATGACCTTTAGACGACATTATCATACACCCATTATTATTGACTTATATTAGGGGTTTAGGGTGCTGCATTTGGGAGACTATAACTCCATTTCATAATGGACATAAGAGATGGAAATTAAAAACATCACTTATAATGATAATTATAGTACATATAAATAATGAACAATATCAATTCTATATAAAATGAAATATAGAAACTCACATTCAATTGAATCTTGGTTATCTATGAACCTAATGACTGATTACACATTATGGTAATAATAACACAATAAATGAAATAAATTTAGTAAATATAAGTTCACATCCACTACCATCACCGAGCTGTACCTCATGCTTGGTCTCCAAAACTCCATCTAAGCTATGTTGCTCGATAAATTCATAGATATTAGACAAACCCAAACATATTCTATGTGAATTTGACTTGGGTACCAAAGATACATTGTTTATAGAGCAGGTTGTGAGTACAATTCCATATCGAACCAACAAGACAACATAATACATAACATATAAATTCATAGTGTAAACTTGTGATAAGCAAAGAATAATTAAATAAAGAACTAAAGTAGCATAAATTAAAAAAAATTATAACCCTCATGTTCAAATATAACATTTAGTACTGACTATACATTCTTCAACCGATGTTGTAGTGTCTACAAGCATAATTACATATACATGGGAAATATACCCACCCTTGGAACATGAGAAATAACCCATGGAAAATATACCGCTCCCTAGAACTTGAGAAACCACCTATGGTAAACATAAAAATTCTTATACCAAAATAAAACTACCAAGAAAAAATATAGCAATCCGTAAAAAATGATGAAGCCAACATCGGTAAATATACCCATCTTTGGAATGTAATGAATCCACATGGGGCATCATCTATTCAGAAACCATATGAAAAGTCGTACTCATATCGGGTCACGTCTCCAACCATGAACTAGGTATCAAGAGAACTTTACCAATGGGTCGCATCTCAACCCAATGCCTAAATCCTCATTCACTATTCAACTAACTATATAAGAAACACATATATGAGGGAGCACATCCTTCTTGAAACTACAAAAAAAAATCAACATATAACTAGGTAATATAATCTATGTAAAACATTTGATAACAACGAGTTATTTCACTCACTAAAATATCGAATATTCCTAATAGATCTCACATAACCATGGGTGAATCACTATAATATGATATAAAACGACCACTACATCCCTACCAAGATCACATTATCACGTTATGTTTTAAGGTGATAACTATAAGGAATTATTAATATTCTAACATGTAATATATCAAGGTCGACACATTAATGGTGCACCGAATATGACCCTTATATCATGATTCAATAGTTACACCCACATGTTATCCATTATCAAATTACAATCTTTTAGGTCAATAACCATTACATTGAGGCAATAACATCCCTCAACATTATCATTCACATGTCACATACTAATAGGAAATTTCCCATGGTCATCACTCAATAGAGATGAAACTAATCCCATCTCAATTCCAATGTTTTCTTATGTCATTTTTCTCATTCAACATATCACCAAACTATCCATGAAATACACACTTAGGGAGTCACTTCTTAGTAGTGGAGGATAGATTACCTAATTCTCATCATAAATAGATTTTAAGATATAATGAGTCTTAAGGGTCCCACATGAATAATCCATATTTCATCCATATAAATTCAATACCTACCATTACATGGAGATTAATAAGGGTACCTTTCACTAGGGACACTATATCTCATTATTTTCATTTTATTTAGTTCGGACCACTTAGGGTCCATACATCTGAATACATAAATTGTTTAATGATGCATAAACCATTGTTGACTAAGGAATAATGAAACATCACATGGTTGATGAGAGTAATTTGTTATTGATCCCTCACAAATAAATTATTATTACATAAGAATGAAATTTAGTGTGCACCCTAGGTTCAATTTCTCATGGTGGCCACTTACAAACACTGATTTCTCTATTGTAATTATTCATTATCTAACTAATATACTAATAAAATAATATATTAATATAAATAGGGGGCTTATAATAAAAATAAATAAAATATAATATATATTAATAATAAAATTAAAAATTCAATGAAAATAAAGAAGACACAAATAAATTAGTGAAGAATCACTTTTAGTCTTGGGAGATCATTGTGATAAAATTATTGTTCTTTAAAAATATTTATTTTCAATGTTTGACTCAATGTATAGATCAACCCTATCACTAAAAACCTTCCTGTGAATTGATATTATCCCACACCAATCCTCCATATGCAAGATAATATTCACTGACATCATCACCACAAGGCTATTCCACCCTAGATAAAATATTATGGTGATGGAGGAGGGGAAAATATTAAAATGTGAATAAGAACTAAATAGAAATGAAATTTTGGTGAACACTACACCAAAAATATTTCACCACTATTGAAATTATAATAATAAAATAAAGGGAAAATTTAAATCACAAAAAACTAATGAACTGCAACTCCCACCTTGAACAACATCAACAGTTAGTTCTCCACCTGAATGAAGATTAGAAGGATCACTATATGGGAACACAAAATACAAAATGATAGAGAAAAGTGGAAGATGAAAAAAGATACATTAAAAAGTAAAAAAAATATTATAGTAGAATAAACCCTAATTCTATAGAAAATATTCATCTTATGTTTCAAACCCTGCATTCAAAACCTTCTGAAAAGAGAAGAGGTGCATTTTTATAGGGAGAGGTGAAAGAGATGTTGGATCTAAAATTGTCCACCAAAATAATGAACCAAGATGGGCCAGATAATGACATAATTTGGGAAATTTACCTTCTTCAATGTCCTTTGTATATTTAAACTCTATCGACACACAAAATTTCAACTTCATTGGAATCCTTTGGAAATAGATATTGATGTTTTACCCTGAGACATTTATTTTGGTCAGGGAACTCTTCATATTCAAATTATCCACTTTCCAATGCCATAAGGACCTTGAATTCGATGGATTATAGCATGGAATCTTTAATAAATGATGTTCCTTAATCTGTTTCAATCTCAATGTCGATTTGGGCCTCCAAATGAATGATTTATCTTTCACTCCAGAATGTTGAAATGAGGCCCAATATATATGGAAAAAAGGGAATATCAAATTTTCATATTGTTTAGTAAAATTTTATGACTGAAAGACCAAAATTAATTAATATCCAAATTAAAACATTTTTTCATTTAAGATCAAAATTCCAAAAAAACAAATAAAATTAACAATTTCCCATAAAATAACTCTATGATCAGATTTAATACATTAAATTAATGTATAAAATATTTTAAAATGATGTCTTCATCAATCCCCCACAATTAACCATTGCACTCCTGGGAAATCATCATATACTCAAATCACAATACACATAATAATCAAAAATGAGAAAACATCCATGATCATTTCCAATGTATAATTACATCATGTATACTGTATGGAAAAAATTTTCATATAATATTCGTTCAAAACATTCAAATATTTTCAACCTCATAAATACATCCATGGACAAATCACAACCTACTTTATATTGAATTTTATATCACTCTTTTGTCGAGAGAAATTGAATCTAGAGTTATACTCATACTTGGAAATTGAATATATCGCGATAGGCTTGAGACAACTATCATTAATCTACAGTTGGAGTCATGAAAATATTTTCAATCATGATTTCTATAACCAGGTGATTTATATGTAATAGTGTTGGTGGAAAAATTATTGAAAAATTTAATGCCAGAAAGAGGATGTTTGACTCTTGAGTACAATTCATGAATAATTAAGTCAAAACATTGGAAATGCCTCACTAAATCCCCCATTAAATTGTGAAACACTACACCAAAACCCCTTTTAATGAGTTGTGACATGAGCCAATTAAGGATTAAAATGAATAATGTCATCCAAATCCCCCCTTTCTCACTTTTTTTATATTTTTTTATTCTATAGAAAGGAAAAACATTATTTTATTTTGTTTTTTCATTTTTTTTCATGGATAATGAGATAAAAATAGAAAAAAAAAGTAATCAATTACAATCATTACCATGATTTATGAATGGTAAATGATTGATAAATGACTGAAAAATGATAAATCCAATCTCATCTCTATTTTTTTTCTTTTTTTTCCTTTTTTGAAGGAGAACTATTTGAATGAAATAATACACAATAAAATGATGAATCAAGCCCAATTATCTCTTAATGCACAAACCAAAAAGTTTACACAGACCTCACAGTACCAAAAAAGGAAACACATCCCAAAAAACACACACGAATGGCCCTTTCCTCACTCTCAAACTAAAAATATCGATGTAAAAATACCAAGAGTGCGGGTAGGCAATAAAAATCATCTTGTAATATGGCTTAAACCTATATTAAATTCTGTAATGTAAGGGATAATGAAGGATATATGTAAAGGTAATTCTCAAGATATAATGTTATAATCCAATGAGATGCCTCCATCATATCAAATACATTCCATGAAATCAAAACATTTTAAAAATAAATATAAAAAATTATGGTTCTCTCAAAAAATATATGTTTCCCTTAAGAAAGTGTTGGTATTAGGAATAATATATCATTGTTGTTTAGAATACCTAACTGGACTATAAAAATGTTTAAGGTAGTGATTCATGGGAATTTATTTCAAAAATTGGTAAAACTCATAAACATGATTGAAAATACAATTCAAGGAAAAATCCTTCACATAAAAAATAATTTAAAATAAATTTTTTTCAAGAAAACATTTTAAATATCTAAAAATCAATTTATGTGTGAAAAAAATGTTCAGAATTTTCCTTGAAACTCATGGTTCCTAAAAAATGAAAATGAAAAATGAAAAGCACACAAAATAACTATGCGGTTTGACACTATTCCCACAATTGCATTTCACTACACTTCCTTCCACATCAACAAATAATAAATATATGGGTAGAAAAACAACGATAAATAATGATACAACCTGACATTATATTATAGTAGATTCCTTGATATATGCTCTTATATACTAAAACTAATCCTTGAAATCATTAAATAAATAAAAACATAATAAAAATTAAGAAAATAGAATGAGGATAGAAAAGAAGATTTGGGACAATTATTTGTTTAACCCCAAATATGGTTCAAGGTTTTTAATTCCCATTGTCAAGCGGCTTTAGTGGTTTAACCTCAATTAGAAGGTGGATGTGGTTTCTTTGAGATAAACCACCGCATGTAAATTTTCCCAATGTCAATCAGTAGACACCATTAATGGATAACCCCTGGTAAGACATGAAAATTATCAACCCACAAATTAGTATAAATATAGAATTTTAGTTTAATAGTGAGAGTGAAAAGAAAATAGGGGTGCAACCTAATGACTTTCGTGGTGTCCTCCTCCATATGGTATTAAAGTTGTTGTAGAGAATGTAGCCTCACAACCACCAACTTTTCCAGCTCTTTTTCTTCAACCACAAATACATGGGTGGTCTCATCCTTAACATACAAGGTCTACTACATTTGTTCTATGTCATAATTTTTAGGAAAGGAGATGTTAGAAAACTTTTCATCTTGAATAAGATTAAAACATGATTAATTAATATTGAAATCTTCCATTTCATATAAGTTATCATGGAAATTTTTCACTTTGGGAAACACCATTGGAAACTCCCTTTTATAAAGTACATCATAATTTTATTTAAAATAATGATAGATATATAGAGGTGCTGATATTTTTATAATAAAATATAGTAGAATCACATTCCCTTTCTAATTCTATAAAATCAACAAATTATTCATCAAATTCACCTTGATCTTCGACATGTGCCTAAGCTAGAAAGTCTTCTTCTTCAACCATATTTTTAAATGTTATGGATAAGTTCAATGATATTTACTTTATAGTTTATTCCCCACAATGATGTTCAATTTAAAATTTTTTAAATATAAGCTTTGATTCCTCTTTTTCTTGAGACTCCTATTGAGCTTCCAATTCATTCAAGAAGATGTAATAAATGTCATTTGATTCATCAACTCTAATATAATTTTTTCATTCCAATCCAATTGAATCTTAAGTTATACTTGTTCAATAGAATCATAAATATTTTTAACAAGAAAATTATATGAAAATTCACCTGGAAATTCTATCCTTGAAACATGAAAATAAAGATATTCACTGATGTTCAACTTGTTTTGGGTTTTTAAATTTATGTTTTTTTATAAAAACAAATGTGCATAAGAACTTGGCCTCCCCAGAAATGTTCCAAGATTTATGAGAGTTATTTTTCATGGATCCTTCACCAATAAATTATTATTAACTATGAATGGAATATAGTTTTAACCCTAGGGTCGATCTCTGGTGGAGACCTCTTACACACACCAATTTTCTTATTGTAAGGATTTATAAACTAACTAATATAATTATAAAATAATATGTTAATATAAATTGAGGGATGAATATAAAAATACACAAACTATATTATATATTATTATTAAATTAAAAATAAAATGAAAATAAAGAAGATACAAAGAAGTTAGTGAAGAATCATCGTTGTTCCTGGGAAATCATGGTGATAAAATCGTTGTTCTTTAAAAAAATTATTCTCAATATTCTACTCATTGTTGAGATCAACCCTATCACTCAACACCTTTTAGTGAATTTTTATTATCGTGGACTCACCCTCTGCATGAAATATAATACTCACTCACATCATCACCACATTGTTCCTCTACCCTAAATACAATTTTATGATGGTGAGGGAGAGGAAAAAATTATAATGGGAAGAAGAACTCAATAGGAATGAATGTGGGTTGAATGATAAACCAAAACTATATCACCACTATTTAAATTATTAGAATAAAATAAATAGATAAATTTATGCACAAAAAACTAAATAACCACCACTCCCCCTCAAACAACAATCAGAGTTAGTTATCCACAAGCTTGGAGATTATAATGATCACTATAGGGGAACACAAAATAGAAAATGAAAGAGAATAGATGAAGATAAAAAAAAGATACATCAAACATGTAAAAAAATATTACATTTTCATAATAACTAATTCTACAAGAAAAATTCTATACTATGTTTCCAACCCTACATGCCAACCCTATAAAATGGAGCAGAGATATATTTTATAGGGAGAGGGGAAGGAAATATTGGATCTAAAACCGTCCACTAAAATCTTATATGTTTATGGACAACTTAATGTCGCTAATTGGTAAATCGTCCTACATGAAAGTTGTTCATATATTTATCCTCTATCGACACACCAAATTTCAGCTTCATTGGTGAGGTTTGGAGAGGTATATTTAAGATTTACTATGAGACATTTATTCTATCCCAGTGACTCTTAATATTTCAATTCTCCCCTTTACAATGTCGTAATGTCCGTGAATCCGAAGAATCATGGGGTGGAGTCCTTAATAAAAGATGTTCCTTGATTTCATTTAAATATCAATGTTGGTTTGTATCTCTTTTGTGCAGGACTCTTTCGATATATAACCTCATCCTAAAATATTTTCCGATGTGTACACAGTTTTCGAAGTCCTGCTTGTGAGATAGATTTGGGCCTCTAAAAGAATGAAGGATATTTGAATATAGAAGGATTAAATTATGCCTATTATATATTGAAACCTAAAAAAAATTAATTTCATTTTTTAATTTAGTGTGGAAAACATTATTTCAAAAATACAGAATAAAAATAAAACATTTTAAATCCAAATTAGGTAATTTTTTAATTTAAATGAAAAACACCACAAAACCCAAAAAATATGAAAACTTCCCACAAAATAACACTATTCTTATATTTTAAACATGGAATTACAGTATAAAATATGTGATTTTTTTAATAAATAGTCCAACATGGACCTATCTCCTTCTTCTTTACATGAAATTTAATTTATCCTTAATTAAAAAAATTATAGAATTTAAACATGTCAATTACCCTTTGTAGTGAGACCAAACATATCACATGGTACATAAAACATGAATAATACCACAAGGAAAATGTATAAGGAAACCCTACATCAATAATTTATTAATACCATTTTGGAAAATATATTTCGTCATTGCCCAAGATTTTTAATGTCCAATATGAAATAAACAACTCATATGAGGAACTAACTCAATAGATATCACTCAAGTTAATTAATTAAAATAAAATTATAATTACTTTAATAATTATAATTAATTTGTAATATTATTTTAAAAATTTATAAATCCTATCAACTAAATGACTCACCTCATCACACTATGTCCATGACAAACCATCCATAGAATATCTATGGAATAATCTAATCACCATTGTTGGAAAAGAACTTAACAAGTGATAAAAATTCAATTTAAAAAATAATTATTCATAATTAAAAACTGTAAATAAAATTTTAATGGAACATACCTACATTACAATGTTCATAAACAATGTGTGATATTAATCATAGAGTACACACTATCCAAACCACATTTATTCCCCATCATATCAGATCATTTACACAATTCATTATGAGAAATCATCTTCAAACCCTAAACCTATCGAAAACATATTAGAGGGAAACAAAGGGAAAATAACAATGATAAAATGGTGTAAATCTTACTAGGAATCATCACCCATTTTTCATCGAATCCAACCTATAATTGAGATTTTACAAGATAGACATTAAGAATGGGAGTGGTGATTTATACCTCATTTATCCATGCAAATGAGACTAAGAGAAAGTGGTGAAAACACAAAAACAATCATTGGTGAAATTGGAATATTTAAAAAAATTTAAAATTAATTGGGGAAACAGGAATTGCACCATGGATTGTGATAAATTATTGTGTTCTATAATAAACCCCTTGAGTGATCAAACATTATCATGATATATAGAGGGATATTCCATACACACCATTACTGAGAGGAACCTCGAAAAAATTAAATTTTTAATGTTATGTTGTAGTCCCCTAACCATCACTATTTCCACCGCACCTTGATTACCTAGTGAGAACCTCCCTCTACCTCACAGATTCATGTAACACTTTATAATAATAATTTTTTAATATGTGTGAATTATCTTTTAAAACACCAACTTAACCTAATATTCCATTATATTAGGGGTTTTTTCCTCCAAGCCACACCCCAAAATCCCATGAAAAAAACACTCAGTGAAACACCCAACCTTAGAATCTCTTACCAGACATTTACCAACTAGTGGAGCCCCTTAAGGATCATGATCAACAATGTATCCATCTACTTCATTTTTACTATTAATTTAAAACTAAAAGAAGCGACATACACCTAAAAATCATCCCAGAAAACCACAATACTTTCTGAACAAAATCCCATCCATCTAGGAAAATTTTCAATCCCAAGCTATATGAAACATGTCATGTTTCTCCCTCTTTCTAAATGAGTCAATCCTTTAGAGGAACATAATCGACTAAAATAACTCTAATTTCCACTAGAGAGTCAATACAACCTCATATACCTCAACATAAATCTAAAAATTGATCCATGTGATGTTCAACTTCTCAAATAATTGATCGGATTACCGATTCTAAAATAGCCTCTGAATCGTAGAACAAAAATTCAAATTCCCCTATAATTTATCAACTTATATCGAATGTTTTTTAAAAGTAAATGTCCATAGAACATTCCATACTCATGATTACTTAGTGTAATTTCAATAAAATACCTAGAGATATCGAAATTTTCAATTCATAAAATATATTTATATGTTCTACTCCAAAATGACAATAAAGACTCTACCATCTTTCTCTAAACACTAGGTAACTAATTTATCATAGACCAGGAATCCACTCATAAGAATTTCCATATCATAAATATGAATCATATATTTGTCCTTCTACTCCGAAATAAAAAGGAATTATAATTCAATTTTCCTACTATATTATAATTATCTTCTCTATAAGACTCAAATTATAAATCCAATTCCAATACAAGGTGATCCCCACCAAAATATAATCATATCTAAAAATAATTACGACCATCTAAAATCACATTTTGTGTGGATAACATTATACCTCAACCAATTATTCTCAAAAAAACTATCATACCTCTTATAGTAGAATTTTCATAAAAAACCTAGTTTCACCAATTAAGAGGCTATATCAACAATTGATTAGAACATATTTCTTATCAATGGAATTCTCAGATTTTCCAAAAATTATGAATATTTTTTAACCAAAATACCATTTTAACAATTTTTTAGACCCCTCCAAAAGTCCGAAATATCTTCTATGTTATCACCCTAAGAATTGAAACGAACCCTACTCAAACTAATTCTTTCATCATCTGAAAATCATCATGATCCTATTGGGAATTCATGGGATCCATCAAACAATACATATGAACCTCAAATATTGTTTTTGAAATAGACCTCGATAAATCATATTCAAATTTTCACAATATTCTAAATTACACCTTGACTCTCTGATGAACTCTCTCAACACACCCACTATGACGTCCCACCTTTTTATTACATAACTTCCCATAACATTGAACAAATATAGGATCTTTTAATATTTAGTTTATTGGAAATATGGTACAAAATACATGAAAACAAAAAAAAATTATTTTAATACACATGAATGGCTTATTAATAGGTTCATTATACATACATTTACTATATCTCATAACATGTGGACATACATCAAAGGAATGGGTGAGCATAAGGCCTAGTAAGGGAATACAAGGGAAACTGTTTACATATTAATATGAGAATTATCCATAAGAACATGAGGAAAATAACAAATACATATGAAATTTAAAAAGATAAATTTCATAATAAAAAGTAAATTATTCATAACTTTTAAATGCCTCTAAAAAATTTAAATGACACATTAATAATATTATCACCATGGTTTTTCACTGAGATGTCATAAAAAATTACTAAATTTGTTCACCATGATATCATTAAATATGACATCTCCAGATATGAAATTATTTACCCAATTCATTGGATATTTATAAATAAAAACATTAATATTTCGTAATTAATGTGATAAAAATATATTATAATAAAAAACCCGATAAATAACCCATGGATAATAAAATAAATATGGTTCGTATCAAAATTGTTGTGTTTTAAAATGTGTTTAAAGAACATGATCATTATGTCATTTTTAACCCATGGAATGGGAATACAGGTTCTATGTATATTAATAACAGAAAAAAATAAAATATTTACACATATTTTTTAATACACCTATAGAATAAATATATTTAGTTATTTATAAAATAAAAATAAATGATAATTTCTTGAGGGGAAGAGTGAAATTTTGAGAAGTAAATTTGCCTGCGTAATAGGTAAATTTTTTTTTTGAAAAGTGTACAAAGAGAGGGGATTGAGTTATCTAATTAATTAAATTATTTTAATAAATTAATTGGATAAAATTAATTTTAAAAAAACTATGTTTGCAAATTTTAAAGACCAACAACATAAAAATGAAACTTGAATGGAAAAGAGAAGTTGTGATTTTCTTTCCCAAAATGATTAGTTCCAAAATCCTGAAGACTGAGACATTGGGGGTTGGGGAAACCTTGGTAGGACTCCATTAAAGGTCAAAATATTGGATACTAATTTAGGATTAATTGGGATTGAATGAATATAAATAAATATTTACGAATTTTTATAAAAAGTGAAGGATTTGTTTACTAATTTCTAAATAAAGGCCCTGGAAACCTAGGTAGTGGTAAATGAAAAACCATTGGATTTGCCATGGTATTTTACCAGGGTATTGGACACATAATAATTTTTTTCAAATATGTAATAGTCAACCATAAATTTATATTACCTATTTTTCAAGGAAAATTAATGTTTACACAAAATTACATTTTTAATGTAAAAGTTTGGACATTAAAATTTTGAATGTAAATTATATATTTGAAAATTGATTAAAATATATTAAAATGCATTATATTAATAAAATAAAATATTTTTGGTCAAATATTGTGGTAAATTAATTATTACATCATTATGACATAATTATGATTTCACTAACCATATTGCAAAAAACCCAAATTGTATGTTTACTATTCATAGAAAAATAAAGTATATTGGAAAAATATAATAAATTCACTCCAAACAAATTTTGAAATTATGATTTCAAAAATGATATTTATTTTATCATAATAATTCTCTAAATATGATAATTTTAACTTCTAAATATATAAACCCTTATTTATTAAAAATAATAACAAATTAAAACAGTATAGAAAACTTTTTGACACATGAATAATAAGAAATTATTTTATCATTTATAATCAAATAAAAGCGTTTTTATTATTAAATTTCATTAGAATAAATTTTATCCATAGAACCTACGTTTCTTATAATAGTTTATATATTTTTTAAATGTATAATTATTTTTTTGTGAAATCAATTCATCAAATTCTTCAGATTTTTATATTTAGAAAACTATTCATAAAATAGAATTTATTGAAAGAAAAATTTATTTATAAAATGTTTTTTCACTTAAATTGTCTATGGTCTTGACACATAACCCCATATAACACAAATGAATTGATAAAGGCTGAGGTGCTTGATGGTGATAGAATAATTTAGCAACTTTTCTCACATATATTGAGTGGTAATTTCTGCTAACTTGATCTTATTCCATAGGTAATTTCATGCAAGATTCACCTGTTGAAGCTCATCTTGGGCTTGGTCAAGAGTGAATCCCAATGATACTACCTCCCTCCCAAACTCTAATAAATATGATTCATTTGGAATGACTCTAATGGTTGAGGCCATCATCTCTCCTTTATTCATTAATTATCCTTTTTCATTTATACTTATAAACAATTATTATAACATAAAAACTTTTATTAAGTGTATAGTTTACAATGGTCATATTGAAAAAAAATATTTACCAATGGTCATATTACAATGAAATCATGAAGGCCAATATTCCTTTTATACTCACTTCATTACAAAAAAAGAAATATTTTTTATGTCAAAATGTTAAATCATTCAAATTTTCTTAGAAAAAATAATATCATTTAAAAGTATAGTTCATTACATTCTTCCTCCCTTAAGAGATTTTGTCCTCAAAATTTCAACTTGTTCTCTTAGAAGAGAAAAGGTGTGTGTTCTTATATCACATTATCTACACTGGTTCCCACATCTCTTATTCATGTTTATAGTTCCTCCATAACACATTGAAGAGGTATATATAATTATTGTGTAGAACCTTTTCTCTATTGTACAATAACTCCTATATATTCTCCTCATAAGAGAGGTCATGTTCCAAGTATACCAACTCATAATTCAGTTCATGTAAATGGTTTGTTATGTACTACCTTAAGAGAGATATGTGGAATACATCATGATCATGAAAAGAATTTAGAGAGAGTGTAAGACAATAGGCCACTTCACCTATGCGATCAATGATTTCATAGAGGCCAATATACCCAAGGATAATATTCCCTTTATTCCCAAACCATATGACTATATTCCATTGTAAAATTCAAATGAAGAATTTATTTATAATATCAATCATCGAGTCCCCCAATGGTTTTCTCCAATGTTCGTATGCCCAATATGAGGAGCATTTATGTGTTGTTAGATGGCAAGAACATTTTCAGTCATCCATTACACAAGATTCGAACCCAGATTCTTTCTCTCACCATCTTCATCCCAATAAGTTGGAGTTCTACATATACTTCCAAATGTAGCTTTATATAGTTCCATTTTAATACACAAATGGAATCTGTAGTTGTATGAGAACACAAATAAGGGTATATGTTGATCTAATCAACCTTTAAATTATATTGACCATGTTCTCGGTATATCCTAATGTGTATGAATATTCATTTTAGATTGACCTTAAATTTGGGGGGGATTTCTTATACTAAACATCAATTTAGTATTCAACGAATGTTGAATAATTCTAGAGAATATTGATGTGATCATTAGATCATGATCATAAATGATACACAGTGTTACTCCATAAAGCCTCACCACTTCCTTTACATACATATTAGAATTTTAGTCAATATATAAGACTTCCTGAATAGTAATGAAATGGCCAGTCTTGGTGAGTTTATCTACTATAACCAGCATCACATAATTTCCTTTTGATGTTCTTAGGAGTCCTGTATAAAATTCCATAGTGATATTGTCCCACAACCATGTTGGAATGGGTAGTGGTTATAATACCCCTTTAGGAAGATGTCTCTTTTCATTCAGTTATTGACAAACCAATCACCTTTTAGTGTAGTCAACAATATGCCATTTCGTATTATCCCACAAATAATGCTCATGAATTTAACATTACATTTTAGTGCTTCCAGGATGTATAGAGAATATAGATTTATGATCTTCATCCATCAGCTCCTTCTTTATTTTTGGAATAGATAGAACACATAGCATTGTATGAATTTTTAGTACACCTTCTTAATCAATATTGTACTTAGGAAACTTACCATTCTTCACAGCCTATACCTTATTCTATAACAGAGGATCCAATATTTTATCTTTCTTGATCTTATCTAGAAATAATTTTTGAATGATTATTTGGGATTGGGTTGATGATATCCCTTCCCTTAAAATTACCATGTCGAATTTTACTAGGTCACTAATCAAAGGATATCATTGAATCCTCATCATTTCCAGCACAAAATGGTATTTCCTACATCATTCATTAGTGACTGTAACAGCCCGAGATTTTATGAAAAATATTCTTTTTTATTTCACTAATGTCTTGTGTTGTACGCAACACAAAAAGGAGCTTGCACAACACGCATCCTTGACTTGCCTTGCATTACACACAATCGCAACCTTCCTCGATAGCATGTGTAGTACGCAATACCGAGTTTCACTAAACAACAATATGCTATTAAAATATTATTATAACTAGCCGTTATGAACAGTAATAACCACCTTTTAAAATTTTAGAAATTTTATTTTTCAAAATGGACTTCATTTTTGGACTCAGAATATCGAAATTAGCCTAGGGTGAAATTTTGTTATTTTTCTGAAAACTTTCAATTTTTGATGAATAGTGAAACCACTAAGTGGTAGGTTAAAAACTGAATTTTGCATAAAACTTAATTTTACCGCTTCTGTGATTGGAATTTCGAAAATCTGACAGACACGGTTGATATTAGTAAGTAAAATGTGGTTCAATGAGATAAAAATAATTTTTTGGTGAATAGTAACTTTTTACTTTTTTTACCGCGGTTAATAGTAAATAGGGTAACTAAGGGTAAAAATGATATTACTATTACCCTAAAACATGTCCTAATTCTATTGGACAAGTGTAATTCGACCAAAAAACAAACTTAGGAATAAAATATGACCATTTAGGCCCACTTGGATTAGATTAGGACATTTATTATTAATTTATTTAAAGAAGGGTTAAAATAGTTAAAATCAAAATTTAATAAGTAAATCATTTTTAATAAGGGGTTATACATAAGATAAATTCGAATATAAATATTCATTAGAAAGATAAAAAGATTTCATACATGATGGTATTTTATTTGTAATTTTTAGACATTAAATAATTTAATTTATTTATGACACAATGATGATGCAGTAATTACCCTTTTAAGGAAATATTAACATAATTGATGTTATAAATGCTCAAATGAATGTAATTTGAGACTTTTTATGAATTCCACTAATTTAATAGGTTACTATGATATATTAATGTTGATTTAATCAACTTGGTTCGAACATATAATTTTGTTATGACTTTCACAAAAATCATATATCAAATAGTGTCAAAATTGACACAAAATAGTTTTTTAAATCAAATATTATATTATTAATTGTTATTTTATTCCTAAAAATCTAAGGTTCGGCCAAATGACTTAGATAAGGATATATATATTAATAATAATCAATTTGGGGTTCGTTTGGCATGTTATAGTAAGTGTATTAACCATATAGTTAAAGAAAACAAAAAGACACGGTAAAAGTTAAATTATTTAACTTAGAGTTAAATCTAATTGATAAGGTTAAAATAATACCCTAAACTTGTCTAAATCCTATTGGTTGATAGGATTTCGACCCATCCCCACTTTAGCTTCGAAATAAGACCCTTTGGAACCATTATAAACCGATTTTGACATTAATATAAAATAATATTTTGAGGTATTCCTAAGGTGCCCCTCTCCTCCCTTATAAAAGGACACCTCCTCCCCCTCCTCCTCACACCAATTTGAGCACTCAAGCTCGGCCAACCCCTGAAAAAATCCCTTCTCCACTTCCCTAGAATAATACTAGAGGTCCTGGTCTTCTTTAAAGACCAATCATAGTTCCCTAAGTAGAGGATTCAAAGAGGCGTTTCAAAGAAGAGGTAATAACCATTACCGATCTTTTCAATTTATTTCTTCTTCAACTTCTTCTTCTTTAGTTGTTTCATAACAAAGTAATAACATCAGTATTACTTAAATACTGATATGTTATTATAAATATGAAACAACCCTAATTCACCTTCTATCCATCCTAAGGAAAAAATGAAATCACCGTGCGTGCGTACGTACGGAATACCGTCTCCACGCCGTGGTGTAATCTATTTTCCACCACCACCTTACAAGGATGGGTATAATGGTTTAATGAGTAACTATATATGATTATTATAAAGTGATATTGATACTGAAATAGTATAAATACACTTCAACGCAATTCCACGACCATGGGAACGATATCATCGCTCGTGCGTACGTACGGACTACCGTCTCCACGACGCGATGAGATTCATTCTCAATGATTAACCATTAATGAATGATTATAAAGTATATATAAAAAGTACTAATTAAATATATGACCTAATAATGATACTGGAATTATTTATATGTATGTCATCTACTTAATTCCATTCAATTCAATAAGGAAACGAAAACAACGTTCATGCGTACGTATGGACTACCGTCTCCATGAACGGTGTATTTGTTTCCATTTACTGATTTATTATATATGTATATTCTTAATATATATATATATATATATCATGTTTTATATTCTGGAATTAAGTAATCATGATCTAAGTAATCATATGAATAATCACAAGTTAAAAACACGAACGACAAATGAGACGATTTTACCCGAAACGCTACTTTAACATGAATTTACAAAAGAACGGGTAATATAAAGTTATAAGAGTACCATATATGATATAATAACAATGAATATGATTCTGGAATAAGTCAATAACATGATTTAAATCATTATACAGGAGTTTCGGACACGTACAAAGCAAGTCGGACCTAAGGTAAGGGAAATATCACAATCTCATTTTTATCCGAGATTGTTTATACTTTAGTATTTACTGGGGTGTATTTTATCATCCACATCCATATTTCCTCAATATGTAATATTATTTCCATCCACCTACAATTGTTTAAATCCAATTTTACCCTTCGGTGAGTTTTTAGTAAAAGATATGAAAGGAATCTTTTGTCGTTTTTCGTACGAGGTACTTTTTTGACTTTTCTGACAAAAGTACGAGAAGAATGTTTTTTTAACTTATACGGCACGAACGGATTTTTACGGTTTTATAAAGTCTTATTTTCATGAACATTCCTCCAAAATATTTCTTGACTATTTTCAATAAAATCTCTTTCTTTTAAAATTTCATGATGTTTTGTGAAAAGGAATTGATTTTGAAGAAGAAAGGATATTTTCCTCAAGAATTCATTTCAAGTGTTTTATCAAAATTATTTTCCATCTAAGATAATAAAGGGTTCTGTTTCTATACATATTTTTACATTGATTTGACTATGTTGTGATGGAATTATGTTTATGAATTCCTTTATCTTATATGAATGGTTTTATGATGTCATGTTGTTTAAGAATCTAATTTTTATTACATGGGTTACGCTATGATGTATGGTTTATGATTATGTGGCACACATAAGAAAGGATTCATTATAAGATGGGTGGGACCTATATCTCCCTCCAATGCATTGGGTAAAGATTTTATATCTCATGAGATAGACAGGGCTGGAATGGTAGGTTATACCGGTTCAGTGAAACAGGACTGAAACGAGGGTTACTCGATTCAGAAAGGGACTTTGTCCACTAAGATAGTCTTGGCAATGAGTCTTGACTAACAAGAAATGATTCTCTATGATTATGTGTGTATGTCACAAAGTTTCATGTTTGAAGTTATGATTATTGGGATTTCATTTCACTACTATTATTTATCCCATGTTATGAAATTATGCTCTCTTTTGCAGGTTAAGATTTCCAAAATGTTATGTTCTTATGAATATGATGTGATTGATATTTCTTTTTTTTTACCCTTACTGAGCATTTGAGCTCACCCTTTTATGTTTACTTTTCCCTAGGATATAAAGAAAGGTTTTAGGTATAAAAAAAAGGGAAGATCTTTATGGGAGATGTTGAAGATCATTCACCAAGATTAGAAGATTATACTCCGAGTTTTCAAAGACACTAAACTATTACGATCCTTGTGTGTGTGTTTTTTGTTATCTACCAAGTATTCCGCAAAAGTAATGTAATGTTCATGTACGTCAAGCTTCAGGTCTCTACAGTTGGTATCAGAGGAAAGGTTTAGTCAACCTTCGGAAACTAGGATGCGAAAACGTTAGTGAGATCCCTAGAGATATTTCTAAGGTATGTCTAGGGATGTCCCTAAGGTTAAGTATACGTATAGGTTATAGTACTAGAATTACGCTAATGATCATAGAATTAAACCTAAGATGTTAGATATTGAAGGTACTCCCCCTTTATTATGTTGTTTTCCCTAGCATGATTTTTTCCTCTCACACTATTCTTTTTGGGTTTTAGACGATGGCTGGAACCCGAAGGAACCGTGTTGATCAATGCAATGGACAATGCAATGATTGTCCTCCTGAACAAACAAATGTTATGGGAGATGGAGTGCAAAATCTTATTGCTATACTTACACAAGCTATGAATCATTCTGGACTTCCAAATGAGCAGAGAAGGGAACAATATTCTATTGAGTCCTTCATGAGGCAACGTCCACCATCTTTCAGTGGGTCTTTTGATCCACTTGTTGCTGAACAATGGATCAGTACCACTGAAATGATATATTCAGTTCTTCAATGTTCTGAACATGATAAAGTCATCTTATCAGTATATCGTTTGGACGGTGAAGCTGATCAATGGTGGAATCTTATCAAGAATACAAGGCAAAGAGATGAAATTGAGTCCATGGAATGGGACGAGTTCAAGAACTTATTTTTCAATAAGTACTTCCCTCGTATTCTTCGAACAAAGATGGAGAAGGAGTTTCTTGAACTAAAGCAAAAGGATGATGAATCAGTTGGTATATACGAAGCGAATTTTACAAGACTTGCAAGGTATGCATCTGGCATTATCATTCAACCTGAAAGTAAAGTTGATCGATTTTTCAGTGGCTTAAAACCAAGTCTTCGAAGGGCATTAGCTATAAGAGACTTCAGTAGCTATGAAGAAATTGTGTGTTATGCTATCAAGGTAGAAATGGAAGTTGGTGTTACATATCCATCTCATGGTTTTGACAAGAAACGAAAGATGGAGTTCAAGGAGAAATCTCAGAATAATGGTGAAAAGAAGATGAATGTTTCATTATGCACAAAGTGTGGAAAGAAGCATGGTGGAGATTGTCTTAAAGGGACTAGAAAATGTTTTAAGTGTGGAAAAGAAGGTCATCGAGCAGCTGAGTGTCGAAGTAATGGAAAAAGGGTTTCTAATGATGTGAATAAATCAAACACTGCAGAGAACGCACCACCAACACTTCAATGCTTCAAGTGCAAGGAAATGGGGAATTATGCTAATAAATGCCCTAATCCAAGGGTTAGTGATGATTAACATGAGCAACCACTGAAGGAAAATGACAAAGGGAAGTCACATGCAATCACTATTGGCAATGTTGAATATGACAATGATGTGGTGGAATGATTAAGTGTTTATGTAATGGGATTTCGAAATAATGTTGTATCATTGAGTATTGCAATATTTGTTGATGTGGTATTCAAAGTGATTGAGATATTTTTTGGAAATAAGATGATATGCGCATAATGAAGGGAAAACGAGAAAATGAAACGTTTAATAGTATTCATGAGCTCATGATTAATATAAGGACTAAGTGATATCATGGTTTGAGTATATACAATTTTGAGGATTTTGGTATGTGGAAGGTGTTAACTTTTAACTACATTCAAGTTTTCACTATGGTTCAATGGGTATTCAAAAGAATACATGATTAAGGACTTTGAATGTTTGGAATGTGACCAACAAAACATATCTTATGATATATGGGGATCAACGATGGTATTAAATCTCTGGTAATCGTTTTCACTATGTTATGAGAGTGGACTGCAGTATTATGGATGAGCCTAAAGATTGAAATGTATTATGTTGGACATAAGTGAGTATTGTTTAAGGATAGAAGTTTTTTTTCGATATTATTGATGGGATGTTATAGTAATGTAGTTTTAGAAAAAGGACAACCTGCAGGACGGGCGACAGCCCATCGCTTCGGACAAGGCTGTGGGAATCGAACCCACAACCGAAGTGCGACTGGCCTTTATCACCTACCACTGGCCTACAGGAAGTCCCTGTTTAGTAGAAACTAGTTTTATTATATTAAGCAGTATGATATATGAAGTATAAGTCCATTTTAGGAACCATATGTGATTAATCTCACTATAGATCGACTTATGTATATAATTTTTGCTAACCTTTTGTTTGAGACAGATGGAATGACCCGTCATTCTATCACATGATCTGCTAACACTTCACGAATAACAAATTCAACTTCATTTATTTAAGAGATGAAGTGGAAATTGTTCAAGGCATGAAAAAAAGTGATATTGTACCAAAATAAAGAAAGTATTTATTCTAATTCAAATTTCCAACTTTAGGGAAATGATCATGAAAACCAAAAATGTTGTCCTAGTGATCTTATACCTGATGAATCGGATGGTACCTTAGATCGTCACAAATTAATGGATTTGTGATTGTTGTCTTTTCCATAGCCATGTTCTCTACCACTCTCCATCAGAACATGATGGTTAGATTTTTCTTCCATATCCATATTTTCACCTATGTGGAAACCCAGTGATTAGTTTATTTGGGTAATCGTTACATTTCATACTTTAGTTTTTAAAGAAAAGTTTTGGTATTCCTTTTTACGATGTGGGATTCTATTAAAGAAACTTTCGAATAGTAAACCATTTATAACCCCGACGAATTTCGAGGGCGAAATTCATTTTAAGGGGGGTAGAATGTAACAGCCCGAGATTTTATGAAAAATATTCTTTTTTATTTCACTAATATCTTGTGTTGTACGCAACACAAAAAGGATCTTGCACAACACGCATCCTTGACTTGCCTTGCATTACACATAATCGCAACCTTCCTCGATAGCGTGTGTAGTACGCAATACCGAGTTTCACTAAACAACAATATGCTATTAAAATATTATTATAACTAGCCGTTATGAAAAGTAATAACCACCTTTTAAAATTTTAGAAATTTTATTTTTCAAAATGGACTTCATTTTTGGACTCAGAATATCGAAATTAGCCTAGGGTGAAATTGTGGTATTTTTCTGAAAACTTTCAATTTTTGATTAATAGTGAAACCACTAAGTGGTAGGTTAAAAACTGAATTTTGCATAAAACTTATTTTTACCGCTTCTGTGAATGGAATTTCGAAAATCCGACATACACGGTTGATATTAGTAAGTAAAATGTGGTTCAATGAGATAAAAATAATTTTTTGGTGAATAGTAACTTTTTACTTTTTTTACCGCGGTTAATAGTAAATAGGGTAACTAAGGGTAAAAATGATATTACTATTACCCTAACACATGTCCTAATTCTATTGGACAAGTGTAATTCGACCAAAAAACAAACTTAGGAATAAAATATGACCATTTAGGCCCACTTGGATTAGATTAGGACATTTATTATTAATTTATTTACAGAAGGGTTAAAATATTTAAAATCAAAATTTAATAAGTAAATAATTTTTAATATGGGGTTATACATAGGATAAATTCGACTATAAAAAAATCATTAGAAAGCTAAAAGGATTTCCTACATGATGGTATTTTATTTGTAATTTTTAGACATTAAATAAGTTAATTTATTTATGACACAATGATGATTGAGTAATTACCCTTTTAAGGAAATATTAACATAATTGATGTTATAAATGCTCAAATGAATGTAATTTGAGACTTTTTATGAATTACACTAATTTTATAGGTTACTATGATATATTAATGTTGATTTAATCAACTTGGTTCGAACATATAATTCTGTTATGACTTTCACAAAAATCATATATCAAATAGTGTCAAAATTGACACAAAATAGTTTTTAAATCAAATATTACATTATTAATTGTTATTTTATTCCTAAAAATCTAAGGTTCGGCCAAATGACTTAGATAAGGATATATATATTAATAATAAACAATTTGGGGTTCGTTTGGCATGTTATAGTAAGTGTATTAACCATATAGTGAAAGAAAACAAAAAGACGCGGTAAAAGTTAAATTATTTAACTTAGAGTTAAATCTAATTGATAAGGTTAAAATAATACCCTAAACTAGTCTAAATCCTATTGGTTGATAGTATTTCGACCCATCCCCACTTTAGCTTCGAAATAAGACCCTTTGGAACCATTATAAACCGATTTTGACATTAATATAAAATAATATTTTGAGGTATTCCTAAGGTGCCTCTCTCCTCCCTTATAAAAGGACACCTCCTCCCCCTCCTCCTCACACCAATTTGAGCGCTAAAGCTCGGCCAACCCCTGCCAAAATCCCTTATCCACTTCCCTAGAATAATCATAGAGGTCCTGGTCTTCCTCAAAGACCAATCTTAGTTCCCTAAGTGGAGGATTCAAAGAGGCATTTCAAAGAAGAGGTAATAACCATTACCGATCTTTTCAATTTCTTTCTTCTTCAACTTCTTCTTCTTTAGTTGTTTCATAACAAAGTAATAACATCAGTATTACTTAAATACTGATATGTTATTATAAATATGAAACAACCCTAATTCACCTTCTATCCATCCTACGGAAAAAATGAAATCACCGCGTGTGCGTACGTACAGAATACCGTCTCCACGCCGTGGTGTAATCTATTTTCCACCACCACCTTACAAGGATGGGTATAATGGTTTAATGAGTAACTATATATGATTATTATAAAGTGATATTGATACTGAAATAGTATAAATACACTTCAACGCAATTCCACGACCATGGGAACTATATCATCGCTCGTGCGTACGTACGGACTACCGTCTCCACGACGCGGTGAGATTCATTCTCAATGATTAACCATTAATGAATGATTATAAAGTATATATAATAAGTACTAATGAAATATATGACCTAATAATGATACTGGAATTATTTATATGTATGTCATCTACTTAATTCCATTCAATTCAATAAGGAAACGAAAACAGCGTTCATGCGTACGTATGGACTACCATCTCCATGAACGGTGTATTTCTTTCCATTTACTGATTTATTATATATGTATATTCTGAATATATATATATATATCATGTTTTGTATTCTGGAGTTCAGTAATCATGATCTAAGTAATCATATGAATAATCACAAGTTAAAAACACGAACGACAAATGAGACGATTTTACCCGAAACGCTACTTTAACATGAATTTACAAAAGAACGGGTAATATAAAGTCATAAGAGTACCATATATGATATAATAACAATGAATATGATTCTGGAATAAGTCAATAACATGATTTAAATCATTATACAGGAGTTTCGGACACGTACAAAGCAAGTCGGACCTAAGGTAAGGGAAATATCACAATCTCATTTTTATCCGAGATTGTTTATACTTTAGTATTTACTGGGGTGTATTTTATCATCCACATCCATATTTCCTCAATATTTAATATTATTTACATCCACCTATAATTGTTTAAATCCAATTTTACCCTTAGGTGAGTTTTTAGTAAAAGATATGAAAGGAATCTTTTGTCGTTTTTCGTACGAGGTACTTTTTTGACTTTTCCGACAAAAGTACGAGAAGAATGTTTTTTTTAACTTATACGGCACGAACATATTTTTACAGTTTTATAAAGCCTTATTTTCATGAACCTTCCTCCAAAATATTTCATGACTATTTTCAATAAAATATCTATCTTTTAAAATTGCATGATGTTTTTTGAAAAGGAATTGATTTTGAAGAAGAAAGGATATTTTCCTCAAGAATTCATTTCAATTGTTTTATTAAAATTATTTTCCATCTAAGATAATAAAGGGTTCTGTTTCTATCCATATTTTTACATTGATTTGACTATGTTGTTATGGAATTATGTTTATGAATTCCTTTATCTTATATGAATGGTTTTATGATGTCATGTTGTTTAAGAATCTCATTTTTATTACATGGGTTACGCTATGATGTATGGTTTATGACTATGTGCCACACATAAGAAAGGATTCATTATAAGATGGGTGGGACCTATATCTCCCTCCAATGCATTGGGTAAAGATTTTATATCTCATGAGATAGACAGGGCTGGAATGGTAGGTTATACCGGTTCAGTGAAACAGGACTGAAACGAGGGTTACTCGATTCAGAAAGGGACTTTGTCCACTAAGATAGTCTTGGCAATGAGTCTTGAATAACAAGAAATGATTCTCTATGATTATGTGTGTATGCCACAAAGTTTCATGTTTTAAGTTATGATTATACGGATTTCATTTCACTACTATTATTTATCCCATGTTATGAAATTATGCTCTCTTTTGCAGGTTAAGATTTCCAAAATGTTATGTTCTTATGTATATGATGTGATTGATATTTCTTTTTTTTACCCTTACTAAGCATTTGAGCTAACCCTTTTATGTTTACTTTTCCCCAGGATATAAAGAAAGGTTTTAGGTATAAAAAAAGGGAAGATCTTTATGGGAGATGTTGAAGATCTTTCACCATGATTAGAAGATTATACTCCGAGTTTCCAAAGACACTAAACTATTACGATCCTTGTGTGTGTGTTTTTTGTTATCTACCAAGTATTCCGCAAAAGTAATGTAATGTTCATGTACGTCAAGCTTCGGGTCTCTACAGTGATATTGTTTACTCTTCCATGGTGATAATGAATTTAACAGTTAGTCTTTAAGAAGATACGACCATCCACTCTATCTCGTTTTTAATTCCTTTTGCATGAAAATAAACTTTTAACTTTTTCATCACTATATATATCATATTTCTACCAATAAATACAGTGCCTCCATATATTCATAGAAAAATTAATCACTTCTGAATCCAAGTCACGTGAAGGATAATAATGCTCATGAGGATATAACTATTGAGATGGATATGAAATCACCATGTCATTTATCATGAGTATGAACCAATTCCCAAATAGAGATTCATTTCTATAAATAACAAACCCTTATTTGATAGAGTGTAGAGATAACATAGGTGTAGTATCCAATATTTTATTTAGTCCTTGGAAACATTCCTCAAACTCTTTTTTCTAGATGAACTTGCACCTTATTCTATTTAACTTGGTTTTCAGATTTGGAATCCATGAAATGTTTTTCCCAGGCCTCCTATAATATCCTACCAAAATAAAGAAACTACAAATATCAGTTACTGTTTTAGGATGAGTCCACTCCTCCACAACCTGTGTCTTTACTGTCTCAACCAAGAATCCATCATTAGTTACAATGTTCTCCGAGAAGGAAACATATTGTAACCAAAATTCACAATTTTTGTACATTGAAAATAGATTATACTTCCACATTATTTCAAATATTACACTGTGATGATCCACATTCCCCTTGGAACATTTATAATATATAATAATATCATCAATAAAAACTACTGAAAAGTTATCTAGGTAGTCATTAGAGACTCTAATCAGTAAATCCATAAATATAGAATGTGTCTTAGTCATGCTAAAGGTCATAATGGTAAATTAATAATTAAAATATCTTGATCAAAAGGAAGTATTTATAAAACCTTATTTCTTTACCCACAATTGATTATAACCAGATCAAAAAATCAATCTTGAAGATGAATTGATCCCCTCAAATCTGGTAAAATAAATCATCAATCCTTGGAATATGGTACTTTTATTTTCTATTGATCCTGTAATGTTCTCTATAATCAATACATATAAACATTAAACTATACTTATTATTTATTTAGAGAATAGGTTCTCCCCTAGGAGATTCACTTAGTTGTATAAATCCATTCTACAAAATATAATTTAGTTGTTTCTATAATTCCTCAAGATCGCCTTTTTCAATTATAAATGGTCTCTTTCATATCATTATGGATCTTGGATCGATTTCAATGGATTAATATACCTATCTTTCTGGGTGGGATTTAGGTAACTCCTTAGGAAATACATCTATGTATTCCTAGATTATGGGGCCATTTTATATTATTATACTTTCATTTCATTCTTCAACTTTATTGTTCAATTCCGTAAATAAGGGACTAAGAGGTGCTTCTAGAAAATGCTGAGGTGAATATTTAGCTATTTTTAAAATAAATTTATGTTTTCCCATAAAGACTATTGATATTTCCTTTCATCTATAGTTGATAATAGAATTAAAATTTTATAGTCATTCCATCCTTAGTCTTGTGTCAAATTCCAACAGGGTAATGACAACAAGATTTGATATGATATTTTGATTTCCATAGTAAATTCTAGAGTTTCTATAAATATTTTATTCTTGGATAAAACTAAAATGAGTCTTGACTGATAACATTACTTTTATAATTTCAGTTATTGTGTCACTATTAATTGCAAATAAAGTTGAAATACATGAATTCTTATAACTATAATCAAACAATGTCATTGGTAGCTTTGATAGAAAAATGAGACTACCTACCACCACACTATTTGGATATTCAACTTCAGCATTTTAAATATGAAAATCACAGACTTTATTTTTTGTACTATGCTAAGGTTGGTGGTGATTTCCGTCCATTAACATTATATTTGGTCAGTGATTGGAAAAGATCCCAAGCTATACACACATGAATCATTAGACATTATGCTAGACCTTCCCCATCTCCCCTTTGTCATTTTTGTTGATAAGTTGAGGCTTCACCTCACTATGATAGTTTTGAGAAATAATTACATCTATTCTACACAAGTAACATTTCCTACTCCCAATAAAGAAGTTCCCTAAATTATTTTTCACACATTTTGGTTTTATGTGGTTTCCTACTCCAGAGAAATAAATTCCATGAATTCTCCTTCACACATTTTTTGTGTGTGGAAGGTTTCAATTGTTTTCCTCCGCTTCTACGATCAATGTTACTACCTAATATTATCTCCATTGATATATTATTTTAATTTTTTTTATGGGACCACAACGTCTCACCATGATCCAATTCAACCTTTATAGTGCTTCACACTATCTCCTTATAGATTTCAATGTCTCAATTGTCTAGATAATTTTATATATGGTGTTCTAGTACACTGATGACTCTATCAAGGATTCCATTAGGATCCATGAAAAAACTAGAGGTTTTGTGATAAAATCATGTAAAGTTCAACTCATACTTTCCCAAAAATTTACTTTCCTTATGCTCGAGCACTAGGAATGAATTTTCCATTTTCATTCACATCGAACGAGTAAATTTTTTTAAAAAAGGTTCCTTGAATTATTCCCACTCCATGTCTTCAATGTACCTTTTTTAAATCATGTTTTTATTCAGTTTCAACCGATGATCACCATTTTCCTCAAAGCAGTACAAACCTAAGGTGGATTTCTCTTGTTCCAATCTACGAAGTACAAAAAAGACCTTTTCAATAGAGCTTATACATTTTTCATCAATCAGTATGTTGATAGATCCACAAAAAGTATGTGTTTGTTGATTCATAAATGACTCAATGGAAATGTTTTACCTTCAAGGATTACATGGTATTTTAAATTGATTCATGTTATTTATCAAAACTCGGTTCAGTTGATTCATCATTCTCATAATCTATTCCATTCTGACATCCATCGGAGGGTCGTCAGTGTATGGACCATTACACTCACTATTTACACATTTTCTCACATTTCTACAAATTTCATAAAAGAATAAATCATTTTTGATAAACGTGTTTCATTTAATAATTTTATAATTATAAAGGAATTATTATTTCTTAAAAGAGCATGCTTATATATGTTATTCATTAATTACTATTACATTTTATATAAATCCATCATAATGGTTTATAAAAAGATTGTGATTAACGAATAAAATCCCCAAGGAGTGCCAAACGAAGAGTGAAACAAGGCCTGTTTCTATGCACTAGTTCCAACACAAGCCTATCTCAAAGAATTTTTCCAGATTTTACCCCCAGGATATATCTATGATAGAGACACATCAACATGTTTGTTTCCACTAAGGGATTTATTTTACCAAAATCCACTTATGTAATAATTTCACAAAATACTAGGATGATTACATATATTTAAACTATTACCAAAGGTTATTAATAAGGTTTTTAAATAAAAATTTCCACAAAAAACTAAATCATAAATTGTTACTAAAAATGAAATCTCTCATTTTTATTATATAAATTTACATTACATTTTAAAACTAGAATATCTTTTGAATTTTAGTTTCTTAAAAATAATGCATATAATACACGAAAAAAACATTATTTTAATCTACATGAATGGAATCTTCATATGTTCATCCTATGTAAATTTATTTAATCTCATTATATGTGGATATACATGAAATCAAATAGCGAGAATAAGGCTTATTAATGGAAAAGAAGGGAAAGTGTTCACATGTGAGCATGAGAATTATCAATAAGAACTTGAGGAATATCATAAAAGAATTTGAAATTGAAAAAGTGTAATATTAAAGTAAAATAAAATTATTAATAACATGTAAATGTGGATAAGACAGTTAAATGATAAATTCCTAATCACATCACCATGGTTTATAACCGAGGTGTTATAAAGAATTACCATGGTTATTTACAAAGGTATCCTAAAACATGTCATCTCTAGTGATTATATTATTTCTCAAATTAATTGGGGTGCTATCAAGTCAAACAATTAATATGAAATAATTAATTCGATCCAAATAGATCATACTCAAACATTTAATATATAACACATGAAAAATTAAATAAATTGGTTTTATATTGAAATCCTGGCAATTTAAAAAGTGACTAATAAACAAGATCATTATGACATTTTGAAACCATAGAAATGGAATGTGGGTTTTATTTTTGTCAATTACAGAATAATATAATACTTTTTAATATATTTTTTAATACCCTTGGAAAATTAAGTGTTTCGGGTGTGAAAAAATTTAAAATAAAAGATAATTTATAGAGAAGAATAGTGAAATTCTGATAAGTAAATTCTGTAGCGTAGGGAAGTTGAGATTTACCTAACCATGAAGAGTATTAATAACAATTTTGTATTGGGATATTGGGGGCATTAGTATAACTTGGAAGGACTACATGTAAGGTAAAAAATTTAAAATATTCATAGAGGATGATTTCAGAGTGAAATAAAGTAGAGAAATTAGTGTGTATTTTTAGCAAAAGAGGGTGATTTTTTTCATGATTTCAAATAATGTCCATGGACACCAAAGTAGTGTTAAATGAAAAAAAATAAGCATTATTGGGACGTGTTTTATGTAATTTTAATACAAATATTAGACCATCATTATATATTACATATTTTTTAAAGAAAAATTAATGTTTTCAAAAAATAAAATTTTTAAACATAAAATTTCCATTTTAGATTTTTGAATGAAAATTATATGTTTAAAAATTGATTAAAATATATTAAAATGCTGTATATTATTAAACTAAAATATTTTTTTCTATGGATTTTCGTTAATTTATTATTACATAATTATAACATAATTATGATGTCATTAATCATACCATGGAAACCCAAACTGTAATTTTACTATTTATAAAGAAAGTATTTTATAACATTTCATAAATTCACCCTAACCTAATTTTGACATTATGATTTCAAAATGATATTTATTTTATAAAAATAATTCTCTAACGTGATAATTTTATCTTTTAAATTTAAAAATAATTATTTATTTAAAATAATAGCGGATTGAAAATGCATAATAAAATTTACGACACTTGAAATAAATAAAAGTATTTCTTCATTTAAAATTAAATAATATTGTGGTTATCATACTATATCATTAAAATAAGAATTGTGCATAATACCAAGGTATATTATAATATTTATATCATTTTTAAAAGTACATTTGTTGTCTGAAAAATCAAATTTTCAAATTTGTTATGTTTTTATATTAAGAAAAACTTTTCTTAAAACAGAATTCATGAAAAAAAAATTTATTTATAAAATGGAGTTATAGATTAAATGAATAATGAATCAATGCATAATCTCTTATAAAACCCCTGAATGACCAAAGGTTATGGTGTTCTATGGTGATAGAATCATGTTGTATCTTGGCTAACATCATCCGAGTGGTAATTTAGACTAACCTGAACTTCTCCTGTGTGTGATTTTATTCAAGATTCACTTGTTGAAACTATGCTTGGGATTGGTCAACAGAGATGCTCAGTGACACTACTATCCTCCCATGATCTAAAAAATGCACTTCATGTGGCAGGAATCTGCTAGTTGAGGACATACCATCTCCTTTCTAACTTAATTATCCTTTATATTTTCTAATTATAAACATTAAGTACAATACTAAATTTATTATTACGAGTATTGTTTCCAATTGTCATATTGACCAATTGTAATGTTTGGCCAATGGTCATATAATAGTTAGATAATGAACATCTCAGTTCCTTTTATACTCACTTCATTATTAAATAATATATTTTTTGTACAAAAGTAAAATAACACACATTTTCTAAGGAAACAAAAATATCATTTAAAAATAATTACTCGTTACACCCATAATCGTACCAACAGAGCATCATATCTTACAATATCACACTCTATCCATTATTATATGTAATTAATAGATGTTACGATCCCACTTATACCCATTAACCAACATGTAAAATCAATATCCACTCATTCCTAGCATACCAAGATGTTAATCATTAACAAGCATTGAAATTCACCCATTATGAGGGTCTCACCTTCAAATGGACTATGATAAACTCCCCACCATATGGATTCCCCTATATCTCACCTTGAGTGAAACCTCCATAAGATCAATACTCAGTGCTACTTGTTGGTAACTTTGAAGTAATAACTTCATATTGACCACACCATGAAACCCCATTATATTTTCATGTTCATATTTCACCATATAGGTATAATAAACTTTTCATAAAAACTATTAGGAATACAAGATAGTAGAAACCCATTAATTCAATTTATACTTAGATCACACATGGCCTTTCATCTATCTAAACAGTCATGGAACAACATGTAACCAGAGCATAACATATATATCTTTTCTAAACCAACTAGTGTAAACTTCTTTACCTCCCAGTTTCACAAACCTACCCATTATATCATGAATCACATGTCATCAAAACAAGTCTTGTATACCTAAATCACTATCCACACTCACATACATGTGACTCACATATAATTAGAATCAATTATTATTCTCATTAAAAATTTTGATCAATTTACCTATGCCAGGGTCTACTGCATGATGACCAACCAAATAGATTTTTACCATAAATAGAAGCCTATAAACATTTTATATCAAATATAGGTTTGAAGTTTTATATTTACAGTCCCTTATCATATCAAGATCTATACCAAAACATAAATAGGTCCATACATTATATCTATCCCACACTCCAAGTCATGATAATGATAGAAAATGAACCCTAATTAACATACCTCATGAAGCCTATGATATATCCAGGCCTATACCATATACCATGTAGAAAATTTTTTCCTTAATATTTATACCCAAATCATCCTCCCAAGCTTCCATATCAAAGGAATTAATATTTCTTGGCTAACCCCCTCATCAATTGCCCTTGTATATCACATATCATCTTAAGAACAATACGCATCACACTAATACATTAATTTGCATCTCAATACACAAGAGTGTACCACCTAGCTCATAATATAGGTCTAAAAAATTAACCCATTGGAAACCACTCTATTACCATCTAAAATATCAATCGGTAAATCCTGTTAGAATACTTTCACTCTGGGGTTTTCATATAAATATACACATCGAGAATCACATACCCAAATATCATCCTAGTTTTAAAATAATACACACTAGGTAGATGCATAAAATAATTCCACAGTGAGGTCTAAAACCTCATCCATATATATATAACTAAATCATTTTATAGAGATCACTTTCAGTTAAAACTATTAGCATTGATGGGTTGAATATAATTCTAACAAAAATCTATATTTGGAAACATCATATAGGTTTTCTTGAAACATTATGTTACCCAACCAATTTTAAATTTAGAACTAGTACTGTAATCACCCAAAAAGGGATTATCACTATGGAATCAATTTCCGACACCAACCTTCCTAGGGGTCAATATACGGCTTGTACACTAATGGAATAGATGTATTTCATGGGGTATCACATTTTAGATACACATTATTTTGCATTGAAGAGATATATACAATGATATAGAAGAGTGGAATCTCACTAATATGCTACAGATGGAAAAAATGTAAAAATTTTATTTCCACATTAAACTATGAACACTCTATCATCAATGATATCATTCACACACAAGAATATGTATATAATGTGTATTTAACATATGAAATATGATGTATATAATCCAGCCACATCCCAAAATACCAAGATCTAAAAACAAAGAATCATAAATCCAAGAAACCAATTATGTCAGGCTATGTGAAATAATATAATTGAAATAGTAAAAAAATAAAGGAAATCATATTTCACTAGTACCACAGACTTCTCATCAGAAATGGTCTTCATGAAACACTAGTAAAATTCCCATTACAATCATCTACATATTCTAGTATCACCTATCTACCACCTCCAAAAATTCTATGTCAAAAAACTAAAATATAATATTTTATATCAATCAGAGAGATTATATGAAACCACTTTGTAACATACCCACAATTATTTAAAATACAATAATAAAATTATGTCACTATATAAACTCAGATATTCCACATCTATGCTAGAGGCTACATACTAGTAGTGGCAGTCTAGGGTGTTACATTGGGGTGATTGTTAAATAATATTAGTGTTTATAAAATAGTGGAAATAAACCAAAACAATTCTATAAAAATAATATATAGAGAATTCATAATCAATAAACAATATCAATGTAATATCAAATGAAATTTGGAAGTATAGGGTAATAAATAATCATGGTCATGCTATTATAAAATGACTGGTCACCTAATAGGCCAATTAAAATACACTAAATAATTAAATAATGTAAATTTAACTGGGGATCTACTACCATCCCTGATCCATAATACTATTATGGTATAAATACTCTTTCTGTGTTATGTTAATTTATGAAATATTTGTTCCCTACCCAACCTAAACCTAATATCAGTGAAGTATTATCGCATACCCAAGTTCCATGGCCACCGAATCAAGGTGTAAGTAAACTTATTAGGGAACCGCCAAGTTCCATGGACACCGAATCAAGGTTTAAGTAATCTTATTAGGGAACCTCCAACACACTCCAACACATAACCAGGAAAGATATGGTGTACATATGTGATATTCGCAGAATTATTAAATAAATATCTACATATTAACAAATTAAATAATCAATGTCGACCCTCGTGATCTAACATAACACCTGATACCAACTATACATTATTTTTCTATTTATTAAGTGCAATTGAGAATAATTGATATCCCATGGGAAATATACCCTTCCCCAAAATATGAGAAACCATCCAAGGATATATGTCCCTACAATATGAGAACCAATTTTCGAAAATTGACGCATCATTATATTATAATGGAACAACCCAATGGATTTATAACCATCCTTGAAAGATGGGGAAACCACTTAAAATAAATTACCTGGGTATTAAAGTGGGCTTTTTACCATTCCCATATTTGGGTGTTCCCCTATTCTGGGGTCATCCTAAAGCTACCTATTTTTATAATATCATTTCTCATATCACAAATCAACTAGCAAACTGGAATGGGAAGTCTCTCTCCATGGCTGGTAGAATCTGTTTGGTCAATTTGACCATTGTTTCTAAAATGGTCTATGCCCTTATGGTCTATAAATAGCCCGTTGGTATTTTTCAGTAAATTAATACTTACATTAAAAACTTCATTTGGTTTGGAATAATTTTTTAAAAGAAGCTTGTTACCATTCCTTGGAATTCTTGTTGTAAACCCATTGCTAATGGTGGAATTGGTATTAAGAATTTAAAGTTGTTCAATGATGCTCTTCAGGCCTGCCTTACTAGGTGCATCATTAACTCCTCTTCTAAAGCTACTGAATTTCTAAAACCTTGGTTTTTCTCTAAGCTTTTAAAAGGAAATATTTATTTCATTAACTCTTCCATCTGGACTTCCATCCGGGACTCTTAACACAAAATCATGCAAAATTCTAGATGGACTGTCAGTGCTGATTCTTCCATCAATTTTTGGTGCGAAAAATGGTGTGGTAGACCGTTGAGATCTTTGTTACCCTCTTGTAATCTTCCTGAAGATACAAATCAGTATATAAAGGAGGTCTTACAATCTCTTGATGGTTATCTCCCTGATATTATAATGCAAGCCATTGAGAATTATACTTTCTCTTCTGCTGGTGATTTCCTTGTTTGGGAGCCTTCTTCTAATGGAATTCTTCATTCCAAAAGTTACTATAAATATAATTACTCTGATCATGATCCTATTTTTTCCTGGGTGAACCATTTTAACAAACCCTAGATTAAACCTTCCGGACTCACCCTTATATGGCGCATTGCGCACAATTGATTACCCCTGGAAACTAGTCTCCAAACCTTTGATGTTTCTCTTTGTTCTAAATGTCGACTACGTAACCAGCACAGGGTAGATTCCAATCATCTATTCCTATCTTGTGCGACAGCCTCTTCTCTTTAGAACTACATCTTTTACGTTTTTAATTGTAGAAAGCCCATTAATGACTCTATTTATTTGTTACTTTGTAATTGCACCAGACATGATTCCTCCCTACAGGTCAGAAATCTATTTCTTGCAATAGTGGCGGAACTCCTGCATGAACTCTGGTATGATAGAAGTGATCTTGTTCACAATAATCACTCTTTCAATCTTAATGCAGGGAAGTCCCGAATTCTTCTTGCAATTCATGAAGCAGCCTTAACTCAAAAGGACTGTTGCAGCAACTCTGTTGGTGAATTTATGGTCCTTCGACATCTTAATGTTCCAGGAATTTTCCCAAAGCCGAAAGGCTCCCTTGAGGTATTCTGGCAATCTACAATGCTAGGATGGACCAAAGTGAATGTTGACGGTGCTTCCAAAGGCAACCCTGGTCCTTCCAGTTGTGGTGCTATCTTCAGAGACTCAGTTGGTCAATGTCAGGGTTGTTTCTTTGTTAGATGTGGTCACTCTTCTTCTCTGGAGGCAGAAATGCTCGGCATCATTCATGCAGTTTATTTTTCTATACAAAGAGGTCGGAGAAAACATTGGATCGAAAGTGATTCAACCACTATCATTCATGCCATATGGAATGGAAACATCCATCTAGCCTGGTCACTCACTGCTCGTTGGATGAACTGCCTTAATTTGAACCATGGGATTAATTATATAGCTACTCATGCCTACCGTGAAGCAAATGCTGTTGCTGATGCTCTAGCTAACAAAGGAGTCCATCAAATCATGACTTGGCTGGAGTCTATTCCTCCTAACCTATTATATCTTTTTGATAGAGACTATAAAAAAATCCCTTCCTTTCTCATTTTGTAATCATTTTCTGCTTAATAATAAATTATGCTTTGGTCTTTGACAAAAGCATTACCTTTAAAAAAATATTAACATCCCAGGAATGTAATGAAACCACTCAATATTTCCTCTCTCTTTTAAAACCATAAGACATTTCATAAATCTAGGTCATCACATCCCCAATCAAAATTTATGTATTATAAAACCATTAACCAGAGGTCATATCATATACTCAGTATCTGAACCCTCATCCACAAATCTATTGAATATCAATAAAAAATAAATACACAAGGAAATATGTTCCTTATAACTATGAAACACTTTCTCCATATACCGAGGGTACATAATCCTTGTAACACCAAGACATAACACACAATTTTGTCACTAACTCTAAATTAAAATACACGTTATAGTGGTAATAATATCATGGGTTAAACACCTACCCAAAAATTATTACATTAACAAGGTTATCCTCCCATGTACCTGACCTATGCCTATCACTATTTCCCTAACAGGATCACAACATCAATTTTATTTATATGGTGACACCCACAATCATCATTTCAAATTAATACGTATACCCACTATTGTTCAACACATCACTGGGGAACCCAATACACCCCTGAAGATACAACTAAATATATATACCCACATGGGATCCGTTACCTCATTCTCATATTTCCGGTATACACCTAACTCATAGAAGGAATAACATCCTCCAATATATTCATTGTAATACAAACACATCATTGTAATTATAGGAAATTTCATATTGGAATCACCCTAGGGAGATGACATTAGGACCATATAAATTCCCTTGTCATCGTAGATCATTCCACTCATCCGACCAAACATCATAATACCCAAGGAGTACCCAAAAAGGCTCCAATATCAATGTGGGAGAGAAATTCTAACCTGATTCATATCTCAAGTAGATCTTATAAAATAAGGCATCTCAAGATTCCCACTTATACAGTACCTATTTAATCTATTTAAATTAAACAATCACTTTTATAGAGAGATCACTAATAGAAATTATGACATGTGAAGCTACATCTCCTTTATTTTTTTTTTGTTTACACTCATCATGGTCCAGACATCTATAGGAATAAATTTCTAAAAAATTCCTCAACCATCAATGTCCAAAGATGTCAATATAGTTCATAAGATCTATCATGGACTTATCACTATGTTCATTCCATACATACATATTGAAAATCAATTATATATTATTATTATTTTAAAAGGTTACTCTCTCTCAGTGGTGAGTCCGCATATGTCACACGGAACATAAATAATGTATAACAAAATTGGGATTATCAATGAGGACCACACAAATCAAAAAAAAATTATTCCATTTTTATGAAGTTTAACTTATAGAGAGTCTAGTTTTTCTGTGTATTACTTTTGAATATTTCTAAGAGTATTTTTGAAGCCAAACATTTAGTTGGAGACGAATTCTAGGTTCTGAAGACCCTCATAATGGTGTTATTAAAAATGTTAAATAAATTATGTTATCCATAGGTATTGTTTCTAGATATTTGGATTAACTCTCAAATAGATTCTTAGAATGGAAATTTGATACTACAATTGAGTTTGGAATGCATATTTTACCATAAGAATGACATATGGTTTATTGGTGTTGATAAATACATTGGTAAGTGAGATTAATTTTGAATATTAAATAAATAAATAATATTTCATTCCCCCATTTTGGTTTCAGGAATATTAGGTAAGGGAAGGGTTTCTCTCATGGAGAAGGATGGATAAATTGGTGGAGGGAGAGAGAAGCAACTATTGGACAACATCCTTGATGATAATCAGCATTGGATCGAGGTGCAGTGGATTCTGGTCATAATGTTCATCCTAAAGCTTTAGTGTTTCTACACGAAGGAGGTGGACTTGTGTGATTTATCTTCTAATCCTCACATATATATTTTTTATGTTTTTAGAGGCCTATTATGACTACTATGTATCCCTTGGGATATAGATATGTTGGTTTTGGGTGAAAACCCGAGGTTTGGGGAGGATCAGAGGGATTTCCCATTAAGAATTACAGATCACGTGGTTTTTTCTATTGGAGAATAATCCTTTTCTTCTTCCCATTCAAGGAATATGATCTTTGGGAACTAAACATCACATATTGGGTGCACGCACTGTGTAGTGGGACTTGGCTAGGTTGATGAGGACATTGAAACTCAAACTATATAAGGGGACATGGAAATGAAGAAGTACATGGATTGAACCCATATGTACATGTTCCATAGGATGTGGTAGGTAGATGGGCACAAGCTGTGGAATAGTAGAACAAGTTCTTATTCATGGGTACGTCCAAGGACATGGGGTTGGGATGGGCCAAGAGGAACACACGTTGTTCCTAGGGTACACATTGTGTATGGATTCAAAGAAATCTATGTCATGTGATGGTGAAGAAATTCCAAGATAAGAAGAATAAATTTTATGACATAAAACCATGTTTAATTTCTATGTACATTTATTATAAATGATGTGTATGGGGTGGGACACAACCAAGGTTCTACATAGAGACACACACCATGTATTGTGGGTACACACTATTTACTATCCTAAAACACTTCTACCTTATGAATATCAATCATTAGGACTCATATGGAGGCCTATAAGTAACCTATCTGGAGTATTTTTCTATATAAAATATGATGGATTCAATGTTTTTTTATTGAGATGTGACGCGAGGTGATGCTAGTAGGGAACTTCTTTCTGCGACACTTTATCAGTATCAGTTGGTTGTGTTCCCCTATTCCATCCCCGTAAGGGTACAATGTTGCATAAAATACTTATCATGTAATTTTGATCCCCTCTACAACGTTGGTCAATATAGGTTTCTTCGGATTCCCATAAGGTGACTATGGTGGGATACTTCATCATCTCTCCATCTTCCCTAGGTGAGGATTCTGGTGTCAATGTTACCCAAACATAGAACCACCAATCCCAAACATAGAGGGTTTATCTATTAGGGTTTACAAAATCATTGAATATATGATCCCCCACATGGTGTTTGGTTTGAGATGGGCTTTTTGGTGTCCCCAATCATTCCTGGGTGTGATCCCATATCTGACCATTATGATCTCCTATGGTCAAGATTAGGTTCATGGTGTCCCCAGTGGTCTTGGGAGTGATAACCTCTCTATGAGTTGAAAAATTCTAGGTTTCAGTAGGGTTTTTAGAGTCCCTAAATATTACATCAGTGGGATAACATATCTATGTATCTAGATCTTCTTGTCACCTATGTGACTTTGTTCATAGAGAGACCCAATGAGCATTTTCTATTAGATGAATTTCATAAAGGATTGAATGTATATTCCATTGGCTTACAGATACCCACTTAGTCAGCTCTGTTAGATTATTTCCATATGGGATAGAAGTGATCGTAGATTTAATAATCTTGTACAAGTGATGCCCTCGATCTTCAAGTAGAATATTTTGGTAGGTTGTATGGTTTAGACTATAAGAACAGGAGTTTGAGACAGGTATATTTGCATTTTGTTGGTAATATTTTTGGTACATATAATATTTTATTTACATAACAGTTGGTGATGAGCTTACAAATCAATTATATTGATGATATGGAGTCGATGTTTCCTATTATCTATCACTTGGGCCTCAATATCTTCTTTCTATGGGTTGAATGAATAGTTTCCTATTAGTTTAATATTTTATTTTAAAATTCTGGGGCGATTACTATGTATCATTATACTCAAACCTTAATGGGACCTAACTATACATGTCATGTCCTATACAAATGATATAACCTTTGATGGAGGCCAAGTAGGACCTAGAAAATGAAGATTATAGTGATCTAGACAGAATGAGGTGTGTACCAATGTTTTCATTTTCTTACATTCCCCTCTCACTAAACATGTTGAATGCTTTTATCAGTTTCTAGTGAGATTATAATTTTTCCTTTCATTATATTAGTTCCTTTTCTATACTATAAATTTGGGATAGATTTATTAATGCATTTTGGTATTATAAATATTATTACCTCTTCATTTTACGCAGATATACATGCGTTTCAAAAATGACAGGTATTATAAGCTTTGACCTCCTATATGTGTTATATGCCAACTACAGACTATTCATCATCACATCTAATTTTGGCAAAGATATTAAGCTAGTTGTACTCGTCTTATCATTATATGGTAAATACATGGTGGGTCTGGTAATAATTGAGTGGTTTCTGAGTGAGTTAAACTTTTGGACCACAATTTTGATATTCTCTAACTATGATCTTGGGTTGGGACTTATGTAATCAATTTTATAGAGGTTCAATTTCAGCTTTAAGGTTAGGAAGTCTAGTTTTAGGCCAATGGTCGATATATCCATTATTCAGGACATAGGAAACTTACATAATTCCCTAAAAAATTGAGACACTGGTTCTAGGTAGACATTGCCTTATATAGGACTGTTTTGAGGTTTCCATATCCCTCTTGACTCAGATCCCCCTATGTAATCATTAAACATGGTTTGTATTAATAATTTTCAGGATTCCTCTAGGATGCAATATGTCCATGATTCCATGGAGGGGTCATGATAATGAATTATATAGTGATAAAGCTTTGGTGTAGTGTTATGCATTAGAGGTGGTGCCACCAAGTGGTTTTGTAGTCATTCCACCACATATTGAGTATCAGATTGAGAAAGTGGTAATGGATAAGGATGTCAATGGGAATAGAAAACTACATGAGTTTTAGAGATATAGGACCCCAGGTCTTGAGGTGATCAATACCACTTGTAATGTGATTATTTTCTTGAGGCAATCACTTGTGTTTTATTCCATGAGAGGAAACCACTAAATCTTATTCACGCCCTAGCTATTTTTATTCATTTGAGATTAGTGGGTTGATGGTGACGTCTAGTGACATAGAAAAATAATGAGACGATTCTCACTTTTGATGAGTCTGGTAAAATTTTTGGGTAATAGTTTTATCCAATCATGTTGCGCTATAAACATATTTAGGAGCTTCTATAGCATTAGCGGTGTAGCATAACCATGGAAGAGTATTCATTGAGATCAATTTATCATTAATGATACTACATGGATATGGATAAAGATTTGATTTTATGATAAAAAAATTGATTATGGCATAAACTTATATATCTAGGTTGTTGTGATATCTCTTGGAATTGTCATCTATGATGGATCACTCAATTGGTCCGTAGTGGTGGATAGGTTCCTAGCGGAGTATAAACCAACTACTGGTGATTGGAACAAAAGATATTAGACCTCAGTGGTTGTTATTATATATAATTATTAGGTATATGGAAATGCAAGATTATTTAGGAAATGATCCTTGGATGTATAGTTGGCAGATCAATGTTTTCAAGCTAGTTCTAGTCATCACGGAGAGAGGTAGTGTTTCACTTGTGACAAATATGGAAATCTTGAACAGGGTGTCAGACTAATAATTCTTATGATAGGGTTTTGGTTGATAGAATTAATTAGTAGTGATAGTGATAATAGAATTTAGTTATTCATGAATGAGGACATGGTATTGGAGTGAGGAGAGTAGTAGGAGGTGGAATATGGTGCAACCTATTAAGACCACCTCCCCCAGGTGGACCGTGCTACATTCAAGGAGTTGGATGATGGGGTAAGGATAGGTTCAGTCCATAGAGGATTATGAACTAGAGGATATGGATATGATTAGTGGTAAAATATTTATCCTTATTTACTTATATACTAGTTTATATAGACATAAGAACAAGATACTCTTTTCATTCCTCTCGTTTCATGAGGATTTTCCATGGTGATTAGTGGATATCAGTGAAGCATTGTGATTGTAATGTATGATATAGATTCAGCCTGACAATGGTGTGGGAATACTTACCCCACTAAGAAATGTTTTTGGTAAAAGAACTAAAATTGTGTGGGTTCATTAGTTCAACCAAAATTATATAGTTTCATGGTGTGGTGAAGGAGTTCCATTTATTTTTTAGTTTAGGGATGTCTGATGTTGAGTTATTAGAAGAGTCCCTTATTCTGTTCAACAGAGGAGAAAGGGAAAATATGAGCATTAAGTAGAAGGGTTTTATGGGATGGATTCTTGATTATGGTTTGAGTTAAGGAATGTGAATTTACTTCCCCAACTACAGTTAGAATAGAGTCATGAGCAACTTTTCCATTACCATTGAAAATTTTCAATTCCTAACTATATGTGTGGAGGATGTTTTTCTCAACCCTTATGCATAGCGGCTCTGATAAAGAGGAGAAATGTTCAGGAAATCCAATAAATTTTGTGACCTGATTATGGGGGAGATATACACTCATATAACGTTTTATTAGAGGTAGAGAGACCCTACAATGTTTTTCTTAGAGTGTATTGGTTTCCTAACATCGATGCTCATATGGGTTCCACTAGTGGGTTAAGTACTATTTCTAAATTATGGGATGAATTTTTTTAAATTTGACGAGGAGTGATCCGAATAATAGTATGATGACCTCATGTGTGAGCATATACATTCAAAATTTTGTTATTTGGCTTGTATGACCCATGGAGTAACGGATCATATGATATTTTAGATATAGGAAGTGGTGGTGGATAATGAGGACATATTATTAAGGATGAACTAATATTACCTCCCCAATTATGGTTATAACTCTATAAAGATAGATACCTTGGGAATTCCTTAATATTTTCACCATCATATTGGATGGATACTGTAGAGGTTTCTGTGCTCTGGTTAAGTTAGAGTTGTACATAAAGAGGTCCTGGTAAGACCTCGTGTGATCAATTGGGAAGCCCTATGTTGTTCACCTAAGTATAGATGAGAGACTTCAGAACCAGAACCTTTGACCCTATTAGAATTGGTTGGTGGTTGCATTCATTGCATGTGAGACACCTGGAGCTGGTTCTAGACATGCTTTAAGAGTACCAGTTTAATGATTTCTCGTTGTGTGATGTCTAGATTTAGGAGGTCCACTTATTGTGATATGTCTACTTGAAAATGATAGTGATAGTGGACCCAATATAGGTTGAGGCCATGCTTGGTTCAGATCCACCCAATGGTGTTTTCGTAGAAGAAGATTCTCACAGAAAGGTTACTATCCACTATTACTGAGATAGGTAGTGGAGTAGTTGAATTCTTTTCTGTTTAACCTTGTGGGTGAGGACTATGTATAATATCTCTACATTATGGTTGTTATCCATATTATTTCTCATCATTACAGGGAGGAAAAACATGGGGATTTCTTATCAGTTCTTCCATGAATGGATATCCAATAGATGTTTTCCTCATTAACTTTCTGATGATGGGGATCACATGAACCTTCTAAGGACTAATGATGACACATGTCACACTATGATATTTGGTGTTGAGGAGGTTGTTTTCCATCATTTTTACAACAAGGAGACACATGGTTATACAAATATCCTTTAGAATTATGTTTTGATGGTCATGTATGAGGTATCTAACAGAAGAGTCATCTCTTGATGTCTCACATATCAATATTCAGAGTGTGAGTTTCTCTAATAATAGAAAAAATTGGATGGTGAAAATATAGTTTCCATGATGGGGGTTTCCATGGTTAGAGAGAGGTCACAAAACAATCTTATTGAATGTAGGACAAATCACTAGGTTATACAACTCCCTATACATATAAGAGAAGAACATAGTGGGGATATATGGATTCCTACATGTACAGTTCATCCAGAGGAGGATGGGGCTACGAAACATGTTAAGAGTCCCTTATGGACTTATTATGGTGGTCAATTGAGTTATACAAGGATACATTGTGTCCTAAGAGATCTCTCCTTTATGAAGGTTACATGAGATTACTAGGATGGAAGACTATATTATTAGGTTTTTAAATATTTATCTAGTTTTAAAATTGGGATAGTGAGGTGTTGTTCCGCTAGACTCTGTGTTCACAATTAGACCTGGCGTTTAGTGTTTTCCACTTGTCGTAGCTGAGGAGACATATACACACTATGATGAATGATGTCAATCCTGATAGGCTATAATTTTAGTGTGGTGTTTCCTTTTCTAGGAACTAGGGGTTGTTTGAGATCAAATAGGAGAAGAACCTTATTGGGAAAGTGGTTTTGAAGTGTTCATATTTTTTGATTGCACATGGACCCAGTGGAGAACTTGTTGGTTTTTAATATCTAAATGAGAGCTCAATTATCCGATATTATATAATATTCCACCATTTAGGGAAAAATATACTTGATGTTTTATGGATTGTTGTGACTCTTGTTTTTCTATTATGACACTAAAATATTTATAGGAATATTTATCAAGCTAGGTGGTGATTCTAAATGGAATTCTAGGCCCAAAAGACCCTCAAAAATGGTGATATTAAAAATATTACATCACATGTTTATATTTATCTAAGAAATTAGGAATATATCATTAATATAGACTCATATTAGAAATATGGGACTACATTAGACTTCAAAATTCGGGTTTTACCCAAGGCACGAGATAAGGTTTATCGATGTCAGCTTCCTGGTTGGAGGAATCCATTGTAGAATATGATAAATAAGGTATATTAATAAATAAATTAATTAATATATCCTCCCAATTTTGATTTCATATATACATATAAGTATATCACGAGGTTTTCTATCTTAATTACATATGGATGAATTGATGGAGGGGGAGAAGGTGCTACTAGACAATGTCATTTACGGTGATTAGAACCAGATCTAGGTGGAACAATTTTTAGGCAACATGTTAAACCCAAATCAACCCCCTTTCTTCATGAGGTGGTAAAATTTATGATAATTATATCCTGATCCGCATATATGAATTTCTTTAATGATTTAGATCCCTATTATGACTATTATAGATTCCCTGGGGGTAAATATGTGAGTTTTTGGATAAAGTCGATGGTTTCAGGAGGCTCGTAGCGATTTCCCATTCAGATATCCTGATCACATAACATGTAGTCTATCACCACACATCATATGTTCTTCCCATTCAGAGTAGATTGTATTTTTTAACTACACAACGTGTAATGGGGGTATATGATATGTATTGGGGGCATGGCTAGTTGGACAAGAACATGGGTAGGAATTCCTTATAAGTGGATATGGACATGTAGAAGTACACGACCAGAACCCAAATGTACATGAAATAGAAGAAACATCCATATACATTGTAACAAGCTATGATACATGTGCATGAGTTCCAATACATGGGAAAAATCATGGACATTGGATTGGGTTGGACCATGAGGAAAACACTGAGTTCCTAGGGTACATGCTATGTATGGATGCATGGATGTCTAATCTATGTGAAGGAATGGAAATGATCATTGGTCAAGAAAGGTTACACATCATGTGGCCTAATTTACCAACAATGTATATTTATTATAGATTCCAGGTAGTGTGAGGGAAACATTCATGGTTTAGACTTGAGATAAAAGTCGTGTAATATGAGTACATTTTGTTCACTCCCCTCAGAGATAGATCCATTTCACATATATATCTTCAGGACCCAGATAAATACCATGAGTAGCCTAACTTGAGTAGATTTCAATATAGATCATGATAGAAATCATGGTTTATGATTTAGATATGTGATGCGAGGTGATGCCAGTTGAGAACTTCTTTCAGTGAAAATTGGAAAGTATCAATTGGGTGTGTTCCCTTTGCTTATCTCCTTGAGTGTAAATCATGGTATAACACCCTCATCATAAGATTGTAATACTTGCTATGTGGTTAGTTTGGATAGTGTTTAGAGTATCTCTTTGTGAGACTGAGATGGGATCCTCTATTATCTCTTCAATATTCTCTATGATTAGTTTGGGGTATTTGTGTGACACACATATATAGAAAATGATCATTTATATAGAAATTTGATCTTTATTGTTCATAGTATCATTGGTTATATGATCCCTTACTTGGTGTGTTTTTCGAGACAGTGTTTGTGATATCCCTGAGTAGTCCTAGGAGTGATCCCCAATTTGAGTGTTATGATATACAATGTTATAGATTAGGTTAATGGTGTCCCCTAGTGCTCCTAGTGGTGGTCCCCATACTATAATTTATGAAATTATGGGATCCAGTAGATCTTGTGAAGTGCAACATGAGACATGGGTTTAATACCATGTCCATGTATCGAGATCCATTAGGTACCAACATCACTCTATTCATGGAATGTTCGGATGAACGTGCTCTCTCAAATGAATTACATTAGGGATAGGGTTTTTGACATAGGATTAGTGTTATCTGATGAGTGAGATATATCATGAGTGGTATTAGGGATGGTATGGTGTGTGGATAGATTTATCTCAGAAGAGTGGTACCTTTGAGCCATGAGTATAATCATGTGGTAGGATATATAGTAGAAACCATGTTACTTGGAGTCTGAGATTTTTATCTCTAGGGTATTCTAGTTTTTCGTTCATTATTTCACATATTTTAATGACATACTAGGCGTGGATGATCTGAATAGTTATGTATATATGATTTGTGGAGAGAGAGTTTCATATTCTCTCAAATTAGGGTTCTTATACCCTCAGGATAAGGGTAGAGTAGGATATTTCCTTTCATTTTATCACTTTTATTTTGGGTTTTTTGGGTACCTACTGTGTACTTTTATAGTAAACCCTACATGGGTTCTTCTCACACATATCATGTCTTATGAAAACAATATACCTTTTGATGGAGTCATAGGTGTACATAGAGTATGAATAGAATAGTGATATATCCAAATGAAGGTGTGTACCATCAGTTTAATTTTCTAGTAGTCCTGTTTTACTAAGTAGGATGGATTCATGTATAATATTCTTATGGGAATTATTTTTACATTACACTAATTCATAATTTTTTTACTCTTATTTGGGATACATGTATGAATAAATTTCTGTATCAGTTTTATTATTTTATTTTTATTTTTGTGTACATATGGACATGTGTGCCTGTGTATAGGTACCATAGGCTAAATCTCCCAAGTGTTCCATCTTCCTACTTAGTGAATGCTTCCATGACTTATCATATTGAAGGCTAGTTCTGGTTTAGTCACACTCAGCTTATTGCATGTCATGTGGGCCCCAGTGGGTCAATTCGTGACATAAATTGCCTTAAAATACTTATCAAAGTAAATTTAGTTTATACCCACTCATACATGGCCTTAAATCCCACCAAAGAATTAAAATTTATTAATAATAATCCTACTATAATAAATTTTATTATTTCAATTTATTTTCTAATTTAAATTAATATATGATCAAAACCTACCACAATAATAAGAATCCTTTTCATTAAAAAATAGTTGTCTACCATCCTTATAAGATACATGGGATTGTACTAGAACCATCCTTGGAAATATCCCTAACATATGAGAATGATTAAATTACCTATTTTATTTAATTTACATGGAAATCTTATATAAATTATTCATGAAATGTAACTTCATTAAACTTTAGAGAATATATGTGAATTCTTAGTCATGGATCACCCCATAGCCAATCCATATAGAATCCCTATCATATAAGATGATTCACACCATGCTCATATGGAAATAATCTCTAAACCATAATCCAGTTCACAAAAATTTGATGTAATTAAAGGAAAAACATGAATATAGGAAAATGTAGAGATGCCACCTTGCAAATATGCCAACATTTCACCAAAACAACACCCTAATTGAATGGTTGGAGAGAGTTGATGGGTGGGTTCCTCCATGGATCAACTGTGAATGCGAGAGGTATAGAAAATGGTGTAAATCCCAAATAATGAAATTGATAAAGATTAATTTCCGAACAATAAGATGAAATATGTAGGGAACCTTGAAACACATTTCATCGTGTTGTGCTCTATCCAGCCCCTTGAAATCCTAATACAACAACTGTCAGTTTGAGAGATCCACCCTTCACACTCTCCTATATTTTCACATCATCCACATAAAAGAACTATCACAACATCTTAGCCCATAACCCTCTTTATTTCCATAATTCCATGCCTAATGATCCTGAAAATACATCCAGCATGACATGATGTAAAATATTTGTCACTCACCATTTTCACCATAGGTGCATATACTAGGCCATTTCTATGGTCACCCAAAATGACTGCTACCTTTAATTTTTAGACACTACAATAAACAACACATAACAAAGTTATATACACCAGGAAAAATCACCAACCTACAAATTTCACCCCTACCCATTTTCTAAATGGGGAACCCCTTGGGAACCATGATCATAAAAATATACTACCATGGAATATTTTCAAGGGTTCATTCATACATCAGAATCCCTAGGATCATCATTCAAAACCCATGCTTCATGGCCTATAACAAACCAATTCCTTTGAATCCTAAGAATTTAGTCCTCCATCACACGAAGAACTATGCTATGGTATTCTCTGTTTCTAACACATATTGGACTCAGGAACTACATACTCAGTTGAACTCTCTAAAATGTCCACTAAAGAACCTATAAAACCTCATCGTCTTTAATGAATGTCTAAAAATATATCCACTAGATTTTGAATCTATTAACATATTTATCCAATCACTTTTTGTGAAACTTCTTTCACATTAGAAAATGATAATTCAATTTTTTATTTAATTTATCAACCCATGAGGACATGTTCTTTTAAAAATGGTAATCATATTTAAGCTATAATAAAAATGATCTAGTCAATCTTAAAAAATTCGATAGACCATAAATGAATCGAAAAGATAGGGCTCAGGAGGATGATACAACTAAGATAATGAAAAAAAGTATAAAACATAATAGATGTTTAAAAAGGTATATTTTTTGTTATTATAGTAGTGATTCTATGATTGGGGAAGACTACCATTTTCATATGGATTATGTTGACGCTACTATTCGATGTCATTTTGGAATTTCAAAGTGAATCATGGAATCTTGATATATTAAGGATGATTATATGTAAAGGTATGTTAAAAATCCTCTTCCATAAGAATAATATATTGAAACATCATAATGAAATTCATAATATAATAAAAAATTATTGAACAAAAACTATTTTACTTGTCTTGTATTATTATTATATTGATAGAGATAATTTATAAAATAATAAAATATTACATAAAAACTATTATTATTCAAAATTTGTGGTAGCTAATGATATTCACACAAAGAACATGAGTTTATAAATTTATTAAAATGCCATCCTATTAGTTAACAATACTATCTTCATAGGATAGTTTTATGATATTTGAAAAATAATACTCTTTATTCATGGAAAAAATAAGATAGAAGTTTTTTTGGCATGGGAATGAGGATGGTGGAGAGTTGTGATGTTATACCTTTTGAAAGAATCCTACATCAGGGTTTTTACTTAAGAAATTAACTAAATGCTTTTAGTCAATGGTAATAAAACATCGTTCATAGTTATCACATATTAAAAATTAATTAACTCTTAGTTTACATTTTTTTTATTATATACAACTATGTTCATTGAAATATTATTTTTCATAAAATTTAATATTCCCGATTTCTTTTTGAAAAGAATATGTTGAACCAATTTTATATTTCATTTGATTTTATTAATTGAAATGTTATGAAGTATCTGATTTATATTTACAATAATATCTTGCATAATAATAATTTATTTCAATATTAAATAGACATTGATTATCAGGACTTCCATAGAAATTTACACTGTTTAATGCATACACTTGTTCATGATATTGAAAAAGATACGTCATTTAATTATTTTAATAGTTATAACAGAATTAACATTACATGGTATATTGTAATAAACATAACAAAGGTCAATAAATAAAAATTCCAAAAAGTAAAAAATAGTAAAATTTAAATTCCTTTAAAAAATGTTCAAAATATTTATTTTAAAATTCAATTAATGAATTAAATCCTTATTTAATATACATAAATAATTATAATAACCAAATCCTTGACATGAAATTATTATTAATCTGATGATTTTGGTCCCTCATATTAATGAAAATGATTGGGTAATGGAAGATAGAGTCTCTAAAGAGCCTCTTGACTAGGGAAAAATAAAGAACACTCTCAGAAGAGGGACACATGGGAACTCTAATCCCCACAACAATGATCTTGACTTTTACATGGAATTTTCCTTATGAAAAAAAATATTTATATTTAGGAATGTTTTATAAAACACATGCACCAAATAATGAAATCCTGTAGTAATTAAATAAATTTTAACCATAATTTTATAAAATAAACATGATGGTAGAAATTCAATAGTGAAAAATGGGATTATAAACACAATGAAAAATAAAACTATAATAGTAATACTTTGAAAATTTTTCTCTTCTAGAATTATCATATTAAATAAATACATAAAAAATGTAGCAAAACATAAGTAATGTAATCAAAAATTTTAAATTGAATATTTTAGAAACATGAGGGGAATTGAATTGAATGATGATAAGATGAAATGTGTGATATTTATAATGATTATAAAACAAATATGGGAAATACAATGATGATAGTTGGAATAGTAAAATTTACTATTAGGAATAATAACCAAATTTTTCAATAATAACAAAATATTTGGGCATTTGGGAGTTATAATAGTTTTTTATAAACACACCAAATGGTGTGGTGAATTAGATGTTTTCATGTTATTCATAAAACCAATTATCACATTCATTGTTAAATCCACCATTATTTTTTGAATATTTTTGTTTGGTCAATAATAAGTTGGATATTATTTTTGTGAAATGACCTAAATACAAAAAAATAAAATAATGTAGGAAATTAAAACACATAGTATTTTTATATGGCTTAGTCTCAAGGTAATCATACTCCTTACTATTGTAGGTTATTATCATGGTCCATGTATTTCCAACTATAATATTGTTATCAATTACAATGGAAGTGGGATATTATTATCCTAAAAAAATCTACAACCATATTTCACAAGTGAGAGATTTAAAATAATATTCATGTGAATAAAGACTCAACTATCGCACATGTAATGGGATCAATATAATTCCTCATAAAATCATCAAACTATAATCATACCAACTGATCTTGAATATTCCATATCTATGAAGTAAACCATTAATGCTCTACAAGCATGTATCTAATGACTCAAAAATAAATCCCCTTCTAAAATGATATAGTGACATCAAATAAATAAATATCTTGCTGTATATTACGTGTATCTCAGTTCCTATTTACTAACTAACTACATAGTTCATATTTTGAAAAAAATACTAGGATATCTCAATATAGTAATAAAGAAGATGGTATCCACTATATATTCAGAATATTTATATGCATGTCATTTTTTCTCAAAACAATCATGGACACAACCTTAGAAAGACATATTTCATTGATTTAAATGGTATGTGGATAGTAAAAGATCAGGTACATCTCTAGATTTCTAACAGCATATCCTTGTTGGTATGATTTTTTTATTCCTTCATAATTGTATCTAACTAATGGAAACATGTTGGAAGACTCAAGTTTTTTACTCTCTAGAACATGCATTGAATTCTCATTCTCTATACTTTTCTATTCTCCATTGAAACCCCAATACTCTTTAGTTAACGAATGTATTTTAAAACTCTTCTGGTATTTTTATTTGAGGGAGATTTTTTATCTCTGATTCTCTTGATTATACCTACTTATTTGAGAGTATATTTTTCTATAAGATCACTCAAAACTCCAATTTTTTCATCATCCAACGATATTTTTGTTTTTTAGTTCATATAAATTTTCTATTATATCTTATACCTTTATTTAAAATAAATTTCATATTTTCAAAAATACATATATTTTGGTACTTTCATTTAATGAAAACCACTTGTAGTTTTGCAATATCCCATGTTTTGATATCACTTTTTTTAAAGAACTATTTTTACCAAAAAAATGATATAATTTTCCTTTATTTATATCATTTCACAAGGTTAAATAAATATCACAAGAAAATTATTGTAGTCCTATATTTCTATTCCTAAAAAAACTAACAATATCCATATTTTAATAATCCTTAATACTATATAAAAATACAACAATAACAAGTAATCTTTAAAGTATATTCATCAGTTCAACTTGAGTGCAACTATGAATCTTTTTAATTTTTCATCATGATAATTTGAATTAAAAAATTCTCATTCAATATGAATCACATTGGATTTATTAAATTTTGAACACTAAATTTTATGTCTTTTGTAATATGTATTTCATTTTCATTATTCTTGAAAATATAATAAAATAATTTTAGTTCCATTAGTTATACAAAAATTGATATCAATATTTAAAATCAAATCTTTTTGAAACATTATCAGATTCTCATTATAATACTTTAATAAAAAGTTTATTTTCATGATTTCATCCATGAAAGAGAGTTTAGTATTGACTGGTTTTAATTCTTCATAAAAAAATCATTTTTGAAATATATATTTTCAGTCAATATAATTAACGAAAATTTATCTATCTATTGATCCCTACACATAGTCGATTTCATTCTTATATAAAGTGATTGAGAAAACAATGATATTAATTCACAGATTATTCTTATACATGTTATTGTATGATATATCTGAATATGATGAGTATGAAAATGCTGCTTACACAAAATTACAAATAATCCATGCACAAATAATAATGCTTATACAATATGTGGATTCATGATTATATAGTGAAAGATGGTATTTATTCTATAATAGTTCATGTAATTACCATAACTAGTGTACTAGTCTTATCGTAATTGAATTATGAACTCGCGTGTACATCTATGTTCACCAAAGGTTGAAGAATTGTGGTAAGGGCCTAATCCATATTGTGGGGACCCTATACTACCAAATCTAAGTAATATAACAGTATAAATAAATTATCAAAAACCCCCAAAACATATAATAAAACTATTTATATTGAATAAAACAAAATGATATAGGAATTTTATGTACCACATAGACCCATAATCATAAAACATGCAAAACTAATCCCCCACAAGGGAAATCACATATATAAAATTAGCCAAGTAAAATACACACTGTACATATTGTTTTCCTCATACTTATCCAAGTATCTGATACCTACTGAGATTCCGTAGCCTAATCCACTACATTACCTTTTATCTGACATGAATGTAAACATATTGTCTTCATGTTCACCCAGACTTCCTTGTGATGTGTGATCATATAACACATTATGGTCTCACCATGAACCCCTAATATACATTACATTATGTGTGTGTACGCATGGGGGAAATAAATTCAACATATAAAAATTCCCACTTAGCCTTTATGTTCTAAATAGGACACCATAATACTAGACATGATACACACACCCATTGAGTCGTCATATGGTAATAGTACCAATAATGACCTAGACACATTAAATAATATTTCCATTTTATGAGAAAATAAGTGTAATTTTACATTTGTATAGAACAAGACAATATATATTTTTTTGTAATTAAGTGACTATAAAATGAAATTTTCACATTTTTATTTTAATTTGATATGACTGTTGGTCTAATATGTCAATATTTGAACATGAAAGTTGGAAACTATACTATTAATAATAATGGTTACCTTGTATTTAATGTTTATAAGTAGAAATGATAATGGATAATTAATGCACAATGTAAAGTTAATGGCCTCTACTGGTAAATTATTTCCATATGAATACCATTTTTCGGAGCATGGAAGGGAGGTAGCCTCATTAGGCTTATCTCTTGATCAAGCCCAAGACAAGCTTTAGCAAGTGAAGTTGAATGAAATTCCATATTGCAGAAGTTCATGTTAGTGTAAATTACCACTCCATCGATGTTATAAGAGGCACTACATGAGTCAATCAACATCGCACACCTTACACTTTGATCATATGTGGGTGTTATAAGGGGTCAGGTGTTGAGGAATTATTCGTTTAAAGAGTAATTAATTTTTATAAATTAAATTGGTATTCCATCAATTTTGTTTTAAGAATAGTTTTTCTTAATAAAAAAATATTATAAACTTGATAAATTGATTCATCAAAAAATATTTTACTCTTTAGAAAAGATATAATTATTATAATAATATGAGGTATTATGAATAATGTTTATTTTAATGAAATAGTATGATAAAAAATCTTAAAAAATTATAAATGATGAGAAAAATTCAGGTGTTAGAAGTTTTACAATACATTTTAAATCCACTATTATTTTAAATAAATAATGTTTTTTTATTTAAAGGTTAATATTGTCATATTTAGAGAATTATAAGGATAAAATAAATATGATTTTTAGATTATAATGTAAACATTAGGTTAGTATTAATTTATTAGAATTTTTTAAAATACTTTATTTTTTCTTGAATAGTAAAAATACTGTTTTTGATTATTTTCAGTATGATTAATGAAATCATAATTATTTCATAATGACGTAATAATTAATTAGCCCCAATCAATGACCAAAAATATTTTATTTTATTAATATCATGTATTTTGTTAGGTTTTAATCAATTTTTAAATATTTTATTTACATTCAACATTCTAAAATGGAAACTATAACTTTGAAAATTCTATTTTGTGAAAACATTAATTTTCCTTTCCAAAATAAGTAATATAAAATTATTTTAGACTCTTTTGGAATAAAATAACACAAAATTTATCCCAGGTGTCCTATACCATGGTTTTTCTTTTACCATTACCTTGGTCTGCAAGAACATTATTTAGAAATTAATAAACAAGTCCTCCACTTTTTCTATAAATACACATCAATTTATTCATTTTAATTCACTTATAATTAATCCCCCACATAGATCTAATATTTTACCCTCCCATGGTGTCGTCCCAATGTTTTTTTAAACTGCAAGGTCTCAATCCTCATGTTTTAGGAACTACACATCAATGTAAGGGATATATCAACTTCTCTTTTCCTTTAATGTTCCATTTTTATGTGGCATGTATTTCTAATTTTCTGAACTGTTTCTTCTTTAAAATTTATTTTAAACATTAAAAATACTAAGAGTATTTTATTAATTTTATAAAATTCTTCCCACTCATTTTAACATTTTATAAAATATTTTTTATACCCGTTATGCTATCGAATTCAGTCCTCAAAATTTCTCTTTTGTCCTAAAAAAATAACTTTTATTTTCTTGGCTGAATTCCCAAACAACTTTATATTCTAGGGGTATTCACCTAGATGTAAAAATTAGTTATTTTATTTGGCTATCAGCATAAATTATAACCACATTCCATTTCAATAATTTAAAAATGACATACTCATCCTGTCTTTCATATAATTTAAAAAACACAATGATTTTGATAAGAAAACCATTCATTTTATTCTCCATGATCTATTTATGAAATGTTGGATTATGATCTGTGTAGATAAAATTAATTAAAAAATAATAAATGTTTTCCTTGATAGCACTCCAATTTATTTTTTAATGAGTTTAATCTCTTGAGATGACATGTTTTACGATACCTTGGTGAATAACCTTCGTGATTGTTTTGAAACCTTGGTCTCAAATCCTTATGATATGCTTATGAATGTCTCATTTAAATGTTGTAGCATTTTTTTATGTTATGAATCAAGTTATTTTTATTATTTTATACATACTATTAAATTTAAAATTCCATTATTATATTACTAATTTACTTATTGATAATTATCAGGATCACATGTCAATTTCTTCCGTCGCTTTCCCTTATTGGGTATTATTCCTACCCTTTACTTTCATGTATATCATGAGTTTATGAGATGTAGTAAAATTACAATGGATTAAACTATCAAGAATACATTCATGTGGATTAAAATAATGTTTTATTTTTTATTTTATTATATACCTTTTTTCGAAGAAACTAAACATTAAAATACCATCTGTTTGTATAATGCAGTGTATTGACATGTCACATAATAATCTGGTTTGATTCCACAGTTTGTATCAAAGGATGATTTAGTTATTCATGGAAATTAGGATTTTAATAAATTAGAATGAAACAGTGGGAAAACATTAAATATAGGAAACCTTCTTAGTATTTAGTTAAATTATTAAATTAGTGGTTTCTGAGTAAAGAAATACTTTTCAGGATACAAACAAGTGGATGTGTCTCTAGCACAGATGTATCTAGCAGTAAAAAACACTAATATTTTCTAGACTTGAATGAGAGAAGGTGCATGGAAATGGTCATTGCTGCACTCCTGGTTTGACACTCCCATGTGATTTTTTTGATAATCACTATCATTTTTTTTAAAAATTTGAAGGATTGATAAATATGTAATTGTTGTTAATGAATAATAAATATAAACATGGTGTTTCAAGATATAAAATAAATTTATAAGTATAATATTTTTAATAGAAACACATTTCTCACTATGTTTTTCTTATTTTTGAAAATTGTTGCAAATGGGATGAATAATGTAAATGGTGGGTGCAACAGACCATGCATTAACAGCCCTCCGATGGAAGCCAAAATGGAAAAAATTGGCAAATTGATAAATAAAATGACTTGAGTTATGAAAAATAACATCAATCAAGACATGATATTGGATTCAACTCAAAGGGAAGAATTTATATTGTATCCTTATGTGTCAATGACTACCTTCTTTTAGTCGATCTTCCCACCCATTTATTATTGAATAATGGATAATATCTATAGAAATGATATTTTCTATACTATATTATTTAGAGAAATGGAAATTCACCCTGGTTGTTTACCCCTTAGAGGGAGAAGATGATCTGTGTTGGAAAATATTTGAGAAGACAAATCTAATATGGGATATTAATGGTATGGAGTGGGAAGAGTTGTGGGAAACATTTTTCAAAAAATATTTTCCCCTTTAGATGTCAAAAATTGAGAAATAATACCTAGAGCTGAAGTAGAAGGAAAATGAATTTGTAGGAAGTGATGAGCTGAACTTTAAAATGGTTTATTTTTACACCTCTAGCATTATCGTGGATACGATCGAAAGGGTTAATTGATGATTCAGTGGACTAAGACCCCATATATACAAGATTCATTCCAACTGATACTATGACAGTTATGAGGAGATAATGAGATGTACTATGAAAATTGAAATGGATTTTGGGGAGACTCGGTGCTCCCATTGTTTTGAATGAAAAGAATATATCTTTGGAGACCAACATGGGGAGTAACATTTATCATTAAAAAGGATGAAATCATGAGACACATTCAACATGTAGAAAATAAGGGAAGGCGAATTAAGGGGATTAATTTATCAGGAGTGGAAAATTCTACAAGTGTGGAAGGGATGATCATATTTCTAAAATCTATCATGGTGAATTGAATCCTTAACGTACCAACCCTAATGAAAAAGGGAATATAGTGCAAGCCTATCCTAAAGTACAATGCTTCAAGTGTATACAACTTGGTTTCTTTTCCAATCACATTACAAATCTGATGTTAATTGAGGAAAATGTTAATCAACCTCATTAGTACAAAACTTAAAAATGTTGGGATTTTTCTATCATGATAAGTGAAGTTGAAGCTCAAAATTATGTGGTAGTAGGTACTCTCAGTGTTCTCTCAAATCAAGAAGGTACTATTTTTATTCTGGTTCTACACATTCCACTATTTTCCCCTTGTTTGAAAACAATATTGAATCATTACCTGAATAGTTAAGGGTAGATTATAACTTCCCATTTATTACATATTGATATTAATAAAATGTTGATGAATATTTATTACATAACATAACAAACCCACTCTAGGACTGTATAAGTTTAGTGTCTTTAGAAACTATGAAACATAAACAACTAGTTAATAAAACATCCAAATTGTCTTTTACTTATTTCTTCATAAATAGACTCCTTTTTGGAATATCTTACTTAATACCCTTATTTATGTCCATGTGAAAAGAAACATATAAAAGTGTGAGCTCAAATTCTCATAATCGGTAAATAGGCATATATTATTCAAATCATTATAATAATAAAATAAAATTAAAAAATCTTATCCATCATATAAAGATCACAATATCATATCATGGAATAAATCATAAAAAATCACTTTAATACCAATATTAATAGTATAGGACATGAAATATTGTTTAATAAACACATAATCATATAAAATAAATTTATACTAGTCAAATCCCATTACTGAGACCATGATAGAAACAAAATTCCATTACTGAACCAAGTTCACTCCTCGTTCCATCCTTGTATTACTAAACCATATTTACTTTATGTTCTATTCATGTCTATCTCGGGAGATATAAATGTTTTCCCAATGAATTGGAGGAACATATAGTTCCCACCCATCTCATAATGAATCCATTCTTACTTGTGCCACCAAAAATAAAAAAACATTTTCCATTACATAACCCAAGTAATAAAATGGATTTCTTAAACATCATTCCATAATAATTGATATAAAACAAATGTATTTCCAAAATAACATTCGATCATAAAAACCAAAAAATTATAGTAATAATAGGGTTATAAATATACCCTTATTTAAAGATTTTCATCGTAGACACAAAATAATTTTGAGAAAACACATGAAATTAATTCCTAAGGAAAATAAGATTTCATCTGCAAAAATGTTTTCCTTCCTCAAAATGTAATACAATTTTAGATGAAGTCATTTTATGTGAAAACAAACTTGTAATATTGTAGGGTAAACCTCAAGGAAATATGTAATTATGGAAGCATAAAAATTTGTTCATATCTTACAAGTGAAAAAAATTATTCACATACTTTTTCCGAAAAAATTAAAAAATTACCTCATACCGAAAACAACAAAAGATTCCACTAATAAAATTTAGTAAAAATTTAACTATGGGTAAAATTTAATATTAACTATTATAGAAGGATATACTAAATATTTTGAAATAAAAATATTGGAAACATGGACTTGGATGATAATTATGCCCCGGTAAATACATATGAATAAAACATCTCAGTGAAAAATGATATTTTCAAAGTTATCCCTTACATTAGGTCATATATGAATTTTATATATCTGAAACACCTATATAATAATATAAATAGTGTTAATGATTTATTATAAAATTATAATATTTTTATGATAACATTTATGATAATATTTTAGTTCGTTTTTAGTAATTTTTCATTGTTACTCATCATTTGGGTTTTAAATGCTTTATGTTCTTATGCATGTTTTTTATGATACGTTATTATTCCTTTTTAGGTTATAGTTATATCATATAAATCATTGTATTAGTATAATATATATCATATTTATACATTAAATTCATTTATATAACCATGCATTAATGAACATTATGTACAACGAATCACATCGCACCGTAGAGACAGTAAGCCGTACGTACACACAAGCAATGATATCATTCCCATAATTGTTTAATAGTATTTAATTGGATAGTGTATAATATTTCATAATCATTATCATGTTATAATAATCCTATATATTTATCATTTCCATAATTATACCCATCTATGTAAGGTGGGGGGAAACAAATTACACCACAGCGTGGAGAACGTAAGTCATGCATACGCACGCATGGTAATTTTGTTTTTCATTGGGAGGATAAAAGGTGAAATATTATGGTTTAATATTTATATTAACATATCAATATATAAATTTAAGATGTGAGGGAGGAGATTTCCTTTTATAATTGAGGTCATTATCACTTTTGGAAACTCCAAAACTAATAATTTAAAATAAAAACCTACCGTAAAACCTCCAAAGTATCCCAATTTTGAAGATGTGATTAGATAGGGTTTTAATATTATCAACAAATAAATGTTGGACTATTTATTTTTTCAATTTAAACCTTCAATTTTTAATTGACATTTAGTTATTCAATTAAATTTTAATTGTGGTAATAACATTCTAAATATTTACTTGTTATAAATATTTACTTATGTGGTGTTAATTGACCAATATGGATATTTTATGAAATTGTATATATTATAAGTATCACTTTTAATATTTAAATATTGTTATTAGTTTTTAATAATTTAATACAATGTTATTTTTATAAAATATCAATATTTTAAATTTTTCCACTATTCATTTATTTGACATTAAAGAAAATACACACATAAGATAAATTAGAAGAAAAATATTTAATACACTCCTAACATGTCATATTAACCTATAAAATTTGTTGAGTGCATTAATTAGTTCATATGTTTTTTATTTTAATATTTTTTATAACTATTTTTTATATTTATATTAATAAAATAATTTTTTCATCACTATTGTGTCAACATAAATGGTAATTATTTAATCTCCTAATATTACAAATAAATTCCTATGATGTAGGTAATTCTTTTCTATTTCTAGAAACTATCTATAGTTGATATTACCTCCATGTAATCCATATATTAAAATTAATATACTAATATAAAATGTGATTGTGACATTTTGTCAAATTCATTAGTTTTTATTACATCCATGTAATATTCATAGGTAAGTGGCCATAAATTGATTCAATTTAGAAAAAAATATGATAAGGATCTAATTTTTTCATCCAATAAGTTTTTTTCAGGTGTTGAGTTAATTTTATAATATTATTTTTATCATTAATTTCATGATTTATCTTTAACCATTATAATAAAAATATTTACCAGCATCAATATTCATAATGCCAAAAAATAAAATTATCCTATTAACATTATTTGGACATACTGGTTCCAAATATGGAATCAATTTTTCATAATTAAAAACATATATGTTGTAATAATTAATTTAAAATTAATCTCATTTTTTCAATTATAAAATGGATTTTAAAATTTAAAATATTTCAAAAGATTGATTTGTTTTTACATAAGAATTAAATTTAAAATTAATGATAATGACATAAATAATATTAAATGATAAAAATATATTCTATTTATACTTTAAAGCCATTATGTATTATAATTTAACTATATTAATTATCTCATTGAAAAAGTTTTTTTAAATTAAAAGTTAGCGTATTTTTATGATTCATCCAAACATGAATGTTATCAGAAAAATATCATAAATTTATCCAAAGTAAATTTTTATATATATCTTCATAATAAAATTTTTAAAAATTATTAATGTGTCATTTTATTAATTTAAAATCGGTTCATCATTCAAAGGTGTAAAATAAACTTTTTATCAAAGGTTTCTATACATCAAATAGGGTATTATTCATACCCTCTGACTAAAATATCCATTTGATGAATATCAAAAGTATTTTATTAAGTACATAACACATATTAATCTCATTTATTTCGTTACCAATATTAAGTCACTCAAAAATACAAATATCTTATTGATTAATATTTTTTATAAATAATTGATAGCCAATTAATTCATAATGCATTTTTATAAGTTAGTTATAATTATTCCCCTAACCTAACAACTAGGATATAATGGTAATTTTGTAATAATGGAATCTCCTAGTTCATTTAAACTCATGATGTCATGCAAAGAAAGCTACTAAAAAATAAAAATTATTTAAAGAAAATATTTCATATAAGAATTGGTGTGTTATAATATACCCCCTTAAAAAGAATTTCTCCCTCAAAATCTGTCACTTGGAGACAAACAGAAAAGGATACCTATCCCCCATCATATCCTCAGGTTCCCATGTAGCTTCTTCAAATTTTTTGTTCCTCTATAAAACATTAATCAGGAGAGTGGTCATGTTTTGTAGAACATTTTCACTACAATCTAGAAATATTATCAATAGTTCTTCATAAGAATGATGTTTCTCCTGTGGTATGTCATCTGAGCATCGTACATGTGAAGGATCTGGTATATACTTTCTTAGGAGAGATACTTGGAACATATCATTAACTTCAGAGAGATTCGGTGGAAGCGCCAATCGATAAGCTACCTTCCCAACATGACCGAGAATTTCAAAAGGACCTATATTCCTAGGGAACAACTTTACCTTCTTTCCAATTATCATTACTCTCTTCTAGGGAGATATTCGTAAGAACACCTCAACACCCACGACAAAATATAGGTATTTTCTTCGGTTGTGAGTATAACATTTTTGTCAACTATGAGCTGGTTTATGTGTTATTGAATACATCTGACCTTTTTTTAATTTCATCAACATAATTAGGTCCTAATAGATTTTTATCTCCAACATCATCCCAACAAGTTGGAGTTATTCAATTCTTTCCATAGAGGGCATCATAAGGATCCATCTGAATACAAGAGTGATAGCTATTATTATAAGAAAATTCCACAAATGGTAGGTGTTTGTCCCAAACATCTTTAAAATCCATAGAGAAAACTCTCAACTTGACTTCTGGAGTTTTAATTGGCCTCTCAGATGGACTGTATGTTTGATGATGATAAGTAGTGTTGAAACCAAACTCTATATCTAGAGAATGTTAAATACTTTACTAGAACTTCGAGGTAATCCTCAGATATTAATCAAATATAATGGAATGTGGTAACCAAGGAAATCATAAAATGTACTTTACATATATCTTAGAAATATGATCAAGAGATAAAACCTCTCTAATTGCAATTAAGTGTGGAAACTTCGTAAGGATATCACCTATAACCTAGATAGAATTATTCCCTTGGGATGTTATGATAAGTCTGATGACAACGTCAATATTAATGTTTTCTTATTTCCAATACAGATTGGGTAATGGATGTATCATCCCCTTAGACTTATGTCTCTCAGCCTTAACATACTGAAAAAAAAGCATCAAGAGACATATTTGGTGACATCTCTTTTCATGCCATACCATTATAAGAACTCATTCTGGTCCCTGTAAGTTTTTGTTCATCCATTGTGAATAGATAATGATGAAATTAGAGCCTCATCAAATAGATCCTTTTTAAATTTCGGTATGGGATGAATACAAACCCAGTTCCTAACCCTTATTATTTCACCATAATAAAGGTTTAATTCACGATTATTTCTCACCTTATTTTGTTACTCTACACCATACATTTGTTCCTCTGTAATCATCACCTGTATAGATGGTTAATTATTCATTTGAGAAAGATATGATTTATCTCCTTCCATTAGAATTTCAAGATCCATCCTTTTAAAATTTCTAAACATTTTTTCTTTCATGATCCTCTTCATGGATAAGCTAGCATGGTCTTTTTGACTCAAATCATCTTCCACCTTGTTCACATTCCCTGAGTGATAATGTATTGAGTTGTAATAATCTTTAATCAAGTCCACCCATCTTATTTTAAACATATTAAGCTCCTTTTTTGTTAAAATATACTTTAAACATTTATTATCATTATAAATATCACACCATTCACCATAAAGATAGTTTCTCCATATCATTAATGAAAATATTACCATAGATAACTCTAAATAGTGTGCTGGGTAATTTTTCTCCAGGATTTTGAACTTCCATGAGGCATAAGCTATCACCATATCATTTTTCTTGAGACCACATCCAAGCCCCTTATTGGATGCATCACAATATATCACAAACCTTTCACCACTAAAAGGCATTGTGATAACAGATGCACTGGGTAACATTCTTTTTAGTTCGTTCAAATCTCTTCACATTCTTCTGTCCAAACAAACTTATCTCCTTCTTGAGTCAACTTGGTTAATTGATTCGATAATCATGATAAAAATCTCACAAAACATCGATAATATCCATCCAAACAAAGAATACTTCAGATCTCAGTTACCATTTTCTGCCTCGACCATATTTCAATATCCTCTATTTTTTATGGATCCACATATATCCCCTCTCTTGAGATTATGTGACCCAAAAACGAAACATTATGAATCTTAAATTAAAACATGGTAAATTTTTCATAAATATTCTCCTTTATATGGGTATATAGTACTATTCTCAAGTGATATTCATGTTCTTAATTGTGCTTTCAATAGACCATAATATCATTTATAAAGACTACCATATACTGACAAAGATAGTCTATTAATACCCTAACACTTGATCCATGAAGATAGCCGGGGAATTAGTAAGACCAAAAGGCATCACTAAAATTTCATAGTGTCCATACCCTATACGTAATGTCTTCATTTCTATATCAACATTTTGTAACATTAATTGATGGTATCCGAAACAAAGATCAATCTTGGAAAATTATTGAGCTCCACATTGTCGGTTAAATAACTCATCAATGCATGGAAGAGGATATTTTTTCTTGATAGTGATCTTGTTATGTTCTCGATAATCAAAGAAGAGTCTCATTGATCCATATTTCATCATAAAAAAATAGTGCATCTGCTCCCCATGGTTATGAACTAGGGAGTATAATTCCATTATCAATATTCTCTTAGATTTGCTTCTTTAATTCCTAAAACTCAATTGGGTCCATTCTATAAGGTGTCTTTGAAATATACATAGCAACCGGTATGAGTTCTATTGAAAACTCAACATCATGATTTGGTGGAATACTTATAAATTACTCTAGAAATACATCATCAAAATTCAATACAATCGGTTAATTCTTTAATCATGAGATTCTCCCCAACCATTTTAGATAAATAACCTTCTATTATCATAATCTAGACCCATAAGATGGAACAAATTTCTACTGGAAGGTTATTTTCATCCTTACATCAATAGATGATCATATACTGATCTTGAATATGAAACATTACTTCCATTCATTGGCATGTAATAAGAGATACATATAGAGCAATCCAATCCTTGCTAATAATCACATAAAATTCCAATGTAGGAAGGATTACAAGATTTGATGGAAGCACTTTCCCACATAACTTCAACCGAAGAAGAATTAAAAGCATTTCATGTGACTATTGTGCCATTAGTATTTGTCACAGATAACTCGACATCTTATTGTTGATTTTATACTTTGATACACATAGAAATTTCTTCAGAAATAAAGTAGTGGGTGGATCCAAAATCAAATAAAACATTTTCTCCTTTAGAGTGGATGGTAATTATACATTTCACCACTTCATTATCATATTCCAAATTACCAATTCTGATTGCATGTGACATTCCATTGGCTTTGGACTTTATAGTTTGTTGACATTTGTCATCAACAATAACCCTTGGATTATAGAATTGATTGTAATAATGTCCCATTTCCTTTCACTTGTAATATTGATGAGTAGGAGGTGCATTCTGTGTAGAATTTTATTTTTTCACATCATTAGACATTTTCTTCTTATCACATCAGTATTCAACTTCTCGATGAAATTATTTTCCCCACTTAAAAAATTTAATAGTACCTTTAACAAAATTACCACCTTGTTTCTTTCCACACTTTGAGAAAAAGGGAAAACTCAACTTCTTTTCATTCTCAACTTTAGATTTTCCTTTGAATTCCATTTTTCACTTCTAATCAAACCAATAAGACTTATGGGTTACTCCAATCTCCATCTCAACCATGAGAGCACATCAAACAATTTCCTCGTATCTATTGACGTCCCTTATGGATAATTCCCTTTGGATTCATGGTTATAACACACTAAAAAATCAATAAATTTTTCCCACAGGTTGAAAAATAATTCCAGAAGTGTACCTTGCAAGTCTTGGAAAATTTTCTTCATATGTACCAACAGATTCATCATCATTTTTCGTAAGTTCTAGGAACTCCTTCTCCATAATTTAGTGAATAATTCTAGGAATGTACTTATTGAAAAATATGTTTTCCAACTCGTCACATTCTATAGACTGAATTTCATCTCTTTGCCTCATATTCTTAAAAATATTCCCCCATTGATAAGCTTCACCTTCCGAATGGGAGACTGCTATGATAAATTTATCATGTTCAGAACATTGTAGAACATAAAATATCTTTTTAGTGGTAATGTTCTATTGTTCGGCCACTAATGGATCAGAAGACCTGATGAATGAAGGTGGACACTATCTCATGAAGAACTCTATAGAACATTTCTCCTTCCTTTGCTCGTTTCGATGTCCTACATGATTAATAGATTGAGAATGTTGTGTGAGGATATCTACAAGATTTTTCATTCCATTTCCCAGGACATTTGGTTCTCAAGGGACAATAATTTATTTTCCCATCGCAATCAGCATTAACACATATCCTTCAGGTTCTAGCCAATGACTAAAACCAAGAAGCATACTGTGAGAAACACTAATCATAACAGGAAAACCACAAAATAAAGAATAAAATTTCAATTTAGGCCACTTTAGGTTTTATCCACGGTTATTCATGAACATCTCTAAAACAATGGGATAGGATTGTAACCTATACTTAGACATATCCTTAGGGTTATTAATATGGTTCTCTCATCCTAGTTTCCAGTAGTAAACTATATATTTTCATTGATACCAATAATAATGGACCATTATTTACTTGTAGATATTACTATAACATTGAAGGATATTTATTACAAAACATAACAAAACTATGCATTGAACATATAGGCTTACTATCTTTTGAAACTAGGAACCATAAACAACTGGTTCATAAAACATCCACAGTGTCCCCGCATATTTCGTCATAACAAGACTTGTTTTTGAAATATCTTACTTAATACCCCTCTTCATGAACTGTGGAAAAGAAGGATATAAAAGGGTGACCTCTAATGATCAGTAAGGGTAAATAGGTGAAATATCATTCATATCATTATTATAAAAACATCTCATTTTAATATATTATCCTACATATAATGATCACAATATCATGTCATGGGATAAATCTAAAAACGAAATGTTATCACATTAGTCATAAAATAAGACGTGAAATTTCGTGGCATATGCACATAAGCATAGAAAATAATTTCATAATAGTCAAGGATCATTGTCAATACCATCATAGCGGATAATGTATACAAATAAACTAAGTTCACTCCTCATTCCAACCATGTATTTCTGAACCAGATTAACTTTTCCTTCCATTCATCTATATCTCATATGATATAAATCATTACCATATACATTTTAGTGAGATATAGGTCCCACCCATATCATAATGAAACCATTCTTATGTGTTCCACGAAAAAAATAGTTACCATAGCATAACCAATGAAATCAAATGTGTTTCGTAAACATCTTACCATCATAATTTATATAAAACAAATGTATTTCATAAATAAAATTCCACAATAAACACAATATAATAATAGAAATAATAGTGATAGAAATATAACACTATTTAAAGAGTTTCATCTTAGATGGATAATAATTTTGAGAAAACAGTTGAAATTATTTCATGAAGAAAATATACTCACTTATTCAAAAAAGTTTTCCTTCCACAAAATGCAACACAATTTTACAATAGTTTATTTTATGTAAAAATAACCATGTAAACTTGAAAGTGTAACTTCAAATAATTAATTCATTATGAAAGCGTAAAAATTTGTTCATGCCATACAAGTAAAAAAATCCTTCTTGTACTTTTTCTAGAAAATTCAAAAAGTAAATCATACTAAAAACTAAAAAAGTTTTCATTCATACCATTTACTAAAAAAACTCCAATGGGTAAAATGGACTTTTAACTAATATCTACTTTCATTTCCTCTATATACAGCTCATGTTCATGATGTATTCCACATATATATCTAGATGTAGTACATATCTAAACCTTTACATGTATAGAATCATGAGATGGTACAAATGGAAAATGAACTATATTATGAGGAGTATCTAGTGGAGACCATTGACCATAGATATAGGGTTCTATGAAACAGGAAAATACACTACATCATTGTGTTGTGGAGGAACCATAAATACGAATAAGAGATGTGGGAACAAGATGAGATAGTGAGACAGTAGTACCCACACCTTTTCTCAACTGAGATGATGAGTTGAAATTTTAGGGATAAAATTTCATAAGGGGGGAAGAATGTAACAACCCAACTTTTTTAATTAATTTTTTTCCTAGGAAATTTGTGTTATTTTACTTTTTTACACATCAAAATCATATTTTTTAATTATGAAGTTAGTATAAAAGGAAATGGGACCATCAAGATTTGATTGTTATACGACTATTGGTCAAATATGATAGTTGGCCAATATGATCATTGGAAATTGTACACCTAATAAGAACATTAAAATTGTAATTAATATTTATACGTAGAAATTAAAAGGTATAAATAATATATAAAGGAGAGGTGACTACCCTCAACCAATAGATTCATTCCATATAAAAACAATTTTTTGAATCTTGGTAAGGAGGTAGCATCACTGGGATTCTATCATGACCAATCCCAAGTCGATCTTCAACAAGTGAAGCTTGAATAAAATCACTTATGGTAAAAGTTTAAGATAGTGGAAATTACCACTCAGTCCATGTTAGCAGAACTGCTACATGCATGTATCCCCATTGGACACCTTTCCCTTAGGTCATACATGGGTGTTATAAGTGGTTACATGTTGAGGAATTATTCTATTAAAGTGTAATTCCATTCTATAAATGAAATTTTTATTCCACCAATTCTTCTTTAGGAAGAGTTTTTCTTAATAAAAATTATGATGAATTTGAAAAAATGATTTTTTGAATAGAAATTATACTTTTTAGAGAATATATAATTTTTATAATAAACTAAGGTATTATGAATAATTTTTGTTTTAATTAAATAGTATAATAAAATTGATTTATATAATTATAAATCATATTTCTATTGAATTATTAAGAGGTAGAATTCTCTCAACACTGATCCCAGGGAATACTGGATTCCTGGACTCTTCTATATGGCTTGGTCTGCATGTTGTCTTCTAGACCATTGTTAAAAATTACTATTCACTAGTCAGTGTAAACTCCTCCTTAGACTTCTGGAATTCTAACTGGATTTTATACCCTTTCATTGACACAATAAATACTGAAGATACTCAAATTTATAACAATGTATCTATTAAGGATAAGCTGGAGCACTTATATGATCATCCAAATGATATTTTCACTATTATTGAGGGATATTACTTTATTAACTGAGAAGACCTTTTGCATTGGGAAGGGTCCTCGAGTAGGAAATTGGACTCTAAAAGATTCTCTAACCATATTTTTTAGGGAGGTTACCAGGGGATTGGTACTCTTAATAATCAGTGGTTGCTTCAATTGTGATTTACCCTTTTATGGAGGCTTTGTTATAATAAAATTCCAGTGGATGTTAATATATAGAGGTTTGGGATGTCATTATGCTCTTGGTGTGCTATTTTTCATTAGCACCATGAAGATGTCATCACCTTTTTTTAACTGCAACAATGCCTACACTTTATGAAAGGCCACCCTCAATGCCTTTGATCTGAGAATTCCTAATACTGGATATATATTGCACATCCTCAACCACATGTTCATATTTTAGCAGTCCAAACAGCTCTCTGCATTGTTGCATGTTGCCTTTTCCAAGCTTATTCACCATGTTTGGAGTGCCCGCAATAATGATTTCCATCGTCAGGGAATATTTCTTGAAGGTGATTCTCTTTCCAACATCCTTACTTCTATTCAAACTTCTAATACTATGTTTTTGGAGTGATTTAATAATTTCATTTGGGATTTCATGGTGTTACTGTGTCTGATAGTGAAAGACTACTATCACAAGCCAAGGGGTATTGTGGAGGTTTTTTGGCCATCCCCTTTCTCTTTTTGGCATAACTGTAATACAAATAGGGCCTCTAGAGGAAATCTAGGAACTTTAGGCATTGGAGTGATCTTTAAGGACCACAGTGGGGACGTGGTTGAATGTAGCTACGGCCCATTTTGGCATGCTTCTTCCATGGAGGCTGAAATGATGGCGGTTTTCATCATGGTTGATATTGTGTGCCAATGAAATTGGAACAATATCTGGATTGAATGTGATTCGATCATGGTTGTTAATGCAATAAGGGATAGCTAGAATCACGTCTCATGGAAACTTGTTGGGAAATGGATCAATTGTCTTGAAATTATTTCCTCTCAGAACTTCATTATCCCTCATACATTTTGGGAAGTCAATAACATTGTGGATGGACTTGCGAATAAAGGTGTCAATGAAGAGAGAAGCATCCACTCGAACATTATCCTAGCTGAAATTGTTACTCTTATTATTCATGATAAATGTAAAATCTCTTCTATCTGTCTATTGGGGACTTTTCTTATTATAATTTATGATCATATGAGCTTAATTTTCTAAAAAAACATGGGCAAGCCCGTGGTTTTGGATTTACCACTACCTTGGTTCCCAAGTCCTTTATTTATAAATTATTATACAAATCATCCACTTTTACTCTAAATACCCACCCATATCTCCATTTTATTTCACTCACAATTAATCCTCTATTATTATATTATATTTTAACATCCCATGGAGTTCTACCAAGTTGTCCTCAATCCCCCAATGACCCAATCCTCATGTTATAGTAACTACTCTTCAAGGTAAGGGAAATATCAACTTCTCTTTTCCTTTAGACCTCCCTTTTTATGTGGTTATCATTCAAATTGGAAAATAATGATCTTATTTACAATTTATTTTAACCCTTTTCTATATTAATAGACCTAAATAAATTGGATATCCTTGTTACATATGATTTTACCATTTTATAAAACAATGTTTTATACTTGTTATGGTACCAAATTTACTCCTCAATATTCATCTATTATCCTAAATAAATTCCCTTTTATATATTTTGTGGATTCAAAAATGACTTTCCCTTCTAGGGGTATTCCCTTGTATCTAAAAATATTATTTTATTCTAGGATTAAAATATATGAAACTCACATTCCCTTTCGGTCGATTAAAAATGACATACTGATCTAGTATTTAGAAACTTTTTAAAAACATCATGATTTTAATTTGAAACCCATTTCTTTCATTATCAACAAGTTATTTTTTATAATCTATGTTCCTAGAAATAATTAATACATTTGAAAGGTATTACCTGACTGATCTATAATTCCTTAGGTAATGAATTTAATCTATATAGATTACATGTCTTATGATACCTTGTTGGACAACCTTAGTAATTTATATAGAACCTCGATTATAATGTTGGTGGTGTTCTTATGAATGAATAATTTTAATTTTGTATCCACATTAACATGTTATGAATCATTTCCTTTTTGTTATTATATGTCTCTTATTCAATTTCCAATTTCTTTATGATATTCCTCAAGTTATTATGGATAATTTTCATGTCAACATTTAAACTATTTCCCTTACAATCCTTTATTGGGCATTATGCTCACCCTTTACATTGATGTATGTACTGAGGTGTTGACATGAAATAAATGTACATCAGATGAAAAATTGAAGAATCTATTAAATTATATTAAATTAATGTTTTATTTTTTAATGTATTATAAACGACATTTCCATAGATTTAAACATTAAAAGATCCTATAATTTTACAGTGTAATGTAATGTTATGTATTAAAAAGGTTTGAATCCATATGACCACCATGACACCCAACCATATATATTTTTATTCCATGATACAATCCAATCATAACTCCATGACAAAATTCCATTACCTACCCAGGGATTCAAGGTAAGGAATCATTCATGCCCTGAACTCTAATTCCATAGTGTAGGCACATATACTACAAATCGTCACCAAAATGTCATACTATAAATTCTACACATCGAATTCCCTTATACTACATTCTAAATCAAGGTAGGTTCCATATATATTCCATATCACATTCCAAAATGTGCTAAATATTACTCATGGTGTTCCCAATATGCAATCTAACATCATGTCACATATCAGACCTCATCCCACTCATAGAGTTATAACATCTATTTTTCAAGTCAATCCATCTCTATCATTGAAGGGCCATCGTGTTCCAGTTAACCATGTTACCCATGGAAAACCTTGCCTCATAGTAGAATTACCTTTTCAATCATGGTTATGAAACACAAATTATGTCAACCATATCACTGATGGAAGTATCAACTTCATTCCCAACATATATTTCCATCTATCACCCTGAAGGCCTTCCATCACAATCGTAGTCATCAAACGGCTAGTCCATAGGACTCATCACCCATCATGATGAATCTATCTAAAACCTAAAACATATTTCAAACAGGGTCTACAACACACCCTATATCACTCTAGGTCATGACATAAAGGATAAGACCACATATCACTTCTCACAACACAATACAAATCTTCTACCCAAATGGTCTATCATCTAGCCTCCTTTTAAGAGGTATCTATCACTTGTAATTGATTTCAATCCATTCCCATCACATAATATTTACCACACTACTTGATGAATCATATCAAGCTGGGCCTCATCATGTGGGGTACACTATTTATAAAAATCCACCATATCATCCCAAATCTAGGAGCCTAACTAATTCCTACAACCCTTAATCAATTATCTTCATCTGTAGAAAATTGATATCCTTCTTAAACTGCCATCCACAACACACCAAGAGTTCACTATACCCTTAATATGTTTCCCAATATTACACATTATACGTAAAACCATATAATTGTTCATTCATAGGAATAAACACCTTATGTATGCCTGAAGAGCCCTATGGAAGCACATAGATATTAACCCTACTCATCCTTTGTGGGAAGAAAAATTTACACTCCCCCTTCATCTGAGCCGATTCCATTTCCTATTTATAAAATATCATTAGGTGATTCTGAACTACACATGTTATAAATAGAACCTATTCAAAATATATGGGCTAGATGACACACTGTAGTCTACATATTCTCATATCACTTGGATCTAAGTTATACATAATCTCGTGAAATATGTTTACACATAAACACACTAACGTATAAACATACATAATAAATTGTATGACAGTGGAACCTACCTATAACCTGTAGTGAGCCTCTAACAAAGCCCGATTTAGCCTCATCCAAGCCCACTAAGCCTCATCATTGATCTCGGGATACTATCTTGCACCATAGAAAAACAAATTAATTGAAAAATTATACATTATTGTCTAAATGAACCAAATTGTATTAATCCCCGAAAAGGTAATTGTGTATTTAAATACCATAAAAACCAACTCTAATAATGTAAAATCAACATTACTGGACTTCCTATAGCATCTATATATTATATCCCTGTCATTATTAGATTGTTTCATCTAGATATTGAGATATTATTAACGAAAACCTATCTTTACTGGACAAAAAATTAATGTGGCCATATATGTGAATATAAAATAGGGTATAGATAAGTAATATTACAAGAAATGGTACTCAAAATGAACAAATAAAAATTATCTATCATTAGGGATTAAAGGAAAAATGTGGGAGGGTTGGATTAGCTGAGAATTGGGTATCCCAAGTTCACTTGTCACTTAAATCATGAGGCACCCTGACCCAGACATGATTTGGTTTTACCTAGGTAAAATGAAAACCCCTAAACATCATCCAAAGAAATAACATGGGGTTTACACCATCATTCCCTACCACCACAGAATTTCACATCCTTAACCTAGGTTCACGAACAAAAATGATTAAGGTAGGGGACCCTCCCATGACCAAACCCCATTCATGGTGTTAAACTTGGTTCATGGTGTGATTGCATCTAGGTAGAGGGATCATCCACCATATATACATTTTTTTTGGAAATAACCATATATTTCATGGTATAAACCACTACAACAATTGAAAATCCATCTATTGTGAAACCCATCCCTTTTATGAATTCGATATAATCACCCTAACCAACAATAATCCCACAATTATAATCTAAAAACCATATATTAAGATGTTTCAATTCTCAAAATGATGATATGCAACCAAAATCCCATAAAAGTTGCCACTCTTGATAAAAAAATATATTTCCCTCCCAAATAGAATCATTTGAATCATATTCTCATTGAAAACCCCAAACTATAGGAACTCAAATCCATTAGAAACTGTTATAATCCTCCGTTCATCTAACTGAAAAAATGTAGTTCACAATTAAATTAAGTATAAGGACACTATTAAATAGAATGGTGAAAAATCCCCTGATATAAAAATCTAATTTCCAAGGTACATTATGTTTCTGAAACAAAGCCCTTGTTTCTCACCATTGATAACACTAAAACAACACTTGATTCACCAATCACCCCCAATGTAGAATAATGCATTTGGTCAATTTATCCCATTATTTATAGTATTCCCCACAATAGTGTTATACACCCCAATTCTAATTCAAAACCATTGTTCTCCACACTATATTGATTTCCATTCAAAAATAATATTCATGTAGTAGATTGGCCCATCAACTACATTATGAACAATGTCCTTGATGAAGTTTCCACCTCACTACATCCAATTTTTAATCAAAAAACTAATCATTCCTCATATGGCTATATTTTATTAAAACCAATCATCCTCAAAGATTTATGCATGATAACACTATCTATCAAGATGACCTAACACGTGTGGAATCACAAAACAGCTGGAATATCCACATTGAATTCCAAACATTAAATCAGGTGTAATTATTTGATTGGATCACCATCCATCCACACCATACATCTTTCTATAACCCTGATAATTAGTGAGGCTATAATACAACACACCCTCCAATCACTCTAACTCCACCCAGATCTCGATACAAATGAATTGACATGAACCATAAACACATCCATGAACCCTACAGACATGGTTGTCACCCACATGAAATAAATCCAATACTCCCATCCACGATAACATCATCATAATTTTCCCAACTACCCAATTAACTAGTCTCCATAACCAATTATACATCCATTACCAAACATAATGAATAGACATCATTATCCTAATCATAGCTATGTATGATCCCAAGACACCAACCCCATCCATTTTCACCCCTAGAACATCATCATCACCGCTCAACAACCCATTTGTAAAGATGTCCCATCCTATAATGGTTATTGGTGCAATAAATTCCATATGAAATCCCTTACACCATTACCCTATCACCAATATCAACATGTCCCCATCACCACATGTGAAACGCTCCTCATAAGCCACCCTTAACCAATTTGTCAATCCTGATAAGGCACAATCCCATATCGACCATACCATAGAACCTTGATCCATTATTGTTGTCTCTTATCACAAAAAATAAGTAATAATTCTTATCCTTAGTCATGGGTCTTAATGGGTATGAAATTATCACCAAATAGACCAGTCACCTTACCCAATGAATGACCCTAATCCAAAAAAACACACACACTACCATCAAAACACAACTTAAGTTCAACCATAACATAAACAATTCTCAATGGATCCCACATGATGCATTCATGTAGCCACAACCAAGTAGGAACCTTGCATAAACAATTCAAACCACCCTCACAAACCAAGGTTTTATTCCCAAAAAATCTGGTTCCAATTTAATCTCCTCGTCAAAAAGTAGAGTGATATTTTAAGAAATCAATCCAAGATTGTTACCCAAATTCCTACTTAGTCTTGCATAATCCCAATGCTATACACACCATGAATAATGATAAGTCAAAAGTCTTGTTTTTAGTTTTATATCCTATGTTTTGAGAAAAAATATCTTAATAATCATTTCTCAAATAAAGGAATTACTTTGAATGTAATTACTCTGTCTATCGTAATGACATTGTGTATCGTAATTACTCTTTATATCATACTAACACTGTCTATCATACTGACTCCGTCTATCGTACTACATTGTGTATCATACTGACATTGTCTATAGTACTGACATTGTTTACCATACTAGTTCTATCTATCGTACTCACATTGGGAATTTTACTCAGTTTTCATCATATCAATATATTTCACTAAATAATATTAGTCGTACTCAAGTTTTTTACTTTTATCAAAAGAATTGTTTTATTAATTTATCAAAACACATATGTTATATCAATCTTACTCATGTTATAATTTTCATATATCTTTTGTTTTGACCAAGAAGATGTTGTAGACTTAGTTATAATCTAATCAAAATGATGGCGTGTTTTCTGTTTCAATATGACCATTACAATGCCAGGTGCCCAAGTCCCTCCGAGTTTTCTTGTGAAATATGACCATTGGATAAAATGTGATTGTTGGAACCTGAGGCCTATAAATAAGAGGTCATTTGGAGCAGAAAAAACATGATCAACATCAGTTTCATCCATGTTCTAGGGAGAGTTTGTGTGACTTCTCTCTTCTTCATGTGAAAGCATTGAAATTACAATATGTGAATGGATCATTCATAGTTTTTTATTAAAATAACATCATTGTATTTCTTTGTGTGTCTTATCAGGTGATTATGATCAAGGCAGGCAGGGATAGACAGACGACGCGATCGATATTCGTATCGAGGGATTTCACGTATTTGATAGACAGAGGTGCTGATTACATATAAAATAGAGGGCTTGCAGGGATAGCAAGACAGACATGCCGATCATCGTATCGAGGGCTTACTGGTGTTAGTGAGACAAAACTATTAACCTAGGTGAAAGGATACCCTTATCTTTAGGATAAATGAATTATAATATCTTATACTTTTCTAATTTATATTGTAAGAGAAATACAATCCTTTTATTTTTTCTTTCTATTTTTATGCTTTTTTAATTATTTTAATTATAGCTTACACTTTTAGTATTGATTCTATATGCTATATAGTATAATAATTTACAATTTTTATTAATCTGATATTTGTATTCAATTTGAATACAATTGTTTTTATAACCTGTGGTATTATAATATATCATCGGACTAAGAGTCAGTCCGATCATTTTTTATATGAGGATTGGCTAATTGTTTTAGTTTATGTTATAGTTAACATAAAACCTTACCTGACGTTTTTAATAGAAATTTTTTAAATATAAAATAAACCCCCTCTTGTATTTGTTCCATCTCATATCAATTTAGTTCCATCAATGGGTATTAGTGCAAGTTTTTCCACTGCTTTGTTTATTTTATTTACATTATACACTAACATGTAGTTGTGGTAAATAAAAATTCTTTATGATGGCATGCATGATAAATGTTAGTTCATTTGATAATATTAATCTACAATACCACCTTTTTATAGTAATTATTTTGATTATTGTAGAGACAAGTTTAACGACTTTTATCGTAAATACTTGTGTATATAACATTGTTATGCTCACTGGGGAATTTAAGATCCCCGATAAAGATATCAGAACATTTACTTCCCAAGAAAAACATGAATATCAGCTAGACTGCAAGTTATGCAATATATTGTTGTGTTCTATGACCAGGAACATTTATAGCCAAATATCATCATGCGAATCCGAAAACAGTATATGGAATAAATTGCAGATTACACATTTTTTCACATCGAAAGTTGTTAAAACAAAGAGACCCTTGCAAAGAGATGACTATCAAAATTTTGAATTTCCTTATAGTGAACCAGTAGTTAAGGATCAAAAAAGATTTATGAAAATATTCAACAGTCTTCAAGCTATGTGAGTGAAAATTTTAGAATATGGGGTTTTATTTGAAAAGATTATAGACATTATGCCAAATGAATGGAAATCCAAGAGGATAACAGTTGATGAATCTAAAATGATTACTAATCATACTCTAGATGAACTCTTTGTAAGTATATTACAATATAAAGGAAGGCTTAAGATAGATGTAGAAAATGTGAAAAAAATAATGGTGGAGTCAAATTCTCTACTGAATAAAATACTACCATGTCTCAATCCCTTGTGAAAACCAAACCCAGAAAGGGGATGGTTGAATTCTTATTAGATTCTAGTGATACTTAGTTGTCTAATAATGATAATTCAAATATTTCTAAGAGAATTAATCAAATATTTGGAAAGAGAATTTTCCAATATAGATATAAAAGTACTTCAAAAGGTAACAAGTATATGAATGATTCTGAAGTCACGTTCTTTGAATGTAAAAGAGAAAGACCCATTCGACCTGATTGTCCAATGCTGAAAAGAAACGATTGAAAGGAAAGACATTCACAGAAGAATAAAAAATAAATTTTTTAAGTCCATGGGAAAGAATATCTTGAATGTTAATGACTCCTAAAGTTCCAGTGGAGGTGATTCTTCAGAAGACTCTTTAGATAGTGATATCTCAAATATCAAGAATATTGGTCTCTTTTCCAAAAATCCTTATCATTTCTTAATGTCCAAGGTACATAGATTTGAATCTCACACTAATATGTCTTTGAGTAACAATTATCTTGATAAGTATTATTATTCTGACAAAGAAACATCCTCATCAGAGTCAATAATTATTTACCTTCTTATGATGAAATTTCTAGATTTTCAAAACTTTTAGAAAATGATAATTTTAAATTTTCTAGAAACATGAGAATGAAAATCCTCAAATTGATATATTAACAGGAGTAATTTCATACCACTTTAAATATCATGATTTTAAATCTCTTGAGATTGATTGTTTTGCTAAAAAACCTGATAAATATATTTCTTAAAAAAACAAACTTCTTAATCACTTTGATAATATGGTTTTTGAGAAAACTATTTTAGAGGAGGAACTCAATTCTAAATTTAATACAAATGAGGATAATAAATTGGTCATCAAACTAAAATCTAAAGTCTTTTCTTTGAATAAACACTTATCTAATTCTACATGTTTAAAATAAAATTTTCATAAGATGTATTCTCAAATACGACATCATAGTAATAGTCAAAGAATTGGTTATACTTATTTAAAAATAATTTTAAAAATAATTTTTCTGTTCCTAAATATTACTCAATCTGCACTAATTGTCAAAGTGGTGGAAATTATAATAAATATTGTTCTTTAAAAAAACTGAAATCTTTGTGTTTTCAAAAATCTCAATTTTCAAAATATATGTGGATTCCAAATTTTTTTCTTTCTAATGTTTACATACCCAAAAAAGTTTAGAATCCAAAATTTTAATTTTTTTTATTACAGGAAAACAGAACAATAAAAAATAACAATACATGGTTCATGGATAGTGGATGTTCTATTCACATGACTGGAAACAGAAACTAATTTGAAAAAGTTATCAAGATGATAGGAGGAAATGTTACCTTTGGAGACATTGCTCAAGGAAAGATTGTTGGTATATGCAATATTGTTTTCCTCGGAAAAATATTTATTTATAATGTTTTTTGTTGATGGTCTTATGCACAACCTCATTAGCATAAGTCAATTATTTGGTGAAGGATACCTTGTGAATTTTGGGAATGGTAAATGTTTAGTTCACAATTACAAGAATGAATTCATTTTATCTGGCCAAAGGCATGAGAATGTTTACACTTTGAACTTAGAAGAAATGAGGATCCAAGAATTACCTTGTCCGTGAACAATGGATGAAAAATCTTGGTTATGGCATAGAATACTAGGACACAATAATTTCAGAAATTTTTACAAACTCTCTAAGAAAGAACCTATTAAAGATCTACCTGAGCTTAAGTTTTATTCTTATAATGTTTGTGACTCTTGTCAATATGAAAAAAAAATAAGTTATGCTTTAAATCAAATATTGAAGTCACAACTACTATTCATTATAGTTAGTGCACATGGATGTTTTTTGTTCAACAAAATCTAGAGGTATTGGAGGCAAGTATTATCTACTGTCATAGTTAATGATTATACTAGATTTACATGGGTATTTTTTCTCGATAAAAAATCATAAGCCTTTTTTTCTTTAAATATTATGTTGATAATGTTAAAAATGTGAAAATCCTACCATTGATAACTATCCGAAGTTATCATCATGGGGAATTTGTAAATTATGATTTCAAAACATTTTTTAGTAAAAAATGTATTACTCACAGCTTTTCTGCACCAAGAACACCTCAAAAAAATGGTGTTGTTGAGAGAAGAAATATGAATTATTCAAGAGATAACATGAACCATGTTTAGTTTGTAACTCCCCGACCTAGTTACCCAGAGTTAGTGCATTATTACATATCATTGGAATGATCACAAAAGATCAAGTCTCGATAGATTGATTAGTATAGTAGCCTTGGAAACACTAGATACATTAATAACATTTAACATTACATGATAAAGTGAAAAACTACAACAATATAGTCTCCATAGTCCACACTCATATCCTCTCAGACTATCCCTGCAGGTCAGTCAGAAAGTGAATCTTCACATCCTAGGAAAAATAAAACATAGAAAGGGGTGAGATCAGATGCTCAGTATGGATAACAATATAGGGGAAACATACATAAATAAGCATAAACATTTATGGTGTTGTATAACTAAATAAAAATCCTTTTAAACTTGAACTTCAGCATAATATGGCAATGATAAAATCAAATAATTTCATTTACTTACTCACATGGATATTATACTAGTCGAATAATCCCATGCAATATCAACAACCACTTTCATAGTGATGGAATGCATAATTCCAGACTATCATAAGCCAAAAGTCAGGGACTTCTTCCACGACTATGAATATATTTGTCAAGGCCTTGTTCCAAGACACTAGTTTGTCTCATGAGACCTACCGATGCATCGAAAAGCTATAGTGGGCTCCACCCGTCACATACTAAGTCCAATTCATTTCTCATATGAACAGGTTTAAACATAACATAAACATTCGTATTAAAATTATCATACGAAATGTCAATACTTTATCCACAAACCATGAATGGTATAAAAATAACACATCCATAGTCAAACATATCACAAAACCTTCAATAATATATGGATGTTTTGTATCATAATAAATAAACTTCAAATTAGCTTAAAATCCATCAAAGGATGTTGACATAGATGAAAAAAAACCTTTTTAGTGAAATATCTCTTTCTATTTTGAAATTATTTAAAATTTACATAATTATAAAATAAAACATTAAATTTGAAAATATTCTTATTATCTTGTAAGGTAAGCATTGACAATTTTTTAACGGTGGGAAAAAACTACACCCACCGTATAAGTGAAAAAACATTCTTACCTTAATTTTGTCGAAAAGGATAAAAAGAACCTTTTTTTTAAATGACGGAATGATTCCATTATAAACAAATAATAAAAATTACAGCAAGGGTATAAATGACTTTAACCCATTGTCTTACAATATTTTGAAATTCTTTTAATGAAACAAGGATGTGGATGATAAAGATGTCCCACTAGATACTTATAAAAAAACAACCTCGGATAATAAAGAGATTGTGAATTAACCCTTACCTTGTACATTTCCTTGTTCAATGGTAGGTTAGCCTCCTGTATAATGGTGAAATAATTGTTATTAAATTATACAAAAATCATATACATTAATATGATATCAAATATGATCTTTTAACATTGCTTTGTTAATAATATCTTAGTATTATCGTCGTTTCGGGTGTTAACTGATTCGTTTTCCTTTATATGCTAAGTCATGTTTATTATGCATAGGTTGTATCTTATTCATATCCATAATGATACCAATTCTTTAAAAATTATTTTTTATCATCAAATGAAAATTATTCTTGAATGGATACGATGGGGAATTAATCTCATCGTGTTCGTGGAGATGGTATTCTGTACGTACGCACGAGCGAGAATATCATTCTTTTGATATTAAAATTATATATGATTGGATGGTTTATCATATATAAAGATAATAATAATATTATATTTATTATTTAAATCAATCACACATCATTATTATACCCATCCAAATTATAATGTATTGAATAACAATTACACCACGACGTGGAGATGGTAAGTTGTACGTACGCACGTATGGTGACATGTCATTCAAAGGATGGATAGAATACTGAATATGGTTTTACCATATTTATAATAACATCATAGTATATAGAAGATACTATAGTTATTATTTTATAATGGAAATAACAGATAAAGAAGAAGTGGAAGAAGAAAAGAACATGAAAGAGGGTGGTGAAATCATTACCTCTTCTTCGGGTTCTTCCTTTTGATTTGATCAAAAGGGCTCCTTAGGATGGCATTATGACTAAATTAGGGCCTGTAGGATGAATTTAGGGATGTTTGGAGGATATTTGGGCATGGGTAGGCAGAGCCAAATAGTTTTGAAGGTGTGAAATAGAGAGAGGGGGAGTTCCCCTTTATAACAGGGGTAAGGGGCACCTTAGGAAAAGCTAGAAATATTATTTTATAATAAATTCATATTCGGTTTCTAATGGCTCCAGACTAATTTTTTTCTATTATAAGGTGTGTATGGTTCAATATACACTCATAAAATAGGTTTTAGATAGGTTTGGGTCACTATATTAACCTTATCTCTTAGATTTAACTCTTAGTTAATTAGTTTGTCATTTACCACATCTCTTTGTATTATTATATTATATAGTTAATAAACATTCTATAAACTTACAAGAGAACCCCAAGAGGTTCATTAATGAGACAAATATTATTATATAAGTCTCTTGGACGAACCATATATTTTTAGGACCATTATATCAATTCATAATATAATATTTTTTTTAAAAACGTTTTTACGTCAATTTTGACACTATTTAACAATTCATTTTTTTAAAGTCTTAAAATTTTTATTAATTATAAATAAATTAATTTAATAAATCATAACATGTTATATTATCCTATAAAATTAGTTTATGGAATCAAAAATTAAATATTATATTTATTTTAACATTTATAATACCATTTATTTGATTCATTCATTAATAAGGAAAATATTGCATCATTATTCTGTCATAAATAAATTTAATTATTCAATGTCTAAAAATTATATAAAAATACCGTTATGTAAGAAATATTTTCATATTTCTAATGAAAATTTATATTTGAAGAGATAACTTATATAACCCTATGTAAAAATTGTTTTACTAAAAGATATATTCTTAGGTCATTTTTGTATTTATTTTAGCTTAATTCTTATAATGTTTCATTATCCCATAAAAGTGGCTCCATGGGGTCCCAAAATCGACCCAATGATGCCCATGGTTGGACATGCATCATCCAATAGGGTTAGGACATGTTTTGGGGTAATTTAATATTATTATAATATTATTTTGTTACCCTTATTTACAGGATTTACCCATTAACCATGGTAAATAAAATATTTACTGAAGTAATTATTCAAAATGTCTAAAAAACGTTACCTATTTAAACAATTTGAAAATAATAATTCCAAATATGGAATCCATTTTTCCAAATTCAAAACACATAAGTGGCATAAATTTATTTAATATTAATTCCCACAGTCAAAACAAAAAGTGTGGTTTTATGAAATAATAACTATCAAAAGATTGACATTTTTTATGTCCAGTTTAAATGTGAAATTACTTTCAATGAAAAAAATTAGATTAAATGGTAAAAATTTATTATAATTATACTTTAAAACCACTCAATATTATAATCTATCACTATAAATTTTTTTATTAAAAATGTTTTTTTATTTAATGTTTAGTATTTTTCACTATTCATAAAAAATTGGATGTTCTAAAAAAATACCAAAAATTCACCCTAGGATAATTTCAATATTACGAATCCAAAAATGAAGTCCATTTTAAAAAAAAAATTATAAAATTTCAAAAAGTGGGTGTTACTATTTATAACGGCTAGTTTGATTGGTTGCGGTGTGATAGAATCTCGAAGTTGCGTACAATGTATGCTATTGCATTATTGAAAGGGAAACGTACCATGGAAGATTGGGGTGTTAAATTCTCCCCTCCTTCAAATAATTGCATCCTATAAATTTCTAGAGTATTACTACATAAAAAGAATCAGGTGTTTCTTCATCATATGTTCCTTGGGTTCCCACACCGCCTCTTCCATCTTATGATTTCTCTATAGAAATTTTTCTAAACGAGTCGTCCGGTATCTCAATACCTGTTCTCGGGTATCAAGAATCTTGATAGGCTCTTTGCAATAAGATAGATCGGGTTCCTATTCTAATTCCTCATAGACAAGTATATGAGTTGGGTCAAGCATGTATTTTCTCAATAGTGATATGCGGAATACATCGTGATTTTTGGAGAGACTTGGCGGCATTTCCAAATGGTAAGCTACAACCCCAATTAGTTCTAGGATTTTGAAGGGTACGATGTACCTGGGACTAAATTTACCTTTCTTACCAAAATGTATAACTCCCTTCCATGGAGATACCTTTAGAAAAACGTGATCACCGACATGAAATTCCAAATCCTTCCTTTGATTATTGGCATAGCTCTTCTGCCTTCATTGAGCTGCATTGATGTGAGTTTGGATCACCTTCATCTTTTCCATCGTTTCCTCCACAAGTTATGGCCCGAAAAGTTTTCTTTCACCAATATCATCCTAACATGTTGGTGTGTGACATCTCTTTCTGTATAACGCTTCATATGGTGCCATCTGAATACTTTAATGAAAGATATTGTTATAGGAAAATTCTACCAGAGGTATATATTGATCCCACATTCCTTGAAAGTCAACTGAACATGATCACAACTTGTCTTATAAGGTTTGAATAGTTCATTCTGATTGTCCATCTAATTTAGGGTGGTAGGTAGTGCTCAAACGATGTTCATTATCCAAGGCCTTCTGAAGACTTTTCAAGATTCTTGATGTGAAACAGGGATCACGATCAGAAACAATCGATAGTGATACTCCATGAAGTCTCACAAAATCATTAATATATAGTCTTTCTAGACGTTCAACTGGTAGATCTTCTCTTATTGGAAGAAAATGTGGTGACATGGTAAGACCATCAACAATGACCCATATTTCATAATTTCGTCTATGAGTATTTGGTATTCCAATGAAAAAGGCCATCGTAATATTATCCCATTTCCACTCAGGTATAGGAAGAGGTTGCATGACTCCTCTGGGCTATTGCCTTCCAGCTTTCACCAATTGACAATCCATACATCTTGACCCAAAATCGGCAATCTCCCTCTTCGTGTTGTCCCACCAAAAATGTTCCTTAAAATCTCTATACATATCAGTGAAACCAAGGTTTATAGAGAAGTTGGAGCTATAGGCATCATCCAACAATTCCCTTTTTAGATCAGGTATATCGTGAACACAAAGTCTTTTCCCCAATTTCAAAATTCCATCTTCATATACGAAGTCACTCAATCTCCCATCATTCACATATTTAATCTTCTTTTGAAAATCATCATCATCATTCTGAGATCTCTTTATCCTTTCTAGTAAGGATGGTTTGGAAACCATTTGAAAATGCATAGATGTTTCACCTTTCGTGGTTATTCCCATCTCCAACTTTACTAGATCCTTGTATATAGGATCCTTTTAAACTCTCATCTTGTTCAAAACTCCATGATACTTTTTACTCAGAGCATCTACCACTTTATTTGCCTTCCCCGAGTGCTAGTGTATAGTGAAATCATAATCCGTGAGTAACTCAATCCATCGCCTTTGCCTCATGTTGAGTACTTTGTGTGAGAAAATATACTTCAAACTCTTTTGATCGGTATATATCTCACATTTTTCACCATAGATATAATATATCCATATCTTCAAATAAAATATTATAGCTGCTAAATCAAGATCATGAGTGGGATAGTTTTTCTCATGAATTTTTAGCTGTCACAATGCATAGGAAATAACCCTATCATTCTACATAAGGACACAACCATGTCCATTATTTGATGCATCACTATAAATAACAAACCCAACATTCCCTGATGGTAGAGTCCAAATAGGAGCATTGACAAATATTCTCATTATTTCTTCAAAACATTATTCACACTCTTTTGTCTAAACAAATTTAACTCCTTTAAGTGTGAGATTTGTTAATGGGTTAGCCAACCTGGAAAAATTAATGACGAAACGTCGATAATAACCAGCTAAACCAATAAAACTGCGTACCTCAGTTATACTCATTGGTTTTTTCCATTCATGGATTGCTCTTGTTTTAGAAGGATCAATAGAGATTCCATCCTTAGAGACAATATGGCCAATAAAATAAATCTATTTAAGCCAGAATTCAAACTTTCTAAACATCCCATATAATTCATTTCTTCGAAGAGTCATTAGGATAATACTCAAGTGATTTTCATGATCTTCATAGCTTTTGGAGTATACCAAGATATCATCAATAAATACCACTACAAATTCATCAAGTTATTCCTTGAAAACACTATTCATTAGATCCATGAAGACATAGGGTGCATTAGTCAATCCAAAAGGAATTACTATAAACTCATAATGCATGTACCTGGTTTGAAATGCTGTTTTAGGAATATCTTCCTTTTTCACACCCAACTGATGATATCCAGATCGAAGATCAATCATTGAGAAGTATTGTGCTCCATGAAGATGGTCGAATAAATCATCAATGAGAGGTAGGGGATACTTGTTCTTTATTGTTATAGCATTTATCTCCCTATTGTCAATCCACAACCTCATATATCCATCTTTCTTTTTAACAAAAAGGAGAGGGGATCCCCATGGAGAAATAGTAGGGCGAATAAATACCTTATTACTCAATTCCTCTAGTTTTTTTTTAGTTCCACTTATTCAAAAGTGTCCATTCTACAAGGGGTCTTTGATATGGGACTTGAAACAGAAATTAGGTCAATGGAAAACTCAATTTCTCAGTCTGGAGGATGTCAAGGTAAATCATCTGGGAAAACATCAACATATTCTTTCACAATATGTACATCCACTATTCGAAAATTCAATTACTCATCCATAGTTATTTTATTATCTTCCTCCCTGATAATTTAATTTAATTGAGCTACTGGGGGTGGATCTAGATAACAATTATGTGGTGACGTTTCTTCTCTAAAGATAAGGTACTCCTTATCATCATCATCAAAAATAGTAACCTCCTTCTTCTTACCATAAATTTTTTCATCATGGTCCAAAATCCAATCTATAACAAGGGATATATCAAATTCAATCATGGGTATAACGATGAGATCAGTATATAAAGGACATTTATATACTCTAATGGTAAATGATTCAGAAAACTTTTTTGCAACAATACTTCCCTTAGGAGTTTTAACTAAAAAATACCTTGTTAAATCAAATTGAAAATATCTAATTTTCTTAGCAAGCTAGGAAGATATGACACAATGTGATGATCTAGAATAAAATAATGCATTGGCTAAACTTGAAGAAACCATTAAATTACCTACCACCACACATTTAGGAGCTTCAACCTTAGCAGTACTGATAGTGTAATCCTGGCCTTGATCCCTTGTCCTTTTCTGAGGTAAGTTCTCCTAATGTTTAGGACATTCATTTGCATAATGTTCCATCTCCCTAAAATTGTAGCATTGAACATAGATAGCTTATTTCTTCCCCTTTCAATCATGATCTTGGTGGCCTTTTTCACCACACTTGTAACAGACTCCCATTCCCTTCAGAGATGTACCAGGGTGTTTCTTCCCACATTTACTGTAGGATGGATATTAAACTTTTCCCTTCTTCCCCTTATTTCCATTTCTAGAGTGATCAGAATATCTCTTCTTCTCATGATTTTATTTAATGTTGTAAGACTTAGAGAATTCATTTTCTGTATTGTTTGGACATGAGACAATATCTTCATATGACGAGAAGGATTTTGAGACTCAAGCTTTACGTAGAAAGAGTTTTAACCCATTAAAGAAATGATCAATCTTACTCATAGAGTAACTTATATAATCTGTTGCATGTCTCGCTATCCTTGTAATGTTAGCCTTATACTTTGCAACATTCTCATCCTCCTTTTGTCTCAGACAGAAAAATTTCCTTTTCATATCTACTCGATGGTCATGAGGAAAGTATTTTTCTAAGAAAATTTCATTAAACTCCCAACATTCAATACTTGATACTTATTCATCTTCCTTTGTATTTTGAATCAATGACCACCATTTATCAGCATCTCCAGTGAGGAGGTAAACTTCCATGACAACTTTTTCTCTTTCACTACTCCCCAAAGCCTAAAATAGTTATTCTAAGAAATTTTTCCATTACTCGGTTACAAGTGGATTTTTACCCTTATTGAATGTTGTAGGTTTTTGCCTCATGAAGCAATCTAATATTGATCCTCCATGCTGCAGATTAGGTTGCTCCATACGAGTAAGGTTATTATTCATAACCTGAGTGAGTTGTCCTCGTATAGTGATAAGCTGACCAGCACTAGTTGAATCACCAGCTCCCCTATAATTATCTTGAGTAGGAGGGAAATCCCTACATGGAGTGTCTGCATTGATATGGTTTCCATTCCTTCCACTAGGCACCATTTCCAAACAATGGAATAAACTAGATTAGTTTATTAATTGAAATACATAATTCCATACATGTAAAACACTTAACATAAATTGAACATTTTATGTATAAAATCCATAATCATAAAAATATTTTCTTTTAGAAAGTATATAATCATACACCCTTCATAATGGTTTGTAAGGAAAATGAAAATTATCCTAAGAATATCCCTCGAGAGTGTCGTAACCAAGAGTGCAGCAAGGCCCACTGTCGTGCACCAGTTCCCATTTGACTCTATCTCAAAGCGGTTTTTTCAGGTTTTACCCCTAGGTAAATCTGTGCCAGAGCCACCTCTACCTTCTCGTATCCAGATAGGGATGTATTTCTCGTAAAACTCAAAAAATATCTACAATAACAAAATTCTAGTAAGTACTTCTATATTATTCCTCAAATTCTATCTTAGGGCTAAGTTATCTAATCATAGTTTATCTAAATCTAGCTTCCAAGGATTATTACTAAACATCCTCTGATACCAAATGTAATGCCTCAACCCGAGTTACCTAGAGTCGGTGCATTATTATGTATCGTTGGATTGATCACAAAAGCTCAAGTCTCATAAGATCGATTAGTTTAGTAGCTTTGGAGATACTATATACATTCATAAGGTTTTACATTACATGATAGAGTGAAAAACTAAAACAATATAGTCTCCATAGTCCACACTCATATCCCCTCAGACTATCCCTGCAGGTCAGTCATAAAATACTTCTTCTCTTCCTAGGAAAAATAAAACATAGAAAGGGGTGAGCTTAGATGCTCAGTAACGATAACAATATAGTAGAAACTTTCATAAATAAGCATAAACATTTAAGGCAATGTATAACAAAAATAAAAGTGTTATAAACATGAACTTCAGAATAATATGGAAAATATAAAATCAAATAATTCCAGTTACTTACTGACATTGATATTCTACTAGTCAAATATTCACATGAAATATCAATAACCACTTTCATAATGATGGAATGCAAAATTGTAGACTATCATAACCACATAGTCAAGTCCTTATTCGAAGATTAAAAAAAGATTTGTCAAGGCCTTGTGCGAAGACACTAGTTTTTCTCATTAGACTTACTGATGCATCGAGGAGCTATATCGGGCTCCACCCATCACATACTAAGTCCAATGCATTCCTCATATGAACATGTTTAAACATTACATAAACATTTGTATTAAAACTAGCATAAAAAATGTCAATACATTTTCCATAAACCATGAGTGGTATAAAAATAACACATCCACATTCAAACATATCACAAAACCATCAATACTATATAGAAGTTTTGTATCATAAAAAATCAACTTCAAATAAGCTTAAAATCCATCAAAGGATGTTGACATAGATGAAAACAAATCCGTTTTAGAGAAATATCTCATTCTAATTTGAAATTATTTAAAAGTCACATAATTATAATAGAAAACTTTTAATTGTAAAATATTCTTATGAGATTTTAAGGAAAGCTTCTACGAGTTTATAATGGTGTAAAATAGTTTCACCCGTCGTATAAGTTAAAAAAACATTCTTGCCTTAATTTTTTCGAAAAGGTTAAAAAGGGACTTGTGTGGAAAATGACTGAAAGATTCCTTTATAAACATCTTATAAAAAGTCAATAAATGGTATAAATGACTTTAACCCATTGTCTAAAAATATTTTGAAATAAATTTTTACGAAAACACATATGTGGATGAAAAAGAAGTCCTAGTAGATTCTTACAAAAAACAACCTCGGATAATAAAGTGATTGTGAATTAACCCTTACCTTGTACTTTTCATTGGTCAAGGGTAGGTTAGCCTCATGTATAATGGTGAAATAATTGATATTAAATTATACAAGAATCATATACATTAATATGATATCATATATGATCTTTTAACATTTCTTTATTAATAATATCTTAGTATTATCGTGGTTTCAGGTGTTAACTGATTCGTCTTCCTTTATATAATAATTTGTGTTTGTCATGGATAGGTTGTATATTATTCATATATAGAATGATATCAAGTCCATAAACATTATTTTTAATAATAAAATGAAAATTATTCTTGAATGGATACAATGGGTAATGAATCTCATCGCATTTGTGGAGATAGTATTCCGTACTTACGCACGAGCGACAATATCATTCTTTGGATATTAAAATCATATATAATTGGATGTTATATCATATATAAAGAATCATAATCACGTTATATTTATTATGAAAATCAATTACTCATCATTATTATACCCATAAAAATAATAATTTATTGAATAACAATTACACCACGACGTGGAGATGGTAAGCCGTACGTACGCACGTATGGTGACATGTCATTCAAAGTATAGATAGAAAACTGAATATGGTTGTAATATATATATATAATAATATCACAGCATATAGAAAATACTGTATATATAATCTTATAATGGAAATATCAAAGAAAGAATAAGTGGAAGAAGAAAAGAACATGAAAGAGGATGGTGAAATCATTACCTCTTCTTTGGGTTCTTCATTTTGATTTGATCAAAATGTATCCTTGAGATGGATTAATGACTAAGATAGGGCCTCTAGTATGAAGTTAGGGATTTTGGGAGGATATTTGGTCAGGGGTTGGCCAAGAAAAGTGATTTTGAAGGTGTGAATTAGAGAGAAGTGAGAGTTCCCTTTTATAAGAGGGGTGAGGGGCACCTTAGGAAAAGCTAGAAATATTATTTTATAATAAATTAATATTCGGTTTATAATGTCTCAAAACTGATTTATTTCGGTTATATGGTGGGTATGGGTCTAAATACACTCAACCAATAGGTTTTAGATAGGTTTGGATCACTATATCAACCTTATCTCTTAGATTTTTCTCTTAGTTAATTAGTTTGACATTTACCATGTCTCTTTGTATTATTATATTATATAGTTAATAAACATACAATAAACTTCTAAAAAATCCCCAAGTGGTTCATTAATGATACACCTATAATTATATATGTCTCTCGGATGAACAATAGTTTTTTGGGACCGTTATATCAATTAATAATATAATATTAGTATTAAAAACACTTTTATGTCAATTTTGACACTATTTAATAATTTATTTTTGTTAAAGTCATAACAACATTATTAATTAGAAATAAATTCATTTAATCAATCCTAACATGTTATATTAAACTATAAAATTAGTGTATGGAATCAAGGATTTCAAATTTTGTTTATTTTAACATTTATAATACCATTTATTTGATTCATTCGTTAATAAGGAAAATACTGCATCATTATTGTGTCATAAATAAATTTAATTATTCAATGTCTAAAAATTATAAATAATATACCATTATGTATTAAATATTTTTATCATTCTAATTAATATTTATAGTTTAAGAGATAATACATATAACCCCATGTAAATTTTTTTTTACTAAAAGATATATGCTTATGTCATTTTTGTATTTATTTTAACTTAATTATTATAAAAGTGCCATTTTAACATACAAGAGGCTCCATGGGGTCCCAAAATAGACCCAAGGATGACCATGGTTGGACATTCATCATAAAATAGGGTTAGGACACGTGTTGGGGTAATTTAATATTATTATAATATTATTTTGTTACCCTTTTTTAACAGATTTATACTTTAACCATGGTAAATAAAATATTTACCGAAGTAATTATTCAAAATGTATAAAAATAATATTTACCTATTTACACAATTTGGACATACTAATTCAAAAAATGGAATCCATTTTTTCAAATTCAAAATCTAGAAGTGGCAGGAATTAATTTAAAATTAATTCCTGATGTCAATAGAAAAAGCATGTTTTTAAGAAATAATAACTATCAAACGATGGACACTTGTTTATGTCCAGTATAAATGTAAAATTATGTCCAATGACCAAAATGTGATTAAATGGTAAAAATAATTTCTAATTATACATTAAAACCACTCAATATTATAATTTATCACTATAAATTATTTTTATTAAAAAAGTTGTTTTTAATTAATGTTAAGTATTTTTTACTATTCATCAAAAATGGGAAGTTCTCATAAAAATACCAAATAATCACCCTAGGATAATTTTGATATTCCAAATCCAAAACTGAATTCCATTTTGAAAAATAAAATTTATAAAATTTCAAAAAGTGGGTATTATTATAAGTAATACTTTTTATACTATAAATTGAGTTTTGATTCGACCTTTTCATAAATAACCCTTATGGGTTATGGGCAGGCCGAGAACTAAAAGATTCATACTTCAATGTATTTAGTGGAAAAGTATTTATTTTAAATATAAAATATTTCTTAAATATGTTTTCCCCCAAATCTTATGAAGGACTATTTTGAGGTTATTCGGCGACCTCTAAGGCTTATAGAGTTTTTAATAAAAGTTATTATGTGGTTGAACAAACAATACATGATATGTTTGATGAATAAAATCCTTTTGTTTTCAAAAATCCTCAAAAAATTACTTCTGAAGTGTTTTATAAAACTGATTATTAACCCATATAAGGTTCTTTAAAAATTTTAATCAGTCATGAATTTTTTCTATGATATTTACCCTTGAAGACTTTCTATTTTATGTTGATCATAAGGGTTTCTAAAATCCAAATCAGTTATTACTTAGGAATCATCCTAGTGATAACATTTTTGGTGATGTAAATCAACCAGTAAGGACTAGAAACTACTTAAGAAATAAAATAGAACATCTTTCTTTTCTATCTCAATTTGAACCTAAAACTTCAAGTGAGGCCTTATGAGATGAATATTATATTAAGGAAATGAAAGATAAACTAAATGAATTAGAAAGTAGTAAATACTAGAACTTGGTTGAAAAACCTAATGATACATATGTTATTGAAGTAAAATGGTTTCTCAAAAACAAATACAATGAAAATGGTATCATCCTATGAAATAAATCTAGGCTTTGTTGCAAAAGGCTATAATCAATAAGAAGGAATAAACTATGAAGAAACCTATGCCCATATAGCAAGAGTCGAATCAATTAGAATTCTATTTTCCTTTGAAGCATTATTTAATTTCAAACTCATTCAAATGGATGTCAAGTGTTCTTTCCTTAATGTATATGTATAGGAGGAATTCTATGTAGATCAACCCCCTAGTTTTTAAGATACAGTACATCCTGAATATGTTTACAAGATTACCATGGACCTTAATGGACTTGAACAAGCCCTTAGAGCATTGTATGATATATTAACCTGATTTTTGTTTAAAATTAATTAAATTAAAGTAAAAGATGATCCAAATAAGTTTATAAATAAGGAAACCAAAAATCTTTTGATTATTCAAATTTATGATGAGGTCATAATATTTGTATTGACTCAAATGTCTTTAACATATACATTTGTGAATATAATGATGTCTGAGTTTGAAATGATTATGAGGGGTGAGTTAACATTCTTTCTTGGTTTTCAAATTTTTCAAAAACTAGAAGGTACTTATATATATCCACATAATTATATCAAAAACATACTAAAAAATTGTGCATATTACAATACTAAAAGTATTAGTACTCTTATTGGTACCTCAAACACTCTTGATATTGATGTGACTAGACAACTAGTCGATCAAACAAAATTTAGAGGTATTATTGCAAGTCTACTATACATAAAATCTAGTCACAAAGACTTAATGATTTCTATATGCTTATGTGCTAGATATGAAGAAAGTACAAATTAATTCCATTTAAATGACATAAAAAGGATTTTCCAGTATTTAAAAGGAATATTGGAATTAGGCCTTTTCTATTCTTAGGGAAATTATTTTGAATTAAAAAGTTTATAGGATGCAGCATTTGGTGGTTGTAGATTTGATAGAAATAGTACATTTGGAAAATGTCGATTTCTAAGAGATTCTTTAGTTTATTGGTCATGAAAAAATATTCATTTTCATTATCTGCTACTGAAGCTAAATATGTATGAGTTAGAAATGTTGTGATAAAGTGTTTTTTATGTATCAAAAACTCGCATATTATGGTATGAGTTTTAATAAAACTTGAATATTGTCTGATAACACAAGTGACATTGCTTTAAGTAAAAACCATGAACATCACTTTCATTCAAAACACATATATATTAGGGATCACCTTCTCAGGAATCCCACAAAAATGGAGATATTATTTTACAATTCATCGTAACACAAGAACTTCATACTGATATTTTCACAAAACTATTACCTTCCGATACATTTGAATTTATTAAACAGAATCTAGGAATGATTACATTAAAATAATAATTCACACCTACTTTTTGTTTTTAAAATTCTCATTACATTAAACCACTGTTTTCATAGGGGGTAACATTTTTATTTTGTTCTGTGTTTTATCTATTTTTATTGTTGTTACTATTTATTATTTCATATTATACATTAATAATTTATGATAATAATTCTATTTGTTTTATATGTCTCATTAGTTGTTTTATTTTTGTTTTTTTTCATTCAACATAATTTTTTTAAATTTGAATTTTTTTCCTTTTAGATTAAAAACTCAGACTATAGGCTTTATAGTCTATCCATTTTCTTGACAACCTATGGTAATGACTTCGTTTTCCATCGTCTTGACAACCTATGTTAATGACTTTGTTTTCCATCAACTCAACATCATACAGTAATGGATTTGTTTTTCATCAGTTTGACAATCTATGGTAATGACTTTGTTTTCCATCATCTTGACAACATATAATAACGATTTTTTTCCATCGTCTTGACAATTTATGGTAATGATTTTGCATTCTATCAGCTTGATAACATATAGTAAGGACTTTGTTTTCAATTGGTTTGACAACCGATCTTATTCACTTTCTATTTCATCAGTTTGATAATTTCTTATATTTTTTTTCATTATTGCAACTAATTATTTTCTAGATTGTGTTATGTTCGTACCTTCATAATACTATGAAAGAAACAACTTAATTGAAATTTTTGGTAGGTACATTCATTCATTTTTTATTGATCTTATTTTGTGTTATTGATTCTCATTTATTTTATTTCTTTTAAATTTTTTAAAAAAAACACTTTTAAGTTTCCATCGTTGGATTCTTTATCATTTAAAATCAACCATAGAATACAAAAAGTTATCAAAAAATTTCCTATAAATAAAGGAATCCCCACCTTAAACCCTCATTGGTTCTTCAGATATCTTGGAAAAGTACTTCTCTTATTCTTAAGGATTGGTATGATCATTTATTTTGCTAAACATCTTTATGTCTCATTATTCTGCCAACACTCCTCCCAATATGCCTTCAAAGACATTCTCAGAAAAGGATTTCATCTCTGAAAAGTTAGTTTCTCGATATTTTTTTGAAAGTTATGACTCAACAATCAAAAGGATTATTTTATTCCAAGGCTCGGAACATCTTTATGTTGAGAAACCCATATCTCATGATCTGATTCTTGATGAAGAGGCTACAAAATTCTATAATACAGTGTCTTTTGATAAGAATAGATGACACTCTACAGGGTGAGAAGAAGAAGATAATTCTTTTGAAAAGAAAAACTCTGGATTTTTGATGTTTCTTAAATTCTAAAAAGTGTTGAGTTAGAAATTGCCCAACTCACAGAATAATTTCAACAAGAATATATTGTTCATACTTTTCTAGAGAAAGAATAAGGGAATGAAATAGTGCAAGATGTTATCCAATCGACCTCAAAATATGAACAAGAAGAAGTGGAAGATGGATTAATTTTTGAGTATCTTCAGACTTATAAGAAGATTAGAGAATAATCTTCTCTTTAAAAACAAATATAAGTAATACAATAATAGATTACTCATTCTGAACAAGTACCAGTTTGATCCTTAGAAACACATTCTTGAAAGAATTACTTCTCCAATCTAGCAGGGGGCACAAAGTTCTCATACTGAGGATGTAATTTTAATCAGTGACAAAGTCGAAGAAAAAATAGCTTTAAAACAATAATAAAAGGATCAAAAGGAAAAATGGAATGGAAAAATAAAAACAACCCATTAAAGACTCAAGCTGATCCAATGAACTTGAATCATACGATGATGATACTGATTCAGAATTTACAATTTCTTTAAATAAAATCGATTATATTGTTCATATTATAAGAATAATTGAGAATATTATTCTTTATTTTCCCATAATAGAAGGAATGATTTATTTCATTACATATAATCAAAGGAATAAATTTGGTTTAGTATGAGAGATCAGAAAGTGAGTAATGAAAATAGAGGCTGATCTAAAATACTGTGTGATAGTTCTGTTTCTCATGGGATGAATTTCAACAAGACGACTAAATGGTCATAAATAACAGAAATCTCATTGAATGAACATGATGAATTAATTGAAGACTTAAGGATAATTTTAAATTATCTAGCCATTTCATTTAATAATCTTGAAAAAAAAACTATTGACAAGTCGAATCAGATTTTAAAAACCCATAGAGCTAATATTCCTTCAGTAAAATTGTTTCAAGAAAGGATGAATGCTTTCCTGTAATATTTTTCGAAGGTTTAATCTTTCATAGTTGAAAAAATTTTGTTGAAGAAACAAAATACTTTGTTGACTCAAAAAAATAATAATTTTCAAGATAAAATTGATACTCTTAAAGAAGTGATCAGAATTAAAGAATAGACTATCAAAAATTAGGACCAATTTTTTGTCGACCAACAAGATATTATAAAAACGTGAGGTATTCTATCTTTAAAAAGAAGAAATAGACAATTAATATGGATTTTTTTTCTCATGATTTGATCAATACAGATAAAGAAAGAGAAAAAATGAATGTTTTTTTGTATCACACTTTCCTATTTTCCATTAGAAAGTCATGGAACATTTCTACATTTCAATAAACTATGTTTCTCTATAAATTATTTTATATTTTGTTTCTCTCTAAAATTTTGAATAAACCCAAGTATACCACTTTTTTGTAAATGAGAAAGGGGGAGAATTTATTATAAAAGTGCAGAATGTTTCACAGAAAGGGAGAATTGTTATTGTTTTACTCAAACATAATATATCTAAATCAAGGAAAATCTATATGAATACAATCCCTATGAAAGTATATACCTGAGGGGGAGTTATTTTTATTCATCTATCTATTGGGAATAGTTTTCATAACTCAGGGGAAGATATGTATTTCTTTTTAGTTTTACTCATGTTTTTGTGATTTCTAATAATGGGGAGATTGTTATGTCAAAAATATTCTTTTGAATTTTATGTTCTTTTATCGGAAATTACAAATCTCTTTATACGCATTTCTCAAATAAAGGAATTACATTTAATCTATAGACTCAGTCTATTGTAATGAATGCGCCTATCATAATTACTATGTCTATCGTAATTACTCTGTCTATCGTAATTACTTTCTCTATCATACTAACTCTATCTATCATACTGACTCTGTCTATCATACTGACTCTGTATATCATACAGACCTTGTCTATCGTACTCACATTATACTTTGTACTCAATTTTCACCATATCAAAACATTTCACTAAGTAATATCAGTAGTACTCGTATTTTTACATTTATCACATGCATGCTTTTATTCATTTATCATAACACATGTTTTATATTCATCGTAATCATGTTATCATTTTCTTATATCTTTTGTTTTAACCAAAATGATATCATGTAGTTAGTTATAAACTAATCAAAATGATGTCGTTTTTTATGTTTCAATATGACTGTTATAGTGATAGGTGTCCAAGTCCCTCAGAGTTTTCTAGAAGAATATGATCATTGAAGAAAATATGATCATTGAAACTTGAGGCATATAAATTCGAGGTCATTGGATTCAGAGAAAAAAAATGACCAACTTTGTTTCTTCCATGTTCTAGAGAGAGTTTGTGTGATTTATCTCTACTTCATGTGAATGCCTTGAAATTAAAAGGTGTAAATGAAATATTCTTCATTTTTGTATTTTAATAAGTGTTTTGTTTTCTTTGTGCATACAATTAGGTGGTTACGATCGAGGACTTCCATGGATAGGCAGACGGTGCATCCGATATTCATTTCAAGGGATTTCAATTATTTGAATGATAGAGTTGTCGATTACATATAAAATCAAGGGATTCAGGGTATAATAAGAAAAATATGTCGATCATCATATTGAGGGATTAATGGTGTTGGTGAGACAGACCTATTATCCTAGGGGAAATGATACCCTACTATTTGGGATAAAATATGTGTAACATCTTTTACTTTTCTGCTGATTGAAGTAATAGAAAGAGAATCATTTTATTTCTACTTTCTATTTTTATTCATTTTTAATTGTTTTAATTACAGCTTACACTTTTACTATTGAATCTATACGCTATATGGTAGAATAATTTATTGTTTTTATTACTCTGATATTTGTATTCAATCTGAATAAAACTGTTATCATAACATGAGTTATCATATTATATCATCGGACCAAGATCCAGTGTGATGATTTGTTTTATAAGAGGCTTTGTGAATTGTTTTAGTTTATGTTATAGTAAACTAGAAACCATAATTAAAGGTTTTAATATAAATTATTTAAATATAAAATCTATGCCCTCTTGTATTTGTGCCATCTCATATACATTTTGATCCAACAAGAACATGGTTAAACACCTATAATATCACTCCCATGAGTCATGTATCACTGATCCAAGAATAATTAGCCTAAACCATTGATCATTCCCAACACACATGTTATTTACATCCACCCATATCCTCCATGATATTATTCTTCAAAATTGAGGCATCTCACTCACTCCAAATACAATCATATGGCCACCCACTACCTGAGAATAATTCTAAACAACAAGTGACTATCAATGCTCAAATATAGTAACATAAGAATATTGAGATTCAATAAGGATAACAATCCTACCAATCTTTCTCTCTGAAACAATCCGTGATACCAAGGAAACCTCACATGATATACATCTCTTCCCAAGTCATTGAACTCAAGGATTTTCCCACAAAAAACAATGAGGGGGTTCGGTATCCCCTCGTAAATAAATTTTCATCCTTATATCATTCCTCAATAATATCATTCCCGTATTAATCCATCACATAGGAATCAAATATTTACACCAACTACATAAGGGTATCCATTAATCATTTGTTGAAGGTATTGCATTTATATCATAAGAGGACCTCCCATTGTAATATCCATGTGAAATTCTTCAAGAAAAAACAATATATGGTTTAGCTAAGTATAATTAAACCAACAATTAATATGGGAAAACACCATATAAAATGTTTTTGAAAATTAAATAATTCAACCCTTGATCGAATATCCTATCACATAAGTGCCTGTGAATGTTATGTGTGCCCAACATGACAAATATGATTCATTAACATGGGCCTCTTTTCAACATTCCCAAAGAGTAAACTATAAATAAAACCTTCTAGTAATAACTAATATTTAAATTTAAATTTCATTCCAAAGAGTGAAAACCAATAAAAGTAATCTCACACCCCTAGTAATAATGACTTCCAACCAAAAAGGAGTTAATGACACAATAGTTCGTGGTCCATTACGAGCACCAACACAATATTGGAATACATGCCTACTAATCATTAAATGGTAGTATAAAAAGTCTATGATTATGCTTCATGAAACAATTAATACACAACTACATTCTCTGATACAAATTTTTAATGCCCAGGACTAGAATTACCAACTATTCTTGAGTACCCTGTGAACTAAGGCATGCCTGTTCGTATGCCAAATCCTAACAACAAGAGGTGAGGGCCAAATCCACATAGTTGGGAGATTTTCCCCCCAAATTAGAGTCATAAAAATGTTAAACAAATAAAAACATCAACAAAATATAATCATAGTATACATAATCCTAAAAAAAAAAATTCTATAACAAATGTAATAGTGTATAAAGACCCATAGAAATGAAATATTAAAAAACAGATCACCCAGTGGTGAAATAACATATATGAAATAAATAAAATAATATATACTAAATGTCCTTACTAGCATCCTCAACCATCTACCATATCTCTGATACCCATATAGTTTCACCATACTGATCTCCTACTTTACATTTTCAATAAATGGAAAGAAGACATAAGGTCTGTTGGAACACTAAGATATCGATGTAGGGTGTGAGCATGTAATATAGTATGGTCTCACCATGAACCACTAATATACACTATCATATTCATGTTTATCCAAAATTAAAATAAACACAATATACAACATTCTCACTGAGTCAACATGTGATAATAAGGACACAATTACCCTTGATGAGATACACATTCACATAATGTCATGGTGTGTTTAAAATACCTCCATGACACATAAACATATCTACTTCAGTGAGATGCTAGAATATTTTTCCCACCCAGTTTCACAAGTCCAAGCTATACATGAGGACTCGAGGTAGGTATTTAGTCAATACTTTTACAATACTCCCCCAAATTAGGTTCTCGAATAATGAATCCTGACCAACCCATCTCACTAGGAAGGTTGAATGTCTTTGTATCGAATAAAAAAATCCCACTCAAGGTTGGGTCGACCATTATTATACATTTTTCTCTGACATGGACCCCATATCACTCATGGAATTATCATCATCGAGTGTTGAATCGAATCATATCCCAGACCCCATCACTCTCATGGTGGTCCACTGACTATTTTTATGTCCATCCATCAAAGTCATGGATATACTATCATGCCCAAGTCAACCATATCTCTCATGAATAACCGAGCCTCCTCATAATACTACCATCACACCAATGGTCAGAAAACACATCTCCAACCAACAATGTCACTCATTGATAACCCAATTTTTTTCAAAATAGTGACATTTGTCTCACTAGTAGTCATTCCAATGTCATATTCTTCTCAATGAGTACAGTAAAAAATATTTTTTTACCCATTAGGATAAATCCTCAACCTATTAGAAGAACATTTAAAATATTTCTTGAATCCCATCCCATAGTTATTTATCTCATCACATATAGTATAATTAACCTAATGTCCTCTTGAATTACAATACAACACTTCAAAAAAAATGGGGCATCCTCTAGGGTCTTCCTAATGAATATTGGTCTTTGGTCATCGATGTTAACCAACATTTTTTATAACTCATTGACCTCACTACCCAAAGTGTCATCAAGACCACTAAATCATCCAACCAGATCTAACATCATTTTAAATCCACTCAGAAATCCCAATTTCATGCCTCTTAATATATCCTACAACACATGTTGAGGTCCAATAATTTAGGGGAAACACCTATACTCACATGTCCAACCGCAGACTTATTTTCCCTCCCTTGACACATTCTTATAGTTATATCCACCCTCAAGAGAGTGTGAAACATCCCAAATGAGAAAAATAGTATTCTCATTAGTCATTTTGAGGTATAATTTCTATATTCCCTCACAAATAGCCTTGGGGAACTTTCAGGATCTTCCTATGATGAATTTTATATATTGATGCACATTCATTTCTCCTATTACCTTATCTGATATAATCACCCATTCACAACATAGTGTAACATCCTAAACCCAAATACCACTCAATAGTGCCTCAAGCCCGGTTGGAAACATGGACTCAATATCATCTCTCCAAAATCCCTAGGATAATGTTTAGCATTAAGGGCCTGGGGTGTGTTCATGGAAAGACAATTTCCTCATTACCAGAGTGGGTCAAAATGAATAATAAAATATCATGTGAATAGAAGAAGCAGTATACCAATAAAAAATAGATGAAATAGTGAATGAAGATAAAAAATGTAGCGTTTGATAATAATTACCAAAAGTAGTAACAGTATCAGATACAATAGATGACAATTCATTGTGTTTACAAAGAAGGAAACATGGATACATGGCAATAGGAAAACCATTATGTATAAGATAAAAAGAGAACAAAAAGAAAAAAAGTATATCCCCGAATCATGAGCTCTATCTGGATCATCTGCTACCAATAATCCATCCTAACTCGTTGCAAAAATCAACACATCCATAAGTGGTTTCTTTGCCTTATCTACACCAACAATTAGGAAGTCTTCTCAAATTCCGTATGCATCCCGAATAGTGTGGGAAATAAATTTCAGTAGGCCACCACCATCAAAGTCTATAAATATCGATTTCATGTATTCAATATGGTAGTGTGAAAATATAATAATATAAAGTAGTAACAATTACTATAAATGGATCAGCTATGGTTCCCAAAAGGAAACAAGGGTGACACTACGTAATTCATCACATGCCAATGTATCTTTGAATAAGTGTCAGGGGTCATAATGCATGGTATCACATTTATAAGGGACACCATTCCCAATATCATAGTAATATAATGGACTCCATTCCCAATATCATAGTATTATCTCAATGGATTCCATTCCCATTTAGTATCATAAGGGAAGTCATTCTCGTGTAGTATCTAAAGGTATACCATGCTTGCATAATATCACAAGGGAAATAATTCTCGTATAGTATCACAAGGGACTCGAGGACAATTTATATATCTCTAGGGTCATCATGCACATTTAATTAATTTATAAAGGAATTTCATGTCCATTTGATATAATAAAGGGCATCTTACCCATTCATTGTAATTCATAAGGGTCTTTATGCACTTATGTAATATCATTGAAAAATAACCATTGGATTTATTTTGAGATAAGATATAATCCATTTCTCATTTATATTTAATAATGGATGGGTGTAGAAATTGTCCACTTAATTTGGTGACATGGTCTGAACACTCACATCTAATAAATTTAATTCATTTTATGACAATTCTCTTAGCCATGATACAACACAACATTGATCCATTAACAATTTATGGTACCATAATTTAGAGTTTATATCCAAACACTACAACATGTTTATTTTCTCTATACTCTAGAAATCCCATTACGAATAAGGAGGGAACACCCAAATTGAATAGATAACTCCAAGGTTGAGAATTATTGATATGAAATGGGTTATAAAAAATCATTATATACCATGAATAGAAACCAATTTATGATATAATCAATTTAGAAACATTTCACAGTGAAACTGACTTGTGGGGAAAGGACACGTATTATATAACACTTAAACATAAAGGGATAATTATTAGACCACCTATCTCATGATATTATAACTCTCTTAATCACATATTGGCCATTATTATATTATTCATCAGATGAAATCTAATGAACTGATCAATGCCCTGAAAATAGGGAATATGAGCAATTATCTAAATAAATCCTCTGAGGAAAAGTGTAATGAATAACACATAAAAAATAATTAATATTTTACATTGAGGAATACAATGATACTAATAAATGATGATTCTTAATTTGGATGGATAATTTATTTAATTACCTACGTTATCCAATCTGGGAGCTCAGCGAGAGAGGAAACTCCCTACACACTTCAGATACTAGAAAAAAGAGGAGGGTTAACATTATAACTCATTAAGGGGTAAATGGTATTATACCCAAGATTTATAGGTCACATGGTTTGGCCACAGTATTGGACAAACCTTTCACTGATCATTCACCCTTTTCTTTACTAATGGGGAACTCACATGGTAATTTCACACGGTTTAAAAAACCATGAGAAAAATGTGCAAAACACCAATGCTAAAAACTATAGGTGGTCCTTAATGGGTGTGAAACTCTATCTATATAGTATTAAAAACTATTTTACCTCCTCTTTCACTCTACAAAGACCTCCCACAATTATTATTAACCACGTGTCCTACCCTGCATGGTTTCTCCTAACCATTCAAATATCATATTCTATCGATAAGCCAGGTTTTTGTGATTTGAAAAATCCCTAGACACTATCGACACCTTTCTAAACTCAAAGGGAATCCATATTAAATCCATATTAAATAAGTAGAATGAAATTAAAAGGATCCATTCTTGAGATAAAAGCCTAGTTGTTATAGTCTCCTCCATTAAAGGAACTTATCCTTTTGTTCAACTTCCAAGGTGAAAAACATCATCTGAGAAAAAATCTATCCACTTATCATGTACACTGGAATCCCGCTTGCAAGTATCATCATGTACTCGGTTGTGATATAATAGAACCTCTAATAAATATACAGACCTACAATAGAGTGTCTTCGTGCTCTATTAATTGATGTGTACATGACACTCCTTAAAAGAAGCATCATCATCATGCTCAATATCCGTGGGATCAAAAGTATGAGATGGTTCGATATTATATCAGTGAATCTATGAAATATGGAAGATATTGTGCTTGGAATAGTACCTCTAAGGTAATAGTAACTAATAGGCTACCGACCAGACTCTCTCCAGAATCTCAAATGGCCTGACCAAGCACAATGAAATCATCCCTTACCATTGTATCCATCTATTCCCAAGTCTAGGTGATACATGTATGAAAACACGATACCCAAACTCAAAATCTAGAGGTCATAGTTGGAGATCAACAGATGATATTTATCTAGAATAAGTAGTTTACATTCACTTTATAATCATAAGAACATACTCTGATGTCTCCACAATGAGATGGGGACCCATTAGTAGTGCCTCTATTACCTCTAACCAATACAAGGTTGAATGGAATATATATCTATGTAGGGCCCCATAAGGATCCATCTCAATTGTTTCGTGATGAATATTATTGTAGGAGAACTCAATGAGAGGGATATTCTTCTCTAAATATTCACCAAAATCAAATACACATGCTTGGAGCATGTCCTCTAATGCCTATAGACTCCGTTCTGAATGACCATTAGTCTAATGGGGAATGTATGTGCCCAAAAAGACGTTTTTACCCAAATCCCTATGAAACCCCATCGAGAACCACTATGTAAATTGATATATACTTTTAAAATTGAGAGTATGTGGAACCCTGTTTAGTTATATGGTCCCACAACATAAAATTTTCACAGCTCATCAAATAAAAAATTCTCCATGATAGGAATGAAGTGGGATACATTCATCAGTCAATCCATGACTACTGAAACCATATCATTTTTATGAGATGACCTTAGTAAGTCAATGATATGTTCCACAAAACATCACCCCATTTACATTACGGAATCATTAATGACTATAGGAATCCAGTAGGTCACTGGTGCACTATCTTCCCCAACTAACAGTGCAACAACAAGTGATAAAACATTATATATAATAATTCATTCCAAGACATCAATACTATATGATCATATCACAATACAAATTATAGATACCTTGTTGATCCACCCATTTTGAGGTAAGTGACTCATGTATCATCTCCTCTCTCACATATGTGGTAACCCTAATATACCATGTCATCATCATTGATAGTCTAATCTGAAGGTGGGTCCTTAACAGCAATACTCTATCATATGAAAAATCCATCCAGATATGAAAATATCCCCATCTTCACCTTCAATAGAAGTGAAGAGGTCACTGATAATGGTCTTAGTATAGACTATCCATGATGGTCTAGAACCACTACGTGCATCTCAACAAATAGAGAAATAAGTTTCTATTCACCACTACTATCCTGAATTGCGTATGTATGAGTCCTCTTAGTTAGAGCATCGACAACAACATCTCCTTTCTTAGGAATATAGGATGATCGATGTAAAATTATTTCATATATTATACCCATATTTATAACATGAAATTTAAGAGTCACCATGTAAATATATACCTGAGGATATTGTGGTATATAAACACTAAAAAACTCTCCCCTAGTAGGTAATTTCTCTAACAAATCAAGGTGTGTAAAATTGTTACTAACTCAATATCATGTGTTGGGTAATTATGCTCATGAGGCCTCGACTACAATGACCCATTCACAACAACCCTATCCTATGGCATCATCGCTGCTCCCTGGCTGATACATGATGAATCATAAAACACTATAAATCTTCTACCATGCTCTGGGAGAAACCAAATAGGCGTCATGGTAAGCCTTCCTTTTATCTCCTAAAAGGCCTTCTCACAAGCTCATGACTATTGGAAGATCATACCCTTCATTTTAGGACTGGTAATAGGTGAAATACTATTTGATATGTAAGGTATAATGTGTCTGTAAAAACCATCTAGCCCTATGAAACCTCGTTTTTCAAATACATTCATGGTCTACACCTAGGTAACCAAAACTCTCACCTTCTTTGGTTCAACAAAAACTACTACCTCTGAAAATGTTATGCAATAAGTGAAAATTATTTATCTGGAAATGACATTTACAAAGTAGAGGATACACCTGGTTTAGTTTCAATGTATTCAAAAACTATCTCCAGATGTGTGGAATAGTCGCTTCAAATATGAGAATACAAAAACATATTATTTACAAAGACCATGAAAAAGAAATCATGATAGGGATGGAAAACCCTATTAATTAATGCCATGAACAAGAAAGGCATGTTCATATGACCAATCGACATTATGGGATATTCATATAATCCATACTGACTACAAAAATCCATTCATGTAATATAGGGCGGCCTGACTCGAACATGATGATAACTTGATCTCATGTTGATCGTAGAGGACACCCTAAATCCTTCGATCTTGTAAAAAATATCATCTATTTGAGGTAATAGATACTTATTTTTCACTATAAGTATATCTAACTCTTATTAATCTACATAAATACTAAGGATAACACCCACCGTCTTGGAGAAAAGGGCTTGTGAACCCTAGGGAGAAGTTTTGGGTTATATAAAACCTTTGGACTCTAAGCCTTCTAACTACCTCTTGAGCACCTATAAATAAGCTGTGTTCATCCTATAAGGAGGAATGGATACTAGTGTAGAATAAGGAACTATCACGAAAAAAATTGTGCCTATTTTATGGGAGGTAGCCCTAAAATCTTGTCAGGGAATAAATTCTTGAAACGATTGACTATAAGAGGGAACATATTGTGATATATTCCACTATACTCCATGTAAAGGGAAGAAATATATGAGATCACTCAACCTAGATTAAAATTATATGGTCTCTTTCTACTATCAGGGACATCCCACTAACTCTTTTGAATATACATACCTCTATATGGTCTTGTAAATGAAACCCTCTTGTAATAAAAATCAACACATGCATGATAGGGGGCCAACTAGTCCATACATAGAATGTCATAAAACATGTAATATTGAGGAAGAAGAGGTACGACAATAATAATTGATTGTATATCTCTAGAGGATAGTTCATTCACTATAGAATACATTCTGAACTAATACCCAATGGTGTATCAAGCATAATGATTCCATAAGAGTACTCATCGTGAAGACTGAGACTGTCCACAAACTGAACCGATATTAAAGAATTTCGTGAAGCAATATCAAATAAGGAAGATATTATAGTAGATGATACTATAAGATTACAATGAATAGTAGGTTTCCAAGCATCCTTCTCCTCCGGTATAGGGTGAACTAAATAGATATGGCCTAATCCTTAGCCTTGTGCTACAACCTGACTATAGGGAGTGGCGCCGCTCTGTAGGTGTTGTATATATGAATCCTAGCTTCCATGACCAAGACCTCCTATTATTCCAATACGACCTGTAGTACTCCATACAACTTCATGGATAAATGTTTCTAAACCTACTCCTAATGGTGGATCTATAGTAGATACTCTCCCACTTGAAATATATGGTAGCATCCCGCAAAAACAAATTATATTCCACAATATACTACAAACTCGACACACGATGGGGTCTCTAAGACACTATAACTTCATATTTTAAGGCTTCCCAAACTAATAACATACCCCATAAATTTGTTTGGTTTTCAACTATCCTCTGTTTCACATATTGCAAGACTGAAAGCATTGCTGCCGAATTCTATTAGAACTACTACATTGTTTGGGTTTTGAACTACCCTAGCACACACCATTTTCTTACCTCACATTCCACTCGGTGATAATGCCCTCATTAACTATATCATATCTATTATTCAACCATAAAACATCATTCTGAGAATATAAAATATGTATAATTCAACCCTTAAATCATCTCTATTCTGTTATCTAATCAGTAATATTGATTGTCAAAAAGCATTGAAGAACTATGAAACAAGCCAAGTAATCCATATTTGTCATCAACCCCTATTGACGGTTCATAAACTCCATGGATTGATCGAAACTTATAGCTCTAGGGAAGAAATAATTTAAACATCTCATCTATAAATCCATCCATATCGCTTCCCAATACTGAAAGACCAGATTTAGAATATCATAGAGGCATTTGGTCGGTCCAAGAAGTATATAAGTATCGATTTTAACTCTCCCTTAGGGAGGTGTCCCTAGATGATAAAATATAAAGATGGCCACATAAATCTATAACTTTTTACCTTATGTTCATTCATACTCTTAAAACTATTGTGGATTCTATTGATGGAACTCTATAGTCAACTTATTTATAGAAGGGGAAAATGGTTGAACTCCCAGAATGGTCTGCATAAGGTAGAGAAAATATCCTCAAAATCGAGCATCATCGCCAATGTAAAAAAAAGGAATATATTCCAATGTAGGAATTATTGGTGGTATACATCGCAACTTATGGCCCACCACATTCAGAGTACGGTCATTGCCACCCTCTTAAAGAATGACACATGGACGTCGTGGTGGAATTAATCTAAAAATTCTAAGAACCCAACACCGATAGTTTGATACTGGTATAATCTAAAATATTGAAATATAATAGGTAAAAATCATTTCTATGTAATAATCACACCCCTCTTATAGCTCAAATATTCAAGTCTTGGTGATATAAACAATTATATATAATAAGAGAGATAAAACATACTTCCCACTACTAAGTTCAACACTATGTCAAGCTATGAGTTTGAAATAAAATTTCATTTTAATATTTCATAATTGTATTACATTACATTTTGAATGGGTTTTCCAATTGGTTCACCACTTCTAACCCATACGGTCACATATTCCACATGAACCAAAATATTACATCTAGTCAATCCATTCCATAACACATTCCAATCCATTCAACCAATAGTCAGTTACTCCATGTGCCATTATTGACTACTTAGGGTTTCCTCCATTGCCTAATTAGGAAAAATTGTTTAGGCCATGGAAGGAAATCTAATTACAAACAATATTTTTCAAAATCCCCTAAAATAATTTGTATCCAATAAAAATTCTAACTATAACAGACAAATCACTCATTGGAATCACTAGAAAGGTAATCAACACAATTCTCCTATATAGAATGGTATATGCATGGAATGTGAATTTAATAAAAGGTGCCTAATATAATTCATGTTCAATGATTAATTTCCCCCATTACCATAGGTCGAGGATAAAATTTAATACTCATTTGGATCAATAGTAATATCATAAATTCATGTTCATTACCCAATGGTGGAATCAGTTCAACATTAATAAGAAAAAAGAAAAAAAATGAAATATCAATTCGATTCCATTTGTCATTTCCCTATACAGGGGTAAGCTATTCCCATTGACATATCATAACCAAATAAAAATTCCTTCCTAGTATCTTCTCTATTATCTCCAAATAGTAAGGCAACAAAGGAAAACATAATATAAATCTTTGAGGAATCCTAGACCCAGATGCCACTCAACAATTCCCCAAGCCTGGTTCGCCACATGGCCTTAAGCACATCTCCCTAATTTCCAAAGGATGCTTACTATCAGTTAGGGCCTGGGGTGTGTCCATGGGGATACGATGAACTCCTTACTAGAGTGAAGCATAACAGATAAGATAATATCATATGGACAGTTGAAGAAATATAACACCAAATAAATAGAAAAAATAGTTGAAGCAAATATTACAACCAACATATGAAAATAATAATCAAAAGCACCAAGAGTATCATATAAAATAAATGAAAATGTCATGTGTCTATAATTCAGGAATCATGGATATAGGAAATATAAAAAGAACGATGTATAAGATAAATAAAGGGTAAAACATGCCAAAATTCTATCTAAGCATCTCGAGCTCCATCCTGGCCATCTACAACCAATCTCCATTACAAATTCATTCCATAAAGTCACACATCCATAAGAGGATGTATCCCCTTATAATCAAAAAAGCATGAAGTATCCCCAGGTGCCATAGGCATCCTGGATAGGGTATGAGATAAATATCAAAAGGATCTACTAATGTTGCCTATAAATATTCAGTACATGTATACAATATGGTAGTCTATAGATATAATAATATACCTCAATCATCATAACTGTTAATGGGTTAGTTCATGTTCCTGAATGGAATCCAGGCTAACACTTCATGATTCGACCCATGGTGGTATATTTCTGATTAAGGTTCAATAGTTGTAATTCCCAATGTCAAATATATAAGGTACGAAATTCACATTGTCGCATTACTATAAGTAATGATATTCCTAGTATCATAATCATATTTTAGTGACCCAGACTTGGTTGATGATATTTGTTTCCTGAAAATATGTGTTATAATAAATTATACACAACAAAATCATATCTATTTAATAATTAAATGGGAATAAATGGAAATGTGACAATCAATATTTGACTATTATATGACCATTAGTCAATATGATTACTTAAAAATATACTCTTGATAATTATTTTTACATGTTAATTAGTGTTTATAAGTTTAAATGGCAATGAATAATTATGGTGGAAAGGAGAAGTGATGGTCTCAACTAGTAGAGTCGTGTTGTTTGAATCCCATTTGTCAAAACATAGGAGGGCGGTAACATTAATAGGTTTATCCATTTATCAAGACCAATATGAGATTCAATAAGTAAATATTGGACAAAATAATCTACAATAGAATTTAAATTTATTGGAAATTACCACTCGATCATTTTTAGCTAAGCTGTCGCATGAATATATCACCACCCCACACCATACCATTAGGCCATACAACAGTTTTATAATTAGTTAATTGTATTGACATTATTTACTTAAATTATAATTATATTATATAAATAAAATTTTTATTATATCTATTACTTTTTATGAATTGTATTCCTGAATAAAATATAGGTTAAATTGAGATGGAATTTGATAAACTGACTTTACGGACATATATTGTACTTTTCAGAAAAGATATAAATTTTTATAAAATACTAATTTATTTTTAGTAATAATTATTTTAATTAAATATTATTATCAAATCACTTTTATTTAAATATAAATTGTAAAATAATTTCATTATGTCTATAAGGATTTTTAAGTGCCATAAATATTACTATATATTTTCGACCAGTGATTTTTTTTAATAAATAAGGATTTTAATAGTTAAAAGTTAGAATTTTCATATTTAAATAATTATTATGATAAAATTAATATAATTTTTGAAATCATCACATTGAATTTATGTTAGGGTAAATTTATGAAAAATTTCTAAAATATTTTGTTTTTCATTGAATAGTAAAAATATAATTTCAGGTTTTTAGTTTGTTTAATGGAATCATAATTATGTTATACTGATTTAATAAATTTTTATCCACAATACACAATATAATATATTTTATTTTATTAATAAAATGTATTTTAATATATATTAATAAATTTCCAAGCCTATGATTTACATTCCAATAATTATAATGGAAACATTAACATTAAAAACATTATTTCATGGAAATATTTATTTTCCATGAAAAAGGATGAAATATAAAATGAATCTCATTTCCTATTGGATAAAATAACAAAAAATCTTTTCTGAATTTCTAAACCCATTGGAGAAAACCAGGGGTAGGACCATCCTTATTCATTTTATAGAAGCTAGATTTTCAAGGCCTGCTTTTGGAATGAATTGAACAAATACTGAACTTTTCCTATAAATTTCAACCTATTTAACTATTTACATAAATAAAAATCCATCTAACACAAATATCTTATTGTTATACCTCTAAATTATTCTTACCAAGGTTTCATCAATCTCACACGGTTCTATTCTACAATATTTATGAGTAACTCTTCAATGATTGTGAATTATACTTCTTTTAATTTCAATTAATGAACCTCTTTTTTATAAGTGTTATAAATGTTTTGTTTACTCTCTTATATTACCCTTTTGGTAAAACCCTTACATAAAAATTATGTTTTATCAATAGGATACCCATGTCCCCTCTCATTTCACTTTTTTCCAATCCTTTTTTTATATGTGTTATGCTGTAGAATTTATATCTCGTGGTTTCCCTCTTCTACTCAATGTTCTCTTTTATTTTATTTTCTTAAATACCCAAGACACTTTATTTTACAATGGTATTCAACTATATGTAACAATGATTTATTTGATTTTAATATTAACATACATCATACCTATATTCCATTTCTATGGGATGAAAATGATATAATGGTCATGTTTTTGAGTATTTTTGAAATGTCATTATTTTGATATAAAACCAATTATTTTATTCTCCACTACTTATTTTAGAAATATTTAATTGGTATCTATGTGATTCAATTTAAATAACCGAAATTAATGGTGAACCATGACAGTGGTCCAATGTATTGGGTAAAGAATTTAATCTATAGAGATTACATGTTTTTCGATACCTTTGTGAATAACCTTTCTAATTTTCATTTATGAAACCTTTTTTATTAACATTGGTGATATTTTTATGAATTCCTAAATGAAAAGTTTTAGACACATTTCCATGTTATAAATCATGTTATTGTATTTATTATATGCCTCTTTTCCAATTCTTATGCCATATTTATATCCCTTATATTCTTATTGGTATTCATCACAAATATGGTTAAATTGTTTCTGTTATTGGGACTTATGATCATCAAATTCCATTAATCTGTATCCAAAAGATATGATATGTAATAAATGTACTTAGTATAAACCCATTAATATTAATTTCAATTATATTAAAATAATTATTTATGTTTTCATGTATTATGTTTCTGATTTACATGAAAGTAAACAATAAAATATCCTCTATTTTCACAATTTAAATGAAATGTTTCTGTAATAAAATGGTTGTATGTCTTAATTGGCATAAAATTTAGCTTTAGTTATTTGATTAAATTATGATTTGAAAACATTTGGAAAAAACCTAGAAAAAGTATAAATATTTGAAAACATACTGGTACTTTTGGTGAATTGTTAAGTAAGTTGTTTCCAAGGAATGAAATCCCTATCTGGAGATGAAAAAATGGATGTGGCTCTAGAATAGATGTATATAGGGGTAACACCCAAAATCACAGATTTGATAAAGACTTGTATGTGAACTGAGACATGAAAATGAGCATTGACACACTCTTGGGGGATATGTTAGGCTAATCACAAGACTTTTTTGAACGATAATGAAGTATATATAGAAAATGTATTTTTTTGTGAAATAATAACATATATAAGAATGATGTTTTAAAAAATAATAATTAATTTAAAATTTTAATATTATTCAATGAAACACATTTTTATCTATGGTTTTATTCTTTTATAAAATTTCAGAAAATAGGATGAACCACATAAAAGACGATGGCAAAAAAACATGCACTGACAACCCTCCGATGGAATTTAGAATATAAAACATCATGATTATTGTGAATCAAATAACTAAATAAATTAATCCTAACGTGAATCACATCGATAGAAGGAATTATTCTGGAAAGTAAAAAAACTTTCTATTGTGTCTCTCCTTCATCAACGACCTCCTTTGTTTAGTTGATCTTCTGACCCATTGATTTCTAAATAATAGATAACATATATAGAAAATATTTTTTCTGTATTACAATACTTAGGGAAATAGAAAGTTACCAATGTTTTTACAACTTATTGGGATAAACAGATCAATGTTTGAAAGAAATTAAAAACAATAAGCCAAAAATAAACAATTAATGATATGGTGTGGGAAGAGTTCATGGGAATCATTTTTAAAAAATATTTCCCCTATTCAATGCAAAAGAAAATGGAGAAAGAATTTATAGAGCAGAAGTAGAAGTAAAATGAATTAGTGGGAAGATATTATATGAACTATACATGACTTTTGAATACACCTCTACATTTCATATCAATCATAATGGAAAGGTTGATATATTTTTTGGTGGAATAAAACCCCATCTATGAAGGATTTTAAACAATTGATACAATGATTTCTATAATGAGGTAGGGTAGAGTTCACTGAAGGTTGAAATTTATTTCATATAGACATATTGGTCATATAAATAGATTTAAAAGAAGAAATACTTGGATCCAAACATATAGAGGAACTTTAATCATGGAAGAGGAGGAAAACAAGTGAAACTGTCAACATGAAAAAAAAAATTGATGAAGTATTCTAGGGATTGCTTGCTCAATAGTGTAAAATTCTATAAGTGTCTAAGAGGTAGCTATATGGATATGAATTATCATAGTGAGGGGTAGCCCCAAATTCTCAACAATAATTAAAAAGGAAATATAGTGTCAGCCTAGAATGAAGTCCAATGCAATAAGTGTGGACAACATGAGCACATTTCCAGTCACTGTTAAACTCAAAAGTTAATGGTGTGGAGTCACTATCAACATCATCATAAGACAAAGGATCATGGTAGGACATTTTCTATCAAAACTGAGGAATTAGCGGCTCCAAAAGATGTGATGGAATGTTCTCTCATTGTTCACTTTAATCTATCAAGTACTTTATTTTATTCTACTAATACACATTCTTTTATTTACTCAATGTTTTCAAAGAATATAAAATCAATCCTTGAATTTATATAAGTGGAGTTATCAGTCAAGATTCTTGGAGGTATTATCCATGTATGAACAATTTCTATAAACTCTAGTATTTACTTTGGTGCTCACAATATCATTACAAATATAGTAGTCATTCCCTTTCTAAAATTTGACATTATAATAGGGATGGACTAGATCTCAGTGTAAAATTCTATGATCAATTGTTCAATCAAGGAAATATCAGTAGTCTTGGATGGAAAAACTATATTTATCCTCAAAGGAGAGTTATCACGACCTGATCTTTGTCAATAATTACATCCTCTAGAATTTAGTATGGAGATGATCAGTGGGGATGAAGATGGAAATGAATGTATTATAATATAAAATTTCCCCATAATTTAGAAAAATATTGATGTATTTCATGAGGAGTTACCTAGAACTCCCCCATAAAGGGAGGTAGCGTTCTCTATTTAACCCATACTTGTTTCCAAGCCAATATCAAATACCCCATATAGACTAAAATATTTTGAGCTATAGGACTTAAATAAATATCATTAAGATCTTTTTGAAAAGGGGATTATTTGAAAATGTGTATCTCTTTGAGGTGAAGCTATTATCTTTAAGAAGAAGAATGATGCATCAATGAATATATGCATTGATTATAGAGAACATAATGGGATCAAAACCAATAAAAAATACCATCTCCCATGGAATGATGATATATTTTAAAATATTTGTGGGATTAATTTTTCTCTAAGATTTATCTTGGACCGGGTTATCATAAATTGAGGGTCAAAAAATAATATATTCCAAATACTAGCTTCCAATCACGAAATGGGAATTATTGTTTTGGTTTTATTTTATCTATAATGACTAATTCCCCAAAAATATTTATGGATTTGATGAATGTAGTCTTGATTTATTACCATGATAATGTTGTTGTAGTTTCTATTGTTGATATTCTGATATATTCTGAAATTCACAAGGAGCATTAGGATCATCTAAGAGTTATATTGAAAAATCTGAGGAAGGAGTTGCTATTTTGAATATTCAGAAAATTTTCATTTTTTTACAAATAGTTACTTTCTTTGGTCACATTTTATCCAATGAAGGAATATAAGTTGACACTACCAAGAAAAAGGTTGTGGAGGAGTAGCCTCATCCTATAATAATAAGTGAGATTCATAGTTCCCTTGGTTCATTAGGATAATATAGGAGGACTATGATGTTTTTTTTAAAAATTATAATTCGCTAACAAGTTAACTTGAAATGGGGATATGTTTATCTGGAGAAAGGACTGTGGAGAATGTTTCCAGGAGGTGAATAAGGTATTGGTTACCACACCTATGTTAACTCTACCCTATATCAGATAAGGATTTTTTATAGTTTAGTGATGAATATATGAAAGGGCATGGGTATATCCCCATGAAAAAACAACAAGGTTATTTCTTATTCATCTTGGTAGTTAAAGTCTCATGAGTAGAATTATAAAAAACATGACATAGATCTAGATGTGGTTATTTTTTAGGATGATTTTGAGGCACTGTCTTTATGGGAAGAAATGTGATATATACATAGACCACAAAAGTTTGAAGTATATTTTCAGAAAAAAAAATGAACATGAGATAAAGTAGATTGTTGGAAGTTATTAAAGGCTATAAATGTTCAAATCATTATCACCCCAAAAGGGAAAAATGTTGTTGAGACATCAAGTATGAAAGATCCTTTTGTTCTGGAAATGATGTGGAATCAAGAATATCCATTGTTCAATGACCTAGAATGGTTGGACATGGTATTCATGAGGGAATGGACATCATAACCCATATCACAAATTATTTCTCAACCATCATTACAAGAAAATATCATGTATTCTCAAATAGAATATCCTTTATTACAGTAGAAGGTAGAGGCTGTGATGAATGATAAGTTTCATGTGTTCAATATTGATAGTGAAGGTGTACCAAATTTCATACAAGGATGTGTCTTCTATATATTTTGGAGATAAATAATTAATTTATGGATGAAGATTATATCTCTACATTCTATATACATCCTGAAAGTGATAAAATGTATAGGGAGCTTCATAATAATTATTTGTGGGATTACATGAAACATGATATTTTTTACTTTATGAAAGATGCTTGGAATTCCAAAAGTGAATGCGGAGTGACAGCTCCCAAAAGTGGTATTCAAACCTCTACCAATAACAAAAGGGATTTGGGAAAATATAACTATATACATTTTTACTAGTCTCATAGGGAAATACATATGAAACAATGTGATATGGGTTATAGTGGACCAACTCACCAGGACTACCCATTTCATCTTTATTCAAGAATCTTTCTCTCTTGTCTATCATTCCAATATTTACGTAAAGGAAATGGTGAGTTTACATGTATATACACTTTCTATCTTTTCTAAAAATGATCTAAGGCTCATATCAAAATTCTAGGGAATTATTAAATATGCTCTAGTGATAAAATTTAATTCCAGTATCTCCTACCACCTCTAAACTGATTTCCAATATTAAAGGACTTCTCAATCACTCGAGGACATGATGAGAACAAGATCAATGGAATTTAAAGGATTATGGGATCAACGACTCCCATTATTTGAGTTATCATACTGAAATATCTTCCATTAGTGTATTCGAATGGGTCCCTATGAAGATTTTTATGGGAAGCGATGTAAATCTCATACATGTTGGGATGAAATTGGTGAGAGAAGGAATCTTGGTATTGATCTTATATAATAGATGATAGATAAGTTTCATCCCATACCCCCACACATTATGGATTCTTAGATTCATAAGAAGATCTCTACTAACAAACAATAAAGGGACTTGTATTTTATTTTTGGCAACAAACTTTTCCTTCGAATATCACCATTGAAAATAGTCATATGGTTTGGGAAGAAATTGAAACTTATCCCCACGTACATTGGCTGATATTAAATCCTTTATCACATAGGACTAGTGGCATTTCAACATTCACTTTCACAAAATATATCCCACGTTCATGATGTATTCCATGTATTTCTCTTAAGGACTAAATACATGATCCCTCGCATGTACTAAATCTTATGGGTGTACAATTGGAATTTGATCTCTCTTACAAGGATCATCTAGTGGTGAACATAGACCTTAGAGATAATGTTCTACAAAACAATACTAACAACCTCATCAATGTGATGTAGAGGAACCAAAAAAATTAAGGACCAATGTGGAAACTATAGGAGATAATGAGATAAAAGTACCCAAAAATTTTCACACCTAATATAATGATTTGAAATTGTATGGCCAAATTTCTTAATAAAGGAAAAATGTAATGAACTAAACCATTTTAATTATATTTGTTTCCTAAAAATGTTTTTTATACAATATTGTACATAAAAACCATAAATCTTTATTAATGAAATGAGTATAAAAGGAAATGTGACCATAAATATTTGACCGTTATATGGAAATTGGTCAAATATGACCTTTGTTCAACATAACCATTAGAGACTATATACTTGATAACAATTTTGGCGTTATAATTAGTGTTAAAAAGTAAAAAATTAAAATGGATAATTAAAAGAGACATGATATGTTATGTCCAAAACTAGTTGAGTCATGACGTATGAAGCCCATTTTATCAGAACATCATAGGTACATAGCATCACTCGGGATTACCCATGACCATGCCAAATAATATCTTCAATAAGTAAATCTTAAATAAGATTTCCTATGAAAGAAGTTCAAGTTAGTGTAAATTACATCTCTGTTGATGTTATTCAAGTGCCCTATGATTCAATAACCATTCAATACATTACCATTAGGACTTATGTGGGGTTCATAATGGGTTATGATTCCCGGCCATAGAAACTTATATTTTAATTCAATTTTAAAATAAAATTTTATTCCATCAATTTCGTTTTAAGAATATATTTTCCTAATAAATTATAGGTTTATTTGAGATGGAATTTTATAAATTGAATTTTCGCACACAAATTTTACTTTTCATAAATGATATAAATTTCTATAATAAATTTATTTTTAATTAATAATACTTATTTCAAGAAAATTCTATTGTAAACTTATTTTTAGGTAAATATAAATGATTAAATAATTGTATCTTGTCCTTAAATAATATAAGTGTCATAAATTTTAACATGCATTCTCAAACCACTATTTTATTTAAAAAATAAACAATTTTAAAGTTAAGATTAAAAATTATCATATTTAGATAATTATTAATATAATATAAAATTAATTTTTTAAATCAACATGTTAAATTTATGGTTGGGTGAATATTATATAATTTGCTAAAATATTTTTTCCCCATGAATAGTAAAAATACAGTTTGAGGTTTTCAGTATGTTTTAATGACATCATATTTGTTTAATATTTATTTAATAATTATTCAACCACTATACATGAATTTAAATATTTTATTGTATTCATATAAAATAGTTTAATAGATTTTAATCAACTTCTAACCCTATGATTTATTTTCCAAAGTCCATAATGGAAAATTTTAACTTTAAAAAAGTTATTTTGTGGAAACATTAATTTTTCATTCCAAAAGAAGTAATTTAATATGATTATCAGTCAATTTGGGTTTAGATAACCTAAAATGTATCCCAAATTTCCAAAAACAGGATAAAAATCATGATCAATCCCAAGGTATTTCGTTTTGCACAACCTATATTTCAAAGGCCTATATTTGAAAATTCTAAAAAAAATCCTCAAATTTTTCTTTAAATATATACCCATTTATCCACTTAATTTCACTCAAAATCAATCATACACGAATATATAGTCGATTAAAATCTCATGAATTCCTACCAAGGTGTCCTTAAGCCCCGGAGGATCCATTCCTCAATAATTCGGAGTAACTCTTCAAGGTAATGGAATTATCATTCTTTTCTTTTCAATTCAAGAACCTATTTTCCAATATGTCTTCTAAATTTTATTTTAAATCTATTATATTATATTTTTTATCATAATATTACTCCAAAATTAGTTTTTATCAAAGGGATATCCTTTTCCTCTATCATTTTACCCTATTTCAAAACCAGATTTTATACATGTTATGCTAGCACATTTACTTCTCAAAATTCCCCTCTTTCCCTATTAAGATTAAATTTTATTTTTTTATGAATACCCAAGAGTATTTCCCTCCATGATTATTAAAATGTATGTAAAAAATATTTATTATATTCTATGATTAACATACATGAATCTTTCATTCCATTTATATGGGATGAAAATCAGATAATGAACAAGTTCTTAATCACTTTTGAAACGCCATGATTTTGAAATGAATCACATTTTGTCTCTCCCTAGGTTATTTATGAAATTTTTATTTACATATATGTGGATCACATTAAATAATAAAAATGAAGGTTGTTCCGTGAGATTAGTCCAATGAATTGGGTAAATAATTTAATCTATAGAAATGACATGTTTTACGATTCCTTAGTGAATAACATTGATAATTGTTATTCATGAATCCTTAGTTATTAACCTTGGGATATGATTATGAATGTCTCAATTAAATGTTGTATCTACATTTCCATATTATTTCTCTTGTGATTTTATTTATCATATTCTACATTTTACATTTCTCATTCCACAATGACATTCTTCATGTTCTTATTGGTATTCTTTACGAATATATGTAAATTGTTTCATTCCCTAGGACATATTCTCACGCCTTTACTTTTATCTATGTCCCTAGGATATTAAATAAATCAAATATAATTATGATAAACCCATGAATAATCCTTTACGGTGGATTATAGGAATGAGTTAGGTCTTCATGCATTATGATCTTGATTTCCATGAAACTAAACATTAATATATCTCTGTTTGTACTATATAAGTGAAAATTTATATGTAATATAAATTCAAGATTCTATATTTATCACAAGGTACACCATGCATGTATAGTATCACAAGAGATTCATTCTATTTATAATACAACAAGGGAATCCATGCCGATGATGTACCACAAGGGATGCCATTCTCATTTAGATATATTGGTTGTCATTCCTATTAAGTTTATTTATAAAGGGTCATAACATCCATTTGGTATAACTAGTTTTTTTATACCCATTCTCTATGAATAACAATGTTCTTCATTCCCTTATGTCATTTCGTTGATGAATACCCATTTAATTTAATATGATCCAAGGTATAATCATTCTCTCATTTATATTTAATAATGATAAGGTCATAAAAATTTTCTACTTAATTAGGCAACATGGGCTTACCACTCACTTATGATCAATTCAATTCATTATATGGAATGGGTGTTAGTCATTCTATAGCCCAACATTGATCTATTGAAAATTTATAATATCATCATTTAGAATTTAAAACCAAAGACCACATCATGTGTTTTTTCAATATTACTTATAAATTCCATTAGGAATATGGAGGGTGCAACCAAACTAAATGGCTCACTCAAAGGTTGAAAATACCTAATATGAAGTTGGTTTTATCAAATCATATGGTTCCATGATATCCAACCAATTTATGAGAGATTAAATTTAAAGTAAAAACATACAAAAAATGACATCAATAACAACAAAAAACAATATTTAAAAACTAAAATAGAATTTATAATTAGTATAACACCAACATCATTATCATACAACACTCCTCATCCAATATCAGCCTTTAATTTATTATGTATTGGAAGAAATATGAATAATGGATCAACACCATAAAAATATGTAACATAATACTGCAACTATGCAACTCAATTAAGGAGAAGATAAATGAATAAAGTATCAGTAATAATGAAGATATTACCTAGAGGAATCCAATGAGACCAATAGAGGCGGAATCAGAGTTCAGACAGAAAAGTTATTGAATTCCCTATGTTATCCAAGGTGGGAGATATTTGGGGGAAGAAAACAACTACATGATGAAGAAATGAGGAAAAAATAGGAGGGTTAAAATTATAACTCACCAAGTAGAAAATATGTAATTATTCTAATGATTTCTGGGTTTCACAGTTTGGAAGAAACGATTATCCAAACTATGCCCCAGTTGTGCACCTTTTTCAAGGCTAAGTGGCACCCACATGGTTACTACACATGGTTGAATAACTAGGATAAAAAAAATTAGAAGACATATGTAATAAAATTTAATTTTTTATTGCATGGGTTTGTACCTCAATCAACATGTTTTGACAAACCACAAGGGCTCTTCTTTCCCTCTGTAAAGGCCCCACATAGTTAGTAGTAATTGTGAAAACTTCCTTGTACAGTTTCTCCAAACCATGATGGCATATTTTTTTTCAATTTTCTAGGGTTCTGGGATTTGAACAATTACCAAACACCCTTGAACCATTATAACCTCTAATAGAATACATACTTTTTCCATAAAAAAGAATTATACTAAAATTAAAAGGATTCAAACTTGAGATAAAAATCTGGTTCTTAGACATAGTCACTAGGTGATTCCTAGCATCCAACGTAACAAATATATCATTTTCCAAACCTAAGGGTTCGACTTCACACCATCATCTCCATGTGGCCCTCTCTCGTATCCCCTAGTTATACTTGAGTGTAGGATTTATATACAAACATATATTTATAATCATGTATAAAGATACATATGGAATTTTATGTTAGGTTCTACCTACTTTGACTATATATTTAACATTGTAGAAAGAATCACCAGGCCTTTTCAAGCATATGGAGCCTCATAGAGGACCATCGAGCCTCATCCAGCATCTCAGTATCCTATATCACATCTTAAGACATAAATAAATAATTATAAAAAATTATAAACAATTTTTAAAAATAAATTAAATAATTATATCTATTAAAAACTCACCAAAAACATCTCTAACACCAAAACTACCTCGGATAGCATGTGATTGACATTCTATGACCTCCTCTAGACAGGATGTAAAACATCCCCATCATTCTCAGACGATTTCACCATGTTCTTGTTAAATCATCCCAAAATATACGAAAAGATAAACCAAAATTAATTGGGAAATGACGGGTAAGCAAAATTTTAGAAAGGGCCGATGATCTTACCTTTTATTTTCATCAAGTCATAGTACGAACCATCACCACTCAAGTGTGATCAAAGGAAGATTTTGGTAGGGGAGGACTAGATGAAAATGGGGTCTCCAAAGACACGTTATCCCATACATTATGAGGCACCTCTACATAAAAAATGTGAGATTCCCGACGGATATAAATGACACACCATTCACCATTCACAATGCGAATAGGGGGTTCAATACATGAATACCTCTAACCTGAGCATTTTATGACCTGAACCATGTTCATAGACTGAAGTACCTGAGGTGGAGGTACCCATCATCTACAAAACTCCATTAATTGCATAAACCAACATACACTACATGAATATACTAAGACATAGAGTTTATCTACATAGTTGAAATCCCACATGGTGTGACCTCTATGGGACACGATGAAAATATCTAATCTATTAAAATTTTATTTATTATTCACCCCAACACTACTATAATCTCCACCTAAGAACCTAAACCAATAACTAGACTTTTATCCCAAAAAATATTATTGAGATTTTTTATTTCTTATATTCCCAAAATAAATCCAAATTCATCGAATGAACCTAACTATAGATAAAAAATTAAATTCCCCTCTCAAATAATATTTCAAAAATCTATGGATAATTATAGTTTATGCTTAATGGGATCACAAATTATTCCATATCAAGTAGAAGGATAGTAAATACATATATTTATAACCTTTATATATATTTGTGTTCATCCATAGAAACATTGGAATAAATATTTTCTATAGTATTCATGATACTTATGAACCATAAAAATTACTTATACATAGAGTTTGTCAGTTTTCCAGTTTTTTACTTTGTCCTAGAGAGTTGTGAATGTAACGCAATAAATTTAGAATTATATCTAATAAGTTATCTGAACTCTCAATAACATCAAATTAAATAATAATGGAATTATATAATTCCATGAATTAGTAGAATCTTCACAGACTTATTAATTTTTTTCCATGTTCTTTAGAAGAATATTAAATAATGATGTAGGGTTTTTCAGGAATGTTATCTTCATACTTTGGATACATCATCAACATATTTCATTCCATAATTTATCCATGAGACATATTTCATAATAATCAAAAAAATAAAATATATAATAAATATTGGATGGTTCTTCCATCATCAGGATAGATACCTCCCAAACATTGAAACTATTTAGAACTTTTATATACACCTTCTCCAAGTTATCTATAATAGTTATAGTATCCATAATATTATTCTTTATAAATTCTATTAAAACCACTATAGAATAATTTTAAACTATCCAACACATGTTTTTTAATTGAGGATCATATATCCAAACATCTGATGTAATATTCTACTGACATAGAAACCTTATCTTCAAACATCTACTTACGAAAAATAAACATGATATATTGATTATTATATGGAATATTCTATCATACATTGAATAACATAAATATTAATAAAATATGACTTCATCATTTCACATCCATAGGGAACATAAATCTCACCCTTTGAATTTGTTTCCAATTCAAAATTTACCACCATATTCCATTTATCTTTTTTATCATTAATTTAAAATAAATTCGAAATAGGGAAAATTTCCCCCCTTATGGAAATTATAGGAATGAATTGGAACTTTTATTTTAACCCATTTTTAAATATAATACTTTATGTGAAGGTTTCCTTATCTAAAACAAACCCTTCTAAATTAAAACAATTTCCTCTCCCTCTTTGTTTATTCACATTCACTATTATTTATATGGTCCATGGTAGTGGGATGATATCAAATCATCTCTTAAAAATTAACTATAAACTAATTAAATATAATCCTAAGTTAGATATATCTATCTTATAAATAAGAGTTTCTAATTATGAAAATAAAATTTTCCATAATTTACTTCAATTGATACGAACCATTAAATTCACTTCTCTACATTAAGACCAAATAGATTTTCTTGAAATTTCAAGAACCTATAGTCACAGGAACAAAACATAATAAAAAAAGTGCAAGGTTTTTTCCGCCATTTTTATAGATAAACACACCCCCTTGATAAATATTAAAATTTTAATTTGAAATAGTATGGGAAAATTTAAACCATACCTCAACTTCAACATCTATTATGAGATTTCACCATTTAAAAATAAAAAATGTTTTATTTATCTATATTATTTACCAACTTTTAGAATATTCCCCATACACACCACACATCATCACCATTAATTTTAAAAAATAGAACACAAAAATTTTATATTTAGGAATAAGTTGGGCCCTCGATGAACTCTTCAATTTGGGGAAAACAGATTAAGGAAAATTATCTACTCCCAGAATTGTTTATTTTAGAGTCTAATATGTATGTCCCTCTTCATTATTGGTTCCTTTTTAAATGTAAAAATATATTCAATTTTTGGTAAAATAAAATTACATTTTTTTATTTTCATCAAATTTGGAATGATCTTCAGCGCATTATAAATTTGAATAGTTTCATTATTTTCCACTTTTTCATTTTATTAGATATTTCCATAGTAGTTGGTTATATGGTGTAGAACTATCTATATGTATAATAAAATACCTTTCACTATGTATATTTATTCATATAATATTTAATGGTATTGAGAGTTATTGGATATTTCCTCTATCACTGGACAATATTTCTTATAGTGGTACACATGCCATGATTTTTTTTGGAATTTTTCCAACCATCTAACAATTTCCTCAAAAACCTTAATCAAATTTTATTTTTTTCTTCTTAGGTAGATTATCTTCTTAATCATAAGGAGTTTCCATCAATTATCCAATATGAGTATTACTATCTTGGTTGGATTATTTTCCCAATTCTAGCATACCTCATTCACATTAAAATTAATCTTCATCTTCTAACAGCCTATAACATGGTCACTATTTCCAACATAATGGAACATCATCCTTATAGGATGAACATAATTCTATAAATTCTTCAATACCTTCTTGTTTGTGCTATTATTAATTAATTTATATTAATTATTTCCAAACGATGACTCTTTATTCTTTTTCATCATTTTTTTTATTTTTATGGACTTATATTATGATTAGAATTATTGTTGGAAGGGGTTAGATTATACAAACACCCCTTGAAAAAATCCCAATTATATTATAAAACACCTCAATATATTCGAAATATATAAATATCTTTATCAAGGATAGAATTTCATTCTTATTCGAGGTATGTTTTATACCAAATGGGTTCTTCACTTTTGTAGATCTAATCCCCCTAACTACATGTATTCTATAAATTTTATTAATATATTATTTTTACAGTCAATACACCTATCCTATAACATCCAATAACACCAGAATAATCAAATATATTTTTGATATTTTATATATAGGTGCAGTCTATCCAAATTTTCCTTCCAGGTATTATTAAGTGTAAAAAACAACTATTTGAGCTCTATTTAGAGGGAAAACGAATCATTTATATGATCAAATAAAACCTTTAATTATTGTTGTATTATGTTAAAATTTTTATATTCCAAATTTATGTAGTCATTGAAATTATTCCTAAGCTTTTCATTAAAAGTTTTCAATATAATCAGAACTAACTAAATATTAGAATATTTTTTATAATATTGTAAAGGTATTTTCAAGAGATGACTCCTAAATCATATTAATACATGTAGGATTTGTTTCTAAATAAATTATTGGTTGAAATATTTTTGTGGAATTTATTTTCTCAATTTTTAAAGAAAATTAAGATTTTATAGATTCTAAATTCTTAAAGGTCACTTAATGTTCAAGTCACTTTATATAGATAGTGTTCTTATCATCTCAACTAGCCTCAACTTATTATTCCATTATTTATCCGTATTTACAACATTATGCTCGTGAATTTTATTAATCTCTTTTATCTATTTTATTAGGATCATTCACCATATTTTCTTTGATTTATCATTATGTAATTTTACATTCATTGAGACTATATAAAATTTTTAAAATTATTAGAACACCCATTTGAATTTTTTTCAAAAAACATTATCCTCACCTAAATCACTTTTTGATTCAATATAAACCATTAAAACTATTTCCTTCCATAGTGTGACCGTTTCTTCTCTTATATGTTCCAAATTTTAGATTTTATTTGAATAATTTACCACTGTAGATAATGCTTCTTCCATGCCATCAACATCTTCTTATAGATATGACTTTTCATCCCTTAGCACCTTGATATATGAAAATAGTTATGCGGCTACATAAATGGTGATGTTATTTATATATTACCTTATTTTATAATTAATGATAATAAGTGACTCATTGAAATTATAATCTTCACAACATGTTCATGTTTCACTATAGGAATAATATTCATAAATTTCATCGCAACATTTACCAATTCTATCAACCATGGATAGTGATGATTCCCCTATATTTATTGAACCATTTTTGTCATCATAGCCTATTTTTTTCTTCCTATTATTTGATGTCTTGGTGGAGACTTCTAAATTTAATATTACATGGGTGAATAAATCATTCTCCAACCAAGGAACATTAATTTTAAATACACCCGATGATCACCTCATATATAACAATTAAAAATATCAAGAGAATTTTTTTAACTATCAATAAGTGAAAATCCTTTTCTCATTAAATCAATTTATGTAGATTAGAAGGTCCAAATAATTCATATCTTAAATTTATTTCCAATTGAGAGTCCCATTGGATTGATATAAACACACCTTAGAGGTGGGATCTTATGTTTTCAAATTTTATTTCAAAAAACATATTATTCTTTTTAAACAGAAACCCCCTTTGGTATTTTTGATATTTTCTGGTCAGTTTTGACCAAATTGGATCATGTTTTTCCTACCCAATGAAAATAGAAAACATGAATGAAATTATAACATGAATGTAAAAAAATATTTTTAGATTTTTTGAAATCAATGAGTTCTTACTCCTTGCTCATTTTTTTTACTATCCTGGTATATTGATTTTCCATTAAAATATCATTATCAATTTCAGTGGAAGTGATTTATTGTTATCAAAACCCACTCTATCACTATATTACACAACTGAGGCGTTTACAATATTATATATATGATCAAAGTCCCCATTATTTTTTACATGTTATGTTATATTTATAGTTCATTCTATATTATTCATACTACCATAAAACCAGAAGTTATTAAAACTCTGTTATCTATGATGTAGATCAGAAATGATGTCTATGTTTATCACTATATATTTAAAAACTAATCACATTAATCAATTATAGAGTGAAATTATTTAATTAAAAAAATTTATGGATAGTCTAAAAATCATGATTTGTTTAGTACATAGTATATTGGTTCTTGTGAAATTGGATGTTTGGATTTCTCAACTAAAAACTCATGAACATGATAGCCACTAAATATTTAATATAGATCATTTCATTTTAAATTTGATCAAATCCTTCAAGTATATATCATATGAAAAATAATACATATTAGTTACCTTATATGTAAACACTAAAATATCAGTTACTGATCTTACTCATGGTTTGCAAGTGATTGTTGGTTTGTTACCTCTTCTTCATCCCTGATTGTATCTAAATAGAAGAAATAGGTTTTCTATCTTATATTCCTTCCTTTCTATATCTTATTTAATATTATACATATTTTTATTCATTAAATCCCAACTAATCTTCAATTACATATTTTTTTTAGAGAACCATTCCACTCTTTTTCATTGAGATATCTTCTCTCTTAGTTAATATTTATTCATGTTCCTTACTAGAGAGTCATTTTTTATTTTAACTCACTCACTAATATCCTTTTTTTTATCATGAAAATTTATTTTCTCAATATCTATTAAAATTTTGATTATAATTGTTAAAATCATTTCCATTTTTCTATATTTCACAAAATTAAAATATTTAATAATTTAGGTCCAAGATAAATCGAATGTGTCTAGGATATATCCTACGATCTCACATTTCATTTATTATTATCTACCAACTCAAACAAAATAATATATTTCACATTAATTTATTTGATTTCCGATGGTCTAATAGATTTCTCTTTGACACTCGACCAGGCTAGGCTCATTCCTCATCAAAAAAAATCATGTAATATCTATATAAATATTGCTCAAATATGTATTAAAATATGAATGAAGAGTGGTATAATTTGATATAAATAATAATTTGATTTCAGGGAATATTTTATGTTCTATGCATATTTAGAAATATTCCAATCATATTCATGTTCTTATTAAACTCAAATCACAATAGAGTTTTTGATTTTTGAATATTGATGTCTAGATCTTTCATCTTTTTTATTACATCTATATCATTCAAGGAAATATAATAAAAACATTCCAAATATATTTATTTTTATGAAATTTGTTTCATCGTTTAACTTTATTTTGTATTTTTTTGAATGATTAGAATATCATTCCAAATCTTGAATAATATTTTATTTATGATGTTTCAGAACATGGAAATTAGTTATATTAAATAATATTTTTGGTTTTAATTTATAATTTTCATTCTTGAAATATATGTTTTAAATTTATATTATTTTAAAAAATATCTCTAAATGTTGATAGTTAGATAGCAAGATTACCGTTAAGCACGGATTAATTCATTCTTATGTTAAGGGATCATTTTTAGACCAATATTATTCGACATAATATTCTAACACAAAAATTTGGATGATCCTTACTCATATAATGTGAACATGCTTAATGCCTACACATGGTTAAAATTGATCTGTACATCGATAATAATTATCACACAACACAAGAATTCCTGATTACATAGTGGATAATAATGTTTTTTTGGGAATTCATTCAAAAAAACTCATTAAATAATCCTCACAATGTCTAAGGATGATGAATATATAGAAGGGTGATCCAAACTCACATCATAGTTCATCATTAAAAACATTAGAATCATTAATTTTTAGATGGAACTATTAGTAAACAATAAAATATATGATCCATAGAAAAAGTTTATGATATTACTATTTCCCACTTCAACTATTGAAATTTTACATGACATTAATTAAATTTAGAATCAATTCCAATCAATTTAGTAGATTCATAATAAATTAAAATAACAATTTAATGACCTAAAAATTCCATGGTTTATAATAATAATAATAAACCTTAGTATCTTGTTTCTAATGTCCATAATATCATAATAGATAAACATGTATATAATTTCAAGATTTCTCATTAACATATTTACTTCTAATTTCATCTCAATTCATTCCAACATTCATCCAAGTGATTCTTATAAACAAAAACAACAACCAAAATGCATAATAAATGTTTTATTGTTCTTTCTACATCATTATAGCATCCTATGATAATTTTAAATTATTTTAGACATTTAAATATAGCTTTTACCAGCTGGCAAGAATTGTTTTAGAATCTAAATCCTTCATCATTAGCTAATATATTCAAACTATTATTGATAAATCTTCATAAACATAAGCATTTAGATTTGAATGATTCTCTTCCCTATAATCATAGAATATAATTAGTATCTCACAAATCATCCCTATCTTGTAAAATAATATTCAATCATTAGTCAGATATCCTTTTTATGTTCGTTGAATGATTATAGGCTATATTAACACTTATCAATTGGTAATATATATAACCACATCTCTTTACATATAAAGGTAACATTAGTGTCTTCTGAAATAAAAAATTTGGAATTTACATCATATGATAATAACATATAAATTTTAAATTTAATAAAATAAATATTTAGAATAATGAAAAAATAATTGTATTTTTTCAAAAATAGATAAGTGTTCATTTTGTTAACAAATATATTTTTATTATAAATTAATTTAGTTAAAAAATATATTGTTTTCATAAAATGGTTTAGTGATAATATTTAATTTTAAGTAAATAATAATAAAATTTTATCAAATTATAATTATTTTTACTGTGTGTCATACATTTTATTATGCAATAAAAATTGATATTTCTTAATAAAAATGATTTTTTTATAAATTAAATTTCTTAAATCTAGGAAATTATTTTTTAAAAATGTTCATCATTTTTTAAATCATAAAATCAAAATTTGGTTTGGTGGATATGTTTGAAAACTTCATAAATAGAAAAATATGTAGGTAATTTTTAAAATACCATATAACAACCATGATTTTTAATAGTGTATAAGAATTACTTTTTTAGGTTTCTAGAAGTGACATGAAAATTTTAATATCCCATTTACAATTAAATCAGAAGACCCTTTCTATTGAATCACAAGTTTGGTAAATATTTAAATATATAATACATTATCATAATATTTTATTCTAAAATAGAAATCTTCCTGTAATAGCCCGATATTTTATGAATTCATTTTTGAATAAATTTACTTTTCTCTATAGGTTGCACTACAAAAAAATGATTTTTAACAAATCATGATATACAATTAACATTATTATATAAAAATTATCATTATACACTAGACATCAAATTCAGTGGCATGAGTTAGAATAAGTAAATATTAAAAATTATGTATAAAGGTTTTACATAATGAAAATTTATATATATAAGTCTTTATATGCATTGGAAATAGTATTTTATCGGAAAAAATGATTAGTATTGGTTTTTGTGAAAAAATATAAAATTAATTTTTGACACTTCTATAAAAACTATTTTTCAAAATTAACATTATTTTTCCAATCAAAAATTTGAAATTAGTTTATGTACAACTTTTGATATTTTTCTAAAATGACTATTATTTTTTGAATAGTGGACAATACATATTTTTATTCAAAGATGAATTTTCATTTAAAACATTTACTATGTTCCATATTGGTAAAAAATGTTTTGAATCTAAACTTATTTTAATTATGTTGTTATTAAAAATAGTATTTCATTGGAATAAAACTAATGTTGAATTATAATATTATAACATTATATACGTAGGAACGTTTCTCTCTAGAAAACCTCTTTTTTACCGCTTATGAGGGTTTAATTTTAAATTAGGATTTTCCACTTTTAGGATTTGAATTTGTAAAACTGGATTAAATATTTTGAATCATTTTAGTTAAAATTATATATTAAGGAAAAAATATCTTTTTCGTAATTAATATCAAAAATATTAAATGTTTATTATGGCGGTTAAGTTTAAAAAGCATAAAACACGTGATTAACAAAAAAGATAAGTAGTAAAATGACATAAAAAATTACATAATTAAACTATTTATCCATATTCAGAAATTATAATCTATATAGTTTGACAATGATCCATTTTTGAAGATTCTGGATCGTCTAAAATGCATGTAAATATTTTTCTATTCAAAAATTCCATGCGTGTCCTCTCCCCTGCTTATAAAAGGGAACCCCCTATCATATATGCATCAAAATTAGAAACTAAATGTTTTTCCCAATAACAGCCAAAATAAATTCTCTAATTAGCTACCCATAAACTAGATTACTTATTTATATATTGAAATCCTCCTAATAAAGCATTATTTATAATCCTAAATAGGTTCTCTCAAGAATAGGTAAAATTATTAAACTTCTTTTTTTGTATTATCTATTCTTCATCCTCCTTAAAATATTATTAAAATATTATGATATTATAAAAAATTTACTCCCATATATTGTGATTTATTTATTCTTACTTTATAACCAATGTCAATATCATATTCTTACAAATGGGGAATAAAACTACCAATCATGTATACGAAAGACTTCCACCTAGAGAACCAATGTAATTCATTTTCCATCACCACCCACATATATAGATATAATTAGATATTTAAAATATTTTATTTATTTTTATGTAAAAACTATAATTATGGTATTATTAAATCATATATACCTTCTTACTTCATTTTCCATGGGAATATGATAATGTCGCTCGTCTATACGGCAAGCTACCACTTCAAGAAACAATCTAAATTTTTTTCACATTAGATTTACATGGAAGGTAATAATAAGATATTAAAATAAAATATGTGATAATTATGAAAAATTAATAAATATTTATAGAAGATATATTATAGAAATCCATTTTATTCCAACCTTTGATAAAATGGAAACAACGTTCATGCGTATGTACACCCTAATGTCTCCAAGAATATTGTACCTAATTTTCTAAATCTAAATTTTATAAAATACTCTAAATATATATATAATGAATATATATATATATATATTATTTATTTCAGTGAAAAAATTATATATGTGATGGAACCTTTACCAAATTAAATTGATCTAAAATACCAAATCAAAACATACATGAAAAACAAAGAAGTTATTACCTGAAACATGACTTTAACAAGGAATTTATAATAAATGGGTAATAAAAAGACGTAAGAAAATTATATATGGTATAATATATATATTTATTGTTACTTAATTGATTTATAATTAACCTATATTTATTATAATTTAGGTTCAAATGTGAATGAAGTAAGTCAAGACTTAAGGTGAGGTATTTTCATGTCACTTTTATTTATGTGGGATACCTGCCATATACACCATTTGTTAAATTCTTTATGGTGTATATACTAATCATGAAATTATTTTATGATTATTATTATGAAAATAATTTATATACACATCTATAGAGTAACATTTCCTTCATAGGGATTATGTTTCAAAAGATACCAAAGTGGAAATGACTTTATGTGACATTCTCATTATTTATAAAGATAGTTTTTATTATGTTTAAATTAATGATATATTTTTATCTAACTCTCAAAAAACAAATTAATTTTCTTCCCCTATTGTTATTTCATGAAAAAATGTTTTCCTTTAATTTTACTCTTTAAATTTACTCAAGAGTGCAAAATAATATTTTCATAGAAAACTAAATTTATATATCTATTTTGTGAAAAATTCTTTTTATTCCTTGTATGTTCTTCCTAAAAACATTTCGAAGAATGTTTTTAATCATCTAAAATAATTATATAAATATATATATCCATTTTTTTATTTTTTATATTTTTTAAAAAAATCTTTCTTTTTATTTTCTGAATTATGTACTTTTTTGTATTTTTAATGAAAGTGTGAAAGGAATTTTTGTTTCTACATGTATGGAATGAATAGTAATTTACTACATAATAAACAATCAATGTTTAAAATTTTAACTCATATTATTCAAATATAATTTTTAAATAGATGTATTTTTTCAAATTTTTTTGAAATTTTAGTTTTATAAAAGGTGATTTTAATGGTGATAATCTTATTTTCCTCAAGAAATGTTCCATGTGATCATTCAAAATATTTTTAAATCTAAGTTGGAATACATTGATGTTAGTTAAGCTTTATTGGGGTTATCATCCAAGTATAAAATCCTTATTATTTATCTATATGGGTTATGGTTATAATGAATATATGTTTATGAAACCCATGCCTTTTCCATGCGTTATGCTATGAGGAATTGATGAGATGATTATGAAACCCATTTTCATTCAATGGGGTTTTCAATGATAGATTGTTTATGAGGAAAATTTCCATTTAATGGGTTATTATATGATGAATTTTTTATGATATTTTGGTAAAAAAACTATGGATTATATGATGGATGGGACCTATATCTCCCTCCAATTATTTGGCTAAAAATTGATATCTTATGAGATAAATATGACTGTAATGGGGGGTAAATCAAGTTCTGTAAGGGTAAATATCCATGATAACAGTCTATGGAGTGAAACATTATAACTAAGATTGTTTGAGGAGTTAATACATTCAAATATATTATTTTTTTCAATTATCCTTGACTAATAAGGAGATTATTTTCCTAGATTATATGTATACCACAAAGCTATGTCTTATGCCATTATTATGTTATCATAGATAATGCTATTTGATTCTATTATTATTCATGCATTATAAATGACCATGATTTATTCCATGACTCATCTTTTTATCTATGATATGTGAGTTGTTATATTCAAATGTTATTCCCTTATTCTCATGACCATATGATCGTGTAATGATTCCTTTAACATTAAAAATTATTGTTAATTTAAACTAGAATTCACATTCATACATTCCAAATGATCATTTAAGTATATATTTATAGATAGTTTTATCATAACTTATAAATAAAAAATCCATATATATATAATGTGGGAACTATTATAAAATATCCATTAATCTTACAATAAAAATATTTTAAAAATAAAATATGACTTATTTTTTTTAAGATCCTTATGAAATTCTACCTCATTTCTTCCTAATTTTTAAACAACCTGACACCCGATCAAAAATATTTTAAAATGTGGGTTGAGAAAAAAAATATCAGTTTGGGGCATAAATAGAAAAAATATATTGGGCTTGTAGAGAACATGAAAAACCATATAATATTTACTTTTAAAATTAATGTTATTCAAGAGTATGAAATAAAACATTTCTACATAAAAATACCACATAGTATTCTAAAAACAATCCTAAAACCCCATATAACTAAAATGGAAATGATTTTTTTGGAAACTAAGAGAATCAAATTGATAAAAACCTTTCAGAACCCTTGCAGTTTTAATATCCATAAAACCATCATTCAATAAAAGTATCCCTAGAACATAATCATCACCCTATGCATTATAGAGCTGTAATAGGTCTCACCCATCATATAATATATGTTTGTCTCACCGATTTACATGAGCTATAATGGGGATCAACCATTCATATAATCTATATAGGACTCACTCATGATCTATAATGGGTCTTAGCCCATCGTATAAGATGTATCGGGCTTAACCAATTTTCATATAGTGCTCATGTACCATATGATGATTAAAAATTTTAAGTTGTATCCTTTTCATCATAAAATCGTTCCAAAAAACATTAAAACCATATAATAATTTATTTGAAATATTGAAATACTTTTTCCATTTAAAACCCCATTTTAATAATAATATTACCAAAAAATATGAAGGGGGTTTTATTTGAATTAAACATGAAATATAGTAAAAGAATCCAAATAAAAAATAATTGTTTTCAAGATTATAAAATTGGTTTTCATCATATGTGTTAATTTTTATCATTCCACTTTTTTCATTTGTAAATAAATTCAAACATTCTATAAAATGATTCCTTTTTGAAAACTGTTGAAATAAATTTAAACAAAATTGTTTATTATAATGTAAAAACTTCATACAAAAAAAGAAACTATTTTACATTAAAATAACCATGGAAAAATATATTGTAATCATCCAATAATTGATTCTTCATAATGTTGGGAAGTTACATTCATGTTGTATATGTACAAAAATACATTCATTTTCATCTTAGTAAAAATATTTGAAAGAGGTACTTTAAAAGAAGATTTTTAAAAGAAAGACCCTTGCCACCATATAAACATTAAATAGTAATCCCCATAAAATAATGACATTAAAAACAATAAATATAATGATAATAGATAAATTAATGATATAAAATATCAAATGGTTTTAATATACACCTAAAACAAATTAGTGCATAACATCAAAATATGCCTCAATGAAATAAAAATGACACGAAGTCCCACACCATGAGTTTGAATCATCACATATGTTATTTACCCTCTTCAATAATAAACTTTTTCTAATTTTTTCGTTATTAATAACTATTTCAATGTTATTTATGCATTTTATTTCACTTATTACAATGTTATATTTTATTTCTTTTTCAATTATGTCTAGATCATAGGATTTGATGATATTAACCTTATGTGTCTCATTATGTCTTCAGTATGTTTTTTATGATCAATGATATCATTATTTGAAAATATATAGAGTAATAAAAATGACATAATTATCATTTGTATTTATAAATTATACTTTTAGAACCAATCAAGATATATTGTAATAAAAATGAACTATATTATAATTATGGAGACGGTGGGCCATATGTACGCATGAGTAATGTTTCCATTTTTTCAAATTTATTATGGAAAGAGGGAAAGTATTATGTTATCATTCTATAATTATATTTATAAAATATATATAATATTATTTTTTTTAAATTGACATACATATATCATTAATGTGATGTGGTATTGGAAAATAAATTATATCGCTTTGTGGTGGGAGTTGTCCACAAGTATGCATGAATGACATTTTCATTTTCTAGTGAAGTGATTGGTAAGAAGGTAAATGAAATATTATGAATTTATTAAGGATAAATATTTAATAAATATAATTTATAAACTTGAATTCCATCATTATAATCTAGTCATGATAAATGGTGATGAAAAATTAATTACATGGGTTTGCGAAGCGGTAGTCGCTTGTACACATAAATAGTAGTTTCATTTCCCATTTGATGGAAGAGGATATAGATATAGGTTATGATAATTATTCAATAATATATAAGTATACATAGGATTTTTATTATTTTTTTATCATGGAGAAAGAATAATTGAAGGTTGTGGAATAATAAATAAAATATAAATGCCCTATTAAAATTGATACATCTTCTTCAAACAACCTCATTTATTTAACACCTTAAGACAACAATGGTTTCTGCTCCAATTAAAAAATACATGCGTAACGAGGGGAGGGGGACTCTAGGAAGTTAATTTTATATATATTCAAGGAACCAATTCAGTTTGAAGTGTTATTAAATGAGAATTATAGGTTCTATTTAATAAGATATGAGGGACACTCTTGGAATTCCTTAAAATATTAAATTAATATAAATTAATTTTCAATTCAAAATGGATAGAAACTATTTTATTTAAAATGTAAGATGATTATGTATTTAACTTTTTTCATAAACTAATTTTTTGGATAATTTTTTGTCTAATATTTACCCTTATCATTTGTTTTAACCCACTCATTAACACCTTAAACCCTTAATGTGGTAACTTGGATTTTTACTCCATGATGGTAAGTATAATTAATATAAATGAAAAAAATCCCATAAATAAACCAGATTTTATATTAAAACCCATATCCTAATCAATTAGATGAATATAAGATTTTTATCATTTTCAATTCATTTAATAAATTATTATTTATTATAATATATCTTTAATACCAATTTTAGAACTATTCATTATTTTGATTTTAATAGTATCAAGAAATCTAGAAAAATTAAAAGAAATATTATATCTCAAACATTTTATTTTTATTTATAAAATTTGAGTATCAAATTATTTTTCTCAAATTATTTTCTTTGTAATATTTTTTTAAGGACCCGAGAATCCAGTGCAAATTTGTTTTTCTTAAATACATGGAAATTTTAAGAGTCCGCTGTTTCTAACGACACTTGATTCTGAGGCCCGGTGTGCCCGGAATCAATTTTTTGTCATTTTGTTCGGCTACGTTCATTAAACGTATGTGTGGGATTTTATATCTTTTGAACCGATGCTCGGAATTGAAATCTGAGGATACCGATGAACTCGCAGCGCCTGTATTATTTTAATGAGGCCTTTACCGCAGTTGCATTTGGTTGAGAGCAGAAATTAATTTTTTGGATTCTTAATAAATTAAATAAAATTTATGTGTTATATAAATTTATTTAGTTGGTGGTTTTTTTCTCCAATGGTAATTTGGAGGTGGGGACCACACCCTACATAACTTCCCATGGGAGGATTTTGTGTGGTGGGGCCCACACGAACACCAAACCCCTCAACACCCATTGAATTTATTATAGCCACTACTCTCTCAATTTAATGTTGAAACTCTCCACCTCCCTTCATTAAAATTTTAAACCTTCCATCTTCTCTCATTAAAGTTCCAACACCTAATATTAATTAATTCCACACTTAATTAACCTATTTGAATTATTTTGAATTTATTTTTCTAACCTTAAAAGAAGAGATTACATTATTTTAATTGGGTTGTCATTAACTTGGTTGGGAGAACTCTTAGAGGAATAATACCCTCTCGATGAAGAATGCCTTTCTCCAACGAAGAACGACGTCCTCTATGATGTAGAACGAGGAAGATGCTCGAGCCCAGTATTGGCGGTGTGCGATGGGCACAACGTACGACATCATCTACAAATTCTCTTCCCGTGACACCATCAAGCGATCCTTGAAATCGAGGTAGGGGTTGTTTTGAGTTTTTTATATTTCCTAACTTCATCATTCTAATTTCGGAATGTGAATTTCCAACTGTTAACGACATAACAAGTAGGGTTCAGGTCACACAAACACGACCCCAACCTCCCCAATATTTGTTGATCTTAATAATGATGGAAGTGGAGCCAATAGGGTGTGGTGTCGTCGCACCACGCTAGAGAAGAACCGTGGCAGATGAAAAGGCGCAGCACCGTCACGCCGCAATATGGAACCCAAGGCCGGGGACAGGGATGGCCGTGGTGGGGGTGGACCTGCATCGTCGTGCCGGGCGCATGGAGGAAAACCACGGCCCACAACCATGGGCCGTTTGGTTGGAAGAACAGGTCGGTTATTTCTGGCTGGGCAACAGGACCACGCCACCCGCAGGTGCCGTGCAGAGGAGATACATCCCGCACACGTGGGCCACTTGGCGGGTGAACCGGTCAGTCGCTTGCCTGCCAGGATGAAGAACTGTTGCACTTCTTGGCACCGCGTCGGGAGAACTATTGCCCACTGTGCGGGCAGCTCGCGCTGGACAGAACTGGTCGGGTAGAGGAGGGGTGGCGTGGCGGGGTGAACTGAACCGTCCCATAGTGTGGGTCGGATCCGCGGGTGAGTCGCGCCCCACCAGGCCTGGCTGACCCCCCAAAGAGGTCGGACCTGCCAAACCGGACCGGGATGACCCCCATCCGGGTCGAACCCGCTGAGTAGGGTCGGGCCGGTCCACTACCCACTGGGCTGGATGTACCGGACCCAACTTCGCATAAAATAGAATTTATCTTGGACCACTCATCTGATCGATGTGCCTTCTAAAGAATTGGGACCCTCACGATGAGGTGGTCCCTTTGCGATACTCTAAGTGAGTTTTAGAGAACTTTAGAAAACATCTGGGTTGGTTTGAGCCAAAAAACTAACCATGCACCTGGAATGTAAATGCCAATAACTCTCAAACCGGGTGTCCGATTGACATTCCATATATAGCATTGGGTTCCTTATGATGATAGGGAACACTGGAATACATCAACTCAAGAATTCATGATAGTTGATGTATCGACACATGTCTCGGAGAGCAGACCCTCCCAGAATCGAGCGTACTGTGTGCGGGAACCCTAGAGGTGATTGCGACAACTACTGTACCAAAATCCTATGTGGGATCGAGAGTGAAGAGTATTGTACCAGAATCCTACGTGGGTACGACAGAGAATAATATTGTACCAGAATCCTACGTGGGTTTGACAACAAACACTACTATAACTGAATCCTCAGTGGGTTTGACAGTTCTGACTTCTATTCTTGTATCCTATGTGGCTCTGACAGAATAGCTAGTCATGTATCCTGTGTGGGTCCAACAACTTAGGTAGTCTTGTATCATGTGTGGGTCTGACAGCTTAGATGAATTAGTAACTACATGTTATCATCTCTATCACTCTATAATAGCTGGTCATGTATCCTGTGTGGGTGCAACAGCTTAGTTGGTCTTGTATCTTCTATGGGTCTGGCAGCATAGATGAATCCGTGACTACATCTGATCATCTCTATTACCCTATGAAAGATGTATACCTATGTGAGCTAAGTCATGTCTTTCAACCATTATCTTTATGGTGATTGAATTTACTTCCATTGTGGAATGGTTTGTGCTTGGGCTCGAAAGTTGGAGTCGGACGGTGATTGATAACTTAGGTATATGTATGGTCATATACCTAAGTAGGGTGAGTTGATACTTTGTGATTGTATATTTCTTTTTTGGTTTATCATTTATGGATTTTGTGAGACCTTGAGGGTCTCGGGGTCCCTACTGAGTATCGTTATACTCACCCCTTGACGGGCTATGCCCGCACCTCATTGTGTTGGATGCAGACGATGGACAATGCTGACTGAGGCGGAGTGTGTGAGGATTGGACGGTACCCAGAGGTGGACCTCACATCGAGTCAGTACCCGGAGGAGACGGACAGATGTGGAGCACTGAAGAGGCTATCTGTACCTTCACTTCATGTAGGATTTGTGGTGGACGATCCATGAGCTTCTAGGGACCTTCAAAGTGTTTCTCTTTTTAGTTGTACCTTTTTTTAATTTCCTTGTACTTTACTTTTGGGCTAGTATTTCTTGCCCTTGTACCTTCAAACACTTCTTCTATATTCAGTTTTTACTTAGATTTTTCTTCCACATGTACTCTGGTAGTGTTTTTTTTCAGTTATAAAATAAATTCCTTCACAATTCAGGGATTTAAGCCTTTGGGGCAAGTCGCCAGCCCCTGGCCTATGGAAGGCGGGCTTGGGGTTGTTACGACACATGCCCCGAGGGACGGGTCGTGAAAAATTGGTATCAAAGGAATCAGTTCTACCGTAGAACATAGGACTCTGATATTTCTTTTCTGTGAAGCAATAGTGTTAATAGTATTAAGTGTGGTTTTCAGTCCATCCAGTCCAGTTTTGGCGTGGTGACCGACATATCAATACACTAGGACTCTGACTTCTGATTCCTGACTCAGTGTAGGAAAACACTAATTGAGAGAGTGTTTTCAAGAGCCTTCTTGGTGAACTCTTTGATTCAGCTCACAATGTTTAACATTTTGACCATGTCTTGCCTGTTCCTTATCGGGATTCTGCTGCGTAGACAGACAGCTAGGGTTCCCGAGAGAGTACACAATGACGGCCAAACGAGCGACGAGGCTCTGATGCAAGTCCATCTTTCTATGTTGGCACCATCATGTTTGTGTACCAGTAGAACACCATCCATATGGAAGAAGATACCCGCAACCGCACTGCCATATGGTGCACATCGACTGAGCGTGTCGCACGAGTTCCAGTGGCAGAGGCCTCTGAGGTCTCGAGGCGAGACAGATTCCCAGGCAGCAGAGGACTGGATGGAGGCAATTACTCGAGTTTTCCTCCTAGTTGAGACACTAGTAGAGTAGATGTTTATTATAGCTACTATTAATTTTTAGTAAGTGACCATGAGGATTTTCCTCATAGTGATGAGGTTTCGGTACATGGACCATTTTCTGATATGGTTCCTTCGGGCATTGTGCCAACTATGTCACTTCCCATTAGATAGAAGACACTACCGTAGATACCAGTAATGGAAACTTGTAGGCATAGTGCCATACATGTGTTTCAGACCCAAATATCCCTCATGTTATGAGGTGATCCTGACCCATAAGCGGCAGAGGATTGGATTGAGGAGGTGGCTGATAATTTTCAAGATCTTATACAGCTTCAGCAGGATGACGTGTTGGTAGATGCATATTCATCGAGGCATACCAATCTTTCTTGGTACTCAATGAATATGATATGATCAGTTCTTTATAGCTCGGACCTCTGAGAGAGGTGTGTTTAAGGATATACAATCCAACACTTTTTCTTCTATGTATTCCTACTTATGTTAGGGTACTAGATAGAACAATTGTGTTTAAATGTTCATTGGTTGAGCGGAAACGTCCAGTGAATGGTAACAGTTGGAAAGCATGAAACTGGTGCCAGTCTCAGAGATATGAGTGTGTATAATGTTTTGAGATGATTAAGTGTCAAGGACAGATGAATCTGTAGGGCAGCAGACATGGAAGAAAAGCTATGAGAGAAACATGAGGTGGTGAACATTTCGATATGTTACAACCACCCTCCTTTTTAGTCCCCACTAGGCTCAGAGAGATAGAGGGCTGGGGAAGAGAATAGTTGCATGTGGTCAAGGAGTGTGACCCAAGGGTTCTATGAATTATTTTGAGGTGCGGTTTATGTCTACTACTAGTTGTCATATCAATAGAAATAGATACGAATCATTCCTTCCTTCCACAAATCATGTCCCAGACCTAGAGTTTTCGGTTAAGCCATTGAATTGACCCTCATGTATGGAGATACCTTTGGAAGGAGACTCAATAATCACATATACGCCGATTGTGTGATCTGACCCATGAGGCGATAGTTTTGGTTGGAACCTCTTGGTGGCATCGTCGAGGAATTACGATGTTAGTTTGGGTATGGACTGGTAACCACAGTTCATACAAAGATTGACTATATTAGGCAAAAAGGTTGTGATTTATCTACAATGTTGGGATGAGGTCTTCCTTAGTCGGCAAAAAAGGAAACCCAGCATCACATGTTAAACTCATTCATAGGAGGGTGCATCCGATCACTCTTGAATCATCCAGCCTTACCCTCATGGAAGCAGGAGTATTGAGTTTTCAGTTCCAAATAGGAGTGTCAGAACATGGGGACATCTTTTCAAAATATGTTTCCAGGATAAACCCCCCAAAGGGGGAGGGACATCTGCTTTAGCTAAAGATGAAGTAGATCCAGTGAAGATTGAAGTTGTATTTTCTTGGGAGCCACCCAGGAGTGTGACGAAGGCGCATAGATTCTTGGGTTTGGCTGGATACTATGGGAGATTCGTTCTAGGCTTCTCCATAGATGTATCAGCCAATCTATAGTCTCATACAGTCACTCCTCCACTTCTTCAGCAAGTCAGGGAGGCACAGCATGGGGAGGATGACTGCGAGAGACGACGTGCTCAGATATCCATAGGGAAAGCACCTGATGAATTTTCTAAAGGTTGGGAGCATTTCATTCTCTTTTGTGGATGTACCATGGTACCAGTTTCACTTTAGGAGTTCATGTAGAGGGATTTCCACACATCTTCTTTAGCATTACATCCTGGAGAGGAGAAGATTTATTAGAACCTCCAATGACAGCACATGCATCGAGGTATGAAAATAGAAGTAGCATAGTTTGTCTCATGATACCTAACTTGTCAACAAGTGAAGGCGGAGAACTAGGTATCAGCAGGCTTGGTTTAGCCTTTGGAGGTCCGAGAGTGGATGTATGATCATATATCCATGGAATTTGTGATGGTTCTTCCACAAACATCCAGGATACGGAGACCTCTGGAGTTTGAGGATAGAGACCACGTCTTTCTACGGGTCTCACCACGATGAGGTCTACGAAGATTTAGAAGAGGTAGTAAGTTAACTCTGTGATTCATTAGAACATTCCAGGTCCTCAACAGGGTATGGGAGGTGGCGTACCGTTGGACCCATCTACCTCAGTTGCACCGAGTGCATGACATCTTCCACGTATCTCAGTTGAGGAGATACGTTCATGACCCATCCCACATCATCGACCATGGGGAGCTATATATCGATGATGGGGATAATTACACGGAGGTTCCATTGGAGATGGAGGATCGATAGGAGTGGTTCTTGTGGGGATGTTTGACTTATCTGGTGCACATTCGCTAGCAGCATGGGAACCTCCAAGAGAGCACATGGAAGTGGAAGGCTCAGAGGCGTGCTCAGTACCCTCATGTCTTCCCTTAGTGTGTTTTGTAGCTTTTGGGGATGTAAACCCTAAGGTGGGTAGAATATAAAGACCCAGAAATCTCATGGAATTGTTTCTTCTTAAATACATCATAATTTTACGAGTTTTAAGTTTCTGACGGCACTTGATTACGAGACCCGGTGTGCCCAGAATCAATTTCTGAAGTTTTGTTTGGGTACATTCAGTAAACATACGTGCGGGATTTTATATCTTTTTAACTCATGATCGAAATTTTAATCCAAGGACCCAGATAAACTCACAGTGTCGGTATTTGCATAAGGATACCTTTACCGCAGTTGTGTAAGGTTGAGAGCGGATGTTAATTTTGGGGATTCATAATAAATTAAATAAAATTTATGTGTTACATAATTTTATTTATTTGGTGGTTATTTTTTTCTCCAAAGGGAAGTTGGAGGTGGGGCCTATACTCCACATAACATCCCAGGGGAGGATATTGTGTGGTGGGCCCACATAAACACCAAACCCCTCAACTCCCCTTGAATTTATTAAATCCACTACTCTCTCAATTTAATGTTGAAACTCTCCACCTCCCTTCATTTAAATTTTAAACCTTCCATCTTTTCTCATTAAAGTGCCAATAACTATGATTAATTAATTCCAAAATCAATTAATCAATTTGAATTCTTTTGAATTTATTTTTCCTACATTAAAAGAAGAGATTACATTCTTTTAATTGGGTTGCATAAACTTTGTTGGGAGAACTCTTGGAGGAATAATACCCTCTCGATGAAGAACGCCTTTATACAATGAAGAACGACATCCTCTCCGACAAAGAATGAGGAAGATGCTCGAGCCCAGGATCAGCGGTGTGTGATGGGCACAACATATGTCGTCATATTTGAATTCTCTTCCCTTGACACCATTAATCGAACCTTGAAATCGGGGTAGGGGGTTGTTTTGAGTTGTTTATATTTCCAAACATCATCGTTCTAATTTCGGAATGTGAATTGCCAACTATTAATGACATAACGAGTAGGGTTCGGGCCACATGAACACAGCCCGAACCTCCCCAATATTTTTTGATCTTAATAACGATGGAGGCGAAGCCAATAGGTCGCGGTGTCGTCACACCGCACCAGAGAAGAACCGCCGCGGATGAAAAGGCAAGGTGCCATCATGCCGTGGTATGGAACCGAAGGCCGTGGTCAGGCTGGGCCACAGCGGTGGTGGACTGGTGCCGTCATGCCGGCCACGTGGAGGAAAACCATGGCCCAAAACCGGGGGATGCTTGGCTGGACGAACTGTCCGGCTATTGCCGGCCGGGCTATAGGACCGCGGCACCCGCAGGTGCCACGCGGAGCAGATGCAGCCTGCAACCGCGGGCCACTTGACGGGTGAACCGGCTGGCCGCCTGTAGGCCGGGCAGAAGAACCGATGTAACGCCCGGACCCCTGTTACCCAGAGTCGGTGCCTTATTACATAACATTTTCATGATCACAAAAGATCAAGTCTCGAAAGACCGATTAGTTTAGTATCCTTAGAAACACTAGATACATTCATAAAAGTTACATTACATCATAACGTGAAAAACTACAATAACATGGTCTCCATAGTCCACACTCATATCCCCTTCTGACTATCCCTGTAGGCCATACCTAAAATACTTCTCACATCCTGGAAAAATTAAAACATTGAAAGGGGTGAGATGAGATGCTTAGTAAGGATAACAATATAGCGGAAGCTTTCTTAAATAAACATTAACATTTAAGGCAATGTATAACTAAAACAAAAGCCTTTTAAACTTGAACTTCATCATAATATGGGAAAAATAAAATGAAATAATTCTATATAATTGTTCACATGGATATTCTACTAGTGGAATAATCACATGAAATATCAATAACCACTTTCATAATGATGGAATGCATAATGTCAAACTATCATAACCACATAGCCAAGGCCTCGTGCCAAGACTACAAATAAGATTTTGTCAAAGCCTTGTGCTAAGACACTAGTTTGTCTCATGAGACCTATTGATGCATCGAGGAGCTATAGCGGCCTCCACCCGTCACTTATTAAGTCCAATGCATTCCTCATGTGAGTAGGTTTAAACATATCATAAACCATAACATAATTATATCACATAAAACAAGCATAAAGTAAACATAACATTTCCACATTTCAATCACAACATATCTATACAACACATTGATATAATAAAAACACTTTCAAAACCATTTTCAATAACAAAATGAAAAAAAATTAAAACTTTGTATTTACTTTTCATCTTAAAAAAAGTTAAGGCTTGTAGAGGAAGCCGAAACTCAAATAATGGTCACGGCGGTGGAGAAGTCGTTGTTGCCACATAGGTACGACCAGAAAAACAATCCCTTTTTTCCTTTAGTATAACTCTTCATCTAAAAATATTCCTTTCAAATAAATGTAAAAGTCAAGGGGTTTATACACCGTATAAAAGAAAATTGAGTATAAAACAAAATGTGCCTCAATGAATGGATATTGAAACGAAGTCCCTTACAAAGATCATTTTTTAAATAAAATAGATCTATTATATGTATTCACTATAAGTATGCATAAAAAATGTACAAATACAAGATAGGACATAATAATATCATGACATAATTTGAGAGTAGGAGATTGACCCAAAGAATGGAAATTGGGTTAAGAAGTTCCCTTACCTCGTGTCTGACTACACTCGACCGTTATTTAATCTCCTGAATAATAAACTAGAGTTAATATCTACTTTCTTAATAAAAATTTTCAAGTTCAATATCCCTTTTATATAACTTATTAAAATGTTACGAAAATTATGTAGTCATTTATGTTAATAGCGGTCGTTTTGTCGATCATTGGTACTTGAGTCAACAATAAACTTCTTATAATTACAAGTTGTTAATGTGGTAGAATTTCCATTATCTCCATAATTATATTCATGATTTAGATATCATATATATCATATATATCTAGTATATACATTCATTCATAATATTATGTAACATTTAGAGGTAAGAAATGAAATGCACCATTCATGGAGACGGTAAGTCGTATGTACGCATGAACGCTATTTTTATTTATATTTCATATTTAATGGAATGGAATAATGATGATATAAAGGTATATTATAATTCCAGTATAATATCATATATAATATCATTACTCCATCCTTTATACAAACTGCATATGGAATTAACGATTCAAATCACTTTGAGGGGGCGGTAGTCCGCACTTCCTAAAATGAAATTATCGTGTTTACCCCTAATGGAAATCATAAAGGAATTCCATAAATGAGAAATAAAGAATCATAAGGAAAAAAAAAACATAATATATATCATATATAAAAATAGTGTCATCTTAGTGGCCACCATTAGAGGTGTTAAAAGAAGATTGAACAATCATCGTTTCGTGAGGTAGTAATTCGCCACCCACAGAAACAGTATGTTCTTTAACCATTAGACAAAGGTGTGTCTAAGTTTAAATCAAATAATTATCATAATAACATCCTAGTATATTGAAGATACTGGTGTTGTTACAAAATAAATGAATAAAAAGAGTTTAAGGGGTTGGAGAAGCAAATTAAAACCAAAGAACACTAGTGAAGACATTACCTTTAAATCGGGAAACTCTTTTTGATTTGAGCCAAAGGCTTCCTTGGGAAGACTTATTCCCAAAGTGAGGCTTCTAGGAGTAATATAGGGACGTTTAGAGAGTATTTGGGCAGGGTCTGGCTTAACCAAATGGCTTGCAAGTTGTGAATATGGTGGTAGTAGTGGGGGCCTTTTATAAGAGGAGAGGAGGGACACTCTTGGAAAGTCATGAAATGTTACTTTATTATATAATGAGTTTCGGATTTTAAAGGTCTCACACTTATATATTTCTAGGATAAGGTTATAAGGGTTCGAATTATATTCATCCATTAGGTTTTTGACAAGTTTATGTCTTATATTTTACATTATCTTTTAATTTTATTGAAATCGTTAATTAATGAGGTAATCGCTGCATCATCATGGTGTCATAAAATATTTAATTTATTTAATCTCTAAAAATTATAAACAAATTACCATGATGTAGGAAATATTTTTATATTTCCAATGAATATTTATATTAAAAAAATTATCTTATATAACCCCATGTAATAATTGTTTTAGTAAAACAACACATGTTTGTGACAATTTTATTTTTACTTTAAATAAAAAGTTATTAATGTCATTTTCTTACCCAAGTGGCTCCATGGATTACGCAAGTTGACCCATGGATTTTCTTGGTCGTCCATGACTCATCCAATAAGTGTAGTACAAGTGTGAAGATATTTTTATATTTTTATAATATCATTTTTACCTTAAATTTCACTAATTACCTTTAATCGCGATTAATAAAACTTAAAAGTTACTATTCACCAAAAAATTATTTTAATCCCATTGAACCACATTTTTCTTCCTAATGAAAATAATGTATGTCTTATTTTTGAAAATCAAATCACAGAAGTGGTAATGTTTCATTTACACAAAAAATTAGTTTTTAAACTACTACTTAGTGGTTTCACTATTCATCAAAAATTGAGGTTTTCAGAAGAATACCAAAAATTCACCCTAAGCTATATTTGATATTCTGAATTAAAAAATGATGTATATTTTACAAAATTCAAAACATATAAGATTCATTAATTTATTTTATAATTAATTCCCTCTGTCATAAGAAATAGCGTGTTCTGAAGAAACAATATATATCAAAAGATTGGCAATTGTTTATGTCCAATTTCAAAGTGAAATTAATTTTAATGACCACCATTGAATAAAATGGTAAAAATATATTATAATTATACTTTAAAACCACAAAATAGTATAATTTATCACTATAAATTATTTTGATTAAAAATGTTGTTTTTAAGTATTTTCAATATTCATATAAAATTGGAAGTTCTCAGAAAATCACAAAAAATTCAACTTAGGATAATTTCGATATTTAGAATTCAAAAATGAAGTCCATTTTAAAATATAAAATTTATATAATTTCAAAAGGTTGATATTACTATTCATAACTGCTTCTTTGATTGGTCGCGGTGTGTTAGAATCTCGAACTTGCATACAATGCAAGCTATTGCATTATTGAAAGAGAAGCGTATCGTGATAGTTTGAGGTGTTACATTATCCCCTCCTTCCATAAATTGCGTCCTCACAGTTTAAAAATATTCTTTGAAAATAAATGGTTGAAAATAGAAAATACCATTGTGGAAAACCCACATCGGAAATAAGGTTTATAAAATTTAGCCTCAATAAGAGGGAAAGGGAAATAAAAAAGTCACCACAAAATTATGATCTCAATTAGGAGAACATTGGTTGCAATTAGAGACATATAATTAGAGGAAAAACGTAAATATTTTTAGGGAGTTATTGAGGACATCAACCACAAACAAGTTTAAAATTGAGGGCCTCAAATCCTTCAATCTATGTTGATTTAAAATATTATCACATCAACAAGACATAAGGTATTAGGATAACACATTTTTTGTTTTAATATCCCTTTACTAAAGTTTAAGAATTAATTTATTCATAGAATAAGAGATAGGTATATATATATTTATGGTTGACAAGTAGAGTTTCAACCTTCATCTAATTTCTACCACAAACTCATCTTTCACTCAAAAAGATAATAGAACTAAAAAATATTATATTATCCTAATCGTACAAGGTTATGAATATTAACACATACCATTTAGATTAGGATACTATTTTGTAATAACCAGGGACTTCCTGTAGGCTAGTGGTAGGTAATAAAGGCATGTAGCACTATGGTTGTGGGTTCGATTCCTACAGCTTTGTCTGACGCGACGGGTTATCCCCCCACCTGCAGGTTGTCCTTTTCCAAAAACTATAGTATTATAATATTCTAAAAATAATCTTCATAATTGTTTTAACCTTAAACAATACTATCCAAAGTTCAACTTAATCCATTCCAACATTATAGTTATCCAAAATACCTCCGTCCAGACTTTATCTAAAAGGTCTCTAAATTCCAAAATCAATTGTATCATCAGATTCCTCAAACAAAGTAATGTTTCTATTATTGTAACATACTAAAAAATGATTACCTTAATCATATTAAAACCTTAATGAAATCAAAAAGTACTATAGTATAATCCTTATATATATCACATTATTCTTATAACCAAAATATATTCGTTGAGTCCAAAAGCACCAATACATTAATTATTCCACTTCAAATGTAGTAACAGCATAAGATTGTCCTTGATCCCTTTCCCTTTTCTAAGAGAAGTTTCCATGACGCTTAGGAAATTCATTTTCATAATGCCCCCATTTCCCTACAATTGTAGCATTCAACATTAATAGCCTCTTTCTTTCCCTTGCAATCACGATCCTGGTGACCTTTTTCTCCACATTTATAACAAACTCCCATTCCTTTTAGGCAAGTACCAGGGTTATTCTTCCCACAATTATCGCATAATGGAAAATCCTTCTTTCAATTTTTCCCTTTATCTGTCTCTTGTTTCACCGGTCTCATCTTCTCTTGCTTTACATTGTTGTCAAAAAACATAGATAATTCCTTTTCTATCTTGATATCACACGAGACTATATCTTTCTATGTTGAGAAAGATTGTGATACTAAAGATCGACAGATAAATGGTTTTAACGCATCAATGAAATGATCAATCTTACTTCTTGCGTTACCTATATAATCTGCAGCATGTCTTGCTAACCCTATAATGTTGGCCTCATACTTTGCGACATTCTCATCCTCCTTCTGCCTTAGACTCAGAAATTTCCTTTCTATATCTGCTCGATGGTCATGTAGAATGTATTTTTCTATGAAATTTTCCTTAAACTCCCTCCATTCCATACTTGATACTTCTTCATCTTCCTTTTTATTTTGAATCAGTGACCACCATTGATCAGCATCTCTAGTGAGGCGGTAAACTGCCATGACAACCTTCTCCCTTTCGCTACTCCCCAAGGCGTGGAATATTTTCTATATGGAGTTTATCCATTTCTCAGCTACTAATGAATTTTTACCCGCATTAAATATTGGCGGTTGTTACCTCATGAAGCAGTCTAACATTGATCTTCCACGTTGCGGATCAGGGTGCTCCATACGAGTAAGGTTATTATTCATAACCTGAGTGTGTTGTCCCAGTATGGTGATAAGTTAATCAGCACCAGTTGTATCTCCATCTCCACTATAATTATCTTGAGCAGGAGGGAAATCCCTACAAGGAGTGTGAGCATTGATACGGTTTTCATTCTTCCTACTAGGCGCCATTTCTAAACAATGGCATAAACTAGTTTAGTTTATGAATCAAAATACATAAGTCCATACTTGTAAAACACTTAACATAAATTGAACAAAAAAATGTTTTCTTTGAGAAAGTATATACTCATAAACCCTTCATAATGGTTTGTAAATAAAATGAGAATTATCCTAAGCATTTCACCTGGGAGTGTCATAACCAAGAGTGTATCAAGGCCCATTGTTGTGAACCAGTTCCCGTTCGAGTCTACCTCAAAGCGGTGTTTTTGGGTTTTACCCCTAGGTACATCTGTGCCAGAGCCACCTCTACCTGCTCCTATCCAGACAGGGATGTATTGCTCGGAAAACTCATAAAATCTCTATAATACCAAAATTCTAGGAAGTTCTTCTATACTAATCCTCAAAGTCTATCTTTGGGCTATGTGCTCTAATCAGAGTTTATCTAAATCTAGATTCCAAGGTAAGTACTAAACTACCTCTGATACCAACTATAAAGCCCTGACACCAGTTACCCAGAGTTGGTGCATTATTACGTAACATTGGCATGATCACAAAAGATCATGTCTCGAAAGACTGATTATTTTACTAGCCTTAGAAACACTAGATACATTCATAAAAGAGACATTACATCATAATGTGAAAAACTACAATAACATGGTCTCCATAGTCCACACTCATATCCCCTTCTGACTATCCCTACAGGTCATTCCTAAAATACTTCTTCACATCCTGGAAAAATTAAAACATTGAAAGGGGTGAGCACAGATGCTTAGAAAGGATAACAATATAGAGGAAGCTTTCATAAATAAACATTAACATTTAAGGTAATGTATAACTAAAACAAAAGCCTTTTAAACTTGATCTTCAGCATAATATGGAATAAAATAAAATGAAATAATTCCATTTACATATTCACATGGATATTCTACTAGTCGAATAATCACATGAAATATCAATAACCAATTTCATAATGATGGAATGCATAATGCCAGACTATCATAACCACGTAGCCAAGGCCTTGGGCCAAGGCTACAAATAAGATTTTGTCAAGGCCTCATTCCAAGACACTAGTTTCTCTCATTAGACCTACCGATGCATCGAGGAGCTATAGCGGGATCCACCCATCACTTATTATGTCCAATGCATTCCTCATATGAATAGGTTTAAACATATCATAAACCATAACATAATCATATCACATAAAACATGCATAAAGGAATCATAACATTTCCACATTTCAATCACAAGATATCAATACAACACATTGATATAATAAAAACACTCTGAAAACCATTTTCAATACCAAAATGAAAGAAAATTGAAACATTGTATTTACTTTTCATTTTAAAAAGTGTTATGGCTTGTAGAGGAAGCCGAAACTCAAATAATGGTCATGGCGGCAGAGAATTCGTTGTCGCCGCATACGTACGATAAGAAAAACATTCCCTTTTTGTCGTTTAGTAAAATGCTTTGTATAAAAAGATTCATTTTGAATAAATGTAAAATTTAAAGGGGTTTATACACCGTATAAAAGAAATTTGAGTATAAAACAAAATATGCCTCAATAAATGGACATTGAGACGAAGTCCCTTACAAAGATTATTTTTGAAATAAAATAGATCTATTATGTGTATTCACTATAATTACACATAAAAAGTACAAATACTATATAGGAAATAATAATATCATGACATAATTTGAAAGTAGTAGATTGACCCAAAGAATGGGAATTGGGTTAAGAAGTTCCCTTACCGCATGTCTGACTTCACTCGACCGTTATTTAATCTCCTGAATAATAAACTATAGTTAATATACAATTTCTTAAGAACCTTTTTCAAATTAATTATCCCTTTTATATCACTTATTACAATGTTGCGAAAATTATGTAGTCATTTAAGTTAATAACGGTCGTTTTGTCGATCATTGGTACTTGAGTCAACAATAAACTTCTTATAATTACAAGTTGTTTATGTGGTAGAATATCCATTATCTCCATAATTATATTCATGATGTAGATATCATATATGTCATATATATCCAGTATATACATTCATTCATAATATTACGTAACATTTAGAGGTAAGAAATGAAATGCACCGTTTATGGAGATGGTAAGCCGTATGTATGCAAGAACACTACTTTCATTACTATTTCATATTTAATGGAATGAAATCATAATTATATAATGTTATATTATAATTCCAGTATAATATAATATATAATATCATTTACTCCATCCTTTATACATCCCACATATGGCATTAACGATTCAAATCACTTTGAGGGGGTGGTAGTCCGCACTTCCTAAAATGAAATTATTGTGTTTACCCATAATGGAAACCATAAAGGTATGAAATAAATGAGAAATACAGAATCATAAGGAAAAAACATAATATATATCATATATAAAAATAGTTTCATCTTAATGGCCACCATTAGAGGTATTAAAAGAATATTGAACAATCATCGTTTCGTGAGGTAGTAATTCACCACCCACAGAAATAGTATGTTCTTTAACCATTAGACAAAGGTGTTTATAAGTGTAAATCAAATCCATCTCATAAAAAAATCCTAGTATATTGAAGATACTGTTTTTGTTACAAAATAAAGGAATAAAAAGAGTTTAAGGGGTTCGAGAAGCAAAATAAAACAAAAGAACACTAGTGAAGACATTAGCTTTAAATCGGGTATCTCTTTTTTATTTGAGCCAAAGGCTTCATTGGGAAGACTTCTGGAAAATTTGAGGCTTCTAGGAGTAAAAAAGGGAATTTTAGAGAGTATTTGGGCAGAGTTTGGCCAATCCAAATGGCTTGGAAGGTGTGAATAAGGTGGTAGTGGTGGGGGCCTTTTATAAGAGGAGAGGAGGGGCACTCTTGGAAAGTCATGAAATGTTACTTTATTATATAATGAGTTTCGGAATTTAAAGGTCCCACAATTATATATTTCAAGTCTAAGATGATAAGGGTTCGAAATCTAGTCATCCAATAAGTTTTTGACAAGTTCATGTCTTATATTTTACATTATCGTTTCATTTTAATTAAATCGTTAATTAATGAGGTTATCGCTGCATCATCATGGTGTCATAAAACATTTAATTTATTTAATGTGTAAAAATTATAAAAAAATTACCATGATGTAGGAAATGTTTTAATCTTTCCAATTAATATTTATAGTAAAAAAGTTATCTTATATAACCCCATGTAATTATTGTTTTATTAAAACAACACATGTTTGTGAAAATTTTATTTTTACTTTAAATAAAAAGTTATTAATGTCATTTACTTACCCAAGTGGCTCCATGGGGTCCACAAGTTTACCCATGGATTCTCTTTGTAGGACATGACACATACAATAAGTTCTGGACAAGTGTCAAGATATTTTTATATTTTTATAATATCATTTTTACCTTAAATTTCACTAATTACCTTTAATCGTGATTAATAAAACTTTAAAGTTACTATTCAACAAATAAATTATTTTAATCCCATTGAAGCACATTTTTATTCCTAATGACAACCATGTATGTCAGATTTTTGAAAATCAAATCACAGAAGTGGTAATGTTTCATTTACATGAAAAATTAATTTTTAAACTACTACTAGTGGTTTCACTATTCATCAAAAATTGAAGTTTTTCAGAAAAATACCAAATATTTACCCTAAGCTATATTTGATATTCTGAATTCAAAAATGATGTATATTTTAAAAAATTCAAAACATATAAGTTTCATTAATTAATTTTATAATTAATTCCTTTTGTCACAACAAATAGCGTGTTTTTAAGAAATAATATATATCAAAAGATTGACAATTGTTTATGTCCAATTTCAATGTGAAATTAATTTTAATGACCACCATTGGATAATATGGTAAAAATATATTCTAATTATACTTTAAAACCACTCAATAGTATAATTAATCACTATAAATTATTTTTATTACAAAATTTGTTTTTAAGTATTTTTCACTAGTCATAAAAAATTGGAAGTTCTCAGAAAATTACAAAAAATTCAACTTAGGATAATTTCAATATTCCGAATACAAAAATGAAAACCATTTTAGAATACAAAATTTATATAATTTCAAAAGGTGGGTATTAGTATTCATAACTGTTACTTTGATTGGTCACGGTGTGTTAGAATCTCGAACTTGCGTACAATGCAAGCTATTGCATTATTGAAAGAGAAGCGTATCGTGAAAACTTGGGGTGTTACAACCGAGGCCCACTGTGCGGGCCGCTCGCACTGGACAGAATAGGCCGACTACAGCCTGCTGGGAAGAGGAGGGGCAGTGCCATGCCCCATCGGACCGGGCCGACCTCCCAGCCATGGTTAGACCCTCCAAACTGGATCGGGCCAACCCCCAGTCAGGTCGGACCCGCCAGCCCACTGGGCGTGACGAGTCGGGGCCGACTTCGTTTAAAAATGAATATCTCTTAGACCGCACGTCCGATCGGCACGCCATCTGCCGCATTGAGACCCTCGCGATGAGACTGTACTTTTGATATGATCTAAGTGAGTTTTATAGAACTTAGGAAAATGGACGGGTTGTATTGACCCTAAAAACCAACCGGGCCCCTGGAACGGAAATTCCAATAACTCTCAGACCGGGCGTCCGATTGACGCGTCGTCTGTCGCGTTGGGTTCTTTATGATGATACAGAACTACGAGATACATCAACTAGAGACTTAATGATATTTTATGTATCGAAAATTTTCCCGGGGAGTGAACCCTCCCAGAATCGAGTGTGTTGTGTTCGGGAACCCTAAAGCTGACTGCGATGACTACTGTACCGGAATCCTACTAGGGTTCGACAGCGATGAATACTGTACTGGAATCCTACGTGGGATCGACAGTGAAGACGATTGTACCAGAATCCTATGTGGGTTCAACAGCAAAGAGTACTGTATTGGAATCCTCCGTGGGTTCGACAGTTCTGACTTTTGTTCCTGTATCCTGTGTGGGTCCGACAGAATTGGTGGTCCTGTATCCTGTGTGGGTCCGACAACTTAGCTAGTCCTGTATCCTGTGTGGGTCTGACATCTTAGATGAATCAGTAACTTCATCTGATCATCTCTATCACTATATAATAGATGGTCCTGTATCCTGTGTGGGTTTGACAGCTTAGCTGGTCCTGTATCATGTGTGGGTCTGACAGCTTAGATGAATCAGTGCCAACATCTGATCGTCTATATTACTCTAAGAAAGATGTATATCTGTGTGATCTAAGTCGTGTCTTTAAACCATTATCATTGAGATGATTGACATTAATTTGTGGAATGGTTTGTTCTTGGGCTTGATAGTTGGATCCAGACCGTGATTGATAACTTAGGTATATTTATGGGCATATACCTAAGTAGTGTTGGTTGATACTTCGTGATTGTATCTTTCTTCTGTGATTTATCCTTTATGGATTTTTTTGAAACCTTGAGGGTCTTGGGGTCCCTACTGAGTACCTTTATACTCACCCCTTCAGGTAGGATCTGTGGTGGACAATCCAGGAACTGCTAGGCACCTTCCAGCTGTTTGTCTTTTTAGTTGTACTTATTTGTCCTTTCCTTGTACTTTACTGTTGGGCTTGTATTTCTTTCCCTTGTACCTTCTATCACTTCTTCTGTATTCAGTTTTTACTTAGATTTTTCTTCCTCTTGTACTCTGGTAGTGTTTTTTTCAATTATAAAGGCAATGCCTTCACGTTTTAGGGATTTTTATACATTTGGTTCTAGTCACCAGCCCCTAGCCTATGGAAGGTGGGATTGGGGTAGTTACGACACAGACCCTGGGGGACGGGTTGTGACATTTTTAATATAATTTCTCTAAATTTTTCATTAATTTAATAATTACAGCATCATCATTGTGTAAATTTTTTTGGTAATATTTTATTATCATAACTTAAAAAATAATATACCATGTCAAATGTAATTATTTTGGATTTTAAAAATACTATTTATAACAGAACATATCCTCTAGTAATATATAGATTAAAAATATTATAGTCATTAAAAACATGAGTGTGCTATTTTTTATTTTATTAAATAATACTATAATGGTCATAATCTAGTCCAAATGTTAGAAAAAATCTATATATCCAAATATTGGGTGATTATAGAACAAATGTACTCATCCAATAAAATTAAGTCAAGTCTGAAGGTCATTTTATAATCATTATCATTTGATTTTTAATTTGTTTTATCTGATTTACCCTTTACCATGATAATAATTTATTTAATAAGATTACTATTTATATAGACAAAAAATATTAGGCTCCAATTCACCATATTTGGACCAAATGATTCCAAATGTGGAATCTTATTTTAAACATTCCATATCAAATAACTGGTATAATGTAATTAGAAATTAAATATGAAAAAATGTAATGAAACACAGTATTTTAGAAAAAATACCATCTTTAAATACAAAATGTTTTAATCAGAAATTAAATTATAAATTTAATTTTAAAAACAATAATATGACTATAAAAATGAAATAATGAAATTTTAAAACTAATCCAAAATAAAATTTTAGTTTTTAATTAATTTAAAAGAAAATACAGTTTGAAATAAAAAAAAATCATTATTCTTTTATAAATAAATATTTTCAGATAATTATCAAAAATTCAAATGAAGATAATTATTGCTTGATGAATCCATAAATGAAGTTTATTTTTACAAAATAAAATCCTATAATTTGGAAATAAATATTTTAAATAAAACCATATTATAAAAATCCAATTTTGTTTGAAATAATGATTTTCACCTTTTGAAAAAAAATTGCCCAATATTTTTATAATGTATATAACTATATAAAATATAACAATTGAATATATGAAAATGTTTTAAACAAAAATTACCATGATTTTTACATCATTCCTTCCTTTTTTAAATTTCATCCTTGTAATTTTATTCACTTATTAAAAAAGTGATATTTTATTTCCCTCATATAATTTTCAGATATAGATATTTCTTCTTCATCCATATGTTTTCCCAATAAAACCTTACTATGATGAATTAACTTATTCTTCAATAATTTATATATACAGTCAATTATCTGAAAAGGATCTTCTTCATAGGAAAGGTTCTCATCCAACTAAACTACATTAGGGATCAAAACATGAGATGAATTTGGAAACTATTTCCTCAAAATTAAAACATGAAATATGTTGTGAACATAGGAACAACGCAAAGGAAAATACAACTGATACGAAATTGATCTAACTAATATAAGTATTTTATTTAGTCCAATGAACTTTTGAATTAAATTCACCTTAATACCAAAACGAAAAACATTTTTCCCTTTAGATAATTTAAGAAGATCACGATCACCGATCTAAAAAGAATAATCTATTCCCTAATTATCCATATAACTTTTCTTCATTCTCTGAGAGATACACATATGATGGTAGATAAACTACACCTTATTATCCATTTAATCTACAATCTCTAGTATCATAAACATCCTTTCTCATACTTAATAAAAAAAAGATAGCATCTGAAAACACATTCCACATAATTCCTCAAAGTGTGCCATATTTATAATAGAATGAAAACTATTTTTATTAGAAAACTCATCCAAAGAATTATGTTGATCCCAAATTTCATTTAAATCAATTTCAAAACAATGATGAATATCTTCCATGGTTTGAATCATCAATTTTTATTTTCCATCATATTGATGATGAAAAGATTTATTGAAATTTAATGCAGTACCCAATAACTTCTGAAGTCCTTTCTAGAAATTAAAAGTAAATCTGGGATGATAGAGGGACATATTGGAGAGAGGAAATCTATTTATCGTAACTATATACATGATATATAGTCAGGTAATATTATCCAAATTCATAATATTATTAACTTAATTAAATAGTGTTAATTTACTTAATAAATCAATAATAAACCCAATCACATTGTTACCTTGAGATGTATTTGAAAATCCAACCATGAAATCCGTTGATATGTTTTCCCATTCCCACTCCATAACTGAAAAGGATAATGAATTTCTTAGGGTTATTATCATTATTATTTAACCCGTTAAGATTTCAGGAATTTAATTGTAAAGTTTTAAATATCTCATTTTATTCCATCCCATTAGGAAAACACTCGATGGTCTATGTACATCATAGTACTTCTAGTATAAAAGTAAAACATAGAACTATGAAATCCACTGAATAATTATTTCTTCAAATAGGGTACAAAGGGAACATGTAATCTCTTCAGAAATCTCAAAAACCTTATTTATCAAAATTAAACCTTGAAAACTTACCCTTATTATTGGATTATACCTCTTCCTATAAAGAATCATCCTCATTATAATCATGCATAATTATTTCTTCCAAAGTCATCTTTTCTAAAACATTAAACAAAATAAGGGATTTCCCAACATCATTATCTTCTAGGCTAAAATTTTACATACCATCCACAAAAGGGACATGGTGTAAACATAACATGATTAATGGATCATTATTTTTCCAACTCAATGCATCAACTACTATTTTTTTTCAAGATCATATTGATTTGTTAAATCATTATCCATGATTACTCCCATCCATCTACTTAATCTCATGATAAATTATTTCTGATTGAATATATACATCAAACTGTTAGATTAGTATATATTTCACACATAAATCCATATAAATTATGTCTCTCAAATATTTAAAAATCACAAAAACTACTTCTAGATCATGTGTTGGGTAATTTAACTAACATGTTTTCAACTAACATGGAACATAAGAAATTAACTGATCATTATACATGAGGACCCAACAATGTCACTTTAATAAAGAATAACTATATTTGAAAAATAAGCCATTTTTTTATGGGAAGGCCAAAACTATATCATTTTCCAATCTTATTTTTAGATCATGAAATAAATTATCCTATTATTTTTTTCATATGAATTTAACTCCCATTCTAGTTAATTTAGTTAATGTGCATTATAATCGAGAAATGTTTTCAAAAAACCATTGGTACTAATCCCCTAATCCAAGAAAAATATTAATATATGTGATATTTGTAGTTATCTTCAATTATTAAATGACGTTTTTTATCGGGAAAACAATTATTCCATCTTAAGAAACAAAATAACCAAGGAAAAGATTTTTTTTCAACCAAAATCTACACATACTAAATTTTCCAAAAAGATTATCTCTTATTACGGTTTCCAAAATATCCCTCATGTTTCATTCATGTTTCTTCTAAATTTTATAACATACTGAAATATCATCAATAATAAAAACCAAAAACCTATCCAATAACATAAGGAAATCATTTTTCGTAAGGTCCTCTAGTTGATAAGGTGCATTAGAAAACCCAAATGGAATAAAAAATCATAATACCTATATATAGTTAAAAATATATTGTTGTTAATATATTCCTCCTACACAGTCAACTGATGATAAATGAGCCTTAGATCAACCATACAAAATATTGATCTCCTTGGATTTTATTAATAAACCAATGATATGAGGTAAAAGATACTTGTTCCTAAAATTTATTTTTTTGAAGTATCTATTACAACTGGAAAGTAACCTTGAACCATATTTATAATTAACAAATAAAATATTAGAACCCCATGGTGATGTTCTAGTATGAATAAAACATTTATCAAGTAATTATTTAAACCTCTTTTTTAATTCAACAGGTTCTATATAATAAATTCGATAGAGTAATTTTGAAAAAGGCATAACCTTAGGTACTAAAGAAACATTAAAGTAAATTTCATGGTTTGGTATAAGACTAGGTAAATAATCAGTAAAATCATCCATATATTGAATTTATATTGGGATTTCATTTATCTAAATTTTTTAATTTTTTTAAACTACATGATCTTGCTAACTTTCACTACCATCTTTAATCAATTTTTCATCTTATTTGTTGTTTATAAATGATATATAATCACTAAATAATAGATTCATGATATAAAAATATATATTAAAAAGATTAATAGAAATATATTATTTAATGGTATGGACCCTCCTAGTCCTTTACTTTCTCAATTCAGGTGTTTGGGATTCCCTAAGAGCTCGGTGTGTTGGTGGAAAGAGGTCATCATGTTGTCACCCATTGGTGACATAGATCGATGCGTCCCCAATCAGTGTGTCCATGATCAGTGTTTCACCCGATCTGTGCCATGAGGGGTTGTCAGAGTTTTCCTTCCCCAGTTTCCCATAACACCACATTAGATTCTTCTAACCTTTTTTATAGTGTTTTAAGGCCGTTTGTATCCCCATTAACATTATTTTAAATCCCCTAAGGGTGGGGAGACCCTCAACGAACCCATTTTTCTCTATTTAAATGAAATTCTTTAACGCATAGTTGTTATGGCCACCTATTCGATGAGAATTATTAAATAAACATCAATTCCATCACGTGTAACTATCTATCCTCATTGTGAAACCACAATCCACCTTTAAATACATTAATGATTCATCTCCCGTAACTCCATGATCTCATCTTTTATCGGATGGGGGTTATTTCTTCTACTTGGTTGGCCTCATTTTCTTTCCTTGGTGCGTTTGAGTCACCCTTCCCAAATCTTGTGGTGTGCCAGTTCTAGAGCCTTCCCTACCCACCCTTGGTGGCCCTGGAGTTCCTCCCCTGCAAGTCACGCATCCCCAGTTATTGGTGAGAGGAGAAAAACATTGATCATTGATCATCTAGGTAGGGTTCTTCGTTCGTCTATCTTTACTCTGTATCATGTGGTGTGGGTATGATAATGTTTCCTTCAGGGATGGACAAAACCAAACATAACTAAGATAATAAACAGAATTTTAAATAATGAAGGGGTGTGTTTTATGATGTTTTTGTACTCTTTTACTTTTTCTTATATTTTGTGAATTGTACAGGCTTATGTCCACTGAAAATTGTGGTTTTTGGTGGCCTTCCTTTCAAACTAATTAACCCTTATCTCATGTGATTATTGAATGGCTGGAACATGGAAATAGGTCATTCATGGAAAATCGGTTGTTAAATGTGTGTCTACTGAAAAAGAATTCTTGTCTGATCACCTCGGTTAACCAAACGGAAAGAAAGAACATAATGAATGGTGTGGTTGAATCTGAAAACTCCCTTGATATATCTTGGTAATATGTGTGGTTGACCTACTTGATGCATGTGGGGTGACATGGATGGGGATAAGATCCCCTGTTGTGCATTTTTTAGTATGTGGATATTGGTCCATGTGTTGGGTCTTTTTTTGTTTTCAGTAATTCGAGGGATATCAAGGATCCCTTTTGTTTTTGTGTCATTACAGTAGAACCTGGTGTGAATGCTTAATTTTCTTATTGTCTATTCATACTTCCTTGGCTTGTGGTTATACTTGTTAGTTTCCTGGAAGTGGATTTGTATTTAAATGGAACCACTTGAATGTGATAACAATAATGGTTAAATTGGGAAATTGTTTTCCAATAATGAGTTGTGACTTGTTTATGGCTGTTGATATTTTTTTATGAATGAGTAGTAAAAAGGGTGTTTGTGTGTGGGATGATTTTGGAACCCCTAGTTTGGGATAATTACTTGATTACCTATATGTTTAATTTATTTCTTATGTTTCTTATTTGCGCCCCACCCAAGTTTAGTACTTCGTGCTGAACACTTCCATTTCAAGAGGGAGAGTGTTTTTTCAACACTCCTATGAGTGTTTGGTTATTATCTCCTTTTCTGCTCCCTCTCTTGAATATCCCAAGACTTTTTGGGTAGACTATGATAGCCTGAGATCCATTATAGCCCATGAATATTTGAGCAAGGTACGTTGTGGTGGTTGGCCCAGGTGTGTGTGGGGAGTTTATTTCCCAAGTGTCTTCAGGATGAGGCCCAGGTGTCTTCGAGAATGGAAGTAGTTGTTTGGGCCCATGTGTCTTCAGGCATGGTAGTAGTTGTTCGGGACAAAGTGTTTTTTGGGCATTGTTACATTTGGTTGATGTGGCTGACATTTTTTTAGGCGGGATGTGTGGTTTTGGAAAACCAGGTGTCTGCAGGCAGGATAAGGCAGTGGTTCTACGGTGAGAATGGCATGAGAGGTCTGATGTATATTATGTCTTCAATAACCAATTGGAATGTGGAGAAGGGTACCCAAACATCGATATGTTATTACGAATACATTACTTGACTTGCGTGATTTTGGGAGTGTGCCTTGGTGAGGTTTGGTGGATAGTTTCCTTGCTAGGTGCTTTGGTTATCTCCTTTTCTGACAGAGCGTTAGAATGCATCACCACTTGTGCATTAGACCATTTTGTTTTCCCTACTTAGTACACCTTTATACTCACTCTATGTATATAAAACTGCTTTTAGGTTTCCAGGAGGAATTCGAGGAACGTGCTAGAACCTACTAGTTTGGAGGTTGGGATTGTTGATGTTGCGGATTTTCTTTTCTTTTGGTACTTTCCTTTGGAGTTTTCTTGTAATTTTTATCACTTATTATTGGAAAATTCATATGGGAATGGATTTTTTTTTCATTAGTTTTCCTTCCAGTTTTGGTGTTGTAGGGGATTTACTATTTTATCTCTTGATCGTACTAAATCAAAAGTGTAATGCCTTCCAAATTGCATGTGATTATATACCCTTTGTTCTAATCACCAATCCAGAACCTATTGAAGGAAGGTCTCGGGGGTCATTATCTCTTCTTCAACTTGATAAAGGAAGGTTCTGGCAATCTAATGTCCCCTCACTCATCTTAGTGAAGGAGAGTCATGACAGAATGGTATCAGATGCATTGAGGTTGAGAGATATGATGGATTTTGGAGTTCGGAACAGTGAGGATTGTGTGGGATTGTAGTGCAGAATTATTTGTGTAACACCCTATAATGATAAAGGGTTAAATGTCTAAATGATATGACTCATGTCAACAAGATGCACCTTCCTTTTCAGGATCCTTCCTGATTAGAACTCCACAGTTAAGCGTGCTTGGCCTGGCGTAATGGTCAGGATGGGTGACCTTCTGGAAAGTTTCCCATGGTGTATGTGAATGAAGACAAACCACACTAGAAAGGAATTGTTTTGGCATGCGGGGATAGTCATTAGTCAGATGACCCATTCAGGCACGTGGGTGGACCCTGGGGTGGGCCCCACAAGTCTGCGGGACCATTAGTGGTACCTGGTATGCCAGGACCCGACGGCCATGTTAAGGCAGGGTGTCTGTGCTATCACTGGGACCTGGTTGTCACATTTGGTATCAGAGGAGGAACCCAACCTTAAGAGTGTGGTGCACTTCCTTGGTAGAAATATAGGGCCCCCAACGAGGATGGTGTGCTCTAAAGGGGGGGGTGATTGTAACACCCTAGAATGATAAAGTGTTAAATGACTAAATGATATGACTCATGTCAATAAGGTGAACCATCCTTTTTGGGAGCCTGTCTGATTAGAACTCCATAGTTAAGTGTTCTTGGCCTGGAGTAATGGTTAGGATGGGTGAACATCTGGGAAGTTTCCCAGGGTGTGTGTGAGTGAGGAAAGAGCACACTAGAAAGGACTTGTGTTGGACTATTGGGACATTCATTAGTCAGATGACCCGTTCGGGCACGTGGGTGGACCCTAGGGTGGGCCCTACGTGTCTGTGGGGAAACTAGTGGTACCTGGTATGCTAGTACCTGACGGCCATGTTAAGGCGGGGTGTCTGTGCAATCACCGGGACCCGGTTTTCACAGTTAGGCAATCATGTCATGTGAAATAGGCTAGGGAATACTGGATAGAACATGGGATTTTAGGGTCCCTGTGATCTGATTCAAGGACTCCTGACCTACCAAACAACCAGTAGAGGATACACTGATTTTAGGGTAGAGACCTTAGGAAATGAACATGCATCATATTGACGTGTGTTCTTCTGTGTATTGTGTATTTTGGAGATTTAAAATTAATAAAGAGGCCTAAAAATTATTAAAAGAAATATTCTACACTACTCGGGCTTAGGTATTCCTTGTTTATAGTGTAGTTATGGAACTCAGATGACTACCATGGATAGTGAGGGAGAAAGAGGCCTAGGAGGATGATTTGGATGATCAGTAGACGGTTTATCAGGAGGAGGAGGACGGCCAGTGGAAGAAGGCGATACATTCCTTTCAACGATAGACCCTTGGGATGTATGAGGGAAGAATCATTGACATGGAGATAGAGAGTTAGCTCAAGGAGATGGTGATATCTTTCAGCTTGATCAGGGATTCTACTTAGTACTAGGTTTCTCTAGAAGTAAGCCAGATGCGGGGAGCATCACGTAAGTGGTGGACGATCTATCATGGGGAGAAGAGGGAGGCCGATGTTTCATGGACATACTTTCGGAAGGAATTTCAGGGAGAATTCCTCTCTTCCATGATGAATGCGAAGAAGATACATAAGCTACTCTCCCTTCAGTAGGGGTGCATGTTAGTGAGGGAGTTGGGGATCTAGTTCAAGGACCCCATTCTCTTTGCTCCAGACCACTTTCCAGATGATGATTCTCGGGCAAGAATTTTAGAGGAGGCACTCCTACCATCTCATCAGTATGTTGTTACTCCCTTCACTCCACCGACCTACATGGAGGTTTATAAGAAGGCCAAAGTGATGGAGAGGATAAATGCACTGGGAGGTGTTCCCCGAGATGGGATCCAGTTATGATCATCAAAGGGGAAATATATCATCCATAGGCCTCCAGTATCAGGGGCTTCTAGGTTTTGGCCAGTGGGGAGCATGCCACAAAAACTCCAGTTTTGATCTACCGGTCCTCTCCCCTTCTTTACGGGTCTAGGACTGAGATGCTTCATCTGTGGCAGTCGTGGGCACCTTAAGAATCATTTCTCGGACCGAGTGTAGTATAGTGGGGGTTGGAAGGTTCAACAGCCACCTAAGCAGTAGTATTTTCCAGGTAGGCCCTTTCTGCAGGGACAATGAGATCCCAATCCCCCGAGATAAGACATTGTAGGAGGAGGCCAACCTTAGGGCGCTCCTCGGGGACCTCGACCAGGGCATGGTCAGGGAGGCAGCTGACAGCTGAGAGGAAGAGGATCTAGGTGTGGGATGTTTCACACCACAGAGGTAGCAGTTCCAATAGGTCCAGAAGTTATTCTAGTTATGATCAGCTTGTTTAGTACTCTTGTATGTCCCTTGTTTGATTCAGGATCTTCGCACTCCTTTGTTTCACCCTTTCTAGCCCATGCATTGGTCCTAGATGCAGAGAGACTTCCTATAACCCTGGTTTTGAGTACTCCAGTCGGAGGTCAGACCGGCTGGTCTTATGTTTTCTGAGGATATAGACTGATGTTTGGACAACATCAGTCCTATGGGGACCTTATATTGCTGCAAATGTAGCCGTATGATGTCATCTTAGGCATGGAATGGCTATTCTATGTGTGTTCCATTATCGACTACTTCTGGAGAAGGGTTTTGTTTTTAGATATGGGAGGACGACGTGTGACTTTTGTCGATGAGCAGGATTACTAGGAGGGTTGTCAGCAAGTGGATCCCCTTCATTCCTTATTTTCCAAGATATCAGTGGAGTCAGCGGATATAGATATGGTGGAATTCTCATGGATCATAAGTGATTACATGGACATATTCCCTAAATTGATGGGGACTCTACCCCCTCAACATGATGTTGAGTTCAGGATAGACATGAAACCTGGTTCCCATAGGATTTTGAGGCTCTCTATCAAATGGCACCTTCTATGTTTCATGAGTTACAGATTTAGATTGATGATTTGATGAGTAAGGGTTTTGTTCGACCAAGCACATCACTATGGGGTGAACTAGTCTTGTTCGTGAAGAAGGTGGATTGTGGTCTCAAGCTGTGAATAGACTACTGGACACTAAATTAGGAAAAGGTCAAGAACTGGTACCCTCTACTAAGGATAGGAAAACTTTTTCAACAGTTGAAGGGGGAAGGATGGTTCTCCAAGAACAACCTGCGTTCAGGATATCACCAATTTGGGGTGAAGGATGGTGACATCTCTAAGATTGCCTTTAGGTGAAGATATGGGCACTTTGAGTTCGTGGTCATGTTGTTCGGCATTACGAACACACCACCTATGTTCTGAGAACACAAGAAATCCATATTCTGGGAATATCTGGACCGGTTTTGTTGTCATGTTTATTGAAAACATCCTTATCTAATCAAGATTATAGGAGGACCATGACGATCATTTTAGAATGTATTTAGGGATCCTCTGACAACACCAGATCTATGAAAATATGTCCAAGTGCATGTTCTTGACACGAAAGTTGGACTTCCTTTGACACATGGTGTCTGAGCAGGGAATATCTGTTTATCCATCGAAGGTTGAAGCGGTTCTTTCTTGGGAAGAACCCAAGAATGTGATATAGGTTCTTAGTTGCATTGGTCTGGAAGGCTATTATCGGAGGTTCATGCCCAAATTATCTTGAGTTACAGCTCCTTTGACATCTTTGAATAGAAAGGACTAGGCCTTCGTGTAGAGTGAGTAGTGCCTGGAAGCCTTTATTTATCTAAATGGGATGTTGATTAGTTCCCTAGTATTGACGTTTACAGATGATGGGGTGATATTTAAGGTGTTCTATGATTCTTCATGCTAAGGCTTGTGGTGTGATCTAATGGAAAATAAGGGATGATCTCTTATAGTTCTAGATAGATACATCCCCATTAGAGTAACTAAGACACCCACGATCTAGAACATGCAGCGGTTGTGTTCTTAATAATGTTGTGGTGGAACTACCTCATCGGGGATCTATTTGTCATCTTCATTCATCACAAGAGCTTGTGGTATATCTTCTCTCAAAGAGACTTGAAATTGTGGTAGTGGAGGTGGATTGAGTATCATCAGGACTATGACATTGAAATTTCTTATAGCCCAGGAAAGTGGAATGTCATAGCAGATGCATTGAGAAGGAGGTCTCAGAAGTATGTGCTTTGAGAATCGGCAGATGCTTAGAAGGTGATGGAGGAGTTGGCTTCCCTACACCTGGATGCAAGGGTGGAGGGTGGAAGAGGATGTCTGTTCCAAATGAATGTGTGATCCTCTCTATTGTAGTAGGTGGACAAGTCTTAGTGGGTGGACTTAGAGGCTAAAGTGATGCACAATCCTGTTAGCCAGGGAGATGCTCCAGAGGGATGGTTAGAATACAGGCAGAATCAAATGGTGTTTCGTGGAATGTTACTCGTCCCTATGGGAATGCACAAGAGGGTTCTTGCTGAGTTCCAAAACGCACCCGGGTAGTACACCCAAATGTTTCCAATATGTACCAGGGTTTGATGGGTCAGTTTTGGTGGCCCGGGGTGAAGCGGGCAATGGAAGAAATTATGGAAAAGTGCCTTGTGTTTTAGTAGGTGAATGTTGAACTAAGTGTCCCAGGAGGAATGTTACAACCTTTATATGTCCCCAAGTGGAAGTGGGATGACATATCGATGGATTTCATCATGGGACTACCCATAGTTATAGGGGGTTGTGATGCAATATGGTTAGTGGTTGACCAGGTAATGAAATCAGCTCACATCATGGAAATCAAGGAGTTGAGTGCAGTGGATGCCTTAGCATAGATGTAAGTAGACGAGGTGGTGTGGTTGCATCAAGTCCTGAGATCCATATTCTTGGATCAGGATACACGGTTTACCTCATGGGTCTGGAAAGGATTACAACATGCTTTTGGAACCCAGCTATGTGTCAGCACTGCTTTCTGCCCCCTATACAGATGGGCAGACAGAGCAGACCATCCAGACATTGGGAGATATGTTACAAGCAAGTGTTTTGGTCTTTGGGGGATCGTGGGTATGAAACCTGCCTCTTGTAGAGTTTTCCTATAAAAATAGCAATCAATCTACCATTGGCATGGATCCATTCGAAGCTTTGTACTGGAGGTCGTGTCGCTCACCTGTGTGTTGGGTATAGGTCAGGGAAGCAGGTGTTCTTGGCTTGGAGGTGGGGTAGAGCACAATGGAGAAGGTTCATCTTACATGGGAGAGGATAACGGCTGCTCAGTACTGACAGAAGTCATATATCGATCATTGGAAAAGACCATTGGAGTTCAAGGTTGGGTACCATGTGTTCTTAAAGGTATCCCCCCGGCATGGGTAATGGAGTTTCGGTAGTGGGAGTAAGATTTCTCTCTAGTTCATTGAACCCTTTGAGGTGTTTCGACAGGTTGGTGAAGTTTCTTATCAGCTAGTGCTACCCCCTTTTCTACTGAGGATTCATGACATCCTCTATGTGTCTTGGAACTGTCAATATCTACATGATGATTCACACATCCTTGACTGGGAAAATCTAGATATCGAGGATGACAAAATATTAGTAGAGAAACCAGTGAGGATCGAGGATTGTTAGGAGAAGGTGCTTCGTGGATAAACTATTCTCTTGGTTCATGTGTTGTGGAGGCATGGTGGCCTTGAGGAGAGTACCTGGGAACGGGAGGCACATTTGCGCGCCTATTACCCAGATATATTTTGAGTTTTTTTCTGTTATGTTTTGTACCTATTTTTATGAAGTGCTTGAATTTTTAACTATAAAATGTGTTGTTTTCATTGTTCTATGAGTGTCTGTGAAGATTCCTAACTATGGAAATAGGAAGACCTGATTCGTAATCAAGACGCATTATAGTGGATGTGATTAAACTCATTCAGACAAGTAAGTGTCACCCAAAGTGGATAATATCTTGAAATGGGGTAAGGGACTCCCTAATACATATGATTGGACGATGTGGAATTTATGTGATTGTATGATCACTTGAGGGAGAGGTGTTACCAGATGTCTATGGTGGTTTGGTTGTGACATGTATCTTTAGAGGTGGTTGTTCAGACCCCTCTCTGTAGAACCAGGTTTAGTTTAGATTCTCGAGGATGAGAATAGTTTGAGAGGTATCATATTTAATGGAACATACCCTCCTGGTCCATTACTTTTCCAATTATGGTGTTTGGAACTCCCTGAGAGATTGGCATGTCGGTGGTAGGATTTCAATGTGGTTTCACCCATCCGTGACACCGATCGGTGAATCGGCGATCGGTCTCACTAATCAGTGTGTCCCTGATCAGTGTGTCACTGGTTGGTGAGTCACAAATCACTGTGTCCCCTTTCGGCATGTCACCCAATCAGTTCCAGGGGATTGTCAGGGATTTCCTACCCCATTTTCCTGTAACAACACGTTTAAGTTTTTTAACCTTTTAATAGTGGTTTAAGGTTGTTTTTAGCCCCCATAAACAATGTTTTAAATACCCCAAGAGTGGGGTGACCCTCAACAGACCCATTTTTCTCTCTTTAAATTTAATCTGTTAATGCACAGCTATTATGGACACCTATCCCATGAAAATTATTACATAAAAGTTAATTCCATCCTGTGTAACCATCCAACTGCGTGGTGAAACCACGATCCTACTTTAAATTTGTTGAAGATTTAAATCCTTAACTCCAGGATCTCGACTATCATCGCATGGGAATTTGTTCTTCTTCTTATCTAGTCTATTTTCTATACTTGGTGTGTTTGGAGTCCCTCTTCCCAAGTCTAGTGATGTGCCTATTCTAGAGACTTCCCTTATCACCCTTGGATTCCCTGGAGTTCCTCCCCTTCCAGTTGTGCATCCCCTATTATTGGTGCGAAGAGAAACAATTTGATCATTGATCATCCATGTAGGGTTCTTCCTTCATCTCTCCTTACTATGTATCATGCGGGGTGGGTATGATAATGTTTCCCTTAGGTATGGATGTTACCAAACCATTATGAAGATAAGAAATATGATTTTAACGAATGATGGGGTTTGTTTGACAATGTTTTTGTACTCTTTTACCTTTTCTTATTTGTTGTGAATTGTATGTGCTTATGTCCAGTGAAAATCATGGGCGTTGGTGGTCTTCCGTGTCCACTAATGAACCCATGTCTCCTATGATGATTGAATTGATGTAAATGGAAATTGGTTATTTTAGATACCCAAGCTTGACGTAAATAGACATTACATTAATTTTGTGAAAAACTTAATAAATGACACAAATAGATGCCCAATGACTGTATTTGTTTAGTTTAATTGGAAACTCGGAACATAATCTTCTAATCAAGGTGAGAGATCTTCAACATCTCACATAAAGATCTTCCCCTTTTTTATTCTTAGATAAAACCTTTCTTTATATTCTGTGGAAAAGAAAACATAAAAAGGTAGATCTCAAATGCTCAGTAAGGTAAAACATGGAGGACATAAATCAATCTATAAACATTTGAATGTAAAAACATGGACATAAAACATCAAAACCTTGTGTAATGGGAAAACGCTTGGTAGTACAGAAGGCATAGATCATAAAAGAACATTAATAATGATAAAATAGCATGGGAATAAAATATAGAAATGTGGAAAACCATATATTACATGATAATATTTCCATAGTAGCCAAGGCATTGCTGTCAAGACCATCATAGTGGACAAAGTCCATTACTGAACCGGGTTTACATGTCATTCCAGCCCTGTATTACTGAACATGATTTACTTGTCGTTCCAATCATGTCTATCTCATGAGATATAAATCTTTACCCAATGCATTTGAAGTAGATATAGGTCCCACACATCTCATAATTAAATCATTCTTATGTGTGCCACAAAATAAACATAAATCATTCATCATAACCAAAAGAATAAAATGGGTTTCATAAACATCATCCCATCATAACATAATCCATATAAAACAAATGGATATCGTTTCATCGTAAACAAAATAAAACCATGTAAACAATAGGTACATTATACTTGAAACATGACCATATTAAATAATGTCATCGTAGACAGAAAATAGTCAAGATAAAACACTTGAAATGAATTCTTGGGAAAAATATCATTTCTTCTTCAAAATCAGATTCTTTTCACAAAATGTCGTGCAATTTTAAAAGAAAATATTTTTGTTTAAATAATAATGAAATCTTGTAGAGGATGATTCATGGAAATAAGGTGTTATGAAACTGTAAAAATCTGTTCATGCTGTATAAGTTAAAAAAACATTCTCCTCGTACTTTTGCTGAAAAAGTCAAAAAGTACCTTGTATGGTAAACAAAAGAATGATTCCTTACATACAATGTTGTAAAAGTCAAAATGGGTAAAAAGGACTTTAAAAATACATGAAAAAATATTAAATAATATATAAAAACATTTTTATAAAACATGTAAATGGATGATAAATATAACCCCAGTATATACTTACGTATAAGCAACCTTGGATAAAAATGAGATTGAAAAATTTTCCCTTACCGTAGGTCCAATTTATTCTATATGTGTCTGAAACATCTGTATAGTGGGTTTAAACATATTATTAACTTGTAATAGAACCATAATAATATTTATGATATCATATATGATTCACTTATGACTTTATATTACCTGTTCATTTGTCAATTCCATGTTAATGCAGTGTTTTGGGTAAAATCATTTCATTTATCGTACATGTTTTGACTAGTAATTATTCATATGAATACATATATAATGATTAATTTCTTTAATAATTTAAAAAATTATTTATATATTATATATATTCATAATATAAATATATATATATAATCGATCGATAAATGGAATGGAATACACCGTTCATGGAGACGGTAGGTCGTACAAACGCATGAACGCTGTTTTAATTTCCTTATTAAATTGAATGAGAAGTAAGTAAATAACATAAATCAAGTATCATTATAATGTCATATATTTCATGATTATTTATTATAAATAATTTATAATCATTCTTGAATGGTTAACATGGATAATGAATCTCACCGCGTCGTGGAGAAGGTAATCCGTACGTACGCTCGAGCGATGATATCATTCCCATAATTATTGAATAGAATTGAAGTGGATGATATAATATCTAAAAATAAGTATGATGTAATAATAATCATATATAGTTATTATTTCCACCATTATACCCATCCAATTATGGCGGTGATAGAAAAACAGATTACCCCACGGTGTGGAGATGGTTAGCCATACGTACGCACGTGCTGTGATTTCATTTTTCATAGGATGGATAGAAGGTGAAATAGGGTAGTTTCATATTTTTAATAACATATCAGTATATTAGTGATAAAAAATTTATTAATTTATAATGAAACAATTAAATAAGAGGAAGTATAAGAAGAAAGAAATGTGAAAGAATCGGTAGAAGAGATTACCTTATCCTCGATGCCCCTCCTTTAAACTTCTTCTTAAGGGACTAGCGTTGGTCTTTTGAGAATACCAGAACATCAAAAATGTTACTACATAATTTTAGAAGAGTAATGGTTAGGGTTTGGCCAATATTGAAATCTCAAAAATAGTGTAAAGTGGAGAGGGAGGAGTTCCCTTTTATAAGAGAGGAGAGGGGCACTTTTGGAAACCTCTAAAATATTAATTTATAATAAACTCAAATCCCACCTAAAAATCTCTAAAATGACTCAAATTCGAAGATGATATTATATAGGGTTGTACTCTAATCATAAAATAAAATTTAGACATGGTGGGAATTTATTTTAAACCTTATCAACTTGATTTATCCTTATTTAATATATTTAGTTTTATTTGTGGTATTAATATTCTAAATTATAAATTCTTATAAATAATAACATATGTGTTGTAAATTGTCCATAATTGTATAATTTATTCCATTTTAGACCATATAAATATAAATTTTTAATTTTTAATTATTTTTTTTATTTTTAAAAAATTTTAAAATATGTTATTTTTATAAAATAACAATTGTGTCAATTTTGACACTATTCATTTATTTGAATTTAAATAAAATCCACACAGAGGATATATTCAAACCAAAACATTAAATAGAATCTTAACATGTATTCTTAATATTTAAAATTTGTTGATAACATTAATTAGTTCATATAATAATTATTTTAATATTTTTAATATCATTTATATGATATTTCAATCAGTAAAATAATTTATACATCACTATTGTGTCACCATTAATGATATTTATATAATCCCTAAAAATTTTAAATAAATTCACATGATGTAGATAATTTTATTATATTTCTAGAGACTATTTATTTTCGATGTTTTATGATGTTTATCACTAAATTAAAATTATTACACTTATAAGATATAAGAGAGTGACATGTTGTCACTTTCTTTGGTTTTAATAATAATTATATCATTTTCATAGTCAAAATTCCATGAAATGAATATATTCATACCCTTAGATGATATTTGGTCGACTTTTATTCATCTAATAGTATTTTTTCAGGTGTTAGGGTAGTTTTATAATCTTATTTTTACCCTTAATTATCTGATTTACCTTTAATTGTAGTAAATAAAAATTATCATAGTTACTATTCATAATATAAAGAAAATTAACGTAACTTATTAACATAATTTGGACCCATTTAATCCTAATATGGGAACAATTTTTAAAAATTCAAAACCCTAAAGATGCAGTAATTAATTTAAAATTAATCCCAATGTCGAAAAAACAGGTTTTTTGTTTAAAACATTGAAAAAGATTGAAATGATTTTACCTAAAAATTCTATGTAAAATTAATGATAATGAAATACATTATATGAAATGGAAAAAATATTCGATTCATAGATTAAATCCATTTAATATTATAATTTAACCATATAAATTATCACGATGAAAAAAGTTGTTTTTAATTAAAATATAGCGTGTTTTTACTATTCATTAAAATATGAAAGTTATCAGAATAATATGAAAAATTCATCCAAAGTAAATTTTTATATCATGATTCAAAATAATTATATTATTTTGTCAAATTTAACTAATAAAATTGTCATAAATTAGATTTAAAATGGTTTCCCCATCAAAAGCCGGATAAACCGCATATTTTGAAAAATACTTATTTTACCTGAAAAAATTATTTTGTTCTCATACCATGTTATATAAAATATGTAAGATGAATGATAAAGTTAAAAATTCCAAATTTATTTACTAATATTCATAATTTCTATTTCATAGAAATATTATATCATTATATCATTGTTTAGTGAAACTCGGCATTGCGTACAACACACGCTATCAATGAAGGTCGCTCTTGCGTGTAATGCAAGCCATGCCAGGGTTGCGTGTAATGATATCTTCCTTTGGTGTTTCATATAAAATAATCAAAAATTATTTCATTTATACATTTAATAAAATCTATACTTAATGTTGCGTAGAATAATTTCTAGCAAACAAACATGAAATTGTGTATAACATGAGCCAAGAATAGTGTTGCATATACTGCAAGCTAATACGGTGTTGCGTATAGCACAAGCTAATCTTGGTGAAGCGTACAACACAAGACATCAAAAAAATTAAAAAGAATATTTCACATAAAATCCCGGGGTGTTACATTCAACCCCCATAAAATGAATTTCAACCGCGAAATTCGTCGGAGTTATAAATGGTTTTCTACTTTTAATTTTCTTTAATGGAAACCTACATCGTAAAAATGATTTCCAAAACATAATTTTAAAAATTAAAGTAATAAACATAATAGTTACCCAAATTAACTCATCACTGGGTTTCCACATAGGATAACGTAGGTGAAAATATAGATATGGAATAGAAAACTAACCATCATGTTCCGATGGAGAGTGGTAGAGAACATGGCTATGAAAAAGCCACCAATCACAAAGTCATAAATTTTTTATGATCTAAGGTACAATCAGGTTCATTAGATATATGGGTACTAGGACAAAATTTTTGGTGTTCAATATCATTTCCCTAAAGATGATGAATTTTTTTATAAGGAGAAATACTTACTTGATTTCAGTGTAATATAATTGTTGGTCATTCCCTGAAAAATTTCCACTTCAACTCTTATTTAAAGAAAGGAAGTTAGATTTTTAATTTTTCAAGTGTTATAAGATCATGAAAAATAATGATAGGTCATTCCTTCTGTCTCTATCACAAAAAGTTTATCACAATCTATTAAACATAAATAAGTCTATCTATCGTGTGGTTAATCGTATAAGGTTCCTAAAATGGACATATACTTCATCTATCATACCGCTTAATAAAATAAAATTAATTTATACTAACCAGGGACTTCCTGTAGGCCAGTTCTAGATAATAAAGGCATGTCTCCCTTCAGTTATGGGTTTTATTCCTACAACCTTTTCCAACACGACAGGTTGTCACCTATCCTATATGTTGTCCTTTTTCTAAAATAGCACTATTATAACATTTGAGAAGTAATATTAAAAAAAGGTTCTAGCCTTAAACAATTCTATCTGATGTATAATATAATACATTCCAATATTTAGGCTTATCCAAAATACATCATTCCAATCTCATAGTTTAAATAAAACTATTAATGTAAAGGTCACACAACAAGCATGTGAATACCATCATTTATCCCTCTTATTTCATAAGATATATCTTGTTTATCACATTCCAAACATGTGAATACCTTAATCATGTATTCTCTTCAAAGATAAATTACAATAGAACCTTAGTGAAAACATGAATTCTATTAAAAGTTAACTCTTTCCACATACCAAAATCCAAAAATTTCTATATACTCAAACCATGATATCACTTTGTCCTTCTATCTGTCATGATATCATTAATACTATCAAACATATTATTTTCTTTTTATCCCTTCATTATGCACTTATCATCTACATTCCAAAAATATTTCAATCACTATTAATGGTTATCGGTACCATTCAACATATACTTTCAATCACTCAAGGAAATATAATTGTTTAACAATCATTATCTTTTTCTTTATTCCATAGTACCACACATTATTCTTGATAAACATGCAATCATTCCACTACTTTCTTAAACCATCGACCAAGCTTCATCATTTTATTCCTAAAAAATAATTTCATCTCATATATCATTTGTAGTATCTTCATCATCATCAACATAAATACTACCCATACGAACATGATAATTCTCTTCATAAGATTTTCCCTTAGGTCATTGGTTTTCATAATGCCCATAAATTCCACATTTAAAAAATTTAACCGTTGTTGATGTTCATAGCAATACTATTATCCTTGTCCATTGTGTTAACTGAACCTTTTCCTTTTCAATTACTGCATTTGTGTCCTTTTCCACACCAAATGAATCTTCCAATACCTTTGAAACATTATCATTGATGCCTCTTCCCAGATGATTTATGTGAGGGAAGTTGAACATTCTTTCCCCTATTATCATCATGAAACTCTATCTTTCTCTTATTTGCCAAGTTATGAAACATACCAAAGTTGAGATTATTGATCATATTATGAGATTTCTGATTAGGCATAACAACAATGTTTCACCTTCCAAATACTATTTCATTTGGTAGCCCATGATGAATATCATTCAATTGTCCATGATATTCTCCATTAACATGAATCTTCATGTTTCCAAGAATTTTCTTAAACCCAAAAAAAGGGTGAGAGGCAAAAATCATACTAGGAAAACAACATAATCAAGGGGTATGTTCAATATCTAACATCTTAGTTTTAATCCTAGGTTATTCATGAACAATTTCGTAATTCTAGGATTGTAACCTATACTTATACTTAACCTTACGTACATCCCAAGATGTACCTTAGATATATATCTAGGGATCTTACTAAAGTTCTCGCATGCTAGTTTTGAAAGGTTAACTAAACCATCGCACTGATACCAACAGTAGACTCCCAAGATTGACGTACATAGACATTATATTACTTTTGCGGAAAATGTAATATATGACACAGATAGACTCCCAATGACCATTTTAGTTTAGTGTCTTTGGAAACTCTGAACATACTCTTCTAATCATGGTGAAAGATCTTCAACATCTCCCATAATGATCTTCATCTTTTGTTTTCTTACCTAAAACCTTCCTTTGTATCCTGGGGAAAAGAAAACATATAAATGGTGATCTCAAATTCTCGGTAAGGGTAAACATGGAGGACATAAAACAATACATAAACATTTGAATGTAAAAACATGAACATAAAACATCAAAACCTTGAGCAATTCCACAAATCTTGGTAGTACATAAGGCATAGTTCATAAAGGAACATTAATCGTGATAAACTAGAATGGGAATAAAATAGGGAATTGTGGAAAACCATAATTCACATGATATGATTTCCATAGTATCCAAGTCATTGCTTAAAAGACCATCCTAGTGGACAAATTCCATTACTGAACTGGGTTTTCTTTTTGTTCTGGCCCTATATTACTGAACTAGATTTACTTGTTGTTACATCCATGTTTATCTCATGAGATATAGATATTTACTCAATTCATTGGATGGAAATATAGGTACCACCCATCTCATAATGAAATCATTATTATGTGTGAAACAAAATAAATATAAATCATTCATCATACACCAAAGAATAAAAATGGGTTTCATAAACATCATCCCATCATAACATCATCCATATAAAAGAAATAGATATAATTTCATCATAAAAAAATCAAATCATGTAAATAATATGTACATTATACTTGAAACATGACCATATTAATGAATGTCATCTTAGATAGAAAATAATCCTGATAAAACAATTGAAATGAATTATTGAGGAAAATATCCTTTCTTCTTCAAAATCATTTCCTTTTCTCAAAATGGTGAGAAATTTTAAAAGAAAATATTTTTGTTGAAAATAATCATGATATATTGTAAATTAAACTCCATAGAAATAAGGTGTTATGAAACTCTAAATATTCGTTCATTCTGTATAAGTTAAAAAAATAGTATCCCCATACTTTTGCCGAAAAAGTCCAAAAGTACCTTGTATGGTAAATAAAAGAATGATTCGTTACATACCATGTAGTAAAATTCAAAATAATTAAAAAGGGACTATAATAATACATGAATGAATATTAAATAATTTATGAAAACATTTTTATTAAACATGAAAATGGATGATAAATATAACCCCAGTAAATACTTACGTATATGCAATCCTAGATAAAAATGAGATTGCAAAATTTTCCCTTACCGTAGGTCCAATTTCTTCTGTATGTCCCCGAAACTACTGTATAATGGTTTTAAACATATTATTAACTTTTAATAGAACCATAATAATATTTATGATATCATATATGATTCACTTATGACATTATATTGCCTGTTCATTTGTCAATTCCATGTTAAAGTAGCGTTTTGGGTAAAATCGTTTCATTTATCGTACGTGTGTTGACTTGTAATTATTCATATGACTAAATAGATCATGATTACTTAATTCCATAATTTAAAACATTATTTATATATAATATATATTCATAATATAAATATATATAATAGATCGATAAATGGAATTTAATACATCATTCATGGAGACGGTAGGTTATACGTACGCATGAACGTTGTTTTCGTTTCCTTATTAAATTGATTGGAATTAAGTAAAAAATAATAAATCTAGTATCATTATTATGTAATATATTTGATGATTATTTATTATATGTAATTTATAATGATTCTTTAATGGTTAACATGGAGATTTAATCTCATCACGTCGTGGAGACGGTAATCCATACGTACGCACGAGTGATGATAGCATTCCCATAATTATTGAATGGAATTGGAGTGGATGATATAATATCTCAGAATTAGTTTTCTGTTATAATAATCATATATAGTTATTATTTCAACCATTATACCCATCCAAGTATGGTGGTGATGGAAAAACATATTACACCACGACATGGGGATGGTAAGTTGTACGTACGCACGCGCAGTGATTTCGTTTTTGTAGGATTGATAGAAGGTGAAAAGGGGGTTATTCATATTTATAATAACATATCATTATATTAGTGATACAATTGTTATTTATTTATAACGAAACAAATAAATAATATAAATTATAATAAGAAATAAACTTGAAAGAATTGCTAGAAGAGATTACATCTTCCTCGACGCACCTCCTTTGAACTTCTTCTTAAAGGACTAGTGTTGGTCTTTTGAGAAGACCAGAACCTAAAAAATGTACCTATATAATTTAAGAAGATTAATGGGTAGTGTTTGGCCGAGATTGAAAGCTCAAAAATCGTGTAAAGTGGAGAGGGAAGTGGTGCCCTTTTATAAGAGAGGAGAGGGGTACTTTTGGAAACCTCTAAAATATTAATTTATAATAAAATCAAACCCACCTAAAAACCTCCCAAATGACTCAAATTAAAATATGAGATTTTATAGGGTTGTAATCTAATCATCCAATAAAATTTATACATGTTGGAAATTTATTTTAAACCTTATCAACTTGATTTATCCTTATTTCATCTATGTAATTTTATTTGTGGTAATAATATTCTAATTTTTAAATTCTTATAAATAATTACTTGTGTATTGTGAATTGGTCATAATTAGATACATTATTTAATTTTAGACCATATAAATTTCAATTTATAATTTTTAAATATTTTTGTGACTTTTTAACAATTTAATAATATGTTATTTTTATAAAATTACAATAGTGGGAATTTCGATACTATTCATTTATTTGAATTTAAATAATATCACGACAGAGGATATATTTGAAAAAAAAAATTAATAGATTTCTGAAAATGTCATATTTATCTATAATATTTGTGTATAACATTAAATAGTTCATATAATATTTATTTTAATATTTTTAAAACCATTTATTTGATATTTCAATCAATAAAATAATTTCTACATCACTATTGTGTCATCATTACTGATATTTATTTAATCCCTAAAAATTATAAATAATTTCACATGATGTAGATAATTTTATTATATTTCTAGAGACTATATATTTTTGAGGTTGTATCAATTTTATCACTAAATTAAAATTATTACACTTATAAGATATAAGAGAGTGACATGTTGTTACTTTCTATGGTTTTAATAATAATTACATCATTTTTATGGTTAAAAGTCCATTAAATGAATCTATTCCGACCCTTAGTTGATATGGGTCGACTTTTATTCTTCCAATAGAATTTTTTAAGGAGTTAGGGTAATTTTATAATATTATATTTACCCTTAATTATCTGATTTACCTTTAACTGTAGTAAATTAAAATTACCGTAGTTACTATTCATAATATCAAAAAAAACAAGTAACCTATTCACATAATTTGGACCCAATGAATCCAAATATGGGATTCATTTTTAAAAATTAAAAACACAGAAGATGCAGTAATTAATTTAAAATTATCCTATTGTAAAAAAAACGGGTTTTTGGTTTAAAACATTGCAAAAGATTGAAATGATTTTACCTATGAATTCAATGTAAAATTAATGATAATGACATACATTATATTAAATAGTAAAAATATATTCTATTCATATTTTAAAACCATTTTATATTATAATTTAACCATATAAATTATCAGGATGAAAAAGTTTTTTTAATTAAAATATAGCATGTTTTTACTATTCATTAAAATATGAAAGTTATCAGAATAAGCTGAAAAATTTGTCCAAAGTAAATTTTTATATCATGATTAAAGAAATTTTTTTTATTTTTTCAAATTTAACTTATAAAATTGTCAAAAATTATATTTAAAATGTGTGCGCCATCAAAAGGCTGAAAACTACATTTTTTTGAGAAAAAATAATTATTTTACCCGTAATATTTATTTAGTTCTCATAACATGTTCTATAAAATGTTTAAGATGAATTTAAATGTTAAAAATTAAAAATGTAGTTAATAATAATCATAATAGCTAGTTCATAATAATATTATAACATTATATCATTGTTTAGTAAAACTCGGTATTGCGTACAACACACGCTATCAAGGAAGGTCGCTCTTGCGTGTAATGCAAGCCAAGTCAGGGTTGTGTGTAGTGAAAGCTTTATGTGGTGTTGTGTATAACAGAATCAAAACATATTTCATTTATACGTTGATAAAAATCTAAAAATAATGTTTCGTAGAATAATTTCTACCAACCGAACTTGAAATTGTGTGTAACACGATCCAAGAATATTGTTGTGTTTACTGCAAGCTAATAAGGTGTTGCTTATATCACAGGATAATCTTGGTGAAGCGTACAACACAAGACATCAAATACATTAAAAAGAATATTCTTATAAAATCTCAGGGTGTTACAGTTATTCACGTAAACTAGGTTAATTAAATGAATATCCAGTGAAGAAGAATCCTTGTGTGATAACCCCGGTTAACCAAACCAAAAGAAGAATCTTAATAAATGGTGTGTTTGAATCTGAAAAATCCTTTCTTATCTTGGTAATATATGTGGTTGACCTACATGATGCTTGTGGGGTCACGTGGATGGGGATTAGATCCCCTATTGTGCAATTTTTGGTTTTTGGATCTATGGCCATGTGGGGCTGTATGTTGGGGCTCAGTTTAGTTCCAGTACATCGAGGGATCTCATGGATCCCTTTTATATTTGTTACTTTACATGTGAACCAGGTGTGAATGCTTAATTTAATGCTTGGCTATTTTCCCATCCTTATCTTTGGGATATTCCTGTTATTTTCCTGATAATGGAGTTTTATTTAAATGTAACCACTTGAATGTGATAACAAGAATGGGTTAAAAGGGAAATTATTTTATGGGAATGAGTTTTGACTTGGTTGTGGATGTTGTGCTTTTTGATGAATGAATTGTAACAAGGGTGTTTGGGTGTGTGCTAGTTTTGGAATCCCTAGGTTTGCATTATTGCTTTCTTACCTGTATGTATAATTTATTTCTTATGTTTCTTATTTGCGCCCCACCCATGTTGAGAACATCATGTCGAACACCACCATTTCACAGGGAAGGGTGTTTTTTCCAACACTCCTATGAGTAGCTGGTTATTGCCTCCTTTTCTACTCCCTCTATTGAGTATCCCAAGACTCATTGGGAAGGATGTGACGACCTGAGGTCCATTATAGCCCAATACACTTTAGGAATGGTACGTTGTGGTGGTTGACCCGGGTGTGTGTGGGCAGTTTGTTTCCCAAGTGCCTTCTGGATGAGGCACATGTGTCATCAGATGTGGCAATAGTTGTTTGGGCCCATGTGTCTTTTGGCATGGCAGTAATTGTTCGTGCCCAGGTGTCTACGGGTGTGGTAATGTGTGGTAGTTGTGACCCAAGTTTTTTTGGGTTAGATGTGTGCTTATGGTAGCCCAGGTGTATGCGGGTGGAATATGGCAGTGGGACTATAGTGAGAATGGCGAGAGAGGTCTGATGCATAGGATGTATTCAATAACCAGTGGGAAAGAGGTGTGGGGTACCCAAATATCGATGTGTTATTACTATTACTTTACTTGGATTGTGTTTTTTGGAGGATTGTGCCTTGGTGAGGTTGGGTGGATAGTTTCCTTTCTGGGTGCTTATGTTATCTCCTTTTCTCATTGTGCATTAGAATGCCTCCCCAATTGTGTACGAGAGATTTTGGTTTTCCCTTCTGAGTATACATGTATACTTTCCCTACATATATAAACCTACTTTTAGGTTTCCAGGAGGACTTCGAGGACCACAATGGACCCTACTAGTTTAGATGTTAGGACTGTTGATGTTGGTTCTTTTCTTTTCTTTTGGAACATTCCTTTAGTTTTTTCTTGAATTTTTTTAGCACTTATTATTGGAACATGAATATGGGAATAGATTATTTTGGATTTAATTTTTCTTCCAATTTTGGTTTTTTTGGAATTTAATGTCTTCTCTCCCGATCCAACTAAATAGAATGGGTAATTCCTTTCATATTGCGTGTGATTCTATACCATTGGTGCAAGTCGCCACTCCGAGACCTATTGAAGGCGGGTCTCGGGGGTCATTATCTCTCCTTCAACATGAGGAAGGAAGGATCTAGCAATATTCTCTCCCTTCCCACAACTTGGTAAAGGTCGGTCGTGACACCATATATCATAATAATAACAATAATACCATTATGGAGTGTTCAACTTGGTTTTTGGGAAAAAACAACCCACTAATTACAATAGGAAGCTCCCTATTAATTATTATTTCATTAATACTTCAATTGGGTGTTTTCAAAAAAAATTATAACGTTTTTATGTGTTCATATTCCCATTTCACTTGAAAATATATTGGAAATTTAGAAATGTCAAGATACAGTGATAAAAATGGTATTAGCACAATATGAATAATTTGTAACATACCTATCACCACTTCACTTGATAGACCAGAGTGAATTGTGGTAGATAAAAATGATTGTACCACACCATTATTTTTCCAATAATGATAATTTAAAACTTGATTAAGGATAATTGGAAACCAAATAGCATAATTTCAATACTCATTATAGCTAAAACATCTCATCATTGACTGCTTATCTATTATCTCATTCATGGATTGTTTGGGACAAATTTATTTTATGTTATGAGCCTAGTGGAAAACCATACCAAATCAGTAAAAAATTACATATACTAAAAAAAATTACCTAAAGTGTCTTTTACCGTACTTGGAACATATTGGGGTCTTAACTTCAGGATTATTAGTTTGATTATTCCCTGTTATTTTCCACCATGATAGTTTCTTAATATTGACTTATTGAGGATCATATGTTTTGGTAAACTCCATCTCAAATTTCCCATCATAATACATAAAATTATCATTACATTTATATTCTCAAGAATGAAATTATCTTTATAAAATTGGTTTTAATCCAAAGTAAATCTGATTAATTTTATTGTCATGAACCAAGGTAAAATTTAGTACATACCTTCCCAACCATATAAATTTTACATCATATGCATCTACAGGATACTCATCCTTTTAAATCAATTTGGTGGATTTTTTCTCCATCATAATCTATAAGAACATGAGGAAATATTTCCCAAGGAATATATTATTAAATTTTTCCCATTCTATAGACACAGGTAAATATTTCTATCTAGTATTCTTAACAAAAAACCACCCTTGTTCAGCTACACCTTCAAAAAATAGAAATGATTACGTTTTATATTATGAATAACACATGAATTAAAAAATAAATTAGGGAATTGACCCATCCTTTGGATACCAATAATTCATATGATCTACTACATGGTGGAGGAAATTGCCTTATGAAATTATCTATTATTGAAAAGTTTCTCTAAGGTATATATTGAAACTCCCTATAATGGATATGAAAACCTTTTTTAGCTTCGGGAAATTTATCCACCTCTGCAATAAACTATTAAATTCTAATGAAACCCTTCATAAGATACAGATATGGATATATATTTTCCTCTTGACACCTTCTTATTATATATTTCCCATTTACTATGTGGAAAAGAATTCTGATAGATCATAGTTTAGCTGATTTAACATGGTAATCTTCAAATACTATATCATTTTAACATAACCATTGTGGAAAGTCCTTTCGGGAATTTTATTAGTAATATTCAGACCTCTAATGTTTTCTAAATCATTATTAGTTACCAACTATAAGGACCATGCCTTAAACATTTAATATATCAGTAAAGATAAACAATAATTCACTTTATTACATTAAAAACTAACTTTTAGTTATAGGGTTTTATAGTTCTAGGTCACAACACATCCAAAATATTCCATATATATAATGTGAGAACTTCTAATCAATATCCGTTTTCCACAATATAAAGCATTTTAAAATGAAACATGATTTCTTTTCTTTTAAAACCAATATAACCCTCTACATGATTTCTCTGTTGTTCTTACACATCCTGAAACCCTATGAATAACATTTTAAAGCATGTAATGAGCACAAAAATCATATCAAATGACATAAAAAGAATAAATCTATTAGTATAGTGAAAAAATAAAATCAAATGTAATTTTTACCATTATATTTAGTGATCATATATCATTTCAAATAAAACATTTCCATATGAAAAAACAATTTTTTGTTCAAATAAACTATTTTGAACCCAAATATAAGAAATTAAACCCATTTTTGATAACATATTGGATCATATTCATAAAACCATTTCAAAACTCAGGCTATTGGAATAACCATACAGCCAAATTCTAATATAATTTTACTGAGAATATAATCATTACCCAATTTAGTGGGGAGCTATAATGGGTCTCTCCCTTTATATATTCTATATTAGGGTCACCCATTTTTTATTCTCTATAATGGTGGTCAACCCTTCATATAAGGCATATTATGCTCATATATGAGCTAAAAGGGGCCTCAACCCATCACATAACTTTTTCAAGATAACCCATTTTCCATATAGTGAAAATAGGTTCAGGATCCAGGCGAGCCCGATCCTAAAAAATTTATTAAAAACCAGAGAAACTGGCAAAGCTGGGGGTTTACAAAGACGGGATTAATAAGCACCATTTTCATCTAAATCAACAAGATTAGAAAAGATCTCATGAATAAAAAAAGAACATCCTATGGAATCCTCCAAAGTTGCCCTCTTTGAAAGAGTGTCTGCAACATGCTTGGCCTATCTGTAAACATGTGTGACATCCATGTGGATGTGCTCAATCATCTAAAGGCATTCAATCCGAAAGGGAAGGATTTTATATGGAACAAATCTGGAATGAGCCTTGAGTATGTGCACTACAGTAGTGGAGTCAGATTCCACCAAAAGATGTCTCCATCCATAATGAGTCGCTTACCTGATCGCTTTCATCATAGCCCACAACTCAGCCTCAACAGTTGTACCATGTCCAATGTAATAGAAGAAGAAACCCTTAACAAAACCTCAGTAAGTGCGGAAGACGCCACCACATGTTGAGGGACCAGGTTCACCTGATGCTGCCTCATCCACATTCACCTTCAGCTAGCTTGGAATCAGTGGGATCCATCTTATTGACTTAAAGACAAGAGGTTTCCTAGCTCACCCTACAACACTAAAGGCTTTCATAATAATAAAACTAAAAAACTCATTTTTTATTGTATGATGATGCAACATGGATGCTATCAAAACATCCCTTTATTTGGAGCACAATCCATCCTGAAAATAGGGACATTGGCCTTCAAAGGAAGCAGCATTTTGTGCCTTCCATATAACCAGGAAATCATTAGAAGTGGCGGTGAGGATCATAGCATCAACTTGCACACTAAGCTGAGCTCCCTCGACAGACTTTATAAGATCCTCATAGCTATTCATGGCTATATGAATGCCAAAAACCTTGTGTAGATGTAACCATAACCTGTAGGAAAAACTGCATGATATAAATATGTGAGTAATAAATTCTTCCTCCCATAAGCATAGGTCGCTAACCAAAGCAAGATTTATTCCCGATCTCTAAATCAGTGCTTGTGATGGTAGTCCTCCTTTCCACAATCTCCATAGTAGCATGTAACAAGAGGGGAAATAAATGTAGTTCTGAACATTTTCATCCAATAAGGAGTGAAGGACGTTCCTTCACACAAATGACTATAAAACTCCCTTGAAGAGAGGAAAACATTGGAGTTGGGGATACAAATTAAAATTTCAGAATCAGTAAAGACATAGAGTTGTATTTTCAGTTTAATATCCACAAGGAGATAGCCATTGAACTCATCCAATATAGGTGCATCAAAAATCTTAAGCTGTTGCATGATAAGGGGCACATTCATCTCATTGTTTAAGGGTCCACCAAGCCATGGATTGGACCAAACATTCAACTGGGACTATTTACAAGCCATTCATTGCGATCATGTCATAATCTGATGATAAATATTCTTGAGGGTAGCCCAAGTGTATGGGAAGACATGCAATGAGTAGCCACTTGGCAGCTTATGAAGGAAAATATGATTGAGAAATTCTTGAGATATGTCATCAAAACTCAAAATTATCCATGTGAATTTACATAGCAGTGCATCATTGAAAGTTTTAAGATCCTTAATTCCCAAGCCTCCATTATCAATGGGTTTTAACCCATTTTCTATATAATGATCACGTACATTATCAATAAAAAATCATTTTATGATTTCACCTTTATTGCATTAAAATATTTTAAAAGAACCATTAAAACCATATACAGATCACTTTCCTATATATAAATACCATTTTATGAAAAAACCATGTTTCAATACAAAAATACCATAAAAAGGGATATATGGGTTTTCTTTTAATAAAAGGTGAATCATTTTACAATAATCCAAATTCCAAATAATAGTTACATCGACATGAAAACTCATAATCAAAATATAAATTAAAAATATAACATTCCATTTTAGAATTTTTAAAGAAATTCAAACATTCTATAAAAAAATATTCCTCTTCCAAACAATTAAAAAAGTCAAAGAAAATCATTTATTAAGATATAAAAACTATACGCAAAATAAGAAATCCATTTTCTTGGAAAATAACATGAGAAACTTATGATGGAATCTTCAACAAATTGAGTATTCATAATGGAATTAATTTTTTTTATTCTGTATATGTATGAAAAATACATTACATTTGAATTTTTTAAAAATTATTATAAAGATAAACATTAAAAGAAGTTTTTGGCATGCAATTATCATACCACATAGGAAACATTTGAATTGTAATCCCTATGATGGAATAACATCAAATAATATTCAATATCTTAAAATTTGAGAAATTCATGATATACTGTTTCAATGGTTTTTTATAGACACCTCATAAAATAATACGGGTGCATAATATAAAAATATACCTCAATGAATTGAAATTGAGATGAAGTCTCTTACCATGAGTTAAAATAATAAAATACATTTTTTATTTTTATGAATATTAACTTATTTTCATGATTAAATTTTTTAATAAAGTTTTTAAGTTTATTATTCACTTTATTTAATTTATTATCATGTTATATACGATTACATAATCAATTAATTTTATGTCACATGTTTTGACGATAATCTGCTAATTTGTTAAAAATGACCCTAGTAGGCTGACTATGGTAAAAGATGTAAATACAGAAACAAATAAATAATAATAATCATGAATTAATTATCATTTATATACATAAATTATGTTTATATATCCCCTAAAAAATATGGTCAGGGAAAATGAACTATTTTACAATAAGGGAGACGTTAGCTCTAGATATACATGAGTAATGTTTCCATTATTCAAATGTCATTATTGATATATGGTGAGTATTATTTTGTATTTATATAATGACCATAATACCATATATATGATTTTATATCTATAAATATAATTATATATATCATACATGTGAATGGTTTATGAAAAGGAAATCACAACTGTTTATGGAGGTTGTAGTCCTTAAGTACGTAGTAATCACATTATCATTTTCTAGTGAATGTATAGTTAAGAAGGTAAATAATATATTATATTTTTAAAAATGGTCAATATTTCATAAAAATAATATCAAAATATTAATTAAATCATTATAATACATCCATGATATATGGTGCTGAAAATTAATTACCTGGATTCATGAGGTAGTAGTACGACGTGCACATGAATGATGGTATATTTTCATATTTCATGGAAGAAGAGATGGATACAGATTATGATATTATCATCATAACATATTATTATATTAATTATACTGGTGTTTTTATTTTATCATTATTTAATAATATTTTACGATGTGAATGAATAAGTAATACAGAAACCCTCAATTAAAAATGGAAACCCTTCTTTGAACAATCTCTTTTTCATAACACCTTAAGACAATTTATGTTGGTTTTATGTATAAAAAATGAATCTATAATGATATTATGGATTATAGTATTGTATTTTTTAGTTATTTTCTAAAAGTAATATGTTATTAATTGTGATGAAATGAGAAGAAGTGGTTCCCTTTTATTTGATAGGGGTGGGGCACTCTTGGAATTCCAAAAAATATTAAACTTAAATAAATAAATTTTTAATTCCAGATAGAAACTAATTATCTTATTTATAATATAGTATGAGTATGGGTTTTAAATAAATCATCCAATAATTTTTCGATAATTTTATGTCACATTTTTACTATTGGGAAAAAATCCCTCAAGGTAACATTGCAGTATTTTTGGGTTGATTGTGTTTGTTGAAAAAGCAAGTTTCTATGGAGAATTGTCGAGTTCCAGATAATTTCATGACAATCCATGTTGACAGAGAAAGATGACAAAGGAATGGACGATCTGAAGGTGGTACAAAAGAGCAGTACAAGGTGGCACCGTTTCCCAGTGTTTACCAAATTTTTGGGGTCCAAAATATGGAGTTTGGTGAGCATCACGAAAATAGGATTTCCATGAAGATCATATTTTTATAAAGAAAAGACGTGATTTTTGTGATGATGGGATGAATTTATTGGATTTCACGAAGACTAGAAAAATGGAGGCGGTGATGCTTCACAATTACATCAATGCTTCATGAACGGCAGAGTTGAAGCTCATCGTGGCGGTGAAGGGCTTTGCGATGGAGCTTCTCGGCGAAGGTGCGAAGGAATGTTGATGGTGCTGCTCCGCGATTACGGCAAGCTCCGCGATCGGAAAATTGTCATGGTGCTTCACGATTTTAAGAGAATTCTGGTGGAAACTTTGGAGCTTCGCGATTTGAGATGACATGGCGATGACTTCGCGCGGAAGGGTCGAGGGTCGGTGGAATTGCCTATAAATACCGGTCAACCCCCTCGAGAGAAGTAGAGAGAATTTTCAGAGAAAATCATTTTATCTCGGTTCGCGAAAGTAGTTCACGTACCTTGTGTGCTTTGCGAAAGAAGTGATTCGCGGCGGCTATTGTAGCTCCCCGAAAGTTGCGTGCTTTCCATTGGTTCAGGGAGCTTCACGAGGGAATTTTCTCTGCAACGACTTGAGCTTCGAAGTAGTGCTTCGTGAGAGTCCTTCACGAAAAGGTAGGAGCTTCATGAAGGCTTGTTTGAGCTTCCTGAAATTGGGAGCCTCGCGAAGTAGGGTGCTTTGCGAAGTTGTCTCCAAATGTAGTTGCCTATTGTTCATAGGCAAAGTGGTATTCATCCTTGGATGAAAGTTGGACTTCAACAGAGCAGCTATAAATAGTTGAGGATGCATGCATTCATGAAAATTAAGAGACCTACAAGTCTATAAACTATGAGTTGATACCTTCCAAGTGCAGTGAGCATAGGAAGAGGAAAAAGGTGATCCTCTCCACCAGAAGTGAGCCCCAGAGAGAGAAACAGGGAGTGACCCTTGGGAAAGCAGTGAGCTGACCCTAAATCTTGTAAAGGTAGTGAGCCTGGGACATAGTGACTTTACCCAAACCTTGTATCCATAGTTAATGAAGTTTAGTGGAATTTGGTATGAACGGAAACTTTTCGGCATATGCTCCTTGGACATAGCCCAGTGAGGGTGAACCAAGTAAAAATTATTGTGTCCTGTGTATGCTTTACTTAATGTTTACATTGTGCAGCAGGAAAGAAAGAGAAGAGTGTTTTTCTTAACAGTGAAACAAGATCAGAACGGACATTAATTTTAAATTAGTCATACCCTGATTCACCCCCCCTCTCAAGGTATTCAGCCTTGTGGACCTAACAATTGGTATCAGAGTAAAAGGTTGACATTAGTTCTTCACTCAATGGTGGTCACTAATAATAAAGGGATTCCGATCATCGATGGAAATAATTTTCAACTATGGAAGAATCGGATGCAACACTACTTCCGATCTTTAGGAATGGATGTGTTTATAGCATCAATTCATGTTATAACAGTTGACATCAACAGTGGTTCATTATCAGAAGCTGAGCATAGAGAGCTGGATGCTGATGCCAAAGCTATCAATACCTTAGGGGGAACCCGATCCAATCCTATATATACAAAGTTGATGTCTTGCTAAACGTCACATTCCATGTGGGAAAAACTATTGAATATATATGAAGGAGATACAAAGGTAAGAGATGCAAAGCTATAAGTACTGTGGAATAAGTATGAAGATCTGAAGATGAACCCGAATGAGTCTGTTGATGCATTCTTTGATAGGGTAAATATTGTTGTGGAAGAAATGTGAGGACTTGGTGAAGTCATTGAAGACATAAAGATCATAAAGCACATCTTGAGGAAACTTCCACCTTGGTTCAATCCAAAAGTTTCAGTACTAGAAGATAAATATCCAAAATAGCTGACATTGGACAATTTTCACAGTACCTTGGTTGTATATGCAATAAGGAATGATGATAACGAGGCTGTGGAAAAGTGGAAATCCAAAGAGATGGCATTTATGGCCATGAAGAAGCTCACCATTGAAGATTCTCAGGGGAAATAATAGACAGATGAGGTGATGTCATTCCTTTCTTCAAATCTACAAATAGGAAAAGGAAAGTTTAAAGGGAAAATTCCAATAACATGCTTTTGATGTGGTAAGGTTGGTCATCTTGTGGCATGGTGCCCCAAAAAGTTTCAAGATAACGATAATGATGATGACAAAGTCAAAATTCCTAGTAAGAAGTCTTTAGAATTTTTGAAAGGGAAGAAACAATTCAATAGAAATTTCTTCAAGAAGAAAAATCTTCTATCACATGAAATAGACAGTTTAGATGAGTCTAAGGATGAAGAGGTTGAGGAGTTTGAAAATTGTAAAGATCATGGACAAAATGCAATGGTGGCTGTTGTCGGTATTGCTCAAGAAAAGGAAGAAACTGACGCTGATGAAGAAGAAGAATAAATTGAACGTAGAGTTGACATAGAAGCTGAATTAGAAGCAGCTCTCGAAGAGATAGATATTTGAAGAGAAAAAACAATGAATGCCAAAAACGTGGTACATGATTCCAAAATCTACATGCAACAGTAAGAAGAAGAGAATTCTGAGCTTGTAAATGAAATAAATAACCTTAGGTCTTCAAGGCCAGAGAGTACAGAAAAGGTTGATGAGCATAAGCTCAAGATTGAAGAGAATAAAAGGGAGATCGATGGCTTGAACAGAAAATTGAAAGATCACGTCAAGTGTATCGAATATCTTGAAGAGGAAGTTCTCGTTCTACGGAGAAAAGTCAAAGAGCAGGAAAAACCTTTGATTCCAAACACATTCTTGTTAAAGCAGGTATACTGAATACTGAAATGACGAAAGAGGAGCCTTGTAGTTCAGCAGGGAAGAAGAAGAAATTGAGATCAGACATTAAAGTTGTTTCAGGGCTTAATCAAAAACAAAAATCTGTGACAATTGAAGTCAGGCCATAAGCACCAGTCCCTAAATTGAAGGTTGATTTGGGCACAAAGCCGAATCAGATTATTCAGGGATACTAAGGGGAAAATCTTATTGCTGAAGTACCATGAAGGAATGCACCATATATCAGGTGTTATTGTTGCGGGAATATGGGACATTCATAGTATGTGTGTTCCCTAGACAAGAGATATCGAAGGGAACAAGAACAGAGGTGGAATCCAAACAGAGAATGATTGTCCAGAACATATTTTGAAGGAAACTGTTTCTGGTGTGGAGGATTTGGACACATGGCTAGGTACTATACATAGACCATACAGAGAAATGGGCCGAAGCAGAATCAAAACGTTCGCAAGCAGCAGATCAATAAACCCATAGGTGAGTTAAAAATGCAGAATAGATTTGCGGATTTGCAAGATAAAGCTGGTCCATCATACTATGAGAAATAATAGAAGTCTCAATCTATGCCGAGTGTGATGGCAAAAGTATGGACCAAGAAAAAGAAAGAAGAAAAGGCAGTAGTTGCGGAAATTTTCCTTAAAGCATCAGATCGATCTATTGTGTGGATAATTGACAGTGGTCACACATCCCATATGATGGGTAATAAGGATCTTGTTACAGGCATAAATTATGAAAAAGAAGGAGTTGTCAAATTTGGAAATGATGAAGGCCTGAAGATTTTTGGCTCAGGTAAAGCCATGTTTGGGGGCAAAGAAATGATATGTGCTGATGTCTTGGTAGTAGAGGGTCTTAGTCATAACTTACTTAGTGTCAGTCAACTATGTGACTCTGGGCACTCTATCTGCTTTACCAAGAAGATGTGTGTTGTGAAAGGCAAAGATGGAGCAGTTTTTCTGTAGGAAAAAAGGACAAATGGAAATCTCTACCTTGTAGGCAGGGAAGAAGATACATGCCTTTTATCTAGAGAGGATGAATACCATCTATGGTATAAGCGACTTGGTCATCTATGTCAATCATCTATGGAGGACTTGGTAATGTGTGATGCTACTAGAGACCTTCCCAAACTATCATGTGATCACAATCATGCATGTGATTCTTTCCAACAAGGGAAGATCATCAGAAAGACATACATGCCAAAGGAACAGAAATCAACTAGAGTGCTCGAATTGGTTCATACTGGTGTATGTGGACCTATCTCACCATGATCAATAAATGGGAAAATGTACTATGTTATTTTCATTAATGATTATAGAAAAATGGAATGGGTATTTGTCATTACCCATAAGACAGAGCTATTCAGTTGCATAAATCATTACAGGAGGGAATCAGAAAGGATGCTTGGGAAAAAATTTTGAATTTCCGTATAGATAACAGTACAGAATTCACAAACAGTCAAGTGGAATAATATCTCGAGAAACATGGGATAAGGCATCAAGTTTTATCAGCGAGAACTCCCCAACATAATGTAGTTGTTGAAAAGAGAAATTGGATCATCAACAACATGGCCAAAACAATGCTTATTGAAAAGGACATACCAGAGAAATTTTGGAAGGAAGCAGTTTTGACATCGGTATATATTTTGAACAGGTCTCTATTGTGTCCGATGCAAGGGAAGGCTCTGTATAAACTGTGGTACGGAAAGAAGCCAATGTTGAAATACTTTCTAGTTTGGAAGTAAGTGTTTCATTGTCAACAAATAAAATCACAGGAAGTTTGAGTCCCGAGGAGATGAGGGGATATTCCGTGGCTACTCAGGGAAAAAAAAGAAAATAAATGTTTCAACAAAATTTTGGGAAAAATCATTGAGAGAAATGATGTCACTATAGTTGAAAATGAATATAATACTCAACGTCCCAGTGAACAGTTCATAGATGAAAGTGATGGTGAGGTAAGCAACACGGGTGGAGCAGAAGTGGCAGAGGCTGACTCAGAAGATGATACTGATGATGAACAAGAAAGTGTCAAGTCTTTCTCTATAAAGAAGCCAATGAGTCAAGCTGAAATTGATAAACAGAATATCATTGGTGATCAGACAGCTCCAGTTCAGACTCGAAGAATGAAATATTTATAGCAAACATCGCTTTTGTCTCAGGTAGAGCCGAAATGTTTTTCCAATGCAGCTGAAGGTGAAAACTGGGTTCAGGCTATGAACGAAGAGCTTGATCAGATTGAGAAGAACCAGACATGGGAGATTGATTCGAGGCCAGCAGAGAAGAATGTCATCCGGAATAAATGGTTTTATCGCAACAAGATGAATGAATATGGCACGGTGATTTGGAACAAAGAATGTCTAGTGTGCAAGGGATACTCCCAGATTGAGGGAATAAATGTTGATGAGACATTTGCACCGGTTGCAAGGCTGGAAACGATCAGACTATTTTTTCCATAGTAGTGAAATGAAAGTTTAAAGTGTTTCAGATAGATGTCAAATCTGCATTCTTGAATGGAGTTCTGGAAGAGGAGGTGTATATTGAGCAGCCAGATGGTTTTCTCATTATTGAGGGTGAGAACAAAGTTTTCAGGATGAAGAAGGCTTTGTATGGGCTGAAACAAGCACCAAGAGCATGGTACTCAAGGATTGATCAGTACTTGAAGAAGCTTGGTTTTCAGCGTGGGGGAGTTGATTACAATCTCTATTTTATTAATGACAGTAATCAAAGAATGAAGGTGTTATTTTATGTCGATGACATAATTTTTGGCAGATCAGATGAAGCTCAGTGCAGACAGTTTTCTGAATTCATGAAAAATGAGTTTGAGATGTCAATGATTGGAGATCTAACATTTTTCCTTGGTCTATAAGTGACTCAAGGAAGGAATGGAACATTCATTTTTCAATCCAAATATACCAAGGAGGTTCTAATAAGGTTTGGAATGGATAATTCCAAGGAGATGAAGACTCTGATTTCTACCCAGATGAAATTATCAAAAGATGAGGATGGAAAAGTAGTTAATATAACAGAATACAGGTAAATTATTGGGAGCTTGTTGTACTTGACCGTGAAATGGCCTGATATTGTTTTCTCCACATGCTAAGCATCGAGATATCATAGTAATACCAAGGAAAGTCACATGATCATGGTAAAAAAGAATACTTCGGTATATCAACGGCAAAGTGTACTTCATCTTGACATATAATGACAAATCTCAGATAGATTTACTGGGATATACTGATACAGAGTGGACGGTTCAGCGGATGATAGGAAATAAACATCTGGAGGTGCATTCTATCATGGAAGACTATGTATTGCTTGGTTAAGCAAGAGTCATGATTTCATTTCATTAAGCACCGCAGAATCTGAGTATATTGGGGCCACTCAAGCATGCACATAGTTATTATGGATGAAGCAGCAGCTTGAAGATATGGGAGTTGAAGTGAAGTCTCCGATTGTAATCCAATGTGATAACTCAAGTACTATAAATCTCAGAAAAAATCTCATCCATAACTCAAGGACAATGAACATTGAGATAAAGTAACATTTTATCAAGGAGAAGCTTGAGCAGGGAATCATGAAGTTGGAGTATGTGCCTACAGAGCTACAGGTTGCAGACATTCTGACAAAGGCCTTACCCAAGGAAGCTTTTGAGAGGCATTGACTGGCTCTGGTAGTTCAGTCGACTCCCCGCACTTAAAAGAGTGTGGATGTAGAACCCCCCCCCCCCCCTCTCCCCGAGTAATGGTGTTTTTTTCTCTACTGTGATAATGTGTTTTTTACCGATGTCTCATACCACAGAGGAGTGCCCTTTGGGTTCGTTGACAAAGGGGGAGAAATAGTTACCCCTCAAGGGGGAGAATTTATGGATAATAAAGGGATAAAATGTCTTTGTCAAAGACATGGGGAGAAGTTGAGAGGTGGAGCAGCGAGATAGGGGGAGGGAAATGAGATAGGGGGAGAGTTTTAAATCTGACGATGCTAGAAGTGATCGATCAAAGCATAGAAATCACAGCAGTTGAGGATCGTGATAAAAGCATAACAGTGGTGTTGGAATGGTGAGAGAAGGTTTCCAGCTATCACCAATTGGGATCAGTGTGGTTCAGCAATTGGTATCAATTTAAGAATTGGTATCAGGTTGGAATCGACAATTAGTGTTTGAAATGAATTGATTCATTGATGAACTTTTCATACTACTCTTGTTTCTCACACCGAGCATTGCTCATGTGGGCTTAGAGTACGTGTTAAGTGAATACTTGAACGCTATCAGAAACACAAGAGGCGAATGGTGGTAGTGGTTGGAAGAAGACTCAGTGAGGTATCAACGAGCAGAAAATCTTTCTGAGAAGAGTTATGAAGAATTGTCAACAAACCCAAAGGGGGAGATTGTTGGGAAAAAATCCCTCAAGGTAAGATTGCACTATTTTTGGGTTGATTGTGTTTGTTGAAAAAGCAGGTTTCTATGGAGAATTGTCATGTTCTAGAGAATTTCTTAACAATCTATGTTGACAAAGAATGATGACAAAGGAATGGACGATCTGGAGGCGGTACAAAAGAGCAGTACAAGGTGGCGTCGTTTCCTAGTGTTTGCAAAAATTTTGGGTTCCAAAATTTGGAGATCGGTGGGCATCGTGAAAATAGGATTTCCATGAAGATCATATTTTTATATGGAAAAGGCATGAGTTTAGTGAAGATGGGATGCATGTATTGGATTTCCCGAAGACCTGAAAAATGGAGGCGGTGATGCTTCGTGATTACATCAACGCTTCACGAACGGTAGAGTTGAAGTGCATCGCGGCGGTGAAGGTCTTTGCGAGGGATCTTCACGGAGAAGGCATGAAGGAATGCTGATGGTGATACTCCATGATTAGGACAAGCTCCACGATCAGAAAATTGTCGTGGTGCATCGCGATTTTGAGAGAATTCTGGCGGAAATTTTGGAGCTCCGCGATCAGAAAATTGTCGTAGTTGCCTAGGGTTTATAGGCAAAGTGGTATTCATCTATGGATGATAGTTGGACTTCAACAGAGCATCTATCAACTCCTGAGGATGCGTTCATTCATGCAAATGATGATACCTACAAGTCTATATACTATGAATGGATCCCTACCATGTGCAATGAGAATAGGAAGAGGAAGAAGGTGATCCTCTCCACCGACAGTGAGTCAGAGAGAGAGAAATAGGGAGTGACCCTTGGGAAAGTAGTGAGTTGGCAATAAATCTTGTAAAGGAAGTGAGCCTGGGATAAAGTGATAGTACCCGAACCTTGTATCCACAGCTAGTGATGTTTAGTGGAATTTGGTACGACCGGCAACTTGTCGGCGTATGCTCCTTGGACGTAGCCCAATGAGGGTGAACCAACTAAAAATTGATGTGTCTTATGAATGCTTAAATTCCTGTTTACATTGTGTAACAGGAAAGAGATAGAACAGTGTTTTTCTTTATAGCGAAACAAGATCAGAATGGGCGTTAATTTTAAATTAGTCATACCTTGATTCACCCCCCCCCCCCTTAGGGTATTCAGACTTGTGGACCTAACATTTACCCTTATCATTTTTTTATCCCCTCATTAACCCCTTAAACCCTTACCATTACAACAAGGATTTCTACTCATTGAGGGTTAATATAGTTTCCAGAAATGGAGAAACATACAAACAATCGACCATTTTTTAAATTATAAACCATATCCTAATCACTATTTTGAATGTAATATTTTTTTGGAATTTAATATCATTTAATAAAATATAATTTCTTATACTATATCATTAATGACAATTTGCTGAACTGTTCATTATTTTGATTTTAATAGTATCAAGAAAAAAAAGTAAAATTATAATTTTATCCATATATAGATAATATTTCATGTTCATATGTTGAATTCTTGGATAATTTTATTTATCTAAAATTATATTACTTATAAAAATTTTAATACCATTTTTTTGATGTTTCCATTGATTGAATAATTACTACACCGACGTTGTGTAAATTTTTAACTGTATTATGTCTTCAATAATAATTAAAAATTAATTGCCATGAGGAAGATAAATTTTTTATATTTAAAATTAATATTCATAACCTAACATATTCTTTATTAATCACAATGTTAACAATATTATAGTTAATAAAATCATAGTGTGGCATTTTTCCTTTTCCTTAAATAAAATATTATTAATGTCATAATCTCATCGAAATGGCCAAAAAATGAAATATAACTCAATATTGGATGCGTATGGAAAAAAATTAATCATTCCATAAAATTTTTGCAAGAGTTAGGGTTATTTTATAATCCTTATTATTTTATTTTTAAGTTTAATAACCTGATATACCTATTACCGTGGTAGCAAAACAAAGAACTAAGGTTACTTGTAATATTTAAAACATATATGAGACCTATTTATCAAATTTATAACTGGTATTTCCAAAAATGGATTCGATTTTTCAAAATCATAACACATAAGTTTAATAATATAATTTAAAATTAAAATGGGAAATCACAACAAAAAATCGGTTTTCATATAAATGTATATTATAAAATATTATTATTTTTCTACAAAATTAAATAAAAAAAATTAATTCAAAAATCCATTATTGGAATATAAAAATGGACTACTGAAAATTTAAGACTAAAAAATATATTTTTTATTTTTGAAAACATTAAAATCAACTACAATATTCTTCACAATTAATTGAAAAAGTGATATTTTTAAAAAAATTCTAAATAATTAATTTTAAGATAATTTTGACATGATGAACTATAAAATTATGTTAGTTTCTCCAAATTTAAATTATTTAACATGGAAATTAAATTTTTTTTGTAAAACCATATATTAAAAAACCAATTTTGTTAAAAACAACTATTTTTTGATTTTGATTGAAAAATTGTCTAATCTTTTTATAATGAATGTAAATATATAAAATATGAAAAATGAATATATGAAATTTTTTTATATATAAATTACCTAGGATTTTACATTTACCCTTACTGAAAATCTAAGATGATAATTTCTTATATTTATTTTCCAATGTTTATGAAGAAAGGCATTTTTAATGGAAATTCTAAGAAGGGATCTAGATATGAAGAATGTGGTTTGGGATTATATAGTTCATTTATAAAAATGTAATTATGTATCCATAATTCCAATGGAAGCAGGTCTATGGGATTTTAGTATGGATCTTTATGTCATGTAATAAATATTAATCTATTATGATGTAATATATATGTATGAAATGTGTGGGTTCAAATAGTTTGTATCATGGGAAGATTTAGTTAATCTTTTGGAATCTTCGAAGAGAAAATAATAGTAACAACCATAAGGATATGTCAAAGTATAGGAAAATTTCATGTAATAAATGTGAAGTATAGGTAAATTGGTTTCCAGGAAATTACTTCCTTATCTAGACACAACAAGGGGATGTGTATCTATCACATATGTACTTAGGGGTAATAATTCTGAAAAAGGAAACATTGGGCTACTACTCGATCATCACTTAGTGCATGACAATAGACCTTGTCACAAAAAAATATTTTGAAACTCCCTCGGGATATTTTTTGTAAATTCACAAACACATTGTGATCCGTCATGAAGGATTTGAATTTATAATGAGCATTAATGACCTAGGTTAAACCTAAGGTGTCATAGTCTGAAAATAAGATATAATGATTTAAACATCATATGGATGATTAATCACTCTGACCAAAGATGCATGACAGCCAGCCTGACCATTTCGATAAAACAAAAGTTTAAAATATAGAATGATGAAGTTGAGGCGGTAATAGGTATGATAAATATTAAAGAAAAACATTTGAGATAAGTTATATTAATACCTATATATCAAGAAAATATCCAATGAAAGATAATTCATATTCTTAAAAATTAGATGTTGAATTAAAAGGGAAACCCCATAATGATATGATGATTGAATAACAAATCTATGATTATTATTCAATTGATGTTTATGGGAATGTGATTCCTAAAAACCTCATTATTCCCCATAATGTTTAATTTGATGTTATCAGAGGAATTCATTAAAATTTTAGTAAATCCCACATCAATTTCTATTTGGAAAAAAATACCTCAATGTTTCCTCTTGGTATGTTTTTCATGTGGCTATTTTTGTTGACAAATCCAGATGACCGCAAATGAGTTTGGTTGGCGTTTGTTGAAGGAAAGTTTTTATGGTGGGGATGTTTCCTAGTGTATGCCATATTTTTGGGCCCCAAAATCAGGAGTTTGATGTTGTAAAAGAAAGTATTTCTTCATAGGAGTTAACGGTATTAAGAATATTTAAGAAAATTGGAAATTGATTAGAATAGTGGAACATAATTCATGGACTGCATACCATGTTTCGGGAACGGTACATGGAGTGGAATGAATTGTATGCTAGAGCGGTTCACAGAGGAAGGTGGTGCGACACACGGATGGAATGATGATGGTGAAGGAGATTGAATTCAGAAGAACAAAAATAGTACATGGACCAGATCAAAAAAATGGTTCACGGGTGGCTTCTGGTTTGCGGTGGCAGGAGGATCGGTATGTAGCTGAGGCTGTATCAAAGATTTGGTAAATCTTGGATTAACAAATTTTTTGGAAATATTTTCCTATATAATAATCATTAATCCAAATGATTACTATGGAGACTGAATATCATTAGAGAACAAATTTTTTTTCATGGATTTCAGCAAAGTCTGAAGGTGGTTCACGAGGAGGAATTTCGCGAAAGCTAAAGTGGTTTGCACCGACGAAATTCTGTTTAAGGATTTTAACGGAGAGATGTAACACCCATAAGACACGATACGTGGAGGAGGAAGTATGGTATGTGGAAGGTGTTGACTCGGTACATGGAGGATGAATCTTCGGTATGCGGGAGAGATAATTCTACATGCAGTATAAGAAGGGGGAGCTCCAATACATAGAGGCGAAGACAATTCATCAATAGAGAACAGTTCACAGAAGGAGGGCAGTTCGCAGAGGCAGAATGAAGTCAGCGGTATGCGGTGGCTATATTAGTTCACGAATGTGGAAGTGGTATGCAAAGGAGGTGTTCTGTGTACCAATCCCGGTACTCAGTATACAGGAGAGGATGATGGTTCGCAATTTTTTTTAAGAAGCTTGTGAAAGCATCAAATAATTTTGTAAAAGTATTTTCCAATATCTACCAGTACTCGGGATAGTGGAATTCATCTGTGGGAGAAAAATTATCTTCAACGGTTCATCTACCTATATATGAGGATGAAATAATTCATGAAAATTAAGGGACCTACATGTCCATAAAATATGTTTGACCTACAAGTCTATAAATTATGCATGGATTCTTTTCAATGAGTAGTGATCACAGGAAGAGGAATACGGTGAGCTTTTCCACTAACAGTGATACAGATAAAGAGGCCTAAGGAGTGACCCTTGGTAATGCAGTGAGAAGACGCTAATTATTGTAAAGGTGGTGAGTCTGGTCATATAAGATCTAGCCAAAACATTGTACTTATTTTTGGTTGTGAGCCTTAGTGAATTTGGTACACCGAAAAATCATCGTTGTATGATCATTGGATGTAACATAGTGAGGGTTCACCAATTATAAATTGTTGTGTCATGTGCATTATTTTATATCTAGTTATATATTTCTATGGAAGAAAGAGAGAATTAATTTTTTTCTAACAATGAAACAAGATCCAAAAGAGAGAAAGTTTTAGTCGGTTATACCCTAATTTACCCCCGCCCCTATCAGGGTATTTGACCTAGTGGACCATAAAATTTCCAATTAATGGAAGTAAATATTGATATTTTGAAATATCCTATGATTTTATAGCAATGTGACAATATATATAAACATTTAGTTTAAATTGAACCCATTTTGTGGGTCTTGATTCCCATTAAAAAGTGATTTCAATCTATGATAGTTGGGGAGAAAATCATAATCAGTGATATGTCTATTGTGTGAGCATTTGTTATGTATATCTAGATGAGTTTCCTAGTCTTCTACCAAAATATGAAGTTATGTTCTCAATATAACTCATACATAGTGTTACACCTTATTCAAGAACTCCATATATAATGGCCTGGATTGAGTTTCCTAAATTGAAGATGCAAATCTAGGAAAACATTGACACGGAATTAATTCATCAATGTATGTCACCTTGGGTACGTCTATTCTGTTTGTTAAAAATGATGATGTATTGATTTTACTCTACATTGATTTTTGAGAGATGAACAAATTCAAAATCAAGAAAATGTATCCTCTACACTGCATCGATGATTTTTTTGATCAACTACAGGGAACCCAACACTTTTCCAAGAGTGACCTTCATTCTGGATATTATCAATTGAGGCTCAAGAAGGATATACCCAACACAAAATACTATACAAGGTTTTCAAATTATGTACGTACATTTTTGCAATTAGGTCTTACTAATCCCCCACTAACTTCATTGATTAAATGAGTATAGTCATTAAATATTATGTCAGGACCCGTCCTCGGGGCCTGTGCCGTGACTACCCCAAGCCCGCCTTCCATAGGCCAGGGGATGGCGACTAGCACCAAAGAATAAATCCCGGTTAAAAGGGAAGGCATTGCCTTTGTAAGTAAACAAACACCCAGAGAAAGAAAGCAGTAGAAGTAAACACTATGTAAAAACTGAGTACAACAGTAAGTGTGGAAAAGTAAGTGGGACAAAATACAAACCCAAACTGAAGGTAAAGTACAACTCGAAAAGGGAAAAACAACAACTGAAAAGTAAATCCGCAATGTCGAGATGTCCACTGGAAATCCCACCTGAAGGGTGGGTACAGATAGCATCCACTGCTCTTCAGGTCCAGCCGACCGCTCCGAGTACGTCTCGCCCAGTGGTCTACCTCCAAGTACCGTCCTGCTCCGCAAGCCTCCACCCTGATCAGCGATGTCCGTCGTCTGAAACCAACACAACGTAGTGCGGGCATAGCCCATGCAGGGGTGAGTAAAAGCTACTCAGTAGGGACCCCGAGACCCCCGAAGGTCTCCCAGAATCCAGAAAGGAAAGATACAATCACGAAGTAACAATCGACACTACTTAGGTATATGCCCATACATATACCTAAGTCATCAATTCCAGTTCGGCTCCAACATCCAAGCTCAAGTACAACCCAGTCCACACGGGAAATCACAACCTAGTCCACATAGGAAAGCAAAACGTAATCCACATAGGATAGCACAACACAATCCACAAAGGAAAGAAAAATAGGATTAATCTCACAGAGGTATACTTATTCATATGATGATAGAGATGATCAGATATATCCACTGATTCATCTAAGTCATCGGACCCACAAAGGATCGACAGGTACTAACCCTTGCAATGACCCACAAAGGATCTGACCCACACAGGATCAATAGGTAACTAACCTCCGCAATGTCCCACAAAGGACTTGACCCATATAGTATAAATAGATAACTAACCCCCGCAAAGACCCACACAGGATCGGACCCACACAAGATCTGTCGGCACTGGCCCACACAGGACCGCTGAGCGCTAACCCACACAGGATCGGACCCACATAGGATCTGTAGCACTGGTCCACGTAGGATCTCTGAGTGATGTAGTCGTCGTCGAATCCACTGAGGATCTCTGTACAATTGTCGTCGTCGCAATCGCAGCTAGCTCTAGGGTTCCCGCACACATCAAGCTCATTCGGGAGGGTCCGCTCCACAAGCTGAGAGGCTGATACATCAATTGACACATAGTCCAGAGTTGATGTATCCAAATTTTTTGTATCGTCAACAGGAACTCAACGTCGCAAACGGCGCATCAATCGAACGCCCGGTCTGAGAGTTATTGGCTTTTTCATCTCAGGGGCCCTGATGGTTTTTAAGGCAAAACCATCCCGACTATACTTCTCCCATGTCCAAACCTCGGGCAGAGTAATCCAAAAGATCCGTCTCACTTAGAGGAATCCAACAAAGTCGGTGGTACATCAATCGGACGTCCGGAGTTTAAGATATAAGTGTTTCTGCTCCGAGGGCCCCATTGGTTTCGTGTACGAACCAACCCGACCAAACCCAAAGTTCCTCGAAACCTTGAGTTTCATATACCGAAGTGACCTTCTCGATCCAAGGATCACATCGCCACTGACGGTGCATCGATCGGAGTCTCGTAGCTCACGTTATGAGCAAAAGACCAAAAAGGTCCGAAAACAGGGGGTCTGGCCCCGGACCGACCCGGACCAACCCCCCTTGGGTCGGCACGAACCGGGTCGACCCGACCCGGCCTGGGCAGCCTAGCCCAGCCTGGGCACGACCCGGCCCGGCCGGCGCGGGCGTGGACCGGTCGCTAGGCGGGTCGGCTCTGCCAGTTACGGCCGAGCGGAGCGGGGGGCGTGCTACCCCCGTGTGATGGAGCCGCTGCCCGGCGTGGGGCCGCCCTTTCCAGCGGATGCGGCAGCCAGCTGCGTCCCATCCTTTGCCAGTCCCGCGTGGTCGCGCGACGGCTGGCCCGCCGCCGCAGCTTCAGCTGCGGCGGATCTCCACGACGGCGCGCCGGACGTCACCGCCGTCCGCTGCCGGCGCCGGCGGGTTGCTCCGCGGGCCACCAGATGAGTTCCGGTGGTCGGAAATTCACGTCGTCTTCGCCAAAAGACCTCCCGGGGTCCGTCCTTCACTACGAGGACCTCACATCGCCCGTGTCGCTTGTTTTGTCGACATCTGCTGTTTCACACACTAAGAACAAAAGGGGCGGTGGGTTCAGACTTGTTCATTCGTCCGGACCCACCGCGTTAACGGTTTAAAAAATATCTCACAACAATTTTAATCATACTCCGCGGGTATAAATCACAAAGATTTAAATGAATCAAACCCCTACCTTGTCGTTGTCATCGAACATGAGTTCTTTGTGGAAGAAGAGGATCATCGCGTCGTGGAAGGGGCGTCGCGTCGTCGCGGTACACGGCGTCGCGTCGACGATTTCTGAGGGTTAAAGAAAACACACAGATTTAATTGCACGTTTAGAACCAAGTTGAGGATAAAATCCACAAAGGAATTTAAAAGATCTGAAATCCCCTACCTCAAACGGTTGTTGATCAAAGATTTTCGAGGGGAAGGATTGTCGCAGAAGTAATGTCACGGAAGGAGATTCTTCGGCGTCACGGTACACGGCGTCGCATCGTCGATCTTCGAGGGTTCGGCGTTCTTTGTGTTCTTCGCGTTCTTCGCAAAGGAGGATGAAGAACAAAGAGTTTCTGTCAATTCTCTCAACAAGCCACCCACATGTGTTGGTCTTATTTTATTCTTATGACAACAAACGAAAAACAAAATTAAGAAATGAACCATTAATTCAATGAATTAATGGCAATGACATAACTGCCCAATTAATAAGGGCGTTAAGAATTTAAAAAAACGCACCAGTTGACTTTCATTTAAGAGGGGGGTTGCGGGTGCGTTACTTAGGAGCGAAGAAACGGTAGGGTTCGTGTGGGACCCACCTCACAAATATCCTACCAAGTGGGTAGGATATTTTGGGTTCCACCCTATCTGCTTAACTTAGCTTAAGTGGCTTTAAGTGGCTTCAAGTGAAATAAAATAAAGTTGTCGCATGACTTTATTTTATTTCTTAACATAACACCAAAAAATTAAAAACCACACCCGAGCAAACGCAACTCCGGAAAAGCCATTTCTAAATAAATACGGGTGCTGTGATTCCATCGGTGCCCTCGGAATTCTATTCTGAGCACCGGTTCAAAAGTTAGAAAAACCCGCTCGTTCGTTCACTGAACGTACCCGAGCCAAACTTCAGAAAATGATTCCGGGCACACCGAGCCTCGGAATCAGGTGCCGTCAGAAACTGTGTTCTTGTAAAAGTCCAAAGAAAATTAAGAAGAGAAAAAATTATGTGAATTTTACAGGTCTTTACATCACTCCCACCTCAGGGCTTTACGTCCCTGTAAAGATACATCATAAACTAGGGAAACAAAAGTGGGTATTGAGCATGCATTTGAGCCTCCTACTCCCAAGTGATCTCTTTGAGGTTCTCGTGCTTCCATCTGATGCGCACTAGAGGAATCAACCGTCCATGTAGGACATGTTCCTGTCGATCCTCGATCTCCACAAGGACCTCCGCAAAAATCACCCCATCATCAACGTCTAGCTCCCCATGGTCAATGATATGCGCCGGGTCGGGCACGTATCTCCTCAGCTGAGACACGTGGAAGATGTCGTGCACCCGGTGCAACTGAGGTGGTTGACTCAGGCGATAGGCCACCTCGCCAATCCTGCTGAGGACCTGGAATAGTCTGATGAAGCGTGGAGACAACTTGCCGCCTCGGCCAAATATCTGTAATCCACGTCGAGGTGAGATATGCAAGAAGACGTGGTCACCATCCCCGAACTCTAGTGGCCTCCGCCTCCTCTCAGTATAAGACTTCTGCTGGCTCTGAGCTATCCTCATCCACTCCTGGATGACCTGGACCTTCTCTGTCGTGGCCTGGACCATCTCTGGTCCCACAAGTGCTGACTCCCCAGGGTCTGTCCAGCAAAAAGGAGATCTGGAAGGTCGGTCGTACAACACCTCGTATGGTGCCATCCCGATGGTGGAGTGGTAGCTGTTGTTGTACGCAAACTCCACCAAGGGTAGGTGGTCCTGCCAGCTGCAACCAAAGTCGAGGACACATGCACAGAGCATGTCCTCGAGAGTCTGAATGGTCCTCTCCGTCTGACCATCCGTCCGAGGGTGAAAGGCAGTGCTCAAACGTAGCTGTGTCCCGAAGGCCTCCTGCAACACCTTCCAAATCCGGGAAGTAAAGTGAGCATCTCGATTAGAGATGATAGATGATGGCACACCATGAAGTCGTACAATCTCCTGAACGTAGAGATGTCCAAAGCTCTCCACTGAGCCCTTCTCTCTGATGGGTAAGAAGTGAGTCGACTTGGTGAGTCGGTCGACAATCACCCAAATGGAGTCGTGACCTCTGGAAATGCGTGGAAGTCCAGTCAAGAAGTCCATAGATATTCCGTCCCACTTCCACTCCAGGACCTCCAAGGGCTGTACCAAGCCTGGTGGTACCTGATTCTCTAACTTCACCAGCTAGTAGGTGAGGCATCGAGAAATGAACTCTGCCACAACCTTCTTCATGCTCGGCCAACAGTGCTATCGTCTGAGGTCCAGGTACATTTTTGCCACTCCAAGATGTACCGCCAAGGGAGAAGTGCGAAACTCGCTCAACACCTCCTCCCGTAAAGCAACTGGTACCAAGGTATGTCCTCTGAAAAGGATGTTGTGCTCTGCTCCAAAGGAGAAACCATCAGGTGCATGTCCTGAGGATATCTGTGCACGCTGCGTCTCACAGTCAGTGTCCCCCACGCTGTGCCTCTATGACCCACTGCAGTAGTGGAGGGGTGACTGTGAGAGACTGAAGGAAGGCTGCTCCATCTCTATCCACAAAGGATATCTGCAAAGCCACAAGCTGCTCTGTCGCCTCCTCAAGTGGCTGAATGCTCGTCCACCTGCTGAGAGCATCGGCTACCACGTTCCCATTCCCAGGAGTATAGACTATCTCAAAGTCATAGTCCTGGAAGAACTCGAGCCATCGCCGCTGTCTCAGGTTCAGTTCCTTCTGAGAGAAGATTTACCTGAGACTCTGATGGTCAGAAAATACTGTAAAGCGCTCGCCCATCAGATAGTGCCGCCATGCCTTCAGAGAGAAGACCACTGCTTCTAACTCTAGGTCATGGGTAGCATAGTTCTGCTCATGCGGCCGCAACTGATGTGATCCATAAGAGATCACTGCCTGCTCCTTCATTAGGACACATCTGAGTCCGGTCCCTGATGCATTGCAGTACACTACCTACCCTACTCCCTCCTCCGACAACCTCAAGATAGGTATGCTGGTCAATCTCTGTCTCAGCTCCTGGAAGCTCTACTAACATCTGTCTGACCACAAAAAGGGTTTCACCTTCTTCTTCATAGCTGAGAGTGGTGCCGCAACTCTGGATAAGTCTAGCACAAATCTTTGATAGTATCCAGCTAGTCCCAAGAAACTCCGCACCTCTGTCACGCTCTTGGGTGGCTCCCAAGCTAGAACTGCCTCGATCTTCGCAGGATCCACTGCAACTCCCACCTCAGAGATGACGTGTTCCAAGAAGTGGACCTCACGTATCCAGAACTGACACTTGGAACGCTTTCCATAAAGCTGGTGCTCTCAGAGTGTGTCTAGGACAACCCGTAAGTGGTAGGCGTGCTCCTCCTCAGTCGTCGAGTATATCAAAATTTCGTCGATGAAGACCACGACAAATCGATCGAGGTATGGCTGAAATATCCTGTTAATGAGGCCCATGAACACCGCTGGAGCATTGGTTACGCTGAATGGAATAACCAAGAACTCATAGTGTCCATACCGACATCTGAATGCCGTCTTCTGCACGTCCTCATCCCAAACTTTGAGCTGATGATAGCCTGGCCTGAGGTCTATCTTTGAGAACCACCATGCTCCCTTGAGCTGATCAAAGAGGACAACAATCCTCGGTAGCGGATACTTATTCCTCACAATCACCTGGTTCAGGCGACGATAGTCGACACAAAGTCGCAAGCTCATGTCCGCCTTCTTGGCGAACAATATTGGGGAAGCCCAGGGTGAAACACTGGGTTGGATGAAACTCTTGCCCAGCAAGTCCTCCAACTATACTTGTAGCTCTCAAAGCGCAGCGGGAGCCATCTGATTTGCTGGAGTCGATATCGGGGCTATCTTGGGGTACATGTCAACATAAAATTCTACCTCTCTGTGAGGAGGTAGTCCTGGAACATCATCTGGAAAGACATCCGCATACTGATCCACCACTGCAGGAAAACTAGGAATCCGCACGTCAACTGCTCCTAGGATGAGGCTAGCCAACTGATGAGTGATGGGTTGCCCTCTCCTCTACGAGAGTCCATCCTATGCTGCGAAGGATCCCTTCTCGCCGGTGAAGGTGAACCTGCTCCCGTCGGTGCGTACACATCGCACCTTGCGCCTGATACAGTAAATCTGAGCATGGACTGTAGATAACCAATCCATGCCCAAGATGACGTCATAAGGGCTCGACGCTGCTAAAAGAAGATCCCAGCCGAAGCTCTCACCTCCTAGAGTAAGCTCACACTGCCGGAAACAGTGCATAATTGTCGAGTCTTCTCCCGTAGGAGTCTCTAGCCGCAAGGATCGAGCCAACGGCTCTGTCGGAATCTCCGAGCTCCGAAACAAGGGCAGCAGCTATGAAAGAGTGACTTGCTCCTATGTCTAAAAGAACTGCAGCAAGGGTGTAATAGACACAGATAGTACCTCGAATCATCTCAGGGGCACTTTGGTCGTAGGCCTCCGCTACCTGGAGTTGTTCCTATCTCCACCTGCCAGCTCACTGTGGCCGGGGTGGACCCCCTGGTGGTGGTGGTGGTAGAGCCTCAAAACGTCGCCCACCACTTGCCGCTCGTCCAACTCTTCTTCCTCATCTTCCTACCCCCTGCGGACCGCCACGTTCGACCCTCGGCCTCTACCTAGGTGGCCCCTCAACCATCTACTGCTTCTCAGTACGGTGGGTCGGGCAGTCACGAGTCATGTGGCCCTACCCGCCACATGTGTAGCACTGCCTGCCTCTCGAAAGACCGGCTCTGCGCTGTGTGCCCCGCACTGCTGAGACAGTGTCCTGAGGTTGTCTGTGTGAGGGTCTGGTCTGCCTGGACCCATGAGTCATCCATCGACTACCTGCTGCAGAAGACTCTGCTACGTGCCGCCCCGCGGTAGGCCGCGCTACTGAAGAAGGCTCAGCAAGAAAGCTCGCGATCAAAAAGGCTTGTTCCAGTACTCCTGCATGAGTCGGAATGCTGAGGGAGATCAGCGATGCCCTGATCTCATGCCTCAATCCCTGCTCAAAGGTCCGGGCCCAGAAGAATGGGTCTCGTACCATGTCTGTCGAATAGCGCGAGATATCGGTAAATCTCGCTGAGTACTGTGTGACCGTAAAGCTTCCCTACCGCAGCTGAAGAATCTCCTGGATGCGCACCGCATGGAGGGTGGATGGGATGAACTCTGAAAGAAAGAGGATCTCAAATTACATCTAGAGAAGAGATGCCTCATCGTGCACCTCGAGCATCAAGCTCCACCATCGGCCCGCTGCCGCGTGTAGTAGGCTCGCTGCGAGGATCATCGTGAGGTCTGTCGATGTCCTAACTAGCCAGAAAACTTGTACCACTGCCTCTAGCCAGTCCTCGGCTGCCTGAGGGTCCATCTCCCCATGGAACCTGGGCGGTCGCTGGTGCTAGAACTCATTCAGTGCACTAAGGCGACGTGCATCGTCTGCGGTTGGGGCTGGAAGCATCAGTGGCTCGGTGGGTAGAGGTACCGCCGGTGCCTCAACTGTCAAAGGGCCCTGTACTGAGGCCTCGTCGCTCGGTGGGCTGTCGTCATGCTCAACTCTCATAACCCTAGTTGGCTGTCATCGTGGGGCCATCCTGAAAAGGAAATAGGTGTGCCACGGTCAGAAAAGTATACCTGGTGAGCTGACACAAAGTAATCACAACGAAAACTTGAAACACACATGCAATCAATATTTTCATGCATTAAGTCGGAAATCAAAAGTCAGGGTCCTGGTGTACGGATACGTCGGCCGCCGCACCAACACTGGACTCCTCAAACGGATAACCACACCCAATACACTTAACACTATTGCTTCACATAGAAAAAGATCAGAGTACCATGTTCTTTGGTATAACCGAACTCCTCTGATACCAATTTGTCAGGACCCGTCCTCGGGGCCCGTGCCGTGACTACCCGAAGCCTGTCTTCCATAGGCCAGGGGCTAGCGACTAGCACCATGGCATAAATCCCGGTAAAAAGGGAAGGCATTGCCTTTGTAATGTAAACAAACACCACAGAGAAAGCAAGCATTAGAAGTAAACACTAAGTAAAAACTGAGTACAACAGTAAGTGCGGAAAAGTAAGTGGGCTAGAATACAAACCCAAACTAAAAGTAAAGTACAACTCGAAAAGGGAAAAACTGCAACTGAAAGGTAAATCCGCAACGCCATGTTGTCCACTGGAAATCCCACATAAAGGGTGGGTACAGATAGCCTCCACTGCTCCTCGGGTCCAGGCGACCGCTCCGAGTACGTCTCACCTAGTGGTCCACCTCCAGGTACCATCCTGCTTCGCAAACCTCCACCCTGATCAGCGCTGTCCGTCGTCTGCAACCAACACAACGTAGTGTGGGCATAGCCCGTGTTGGGGTGAGTATAAGCTACTCAGTAGGGACCTCGAGACCCCCGAAGGTCTCCCAGAATCCACAAAGTAAAATACACAAAGGAAAGATACAATCATGAAGTAACAATAGACACTGCTTAGGTATATGCCCATACATATACCTAAGTCATCAATTCCAGTTCAGCTCCAACATCCAAGCTCAAGTACAACCCAGTCCACACAGGAAATCACAACCCAGTCTACACCAGAAAGCAAAACGTAATCCACACATGATAGCACAACACAATCCAAAAAGGAAAGAAAAACAGGATTCAGCTCACACAGGTATACTTCTTCATATGATGATAGAGATGATCAGATATATCCAGTGATTCATCTAAGTTGTCGGACCCACAAGGGTTCGATAGGTACAAACCCCCACAATTACCCAAAAAGGATCTGACCCACACAGGATAGATAGGTAACTAACCTCCGTAATGACCTTCAAAGGATCTGACCCACACATGATCGATAGGTAACTAACCCCCGCAAAGACCCACACAGGATCGAACCCACACAGGATCTGTAGGCGCTGGCCTACACAGGACCGCTGAGCGCTGACCCACACGGGATCAGACCCACACAAGATCTGTAGCATTGATCCACGTAGGATCGTTGAGTGTTGTAGTCGTTGTCGAATCCACTGAGGATCTCTGCACAGTCGTCATTGTCGCAATCGCAGCCAGCTCTAGGGTTCCCGCACACAGCAAGCTCGTTCGGGAGGGTCCGCTCCACGAGCCGAGAGGCTGATACATCAACTGACACATAGTCCAGATTTGATGTATCCAAAAGTTCTGTATCGTCCACAGGAACTCAACATCGTAGACGGCGCGTCAATCGGACGCCCGGTCTGAGAGTTATTGGCTTTTTCGTCCTAGGGGCCCGGTTGGTTTTTAAGGAAAAACCAACCCGACCGTACTCCACCTGCGTCCAAACATTGGGCGGAGTAATCCAAAAGATCCATCTCACTTAGAGGAATCCAACAAAGTCGACGGAACGTCTATCGGACGTCCAAAGTTTAAGATATAAGCGTTTCCGCTCCGAGGGCCCGGTTGGTTTCGTGTACGAACCAACCTGGCCAAACCCAATGTTCTCTGAAACTTTGATTGAAATATACCAAAACAAACATCTCGATCCAAGGATCACATCGCCACTGACGGTGCGTCAATCGGAGGCCCGTATCTCACGTTGTGAGGAAAAGATCCAAAAGGTCTGAAAACGGGGGGTTTGGACCCGGACCGACTTGGCCCAACCCCCCCTGGGTCGGCCCGAACCGGGTCGACCCAACACGGGTCTGGGTCTGACCCAGCCGGCACAGCCCGGCCTGGGTGGCCTGGCCCGGCCTGGGCACGGCCCGGCACGGCCAGCGCGGGCGCGGCCCGGTCTCTCGGAGGGTCGGCCCGGCCAGTTACGGCCGAGCGGAGCGGGGGGCGTGCTGCCCCCGCGTGATGGAGTCGCGGCCCCACGTAGGGCCGCCCTTGCCAGTGGACGCGGCAGCCAGCCGTGTCCCATCCTTCATCGGTCGCACGTGGTCACAGGATTGTCGGCCCACCGCCGCAGCTTCAGTCCCGGCGGTTCTCCACGGTAGCGCGACGGGCGCCGCCGCCTTCTGCCGCCAGCACCGCCGTGCCGGCGTGGCACGCCAGCGGGTTGCTCCCGCGGGCCACCGGATGAGTTCTGGTGGTCAGAAATTCACGCCGTCTTCTCCAAAGGCCCTCTCGGGGTCCGTCCTTCACTGCGAGGACCTTACATCGCCCGTGCGGCTTGTTTTGTCGACGTCCGCCGTTTCGCACACCAAGAACGAATGGGGTGGTGGGTTCGGACTTGTTCATTGGTCCACACCCACCACGTTAGCGGTTTAGAAAATATCTCACAACAATTTTAATCATACGCCGCAGGTATAAATCACAAAGATTTAAATGAATCAAACCCCTACCTCGTCATTGTCGTCGAACGTGAGTTCTTCGCGGAAGAAGAGGATAGTCGCGTCGCGGAAGGGGTGTCGCGTCATCGTGGTACACGGCGTCACGTCGACGATTTCCGAGGGTTATAGAAAACACACTGATTTTATTGCACGTTTAAACCCAAGTAGAGGATAAAATCCACAAAGGAATTTAAAAGATCTGAAATCCCCTACCTCAAACGGGTGATTATCGAAGATTGTCGCGGGGAAGGATTGTCGCAGAAGAAACGTCGCGGAAGGAGATTCTTCGGCGTCGCGGTACACGACATCGCGTCGTCGATCTCCGAGGGTTTGGCGTTCTCTGCGTTCTTCACGTTCATCGCGAAGGAGGATGAAGAACATAGAGTTTCTATCAATTCTCTCAACAAGCCACCCACATGTGTTTGTCTTATTTTATTCTTATGCCAACAAACGAAAAACAAAATTAAGAAACTAACCATTAATTCAATGAATTAATTATAATGACATAACTGCCCAATTAATAAGGGCGTTAAGAATTTAAAAAAACGCACCATTTGACTTTCATTTAAGAGGTGGGGGTTGCGGGTGCGTTACTTAGGAGGGAAGAAACTGTGGGGTCCGTGCGGGCCCCACCTCACAAATATCCTACCAAGTGGGTAGGATATTTTGGGTTCCACCCTTTCCGCTTAACTTAGCTTAAGTGGATTTAAGTGGCTTCAACTGAAATAAAATAAATTTGTCACACCACTTTATTTTATTTTTTAACTTAACCCTAAAAAATTAAAACCCACACCCGAGCAAACGCAACTCTGGAAAAGGCGTTTCTAAACAAATACCAGTGTTGTGATTCCATCGGTGCCCTCAGAATTAGATTCCGAGCACCAGTTCAAAAGTTAGAAAAACCCGCTCATTCGTTCACTAAACATACTCGAGCCAAACTTCGTAAAATGATTCCGGGCACACCGGGCCTCGGAATCAGGTGCCGTCAGAAACTGCAATCTTATAAAATTCCAAAGAAAAGTAAGATAAAAAATTACTTGAATTTTACAAGTCTTTACATATTACATCGATCAGATTGTAGAATTATTTATAGAATATATTCTCATTTATTAAAAGAGTAAGGAAGAGTATTATGATCTCTTGATAATTGTACTAAATATTATAATGAATGATAAGTTTTATTAAAATTTAAAAAAGTATGAATTTTCAATACAAAAATTTTTATTTTTGGGTTATATATTCTCAAGAGAGGGTATATCGGTGGATCCGTTAATGAAAGGGGACAGTGAATGTTTCCCCATACCTACCACTATGATTTAGATCTATAATACTCATGGACTATATATATATTATTAATTGTTTGTGGAGAAGTTCTCATGACTAAATAATCTACTGACCAATTTAGCTCATAATGGAGACGAGTTCCTTAAGACAGATGAATGTGAGGAAGATATCAATGAAATGAAGATTAGGTTAGTCAGTTTACCTTTAGTTACCTTTTTCTATAGTTGATATGGGATTTCTATCTATAGTGATGAATCAATGATGACACTAAGATGCATTATCATGAGTAAGGACATGGTTATATATTAGGCCTCAATACAATTGAAGGTTCATGAGAAAAATTGCCTAACTCATGATTTTGATTTAACTACGGTAATTTTTATGTTAATCAATTGGATGGATTATCATTATGGATATAAGTGTGATATAAACACTAGTCATAAAATCTTAAAGTATAGATTCACATAGAAGGAGTAGAATATGAACCAAAGAATATGGTTAAAGATGATTTTTGATTTTGACTTCTCAATATACAACCACCCAAGGAATGAAAACAAGGTGGATGATGCTTTGAATCAAAAGAACGATACTAGATAATCTATGATAAGGATCACTAAATGTCAATTATTAATTGATTTTTGATGGATATATCTTGAAATATTTATATAAGGGGAGAAATCATATCTTTCTTAATTAAATATTCAATCGTTTATCCATGTGAATATTAAGGAGGAAAAAAGGATTATGTAGAGCTGGAAAAGAAGTTTAGAAATGTTCTACAGATTAACCATCATCAATATGAAATGATATGGTTCTAGAATCATGTATGTGTTCAGTCTATATGATATTTTAAGAAAGAGATAACAGAGGAGGATCATAGTTCATCATTATCTATTCATCTAGGAATTATAAATATATATAGAGATATAAAAGTGTATTTCTAGTGGGATGGATAGAATAATGATATTTAAGAGTTTGTATCTCAGTACACGGTATTTCATAAAGCTATTGACGAGAGATAAATATATGATGGGATGTTACAACCATTACCCATAACATAATGGAAATGGGAAAACATCACCATGGATTTTGTCTTTGGAATCCACAAAAATATGAAGGGCATAATGTTTTATGGGCTGTATTGGATCACCTTTAAATTTAATTACACTACATCACTATGAAATAATTTTTTCCTCTTCATTAGCATCCCAATATATACATTAAATAAGTTGAAAAGTTTTATAGGGTATCACATTCCATTATGTCTTATCAGGATATAAGTTCTACCACGATGTTCGGGTCAATTTGTTACCAATATCACGATACATAGTATATTTTTAGCACTAAATATAATCCTCCAAAATATTATCAATCAAATATAACCAATATAATAATAGACGATATTCAGAGAAATAATTCTATTTATTTTAAAGGTGTTTTATATAAGCACCTCCCGCTAGTAGATTCTTTATACAATAATAGCTTATATACAAGCATTCAGATTTCACCTTACGAGGATATCTATGGAAAGTGGTGTAAAACTCCAACTTCATGGGATTAAGCTGGTGAAAAAATAATATTGGGACTTGAGTTAGTGCATAAAAGATAATAAAATGTTAGATCCATTCAGTGACACATAATTTTGGCACAATGTCCACAGAAAAGTTAGGCAGATAATCATAACACGATATAGAATTCGATTTTGGTGCAAATGTGTCTCTAAATTTTTTTACATGAAATAAGGAGATTATATTTAGAATTAAGGGGAAACAAGTACTATGTATAATGATACCATTGAAATTATTGATCTTATTAGAAACATATTGTATCACTTGGTGCTTCCACCAATCCAATCTCAGGTTCACAATGTGCTCCTTATATCTCTAGGGAAATTACATACCTAATTAATAATATATAATAAAAATATAAATCACACTAATTGTTAAAGTTCATTTTTATGACTAAAAATTAGTTTAGATTATATATCATACTGATAATATTCTACGAAATAATACCACTCACCATGTCAATGCATTCTAGCGAACCTACTAGGTGGATGAATACATGTGGGAACCAAGTGATGTAATAGGGGAAGAAGTAACCTCATGTTTTTTACCAATCAGAATAAATTTCAAGGCAGAAATTATCTTTAAGTGGGTATAATCTAACACTATGATATTTTAGGAAATATTATTTTTCAAATAAATTTAATTTCATCAATAGATTTGGTTTCACACAACACCGAGTTTTAACAATCCATAATATACAATTAATATTATTATTTATACATAACCATTTTGAACTACACATTAAAGTTGGAGGTACGAATGGGATTAAAAAATTTAAAAATTAAGTATAAAGGTTTCATATAAATAAACTATATTTATAAATAAGTAAAACAATTTTAATAAAGTCTTTATATACATCAAATTTTTTTTATCAAAACCTGATCTGTATTTACATTTTTGAACAAATAATAAAATTACTTTTTGAGTATTTTAGATTTTAAAAAACTAAATCCATTTTTTCTATCAATGTGTGAAAATTATCTTACAGTTAAATTTTCATAATTTGTTGAAGAAAATTATTTTTCCATGAATGTTTAAAAATAAATTCATTTCATACTAAACTACCTTTTCATTTATAGAATTTACAAAGATATATATTTTAAAAAAAATGAAAAATTAGTTTAAATATTATATTATTAAAATAAATTATGATATTGAAATAAAATTCAGGTTGAATTTTGATATTTAAAATTTCTGTACTTATGAAAACGTTTGTATTATGAAAACAATTTTTTCAACTTGTCTCTCGGTTTATTTTAAAAATAATTTTTCCACTAATCTGATGAAAATTTGGAAACAAGGATTCCATATTTGGAATAATAATAATTATTGATATTTTATAATTTGGTCAAATTAATCTTTTTCTTCAAATAAATATTACAAATAGTAAAAAAAATTACCATAGGTAAGGATAAAATGGATTTACTGAGGAATAATCTAAATGTATACGGGTTAAATTGAGATTAAAACTTGTCCAAATACAATTGAATGTAAATATTTATACCTTATAGCCTCAAATGATAATTATTGATAAATATTTTATCCTTTATCATTCTTAAAACATGGTTCCATCATTTTATTTTCAAAAAATCAAAATGTTCCCTCTCCCCCACTTATAAAAGGGTACCCCCTCTCCTATCATATCTACACTTCAAAAAACATTTGGTTTAGCCAAGACCTGCCCATATAACTTCCTTATTTCCCTAAATATATACTATGTGAATTATTTTGGTTATAAAACCCTCCAAATAAGGTTTTAGGTATAAATATATGGAGGTTCTCTGAAGAATACTTAAAATTCATAAATATGTGTTTTTATTTAATTATTTATTCTACCTCTTTGGAATGTTATTTTACTATAATAATATTATAAAATCATTATATTACCTAAAATAATATGTTTTTATGTTATTGTTGTCAACTATATCAGTTTTAGCTTCTATCAAATGGGAAATGAAGCCATCGATTATGTGTATGGCGAACTACTGCCTCATTAACCGATGTATTCTTTTCCATAACCACCTATTGCAACTGGATATATTGGATAATTTATAATGTATTAATTATACTTATTAAAAAATTAAACTTTAGTAATTTTATATCACATATACCTTTTAACATTCATTTTCATTGGAATACGATAATGTCGTTTGTGTGTACGGTGGAGTACCACCTCACGAAGCGATACGATTAGATTTTTACTTATACATTAAATGTTTGGAAATAATGATAAAATTAATGAAAATATGTGACATATATGACATAATAATTACTATGTGATTATGATATGTTATTTACCATCATTTTCATCCTTGTAGAGAAAATGGATAAAATATTCATGCGTACATACAACGAATCATCTCCATGAACGGTGTAACTAATTTTCTATCTCTAACTTTTATAGAATACCCTAAAAACATATGTAATGAATTTAAATTTTATTTATTTCATGGTTATAATTCTATATATGATGTAATCATGATCAAATTAAATGGACCGAAGATACCAAATCTAATCATACAAGAAAAACAGAGTTGTTATTACAAAAAACATAATTTTAACAACGAATTATTAATAAATAGGCACCCCTTAAATCTCCATGAAAAATGGGGGTTCAAAACCAATTGGGAGTAGGGTACTCTAACTGTACTGTAGGGTACAGTAGCAGCGGCGCACTGTAGCACCGGCGGGCACTGTAGCGGTGGTTGAGTACTGTAGTAGCGGCGGGTACTGTGCAGTACTGTAGCAGTGCGGGTAGTGTAGCAGTACTATTCACAGCATGGGCTTTGGGCCAAAAAAAGGGCATATGGGCCTTGTAAAGGGATTATTTCCCACTGGGTCTTTGGGCTATGTAATAGGTCTCCCTCTACCAAGTTAAAAAGTGGTATTTTCTTTGCTTTAATAACAAATGAGGCTTCTGCCACAAATTTTTTTAAAAAAATAGGCAATAAAAGAGAATAAGTAAACAATATATTGTATGATATATATATTTATGTTTCATTAATATATTTTTTATAAGAAAATATTTATTATATGGAGTTTGAAATGTGTATAAAGGAAGTTGATAGTCAAGGAAATGGATTTTCATCACTATTGTGTTCGTGGGACACATGCCTTATACACCACATGTATCTTTTTTGTGGTGTAGATACTACCCATGAATATATATTATAATTAATATCATTAAAATTATGGGATATAAAAATATAAATAATTTTATTTATTTCATGGGTCTTAAGATTCAAAATAATCCAAAGTGGTAATTTATTTCCATTACAATCTATTTTTTATTTTGATCATTTACAATTTTTCATCCAATGATGAGATATTATGATATACCACTCAAGAAAAAAATAAATTTTCATATAATATGTTAATTTATGGAAAATAAATTTTTTTCATTTCATTTTACTCTCTTTATGATAATAAGAGTCCAAAATATTTTTCTTAAGCATAATCCATTTTATTTCTCTCTTTAGTCAAATATCATTGTTCTTCGATGTCCTTATTTTCTAAAAATGTTTTAATGGTTGTTTTACTAATTTTTAGTTATTTATTTAATAAATTTCTTCAAAATTATTTATTTTTATTAAATTGTGTAAATGTAATAAAATTTTCATTTTCCAAATGAGATACTTTATTAATTTTTAAAAAAAATTGTGAAATGAACATTTTTTAATGTGTGTGGAAAGAACAGTATTTTCCACCATCATGAAAACTCAATTCCTTAATGATTACATTAAATGTTAAAAAAAATTATGTTAATTTATTTTAACAATATTTATTAAAATTTTATATAAAAAATATTTGATTTTCAATAAGAAAAGATTATTTTCCTTTTGAAATTCTCTATGCGATTATTCAAAGTCATTTTCAATATAAGATGAAATCCTTTGATGTTACGTAATATTATCTAGGGATATGATACAAGGATATCATCCTTATACATTCTCTATATGTTTAATTATTATAATCAATATATGTTTTTGAATACTGTTCCTTTTCCATGAGTTAGCTATGATGAATTGATGAGATGATTGTGAAACTCATTTCTTTTCTATGGTTTATACTATGATGGAATGATTATGATCACCAATTAATTTCTATGGTTTATGACATTATGAATGTTCTATGATCTAGAGACACAATAATTTGAGGATGATGTGATGTGTGGTACTAATATATCCCTCCAATTGTTGGGGTAATGATTGATATCTCATGAGATAAATAAGATCAGAATAGGGAATGAACCCAGTTTTGAAAGGGACTCTATCCATTATCATCAGGTTGGATGTTGTCCTTGAATACTATGATAGTTTAGGGAGTGAACCCATTCCACTATTATGGTTTTAATGTTGATCCTTTTATACTAAGTAAATGATTTTTTATTCTTATTTATATGATAAAAATTATTGTCTTATGTAAATGTTATGATCTTTGGAACAAGTGATTCTAATACTTTATAATTAAAGTATTATGAACTTCCAAGATTTATGCCATGACACATTTTTATGATATATTATATCAAGGGTGTATTTTTAAATTATTATTATATTGTTTTTATACCCTTATGCTTACATTATGTTTTTATATCCCTTATTTACCCTTACTGAGCATCTGAGCTCACCTTTTCTTATGTTTAATTACATAGTTTATGATGAAAGGTATTAACTATAATATATATATATATATAACATGGGTGATATTTATAAATAAAATATTTTTATATCATATAGTTTACTTATAAACAAATAATTTATGTATCTGGTTTCCAAAGACACAAGAATGATACAATTATTTCATAGATTGTTATGGAATTTAATTAGTATTAATAGATTCTGAGTAAATATATATGTATGACAAGTGTGGGTCCCTATACTCCTCTAATTATATAGAACATCCTAACCAACCCACATATCTACAATCCATAGGTTCCATACCTTTCCAATTATCAAAAATTTTATCTTCCCAAAATCTCTATATTAAGTTTTAAGGTTTTTTATTTCAAAAAAGAAAATTCCAAAAGCCAAAATTGTATTTCAATTGGGGACATTCAATGGAAGAGTTAGATATATCTCCAATACCACTTTTTTTATTTTAATCTTCATCCTATAATACATCTATTTTTACTCCCATATTATAATGAAAACATAATCATAAATATACTAAAATTGTATTATATTAATTGAATAACTCGTATCCTACTGCCCCTCTATAATTCTAAAATAAAGATACCTGTTACATTATTTTTGATTGACCACGTATATAGATTAAATATTTACTTTTTCATCACCTCTATCATGGGATATTATAATAAACCATATTAAGGTTACATATAAACATAATAATGTCATTTTAATTTAATTCTTGTTTATTAAGGGGTAAATGAAGATAAAATTAAATAAAAAACATGATCATAAGGAATGGTAAAAATGGATAAGAAGTATAAAATTAAGAAATAAAATTTATTCTTAGTGATACATTAATATTAAATAACATATATGGATAATTTAACACAAAATATTTTATGGAATATATATATTTTTTAAAATAAATTTAATTTCTTCGATTTTTTGTGTTACATGCAATATCGAGTTTTAACGAACCATGATAGACTATTAGTATTATTATTTAAAAATTTCTATTATAAAAAATCCAATAAATTTAATGATATTAATATTAAGAATAATTTTTTAAAAATTAATAATAAATTTTTTAGTTCAATTAATTATATTTATAAATAAGTCTTTAGTTTTTAGTGACATCTTTATATGTTTCGAATATAACTTTTTTCAATAAATGATTTTATTTATTTTTGTGGATAGACAATAAATTTAATTTTTTTACAAATTTATTAAAGGTATTTCAAAAATATTACTAAATGTTTGATATCAACAAGTCAAAATTATATTAGGGTGTATATTTGATTAATTTCCGTAGAGATTATTTTTTCTGGGAATAGTGAAAAATACCAATTTTTATTAAAAATTTATTTTTCATTCAATGAATTTACATAATCCATTTCATTCAGATGGTATTAAAAGTAAAATTAATTTATTTATATATTTATTAATCCATTTCTGGTAATTATATACAATTTAATTTTGATATTTTTATACTAAAAATTCTATAGGTATGAAAAGTTTCCCTTTGGAAAATCATTTTTCCATCATGTCTATAGGATTATTTTTAAATTAAATATTTTTTTATATGATAATTGAATTTGAAAAAATTAATATCATATTAATATTTTTCATAATTAATATTATATAATAAGTAAACATAATTTTTGGTCAAATTGTATAGAAAAAATTAATTACTACAAATTATGTTAAAATATATTTAGTGGGGAGTTAAACTAAAATGTTATTGGGTAAAATGACCTATAAACTTATCCAAAATCCCTCTGGATAGGAATATTTAGAACTCAACACATCAAAGGTTCTATAATGATCCATTTTGGATTCTTTTTATGTGTGAAAAACAAGTGTACACATTATTCTTTTCAAAAATTCCATGTGTGTCATCTGTCCAACTTAAAAAGCGGAACCCCATATCCTCTCTAATTAAAACTTATAAAAAATATTGGATCAGCCATGAACTATAAAAATCATTTCCTTTGATCAAAAATAACATCCTAGAGTCCTTTTGTATAAATAATCCAACCTAGGTAGGCTTCTACTGTAAAATTAAGGTGGTTATCTTTGTCAATTATGTGTCTCTATGTTCCTTCTTCTTACACCTAATAAATTTTTGGTCAATTACTCTAATATAACAACTCAAATATCTCCCATATTATAATATCTTATTATATAAATGAAATTTTCTAGATGTATCTTATCTCCCATCATGTGCGAAACAAAACCATCGATTATGTTTATTGAGGAAAACCACCACTCAAACCGATGTAATACAATTTACATCACCACCTCTATCAACTGGATATAATAATGGATCAAAAGAATGTATATGATATTTTTGAAAAAATTATAATATCGTATTATTCTTCTTACTTGACATTGTATGCGGATATGATAACATTGGTTGTGTGTACAATAGACTACCTCATAGAAAAGCGATGTAATTCATCCTTCACATACATTTTAAATCGAATGTTATATGGATAGTTTTAATGAAAATATGAGACATATATGAGATAAAAATGATTCTATAAGTTTAATATATTATTTACCCTTCGTTTGTTCCATCTATTGATAAAATGGAAATAATGTTCAAACGTACGTACAGCTTACCATGTCCATGAACTATGTAATAAATTTTCTATCTATAACATTAATGGATTAATCTATATACATATATACTGAATATATATTATAATTATATCATTGTTAAAATTAAATATATTATTGAAATTTTATCAACGTAAGCTTACCAAAAATACAAAACGAAAACATACATGAAAAATGAATCAGTTATTACAAGAACGGTGGTTTTAAAAAGGAATTATTAATAAAAATGTAATAAAATTTTATAAGAAAATTGTATATGGTATGTTAAATATGAGTATATTTATGTAATAGATGTGTAATAAAATTATAATTATTATAATGTAAATTGAAACCTGTAAAAGGAAGTAACATCTTAATGTAAGAGATATTTGTCTCAAATGACATTCATTGGGATATATGATATGTTATGCACCTATATTATTTTATGAGGTTTATATATAATACCATTGAAATGTTATATCATGATTTTATTTATTATCCATACATTTAATGATTAATTTATTGTTATTATTCCATGGGGATTATGATTCAAATGTTATCTAAGCGGCAAGGGACTTCCATCTCACTTTTATTTTTATGGTATAATTTCCTTACACACAACTCGTTTATTTTTTATGGGGTATATGCATACCATGAATGTATTTTATGATCCTTATCATAATAATTATGGGATATAAATATCCATATAATTCTCTTAATTTCATTGTTCTTCTGATTGAAAAGTTACTAAATTGGTAAATGTTTATGTTAAAATGTCATTGTTTATTATTATTGAATATGATTATGCTTCAAATGATTAGATAAAATGATCTGAATTCAATTAAACTCATGGATTATATTCTCTTATAGTAAAATTTAATAATGTCCAAAAAAATTTCACTCTCTCACATGACCATAAAAGGTTGGTTACAAGACTTCATGTGTGCCTACCTATATGCCAAAGGCTGACGACTAGTAGTGTGGGTCTAAAGTATATAGTGGAGAGACTAAACTCCAGGTATGAAGTGTAATAATAGTAGAAAAAATCATAATATAACGAACTTAATAATAAAATTAAAGACATAGTGGAAGATTACAAGAAATTTTAACTGAATAATAAAATAATAATAACGGAATAATTTAATCACATGCATGAATATAACTAAATTTCATGCTAGAAAAAAACAATAAAAATAATAGTATACTCAATAAAATAATCAATTTCCAAGGTCTTGATCCCCATGATGTTCCCATATCCAAACACTAGCCCAAAAATAAACAAGTAATCAATAGAAAGGTCTTTTTCCCTTTTCCAAACCTTCATCCACAAACTCTTCTCGGGTTCCAAACAAAAGCCCAAATAGGGTGTGAGTATAACTCAATTGGTAGACACTATTAGGCCTAAAAAAATCAATCTGGTAGGAAGTTTAATATATAGAGTAATAAAAATATGTATTAAATAATTAAATAATTCAAAAAATACAACAACCTACTTCGGTTCCATGCTATAATATCTCTAATCATGTCTTATAACCATGAAAAACATATCCATGCATCCTTGGTATACAACCTACTTTGGATCCATGTTTTAATATCTTGGAGCATGTCTTACGAATATTACAACCACCATATAACTGTGGTATAATCACAACAACCAATATGGGTCAACGACCTATAAGAATTACTATAAGAACATTGTTCTTCCTTTTAGGTATGGATATTTTTCTTTTTAGATATAATTTAGAAATAGGAGGAAAAATAGGTTGAGGACTGGATATGGACTTATTAAAAAATGTGACTAGGGGTTACATGTCGTGTAATAACATCACACGCCATATAAGGAATGTCGGCAGGCCTGAGTATGATGTGTAAGTGGAAGTAGGCAGAAGAAGAGAATCAGGAATATACACACAAGATATTTATTAGTAAATAGTATGTAATCTTCTTTTTTGTGGCTAAATCAAGAAATATCCTTGTGTTTGTTATATGGACAGAATGGATCACCCGGGATTCATGAACAGTAACACCGGAGGAAGAATTTCTCGTGATTTGTTGTTCGAACTCTGATTAAAACATTGTCGGATGTGTTTTAACCCCTTTGGTCATTTCTTGATTCCATTTGAGCTATTCTGCATGATTTCTTCTCTTGGAATAGTTATATAGGATTGAGTTTTATTCTCTTTTTGTAGATCTACACAATTCATGTCCAAATTATATGCTGACGTTTGACGAAGAGAATCGTACTAGTATGAGGTAGGTAGTCTCAGGACTTTTGATAATTTTCAATTTGATTATATGTGACAGAGTGTCTCAAATCCATTTTAGGGTGTCTCCATGAATGAATAATGTCTATTTGTATTTCTTATTGTTTATGTAATTGACTAAGTTTTTTGAATCAAGTTTAGGGTTTATTACCTTTATTAAGGGACACCCCATGGGTGTTTTCCCCATGGATAAACATTTATGTATTTTGGACTAGGATGCCTATGAGGCATGCCTTTAATTACCTTCCTAGGTTGTTTAAAATGAACTTGTTTAAATGAATGAATTTTCCAAAAGATTTTATTAATTATTAATCCATGTAATAGTTTAATTTACATGTGCTACTTGTTATGTGAGTTGTGACCATTTGAGTATTGAAAGGCCAAGCCTTATGTGGTTGGTCCTTTATTGATAAAATATTGGATGGTTTTGATTTTGAACATTTCATGCCTAATGAAATGTTTAATTTAATATTAAAATTTTAAATTAGATAAATAGAAATTGTATAATCATGGATTCATATTTGAATTCTATGGATGGGTTTATATGACTATTATACCTTAAACCTTGGGTGACCCATGGATCAATTATTAGATTCCATGGATAGAAAAAAATGGGGGTTATATGATTAAGTCGTGGGGGAACCATAAATGCAGTGGATAGGTTTGTGACTGATTCATTTAAATTCAAACAAAACATGGTTTCATGAAGGGATTCCATGTATGGTTTCTATTGGCACTATTTATATGCCTTGGGTAAGACATGGATTTTATTTATAGGATACAAGGATAGCTCAGTTGATATATACTCACACCACACCTAGAGTGATACCAGGTTCCTGAGAGGATCATCCAGATGGTCTTGTAAGATATAGGTGGAATTTGAAATAGTGTAATACTTGAATTACAACATTGGAATTTCAAGGAAAGACTCAGATTTGATGTTAATATTAAAATCGAATGACTTATGACGTGTATGCCAAGCCAAAGAACAAGCATGGATTCAGTCTTCATCAAAAATGTTTTGATATCTTTCTGAGGTATCTTTTGTTCTTTCTTTTATATGTGGTATGTCGGGATTATTACGAATTCCAAGACTTATATAATTAATTTTAATTAAATTCTTAATGAACATGAAATGAATTTAAATGGAAACCATCTCTTGTAAGCCTATTTAATTTTTAGTAATTCCTAGTTTACTGCATTCATTATTGTACACTACCTATAATATATATTCACTGATAGATTGATATAGACAGTAGATGGTTACCTATTTTGATTTAGTGTCACACCATGTTCGGGTCATTCATTGGTACCAAACAGATTATATTTTTGAAGGTGTCGATAAGGGAAATTGTCATTCTCTAGTTAAATGATTTGCTTCTTAGGAGGAGGAGAGCATGGGGCCAAGCCGAGGATTTCGATGATTCTAATTTTATTTTATCCTTTTGGTATTTTTGATACTTATATTTTTTATTACTATAGTGTAACTTATTTTTCTTACTTTCCTATAACATGTAGCATGTAAGAACATCTTTTGAATGATATGACATCTGGTTATTTATGTTATCAGTATTCTGCTGTTTACTTATTTTGTATGGTATTACTGCTTCCGTTATTGTTTTATTATTTTATTCCATTGTGTTATACTCTCAAAATGAGGTAATAGTCTCCCCACTATCACATCTAGACCCTCACAGTTAGTCAACAACCTCTAGAATTTTTCTAGATGCCCTTGAGTCCATGTGGTCGACCGGGTATGGGGCACCTTTGAGTGGCATCTGGATTCATGACGTTACAAAGTGTAATCAGAGGTGTTTTTTTTTGATTTTCCATAATTTTTGGAAACATTAGATATGGATAAGAAGGAAATGGAGTTTGGTAATATGTTCTGGTTGGGAGTATCCACCCAATGTACACGGAAAATCTAAATTTTCTCAAATTCAATTGTGATTTTTTGGATTATGGGCTATTACAATTGATTCGATTTTTCCATAGGGTGATGCACCTATCTTGTACTATTATTATTTATATAATTTTGGTTGAATTTATTACAACATGATGAGATGAGGTTATTCCATCACATGCATCATATAGACAGTTTCAATAAAACACTTTTCATGTGTTCATGCCATGCCATATAGAGAGCATTACTAATTGCATGTTCTGGTGATAAATTTCATGCTAGATATGCATGTTGTTCTAATAGGTACCATCATAGATATGTATGATATTGTGATAGTTGTATTGGTACATGTTATGGATTGAATTGGATAATCACCGATCTTTGGTCCCTAAGGTGTATGGGCCCTCTTGGATCTGAGTTTGGTCACCATGTTTCGGCCTTATATTGAATCATGTCACTAATTTCTACATATGGATTCCAAAAATTGATCCCAGAGGTGTATGGGCCCTATTATATTGTAATTTTTTGGACCATGTTTCTTCTTTATGTTGAATTTTGATGTGATGTGCTACATGTTGATTCTAATCATTCATTCACGAGGAGTATGGCCCCCCACGGGTCAGAATTTGGCATACCATTGGTTTATATTTCAAAAATATGTGTTTTGGGAAATCTGGAGTTTTCTTTTTTGGGAAATTGTGGTAACAAAACGTGTAGTTAAGGTCGAAACACCAAGTGTTATTTCTATTTAGGTAAGATGAAGTCTTAAGGTGTAAGCATTGTGTATAGGGTATACACGTTGTGTACTTGTACATGGTCATGTAGTTGAGTTCCTAGGCATGTCTACCCATGTAAGGGTACATAGTTGTGTAGAAGTATACAACCAGACCTTGTGTAGGGTATCATGTTGTGTAGGAGTACACAGCTTGGCTAGGTAAAAAAGTTAAGATGGTCTGGTGACATAGGGCTGTACACCATGTAGGGTACACGTCGTGTATCTGTCTAACATTCCATGTACCTAGGATTGTTAGATACATATTCCAACGAGAGTACATGCCTATGTGGAGCTACGGGAGTACACATTGTGTACCAAGGGTGAAACACCTTGTACTACACCTTTTCAACACTTAGAGTGTTTTTGTGTGCCTTCTGGACCTAGAGTCAGAATTGGACCATGAGAGTAGTCTAGTCCAAGTAGTTTTCTGCACAGATCATGATGGTGAAACATTTTGAGTGTTCTAAGGATTCTTAATGGGTGTCTTGGGGTTTTTCTATCTAAATAGAGAGGTTTTTACCCTAGTTACCATTTTCAGTTTTCACAAAAAAGTGAGACTTGGTGTGAATGATGGGTTGGGTATTCGGGCCAAACTAGTTGATATCTTAAACTGATATGAGCTATGAGCTATCCCTCGTGACCTATCTTTTAAGGACATTACCTTATGATATAGTCCCTTATAGCCTACGAGGCCATGGGAACTATGCTATCATGGATTTGAGTAGGATTCCTTTGATCATGTTTACCTAGAGGATCCCAAGAAGGGTTCCTCTTAGGGTTTTAATTGAGGGACTTAGTCGAGTTCCAATCTTGTGGAATGATGGGTCATATTTAGTGCTTCTGTAGGATGTTTCCACCATCATCTAGTGATAGGGGGTCTACACTGACTCCATGTTCTAGATCAAGTTCAGAAACTTCTCATTAGGCAAGGAGTTGGTGTACGTCAGGTCGTTCTAGGCTAGGTGATGGTTGTTTCCATGGAATCTTAACCCCGTGTTTATAGAGACAATAGGGTGGATCAGCTCAGGGTAGCCAAGCAGTGTCACAAGGCCCCAGTATAGGTTAAACTGATGATGTGCATCAAACCCTACTGGAGTAGGATCCAATACCCTCTACATTCAATGGAACTATTCTAATCACCTCCATTATATATACTACACATTTTTAAACAAGGGATTCACGTAGATTCATATATATACCAATCGGGTGTTAAATGTTAAAACGAGACATAGAGTTTGATTAAATCACTAATATTTGAGTTTTCATTTCTGTTCTCGAGATATCTTTAGAGTAGAGTGACCTGAGCATTATGGCACTAAGTTCATCCCACTTTTTGCGAATACTTTATAGGTCATTTGTATTTTGACACACTGGTCGATTTAATTTCATCTTTCATTCCATGTGATATGGTATGGTGATCGTTATTTTAGAACGACACTCGTGCATTAAATTTAGTTCTAAACTATCATTTTTGAGAGAGTTTGATCTTTCTTTTTGATGTTTATCACACTAAAAGGTGGGGAGAATCACATCAGTTCTGTTTAAATGTGTCCTTATATGTAGAAGGATCACAAACAAGGACCATTCGAAAATGGTTGATTTTACCTGAATTCCTTTGACAATTGCCAGCCTTGTTTCATATTGATACTCACATGGCACATGACACTATTGTGGTTGGTTGTGTGTGAAGTCCTTGTTAGGAACTGATGATCATGGATGGACCTCAATGGTTAAGAATGAGATATCATGGGAATTCATTGGGATTAATGCATTGCGATCAGTTAAATAATGATGTGATGGAAATTGAATCCATGTTTATTTCAGGAGGTTGGCTTTTCGTGGTTCATATGTCCTTTTCGAGTAAACCTTGACATCCTCTTAGTGTGATATTACATAAGAGATTACCATGTCCCCTATCTTGACTACAACATGGATGCGCTAAGAGAGTGTCGATTATATGTCATGCTACAATCGATGGTCATTGGGATAGTTTGTGATCTTTTCCGTTTCTTGCATTGGATGCATGGTTTTATATGAGGATTGCTTAATCATGAGTGATACTTGGATTTATGTGTTGGAACACCTTGGACTGACTTGGGATTCCTACTTATTTCCTTGATGTGACCCCCAGGCGGATTCCACTCTAGGTTCAGTCAATGCTCTTATGTGGACTTTTGGCCTCATACCGATGTCTCACTTGTAATATAGAGTTTGGACTGCCTTTGTGAGTTCCTTGGACTCTAGGTTGATGAATAAGAGGTTATCTAAGTCCTATATTCAGGCTCGGGTATGATTCATTAAAAGAGCTAATGATTCATGTGGGATGATTCTCGATTACGCTTTTCCTCGTGTTGTGGCATGCCTTTTTTTAAATGATGAGGGGATGGTTTGAAAAAGGAGCTTCGTTGAGATAGAGGTATGGGATTTTGTGAACTGGGTTATTATGGGAACATGGTTCTTTGTGAGTAGGGGTTGTGTTTCTATTACAATACTCTAGCCTTCTAGGTTGGGGGTTTCTCATATAAATCCTCCAATGATTGTTTGACCCATTATCATTATTATTCCTCGTGTATGGTTTGAGTGAACCAATTTAAACATTCCACCACATTAAGGTGGGTGTGATGTGACTGTTTTGCAATTCCATTTGAGGGATGATTGCATGAATGGTTTTTGATGAGGTTGATAGGTGTTCAACCATTCTTTGTTATGAGGACGCTGATATAACCTCATTTGTGTTTCGGTTCACCCATTTAAAGGAAAATCACACTTGTAGAATTCATGGAATTCTTATGGGTGTGCTTTGTGGGGTTTTTTGGTAGTTGTGGTGACATAGTTACAATGCTATACGAGTTGTTGGTCACGTGCTCACGAAAGTTTCACATTACTTCCCAATCAAGGAAACCATCGGTGTTGATGAGCTTGGGAGTTTGTCCATCCATGAGATTGTAGGAGAGCATGGGGTCCTGCATTCTATAATTTCATATGGGGATTCCTAGTTTAAATCTCATTTTTTGTAAAGGTCTATATAGGGATATGGGTATATAGGATCTTCTATGTAAAACGTACCACTCCCAGACTGATGGCTAGTCTGAGCGCATGATTAATGTGTTGGAGGACATTCTACAAGAATGCATCCAGGATTTAAAGGGTTCATGGGATAAACACATAACCCTAGTTGATTTTTGGAATAAAATACATTTCAACATACTCTTTAGATGGATCTGTGTGAGGTTTGTATGGTAGTCCATGTCGATCACCCTTGTGTTGTCTAGATGTAGGAGAGGTAGCTATGTTGGGACCTCGTCTTGTCTAAGAGACTACTGAGTAGGTGTAGTTGATTCAGAAATAGATGGGTTCTATGCAGTTTCATTAAAAATGGAACAATGATCGCTCTAGGAGACCTTTGGAGTTTGAGGTCGGGGATCAGGTTTTCCAACATGTTGCACCGAGGCTAGGACACTAGAGGATCATGATATAGGGTAAGCTTTTGTTGAGATTCATTGAGATGTTCGAGTTTCTGTAGAGAGTTGGTATAGTTTTCTATTGGTTTCAATTACCTCAAAAGAACTGTTCTATAGAGGGAATATTCTATGTTTCTAAATTTTTATGTTACTTTTCAGACCTGTCTAATGATTTTCATCCTGAGGAAGTTGAGTTATAGTTAGATTCATATTTTGAGAAGCATTCTATCTAAATTATGGATTGTAGAATGAAGGTTCTCCATGTCCAGTCTATTCCTTTAGTGTGGGTTCTATGGAAGCACAGTCGAGTATAGGATGAGACATTGAAGAGGGTGGCCAATGCCCAATCATAGTGGTTGGTGTTGGTATCAGATTTTTCTTCACCACCATTGTAAGGGAAATTTAGGGAAGAATTTCTTTAAAGGGGGGGGGGTGTAAGAACGTAGTTCATCATTTTAGGTATGGATATTTCCTTTAGGGTTTACTTGAGAAAGAGGGTGGAAATATGTCAAGTACTGGCTATAGGCTTGTTACACAATGTGACTAGGGTTTACACACCATGTAATCCTTGTACACATCATGTAAGGAATGTTGGAAGACCAAAGTATGACATGTATGTGGAAGTTGGTAGAAGAAGATAATTAGGTAGACACACGTTGTGCATTTATTAGTACATGACATTTTCTTTTCTATTTTTTTGGCTAAAAAATGAAGTAGCCCCAGGTTTTTTCATATGGACAGAAGGGCCCACTCGTGTATCCTAAAAAATAGCATCAAATGATGAACAATTTTTCATCCAAACTCTGATTTGAACATAGTTGGATTTATTTAATCACCATTGATGAGTTATAGATTCCTATTGATCAATTTTTCTTGATTTCAACTATTGAACAAGTTATCAAAGGTTGAGATTTTATGTTCTTCTTTTAGATATACTCCATTTTAGGCAAAATTAGAGGCTGATGCTGGATGAGGAGAGCCATTTGAGTATGAAGTAGGTGTCCTCGTGCCTTTCACTAATTGTCAAGTTGATTATTTGTTTTGAAGTTCCACAAACCTATTTTTGGGTGTCTTCATGAATGAATATTGCATATATCTATTGTCTATTGTTGTTTATGTAATTGAATAAATTTCAAAAAGCATGTTTAGGGTTGATTTACTCGATTAAGGGCCACCCCATGGGTGTGTTTCCCTTAGAGGACCATTTATAGTCATTTTTCTAGGATTCCTATAAGGGATGCCTCTTCTTCCCTTATTGGGTTGTTTAAAATGAAGTTGGTTAAATGGATGAATTTCCCATGTGAATTTATTATGGATTAATCTATCTAATAATTTAATTTACATGTTTTAATTATTATATGAATTGTGACCATGTGATTAATTGAAAGGTCATTCCTTATAAGGTTGGTCCTTGCTTGAGATAGAATTGGATGCTTTTTGTTTTTACCTTTTCATGCCTAATAAAATGTTTAATTTAATATTAAATTTATTTAAAGGGTAAAAAAAATTGGAGAATCATGGATTCAGATTTGAAGTCTAAGGACATTTTTATATGACTATTGTACCTTATACCTTTGGTGACCCATAAATCCATTGAGGGATTCCATGGACGAACCAAAAGGGGGGTTATATCGTTAAGACAAGAGTGAACCACAGATGTTGTTGATGGGTTTAGAGAGGAATTATTTAAATTCCAAACTAAACATGGTTCAATTTTATTGGTAACATTTATATTTTTTAGGTGATACTTGGGTTTGATTTATATGATCTAAGGACACCTCATTTGACATATACTCTCACCACACCTAGAGTTATACTAGGTTTCGATGAGGATCATCTGGATGTGATTCTAGGATGTAGTTAGAAATGCACCTAGATTAATACTTCAAATCCATCTTTGGAATGTCAAGGAAAAACTAAGATTATAGTTTGAATATTGAAATGGAATGAATTATGATGTGTCCTCCAAAAAAAAGCACATTTTTGGATTTGGTCTTCACTAATTTTGTTTATATAGCCTTCTAAGGTATCTATTGTGCTTATTTTTATACCAAGTATTCTGGTATTATGCCGACTTCCATGATTTAAATAATTCATTGTAGTTGAACTATTAGTTAAAATGAAATGAAAGTAGATGGACCCCAGTTCTTATAAGACAGTTTACTTTTGAGTACAATCAAGATTTTTGGTTTCATTATTGTACACTACCTATTAAATATATTCGCTAACAGATTGGCACATACCATGAGTGTATGCCTACTGATATTTAGTCTCACACCCTGTTTGGGTCATGTTTTGGTCCCAAACATATTATTTGTTATAGGTATTGATAAGGGAAATTTCCCTTCTCTAGGTTCTTGATTTTCTTCTTAGGAGTTGGAGAGCATTGGATCAGGTCAAGGTTTGTGATGATATTGAGTTTCTTTTGTCTTATTTATATTGGTGGTACATATATCTTATATTACTATAGTCTAACCTGTTTTGGCTATTTTCCTATGAACATGTAGCATGTATCACAATATTTTAAATGATATGACATATGGTTATTTATGTTATTAGTATTCCTCTATTTATTTCTATTGTACGGTATTAATTCTTCGGTTATTGTTTTATTATTGTATTCTATTGTGTTATACTCTTCCAATGAGGGAATATTATACCCACTATATCTATTAGGCCCTCAATGCTAGTCGGATGCATCTGGAATTTGGGGATATGTGCATGAGGCCATGTGGCCAACCGACTACGGTGAACCTTTGAGTGGCATCTAGATCTGGGACATTACCATTACATAATTTTCAATTCAAATTCCTATAACCATTACAACATGGGACTAGGTTGAGCCTTGAATCTATAAACATTACAGCATATATGTGTGAAAGTTATTGGACCTAGCCCGTTATATAATCATATCAACATGAACACAATTCCTATCACACAACATAGATAACACAATATCAAATCATATATCTCAATGGTTAATTATGTGAATCACTATTATTCTCTCATAATCTACATGAAATTAAATTCAAAATTGATTAAAATTTATATCAGTAAGAAATAAGCCACAATTTAGAGAATTTATAACAATTAATTTCCCTAGGTTTCTTTTCATACTAAACATACATTAATCCAATAGCCAATAAAAAATACAATTGAAACTAAAGGAATTGTTAAGATAATTTCATAAAATTATTTAATAAATTTGGGCACATGCAATGAGGGTTCAATCGTGATATTTAATGATTTTAATAATAAAAAAATCATAGTGTTATGATTTATACCCCTACATTATACAGATCATCCAAAAATGGTTTATATGGACAACAACCATGAGGGAGAAGGTGAAAATTAATGAAATTAGGTTTCAATATCAAAAAAATCACAATCCAAACCCACAATGCAATTGGCCAATGGATTTCCCTACAACGGGTTAGAAAAGTGAGAAAAAGTGTAAGAAAACTATCGAGAACCACTTAACAGAGAATTCATACATATACAGGTTGTCTGAATGGGATATTTGAAATCCAAAATCCCCTAGAGAATGCCCTCGGTTTGAGAGTAGAGGAGGTGTAGTGACGTAGAATAAATTTTATCCTCACATCATGTATAAAATAGATGGTCAGGAATTATCACTATGTGTAATTTATTTAAAATCCATGTAAAACATTTCAATGTTAATCATAGAAAAACCCATCCCCTCAGATTTATTCAATTAAAACCCATGAAATATTAGAGAAAGTGTAATCGCTTCACACATTGTGCAAATGTTTTTCAGATGAGTTTTCATCCCACATTACCTTTATCAAAATATACTTTATAACTTATCAACCTACCATGAAAAAAAATTAACACTCATTCCCAACTATACCAGCACTCTATTAATTAAAACAAGCACAAATCCCTAAAATTTTGTAAATTTTCCCCAATAACTCTCTCTCTCTAAAAAAGAGTCGACAGCTAATTCTCAAATGAAAAAACTCAGAGACAAAATCACCTAATAAATGATGTTACACATATTATCCTTTAAAATTATTTTATTTATGTAATCATTTTTCCAAAATAATTTTTTTAAGTAAAAATTGAATTTATTTCTGTATTCGATTGAAAACCATATTTTCTCATTGTCCAAATTATCTAAATAAATTTTAAGGAATGTTTTACCATTATACAAAAAAATTTAATGTCATTTATTCCCATGATTTTTTTTACAAAACATATTATCGGAGTATTCATGTCAATTTCTAAATAAGGGAGTATTGAATTTATATCATAAATTTCAAAGGAATATTTGTTTTAATTCGTATGGAATGAAAAGATGTTTCTGAACTCATGAACACTATATTATTTGTAGGCTCCATTATTAATTTTCCGAAATGTTTTCAACGACAATTTTTTCCATAATATTTTAAAAAATTTATATTTTGAGGAATTGATTTCAGATGAAAAGGATATTTTTATCATGAAATTTTTAATTATGTATTTATTGAGATTATATTCATCAATGAAACCAACCATTTTTGTTTCTTATGTTTTATTTGGGATACGATCCATTGAAACTATCATTATTCTTTCATTGGTTGGTTTATATTTGTTATTTTAATGGATAAATGATTATGAAATTCATTCCTTATCCATGAGTTAGAATATGGCGAATGATTGAAATGATTATGAAACCCACTTCTTTCCACCTCTTATGCCCTGATGAAATGTTAATGGCACCCACTTCTTTTTCATGGGTTATGTTATGATTAATGTTTTACGATCCATTATAGAACTAACATTTGGATTATGTGATTTGTGGGGATTATATCTCCCACCAATTCATTGGATTAATATTTAAATCTTATGATATAATAATGGGAAATAAGTCGATGTGCTTGATCCACGATGGGAGACATGTAAACGTGCTTAATTCCCTATGAGAAACCAGTGATGATGACTATTCCATTATGAAATGGGTAATATGTGTTGATTCCTAGTCCATTATAATTTGATGTCCTCTGATGTTAATATTAAAATATGAAATGTTTTCAATACATATGACGATTCCACACTTATATAACAAGGTATTTTGGTTTATGATTGATTTATTATGATTTCTCACTCTCATGGTTCATGTATTTTGAAATAATAATGTTTTCTGCCACAAATCATGATTAGGATCCCAGATTTATTTTCATTAACATTGTAGATTTTATTTATAATATAATACACTTATTATTATCTTATGATTTCATATATTCATTATTTGTTATCTTCCATGTTTACCCTTACTAAGCATATGATCCCACAATTTCTTATATTTATCTTCCATGAGTTATAATGAAATGTTTAATTAGGGATTGTATATGTAGTCTACTATTTAATAAGTTCATTATGGGTGATTTTCATGATCTTTTGTGAAATAAAAATATTTTGTATCTATTATCCAAAGAAACTAAACTTTTATGGTTCTCGAGCATATATTTCTGAAATATATTGAATATTAACCTATTTATACGTAATATCTATGTATGAAATGATAGGTACGTTATAGTTTCTTTGAGAGAAATTTTTTAGTTATACTTTGGAAAATATGATGGGAAAACATTACTGAGTTCCCTGTGCATATGTCTGGGGGTGTTCTTACTGATAATTCTATGGATAATTCTAAGTATACTAAAATTGCATTGAATTTTGGTGAAGGATAGAGTAAGTGGTTTCAATGAAATTACATATGTTTTTGAATAATACAATGGTATGTGTCTCTAAAACTGATGTACGTATGGGTAATAACTCTGAAAAGGGTTAATTGAGCAAAAATTTATTTTCACATTGTGCATAATGGCGGGCCTTGCTTCACACATAGTTTGACACTCCCAAACAATATACATTGATAAACTAAAATTTTATTTATAAAGAATCATGAAGTATTTTAACAGATAATGAAAGTGAATGAATTAGTTTAATCATAAGTTGTAAAAAATTTAAAAGATGGTGTCATGATTTAGATGTCATATGAATGATTTATCACCCTAATAAAATATTCCTGATGGTCATGCTAATTATTCTTGTTTTACGATGGTATTGATGATCGAATGATGGAGTTGAGGTGGTAATGAATATACTCAAATATTGAATAACCTGATTTGAGAATATTTATATGAATTCCTATATATTAAGGAAGGTATCATGGTTTGTTAATACATATCTCAATTATTAGATCTTGAATTAGTAGTGGAAACCTCTAATGGTATGATAACCACATCACATGTCTAGGATTATTCTCAAGTTGATGTTCATAGGAATTTACTACTGTAAAATCCCTCTATATGAATTTGATGTAATCATAGCATGCATTGACTCTCACTACATAAATATCACATCATTTAATGATAAATAGAAGTCACATTTTATATCCCAATCTATTCTATGATTTTCTAACTGTGTGATGATAAATATAAATATCTAATGGAAATTTAACTCATTATATGGGTGTTGATTTCAATTCTAAAGGGGTTTTTATCTTATATGGTTAAGGTAAAATCAACCTTAATGATATACCTATTGTATGGAATTTTGATGATATAATTCCAAAATATTTTCCTAGTCTTCCACCTAATCTTGAATTTGACTTTTCAATATAACTCATACATGTTTCTCCACCTTTTTCAATGAATCCCTATAGAATAGCTCTAATTGAGTTATAGGAATTAAAGAAGAAACTACATGATAACCTTGAAAAGGGATTAATTTGGAAAAGCGTATCAGCTTAGGGTTCACCTATTATATTTTTTATGAAGAAATATAGATTTATGTGACTCCAAATTGATTAGATTAAATTGAAAAAGATAAAAATCAGTTAAAAGTATCCTCTACCCTATATTAATGATTTGATTGATCAACTTTATGGAGCTCAATACTTTTCTATGATTGTTATTCATTCTAAATATCATCAATTGTGGGCCAAGAAAAGGGGATATAGGAAATACAGAGTTCTATACATGGGATGGACACTAGGAGTATATAGTGAATCCATTCAATTTTACAAATTCCCCCAATATCTTAATGGATTTAATGAATATTGTATTCAGATATTACCTTGATCAGTTTTTTTTTATTATTTATAAATGGTATTATCATCCAAACAAAGATAAATGATGATCAATAAGATAATTTGATAATTGTATTAAATAACTTTGGGAATGAGAAACAATATGAAAAAATTTCAAACTCTAAATTTTTTTTAACAAAGGATTCGTTTTTTGGTCATATAATCACAAGAGGGGGGGTATCAGTGGATACATCAAAGAAGGAGGTTAATGAATGATGTCATAGAACAACTACTATAAATACATTCTATATGATTATTGATTTTATTAATTATATAAATGGTTTATTGATAATTTATCCTAACTATCTAATCTACTCACCAATTTGACATTGAAGCATGTCAAGTTCCTATGGATAGATGAATGTGAAGGAAATTTCACGGTACTAAACAGAAGATTAGTATGTGGGCCTATGCTTGCATTACCTAGTAGTGATGAGGGTTTTAAAATATATATTGATTCGTTAGAAAAGTGATTAGGATGAATAATAATGCAAAATGACATGGTTAAAACCTATTCCCCATGAAAATTGAAGTTTCATTTTAAAAATTATACAACAATTGAGTTGTAGTTTTCTATAGTAGTTTTGTCATTCAATATATATGGATTATCATTATGGAGAAGATTTTTATATATATAATGATCAAAATAGTTAATTTTTATATTCACAAAGAATATTTTTAATATTATATAGATATAGTGTTTAGATCTAATTAATTATTATAAAAACTTAAGACAGTACCACCATAGGAAATTAAATATGGAGGATGATGCTTTGAGTTGAAAGTATTAATCAAGATTATCCCTAATGAGGATCACAATAGTTCCAAAATTTCTATATTTTTATGGGATAGGTCTATAAACCCTGATGGAAGGGGATAAATCTGGTGCTCTAAATATATGTGGTCGAACATATATACATGTGGGGATAAAATAGGTGCATAAGGATGATACAGAGCTGCAGAATATGGTGAAAAATGATCCTAAGTTTAATTATGGTTATGATAGTGTAATAATGTTTAGTAATCATGTTTCCTCTCGTTAATACTAGTTTTGAAAATGAATATTTTATAGGAGGGTCATAGTTCTTAATTATCCATTCATCCTAGAATTATGATGATTTAAAGAGATTTAATATCATATTTTTTTGGGATAGAAGAATGAGAGATTTAAAAAAGTTTGTATATCAATTATTGGAATGTTGTAATTTTATGGATATGTAATAAAATGTAAGGGGTTTGTAACAACCATTACAAATACAATAACGGAAATGGGAAAACATCAACAAATATTCTATATTTGGAAACCCAAAAACATATAATAGGAATAATTCTATATGGGTAGTAGTCGATCTATTTTATAAGTTAACACACATTATCATTATCAAAAAAGAATTATCACTTGATTATATTTCTAGAATATATGTTATGAAAGTGTTAAGGTTTAATGGAGTTCCACATTCAATTATATCTGATCAAGATCCAAGGCGTACCTTTAAGATCTAGAAAATTCTTCAGCAAGCTGTGTATACAATGTTGAGTTTCCTCACTCTGTATCATCCTTAAATAGATATTCAATCTGAGATAACCATTAAATACCAAGAGAATATGATGATATTTTTTTCTATGTAATTCAATTGTGTATGGTACCAACACCATATTCATGTGGAGTTTTATTACATTAATAGCTTTGAATCGATCATTTGGATTGATCCTTATGAAGAATTATATGGAAATAAGTATAGAAATAAAATGTGATGAAATTAAGTTTATAAAATAAATATATTGGGATTATACTTAGAAAAATAAATGGAAGTGACGTTTAGATTTATTCAACAATATATATGGAATCACACATTCAGTAGAAAGTTTATGCAGACAATCACTGCCAAGATCTAGAATTTGATGTTGGTGCTAAGGCCTTTCTATGAATACCTACATGGAATAAGGTAATGAGATTTCGAAATAAGGCATCAATAAGACCTAGTTGAATCGACCCCTTTGAAATTCATTATTTTCTGATAACATTATATCTTATCAATTTGTGCATCCACCAAACATCTATCAGGTCCACTATCTATTCCATGTATCAATCCAAAGTAAATAACTAATCATTCACATGTACTGAACTCAAAGGTAACACCACTTGTGAAAGATCATTATTATGATTAAAAACCAATCGATATTTGTACAAAAAAAGATTCCATGTTTTTAATTAGAATAATTAATATTATATTATAATTACGAAAATGTTTTTGTATGAAATGAATAGTAAAAGATGGAAAAATTAATTAATGTGGGTTAAACATAAATGTTATGGGATAAAATTATCTTGAAACATTTCAAAATACCATTGTATTTCCATATGTCAAACTTAGATGATCTAATTTTTTATAACCATCCATTTTTAAGCAATATGGACTTTTAGAAATTTGGGTACACTTTATTATTTTAAAATATTCCATGATTGACCTCCCCCTAAATTATAAAAGGGCACTCCCACTCCTCTCCTTTTCAGATTTATAAAACATCTTGGTCTAGAAAATTCCATCCAAATAAATTTTATTAACTCATTATTCAAATTCTAGTTGATTTTTATTTATAATTAATCCAACTGGGGAAGGATTTTGTTCTAATCCTATGTAGGTTTTCTGAGGGAGATGTATCATTATCGACCTAGTGTTTCTATTTAATTTATTATTCATCCTATTTGAAATATTCATAAATTATCATAATATAATAACACCATTATATCACATATTTTTAATTGTTATTATGTTAATTGAATAACCTACATATGTCTCCTCCTTCATCATATGGGAAATGAAACTGTTGATTGTGGTTATGGATGAATTCTGCCTCACAAGTGATGTACTTCGTTCTCCTTTACCTCTTCTCAAGAAGATATATAATGAATTATTTAACACATATGTACATATATAATTTTAATGACATAATTATAATTTTTAATTATAATATCACATAAATAATCTTATATTCCATTATGAGGGATTATGATAATTTCAACCAGGTGTACGACAGACTATCACCATGCAAATCGATGCAATTGTTTCTTCACTTATGCGTTAATTATAAGGTAATAAGGATTTTTAATTGAAAATATTTCATATAAATTAAATAAAACGATTCTTTAAAGGTAATATATTATTTAACTTTTCTTCTTTTCATCCTCTATAAAAATGGAATTTACATTCATGCATATATATGACCCACCGTCTCTATGAACAATTAAATTCATTTTCAATCTCTAAATTTAATGGATTAGTATAAATAAATATATAATGAAAATATATTATATTTATATCATGGTTAAAATTATGGATGTTATGGAAACATGATCAAATAAAATTTAACTAAAATACCAATACAAAACCTACATGAAAAACAAAGCTGTTGTTACTGAAAACATGATTTAAACGAGTAATCATTAATAAAATGTAATAAAATTACATAAGTAAATAATATACATATTGATGCATATGAATATGATTTTTAATATATGTAAAATAAAACTTTATTTATTAAATATGAATTTTTAACATGTACAAAGGATGTAGAGACATAAGGTAAGATATTATTGTCTTAAATTTCCCTCCTTAGGACATATGTTACATTATGAACCTATATTTTTTTAACAAGGTGTATATAAATCCAATATCACATTTAATATAATGAATTTATATATTATTATATTATTTAATGTTTTATTTAATTTTATTCTTCCATTCATCTTGCAAGTCAAAATTTTCCAAAGTGTTAAGAGTTATTTGTCTCACTTGTATTTCTTTGGGACACATGTCTTATACCCCATTTATTTCTTTTGTGTGGTGTATAAATTCACATGAATTTATTATATAACCCATATAATATTCATTATAGGGTATATATACCTATATAATTTACTAATTTTATGGGGATTATGATTCAAATGATACCAAAGCTGTAAAGTTTTTATGTTACAATCTCATTGTTTATTGAGATTATTTATGATTATAATTCCAGTGATGGGATCTTATTACCCACTTCTCAAAAAACACATAAATTTAATTCTACTCTATTTATATATTGAAATTTCATATTTTCGTTTCACATTCCCCACTATAATTAATCAATATACCAATATAATTTCGTTACGTTATAACATAATATATTTTTTTCATCAGTCGAAAACCCTTTTTTATCTATGTCCCTATTTTCTAAAAAATTTAAAGAACATTTTATATTTATATAATGATTGTATAAAGACATTTCAAACCATGTTTGAATTTATACTAAATTTTATAAATTTAATATTCTTATCATTTTCTGACTGAGGATGATTAGATATTATACAAAAAATATTAAATAAATATTTGTTCTATTGTGTACAACATGCTTGAAATTTTCTACTGTCATAAAGACTCAATTATTTGATGCATCGTATAATTGTTTTCAAAGTGATTTTAAAATAATTTTTTTATTAGGTTTTTTTAAAAACAATATTATTTTAATGTATACATTTCAATCGAAATGTATATTTTCCATCGGAATGTTTTAATTATATTTTTATGAAATTTCTATTCATCAATGATAACAACCTTTGGTGCTTCTTATGTTTTACTTGGGATATGATCAGATAGTGAAATACTTACTCTATAATTGGAAGGTATATTTTTATTAGATTATTTTTATGAATCACATTTCTTTTCTATGAGTTATGATATGATAAATTGATTAAATGTTTTTGAAACTCATTGAGGTCCATGGGTTATGTCCTGATTCCCTACAATAGAACATGATTTTAATATTGCTAAAAATAATATTTTTCAGTACTTAAAATTGATGATGATCTAGCTGATATTAGTAGACCTCATCCTTGATCAGAACTAGAAAAATCAACGATGAAGGAATCTTTTATATGCACTTTTTTGGGAGCGATGACAATTGGGTATCTTTATCAGTGCTTATTATTTTTCACTGATAAAGGGTATATTTTATTAGTTCTAGATGATATTCTGATAAGTGGTTCTTTTATTAGTTCTAATGGAAGCATTGATAAAGGGTAAAATTTATCAGTGACATATAAAGTGCTGATAATGGGACCCTTTATCTACACTTCTTCTAGCACTGATTTAAAGCATTTTAGCAGCTACAGAGCTATAGTCCTACAACAGCCATACAATAGCCATGTAAAATAAAACCAAATAATAATACATAATAACAAATATAAAAATATTGAAAAAAATATAGGAATGAAAATAATGAATTTAACTGTTATTTCAATTCAAAATGTACATAAAAAGTATTCACATTAATTTCATATTTAAATTAACAAAACAATTACAACCCATATACACAATCAAAACTGGGAGATTCATTCCATTAATAAACATTTATAAAAAAATTTATCCCAAAAAAATAACCAGTAATAATTTTATTAAAAATAAATAAAAATATATACTAATAATAATTTTATTGTTATATAATTCACATATGATAAGTCTCATTACTAATTACTATATATATTAACAATAATATCAGTTAATTGTGGGTCTGATTAATGTGAAACCCATTCTTGCATGTCAGAAATATATTATGTATTGTTATCCTAACATTTAAATACAATCCAAGCACATTTTTTTATTTTTATCTATGTTTTCAGGATTTAAACTAAAATTATAGTTATATTTAAATTATGCACTTTGAGTAATATCGACCACATAGTGTGTGTGATATTAACATTTGGTTGATTATTACATGTCAAAAAAGAAATATGAATTATTTTCTAAAAATTTGAAAATAATACAATTTCATTTTTTTGGGTTAATCTATGCAAGGAATGTTTTAAACTAAATTGACACTTATATTGAAAACACAAACTTTGAGTCATAATAACCACATTGTGCATTGTGTAGTCACATTGTCAACTCATACACAACATAAATGAAATATGGATCATTTTCCTAAATTTTGAAAATAATCCCAAATCTTTTTCGTTGTTTTGGCTATGTGAGGCATGTTTTAAACTAAAATAGAAATTATATTGAAAACATGCACTTTTATTCATATGTACCACATCGTGTGTTGGTTTGGTACGGAGTTGATAAAAACATGTAAAAAATATATAATGGATCATTTTACTAAAATTTGAAATCAATGAGAGATTGCATTCTTGGTTTTGGCGATGTGAGGAATGCTTTAAGCTAAAATGGAACTAATATTTTAAACATAATCATTGATTTATACCTACCACATCTTGTGTCAGTATAAAATTCAATCAATTCCATCAAATAATAATATATTATGTATTTTAATCTTAAAAATGAAAACAATCAAATCTCATTTTCTTGGTTTTTGATATGTGATACATGTTTTACAGAAAAATAACACTTTTATATTGAAAAAATCTATTTGATTCATGCATAACATATCATATATCAAATTAATGTGTGGTCGATTACTTCAATTAGGAAATTAATTATGGATCATTTATCTAAATTTTTAAAAAAAACCTGAGCTTTTTTGTCAGTTTTTCCTATGTTTCACATGTTTTAAACTAAATTTCCACTTATATAAAAAACACACACTTTGATTCATACTGAACAGATCATGTGTTAGATATATGTGTGGTCGATTAATACTTTTCATAAATATATTATTCATGATTATACTAATGTTTTAAATTAATACATGATTTTCTCTTAGTCTTTGATATGTGATACTTTTTTTAAACCGATATGAAACTTCTATATTGAAAACATGAACTTCTAGTAATACTGACCACATCTCCTATCAAAATGTTTTGTGGTTTACTCATAGACGTTAAAAATTTGTCATGTATCACTAAAATAATGTTAAAAAACCTATTTTCTCTATTCTGGTTATGTGAAACATATTTTAAACTAAAATGAAACTTTTATATTGAAAACAAAAACTTTGAGTGATACAAATAACATAAGGTTTCATATTAACATGAGAATTATTCTTATATGTCAAAAATTATTTATTGATCATTTTACAAATGTTTGAAAGCAATTTGGGGTCATCTTCTTAGTTTTTCTATGTGATACATATTTTCGACTAAAAAGAATCTTATGTTAAAAACATGAACACGGTGTCGTACTAAACACATAATCTATCAAATTGAAGAGCATATGATTCCTAAATTTTAGAAATATATATTATTTATTGTTTTACTAATGTTGGAAAATAGTGTGATCTTGTTTTTATTTTATTTTTTGTTACATTAGAAATGTTCTAACTAAAATTAAACTTTTATAATTAAAACACACCCTTCGAGTCATACCAACCACATCATCTTTGGATTGATGTACAGTCGGTTCCTACACATCCCAAATGAATTATGTATTTTTGTGCTAAATGTTAAAAACAATTCAATCACATATTCTATATTTTGACTATGTGTGGTGTGTTTTTTAATAAAGTGACACTTATATAGAAAACACACAATTTGAGTAAAATAGACAATAAATTTTACATATTTATGAGAAATTGATAACTACATATCATAAATATATTATGGATAATTTTCATATTTTTTTTAAAACAATCCTTTAATTTTTTTCTTAGGTTTGGATACATTATATCAATTTTACCGTAAAATGACTCTTCTACACTGACAACACACCCTTTGTGTCATAATGACTACATCGTTTATTGAAATTATGATAGGTTAATTAATATAAATCTAGAATGAATTATGGTTGAATATCCTAATTTTTTAAAATAATACAATATTTTTTGATCGGTTTTTGTTATGTGATGCTCATTTTAAACAGAAATGAAAATTATATTTTCAATACACACACTTCGATTCATACGGATGACATTATGTGTCGAATTTATGTGAGGCTAATTCCTAATGGAAAAAAATTAATTATGGACCTTTTTCATAATGATTGAGAATAATCCAACCTTTTTTTCACAGTTTTGGATATGTGATAATAATTTTAAACTAAAATGGATGTTATATTTAAAAATATACACTTGAAGTCATATCAACCAAATCATATGCATGATTTATGTTTGGTTGATTTCTACATGCCAAAATTTAATTATAAATATTTTTCATAAAATCAAAATAAAATCTGGGCATTTTTTTAGTTTTGAGCATGTGGCACTTGTTTTAAACTAAAAATAATCTTTTATAGTGAAAACACATACTCAGAGTCATACTGACCACATAGTGTGTCAGAGTAATGTGATGTTGATTTCTATATTTGAAAAATGAATTATGTATCATTTAACTAATGTATAATAATAATTTTTTATAGTTTTTTAGTTTTGGTGATATGAGACAAGTTTTAAACTAAAATGACACTTATATTGAAATCACACACTTGGAGTCATTCCTACCACATCATGTTTCGAATTGGTGTGTTTCCAATTATTACACATGATAAATAAATTATGGATGATTTTCCTAAACATTTAAAAATAATATGTGTTTATTTTCTTGTTTTTGAGCATGTGATGTGATTTTTAAATTAAAATGAATCTTTTATATTAAAAAAAGACACTTTGATTCATAACGACCACATTGGGTTTTAGAATGACGTGTAGTAGATTCTCAAACATCATAGATGAATTATGGACCAATTTTCTAAATATTGAAAGTAATAAAAGATCATTTTCTTAGTTTAGGTGATTTGGCATTAATTTTAAACTAAAATGACATAGTTGATTTTAATACACAAACATTGAGTCACACTGAACACATCAGGTGTCGAATTGATTTTCAGCCAATTTTTACATATCAAAAATGACATATGGATCATTGTGATAATGTATAAAAAAATATAAATTTTTTTACGTAGTTTGCATCATGTGACCTGTGTTTTGAAGTAATGTGTAAATTTTAAAAAAAGTATTATAAAAAATAAGGAAAATAACTAAAAAATGTAGATAAAATGATGATAAAATTAATAAATATATATAATATTAATTCATCTATTATTTATTTCTATATAGATTCTAAAACCATGTATCCTACTAATTTATTTCTAAAAAATCGATTTCCTCCATTATACATTTCATTGAAAAAATATCAAAATAATATATAAGCATTCTAATCATAATTAGTCACATCCAATGTGTATACCTAAGGTCATTTCTTATACTATATCATTAAACTATTAGTTTTTCACGTAAATTATTTGCCAAAAAATATTTTAACACCATGTAACCTTCCCATCATCTCTAAAATAATTTACATCATCTTTTGAGTATGCAGAATGTTGGAAATCATGGTGGTGCCGAGAAAACATAGTAAAATGATTGAATTGGAAATATTTTTAATAAAATTGTAATTACCTTCAATAAATACCTTTTCATGGATGATATACTTTTTGTTGAATATGATATTATTCATAAATTTGAAAACATAATATCCATAATCGTTGTTGTTATCTTACTTTTGACATTGTAGAATCATTGAAAAAAATAAGTAATTTATTTTGAAATATTTTATTATTGTTAAATATTTCTATATATAGCTTAATATATTTACATTTGAAGTAATAAATCGGCTTATTATTTTTAGTCACCAACCTCATACATTGATTTAGACTATATTTAAAGATCAGCCTATTATAAAACAATTTCATTTAAATCACAAGTTAAAACATATCATTTGATGTTTTTATATAAAATGTTGATTGTAGTGAATTAAAAATTCACAATACATATCATGTGTGGTCAGTTTGATGGAAATTAATGCATTGGATCCAAAAAAATAATTGGGGAATCCAAATTGATTGTGATCAACATCTAATTCTTCTTAAAAAAAATAATTTAAAAAAATAAAAAAATACTATATGATTAAATTATAGATTTTTATCCCTATATTGTATGAATCAAAAAGGGTATGTCATCTATTATTTTCTTCTCAAAATAATTTCATATCTCATCTTTTTTTCTTATCAAGTTCTTCCAACTCAAAATAAATTTCATATATAGACATGATATAGGGATGAATGAATCCAGATTATGCTTCGTGGGGTCTTCCATTTATGTAGTAGTTATATAAACTAGTGTAGAAGGAATAAATAGTTATTATATTTAATAAATAATGTATTTAATTTTTAGATAGTCTTATTATGAAAATTTACCATATATATGTATTCATAACTAATACTCCCATCTATTAAAACATAATAATCTCATTTATACTCTCAAGAACAACCACATCTATAACGAAAGCTATAAATATTTTTTCAATAGTTTGAATGTATGGAAAATATCTATATTGGAATGTGGTGCATGTATGAAGTTGTAATGATAAAATATGTTTTAGTAGAACTTGTGGGGAGAAGGTACTCCCACATGGTCTTTTTGTTTTCTTGGTTGATTCATTGGATTGTCTTGATCCAACCTTTCATTTCCCAATCACTTTATCTGTTTGTAATAACCTACCTCACTTTAAAACATTTTTCATCAATTATTACAGGTCGTTCATTTTATTTCTCTAAGGATATACCTCATATATCTTTCTATTATTATAAATTCATTATATGAAAGTTCTAATAGTATCATTTACCGTTGAAATATCTGGATCATCATGTAATGCAGGTAAATTAGTGATCGAATCACAATCAACTTGAATCTCTACTATAATGTGACCTTTTGGGTGTTATTTTTTTGGATTTGGTGTCATAGGGCCATCAATTTTTACTTTTATTACATGAATATTTGATTATTGAATATTAATTAACCATCACATTACATATTTTTTTATGCGGGACTATAATTCCATAATGTCATAGAATTAATGTCACATTGATAAGGTTATAGAATTTCCCTGCATTGATGAGAACCTCAATGTTCTATAATGATATTCTGGACTATTTTTTGTGGTTGGAAAACATACTATTATGGGATGCATAGTACATAGACTGCCAGGTGTGAGTACTCATAATAAAATATGGCTTCTTGTCATGAAGTTTTCACTTTGTAATCTCCAAGATGGAAGATTATGAGAAAAGATCCTCCAGTATAAATTCTTCGTTTCTTGGTGTCATCGGATATTCCTATCTTCGAGTGTGTGTGATGGTACTTATACTTTAAAACTAATATTAATGCATGTTACAAATTGCGTACATAGATGTATTTCATAAACCATGAAAATAATAGTTCATGGTAATATTGGATATGTAGGGTGTGTAATGAGATACATTTCATAAATGAATCATTAAAGGAATGATATGTCCCATCCATCTTTAGGAAAGATATATCTCAACCATTTTATTGGAATAGAACCATCACATTAAATTCCTTGTCCATGGGGTAACGACATGTTTTTTCAGATAGTCAAAGAATGACATATCGAGTAAATAGGTTGGTGACAAAGCTATGCAATCTGCATGATGAGATATTGTAACAAAGGGATTATATTACATAGTGAGCATTCATATGTTGTTGTGAATGTTGGGACATTATATTATTTTTATTGGGTTCCTTGACCCATTGTTAGATAGTAAACTTTGAATTTAGGCAATCCCATCTAATAACAATTGGATGGAATCCTAGAGGGAAACACACTATGTTGTCTATTTATCTCGATTAAATTTTATTTGAGTTTAATTAATGGAATAAATGTTATTCTCATGTCCGATGAAATGTTGGTCGCATAAATTAAATAAATATTTATTCACTAGCATGTGAATACAATATTTATTGTATTCTCCAACATGCGAATAAAATATTTTCACACTTTCATTGTGCTTGGACCCAACAATTTGTTGTATAGCTTGCCTCCCAATATATTATAAACCATACCCCTCGCAACAAGGTGGTGTGTGGGTGTTGATATATAGAAATCACATACAACATTAGCCTGAATAATTTTAAAAACTTAAAGTTATCTAAAGTTGTTTTATTTGCATTTAAGAGAAATAGTAATGAAAAAAATGATTACCTTGGGTAAGGTATACTATTGAGGGTAATGGCTATCTGCATAGAAAGTGGGGTCAATTGGTTGTTCATGTGCTAATCCTCATACCACTACATGTTCTATTCGATTCATTCACATATATCGGCCAACCAAACTAGACTAAACAATAATATCTTGTAAATAATCTATTTTTCATGCAAAATCCTTTGAACAACTGATATGTATATTCTTGCCGTTTTTTCGTCACAAAATATTTTTGAAATGATACTCCAAAAAGCTACACCTATAACATTACCGTATTGTTCTTGCCTCTTTAAATTTACTAAAAGTATTTATTTTCTTCATGTACAGTAAATAAAAATTCTTATGTCTAACCCTTATAAGAAACATATAAACATAAACATATAAATTTATGTTATCTATTATAAAGAATAAAAATTTTCTATTTTTTCATAATTAAACATGTTTCCCATTGTTATTTTGTGTTTTCAATAACTAGTTAACCCCCTTTATTTATGCAGGCCTCCTTCCATAGCATATGATGTGGGATGGAAGTGGGATTAGATTTGGATTCATAAATTTGCATATAAATAAAAGAACAAATATTTTTTCATACCACATAAAACCATTATCAATGATTTAAAAGACATACCATTTTCTTCTCCAGTGAATCACGTACCATCCTTACATGGTGATAGGGGTACATTTGTTTTGATTGACATTGTTTATTTTTAAAACTCCTTTAATGGTTCTTAAATTAACAATTTTTAATCAAATAGGATAAAACAAATAATTTCCAATAATATATTATCGAATACAATGCACCTAAAAATATTTCTCATTGTGTTGACTGATGAGTTCATTCCGTGTTTATTTATTTATAATGTGGCTATAAGTAACTACTGGGTGGGGCATTACATTTACCTCAACATACTTATGATAAAACTTGGTATGAAGTGTCGGAATACCAGTATTGTATTTTCTATTGGCCCATAATATTTATTTCAAATATAAATAATCGAAAATAAATAAACTATACGAGGAAGAATAAAAATTTAAATGTAATGGAATGTTCCTTCCCAGTCCATTACATTTTCTGTTTTGGGTATTGGAGGTTTTCTAGATAAGGCTTGAGGAGGTTCTATGATTTTTTGGTGGAGGACGGATTTGTAGCATAGATATTGTAGGAAACACACACTATGTATTGTTTACATAATTTTAAATAATGTTTCAAGGGTTTTAAATTAGTTTAGGGGGTCTCGTGAGATTTATTACAAGTCATTTATATAGAATTCATGATGTGTAATAATTAAATGCCTAGAAAATTCAATTTTCAGTGAAATCAGAAATTTTTAGAAACCTAGGGATACTGTTTGTTTAATGGTTGCACAACATGAAACATGTGGGATTCCTGGTTTTAGGTACCTCTCCCATCAAAAAAATTTTATTCGTCCATAACCATTATCCCTCACATTCAAGACAATCCTATGGTTCCACAAGGATACCATAATTCCCTATTCTACCTTATTTGATCTGTTGGATCCAGAGGATCCATGTTGACAATATGTGGTGTTTTCTTCTTCGTTTTTGGTTCTTTTCTCCCACCCCCTTTAGGAAACCCATTCTAGTTGTGTTTTTTGGTTTTGGTGTTGGGTTGGGCATCTTTTTTATAGAACATGGATGTGATGTAGGATGATATATAATCTTGTGGATTTTTTGAAGAAATTTATTCTTCACGCCATGGTTAATAAGGAGTTTGGGTACTCTTTGATGTATGGAATCCCTAATTTATCTTTATTGTGTATTGTGAGGTAAGCTTTTAATTTTATTTTTCTATGGGGTGGTTTTTCTTGTTTAATCAAAGATAAGGAATTGGATAATTTAAATTGAAGGTGTAAGGGGAATTATTTTCATATTTTTAGGGATTTGATGTTATTTTGATGTGGTGGATTGCATGGCCTTCATTCCCTACTAAAAATTGTAGCCATTGCGGGATATGTTTTTACAGGAAGGTAAGTATTATGGATACTTTTTTTTTGTTCCATGTTGTGATATCTTCCCAAAATGAAATTGGTTAACCACTTATATCTGGTTAATAATATGGTTTCTCTTAGAAAATTGATTTTGTGATAACAACCAAAAAATAAATAGAAATTTGATAAAATATAGTTTTTTAAATTTTTTAAAAAGGTATTTGATGTACTATGATGTGTTTTTTTGTTTCTTGGGTGGGGATATGTGCTTGTGATGTGATATGGGGCTGATGGGTAAGATGTGTCTGTGCTTTTGGGATGGTGAGGTAGTGGTTGTGTGGCCGTGTTTTTTGGGTAGTGAGGTGGTGGTTATTTCGACCTGATTTTGGGATGATGATGTAGTTATTTTTCTAGAGATGATTTTGGGGTGGCGAGGCAAGGTATGATGTGGATGGTGAGATACATTTAATATGTGGTTTTGTTGTACTATATTCTCAAGTAGAGATGGAATAATTGTATAATAATGTTAAATTGAAATGGTTAGGGTTGGTTTAGTTAATGAGATGGAAATGGAAATGGTTAATGAAAAAAATAAATTATGGGTTGTGTTGTTAAACGTTATTGATTCTTGAGAATTAAGTGAAGGGGATATATAATGAGAATGGTGGGAAATGTGAATTGATCATTGCAGCTTGTTATGTGGTGTTGTGCATTTAGATGTGGAAGAAAATTTGGGTATGATTAGAGATGATGAGTGTTTTTTGTGAACCCATAGGTTGGGATTATGTGTGTTTCTATATTTATATACTTTTATATTCATTGTGATTTTTTTACACACCCCACCCACATCGAAAATTATGTGTCGACACCTGTACCACCACACAAGGGGTTTTTTCATGATATCAGGTGAGGAGGGTCGATTGATGGGTACCTTATTCTTCCATCTCCCTCTTCCAATAAATGTATTTATTTCATAGGACATGATGGTTAGAGATTTAATAGTTCACTAGATGTTGGTTTTGATAGCCTGGGTGTCTTTAGGTGGGATGTGATGTGGCAGTGCATATGGGTGGTGAGCCTAGTTGTCTTTGGGTGATAAGTTACATAGTCCATGTGTTTGTGGGAATGTTGAGATGGGATGAGGTGGTTATGGTTGGGGTTGTGCATGATAGTAGTAGGTTTATTTCATGTACGTTCATGTTACCCTAGTATAATGATTAGGTAGTGATGTGATGGCCCAGGTGTCTATGGGAAAGATGTGATGTGGTTGTACTTATGGGGTGGCTAGCCTAGGTGTTTGTGGGTGTGATGTGATGTGACCATACTTGTGGGGTGGTGTGGTTTATAGATGAGATGGAATCAATAGAACGTACTCCATTTGGGTGTGAGAGTAGCATACTAAAGGTAAAGATCTGTGGGGAACCCTTTATCAATGTGACTCATTTTATATTATCTTAATGAATTATATTATATTGTGAGTATACCATTATGATGTTTGGATGGCTAGTTGACCTATTTAGGGGTTTTTGTTTTAGTTGTTATGCTCATGGGTTCATTATTATTCTTCTTTCACATGTTCACAAGATACATTTGTATTCCTACTGAGTATACATGTATTCCCTCCCTACGTATATAAAATATTTTCAGGTTTCCAGGAGGATAACATGGACCGTGTGGAAAATTAATGGCTTAGAAATTTTCATAGTTGTTGTGTCACTACAGCTTTTGGGTATTTACATTGGATAATTTTATCTTTTCCCATTTTATTTATTAATCCATTTGCGAGATGTTTTTATATTTTAAACTATTCAATGGATTTTATAGTGGATGATTAATCTTTTCTCACAATCCAATATTATTATAGAGGGTAATGCTTCCCATTTCATGAGATTTTTACACCATCAGGGCTAGTCCCTAACTCGATGTGTACTGGAGGCATGACTCATGGGTCAATATCTCTATGCCCTTAATATGGTTTCTTTGGAGGGTGGGGTAGTGAGATTAATTCTACTTATCATTATATTATTTTTTTCGTATAAGAGAGAAATTATGTTGTAACATTAACTTAATATCATCCCAAAAGGTTCATTCATTACAAGAATGACATGGAAACAAAAATCAATATAAATTCGAAAATTCATTCTCATTAGGACCCCAACATAACTACTAAACAGTAACATGGTCTGGTCAATAGGATCCCACGCTAAATCCATTTGACCTCAAATTTTATACCCTTTCTTCTTCCCTTGATAATTTTATTTAACACTGTGATTATATTTAATTCTGGTTTTTTCATCAACATATTTCTGATCCCTTATTAATTATATACTTTCATCATCAACTACATATTCTTCCCTAAGATTTCTACCATCATCATGTGAAATAGTCATTGTTTGCAATAGTAGTAAACCATAAATTTTGTTTAAGTTAATATAATAGAGAACACATAATCTTATGTGGAAAATAAAAGTATATTAAAAAATACTATCACCTACTCATCAAACTCACTTTATTTTCATTAAAGGTATAAGGTATTGGATACTCTATTGAGAATTCAAATTCCCTCTTTATGGTCCCATCTAACATACATGAAATTTTCTACATTGGAACTTCCATGATATTATTGTGATCCCCCAATGATAGGGTCATCCTGAATTGAATTTTCAGCAAACCTTACAGTTGTTTTAGTCACTATAAGGATAATTTATAAACTATGGTTTTCTAAATCTAAGAAATAAAATACATTCAGTGATTGTGATTTCATTATGAATGGTCCATTTTTTCCCATTAAACACCATCATGAAGACCATTTCATCATCTTTCATTGAACTCCTATTATCAACCCATTTGAAGCACAAAATAATCACTTGAGATGTTGTATAATCAAACTAGAATATCAGTTTGTTGATACCCCAATATTACATATTTTCATAAATTGGATTTATTTCTTTAGTTATATATATTTACATCTCTTTATTCACTAGCATAACTCCACTATTTTACGTCATATTGTGGTTATCATTCTTTATTTCATAGATCATAAAAGCATTACCAATGAATCAAGTGTATGATTTTAAATTTTTATATAGTCCACTAGCTTTCCTTCCAAATCATTAGAAAAATGAATTCATATTTTTAGAGAGATACTTAGAAATTTGATCTTGAAAATATCCTATAAATTGTTTATTATTGTATTTGATTTCAATCCTTTATACCTTAATGGATTCAAATCTCTAATAATTTATTTCTGGTATTCAATATATCGATCAAAATATTTACTATTATGTAAAATGTAAAGGGGTTTTTTCTATGACTCTATGATGGTAATTATAACAACTTATCTTCTAGAAATCCCATCACCCATAAGATGTTTGGTATTAAGAGACATTGGGAGATCGATGTTATCATTATCTTGTAGGTAATTAGTGGAAAATTCAATAGCTTCTTTAACAATATATCAATATCCAATATAAACATCTAGATGACTTTGATTATTGAAATACCATTTAAAAATCATCATATACCATTTAATGTTGAATATCAATCTGTAATGGACATGACCACATTGTTGACCATCTCTAACCATGTGAACCATTAGGTGGAACATTATATAAAAAAATGATTGTGGGAAAAATATCTCTAATTCTTTTAATATGACTATAGCCTCCATATTCATTATTGGAATCTTTTCCAGGTCTCTAATTTTACATCATATGGCTTTGAAAATGAACCAGAATCTAGTTAATGTATGCGATACATTTTTTGGTTGAATAAAATGTAAAGTGATAGACATCAAATCTTGCATCAAAAAAAATGAAATAATGTGATTATAGAACCTGTTGGATAAATTATACATTGACATGAAATTGTATATATATATTCTGAATACCCCTCTAGGAATTATACACCATTAAGAGAAATGAAAAATGGAAACTATTCTTATATCAATAGATTTCAACCTACTAGAGGAAGAAAATAATGACTTTCACCCTTCACCTCCACGTAAATCATGTCCAACATAGACTCGATTCCATATTTGTATTTCTAGTAATATTTAGTAACATGACAATAACACTAAAAAATATATTTTTCTCCACATTAATGAAATGTATAGAATTTATGACATAAATAAATTTTAGTATTGTAATTCAAAAAAATTGATCTATTTTTCTAACATAATTTTATAAGGTTTTTCAAATTTGTTTAACAAAAAATAGTGTCAATAAATTTTACTTTATCGAAAATTTTACCACCGATGAGTGGAGATTGTATTGTACCTTATTCAATATTCCGATCAAAATTTATCATCCAAGAATGGTATTTATGGCTTCAGGAAAAAATTTCCATTTTCCTCTAAACATAGTCTTTAAATAATGGTTCAACTAAATTGAGTGTATGCATTATTAAAAATTGGGACACCCCAAACTTGTTTTAATTCTATAGGCTGACAAATTTATATAAGTTATAAATTTATTTATCATCCCATACACCGTGGACCTCTAAGTTAATTTTCACTTATATTAGAATCATACATTGAAATACCTATATCCCGCATCAATTTCAGATCTTCGGTAAATGCGAAAAATAGACATTAATATCATTATTATGTTGTTTTGGTTTAGATATAAGCAAAGACAACATTATTTATTTGATCTTCATGCATTACCATGTAAGAAAGTTATAATTTACCAAAATAATCGGCCATGTAATTTGAGTACTACTTTGTACACCTGTAATGGCCCATGTTTTTGGGGTCCATTAATTTGTGAAAATCTCAAGTTGGATTTTCTAGTCTGGGAATCTCGGTGAAGTTTGGCCTAACGGTAGGCTTATTGATAGCTTGGTCTACCGGTAGCCACAACCAACTGGTAGCTCGGTCTACGAGTAGCTCGTTATACCAGTAGCTGCAGCTAGTGGTATCTTTGTCTATCGGTAGCTCAGTCTACCGGTGGCTGCAGCTTATCGGTAGCTCGGTCTACCAGTCGCTGAAGCCTACCGGTGGCTGTCAGCCACCGGAAGCTCTCGGTCTACCTGTCGTTGCAGCCTAATGGTAGCTTGGCTACCAGTCTCTGTCATCCACTGGTAGCTCCTGGCTACCAGTCGTTGTCAGCCACCGGTAGCTCTCAGCAACCGATGGCTCTCACCTACCCCCACGGGGTTTTTCCAGTAGCGCTCTTTTTTGAATGAATTGGGTTTTAAACCCTATTTTGACCTCATTAAGTGTGTCTAAATCCCAGTAACGCCCATACATGAATATTAATTAAATATTTAATGAATTAACCTAGAGTGAGTCGGTTTAAACCACGGGACCCACTAATGACGTGTGGGGTGTCTCAACCACGTGGTAACCCACGACCCCGCGCCTTACATGGGTTCGAGTTCTTTTTCTTCATATCTTAATAGCCCGGGGCATGCTGTATATCACCCTTTATATCCTATAGGATTCTCGCTAGGTTTCTTTTCATGATCACCCTGTGATGAGTACCCTTCGTTTAGAAGATCCTCTTTTCGTTCAGTCGAGCCGCATCGCTATTTGTAGAGTTCCGCGCCCAGGCTTAACGTCGATCGTTGATCAACAAGTAGGGAATTTCTCCTTTGTCTCTCCCTTTTGTGTATCATGCAGGGTGGGCATGCTATTGATTTTGTAGAATTGGATGAACCATAACTAAATAAAGATAATGAATGAATTCTATAAAGAACGAAGGGGGTCTGTGATTGATGACGCTGCTCTGTTTTATGATCTTCTTTTCTGAATTTTTCGGACTTACACCTACTGAAAATCATGGCTGTTGGTGGTCTTTCTCTATGCACTAATGAACCCATGGTGATGTTTTAAATGGCTTGTTTTGTAGTTGTGAAATCCTGTTGTGAAAAGGAAATTGGTTAATCACGTATATTCGGCTAAATACATTGAGGCACCATGATCAATCCTTCTATTATAACCCCAGTTAAAGCACACAGAATTTGAAATAATAGAGTGTGTTAAATATTATAAATATGAAAATACCGGCATGTGCCTTCTTAGTGGTGGTGTTTTGGTTGTTTTTCCTTCATGGGGTGTCTGCTGGGTGATGTGGGTGGGGATGGGATACCCTATTGTTAGGGATTCAGTGGTTCTAAATTTTAAGACCGGGTGGTTACCATGTTTATATCACGAATTGGGGTGCAATCCTTTGTTTCTGAGAAAATTTTTGGCTCCCGGATATTGGAAATGGGGCTGTATCATAGGGTTTTCTTTGTTTTTTGTGTATTTATTAGAGAACCATGTGTGGATGTTGTTGTTAATTCTTGACTGTTTTCTTTCATGGACTTGTGTTTATGCATACTATTTTCCCAAGTAGGTGAATAACTTAATTAAACATCATTACTGAACATGAATACTAATGGGAAAATGGGTTTTTTTAGTGAGAGTTGTGACTCGAACATGAGTGCTATTTGTGTTCTTTAGGCTGGCTGAAGAAAAACCTAAACATGGGAGAGTTCTTGTTACCTATATATATATAAAATTGTAGTTTTTTGTTTCTTATTCACACCCCACCCAAGATGAGCACTTAGTGCCGAACACCCCCATTTCACAGGGGATGGTGTTTCTCCCCACACAGTTATTAGTGGCTGGTTATTAGCTCCTTTTCTGCTCCCTTTCCCGGATAGCCCAAGTATCTTCCGGCAGGCTGTGATGGCATGAGGTCCATTATTAGCCCAAGAACCTTCGTGTGGGTTAGTGTGGTGGTTACGACCCAGGAGTGTGTGGGCAGGTAGTTTCCCACGTATCTCCAGGATGAGTCCCAGGTGCCTTCGGGCGTGGTAGTGGATCTTCTAGCCTAGGTGTCTTCGGGCATGACGGTGGTTGTTCTGGTCTAGGTGTTTGCAGGCGTGGTTACGTGTGACAGTTGTGGCCCAGGTGGGTACGGGCGGGGTTTGGCAATGGGATTGCATGAGGTTGTGGCCCAGGTGTGTGCGGGTGGGGAGTGGCAGTGGGACTGCGGTGAGAATGGTGGGATTGGTTCGATGCGTAGGATGTCTTCAATGACCAGTGGGAAAGTGCCGCGGGGTACCCAAACATCGATGTGCTCTTATTATATATATTACATGACTTGTTTTATTTGGGAAGTGTTCCTTGGTGAGGGTTGGGTGGATAGTTTACCTTGTTAGGTGTTTGGTTTACTCCTTTTCTCACGGGACTTTAATATGTTCCCCCACTTGTGCATGAGAGTCTTTGGGTTTCCCTACTGAGTATACATGTAGGCTCACCCTATGTATATAAAACTACTTTCAGGTTTCCAGGAGGACTTCGGGGATCGCGCAGGACCATACTAGCTCGGACCTTTGGGGCAGTTACAGTTGCTGTTTTTCTTTCTTTTTTATTTTACCCTTGTAGTCACTTTTTAATTTGTGGTTTTTACTTTTGTAACATACATTGGGAATGGTTATTGGCTTTATATTTACTTTTCTCTTTTGGTGTTGTTGGGATTTACCATCTTATCTCCCGATCCTATTAAAAGAAAGAGGGTAATGTCTTCCATTTGTTGAGTGATTCTATACCCTTGGTTATAGTCACCACTTCGGGACCTACTGAGTGTGGATTTCGTGGGTCATTATCTCTCCTTCAACTTAAAGAAGGAAGGGCCTGAAAATTTGTGGCATCCCGCCTTTTTATAACATAACTTTCATTACATTACACAAAACTGAGGATCATTAAGGTTTAGTGTATTGGGAACAAGGTAGATAATACATGAAAACAATATAAAACATTCTTCTTAAACACTTGAAAGGATTCTCTTTAAGTTCATCCTAGGTTCATTACTGCATCTCATAACCTAGGTACATACATCAAAATGAAGGGTGAGCAGAAGGCCCAGTAAGGGAAACAAGAAAAACATTTTACATGTGAACTTGAGATACTTCAATAAAGTCATGAAAAGAACTTCAAGGAATGAGAAATAAATCATGAGGCATATCATAATAAAAATAACGTTTCTCATAACTTTAAGTTGTGGCTACAAAATTTTACAAAGACAATCATTTCTGTTTCACCAAGTTCCATCCCATAGGTGTCAATAAAAATTACAAAGGTTATTCACCAAGGTATCAGTCTAAATGGTCATCTCTAGAGATTAAGTCCTTACCCAATGCATTTGAGAGCTATCAGGGCACACCCTTAAGTTTTTCTTTATCATCTTGTGATCCACGTATATCATCATCAATCATTTCATAAACAACCCATATAGCATAAAAGAAATGGGTTTCATTTCATAATCAAAACATTTTAAAAACTGCTTTAGAGACATAATCTTTGTGTCACTTTAAAAACCACAAAAAAGGAAGGTGGGTCTCATATATGTAAATCCTAGAATTTAAGATAGAACAAATTGTTATATATTTGAATACCCCTATATAAGAGAGATCTTTGAGTATTCACTTAATAAAATAAAAAACTTTAGAAAAAGAGAGAGACATTTTGAGATGGAAATTCTACAGCATAACGACTATGTTACAGGGTTTTAGAAAACATTGAAAAAAGAGGGGACATGGGTCACCCACTACTAAATGATCCATAAAACAGTAGGGGAACGTAATAAAATGGATTTAAGAACATGGTAATAAAATTTTATGGACATACCGTTTGAGATGAAAAACATGGAAGGAAGACAAAAATTAGATTTCTCTTATGAAAATTCAGCAGCCTAACAGCGTCACTTAAACTTCAACAAAAATGAATTGACGAGATCAAATAGGGTATCTCATCATATGAACATAAAATTTCTGTATGATAGATATAGTGATAATACCACAACATAAAAAGTAACTTGAAAGACTTGAAATGAAATTAGAACATTGAAAAATGAGAACGGTGAAAGAATCCATTAAAAATTCGGCAGCCTAACGGCGCCACATAAACATTATTAAAACGAATTGATGAGAGAAAGAGGGGGTCTCCCATCATATGAACATGAAAAGGGTAGTGAGATGAATATAGAAGAACATCCTCCAACATAAGAACATAGAGCATAAAAGAAATGACATAAAAGAGATTATTTGAAAAGAAAGAGAGAGGTTGGATCCCTTACCTTAAAACGTAACTCTTAAAACTCAAAGGTTTGGACCTTGAGGGCTCGGGGGGCCCTTGGGATGAATCCATGGGAGGTATTGAGACCAGAGCTTCGTTGGGGGATAGTTGGGAGTGAAAAATAAAGGAGGAAAGGGTGGGTATTTTTAGGTAAGGTGAGGTGATACATTAATAATTTCAAGGGACACCTCACACGTGGTTTTCTCAAAACCATTGGCTCCCCCATGGTATTTTCCATGGAGTTATTCCACATGGGGACCCCAATACAATAATTCATCACCTTTGGTCAGAAAAACCTTAAAATATCTCATGAAATCATCATGACACAGTTATGATGTCATTAAACATACTGAAACCCTAAAACTGCATTTTAACTATTCACTGAAAATTCATCTCTCTCAGAAAAATCCCAAAATATCACCTTACCCACATATCGATGCTCTGATTAAAAATATTAACTCCATTTCATAAAAATAATTTTCTAAATTTTTTTAATTTAATTTTTAAATAAAAACACTATTCATTGAGAATTCATTTTTTTCAGAAATAACACCAAAAATTACCATAACATAATATCGATGCTCTGAGTTCAAAAATAAAGTCCATTTTATAAAAATAATTGTCTAATTATTTTTAATTTATTTTTTAATTAAAAAACTATTCACTTGAAAAAATTAATACTTGACTAATAATGTATGATACCGTTATTTACCCATTTTATTGAATCACATTAATTAATCAGGGTGTCTAAGTTATATTAAAACATTCATTAAGTGAGATTACTAATCCATTTGGTCACATTACTAATCCTAAGCGTAAAATCACTATTCATAATTTACTATTCACCAAAAATTATATTGATCTTATTAGACTCCAAATTCCTTACTGAACACTTTTGCAGAAGACAATTTTTTAAAAATCATTACAAATCATTAAATATTTAAGGTTTACATAAATATTTTAAAATATCCTTTTTTTTCAAAATTCATCAATAAAATACATCCCAAAATTATCCGGACATTGTAAATTTCACAAACATCACTAAAGGAAGAAATCTCAATTTATTCATCCCAAAGGATTACACAAAAAAGCTACGGTCTCGTAACATATCCCCTTATAACACCAGCATATGACCTAAGTGTAAGGTGTGCTATGGTGAGAGAATCTGAGGGAGGCTCAGATAACATTTCCCTAGTAGTAATCTCTACTAACATGAACTTCTCCCGCATGCGTTTCCGTTCAAGCTTGACACACTGGAGTTCAGCTTGGGCTTGGTCCAAAGTGAAGCCCAAAGATGCCACCTCCTTCCCAAGCTCTAATAAGTGGGCTTCATAAGGTTCGAGTCTACTGGATGAAGCCATCGACTCCCCTTTCTGCATTAACCATTAACATCTCTATTAAATTGTTAAGAGTAAGTTGATATACTATTCAAAAAGTTTGGGTCATTACATTATTCCCCCCTTAAGAAATTCCATCCCCGAAATTTTATACTTGAGGCCTAGTCGAAAAGGTGGGGGTACTTTTGCTTCATTATTTCCTCAGGCTCCCAAGTTGGTTCTTTATACTTATAATTCCTCCACAACACTTTCACAGGGTGGGTACTCTTGTTTCGTATAACCTTGTCTATACGGTCTATGATCTCTACTGGTTTCTCCTCATAAGAGAGGTCATGTTCCAGTTGTACCACCTATGGGTTCAGTACATGCGATGGGTTGGGTATGTACTTCCTCAAGAGAGATACATGGAAGACATCGTGAACTTGAGTTAGGTTCGGTGGAAGTGCTTGCTGATAGTCCACTGCTCTTATGCGATCAAGGATTTTATAGGGGCCAATGAACCTAGGGTTGAGCTTCCCTTTCTTCCCAAACTTCATAACTCTCTTCCATAGAGAAATTTGAAGGAAGACTTTGTCGCCAACACCAAACTCCAAGTCCCTTCGATGGCTGTCAGCATAGCTCTTCTATCAACTCTGAGCAGCCTTTATGTGTTGTTGGATGGAATGAACATGTTCTGTCATCTCTTTCACAAGATCAGGCCCAAGAAGATTTCTCTCACCAGTTTCATCCCAACAAGTAGGAGTTCTACATCGCTTTCCATACAGAGCTTCATAGGGTGCCATCTGAATACTCGAATGGAAGCTATTGTTATAGGAGAACTCAACTAATGGGAGGTGTTGATCCCATCCACCATTATATTCCATTGAGCATAATCTCAGCATTCTTCGAGTGTTTGAATATTCCTTTCATATTGGCCATCAGTTTGAGGATGATAGGCTGTACTAAAATTCAATTCAGTATTCAGAGCATGTTGAAGACTTGTCCAGAATTTCGATGTGAATCTTGGTCACGATCAGACACGATGGATAGTGGTACCCCATGTAGCCTTACCACTTCCTTTACGTATATCTTGAAAATTTTATCGAGAGATAAATCTTCCCGAATAGAGATAAAATGGGCGGTCTTGGTGAGACAGTCCACAATAACCCATATCGCATTATTTCCTTTGGATGTTTTCTGGATACCAGTTACAAATTCCATTGTGATATTATCCCACTTCCATACTGGTATGGGTAGCGGTTTTAATACCCCTTTAGGATGTTGTCATTCTGCCTTTACTTTTTGACACACAGGGCACCTTGTAGTGTAATCAGTAATATCCCTCTTCATGTTATCCCACCAATAATGATCACGAAGGTCTCTATACATTTTAGTGCTTCCCAGATGTATAGAGAAAGTAGATCTATCAACTTCATCCATCAGTTCCATATTTATCTACGGAATAGATGGAACACATAGTCTTGTACAAAATTTCATTATACCTTCCTGATCAATATTGAAATCAGGGAACTTCCCATCCTTTTCAGCCTCAAACTTCTCCTACAGCAAAGGATCTTCTTTTTTATCCTTCTTGATCTTCTCTAGCAATGAATGTTGAGAAATCATTTGGGATAAGGTTGATGATGTCCCTTCCCTTAAAATTCCCATTTCTAGCTTTACTAGATCTTTAATCAAGGGATATCTAAGGATTCTCATTGTTGCCAGAACCACATGATCTTTCCTTCTTTACGCATCTGAAACTTTGTTTTCTCTTCCAGGGTGATAATGAATTGAACAATCATAGTCTTTAATAAGCTCCAACAATCTCCTTTGTCTCATGTTCAATTCTTTCTGCATGAAAATATACTTTAAACATTGGTGTTTGGTTTATATATCAAATTTATCCCCATAAAGATAGTGCATCAATATCTTAAGAGTAAAAACAACTGTCGCTAGCTCTAGATCATGCGTAGGATAATTCTGCTAATGAATCTTCAACTGTCGAGATGCATAAGCAATTACCTTGTCATTTTTCATGAGGACACACCCAATCACTTTCAGAGATGAATCGCTAAAAATAACGAATCCTTCTCCGATAGAGGGTAGTGTTAACATAGGTGCAGTAACTAATCTCTTCTTTAGCTCTTGGAAACTTTCCTCGCAATCCTTTGTCCAAATGAACTTAACCCCTTTTCGAGTCAACTTGGTTAGTGGATTAGAAATCTGTGAAATTTTTTTCACAAACCTCCAATAATATCCTGCTAAACCAAGGAAACTACAAATATGAGTTACTGTTGTGGGTTGAAGCCACTCCTCCACAACCATTGTCTTCACAGGGTCAACCGAGATTCCTTCATTGGTTACGATGTCCCCCAAGAAAGCCACTTGTTGTAACCAAAAATCACACTTGCTGAACTTTCCAAAGAGCCTCTCCTTCTGCATGGTTTTCAAAATAACCCTCATATGATCTTCATGCTCCTCGTAACTTTTTGAATATATCAAAATATCATCAATAAAAACTACCACAAAGTTAAAAATGTATTCCTTAAAGACTCTATTCATCAAATCCATGAAAATAGAAGGAGCATTAGTCAAGCCGAAGGGCATTACAGTAAACTCATAATGGTCATATCTTGATCGGAAGGCATTCTTTGGAACATCTTCTTTCTTCACCCTTAGTTGATGATAACAAGATCGAAGGTCAATCTTGGAGAAGAATTGATCCCCACGAAGTTGGTCAAATAAATCATCAATTATTAGAAGAGGGTATTTGTTCTTCACTGTGATCCCATTCAGTTCTATATAATCAATGCATAGCTGCATTGATCTATCCTTCTTCTTCACAAAGAGAACTAGTTCTCCCCAAGGAGACACACTCGGTTGGATAAACCCCTTCTCCAACAAGTCTTGGAGTTGTTTCTTTAACTCTTCTAGCTCCACATTTACCATTCTATAGGGGGTCTTTGATATCGGTTGAGATCCAGGTACGAGTTCAATGGAAAACTCTACCTCTCTTTCTGGGGGAGGTCCAGGTAACTCCTCAGAAAATACATCCATGTATTCCTGAACAATCGGAACATCTTCTATTTGTATACTCCCTTTTCCTTCGTCATCATCACCAATTAACTCCATAAAAAATCTATAGGAGGTGCTTCTAGATAGGTATTAGTTTAGGATATCTCTCCTTGGAATACAATTGTAGGTTGTTCATTCAAGACTACTGAGATTTCATTACTTCTACATTCGATCTTAGAATTATAATTTGAGATCCAGTCTATCCCTAGTATAACGTCGAATTCCAACATGGGAATGACTACTAGATTTGCGATAAGATTGTGCTCACTGAAGTAAACACTAGAGTCTCTAAACACCGTTGATGCATGGATAATCCCACTTGGAGTCTTGACAGAAAATTCTACCTCAAGCAGTTCAGGGATTGATTCTATATTCTATGAAAACTTGGAGGAATTAAAGGAATGCATAGAACCAGAATCAAACAAAGTACTTGCTAGTTTTGAGAGGACAACAAGAGTACCTGCTACCACGTCGTTCGGAACTTCAACTTCAGTTGTTGTGATAGAAAAAGCACGGCCTTGCTCCCTTGTACTTTGCTGAGGTTGATGGTGATTCCCCTCCACTACCCTCAGATTTGGACAGTGATTAGCTAAGTTCCCAAGTTGTCCACACTTGAAGCATTTGACTTCCGGTAGGTCCGGAACAATCTTTCCTCTGTCTTTAGTGTTTGGAAGTTGAGGCTTCACCTCACTATAACAATTCCGAGCAATATGGCCATCTCTTCCACACTTGTATCACTTTCCACTTCCGATCAAGATGTGCATCGGATGCTTCTTCCCACATTTATTACATGTGGTAAGTTTCATTTTCTTTCCACCTCTTCCCTGAACAAAAGTCTTCCCTAGACTGGGCTCCAACGATCTGTTCTTGTCATTTGATTTATGAGACCAATGTGTCTCACCAAACTCTATCTTGAATTTCATTGCACTCCGCACGATCTCCTCATAGCTATCGTAGTCCCGGTTGGCTAGATTCTTCCACAGATGGGGTCTCAGTCCACCGAAAAATCTGTCGACCTACCCACTTGGCTCCATGACAAAGCTAGAGGTATATCGTGAAAGTCGGGTGAATTTCATCTCATAGCTTCCGACAGATTTTTTCTCCTTCTGCTTCAGCTCGAGAAACTCTTTCTCCATTCTCGTTCTCATGGAACGAAGGAAATACTTATTAATGAATATTCCCCAAAACTCTTCCCACTCCATAGCTTCCATCCATCCTCATGGCTTCGTGTTTTTGATCAGTGACCACCACTGATCAGCTTCTCCCTCCAGGCGGTAAACAGCAAGGGTGACTTTTTCTTGTTCCGAACAATGAAGTACAGAAAAGAACTTCTCAATGGAGCTTATCCATTGTTCTAAAACCAATGGGTCAGTAGATCCACTGAATGTTGGTGGTAATTGACGCATGAAGCACTCAATAGAATTTTGTTCCCTTCATGGTGAGATTGGCCTCTCATCTTGATTCAAGTTATTACTCATAACTTGAGTCAGTTGGTTTATCATTCGCATGAATGTTTCTAGTCCAGCTTCTATTGGAGGGCCGTCAGCACATGGTGCATTGCGGTCACTATCTGCACGGTTCCTCCTATTACTCACCATTTTCTAAAAGAATAAAACCTTAGTGAGAAACTTATTTCATTTATGAATCTTTTAAATAAGACTTCATGCTTAGACAATTACATTTCTCTATAATTCCTTCATAATAATTCATAAAAATCTTGTGATTAACAAAACATATCCCCCGGGAGTGTCGTAACCAAGAGTATAGCAAGGACCATTATCGTGTACCAGTTCCCTTTCGAGTCAAGATCAAAGTAGTGTTTTCGGGTTTTACCCCTATGTACATCTGTGCCAGAGCCGCCTCTACCTACTCATATCCAGACATGGATGTATTTGATTGATAAACCACTTACTCAATACTTAAAAAAATACCAGGAAGTTTTCCTATATTTAAACTTTTCTATAGGGTACTTACTAATGTTTTTATATCCTTATTTCCACAAATAACTAAACCATCCTTTGATACAAACTGTTTCATCCCGCCTTTTATAACATAACTTTCATTAGATTACACAAAACTGAGGATCTTTAAGGTTTAGTGTCTTGGAAACAAGGAACATAATACATGAAAACAACATAAACCATTCATCTTAAACACTTGAAAGGCTTCTCCTTATGTTCATCCTAGGTTCATTACTGCATCTAATAACCTGGGGACATACATCAAATGAAAGGGTGAGTAGAAGGCCCAGTAAGGGAAACAAGAGAAACATTTTACATGTGAACTTGAGATGCTTCAATAAAGTCATGAAAAGAACTTTAAGGCATGAGAAAGAAAGCATGAGTCATATCATAATAAAAATAACGTTTTTCATAACTTTAAGATGTGGCTACAACATTTTACAAAGACAATCATTTCTATTTCACCAAGTTCCATCCCCATGGTGTCAATAAAATTTACCAAGGTTATTCACCAAGGTATCAGTCTATATGGTCATCTCTAGAGATTAAGTCTTTACCCAATGCATTGGAGTGCTATCAGGGGGCACCCTTAAATTTGTCTTTATCACCATGTGAACCACATATATCATCATCAATCATTTCATAAACAACCCATATATAATAAAAGAAATGGGTTTCATTTCATAATCATAACGTTTTAAAAACTGCTTTATAGACATGATCTTTGTGTCACATTAAACCCCACAAAAAAGGACGGTGGGTTTCATGTATGTAAATCACAGAATATAAAATATAAAAACTTGGTATATATGTGAATACCCTTATATAAGAGAGATATTTGAGTATTCAATTAATAAAATAAAAGAACTTTAGAAAAAGTGAGAGACATTTTGAGACGGAAATTCTGCAGCATAACGGCTATGTTACGAGGTTTTAGAAAACATTGAAAAGACAGGGGACCTGGGTCACCCACTCATAAATGACCCACAAAAAAGTAGGGGGACAGAATATAATGGATTTAAGAACATGGTTATGAAATTTGAAGGACATACCATTTGAGATGAAAAACATGGAAGGAAGACAAAAATTAGATTTCTCTTATGAAAATTCGGCAGCCTAACGACGTCACTTAAACTTCAACAAAATTGAATTGACGAGATCAAATAGGGTCTCTCATCATATGAACATAAAATTTAATTATGATAGATATAGAGATCATACCCCAACATAAAATGTAACTTGAAAGACTTTACATGAAGGTAGAACATTAAAAAATGAGAAGGGTGAAAGAATCCCTTAATAATTCGGCAGCCTAACGGCGCCACTTAAACATTCTTAAAATGTATTGATGAGAGAAAGAGGGGGTCTCTCATCCTATGAAAATGAAAAGTAAAGTAAGATGAATATATAAGAACATCCTCCAACATAAGAACATGGAACATAAAAGAAATGACATAAAAGAGATTACTTGAAAAGAAAGAGAGAGGTCAGATCCCTTACCTTAAAACGTATCTCTTAAAACTCAATGGTTTGGACCTTGAGGGCTTGGGGGCACCTTGGGATGACTACATGGGAGTTAATGAGACCCGATATTTGTTGGGGGATACTTGGGAGTGAAAAATAAAGGAGGAATGGGTGGGTATTTATAGGGAGTTGAGGTGATACTTTAATAATTTCAAGGGACACCTCAAAAGTGGTTTTCTCAAAACCATGGGCTCTTCCATGGTATTTTCCATGGAGGTAGGCCAAATGGGGCCCCCAATACAATAATTCATCACCTTTGGTCAGCCAACCCTTAACATATCTCATGTCATCATCATGACACAGTTATGATGTCATTAAACATACCGAAACCCTAAAACTGCATTTTTACTATTCACTGAAAATTCTACTTTCTCAGAAAAATCCCAAAATTCCACCTTAACCAAATATCGATGTTCTAATTACAAATATGAACTCCATTTTATAAAAATAATTTTCTAAATTTTTTTAAATTAATTTTTAAATAAAAACACTATTCTCTGAGAATTCATTTTTTTCAGAAATAACCCCAAAATTACCATAACATAATATCGATGCTCTGAGTTCAAAAATAAATTCCATTTTATAAAAATAATTTTCTAATTATTTTTAGTTTAATTTTTAATTAAAAAACTGTATTCACCCGAAAAAATTAATACTTGAATAATAATTTATGAAACCGTTATTTACCCATTTTATTGAATCACATTACTTAATCATGGTGTCTAAGTTATATTAAAACTTTATTCTAGTGAGATTACTAATCCATTTGGTCACATTACTAATCCTAAGCATAAAATCACTATTCATAATTTACTATTCATCAAAAATTGTGTTGATCTTATTAGACTCCAAATTCCTTACTGAACACTTTGGAGAAGACCATTTTTTGAAAATCATTACACATCATTAATTATTTAAAGTTTACATAAATATTTAAAAATATCATTTTTTTCAAAATTCATCAATAAAATACATTCTAAAATTATCCGGACATTTTAAATTTCACAAACATCACTAAAGGAAGCAATCTCAATTTATTCAACCCAAAGGATTACACAAAGAAGCTACGGTCTCGTCACATAGCCCCTTATAACACCAGAATATGACCTAAGTGTAAGGTGTGCTATAGTGAGATAATCTAAGGGAGGCTCAGATAACATTTCCCTAGTAGTAATCTCTATTAACTTGAACTTCTCCCGCATGCGTTTCCGTTCAAGCATGACACGCTGGAGTTCGGCTTGGGCTTGGCCCAATGCAAAGCCCAAAGATGCCACCTCCTTCCCAAGCTCTGATAAGTGGGCTTAATAAGGTTCTAGTCTACTGGATGAAGCCATCAACTCCTCTTTCTACATTAACCATTAACATCTCTATTAAATCGTTAAGAGTAATTTAATATACTATTCAAAAAATTTGGGTCATTATGCAATCCGCTGACCCTTCCATCCTTTTGGTGAAGGCAGGTCGTGACAGAATGGTATCAAGGGGATGTTGAGAGATAGGATGGGGTATAGATTTAGGCACAGTGAGGATTTCATGGGATGGTAGGGAAACATTTTTGGGTGACCTTGGTGCGTGAATTAGTCCAGGCAAGACCGGCTAAGAAATGGGATTTTAGGGGCCCCTGTGATCTGATACAAGGACTCTGGACCTACCGAATGACCAAGTGGGCCATGCTGATTGCAGGGTAGATACCCTAGGAAAGGTACATGCATCATAATGACTTGTGTTCTTGTGTTTCTAGGGTGTATGGGAATTAAGAATAAATAAAAAGTTTAAGAAGTTTTAAGAACAATATTATGCACTACTTAGTCTTAGGCATTACTTGTTTACCTTGCAGCTATGGCACCTGGAAGGCAACCAAATTTGGTGTGGGCGATCGAAGCCCCAGAGACTACCTTGGCCGATCGGTAGAGAGCTGATCGAGAGGAGGAGGATGCCCAGTGGTAGAAGACACTTCGGGCCTTCCAGCGACAGAGCCTCGAGAAGTATGAGGGAAGCACCTCTGATATGAAGAAGGAGGGCTGGCTAGAGGAACTAGTGATAGACTTCGGCTTGATCCGGGCTCCGATCGAGTACTGGGTTCCTCTGGCCGACAGACAGATACAGGGAGCGGTGTGTTAGTTGTGAATGCTTTACCTGGGGGAGAGGAGAGAGGCTGAGGTGGCATGGGCTGATTTCAAGAGGGAGTTCCGGGCGTAATTCATCTCTTCAACGATGAAGTCGGAAAAGAGACAGGAGCTACTCTCCCTCCAGCAGGGGAGTATGTCAGTGAGGGAGCTAGGAATCAAGTTCAAGGACCTCCTATGTTTTTCACCAGACCTCTTTCCCGACGAGGAGACTTGGGAAAGACCTTTAGAGGAGGCGCTCCAACCCTCCCTCCAGTATGTTGTTACCCCCTTTACCCTACCGATGTACTTGGAGGTCCAGAAGAATGCCAAAGTGGTGGAGAGGATGAACGCTCTAGGAGGTGTTTCACGAGAGGGGATCCAGCTGAGACCATCGAAGGGGAAGGCCCTCAGCACCAGGTCTTCAGCGTCAGGACCCTCTAGGTTCCGACTAGTAGGGAGCAGGTCGCAGCAGTTCCAGTTCTGATCCCCTGGTCCTCACCCTTTTCCTTCAGGCCTGGGACTGCGGTGCTTCGTCTGTGGGATCCCTGGACATCTCTGGAGTCAATGCGTGGAACAGGTATAGTACGGTGGTGGCGGACAACCCCAGCACACTCCCCAGTAGTAGCTTCCAGCCAGGCCTTTCCAGCAGCAGCAGCAGGGACAGCGAGCTCCCGCTCCTCCGAGGGCAGACGTAGGAGGAGGAGGTCGACCTCAGGGTGCTCCTTAAGGACCTCGGCCAGGGCGTGGTTGGGGAGGTGGCTGAAAACCGAGGGGTAGAGGACCTAGTCATGGACAGTTACATGTCGCGGAGGTAGCAGTTCCAATAGCGTCGGAGGTTGTTCAAGGTACGATCAGTTTGTTCAGTACCCTTGCTTATGCCGTGTTTGATACCGGAGCTTCGCAATCTTTTGTTGCACCCAGTCTAGCCCATGCCTTGGGTCTAGATGATGAGAGACTACCAGTTCCCCTAGTGCTGAGCACACCAGTCGGAGGTCTGACCAACTTGTTGTATGTTTGTCGGGGATTCAGACTGATGATAGGGCCACATCAGTTGGTCAGAGATCTTCTTCTGCTACAGATATATCCATATGATGTAATTTTAGGCATCGACTGGCTATTCTCTATGTGTGTCATCATTGACTACTTCCGAGGAAGGGTTGTGTTCTCAGACATGGGCGGACGGCTTGTTACCTTCACTGGCGAGCAGAGCCGTCAGAAGGGCTGCAGGCGAGAGGAACCCCGCCTCTCCTTGTTTTCTGAGCTGTTAGTAGAGTCAGTAGATACTGAAATGGTGGAGGTGCCAGAGATCGTCTGTGACTTTATAGACGTCTTTCCTGAGGAGGTGACGAATCTAACCCCACGATGGGATATCGAGTTTGGGATAGACTTACAGCCTGGTGCTCGTCCGATCTCAATGGCTCCTTACCGGATGGCACCTTCGGAGCTACGGGAGTGGTGGATTCAAATTGACGATCTGACGAAGAGAGGTTATGTTCGACCAAGTGTGTCACCATGAGGTGATCCATTCTTGTTCACAAGGAAGGAAGATGGTGGTCTCTGGTTGTTCATAGACTACAGGAGGTTGAATCAGGTGATGATTAAGAATCGCTACCCTCTTCCGAGGATAGACGACCTTTTCGACCAGCTGAAAGGGGTAGGATGGTTCTTGAAGATCGACCTGTGGTCTGGGTACCACCAGCTGAGAGTGAAGGAGAGTGACATCCCAAAGAGGGCCTTCAGGTGCAGATATGGACACATTGAGTTTGTATTCATTCCATTCGGTGTTATGAATGCCCTGGCTGTGTTCATGGGGCTTATGAACTCAATTTTCTGGGAGTACCTAGATCGGTTCGTAGTTGTGTTCATCGATGACATCCAGATCTTTTCAAGATCAGAGGAGGACTATGCGGGGAACCTGAGGACGGTTGTGGAGGTCCTCCAACAGCATCAGCTCTATGGGAAGATATTCAAATGAAAATTATGGACACGAGAAGTGCACTTCCTCGGGCACGTAGTGTCTGAGTAGGGGGTAGCGATGGACCCATCAAAGGATGAGGCTGTTGTTTCTTGGTCAGCACCCAAGAATGTGGTAGATGTTCGTAGTTTCCTCGGGCTGGAAGGTTACTGTCAGAGGTTCGTGCCCAAATTCTCCCGAGTTACAGCCCCTTTGACAGCCTTGACCAAGAAGGATCAGGTTTTCGTGTGGAGTGGGCAGTGTGAGGAAGCCTTCAACTATCTAAGGGAGAAGTTGGTTAGTGCCCCCAGTTTTGAGGCTACCAGAAGAAGGGGCAGCGTATGAGGTGTTTTGTGATGCTTTAGGACAAGGCCTGGGATGTGTGTTGATACAGCGACAAGAGGTGATCTCTTATGGGTCTAGGCAGCTACGCCCTCATGAGCATAATTATTCCATCCACGACCTGGATCTTGCAGCAGTAGTTTTTGCACTGAAGTTATGGCTGCGCTACCTCATCGGAGAACGCTTTGTGGTCTTCACAGATCACAAAATCTTGAGGTACATCTTCTCCCAGCGGGACCTAAACTTGTAGCCACAGAGGTGGATGGAGTTCCTCCAGGATTATGACTTCGATATCTCCTACACTTCAGGGAAGGGGAATGTATTGGCTGATGCTTTGAGCAGCAGATCATGGAAGGATGCTGTCCGAGAGTCGATAGACAGCAGGAAGGCAATGGAGGAATTGGCTGCCTTGCACCTGGATGTGAGGATGGATAGCTGTAGAGGTTGCCTATATCAGATGTTAGTACAGTCGTCTCTGTTTCAGCAAGTGGAGGAATCCTAGTGGGGAGACCTAGAGTGCGAAGTAATGCGCAACTAAGTTGACCAGGGAAATTCTCCAGAAGGATGGACGGAGTATGGCCAAAACCGGATGCTTTTCCAGGGAAAGTTGTTTGTTCCAGAGGTGATGTGCGGCATGGTTCTCATTGAGTTCCACAACTCACGCCTAGAAGTACACCATGGAGTGTCCAATATGTACCAGGGACTGAAGAGACAGTTTTGGTGGCCCGGAGTGATGCGAGAAGTGGCAGAGTTTGTGGCCAAGTGCATAGTGTGTCAGAAAGTGAAGGCTGAACACCGAGTTCCAAGTGGCCTACTGTAGTCTCTAGATGTCCCCAAGTGGAATTGGGACGACATATTGAGGGATTTCATCACGGGACTACCCATGGTCCAAGGGGGATATGACGCCATCTGGGTGGTAGTGGACTGGTTGATGAAATCGGATCACTTTCTAGCGATCAAGGAGTCGAGTATAGTGGATGCTTTGGCACGAAAGTACATGGAAGTGGTGGTGCGGTTGCATGGAGTTTCGAGGTCTATAGTCTTGGATAGGGATGCATGGTTTAAATCGCAATACTGGAGAGAATTGCAGCATGCTTTTGGCACCCAGTTGTGTCTTAGAACTGCTTTCCATCCCCAAATAGATGGGCAGACAGAGCTGTCACGACCCGCCCTCGGGGTCCGTGCCGTGACTACCCCATGCCCGCCTTCCATAGGCCAGGGGCTGGCGACTAGCACCAAGACGTAAATCCCGGTAAAAAGGGAAGGCATTGCCTTTGTAAAGTAAACAAACACCACAGAGTAAGCAAGCGGAAAGTAAACACTAAGCAAAAGTAGAGTACAACTGAAAGTGCGGAAAGGTAAATGGGCCAGTATACAAACCCAAACTGAAAGTAAAGTACAACTCGAAAGGGAAAACAGCAACTGAAAAGTAAAAGCCGCTACACCGGGCTTTCCACTGGAAATCCCACCTGAAGGGTGGGTACAGATAGCTCTACTGCTCCACGGGTCCCGCCGTCCGCTCCGAGCACGTCCCGTCCAGTGGTCCACCTCTAGGTATCGTCCTGCTCTGCAAGCCTCAGCTAAGATCAACGCTGTCCGTCGTCTGCAACCAACACAACGTAGTGCGGGCAAAGCCCATGCAGGGGTGAGTATAAGCTACTCAGTAGGGACCCCGAGACCCCTGAAGGTCTCTCAAATCCACAAAGGATAAACCACGAAGAAAGGTACAATCACGAAGTAACAATCGACACTACTTAGGTATATGCCCATACATATACCTAAGTCATCAAATTCAAATACGCTCCAACCTCCGAGCCCAAGTACAACTCAGTCCACACAGGAAAGTAAACGTATTCCACACAGGAAAGCAAAACGTAATCCACACAGGATAGCACAACACGATCCACACAGGAAAGCAACAAGATTCAGCTCACACAGGTATACATCTTCGAAAGACGATAAAGATGATCTCTGATCCATCTAAGTCGTCGGACCCATGAAGGATCGATAGGTAACTAACCCCCGCAAAAGAACCACACAGGATCGGGCCCACGTAGGACCTGTAGGCGCTGGTTCACACAGGACCGCTGAGCGCAAAGACCCACACAGGATCGGACCCACACAGGATCGGGCCCACACAGGACCTGTAGCACTGATCCACGTAGGATCACTGAGTGCTAAAGTTGTCGTCGTTGAATCCACACAGGATCTCTGTACTGTCGTCGTCGCAGTCACAGTAGCAGTAGCAGTCACAGTAACAGTCGCAGCCAGCACTAGGGTTCCCGCACACAGCAAGCTCGTTCGGAGGGTCCGCTTCATGAGCCGAGAGGCTGATACATCAACTGTCACAAAGTCCAGAGTTGATGTATCCAAAACTTCTGTATCGTCAACAGGAACTCAACGCAACAGACGGCGCGTCGATCGGACGCCCGGTCTGAGAGATATTGGCATTTTCGTCCCCGGGGCCCGGTTGGTTTTTAAGGAAAAACCAACACGACCGTACTCTACCTGCGTCCAAACCTCGGGCGGAGTATGCCAAAAGATCAGTCTCGCTAAGAGGAACACAACAAAGCTGACGGCACATCAATCGGACGTCTGTAGCTCAAGATATGAGTGTTTCCGCTCCGAAGGCCCGGTTGGTTTCGTGAACGAACCAACCCAGCCGAACTCAAAGTGTTCCGAAACCTTGAGTGCGATATACCGAAACGACCGTCTCGATCCAAGGATCGTGTTTCCGCAGACGGTTCGTCAATCGGAGGTCCGTGGCTCAAGTTATGGCCAAAAGACCGAAACAGTCTCGAAAACGGGGGGTCCGGGTCCGGGCCGACCCGGTCCGCTGGACCTGGCCCGGCCAGCGGCGGCGCGACCAGGGTGTCGCGCATGTGCCGCACGCGGGGGGTTAAACCCCCCCTTTTTTCAGATCTCGGCCGGCCTAAGGCCGGCCGTTTCTCTTCTCACGCGGGACCCGCGGGTCCCGCCTCCTATCCAACCGGCGGCCGGCGCGGCCGGCCGCCTTCTTCTTCTCTGCCGCGGCCATCGCCGCGGCTCTTCCGATCTCAGGCGGCCGGCGAGGCCGGCCGCCCCTGGCTGCTCCGCCGCGGCCGTAGGGCCGCGGCTCTTCATGATCTCCGGCGTCGGCGGCCCGGCGGCCCGGCTGGCCGCTGGTCGCCTCCTCGTTCCGCCGCAGCCCATCTCCGGCCGCGGTCTCTTTCGTAAACAACGACGTGGTGCGTCGGCACCGCATTTCTTTATCGTTGCTAGCTCCGGCCATAAATTCTTTTGTTCATGCGCGGTGCGACGACACCGCGCTGTCTCTGCTAAATCAACACGAAAGATTTAGAAGGGGGAGGAGAATCGGCCGTGTTCGTGCGGTCCGGTCTCCTCCCATTATAACGATAACAGTTGGCCAATCGTATGAACACAACAATGAACGTTTCACAAATTTTTAATAAAATTTGGAACTACGCCCAACGGATTATTCTTTCATGTTCGAGGGAATGAAAACACGTAATTTAAAAAAGGACAAACCCCTACCTTGGTTCTGGAACGAAGTTCGATGATCGATAACGATTCGCGGAAGTCGAGCATCGCGGAAGAAGAACGTCGATGTCGCGGTTATGTCGTCACGGAAAACGGTTCCCGAGAACGTGGAGTTCTTCGTCGAAGTTCGAAGGTTCTTCGTGTTCTTCGTCAGAGTTGAAGAAGAAGAAAAAGGAGAAGCTCCCAAAATTCCTCTAAAGGTGGTAAAAGAAATTCAACTAGAATAAAAATAAGTTTTAAGCTTATATTATTAAATAACTTTACCACATGAATTTCAAAGGTTTGAATTGAACAACTCACCTCAATTAATACTTAAAGTTGTCAAACAATAAATAAAAGGAGGGTTAATGGGAGTTTTGAGGGAAGATGGAGGGTTGGGTTTCGTGTGGGCCCCACCACACTTAATCCTCCCAAGGGAGGTTAAGTGGATGTGGGTCCCACTCCCAACTCCCTTTGGAAGGATTTATAAAAAAAACATCAAGTTAAAATAAAATTTTGTATTTCAGAAATTTTATTTAACTTAATCTAAAAACCCAAAAACTAACTTTCAACCCGTAATAAACGCAACTTCTGAAAAGGTCTCCTTAAGCGCATATCGGCGCTGCGAGTTCATCGGTGCCCTCGGATTTCAATTCCGAGCACCAGATCAAATGTTAGGAATTCCCGCTCGTTCGTTCACTGAACGTACCCGAGCCAAACTTCGGAAATTGATTCCGAGCACTCCGGGCCTCGGAATCAGGTGCCGTCAGAAACCGCGCTCTTGTAAAATTCCAAAGAAAATTAAGAAAAAATTTCCCTTGAATTTTACGGGTCTTTACATTACTCCCACCTCAGGGCTTTACGTCCCCGTAAAGATACATCAAAAACTAGGGAAACAAATGAGGGTACTGAGCACGCATCTGAGCCTCCCGCTCCCATGTGCTCTCCTGGAGATTCCCGTGCTGCCATCTGATGCGCACAAGAGGAATCGATCACCCACGCAGGACCCGCTCCTGTCAATCCTCTATCTCCACCGGGACCTCCGTAAAAGTCGCCCCATCGTCAACGTCAAGCTCCCCATGGTCAATTATGTGCGTCGGGTCGTGCACGTATCTCCTCAGCTGGGATACGTGGAAGACGTCGTGCACCCGGTGCAACAGAGGTGGCAGAGCCAGGCGATAAGCCACCTCGCCAACCCTGCTGAGGACCTGGAAGGGTCCGATGAAGCGCGGAGATAACTTGCTACCTCGGCCAAATCTCCGAATACCACGTCGAGGTGAGACCCGCAAGAAGACGTGGTCGCCATCCTCGAACTCTAGTGGCCTCCGCATCCTGTCAGCATATGACTTCTGCCGGCTCTGAGCTATCCTCATCCGCTCCTGGATGACCTGGACCTTCTCTGTCGTGGCCTGGACCATCTCTGGTCCCACAAGTGCTGACTCCCGAGGGTCTGTCTAGCACAAAGGAGATCTACAAGGTCGGTCGTACAACACCTCGTACTGTGCCATTCCGATGGTGGAGTGGTAGCTGTTGTTGTACACAAACTCCACCAAGGGTAGGTGGTCCTCCCAGCTACGACCAAAGTCGAGGACACATGTGCGGAGCATGTCCTCGAGAGTCTGAATGGTCCTCTCCGTCTGACCATCCGTCTGTGGGTGAAAGGCTGTGCTCAGACGTAGCTGCGTCCCGAACGCCTCCTATAACCCCTTCTAAAGCCAGGAAGTAAAGCGAGCATCTCGATCGGAGACGATAGATGATGGCACACCGTGGAGCCGCACAATCTCCTGAACGTATAGACGTCCCAAACTCTCCACTGAGCCCTGCTCTCTAATGGGTAAGAAGTGTGCCGACTTGGTGAGTCGGTCAACAATCACCCAGATGGAGTCGTGACCTCTGGAAGTGCGTGGAAGTCCAGTCACGAAGTCCATAGATATGCCGTCCCACTTCCACTCCAAAACCTCCAAGGCTGTACCAAGCCTGCTGGTACCTGATGCTCTGCCTTCACCTGCTGGCAGGTGAGGCATCGAGAAACGAACTCTGCTACTGCCTTCTTCATGCCTGGCCACCAGTGCTGTCGTCTGAGGTCCTGGTACATCTTCTCCACTCCAGGATGTACCTCCAAAGGAGAAGTGTGAAACTCTCTCAGCACTTCCTCTCGCAAAGCGACTGGTACCATTGTACGTCCTCTGAAAAGGATGTCATGCTCTGCTCCAAGGGAGAAACCATCAGGTGTCTGTCCCGAGGATATCTGTGCACGCCGTGTCTCACAGTCAGCGTCCCCACGCTGTGCCTCCCTGACTCGCTGCAGTAGTGGAGGAGTGACTGTGAGAGACTGAAGGAAGGGTGCTCCATCTCTATCCACGAAGGATATCCGCAAAGAGGCTAGCTGCTCCGTCGCCTCCTCAAGTAGTTGAATGCCTGTCCTCCTGCTAAGGGCATCGGCTACTACGTTCCCCTTCCCAGGAGTATAGACTATCTCAAAGTCATAGTCCTGGAGGAACTCGAGCCATCGTCGTTGTCTCAGGTTCAGGTCCTTCTGCGAGAAGATATACCTAAGTCTCTGATGATCGGAATAGACTGTAAAGCGCTCGCCCATCAGGTAGTGACGCCATGTCTTCAGAGCGAAGACCACTGCTGCTAACTCCAGGTCATGGGTAGCGTAGTTCTGCTCATGCGGCCTCAACTGATGTGATCCATAGGCGATCACTGCCCGCTCCTGCATCAGAACACATCCGAGTCCGGTCCCTGATGCATCGCAGTAGACTACGTACCCTACTCCCTCCTCAGGCAACCTCAAGATAGGTGCGCTAGTCAATCTCTGTCTCAGCTCCTGGAAGCTCTACTGACATCTGTCTGACCACACGAAGGGTTTACCCTTCTTCGTCAAAGCTGTGAGTGATGCCGCAACTCTAGAGAGGTCTGGCACGAATCTCCGATAGTATCCAGCTAGTCCCAAGAAACTCCGAACCTCAGTCACACTCCTGGGTGGCTCCCAAGCTAACACAACCTCAATCTTCGCGGGATCCACTGCAACTCCCGCCTCAGAGATAACGTGTCCCAAGAAGTGGACCTCACGTATCTAGAACTGGCACTTCGAGAGCTTACCATAAAGTTGGTGCTCTCGGAGTGTGTCTAGTACAACTCGCAAGTTATAGGCGTGCTCCTCCTCAGTCGTAGAGTAAATCCGAATGTCGTCGATGAAGACCACGACAAACCGATCGAGGTATGGCTGAAAGATCCTGTTCATGAGATCCATGAACACTGCTGGAGCATTGGTTACAACGAAAGGCATAACCAAGAACTCATAGTCACCATACCGACATCTGAATGCTGTCTTCTGCACATCCTCGTCTCTGACTCTGAGCTGATGATAGCCTGACCTGAGGTCTATCTTTGAGAACCACCGTGCTCCCTTGAGCTGATCAAAGAGGTCATCAATCCTCGGTAGCGGATACTTGTTCCTCACTGTCACCTGGTTCAGGCGACGATAGTCGACACAAAGTCGCAAGCTCCCGTCCGCCTTCTTGGCGAATAATATCGGGGAAGCCCAGGGTGAAACACTGGGTCGGATGAACCCCTTGCCCTGCAAGTCCTCCAACTGTTCCCGTAGCTCTCGAAGCTCGGCGGGGGCCATCTGATATGATGGAGTGGATATCGGGGCTGTCCCGGGGTACATGTCAATATAAAAGTCTACCTCTCTGCGAAGAGGTAGCCCTGGAACATCGTCGGGAAAAACGTCCACAAACTGATCCACCACTGCAGGAAAACCAGGAATCCACACGTCAACTGCTCCAAGGATGAGGCTAGCTAACTGATGAGTAATGGGCTGTCCTCTCCTCCGCGGAAGTCCATCCTGTGCTGCTAAGGCTCCCTTCTCGCCGGTGAAGGTGAACCTGCTCCCGTCGGTGCGTACACATCGCACCTTGCGCCTAAAACAGTCAATCTGTCCATGGACCGTAGATAGCCAATCCATGCCCAAGATGACGTCGTAAGGCCTCGACGCTGCTACAAGAAGATCCCAGCCGAAGCTCTCGCGTCCTAGAGTAAGCTCACACTGCTGGTATCAGTGCGTAATCGTCGAGTCTGCTTCCGTAGGAGTCTCTAGCCATAAGGATCGAGCCAACGGCTCTGTCGGAATCTCCGAGCTCCGAACAAGGGCAGCGGCTATGAAAGAGTGACTCGCTCCTGTGTCTATAAGAACTGCAGCAAGGGTGGAATAGACATAGATAGTACCTCGAATCATCTTGGGTGTGCCGTGGTCGTAGGCCTCTGCTGCCTGGAGTTGTGCCTGTCTCTGCCCTCCAGCTCCCTGTGGTCGGGGTGGACCTCCTGGTGGTGGTGGTGGCAGAGCCTCAAAGCATCGCCCACCACCGGCTGCTCGTCCAGCTCCTCTGCCTCGTCCGCCTCCTCCCTACGGACCGCCACGGTCGACCCTCTGCCTCTGCCTCGGTGGTCCCTCAACCGACTGCTGCTCCTCGGCACGGCGGGTCGGGTAGTCACGAGCCATGTGGCCCTGCCCGCCGCACGAGTAGCACTGTCTGCCTCTCGAAAGACTGGCTCCTCGTTGTGTGCCCTGCACTGCTGAGCCAGTGCCCTGAGGTCGTCTTCCCGAAGGTCTGGTCTGTCTGGACCCCTGAGTCATCCGTCGACTGCCTGCTGCAGATGACTCTGCCACATGCCGCCCTGCGGTGGGTCGCTGCGCTGGTGTAGACTCAGCAAGGAAGCTCTCGATCAGAAGGGCCCGCTCCAGTACTCCTGTCTGAGTCGGTATGATGAGGGAGATCAGTGATGCCCTGATCTCGTGTCTCAAACCCTGCTCGAAGGTCCGGGCCCGGAAGAATGGGTCTCGTACCATGTTGGTCGAGTAGCGCAAGAGATCAGTAAATCTCGTCGAGTACTGAGAGACCGTCATGCTGCCCTGCCGCAGCTGAAGAAGCTCCTGGATACGTACCGCACGAAGGGTGTCTGGGACGAACTCCGAGCGGAAGAGGCTCTCAAAGTCCGTACAAAGTAGAGATGCCTCATCGTGCACCTGGAGCATCAAGCTCCACCATCGTCCTGCTGCTGCATGTAGTAGGCTCGCAGCGAGGATCACCATGAGGTCTGCTGGTGTCCTCACTAGCCTAAACACACGTACCACTGCCTCCAGCCAGTCCTCGGCTGCCTGGGGATCCGTCTCCCCACGAAACCTGGGTGGTCGCTGGCGCTGAAACTCATGCAGTGCGCTGAGGCGACGTGCATCGTCTGCGGCTGGTGCTGGAAGCATCGGGGGCTCGGCGGGTAGAGCTACCGCCGGTGCCACTGCTGACAAAGGGCCCTGCACCGAGGCCTCGTCGCTCGGTGGGCTGTCGTCACGCTCGACTCACAGAACCCTAGCTGGCTGCCGTCGTGGGGCCATCCTAAAAAGGAAACAGGTGTGCCACGGTCAGAACAGTATACCTGGTGAACTGATATAAGTAATTACAAAGAAAACATTGAAACAAACACGCAAACAATGTTTTCGTGCATTAAGTCGGAAATCAGAAGTCAGGGTCCTGGTGTACGGATACGTCGGCCGCCGCACCAACACTGGACTCCCTGGACTGATAACCACACTCAATACGCTAAACATTATTGCTTCACATAGAAAAGGTCAGAGTTCGCGGTAGAACCGAACTCCTCTGATACCAATTTGTCACGACCCGCCCTCGGGGTCCGTGCCGTGACTACCCCAAGCCCGCCTTCCATAGGCCAGGGGCTAGCGACTAGCACCAAGGTGTAAATCCTGGTAAAAAGGGAAGGCATTGCCTTTGTAAAGTAAACAAACACCACAGAGTAAGAAAGTGGAAAGTAAACACTAAGCAAAAGCAGAGTACAACTGAAAGTGCGGAAAGGTAAATGGGCCAGTATACAAACCCAAACTGAAAGTAAAGTACAACTCGAAAGGGAAAACAGCAACTGAAAAGTAAAAGCCGCTACACCGGGCTGTCCACTGGAAATCCCACCTGAAGGGTGGGTACAGATAGCTCCACTGCTCCACAGGTCCCGCCGTCCGCTCCGAGCACATCTCGTCCAGTGGTCCACCTCCAGGTACCGTCCTGCTCTGCAAGCCTCAGCTAAGATCAACGTTGTCCGTCGTCTGCAACCAACACAACGTAGTGCGGGCAAAGCCCGTGCAGGGGTGAGTATAAGCTACTCAGTAGGGACCCCGAGACCCCTGAAGGTCTCTCAAATCCACAAAGGATAAACCACGAAGAAAGGTACAATCACGAAGTAACAATCGACACTGCTTAGGTATATGCCCATACATATACCTAAGTCATCAAATTCAGTTACACTCCAACCTCCGAGCCCAAGTACAACTCAGTCCACACAAGAAAGTAAACGTATTCCACACAGGAAAGCAAAAAGTAATCCACACAGGATAGCACAACACGATCTGTAGAGACTCGTATCTTGACGTACATGGACATTACATTACTTTTGCGGAATACTTAGTACATAACAAAAACACACACACAAGGATCGTAATAGTTTAGTGTCTTTGGAAACTCGGAACGTAATCTTCTAATCGTGGTGAAAGATCTTCAATATCTCCCATAATGATCTTCCCTTTTTTTTTACCTAAAAACTTTCTTTATATCCTGGGGAAAAGAAAACATAAAAGGGTGAGCTCAAATGCTCAGTAAGGGTAAACAAAAGAAATATCAATCACATCATATACATAAGAACATAGCTTTTGGAAATCTTAACCTGCAAAAGAGCTCATAATATCATAACATGGGATAAATCATAGAAGTGAAAATGAGATCACAATAATCATAACTTAAAACATGAAACTTTGTGGCATTCACACATAATCATAGAGAATCATTTCTTGTTAGTCAAGACTCATTGCCAAGACTATCTTAGTGGACAAAGTCCCTTTCTGAATCGAGTAACCCTCGTTTCAGTCCTATTTCACTGAACCGGTATAACCTACCATTCCAGCCATGTCTATCTCATGAGATATAAAATCTTTACCCAATGCATTGGAGGGAGATATATGTCCCACCCATCTTATAATGAATCCTTTCTTATGTGTGGCACATAATCATAAAACATACATCATCGCATAACACATGTAACAAAAATGGGATTCTTGAAACATCATGACATCATAAATCAATTCATATAAGATAAAGGAATTCATAAAAATAATTCCATCACAATATGATCAAATCAATTTAATAATAGGGATAAAAATAGAACCCTTTATTATCTTAGATGGAAAATAATTTTGATAAAACACTTGAACTCCATTCTTGAGGAAAATATCCTTTCTTCTTCAAAAACATTTTTCCTTTCATAACATTTCATACAACTTTAAAATAAAAGAAGTTGATTAAAAATAAACTTGAAAACTTGTAAAGTAAGCTTCTTGGAAATAATGTTTTAAAAATTCATTCATGCCGTATAAGATAAAAAAACATTCTTCGTACTTTTGTCGGAAAAGTCAAAAAGTACCTCGTACGAAAAACGACAAAAGATTCCTTTCTTATTCTTTAACAAAACTCACCGAAGGGTAAAAATGGATTTAAACAATTGTAGGTGGATGGAAATAATATTACATATTGATGAAACATGGATGTGGATGATAAAATACACCCCAGTAAATACTTACGAATAAACAATCTCGGATAAAAATGAGATTGTGATATTTCCCTTACCTTAGGTCCAATTTGCTTTGTACGTGTCCGAAGCTCCTGTATAATGGTTTAAATAATGTTATTGACTTATTCCAGAATCATACATATTTATATGATATCATATATGGTCATATTATTATCTTCTTGTTAGTAATATTTCATTGTTACTTGTTACTCGGGTCTTTATAACTTTTTGTTCTTATGCGTGTTTTGTCGAATAAATTCTTATTCTTATATTTAGGTTATAGATAATTCATTTCCAGAATGGTATTAGTGTGGTAAATACCGTATTCATTCATTCAATTCATTTATATAATCATTATGAAATGAAGATCATGTAGAACGAGTCGCATCACATCGTGGAGACGGTATTCCGTACGTACGCACGAGTGATGATATCATTCCTATGATCGTGTAATTGTATTGGAGTATATATATATTATTTCAGTATCAATATTACTTCATAATAATCATATATAGTTACTCATTACACCATTATACCCATCCTTGTAAGGTGATGGTGGAAAATAGATTACACCACGGCGTGGAGACGGTATTCCGTACGTACGCACGCGCGGTGATTTCATTTTTCCGTAGGATGGATAGAAGGTGAATTAGGGTTGTTTCATATTTATAATAACATATCAGTATGTAAGTAATACTGATGTTATTACTTTATCATGAAACAACTAAAGAAGAAGAAGTTGAAGAAGAAAGAAATTGAAAAGATCGGTAATGGATATTACCTCTTCTTTGGAACGCCTCTTTGAATCCTCCACATAGGGAACTAAGATTGGTATTTGAAGAAGACCAGGACCTCTAGGATTATTCTAGGGAAGTGTAGAGGAGAAAATGGCAGGGTTTGGCCGAGCATGAGTGCTCAATTTGGTGTGAGGAGGAGGGGGAGGAGGTGCCCTTTTATAAGGGAGGAGAGGGGCACCTTAGGAATATCTCAAAATATTATTTTATATTAAAGTCAAAATCGGTTTATAATGGTTCCAAAGGGTCTTATTTCGAAGCTAAAGTGGGGATGGGTCGCAATCCTATCAACCAATAAGAATTATACAAGTTTATGATATTATTTTAACCTTATCAATTAGATTTAACTCTAAGTTAAATAATTTAACTTTTACCGTGTCTTTTTGTTTTCTTACATTATATGGTTAATAAACATACTATAACATGCCAAACGAACCCCAAATTGTATATTATTAATACATATATCCTTATCTAAGTCATTTGGCCGAACCTTAGATTTTTAGGAATAAAATAACAATTAATAATATAATATTTGATTTAAAAACTATTTTGTGTCAATTTTGACACTATTTGATACATGATTTTTGTGAAAGTCATAACAGAATTATATGTTCGAACCAAGTTGATTAAATCAACACTAATATATCATAGTAACCTAGAAAATTAGTGGAATTCATAAAAAGTCTTAAATTACATTCATTTGAGCATTTATAACATCAATTATGTTAATATTTCCTTAAAAGGGTAATTACTGCATCATCGTTGTGTCAAACATAAATTAATTTATTTAAAGTCTAAAAATTATAAATAAAATATCATTATGTAGGAAATATTTTTAGCTTTCTAATGAATATTTATAGTCGAATTTATCTTATGTATAACCCCATATTAAAAATGTTTTATTAAATAAACTTTGATTTTAACTCTTTTAACTCTTCTTTGAATTAAATAATAATAAATGTCCTAATCTAATCCAAGTGGGCCTAAATGGTCATATTATATTCATAAGGTTGTTTTTGGCCGAATTACACTTATCCAATAGAATTAGGACACGTGTTAGGGTAATAGTAATATCATATTTACCCTTAGTTACCCTATTTACTATTAACCGTGGTAAAAAAAAGTAAAAAGTTACTATTCACCAAAAATTATTTTCATCTCATTGAACCACATTTTAATCCTTGATATTAACCGTGTCTGTCGGATTTTCGAAATTCCATTCACAGAAGTGGTAAAATTAAGTTTTATGCAAAATTCAGTGTTTTAACTTCCACTTAGTAGTTTCACTATTCATCAAAAATTGATGTTTTTCAGAACAATGCCAAAATTTCATCCTAAGCTATATTTTATATTCCGAATTCAAAAATAAAGTCTATTTTACCAAATTCATAACATAGAAGTTTCATTAATTATTTTTATAATTAAATCCCGCTGTTAAAACAAATAGCGTGTTTTTAAGAAACAATATCTATCAAAAGATTGACACATGATTATGTCTGGTTTAAATGTGAAATTACATCCAATGACCAACATTGTATTAAATTGTAAAAATATATTCTAAATATATTTTAAAACCACTCAAATTAATGTTTTATCACTAATAATTATTTCGATTAAAAAAAGTTGGTTTTAATTATAATGTAGTAATTTTCACTATTCATCAGAATATGAAAGTTATCTGAAAAGTACCAAAATTTCACCTTAGGCTAAATTCGATACTCCGAATCCAAAAATGAAGTTCATTTTGTAAAATAAGATTTACAGAATTTCAAAAAGTGGTTATTACTATTCATAACGGCTAGTTTTAATAACATTTTAATAGCATATCGCTGTTTAGTGAAACTCGTTATTGCGTACTACACACGCTATCGAGGAAGGTCGCGATTGCGTGTAATGCAAGGCAAGTCAAGGATGCGTGTTGTGCAAGATCCTTTTGGTGTAGCGTACAACACAAGACATTAGTGAAATAAAAAGAATATTTTTCATAAAATCTCGGGCTGTTACATTCTACCCCCCTTAAAATGAATTTCGCCCTTGAAATTCGTCGGGGTTATAAATGGTTTACTATTCGAAAGTTTCTTTAATAGAATCCCACATCGTAAAAAGGAATACCAAAACTTGGCTTTAAAAACTAAAGTATGAAATGTAACGATTACCCAAATAAACTAATCGTTGGGTTTCCACATAGGTAAAAATATGGATATGGAAGAGAAATATAACCATCATGTTCTGATGGAGAGTGGTAGAGAACATGGCTATGGAAAAGCCAATAATCACAAATCCATAGATTTGTGATGATATAAGGTACCATCTGATTCATCAGGTATAAGATCACTAGGACAACATTTTTGGTTTTCAAGATCATTTCCCTAAAGTTGAAAATTTGAATTAGAATAAATACTTAATTTATTTTGGTACAATCTCACTGTTGTTCGTGTCTTGAACAATTTCCAGTTCATCTCTTAAATAAATGAAGTTGAATTTGTTATTCGTGAAGTGTTAGCAGATCATGTGATAGAATGACGGGTCATTCCATCTGTCTCAAAAGGTTAGCAAAATTTATATACATAAGTCGATCTATAGTGGGATTAATCATATATGGTTCCTAAAATGGGCTTATACTTCATATATCATACTGCTTAATATAATAACACTAGTTTCTACTAAACAGGGACTTCATGTAGGTCAGTGGTAGGCGATAAAGGCCAGTCGCACTTCGGTTGTGGGTTCGATTCCTACAGCCTTGTCCGAAGCGATGGGCTGTCACCCGTCCTGCAGGTTGTCCTTTTTCTAAAACTATATTACTATAACATCCCATCAATAATATCGAAAAAACTTCTATCCTTAAACAATACTAACTTATGTCCAACATAATCCATTCTAATCTTTAGGCTTATCCATAATACTGCAGTCCACTCTCATAACATAGTGAAAATGATTACCAGAGATTTAATACTATCGTTAATCCCCATATATATGTCTTGTTGGTCACATTCCAAACATTCAAAGGCCTTAATCATGTATTCTCTTGAATACCCATTGAACCTTAGTGAAAACTTGAATGCAGTTAAAAGTTAACACTTTCCACATACCAAAATCCTCCAAATTCTATATACTCAAACCATGATATCACTTAGTCCTTATATCAATCATGAGCTCATGAATACAATCAAACATCTCATTATCTTCTTATCCTTTCATTATGCACTTATCATCTACTTTCCAAAAGTATCTGAATAACCTTTCATGGTTACTGGTACCATTCATCATACACTTTCAAAACTTAAGGAAAGACAACAGTGTAACAATCCTTAGATGTCTCCTTATTCCATGAGATTACTTATACAACATTACACATGATAAACATGTAATCATTCCACTACATTCTTAGACCATTGACCGAGCTTCAACATTTCTTTCATCTCACATATCATTTGTAGTTTCTTCATCATCATCAACATAAATACTTCCCATACGACCATACTGATTCTCTTCATGAGACTTTCCCTTAGGGCATTGGTTTGAATAATGCCCGTACATTCCACATTTAAAACATTTAACCATTGTTGATGTTGTAGCAATACCATTATCCTCATCCATGTTGTTAAATGAACCTTTTCCTTTGCATTTACTTGATTTGTGTCCTTCTTTTCCACACCCAAAGCATCTTCCAGTTCCTTTGAAACATTCACCTTGATGCCTCTTCCCACATGATTTACATAGGGGAAATTGAGCTTTCTTTCCTCTATGATCATCATGAAACTCCATCTTTCTCTTATTAGCCGAGTCAGGAAACTTACCAAATTTTACTTTATTGATCATATTATGAGATTGCTTATTCGGCATAATAATGATGTTTGGACGTCCAAATCCCATTTCATTAGGAAGAATATCATTCCATTGTCCATCATATCCTCCATTATCGTGAATCATCTTGTTTCCAGCCATTTTCTAAAACCCAAAAAGAATAGTGTGAGAGACAAAAATCATGCTAGGGAAAACAACATAATAAAGGGGGAGTACCTTCAATATCTAACATCTTAGGTTTAATTCTATGATCGTTAGCGTAATTCTAGTACTATAAACTATACGTATACTTAACCTTAGGGACATCCCTAGACATACCTTAGAAATATCTCTAGGGATCTCACTAAAGTTCTCGCATCCTAGTTTCCAAAGGTTGACTAAACCTTTCCTCTGATACCAACTGTAGAGACCCGAAGCCTGACGTACATGGACATTACATTACTTTTGCGGAATACTTAGTACATAACAAAAACACACACACAAGGATCACAATAGTTTAGTGTCTTTGGAAACTCGGAACGTAATCTTCTAATCGTGGTGAAAGATCTTCAATATCTCCCATAAAGATCTTCCCTTTTTTTTACCTAAAAACTTTCTTTATATCCTGGGGAAAAGAAAACATAAAAGGGTGAGCTCAAATGCTCAGTAAGGGTAAACAAAAGAAATATCAATCACATCATATACATAAGAACATAGCTTTTGGAAATCTTAACCTGCAAAAGAGCTCATAATATCATAACATGGGCTAAATCATAGAAGTGAAAATGAGATCACAATAATCATAACTTAAAACATGAAACTTTGTGGCATTCACACATAATCATAGAGAATCATTTCTTGTTAGTCAAGACTCATTGCCAAGACTATCTTAGTGGACAAAGTCTCTTTCTGAATCGAGTAACCCTCGTTTCAGTCCTATTTCACTGAACCGGTATAACCTACCATTCCAGCCATGTCTATCTCATGAGATATAAAATCTTTACCCAATGCATTGGAGGGAGATATAGGTCTCACCCATCTTATAATGAATCCTTTCTTATGTGTGCCACATAATCATAAAACATACATCATCGCATAACACATGTAACAAAAATGGGATTCTTGAAACATCATGACATCATAAATCAATTCATATAAGATAAAGGAATTCATAAAAATAATTCCATCACAACATGATCAAATCAATTTAATAATAGGGATAAAAATAGAACCCTTTATTATCTTAGATGGAAAATAATTTTGATAAAACACTTGAACTCCATTCTTGAGGAAAATATCCTTTCTTCTTCAAAAACATTTTTCCTTTCATAACATGTCATACAACTTTAAAATAAAAGAAGTTGATTAAAAATAAACTTGAAAACTTGTAAAGTAAGCTTCTTGGAAATAATGTTTTAAAAATCCATTCATGTCGTATAAGATAAAAAAACATTCTTCGTACTTTTGTCGGAAAAGTCAAAAAGTACCTCGTACGAAAAACGACAAAAGATTCCTTTCTTATTCTTTACCAAAACTCACCGAAGGGTAAAAAATGGATTTAAACAATTGTAGGTGGATGGAAATAATATTACATATTGATGAAACATGGATGTGGATGATAAAATACACCCCAGTAAATACTTACGAATAAACAATCTCGGATAAAAATGAGATTGTGATATTTCCCTTACCTTAGGTCCAATTTGCTTTGTACGTGTCCGAAGCTCCTGTATAATGGTTTAAATAATGTTATTGACTTATTCCAGAATCATACATATTTATATGATATCATATATGGTCATATTATTATCTTCTTGTTAGTAATATTTCATTGTTACTTGTTACTCGGGTCTTTATAACTTTTTGTTCTTATGCGTGTTTTGTCGAATAAATTCTTATTCTTATCTTTAGGTTATAGATAATTCATTTCCAGAATGGTATTAGTGTGGTATATAACATATTCATTCATTCAATTCATTTATATAATCATTATGAAATGAAGATCATGTAGAACGAGTCGCATCACATCGTGGAGACGGTATTCCGTACGTACGCACGAGTGATGATATCATTTCTATGATCGTGTAATTGTATTGGAGTATATATATATTATTTCAGTATCAATATTAATTCATAATAATCATATATAGTTACTCATTACACCATTATACCCATCCTTGTAAGGTGATGGTGGAAAATAGATTACACCACGGTGTGGAGACGGTATTCCGTACGTACGCACGCGCGGTGATTTCATTTTTCCGTAGGATGGATAGAAGGTGAATTAGGGTTGTTTCATATTTATAATAACATATCAGTATGTAAGTAATACTGATGTTATTACTTTATCATGAAACAACTAAAGAAGAAGAAGTTGAAGAAGAAAGAAATTGAAAAGATCGGTAATGGATATTACATCTTCTTTGGAACGCCTCTTTGAATCCTCCACTTAGGGAACTAATATTGGTCTTTTAAGAAGACCAGGACCTCTAGGATTATTCTAGGGAAGTGTAGAGGAGAAAATGTCAGGGGTTGGCCGAGCTTGAGTGCTCAATTTGGTGTGAGGAGGAGGGGGAGGAGGTGCCCTTTTATAAGGGAGGAGAGGGGCACCTTAGGAATATCTCAAAATATTATTTTATATTAAAGTCAAAATCGGTTTATAATGGTTCCAAAGGGTCTTATTTCGAAGCTAAAGTGGGGATGGGTCGCAATCCTATCAACCAATAAGATTTAGACAAGTTTATGATATTATTTTAACCTTATCAATTAGATTTAACTCTAAGTTAAATAATTTAACTTTTACCGTGTCTTTTTGTTTTCTTACATTATATGGTTAATAAACTTACTATAACATGCCAAACTAACCCCAAATTGTATATTATTAATACATATATCCTTATCTAAGTCATTTGGCCGAACCTTAGATTTTTAGGAATAAAATAACAATTAATAATATAATATTTGATTTAAAAACTATTTTTTGTCAATTTTGACACTATTTGATACATGATTTTTGTGAATGTCATAACAGAATTATATGTTCAAACCAAGTTGATTAAATAAACACTAATATATCATAGTAACCTAGAAAATTAGTGGAATTCATAAAAAGTCTTAAATTACATTCATTTGAGCATTTATAACATCAATTATGTTAATATTTCCTTAAACGGGTAATTACTGCATCATCGTTGTGTCAAAAATAAATTAATTTATTTAAAGTCTAAAAATTATAAATAAAATATCATTATGTAGGAAATCTTTTTAGCTTTCTAATGAATATTTATAGTCGAATTTATCTTATGTATAACCCCATATTAAAAATGTTTTAGTAAATAAACTTTGATTTTAACTCTTTTAACTCTTCTTTGAATTAAATAATAATAAATGTCCTAATCTAATCCAAGTGGGCCTAAATGGTCATATTATATTCATAAGGTTGTTTTTGGCCGAATTACACTTATCCAATAGAATTAGGACATGTGTTAGGGTAATAGTAATATCATATTTACCCTTAGTTACCCTATTTACTATTAACCGTGGTAAAGAAAAGTAAAAAGTTACTATTCACCAAAAATTATTTTCATCTCATTGAACCACATTTTAGTCCTTGATATTTACCGTGTCTGTCGGATTTTCAAAATTCCATTCACAGAAGTGGTAAAATTAAGTTTTATGCAAAATTCAGTGTTTTAACTACCACTTAGTAGTTTCACTATTCATCAAAAATTGATGTTTTTCAGAACAATGCCAAAATTTCATCCTAAGCTATATTTTATATTCCGAATTCAAAAATAAAGTCTATTTTACCAAATTCATAACATAGAAGTTTCATTAATTATTTTTATAATTAAATCCCGCTGTTAAAACAAATAGCGTGTTTTTAAGAAACAATATCTATCAAAAGATTGACACTTGATTATGTCTGGTTTAAATGTGAAATTACATCCAATGACCAACATTGTATTAAATTGTAAAAATATATTCTAAATATATTTTAAAACCACTCAAATTAATTTTTTATCACTATTAATTATTTCGATTAAAAAAAGTTGGTTTTAATTATAATGTAGTAATTTTCACTATTCATCAGAATATGAAAGTTATCTGAAAAGTACCAAAATTTCACCTTAGGCTAAATTCGATACTCCGAATCCAAAAATGAAGTTCATTTTGAAAAATAATATTTACAGAATTTCAAAAAGTGGTTATTACTATTCATAACGGCTAGTTTTAATAACATTTTAATAGCATATCGCTGTTTAGTGAAACTCGTTATTGCGTACTACACACGCTATCGAGGAAGGTCGTGATTGCGTGTAATGCAAGGCAAGTCAAGGATGCGTGTTGTGCAAGCTCCTTTTGGTGTAGCGTACAACACAAGACATTAGTGAAATAAAAAGAATATTTTTCATAAAATCTCGGGCTGTTACACGATCCACATAGAAAAGCAATAGGATTCAGATCACACAGGTATACATCTTCGAAAGATGATAAAGATGATCTCTGATCCATCTATGTCGTTGGACCCACGAAGGATCGATAGGTAACTCACCCCCGCAAAAGACCCACACAGGATCGGGCCCACGTAGGACCTGTAGGCGCTGGTTCACACAGGACCGCTGAGCACAAAGACCCACACAGGATCGGACCCACACAGGATCGGGCCCACACAGGACCTGTAGCACTGATCCACATAGGATCGCTGAGTGTTGAAGTCGTCGTCGTCGAATCCACACAGGATCTCTGTACTGTCGTCGTCGCAGTCACAGTAGCAGTAGCAGTCACAGTAACAGTCGCAGCCGGCACTAGGGTTCCCGCACACAGCAAGCTCGTTCAGAGGGTCCGCTCCACGAGCCGAGAGGATGATACATCAACAGCCACAAAGTCCAGAGTTGATGTATCCAAAAGTTCCGTATCGTCAACAGGAACTCAACGCAACAGACGGCGCGTCGATCGGACGCCCGGTCTGAGAGATATTGGCATTTTCGTCCCCGGGGCCCGGTTGGTTTTTAAGGCAAAACCTACCCGACCATACTCCACCTGCGTACAAACCTCGGGCGGAGTATGCCAAAAGATCCGTCTCACTAAGAGGAACACAACAAAGCTGACGGCACGTCAATCGGACGTCCGTAGCTCAAGATATGAGCGTTTCCGCTTCGAAGGCCCGGTTGGTTTCGTGAACGAACCAACCCGGCCGAACTCAAAGTGTTCCTAAACCTTGAGTGCGATATACTGAAACGACCGACTCGATCCAAGGATCGCGTTGCCGCAGACGGTTCGTCAATCGGAGGTCCGTGGCTCAAGTTATGGCCAAAAGACCGTAACAGTCTCGAAAACGGGGGGTCTGGGTCCGGGCCGACCCGGCCCGACCCCCCCCCCCCCTGGGTCGGCCCGAACCGGCTCGACCAGGCCCGGCCGGTGGCGGCGCGGCGGCGTGGCCAGGGTGTCGCGCTTGTGCCGCACGCGGGGGGTTAAACCCCCCCTTTTTTCGAATCTCGGCCGGCCTAAGGCCGGCCGTTTCTCTTCTCACGCGGGACCAGCGGGTCCCGCCTCCTATCCAACCGGCGGCCGGTGCGGCCGGCCGCCTTCTTCTTCTCCGCCGCGGCCATCGTCGCGGCTCTTCCGATCTCCGGCGGCCGGCGAGGCCGGCCGCCCCTGGCTGCTCCGCCGCGGCCGTAGGGCCGCGGCTCTTCATGATCTCCGGCGCCGGTGGCCCGGCTGGCCGCCGGTCGCCTCCTCGTTCCGCCGCGGCCCTTCTCCGGCCGCGGTCTCTTTCGTAAACAACGACGCGGTGCGTCGGCACCACATTTCATTATCGTTGTTCGCTCCGACCATAAATTCTTTTGTTCCTGCACGGTGCGACGACACCGCGCTGTCTCTGCTAAATCAACACGAAAGATTTAGAAGGGGGAGGAGAATCGGTCGTGTTCGTGCGGTCCGGTCTCCTCCCGTTATAACGATAACAGTTGGCCAATCGTATAAACACAACAATGAACGTTTCACAAATTTTTAATAAAATTTGGAACTACGCCCAACGGATTATTCTTTCATGTTCGAGGGAATGAAAACACGTAATTTAAAAAAGGAAAAACCCCTACCTTGGTTCTGGAACGAAGTTCGATGATCGATAACGATTCGCGGAAGTCGAGCGTCGCGGAAGAAGAACGTCGATGTCGCAGTTATGTCGTCACGGAAAACGGTTCCCGAGAACGTGGAGTTCTTCGTCGAAGTTCGAAGGTTCTTCGTGTTCTTCGTCAGAGTTGAAGAAGAAGAAGAAGGAGAAGCTCCCAAAATTCCTCTAAAGGTGGTAAAAGAAATTCAACCAGAATAAAAATAAGCTTTAAGCTTATATTATTAAATAACTTTACCACATGAATTTCAAAGGTTTGAATTGAACAACTCACCTCAATTAATACTTAAAGTTGTCAAACAATAAATAAAAGGAGGGTTAATGGGAGTTTTGAGGGAAGATGGAGGGTTGGGTTTCGTGTGGGCCCCACCACACTTAATCATCCCAAGGGAGGTTAAGTGGATGTGGGTCCCACTCCCAACTCCCTTTGGAAGGATTTATAAAAAAAACATCAAGTTAAAATAAAATTTTGTATTTCACAAATTTTATTTAACTTAATCTAAAAACCCAAAAACTAACTTTCAACCTGTAATAAACGCAACTTCCGAAAAGGTCTCCTTAAGCGAATATCGGCGCTGCGAGTTCATCGGTGCCCTCGGATTTCAATTCCGAGCACCGGATCAAAAGTTAGGAATTCCCGCTCGTTCGTTCACTGAACGTACCCGAGCCAAACTTCGGAAATTGATTCCGGGAACTCCGGGCCTCGGAATCAGGTTCCGTCAGAAACCGCGCTCTTGTAAAATTCCAAAGAAAATTAAGAAAAAATTTACCTTGAATTTTACGGGTCTTTACAAGAGCGCACCATCCAAACCTTGGAGGATATGCTGTGGGCATGTGTTATGGACTCAGGAGGATCGTGGGTGTGATACATACCTCTGGTAGCGTTTGCCTACAATAATATCTATCAATGTACCATTGGTATGGCCCCATTTTAATCCTTGTACAGGAGGCCATGCCGTTCACCTGTGTGTTGGACCAAAGTAGGAGAGGCAGGCATCCTTGGCCCAGAGGTGGTGCAGAGCATGACAGAGAAGGTTCATCTCATTTGGGAAAGGATGAAGGCAGCCCAGGACCGAAAGAAGTCGTATGCTGATACCAGGAGGAGGCCCTTGGACTTTGAGGTTGGAGACCACGTGTTCTTGAAGGTATCCCCTCGGCATGGACAACAGAGGTTTGGAAAAGGGAGTAAGCTTTCTCCAAGGTTCATCGGACACTTCAAAGTGTTACAGAAGGTCGGTGAAGTGGCTTATCAGCTAGCGCTACCACCGCCGCTACTGAGGATACATGATGTATTCCATGTGTCCCACCTTCGTCATTACCTACACGACGATTCACACATCCTTGATTGGGGAGAGCTGGACATCGTGGATGACATGACTGCTATGGAAAGACCAGTGATGATCGAGGATAGTGAGGAGAAGGTGCTCTGTGGGTGAACCATCCCCTTGGTTTGTGTGTTATGGATACATGGTGGGCCTGAGGAGAGTACGTGAGAGAGAGAAGCAGAGATGTGTGCTCAGTACCCAGAGTTGTTTTGAGTTTTGTACTATTCGGTTTATAGCTGTTGTGGTGGAACATTTTACCTTGTTGGCTATGAAATACTGATTTTATTTCCTCTGAATGTGTGTGAAAAAGTCCTGGCTATGGGGAGGGGAGGACCCGACCCCTAATCAAGAAAAATTAATGTGGATGCGATTAAACATGTTCAGGCGAGTCAGTGCCATCCAAAGTGGTTAGTATCTTGACATGGGGAAGGAGACTCCCCCACCCACATGGCTGGGCAGTTTGACATGGTATGTTGCTTGGTTCTTGATAGAAAGGCTTTCTTAGTTAACAATGAGGTTTACTCCTGAGAGGTGTCTTTCGAGGTGGTTGTTCGGACTCTATCTTTCCTTCAGGTTTGTTTTTATTGTTGAGGACGAGAATCATTTAAGAGGTATCTGATGTAATGGACCACGTTTTTGGGGTCTATTACTTTCTGAAAATCTCAAGTTGGGTTTTCTAGTCTGGGAATCTCGGTGATGTTTGGCCTAATGGTAGACCTACCGGTAGACTTAGCCTACCGGTAGCAGGCCTACCAGTAGCTCGGTTTACCGGTAGCTGCAGCTACCAGTAGCTCTGTCTACTAGTTGCTCGGTCTACTAGTCGCTGTAGCATAACGGTAGCTCTGAGCTATAGGATGCTGTCAGCCACCGGTAGCTCTCGATCTACCGGTTGCTGTAGCCCACCAGTAGCTCGGCTACCGGTCGCTGTCAACCACCGGTAGCTCCAGGATACCGGTCGCTGTCAGCCACCAGTGGCTCTCAGCTACCGGTGGCTCTCGCCTAACCCCGCGGGGTCTTTCCAATAGTGATCCTTTTTGCGCGAATTGGGTTTTAAACCCTATTTTGACCCTTTTAAGTTTGTTTTAAATCCATTTAAGGCCCATACATGATGCTTAATTAAATATTTAATGGATTAACCTAGAGTGTGTCAGTTTAAACCGTGGGACCCACTAATGACGTGTGGGGTGTTTCAACCACGTGGTAACCCACGACCCCGCGCCTTATGGGGTTTTGAGTTCTTTCTCTCCATATCTTAATAGACTGCGACATGTTGTATCTCACACTTTATAACCTAGAGGTTCTCGCTAGGTTTATTTTCTCAATCACCCTGCGAGGAGTACACTTCGTTCAAACGATCCACTTTTCATTTAGGAGAGCCGCATCGCTATCTATGGAGTTCCGTGCCCAGGCTTAGCATCGATCATTGATCAACAAGTAGGGAAAATCTCCTTCATCTCTCCATTTTGTATATCATGCAGGGTGGGAATGATTTTGATTTTTTCGAATTGGATGAACGAAACCTAAATAAAGATAATGAATGGATTCAATAAAGAACAAAGGGGGGGCTATGATTGATTATGCTGCTCTATTTTATTATCATCGTTTCTGAATTTTGTGGGCTTACACCTATTAAAAATCATGGCCATTGGTGGTCTTTCTCTGTGCACTAATGAACCCCTGGTGATGTTTTAAATGGCTTGTTTTGTAGTTGTGAACTCCTGTGGTGAAAAGAAAATTCGTTAATCACGTATATTCGTCTAAATAAATTGAGGAACCATGATCAATCCTTCTGTGATAACCCCGGTTAAAGCACACGTAAATTGAAATCATGGAGTGTGTTAAATCTTATAAATCTGAAAATATCGGCGTGTTCCTGCTTAGTGGTTGTGGTTTGATTGTTTTTCCTTCATGGGCCGTTTTTTGGGTGATGTGGGTGGGGATGAGATCCCATGTTGTTATGGATTCAGTGGTTGTGAATTTTAAGATCAGGTGTTTACCTTGTTTATATCACGAATTGGGGTAGAATCCTCTGTTGCTGACAAACCTTTTGGCTCCCGAATATTGGACATGGGGCTGTATCTTGGTGTTTTCTTTGGTTGTTGTGGATTTATGAGAGAAATGGGTGTGGATGTTGTAGTAAATGCTTGACTGTTTTCATTCTTTGACTTGTGCTTATGCTTACTAGTTTCCCAAGTAGTTGCAGAACTTAATTAAACATCATTACTGAACATGAATACAAAATGGACAGATGGGTTTCGTTAGCGAGATTTGTGACTCATACTTGAGTGTTGTTTGTGTTCTTTAGGCTGGATGAATAAAAACCTAAACTTGGGAGAGTTCTTGTTACCTATATATATAGTTGTAGTTTTGTGTTTCTTATTTGAGCCCTACCCAAGTTGATCACGTAGTGCCGAACACCCCCATTTAATGGGGGAGGGTGTTTTTCCAAACATTGTTATTAGTGGTTGATTATTAGCTCCTTTTCTGCTCCCTTTCCTAGATAGCCCAAGTAACTTCGGGCAGGTTGAGATGGCCTGAGGTCCATTATTAGCCCAAGAACCTTCGGGCGGGGTACTGTGGTGGTTACGACCCAGGAGTGTGCGGGAAGGTAGTTTCTCAAGTATCTTTGCGATGAGGCCCAGGTGTCTTCAGGCGTGGTAGTGGATCTTCTAGCCCAGGTGTCTTCGGGCGTAGCGGTGGTTGTTCTGTCCTAGGTGTTTGTAGGCATGGTTACGTGTGATAGTTGTGGACTAGGTGTGTGCGAGCAGGGTTTGGCAGTGGGATTGTGTGAGGTTGTGGCCTAGGTTTGTGCGTGCGGGGTGTAGAAGTGGGACTGCGGTGAGAATGGAGGGATTGGTTCGATGCGTAGGATGTCTTCAATAACCAGTGGGAAAGAGGCGCGGGGTACCCAAACATCGATGTGCTCTTATTATATATATTACTTGACTTGAGTTATTTGGGGAGTGTCCCTTGGTGAGGCTAGGGTGGATAGTTTACCTTGATAGGTGTTTGGTTTACTCCTTTTCTCATGGGAATTTAGTACGTTCCCCAACTTGTGCACGAGATTCTTTGGTTTTCCCTACTAAGTATACTTGTATGCTCACCCTACGTATATAAAAGTACATTCAGGTTTCTAGGAGGACTTCGGGGATTGTGCGGGACCATACTAGCTCGGACCTTTGGCGTAGTTGCAGTTGCTGGTTTTCTTTCTTTGATACTTTACCCTTGTAGTCACTTTGTACATCATGGTTTTTACTTTTGTAACATCCATTGGTAATGGTTCTTGGATTTACTTTTACTTTCCGCTTTTGGTGTTGTTGGGATTTACCATCTTATCTCCCGGTCCTATTAAAAGAAAGAGGGTAATGCCTTCCATTTAGTGTGTCATTCTATACCATTGGTGCTAGTCGCCACTCTGGGACCTATTGAGGGTGGGTTTTGGAGGTCATTATCTCTCCTTCAACTTAAAGAAGGAAGGGCCTGGAAATCTGCTAACCCTTCCCTCCTTTTGGTGAAGGCGGGTCGTGACAACACCAAAGTGTTTAATTCCATCTGTAGATAATGCAAGAATGATGTTTCCCATCCCATTTCCAAATTCATGATACTCATAATCGATTTTTCCCACTGAGTTTAGTATTCATGATGATGTAGATTCCCATCATTAATTACTATATTTGTGTTCCATGTAAATTGACTCAATGTTTCCTAACATCCATATATTCGTCTACATTATGGAATGATTGGGATGTACCATAAAACATTACAAGGACATGATTCATCCTTCTTGTATCAATTCACGGCACACATAGGGATTTTTATTACTGATCCATGTCCCTTGAGATAAAAAACGCAATCTTTTGGACAAGAATTTATTTTTTTAGTTATCATGTCCATTGAACGTAGCATTTTTTTAGCATCATAAGTTCAACATGGAAGTTAATTTTCTTTTGGTAGCACATAATTATTGAGACCATGTAGTTCGGAAAAGTTGGGGTTTCTCCATCCACTACATGATTACAAATTATATAACTTCACTACAGTTCACATTTTCTGGTATTTTGTACAACTGATATACAATTGTCTCTTATCACAACTATTTACCTTCTTAATAATCTTTTTTACAATCCCAAAGGTCATCTTCAATTTCTTTTTCCATTTTTTCCATATGATCTCCATCATCATTTAATTTTTTAGTCATATCAAATTTTCCATAAAACCTAGTATCATCCCAATCGGTGTACATATTCTATTTTTCCCATGTTTTTGGAATGAAATGTAACTTTTATTAATGTAATGACAACAAATCCAGAACATGAGGGATGAAAAAATGCAGAATAAGGCAATGTTCCCTTTTAATAAGTTTGCAGTCATTATGTAAGGACCTGGGATTATGGTATAAAGTAATACCATCTTTAGGACTCCATTTTCTAACAAAAACATCAGCTGTAAAGTCCCCCGTCCATCTCCTTCCACTCTCAATGTCTTACTACATGAACATCTAACCCTTCCAAATGATGTAAACTAGATCCCATGGAGGGATTTACGTACTGCGAAAGAGATGAAAAAATAATTTGAAGTCTGATGCAGCCTCTGCGATGTGAATATTATAGAGTTTATATAAACAATGTCCATTGGACAAATCTCTATCTTATTCCCTAGTAGAATTACCGAGTCTAGAATATGTTCTTAATAAAAAGATCACCATGCCCTTTCTATCCTGAAGAAGTCCACCCCTTTTCACCTCCGCATGTGCACACGAATCATTTAAATTCATTTTCAAACCTGAATTTTGAGGATTCCACCCAACCACATCCTCTTTCCACACCCACCTCCCTCTGTTGTGGTAGTGGCCAACAATCAGATGGACCTTCTTAACAAAACCTACCCCCGTTGATGATCATACCCAACTCCACCAATATAGATCATACATGAGACTGAAAAAATATATTGGAGCATCATCTACCATCGTGCTCTACATTTCATGCCTTCTAGATCACCTAGCACACTATGGTAAAGGAAATACTCCAAATACAGAAATCTGCACTGTATTGGCCTGCACCTTCAAACCAGGCCGAAACAAAATATGATACAGAGTTCCTACTCTCATAAAGACCCATTCCTTTCCAATGAAACTAAATATTCCAAGAACCATTTCATTTTCAAAAAAGAAAATCCAAATAGTTTCCGATCTCATCCAAGAGAGAAACTGGCATCTTGAATCAATGAAAAAAACATTTATCCTCAACATTATAATTTGTGGCCAGAGTGTGGTCCCTCAACGACTAGATTAGAAAACATATATTTTCTTGAATATCCTTGAACCATAGCTTTGTTTCCCACTCCTCTCTATCACTACTTATATGAACTAGGTTTCGCTAGTCGTTACCATTGAACCATATAGACAAATAATCCAAAGCGGTGCATCTATGAGGCTCATCATCATGGAAAATATACTCATTAAAAATATATACATATTTATATATTTACAATTTTATATAAATATATACATATTTATATATTAACAACTATAAATAAATATATTTACAAATATATTTATAGATATATTTATTTATAATTCTTAATATATAAATATGTATATATTTATTTGTAATTTTTGATATAGAAATAAATATATATTGAATTAATATTTTAGAAATTATAAATAAATATAATTATATAAATATATATATATATATACAAATATGTATATAAATCTACATATATATATATATATATAAATATATACATATAACATAAATATTATATATATATATATAAATAAAAATAAATCTATACATATTTATAAATATGTATATATTTCCCATTATATTTATTTATAATTGGAAGTATATATATAATTATATTTATTTATAATTGTTAAATTATAAATATGTATATATTTATTTATCATTGATAATATATAATTAAATATATAATGAATTTATATACTAGCAATTATAAATAAATAGATACATATTTCTGTATCAACAAATAAAAATACATATTTACAATTAGAAAAAATATAATTATATTTAAATATATAAAAATAAATAATATATTTTATTTATAATATATTTATTATATTAGTTTTATATTTAAAAATATAATATTTATATAATCATATAATTATAAATATCATAAATATATTATAAATATAAAATAAATATTTATATATTTACAATTATATATTTATAATATTTATTTGTCTTTATAAATATTTATTTATAATGATTGATTTATAATATATATATATATATAACATATAATAAGAATTATCAATAAATATTATATATATATATATAATTATAAATATATATTTATAAATATGAATTTCTAAAAATGAATTTATTTATAGAAATATATTTGTATATATATATAAATAATAAATATAATTACGAATATATTACTATAAATAAATATTTATAATTATATAATATAAATATATACATATATATTAATAGTTATAAATAAGTGTATATAATTTTACTATATAACATTTTTATAATATTTTCAAAGATAAAATATTTTATATTTATTATATTTATAATATAATTATTATATTTATAATATTTTTATTATATTTATAATTTATTTATTTATAATTGTATATAAATATAATAAATTCATAAAATTAAATATTTTTTAAATATTTTTTAAATTTATTTATAATTCTTAATATATCATATATATATATATGGGTTTGGGTCATGTAAATGGGTTGTGGGAAAAGCGCCACATGAAGTGGTGTTTGACCACGTCCTCCCCTTAATTACTCTACCCCTTGACCCCATATGAATAAAAATAAAATAAAATAAAACCCCCTTCCCAAATTGGCCCCAAATTGGTAGTTCGTGGATTTACATGCCCAACTTATCATTTATTCTTCTACTATGCTAGTTTGAACAGTTCTTGGAATTGAAATCTTTACTTTTCCAGTGATTAATCCTTTTTGCATTCTAGTTACTGTAGGATTCTAAAATTTCCGTGAATCTAATGGTCGAGCGGTGCCTTCCATTGATATAGAAAATCATATCATTAACCAACATAAGATGAGAAATGTTGGCGTCTTCATACCTATATAGGAAAGTTAGTATCTTCCGGTCAAGTAGACCACATTTAATATTCCTTCTATGGACCCCCCATTTCAGAATAAAAAGACATTGGAACATGGGTTCACCCTATCATAAAGTAAATATAGTTTAAGGAAGCCAAATCCCCTCTTTGATCGTATCCCTTTTCAAATGTTTTAAACTCTTGGTTAAACCCTCCCACAATGCCGCTAAATCCTGTTTTTCCCATCATGTTCTCCCCCTATATAAGAAGGCTTCCATATGTACCCTGTTACTGGAGAATAGAAATCGGTCTTTCTGGATTCCATCTTCTTGAGCTGCACTAAAATTGGAAACTAGATTGGTAGCACCCGGTAAAGGTGAATTACATCGGCTTGCAAAAATGAATCCGTAGATTACATGTTAGAGAGGAACTGATCAATCCTGCGCCATATCCTTTGATTTCCTCGTCGGTCAATTCACCATGTGAACTTGCTCCCCAATAACCCCATATCCAACTGCCGATTGGAATCCACACAAGTCTCTAAAATCCTAAAGAGCCTTTCCACTGAAAGCATCTATATATTTCTTCTAATATATATATGGCCTCCAATAAACAAATGCAGTCCTCCTAATTGGATGTTCTAAGGTTGGTACCATAACTCCACTCTAGTGGAGGCATCACAATTAGCATAAAAAATGGGGAAAATAAATTCCGAACATCCTGTACTTATTATGAATGAAACAAATTGGGCCAACGCATTCACAATAGTCACCAAAACATTACACATCCAAATATCCAAAATCTTTAATGTTTAATGGGGTTTCATTCATGAAGTTTTTGAACCCCTTACTTTTGAAAAAATATGAGATATGATCCACATTTTAATGGGAAAGCTGACCTACACAAAAACTGAGCTCCACTAATTCCCATAATGGGCATCCTAAGATCAAGGAGATAGGAGAGAAATTTCATGATCTCCAATGCTGAACTATCCTATAAGAGACCCTCACAAGGTCTCTCATGTTAGAGCCATAAATGATTGGTCCACCGGTGTAGTGATAATCACGAGATAAAATAAAGTGAAAAATGCAAAAAAAATAAAAGGGACATCAGATTTAACGTGGAAAAACCTCCCAATGGAAGGGGTAAAAAACCACGAGCAAATAGAATGATCACTATGATGTAAAAGTGGGTACACACTCTCATTATTACAAATAGAAAACACATGGAAAATCTCTCTTGAATATGATGGGGATACTTCCTCACAAATACCGCTCAAATAAACCACTGATGATAAACCGGATGAAGGTGATGATGGGATTATATTTGGAAGAGGGGATAGACTTCTTTTATAGGAATATTCACCCCTTCCCGTTGCCTTCTCCCACTGAATGTATTGGGTGGGGTTGGCCACCCACCATCTACCCCACCAACCCCCTTTGACAAATGAAGTGGGGGGGTGTTGTCTAGAAGAGAAACTACCGACACATCTCCCACTTGGAGATTTGATTGTGAACAAATCACATCTTTGTTAGAGTTGGTTTCCTGAGAACCAAATATTTGTACTTTGATTACATGAATGTACACTTATTATATATTGTTAATTGTTCTGCATTACTATAATATAATAATGACCTGGAATATTTGTTGCATTAATAATGTCATGACAAATCCCCACTGTGATAAGAACCATGAAATGCTATAATAGTATTCTTAAATAAAGATATATGGTTGGATGATATACTATGATAGGACACATAGTATACTGACTGCCATGTGTGAGTACTCATAAGAAGATGAGACTCTCTCTCATGGAGTTTGCACTTTGTAATCTCTAAGATGGGAGATTATGAGAACATGTCCGCCCGTAGTAATTCTGCATGTCTTGGTGTCATCATACATTGTAATCTACGAGCGTGTGTAAGGGTCCTTAGACTGGAAGATTATCATTAACTCATGTAATGACTCGCGCACATAGATTGGCTGAGGAAAACCGTCACGAAGACAGTTTGTGGGAAGTAGGGTACATTGGGTGTGTCATGAATAACATGTTGTTAATGGATAAGTTGAGGAAGGATTTGCCTCTTCCATATTTATGGAAGTTGATATCTCGGGCCCTTTGATTGAAATAGAAATGTCACTCAAATTCCATGGCCATGGTGTAACGATGAGTTTATTTCTGGAAGTCAAAGAATGACTGATCAAGCATATACCTTTATGATACTGTCATGAAACCATCTTGATGAGAAATTGAGACAAAGGGATTAAATTACACGGTAAGTGTTCATATGAGGTGACCCGTCAATGTGACATCAACTTCTTTCTCATGGGTTCCCTGACCCGTTGCTAGACAGTAATATTGGACTTTCGGCAAACTCACCTAATGAGAACGAGAAAAAGGCCTAGAGGGTCACACACTAAGTGTATCCAAGTATCTCAAGTAGAGTAAAGATTATTCTCATACGTGGTTTAATAATTATTCAAGGAAGCCTAAATAATTTTAATGTTGGAGGAAGAATAAAATTAAAACAAGATATACATGCTGTGTATTAATGATTACATGCCGTGTAGTTTTCATTTTGGAAAGGAAATGAAAAACAAGTACATGACGTGTATTAATAATTACATGCCGTGTAGTTTTTCTAATAGGGATTTAGAGGATATAATATGGTTTTATTAAATGATATTTAATATAATCAGCATGCGCACATGTCAAGGAATTAATGATCCGACATGGGGGTTTTCAATAAGAGTTAATGAAATAAATAAAACACGTAATGCGTTTATTTATTGTCATAACTCTATAACCTCAAACCGGATTATAAATATCCTAACAACCACAACACTTTTCCTCAATCATTGTGCCAAAAAATTATGGATAATTCTCTCATTACTAAAAGAACTCCTTCCACTAAGAATGCTCTCAAGACCAAGAGAGATCCTCCTCCATCAGATTAGGACGATCGAAGGTGGACAACGCAAGCAAAGGTTTCTCCCTGCTAGCACCCAAAGAATCATTTGGTGACGTCCAGAGATACGTGGTGCATGTGTGGATCACCGCTAGAGGAAGTCTACCCTTGTCTTCTGCGACGCAATTACGAATCACATCAGAACGCGATAGAAATACCAAAAAATAGAGAACGCCAAAAGGGTACTTCTTTTCAATTAATTAAACTAATTATAATCAAACTATGACAATCCTCATTTGTGGTTCCAGAACTATCCTTCTTCTTTGTCTATTCCTGTGATTCGATCCATGAAGGCTGGCGTTTATCGTCGTATTGAACCCGAATTGATCATTGCCAATGACAAAAAGCCAAGTGGGTACATCCACCAATGAGCTTCCACTGATCCCGAAACCTTCAAATGGTATCAGAGCAAGGTTACAACATTGATTATAGTTATTTAATTTGTTTTGATAATTTATGCATTTATATTTGATTCAATTAAAGATAAATCATTCTTTAAAACTGAATGAACGAGATCTGTTCTTCCTCCTTCATTTCTCGATTCACATCACAAAAATTACCTTTTAATTTTAATTTTGATTAAAATAAAAATGAGTAATTCATTCGGAGGAGCCACTCATTCTGTCTGTACAATATAATAATTCACAACATGTAGTGAAAACTACAGGCCGTGTACTAAGGTTCAACGAACCGGTACTGGTCCGCCAAACCATGCCGTGTGAATTGAGCATGCCTAAGTATTTATTACACTGTGTTGACCAGAACTAAAAGGCATGTGGAAACTGAAATACACGGCATGTATGTTGAATCAACACGCCGTGTAGTCTGATCTGGCCCAGGTGAAACGGTGTACAAGGAGAAGCTGCATACCACATACACGGGATTGCTAGGCCGATAACCGCGTAACTAGGTAGTGCACACCATGTTAGATTAATCTACACGTCGTGTACTAAAAAATTTCCAAAGTATAGAAAACATGCCAAATCCCCTGGCGTGTAATTTGGATAAAGGGTGAAAACAAATACACGTAGTGTAATATAGCCTACACACCGTGTACTTTCCAGAAATGAAATTTCACCAGGTTTCATCCAAAATTACAAAGACACCGTACAACAAATATGGATGAGAAGAATCTCAAGGAAATATAGAAATGAACTTAAGATAAAGAATTGATTAATTATAAAATCATAATTAATTGAATTCAAGCGTGAATTATCTTAAATAAAAGAATGATTAAAAGAATTTTAATTCTAAATATGCATAAATGTCATTACATTCTATGGATGATCTTGATCTAGACCAAAGACCCTTTTTGTGTGTATGGTTTCATTTAAATTTATTTAATTTAAATTCGTTGGCCTGTGAGCCTTCTTCCAATAAAAGGTAAGGCCTGCATGCCCATGGTTTCTTTAATGTAAACCCCATGTAATGGAGGATCTACCATACTAGAGGAGACGGTTCAAAATCTGATGCTGAGGCGAAACCAACACAAGAAGGTTCAAAGGTGGACAGGTGGGAGATGCAAAACATGAACCATCAGGTTCAAGGTGTTTTTCCCTTGGTAAGGGTTAGTTTATCAAAACCGCTAGATAAGATAACCAATAAAAGTTCATGGTCATGAAATATTATTTTATTTCTATCTGATTTCATGGTTTATTTATTATGTATGTGCTATCGTGATCACATAATTAATGAAATAAAAAAGCATGAAAATATTGAATAAAATAAAACTGGACTATGCATAAACATTATCATAACATGGTTAATCACGTAAGCAATCTTCACTTAATATTGAGAAGCATGTGATAATGTGAAACTACACATAAAGAATTATAATACCTCAAATACCATATTAAGTTAGATGAAGCCTTCCGTTACTTGATTATGGGAAACAGTCAATAAAACTACGTCTTTGACTAACCCTTGTTGGGACACTTACTTTTATAAAGGAAGCTCTTATGAAATTTTTGGGTTGACTTAAACATTTTACATAAAGGAGAGTATCCATTGCTAGAATTTTTGTAAAATGGAGGCAACTATTGAGGAAATCAAAGTCAGGATTTCAGGATTGGGGAGTCCACTCAACATATAAAGGAATTGTAAGCTCACAGTTGGAAAATACCTACCTACCTAAATACCTTATAATAGTTTGACCAGACCTTGTTGGGGTTATGAAAAAGGGAATATAGATCCTTTCCACTAAAAGTTCATGTCAACTGGACATTCGGAGTTCAATGGTGAGGGCCATTGGGACTCAATAAAATAGTGGGATAATTAATAAATTCATTATTTCTCATAAAATGTAATCAATAATGTACTAATAAATCTGCTCTTTTAATTTTTAAAATCAATATGACAAACTCATCAACCACATTTTCTCTACGATCAATTCTGGATAAAGATAATAACCTCACCGGCAGTAACTTTCAGGAATGGTTTAGGAACCTTCGGGTAATCCTATTCCATGAATGAATGTTTTACATGCTAGGGTCCTCACTTCCTGATTCGCCTGTGCAAGGGGAAAGTTATGAAGATTTCCTTGTCTATAATCAAAATTTGACTGATGCACTCAATGTTCATGGTTTGATCCTATCATCAATGTATAGTGAGCTCATGAATTCTCATGAAGACATGGATTCTTATAGCATGCCCGAGCACCTCCATGGTCTATACCAGGAGAGAGAAATACATGAAATGTTTGAGATCTCCAAGGCTCTATTTCATATCAAGCATGGAGAGGGTGCCCTAGCTAGGCCTCATGCAGTCAAGATCATTAGCTAAATTTTTTGCATGGAGATTCTAGGGTTTAAACTCCATGATGAATTGGGTACCGATATCATTTAGGCATCACTCCACCATAGCTTCTCTAACGTTTTTTTAAATTTCAACAAGAACAACATTGAAAAGTCTCTATCTGGTCTTCTTATCCTCATTCCCCAAGTGGAAAATGATTTGAAGTGTGAAAAGACTTTGTTCTCATGGTGAATAAAAGGAAATGGATGGAGAAGAGATTTAATCCCAAAGCTTCTTCAAGGCCTTCTAAGAAAAGGAAGATCAAAGGGGAGGCCAGAGAACAGGAGGCTGTTTGTTTCGCATGTGCCAAGAAGGGCCACTGGAAGAAAAACTGCACCCAGCCAAGGAAGCATGGGGAATATTCATGTGTGTTTGTTATCGAATGAAATCTATTTGTTTCTAATAATTGGGTATTAGATACTACATGTGGTGCTCACATCTGTACCCAAATATAGGAACCAAGTAGATTCAGAAAGATTGACTGAGGTGGGGTGGATCCGCGAGCAACCAATGGAGCCAGACTCGCTGTTGTAGCTATCAGAGACTACCACCTCACATTGCCTACTGGTATGGTCTTAGTATTAAAAGGATGTTATTATGTAACCTCTGTAACCAAAATCATTATTTCAGTATCCAGATTAGATACTAATGAATTCATCATCATGTTTGGAAATGTATGTTGCTACTTTTATAAATATAGCATTTGTTTTGGTAGGGAACATTTATATAACAAAATTTATGTGTTAGACTATAAAAACCAAGTAATGTAAATCGATGAGAAAGTTAATTCACATGACTCATACCACACCCAACTTTGGCATCACCGACAAGGTCATGTCAATGAGAAATGTTTCACAAAATTATATCAAGATGGGTATTTTGATTCTATCGAATTAAAACCACTTGGTGTATGTAATGTGTGTCTACAAGGAAGAATGGCCAATGTCCCAGTTAATGGGAAAGGTGAAAGGGCAAAAGAGATCCTAGAATTAGTTCACACAGATGTGTGTGGACCATTTCCATTTGAAGCAAGGGGTGGGTTCTTGTACTTCATAACATTTACTGATGATTTTAGTAGATATGTATATATTTACTTAATGAGGTATAAGTTAGATCCTTTTGATCGGTTCAAAGAATACAAGAATGAAGTTGAGAACTAGCTTGTTAAGAATATTAAGAAACTCCGCTTAGACCGAGGAGGATAATATCTTAATCAGGAATTCATTGATTTCTTACAGGGGTTTGGGATTCTATCTCAACTCACTCATCCTTAGATGCATCATTGGAATGGTGTAAGTGAATGGAGGAACAACACCCTATTGGACATGGTGAGACAAATGATGAGTCATGCGAGTCTTCCATTATCCTTTTGGGGATATGCATTACAAACAGCTGCACACATACTAAACCAAGTACTAACTAAATCGATAAATGCTATTCCATATGAGTTATGGAGTGGAAACAAAGCCATGTAATCAAATTTACATGTGTGGGGTATCGAAGAATTTTTTAAGGCCTCTTCCGGTAACAAAATTGCACAGCGAGGAACAAAGTGTATCTTTATAGGATATCCCATGGAAAAAAGGGGGTATTACCTATAAAACCCTTCAGATAAAAAGGTTACAGTGGCAAGACACGCCATATTCCTTGAGAGGGAGAACATCTTCAAGAGAGATAGTGGGAGCAAGATAGACATTGATGAAGTAGAGGATCATGATACACAATAGTTGGTACAATAAAAGATTCAACAAATCCCCATGGAAGAACAATCTGTTCCAGAGACAGAAGGACTATGTAGGAGCATGAGAGAGGTAATAGAACCCGAACGATATGGTTTTATTATCACTGAGGATGGTGATTCATTAATGGCTGATAATGATGATCCTATTACCTACAAGGAAGCAGTTGAAGGCACAGACATTGTCAAGTGGCAAGAAGCCATGAATTCGGAAATGTATTCCATGACCAAAACCAAGTCGGGATTTTGGTAGACCCTCCAGTTGATGTAAAGCCTATTGGTAATAAATGGGTATTCAAGAAGAAACTGGACATGGAGGGGAAAGACAGAACATATAAGGCCTAACTTGTTGCAAAAGGTTTTAGACAGTGTCAATGATTGACTATGAAGAAACCTTTTCACCGATTGCGATGCTAAAATCCATCAGAATCCTATTGGCCATTGTCTCTTACCATGACTATGAAATTTGGAAAATGGATGTCAAAACAGCATTCCATAATGGGAACCTCCAGGAAGATGTCAACATGATACAACCTGAAGGGTTTGTTACTCCATAGGATGCCAACAAGGTATTCAAGTTGCAAAAATACATTTGAGTATTAAAGTAAGAATCAAGGTCATAGAACATTCATTTTGATGAAGTTGTAATGGAATTTGGATTTGTTAAGAATGAATGTTAGCCTTGTGTATACAAAAGGTTCAGTAGAAGTGCAATCATTTTCCTAATAGTATATTTTAATGACATATTACTAATTGGAAATGAAGTACCTGTCTTACATTCAGTTTAGGCATGATTGGATAAATTCTTCTCTATGAAATACTTTGGTGAGGCAACATATATTCTTGGGATTAAGATCCATCATGATAGATCCAAGAGAATGTTGGGCGTGAGTCAAATTACATTAATTGACATGATAATGAATTGATTCAGTAAGGAATATTCAAAGAGGGGATTGTTTCCAGTGTCACATGGCATTCATCTTTCAAAGAAAATGTGTCCTCAGACACATGAGGAAAGAATGAAAATGGAAAGGATCCCTTACGTATCGGCAATTGGTTCAGTCATGTATCTTATGCTATGTACGAGTCTAGATGTTGATTACGCATTAAGTGTGGTAGGCAGATATCAAGCTGATCCAGGAGACTGACATTGGATGGAAGTCAAGACTATCCTTAAGTATCTAAGGCATACAAATGATATGTTCCTAGTTTATGGAGGAGATGAGGAACTAGTCATCATAGGAAAGGTAGATTCTAGTTTCTAGACTGATCAAGATGACATGAAGTCACATAATGGATACATCTTCAGTTTTAATGGAGGTGTAGTGAGTTGGAAGAGCTCAAAGAAAGGTTTGGTGGAAGATTCTACTACAAAATCCGAGTATATCGCAGCTTCTGAGGCAGCTAAAGAAGCATATGGATGAAAAGATACATCCAAGATCTAGATGTAGTACCTAGTAGTAAAGATCCTATCACACTCTATTGTGATAATACTGTAGTGGTGGAACATGAAAAAGAGCCAAGGTCACAACGGACAAAGCACATACATCAGAGGTATCATCTTTTGAGGTATTTTTCTCAAAGAGGTGAAGTTGCAGTGTGTGTCATTTCCACAGAAGACAACATGGTCAACCCCTTGAATAAAGACATTACTCATTAGAAACATGATCATCATGTGAGGTCTAGCAGACTAAAAGTCATAGGTAGTTGTCTCTAGTCCAAGTGGGAGTTTTTTAGAGTTGGTGACCTGAGAACCAACTATTTGTACATTGATTACATGAATGTACACTTATTATATATTGTTCATTGTTCTGTATGACTATAATATAATAATGTCTTGGAATGTTTGTTACATTAATATGGCCATGGAAGATCCCCACTATGATGAGAACCGTGAAATTCTATAACAATATTCTTAAATAATGTTTTACGATTAGATGACATACTATGATAGGACACATAGTATTCAGATCATTATGTGTGAGTACTCATAAGAAGGAAAGACTCTCTCTCATGGAGTTCGCACTTGGTAATCTCCAAGATGGGAGATTATGAGAATAGACCCGCCAGTAGTAATTCCGCATGTCCTGGTGTCATCATAAATTACTATATATGACTGTGTGTAATGGTCATTAGACTAGAAGATTATCATTAAATCATGTCCTGACTCGCGCACATAGATTTTCTGATGAAAACCATCATGATGATAGTTGGCGGGAAGTAGGGTATGTTGGGTGCATCACAAATGAAATGTTGTTAATGGATAAGTTGAGGAAGGCTTTGTCCCTTCCATATTTATGGAAGTAGATATCTCGCGCCGTTTGATTTAAATAGAAGTATTTCTCAAAATCAATTTCCATGGTGTAACGAAGAGTTTATTTCTGGAAGTCAAAGAATGATATATCAAGCATATAGGTTTATGAAATTTCCATGAAATATGTTTGATGAGATATTGATACAAAGGGATTAAATTATAGGGTAAGTGTTCATATGAGGTGACACGTCAATACGATGTCAACTTCTTTCTCTTGAGTGCCTTGAACTATTGTTTGATAGTAATCTTGGACTTTAGGCAAGCTCGCCTAATGCCAACAAGAAAGAGTCCTAGAGGGTCACACAATAAGTTTATCCAAGTATCTCAAGTAGAATAAAAAATATTCCCATATGTATTTTAATAATTATTCAAGGAATCCTAAATCATTTTAATGTTGGAGGAAGAATGAAATGAAAACAAGATATACACATCGTGTATTAATGATTACATGCAGTGTAGTTTTCATTTTGGAAAGGAAATGAAAAACAAGTACACACTGTGTATTAATGATTACATGTTGTGGATTTTTATTAAAAAAAAGTACACACTATGTATTAATAATTACATGCCATGTAGTTTTTCCTGTCAGAATTTTGAGGATATAATATTGTTTTATTCAATAATATTTGTTATAATCTGCGTGGGCGCATGTCATGGAATTAATGATTTGACATGGGGGGTTTTCAATAAGAGTAAATGATATAAATAAAATGAGTAATTCGTTTATTTATTATCATATATCTATTACCTAAAATCCGATTATAAATATCCTTACAAACCCAACTCTTTTCCTCAATCGTTATGTACAACAATTTTGGAGAATTCTATCAAGACTGAAAGAACTACTTCCTCCAAGAATGCTTTAAAGACCGAAAGAGGTTCTCCTCCATCGGATCAAGACGATCAAAGGCAGACAACGCAAGAAAAGGTTTCTCCATGCTAGCACCTGGAGAATCATTTGGAAACGTCCAAAGATACGTAGTGAACATGTGGATCACCGCTAGAGGAAGTCTACCCTTAGCTTCTATGACGCAATAACGAATCACATCGGAACATGATCATAAATATCAACGAAGAAAGAACTCCAAAAAGGGTACTTCTTGTAAATTAATTAAATTCATTATAATCAACCTATGACAATCCTCTTTTTTTGTTCCAGGACTATCCTTCTTCATTGTCTATTCTTGTGATTCGATCTTTCGAGGCAGGCGTTTATCGTCATATAAATCCGGGATTGATCATTGCTAATGACATAAAGCCAAGTGGGCACATCCACCCATGATCTTCCACTGTACTCGGAACCTTAAATATCCACATCCTTTCAATCTCTCAAACATACTGATCAAGTATATTCAAGGCCACTCGAGGACCTGCACCATCTGAACTTATCAGAGTTAATCGTCTTCATCAGGAAATCTGCCAGATTTTCATTAGTGTGAATCTTATGCAAGTCCACACTTCCTTCCTCCACCACAACTCAGAAAAAGTTATATTGTTCCCAAATGTGATTTTTCCTGGAATGAAAAGATGGATTCCTTGCAATGTGCAAGGCACTCTGACTGTCACAAAATAATGCAATATTCTCATGTCTAGGCCCAAGCTCCTCCAGAAACTTTTTCATCCAAATTTCCTCTTTTCAAGCCTATGTAGCTGCCATGTCCTGTACTAATGTCGTGGATAAAGCCACAACTAACTGTAATTTTGAAATCCAACTCACAACACCTCCTACAAGAGAAAACACATAAACAATTGAGGACTTCTTTCGGTTAGAATTAGATTCAAAATCAGAATCAACATAGCCTCTGATAGGGTAATCTGATCCTCCATAACATAATGCAGCATTTGAGTTCTCCTTGATGTATCTCAGGATCCTCCTCACTATTCTATAGTGCTACCATCCTAGATGTGCCATGTACAAACTAATTGCTCCCACTGCATGTCAATGTCTGGTCTAGTACAAACCATAGCAAACATTAGACTACCCACTATCGATTCATACAGTACTCAAGACATGTCCATCCTCTATACTTCACTACTAGGACTCATCATTGAGGATAACATGAAATTAATGGGAAGTGGGGAAGATATTGTATTACAATCTTGCATGTTGATGTGTTTCATGACTCTCTTTAAGTAACTCTTCCATGATAGCCAAATCTTCCAATTATTTCTGTCTCGGTAAATCTACATCCCAAGAATCTTGTTTACTGGTCCCCGGTACTTCATATAAAACACCCTAGACAAATGTTCCTTCGTCTCCTGGATATGATCATTGTTGGGGCCTACAACCAACATGTCATCCATATAAAATAGAATAATGATTAAATCATTAAAATCTAAACCCTTGAAATATGCACAAGGATCTGAGTGAAGTTTGTCGTATCCAAGGCACATGATATAGGAATCAAATCTCTTTTATGAACACCTCGGCGCCTGTTTGAGACTATACAGAGATTTTTTCAACCTGAAAACCATGTTCTCATTACCTTATTCTACAAAACCTTCTTCTTGATAATGTAGATCTCCTCATTAAGATCACCATGGAGAAATGAATTCTTCACATCCAGCTACTCTAGATGTAAACTGTATGTTTCAAACATCCCAAAACTAACCGAATAGTCGTCAGTCTAACAGTAGGAGAAAATATTTCATTGAAATAAATACCTTCTTTCAGAAATATCTTTTGGCCACCAGTCTTGCACGATATATTTCCACTCTGTCCATTCCATCTCACTTGATCTTGAAGACCCATTTCTTTCTGATATCCTTCCTTCCAGGATGTAATGGAATAATATCCCAAGGCTTATTCCAGTGCAGGGCTTCAAGTTCCTCCTGCATCGCCTCCATCAATAAGGATACATCTAGACTATGGGTTGCCTCCAAAAAAGAATATGGATCTCCATCCTCCGTCAATAAGCTACACACAATATTATTCTCAGTGACATAGTCTGAGTGCCATATTGGTGCTCTTTTCTCCCGAGTTAGTCGTTGTGGTCCAGACTCAACTGGTACTTGATCATCGTGCTCTAGTAATAACTCAGAGGAAACTAGTTCTTCCTTGGATTTTTCATCCACATCCATAGTTATAGTTTTTGTATTCTACTACTCTGTGTCTTAATCAATTTTCATCAACACCTTATCTTCTAAAAAAATGACATCTCTGCTGATGATAAATTTGTGTGTAGTTGGGTCCCACAAATGATACCCCTTCACACCATCAGCATACCCCAAGAATATACATTTCCTTACTATAAAATCCAACTTTGAGTATTCCTGGTCATTAAACATTTCATATATAGGACTTCCAAAAGTATGTAACCGATAATATTCATTGTTTTTACCCATCCACATCTCTATCGGCGTTTTCAGCTCAATTTCTATTAAAGGATATCAGTTGATCACATAATATGTGGTATTCACTACTTCTACCCAAAAAGTTTTGGTAATACCTGCAGTCTTTAGTATCACCCTAGTTCTATTCAACATGGTTTTGTTTGTCCTCTCTGCCACTCCATTATGCTGAGGAGTGTACGCCACCATGAACTATCTCTCGATTCCTTCCTATTGAAAAAGGTATCAAAATCCTTGCTTGTATATTCTCCACGATTTTCGGCCCGTAGACACTTGATCTTCTTTTCAGAGTCAAGATCCTTCTGTACTTTTAATGTTTTGAAGACTTCAAAAATATTTGTATTCCTCCTGATTGGGTACACCCAACATCTCCTGGAATAATCATCAATAAAGAATACAAAGTACCTTGCTCCTCCCAAGGATACAATCGATGCTTGCCAAACATCATAATGGAGCCATTCCAAGATCTCTGGAATTACCCCTGTTGACATCCATAACTTTAACCTATGTTGCTTGATCAAAACACAATTCTCACATAATGGTAAGAATACATTTGTTAGCCCAAACAACAACTTCTGATCACCAAGAATCTTCAGGCCTCATTCTAACATATGTCCATGCTTCCAATGCAATATATTTTTTAATGCTTCTATCGAGGTAGTTGATGTAAAAACTATATCCACCTCCTTATATGTTTTACCCATAATATTTTACAGGTTCTTTGAGATCTTCCCTGCCATCATTACCACAAGCACACCCTTCAAAATTTTCATCAATCCATTCTCGATGAGAGTCTTGAATCCAATATCATCAAATTGTCCCAAAGACAATATGTTCTTCTTTAGGACCTTCACATGACGTACTCCTTGGATGGTATGTACTATGCCATCATGCATCTTTAGTTTGATGGTATCGACTCCAATTATATTTAGAGTGTGATCGTTACCCATATACAAAAGTCCTTATGGGATTGTTACATATTTCTAAAACCATTCCCATCGAGATGTCATGTTCCAGGTTGCTTCTGAGTCAATAATCCATGCATTGTTGAGATTCTTCCTACTTCCAGTACTCATTTCCGCTTCACTGACTAGTATATCTCATTTTCCATAAGTACTTGACACATTCCCATAAGAGCTCTTTTCACCAATTTTATTATTCCAAAAATCCTTCTTGATGTGCCCCTTATTGCCATAATTGGAACATGTGACATTCTTCTTCTTACTCCTAGATTTGGAAATGCAATGATTTTGGCTCCAACTGGAACCACTCTCCATCATCCTTACTCTCTCCATTGGTAGAGCCTCTACTTGGAGAAATGTTTTCTATCTATCCTCCTTGTTCTTGTGCAGACATTCTTCTTCATGAACTGTGGTTGTAACATCATTAAAGAGCAACATATCTCTCAGGTTATTGCTGGTGATGTTGAGGATGAGTTGATCATATGAATTTGAAAAAATCTGGAGTAGAATCTCTGCATGTTTAGTATCCACACTATTATAGCCCAATGCTGTGAGGTGAGTGAACATTGTATTGATGTTGTTGACATGGATGGTCACCGATGATGATTCCACCATCGAAAGAGTGTATAATTTTTTCTTCAGGAAAATTTTGTTCTACAGTGATTTGGCCTCGTATAGCTTCGTCGGAGTATCCCATATTTCATTTACTGTCTTTTTATATGCAATGCTTGTTTGGACCCCATTTTCCAATTCCAAATGGATGTTGGCAAAAGCCTTCTAGTCCATATCATTCCATTTATCATCCATCACACATGCTGGCATTTCAAAAATTTCCAGTAGGCAATTATCATTCCATAGAACTACATGAATCTCCATTTTCCACATCGAAAAATTATTCCCATAGAATTTTGGGATCTCTAATTTTTCCACCATTTGGGAAAGTTGTCAGTCTCGAACCTCCTTCATTTCACAGTGGTGTATTGAATAATCTCAATAAATTATTATGATGTGAAAGATCAACCGGTGTTGCAATCATAAAGCATACTCAAATTTACAATAATTATTAATGCCTGAAAATGTGAACAACGCCATGCCAGAACCTTCCCTCTGATACAACTTGTTGGGACCATAAATGATTGGCCCACAGTGTGCAGTGATAATCACAAGACAAAAAAATTTAAAAATGAGGAAAAATAAAATGGACTCCATATATAACGTGGAAAACCCCATAAATGGAAGGGGTAAAAAACAATGGGAAAATAGAAGGATTGCTATAGGGTAAAAGTGGCTACACACTCCCTCACTATTACATGGAGAAAACACTCAGAAAAATCTCTCTTGAATATGATGGGGAAACTGCCTCACAAATACCACTCAAACAGACAGGTGATGAGAAACTAGATGAAGGTGATGATGGGATGATCATTGGAATAGGGGAGAGCCTCTTTTTATAGGCCTCCACACCCCTTCTCGCTACCTTCTCCCTCCGAATGGATTGGGTGGGTTTGGCCACCCACCATCATTTCTGCCAACACCCTATAAAAAATAAAGGGGGCAGTGTCGTCCAAAAAAAACTGCTCACTTCTCTAAGAGAAGAGATGAACACAGAAACCTGATTATGAAAAACGGACACCATTTCAAGATTATCAAACTCCATGAACCCAGAAAAGCCCTTACGAAAGAAAGAGGGAGCTTCTCCTGACCGAACCCCACCACCAGAGATAGTTTATAAAACTCCACGGCATATCCAAGTTCTTCCATCAAAATATACATCATTGGACACCTTTCCACATGATCCATACAATGAGGAGAAATCAAAATGGTCAGAATGCAAGGTAAATACTATCTCAAAAAATTCATTGATGGCCCCACAAGAGCATCCTTGAATATTCGAACCCCCATGACATCCTCCCATCCATTGGGGCCCCTTGATGATGAAAATGACACCATAGGAAGGAGAAGACCATCACTCCCAGCATCAATAATGACTTAATCTGAATAAATTTGACTAGAATAGCACCAATGTGAACACGAACAAAGGATTCAATAAGGGTTGAATTTATGATATATTGAAAACTCGATGAACTATTAAACCTCATATTTATAATATTTAGTCATATGATTAGTGTGTATCCATTTTTTATTCATATTCATCTTATTAGGTTCATAAAATATTAATTTTTTTTACAGAAAAAAATAAATACACATAAGATATTCAGAATCAAGAGAGAAAGTTATAGATAATTCTAATAAGGGGAACCCAACATTTAAATTTTATCAGTTATGTTTCATGATAACGTATCACTTTAAACAAGGGAGACATGAAAATAAAAAACATGTTGTTATGATGTGGATATTGGTCCATGTTCTCAATTTGATGTTGTGTGGACCGAAAAGGTACTAATAGATATGTTGATAAACAAAATTCATTTATTATTGGATGCAAAACTTCCCTGGGAAATTATGGTTTTTCTTTTTATTTAATTCTGTTATAGATTTTTATATTTTTGTAAAAAAATCTTTCATCATAACATGCAATGGATAGTAATCACTGAGTTTTGACACAAGGTGATGGAGATTAGAATGTCATGAAACACACCGATGAAACTATTATAAATGATAGAGGTGAAGTTGGATTTCATGTAACTCTATTTTTCTGTAAATTAGTATTAACCATGTATTATAGGAATACCACTAAATATATTTCTACTATAACCCACTCACAAAATCCAATTTAAAAAATAGTACATATGTTAATTATTGGTGTTTTCACATTTCCTACAATATGCAACACCTCTATTCAATTTCCTTAAACACACAAAAAATATTTTCAATTAATAATCATTTTAAATAATTTGGATAGTATAGATTTCACATCATTAAGATATAAAACATTTTGATTCGACAATAAAACTGATCATTATAATATATATCCCACAGATAGTAGTTATAACCTTCACACATGAATATACAAAAGAGTATTCTCGTTCATAACAAAATACATACCACATGTATAGTTAGGGGAAATTATAATAAACTTTAAAAAATGCTTCCACGATCCTCAAATCCTACATGTTTATGATATTAATGTGTTTTAAATGATAAATATTTGTGCGTGACTATTTGACCATTCTTAATGATATGAAAAAGATCATAATAATAATAATATTGTGTATATGGCTTAATCAAAATAAATAATGTAAACTATTGATACATTTATTTCTAGTAGACCGTGCATCTACTATAAGTACCAATATCATGCCCATATTTCTTAATTATATATTTAATTTTTCATGAGACTCCTTTCACACTAAAACCCACCTATTAGAGGTGTTAGTTATCTTTTTGAAACATTTTTTAATGAGTTTTACTCATTATATCACTTTTTTCTTTATAGAGATTCTTAAATTCATGGATACTCAACAACTAAATATTCCATTTTCATAATTCATTATAAAAATCAATAAATCCCATTCCCAATATTCCCATTTAAGCATATTACACATGGTTCAAACCTAAATTATTAGTTTTAAATTCATATGACCTTTGAACATATCTATACCTCTAAAACATCATGTAACTACTTTAATATAAGAAATTCTATACTGAATTTGATAACCCAAAAACATTTTAACAAAAAGAATCGTCATTCCATCATAAAAATCAGTACAGAAAACACTTTTTAATGAATGAAATCATAACCAAAACCTTTGTAATATAAAAAAACAAATAAAAATAGAATTATATTGTCCTAAATTGAAAGGATTTTAAAATTATAAAATCATAAAATGTTTTTTTAAATATCTACTCACTCAAACAATACATTAAAATAAAAAATGGTCAATAACAGTCAAATTTGTTTCTCAAAATATAAGGAAATTTTTTTATTTCCATGAAAACATTTAAAAAAGGAAAAATAAGAATTTATAGGTTCAAAAGTCATAAAACCTTTTTATTCATAATTAAACATCCCAAACATGAAATGAAGCCCAACATTTAATTTATAAACCCATTAACACTAATTCAGATATCCCATTAGATAAAAATTTATGTATATACAAAAATAATAATAAGTTTAATATAAAAAATTAGAAATTATTCAATAATATGTACTTTACCTCACGTTAAAAAGTTGTTTAAAATTTAACTTATAAAACAACCAACTTAAAATATCCATTTAAAAATTTTCATTGCATTATAGGAATCATTTAAAAGATAATTTAACTATTGTTTATTTAAAAAGTAATAGTTTTCCAAACCAATATACATGGAAATAATGAAATATTGATATATACATGAAAACAATAAATATACATTAATCAAACACTTACGAACATTTAAAAAAATGAGAATCACATAAACATTTCAATTAAATAGGTTCAAAACATATTAATGTAACGGTTATGAACTCAAAATTCTTAAATTTATTCACGTACATAAATAATAAATTAGATTATACCCAAAACCCTTTTCTTTATATTTTTCAGGATATACTTTCTAATTATAAATCCTCTATTCTCAAACACATCCCTAAATAAAACCATCATCAATTCAAAATAAAACTGATTCAAAATAAATAAAAATCATTTTTTTGAAAAAAAAATCATAAATAACCACAAAAAATTATTTAAAATAAAACAATTATCATTATAATAAATTCAATGAAGATACTAATTTTAATTCCAATACCTATTTGTTTTAACTAAAATCATTTATTCAAAATGCACACATTCAATATGTTGATTCCCAATAAACCAAATTCAATTGTAACATCCCTGGCCTGGGTGCCACTAAATCGGTGCCCCAAGCCGAGTCACCACATGACCTCAAGTTCACCTCATCTTCTACCAGAGGTTTCCGACTTGCAGTGAGGGTCTAATAAGACATGTGGGGAGACTGTACAATCTTTATCAGAGTAATCCACATTAGAACATGATATAAATAGAAGAGACAATAGGAACCACCAATATCATGCATAATCAAACATCCCCCAAACTATATACAAACCACATGCAATAGTAAATAAGTCATGTCATACTACACAGCTATGTAAAAATACCCCAAATAAAGACAAACAAAGGAATCCAAAAAATAGTTCTAACTCAATGTCCAGAACCTCATCCATGCATGTCCCATGTACAACTCAACTCCCTAGAATATGGACCATTCCGTTGTCTTTACCTACAAACATGAAATATTCTTAGGTACCCAACAATTACCCAAGCAGGGTGTGAGTACAACTCATTTGTCCACCACCAATGGTGTCTACAAATATCTAGGCTAACGGATACTGGACACAAGTATATATAATTATGAAGAAAATGAAAGACATTTTGGGGCCACTAGTTAGCATACTCTACTTAGCTACACTATCCAAGGTTCCAATTCAATATGTCTCTTTCATTACTAGTTCATCTTAAATAATACAAGGTTCATAGGATACATCAGTTTCATAAGGGTAATAAGTAAGTCCCTAAATCATTATGGATAACATATCACAACATCACACTATTCTCACATCGAAGTCTCAGTCAGAGTGGAATGAAACCGTTAGGTACATAGAGGGTTGTCCCCTTCCCTAACCCATGTGTTGTGGGTGGAGTTAGAGCATCAGTACAACTAGACCTGTGAGAGGGGCATCAGGCTTTTATCTCACACCTCAAGACATGTGAACATTCTTATACATCCATTCACCACACACACACCATATAGGAACCAATCACAACCAATAAATACAATAATCATAATCCATAAAAATCAAAATGGGAAATCATATTGTTCCATAACCCATTAACACATTTTCCCTTTACATCACTTAGCCCATTTATCCAAATTCGCATTATCAAACCCAGATCACTAAGAATATTCCATAATTCTTTTTTGTAAATCCATTATACACATTCATAAATACCCTTACTAAGTCCCCTTCAACATATTTCACATTCCAGATACCATTTTCAATTTTGTATAAAAAATGGTTCACATTCACTAACCCACTTATATAGCAACCCTAGCCTTTTACACATTACATTTCATGATTCTAAACATAATTCATCATCAGAGTACAAGCCAAGGATCGTTAAGTCTAGTGTCTTGGAAGAGTAGGTATATATAACATAAAACATGGGCTAAAAACACTTCTTTATTTAATCTTCATAATGATATCCTAACGTCCTTTGAGACCTTACATTTTCATAGGCTACCCTGGGGAACACCTGAACAAAGTGATGAGCTAAAAAGTCCAGTAAGGGAAAGTACATAAGAATAAACTTTAAGTACATGAGTTAAGAGGCTTTACATAATGATATTAGAAGCATGGAACATATGGAATCATAACATATAAACATGGGATCATAAAAATTTGGGATAAAATAATCATGGGATCATATAAGAATGAGATTATATAAGCATAGTTTCATAGAGAGGTGGCGGCAACTTTAAACAAGACTTTAGTATGTGTCAAGGCTAACCGCCAATCTTGTTTCCTGTAGTAGCACAAGCCAAGGAAAACCGCCCGGACCATTTTCCCATAATCTTCTCATGAAAAATTAACTTTACCCAATGCATTGGAGCACTATCTGGGCACACCCATCTAAGTTTCTTCATGTATATTCTTTCCACATAAATAACCTCAATCATACATAAACATAAGATTATCCAAGGAACAAAATTGGCACACAATCACGTTATGAAGCATAATAAAAAGGGGCGTAACATACAATCGTCCATTAAAGAAAGAAATTAAATCATAAATAGACATTAATAAAGTATAAAGGCATAAATCATGACAAGTGATAACATGTAAAAATAGTTTTTAGGAATCTTTGAGTCAAAACATTTTAGTGCGGTTTAAGAAAACATCGAATATCTCTTAAAACGAAAAGTGACATAATATTTTTTTATAAAACCAGATGTAAACCAGGAGGGTTTCATAACAAAAAGGCAGATTTTATAAGGAAAAAGGTGACTTAAAACAGAGGATAGAGTACACTTGACAATAGGAGAGAATTCAAGAAATTCCCTAAAAACCGGTTCACTTATCGGGAAGTAATGAGGAGATAATCACTAAAAATCATGCATATCCCAGAAAGAAAGTGATGAAAGAGTCTTTATGAATATACTTGGAACATGTACACAACATTTAGAGCATGAACATGAAAAGATAAGATAGCATCATTTTGGTAGAAAGGTAGATACGACAACCCGATGGAATAAAAGAGGTTTGGGTAGAATTCTTTACGGATTGTCGGCATGGAATTTGGAGTACTTCAGGGGGCTTAGTAAGAGTGGAAAGGGAATTATCATCACTTATACATAAATACGGAAGTATGGTGTAGGTTATAAATCATAACCCATATTTAATAATTACAGACAACAAGTCTTAACATTGTGAACAATCTTGAATAAGAGTGAAATTGAGAGGATCCCTTACCTTAGGCCCGTTGGTGTTCTCCACTTGAAATTAATGAAATGAATAGTCAAATCAGGTTTATTAACCAATACATCCAGAACCATATATAAAAGTAAAATATTCAGTATAACCTTGTTATGTTCATTTATACCCATCTTGGTTGAGTACGAGGTTTAATTTTATTGTTCGGGTCCGTTTGTTTCATTTGTTTTAATGATCGGTTCAATTGTATTTAGGTTCAAATAAATTGTAAGATGAAAGTGGTTGTCCAGAATTGAAGTTATAAAATTATTGGACATCTAGTAGGTTACATGGTTACAAAATTCATTTCCTTAATTAGAGTGAAAGAGAACCTTTACATTAACCATTAATGATAAACACTTCAATTAATTTTAAAGATTTTACCGATAATTGAATTGTTTTGTATTATTGTTTTATATCATGAGGGTATGAGGATTACAGAAACATAAATAGGACATATAACATATATAATAATCTGGTTCCACCATAACATAAATGGTTTCATGAACAGAATCAAAATGATAAGAGAATTTGAAAACACATTATCCATGATGTCGGTAATTTGACCCATCGCGAACGATGTTTAATTCTAGAACGAGAGGGAGAGGAGGAGAAGTATGATGTTTGAAGCTTTTCATAAACATGATTATCATTCAGAATATATGATAGTCTAGAGCTTTAATGTTTTTTGGATAAGGGGAGGGGAAGAGGGTATAAGGAAAGAAAGAAAATAAAAAAAAATCACTTGAAAACAAAAGAGGGTTATTACCCTTTGATCTCTTCTCTTTGAGACTCCTCTAAGGGGCGTTGGTTTTGGCCTTTTGGAAAGACCAAAAATCCTAGGAGATGGGTAAGGAGCCTGAAAGGGTATTTGGGCAGAAATTTGGCTAGACACAAGGCTTGAAAGTTGTGAGGGAAAGACGGAAGGAGAGAGGGTATTTATAGTGGAGGAGAGAGGGGTTTCCTTAATATAAAATTCATTAGTTTATTATTTCCCCACAAGACAAGGAATAGTGAGTATTGCATGACCAATTATATTAATTTTATAATGTAATATCGAACCAAGTGGGCTTACATCTACAGAACATCACACATGAGTCTATAATTAGCTTATTTAGCTTATTTTTGTAAATTACAGTATTTCACTATTCATAAAAAATTTATGTATTTTAGAAAAATCCCAAAACTTTACCCCAACCATTTTTCAACGTTTAGAATCCTAAAATGAAGTCCATTTTTCAAAAATAATTTTCTAAATATGATTATTGTAATAGTTAATTAAAATAATAATTTATTATCAAAACCAGTTTTAAAGCATTCATTAACTCATTCTAAACTATAGGTATATCGAACTTCCAAAATGAATATTATTTTTATACCACCATAGGTAATGTTACTATTCATTAGGGTATATCACTATTCATAAGGTTATGTTACTATTCATTAGGGTAGTTTACTATTCACCAAAAATTATTTTTTTTATTAGACTCCAAAAAACATCTTGAACACAACCGTGTATGCCAGATTTTTGAAATTCCAAACACAGAAGTGACAAACATATGTTTAAAGGTCACATATCACTTAATAGTTCATAATTATGTGATTTTATGGAATATTTATAAGAAGAGAATTTCCATTAAAAACATTGGGTCATTACATTCTTCCCCTATTTAGAAATTCTGCCCTTGAAATTTCATTTTACATTATAGGCCAAAAACATATGTGGGTAGTTTTTCTTCATTGATTCCTCCGGCTCCCATGTTGCTTCCTCAAACTTATTGTTCCTCCACAAAACGTTGACAAGATGGGTTGTCTTGTTGCATAGAACCTTATCTCTCCAATCCAGAATCTTCATCGGTTGGTCCTCATAGGAGAGATCATCTTCCAGCTGCACCAACTTTGAGTTTAGTACATGTGAGGGATCAGGTATGTACTTCTTCAAGAGTGATACATGAAAAAAATCATGAACTTGAGCTATATTCGGTGGAAGTGCAAGCCGATAGGCCACGACTCGTATGCGGTCATGGATCTCAAAAGAGCCAATATACCTTGGGCTTAGCTTCCCTTTCTTCCTGAATCGCATGACTCTCTTCCATGGAGATATTTGAAGGAAGCCTTTATCTCCAACGTTGATCTCCAAATCCCTTCGACAGTTGTTAGCATAGCTCTTTTGCCAACTTTGAGCAGCTTTGATGTGTTTCTGGATGACTTGAACCTTCTCTATCATCTCTTGAACAATATCAGGTCCAAGTAGCTTTCTTTCTCCAACTTCATCCAAACAGGCTGGAGTTCTACATCGATTTTCATACATAGCTTCATATGGATCCATATGAATACTCAAGTTAAAGCTATTTTTGTATGAGAACTCAACCAATGGGAGATGCTGATCTCATCCACCTTTGAATTCTAGAGATCAGGCTCTAAGAATATCATCAAGAGTCTGAATAGTTATTTCAGACTGTCCATCAGTTTGGGGGTGATAGGCCATGCTGAAATTTAATTCAGTACCCAAACATGTTGAAGACCCTTCCAGAATATAGATGTGAACCTTGGATCGTGGTCAGAGACAATTGTGAGTGGAACACTGTGCAGTCTCACCACTTCCTTCACATATATCTTTTCATGTTATTCAAGAGAGAGATCTTCCCAAATAGTGATGAAATGGGATGTATTGGTGAGCTAGTCAACCATAACCCATATCGCATTATTTCCCTTTGCCGTCTTTGGGTGACACGTGACAATTTCCATGGAAACATTTTCCCATTTCCACATGGGTATAGGCAATGGCTGCATCATACCTATGTACTTTTGTTGCTCAACGTTAAATTGCTGACATACTAAGCACCTTGATATATATTCCGCAATCTCCCTCTTCATGTTATCCTAAAAGAAGTGTTCTCGGAGATCACGGTACATTTTGGTACTCCCGGGATGGATAGAGAAGGTCGAGCTATGTGCATCATTCAATAGCTCTTTCTTTATCTCTCAATCAGATGGTACACATAATCGTGTCCCAAATCGTACAACTCCTTCTTCATCAATTTTAAAATCAGTGGATTTCCCATTTTTAACAGCTTCCACCCTTTTCTGAATTTCCACATCCTTTCTTTGAGCAACCTTTATTTTCTCCCAGATGGATGGTTGAGCAATCATTTGAGAAAGGATTGATGATGTTCCTCTATTAATGATTCCCAAGTCCATCCTTTGCAAATCTAAAAAGATCAGATCCTTTTTAATTCTCAACATTGATAAAGATGCATGATCCTTTCTACTTAGAGCATCTGCCACCTTGTTTGCCTTACCGGGATGGTAGTGGATTGAGAAGTCATAATCCATGATGAGCTCTATCCATCTTCATTGGCACATATTAAGCTCTTTCTGTGTGATTATATACTTGAGAATATTATGGTCGGTATATATCTCACATTTCTCCCCATAGAGATAATGCCGCCAAATTTTCAAGGTATAGATCACAGGCGCTAACTCCAGATCATGCGTTGGATAGTTTTACTCATGGATTTTTAGCTTCCTTGAGGCATAGTCTATCACTTTATCATTTTTCATCAGCACACAACCTAAGCCCTTCTTAGAAGCAACACTATACACCACAAAGAGTTCCCCACTGGTAGGGTGTGTGAGTAATGGCACAGTCATAAGCCTCTTTTTCATCTCCTTGAAACATTCTTCACACTCTTGTGTCCAGAAAATCATTACTCCCTTCCATGTCAGCTTGGTCATTGGGTTTTACAATTGTGAAAAGTTCTTCACGAATTGTCGATAATACCCAGCTAGACCCAAAAAGCTGCAGATCTCCATTACAGATGTTGGTCTAGGCCACTCTTCAATTGCCTTCGTCTTGGAAGGGTCCACAGATATCCCTTTGCTAGTGATAACATGCCCCAAGAATGCAACTTCATCCATCCAGAACTCACATTTACTGTACTTTTCATACAAATTCTACCTTCGCAAAGTCTTAAACCCAGTTTCCAAATGCTCATCATGTTCGTCCTTTCTCTTGGAGTATATCAGAATATCATCAATAAAGAGAACCACAAATTTGTCAAGGTAATATCTAAAGACTCTATTCATTAAATCCATGAATATTCCTAGAGAATTAGTGAGTCTGAAGGGAATCACTATGAACTCATAGTGTCCATACCTCATTCGAAAGGTAGTCTTGGTAATATCTTCATTTCTCACCATTAGTTGGTGATATCCTGACCGAAGGTCCACCTTAGAGAAATAACTATCCCCATGTAGCTGATCGAACAATTCATCTATTCGTGGAAGGGGATAGTTGTTTTTATTGTGATTTTATTGAGCTCATGATAATCAATGTAGAGGCGCATTGATCCATCCATCTTCTTGACGAATTTGATTGGAGCACCCCACAGTGAAGCACTCGGACATATAAAACCCTTCTCCATATTCTCCTATAACTGATTCTTCAGCTCTTCCAACTCTATGGTGGCCATTTTGTAAGGTGTCTTTGATATTGTAAGAGATCGAATGATAAGTTCAATTGAGAACTCAACCTCTCCGTCAAGAGGGAGACCAGGAAACTCTTTGGGGAATACATCAGTGTAATCCCTCACGATGGGCATGTATTCAAGCATGATACTCTCCTTTTACTTAATTATTTGATCTAGATATGCATGCTCATAAGGAAGAAATGTCCAAACTTGAGACGAAGATTCTAAAGTAGAATCATCTTCCTCCTTGCACTTGAAAAGAATCGGAGGATGCTTCGGGATGTGAAGGGTAATCTCCCTTTCCCAGCAGTTGATGTTGGCCTTATATAAAGATAGCCAATCCATTCCCATGATAGCGTCAAATTCCACTAAAGGAAGTATGACAAGATTTGATGGGAGGTTAAGTCCACAAAAATTAACCAGGGAGGATTTATAAACCATAGATGTGATAATTTCCCCATTCGTTGTTCTCACAGATAACTTTTCCTCCAAATTTTGAGGTGGTGTTTGAATAGTTCTACTAAACTTGCAAGATATGAAAGAATGAGTAGAACCATAATCAAATAGTAAATTCTCTATTATTGAATGAATAACAAGTGTACATGTCACCAAATCATTTTCTGGCTCCACCTCAGTAGTAGTGATAGCATAAGACCTTCCTTGTTGCCTTGGAGGTTGTTGTTGTTTGCCTACGACAACCCTCGGCTTAGGGTAATTGTTCGCATAATGCCCAAGCTCCCTGCAGTTATAACACTGCACTACAGGCCGAGTGTTGATCTGAACCATTTTTTATTCTTCAACATTAGTGGGATTTTTCATATCCCTTCAGCAGTTCTTGGCCAGATGACCAAACTTTCCGCATTTGAATCAATTCTTGGTTCCCTTCAGACAGTTACCAGGAAGCTTCTTCCCACAATTTTTGCAAAGGGGAATGTTGGGATTATTCCAATCATGGGATTTGTTTGATTGACCACCCATGTTGTTTTCAATATTCTGCTTCTTGTCACTAGTCCCATGAGACCACTGAGAGTCTCCAATCTCCATTTCAACCTAGAGGGTACAACAGACAATCTCCTCATAGCTGTCGAAGTCTCGAATCATCAACACTTTTCATAGACTTAGATTTAGTCCGATAAAGAAGCGATCCACCTTGATTTTGGTGTTCATGTCAAATCCATAGGTGTACATTGCAAGCCTGGTAAAGTTTTCTTCATAAGCCCTAATGGACTCATCTTCCTTCTGCATGAGTTCGAGTAATTCTCTTTCCATCTTGAGATGGAGGGTTCGAGGACAATATTTTTTGAAAAACATCCTCTTGAATTCCTCCCAATATATGGAATCAATTTCTTATTGGGGCTTTGTATTCTTGATCAGTGTCCACCACTGATCTACATCCCCATCAAAATGATAGACTGCCAGTACCACCTTCTCTTCTTTCGAGCACTGGAGGACGGTGAATATCTTATCAATGGAGTTAATCGATTATTCCAGGAGGAGAGGATCAGAAGATCCGCTAAACATGGAAGGCCTTTTCCGAATGAAGGATTCTATGAAAACTTTCTCATTCCTTGGAGGAGGGGGACGTTCTACCTGATTCAAGTTATTATTCATAACTCATGCCAGCTGAGCAAGTTCTGCCATGAAGTTTTCAACACCCGCTTCCGTCACTTCAGGCATGTCATTAGAGCAATTATCACATTGCCTATCACATTGGTTGTTGGAACATGTTCTTCTATTTCCTGCCATTAACTAAGAAAAATAATGTATAACTAGAGGTCTTGAATACTTAGATATTTAGCATATATATGATACTTTGAACATCAAAGGATAGACTTATAAAGAATAAGTACATTCTGACTTGTGATTCCTTAGGGTTATATCTAGGTAATCCTCAATCTATTTCATAACATATATTCGTATTGTATTTTTCCCCTAATAATGGTCTGTACTATGCTTGTGAATCTACAAAATCATATCCCTTGGGAGTGTCGTAACCAAGAGTGCAGCAATTCCCGTTGTTGTGCACCAGTTCCCGTTTGAGTCTAGCTCAAAGCGGTGTTTTTGGGTTTTACCCCTAGGATACATCTGTGCCAGAGCCACCTCTACCTACTCGTATCCATACAGGTATGTATTTTCTTGATAAACCACTTACTCAATACTCACCAAAATTTGGCAATGTTTTCTAATACTTAGTCTCATCCTTAAGGTTCTTACTAAGGTGCTCTATTCCTAATCTCCAAAAATAACTAGACCATCCTCTGAAACCAATATAGATACCCTAGCCTTTTACACATAATATTTCATGATTTTAAACATAATTCATCATCCGAGTACAATCCAAGGATCGTTAAGTCTAGTGTGTTGGAAGACTAGGTACTTATAACATAATACATGGGCTAAAAACACTTCTTTATTTAATCTTCATAATTAGCTCCAAACTTCCTTTGAGCCCTTACATCTTCATAGGGTATCCTGGGGAACACATGAACAAAGGGATGAGCTAAAAATCCCAGTAAGGGAAAATACATAAGAATAAACTTTATGCACATGAGTTAGGAGGCTTGACATGATGATATTGGAAGCATGGAACATATGGAATTATAACATATAAACATTGGATCATAAAAACATGGGGTATAATAATCATGGGATCATATAAGCATGAGATTATATAAACATAGTTTCATAAGAGGTGGCAGAAACTTTTAACAAGACTTTAGTACGAGTCAAGGCTAATCACCAATCTCATTTCCCATAGTAGCACAAGGCAAGGCTAACCGCCCAGACCGTTTGCCCATAATCTTCTCATGAGACACTACTTTACCCAATGAATTGGAGCACTATACGGGCACACCCATCTAAGCTTATTCATGTATAATCTTTCCATATAAATAACCTCAATCATACATAAACATAAGAGTACCCAAGAAATAAATGGGCACACAATCATGTTATGAAGCATAATAAAAAGGGGAGTAACCTACAAGAGTCCATGAAGGAAAGGAATTAAATCATAAATAGAAATTAATAACGTATAAAGGCATAAATGATGACAAGAGATAACAAACTGAATTTATAACATGTAAAAATAGTTTTTAGGAATCTTTGAGTAAAAACATTTTAGTGTGGTTTAAGAAAACATCAAATATCTCTTAAAACGAAAAGTGACACAATATTTTTTTATAAAACTAGAAGTAAACCAGGAGGGTTTTCATAATAAAAAGACTGATTTTATAAGGACAAATGTGACTTAATACAGCAGATAGAGTACACTTGATAGTAGGAAAGAATTCGGGAATTTCCCTTAAAATGGGTTCACTTATTGGGAAGTAATGAGGAGAGAATCACTTAAAATTATGCATATCCCTGAAAGAAGGCGATGAAAAAGTATATATGAATAGACTTTAAACATGTACAAAACATTTAGGGTATTCACAAGAAAAGATAATATAACATCATTTTGGTAGAAAGGTATATAAGACAACCCGAAGGAATAAAAGAGGTTCGGGTAGAATTCATTACGGATTGTGGGAATGGAATCAGGAGTAATTGAGGGGGATTAGTGAGAGGGGAAAGAGAATTCTCATCACTTACATAAATAGGGCAGTATGGGGGAGGTGCGAAATCATACCCCATAATTAATAATTACACACAACAAGTCTTAACATAGTGAACAATCTTGAATAAGAGTGAAATTGAGAGGATCCCTTACCTTACACCCGTTGGTGTGTTCTCCAGATGATATTAATGACCTAAATAGTAAAATTAATATTATTAATCAATAGTTCCATAACCATATCTAAAAGTAAAATATTCAGTATAACCTTTTTAAGTTCATTTATACCCATCTTGGTTGATTACGAGGTTCAGTTTCATTGTTCGGGTCCGTTTGTTTCATTTGTTTTAATGATCCGTTCAATTGTATTTAGGTTCAAATAAATTGTAAGATAAAAGTGGTTGTCCAGAATTGAAGTAATAACATTATTATAAATCCACTAGGTTACATGGTTACAAAATACATTTGGTTAATTAGAGTGTAACAGAACCTTTACATTAAACATTAATGATAAACACTTGAATTAATTTTAACGATTTTGCCCATAATTGACTTGTTTTGTATTATTGTTTTATATCATGAGTGTATGAGGATTAAATAACCTAAAATAGGACATATAAAATATATTAAAATCTGTTTCAACCATAACATAAATGGTTTCATGACCAGAATCAAAATTATAAGAGAATTTGAAAACACATTATCCATGATGTCGGTAATTTGACCCATCACGGAAGATGTTTAATTATAGAACGTGAGGGTGAGGAGGAGAAGTATGATGCTTGAAATTTTCCATAAACTTGATTATCATCCAGAATATATGAGATTATAGAGCTTTCATTCCTTTTGGATATGGGAAGGGGAATAGGGTATAAGGAAAGAATGAAAATGAAAACAAAACACTTGAAAACAAAAGAGGGTTTTTACCCTTTGATCTCCTCTCTTTGAGACTCCTCTAAGGGGCATTGGTTTTGGTCTTTCGGAAAGACCAGAAATCCTTGGACGTGGAGAAGGAGCCTGAAAGGGTATTTGTAACACCCCAAGCTTCTATGGTACGCTTCTTTTTGAATAATGTGATAGCGTGTGTTGTACGCAACACCGAGTTCTAACACACCATAACTAATCAAACTAGCCGTTATGAATAGTAATACCTACTTTTTGAAATTATATATATTTTATATTTTAAAATGGACTTCATTTTTGGATTAGAAATATCTAATTTAGCCTAAGGTGAAATTTTGGAACTTTTCGGATAGCTGTTATATTTTGATGAATAGTGAAAATTACTAAATTTTAATTAAAAACAACGTTTTTAATCAAAATAATTAATAGTGATAAATTATGAATTTTAGTGGTTTTAAAATATATTTAGAATATATTTTTACCATTTAATATAATGTTGGTCATTGGAAATAATTTTACAATTAAAACAAACATAAACAAGTGTCAATCTTTTGATAGTTATTATCTCTTAAAAACACGCTTTTTGTTTTGACAGCGGGAATTAATTTTAAATTAATTTTTTCCACTTCTATGTTTTGAATTTAGAAAAATGGATTCCATATTTGGAATCAGGATGTTCAAATTGTGTAAATACATAACTTTTATTTTTATACATTTTGAATAATTACTACGGTAAATATTTTATTTACCATGGTTAAGAGTAAATCCGGTAAATAAGGGTTAATAAATAATATTATAATAATACTAAATTATCCTAAAACGTGTCCTAGACTTATTGGTTGATACATGTTCGACCATAGGCATCTTTGGGTCGATTTTGGGACCCCATGGTACCACTTGTAGGTGATAGGGACACTTTATTTTAATTAAGTTAAAATGAATACAAAAATGACACAAGCACATATCTTTTTGAAAATCAATTTTTACATAGGGTTATATATGTTGGATTTTAGAATATAAATATTAATTAGAAATATAAAAATATTTCCTACATAATGATATTTTATTTATAATTTTTAGACATTAAATAATTTAATTTATTTATGACACAATGATGATGAAGTAATTACTATAATAGTGAAAAATTAAAATAATTGATATTATAAATACCCAAATAAATATAATATGAAACTTTTAATGAATTAAAATAATTTTCTAGGATAATATGATATATTAGGATTGATTTAAGTGACTTTTTTCGAAGTAATAAATCTGTTATGAGTTTCACAAAAATCAACTATTGAATAGTGTCAAATTGACATAAAAGAGTTCTTAAAACAAAAATTATATTATTAATTGATATTAAATTCCTAAAAATATAAGGTTCGGCCAAGAGACTTATATCATGATAGGTTCATCATTAATGGACCACTTGGGGGTCTCTTGAATGTATATAGTAAGTTTATTAACCATATTATATAAAAATACAAAGAGATATTGTAAAAGTGAAACTAATTAACTTAGAGTTAATACTTAAAGATAAGGTTAATATGAGTAACCAAACCTGTCTAAATTCTATTGGTTGAGTTTTTTTCGACCCAAACCCACCTTAAAATTTAAATAATAAACTTTTGAGCCATTAGAAACCGAATATGAATTTATTATAAACTAATATTTATAGCTTTTCCAAAGGTGCCCCTCACCCCTCTTATAAAAGGGCACTCCTCCTTCTCATTTCATCACACCTTAAAAGCCTTTTGGTTTGGCCAAACTCTGCCCAAATACTCTCCCAACGTCCCTCAATACAACCTAGAGGCCTTAGTTTGATCAGAAAGCCAACCTAAGGATCCCTTTTGATCAATTCAAAAGGAAGAACTCGAAGATAAGGTAATGATTTCACCACCCTTTTCCAAGTTCCTTTCTTCTTCCACTTCTTCTTCCTTTGTTATTACCATTATAAAATAATAACTCCAGTATCATATATATACTTTGATGTTATTATAAATATGGTACAACCATATTCATTATTCTATCCGCCCTTTGAATAACATGTCACCATACGTGCGTACGTACGGCTTACCATCTCCACGTCGTGGTGTAATTGTTATTCAATATATTATTATTTGGATGGGTATAATAATGATATGTAACTCATGTAAATAATAAATATAACATGTTAATTATTCTGTATATATGATATAACAACCATTTATATATTATTTTAATATCAAAAGAATGATATTGTCGCTCGTGCGTACGTACGGACTACCGTCTCCACAAACGCGATGAGATTCATTCTCTATCGTATCCATTCAAGTATAATTCTTATTTTATGATTAATAATAGTATCTAAGGACTTTATATCATTATGGATATGATTAAGATACAACCTATCCATTACAAACATGGCATACCTAACAAAACATATAAAAGAAAATGTTAACACCCGAAACAACGATAATACTAAGATATTATTAACAAATCATTGTTAAAAGATCATATATGATATCATATTAATGTATATTATTCTTGTATAATTTAATAACAATTATTTCGCCATTATACAAGAGGTTAACCTACCCCAACCAAGGAAAAGTACAAGGTAAGTTTTATTTCACAATCTCTTCATTATCCGAGGTTGTTTATACGTAATAATCTATTGGGATCTCTTTATCATCCACATCCAGGTTTCTTAAAAATGTATTTCAAAACATTTTTACTATTTACAAGAATATGGGTTAAAGTCATTTATACCCTTTTTTGACTTTTTATAAGAGTTTTATAAAGGAATCTTTCCGTCGTTTTCCAAACAAGGTGCTTTTTAACCTTTTCGACAAAATTAAGGTAAGAATGTTTTTTTAACTTATACGGCGGGTGCGGCTATTTTCCACCATTATAAAATCGTTGAATCTTCCCTTACAAGATTATAAGAATATTTTCAAAGAAAATGTTTTATTTTATAAATATATGACTCTTAAATGATTTCAAAAATAGAAAGAGATATTTCTCTAAAAAGAGTTTTGATTTCATCTATGTCAACATCCTTTGATAGATTTTATGCTTATTTGTGGTTGATTTATTACGATACAAAACATCTATATTGTGTTGAAGGTTTTGTGATATGTTTGACTGTGGATGTGCTATTTTTATACCATTCATAGTTTATGATGAAAGTATTGACATTTCGTATGCTAGTTTTAATAAAAATGTTTATGTTATGTTTAAACATTTTCATATGGGAATGCATTGGACTTAATATGTGATGGGTGGAGCCCGCTATAGCTCCTCGATGCATCGGTAGGTCTCATGAGACAAACTAGTGTCTTGGAACAAGGCCTTGGCAAAATCTTATTTGTAGTCTTGGAACGAGGCTTTGGTTATGTGGTTATGATAGTCTGGCATTATGCATTCCAACATTATGAAAGTTGTTATTGATATTGCATGTGATTATTCGATTAGTAGAATATCCATGTGAATTAGTAAATGGAATTATTTCATTTCAATTTTGCCATACTATGTTGAAGTTCAAGTTTAAAAGGCTTTTGTTTTAGTTATACATTTCCTTATATATTTATTCTTATTTATGAATGTTTCTGCTATATTGTTATCCTTACTGGGCATTTAAGCTCACCCCTTTTCTATGTTTTATTTTTCCCAGGAAGTGAAGAAGTAAATTATGAATGACCTGCAGGGATATTATGTGGGGATATGAATGTGGAATATGGAGACAATATATTGTTGTTGTAGTTTTTCACTTTATGATGTAATGTAAAACTTTATGAATATATCTAATGTTTCCAAGGCTACTAAACCAATCGGTCTTTCGAGATTTGATCTTTCTTGTGATCATACCAATGTTATGTAATAATGCACCGACTCTAGGTAACTGGGGCCGGGACGTTACAGTTGGTATCAGAGGAAGTTTAGTAAAAACCTTGGAAGCTAGATTTAGATAAACTCTGATTAGAGCACGTAGACCTAAGATGAACTTTGAGGATTATTATAGAAGAACTTCCTAGAATTTTGGTATTGTAGAGATTTTGTGAGTATTCAAAGCAATACATCCCTATCTGGATACGAGCAGGTAGAGGCGGCTCTGGCACAGATGTACCTAGGGGTAAAACCCGAAAACACCGCTTTGAGCTAGACTCGAACGGGAACTGGTGCACGACAACGGGCCTTGCTGCACTCTTGGTTACGACACTCCCAGGGGATATGCTTAGGATAACTCTCATTTTCTTTAAAAATCATTATGAAGGGTTTATGAATATATAATTCCTCAAAGAAAATATTTTTATGATTAGGGATTATATCCATAAATAGTTCAATTTATGTTAAGTGTTTTATAAGTATGGGATTATGTATTTTGATTCATAAACTGATCTAGTTTATGCCATTGTTTAGAAATAGATCCTAGTGGAAGAAATGGAAACCGTATCAATGCACGCACTCCATGTAGGGATTGCCCTCCTTCTCAAGATAATTATAGTGGAGCTGGTGATGCAACTGGTGCTGATCAGCTAATCACCATACTGGGACAACTCACTCAGGTTATGAATAATAACCTTACCCGTATGGAGCACCCTGATCCGCAGCGTGGAAGATCAATGTTAGATCGATTCATGAGGCAACAACCACCAACGTTCAATGGGAGTACAAATCCCTTAGTAGCTGAGCAATGGATATTTTCCCTAGAGAAAATATTTCAGGCTTTGGGGAGTAGTGAAAGGGAAAAAGTTATCATGGCAGTTTACCACCTCACTAGAGATGCTGACCAATGGTGGACATTGATTCAAAATACGAAGGAAGATGATGAAGTATCAAATATGGAATTGAGGGAGTTCAAAGATATGTTTTTAGAAATATACATTCCTCGCGACCATCGAGCAGATATGGAAAGGAAATTTCTGAGTTTGAGACAGAAGGAGGATGAGAATCTCACAAAGTATGAGGCTAACTTTACAAGGTTAGCAAGGTATGCTGGAGATTATATACATAACCCAAGAAGTAAGATTTATCATTTCATTGATGGGTTAAAACCATTTCTTTGTCGAGCATTAGTCTCACAATCCTTTTCATCGTACGAAGACATTGTCTCATGTGCTATCAAGACCGAAAAGGAATTCTCTAAGTCTTATGACTTTAAAGAAAAGAAAGAGAAGAAGAGGCATGTTTATCAATCTGGGAATGGAAATAAGGGGAATAAAGGAAAGGTTTAATATCCATCCTGTGGTAAATGTGGGAAGAAACACTCTGATACTTGCTTGAAGGGAATGGGAGTCTGTTACAAGTGTGGTGAAAAAGGCCACCAAGCTCGTGATTGCAAAGGGAAGAAGGAAGCCACCAACATTCAGTGCTACAATTGCAGGGAGATGGGACATTATGCAAATGAATGTCCTAAGCGTCAGGAGAACTTGCCTCAGAAAAGGCCAAGGGATCAAGGCCAGGCTTATGCTATCACTACTGCTGAGGTAGAAGCTCTGAAAGACGCGGTGGCAGGTAATTTAATGGTTTCCTCAAGTTTAGAAAATGCTTTATTTGATTCTGTATCATTGCATTGTTTCATATATTCCCACTTTGCTAAGAAAATTAGATATTTCCAATTTGATTTAACAAGGGAGTTGTCAGTTAAAACTCCTAAGGGAAGTATCATTGCAACAAAGTTTTGTGAATCAGTCCCCATTAGAGCACATAAATGTTCTTTATCTGTTGATCTCATCGTCATGCCTATGATTGAGTTTGATATAATCCTCAGTATGGACTGGCTTTCGGACTATGATGCGAAGATTTATTGTAAGAAGAAAGAGGTTACGATTCTTGATGATAATGATAAGGAACACCTTATCTTTAGAGAAGAATCATCACCACCTAATTCTTATTTAGATCCACCCTCAATAGCTCAACTAAATTCAATTATTGGGGAGGAAGAGAATGAAATAACTTTGGGTGAGGAAAGGAATGTTCAAACAGAGGATGTAACTGTTGTGAAAGAATTTGTAGATGTATTTCCGGAAGATTTACCTGGACATCCTCCAGAATGAGAAGTTGAGTTTTCCATTGATTTGATTCCTGGATCAAGGCCTATATCGAAGACCCCTTATAGAATGGCCACTGTAGAATTAGTTGAACTAAAGAAACAACTAGAGGAATTGAGTAATAAGGGATTTATTTGCCCTAGTGTTTATCCATTGGGAGCCCCTGTTCTTTTTGTTAAAAAGAAATATGGATCTATGAGGTTATGTATCGACTACAGGGAGATCAATGCTATAACAATAAAGAACAAGTATCCCCTACCATGCATTGATGATTTATTTGACCAAATGCATGGAGCTTAATACTTTTCAAAGATTAACCTTCGATCTGGATACCATCAGTTGTGTGTGAAGAAGGAAGACATTCCGAAAACAGCATTTCGAACTAGGTACGGGCATTACGAGTTTACTGTAATGCCTTTTGGATTGACTAATGCACTCTCTGTATTCATGGATCTGATGAATAGAGTTTTCAAGGAGTATATCGATGAATTTTTTGTGGTATTTATTGATGATATCTTGGTATACTCCAAAACCTACGAAGATCATGAAAATCACTTGCGCATAATCTTTAAGACTTTGAGGAGGAATGAATTATATGGGAAGTTTAGCAAGTGTGAATTCTGGCTTCAGGAGATTTCATTTCTTGGCCATATTGTCTCTAAATATGGAATCTCTGTTGATCCTTCTAAGACCAAGGCAGTCCAAGAATGGCCAGCACCTATGAGTATAACTGAGGTACGTAGTTTTATTGGTTTGGCAGGTTATTATCGACGATTCATCCAGAATTTTGCCTGATTGGCTGACCCATTAACGAAGCTCACAGGTAAAGGGGTTAAATTTGTTTGGAAAAAAGTGTGTGAAGAATGTTTCGAAGAACTGAAGAGAAGATTAGTCAATGCTCCTATATTGACTCTAACATCGGGGAATGATGGGTTCGTTATTTATAGTGACGCATCGAAGAAAGGACTTGGTTGTGTCCTTATGCAGAATGATAGGGTTATTGCCTATGCATCACGACAGTTAAAAATTCAAGAAAAAAACTATTCTACTCATGATCTCGAGTTAGCAGCTGTGATCTTTTCTTTGAAGATATGGAGGCACTACCTCTATGGTGAAAATGTGAGATTTATACTGATCACAAGAGTTTGAAGTATATCTTCTCACAAAAAGAACTCAAAATGAGGCAAAGGAGATGGCTTGAATTACTCAAGGATTATGATTGCACGATACACTACCACCTGGGGAAAGCAAACAAGGTGGCAGATGCTTTGAGTAGAAAAGACCATGGAGTTTTGAACAATATGAGAATTGAAAGGGATCCAATTTTCATGGATCTAGTGAAGATGGACATGGGAATAACCAAGGAAGGTGAAACATCAATGCTTTTTCAAATGGTTGACAAACCATCTTTACTAGAAAGGATTAAGAGTTCTCAGACTGATGATGAAGAATTCCAAAAGAAGATTAAAGATGTGAATGATGGGAGATTGAGAGACTTTGTGTATGAAGATGGAATTTTGAAATTTGGGAAGAGACTTTGTGTTCCCGATATACCTGATCTAAAAATGGAATTGTTGGATGATGCTCATAGTTCCAATTTCTCTATACACCCTGGGAGCACCAAAATGTATAGATATTTGAAGGAACATTTTTGGTGGGACAACATGAAGAGGGAGATTGCTGATTTTGTGTCAAGATGTATGGTTTGTTAGCAAGTTAAATCTGGAAGGCAATAGCCTGGATGAGTCATGCAACCTCTTCCCATACCAGAGTGTAAATGGGACAATATTACGATGGACTTTGTCATGGGGCTACCAAAGAATCCTAGAAGGAACGATGCAATATGGGTTATTGTTGATCGTCTTACCAAGTCAGCACATTTTCTTTCTATAAGAGAAGATCTACCCCTGGAACGTCTATCAAGACTATATATTAATGAAGTTGTGAGACTTCATAGAGTACCCCTATCGATTGTTTCTGATCATGATCCCCGTTTTACTTCTAGATTTTGGAAAAGTCTTCAGAAATCCCTGGATACTGAACTTCATTTGAGCACTGCTTACCACCCTCAGACAGATGGACAATCAGAATGGACTATTCAAACCTTAGAAGACATGTTGAGATCTTTCTCACTTGACTTTCAGGGTATGTGGGATAAATATTTACCTCTGGTAGAATTTTCCTATAACAATAGCTTCCATTCGAGTATTCAGATGGCAGCATATGAAGCATTATACAGAAAGAGATGTCGTACACCAACCTGTTGGGATGACGTTGGTGAAAGAAAACTTTTAGGCCCAGAACTGGTGGAGGAAATGATGGAAAAGGTGAAGGTAATCCAAAATCACATCAAAGCAGCTCAAAGTAGGCAGAAGAGCTATGTCGATAATCGAAGGAAGGATTTCTAATTTCAAGTCAGTGATCATGTTTTCCTGAAGGTATCTCCATGGAAGGGAGTCATACGTTTTGGTAAGAAAGGTAAATTGAGTCCCAGGTACATCGGACCTTTCGAAATTCTAGAACGAATTGGGGTTGTAGCTTACCGATTAGCAATGCCGCCAAGTCTCTCTAAAGTTCACGATGTGTTCCACGTATCTCTGTTGAGGAAATACATGCCTGACCCAATGCATGTACTCACCTACGAGGAGTTAGAACTGGAACCCGATCTGTCTTATTGCGAAGAGCCCATCAAGATTCTTGATACGAGAGAACATGTGCTGAGAAACCGGACGACGCATCTGGTAAAAGATTTGTGGAGAAACCATAAGATGGAAGAGGCAACGTGGGAACCCGAGGAACTTATGATGAAGAACCACCCGAGTCTTTTCATGTGGTAGTATTCTAGAAATTTTGAGGACAAAATTATTTGAAGGAGGGGATAATGTAACACCCCAAACTTTTACGGTACTCTTCTCTTTGAATAATGTGATAGCGTGTGTTGTACGCAACACCGAGTTCTAACACACCATAACCAATCAAACTAGCCGTTATGAATAGTAATACCTACTTTTTGAAATTAAATATATATTATATTTTAAAATGGGATTCATTTTTGGATTTGGAATATCGAATTTAGCCTAAGGTGAAATTTTGGTACTTTTCGGATAACATTCATATTTTGATGAATAGTGAAAATTACTAAATTTTAATTAAAAACAACTTTTTTAATCAAAATAATTAATAGTGATAAATTATGAATTTGAGTGGTTTTAAAGTATTTTTAGAATATATTTTTACCATTTAATATAATATTGGTCATTGGAAATAATTTTACAATTAAACCGAACATAAACAAGTGTCAATCTTTTGATAGTTATTATCTCTTAAAAACACGCTTTTTGTTTTGACAGCGGGAATTAATTTTAAATTAATTTATGCCACTTCTGTGTTTTGAATTTAGAAAAATGGATTCCATATTTGGAATTAGGATGTTCAAATTGTGTAAATAGTTAACTTTTATTTTTAGACATTTTGAATAATTACTGCGGTAAATATTTTTTTTACCATGGTTAAGGGTAAATTCGGTAAATAAAGGTTAAAAAATAATATTATAATAATACTAAATTACCCTAAAACGTGTCCTAGCCTTATTGGTTGATACATTTACGACCATAGGCATCTTTGGGGTGATTTTGGGACCCCATGGTGCCACTTGTAGGTGATAGGGACACTTTATTTTAATTAAGTTAAAATGAATACAAAAATGACACAAGCATATATCCTTTAGAAAAACAATTTTTACATAGGGTTATATATGTTGGAATTTAGATTATAAATACTAATTAGAAAGATAAAAAGATTTCCTATATAATGATATTTTATTTATAATTTTTAGACATTAAATAATTTAATTTATTTATGACACAATGATGATGAAGTAATTACTATAATAGTGAAAAATTAAAATAATTGATATTATAAATACCCAAATAAATATAATATGAAACTTTTAATGAATTAAACTAATTTTATAGGATAATATGATATATTAGGATTGATTTAATGGACTTTTTTCGAAGTAATCAATCTGTTATGAGTTTCAAAAAAATCAACTATTGAATAGTGTCAAAATTGACATAAAAGTGTTATTAAAACAAATATTATATTATTAATTGATATTAAATTCCTAAAAATCGAAGGTTCGGCCAAGATACTTATATACTGATAGGTTCATCATTAATGGACCACTTGGGGGTCTCTTGGATGTATATAGTTTGTTTATTAACCATATTATATAAAAATACAAAGAGACATTGAAAAAGTGAAGCTAATTAACTTAGAGTTAATACTTAAAGATAAGGTTAATATAAGTACCCAAACCTGTCTAAATTCTATTGGTTGAGTTGTTTTATACCCATCCCCACCTTAAAATTTAAATAACCAACTTTTAAGCCATTAGAAACTGAATATGAATTTATTATAAACTAATATTTATAGCTTTTCCAAAGGTGCCCCTCACCCCTCTTATAAAAGGGAACTCCTCCTTCTCATTTCATCACACCTTCAAAGCCTTTTGGTTCGGCCAAACTCTGCCCAAATACTCTCCCAACTTCCCTCACTACAACCTAGAGGCCTTAATTTGATCAGAAAGCCAACCTAAAGAGCCATTTTGATCAAATAAAAAGGAAGAACTCGAAGATAAGGTAATGATTTCACCACCCTTTTCCATGTTCCTTTCTTCTTCCACTTCTTCTTCCTTTGTTATTACCATTATAAAATAATAAATCCAGTATCATATATATACTGTGATGTTATTATAAATATGTTACAACAATATTCAGTATTCTATCCACCCTTTGAATAACATGTCACCATACGTGCGTACGTACGGCTTACCGTCTCCACGTTGTGGTGTAATTGTTATTCAATATATTATTATTTGGATGGTTATAATAATGATATGTAACTCATGTAAATAATAAATATAACATGTTAATGATTCTTTATATATGATATAACAACCATTTATATATTATTTTAATATCAAAATAATGATATTGTCGCTCGTGCGTACGTACGGACTACCGTCTCGACGAACGCGATGAGATTCATTCTCTATCGTATCCATTCAAGTATAATTCTCATTTTATGATTAATAATAGTATCTAAGTACTTTATATAATTCTGGATATGATTAACATACAACCTATCCATTACAAATATGGCATACATAACAAAACATATAAAAGAAAAAGTTAACACCCGAAACAACGATAATACTAAGATATTATTAACAAATCAATGTTAAAAGATCATATATGATATCATATTAATGTATATGATTCTTTTATAATTTAATAACAATTATTTCACCATTATAAAAGAGGTTAACCTACCCCAACCAAGGAAAAGTACAAGGTAAGGGTTATTTCACAATAGCTTCATTATCCAAGGTTGTTTATACGTAATAATCTACTGGGATCTCTTTATAATCCACATCCATGTTTCTTAAAAATGTATTTCAAAACATTTTTACTATTTACAAGAATAAGGGTTAAAGTCATTTATACCCTTGTTTGACTTTTTATAAGAGTTTTATAAAGGAAACTTTCCGTCGTTTTCCAAACAAGGTTCTTTTTAACCTTTTCGACAAAATTAAGGTAAGAATGTTTTTTTTAACTTATACGTCGGGTGCGGCTATTTTCCGCCATTATAAAATCGTCGAAGCTTCCCTTACAAGCTTATAAGAATATTTTCAAATAAAATGTTTTATTTTATAAACATATGACTCTTAAATGATTTCAAAAATAGAAAGATATATTTCTCTAAATAGAGTTTTGATTTCATCTATGTCAACATCCTTTGATGGATTTTATGATTATTTGTGGTTGATTTATTATGATACTAAACTTATATATTTTGTTGAAGGTTTTGTGATATGTTTGACTGTGGATGTGCTATTTTTATACCATTCATAGTTTATGATGAAATTATTGACATTTCTTATGCTAGTTTTAATACGAATTTTTATGTTATGTTTAAACCTTTTCATATGGGAATGCATTGGACGTAATATGTGACGGGTGGAGCCCACTATAGCTCCTCGATGCATCGGTAGGTCTCATGAGACAAAATAGTGTCTTGGAACAAGGCCTTGGCAAAATATTATTTTTAGTCTTGGCACGAGGCCTTGGATATGTGGTTATGATAGTCTGGCATTATGCATTCCAACATTTTGAAAGTGGTTATTGATATTGCATGTGATTATTCGATTAGTAGAATATCCGTGTGAATTAGTAAATGGAATTATTTAATTTCACTTTTGCCATACTATGTTGAAGTTCAAGTTTAAAAGGCTTTTGTTTTAGTTATACATTGCCTTAAATATTTATTCTTATTTATGAAAGTTTCTGCTATATTGTTATCCTTACTTGGCATTTGAGCTCACCCCTTTTCTATGTTTTATTTTTCCGAGGAAGTGAAGAAGTAAATTATGAATGACCTGCAGGGATATTATGTGGGGATATGAATGTGGAATATGGAGACAATATATTGTTGTTGTAGTTTTTCACTTTATGATGTAATGTAAAACTTTATGAATATATCTAGTGTTTCCAAGGCTACTAAACCAATCGGTCTTTCGAGATTTGATCTTTCTTGTGATCATACCACTGTTATGTAATAATGTACCGACTCTAGGTAACTGGGGTCGGGACGTTACAGTATTTGGACTGAAATTTTTCTAGGCACAAGGCTTGAGAGGTGTGAGGGAAAGAAGTAATGAGAGAGGGTATTTATAGTGGAGGAGAGAGGGGTTTCCCTAATATAAAATTCATTAGTTTATTATTTCCCCACAAGACAGGGAATAGTGAGTTTTTCATGACCAAGTATATTAATTTTATAATTTAATCCCGAACCAAGTGGGCTTACATCAGAAGAACATCACAAATGAGTATATAATTAGCTTATTTTTCTTATTTTTGTAAATTACGGTATTTCACTATTCATAAAAAATTCAAGTATTTCAGATAAATCCCAAAAATTTACACCAACCATTTTTCAATGTGTAGAATCCAAAAATGAATTCCATTTTTAAAAAATAATTTTCTAAATATGATTATTTTAATATTTAAATAAAATAATAATTTATTATCAAAACCAGTTTTAAAGCATTCGTTAACTCATTCTAAACTATAGGTATATCGAACTTCCAACATGAATATTATATTTATACCACCATAGGTATGGTTAATATTTATTATGGTATATAAATATTCATAAGTTTATGTTACTATTCATTAGGGTAGGTTACTATTCACCTAAAATTATTATTGTTTTAGTAGACTCCAAAAAAAATCTTGAACACAACTGTGTATGCCAGATTTTTGAAATTCCAAACCCAGAAGTGTCAGACTTATGTTTAATGGTCACTTATCACTTAGTAGTTCATTATTATGTGATTTTAAGGAATATTTATAAGAAGGGAATATCCATTAAAAACATTGGGTTATTACAACTTAGGCATATCAAACATATTTTATAAGCCTCTTACCACAAACCCAATTAATCTATACCACATTTAGACTTATATTAATAATATCAGCATACTCTACTAATCCCCTACATGATTTCATAGAAACCTATATCTTACTTAGCTAATTCTAGGTCCAGAAAATATCGGCACACCCCATGGATGGCCTTAAATGGGTGAAATCCTCATCGATGTGCCCCTTGGAGACCATGAGAGTTTCCATTAATCATTAAGTCACCAATAATACCAAATATATTAAATTTTTTCAAAATAATATCAATAAGTGAAAAATAACAAAGTTATAAATGCACAAATATTCAACGAAACAATGGGATATAACTTTTAGACAACTTACCTTGAATCTATTGATGAACACTCCCTCAATCGAAGCCTTAGATCCCGATTAGTCCAACCCTTCAAGCCTAAACATTGATCTCACGGTCAAAATATGTATTGTATATTCAAAAAGATATCAAAGAAATATACAATCCCTAATCTAGAAGAGGAATCAAGGAGGATATAGGACATACTCGGTGTGTTGATCTACAACTGATGACACTCTAAATGACCTAGGAATTAAGGATAAATTCCCTTGGGAGATCATAGGAGATTTGGTTCATCACTAGGATTTATGGTATAATAAAGAAGAAAAATTCCAAGTGAGGCTTCAAAATCATAGACTAGTAATTTTGTAAATTTATCAACTTTACTAGGCTGCACACTTTACCTACACGTTTTTCCAAACTGTGCGCCATCTGTGTAAGATTTACTACCCAAAAAGAACCACTTCACACAGTTTCCTTATAATTCCACACTTTTTATTATTCATGTGGTAAATATGCACAATCCTATGTCAAAGGATCCATAGTTACCTTGGATGCTCCATACGGTTTGCCCTAACCATGCACAATCAGTACAACTTTCCTAGAAATTCCATTTTCTCCACTTTTATTCCTTGAACCCTCAGAACACCCTTGATCCTTCTCATGAACTTTGGAAAAGAATTATTTAACCAAAATAAATAACTTAAAATGAAATTTAAACAAAAACATACCGTATGAAAAATCCCAGATCTTACAACCTCCCCACTATAGGATGGATCCTCCTTGAGCCGCTCTTCCCGAGTGCCATTGGGTTTCCAAAGCAAAGAGATTAGGCCACTTGGCTCACATATCTGATTCTTGCTCCTAAGATTCTTCCTAACCATTTCCATGATTCTATAGAATGAAAAACAATGGAACAACATTTCCCCGTAATAACTTCTCACCATGATCCACAATACAACCAAATGATCCTCAATGGACACATCATGCCCAAGCTCAATATCATCAAAATTTATCACATGAGATGGAACATTGAGTTACTATAAAAGTTGTGAAAAATGAAAAACATCATTCATTCCACTATACCATTATGGAATATCCAATCGATTAGCCACCAGTCTGATCCTCTCCACAACCTCAAACGAACCGACATACCTAGCCGCTAAAATGCAATGTTTCCAAATTTGATGGTGACCCAACCTTGGAGACACCTGAAGAAACACAGTATTTCACACCAAAAACTCACATGGTCTTCAACGTCGATCTACATATGAATTATTCCAACTCGATAATGTGTCCATCATATTATGCATCAAAATATCTCTTCTAGACATCTCCAACATGAGACTCAATCCAAACACCTGAAACTCCCTAACATCTTACTAACACAACAAAGATATACATGTCCTCCAATGAAGTGCCTAAAAAGGCACCATCTGAATCATAGACTAGAAACTATTATTATAATAAAAATCAATGAGTGATAAGTGATTTTACCATATACTAGGGACATCCAGGACACAAGCTATCAACATGTCCTCCATTACCTGAATTGTATGCTCATACATCCCATCTGTTACGGGTGAAAAGTAGAACTAAAAAACAACAGGGTACAAAGCACCTTGTTCATCCCCTACTAGAAGAACAATGTAAAACATGGATCATGATATGAAACTATGGTTCTCAACACACCATGAAATCAAACTATTCCTTGAACATATAACTCACCCAACTAACCAAATTTATAAGTCTCCTAGATAAGCAATAAAGGATCCAATTTAGTCATCATGCCAGAAAACCCACAAATTCTATCTTCCTTCTCAACCACCAATGCTGCCAACGTAGATCAAGATATAGCCTATTCACGAAAGGATACACTACCCACCTAGATGCATGGAACTCATGCATCAACTCTTTGCGTGCACCCACCATTACCACAACATGGATTTGGACATAGGCAACTCCATCAGCACAAGCTGCCCAACTAGGAGGTGACTCCGCACCTTTAAGACATTCCTTCACAACCAGACATTATGGATCCACTAGATCACTCTCCTTAACCAAACAAAAAATCATTGAATAAATCGTTATAGATGCAATAGTAATTTGTTTGTGCCCATCCTACACCTCTAGGTGCATATTATTAAAGAAAGTATTCATCCTCCATTCAGAGTTGGATTCCGGAACAACCTGATTTTGATTCTTCCAGCTCATAGAATCTGCAACACTATTCCCATTTCCTAGTGTGTAAACTAAATCAATGTCAAAGGATTGAAGGTTATCAACCCACATTCATAGATGAAGATTCAAATATAGCTGATAGAATATGAACTTAATACTTTAATTTTCGGTATAAACTATTAACTACTCTCCCAATATGTACTTCCTCCAACACTTTAAGGAAATAATAACATTGGTCAGCTTGAGATCATGGGTATGGTAATTTCATTCATGATTCCTCAACTGTCTTGAGCCATAAGCTACAACCCGATCATCCTGCATCAACACTACCCCCAGTCCAACACCAGACGCATCATAGAACAGTGTTTACTTCTTATCATGTTCACGTAAGATCAGAATCGATGTGATAGTCAACTACTTCGTCAATTCATGAAATGAAGTTTTGAACACCTATGACAACTCAAGCATAACACCCTTATTGGTTAATATACAGAGTGGTTATTCCAAACAAGAAAATTTTATAATCAAAATCTGGTAATAATCGGCCAAACCTAGAAAACTCCTATCATTATAATCATTCTTGGGATGCTCCCAAGAAACCATATCCTGCACCTTCTCTAGATCTACCAAAACACCTAACTCATAATTTATGTGTACTAAGAAATGAAACCTATCAATCCAGAACTAAAATTTTGTTATTTTGGAATAAATCCTATGCTCTCTTAGTTTACTAACGATGATGTTAATTTGTTTGGAATGATCATAAAGATTTTATGAGTACACCAAGATTTCATCAACAAAGACAACCACAAACCGATCCAAATAATGGTAAAATATCTGATTCATTAGTTCCATGAACATAGATGGAGAATTGGTCAACTCGAATAGAATCATAAAAAATTTATACAGCCTATACCTACTTTGGAGAGCTGTCTGAGGTAAATCAGAAGGTCTCACCCTTAACTACAAATACTCTAATCTCAAATCGATCATGAAGAAAAATGAGGCACCCCTCAATTAGTCAAACATGTCATCAATTATGGGAAGCAGTTATCGATTCTTTACGATTATCGAATTCATCTTTCTGTAATCGACATAGAGCCTGAATGACCAATCATTATTAATAGTAAGAAACATGGGTGATCCCCATGGTGATGCACTAGGGAGAATAAACCCCTTCCACTCCAAATCTTCTAGATGAGCCTTAAGCTCTTGGATTTCTCGCCGCACTATTCGATATAGTGGAATATAAACTAATTCTACCCCTAGAAATAACTCTATTTTGAACTCCACATCCCTTTCGGGTGGTAGTCCCAAAAAATACACAGGAAAAAAAATCCTCAAACCAATCCACCATAATAGGACTGACATGTTTCTCCGCCTCTCCATCATCAAGAATAAAGCATGCCACTTGGGCTTTGAGTTCCCCGAACTGCTTACCAATTGTCCCTCTATGACCATCTCATACTTCCAACTCACCATGAATGACATACGTTTATCCATTGGAAGACATAAATGTTACCCTACGATGGTAATAATTGATATGGACCTAATACAATACTATCCAGTCCATACCTAAAATTAGGTCAAAACGTAACATCACGAGGAAAAATAGGTTCCATAGAAAATGATAACCACTAACTTCTAAATAAAAACCTATACACTATCTGATATCCTCAAATCGCACCCCCAAAAGTGTATCAGTTAACAGTACCCCATAAACTTGTTTCGCAGATAGGCCCAACAAACCACAAACTATGTAGAGATAAAATATTATGTGGTAACTATGTCAAATAGAGCATTAGTGAGTGTGGAAGCTACAAGCATCGTACCTCTAATAGTAGATGTTCCAGCATAACCACTTCCTGGTTTAGACTGAATTGTGTAAAGATGTCATGTCCCTCTACCCTAGGATCCAACCTGAGTACCCTATACTATAATTCCATGCTAATGTAGATGGTATCATCCCGTAGTTCCACATCCACCACCCCTATTGGTACCACCAGTGGATCTTCAACTACATACCTGATACGAGGTGATCAATCCCCTACCCACACTCAGTATTTCCCTCTGAACCCCAATCATTCCTAGCTACTGAGGGTTCTTTCAGAACCTCTATACATGTCTCAATATACCATAGTATAGGAACTCGACCAGTGGTCGGGTACAGTAACCCGCATGTGCCTTGGCATGGCACACTGGTAGCAGAACACCTGATCACCACCATAAGAAGCTGACCATATATTTTGAATATTAGTCTCACTTTTTTATTTTTGAAAACTTATAAAATTATGATTCCTTCAATTAGAGGTTAGAAAACATTTCATCCCAATTGGCACCTCAAATAGACCTCCTAAATCTCTATTTATGTTCCCTTTTGAGATAAGGGCCTAGCCCACGACTTCTACAAACGTCTTCAGATGAAAGATGTTCCCCTAGGACTTAATCTCATCCTTAATCCCATCATGGAAGTGTTTTTTCATCTTCACCCCATCTCCAACCAACATCTAGATGAATCAGTGCAAGTGAGTTAAATGACTATCTTAATCCATCACTGATGCAACCCCTTGATTCAAAATCATAAAATCTGTAGCCTCCCCATACCTGAAGGTTTCTGGGTAGTAATGTTCTAGAAACTTTTCATGGAAATCCTTCCACCCCATTCCTTTACCTTTCTCATTATAAACCATAATATCCCACTGATTCTTAGACTCACCTCTTCAAATGTAGGCCACTAACCTTAATATTTTACCAAGATGAATATCTAAATGATCATCAATAGTCTATATAGACTCAATACAAAACATTTATGCCACTATCAACCCTCCCTGCTAATGGTAGGAGAGTGTTGTAATTGAAACACCCTGGTCATCTCAAACATACTCGGAACAACCCTCCCTGGGTCAGATTCCATCATCTTCATAAAACAGGCAATATTATCACAGAACTGATCTTCCCTATTATATTGAACCACAATATCCTCTTCATCCACTACTGTGGGAGCATTCTCAGCAACATCCTCAAGTATCCCAATAGGCACACATCTTCAAGGAGGCATTTTTCTATAATGTGAAACACGATATTTAGAACACAAACCATAATAAATCCAAAAATATAAAGTAAGGATCTTCACTAGCCAAAAAAATCTCATTTCACATACACCACACAAATAGGTCGTACTATACCCATCACACTACCCTCGACCATCCTTACCACGGTTGTGGATAACATGAGGTACCTAACTCTCACATCTACAAGGATTACCGTCCACAAAAAATTAAAAACTATTCTCACAACAAAAAATACTCCAATAACATTTAATTTCACATACCACACCTTTTAACCCATTTTTATTGTTTAATTAGACACAATTTCCCCAAATTTTAAGATGGTCAAATGCATTCTAACCTCCATGTTCCACACACCCATCCCCTGTGTGTGTGCCTACTATAATGCATGTCAGTTATATACGTAGGTCCCTATAATGATACATGAATGATCAACCATTTGGCATTCCGACTATAATAAAAATATTATATAACTATCACATCACACCACATGTGCATCACCCAATGGTCGAATATCATAATATGTAAGAATACACAATAAAACAACAATTCTCACCCAGGGTGACTAGTGTTTTCTCCCATACTTGGGTTTAGATGCTCCCATGAATATGATAACTACTAAGTCCTGACACTATCTTATTATCCAGTATACCATCACCAAATAGTATGAATGAGAAATGATCTCCTCTTATACCACTTTGTAACATACCTGACCTAGGTTCCATTAAATCAGTGTCCCGAGCTGGGACGTCACATGACCTCAATCACGCCTCCCAGTATTCTAGAGGTTGTCGACTAGTAGAGAGGATCTAATTGGTCACATGGGGAGACTATACACTCTTTAATAGAGTAATCCTCATCATAACACAATATAAATAGCAGAAACAATAGGAACAACCAATAACATGGATAGTTAAACATCTCCCAAACTGGGTACAAACCACAAGAAATAGTAAATATGTCATGTCATACTATGGAGATAAGTGGAAAAAGGAAAAATAAAAACAAATATAAGAATCCTCAAAAAAGTCCAAAATCCATGTTTGGAACCTCATCCATGCATGTTCATTTTCCAAATCAACTCCCTAGTATAGGGCCCTTACCATTGTCCTGGCCCGAAAGCATGAACTTTTCTTGGGTTCCCAACGATAGCCTGAGAAGGGTGTCAGTACAACTCAGTAGGCCACCACCAATGATGTCTACAAATATCCAATGTAACAGATAGTTATTGTCTGTTTAAATATGTAATTAGCAATAGAAAGTCAATTAAGGGCCACTAATTAACTACCACTACTTAGCTACACTAATCAAGTTGGCAATTCATTATGCCTCTATCATTACTAGTTCATCATAAATAACACAAGGTCAATGGAATAAATCATTTGGATAAGTTTAATAAGTTAGTCCCTAACTCACTATGGATAAAATATCACAAAATCACAATATCCTAACCACGATGCCTCAATTAGAGTGGAATGCAACCATTAGGGGAGTAGAGCTCATCCCCTTCCATAACACATGTATTGTGGGTGGAGTTTGTGCATCAAGCCAACTCAACCCGTGGTAGTAGTCTCATATTTTATCCCACACCTCAATCCATGTTCAGGTTATTATCCATCCATTCACCACACACAAACCATATAGTAACCAAACACAACCAATACATACAACAATCATAATCCATAACAATCCACAGGGAAAATCATATTATTCCATAACCCTTTAACACATTTTCCATTTACATCACTTATCCCATTTAGCCAAATTCCCATTCTCAGACCTAGCTCACTAAGAATATTAAATAATTCCTTTATGTCAACCCACTATTCACATTCATAAATACACTTACGAGATACCCTTTAATATATTTTCCATTATCAATTTAGCATAAAAACCATTTCACATGTAGTAACCCACATATTCATATCTAACATATTTTATATGCTTATTCCCACAACCCCAATTACCATATAAATCATTTGGACTTCCATTAACAATATCATCATACTCAAAAAGGGCTTTACATGATTGCATAATAACATCGAACTTACTTAGTTAATTATAGGTCTGGAAAGTATCAGCACACCCCATGGATGGCCTTAAATGGTTCAAATTTTCCTACATGAATCCCTTGGGGACCATGATGGAATCCAATTGTCATTTAGATACTCAAAATAGAAAATCAATTCAAGGGCTTCAAAATCACATCATGAAGTGACAATGAACAAAGAGGAGCATGCAAAAATCTTCAATGAAACTATGGGATAAAACTTGTAAAACACCTACATTGAATTCATTGATTAACTGTCCCTTAATCAAAGGATCAGATCATGATTCAACCAAATCGTGAAGCCTAAAACTAGAAATCACTGGAAAAAGAGGGTTTCAGAGCTTCAAATAGATATTGAAGAAACATTCAAACCCTAATCGAGAAGAGGAAGCAATTGGGATATTAGACTTATCTGAGGCTTTGATCTGCAAACGATGACATCCAAAAGATCTAGGAATAATGGAGAAACACCATTGGGAGATCTTGGGAGATTTGGTTCATCACAAAGAATTACGGGAGAAGAATGGAGGAATTTTCCAATTGATGCTCTAAAATCCCATAGTTGCAATTTAGAAAATTTATCAACTTTACTAGGTTCCACAATTTACCCAAAGAGTTTTCCAAACCATGAACAAACTATGAGAGAGAATCTATCCCAAAATCACCCCTTTTCATGGTTTCCTGGAATTTAGGAATGGTTCACTTAACTATGTGGTTACTATGAACAAGCCTATGTCCAAGGTTTCATAGTTACCTGGGATGGTCTACAATGTTTTCACTAATGGTGCACAAACCGTGAAACATGCCTAGCAATTCCTTTTTTCCTCTTATTTCATTCCTCGAACCACCAAAACACCCCCCGATCCTTCCAATGAACATGGGAAATCACTTATTTAACCAAAAGAAAAGACTAAAACTAAATCGTAATAAAAACATAACTTCAGAAAAATCATGGATCTTACATTAATAAAATAAAATCAAATAAATTCCAACAATTTGTTTTAAATGATACACATTCTTATATTGAAAAATATATTTTTAATAAAATTATAAAACATACTATGAAACCCAAATAATTATAGGTAACCTATAGAATATCTAATAATTACCTGGAAATAATTAACTCAAGTTAATTAAATAAAATTTAATTATAAATGATACAAAAAAATATAAAATGAAGTATTAAACTGTCACTAATTTGGTTTTCACTATAGGTAAACGTTTAATAAAGGTTATTCTTTTATTCAATGAGATTTAAATTTATATATGTCAAGTTAAAAATATGAATGAAAATAAAACAATTAATTTAATGCATATAATTACCATTCTAGAATATCATAAGGCAATAATAATGAAATAAATTACAATTTATTCTATTTAAAAACTCATGTTTCAAAAATCCCTTTTATAGATACCAATTTAACCCAGTATTACCAAATTTAATAATAAAAAAACACTAAAACACTGAATCATATTTTTTTCTATCATATAAAATTTTAAAAGCATAAATATACTATAATAATTTCATAATAAAGTGAAAACAAATTTCTCCGATATCAAAAAATTTATAAGGAATTATTAAAAAAATTTATTTTATTTTAAATATTAATTGTCTCATTATTAATATTTTTTTTCAAAATTCAATTTAATGTAGAAGTTTAAATATCAAAGTTGAAAAAAAAATCTAATATATTTCATTATATCTATACATAAAGATAAATCAATCCTTATATTAATAAATAAATCAAACATTCATCAGGATTATCATCAAATAAATAAATAATAAAATAATAAAATACTTCAAAAAAAATTTCAATAAATTAGATTATCAATGATAAGAAGTAAGGGAAAACTAAAAATAATAATAAGGGTATCCGACGAATTAAAATAATAAATAATATGCCAACAAGTTCAAGAGAATATAATTGGGATTATACAATTACAAGTAATGGGGAATCATTCCTATTTAAAATATATTCACTGCACTTCGACCTATTAGTGTGGCTCGCTAGACATGGGCAATGTAGCTCACTCAAAATAGCCAATATTGATAACGCCAAACACATCAGCAAGTGGCACACTCCTAGATGTGATCTGGTTAAAAAAATTATTCATACGATCATAATTAACCAGTTTTCCCCAAATAACTTCACCAATGGCAGTACCAAATGTCATGTACCTTACCAAAGGGTCTCTAATCTATTTAATCATGACTAGATACCAAACTTCCCTCAACAACACAATAAAATTCCTATGATTACCAAGAAGAAGTCAACGGGAAGTGGGGTTACAATTATAATTAATATATCCATGTCCCATATCCCAAAGCACCCATTATTCAAATACCACATATAAATATAATCATGTAATTACATCAACCATATCAATGGACAATTCACCTTTGAACAACACACATGTTATAATAATGGTACAAATGGTTCAATGAAATATTAGTTATTTAACGAAGTATCCAAATGGACCTATAGAGTAAATAGAAATAAAAATATTTGATTATGCTCTGTCTGAAAGCATTTAAAAAGTGATATAATTCATAACTCTCTTTTTAATGTAAAAAATTATCCTTTGGAATATTTATTTGGAATAAAAAGTTAAAATCCCCTTTTAATTTAAAATTGATTTTGATTTCCAAAAATAAATTTTAAAACCATATGATGTGTCATTCAGTTAAAACTAGTACGAGCCATCCTAAAAAATCACATGAATCAACATGTCTGTATATAGTAGATAAATATAGAGGGAAACCAATCAAAAAAATTCTATAGTATTTTTATGTAACCAAAATCGAAAATTAAATAACTCTTTAAACTGAAAAAATAATGTTACTAAATTAGATTTCCGACTAAACCCATTTCATATATTTAAAATAATTAACAAAAACTCATTGTTCATTTTATTATATATATTTATATATATATATATATAACATCCCAGTAAATATTAATTTTATTTAATTGTAAAACATTAAATCCTACCATTTTATCAAAAACAAAAAATAATTTTAACCAGTTACATTACATTACTATCTAACAATATTTATTACTCACATAATACACGATACTCTTAATGAAATATGTAATAAAAAATTTAAACATCCAAAGAATGTTATGAAAAATGGGGATGCATGGAATCAACTTCAAGGAACATGTATTGATTAATAAATTCCCTAAAAATGATGATATGATGCTCTTAAACAGAACCTAAACACCCTAAAAATTGAAAAATGAAAAATTTAAAACCTAAAAAAAACTAGGGTTCAGAAAATAGCATAAAGTATTTAGGGATGAAACATAATGACACAGATGAAGAATAAAATGAATGAAAATAATTAGATATCAATACCTTGATTCTTGGAAGAGAAGGTCGAGGGGGAGCGGTGGCATAGTTGGACTTCCTTAATAGTTTGAACAAAGTAATAGAAATTGGTTCATTGAGGGTAATATTTATATGTTAGTGAAGGGGTTTATCATCACATTTAAAAAGAAATGATAAGTAGGGGTTTTATCAACCAAAGTCTGAAAATTTCTAACAAAACCTCTCATTATGAGTGCAATAATTTTAGCGCCAATACAGATATGTATTATTAACATTAAAAATAATAGTTTTGATAATGATAGATCCTTAGCAGCGCTAGAAAAGCATTGATAATGGCCTATATAAATAATATTTAATAAAATAATTAAAATAATTAATATAATCAATATAATTAAAAAAATTATAAGTATATAATTATAAATAAATGTTTATGAAATAAAAAATATATTTACTGAGCGGTAAATATGAATTTATTAGTATAATTATAACTAAATAAAAATATATATAATTATAAATGAATAAATATTTTTAAAATTATAAATATATTAAAATAAATATAACTATGTATTTATATACCTAATTATTTATAGATATATATTAATAATTATAATTATAAATTTATATATATTTAAATATATTTATAAATATTTGTATATAATTATATATATTATCATAATTGTATATAATTATAAATTATTTTTTATAATTATATATATTTACATAAATAAATATATTTATTAATATATAAATATATAATTCTACATATAATAAATATAGTTAATAAAAATTTATAATATTTTAGTGACATATATTTATTTATAATTGTATAAATAATTTTAATTAAATTATATACATTTACTTATAATTGTAAATATATAATTTTATAAATATTGTTAATATACATTTATAAATATACTTATATATAATATAAATATATTTATTTATAAATATTTAAATATTATTATAATTTAAACCTTATTAATCAATATATAATATTAAATGATTGAATATTAAAAATGTGTGAATCATATAATAAAAAATGAATATAACTTATGTATACTAGAGAAATTGATAGGTTTTGTTAATTATAAAAAATATATTAAAAAATAATTATATACATTTAAATGAACAAGAAATTATATTTAAGGTATTAAACTATAGAAAATAAATATGTATAAATAAATATTAGAAAATGATGAAAATCCAAAAAAATAAAAAAAATTATAAATATTAAAAATGAATAAATATATTTTTTCGATTGAAAGCGTAATATATTTAATCCCGATGGTAGAATATTTCCTCTTGCTTGTGGTGATGCAGGCATGACAAAAACAAGAGGTGATGCAGGCAGGTGGTGATGCAGGCATGACGCAGTTAGATGGAGACACATGCATGATGTAGGTCGGGCACTGCACTAGGCCTTCAGGCTAGTTTTTGGGGCTTCGGGCCATGTAATGGGCTTCATGCCTACAAGATCTCTTGGCCATGTACTGAATAAATAAATCATGATGGGTGAGCTATCCCTTGTGGTGGTGGGGGGGGGGCTATGTCCGGATTTTCTGGCATGTATGTGTTTAATGTAATTATACACCTAATCACCAAATAAATATTGTATATGTGTTTTTCTATATAAGATTACATTAACCATGTAGATGTGTGTTTAAAATTAATGTTCACATATATACAACATAAGTTTGATATATGTTAAATTTAACAACAAAATTACATAATATTAAACATCTAATAATGAAATAAATGATTATAATAACGAATAAATTTTAAAAATTTACAAGTGTTAAAAATAACAATGATTATTAAAAAACTAAAAATAAATATTAGTAAAGAATCATGTTAAAAATAAAACGAATAGATATTATTTTTATAAATTCATCCATATTAATATCATTATATATTAATGAAAAAAATGTATAGATAAATATTGGAAATGGATAAAATTGCAATCATATTTATAAATGAAAATTTTAAAATGGGTAAATTACGCAAAATATTTCAAAAAATTATTATTAATAATGAATAAAAAATATTAATATTGAATAAATTGCAAAAATTATAAAAATTAATAAATTGTATACATTGAATAAATATAAAAAAATGATAAAATGTACCTATTAGAAACATAATATGTATTAAATATATTCTATTAATAAATATAACTCTATAATAAATACTGAAAAACAAAAACAAAAACAAATATTACATGTGTGTGTGTACTGTATATAAAAATACATTAATTATGTATATGTATATGTTAAATAAATGTAAAACATGTTAGATATATGTTAAATTGAAAAATTAAAAAATGTTTAATTAATTTTCAACAACTTGATACGATTTGTCAACATTTTTAACTAATATTAATTTTTAAATATACAGCATTTTTTAAGTAAATATATGAATTATCTAATCCACGAATGCATATTTTGTATTATATAAATCATATTTTAGGAAATATTATATATATTTTTATATATATAAATATATGTCTATGAATATATTTCTATATTAAAATTTTTAAATATATTAATGATTAATTATGTATAAAAACATTTATAAATGAAGAAGACATAAATATGTTTTTAATTATTGCATTTTATTCTTTTTATATATTTATATTTAATACCAATTAGTTATTACTATTTATAATATATATATATATATATATATATATTAAATTTATTCATTTTTATTAATAATTGTTTCTTTAATAATTTTTTAATTTATTAATTTAATCATTTTAAATTATTAAAATTTAATCATTCTATATATCTATATTTAATATATACTCTTTATGGATATTTATAATTTTAGTAAATATGAATTAAAATTATTCATTTTTATTAATAATTATTTACATCATAGAGGAATGGGAGAAAATTAACTGTTAGTGTATTCTCATATGCCCTAAATAATCTTGCTGGTTAGTAGGTTTTGTCTTCTTCATAGAAGGATAAAGAGCATGAAGGGGAACCATTGAAGTTCTTCTCATCCTTATCTTGTTATTTTGGAGGATCTCCTATATTTCTCAAGGATTGGACCTCACAAAACATTATTGAAAAAGGTACTAACTTACATGTTTTTTCCTTGGATTGTGCCATTTAAAGAAGGATTTATCTCTCTAATTATTTATCTTTTCCTTGTATCTCTCTGTCGAAAGATATGAATCCCTGGAAATTTGTTGACCTAGTTTCTCAACCAACGTCTATTTGGGGATTTTTAGATTTCAAGTGTGTCACCCTTGGTTGTGGATTCTTCCATATTCTATTCTCTTTCATTGAACAAATTCTTGATCCAGGAGTGTGGGCTCAGTAGATTTATGATTGGTAATCCTAAGGGTTCATGATTGGAACTTAAACTTCATCCTAAATGATTTTAAGTATAGTTTCACTATAGTCTGGATTAGAATTAAAAATTTTAATTGGGACTTTTGGAACCATAAAATTATAATGAAATTTCATCTACAATTGGAAGTCTAATCAGGATGGACACTCTCACTGAATCTGAAAGTTTTGGATGAGGGTGATTTACATTCTACCTTGATTGATACTGTTTTTTTTTTCACCACTCCTTATGTTGAGAATAATCTTATAATTGGAAATAAAAAACTATATTTTTCGTGTATCTTGTAGAATTAATGAACACTCAAATTATAATTGTAGGGGAGATCGTGTTTTCTCTATTTTTTTTAAAGGGCATGATTTTAAGATTCGCCAAAGGAATGTTGGTAATGATACTTTGAATGGATTGAAACACAGATCCAGGATCATTTCACATATGAGGTATCCCATGCCTCTATTTAAATGAATTTGAATCCAACAAGTGGGATGCCCCATGATATTGGTGATGGTTCTTCTAAGGGAACCTGATTTCATTACCATGAATGTATTTATCATATGAATGGATGCACCATATGTCCTCACTATAGACATATTTACTCTCCCTAAAATTTATCTATGATTGGTTCTGTTGTTCACATGGATGGAAAACATGCTATGTCTTCGGTTGAAATAACATATGAGATTAATTTTTATGTTGCAGTATTTTTAGTTAAGGTGTATTATCTTATGTCTTATGGGATGGTAATGATAGTGAGGAATCTAATGATAGTAAAACTTATAGGGAGGTATCTGCACAAACTGATGCGCACCAAAACCTATGGAATGAATAGAAAATTATTTCTAGTAATAGCTGTAAGGGAAATTCCAAAATGGATGATACAACTTCAATTATCTTAAATCCAAAAATTAGTTTTACTCAAGATCTTGGAAATGCTTCCCTAGTGAAAATTAATTAAAAGGTTTTTATTCTCCCTTATAAATCTTATAATCTCAATACCATTGGATTTTATATGGATTGTATGGGAATAAATATGGTACTCAATGAATCATCGTCTTCTCCTCATCCCCCTCCTCCTTCCGACTCTAGTCATAAGGTGAGCGGAAAACAATATTTGAATTTTATTGATTTTCAAAATAACAAAAACACTTTCATGAAGGTAACAATTAAAAATATTTTTAGTGAATCCGTGGCTCATTTTTGTCCTTGTTTGGTTTCATAGATTGTTAATAGAAGGTAGGATTCAAATGTTGTTATTGAAAAATCCTTTAACTCAAGGATGTAAGGTGTTGAATGTGTAGGGGTTGAAGTGGATCCTTATAGTTACAAAAATACCCCTATTTCACATATATTTAGTGAGTCAGACACTCAGTAGAGACCCTTTTTGGTCTCAGAACCTTCATAGGGATGGAAATTTTATGGCATTAACGTATTTCCCTTGGTTCCAAGGATGTACATGGATGAAGGAGAAACAATAGGTGTTATGGATTATATTTGAAAAAACATGTCTAGATCTTGTCATGGTATTGAGATAGAGGATCATGGGGCATCAAAATTAGATGTTATCAAGATAGGAAAACAAAGGATTACCTCTTTGTCATTGGGTTATAATTTTTTCTATCTGGGAAGGATAACTCAGGTTAAAATGTGAATACTGGAAACTCCATTGATTTCCATGCATTTATAAGTAGGTAGGTGTGTGGAGAAAATAGGGAATATTTTTTTTGGAGCTGAATAATTAATGTCTTCTAATGATGATGGACTTTTATAATAAGGTGTTGGACTACAACTGTTGGCCAAAAATGGATAAAGGGTTGAAACCCCTATGGTTGGGATGGCCACTCCTCTCACCGTAACATAAAAAGTCATTCTCAAGTAATTTTATCTCTACTATTTTTTACATCTCCAATTTCTCTTCAGAAATTTTATGTTTCTCATGTTCCTCTTTTTAAGTCTATACTTAGTTTTAGTAAATGAGTCATTGAGCTTAAATATTTTTAAAAACATTAGTTTGTTAATTTCATTAGTTATTTTTTATTAATTCTATAATTTTTAGTTTTTATTTGTTTTATTATTTAATTTTATTCATTGTATATATATATATTTAATATATACTATTTATTATGATTTATAATTTATAGTACATTTTCTGACCCAGGAATGAGGAACTTTAGAGAATAATAAAGAATAATACCACTATTACGAATCTATTTCAAAATGTTCAATATTACTCACACCCAATAATAAAAAATGATATTAACTAAATAATATAAATGTAGAGAATAATTATAAATTATGTTTAAAAAAATTTATATTGTGAAAATTTTCTTGATATAGGTGATTAAAATAAATATTTTTTGAAATATTGTTGATTCAACCACTTTAGTCAAAGGTTGTGAATTAAGGTAACTGCTTCATACTTCCATTTTCACCCCTTGATACATATTTCAAAATATGCATAAATTTTTAATTGTTTGGTGCATCAATTTCCCCCATAGTAAATTTTTATCGTGATCCTCTAATTATTCCTATAATTTATTTTCTCATTTTAAATTACATCCTTCATGGGGTTTTGATTTTATATTTCCCAATGTTGCAGGTGTTATTTGTCTCTATTTTCAATTCCATAACACATATTTTGTATTACACAATGTATTTTCTTTTTTATGTTGTATCAAATTACCTATTTCCTTAATATAATATAGATATTTCATTTCATTATATTTAAATATCCCGGTATCCTTCTCTGGATATTCTGATTCATACATAACCATTATCATAAGGGTTTTTTCATTTCAACTTTGCTTCATTAAGATTTTATTCATTTTCACTAATTGTTTTTTGATCAATATATTAATAATTTATTAACTTCTAAATCCTAGAATCCCATTTTGTTTTTGGTATTAAAATCATTAAAATGTATCTTTTCCTTTTTCTTTCCAAATTCACCTCTATTAGAGGCATACAGTTTTTTCAAATTCCTTTCCTAGGTGAATACTGCATATAAACTTCCTTGATTAAATTGTGTTCACCAATTATTCATACATCTATTGATTGTGGATATATATAAAACATTTAAACTTTTTATTATAATAAGTATTTTTATTTATTATTCATTGATGTTGATTATGCAATGATTAACCAACCACAATATGTCATTGTGTGTGTTATGTTAGTTAATTGACAAGAAAAGTATTAACATTCCATATGATGGTTTATCAATGTCGATGTTAATTGAATCCTATTGAATATTTATTATTAATTGAATTTATAATATATATTTCATTGGGTGAATGGATTTAACATAGAGAAGTGATGAGTGGGGAACTGTATTATATATCCCATGGATGCATCAGTATAATTGATGAGACAAAAGTATTGTGTATTTGGGGTATTCCTAAGTAATTAAAGTATTATGTCTTAGTTAAAACCATGATGATAATTATAATTTCCTGTTTTTATCCATGAAATAATGAAAAAATTCATGGACGAGTCATTTATGGTAAATGATATCCCAAATTAAGCATTCTATCACCATGAATTTAATTATTGGTATCCATGTGATCATTTATATTACAATTTCAACCATGGATTTCATTTATTCTGATGTTTCTTTTTATATGGAATTATTTGAAATTTATTTATTCCTCCTATATTATTCATTCCATGATATCATTTGATATATATTTTTCATTACTGAGCACTTATTCTCACCAATATTCTTCTTCTATTTCCTCGGTTTATGAAAAACATTTTACACATGATATATCTAAATGAAAAAACAATGTGTGGAGAATTTTAATGAGATATTTTTGACTTATTATGGAATAAGTAGATTCATATATAGTGGTATAAATGTCCATTTTATGATAATGACATGATATTTATTAGTAATTTTTTCCATAATATTGGAAAAATAAAAACCAAAATTTTCTATTGAATGAATGTTACTAAATATTTATTAGTGAGATTGTAATTATTGATGGGTACAATTTTGTAACATCAATTAATTTAAAAGAATATATAAAAATGTATTCATTCATAGTGGATTTTTGGAATGTACGTCTTAGGAATCTAAATTGTTATCAGATCAAGGTTTAGATAACTTTGAGATTAGGTTGTTAATTGAGGATAAGTTTAGGATTGCTAAGTTATGGCTGAACATAATTTCAAAGGTGAATTTAAAATTTTTAGTCAATCGAGGTAATATTTAATACTTTGGGGATTATGATAAGAGAACATCAAATAAAAACATAGGGATAAGTCTCTGGGATAAGTTCTTGTACGTGATAACATCCTTAATTCTTGGTGAAGTAGATATTTTATGGTTATCGTAACAAATACACCGAATTCTGGATAATTAAAATAAGATGTGGCTATAAAACATAAGAACTATGCGATAATCTCTGTAATAAAGGATAGTTGATAACTGATTAAATCTTCACTTTAGTGCATGATGAGTGTGGATAAGACTACATACATGGGTCGACACTCATAGGGGATAGGCATTAGAAATAAATATTCTCTTTAAGAAACATTATGTGGGATTTAAAAATACATTGGTAAGAGATCCTAATAGGAAAATTATCATGGATAGAATAGATTATAATGTAATGGTTTTAATGTTATGGAATATATATTAATTAATATATTTTTTATGGATAAAGGAAATGTTTAATTTTTAGTGCATAGATTTTATGGATTTTTTTGGTTTAGAATATTCTAATAATGTTCATGATGACATTGAGATAGTTATTTAATGGATTAGGTGAAGGAATATGAGAGAATATAATTTAATGAAACTGATATTGAACCAAGACTGATTTATGTCGAACTAAAATAAAATGTAATAATGTTGAATAGTAATACATTTTATGTACTTATCATATTATAATTCTATTAAGGTGTTAATTGGTAATCACTCATGATCATTAACTTTTTATTTTAATACTAGAAGAATCCTAAGGAACCATGTTAACAATTTATGTGATGGAATAATCCTTAATTTTACAAATAGAAACATTACATTAAAAGAATGGAATTATGAAATATATTGATTAAGAAAAATTTCTATCAACAATTCTGATTAACAAAGTGAACATAGTCCACAACCTAAATAAGGGAAAAAATAAAAGGATGGAGTCTCATGGAATTTTAGGTGATAATGGTTAAAAAAGAAATAGCATTAAATTTCTTACATGTTATGAATTGGCATGACCTGACCCACTAGGGTCCAACCTGTGACTACCCAAAGCCCGCCTCCAATAAGCCAGAGGTTGATGAACAGTTCCGAGTAGGCATATACCTCAAATGGGAGGCATCAAATTAATGTACCTACACACATAGAGACATTTCTATCCTCATATAATGCTTAAATGTAAAATAACTAACACTAATGCATGTATACATCTATAATACCACAACTAAAGTTCAATAGTAATGTTCTAAATGTAGAAAAGGGTACAAATAAACTCCCAAAAAATCATTAATGATTAAAAATGGCTTAAAGGGAGATAACCTTGATCAAACACATTCTCCATGGAAACACATCGGTATATCAGGCTAAAGTTATCCTTCACCCACTCTCTGTCCAGCCAGGACACATACAAAAGTGTAATCATGTGCATAAGACATGACACATGTGGGTAGTGCAATCCAGGGTTGAGTATAATAATACCCAGTAGGACACCCCAAAAACACTAAACATAAATCATCAACTATAATTATGTAAATATAAGATATAACGATCCATGTATGACATAAATACTAGGTTATAATCACGAAGGACACCGCACTACGAGGCAGTCACAACCAACTGCCAGTCACATGATTTACCTAGTAGAAATAATCATTCCAAGATAATAAAATCCATGAGATTCTCCAACATCGGATACACTCATTCAAGAGGTCATGATCATTGTTTCCCACCCATGAAAGCTCATTGGTCTAGGAGAAACTGATTCTCAAATTGGGGGTCATGCCTAGAATAGCTGGTGGACACCATGAACCAAATATAGATCAACCTACTACATAGGGGACCATATTCCATTGATAATAAAAACCCTACATGTATGTCCTACAATTTGTAGGATCAAATATTTTTCAAGGAGGTAACACTACTTCCAAAAACCCCACATAGGGTATACAGGTTATAGAGGATCACACTCCAGTCTCATAGAGGGACTTCACAAATTCTATTAGAGAATCCTCCTTTAAAGGGGATAAAAATCCTATTATGTGGATGTAATGTTTCACTGAACCATCAAGGGAATGTTCAAAGGTAACACACTAAACCAAAAAATCCCTAGACTAAATAGACAAATGGATACAAGCACCCTTGAAGGGGGAACACGACGTCTATTAGGGTCACATGGTGTGTCCAGCTATCCTTTCATAATCCATCTAAGAGGGGATCATGTTGTCACTAGACCCTACCCACATCCAATAGGCTAGTGGATGATGACTTGAATAGAGAAGGAATATCCAACAAATGAGAGGAATTTTACTAAGTACCTGCACACACACACACACAGACACATCTCCATGAAAAAAATGTCGAAATGTAAAAACTCCAAGTAAAAAATTACAAGAACACACTATATCGCAACCAACAGAGTAGAAATGGAAGGTAAAGTAAAATAATGTAAACAAGGCCAGAATATAATCCCACAAAAAGAAATGTATATTAACCACAAAGTCCATCCTATAAAAAATGTACATGGACTGCAACTCAATGCTATAAGAACTCCTCATCCTGCCTGAACTCACAAATCTCTATTTGGTCCTAGTATTCCCTAGATGCTATAAAAAGGTCACTCATTTTCAAAAGACACAACAAGTGCGGGAAATTAATATGCATGGGTGAGAACAAAACACCAATCAAGGCACCCCAAAACCACAATAGAAGACCAAAAAGGAAATACTACACCATAAATACCACACTTGAAATACCATAATGGAAATAAAACATAGGAAATACCAAAAAGAAAATACCATGAACGAATAATACAGTTATATACAAGATAATATATATCCACAACCCATATATCAAGAATATATAGACATACTCTCTCTAAATAGACACATAATCTCCATGATACATACATTTTTTATGAGACACACATTCTAGGTAAGACACACTATTTTTGGGAGTCACACTGTCTCTATGAGACACATAGTCTCTATAAGAGACATAGTCTTTGGGAGTCATGTCGTCTTCATGTGACACATAGTCTCTATAATAAGCACAGTCTTTGGTAGTCACAAAACCTCCATGAGACACCCAATATCTATGTCATAGCCATCCAAAAGATTCCACCCAAGCATGATCGTTTATAGAAAACCTTGCTATAAATCCATTAGGTTGTATGAAAATATCCAAAAAATCCACTTAGGATATCTAAAAAGGGCTATCAATTCTCAAGGGGCCCAATGCTGTAGATGTTTTGTCAAATAGACACACAATTTGAATTTTATAGGTGTTTAAAAATTTATAAGGGGGTCAAATGGCTCGTGCGTTGACCGGGTTGTTGGTCCACCAACTATGGCGGTTGAACGCGACCCATCTGCCACCGCCATGATGTATCTTGCTCGACCGTGCCCCGGTCCGTCAGTTTGGGTTAGAGACGACCCACAGGGTCCTACCCAGTCTATCGAGTCGGGTTCACACATTTCACCACCTCATCCCATGGGGTGCACCGGTTCATCCCACACGGCACCATGCAGAACCCCACCTGGTGCCACATCGCATCCCACAACCTCTACTCCCACTGACTCCCACGCATCATGTGATCGTAGCCACTAGCGCTGCTAACCACCCCTGATTCTTCCACCTACCTACACTCCTACTCTAGTGGTCGAAACTATGTAATGTAATATCTTCAATGATCCTCGAGTCACGAGCTACATTGATCCAGTCTTATTTTTGTCCTACCACAAATTTGAGGGTCTAATCACATTTGGAGCCTCCCTATAATTTTGGTCGTGACTAAGATGGCCCAATAGTGAATGATGCTATGAACAGGGGAGATAAGAATCACAAGAACCCCATGAGGAATGAACCTTGGCCTTTTTTCATGTTGGCCTCCATTCTTTTTCGTTAGAATGAAAAATGAATAAGAAAGAATCACAATGATCTATCTCCCATAAAATGCCTCAATCAAGCCCATCCTGCAAGAATGATCGAATCGAAGATCAACCTGTTTCTGGGTTGTTCTTCATTCACCTTTAAATTCAAGAATGAGGAATCACATAGAAAACAAACACCCTGCCTTTATTTGGATAAGTCATTGATGTGGATAAGTTTCTTTGTCGTAGTTGACAAGATCCTCCAACTTCGTTGGCGTGACGATCAGTGATCCGATCTTCGACCCATCGTAATTCACTGGAGAGGGTTATTTCTCCATGATTTAGGGGAATTCTAGGGTTTTGGTGATAACCATAAATTATATGAAAAATGATTATTAGAAAGTAATCGCCATTGTGTCATTGTGTAATGTTAAATAAAATAAATCTTAATTTGTTTTATTATTTAAAATGTCCAAAAATTACTTTTCACATTTGACTCGTGTCGGTTGATGTTACGCCTTTCTAAAGTGAAGTTTCTACTTTGGACTCAATGGTTCTCTCGGATTTCTTATTTGAGCACCAGTTTATAATTTATTCAACTTTTTCATGAAAACTTCTTGCACGTGCTATTTATTATTTTTATATTATCCAACCAATTGATTCCAGCACATCAAGCCTTAGAATCTCACACCATCTTAGCATATGGTCTCAAAATCCAACCATATAATATCTAAAAATAATACATGGGAAATACATGATGTTAAATTCTCCCCATGTTTTGGATTTACGTCCCCAAAAGCGAAATCAAAAGGCGTACTCAAACAATTGAGGGTACTAAGCATGAATTTGAGACTCCCACTCCCATGTTCTCTCATGGAGATTCCCATGCTAGCACTAAATACACACCAAAGGAGTCTACCACCCATGATGGATCCTCTCCTTTTGACTCCAGATATCCAATAGGTACTTAGTAATAGATGCCCCATTGTATTTTTCCATCTCTCCCTATTCAATGACGTGTGATGGGTAATGCACGTATCTCCTCAGCTATGAAATATGGAAGACATTGTGCACCCTCTATAACTGTGGACGTAGATCCAAGTGTTATTCCACACCACCAAAAATACATTGACTTTGGAAAGGTCCAATGAACCTCATAGATAGATTATTGCCCCAACCCAATCTATGTAATCCGCGTCGATGTGAGACATAAAGGAAGAGGTGGTATCCTTCATCAAACTCCAATGGCCTCTTTTTCTTGTCAGTATAAGAGTTCAGATGGATCTTTTTAGTCTTCATCCACTCTTGAATGATGTGCACCTTCTCTGTAATCACCTGCAGCAACTCTAGGCCCATGAGTGGTGACTCTCATGGGTTTGTCCAGCAAAATGGTGACCTGTAGGGTTTACTGTATAAGACATTGAATGATTCCATACCGATGGAGGAATGGTAGCTATTTTTGTATGAAAACACCACCAAAGGTAGTTGATCCTCCCAAATATATCACAAATCTAGTGTGAAAGCATGTAAAATGTCCAAAAGAACCTAAATTTTCAGCGTAGTCTGGCCATCTATCTGTGGATGAAACGATGTGCTCAAGTGTAATTAAGACCCACACACCTCCTAAAATCACTTCCAAAATCAGGATGTAAATAGTTAATCATGATCTAAGACTATCATCGATGGAAATCCATTGAGTGATACTATCTCCTACATGTAGAGGCATCATAGGCTCTCTACTAAAAACTTCTCCCAAATAGCTAGGAATTTGGGTGACTTTGTGATTTGTTCAATGATCAACAAGATGGTATCATGTCCCTTGGACATACATGTTAAACCCATCATAAATTCCATCAACATCCCATCCCAGTTCTAGTCTAGATCCTCTATGGGTTGAGTCAAACCTTTTGGAACCGCGTTCTCATCCATCACTTGATGACAAGTGAGGCATCAAGAAACAAACTCCGCAACTGTGTTATTCATTCCCAACCACCAGACTTCACACTGGAGATACTGGAACATCTTTTCCATACATGGATTTACAGCCAAAGGGGATGTATGAAACATTCTTGAGACCTTCTATTGTAATTCCATTGGTACAACTATGCATCCTCTAAAAAGAATGATGTTATCCCTACCTTTCCAATATATATCAGGGTCATGCCCTTTGGATATCTGATCATGCAGAGTCTCATAGTTGGTATCCCCAAGTTGTGCCTGCCAGACTCGCTGTATGAGTGTAAGGGTGACAACCATCGTCTGGAGGTAATATGGTCCATTTCCACCAATAAAGAATATATACAATGAGGGAAACTTCTCTGATGTCTTGTTCAACAACTATAAACTGGATCTCATACTAAGAGAATCTTCCACCACGTTCCCCATAAAAGAAGTATAGACAATCTCAAATTCATATTCCTGGAGGAACTCTAACCATATCCTCTATATGAAGTTCATATCATTCAAAGAGAAAATATACTCAAGACTATTGTGTTTATACTGGATAATAAAAAACTTTCCCATCAGGTAGTGTTTCCACATCTTCAATGTGAATACTACCACTTCTATATCAAGACAATGGGTCACATAGTTATTCTCATGTGGAATCACATGGAGTAAACTATAGGAAATCACAACATGCCCCTGCATCAGGACACTACCAAGCCTGGTTCTTGATGCATCGTAGAACACTATGTACTTGGCACCCTCCTTTGGAAATATTAAGATGGGAGCACTTGTCAATCTCTGTCTCAACTATAGAAAGATCTCGTGGAACTTCTCCATCCACACAAAAGGTCATACCTTCCATTTCAATGATTTCAAGGATCTTATTACTATATAAAATTTGGGTAAAATCCTCTGATAGTACCTAGAAAAACCAAGTAAACTCCACACCTCAGAAACACTCTTGAGTGGCTCACATGCCAGAACCACCTCAATATTCTCTAGATCCAATGAAACTCCAGCCTCCTAAATGAAATGTCCAATAAAATGGACCTCATTAATCCAAAAACATCATTTTGATAGATTCTTGTAAATATTGTGCTCTCGATGTGTATCCTAGACCATCCTCAAGTGTCTTCTATACTCCTCCTCGTATTCTAAGTACACTAGGATTTCATCGATGATGATGACCGTGAACCAGTCTAGGTAAGGTAGGAAGATCATATTCTTGAGACCCAAGAAAACTAATGGAGAATTATTTATCCTAATAAAATCACTAAGTACTTGTGGTGGTCATATTGACATCTGAAAGTCATCTTTAGTATATCTTCATCCCATACTCGAAGCTGGTGATACCAAGATCTGTGGTCAATCTTCGATAACCACTATGCCCCTTTCAACTGATCGATGAGGACATCGATCCTTGTTAGTGGATAATTGTTCTTCATGGTCTCCTAGTTCATGAACTAGAAGTCTGAAAAGGACCTCAAGCTCCCCTCTTCCTTCTTTCCAAAAAAAAATGGGGTTGCCCAGGGTGAAACCCCGGGTCTCATGAAGCCCTTTCTCTACAAGTCCTCCAACTATACCGGCATCTCATGAAGTCATGTAGTAGACATATGACATGTAGCAATAGATATCAGTATCATCTAAGTGTATAGATCAATGAAGAAATATACCTCCCTATATAGAGGTAATACTAGAACATATATAAAAAAGATATCCCCATACTCCTCCACCATATTAGGAAACTGAATACTCTTATCATCCACTATGTTGAGGGTCAGGTTAGACAAATTATTAGTGATCGAATTCAACCTCCTATGTTTGAGTCCAACTTGCATTACACATGTTTCCTTTTATACTTATAAAGGAAAACCTATGCTCATAACTACAAACACACCACACTTTTCACCAAAAACAGTAAATATGAGCATGGACTATAGATATCTAGTCAATACCGAGAATGATGTTGGAAGGCCGTGACGCTGCTACCAAGAGATCCCAACCAAAACATTAACATCCAAGAGTAAGGTCACACTTTCAGCACAAGTGTGTGATCATGGAATCTTATCTGATAGGATTCTCTACGAATAAGGGTATTGTCAACTGTTCCACTAGAATCTATAAGTATCGAACATGGTTTGTGCCATGAAAATAATGAATGGTACATATGCCTATCAAAACTATAGATATAGGGGAAAATAAATATATCATACCTCTAATCATCCATGGATACCTGGGGTCATAAGTCTCTATCATCTGAATCTATCCTCGTCCCTATCCACAAGTTACCTATGCTTGTAATGGACCACCAAGGGGAGGAGGTGGTAGTACGTTGAACCTACACCAACCTCCTGATGCCATTCCTACACCTATGTCACACCCACCACCCTAAATTCCACCCTTATACACATTATGATTTTTCATCAATGGTACCTTGACCATCCCCTAATTCTTCATATGACAGGTTACACAATCTCATGCCATTTTTCCCTAACCACTACATGTATAACACAACCTCCCCCTCGGCTGATTTGAGCCACCCTGGGAGCACTACACCACTGATCCAATGATTTGGAATTGTAACATGAAGTACTTGATATACTTGTGTACTTGTGAATTCCATCTACCAACTAATGCCATGGTCTCCACTACCCGGTGTCTACCTGTGGGTCCCACTACTGGTGTCTTCTCTTCTAGATAACTCTCCACCAGCAGAGCTTGCTCAAGTACCCCAACATAATTAGGAAGGCTAAGGGATATCATGGATGCCCTGATCTCTTAGTGTAGGATATGATCTAAGATATGGGACCTAATGAAATGATCTCATACCATGTCTTTAGAGTAACATGAAAGATTAGCAAACCTTGTCAAGTACTCCTCTATTTTCAGACTGCCCTAAAACAGATATATAGGCTCTTATATGCACATTGATAATAATGTTACCAGAAATAATACAAATATGAAGATATTTTCAATGTTTTCCAAGGAGAGAGTCTTCCCATCTTGTTTCTGGGTTTCTGAGCTCCAATACTACCCTTCTAATCCATGTCAAAGACTCGCAACAAGGATTTCCATCTGGTTAGAAGGCGTCCTCATAAGGCAGAAGACATGTGAAACTGTCTCAAGATAATCCTTGATGTCCTAGGGGTCTGGATCACATTGATACCTAGGAGGTCACTACCTCTGGAACTCATGAAATACACTCTTTCTTTGTGCATCCTCATACAGTAATGCTAGTAGTTTCTGCTAATCGAGGCGTGGTGGTATCGCTAGAAAATCACTCGAAGGTGCACTCTCTGGTACATGATCCTATACCAATGCCTCATAATTTGGAATATCATCCTTGTGATCACATGATATAATCCAGGATGAATCTCTTCATGGAGGCATCTCAAAATAAAAAAAAAATCCACAGTAAATAGATAATATCTGGTGATCCTAAAGGACATGGAAAACAAAACCCATTACAATATGGTTCATGTACCATAATTTTTCACTGTAACTAGCATTTTAGTGTACTTAATAGAAAATAAAAAAAATCATAGACCTAGTTTATAGGTAAATTGTCCACCGCACCAACAATGGATTTCATGGCCGGAAATCTGAACTCGAAAATGTTAACACTATTTTCCCAAACCAAACACACAGACTCTAGGTCCTACGGTATACCTAACCCACTATGATACCACATTATCATGACCTATACTATAGGGGGCCATTTTATGATTACCCCATTCCCACCACCAATTTTCTAGGGGATGGTGACTAGAACTGAGAAGGAATATCCCACAAATGGGATGCACTTTCCGAAGTACCTATACACACACACACACGTCTCCAATCCACAAATTCTAAAATGTAAAAAAACTAAGTAAATAAATGCATTAATACACTATATCCCAACCAATAGAGTTCGACATGAACGTAATGTTCCATAATGTAAACTAGGCCAGAATGAAATCCCATCAACAGAAACTCTATAAACCACATAGTCCAAAAAGTAGAAAAAGGTAGTGGGAATACTTCTCAAAGTCGTAGGAACACCTTAGCCTACCTGAACTCAAAAAGCTATTCCTAGTCCTAGTCTTCCATAGACTATCTCAAAAGGTTAGTTATCTGTATAAGACACGAACCGTGTAGGAAAATCTCGTGCATGGGTGTGTAAAACAATAATTAATAAGGCAACCTGAAACAAAAAAGGAAGACCACAAAGGAAATACCAAACATGAAATAGAAGAGAAGAAATACCATAGAAGAAATACAACAAAGTAAATACCACATAGGAAATACCACACTTGAAATACCAAAAAGGAAATACCATGAAAGAATGGTATAGTCAGCTCATTAATGATATAAACCCATAGACTATATATCATGAATATCTTGAAATAAAATCTCCAATAATACACACAATATTTATGGGACACATAGTCTCTATGTGATACAAAATCTCCATGAGATACACAGTCTCCATGAGACACATAGTTTCCATGATACACATAATCTCCATTAGACTCATAGTCTTAGTAAGACACACATTCTTTGGGAGTCACACGGTCTCAATGAGAAATATAATCTCTATAAGACACATATTAATTGGGAGTTTCACAGTCTCTATGAGACACACATTCTCTATAAGACACAAAATCTTTGAGAGTCACGTAGTCTTTATGAGACACCCAGAATCTATGTCACAACCATCCACATGATTCCTCTCAAGAACACTCATTTTGAGAGAACCTAAACCTCAATAAATTTGGTTTTATGAAAACATCCACGAATACCCACTTAGGATATCTCAAAAGTAATGTCTTGTCACAAGCGTCACAACACTGCAGAAGGTTTTTAAAACAGGCACATGGTTTGAATGTAATGGGCATTTGAAAATTTAGAAGGGGGTCCATTGGCTTGTGGATTGATAGTCGAAATCAACCACCATGGTTTACTTTGAACCAACTAACCTGGATAGGTGACAGCTCAGTCGACCACAGCCCGATCTGGCTGCCTGGTCTGATTCGGTTTGACCTGGTCTGTTGGGTCAACCTGACACTCTAGGCCATGCCCGCTTCAGCTGAGCCCAACGCACATTGTCGGCCCAACATGATCACATGACCAGACCCATTGTGGGGTCTGGTCCACATAGTGCACTACCATATCCCATGGTCACCATGTTCCATGTGGCACTATACTGCATCATGTGGCCACTACACCTGCTAGTTCACCGAATCCCACGTGGTAATCGCTGCTTACCTTGACGGCCATCGTGCACTGGCACTGGTGCCACTCACTGCTCCCACTACTTATACATGCCTCCACTCCTCCTATGGTAGTTGAAACACTAAAATAAAATCTCTTATGTGTTCCTTGGGCCATGATATACAACTATCCATCCTACGTTTAGTACTACCGCCAATTTTAGGGTCTTGTCACATTTGAAGACTCTCAGAAATTTGAGTTGTGACCACGAAGGTCCAACGATGAAGAACACCATGAACAAGGGAGAGAAGAATCACATGAACACCTTGACAAATGAACTCCAAAATTTTTCATATAGACCTCAATTCATTCATGTTAGAATTATGAATGAAGAATAAAAAATAACAATGATTTATCTCTTATTAAAACCCCACAATCAAGCCCATCCCACCAAAATGATGAAACCGTGGATCAAACTATTCATAGGTTGGTCTGTGTGAATCATTCAATTCAAGAGTGAGGAATCATGAGGAAAACAAACACCCTACCACAAGTTGGATTGGTCGTGGATGAGGAGTTGTTTCTTTTCCTTACTTGATGAGATCCTCCAACTCTTTTGGCGCGACGATCTATTATCCAATCTCCGATCCATGATCATTCATAGCAGAGGGTTCTTTCTCCATGATTAAAAGGAATTATAAGGTTATATAGATAGATCAAAATTATATAATGATGTATAATTTAAAATTAAATATCATTACATCAGCGTGTAATGTTAAATAAAATAAAACATAATTTTATTTATTCTTTAAAATGCCCAAAAATTACTTTTCATAGCCAACACACATCAGTCGATGTCAGACCTAACATAAGGTAAAGTTACTTCTATGAATACAACGATTCCTTCAGATTTTATATCTGGGAAATTGTTTAGAAGTTATACATTTTTTTAAGGATAATTACAATGCATTCTATTTAATATTATAATATTATTCAAAAAATTATTCCAAGAACCCCATGCCTCAAAATTTAACACCGTCTCATTGCCTATTCTCAAAATCAATCCATATAATATCTAAAAATAATACATGGAAAATCAGAGATATTATATATCCCTTGGTATTCTCATGTGGAAAAGACTCACAAATCATGTAAACCTCAAAATTCATTAAGTGTGAGAAAGACACATTTCACATAATGGTTTCCTGGCACCATTTTTGTGCCTTATATCCTTGTCCATGTACCACTGGCTATGCCAGTGTACCAACCTATGTACACCTAGACATGTCCCTATCAAATTACATGGAATTAGAGTTGTCATGCACTTATTCCCATGTCCTTATAATTTCATAAGTACACATTGATCCATCATATAGGATTCACAAAGTGTGTGACCATGTCACACGATGTGTGATATTTAATTCAAATTGAAACTTTATTTCCACAAATAGGGGGTCCCACAAGTTATTTAATAGTGGATGACATACGATTTAACCTGGTATTCTCCAGATCCAAAAAGATCTTCCTCCTCATCATCATGAATATCACTTTTTCCATCAACCTCATAGAAACATATATATCGAGGGTCGATCGACCCTCTAGTAACTAGTTATAGGGATTCTCGTATTCGAATACACTTGAAAAATGTCCACTCACTCCATCTGTAGCTACCTCATTGAAACTGATTTAAACATATACCAAAAATACCTTTTGATCTACCTTAAATAGCCACCACCATTATTGCACCTTGACCTCACAATTGATCAGAATCTATAACAATGGTATTGATCTATTTCTCCAATAAATGGTTTCAAAATGATCAAATTTCTTGTATTTATTGAAACACAGGACAAAACAAATGCCCATGATGAATGTGTGATGAATGATGGAAGAAATCCATAATCCATAATATTTTAATGAATGAAACATGGAATTATTCCTTTTCCATCTATTCATTTTCATTAAAAAAGGACAAACAATAGGAATAAACACAACAAACAAAATACAATTCCATAATTTTAAATCAAACACAAATGAACATATCAATTATGTCCATTGAATTGATGGAAATTGGTCAGAGATTAAGAAACAAGATGAAAAATGCAAATCAACATCGTATATGGAGTGTAGATCCATCATTTTTGAAGAGAGGTTTGGTGTCATCATTGTTGTGGAGATCCATCAACTCCAATGGGACAATGACAAAAATATGATCCCGATACTTCGACATTCACCAAGAATTCTCTCCAATGTCCTTCTATATATATTGGGTCAATGTTCCAACCCACATGAATGTTTCCTAGCCATATATTTAAGGTTGATTCGGTTGATGTTTCAAATAATATAAATTAACTTTTTTTCAATTATGCATCTGAGATGATTTTTTCACAAATGCACCACATCAAAAATGATTATGATTCACCTCAGGTAAAAAATGCATTATAATCTCAATAGTTCCCTCAAATTTATGATCTAAGTCCCCGTCTGGGAGTAAATCCATAATTTTAGGAAAACTGCACATGAATGTTATTTAATATATTTAAAATATTTAAAATTTTATTCTGAGTATACTAGGCCTCCGAATCAAACTCCATATTATCACATACACTAAAAAATAATTCATATAATATCTAAATATTATATATATAATGTATGAGTCATTAAAATATCCCCACCCTATAGATTTTCATTTTGAAGAGATAAAACCCTACTAAAAAGATGAGGGAACTACGCTCGGATCTTTGTCTCACACTCATTGGTTCTCTCCCACTAATTCTCATGCAACCATCATACACTCACTAGTGGAATTACTCTCCCACATATGATCCTCTACTACTGATCCTTTATCTCTACTATGAACTTAGCAAAGGTAGATACATACTTGATGTTTATCTCACCATAGTTGATAACATGTGATGGTTCATGCATGTATCTCATTAGTTGTGACATGTGGAATACATCATGTACCCGGTCTAACTGCGATGGTAGAGATATGTAGTAAACAACATCTCCAACTCTATACAGTATATGAAAGGGACCAATGAATCTCGTATATAATTTTCCACATTTTCAAAATCATCATAATCGACAATGAGGTGAGAACCTCCATAACACAAGTTCTCCCTCCTAGAAAATCAAAGGTCTCATTCATTAGTTTTCACAAGGCCTCTGATGACACTATGCTTTATTTACATTCTATTAGATGATCTCCACCATCTTTATAGTATCTCACACCAACTCAAGGACCATGACTACTGATTATACTAGATTATCCCAATAAAGTAGTGACCTACATGGTTGCATACACAAACCCATAGATGGTGTCATACCAGTAGTGGAATGGTAGATGTTGTTTTATGAAAACCCCACCAAGGGATGATGATCCTAAAAATATGGTTAATGTTAAATATGAATGTTTGAATCATTTCCTATAATAAAAGAATAGTCCACTCTATCTGGACATCGTCCTGGGATTGAGATGTTGTTCTCAAGTGTGATTGTATCCCAATGTCCTCATGTAATTCTCTATACAATTTTCATGTAAAGAGAGCATCATTATCCAAAATTATCTTTGAGGATAGTCCATGTATTCATACTATCTTGTGCATGTAGATGCTCCCCATGCTCTCTACTGAACTCTTTTCTCAAATGGATATAATGTGGTCCAACTTATTGAGTCGATCTATGATCACCCAAATGGAGTTGTGTCCGTTGGATGTACATTGTAACCCCATCAATACATCCATGAATATCATATCCCACTTACACATTAGAACCTCAAGGGTTTGAGTTAATCCTTTTCGAACCTAGATCTAATCCTTAACCTACTGATAAATGTGACATCTAGAGACAAGCATTACAACTTAGTTTTTCAATCCTAGCCACCAAAACTGATGTGAGAGGCCCTAGTACATCTTTAGAACACCTAGATGTTCCACCAAAGGGGATGTATGAAACTCCAACATCACCAAATCTCACAACATAAAAGGTACCATCATCCATACTTTGATAAGGATAGAATCCTCCCCACCTTCACAATACCCATTAGGAGCATGTTTAGTGGATATTCAAGTAAATTAGGTCCCACAGTCAGTATCTAAACATTGAGTATCCATTACAACAAAGAAAAGTGTTGCGGTAAAATCCATCGAGTGAAGACAGGAAGCACCATCCTTCTCTATAAAGGAAAACTACAATGATGCTAACTACTCTAATGCCTCAACCAACAACTAAGGAAATGATCTCCCATTGAGAGTATCTTCCACAACATTTAACTTTCTAATAGTATAGGAAATTTAAAATTCATTGTCCTGGAGGATCTATACCCATCACCTCAATCTCATGTTATGATCCCTATAAAGGAATATATACTTGAGACTCTTGTGATTCGAACAGATGATAACACACTCACCCATCAGACAGTGTCACCACATCTTTAGTGTGAATACTACTACTTCTAGCTCAAGAACATGGGTTGTGTAGTACTAATTGTGTAGTCTCTGTTGGCGTAAACCATAAGAAATAAATATATACCTCTTCATCAGAACACAATCATGTCTGGTCCTTGATTCATCATAGAACACTATATACTTGACACCCTCCTCTAGAAATCTCATGATGGGAGAACTCTTCAATCTATGTCTCAGCTATTAAAAGCACTATTGACACCTATACATTCACATGGTAGGATACCCTTTCTAGGTCAATGCTATCAAAGGTGATCTATCGTTGGAGAAATTCAGTAAAAATATCTGATAGTAACCTACCAGCTCATTGAAACTCTATATCTTGGTAACACTATTGGGTAGATCCCAACAAAGAACTTCCTCAACATTTTCCAAGTCCACTGTGACTCGTGCCTTTGAGATGACATGTCCTAGGAAGTGGAACTCTCCTATCCAAAACTGATACTTTGAGATCCTCCCATGAAGTTGCTTCTATTAGAGTGTGTCCAAAAACATCCTTATGTGTCTCATATTCTCCACCTCAGATGATGAATATAGTAGTTGTTTGTCTGAGTAGATTACTCAAGAGGGGAGGGGTGAATTGAGTAACTATAATTTTTTTTGTAAAAAGTATTTCTAAAAGGTTTTCCCAAGAAATTAAAATACAGCCCAGTTAATCAAGGTTATACTGTTAAAAGAGTTTGACTGTTTAAACAACCTCTTAGAGGATTGATTAATTCTTAGTAATCTTAATTTGTATTATTAAAATTACTTTTGAAGTTATTATACTAAGACAAGACACTAATAACTTATTTTAAATACAAACTATCAAACTGAAATTAGTGATTTCTAAATTATACAAAGGAGCAATAAAATAGAGAAGACTAATTTAAACAACACATCAGACATGAAACAAGTTGTTCAGTCTCAATCCGAGACCTAATCCACTCCACTTCATGATCACCTTCCACAAAGCAGTTTATATTAATAAACTTTTATCCACACCTTGGATCAGGGTTAACAATAGTACACCGACTATCCAGGTCACACAGGGACCTCTTCCATAGTTTTCATGGGTAAAGATAACCAGGCCACACAGGGACCTCTTCCACAGTTTTCATGGGTACACATAAAAATAATAGAATTTTTGAGTAACGATATCTTTTTTCCTTCAGTTTAATGTAGGAGATAGAGTGTGTTGTTCTACAGGTACATGCTCTGTTCAAAAGGTAGTAAATAGATACACGACATAGCTGAAATATAGAGATGGGTTTAGAAATGCTTTGAGTGTTTGTCTTTTCAGCTTTGGACATGTGAGATGAAGCAAATGTAGAGTTTGAGTCTTAATCTGTAAAACAGAGTGTCGCGATTCAGCTTCTGTTTTTCATGAGGGTTGTCAGTCCAGAGATATTCTCTGGATTCTAGTGTACTTGGTATGTTCTTCAATAAGGTTGGGTTGCATGAATGTAACAATCATTCCTTTTGAAAATCTTGAAATATGTTTTTCTTTGTCGTGATCACATCATTGTTTTTTGTTTAGTATCTCACTCCCTTATGGTTCTTGGCCACACTTCATATTTTACCTTCGAATGCATGTATTTGAGCTGACAGGTTGCATGGATGCCGCACCTCGTACCCCATACTGTCAGATGATGTGTTTACAAAGAAACATTAATAATGTTAAGGCATTTAAAATCTTCAAATATGACCATTTGATGTTAAATTTAGAAACGACAAAATAGTTTAAGAAACAGTGTCACAATAAGTCATGTAAACAGTGTATCCTTTACACGATATCTAGATTCATCATGGTGTCTGAGTGTCATAGTGTCTCACTTCACGGTGTCTTGTTCACGGTGTCTTGTTCATAGTGTCTTGTTCACAGTTTCCTATTCATATTTTCTTGTTCACGGTGTCCTATTCACGGTTCCTAGATTTACGGTGTCCGGATTTATGGTGTCTAGATTCACAATGTCTGGCTTTACAGTGTCTTGTTCACGGTGTCATGTTCATGGTGTCCTGGTCACAGTGTCTGGCTTTACAGTGTCATGTTCACAGTGTCTGGCTTTACGGTGTTGATTAGCCACTATAAGAGGCTAATATTCATTTTTAATTTATATATTTTCCATGTGATTTGTTATCCATAAATACCATTTTAGTCTATTTTACATTTTGAACATCATTTCACATCATGATTGCAATTCTTTCCTAAAATTCACTATTACATGGTACCTTCTTGAACATCGCATAAAACACATAATGGCCTTGATTTTCTATTTTTATTTTATTTCCATGTCTCCCATGATATAAAGAACAATTCATTATTTTTGAGAACTTGGAGATTCAATTTGGAAGACCATGAAAGTGGTCTTTGATCCAACCACATTCTGGGCGAATTTACTTGAACAACATCCCAATAAAAGTTTTGTAGAGGAAATAATTTAATCCCAATGATTCTAAAAATATATAGGATGATAGAGAAAATTATTGGGAACATTTAATTTAATAGTGGCCCAAGCTAATTCGCATTTTTTAATGGTGTTTCATGTGTCCCGAGTTGATGATAAAATTCTGGGCCAGATTCTGAGGCCCAGAAAAATAGTCCAACATTTAAATCATAACTCGTGAATGGAATATTTTTTTGGGATGAAAGATTATAGGATATTAGAAGAAATTCATGGATTCATTTATATCTACTATGGTCCACTACAATTAGGCCTTATAAAAGGTCCTTTCGGTGCTTCTTTCCAGTAGATGCAAGTTGGATTCCACATCGGGGCAAGAATTGAAAAGTCACATCTCCATTTATTGTTCACCCACCATTATTAAAGGCACATGGGATGATGGGGGCTTGTCCAAAGGCTTCCCAAATTTCTTTTTAAGTTAGTAGTGTGGAGGATTTAAAGGATCTTGGAACATTGTTTTCATTGTAGTGTTATTATGCCAATTTCTCTTTGTAATGTTATTCCTTTTCATGTAAGTTGTTCGAATCACCTTAGTTTTTAATAAAAGTTCTTCTTCTTCTCTTATTCTGTTCTTATTAATTTCATGTTGACATTTTTTCCTCAAGGTGTGAACTTATTCACACTAAACCTTCTGATAATCTTCTCACAACGGTGGAGTGATCATTATTTTGTTGTTCTTACATTTTCAATTCCTCCCTTATGAGTCTACTTCCCACTTTCGTTGAGAACATTTCATCAATGGAGGGATCTCTATCTTATGGGTTGATCCAAGGGAGTAGCAAGGGGATAGATTTGATGTTATTTGTCACTCTCTAAATACTATTAATTTCCATATTTTAGTTTCTTTTATTCAATAATTTTCTCTCTTCCTCTTCTTTATTGAATTTTTTCGCCCCACTTTTATGCACTAATTTGATCCTATACCTTGGAGTGATCATGAAAATGATCCTAAAAGTGTATAGGTTATTAGAATGTATTTTTGAAGGAGTTTCTTCAGTAATTTATGAGGTTGGTTTGAATCTATTAAATGAATCCTTCTCAAGTTGTTGAAAATGAAATCGTTAAAAAAAGAATTCGTCCAATCCTCCCCGAGCAATAACCTATGACCAACTAATTTTCTCATAATTTGAATTCACATAGATATTTTAGTACTCTTTTAAAACCATCTAAAATCAACCCATGTTGGCCACTTCATACCCAAAAATCCATCTCTTTATATTGTGTGTCTATAGGTTCTTCTTCGGTCTCTGAGGATTCGGCAACCCAAGCTAAACTATAAGCGACCACTTAACCCTAAAATCATGGGTAAATTTGGGAGACACCAAATTATGGTGCCTTTGTCGGGGACCAAGTAAGTTCTATAGACCAAAACCTTCTTTCTTCACCCCCATTCTTCTATTCTCACCCACGATCTCTAATCTTTTCCCCTTCTCTCTTTTCTTTGGCGCATGTCCGCCTACACCCACGATAACTCAAACAGACTAGTTAGGGTGGAAAGTCCAAGGATAGGGGAGTCAAGTACATCATTGGATCCTAATGTTCCTAATACCCCAAATTCAAATATTGAGTCAATTTCAATGGAGGGTCTTCAAAGAAACCAACTCATATACCCGGGTGGGAACCAAAATGGAAATCCATATGTGGCAACCCCAAATTTGGGGAATGCAGTCGATCAAACCTTGAATGACTACCTTACAACTACGTGGAAAAATGCACCCTCTTGCATTAGAAACGCTGCCCTAGGAGACGTCCACTATGTATTTAAACCTCATGTCCTAAACCACCTTCCCACATTCCCTGGAATGGAGTCCGAGATGCCCTACCTTCACATTAAGGAGTTCAATGACATTGTAGAAACCATTTGTCGCCCACATCAACTAGAATCAGCTAAGATAAGGATCTTCCCTTTTTCATTAAAGGATCGAACTAAAAATTGGCTACTCAATTTGAGACCCTCATCTATCAACTCTTGGTGCCAATTACAAAGAGAATTCTACAAAAAAATACTTTCCCCACCACAAAACAATATCACTAAAAAAGAGCATCCAAAACTTTTTTGAAAAAGAGGGAGAGTCATTCTATGAAACAAGGGAGAGGTTAAAAGACACCCTAAACATGGTTCCATGCCATGGGGTCTCTATTCATGAACAAATGAAAATTTTCTATGAAAGGGTTGTGGTCAGGGAACAAACAATTCATTGACATGATGTGTAATGGGACCTTTAAAAACAAATCCCCAAATAATGATTACGAGTATCTAGAAATCATTACTGAACAAAACCAAACATGGGGAGCATCACCTTATTCTGAAAAGCCATAAAGAACTACTATAATGCATACACTTAGATAATAGGAAAGCCCCAGGGCTAAACTTGCAGCACTCTCTAAGAAGTTTGAAGAGATAGACCTTAGGAAAGTCCATAAAATCCACACTATAGACCCTGTTTGCACAATTTGTGACAAACATAACCATAAGACAGAAAACTACCCAACCATTCCATCCATCATGGATATTCTTTTAGGAGGACCCCCAGTGGAAGTAATTTCCTTGAACTTTCAAAATCCCCAATACCAAAACACCTTCAACCCAAGGTATAATGAACACCTAGGCTTCCGCTAGAAAGATAACCAACAACCTATCCAACCACAGGGTCAAAATATTTACCCTCATCAGAACTAAAAAACCCATAACCAGTTCCAAACCCGAACTATCCAATACCAACAGCCACCAGTCCATTTTCAAAAAACCATCCCACCTCCAAAATATCCCCCTGGGATAAACCAATCTTCTCAAGCACCAACCCAAACTGTTCCACAAAGCCTACTAGAACAACTGTGAAAAAAAATGGACAAAATGAACTCAGAATTATCTTCCCTAAAACAAGAACTTCAAAACATCAAAACTAGAAAGGCGCCCATGCCTACTCAGGCGGTACCATCCTCAAATTTAAGGGGAGAGTCATGTTGCACTCAAACAACACATGAACAACTAAAGGCTGTGACTTTTTTAAGAAGTGGGAAATCAATTGAGAAACCTGGACAACTAATTCAAAACCCATCTGAAGATTCAAACTTGGATAAGATTTCAAATGAACCAAATGATCAAACAGAAAAACACAATGAAATTGTCAAAGAAAAAACACTTCAATAAACAACCCCACAACCTGCACCATTTCCTCAACGCATGAGGGGGAAAACCAAACTAGAACTAAAAGAAACCTTGAGGGAAATCTTCTCTCAGGTTAAGTTGAACATCCCCCATCTAGATGAAATACAAATCATTACTTCATAATAAAAGTACCATAAGGACTTTTTCACTTTTAAAAGAAAATTTTCACATAAAAACCAAGTCCTTTTGGCTGCAAATGTTAGCACAAAAATTCAAGGAACCCTTCCTCCATAGATGAAAGACCAAGGATGCCCTTACATAAATGTTGAACCAGGAGAGGGAAAAGTTTTCAAGGCCTTCTGTGACCTAGGTTCTAGTTTCAATCTCATCCCATAGGTTGTGTAATTCAAATTAGGCCTAGAAGTGCTCCAACAAACATCTGTCACGGTTCAACTTGTTGATCGTTGCATTAGGGTTTCAAAGGGTATTTTAAAGGACTTTATGGTAAATTTATAAAACATAATCTACCATGCCGACTTCATTGTTCATGATAATAACCCAAGCTTCGGTCCTATGGAGCAAACCCCAATCATCCTTGGTCATCCCTTCCTTGAAATAATCAAATCTATTATCTGAGTTCGAAGTGGGAACATGACCATCACCATTGGAATCATGAGTCTAGACATGAACATATACAATGAAAACTATAAAATTGGGGATGATGAAGAGATCCATGAGGTTAATTGGATTCATAGTGTTGATAGTGAACTCAAGGAATGTCAAGGAATTATCAAAGGATGTTTAAGTCAAGAAGAGACCGATTATCATTGTTCACATGAGGTAAATTTGTCCCCGTGGATTGAATATCTTTAAGATATCTCTATAGATGATTTTATATAATCACTAATCAATGATACCATTTGTGACATCAATAACTTTGAGTCCATACCCATTCATGGCACTACTCGGGCTAATTTAGTGAAAGAAAATTCTGTTCAAAATAATCCAATTTTGTCAAGAAACCTGAACATATAATTTGAGTTCAATACAGAGTCTCATCCTTTCTTGGATTGTGATAACCAATATGATCTTGAATTTAAGGTCTTACCTTCATCACTCAAGTATGCATTCTTAGGGGACAATCAATCATTTCCTGTTGTAATTTCTTCCACTCTTGAAGCTGATCATGAGAGGATGCGTCTAGATATCCTTAGGAGACACAAGAAAGCCATAGGATGGACCCTATATGATATTCCTGGGATTAGACCACTTATTGGGAATCATAGAATTGTTCTAGAATCCGATTCAAAGCCTTGTCGTTAACCTCAGTGGAGACTCAATCCTAATATCATGGAAGTAGTGAGAAAAGAACTTTTGAAATTGTTAAAAGTTGGTATCATCTATCATATAGCTGAGAGTGAGTGGGTTAACCCAATCCATGTTATTCCAAAGAAGGATGGAATCATAGTAATAACCAATAAGGATGGATATATTCTTCCAACAAGGGTCAGTAGTGGATGGAGAGTCTGTATTGACTATAGGAAGCTCAACTCTTGTACCAAAGACCATTTCACCTCTCCCTTTATTGATCAAGTCCTCAAGCGAGTGGCGGGTCATAAATTCTATTTCTTCCTAGATGGATTCTCAGGGTATAATAAAATTGAAGTCTCCTTAGAGGATCTAGGAAAAACAACCTTCACCTGTCCATTTGGTACTTTTTCCTTTAATCACAAGCCCTTTGGGTTATGTAATGCCCATGGTACCTTTCAATGGTGCATGATGGGAATCTTCTCAGAAATGGTGGGGGATTGTTTAGAGGACTTCATGGATGACTTCTCCATATTTTGGGATACATTTTAGGGATTCCTTATAAATTTTGAAAAGTATTTAACATGGTGAGAGGATAATAATCTCATACTAAATTAGGAAAAATGAAATTTCATGGTAAGGGAAAGACTTTTTCTAGGTCATCTTGTATCTAGTCGAGGGATTGAAGTTGATAAAGCCAAGGTTGACATAATTCGTCACCTTACCTCTCCTAAAACTGTTAAGGAAGTGAGGTCCTTCTTAGGACATGCTGGTTTTTATAGAAAGTTCATATGGAATTTCAACTCTATTTCGCAACCACTTTGTGCTCTCTTGATAAAAGATGCTCCATTTTTATGGACAGAAAACTATGAGGAATCATTCTCAACACTCAATTCTGCTCTTATATCTCCACCTATCATGAAATCTCAAAATTGAAAACTTCCTTTTGAGCTCATGTGTGATTCAAGTGACTTCGTTGTAGGAGCAGTCTTAGGACAATGATGTGAGAAAACTCCATGTGTCATTCCTTATGCAAGAAAATCATTAAATGATGAACACAAAAACTACACCACCACTGAGAAAGAGTTTTGTGTTGTTGTCTTTGCCTTAGATAAATTCAGGTCTTATCTCTTAGGATCACCCATCATTGTCTTCATCGACCGTTCAGCCCTAAAATACCTTTTCCAAAAAAATATGCCAATGCTAGATTGATTAGGTGTGTCCTTGTTCTACAAGAGTTTTATTTAACCATTAATGATAAAAAGGGTGTTTAAAATGATGTAGAGGAACTTTTCTCTAGGATGGAATTCAAAGAAAACTCACACCACCTCTCTGTGTCTGATTTATTTCCCGATGAGCACCTCTATTCAGTGATTAATTTCCCTTGGTATGCGGACATAGCAAACCATTTGGTGATAGGTGACATTCCAAAATTCCTGGGGTCCTAATCTAAGAAGAAATTCCTTTCTGATTGCAAACACTGTGTGTTTGATTATCCTTACCTTTTCAAGTTCTGTCCTAATCAAAACATCAGGAGATGTGTTCTCGAGTCTGAGAAAGAGTCCATTTTAAAATTGTGTCATGGAGAGGCATGTGGAGGCCATTTTTCTACAAAGAAAACCACTGAAAAGGTCCTCCAATGTGGTTTCTACTAGACTAACCTCACTAATGATTCCTTCCAATTCAGCAAAAGTTTTCCTCAGTGTCAGCAATTAGGATCCATTACCAAAAGGAATCAAATTCCCATCACTCCCATTATGGTCATTGAAATATTTGATTGTTGGGGAATTGACTTCATGGGACCCTTTCCAAACTCAAAGGGATACCTCTACATGCTCTTAGCTATAGATTACATCTCAAAATGTGTTGAGGCCATTCCCACCAAGACTAATGATAATCAAGTTGTGATCTGTTTCCTAAAAGAGCAAATATTTCCTAGATTTGGAATTCTGAGGGCTATAATCAGTGATCGTGGAACCCATTTATGCAACCTCCCATTCTCTTCACTCATGTCTATGTATGGTACTTCTCATAAATATTCCACTACATACCATCCACAAACCAATGGTCATGCGGAGTTTTCAAATAGAGAAATTAAGCAAATTCTTGAAAAAAACTTTCAATCCCTCTAAGAAATATTGGTCCAAGAAACTCTTAGATGCCCTTTGGGCAGATCAAACTACTTTAAAAACTATCCTTGTAATGTCACCATATAGATTTGTTTATGGAAAAGCATGTCATTTACCTGTTTAAATTGAGAATAAGGCCTTTTGGGCAATAAAAAATGAACTTTGACATTTCATTGGATGAAACAAAAAGGAAATTAGATATTAATGAACTTGAGAAACATAGGTTGGAGGCTTATGAAAATTCAAGGATTAATAAATCTAAATTTAAAGCCTACCAATATAGGAATCTCAAAGTCAAACACTTTGAAATGGGAAAATTCATGCTCTTGTATAGTTCAAAACATCATCTACACCCGGTAAAGTTAAGGTCTAGATGGTCTGATCCATACCTAGTACATCATGTGTACCCTCATGGGGAAATAGAGATTCAAGATCCCACAAGGGGTAATGTATTCAAAGTCAATGTTCATAGGTTAAAACCATTCATTGAGTCATTCAATAAACAAGAAACCAAGGAGGAGTTAACTGAGCCAACATATGAACCAGAAAAAAAATTAATAGATTTAGGGTCTCTGTCGGGCTAACGATGTTAAACAAAAGCGCTACACGGGAGGCAACCCATGGTTTTCATGTTTACAATCACTGTGAATCATCTTTTTTTTCCTTCTTCTTCATTTGTTTATTTTAAAAAAAAAAAATTGTTCACATGTTCTTCGTTTATGAGTAAGTATGGGTATGAAAGGGGAGCACTGTATTCATCCGTGTCATGCGGTGTGATCCCTGAGTAATACATTACCCATACAATATAATTAAGACAATATATCATCAGTTTGATTTAAAAAAATATAAATTGTTGACCTGTTCTTATTTTATGAGTAAGAATGGGTATGAAATGAGAGAACTGTATTCATCTGTGTCATGCGGTGTGATCCCTAAGTAATACCTTACCCAAAAAATATAAAGAATAAAATGTATAATCAGTTTATTTTATTTTATTTATGTTTTTGTGGGTATTTTTAAAAAATATAGACTGTTGACCTATTCGTCTTTTATGAGTAAGGATGGGTATGAAAGGGGAGCACCGTATTCAACTGTGTCACGCAGTGTGATCCCTGAGTAATACCATACCCAGAAATTTAAAAGAAGACAATGTATCATCAGTTTGATTTAAGAATAACATGGAAAATCATAAAAATGTTGATATTTGGTTTTAAATAAAATGTTGTGTTGTTTGTTTTGTCTGTTTTGTTCTTCTTTGTATGGTTTAGGGACTATTTTGGGTGATTCATATTCAATCAAGGAGGTGCCTACATCTCCCAAGAGATCAAAGGAGTAATCTGGAGCATCATGAACTTCAACTTCAAACACCAGGTGAATTTTTTCCATGTTTATTGTTTAAAATCCCTTTTATAACTCCTCTCATCTACCTATACCCCTTCTAATATTTCTTTTCATTAAACACTGGGGACAATGTTATTTTAATTTGGGGGGAGATGCAATAAAAAAATGGATCTTGTGTGAAAAAATGTGTGGAAGGTAAAATTTCATTAACCTTGAACATGATAACACACATTAGAAACTCTGAAATTGGATATCAAATAATTTTTTCATGCCTTGATTCTGATTTTAATGCAGGTTTAGGTTCATGTGCATAGATTTTGGAAAGTTCGATTGTCTGATGTGATTTTTCACAGTTATATTTTCATCCATTTAAAAAAACACAATTCGAATCCTCTAGGTTGTGGGGTTTTAGTTTGAGTTCATGGGGTCCCATAATAAATGGCATAAGATTGGTGATCATTTTAATTTTAACTTGAGTATTCAAAAAAACAATTTGCACAAAGAGCAATGGATTGGCCTAATGTGTGGCTTTCGGCACTTGGGGATCGCGACTACATAGTTGTCTGGCCCGGAGTTGGGAATATTATCTGTATTTGTGGAAATTTGATTTTTTTTATTGAGTTAACTCGTGATGATGCCCGAGTATTTGAGCTTCACTTGGTGCCCTAAGGTATTTGAGCCTGGGAGTCATCGGCAAAGTCATGCTACATGGGTTGACTCGATTGAGTTCAATTTCAATTACAATGGAAAAATTGCAAAAAAAACAAAACAAATAAAAATTAAAAAATGAGTACTCATCTTTATATTAAAATTTTATTTCCCATAGTGCTTCCATCTTTTCTCTCTCGAATGAAAATGAATCCCCTTGTCTATTGTGACGCACAACACTTCATCATGCTTAATTGAAATTGGATGAAATATGGCTATGAATATAAACAAAATAATGGTCTTGGGATTGGGATATTCATATGGAACTAGCTTAATTTAAATTATTTTTACGGGTTTAATAATTGTTTGGTATGAGATTTTTTGGTGAGTAATGTTTATTACAATGTTTTTGGAAAATGGAATTCGACTTTCATATTTTTAAGAGATATTTTGCTCAGGACTAAAAAAACTAAAGTTGGGGGTGTGATTATCCACTATAAGAGACTAATATTAATTGTTAATTTATATTTTTTTCATGTGATTTGTTATCCATAAATACCATTTTTGTGCATTTTACATTTTGAACATCATTTCACATCATGATTGCAATTCTTTCCTAAAATGCACTATTACATGGTACCTTCTTGAACATATCATAAAATACATAATTGTATTTATTTTGTGGTTTATTATATTTTCAGGTCTCCCATGATATAAAGAACAATTAATTATTTTGGAGCACTTGGAGATTCAATTTGGAAGACCACCAAAATGGGCCTTGATCCAACCAAATTCTGGGAGAGGTGATTTGAACATCAGCCCAATAAAAGTTGTGTAGAGGACATAATTGAAGCCCAATGATTCTGAAAATTTAAAAGAAGATAGAGGAAATTATTGGAGACATTTAATTTTATAGTGTACCAAGCCAATTCGGATGTTTTAATGGTGTTTTAGGCAGCCCAAATTGATGATGAAATTCTGGGCCAGATTCTGAGGTCCAGAAAAACAGTCCAACATTTAAATCATAACATGCGAATGGAATATTATTTTGGGCTACAATTTTAAAGTATATTAGGGGACATCCAGGGATACATTTATTTCTGCTAAGGCCCACTCCAATTCGGCCTCCTAGAAGGTCCTTTGGGTGCTTCTTTCCGGTGGATGCAAGCTAGATGCCACTTTGGGGCATGAATTGAAAAGTCACATATCCATTAATTTTTCACCCACATTAAACCACAAAAATTAATTAAAGGCACATGTGATGATGGGGTCTCGGCCAAAGGCTTCCAAAATTCTATTTACGGCAGTAGTGGAGGAGGATTTGAAGGATCTTGGATCTTTGATTTCATTATAGTGTTATTATGCCAATTTGTCTTTGTAATGTTCTTCCTTCTCATGTAAGTTGTTCGAATCACCTTAGTTTTTAATAAAATTTCTTCTTCTTATCTTATTATTTTCTTCTTCATTTCATTTTGATATCATTTCCTAAAGGAGTGAACTTATTTACACTAAACCTTGTGATAATCTTCGCACAACGGGGGAGTGATCATTATTTTGTTGTTTTTACTTTTTCAATTCTTCCCTTATGAGTCTACTTCCCGCTTCCGTTAAGAAATTTCATCAATGAAGGGATAACTATTTTATGGGTTTATCCAACGGAGTAGAAAGGGGATGGATTTGACCTCTCTAAATGATATTAAATTCTTTATTTGAGTTTATTTTATGCAATGATTTTCTCTCTTCCTCTTCCTTATTGAATTTATTCTCCCCACTTTTATGCGCTAATTTGATCCTTTACCTTGGAGTGCTAATGAAAATGATCCTACAAGTGTATAGGTGATTAGTATGTAGTTTTGAAGGATTTTAATCAATAAGTGATGAGGATAGTTTGAATCCATTGAATTAATCATTCTCAAGTTAATGAAACTGAAATCGTTAAAAAAGGAATTCGTCCAATCCACCCCAAGAAATAACTTAGGATCAACTCATTTTATCATAATTTGAATTCACATAGATCTTTTAGTACTCTTTTAAAAACATCTAAAATCAACCCATGTTGGCCACTTAATAGCCAAAAATCCATCTCTTTATATTGTGTGTATATAGGTTCTTCTTCGGTCTCAGAGTATTCGACAACCCAAGCTAAAATACAAGTGACCGCTTAACCCTAAAATCTTGGGTATATTTGGGTGACACCAGGTGTCTGGCTTTATGGTGTATGGCATTATGTTGTCGTGTTCACGGTGTTTGCTTCACGGTGTCTTAGACTTTTCAATGTAATTTTGTTTAGACTTAATTAATTATGATAATAGAATGAATTATACTTAATCATTTTTCAAAGAAGGTATTAAGATAGTAGATAAAAGATAGTATAAAGTAAGTAAACTGAATATAGATCAATTAAGATCTGGCATGGACCTTAAAGCATGAGAAAACATTAAACATAAATACACATGATTGGATATAATTTATAGGAGTTAATAGGGTTGAATAAGATTTGTGATCATTAAAACATGATTAATAAATGAGGAGTCAAAAAATATCCCACTTTTTGATGATCAAAAATCTTGTATAAGTAAAGTGTATAATCAATTATAGATATAAAGATAATTTTCTAACATATAGAGATTTCTCCCCCTTTTGGGATTATAAAAAATATGGAATAAGAGAAGTCAAAAAAAATCACATTTCATTTATAGCACAGAAGGTCCAGTACAATAATAAGAGAAATGAAAAAGCAATATTATTCCTATAAAAAGGATTCATCACCGTTCTTCTTCAGGGGATAGCCTTATCTATTCCTTTAGCAGTAGTGGACAATAGAGAGCCATAGGGGAAGAGGTCGATGTAGAAGAAGGGAGTGAGGTGGTTGATAAAGAGGGTAAATGAAGACCTGCAAAAACTGATGGAGCCAAAGTAAGAGAAATAGAAGATCGACATAGTTGTTGATCAAGAATCACAAGCATAATCTGACTTAAGGCTTGGCCGATGGACATGGTGGTTGAGAATAGGGAAGAGGTGCAGGTAGGAAACCCAGGTCTGAGAGTTAAAGCTTCTGGAGAAACAATTGTAGTACTCTGGACATGAAGATAAGGGCTCAAGAGTTTGATGAAGTCTACAATGATCTCTCCACCATACTGGATTTCTTTTTCAAAGTCATCCTTGTTCTCCATAAACTTGTCCAACAATAGAGTAAACTTGGTGATCTTCTAGACTTGGGTCTTGAATGCTTGATTCACAGGTGGAATATGTAGATTCTCTGCAAGATACATAAATTGATTTGTCATATCAATCTTGGAGAAGATTCTATTGAAGTAGAAATCCACTTTCATGGAAATATCTTACTGAGTATCATTAGAAATTATGGAGTGAATTTTTACTTGATCAAGAACTCTATCACTGTTCTTGAAAAATTTTGAGAGAGAAGCCATATTTAATCCATTAAGTACATTCTAAAGCTCTTCTTTGACTATAGTTCTAAGATGAACACTATCGAAAGAAGGTGTATAGGATTTACCAGAGGAATTAAGAGCCATTACAACTGTGTTTAACGATTTTAGATGATTTATCACCTTTTTAAGACAACTAGTATACTCATCAGTGAGTTTATTAAGGTTTACCACAATTTCTCTCATCTTCTTCAACATCTGTTTGTGCCTTTCCACGAACATTTAATCTATGGATTCTATACAAGGCTGAATCTGAGACACAACAATAGGTTCTACTGGAGGGGTAACAAACTCGGATCTCGAATGAATCTCTCTCTTCATGTCTTCAATCATACTTCTTAGGGACTTCACATCATTACTGAGAAGCTTATTTTCAACACTTACTTCTTGAATTTCATGAAGCATCTTAGGATGTATTTGGTGAATAACATTCTCAAATAATAGTGAGGCATCTTTCTCACTTAACCTGGTCAAAGGAAGAGGTTGGGTATTCAGGAGTTTCTCTACCTCATACAGGAGGGTAGCACAAAAATATTTCAGATCTCCCTTACTCGCAAAATATGGTTGATCTGATAAGGGTTCAAGAGTAGGAACTGCTACAAGATCAGTTTCATTCTAAAGATCAAAAGTTGAGATTGATTTCAATAAGAATAGAGAGGAATGATCAGGGTCCATTACTGAAACCTCATGAGAGTCATCCACATCATAGAAACTAGGGAACTTATACTGAGTGTCTATAGGAATTGACTCAGTTGGATGTGAAGCTTCTATAAACTCAAGATTTGGGGTTCGCTCCTCCTGAATAGGTGCCTCCTTCTCAACACGTAGAAGTTCAGGATCTCTGTCTGATTCCATAGACTCAACTCTAAGTTCCTCACTCATTTCCTATCTAGATAGCTGAAAATATAGATCCATGCTTTCTTCAGCTGATGTTATGATTTCAGGAACATATTGTTCCACTGGAAGTTCCTCCAGATTGGCTTCATGCATAGCAGGTTTCTCTTCTACTACAGGTTCTTCCATGGCATGCTCTTTAGATTCGTTGGCAACTGATTATGTTTCAGCCTCAGGTTGAATGTCTAGATTCACATTTTCTCTAGGAGCAGGGACTTCTTCATAAAGAACTTCATGAGGAACAGTAGGCATGTGTTCCTCAACAAAAACAGCTTCCGTAGGTGTCACTTCCACCTCTTCTTCCTCTTATTCAAGATAGTCAACAACCTCATCTGATTCTAAAATAGGATTAGAATTGTCTTTTAGTCATGAGGGATAATCTAAAGGATTGAATTTTTTATACACTTTATCATTGTCTTCGACCCATTACTTTTTCCGAGGATTCCAGTTTATCCTCATTATTTTGATAGTGGATTTTATATATAGTACTCACAGTCCTTAATTACTTCCTCATTAGGTCCAACCAAACCTTTTGCATGATGTATGGTTGAGATATTACAAGAGTAAAATACTGAAGTTGACTTGGATGTGGCTTTGATTAGCTCACACATATGATGAATGATATACTTGCACAGGTTGATCTTATGCCCATTTTTCAAAATGTGAACTAGAAACACATCTTTGTATTTCAAAACTGCGCAATCACCTTTTCTAGGGCTAACCATATTCTTAATGAAATTGAATTGGAGTCTTTACTCTTCGTCTAGTTCAACAGCAATGTCCCTCCTATTGGTGCCATTTCTAGTTAAGACTTTCAGAGCATCTTCCAAATCAAGGAATCCGGTTGAAGGTGGAGGTCCTCTCTGATAATCCTCACATATGCCTTTATGAGGTATCCCTAGGCATGCAACCCATAACCTTGAAGAGAATGAGCATCTTTTTCCATTGACCCAACTTCTTACAACATATCTATCACCATAATTTAATGATAACTGAACATACTGGTAAAACTGAGCAACTATCTTAGGGTAGATGGGTCTATCTTACTTTGAGAACCACCCTAACCACCCTTGTTGTTCTAACACATTCAAAACCAGAGACTTTCTAGTCAAAATCCATTCAGGGAAAATCCCTTTCTCAGGTACAACAATTCGGTTTAACAGATTCGTATTTATGGTCCTTCTGGTGCTAACTTAGGTGAGCTCTTCTTCTACTTCTTTGAGCTGCAATTCTCAGGTGTCGATGATGATAGACATTTCATTCTTGGAATCCACTAAATATTTGAGAGAGCTAAGGGTGGCAGGGATGAATAAGGGTTTGAGAAGTGTATGTAGAATAAACCATGAGTGAAGAATCGAGTGAATATTTCTTTATTCTATCATTTAGGAATACCAAACGTCGCAAAAATAAAAACGTGGAAGAAAAAAAGATGAAATGTGTAATTAACACGATACAGATTTAATGAAAAACAAAAGAAGAATTTTTTATGATGAGACCATGTCCAGTCATTACAGTGAGACAACAAATGAGCTTCACTGTGAGACTATGAAAGAACTTCTCGGTGTGCGATATGGTGAGACATTAAATGTGAGATACAGTAACTGAGAAACTGTAAACATGAGACAGTAAAGTATAACACAGAAAGATATCAAACAGTAAGGCTTGAAACTGTAACATGTAAGATATCTATTTTTTATTTATCATTCCTAATTCATGTATGATGTAGTCTATTATTTATTAATTTAATGGTTTGGTGAATATATCAGTAAGATGATGTTCAGTACCAATGAATTCCAAAGTGATATCACCTTTTTGATAATGATCTATCAAGAAGTGATGTCTTACATCATTGCGCTTTGTCCTAGAATGTGAAACATGTTTTTTTGAGATGTTAATAGAACATGTGTTTTCACAGTTTATAGGAACATGTCTGAATTGATATCCATAATCTGGTATTGTGTGTTTTATCCACAAAATTTGTGCAAAACAACTGCCAGCAACTATGTATTCTGCTTCTGTAGAAGTTAATGCAATAGAATTTGGTTTCTTACTACACCATGATACTATTGACTTTTCTAAAAGGTGACATGTTCTACATCATATTTTTCTATCAAGCTTACAACCAAAAAAGTAAGCATCAGAATAAATAACTAATTCAAATGATTTTCATTTAGGATTAATCAGTCCTAGATTAGGTGTATGCTTGAGGTATTTTTATATTCTCTTTACATAATTTAAATGAAATTACATAGGGTTTTCTTGGAATTGAGCATACATATACACACTAAACATAATGTTCAGATGACTACCAGTTAAGTAGAGTAAACTTCCATTCATTCCCTTATAAGTTGTTTGATCAACAGATTTTCCATCTTTATCAAGATCCAACTTACAAGTGGTACTCATGGGAGTGTCACTACATTTAGTGTTATCTAATCCAAAAAATTTAGAATATCTATAATATATTTACTTTCAGTTAAGAAAATTCCATCATTGTTTTGAAATATTTGAAATCCATGAAAGAATTTTAGTTCACCCATTAAACTCATTTCAAATTCATTTTGCATCATTTTAGAAAAATCCACACATAAAGAATTCTTTGAAGATCCAAAAATAATATCATCTATATAGATTTGAAGAACTAAAACATCATTAGAAATTCATTTTATAAAGAGGGTTGGATCAGCTATTCATTTTTTTAAACCGTTAGAAATAATAAAAGTACTCAATCAGTCATACCAAGCTCTTGGATCTTTCTTTAAACCATATAAAGCTTTTAAGAGTTTAAAAATATGATTTAGGAAACGAGGGTTTGTAAATATAGGGGGTTGATCAACAAAAACATCCTCATCTATATACCCATTTAAGAATTCACTCTTAACATCCATTTGATATAGTTTGAAATTCAGATGTGCGGCATAGGCAAGCAGGATTTCGATGGCTTCATGTCTGGCTACTTGTGCAAAGGACTCCTCATAGTCAATTCCTTCTTCTTGACTATAGCCTTTTGATAATAATCTTCCTTTGTTTATAACTATGTTTCCAGCTTCGTCTACCTTATTTTTTAACACCCAGTTAGTGCCTATGGTGAATGTGTCCTTGGGTATTTCAACAAGCTTCCACACTTTGTTTCTTTTAAACTGATTATGTTTTTCTTGAATATCCATCACCCAAAATTCATCATTGATAGCATCATTAATTTTTTTAGGTTCAAGTTGTGATAGGAAGACTTGATGTTCAACCCGATTTCTAAGAGAAGCTCTATTTTGAGTTCCTTTGTCTAAGTCTCCTACAACAGCATCTAAGGGATGATTCTTAAGGGTTTAAACATTTCTAGAAAAAGAGGGACTGATGATTTCAGGTTCATCAATAGATTCAGGTCCATTGTGACTTGATTTTAAGGAATTTCTAGAGTTGGACGTTTTAGTAGATTATTTCATAGAATAATTTGAGTATTTGAATTGATGTTCAGATTTGATACATCATCCTCCAGATTCTCTAGAATGGTTTTAGGCTCATGTGGATCTGTTTCATCAAATTTGATATGAACATATTCTTCCAAACATTTAGTTCTTTTATTGAACACTCTATAGGCTTTACTAGACATGGAATGTCCTAAAAAGATACCTTCATCACTTTTAGATGAAAATTTGTCTAGACTGTCTTTGGTATTAAGAATATAGACTTGGAAACCAAAAACATTGAAGTAGCTAACTTTGGGTTTTCTATTGTTTCATAATTCGTATGGAGTCCTCTTAAGAATATGTCTAATTAACACTCTATTGATTATGTAGCATGTTGTATTGACAACTTCATCCCAGAAATAAATAGGAAGGTCATATTCACTAAGCATTATTCTAGAAATTTCATGTAGGGTTATATTTCGTCTCTCTACAACTCCATTCTACTGAGGTGTTCTAGGGGCTCGGAAATTGTGACTATAACCATTTTGTGAGAAAAAGTATTCAAACTCTTGATTTTAAAACTCACGGCCATGATCATTTCTTAAGGAGTTAATTCTAAGTCCACTAATATTTTCTATAGACTTGGAATACTTAGTAAAATAAGAGCAGTCTTAACTTTTGTGAGCCATAATGATGGTCCAAGTATATCTAGAAAAGTCATCTACAAGAACATAAACATATTGCTTCCCATTTAAACTAGAAACTCTAGATAGTACAAACAAATCCATGTGAACCAGTTCGAGATGTTGAAAAGGTGACAGTTCTATATTTGGTTTGAAAGAATCTTTATGTTTTTTCCCTTTTGACAGGGATTACACACTTTGTCATTTGGAAACTCAAGTTTGGGTAAGTCTTTAACTATGCTTCTTCTCGTTATCTTTCTAAGGGAGTAAACATTACCGTGTCCTAGTCTACTATTCTAGAGCCAAGATTCTTTATGAAATACACTTAAGAATGAAGCATTTTGAGAATCCAAATAATCTAAATTAACATAATAAACATTTTCATTCTAAATGTAGAAAATACTAATTCATCTTTTGAATTAAAGACATTATAGGCATCATTTTCAAATTTAACATGAAATCCATCATCACATAATTGTGAGATACTGAGAAGATTATATTTTAAACCATAAAAAAACCATACTTTAGAAATTAACACAGATTTAGAGTTATCGATTTGGCCGAGGCCAATAATATTTCCCTTTGCATTTTTACCAAATGTGATATGTCCTCCATCTATTTTGATTAGGTTCATGAAGCATGAGTAGTCTCCTGTCATGTTGTAACACCCCAAGATTTTATGAGATATATTTTTTTAATTTCTTTTATATCGTCTATTGTACACTACACCAAGATTAGCTTGTACTATACGCAACACCGTATTAGCATGGAGTATACGCAACACTATTATTGGCTCGTGTTACACACAATTTTAAGTTCTTTTTGTGAAAATTATTCTACGCAACATTAAGTATAGATTTTATTTAATGTATAAATGAAATAATTTTTGATTATATTATACGCAACACCAAATGGAGCTTTCACTACATGCAGCCCTGACTTGGCTTGCATTACTCGCAATCAAGACCTTCCTCGATAGCATGGGTAGTATGCAATACCGAGTTTCACTAATTGAGATATTATTATAATATTATTATGAACTAGTTGTTATGAATAGTAATACCCACTTTTTGAAATTTTGTAAATTTTATCTTTTAAAATGGACTTTATTTTTGGATTCTAAATATAGAAATTAGCCTAAGGTGAATTTTTGGGATTTTTCTGAAAACTTTCCATTTTTGATGAATAGTGAAAACACTAGGTTACTATTTAAAAACCGACTTTTTATTTAAATAAAATTTTATTTTATTTAAATTTATTTTAGGTCAAAATTAATTCATAATACCTATATATGTTCAATTCCATTCATTGGAGTCATTTTATAATAATTTTAGATATATAAAAAATTTATTGAACTTTTCATCGTCTTTTACCCACCTCCTAGGAGAATTTGAAAATTTATATAAAACCTAATTTTACCGCTTTTGTGAGTGTAATTTCAAAAATCCGAGATACATGGTTAATATCAAGTAGTAAAATGTGGTTCAATAAGATAAAAATAATTTTTGGTGAATAGTAACTATTTGCATTTATTTACCACGGTTAAAAATAATAGGAAATTAAGGGTAAAAATGATATTATTATTACCCTAAAACATGTCCTAATTCATTTGGATAAGTTTAATTAGACCAAAAACAACCTTAGGAATAAAATATTTTCATTTAGGTCCACTTGAATTAGATTAGGACACTTATTATTATTATATTTAAAGAAGAGTTAAAAGAGTTAAAATCAATGTTAAATAACTATAACATTTTTAATATAGAGCTATACATAAGATAAATTCACCTATAAATATTCATTATAAAGACAAAACTATTTCCTTAATAATGGTATCTTATTTATAATTTTTAGACTTTAAATAAAGTAATTTAATTATGACACAATGATGATGCAGTAATTACCTTATTAATAAAATATTAACACAATTGATGTTATAAACTACCAAATAAATGTAATATGATACTTTTTATGAATTAAAATAATTTTATAGGTTAATAGTACATGTTATAATTGATTCAATTAAATTTTTTTTAACTAATCATGCTGTTATGAGTTTGACAAAAACCCAATACCAAATAGTGTCAAAATTGACATAAAATAGTTTTTAAAACAAGTATTATATTACTAATTTTTATTTTATTCCTAAATATCTATGGTTGGTCCAAATGAAAAATATAAGGTTATATATATTAATAATGAACCACTTGGGGTTCTTTTGGCTTGTTATAGTATGTTTATTAACCATACAGTGTATGAAAATAAGAAGACATGGTAAAAGTTAAATTATTTAACTTAGAGTTAAATCTAAATGATAAGGTTAAAATAGTAACCCAAACTTTTCTAAAACCTATTGGTTGAGAGTTTTTAGATCCATACCCACTTTAGCTTCTAAATAAATCAATTCTAAGCTATTATAAACCAAATATGACTTTATTATAAAATAATATTTTAAGTTTTTTCCAAGGTGCCCCTCTCTCTCTTATAAAAGGGCACCTCCTCCCTCTTCTCTTTACACAATTTTGAGCCTTCAAGCTCGGACAAACCCTGGCCATTTCCATTATAAATTTACCTATAAACATTATAGAGGTTCTGTTCTCCTAAAAATACCAACTCTATGGCCTTAAGAGGAAGCATAAAAGAGATGCGTCAAAGAAGAGGTAATGTCTTCTACCGATTCTTTCATGTTTCTTTCTTCTTCGACTTATTATTATTTAGTTTTTTCCTTATAAAGTAATAAAATATGTATCAATAATATACTTATATGTTATTATAAATATTAAACAACCCCATTTCGCCTTCTATCCATCCTACATAAAATGAAATCACTGCGCGTGCTTACGTATGGAATACCGTCTCCACGCCATGGTGTAATCTGTTTTTCCACCACCACCTTACTTGGATGGGTATAATGGTGTAAAGAATAACTATATATAGTTATTATAACATCATACTGATTCTAAGATATTATATCATCCACTCCAATTCAATTTAATAATTATGGGAACGATATCATCGCTCGTGCGTACGTACGGATTACCGTCTCCAGGACGCGATGAGATTCATTCTCCATGTTAACCATTAAAGAATGATTATAAATTATATATAATGAATAATATTGAAATATATGACATAATAAATCTACTGGATTTATGTATATATATATATGACATCTACTTACTTTCATTCAAGTCAACAAGGAAAGGAAAATAACGTTCATGCATACGTACGACCTACCGTCTCCATGAATGGTGTATTTCATTTCATTTATCTATGTATTATATACATATATATTCATAATATATATGATATATAAATCATGATTTACATTCTTTATGTATGTAAATCATGATATATGTAATAATAATATCAATAACAACAAGTTCAAACACGTACGATAAATAAAATGAATTTACCCAAAAAGCTGCTTTAACATGGAATTTACAAACGAATGGGAAATATAAAGTCATGAGTGAACCATATATGATATCATAACATTGAATATGATTCTGTAATAAGTAAATGACATTATTTAAATCATTATAGAAGAGGTTAGGATATGTACGAAGCATATTGAACCTATGTCAAGGGATAACTTTTCCAATCTCATTTTTATCCGAGATTGTTTATTCGTAAGTATTTACTGGGGTTATATTTATCATCCATGTATCTATTTTCTAAAAATGGTTTCATGTATGTTTAAATTCATTTTTACCCAATTTTGACTTTTAGTACATGGTATGTAAGGAATCCTTCTTTTGATTACCATTTGAGGTACTTTTTGAATTTTCCGGAAAAATTACGAGATGAATGTTTTTTTAACTTATACAACATGAACAGATTTTTATAGTTTCATAATGAATTATTTCAATGAAGCTTCCTCTAACAGATTTCATGACTATTTTCAAAAAAATAATTTTCTTTTAAAATTTAATGGCATTTTGTGAAAAGAAAATGATTTTGAAGAAGAAAGGATATTTTCCTCAATAATTCATTTCAAGTGTTTTATCAAAACTTTTTTCCATATAAGATGACATTATTTCATATATGTTTATTTCAAGTATAATGTCTCTGTGATTTACATGGTTTCACTTTTATTATGATGAAATGATATCCATTTGTTTTATATGGATTATGTCATGATAGGATGATGTTTATGAAACCCATTCTATTCTTTGGGTTATGATGAATGATTTATGTTTATGTTGTGGAACACGTATGAATGATTTCATTATGAGATGGGTGGGACCTATATATCCCTCCAATGAATTGTGTAATGATTTATATCTCATGATATGGACATGGATGAAATGGTAAGTTAATTTGGTTCAGTGTTACATGACTGGAATGAGGAGTGAACTCGATTCAGAAAGGGACTTTGTCCACTAAGATGGTCTTGGCAGCAATGCCTTGGATACTATGGAAATAATATCACGTTCTTAATGTATTTCCACAATTACATGTTTTATTACCATTCTAGTTTATCATGATTTTTGTTCCTTTATGACCTATGCCTTACGTACTGACAAGATTTATTTCACAACTCAAGATTTTTATGAGTAAACTTTATGTTCATGTTTTGAAGTTCAAATATATATGGTTTGTTTTATTTTCTCCATTCATACCCTTAATGGGCATTTGAGATCACCCTTTATATGTTTTCATTTCCCAAAGATATAAAGAAAGGTTTTAGGTAGGAAACAAATGAATATCTTTATGGGAGATGTTGATGATCTTTCACCAAGTTTAGAAGATTATATTCTGTGTTTCCAAAGACACGAAACTATTACGGTCCTTTGGTGTTTGTTTTTGTTATGTATTAGATATTCCAAAAAAGTAATGTAATGTCCATGTATATCAAGATTTGGGTCTCTACAGTTGTTATCATAGGAACAGTTTAGTTATCCTTTGGAATCTAGAATGCGAAAACTTTAGTAAAATCCCTAGAGATATTTATAATGTATGTATAGGGATGTCCCTAAGGATAAGTATACGTATAGGTTATAGTACTATAATTATGGTAATGATCTTAGAATTAAACCTAATATGTTATATAATGAAAGAAATCCCCATTTATTATATTGTTTTCCTATCATGATGTTTCCTCTTACACTATTCTTTTTGGGTTTTGGATGATGGATAGAACCCGAAGGAACCTTGTTGATCAATGTAATGGGCAATGCAATGATTTTCCTATTGAACAAACCATTATTATGGGAGCTGGAGTGAAAAAAATTATTGTTATACTTACCCAAGATATGAATCATTCTGGACTTCCAAATGAGGAGACAAAGGAAAAACATTCTTTTGAGTCCTTCATGAGCCAACGTCCACCTTCTTTCAGTGGGTATTCTGATCCACTTGTTGCTGATCAATGGATTAGTACCCTTGAAAAGATATTTTCAATACTTCGCTATTCAGAACATGAAAAATTCATTTTGGTTGTTTATTGGTTAGAAGGTGAATCAGACCAGCGGTGGACTCTAATTAAGAATACAAGGCCCCAAGATGAAATTGAATCCATGGAATGGGATGAGTTCAAGAACATATTTTTCAATAAGTACATCCCTCATATTCTTCGAACAAAGGTGTTAAAGGAGTTCCTTGAACTTAAGAAAAAGGTTGGTGTATCTTTATTTATATATGAAGTGAATTTTACAAGGCTTGAAAGGTATGCATCTGGCTTTATCATTCATCCTGAATGTAAAGTTGATCGATTCTTCAGTGGCTTAAAACCAAGTCTTTGAAGGGCATTAGCTATAAGAGACTTTAGTAGCTAGGAAGAAATTGTGCATTGTGCTATCAAGGTAGAAGTGGAAGTTGGTGTTACATATCCATCTCATGGTTTTGACATGAAATGAAAGATGGAGTTGAAGGAGAAATCTCAGAACAATGGTGAAAAGATGATGAATGTTTCATTATGCTCAAAGTGTGGAAAAATCATGGTGGAGATTGACTAAAAGGTACTAGAAAATGTTTTAACTGTGCAAAAGAAGGTCATCGAGCAGTTGTGTGTCGAATTAATGGGAAAAAGGGGGATAATGACGTGAATAGAGAAAAGACTATAGAGAACGCTTGACCAACACTTCAATGCTTCAAGTACAAGGAAATGGGGCATTATTCTAATCAATGCCTTAATCTAATTTTTATGATGATCGATGTGAGAAACCTCTTAAGGAAAAGGATAAATGGAAGTCACATGCGATAACTATTTGTGATGTAGAGTATGAAAATGATGTGGTGGAATGAATAAGTGTTTATGTAATGGGATTCCGAGATAATATTGAGGAATCTCATTTTAAGTATCGTGGAATATTGGAATATAAATGTATTGGATAATTGTGGTTTTTAATAATTTTATGGTACCGGTAACCATGAAAAGTGATTGAAATATTTTTGGAAATCAGTTGAAATACGCATAATGAAGGGATACGGAGAAAATAATATGTATGACAGTATTCGTGAGCTCATGGCTGGTATAAGGACAAAGTTATATCATGGTTTGAGTATATATAAATTTTGGGATTTTGGTATGTGGAAAGATTTACCTTTTGATAGCATTCATGTTTTCAATAAGGTTCTATGGTAGTTTTTGTTTCAATAGAATACATGATTAAGTTAGTCAAATGTTTGTAATGGATCAACAAAATATATCTGGGATAAATGATGGTATTCACATGCTCAGCAGATGACATTTCTAGTAATTGTTTTCTTTATACTATGAGCATGGACATAAGTATATTGGATAAGCCTAAAGATTGAAATGGATTATATTGGAAATAAGTTAGTATTGTTTAATGCTAGAAATTTTTTTTTATATTATTGATAGAATGTTATAATAGTTTATTTTAAGAAAAGAGACAACCTTCAGAACGGGCGACAACCCGTAATGTCAGACAAGGTTGTGGGAATCGAACCCACAACCAAAGTGCGATAGGCCTCTATCACCTACCACTGGCCTACAGGAAGTCCCAGGTTAGTTTAAATTAGTTTTAGTTTATTAAGTGTTTTGATATATGATGTATAAGTCCATTTTAGGAACCATATACGATTAATCACACAATAGATGGACTTATGTATATTTAATAACTTTTGTTATCCTTTTGTTTGAGATAGATGGAATGACCTATCATTATATCGCATGATCTGCTAACACTTCACGGAAGACAAATTCAACATCATTTCTTTAAGAGATTAAGTGGAAATTGTTCAAGGCACAAACAATAGTAATATTGTACCAAAATCAAGTAGGTATTTCTTTAAATCCTTCAACTTTAAGGAAATGATCTTGAAAATAGAAAATTTTGTTCTAGTGCTCTAATATCTGATGAATCAGATGGTGCCTTAGATCATCACAAATTTATGGCTTTGTGACTATTGGCTTTATCATAGTCATGTCCTCTACCACTCTCCATTAGAACTCGATGGTTATATTTCTCTTCCATATCCAAATTCTCACCTATCTTTTCTTATGTGGAAACCCAGTGATTAGTTATTTTGGGTAACTATTACATTTCATACATTAGTTTTTAAATATAAGTTTTGGTATTCCTTTTTATGATGCGGGTTTCTATGAAAGAAACTATCATGTAATAAACCATTTATAACCCCGACGAATTTTGAGGGTGAAATTCATTTTAAGGGCAGTAGAATGTAACACCCTGAGATTTTATGAGATATATTATTTTTAATTTATAACATATCTTCTATTGTACACTACACCAAGATTTTCTTGTACTATACGCAACACTATTCTTGGCTTGTGTTACACACAATTTCAAGTTCGTTTTGTGAAAATTATTCTACGCAACATTAAGTAAAGATTTTATTTAATGTATAAATGAAATAAGTTTTAATTAGGTTATACGCAACACCAAATGGAGCTTTCACTACACGCATCCCTAGCTTTTCTTGCATTAAAATAAATCATGACCTTCCTCGATAGCATGTGTAGTACGCAATACCATGTTTCACTAAATGAGAAATTATTATAATATTATTATGAACTAGCCGTAATGAATAGTAATACCCACTTTTTGAAATTTTATATATTTTATCTTTAAAAATGGACTTCATTTTTTGATTTGGAATATTGAAATTATCCTAGAGTTAATATTTTGTATTTTTCTGAAAACATTCCATTTTTTATGAATAGTGAAAACACTGGGTTACTATTTAAAACCCAAATTTTTATTTAAATAATTATTTATTTCATTTAAATTTATTTTAGGTCAAAATTTATATATAATATCTATATAAGTTGAATGTAATTCATTGGACTCATTTTATAATAATTTTATATATATATATAAATTTTATTGAACTTTTCAGCCTATTTTACCCACCTCCTTGGAGAATTTGAAAATTTACATAAAACATAATTTTACAGATTCTGTGAGTGGAATTTTCTAAAATACGAGATACACGGTTAATATCAAGGAGTAAAATGTGGTTCAATAAGATAAAAATAATTTTTGGTGAATATTAACTTTTTACTTTTATTTACCACAGTTAAAAGTAAATAGGGTAATTAAGGGTAAAAATGATATTATTATTACCTTAACACATGTCCTAATTCTATTGGATAAGTGTAATTCTACCAAAAACAACATTAATAATGAAATATTATCATTTAGTTCCACTTGGATTAGATTATGACACTTATTATTATTTTATTTAAAGAAGAGTTAAAAGAGTTAAAATCAATGTTTAATAACTAAAACATTTTTAATATAGGGCTATATATAAGATAAATTCGACTATAAATATTCATTATAAAGATATAAATATTTCCTACATAATGGTATTTTATTTATAATTTTTATAAAATAAATAAAGTAATTTATTTATGACACAATGATGATGCAGTAATTACCTTATTAATAAAATATTAACATAATTGATGTTATAAACACCAAAATAAATTTAATTTCATATTTTTTATGAATTAAACTAATGTTTTAGGTTAATATGACATGTTTGTACTGATTAAATTTACGTTTTTCTAACTAATCATGCTGTTATAATTTTCAGAAAAAATCAATTACCAAATAGTGTCAGAATTGACATAAAATATTTTTACAAAAATATTATATTATTATTTGTTATTTTATTCATAAAAATCTAATGTTCGGCCCTATGACTTATATTAGGTTATATATATTAATCATGAACCACTTGGGGTTCGTTTTACTTTTTATAGTAAGTTTATTAACCATATAGTGTAAGAAAACAAGAAGACATGGTAAAAGATAAATTATTTATCTTAGAGTTAAATCTAAATGATAAGGTTAAAATAGTAACCTAAACTTGAATAAAACCTATTTCTTGATAGTATTAATCCCATCCCCACTCTATAATCTAAATAAAACAATTTGGAGATATTATAAACTGAATATGACTTTATTATAAAATAATATATTATGTTTTTCACAAGGTGCCCCTCTCCTCCCTTATAAAAGGGAACCTCCTATCTCTTCTATTTACACAATTTTGAGCCTTAAATCTCGGCCAACCCCTGACCATTTTACTTATAAAATTTCCTATAAACATTATAGAGGTTCTGGTATCCTCAAAATTCCAACTCTAGTGCCTTAAGAGGAATCTTAAAAGAGGTGCGTCGAAGAAGAGGTAATCTCTTCTACTGATTCTTCCATGTTTCATTCTTCTTCAACATCTTCTTCATTAGTTGTTTCATTATAAATTAATAACATCAGTATCAATAATATACTTTTATGTTATTATAAATATGAAACAACCCCATTTCACCTCTTATCCATCCTATGGAAAATGAAATCACCGTGCGTGCGTACGAACGGAATATCGTCTCCACGCCGTGGTGTAATCTATTTTTCCACCACCACCTTACTTGGATGGGTATAGTGGTGTAAAGAATAACTATATATAGTTATTATAACATCATACTGATTCTGAGATATTATATCATCCACTCCAATTCAATTCAATAATTAAGGGAACGATATCATTGCTCGTGCGTACGTACGGATTACCATCTCCACGACGTGATTAGATTCATTCTCCATGTTAAGCATTCAAGAATGACTATAAAGTATATATAATGTATAATAATGAAATATATGACTTGATAATGATACTGGATTTATGTATATATATATATATATGAAATCTACTTACATTCATTCAAGTCAACAAGGAAAGGAAAATAGTGTTCATGCGTACATACGGCCTACCGTCTCCAAGAACAGTGTATTTCATTTCGTTTATCTACATATTATATATATATATACTTAATATATATGATATATAAATCATGATTTATATTTTGGATGTAATTAAATCATGATATATGTAATAATAATATCAATAACAACAAGTCCAAATACGTATGACAAATAAAACCATTTTACCCAAAACGCTGCTTTAACATGGAATTTACAAAAGAACGGGTAATATAAAGTAATGAGTGAACCTCATATTATATCGTAACAATGAATATTATTCTATAATATGTCAATGACCTTATTTAAATCATTATACAGGAGTTTTAGATATTTACGAAGCATATTAGACCTAAGGAAAGGGATAACTTTTCCAATCTCATTTTTATCCGAGATTGTTTATTCGTAAGTATTTACTGGGGTTATATTTATCATCCATGTACCTATTTTCAAAAAATGGTTTCATGTATGTTTAAATTCATTTTTACCCATTTTTAAATTTTACTACATGGTATGTAAGGAATTTTTCTTTTGTTTACCATACGAGGTACTTTTTGACTTTTTCGGAAAAAGTACGAGAAGAATGTTTTTTTAACTTATACGGCATGAACGGATTTTTACAGTTTCATATAGAATTCTTTCAATGAGTCTTCCTCTATAAGATTTCATGACTATTTTCAACAAAATACTTTTCTTTTAAAATTTCATGGCATTTTGTGAAAATAAAATGATTTTGAAGAAGAAAGGATATTTTCATCAATAATTCATTTCAAGTGTTTTATCAAAACTATTTTCCATCTAAGATGAAATTATTTAACATGTGTATATTTAAATTATAATGTCTCTATGATTAACATGGTTTCAATTTTCTTATGATGAAATTATATCCATTTGTTTTATATGAATTATGTTATGATGGGATGAAGTTTAGGAAACCCATTTTATTCTTTGGGTTATGATGAATGATTTATGTTAATGTTCTGGAACACGTAAGAATGATTTCATTATTAGATGGGTGGGACCTATATCTCCCTTTAATGAATTGGATAAAGATTTAAATCTCATGAGATATACATGGATGGAATGGTAAGTTAATCCAGTTCAGTGTTACAGGACTGGAACGAGGAGTGAACTCGATTCAGAAAGGGAATTTGTCCACTAAGATGGTCTTGGCAGCAATGCCTTGGCTACTATGGAAATCATAGCATGTGCTTAATGGATTTCGACAATTACATGTTTTATTCCAATGTTATTTTATCATGAAGGATATTCCTTTATGACCTATTCCTTACGTACTGCCAATAATTATTTCACAACTCAAGATTTTGATGTGTAAACTTTATGTTCATGTTTTGATGTTCAAATGTATATGGTTTGTTTTATTTTCTCCATTCATACCCTTACTAAGAATTTGATATCAACCTTTATATGTTTTATTTTCCCCAGGATATAAAGAATGGTTTTAGGTAAGATAAAATGGATGATCTTTATGGGAGATGTTGAAGATCCTTCACCAATAATAAAAGATTATATTCCGAGTTTCCAAAGACACTAAACTATTACGGTCCTTTGGTGTCTTCTTTTGTTATGTATTAGATATTCCACAAAAGTAATGTAATGTTCATGTATGTTAAGATTTGGGTCTCTACACATGTTCTTTGAACTACCACAGTCTAAGTACCATAGACTTTTGTAGGATCTCTTTTAGTAGCTTTCCTATACAATAGTCAAGAAAAAACAGATTTTGGAACCCATACATGTTTGGGTCCAGTAAAATTAGTAATAAGTTCCTTAGGAATCCATATTTTCCTAATAGGTTTCCTATAAGAATTATGTAATGTATTTGACAAATAAAATGTATCTTGTCCAAAAAAAACTTGAAATAATGGAATATGTACGATGACTTGAGCTAGTTGAGTTGTGTCCAGAACTGGGAGCAAAACTATATGTCCGAGACTTTGAAACAAAATTGGTTCTACCAAGGTTTATTTTAACAGTTTGATAACCAATTCCAGTATTATATTTAGTGGTAATTTGTTTTCCTAGCATTTGGGGAAGGGTATTTTTCCCATTGGTAAAATTTTCTAAGTAACTCTTTAATTGCTCATTAGGAGTTTTTAATTCATTGTTTTCTTTGATAATTTGAGCATTTTTTTCCTTTTTAGTAGTGAGATAAGATTTAATATTAATAGTGATAGAATGCTATTTCTTCAATGATTTATATTTTTCTTTTAGTTCATTTCATGTCTCTTCAAGCATGTTATAGTATTCAAACATTTCTTCATTAGTCATATTTTAAGAGTCACATTCATCTTCAAAATAGTATGTGTTATGTATAGAAGAGTCCAGTGTTCCCTCACATGTGTTTGTCATAAAACACATATTGGATTTGTTAGCATGTTCATCATGTGATGTCTCTAAGTCACTTGAACTATCCTCAGAAGAACTTCAGGTTTCTTTCATTACCATTTTGTACTTTCTTTCCTTTCCTCGTATTTCATTCTGTACTTGCGCTTTGGACAGTCAGCCTTTATATGTCCTTTGCGCTTACATTCATAGCAGATAATTTCATCAGTTTTGTCACATCTTTTCTAGTCCTTCTTCCTATTTCCATTTTGGTCATATTTTCCTTTGAAGTTAGGCTTTCTGAAAAATTTCTTCTTTTTATATAATTGTTTGAATCTTCTGGCTAGTTGAGCCATATCCTCATCACTATCAGGTTATTATTGTTCACTGGTGGATCTTTCTATAGAATATTCATGTTTCCCTTTGTCTTTGTTCTTAGAAGTGGAGGTCTTGAATGCCACAAATTTATTATTTGGTTCATCCTCCTATTACTTTTCGACATTCATCTCATCCACATACATCATCAGTTTCCCAATCAATTATTTTACAGGTAGCTTGTTGATGTCCCACGATACTCTAATTGAGACATAGGTTCCCCTCTATCTGTCAGGTAGACATCTAAGGATTTTCATGATCTGTTCCTTGGAAGTGACTTCTCTTCCAAGATAAATCATGGTGTTGACAATCCCATTGAACATAAGATACATGTCCAAAATAGGCTCATCAGGTTTCATTTTTAAATTATCATATTTGACAGTATAAGTATTAAGTCTCATTTATTTTACACAAGATGTTCCTTCATGTGAGATAGATAGGGTATCCCAAATTTCATTGGCAATTTTACTGGCAGAAATTCTATTAAATTCATCATCTCCTAAGGAACAATATAAAGAATTCATAGGATTTCAATTGTTATTATAGGCAGTTTTGGTAGGTTCATCCCATGTGATTATATCAGTAGTATGAATTTTGTATTCATCTATAATGGATGACCAAACTTCCAAACTCATACTCTCTAGATGCAATTTCATTTTAATTTTCCATTGAGGATAGTTGGTTCCATTAAAGAATAGCGGTTGGTTGGTTTCACCACCTTCCAATCTATTATCCATAATAAAGTATTACTGTAAAAGAGATAAAAATTTAGAATTAACAGTAATTTATAGGTCTTTAAAGTACAACTACAATCACAGTTGAATAAGATTACGAAGAGTCCTAATAAACCTACCTTTGATACCAAATGTTGGTCAGACTATATTACTCAAGAGGGGAGGGTGAATAGAGTAACTATAAAAATTTCTGTAACAATTATTTCTAAAAGGGAATCCCCAGAAATTAAAATATAACCCATTTAATCAAGGTTATACTGTTATAAGAGTTTTACTGTTTAAACAACTTCTTAGAAGATTTATTATTAGTCAGTAATCTTAATTTGTATTATTAAAATTACTTTTGAAGTTATTCTACTAAGGCAATCCATTATAAATTCATTCCAAGACTAACTATCAAAGTGGAATTAGTGATTTCTGAATTATACAGAGAAGAAATAAAATAGAGAATAGTTATTTAAACAGCACAATAGATATAAAACAAGTGGTTCAGTCTCAAGGTGAGACCTAATCCACTCCACTTGGTGATCACCTGCCACAAAGAAGTTTATATTTATAAACATTGATCCACACCCTGGATTGGGGTTAACAATAGTACACAGACTGTCCAGGTCACACATGGACCTCTTTCACAGTTTTCATAGGTAAAGATAACCATTCTACACATGGACCTCTTACAAAGTTTTCGTGGGTACACAAAAAAATAATAGAAAGGTTGAGTAAGGATATCTTGTATCCTTTAGTTTAATATAGGAGAGACAGTGTGTTGTTCTACAGTTACACAATCTATTCAAAAGGTAATAAATAGATACACAGTAGAGCTAAAATATAGAGATGGGTTTAGATATTCTCTTAGTGTTTGTCTTATTAGCTTTGGACTTCTGAGATGAAGCAGATGCAGAGTTCAAGTCCTTGTCGGTAAAATAGAGTGTCACGATTCAGGTTGTGTTTTTCGTGAGGTTCGTCAGTGCAGAGATATTCTATATTTTCAAGTGTACTAGGTATGTTCTTCAGGAAGTTCGGGTTGCATTCATGTAACAATCCTTCCATTTGAAAATTTTTCAATATGTTCTTCATTGGCATGATCACAACCTTGTTTTTCATTTAGTATCGCGCGCCCTTATGGTTCTTGGCCACATTTCACTTTTTATCATCCAATGCATGTGTTTGAGCTGATAGGTTGCATGGATGTCGCACCTCTTACCTCGTACTATCAGATGATGTGTTTACAAAGAAACATTAATTATGTCAGTGCATTTAAAATATTCAAATATGGCCGTTATAGGTTCAATTAAGAAACAAAAAAATAGTTTAACAAATAGTGTCACAGTAAGTCATGGAAATAGTGTCTCCTTCACACAATATCTAGATTGATCATGGTGTCTGAGTGTCATACTGTCTTGACTCATGGTGTCTTGTTCACGGTGTCTTGTACACAGTGTCTTGTTCACGGTGACTAGCTTAATGGTGTTTGGCTTTACAGTGTCTGGATTTACAGTGTATGGATTTACAGTGTCTTGTTCACAGTGTCTTGCTCACGGTGTCTTGTTCATAGTGTCATGCTTTACGGTGTCTTGTTCACAGTGTCTGGCTTTACGGTGTCTGGATTTACAGTGTCTGCTTCACGGTGTCTCAGACTTTTCAAAGTAATTATGTTCATACTTAATTAATGATGATAATAGAATGAATTAGACTTAATCACTTTTCAATTAAGGAATTATGAGAGTAGATCAAAGATAGTATAAAGTAAGTAAACTAAATATAGAGAAATTAATATCTGGCATGGCTCATAAATCATGAGAAAAAATTAAACATAAATACACATGATTGGATTTAATTTATAGGAGTTACCTAGGTTGAATAAGATTTGTGATCATAAAGCATGATTAATACATGAGGAGTCCAACAGCAGTATTTCATTGATGAAGACTATCTTGAACTGATTGGAGAAAGGATGAATGATCTAGTTCATGAGTCCCATGAACACTTATCGAGTGTTCATCACATCGAATGAAATCAACAAGTAATCATAGTGACCAAAACACAATCTGAATATTTTCTTATATATATAATTGTCTCGTGCTTGTAGCTGGTTGTAGCTTGATTAGAGGTCAGTCATTGAGAACAAATATGCCCCTTTCAAATGATCAAAGAGGTCATCGATCCTCGATTGTGGATACTTATAATTCACTATCACATTATTCAAGTGATTATAATCCATATATAACCTCAAGGTCCCATCCACCTTCATAGTGAACAATAGTGGAGATGCCATGTTTAAAACATTGGGTCTCACAGAGTCTTTATATTGCAAGTCCTCCAACTGCACCCTTACCCCACAAAGCAGTCTATGAGCCATCCGATATGATCATGTAGATATCAGGTCCATTCCAAGATTTAATTCAATCCAGATTTATATTTGTCTATAGTGAGGTAATCCTAGTACATTCTTAGGAAAGAATTTCCCATACTCTTTCACCACCATGTGAAACTGATAGCCTGAAAAATCCACTGATCCCAGAGTCATGCTAGCCAACTAGTGAGTAGTCAGCTACACTATCCTATCCATGATCCCATACTTATCATTAAATTATTTCTTTCGATCCATAAATGAAAACATACTCCCATAACTATGGGGGCACAATATAATCTACCTAAAACAATCAATATAGGCATTAGCTATGGGTAGATAGTACATACCTAATATGTCATCATAAGGCCTCATTGATACAACAAAGAGATACCATAATAAAATCTTGCATCCAAGCATTAGTTTTCACTATAGGAATAATTGAACAATATCTGAGTCTCCACCTTTTAGAGTCCCCAACCATAAGGGTTGAGCCAATGGATCACCCAAAATCTCTATGTCTTGAACCTGTTAAGTTGAATGGAAGGAATAACTTGCACCAATGTCTACCAATACTATATCTAATATAGAAAATACACAAATCCTACCTTATATACTCCATTAATCCTCATGGACATGGTACTCCATAGACTGTAGTAGACCTCATCACAGACAAATAGCTATCTGAGCATGGTGTGGACCACCATGGGGTGGTGGTGGTAATAAGTCCAATCTCTAACCACCTACTTCTTATCTAGTGGTCCTTCTAAAATGTATTTTAACCTATGGTCCAACCTTATCCTTCATTTTCATTTATCTCGATGGTCCTTCAACCATCTCTCAATCAGCTGTACGACAGGTCAGACAATCTTGATCTATTTATCCCATACCGTCATAGGATAAATTTCCACTCCATCAGATTATTCTAGCCATCCAAAGAGTCCTAGAATTCTAAACCTACGTCTTAGGGTATCCACATGAGGTGTCTGACTTTCTTGGGGCAATTTGATTTCAATTGGATACCTGTTACAAAGGTTTTAGCTCTTAGGATCCTTCTACAAAACCAACTATCAAGACCTACACTTCTAGGAATCTATATACAACCAAGGATCAGTCAAGCACCCCAACATAGGTAGGAGGTGAAAGGGATACCACTAAAGCCCTAATCTCTAAGCATAAGCCATGTTCAATAGTATGTTCTCTGATTAATGGATACAGAACCATATCAATGGAGTAACTCAAGATACCAATAAAACTCAATACGTTCTCCACCATGGAAAAAATACCTTTCTGTAGATGCAGATGCTCTTATATAAGAACATACCAGAACATCGCCAAATTTAAATCCACCTTAAGGAGATGCTCAAAATATGACTAGGAGAGAACTATCTCATCGTGTTATAGAGTCACTATGATATACCATCACCCAACAGCTCCCTAAAAAAGACTCCCTATGAGGTTTTTCATCAAATCTACATGCATCATTGTTTCTTAGTTCCTTAGAACATGTGTTCTAGTTTAGGAATCATTACTTCTAGGTGATTTCCATTGGATTTATTCATGGATATGGAAATATCCAATATTTTTTCATCCAAAAGTGACTTATTTCCCAAAGGCAATTATTATTTGAGTTTGAACATACGATACATAAGAGCATGCATTGGTAGAGAGGGTGGGAACTTTGAGTCATCACACCCTTTAGGGGGAATTAGTGTCTACTTCGGGAGTCTCTTTATAAATTTAAGATAGTTTCAATGAATTATAATTAAGTCACCAAGTATAACATAGGTTTCCAATGGAATTTTCAATCAATTATTAGCATGTGTGAAATTTAGAATCATCAGTATATATTCAAGGTTCTTCATTAATGGAGACATGAGTATGTATTATAGGTTCCCCTTCAATGGTATCCTCTAATATACTATTTATATATTCTTTTAATCATCACTATGATGATACTTGTTTTTAAGCCACTCAGTGGGGAACTCTAGAATTTATTGTCATCCAGGGAGATGAAGGTTTGTTTTTATGATAGAGTCATACCCATAAAATGGGATACCTACACATCCTTTTGAAAGGAATAAAAACCCTCATAGTTCAGTGCCACTTAGTGGGACACATCACACTTTTTAGGGTCATGTGATAAGGACCTAGAGATATAGTTTAATGTCATGTGGTAAGAACATTTAAGCGAAAGGAGCTTAGTCATGTTTCGGTGTGGGGATTATGCCTAAGAAGCCCAAGGAACATGGAAAGAATATTGGTTTCTAAGTATGATTATAACCTATTGAGAATATATCCCAAGAAGAACATGGTTTATTTGAAGTGTCAGTTTTGACCCTCAGGGAGTATTTCTACGTATCCCATGTAGATGAGAATCAAATACCACATAGTTTAAAAAGTCTCATAGTAGAGTATACTCCTTTAATAGAAATGAGTTTGGTATTACATCCTCAAAAGTATTCCTTGATAATTTTGTGGTTTAATTTGGGGACAACTCCTATGGAGGATGACCAAATTAAATGAAATTAGGGTTGCATTTAGGAAGAGGATACAAATGATCTCGGGCCCTGATAAAGGCTTCATACATATCCCAATTTCATTTGGAATCAAAGTTCTCACAGTTCATTCATAGTGAGTGTTTGTGCAAATTTTTTAATTGTCACGAATCTCTAAGTCCACATGATTTATGCTAGATGTGACAAAAAATAGAATGTGAAGTATTCCCCAAAAACACCCACATTTTTCCTCCACTATAGGTGGGAGAGGGCTCGCATATAGAGGCGATGGTGAACAAGGCTGAGGGGAATATGGAATAGGGTGAGGTGGTGATACTTTCATACGTTCTCTTCACATTGGAAAATGGTCCAATATATGAAATGAGTGAAGGTGATGGATGTGGAGAGGAGAAATACTGCAACCTTCTACTTTAATGGTCAAGGGATTACACCAAGATGGATTCCCTAGTCGATCTTGGTAGGGGAGGAGTACCTATCATATTCATGTATGGAAAAGAAAGTGTGAACCATTCTTTCCCTACCAAAGACCCAATTTTCCGAGTCATATAGACGAAAAGGGGAGGACAAAACCCAAACCCAAATCCTCCAAACTGGAAAATTCCCAAAATAATTCCTAGTTGAAAAGTCCATATGACTGTGGACATACAAACCCAAAGAAAATCCATGAATTCTAAACCCATTGTGAAAAAATATGGGAAACCTCTAACCGTAGATTTACAAACCTAAATAAAAGACACACTAATGTGCCTTTCCCAAAGGTTTGATAAGTCAGGAGGTTTTAGTGGAAGCTTCAACATAGTCACTTTCAGATAAAGAAACCATGGAAAGAGATACCCTACCATTAATGAATATAGATTTGGTATCTAGGATGATGTGTAGGGCCTATGCATATCTTTGTAGCATAGGTACCCTGCGTAGGTGTGTCATGCACGAGTGCCCCGTAGGTGTTCCTCGCAGCTATACCACGCATGTTTTCTACACAGATGTGCCACATAGGCTTGAGCAATGACTAAAGAAGAAAAAAATACATCACATAGGGTAACCAAGCCTATTTAAGCTTCCAATTTTGAAAGACATTCAAAAAATTATTATCCCACCTTATTATCTATTCTCTTTTGTTTTTAGAGAGATCCCTGAGACAATTTGATGGATCTGGGAAAAGTGCTACACAATGGGAGCTTCATGATGTCTTTTAACCTTTTCAGTTTTCAAAAGATGCACCCAAGGGTCCTATTTATATCCATGAATGGGGGTTTATTGATGTAAATTTGTTGGTGGAGGTCCAACACACAGTCCCTCCATGTTGGTGTCCAGAACGTATACCACCACGCAGGTCTGCTGCGTTGGTCTGTCGCGCAAGTCTATCGCACAAGTCTTCTACAAGTCTCATGGAAATTTGGGTTACCTTTTAATTCATTGAAGGTCTTACTAATATTTTGAAGCATTCAGTGGCTGCCTTCATAGTCTTTTTGTTTTCCTAAGCAGTGTCAACAAACCCTCCTAAGGATTAGATCCCATTAAAAAGAGGGTCAAGTCCTGAGGTAGAATTACAGTGAAAGACTGTGGAGCAATTGCTGAACCGTGTAGGTTTCCCACATATATCATATGTGTATGTATTTCGTGAAGCGGTTTCAAACAGGCATGTCATGGAGGTATGCCGAGGTCTATAATGAGATCTGGTCCTTTGCGATTTTCTTCACCTGCACATCCATATTTTTTGACTCCTGTTGTGTTGCTCAATTTTCCAGCCTCAACATGCTATGACCTTTAGTAGTTTCTTTGAAACTTTCTCATGGATAAATTAATTGAGTGATGGAGCTACATGGATGGACTTTGTCAAAGGATTTGTTCTAGTACCCTTGTTGAAGGACCTACGCGATGGTCCTCATCGAAGGACCTATGAGAAAAGTTTCCTTTTCCAAATTTTCAAATTCCTTTAAGTTTGAAATTTGAATTGTCTTAAGTTAGAATTTAAGCCTAATATGGGGAGTTTGGAATTTCTTTTTCATGAAATGACTCACTTGATAAACTCCACTGAAGATGATAAGGCTCTCCAAAATGAGATGATGAAGATCATCAGACCATATTATTATGACGTTGTTCAAAGTATTATTCCTGGAATGTGGAAAGGTTTAATTACATATCAACATGAATATCTGAAAATTCACTACCTTACCCTCAATGAACATCAGATTTCAAAATATTCTCACATTCCATATATTAAGAAATACTTCCCAAAGAATTGGTTTCTTCAATACTGCAATTTTCATTGCTTGTATATTACCATGAGGGGTATGCTAGTTCATGAGGGAACAATCCCTATATTCTACATCCTACATCATAGTGGTTGTACTCCTAATATATAAGATCACGTTTGAGAGCCTTTTCCATATTTCTATGGTTCAAGAATTCAGCCTTCTCAAATAAATTATTCTAATGGTTGGAAGGAAGACTCGGATCTTCATTCTAGAGGAGGTGTTAAACCTGAATGGATGTTGGCAATTTGGGTGTGCTAGAATTCTACAGAATTCCAGAAACAGTTATCTGATTTTTAAATCTATAAAGCTATCCAGATGGGAAAAACATATGATTATAAAAATTATTTCATTCATGAATTTCTGAGCAGATGGATTCCACAAATGAATTCATTCCATTTGACGCATGGTGAAGTTGGAATTATTTTATGGGATATATACCAAATAGTTGGGGTTCCCATTCTTGGGGAAAATTATGATGAATTTATTCCACTGGTTCAAGAATGGGTTGATGTTACCAGAAATCCACCATTATCTCATGAACTATTCAAAATATAAAATAAATTACTTAAATATAATAAATATATTCTTGTCAGAATGTGGATGAAAGCCTTTTTAGAACCAACAATAGAGAAAGGACCCACCTATAGACATCCTACTGTTTGTCCTTCTGCAAATAACCAGGGCAGTTTAGGAAAATATTGAACAACATTGGAGATAGGTGACTATAAGCATTGGGGTTATAATGTCAAATATGATATTGATTAAAAGATACTCTTAGCCGCATTCCTTCCCATGTGGCGAAGCATTTACTAGATTCCAGTTTGTGAGTCTGGAGGCGGTGTAAGGCCAGAGACATTTTTATTAAAGGTAAATTGGTATAAAAAATTATATTGGGTTATAAACTCATGTATTGGAAAGAATTTTCTACTCCCTCATGAATTTATACAATGGTATGGCTCCATTTAGGATTACAGGGCCCTTCTAAGTGATATGGGGTTTAATTGCAGTACACTGTTCTTCATACTCTGTGTTGAATTTAGTTAGAGTCCCCAATGGTCGATTCATCCCATTTTTATAGAAATTTTCACTTATTCATCCTCAGTACTTGAGACCTAATTTATTTCCAATGGAATTGAATGCATTTGGAGAATTTAGCTTCTATCCATTTGTTAACCTGCAAACTAGAACATTTATTGATGACAGTAAGGAAGATAATTATGAGTTGAGGTCTTACATGATGGCATTCAGGGATAGTGTATAATCAACCAAGATTGATTGTGAAATTATATATGTGTCTTAATTCTCCTATAGTTTTTCTTTTCTGTTTATATCTCTTCAAAAATCAATCACTTTTCCACCCACGTATGTCAGACATGAGAAACGACCAATGGTAGCGAGACAATTGTGTATTCTAATGGCTTTAGAGACATCCAAATTTACAATTACGTTACCTCCATCACATGTGTCAATCGAATTGGAAGCTGGATATTCCAATTCTTGGGATTCTTCATAGTGTCAAGGGGCTTTTAAAAAAGGAATATATATAGTAGTAGCTACAAAAATTGTTGTGTGTAGAAATCGTGGTAAGAAGTCCAAATCCATAGACGATTCAGAGGTTTCAGAAGTTTTAGAGCCTTACAAACATATTCATATAAGGTATACAAGGAAGACTAAGTATAGAGAAGAAATACCTCCACCACCAAGGAAATGTAACCACCACCACTAGAAAGATATTATTATCCCATATTTTGACCTTTTTGAAGAAGAAGGGAGGCCTGAAGAGGCTCACCAATCAGAAGGTGTTGAATTTTCTCCATATCCCACTATATTGGGAGAAAATTACGTGCAACCTTCATGTATTCACTTTTGGGAGGGATTGACGTTTGAAATTTGGCATGCATGGTCATTCCTCCAACATGGCCTTCGAATTCTATATGCGGGTGTCATTATAGAACATTCTGATTATCATCTGGATAATAACATGGCTGAAGTACATGAGTATATTACAGAACTATAGGATTTTATATATGCAACTAATGAACAATTCCCAACCTCTAAACGAGTATCACATATGATGGAATTATGGATACATTAAGGGGTAATTATTAACCCTAAGGAGGAATGCGACATTTATGTTAATACTGATAATTTGTTTTCTCTTTCTTTCTCCTTAATTCTTATTAACTGTTCACCATCATTAATCTAGATGAAATTGTATTTTGCAGCTTCAATTGAGGGAAGGAACCTCCAGACAGGTTCTCAGATCATTAAGGTATGGACCCACAGGTTGTACCATCAACACATCCATTGATACTCCCAAGTCTCCAGAACATTCTCCAGGAGTGAGAATCATGAATCAGGTAATCACGTTAGATAATACTCAACCATTACCTAAGGTTTCACCTACCAAGAGGATTGTTTCAATTTCTCCTCATTCTTATGAAATTAAATGCAAGAGAGCAATGAGATTTCTCTAAAGTGTTTATCAATGGAGTATGTATTTATACTATCCTCACACAGTATTAATTTCTTGATACATTTTGGAAATCACTTTTATCCACTTGTAGGATCTATATCTCTCTCATCTATTAAGGGATTAAGATATGATTCCTAACGAATAGAGAAGGAAATCCCAGGAGAAACATAGGTTCATATTGAGGAATCTACTACCTTGGTAGATAAAACATCAAAAGACACAATTTTACATTATCCTGATTTTATTTAGATTGAGAAAATCCATGGTAATATAAAATAAATTTATCATGAATATTAAATTATTTTCTAATATTATTATTTTCAAAATATCTTTGATCAGTTTCCCTTGCCAATGGATCTAGAAATAATCAATGCTTATATTCCCATTGCTCTATAAGGAATGAATGAAGATCCAAGGAATTCTGAAGTAGATATCATTTTTGACCCATACTTGGAATGATCTGATGATGCTATATCAATTAAAAAATGACTGAATAGAATGCTAGCAGTGCCAATTTGGGAATCAACCAACCTTTGTGGGATAACATAAATGGTGAGTATTCTATAACATTCCAGGCCGCATACACTAAAATGATGGATGACCATAATCCAAACATTGATATTCCAGGTTCCTTCAAGGAGTTTTGGGGTTTTCATAATGAATTTCAGGGGCATAAGTTCTCATTCTTACATTTATTATACATAATGTTTCTTCTTTTACTCGATAATTCACATAAAGGTTCAACTTATGTAGCTCTGTCTGCAGAAAATGTTGCAAGGGCTCTTTAGGAATGGGGTATTCCACACTATCATTCTTTTACTGAAGATATGGAAATACATGTTGAGGACCCTCCATTGAGAGACTTTCTAGAGACTTCAATTATAACAACTAGTCAAACTCGGGAGAATTTCCCTCCTCAGGAAACATCTTCTCAAATTGATGAAGCTGAGAACATTGGGGATGAATCCAATCAAGAGGCCAAATATACCTCTTCTTTTGGTTGTATGACTTCCACATGCTTCGTGATTCCCCTACCGTAGCGGTATGGGTTAGTTTTATGCATCTCCCTATACCATTTCAAAACCCTGAAATATGGATAATTCTAGGTAACCTTGTTGGTATATTTCTATGTACTAATTCAAGAGATATGTCACTCTACCACCTGATATGTCCCCGTATATGTGTGTAACATGGTTTCTTGATCGAAAATTTCAAGTCAGTTTGTGTGGATTACAGTGGAGGGAGATCTTTGTCACAAATATCCTGTTGTATAAAAAACATTTTTTGACTTTTGTAATTCATATAAGAAGATGGGTCATCGTAGTGTATTCTTTAGACGTGGGAGGACGGATCCTAGGTAGGTTGCAAATTCAAACGCCGATGACAAGGGTTTGTGTATGGGTGAAGGTAGTGGAAAAACCTTGGAAGTTGGACCAGTGTGCACCAATAGTAGCTCTGAATATGGAAGGCAACATGAGATAGAGGATCCAAGAATCAGTTATGGTCTTACAGCACATGAATATATGAGGAAAGTCATGCCCCCTTCTGCAAAATTGAAATTTGCAATGGATTATGACAGATTGAAGAGAGACCTGGGGGTGTGCATCCCAGGGGAAATAGTGTGAAATGTAACTTCATCCTTCATTGGTGCTAAGGTGGTACCCCAGGATAAAGAAGTTTCAGGTTGTAGTAATGAGGAAGGGAAAGACTTACACTTGCTTTTGGAAGGCAGCTCAATTGGAGGTAACAATAAAATAGTGAAGGAGGCCCACATGGAGGTAACATCAATCCAGATGGTTCCAAAAAATACAGCCAATGTTACAGAGGTGATTGTGGGACTTTTTGAGGACCATGAATCTAGTGGGCATTCCCAGTGTTTAGCTCTAAAGGAAACCTCAATGCAATTTCATTATATGGTTCAAGGATACCAATAGGTAGGAGCCTCTGAGGTGACATGGCAGGCCATGTAGGCCCCTCTTTCTTATGCGGAGAAGGTTATATCGAGGAGACTAATCTTGTACCTTCAAAATAGGTATGCAGTGTTGGGTGATGATTAATGTCAAGCTAGTGGGGATCAAAATAGGAAGGAGGCTACACATAGAGAGGACCACTTGGTAGATGTGGGTGATTCCCAAGAGGAGATGGTTGATGCCCTGGATGCCTCTACTAAGCCCAAGGAAGTGACCATTGTAGAGGAATACCTTAGATCATTTTCACAGAAGGGAAAGTTCACTACTACTGATTCTGATGGATTTATCAAGAACAATCGGAAGGGGCGACGTAGGAAGGAGTATTCTAACCTACCATGTCCTCCTATCACGAGGTCTTCATGTAATGGGAAGTAACTCTCAAAGGATCCTATTACAATGAGAAATTATTATGTAGTGGTCAACACATATAGCGACCAGGTTTTTGAAGGTGGTGAGGTTGGAGTCCCTGCCACTCCCTCGACGAAGATGAGGGATCCCGGACAGCAACGTGAGACGAGCTCCCCTGGAGACCCTCAGCGATAGATATCATCGATACTGAAATATATGGATCTGATTTTTCCTTCAGATAAATAAATGGGATAACAAGATATGGATGTGAAAGCATTGAAGAAGACATGAAGAACGATTAGTGTGATCACTACTAAGGAACAAGGCGAGTGGATTGACAATCAGGCCAGCATTCTACTCATAGGCATCAATTTGGGGAAGATTAACATAGAGGAATTCACGAAAGCTTAGGACAACATGGAACATCAGTATGAAGAGCTATTGAAGGGCTACCTTGAATCCCAGGTAAATTCTATTCCCTGGAAAAAAATTTTGGAAATTGATTCCAACCGGCTTAAACTATTTTTCAACAAATCTGTTGTTTCTTTTGGTGTTTAATGTTGTGAGGGTTCTCTCTATCCCCTTAAAAGTGTTTGGAAAATAAAAGAAAATTAAAGTTGAAGTATTGGTGGATTTTATTATCGAATAATCTATGATGAAATTAAAGAGACCATTTGTCGATGGGAGCAAGAACATATAATGCGGCAAGATCGTGAAGAGGCTAAATAGCTAACTAATATTGAGAGATTCCAAGCCGAAGTAACTAAGGTAGTAGATGATCATAGAAAGTAATTGATTGAAGTAGGCCATCAAATTAAATAAGCCACAAAATAGTTGGTATATCTTCAAGATAAACTAGATTTCAATCATAACAAACTTGAGATGTGGAAGAAAAAACTTGGAGAAACCTAATTGGAAGGGATAACCTCCACTTAAACTACTAAAAAAGTACTTCATCAAGCCTAGGAGGCTAGATTTGCTCACCCGTCTCATCTTTAACAAGCGGTTGATAGGGCTCGTGAGTCCATTCAAAAAATGAGGAGTCATGTTGAGATCATATTTTAACACATGACAGAGAGGCTCTATTTTGTGGATTTCCATCTAATTTTATATAAATGAAAGGAATTTTGTATCCAATCATACATGTCTACTTCCTTTATTTTCTCAATTCCACATATCAAATTTAATTATTATGATTTTTTAACATGAAACCTTTATGTCAGATAATCATATTTAAAATAATAATAATGGAGGTGCTCAAAATTTTCTTATTAATCCAATGGGATTTATGAGCATAGTTTTCTTTTTACCTGGGTTATATAAATAAACCACACAAACATTGTATCTTTTGACTTTCTATTTCCAAATATTACATTAACCATTCGAAAAAGTATGTTTAGTGAGTTGAGACTTCACTTTTGTCCAGGGTTACCATTGTGGGATTCGAATTTAGTGAGTACCACATCACTTGTTGTTGGTAGTTTAGAGTCATGAATGTTCGACTAGAAAGGGCTAGTGTTTAAGGTTGATCATCTTTGACCATAAATTTTAAAATTAGATACCAAACAAAGATCAGTGGCTATGAATTTCTATAATATTATTTAAATACTTCCATGGGGAATATTTACTCAATATTTGTCTTCTGGTCACCAAATCTAAAACATGTATGAACATAGTGTAGGTCACTTCCAAGAACAAAGTTACCATTTTTTTGACGAACCTATTATATGGGTTGTATTGTGCTGGGCCGACTAGGGCATGTGCTGCATAGCCAAATAATGGCATTTTTTTATTGACAGGCCTTTCATGTAAGAAAATTTTATGCAAGGCCTTTGGGGGCACACACTTCATAGTAAAGAAAAAAGAGATCTTAGAAATTTATCATTTTACTTTTGATAGACAAGGTAAAATAAGATTTGGGTGACTCAAGACCATAGTGGGTGCTTTTTCCAGGGAAAGAGATTTTCAGAATACAGGGTTATCTATTCCAAGATATTTCAGAAATAGTAAAACCACTTCTACATAAATTTGGTGTATGAGGAATGGTTAAAAATTTTTTGAAAGGGGATTTTATGATATCATACTACATAGTTTTATGTTATGCAGTGAGGAAATTATACTATGCTATTTTATGTCTTGTATTGAGGACATTATACTATGCAGTTGTATGTCATGAAGTGAGGAAATTGTATTGTGAAGTTTTACGTCATGAAGTGAGGAGATTGGGTGGCATTAATTTAAGGTTATAACCTTTGACCAAAGATTTGAGACTCTTCAAATTTCTTAATAATTTGTTTGGAAACATACTACATTGTTCTGGTATGGAATAGAAGAATTGTAAACTGGGATTTGAGAATTTTTTCATCTTAAGATTGTTATGAAAAGAGGGTTAAGAGGCATTAGAGGAATTATTTCCTAAAAATGAAGATACCATTATCTGAGAAACCCATTATAGGGGAAGTATTATATAGGGTTTGATAGGGTATATTCTGCATAACCTAATATTGTAATCTTTTGACTAACATGCCTGTTATGTAGGAAACATATGCAAGGCCACCTAAGGGAGCATACTTCATAGTCTGGAAAAATGATCTCTCAAATGTTTGACATTCTATTAAAAAATCTGAATAATGTTTATGGAGATTCATATTTTCCAAAGCAGAGAATTTGGTTTATGATGAAAGGTACTTGAATACGGAGAGAATATTTCCAATCATTATTTCCAAATAATTATAGTAATAGGATTTCAACGAAGGACTGACCCAAACGTTGGAAGTGTGGTGTATATAGTTTTTAGGTCATATGACTAGAACCAAAAATGGAAACAGTATATGATATGTGGTCAAGTGATCCAAGGTTATTTCATATTTTCCTGAACACATGGATATGGAAATTTTTAACCCATGGTCTTGAAGACATTCAGATTGAGAGAATTATAATGGGAAAAATAAACATGAATGACTGGTTTAAAATACAAATTCATGTATATTTTTATCAATGTTTGAAGGTGACAAAAGACACCTTAACCAAGAACAAAATTACCATTATTTGAAAAACCCGTTATGGGGGTTGTATTACATATGGGAAACTAAGGAATATGTTGTGTAACCAAATAATGGTTTCTTTTGACTGAGATGCCTATTATGTAAAATAATTTTGCAAGGACACCTATGGGCACATACTGCATAGTCATGTAAAATAGTTCTCAGATACTAGAAATCATGTCAACAAAAAACTGTTAGAAAGATTATGAGGATCTAAAAATATTAAAGATTAAGAGTGTGAATTGTTAATGGGGGTACTACTCAATGACCATGAGAAATATTTGAATCAATATTGGACATGAGTATGGAGTCATTTATATAGGTCTGATTGAAATGTAAAATTGAGACTTTCCTTGTTTCCTTTGATTCAATATTATGTTGTGTAGTATAGAGTCATGCAGAGATGACATGAAGTGATTCTGATGTCGAAAAGGAATATTTTGGCTAGACCAAGTACTTAAACCTAGGTTTCACTATATATCTCATATGGATGAGAATCGATCCATAAATAGTTCATTAAACATTACCTATGCAGTTTTGATTCTTACATAGGGAATAAAGGGGGTTTTATCAGGGATAGACCCATGATTAATGATCTAGGCATCTCTGCATATCTCATATGGATGAAAATCAATCCAAATGTAGTTCTTGAACAATCATTCTCACACTAATTGAGTTTTATGTGGGAGGGGGGGAGGGGGGATTTAAACACATTCTAGAAGAATGATTAAATTCTAGACACAAGATGGTATAAAAATCAAACCATGTACCTTTAAAGAGAACTCTGTATAGATCTAACTCATGTACATGGGGAGAAATGGGAAATAATTTTTTTTCATTGTAGATGGGCCCATGTTTTGTGATTTAGGCATCTAAATGTATCTCATATGGATGAGAATCAAGCCACACGTAGTTCATAAAATGAGGCCCCTATGTAGATCTGTTTCATACATAGGGAGTAATTGAACCCATGTTCCAAAAATGAGTAGCAATGATGTCAATGATGCTTGAATATGGAATCTCTTAATGTCAAATATACAAGATGTTAACCATACAGTTTAATGTTGTATAATGAGTAAAAATGTTGTCATGCAGTTTAACATCATGAAACAACGATAAAGATGCTATGAATTTTATCGTCATGCATCATGGAAACTTATGGTTGTTATGTAGTTTAATCTCTTGCAACTAGTAATTTGTGTTGTGTAGTTTAGTTTCATGTATAAAGGACAATGGTGTAGCTACAAAAAGTATTTCTTCAAGAATCTCACATTGTTTACAATTGTAATAATATCTCCATCCATTGAGATTAAGGAATAATATCTATTTTAGTAGACCTTCTATATAGAACAAGGTCCATTATATTTTGGATCAAGATTTGGAGGACTCTTTGCTAGTGTCATTGGATTCTTGAGGACTAATACCAATTATCCTTGAAGAAATGAATAAGGATAAACTTTCTTGTTAAAATCGAGTGCCATTCTGTTCTGATAAACTTCAAATTGATGAAGAGTATGCAATCTCTTTTTGTTTAATCATTTGAGCTCATAAAATCATTTCTGAGACTTTTCATCTATAGACAACTGATCAAAAATTGAAACTCTGAGTGAAGGAAATTTAATTTCAATTGGTAAACCTACTTTCATGTCGTACACCACTAAATATGGGGTTTCCTAAATGGCAGCATGGGTGGTAGTCCGATAAGACCATAAAGCATGTAAAAATTTATCGGACCTAGATTTCTTATCTTTATCCACCATCTTATGGAATATATTTGATAGGGTCTTATGGAAAGCCTCTATCTTTCCATTGGACGATGAATGATAGTGAGATGAATGGTTGGATTTGATATTGTGCTCTTGATATAACTTTTTTACCCCAACAGAACAGAAGTTGGTTCTGTTGTTTGCCATTGTAGTATGAGGGACTCCAAATTTAGTCATGATGTTAGATTTGACAAAACTAATAATGATTTTGGCTCGGACTACATGAAGACATATTTCCACAGCCCATTTGGAGAAAAATTCAGTAGCAGTAAGAATATACTTGAACTACTTTGCTGTAGCTAGAGGATTAGTTCCTGCTACATCTATTCCCTATGTGGAAAATGGCTAGGAGTATTTAGTTATATGCAACAAAACTGGTGGTTAATTAATAATGTTGGAATGCACTTGGCAGGGATGCCATTTCTTGGTGAAATCTGTGTAATCTTGTATCATTGAAGGCATGAAGTATCCAAACCTCCAAATTTGATCAGAAAGCCTGTGCCCATACTAGTGAGAACCACAAGCTCCAACATGTACTTATTTCATGACAGTTGTAGTTTCTTCTCCGTCAATACACCTGAAGATGATTCCCTCAAAGCCTCATTTGTATAGTATCTTCAGGTGGTATGGACTATCATAAAGATTAAAATTGTCCACTCATCATCAGATATGTTCTTTTTCAGCTCTATATGGTCTAATCAATCCGTTTTGAAGGTACTCCATGATGGGTGTGATCCATTTCATGGTGTGACCATATGGATCATAAATAGGTATAATATCATTAATTTCCTCCGTTTTATTTTGAACAAAAGATGAGACCACAAGACAATGGGAAATACTGATGATTTCCTCATCTTGATTCATATTTTTCAGGGTTGTGGCTACATTAGCCAGTGCATCATCTGGGGAATTTTGTGATCACCAGACATAAGACAATGTTGGATCTGATGGAAATTCGTCCATTAACCATCTAACGCAATCACACAGAGGGATTAACTGTTTTTTTATGATATAATAATCCCCATCGATTTGTTTGATTACCAAATATGAATAACCTTTCACTTTCACGTGGTTCACTTGTACCTCGAGTTCCTATTCCGGGCCTACAATGAGAGATTGATATTCTGGATCATTGTTGGTACTGCCTTATGAATACAGGAATGAATATGGTAAAACTGCATGTTTTGGGGAGATAATTACAATTCCAAACCCATCATTTTTGAATTTAGAGTTTTTCATTCTCTTCATTTTTGGACTTATGGAGGCACCATCAATGTACATTTCCCACATTTTGGAATTATCATGAATAGAGAAGTCCTATTCATTAGGAAGATCAGTATTCAATGATGTACCTTCTGCATATGGGTGTTCATCAAAGAAATTATCTAGATATTGGCCTTTTATTTCCATATGAGGCATAATCTGGATATCAGACTATTTCAAAATAACTTCCAATTTTTTCAAAATGCCCTGTAAGCACAGGAAGAATGAGGATAAATTTGATTGGGTTATTGTGAGATATCATGTGGACCTCGTGATGTTGTAGGTAGTGCCTCAATTTCTGAACTACAGTGATTAATGCCATGCATCACTTATGAATACTTGAATACCATGTCTATGTATCAATCATAGTTCGACTGATATAGTAATTTTTGTATTCATTCGCAACATCGTTCATTTGGTAAAATAAGACACATAGTGATCACTCAAAAGTTATTACAAAGATAATAAGTTGTCTTTGTAAAACATGTGGAATTGATACCAGTGGACAAAAGATATATTTCTAGAGGGTATAAAATGCCTCTTGGAAGTCTTCAGTCCATTGATAGGTGACTCCCTTCTTCATTAATCTAGTAAAGGGAAAACATTTTTATGATAAATTCACAATAAAGTGCTGAATATAGTCAAAGTGTCTGTGGAGTCCTCGTAATTCTGTAAAATTTTCAAGGAGGTTAAATTCTAGGGATTGCTTTTGTCCTCTCTTGATCAACTTCTATGCCATTATGGTGTACAAAGAAGCCGAGAAATTTTCTTGAGGTTACCCCAAAAGCACATTTCAGGGGGTTCAATTTCAAATTGTGTTGCCTAAGTTTATGGAATATAGTCTCCAGTTCAGAAAAGTGATCATACCGTTTTCTAGACATAACCACCAAATTTTTGACATAACATTTGATAAAATTTCCTAAGAATGGTTTGATGAAATGGTGCATGGCATGTTGATACGTTGCACCTGCATTCATTAATCCTAGGGGCATTACTCGATAACAAAACACACATTTAGGGGATTTGAAAGATGTATAATACTCATTCTCTAGGGTGATTCTGATTTTATTATACCCATAGTATCCATCCATGAAGTAAAGAGCATCATAACAAGCTGTTGAATCAATTAAAATCTCTTTGATCGGAACTGGAAGGTCATATTTTGGACAATGGCGGTTATAAATTGGAAATCAATGAAAAAATTAATTTTACCATTCTTATTTTTCATTGGGAAAATGTTGGAAATCCATTTGGGATACTGAAACTCCATGAAAAAGTTATACTTTATAAGATTATTGACTTCAACTTCAATTTTAGAGGCATTAGTCAGGTGTGTTCTTCTTCCTGCCTACTTAAATAATAAATGTTCTTATGGTAAACCCAAATTATAAGTAACTAAATCGGGATTAGGGCCTGAAATTTCGGTATATTTCCAAGAAAATATTTATCAATGTTGCTGTATAAATGAAGTAGACACCTCTTGCTCTTCATATGTCGTTGTCACACTAGTTAGAGTGGGGAGTGGATCTTCTTATGTACCCAGATTTATTTTTCTAAGATCATCTATGGTGGTTGAGACAACTTCTTAAAATGATGGAGGATCAACCCTAAGATATTATTCTTCTTATTCATTATGTGTCACTTCTTATGTTTCTACTTTAATATTAGTTGATGAAGAAAAACATTCAGAGTTAGGGAAAGAGTCAGTATATTAACATCTTGAAGAAGAAGAAATCATTTCTAACCCTACTGATGATGAAGGGTCTTCCTGGAGCATTGCAGAAGATATGATGGGTTGGGAATCAACAATGTTGTTCTCTTCTAGTTTTTCTAAAAATTATTCTAGTCTTATTGGTGATGTAGAGGCTTTCTGAAGCTCTATGGATGAAATGAAGACATTTTCATTTAATCATTCACCACATCTTGGTGAATCAACAATTTCTCCTATGTTGTTAGGCTAGATTTCTATAATTGAAATCATGGAAGTCACTAGATGAGTGTTCAGATTTGGGTTTATACATTCAATATGACTTACTAGAAACACATAATCTATACTCAAATGTTTGACTTTGTTTGATGGGATCTTTTCCAGGCCATTTGGAGAATTGATTCTGGTTACATGATTTGTAACAGACTTTTTTCTATTCATATGCTAAAATTCTACCTTAATGTGTTGAGATTCACTTGTTTTTAATGGAGACTTGTCACCATAAAATGTCTCTATATGACCATTGAATAAATACTTGAGACATTGGTGGTATGATGAAAAAATGTCCATCTGTTGATGTAGTAAAGGCCTTCCAAGAAAAATGTTAAAGGATGTGTCCTGACGGACAACAATAAAATCAAAATTAGAAACAAGATCTCCAAACCGTGTTCTAAGTGTAATCTCTCCCAGAGGTTCTTTCCCATTCTTGTCACAACCATGAAACATTAATTTGGAAGGAGATAAATTAGATTTAGTGATTCCCAATACACGAAGTGTACGAATAGGAATGAGGTTGAATCCTGATCCATTATCATTGAAGGCTCATTAGATGTCTATATCATTGAACCTACCCGATATATACACCGGACTAATGTTTCCATGTACAACATCATCTTTATCTTCATCCATAAATTATATAACAGCATGACATTCTGTAGAATCATTATCAATATGGTAAACCTTAGTAGAAACTACTTCGTTTTCAAACTCTCAAGGAACTGATAAAGCCTTAATAAGCGCTTCTCGATTATCTTTTGATAGATTCAAGGCATCAAAAATCAACAACTTGTCTGGTAATTGGGTTAGCTGTTTCAAAAAATCATACTTTTATTTCAGAGGTCTACATTTCCTAGCATGGATATGCAGTTTTGCAGGTTCTTTGGAAGTTCATGATCCTGATGTGGATGTACCCTATGTTGGAGCATAAGTTGGAAGTACTTCTAGTTTTGGTAGATTAGACTGATTAAGTCTATCTAATTACTAAGATAACGATGGTGTAACCTCTAATCAGTCTTCCAAAATAATCATGTCAGTATCGATTCTGTCAGGTGTGGGAGAACATCCTTATTCTTGTTGAGCCCGCTGAAGGGCTCTCCCCGAGTTTCGAATTCATATACGGTTCAAGCATGGGTAGAGTTAAAATAGTTGCTTCTAGAATACCCACATATTCCATTGAATCCTATACAATGGATATCTCCTCTAGTTCCCCATTTAGGTACATGGAACACATGCTATTCATAACAACAATCATGATTAGAATAGAGATGTATTAAGTGGATAACATTAAAATAACCAAAGATCAAATATTTATCTAATAAATATTCTTCTTGACAGGTCGGTTCTAGTTGTTCCAATTAGCAGGGTGGTGCCCGTACTTTTGAAACATATGACATGAAATATGCCAGAGTCTGCGATAACTTTGGTCTTGACATAAGCTCATATTCTTCTGACTACTCTTCTTTCCTTCTGATCATGTCACTTCTTTGAGTATTTACATTTTGAGGACTAATCTTTTGATGAAGGTGTTTTTTCTATGGCAGTAGTGGTAGAAGTCACAATTGGTTGTTTCAACTATGTTTTCAGAATATTATGAGTTAGGTTGATCATTTTCATGACCATTGAGTCATCATATTTTTGTGCATTTTTACTTTTTACTTCTTGAAATTTTCATTCTACCTCTGGATCAATAGCAATAAAACATACTACTTGGGCTGATGAACATTTCAATTTCACTTGTCCATAGTCTACCCTTTTTTGGAAGAGTTCTATGAAAACAAAACTCTCCTAATTGGGATGCCCCAATATGTAATGAAACAAGCAATTATTTTTAAGATCTTAATCTCCATATTTTTTTGGTTTCATCATCCTTGGAAATTTAACCAAATTATTTTCCAAATATGAGATAATGTAACTGGGAACCTGTTCATTTTGAAAATAATAAAAATTTTTCTTCAACTGATATAACTATTACCTATTTTGATCTATTTGATCATATTGATGAGTAGTTTATTAATACTAATTCTCTGGAGGTGGAGCCCTTCGATATGATGAATGTTTTTATGTGTATGCAGGTACAGGTGCCTGTTGGAGATTGACTATGGCAGAATCTTCTTTCCTTATCCACCTTTCAAGAGCAGACATAATTACATGAGATTTAGATTTAGTTTCCACAATGGAATCCTCCACCTATTGGGAAATTGAAGCAAGGTATTGAGAACCTCCTTTTTATTTAACAAGGATCAGTGGTGTGGGTAACTCATCACATAGATTATCCCCACAAATTGGTAGATACTATTCTTGAGGGAGTTCCAGATTTCAGGAATACGTTAATCCTTTCCATCAAGAAATTAAATCTAGAACTCTTTAATTTTCCCTTGGTTTTCAATTTGTTAGATCAAAAAAATGTTGTATTTGGTAGCGTTGAGATGAATTGACAAAGAAATTTTTGATGGAGATCTACCCATCCAGTAATTGGTCAATATTCCAAACTTGTATACTAAACAAAAGATGGTATCTATAAAGATTGAACAATGAACCTGAGAAATACTACTTCTTGTTGTTGAGGAGTTCCCATAATGGGATCACAACAAGAAGCAAACTATGTTACGTGTTGTTATGAATCTCCTGAACCATTAAATAGTATGAATATAGTATTCCAAAAATTTGGTGGGGGTAGGGATCAAATCCAACCATTCTAACTAAGCTCCATTTTTCAACTAAACTAGTGTACACCGTTCTTCCCAAGCTTCCAATTGAGTTGTTAATTTCTCAATTGTGTTTATAATAATTTGGGGAATATATGGATGAGCAATGACCTGTATAGGTACACCAGCTAGAACATGAACTGGTGCAATGACAGAAAAAACCACTGGTGGTGGTGCTGCTGGTATTTTTCATGCATAACCAATGGGGACTGGCCTATAAATATTTTCTGATCATTCCCTAGATGTGTACCCAATAGAGAGAATTCATTATCCGAATCTATAGTCACAAAAAAATTTCATTGACGAGGAGTTCCTACGGGATGTTCATGTTGAGGATCTGCCTGGGGAGCATGTCCAGTAAAAATGATGTTGTGATGTAACTCTGTATTATATATTTTCAACTCTTTCATCTCCACTTCATACTGAGAAAATATTTCTTCAAGCGAAGGAGTTGACATTCTCAAATGGAAAAGTGAGATGTGATATGACTTTTACCATTCCCCTTGTTAAATACCTTTTGGAGGGGTGGTAGTTGGTTACATGTGGGAATACCTAGATTCTGGGTAAGCCTATGATTTCATGTATTAACACCTTCTTTAATTTCATCAGTGTATACCATTTTACGGATATGGACATCACCTTCTAATTCCCTTGATCTAGACACATTTTCTAGAGGATTTTTTCAATGTTAATAATGACATTTATTGACACATAATTCATTGATGGAATTATGTCTGTTTCTTTGTAATAACATCTTTTTTTGTATCTTCCATGAGACTCTGTTCTCCTATATGATGAATTCTCATGAACGTTTTGACGGACAGTAACCCAAATGGAAACCTTGGATAGTTCAGTTTTGAGTTCACTTTATGACCTCTTCCCTAATCAGTATAAAACTAACTTTCGTTGAGGAGGGTATTTTAGATGTGCAATGTCCCCTATCCATGCAGGTTGGGGCTACTCCTATTCTTATTTTTCAAACCTTCAAACATTTTTTATTGAATTCAAAGGAAAAATTAAAGAATCCCCTAGCCCTATGGGATAGGGTGACTCTTGACCTGCTATGGATGAGATTTTTGCAACTACTCTTTGGATATTTCAAATTTTGGTTTGGACATTAGCTGGGTGAATTATCCAAAAACTACTCAAATTACATATCTCGAATGACCAATCTGCTATTTCAGACATTTGCATAATCTGAATACCAACATCCTCTAAGAGGGAGGCCTGCTTATGTTCTCATATGCATGATGAAAAAGTATCTCATCAAATTAATTTCTTTGGTCCTAACTCTGATGAGATCTAGTTGAGGCATATTCATGATAATATTATTGATTACATAAAAAATCTGTTGATTGTAGCCGGCCATGGGAAATAACATTGCATGAGACCTCTTTTGGTAGACTTTTATAATTTTAGAGAGTGGTAATATTCAATTATATGTGTGCACCCCATCCTCTAATATGAACACTAGATGGGGTATCTGAAATTAACTGGTGGAACCTCTTTAATTCATTGAGGCTTTCATGATGAAGGGTTATCTTCATCTTTTCAACCTTTGGATGTCGGAAAACTAAGATAGATTCCATGTCGATTGGATGTTGCAACCATTATATTACCTTTACATTATTTTTATATTCATCATATGGTATTAATTTTTCTATCAAATGAAAAAGAGTTTTCCATAAGTTGAGGTAGTCATCAAGAATGATATCTTCTACCATAAACTTCGGAATATTGTATTCAAAGTTTCCTAAAGGATAGAACATGACTGGTAGTTCTCATTTAGCCAATTTTTTTCCCATGTGTGACATATCTTCATCATCTTTCACTAGAGTTTTCTCCACTTGGTCTGACCAAAGTGGACGCTTCTCGATTCTATTATTTAAAACAATGGAATCAGTCATATTTCATCTACTGTATTAGAAGAAAAATGACCCAAATGAGGTTCGGAGTATGACTATTACCTTAATATGTCTTCTGATTGAGAAAGTATGTCACCTATTAATGACAAGGCATCAGACAAGACTATCCTTGTGTTGGAATGTGCCTCGAGATAAGTGGTCTTTCTCATTACTACATTTTAAATTATATAATTATATTTACAATGAGAAATAATACTGCATAGATAAATTTTGTAGCAAATGAAATCATTGGGAGGACCACCATGGTGGATCAGCAAGGGATAAATCCTATTACTCCTTGGTCTTCTGACCACACTGAGGGTTTCATGGTTCTCATCCAGAGATATTCTCTCGGTATTGATTGAATTTTCATGAAGCAACCCTTCATGATGATGTGTTCTATGGGGAACTTTTGGATTACCACTACTACACCCATAATTTGGTAATTAGAGGGTGGGATCTTGAGATGCAATAGATAAATTTATGAGAGATTTAGGAACTCCAACATATAGAGGATCCATATCACTGATTGGCTCTTGTTTTTCCAACTATGTTTGGTGAGACTTATTCTTGGATTATCACTTACACATAATTGGGGACACTTTCTAGGACAAGTTGTTGTCATGGGAAGGTGTATGTTCTTGCCTTAGAGTGGACATTAGAATGGGATGATTACCTCCAGTTGCAACATGTGTATGTTCCCAATCAAGTTGTCTGCATGATATGTGAGAGTAAGAACCATAACCCTCTCGGACTAGAACAGAGTTATGTATATTCTCTGTGATTGAATACTGAATCTCATCTCTGGTGTGGGGACAATGTTATGTGTATGTTCCCCTATTAATAAGGATGTTGTTCTTATGATATTCTGGAATGTTTCCAGAATATGGGTAGGAATTTGTGTCTACCCTTTAACCATTTCTAAGATGTTTTTGGTGACTTTAGTATCTAGAAAAGTAATATATGTCCATTCTCTATATGGAGTAGGTTCATGTGCCTGCCATTTTCCTCCTTTTCCACTCATTGGATACTGAAAGTACTTATGTATGGGGGAAGAGAGTTGAGTCTACCCCAGATTTGTCATCATGGCTTTCTGAATGACGTCTTCGGGTGATGACAAATGAGTCTATTAGTAGTCTTGATGAAAGCTCGAAGGTGTATGTCCCTGATGGATGTTTCCCATCAAGAATGGTTGATGGACTTCTTTCAGTACTAGCAAACAAGATATATGGTATAATTTGTGAGTGTAATCAGTTGTATGTTCCTATATAACAGTTTCCAGCACATTTGATTATCGGGCATCCTTAATTATAGTCAGATGAACCTACTGACTAGTTTAAAATTTTTAAATAGGTGTATGTACCTATTCATGGTACTCTACTGGATTTACTTGGATGGATTGGTTAGTCTCTTCTAGGTGAGTCTTCTGGGAAACATAATTAGGTTGAACGGGTGTATGTGCATGCTCATTTTTTCCATCAAGTTAGGTTGATGGACTTCTCCACTGGGGGAAAAGGTTAGAACCTTCTCCCTATTAGTCGTACATTGCCCATTTCATTTCTTCTTGCATGCTTGAGTCTATGGGACATGGTTCAAACTACCGAAGGCAACACCCCCATAATGTTGGTGGTTCACTGCTTCACAATCTTTCTTGTGGTGATTATTATTGGGAGTCCTCAAGATGGACCCCTATATCATTGAATTGAGGTCATGAGTGGCATCTTGATCCAACTCCCTATAGTACGGGAGGGACTAGTTGTTTCATTTTGAGGATAAGTTCCCAAAACGGTTGAAGATGGTGGTTGGAACTGTCTACTTCTTGATCATCGGTCATCGTTGACCAGATGATCAAGAGTTGTTATTAACCTGTATAGCCTGTTGGGCAGCCTCCACAGTTGGGATAGTACTATGATGACGAGATTCCTTACCAATATATTAAAACCCCATCATTTAAGACATAGAGTTTGTGATGACATCCTTCCAACGGATGACGATCTATCTTGGGTACCATCCTTGTCATTAACAGGTACATGTTTGAAGCAATCCATTTGGAGTGATGAGAGTTTTGAGAAAACTTAAAATCAACAATATAACCAATTAAAGATTCATCATTTTGATAGATACATTTGTGATTTATTCCTTTGCATTTACTTCCTTTATCAATTGATTGGGGTCTGATAGGTGGGTAATATTATAAACTTGGTTAAGGATTCAAATTAGGTTCACCATTTTGGTTTCGTAGTTCCTTAGAACTTGTGTTCTAGCTTAAGAATCAATGCTTCTAGGACATTTCAATTAGATTTATTCTTGGAATCACAAACATACAATAGTTCATTATCCAAAAGGACAGGCTTTCCAAAGGTAGGCGTCCGTTGAGTTTGAACTTATGATACTTAAGAGCATGAATTGGGTGAGAGGATGTGAGGTCAGACTCATTGCACCCTTTTCGGAGGAATAATTGTCTACTCTGAGACTCTCTTTATAGATTTAATATATTTTCCATGAATCCTCCTTAATCCACCAAGTATAACAATGATTTCCCTTGTAAATTTCAATCAATTATTAGAATGTGTGAAATTTAGAATCATCAGTATGCATTCGAGGTTCTTCATTAATGGAGACATCCATATATATTCGAGGATCTCCACAAATGGTAACCTCTCATATACTATTTATAGATTCTTTTAATAATCGTTATGATGATTCTGGTTTTTAAGCCACATAGTGGGGCACTTTGGAATTTATTATCATCCATAGTGATGAAGGTTTTTTTTGATATTGGGATCGTACCCATAAAATGTGCTACCTACGTATCCTTATGAAAGGAATTAGAACCCTCATAATTAGGTGGTTCTTAATGGGGAACATCAGAACTTTTATGGTCCTATGATAAGGACCTGGCCATACAGTTGAAAGTTATGTTGTAAGGACATCTAACTGAAAGGTGCTTCGTAATGGTTTGGTGTTGGACTTATGCCTTTCAGCTCAAGGAACATGGAATGAATATGGGTTTCCAGGTAATATTAGAACCTATTGGGAATATGGAACAAGAAGAACATGGTTTATTTGAAGTGTTGGGTTTGAACCTCAAAGAGGCATTCTAAGTATCACATGTCGATGGGAATAAAATCCCATGTAGTTCAATATGTCTCATAGGATAGTATAATCCTTTGAGAGAAATGAGTTTGGTATTTCTTTCTGAAAATGATTCCTTGATAATTTGGAGGTTTATTTTTGGGATAACTCCTTAAGAAGATGCCCAAATTAATGGGAATTAGGTTTGGATTCCTAAAGAGGGTATACAGTGATCTCAGGACCCGATGAAGGCTTCCTATGTGTCCCAATTATGGTGAAAATCAGAGTTCTCGTAATTCATTCACCATGGGTGTTTGTGAAAATTTTGTAATAATAAAAAATCTCTAAGCCCACATGATTCATTCTTGATGTGAGAAACAAGAGTATGTGAAAGATTCAACAAACACACCCACACTGATCCTCCATAACTCATGGGAGAGGACACACCTACGGTGATGATGGTGAATAAAGGCGAGGAGACCGTAGAAGAGGGTGAGGTGACGAGCCTTTCCTATGTTCTTTTTTCATTGTAAAGGGGTCCAATTTAAGTAATGGGTGAAGGTGAAGGAAGTAAAGAGGAGAAATAATAAAATGATGCACTTCAATGGTTAGGGGATTACACTAGGTTGAATGCCCTAGAGGATCTTGGTTGGGTAAGGAGACGTCTCATTTGATTTTTTGGAAAAGTAGGTGTGAACTGTACCTTTTCCACAAGACACCTGAGGTTCCAGGTATTAGAGTGGAAAAGTGGAGGAATGAACCCAAACCCCAATGCTCCAAACTGGGAACTTCCCAAAACTATTACTGGGAGAATGGCCCATGTGACTACCGATATACAAACCCATAGAAACTCCATGAATCCTAACACCATTTTGAAACAAATGTGGTAATCCTATGACTATAGATATATAATCCCAAATAGGATAAAAACTAATATTCCATTCCTAAAGGTTTGATAAGTAATGAGGTTTTGGTGGAGGTGTCAACTTAGTTCCTTTCATATAATGAAACAAAGGAATGAGATATCTTACCATGAATGACATTAAAGAGGGTATCTAGGATGATGTATATGCCCTATTCATAGCTCTGAAACATAGGTACCCCACATAGGTGTGCCACACAAGTTTTCCATGTAGCTATAACAAGTATTTTTTCCCCTTAGATGTGTTGTGTAGGCTTGAGCAATGACTGAATAAGTAAAAAAAAGCATTGCATAGGGGAACCAAGCCTATGTAAGCATCTAATTGTGAAAGTATTTCAAAATAGGTTTATACTGACTAATTATATATTATATTGTGTTTTTAGAGATATACATGAGACACTTTTAGTGATCTGGGAAAAGAACTATGCAATTGGAGCTTCAGGAAGTCTTTCAACTTTTTTCAGTTGTCAAATGAGGCACCCAAGGGTCCTACTTATAGGTAAGGAGGGGGTTGGTTAAAGGTAATTTTTTGGCGGTGGTCCACAACGCAGTCCCTCCACATAGGTCCATTGAATTGGAGTCCAGAAAGTATACCACCATGAAGGTCTTCCACGCAGGTCTATCACACAGGGCTACCACGCAACCCTTGGAAATTTGTGTTTCCTTTTAATTATTCAGAGGTCTTCTTGAAATTTTGAAACATCAAGGGGGTGCCTTAATAGTATTTTTGTCTTCCTAATAAATTTCAACAACCATCACATGGAGGAAAAAAGGAGTGAAATCCTATATCTAGTAAATTATCACCTGGTGATCTTTCCCACCCAAAAACCTGGTAGGTCGCTGCCTTAAACAATCATTTTTCACACTCAGCTTGCATGCATCCTCAACTAGAACATTTAGTGAAAGCTGCTTCTCAATGGGTGTTGGTATAAATGATTAATAAATAGAAATTCTATCTAGGGTAAAGTAGCATATACAAATTACTCTTCACTCGATTTATTGTCCTCCTGATCACATAGTGGAATCATAGATGGATGTTATCATGGAGGAATCCAAAAATAAATCAAATGTACCATGGTAAAAAATTATATCTGGGGAACTTACTCAATAAGGAGATGGAAAATAGAACAAGTTTTTACCTAATTAATGTCCCAATGTTTTTTCCTACAACCAAAGTTAATATGTACCAATTCCAAAGGAAGGTTATCAAAGTCATAATAAATGGATATGTTTTCCACTACAGCATAATTGTTGTTTCTAATCTGAAACCCAAACACAAAATTGTAGAAACTATTTCCCCAAACCAATCTCACTGACTCGAGTCCTTTAATAGAATTGATTCCTATGATACCACTCTATCACAATATAAACCACCCAGGCATGACCTATGACTACCATAATCCCACCTCCAATAGTCTTGGGGCTGGATACCATCATTGAGTAGGTATATACAAAAAATGGTAGGCATCATCCTAATAAACCTAAACACAAACACACAACTCAAATCCCATACAATGCTGAAATATAAAACAACTAAAACCAAATAATGTATACACATATAATCCCTAAACCAGTTTACAAAATTAATGAACTGATAGTTGAAAAGGGGCCAAATAAAAGCCCAACCAAAAACTGTAAAGAGTCCAAACTTCTCTAAGGGAAAGTTCCCCAATCAAATAAAATCTCTCAAGAAACCCCTCAGTTATTCTAGATCAATCTATGCTTCAACCACTCCATATCCTCCTAAGACACCATCAAAATTTCCATCATCTACATAAGACATAAAACCTGTGAGTAGAGCCCCTGAAGTTGTGACTATAATAATACCCATTAAGACCCCCTAAAAACACTAAACACAATGATTCAAGTATAGATAGTTAAATAAAAGAAATAACAAACAATTTATAATATAAACACAAAGTTATTATCAGGAAGGACATCGAGCCACTATGTGGTCACAACCAACTACAAGCTATAAGATTCTTCTCATAGAAATGATCATTCTAGAATAATCCACTCCATGAGCCATTCCATACCCAAATTCACTCATTCAAGAGTCCATGATCATTGTGGCCCACCCAATAAATCAAACTATTCTCAGAAGACCCTTATACACATATAGGGGTCATGATTAGAACTACTTGGGGACACCAGGAACCTAATATGGATTGAACTTCTACATATGGAATCATATACCTATGATACCGCTAACACTACCAATAAGGCTTAATAGATGGAGGATCAACATCCTACTTAAGGGTGTCATGCCAATTCCAAAAACCCCACATTGGGAATAAATATTACAGTGGATCACCCTCCATTCTTATGTAGGGACTCCAAAAACTCTATCAGAGACTCATCCTCTTGAGAAGATCCCAATCCAATTCTGTGGATGTAATGCCACAATATACAATAAAGGGAATAGTCCAATGAAACACACTCAATCAAGACTGATCCAGACTAAAGAGACAAAGGGACACAAACACCTTAGAAGGGGGAACATGGTGTGTACTAGGGGTGAATAGCGTGTCTAACTATCCCTAGGTCTACCCCTATGGAAATAATTTACACAACATATAATCCTCAAAATACATGATGTTTGATATTGACACACGATATGTAGAGGCCTTATAGAACCTGTCCTGTTCCATCTAGTCATGTTTGTGTACCTCTATCCATGTCTGTGTAGCTGATCGGGTACACCTAGACAGGTCAGTGTCAAAGTACCTGGTGTTCCACTAGTTGTGTAATTTTTGATTTATCCTTGTACTTTCTAAAGCACACGTCGATCCATCACGAAGGGGAAAGATGATGTATGACCATGTAACATGGTGTGTGATATTTAAGTATAGATGAATCCCTAATGCCATAGCCAGGGGGTCCCACTCGACATGTAATTCCGAATTACATGAAATGTAACCCAAGATTTTATAGATCCCACATTATCAACATCCACATCATTCTACACGTCATTGGATAAATTGACCTCAACGAAACATATAGACAAGGGGTTGTCCAAGCATTTTTTTTTAGATATCTTCATTATGAGCTTCTAAGATACTCAATAAACATACCCTCATGCCTTTCATAACCACCTCCTCAAAACTAATCAGTATAATATCAAAAAATGATTTACATAAAATCTTGGTAATTATAAGAATGTGTGAAGTGGCACCTAGGGGATGAAATCAAATGAACCAAAATATGAATATTGTTCAAAAAAAGTGCGTATAGATTAAATTGTCTATAAGGAAAAATAATGCCAATCATTTATAATATTAAGATAACAGATTTCTTTACTATACATACACATAATATTAAGGTAGGAACCTCATTTGAAAATATATTCATTTTTATTCCTACAATTTAGACACACTTAACTCATTTGATTTAGTGATTTATAATTAAAAGTGTATGGACATAATTTTTTTCTTATAAGGGGGGATGTGACACCCAGAGTTTTAAAAATAGGAATTTAACTTTGAAACTAAATGTGTTTAGTAGATTCCTTCACACACAACAATGCACCAAAAAAACATTAGAACATTATATAATTGTTTTATTATTGATGTAGTATTGGCAGGTAACGAAATATTCAAATAATGTACAAAATATATGTATAAATAAAAATAAAGAAATAGTTTTTATGTAATAATTTGACAATAATATTCATTTAGTATTTGAATATAACAAATAAAATCATTTTATGTGAGAAAATATATTTTACTAAATATTTTAATTTTTATGTGCTTTGAAGTATATTATGTGTGGGTTAAATAATGGGTAAAATGTGAATTATTTACAATACATATAAATAAATAATTTTAAATCTATGAAATTATTTTTACTATGTAGTTAATCAATTTATTTTATTCTTAAACAAGTTTATTCAAATTGTTTTTATGTCTTGTGAATGACTGAATTCAAATAATTTTTTTTATCACTTTTGTAAACCGAATCATATAAAATGATTCAAATATTTTTACATATATTTTTTAAATTATATAATGGTGTTAATAAAATATTGAGGCCAAAAATTAAGTTAACAAGCATAATATTTGTACCATAGTAAAAAAATTAATTTGTAATGAATTATACTGTTCTAAATATTTTTTATTATTATGTAAATAAAATTATTTTTAAATAAAGTCTCTAATATGAGGTTTAAAAATATATACAAATTAATCAACACTAATTTAATTACTAATCAATGTTAAAAAATATTAAGATTAGTTAATGACTAAAATTACATTTTTTGTACAAAACCATTGTTTCACCACATAATATGTTCTAATTTAAAATAAAAATTATTCTAATTTAAAAATTAAATTAGATTAAATAGATTTTAAATTAAGTTTTATCTTGGTAAAATGTATTTACGAGGTTCATCTAATATTTTTAGAAATGTAATTATTTCAACAGTTAAATTTCAATCAAAATTCCAAAGTGTCCAAATGGATGATCTAATGTGGCTCAAATATTACTAAATAATGTTCAAAATTTGATATTGAAAAATTCCATTGTTATGTGGTAATGTCATATCAATATATCTAAATAATGTTTCCACACCTGAATCTCATTCAATTCAAATTATACCCCTTACCTGACATTACTTTAAAAAGATTTATCACTTTTTTCACCTATAAAAGGACCTCACTTCACCTTCTTTAATTCAATCCTCTATTAAAAATTATAATAAAACCCTTTCACATTAACCTCTACTAGAACTCCTATGAACTTTTAAAATATTATATCATCAAAAAAAATTCAATTCCCTCATTTCAAAATGATACTTCAAGAGAAGATCCAAATTATCAACATCATCATTACACACCCTTTAATTTTTCTCCTTCTCACCCCACCTCCAGAAACATTATAACAATATGTATATAATGAAATAAGAATAAATAGTATAACAAAATTTGATTATATTTAATGAATAATAATCTAATATTTCCAACCTAGTTAATCAATAAAATTAAAACTTGTCTCATCTGTGAGTGCGATCTACGATAATCATATAAGACACGTTTCATTTTCTCATCACCACTATTAAAGGATACTTATAAAATGGTTTTAGTGATGAGCTATTTTATTTATATTTTAATTTTTATTCTATAAATACAAATTTTAAATTCTATAAGTAATATTACTAATAAGAAATCATTGTGAAACTAACCAACTAAAACAAACATAGTAATAGGATAAATGGGTTATTTTTAACTAATTTCTTGTATTCATTTAACATATTATTAGAACTCTTCAAAATTACAATTAATCACCTTAAAAATAATAAATAGTTTCATTATAATTTTGTGATAATCATAATACTACAAACTAATCTCTTTTGTAGCCTTACTCACACATAGATTGTAGTATATTTTTATTAGGTTAGTTTAACCAAAAACATGAACAATCTAAATATATATATCATGGATGAATTTTTAAACATAAAACTAGATAAGAGTTATTAAATTATTTCTTATTCTGTTTTGAATTGGTATTATTAAAATTTAACACATTAGTTGTGACAACACTATTTGTTCAATTTAAATTACCAAAACAAGATTTTCATTAACGTCATGACCATGAGAAATAACTAATATAACTATGAAATGAAATTGAAACATTATAAATAATTATAAAAAAATAATTGTAGTAGATTTTATGATATTTTAATGATGAAAAATTGTTGAATTATGAATAAAAACAACTCTATTATGAAACTAGTTGATAAAAGATTAAAATTTTTCACCCCACATACTGAAAATAAGTTATAAATATCTTCTATACATGTTGAGATTAATTATTAATTATTTTCATAAAAGGTTATAGATAAAAGAGAACATCTTATATAGGTGATTAGGATTATTAGTTTTTTTTATAGGTGAATCAAGTTATTTAGTGGGATTTCAAGAATTAAGGTAAGAGTTTCTTTTCTAAATGTTCACCAATTGATTCAAATTTATTATTACACACCATGTTTTCTTTTTTAGGGTGTATCTACCACCACATAAAAATTTTATATCATCTTACTCAATTTACTAATGGTATTTAATGTTTTATTTTAAATTATATCCTTCAAGTTCTTTTTATTTAATTTTTTCTAAATAAAATCCTCTTTTATAATAGAGATAAATTTTATTTCAATTTATTTAATCTTAGAACACTATGTTTATTTCCTTTTATTGATAGGTTCTCAAAAATATTCCATAGATCAAATTTTTAGGCAAATATTGAAAATATTTATAATTTTTATTTTGGTATGGATGTTTATTGATTACTCATTCATATTGATTATGTATTTGTTAACTATCCATCGTCTTTATCTAAATGAATTATGTTCATTTATTGACAAAAAAATATTGAAATTATAAAATTTTGTATCTTAATATATATTTTTTAAAATTTAAATTCACATTTCTTAAGCATTTTATTGATATTAAAATCAATAATTTGCTAAATTCATTTAAATTAAAGAAGAGGCTAGTGGCGCATGATGTTATATAGCCCCTAGATACATTGGTTTGTTTCATGGGACAAATGGTTTTTGTTTTTTGAATAATCACACATTAGTTATTGGTTTGGAAATTTATGGAAATAATTATTCTTTGAATATAGGCTTGATAGAATGAGTAATTTCTTAGTCAAGACCTCGATAGAAAAACATGTTTGGACTTATGCATTTCATAACCATGAATTTAGTTATTATTATCTATGTTATAGTTTATATGATTATGTAATATATGGATTTATTTCAACATCAAATTTTGAGTTATTAGGAATAATTTGACTCTTATTTATTTCTACTATATTATTAATTTCATTATAGATTTTGAAATACTTTTTCCCTCACTAATCATTTGAGCTCACCATTTTTATGTTTTCATATCCCCAAGTTGTGAAGAATTGTATTAAAAATGTTTGTGTAGAATAGAATAACATGAAAGTATAATTTTATATATATTCTTAAGAATTATTATATAATAATTACTGTCTTATATACTTTAAACAATTCCCATTAGTTTAAAAACACAATGGTTTTTAGTTAATGTATTTTCTTAATTCTCAATGATTGTAAACAGAAAATGTCTTTAGAATGTATGAAATTCTATATATTATAAATTTTATTTAATTATGTTATGTTTAAATTCATTCATTCATTTGAATATTTTTTTTCTATCTCATTATCTTCCCATGAGGAATGTTGACTTTGTGCATATTCGTGGACTAACAACTCCACGAAGTGATGTGATTCATTTTTAATTGTGCTCCCAACATGGATTTCCATATAGATGGATTTAATAATTATATAAAATAATTATGATATTATTATTCTTCTAGAAATATATAATTCATTTTACATTTGTATCATTCCATTCATTGAATATGAATACACTACTTATTCATACGTATAGACTACTGTCTCCGCGAAGTGATGTCATTTATTTTTCATTACCACCTTATATGAATGGTCATAAAAGTGGATATCATTAAAAAATAGGATACTTATAACATGAATAATATTATGGATATTATGGATCCCCATTCATGGTGGAAGTACTGGAACCATTGAACCAGATCATGCATATGAAACAAAATAGTTTATACATGAATATTGATTTTAATGGAGTATTGTTAACAAATAGTTAATTTAAAATTGTAATGGAATGTTATACTATAATATATATATGAATTTGGTTATATAATATATATATATATACAATAAAACTAAATTTATTTTAAATGAACATAAGATAACATTAAATGAATTCCAGGAACTGATGTCTAGGTTTATATTACAACATCAATTTTGACCAGGATTTTTTATGTATAAATATCATTTTGAGGAATTATATGATCTTTATCTATTAAAAATAATTTATTTTACTATATTATACTTTGTTTTTGTATTTTAATGTTTTAATTTAATTCTCTTATCATTTTTAATGCAAATTATTGAGTAAAATGATTTTATGAAAAGTTGAAATTATTCTTTAATTAGTTGATGAACATTTTCTTCCATGTCCATGTTATTTAAAATGTTTTAATGAAAATATATTTTCTTTAATTTCATTATTTTTTATAGTAATTTTCTACCATATTAAAAATTATTTTAAAGATATTAAATAAAAAAATTTACAATGTCTTACAAAAATGTTATGTATGATTTATTGTAAACAGTGTTAAAAGAATCTTTATTTTAATGTTCACCAACAGATGGGATTTCCCATCATCATAAAAATTATTTTATTTGATGTTTTATTTAAATCTATCTTTTTTTATATTTTAAATGAAAATATTTTTCTCAATATTTTGAAAATTATTCATTATAAGGACACTGTAGGAAAATTATATTTTATCTTGTTCCAAAAAAAATCATAAATGCTCTTTTAAATGTAATTTTTATCCATGTAAACATCCTTTGATGTTCTTTATGATTCAATAGGTATATGATCTAATATTAATATTCAGGTTATTTCTTTTTATGGAAGAAATTTATGTGATGTTGGAAATTTTATGAAACCTATTTCTTTTCTATTGGTTATGTTATAATGGAATAATCATCAATTGTGTAATCTTATGTAACACATAAGTATTGTTTTAAATATATGTTTGGTGGTATTGAAAATATATATACCTCCAATTAATCGAAAAATGATTTATATTTAATGAGATAATATGACATAGGTTATGGAGGCAACCCATTTGAATAAGGAAAAGATCTTGGGGAGGGGGCCCAGTCCTTTATGGGACATTTCCAATATGTGATGATTGTGATGAAAGTGAGACTTGAAAAAAGAAATTATGTTATATTTTTATAAATATATAATAATTACTCAGAAGAAATATTATTTATTTCTTATTTTTTTCATGGAACCTGATTGATTAATGATAATTCCCTATGCTTATGATTCATGTATTTCTAAATTCTAAATCAATATTCCATAAATCATTATTTATGATCTATGAATGTCTTGGTATGAAAGATTCCCATACCCTTATGCTTATATTATTATATAATATCATCATTAATGATATCATAATTGTTTACCATTACTTATTATCTAATCTCACCCATTATATTCTTTCCTTTATTCCCAGGTAATTAATAAAGGTTTTAAGTAGGTTTTGACTAATTATAGTACAATGAGATAATAAATTTTTGCAATATGTCAAACATCATTTTGGAAATAATATGATTATATGTATAGTCTCTAAATATAATAATCTTTTGTAGTATTGGGGAATTAGTTATTGTGTAATATATTATGTATTCCCATAAAATGATGTAATATTTATTTATGTTTTCTTTAGATCTTAAAAGTTGGTATAAAAAAATGTAATGTTTATTTGGAGACTAAATTTTGAATTATATTATAAAATAACAACAAAAAAACTAAGATTAACTAAAATTGATATATAGTTAACCCCAATGTATAACATATCGATACAGATGTTCCATAATTTACGACATATCTAGACTAATTTTCATGATTACATAATTTATCATTTTTATAATTTTAGCATGATAAATACACTAGAAATTTTATGTTTTAGTCAATGGATAGAAAAAGTGTAATTGTGTTGAAGTTGAATGTGGGAGAAAATGAAATTCTTATTCCCTTATGATGATTAACTATATGGGAGTTGGAATGAAAAATATTTTTGTTATGATCAAACAAATATCCCAAAACATGAATCATGTCGAGCATAAAAATGATAAAATGAGGAATAATGACATCTTTGATTATTTCATGATGAAACACCCGCATTCATAATATGGGTCCTTTAGGAAAACAACTATTATCATTAAACAGATTATTTATATACTCTAGTGCTCAAATAATGAATTTTTTTTCATGGTGATGTGTCGTTTGGTTGGAGAGACAAAAAAATTATGGAATCTTATTAATAACATGAGGTAATATGAATAAATATAATCCTTGTAATGGGATGAGTTTATAGGTAAATTTTATATAACTTCATTCCTTAAAATCTTTACATAAAAATTAAATTGGAATTCTATGAGATTACATGGATAAATGATGAATCTATTGTTACCTGTGAGGAAATAGTGACACAGCGTTTGAGGTACACTTATGGTCTTAACATCAAACCAAAAATAAAATTTTATGGGTTCATTATTGGAATAATACCAAGTCTCTAGAAGAAATTAAATACAAGGGATTTCATTAGCCATATATAAAACATTGGATTTTCTATCACGGTATAAATGGAGAGTGTATATTATCATCATTATCAAGTTTTTTTTATACAAATAGATAGATGGATTTTTGAAGAAATTATATAAATAAAACCCATGAGAAAAGTAAATTAATCATCATGTATATGAGATATTTAAAAAGATGCATGAGAGAAATTTTCTATTGGGATAATAAAATGTTTTTTATATAGAAATGAATTCCAGAGAAAATTTTATTTTCCTAGAGATATAAAATGAAATGCCAATGAAATGAATACATTGATAGCTCAACTGAGTTCACCACCCAGGCTCCAATGTAGTAATTTCAAGGAGTAAGTGAATTATTCCAACTGGTTCATATATCTGAGGGTTAATGATGAAAAAATATCAATAATATCTTAATATAAGGCATAAAAATAAATACCATTTGATCATAACTATCGATGTTTTCCATGATAATGTAGTGGTGGAACGTACACTAATCATTTATTCAATAATTTAAAATGACATCAAAGATATGTTTCTATGCACTCCTTTATATATAAATATATTTTTTGGTTATCTCATCACCATATTAATTATTAGATGTTTAATTATATATGAAAAATCATAATGGTATGATTATTTAATCTCATGTTTATAGAACCTCTATCATATAATTTTGTGGGAATTTTCTTCTGAGGAATCATGTGATTATCCATCTAGTTTAATTTTATGTGATTTTGGGAATGGGTTGGATTTAATTATATATATCCCATGTCAATTTTATAGGAAATAAATTGACATTTTGAGATTTTAATGAACTAATGATTGTGTATCGATGAAAGGATGAATATAATTCTCTAATAGAAACTAAAATGATTATATGGGACTTATTACCTATTCATGAGGTGTGTCTAACTCAAATGGGTGGGGAGAAACTCAAAAAAATTATATGATTATTTTTTTTGGAATATTATATGGAATTTATTTAAGAGTTTCAATGTTTATTTTTAATCCTATGGTTAAATTATATATATAAATTATACCTAGTGCTTCTCATATTTCATGGACTCCTTTTTGAATTTCTGTGGTTATGTTATGAGAATTAATAAATCAACACTAAGAAAATCTATACAAGGGATTCATTCAGCTATGTGAACCTCCTTGGGGAGAACATACTATTTTTGTTAAAAACGAAAATATCATTTAATTCATCATTTCATTGACTATTGTTAAATTAACTTGATTCATATCAATAAAATGTTTTTTCTTAGCTATATTAATGATTTGGTTGGTCAACTATGAGGATCTAAATACCTTTCAATGATATTTCTCTGATATAGTTATCATCAGTTGAGGGTATAAATGAGGAAATATCCCAAATATTATTATTTATAATATATAGATACAATGAAAAAATAGTGATTATATTTAGACAAACAAATACCTTGAGACCATAATGGGTCTAATGAATGGATTCATTAGTGATTACCTTAAATAGTTTTTTGTATATTTATAGTTGATATTCATATATGTTCTAGTATTAAAGAATAACATGATGTTTATTTGAGGATTGTGTTTGAAAACACGAGAAATGATATTCTATATACTATATTTTGTAAATGAAAATTCTAGATATAGAAAGTATCATACTTTTGATTTTTAATCACAAGAGTGGGGATATAAGTGGGTATATACATGATTAAAGTTATTAAATAATCCCATAGAACAACAATCATGTAATAAATCCATAGTTTTTTTGGTTTGGATGTATAATACTGAGGCATTGTGGGAAATATTTCATGGATATCAAATCTACTAATAGGTTTGAAGTATAAGGGATCCATGTTCAAGTATAAATATTAATTTCAGGAAAATTTCTACGAACTAAAGAGAAGGTTAGTTAGTTAATTTATGTTCACACTACCTTATAGTATAAAAGGGTTTTGATATTTAGTGATGAATAAATAAAAGTATTCAGATATGTTATCATGAAGAATCACATGGTAGTATCATTTGACTCCTGATAAATAAAGGATCATGAGAAAAACTACCCAAATTTTTATTTAGAGCAGGGATAAAAATTTCTGTATTTGAAGATATAGAGACAATATATTTATAGAAAATGTAAATACGTATATTACAATAAAAAAATAATTACGTATGTATTCAAAAAAAATATCTGAATATATACCCAACAAGATGGTTTGAATTACTTAAAGATTTCAACTAATCAAGTCATTACAATCATGGGAAGCCAAAAATGGTGGTTGATTCTTTGAGCTGGAAGGGAAATAAAATTTTTTCCATGATGAGAATTAAAATAAATAAATACATATGTACATAAAGAGGATGAAAAATAGAATCAAAATCAAAGGATAAATATAAAATATATCTTAGATGAATGTTAAACCATCCATCAATTTGTATATTAAAGAGGTTAAAAAGGAAGATGTGGATCTATAAAAGAAGGTTAGGAATGTTCACATGTTATTTCATGATACAGATAGATTGATATGTTTCATAAACCAAGTATGTATCCCGTAATTAAAAAAATTGAAGAAGTATCTATTAAAAAATTATCACAGTTCATTATTTTTTATTAATCATAGAAGTACAATGATATATATAGATGTTGAATATAATTTATATATGGGTAACATGAAGAGTGATATTTCAGAGTATGAATATCAATTATCGGTATTACAACAAGTTAATGCTGAGAGATATAAGTCTTAGAGGATGTTGTAACCCCCATACCAAATATGAAATTGGAAAACATCATGATGGATTTCATCTTGGGACTCACAAATATATATAATCAGGAAAATTATATTTTTTATATAGTTTATCATCTTATAAGTTCATATAATATCATTAGTATCATACAAAATTATATCTTGACTTGATAAATTATTTTTACATTAAGAAATTGGTAATGTTTCAAGGTGTTCCACTCTTAATCTTATCTAATCAAGATCCATGATTTTACTAAATGTTATAGATATATATTCAGATAGCTCTGAATATAATGTTGTGTATTATTACAACATTACATAATTAGAAATATGGTGAATATAATAGGATCACTGAAACCCTATAAGATATACTGAGATATTTTTCTATGGATTCCAAAGGAGGTTGAGATCCTCGCCTATCACTAGTTGAATATTATTACAACAAAATATTTTAATCATGATCTCAAATGGATACATATGAATCTATATATTGAATGTAAATAATGAAATCCAATAAAATAGTATGAATTTGGAGAATTAATGTTATTTAGACTAGTGTAAAATTAGGAAATCTAAGAGAAGGTCGTATCTGATAAACATAAAATCCGAGAAGCCAACAGTTGTTAGAATTTTTTCGATGAGAATTGTTTTCAAGAAATATATTTCAATGTTACTGATAAGTAATTTATTTGAATTAATCCATGGAATAATTTAATGGCAATTTTAAATTGGGGAAATCCTATCCCCACATATATCATTCCCTAGAATATCCTCGATCATATCGATATAGTAACATATCGTTGTTTGCTTCCATTGATCCTCTCCCAAGTTCAAAATGTGTTCAGTTTATCTATTTTTGGAAGAAAATACTTGATCCTTCACAAGTAATGAGTTTAGATGTCATACCATTGGATCTTGAACATTCTTTTTAACAACAACTGGAAAAAATCATGGATTTTAGAGATAAATTAATATGGAATAAGTCCAATCACTTGGTAATGGTTCAATAGAGTGATCAAAAATTTGATGAATCATCTTTGGATTCTAAGGATGTGATAAGGAATATTTGTCCACATTCATTGAATCATATTATTATAATTTTAATGCTAAAATTCATAAAATGGTGGTAGAATGTAACACTCTAAAATTTTAAAGCATATTTCTCATTAATAAATAAATTCAATTGAGAGCATCTGAATCATGAAACCCAGATATTATATTAATAATGTTGATAAATTATAAAATGAATCACAATACATTGTATTTAAATTTAATATAATCATCAAAAATAATTTCTAATTAACTTAGGAAATACTATTGATCGTAAAGAACCATTTTTATTTTTTAAGAGTATTATTTTCCTCATATACTTTTGTTTTCAAAAGTATTTTAATTATGTTTTAAAAAATTAATAAAATGAATTAAATGGGTTTTCATTCATTATAAATGAAAATAAAATCATTTTATGGTAAATATAGCTCCTTTTAAAAAAAATATTTTAATGCACACAATGTGTTTTTAATAGTTGGGGTCGAATACTCTTTTATTATTTACAGAAAAGGCCACTTTCTATCTAGGTAGAAGGACACCCATTACATATCCTGAAGACCTAGGACCATGTGGTCTCAATACAATTCCCAAAAGACAATTTTTTTCCAAAGTGCCCTTCCGTATATAGTACTGCTACAGTACTTGAGATTCTAAAGTACTTGCTACAATACCTCTATCGATATAGTTACAAATACAGTGCCTCCACCGCTACAGTGTCACCACTGATATAGTACTGCTATAGCGACCTTCCATAGTACTACTACAGTACCAAACATTTTCCCTGCCTTGAATCAATATTGGGTCTTTAGGATGCCAAGCACGAGCCTTTATCACTTGGTTACAGGCTCATTGGCGAAGTTAGGGTTTTCGCCTCGGTGGATGAAGAAATTTGGGAAGAGGGAGAAATGGTGAGGGGTCCATGAGTGTGAGGTGCTCAATTTTAATACACACAATGTGTTTTTATAATAATATATTAAATTAAATGGTATTGATGAATGATTTCAATAAAATGTGTTTGTATTATAATAAATTTTGAAACATTAATTTAATATTTTTAATAGCAATGGAATGAGAATATATTCAATTTTTTTCTTAAAAATTCACTTTAAACAAATTGTGTTCGATTCGATTTGAAATATGATTTAAATATTTTGAATTGACATTTTAAAACTTTTTAATGTGGAAGATATCTTTTTTTTATAATGAATTGTAACTATGGTAATTTGTTTAACTTAGATAATGTTAAAAAGGTTAATTTTGGGGTAAAAAGAAAATAAGATATATAAAATCTAATATAAACTCATATAAAAATTATTTTTTGATGAGATTTAAACCTTAATATATATTATCATCAAATATTTTCCACCATGGATCAACTTACACTTGAATATGACTATATTATATTTTAATGTTCTTAATATTTATAAGATCTCTACCATATATATTTTAAATGAAAACCTCCTATCCTATAATCTACACAAAATTAGGATCCACTTATATTAAAAAAACTGAACTAAATCTCTTCTAAATTTATGTTGCCACATTCTAGTGGTTATGGTCATGTTAATTTTATTTATTCATATACATATTAAAAATATTATATATCTATGTTAAAAAAATACATCATTATAATTACTACAATAAAATGATTTTATTCCAATGATACATCCATTTAATTATTCATTTCTATCCCCTACGAAATGATATCTTCATTCATCAGTAAATATAGACTACTGCCTCCACGAAGATATGTTATTAACTTTTATTTTCTTCCACATGTGGTTATTCATATTGATAAATTTAATGAATATATATTATATTTATGAAATTATGTTGATTCTAGATGTATAGATTATTAATAAAAATTATTGATTTCCATTCACCAAAAAATGAAAACAATACTCATGTGTACGAACGAACTACCGTATCCATGAAATAATGTAATTCATTTTTTATTACCACCTTATATGAATGGAAAGAAAATTTTATATACTGAGTAAATATATTACATATACCATTATTAATACTCTTGATATTAGTAAAAAGTCAACCAAGTGAATGAACTAAAACTACTGAATGAGAACATGCATGGGAAAGAGAATAGTTTACACCAAAATATTGATTTCAATAAAGTTTTGTTAATAAAATGGTTATTTAAAATTATTATGGAATGTAATATTATAATATAATTAAGAATATATTCCTATAATTGATTTATAATAAGACTAAATTAATTATAAATGAACATAACAAGGAATAAAAAGAATGTGAGGGCCTGAGTTAAGTTTTTATGTCACAATCTCATTTTTAACCAGGATTGTATATGATTGAGTCTAATTTGGGAGAAATATATTATATTTTTCTCTTAAAAACAATATCTTTTATTCTCATATGGTTATTTTTTTCATTTTTTCATTTCATTATCATATTTTCATACTTAAATCGGTGGAGAAACTATTTAAACAAAGTGGAATTTATTTCCTCTTTTGTTGATACAATTTTTCTTTCATGTCCATATTATTTATTTGATTTCAATAATGTTCATATATATAATCCCTTGATTATTTAAAGACATTTCAAACATATTTTTCTTTATTTTCAATGCAATAAATGAAATTTTAAAAAAAAATTTGTAATAGATTATTTTTGAGTTTTTATAAAAAGTGTGAAATGAATAATTATTTTAACCTATACCCCATGATTTAATTTTTCCAGCATCATGACCATTATTTTTTTGAAATATTTATTTATGATATTTCATGGTTGTTTACAAATTTTGTTTCTCAGTACTCTAGTAAATGTTATGTTTAATGATACCAACAGAAAAGAAAATTTCCCATATTTTGAAAAAAATGTTCAAATAATCTTTTACTTGAATTTCTCGTCTATATCAAGAAACTATGATGTATTTTTTATTCCCTAGAGATATTATCTAATTATACCACCCATGTTATTTATTATTCTCTTATTATTGTGTAATGATGATATGTTTATGAAACTCATTTCTTTCCCACATGTTATGCTATGATTAAATGATGAATGTTACTATGATATTGTGGCACATATATGTATGGTTTCAATTATTTTATGAGTTTGATTACAATGATAGATAACTATAATTAAATATTTTATGATTGATATTTCATTATATAATGTGAAATATAATGGAGACTGAACCCATTCTATGAATGAAAATATTTTCAGGAGTTAACCCAATACATATTTAGATTTTTTTCAAATATATGATAATAGTCTTGGTAGTGATCTTGGACTAATGAAATGACTATCATCCCTTATTATTGTTCCTTAATTAATATAAAATGGTCCTATCAATAATTCATTCTCTCCGGGATCATGTATGATTAATTTTGATTCCTCACTCTTATGACTCGTGTCTTTTCAAATGATAAATTATTATGCCATGCCTCATGATTGATGATCTATGAATGAATGGGAATAAAAATTATAAGTTATCATCATGATATCATAAAATTATTATTATGTTATTATTTCATATGATCATTGATTGATATATTAAATTTTTAACAATACAATGTATCTTGGATTATTTTTTTCTTATGTTTTTATTTACCCTTGGTTATGTAGAATGGTTTTGAAGTAGGATATTTGTAATAAGTGTACAATGAGAGAATAAATATGTGGGATATTTTGAAGATATTTTATAGAATATGTTTAATATATATATACTATACAAATGCACAAAAAATGACTATTCAGAGGTGTGAATTATTATGTGTTATATTATGTGTTGACCTAAATGATCTAAGATTTATATATAGTTTCCTTAAGCCACCTAAAATTTCATTGTCCTAGTTTTTCTCATACACAAGATTTTTATATTATTTAGTTTTATAATAAGGCACAAATTTACATGTACATATTATGATATGGTGGGTGGGCATAAAATTAGACCACCATCCAATGTATTACGTAATATTTCCTTCCCATGAGATACCATATATAGTGTACAAACAATATGTAGAACACACAATGTTATATTTTCATATAACTAATCATTAACGTATGCTTTTATTATCATGTTTTATATTGTTTCCCCAAATTTTTGATTCCATGATTTTATGTCGTTATTTGATTTAGGATATTCATCGATGGTTATGAACATATTCTATTATTGTATCATGTTATGCGTATCAAATCATTTGTAATATGTCATTCTCAAGCTTGTTTCATTATGTGGTTTATAATCCCACAGTTTTCATTTATATATACCCCAAAGTAATCCTACATAGTAAAATAATATACATTGGATTTATAAGAACATTATTGAGATTGAAATAAAGACAACTTATTTATTTTTTATGTAGATATATTATTTTTCAAATCTTCCAAAGACAGTAGACCTCTATAATTTGGGTTCTAATTTGTGGGATTTTATATTAAAAATAACATTATAATACGGTATGATACAATTATTTCTCTAAATTATACTTATTCACTCATATGGAATAAATTATAACACACACGCATGCTACTTGTAGTCATATGATCAATCAATTCCTAAGAATGAAGCTAAAATTGTATAAAACAACTAAATTAATTTAAATAACCTAACATAGTTACTTGGACTGTTAATGATCATCTAAAAGTGAGTTAAATTCTAAACAACCTCAGTATTTTCATTAACAAGCAGCCAAATTTGATACACATAGTGAAGGAATAACTTAAATGATATCTCAAAGTGGGGTTATGAATTTTCTCCATAAATAGTGCTGGAATACCATAACTGAATGCCCAATACCAAATCCCATTTAGGATTTTCCATTTCAACATGTTTATGTTTTAGTAATATAAATAACACATTATTTATAAAATTAATCCACGTTAACTTTTCAGTAATTGAATACTATTAAATTAATTTTTTTAAATATTCAAAACATAAATCATAGATCTATTTGTAATAAACACAAACATTTTTATGCATAAATGAATCAAAATGTTAAAATATTTTCATTTAGAGTAATAATATGTGTGAAACTAAATTTTATTTCTAATGTTGTAAATAATCATGAATCTCATTCAAAATTATAAACAAAGAGAAAAATCATTCAAAATGTCATAGATACACAAATTAAAATGGGGTTTGATTTGATCTAATTAACCATATGACTATTTAAAAAGATCCTTTGTCCAAGAAATCAATCATGAGGGATTGATAATGTGAATATTTTATATATTATCTATTTTTATCTATTCTTAAGTTGAATAAATATAATATAATTACATCACATGTAATTATATTAGAATGGCCACACAATTACTTAGTCAAAACTAAATTGATGATCATGAAGTGGCAACATATAATTTGGGAAGATAAATATTATTTTGGATAATCAAATAATTTCTCATGACTATAAGCATACATAATTTCCCAATATTAATAAAACAAATCAAGATAATGCATCAAACCCTATTCTAGTAATTAATTTCATTAATATAAAAAACATGATAGACTTTAGGCTACAAACACTACTAATATCAATGACGCCATTAATATAGTCACCCATGTCTAGTGTGGATTTAGGAATTTATTATGTAAGGGTCATTATTATTGGATCCTCTATGTTATATTATATTGTAAATCATCAGAGGTTATTATTACCTTTATTAATTATCTCTAAAATTAGATTTAATGACATAGAATATTTTTATATCTTTTGTGAGACCTGAGTTCCTTATCTTTTGAAACTCCTCCAGTAATATAGTATTTAGCCACATCAGATGTGTTGAGAATTGTATATTCTTTATAGAATCATCAATTATGAATTTCATTGAACATATCAGTATTAATGATCCACCTTCTAAGAAAAGCACGAATATTAGCTAAGATCAAATGTCTTCATTTCTTTCTTAGATTCTTCAATCAGTGTAAACATTTACATTGAGCTATTCCTTATCGACAATAACAATGAATAAATATTTTTTTCATCACATGTACCTAAGGATATTATATATTGATACCTAATTTCATTCATTAGTATTTCATTGGTCTCTAGTCAACAACCATAATTACTATGATTCATAAAGATGACTATACACCATAGAAAAGATGATTAATCCCACTGAAATATCATATCAAACTTACTCATGTATTATTAATGTTATTTATTTGAATAAAATTTTTCCTTAAAAGGATTTTTTATTGTTTCATTGGTAAAAACACCATTTTAGAGTGATAAATAATAAATAATTTTTTATACTTTACTACTGTTAGTGCTCTAACCATGTCGAAGAACTGATTCTTATCTACCAGTTTAAATATTTATAACTGATTAATATAACGCATTAGTGTGGTATTTTATTGAGAATAAATGACCCTATAATATTTTTCACTTATTGTGAAATTGGGATTCCATTTCTTATAAAATGTATGTGATCCACATATGATACCAAAAAATCAATAATGATCAAACTAGCCTTCTCACATACACACAGTTCATCTTTAATTTTTATAGAGGGGAACTCATTGATAACTTAATCAAAATGAATATTCTAATAGTGAGATGCTTACATGGACCCATAAATGGATTACTGAAAATTATAATTCATAAAAACATCTCTTAGATCATAAAAACATCTACACCATATCATATACATATCCTTCACTAAAAATATGAGATTAATGGTGGTTATTTTTAGGGGGTTATGCAAAATCCCTTCAAAATTATATGGCGCTATAAATTTTTGATGGTTATCTTATGACAACCAAAAAATTAATATGTAGTAGTGGTTATAGTAGAAATGATGGTAAAACATATACAATTAATAAACAAATGAAAACTAATTAGATGGGGTTATTAAATACAACTAATATAAGAAATAAGAGGGGGTTAATAACTTCTATAATCACATAGATTACAAGTGTTTAATAACCCCTCTAATAGTTTTTTAATTTTTTATTAATCTAGAATATTTTAGGTGCAGTACCCCTATAACTGTATATAATATATATCTTGTTTATAAATAAAATTAGAGGGTTTTATTATCCTTAAAAAATATAAGTGATTATTGGGTGTTGTAGAACACTATATTTTTTAATAAAATATTTTGTAATTTATATAATCAATAAACATAATATACATAACATATATATAAATTTAAATAATTATATTTTCTGAGATTTTTTTGAATATATATATTTATAATGATGTTATTTGAATATATTAGATGAAATATCCTAATTTTTTTAAATAAATAACTATATATTTGTATTGAAATATATAATTACTTATCAAAAAAATATATTTAAATATACATATGGGTCTATCTATATACATAATATAAACATAGTTATGAATATATTTACTCAAATATATGTAAATATATAACTTAGGTCATAATAAATAAATATATATATATATATATATATTATTAATTTTTAAATTATCTATTATATAAATGAATTTAATTTCATGTATATTATATATATATATTTGTAAAAATAATATTTAATTTAATAATACTTAATTTTTTAAATATAAAAATATATATTTTTACAAACCATATATATTTGACTCAAAAAATTAAAAATGTTGATACAGTTTAGGGAGAACACCCCCTAAAATATACGTGATTTATTTTAAATTATTTAAAAAAACAAGGGGTTAAAAACCACCTATAACCGTTTAGATTACTGACATTTATTAAGCCCTTATAATTTTATTATTTTCTAACCAAATTTTATATTTTATTTATGTGTATACAAATATATCAAAAGAAGAAGTGGTCAAACCCCTTTTATTAGGGAAACAAAACTCTTTTTAAATGGGTTTTTAGTGAACCCTTTCACGACCTCTAGGATCTAACATTACATGGCCCAAAGGTTTAGATTCAAAAAGTAATTAGAATGTATTTTCAATTATAGTCATATTAAATATATAACATGTTAATTTTGTAATGAAAAAAACGTTATTTAAATTTGTAATGAATGAATACAATATCAAGTAATGTAGTTATTGAAATTAAATACACTACATTGATTATATATGGACAGTTATGGTCTATTGGAATTAAATTACCACTGAATCATAACCAATGATAATAAAACTATATTATAGTGGTGATTAATATTATGATATTAAGGGTTATGATAAAGTTCAAATGACACATATAGAAGTAGTGATGGCATTGATCAGTAGAATTATACATTATGAATCCCACATATCAGTGAGTTCAAGGGAGATATAAGAAGTAGGATTTCTATTGACCATGGAAAAGATGAGATTCAAAAATAATTTATGAGTGAAAACATTTATGGGTGAATTCCAAGTTCATTGAGATCACAACCCAAACCATGTTCATCAATCCTACCCAAGAAAATATCACCATCCTGCAAAATAATCATAGGGAATACACAGGTGTGAAATGGGTTTATGTATCTAGAGACTAATAGTACAAATTAGTATATTTATATTTTTATTAAAAATTATTATATTTAACTTTTATATAATTACATTATAAATTATTAAATAAAGAATTTTTAAAAAATTTGATTTTGACGTGATAAAACACTATTTATATTTTTTGGTAGTATACAGTATCTATAAAGTCAATCTTTTTGATGAATTCAATAATTTTTTTAAAATTTTCTAATTTTAAAAAATATTTCTTCAAAATAATATATATTTAATTATTATTTATTTTATAATTTTATAAAGTAAAATATATTTTTTATAAGGGATAAGAAACACTTATTGTAAACAAAGTATTTTTCAATAAATAAAAACTGTGGATTTAAATATGTAACTTTATATATTTATATAATTATCGGAAAAAAATATTATTTTTGAAATCAAGACATCAAAATTATAAAATGATGTATTTTTCATAATTTTCAAAGATAGTTAAATGTCTGCGTCAAAAATAACTATGATGTAAATATACTGTTTGTATTATGAAATCATAAAATCCCAAAAAGTGATCTAATAAATACTATAAAGAGTATCCATGAAAAAAAATTATGTTTCCCATTAAAATAATTTTATTTTTATTTTATTTTATTAATTTTATAAACACTTAATGAATCCTCCAAACCCATTATTTTATTAAATGGTTTTGAAATAAATTTCTTACAAACATGACTCACTTATGTAACACCAAGGGTACTATTTTAATAAGTTCAGTTATTATACTCATAAAATAATTTTATGCACCCTTTTTAGAAGAAATCATGGGAAAAAACTATGGAATGGTTTTTAGATTCAATTAATTTATCATATAAAGTCAAAAACCTAATTTTATAAATTAATAATGAATTTCCGTATTTTTTCTATATAAACCCATAAATCCTCCAATTCCTCTTCACTCAAAACACTTTTAGCATGAATTTACTCTACCATTTCTTCTCTATAGACCTCCCAATGTTCCTTAAATCACATAAAAATCTCCCCATAAGATTTTAGAAGCTTCATCTCATGCTATGTGATCCTCCCCTTCTACACATTATTCAGGAACATTATTTATATTATTCATTTTAATTTTTAATAATTCAATTCAAGATATGTTTTTACACACCCATAATACTGTATTTATGATTTACAAGTGATGTGAAAACCCATTATCTCTCATTAAAACCTTACATAATTATTTAAGTACCACCATTATAATTTTGAAATTATCCTATGATTTTCCATGACAAACTTTGTGTAGTAAACACCTATCCCCATTTCAACTCTAGGGTATTCACCTAGATTTACCCACTCTTCATTGATATGGGGATTTAATTTATTTAACATACACTCCTTATTCATTGGGATAAAAGTGATGAAATACAACATGCTGTTGTTTGATCAATGTTGAATACTTATGAATTTACATGATAGGAATGTGACGGGTGTGACAAGAATTATAAATCCCTCCAATTAATTGGATAATGATTTATATCATTATATTCATTGTATATTTCATGTGTTGTTATCATAATAACATTATGATTATCGTCCGAAAACCTGGAACCACTAAACCAGTGCCCCGATCTGGGTCATCACATGACCTCAAACACCCCCCATACATCAGAGGTTGCCAAAAAAATGAAAGGGTCTTACAGGACACGTGGGGAGACAATACCTTATCTACTAGACGAGGACACAACATCTAGTAATATAAATAGAAGATAAATTATGTAATAACCAATAAACATGTTTATCTAATCATCTTCCAAAACTAGGTACAAACCACAAGTCAACATTAAGCGTCTCACATCATACTAATAATGCCAAAATGAATGATACCCAAAATAAAGACAACCAACTGAATCCCCATGATTATCGTAACTCAAATTATGGATCCTTATTTAGGAATATCATAGGCCTAACTAATCTCCCCAGCATCAGACACATGCCCTTATCTGAACCTATAACAACGAACTATTCTCGAGTACCAAACAGTTGGCCGAGATGGGTGTGGGTACAACTCAGTAGGCCACCACCTACGTTGTCTACAAAATACCTAATCTAAATAGATAGTAAATGCATGTATGAATTAAATGGTAAGATAAACAAATGGAAAACTCCAATGGCATTATATAACCAAGTACAGTTACTCCTTTTCTATCATTAATTAATATTTTAATCATTTATACCATATTCATTAATTAATACATTTTCATTATGTGTTCCTTGGGTTATCCACATATATCATCTATACATGGGGATAAGAAAATCAATCACTATGCATAGGGGAATAAATCAGGTCCCTATCTCAATATAGACAATACATCACCAAATTAGAATGTTCTTACGTCAAATACTCAGTCCATATGGAATGAAACTATTAGTGGAATAGGGAGATATTACATTGCCTAACCAATGTATTGTGGGTTGTGTTAGAACATCAGTCTAACATGACCCATGGGAGGGGCCTCAATCCTTTATCCCACACCTCAAACCTTGTGCACATGATTATTCATCCATTCTCCACACTCAAACCATATCACAATAAACACAACCAATACATATAACAATCATAATTCATAACAATTAATATGAAAATTAATATTATACCAAAACCCATTAACATATTTTTATTTACACTACATATTCATTTATCCTAATTTCCATTCTTGTTATTTAACCCATTAAGTATATTTAACAATTATCATACAGTAGACAATATTCACCAACTACTATACATTTTCCCATTTACCCCAATTATCGTTTCAAAATCACTTTCCCACGTATGCATGTCAAGTAAAATTCTTATATCACATTGCACAACCACTTCACTACCTTAAACACATTATGCATATCCCATAATTCTAATGTATTATCCCATTCCACATATTCATCAATTCCCTTGTTCAAACCCATTTAAATTTTATTCAATTCAAAATCCATTTCCAATTTAACACATTTATCATTTCATAAATATGTATATATATTAACCCTTTTAGGTATTTCAACACAATTCATAGGCCATTAAACACAGCCTCAATTCACCCAATTAACCCCTTTTCATACCACACCAAACAACCCCTTATCCCAATATCAAAACCTAGGAATAACTACTAATACTCTATTTAAAACACCACGAAACATATTCAACATGTTTAATATGGTCTCTACAATGTCACAAGTCAACTCTACACATAGCTCTACCAATATCTTGGTTTGAGAATTCCAACACAACCCATCGGTGGCCCTAAATCATTCTAATCATCCCCATTACCTCCCATGGTGATTATTAGGGGTCTAAATCATTAATTAACCAACCATTTTAATAAATCTTACACAAGTTAATGAATTCACAATAAGAGGGAAGACAGATCTTAACACCATGCACAAATTTATAACAAAACTATGGGATATAACATATAGACCACCTACCATGAATCTCATGATGAACACACTCTTAATCATGGACTTAGGTCTGGATTCAAACCCTTAAAATCCCAACCCTTTATTTCACTAGAAAAAAGAGTCTATTTGATCTTCAGAATAATATGGGAGAAACTACAAACCATAATCCAAATAAGAGAATATTGGGATGCGATAGAGTTACTAAGTGCTTCAATCTGTAACCAATGATTCTCCAAATATATTATAAATTAAGGGGGTCAACCCATAGGATTATTGGGTTAAATTATGGAGTCTTTAGTATAGGAGGATGAATAAATGGGTGAGAAATCGATTGGGAATATTAATATACCATTATAGTAAAACTGTAATGTTTACATCTTTTTCTGGGATTCATGGTTTACCTTCACAGTTCTCCATATCGTGTGCAAAATGTTCGCAAGAAACTAGACAATGAAGGTGTGGTCACATGGTTGTGTGGGAAGATCTACAAATCTTACTAACTATGATTGAACTATGTGATATGACATTATCCAAGACTACATAGTTTTCCTAGGTAGGCCACTGGGTTTACATAAGCATACGCCTTGCACAGTTTGGCTTGGTTTTCCTTCATCCCATGTCTTGAACACCTGGAACACCCTTGCGACTCCCCTTACTCCCAATAATCATCTCATTAACCAATAATAAGTGAGAAAAAACAAAATTTAAACAATTCATACCTTCACAAATATTTAAATTTTATAACCTCCCACCTTATAATAACTCATCCTTGGGTCTCATTCCAAAGCATAATTGAGCTTCAGTAACAAAGAGATATGGCCACTATACTTTCCTATCCATTCCCATTTTCCATGTTTCTTATGGAACATTACATTTCTATCACAAAATTCGAACCACAGGTATGATCTTTCCCTAAAAATATTTTTCACCATAACCCACAACATGAACTAGGTACTCCTCTAGAATGCATAAAATTTAACCACACATCAACCACTAGAACATCATAGGGAAAACATAAGAAATAGTTCCTAATTCATTTCACATGGAATCTTTGCACACAACATCATACCAACATGTAGGAAGAAGTCGACATCCAATTGATCTGATCTTCTTCGCAACTCAAGACCTGAACCACTTGGCATTATTTTAATTTGTTTTCAAAACTCTAATGGTGACGAAAACCGACATCACCCAAAGGAAGAAACATGATATTTACAACCAAATTTCTCTATTTATGTAGATCCACCAGTGATGTACCGATGATCCCATTCTATAACAGTAAAACCAAATCTAATCAATGGTCTTGGGCACTCAATCGTATAAATACATGCCAATTCTCACTATCAGGGCCAACTTACCCGAACATTGATCACTTGAGTCTATCCAACCCAAAACTCCAATCATGTCATCATACAACCACTTGTCTCTTATAGTCTCTCTACCATCGCCCATTATTTGGAAACCCACTATCAATGAAATATCACCAGAATATCAACATAAATTTGACAACATACCTGATGTGTACCAAATCACCACATCTGAACATCCATTTTGATATTACCATGTACTAGCATATAGCCTTTCCATTGAAACCACCAAGGATGATATTACTCCACTATAAATTAGAAGACTAATATTAACATGAAAGAACTCAAGGAATACTTCATTTATGAATGGAACATTCTACGAAAATATCAAACCAGAGGTCAGCCACTCTCACCACACCCATTAATTTTTTCCATTTCAGTTTAGAATACCCTTGACTGGCTTGTCCCAGAACACCCATATTTCACTGTTGTCACCCATATTCCTATGTGCTTACTGACTTGAATCCTAATACTATCATCTAATGCACATACTGAGTTCATTCCCTAACTTCCAGTAGAATTATTACCGCATGACATCAATTCCCTCCATACCATCACTAAGCTCTACTTCCCCCATCAACATTCCCAAAAAAGAACTCCTACCATTCCTAAAATATCTAAATATAGAAAGGTTATCACTCAAAATATTCCAAAAAATTAAACATACTTCTCACCCAAAACATCCACTGATGGTGATTTATAACTTTCAACATCTGTCACCCACTCCTAGACGGGTCGATCAACCATTGGTTGACTCATTATGAAACGTTTAGCTTCAATTTTCGCATGAAACTACATCACATGGACAAGGTACTGTCATACTTAATGAAATTCCAAAACCACCCAAAGACACTTAACTAATTATAATTTCTATTTTTTGGTGTTATATAACCAACCACTCTTTCCATAAACTGTCATCATGTCTAACAACCCCCTTTGATGACTAGACATGGGAATATAAAATTTAATTCGTAAGCACTGTGATTCCCAAGACAATGTCTAGATAAATAAACCACCATAATCAAGGCCTACCTGGACTCTTTGAGAGACCCATCTTGCACCTCATTGGGTTTTCATTAGATTCCTGGGGTCACTACATGAACTCAATTTTCCCATCTTTGCATCTAGGACTAACTTATCACTCCCTACCTTAGGAGTTTCGTTACCATTGTTATCCATGAGGGATTCCTACCACATGGCTTAAACTCAATCACAAGGAGAACCCAAAAACATAGACATGGATGTTTATATTTACCTACAACAAGTAAAATAGCATCACCCTGTGCTCATTTTGGATTCCATGAATGAAAACCATGACATTTTTTGACACCCAATCCATCCTAAGGACCTCACCTAATAAACCTCGATTGTGTACATCCCATTATCTATATCCACACATAAATCCCACATGAAAATAAAATCCATGATGTCCCTCATCCAACCAAAACACCATCATGTACTTTGGAATAAATCTGGAGCTTCTCAATGTACCTGGGACAATGCCAAGATGTTTTTCATGATCACAAATAGCTGAGGCATGATAATATGTTATCGTAGAACAGCACCACCAACTTATCCATTGCTAATGTCACCTCCCATAATGGGACAACATGACCTACCAAGGATCTTAGGCTTCCTTTCTACACACATCTCACTAGCACTTAACCACCCCTACATAGGTGTGATTTCCAACCAAGACTCACCACCTCTCCATGACCATCAACTAAACAACCATGGCCCAACATTTCTTATGACACTAAATCTACCACACCGCTCAAACTATTTTATTATGACCCAAATAATTGTCAATTGAAAACCAATGGTCCACCACAACATTAAATCCAATGGTATCACACATAACCATTCTTCCCATCTTGGTTTCATAGAGAAATATAGACACTTATCCTAATTGAAATCATGCCTTACCAATGCATGCCCATATCTAGACCTCATTAGAGACTTTAATATTTATAAATTTTTTTTGTCCAATATTACACCAACATTTTTTTCCATAATCCAACCACCACATAAGAATATCCCAATGCCCACTCACTCAACTAACCATGATTCTTGGTAATTCAGTATAATCGACCATAAGGAATTCTAAACATCTCACCCACATCCAAACCATTCTTATAAAGAAGATCTCTGATGTGACCTCCATCAACACAGGTGTCACCATAAAAACAAAATCATTGAATTTTTCTTCAGTCACCCTTGTCTCTTACACTCGAAGACAACATCAAAACCACTAGTAATAGTCATCCAAAAAGAAGTGTTAGGAATCCATATTTTAAAAACCTTCAAACAAACCTTAAAACATACCAAAAGCACTCAGGTTCCCTTAAAAATGAACCATGTAACAACTATACCATTTACTGAAACTCGATGGTACTCAATATAAATCGATTCCACCATTGAAGAGTGTCCAACACATCATATTTTATGGAACCTACATCACAGGGATAGCTTCTCATTATGTAACCCATGTTTCCCCCAAAACTTCCAACACATAACCACATCTCAAACCACATCACAAAACCATCAGCCTTACCAATATAGCACTCTATAATCCAAAACACAACTCACAGGGTCCCTATTCACAAGTTCACCAAAACCCAGGCACCATCCTTAAGGTCCTGCATGCACTCTATATGGTCATGACCCACGTGATTTTCCACACTCTCATTACAGAATAACACCTCATGACCCAAAACCCACAACCCTACCAAGGGTTCCATATGAACATCTCATATTCCATATCATAACCAATAAGGCCTCAAAATCTAAATCCTAGGTCTTAAACTAGGGCACTCTCAATTTCCCCCAAACCACCCATATAAAGGGTCAAACTGATAGTGCAAGGACTATCAACTACCATGTTCTCCCAAAGTTACATTATTACACCTCCTTTAATAGTTAACTCCTCCTTATTTGAACTCAATCATTCACATTTTAAACTTCACAGTCACCAAACATTTTGAATGCCACTACCCTATTCATGAAAATAATCAAAAAAATATTCCTCAATAAACATTTAGATGAATGATCGACTTTTTCTAAACCACAAATGAAAGAGATCTGAAAAAATTATCCTTAAACAACCCAATACACATGAACTATTTAAATAACTATCACAACACTATGAAAAATACCCTATGCTATACCTACCATAGATCATGGTAAACATGGGGTAAACCATATTAATTAGGCATAAGTCTTTTATCAAACTATGTTTTAAATCATTTCCTCTTTTACAAAAAAAAAATTAAGTTTTCTAAAGCACAGTGCCCATATCACAACTTGTTATAGTAATCATTTTAAATTATTTACACCATTCATCAGAAACAATTATTTAATAATTATTTAAATTTTTTATTTAACAATTTACATAATCATAATTGGGAACAATTTTCTTCAAATTCCCAAAGTATTTACATGAATTCTACTATCCATTCCCCCACACCCATCCCATATGTGACTATCATGATGCATGACAACTATATACATTGTTTCCAATATATTAGGCATGAATGAACAACCTCATGAAATTTCGGTCATGATAAAAATATCAAAATATAGTCACATCACATAACATGTGCATCACCCAATGGTGAAATATCATTCATCTTTAACAACACGTACCATGTTAAAAAATCCCCACCCTGTGTGACATTTCTTTTCACTCATACATGGGTAAGATACTCCCAATCACGAGATCATTACCAAGGCGCAAAAAAATCTTAACCTCCTGTCTACCATCAAAAAATAAAAAGATCCCAAAAAATTACTCTAATACCAATTTGTAATATCCTTTTGTCAAGAGTCAGTAAATAGGTGCCATGATTTGGTTCATCACATGACCTCAAACACACCTTCTCATATTCTAGAGGATTCCAACTAGAGGCTAGGGTCTAAAAGACACATGGGGACACTATACCATCTTTAACAGAGTATGACACATCAGTTATCAACACAAATAGAAGAAAAATAATGTACTAACCAATAAACATGCATCACCAAGCATCTCCCAAAACTGCATACAAACCACAAATCAACATCAACCATGTCATGTCATGCTAATTGTTCTATAATGAATGAAACCCAAAATAAATAAAACCAGTTGAATCCCTAAAATGGCCCTAACTCCAATTATGGACACTTATTCATGCATATCCCAACCACAACTAAACTCCCTAGCACTAGGAAAAATCCATTATCTGAACTAGCAACAATGATGTCTACATAGGTAACCAACGACGACCGAAGAAGTGTGTGAGTACATCTAAGTCGGCCACCACTAATGGTGTCTAAAAAATTTCTAGTCTAAACAGATAATTTAGGAAAGTACAATGTAAATGGTATGATAAAAATATATATATCTCAGATGCCAAAAGATAACACAGAACACTTACTCCTTTTATATATTTAATTAACATTTTCATCATCTATACCATATTCACTACTTAATCACTTTTCATCTTTTGTTCCATGGGTTAGTCAAATACATCATATACACATGGGTCTAAGGCAATCAAGAACTATGCACAAGGGAATAAAACATGTCCTTATATCACTAGGGATAATACATCAAAACAACATAATATCATAGGCTTGAAGCCTCAGTATAGGTGGAAAGAAACTATTATAGTAATAGAGATCCATCCCCTTCCCTAACCCATGCATTGTGGGAGGAGCTAGAGAATCATTCCAACTCAACCTATGGGAGAATCTTAAGTACATAATACCACACCTCAAGACATGTGCACATTCTTATTCATCCATTCACCACACACAATCCATATCACAACCAAACCTAAGAAATACATATTACAATCATAATTCATAACAATATATATGGGAATTAATTCTATGCCATAACCCATTACCACATTTTCTATTTACATTATATATCCATTTTACCTAATTTCCATTATCATTCCTCAACCCCTTAAGTATATTCGACAACAATCATACATTATCAAACACTCACCAACTATCGTACGTTAGCCCATATAGCCAATTTATCAATTGACCAGAATTTTTGAACTTATACATTTCATGTACAATGCTTATATCACATAGGATAACCAATTCAATACCATTAACCCGTTAGGTATAACCTTTAATTCTCATGTATTATCCCACACTACATATTCATAAATTCCCATAGAAAAACCCATTTACAAGTTCTTCAATTCAGGATACATTTTACATTTAACACATTAATCATTTTATACATATATTAAACCTTTTAGGTATTTTAACGTAATTCATAATCCATTCAACATTGTCTAAATTCACCAAATTATCCCTTTTTCAATCCACACTAAGAAACCCATTATGACACTATAAAAACCTAGGCAAACACCATCAATAATCTATTTTTAATTCCACTAAACATATTCAACATGTTCAATATGGTATTTACATTATCTTATGTCAACTATACACTTAACCTTACCAATCTCTAGTTTTGGGAAAGCCAACACACACCATGTGTGGCCATAAATCATTTTAAACATCCTCAATGAATCCCATGGGAATTATCAGGGGTATAAATAATTAATTATCCAAAAGAAATAGAGAATCCAACTTAATGTAATTAATTTTCAATAAGTGGAAAGAAAGATCATAACACCATGCAAAAATCTATTATAAAACTATGGGATATAACTTGTAGACAGCCTACCTCAAATTAGATGATAAACCCACTCTTAATCATGGCCTTAGATCTGGATTCAAACTCCCTTTGAATCCATATCCTAGATTCCAATGGAAAAGGATGGTTTTTTAGATTTCTAAGAATATTTGTGAAACTAGAAACCTTAATCTCGAAAGGATAATCAAGGGAAATGATAGAGTTACACAGAGCTTCGATTCTCACCCAATGATGCTCCAAACTGCTTAAAAATGAAGGAGATATGCCCCGATGAAGCTTGGGTGGAAATGGGGAATCTCTAGGGCTTGAGGAGGAAGAAATTGGTGAGAAATAGGATAGGTAACTTGGAATATTGTAATGGAAAATCTGTAATTCTTCCAAATTTTACTGGGGAACACTGTTTACCCACAGAGTTTGCCAACCCATGTGAAAACCATACCCAAACCATTGTCCAAGTAAGGTGATGCCACACGATAACCTAGGAATCACCACACATTTTATAAACCATTCTCTAACTGTATGATATACCAGCATCCAAGACTGCATGGTTTACCATGGAAGGCCACACAATTTACTTAACTATGCGCTACCTTCACACCTTGCACAGTTTTGTCTGGTTTTCCTTCCCCTCTTTTCCAAAACCCCCAAAACACCTCATATCACCCATAACTCATGATAAATATTTCATTAACAAAAATAATTTATTAAAAGAAAAATTTATACAATGAATAACTTTATGAAGATGATGATATTATATTATGTCATGATGTATTGGTATTTAGCCTTGAATTATGATTATAATGTCATGTTTTTTGTTGTTTCCACATTACGATGTTGTCTTCACATCACCATCATATATCTTGATTTTATGTCTATATTTATGTTTCTCACTAGTTTATTATATCATTGGCATGCCTGTTGATTCACATATATTACATTCATCATGTTATACATTGATTATATCCCCTTATTGGGATTTGTAGATAATCCTTTTTATGTACATTCCTAGGTTATGCCATGAAATTTTAGATGAATCCAAATAATGAAAGGTAATTCTATGGAATTTATGTTTATATCATTATATTAATGTTTCAATTTATTGTGTTATGCGTCTAATTTCCCAAGTACACATGGACATAAGATATTATGGGTTAGTAGTATGTGTGTCTATATGTTAGAAATCACAAAATATGGTTTATTAAAGATACATGTTGTCATAGTTGGTGTCAGTGGAAATTATAGTTATTTGTTTGATTAATATCAGAAAAATGTAATTAAATCTTTAAGGATAAGATTAAACATAGGAAATTATCCCTAAATGTTGATAACGAATACAGTATGTGGTTTCTAACCAATTAAATCACCATCTGAATACTATAGGTGAATGTGGATTTGAAACTGTGGTACCTAGTGGTAATAGACTCTATAGAGGTGCATTGAGATTGACTCAATCTTCACCTTATTTCATGAAAATTGGACTTTCTATATAACTAGTTTGATACTCGTGAGGGATATTATTCGGTAAATATATATGATCCTTATGAAATAATATGAAGGGAAAAAATTACCATAATATTTTATATTAGAAAATATATCATGGATAAGATAAATTGAAACCTAAAAATTCATAGGTGAATGAATGTATTTCATTTATGACTTATTTCATTTATATTTATGGATTCTATTTTATGTGTTAAATATGTTAAAAATAATCATCCCTAATTTTTTCTTTTTCCAAATCAATGACTGGAAATTTGAGGAATAGAGTCAACAACCAATTTTATGGGAAGTATAATGACTATTCCAATGATATTCCTAACTTATGGTGGGATAATGTGTGTAGTCCTATGATTATTACATACTTTTTATCCCAAATTTTTATCAACAACTCGAACATAGTTGAATCTATAAACACACCAAAGAATAGGAGGAAAACATCTCATTAATGATACTATGAAAAATGTAATAAATAATAGATGATTCAATTTCCAACATACAAAAAATGTGGAATCATGAACCAAGGGAATTGTAATAATGGAACTAGAATAAGTTTTGAGTGTGGACAAGAGGGAATAAAGATACAATGTGTCTTGAAAGAAATGATGAATTTAGATAATATTATGGAAGGAAATAATGTTCAACAAAATGAATCATTAACATTTCAATATTAAAATTGTGGGGAATTGGGGAATTATCCTAGACAGTGCTATATTACAATGGATAATAAGGTTGATAAGAACTAATAATCTCTAAGAACATGGGAATAAGAAAGATCAAATGCTGATATTGATCATGATTATTGAAGTACAGATGACCTCTACTATATAGTTGAGTATTATATCTTTTATTTCAATTCACACCACACATATATATCTTTTTTGAACATAGATTCACCAACTGAAGTTATTTTATATCATCAAGAAAACATCTATGGTTATTGTATCACAAGATCATGTTTGTAGGAATCATTTTCTCAAAAATCAGTTCATTATTCCTTCACTATAATTCAATTTCATTTTTCTTATGGATTGGTTTTCCTTATATAGATCCAATATATATTACTCATATAAGGAAATAAACCTCCGTATAGTGAATTATCTAATGATTTTATATAATTGAAAGGTACGAGATGGATATACATTGGATTTTTCACCTCAATCATGGATATAATTTCCTTATGAGTAATTATTTTTAGCTAAAATGATTAAGACTATGAAAAAAGATCATCCTTGATGACAAGTCTATTGTGATAGAATATGTTCCTTAATAAACGGTCTGGAAATCCTCTTAATCTATAGGTTTAGTTTTCAATCATAATTATACCTCGATAAAGTAACATTCATTGGGTATGTTATCACTTGGAATGGAATATCTATTGACTATACAAAAAATATGGTATTTAAAGGATGAAAAAGAACCACATATGTAATGTAAATCTATATATTCCATAGATTGTCTAGGCACTTTTTAAAATTTTTTAGAAGAAACTCAATATTTTCATGCCCAATAATGATGTTTTATGTGAAGGGAGTCATGATTGTTTTGATTGATGAATTTGAATATATCATTAAAGTGTTCAGGAAGAGGGTGATCACCACACCTTTGAAAAAATTACACACATGTGGGGAGGGATTTGAGATCTATAATGACGCATCCAGAAAGGAATTAGAGTTTCTACATAGGGAAGATGAAAAATTGACAACCTATGCCTCTATCTAAATAAATTACCACGAGAATAAAGAACCAATTCTTTATATAGAATTGGCTTCAGTGAAATTCATATTAAATATTTGGGGATAATATCTCTTTGGTCAAAATTATGACATAGACATGGATCATAAATGGATTATGTATATATTAAAAAAATTATCTTAATATGAATCCCTGAAGGTGGTTAGATAAGAACATGGATTGTGATTGTTCAATCCATCACCACCTTGGGAATCTAGAAAAAGTTATATATTCTCTGAGTAGTAAGCAACCCACTACCCTATCCATGATGAGTATTGAAATGGATCCAATTTTATTGGACATGAAAATAATTGATATGGGAATTATAAAATTATCATCATCCTAAAATATTCAAATAACTTATGAAACATCGATTCTTCAGAGGAACCAGTAGTTTCATAAAGACACAATGTTCTATAGAAAAAGTTAGTGAATATTACATAGTTCAAGATTGTTAAAGATGACGTTGTAATTTTTGGAACCCAGATACATTTCCCATCCAACCAAAACTGAAGAGAGATCTTCAGGGTAATGTGTACATATATTTCTTGTCTACTCATCCAAGATTCACTAAGATGTATAGATATCTGAAGGAAAAAAGCAATGTAGGATAACATGAAGATGGATATTTTAGAATTTATATCTCAATTCTCGGTATGAAAAAAGTAAAGGCATAATGTAAAAAGTCTAATGCTATGATGAAACTATAGCCCATACAATCATAAAAATGTGAAAAAAATACTTTCGATTTTTTGTAGGATGCCCAATGATACCTTAATATAACAACACCATCTGGGTGGTAGTTGATCACCTTAACGAGTCAGTGAATTTCCTTATTATCCTAGAAGATTTCTCTATTGTCAAACACTGAATGATATACATGTGTGAAGAGGTCATGGAATTTCACTATATATTGTATCTATTTGAGATATAAGGTTTATCTTGTGTTACTGGAGAATTAATCCCAAACTTTTGGATATTAAGCTGATATTTAGAAAATTCTTATCATCTCATAGGTGCATGACTATTCTTAAAAGACCGTTCATACTCTAGAGGATATATTGAGATCATTTTTAGTGGACTTACAAGGATGTTTGGATCAACACCTAACCCTATTAGAGTTCCAATATTACAATAGTTTATATTTTATCATTAAAATAAAACATTATACGGCTCATTATAATGTGATAAAGTTGGAGAGATAATGTTTATGGGACCTGATCTTATCCCAGAGATGACATTGAATGTTTAAACAGTTCAGAGTAATATGAAATCCATTAATAGTCAACATAAAATCTATGAAGACAATATTTAATTATACATATAGTTTGATTTCAATGATATGGTGTTCCTTCGTATATCACCATGTAAGACTATAATGAGGTTTCTGGAGAAGGGAAAGCTTATCCCAAGACACATCGACCTTTTTGTGATCCTTGATCACATCGGAGAAGGGGCCCATAAACCAACAATCCCACCAAAACATTATAAATTACATGGTATGTTCTATGTATCCATATTGATGAAGTGCATAATACACCTCTCACATGTACTGAATCCTTAGGTGGCACCATTCGAGAATGAAATTTCATTTGAGGAGTATCCAGTGAAGACCATCGATCATAGAGACAACATTCTACAAAATAAGAAAACTCACTAGGTCAACATTCTATGGGGGAACAAAAATATGGATGAATCAACATGGGTAACAGTATACGTGAGTGTAGAGACTATGAAATTTGTTACATGAACATTTCTACAAAATATCCTCAACTAGGATAAAAACTTTCATGGTGCAACTCTGCATTTTTCATGGGGCTAGTGACGGTAGCGAAGGCACCGACCTGAAGGGCCAGGATGGTAGCCAAGCACTGATCCCAAGAAGGGGTGTGGGGGCGCAGCCCCTATTGTATAAATCAATTATTTTTTTCTAAGTCCCCAAAGAGGTTCCCATGGTACCTAGGTTCAAACACCTGCGCACCACCGTGCTGGAGACAAATGATGCTACTACATTGGCTAAGTCCTCAATGTGGAGCCCTACTAAGTACAACTCGCCGACGGCGCGCAAGTCTACTTGGGTGCCACCCATCTGGGGTGTAGTTAATTGCGTGCCATAAAGTTTCCATGCTTGTGTGCCCAATATCTTTTCCCGCAAGGTCACTTATTTTCATATAAATAGACCCTTGGGGGCTTCATTTGTAAAGACGAATTTCCCATAATCCCAATTCCAGCTCTGGCCGCCCTAGTACTTCACCCCAGTCTTCCAAAACATTCAAGGTTGTTCATTAACACCTTGAGTAGAGTAATTAAGGGAGTATCATTTAAATTAAGTCTTTTTAGTATTTGAAATCCATAACACATGTGCGCCTAAATATCCCAACCTCCCTAAATCAAGAAATACATGTGTGATGCCTATTCCACTTATATGAACTTGAGCACCCCACTTATGGAATAACCTTTGAATACTCTTGAAGTCTTGAGAAAGTTCTCACCCATGTATTAAAATCCAGGTTATTCATCACTTAAGTGAACATCAGGTCACCCAATCCTACTTGCGCATCCTTACATGTGTGCCCTTGCCTACTTGATCATCTTTCATTGATTCGCTTACTCTCTTTAGTCTACAAGCCATCAACCCTTCTGCAAAGCCATTCGTGGAAAGGATTATTCTTCATTGGATCCTTTATATGAAAGATATTCTATTGACAACTCCGCTAAAACCTCCAGATGTATCAAAACTTTTGGGAAGGCACATTAGCTTGTCTCTTCTTTGGGTTTGTATATCTGTAGTCAGAGTTTTCCCACATTTATTTCACAATGGGGTTATGATTCGTGGAATGTCTATGGATTTTTATATCCATAGTCACAAGGAACATTCTCCCTGTAACAGTGTTGGGAAGTTCCTAGTATGGAGGAGGATTTGGGTCCCGACCTCACCCTTCTCAAAGAGACGACCCTGAACCTCAGGTCTCTATTAGGGAAGGTACAGTTCACACTTTCTTTTCCACACAAGAAAAGGAAAAGTCTCCCTCCCATAGTGGATAAATTTGATGGAACCCATTATAGCATATGCCACTATCTTTTCTTGTAGGACGTATCATCATTGCTCCTCATCTCTTCTTCGGTGCCAAAGACCAAAGGGCGAACAAGCACAGGGACTCTCGTTATCCATTCCATTTCCCGTTGAGCTTTTTCACCATGGGAAACCATCCTGTTGTAAGCCCCTAACCTTCATCCCTTATTCCTTCCATTAGACCCTTGTCCAATGTGAAGAGAACATAGGGAAGGCTGGTCACCTCAACCTCTTCTCAGGCTGACTCGACCTCATCCACCTTGGCCACCATAGGTGCGCCCCCATCCACCGGCGGATGAGGAAAACTGTGAGTTCATTTCTTGAATATTTGACATCGTATTGTTTCTCACATTGAGCATGAATCACACGGTCTTAGAGATTTGTCATAGTCAAAAAATTTTCCTAATCAATGAACTACGAGAACTCTGATTCCTATTCAAACTGGGATACGTAGGAATCCCTTTCGGGGCTCGAGCTCCCTGGGTATCCTATTCAGGAATCCTATTGGAACCACTTTGTGTATAAGGTTGTATTTGTTGTCAATAGTTTTCAATGAAGATCAAAATGAAGGAGATCAAGAATTAATCCGATGAAGTGGAGGAATGGGAATTCAGATGATTGTTGTATTGATCATAAGTTCAAAGAACATGTGTTAAAGGTGACACATTGTTTACAACAATGAAAAATGTGAGGTATAATCTATCTGATGATGATTAAAGAAGAATGGGGTTTTGATGGAGACCATGAAATTCTTAACTATTGCATGATAACCATGGGTTTTGATGAATCCCATGAAATTACTCATTATTGCATTAGATCCATAAAAAAGACTTCTTGAATAATTGAATCATATGTTTTGCATGAAGTAGATAATGACGGTTGAAGAAGAAGGCAGTGTGCAAAGGATGGGAATTCTGAGATGGTCATGCGGGGATTGGAATTATGATATGGCCATGAACATCACATTGTATCAGAAGATGATGATGCTAATGTTATTCCTTCAAAGAATACATATCACGATAATGGAGTTTGTGATAAAATCAAAAGAGTTGCTGAAGGATACAGATCACCAAGAAGAAGTGCTTTTGAGGTGATCGTGCTTGTTGAAAAAGAAAATAAATGACATAAAAATTTGTTGACAAAGGAGATTCCATGGTGGCATGTCGAGTTCAAGGGTTGTGGTTAATGATCCATGTTTTATTCAAGAACGTCGACAAAGGAATGAATGATCTGGAGGCAATACAAAAATAGAAAATAAAAGGTCGCGTCGTTTCCCAGTGATTGCCAAATTTTTGGGCCTGAAAATCGAGAAATGGAGAAAAGTGTTTTTTGGAAAAGAGACTTGCGCGCCGTGTAATTGATGGAGAGGAAACTTGCGCGCCATATGTTTTTCAAGATCAGAACATGGAAAAATGGAAAAGGGAATAGGGTCGTGCAAGTTTTGGGTTGGTCGTGCAAGTGACCTACGCACCGTGAAGAGACTTGCATGCCAATGCCTAGAAGGATTGGATAATTTCACGCCTATTGTTTTTCAATAACAGAACTTAGAAATATGGAAAAGGAAATAAGGTCGCGCAAGTATTGGTTGGGTCGTGCAAGTGAGGTGCACGACAGAGGCTTGGGGAGTTGAGCTGCACACCGAGACCTGCGCTCCGAGGGGTGACCTGCTCGCCGCCGCACAGGTTGACCTGTTTTCCTTTAAATAGAGGACCACCCCTCCTCATTTCTCATGGAGTTCAATACATAGAGACTGTTGGAGCTGCAAGAAAGTTGGAAGATTTCTCCTTACCTTCATTGAAACATATGATGTATTCATTTACAAAGATGGAAGAACATTGAAAAATTTGGTTTTATGAAGAGAATTGGTACCGCACACACATGACTTATGTTTAACATCCTCATTGTGCTTTGTGAAGAGAAGAAAAACGGTTCATGAAACTAAACACAGATCTGAACAGAAAGAGGAGAATATATCAATACACTTTGTGATGGTATTGGGAATCAAAGGAAGACAAGAAGAAGATATAGTGCATTCAGTTATTACACTAAAGTAGAAGGCTGAATACAAAATATCATCAACTCAAGACTCTGATGCAAGCAAAGTCTCATGATGAAAAGGAGACAAAGAATTCAATGCAAATCTATTGAAGAGACCTTCACGTTTATAAACTGAGCGGGACTTCACAAACGGCAGTGAGCTAGGGGGAGTCAATGGGAGTGACCCGAGGGATGCAATGAGCTATCCCTGAACCTTTTGTAAAGGCAATGAGCCTGGGACAGAGTGACTATTCTCGAACCATTTTAATCCAAAACTAGTGAATATTAGTGGAATTTGGTACGACCAGAAACTTGTCAGTGTATGCTCCTTGGACGTAGCCCTTAGTGGTGAACCAAGTAAAATTGATGTTTTATCTCTTTGCATGTGAATATTTCATTGCTGATCATATCCATCATACAGTTTTAGGTAGTTCCTACCATCTTGGGAACAAGATCCACAACTTTAAGAAGAAAATGTTGAAACCTTGATTTGACCCTCCCCTCTCAGGGTGTCCTGGGGTCCTACAAGTGGTATCATAGGGAAAGGTTCACGTATGATGGATAATCCAAAATAATTATATTCATTAGAGGGTTTGAGTTTCTTTCCTAAATTCAACAATGAAGAGCAGTCTTGATGAAGATTCAATCATTTCTGAGCAGAATTCTACATCTAGCAAGACCAAGACAAATAAGAAAAAGAAAGAGAAGAAGTAGTTGAAGAAGTCCCTCATATCCAAAGAATATGTAGTGTATTGTTCTCCAGGAAATTCCAATAATAAAGAAACATCAGTCTTGGAAAGTATTGAGCAGGTGGCTCAGAATTCTTCAAAAGGAAAGGATGACACCCCTAATTCATGATTTCAAGAAAAACTGAAAACATATCTGCATGATATTCCTGAAGAAAGGGTTGCTATTATTTGTAGCCTATTCCAATCTATGCAGGTTGAGATCACTCAATTAGAAAGGGAAGCTGACAATATGGAAAAGGGATTGGAATGAAAAGTTCGGGAAAGTATGAAGCTCACCAAACAGATTAAAGTCTTTGAAGAAAACAAGGAAGTCCATAAGACTCTAAAAGAAAAGATACATGCACTTGAAGCTGAGATGAAGAAGAACACTGAAGTCAAGAGTTTTTGTTTGGAGGAAACTTCCATAAAATTCAGGTACCTTGAATATTTTTTACAAAAAAAAGTGAAGTTTCATGAAGATGAGGTTGAAAGATTGAATAATACTTATGAAGAGAAGATCATCCTCAATATTGAGGGTCACAAATTGGAGGCCTAGTTGACCAAGATTGAGAATACACATATTGAGACTTCACAAAAGAATTAAATGAGTGATGTATGTACTCAATTTTTGTGGGAGGAATCGAAAGCTGAAATACCTCCAACATGTGACAAGAAGATTATGAAAACTATTCATTATCCACATCAAGAATCAGTTGTTGCTGGTACTCAATGCTCACTGGAGGATTCTATTGTCAAAAGACCTCTAACATGTGAGAAGAAGATCATGAATTCACTCATTGATCTATCACTAGAAACTTAGAAAGTGAAGATACCATCCAAACCATCTTGTACTCATGTTTCTAAATACGTTCCTACAATCAGAGCAGGTTGGAAGAAAATTTATAAACAAGTATGGATGAGGAAATATGAAAAGAAGAAACATACCACCAAGGATATGGTGGATGAGAAGAAAAAGGAGGAAGTTCGTTCCTCAAATAGAGTACAAAAGATTAAGAAAAATACCCAACAACCTCATACAGAAGATACAAAAAATAAAAGATTTGTGGGTCAATGTTGGTGCTACAACAGATTTGGGCATTGTGCACTGGATTTCTGGTACAATCCCTTTAATGGAAAAGCACAGAGAAAGCCTGTATCAAAGGGAAGAAATCTAGAGAAGAAGAAGAAATATCTGCACGTCCAAAAGCATCTGTTTACAGCAAATAGATTTGGAATGCTTGATAACATCTTTGATGTATACAACGATAGTGGTCCCACGAATGGTGCATGCCTATATCAACAGATATCCAAAGCTGATAAGAATAGAAGACCACACAAGCCATCTAAGAAAGAAGAATATTCCTTGGGAAGAAATCATAAGAATATTGTGAACACACATTTCCCCAAGAAGATCTCAAGTAGGGAAGCAGAGGAGACCTAGGATTTTAGATCCATGAAATTGAGGGGACATTCATCCAAAATAAAAACTAAGTGGGATGAAACATAGATGAACCCATGTGGAAGATCCAAACCCACCACAAAACTTCCAAATGACATATTGGTCATCTGGCCAGAAGATTTGTAAAGAATAAGGAAAATTGAAGATGAAAAGGCCAAGGATAGTGCTAAAGGAAAAGGAAAACTTTCACGTGATGAAGACAGAGTATATGAGAGATTGCAAACCAAGAGAATCACATGTGTCAAAGAAGTTCTGTGTGAGAGACGCAAGAAATATGGTCACATTGCAAAAGGTTGCCTAAACATAATACCAGAGAAATAAGCAGTCCTTAAGAAGAGTAAGAATGTATCATTCATGATGGCTGTTAAGTAGAACAATTCCCCACACAAAGTAGAAGAGAATGTGAAGAAATCCATGACTCATCAACAGATGTCAGAACATATGTTCAAATGTGAAGGCATGAAGATTGGAGTGAACAAAGAAACTTGGTTGAAAAAAGAACCTCAACCATGAAGCTCATGTTTATGAAGCAAGGAAGAACCACCTTATTCCCTTATTCATTTGTGTATTGTATTTGTGCTAATAATGCAGGGAATTGAAGGTGAAGCATGATCTCTTGGGGAGAACCTGAGAAGTATTGAATGTTGTCAACTCTTGATAGCCAAGCTAAAGAAGTTTCAATCCTTAGTAGATTATTCAATAGATATTCAAAGATTAAGATGATGAAGGATCATTGTTGATGAAGATGATGAGGAGTGTTTCCCTTGAGGGGGAGAAAAATGAAGAAGCTTCCAAAATCACTATTTCAATCAATATCAACTCCAGCCAGACTAAAATGCAGTTACTCTGTGAATTTTATGAAGAACATGTCAATGGAGAAGGTATGTTATTTCTCAATCTCTATCCCTTGGTTACTCATATCAAAGATCATTCTACAAAGAGGGAGTAATTGAATTGGTCAGTGACATAAGTAGAATGGATGTTCCCCAAGGTCACTTATCTTGCAGATAGCACATTAATGTTTTTGATCTGTTTGCTGACGTCAGTGCAAGAGTTTCAGGTTGATTATTCCCTATCACATTTTCTTTCTTCTTCCTGAAATAAAAGTGGTAAACCCTTGAAGACAAAATACATGAGTTCTCATCTCATGTTGGTATCATGATCTGTGAATAATGGACATCCTTGTTGACTTAATGAAATCCTCTTGTTTTCTACATCGAGTATTGCTAAAGTAGACTTAGTGTGAAATGATTAATGAAACATTTCTTAAGTATGGATTGATACCCTCCCTACCATGAGCTTTGTATTTCTTGTTAATAAGGGGGATAGAAAGTGAAATGAACATTTGAAAAGAAAAGATGATTGAAGAGAAGATTCTCATTTTGACATTGACGAATTTATTTTAGAAGATGTATATGTTATTGACAACAAAATAAAAAGGGGGAGATTGTTGGAACCACTTTGTGTATAAGGTTGTATTTGTTGTCAATAGCTATCAATGACGATCAAAATGAAGGATATCAAGAAGTGCTCCGATGAAGTAGAGGAATAGGAATTCAGACGATTCTTGTACTGATAATAATTTCAAAGAACATGTGTAAATGGTGACACATTGTTTACAACAATGAAGAATGTGAGGTATAATCCATCTGAGGATGATTAAAGAAGAATGGGGTTTTTGATGAAGACCATGCAATTCCTCGCTATTTCATGGGAACCATGGGTTTTGATGAAGCCCATGCAATCCCTCATTATTACATGAGAACCATGCAAGAGACTTCTTGAATAATTGAATCATATATTTTGCATCAAGTTGATAATGACGGTTAAAGAAGAAGACAGTGTGCAATGGATGGGAATTCTGAGATGGTCATGCGGGGATTGGAATTCTGAGATGGTCATACACATCACATTGTCTCAAAAGATTATGATGCTAAATATGTTCCTTCAAAGAATAAATATCATGATATTAGAGTTTGTGATAAAATCAAAAGAGTTGCTGAAGGATACAGATCACCAAGAAGAAGTGCTTTTGAGGTGATCGTGCTTGTTGTCAAAGAAAAAAAACGACACAAAAATTTGTTGATAAAGGAGATTCCATGGTGGCATGTTGAGTTCAAGGGCTGTGGTTAATGATCCATGTTTTATTCATGAACGTTGACAATGGAATAGATGATCTGGAGGCAGTACAAAAGTAGAAGATACAAGGTCACACTGTTTCCCAGTGTTTGCCAAATTTTTGGGCCTGAAAATCGACAAATGGAGAAAAGTGTTTTTGGCAATGAGACTTGCGTGTTGTGTACATGATAAAGATGAAAAATATCACGCCATATGTTTTTCAATATCAGAACATGGAAAAATGACAAAGGTAATAGGGTCGTGAAAGTGTTGGGTTGGTCGCGCAAGTGACCTGCGCGCCATGAAGAGACTTGTGCGCTAATGCCTATAAGGATTGGAAACTTGCACGCCTATTGTTTTTAAAGAACAAAACATCGAAATATGGAAAAGGAAAAAAAGGTCACACAAGTATTGGTTGGGTCATGCAAGTGAGGTGCGCGACAAAGGCTAGGGGAGATGAGCTGCACGCCGAGACCAGCGCACCGAGGGGTGACTTGCGCGCCACCACGCAGGTTGAACAGTTTTCCTATAAATAGAGGACTACCCCTCCTCATTTCTAACGGAGTTCAAGACTTAGAGACTATTCGAGCTCTCATCATGCAGGTGGTTGAGCCGCGCAAGTGGTAGTTGGGTTGCACAAGTGCAGGCTGCGCGCCGATTTTTTGGCTGCGCGCCCAAGGCAGTTTAGGAGAGAAAGGAAGTGGGTCGCGCATGTTTGGAGCTGAAGGAGGAATTGTAGTGCAAGTGTGTGGGTGTCACCTGCACACCAAATTTTTACCACGCATGTGACTTGCACGCCGGTCTTGGGACTTGCGCACCAGGCTTGGAGAAGTGTGTCAGGTGCTGTTGGAGTATGCTCATCTTTTTCGAGCTGCGCAAAAGCTGGAATATTTCTCGTTACCTTCAGTGGAATAGATGATGTATTCATTTGCGAAGATGAAAGAATAGTGAACAATTTGGTTTTATCAAGAGAAGTGGTACCGCACACACATGACTTATGTTTAACATCCTCATTGTTCTTTGCGAAGAGAAGAAGAACGGTTCGTGCAACTAAACAAAGATCCGCATAGAAAGAGGAGAATATATCAATACACTCTTTTTTAGTATTGGGAATCAAAGGAAGAGAAGAAGAAGATATAGTGCATTCAGTTATTAAACTAAAGTAGAAGGTTGAATACAAAAGATCATCAACTCAGGACTCTTATGCAAGCAAAGTCTCATGCAGAACAGGAGACAAAGACTTCAATGAAAATATATTGAAGAGAACTTCTCGTCTATAAACTGGACTTCACCAATGGTAGTGAGCCAGGGGGAGACAATGGGAGTGACCCTAGGGATGCAGTGAGCTATCCATGAACCTTTTGTAAAGTCAGTGAGCCTGGGAAAGAGTGACTATTCCCGAACCATTGTAATCCACAACTAGTGAAGATTAGTGGAATTTGGTACGACCGACAACTTGTCGGCCTATTCTCCTTGGACGTATCCCTTAGTGGTGAACCAAGTAAAATTGTTGTGTTATTTCTTTGCATGTGAATGTTTCATTGCTGATCATATCCATCATACAAGTTTAAGTAGTTCCTACCAACGTGGGAACAAGATCCACAACTTTAAGAAGAAAAATTTGACACCCTGATTCACCCCTCCCCTCTCAGGGTGTCCCGGGGTCCTACAAATCCAACCCTAATTCCCTTAATATGGGAATCCTCCTTAGAAATAATCCCTAAATTAAATCCCCATATTAAACACCCAAATCATCATGACATCTGTTTCCGTAAGTAAGTCCAATCTCATTTCTCTCAGAGGACTATACTCTCCGATGAGACTCATCAAACTATGTGGGATTTGATTCCCACACACAAGGGATACATAGGAAGCCTCCTTGATGGTCAAACCCAACATTTCAAATTAATCCTTTTCTCCTTGGGCTGTATTCCCTATAGGGTTGAATCGTACATGGAAAACCATACACTTTCCAAGTTCATTAGGCTTCTTCGGCATAAGTCCCACACCAAACTTTGACTAGGCACCTTTCACTTAGATTTCTTTACCACATGACATTAAACTGTATGGTTTGGTCCTTATCACCTGACCATAAAAGATATGATATCTCTCATTAAACAACACCGAACTATAAGGGTTCTTATTCCTTTCACAAGGATATGTAAGTAGACCATTCCGTGGGTATGATCCCAATATCAAAATAAGCCTTCATTGTAACACCCCGAGATTTTATGAAAAATATTCTTTTTAATTTGATTGATGTCTTTTGTTGTAAGCTACACCAAAAGGATCTTGTACTACATGCATACCTGACTTGGCTTTCATTACACGCAATCACGACCTTCCCAGATAGCGTGTGTTGTACGCAATACTGAGTTTTACTAAACAACGATATGTTATATAAACTAGCCATTATGAAATGTATTAACCACTTTTTGAAATTTTGAAAATTTTATCTTTCAAAATGGACTTTATTTTTGGATTCGGAATATCGAAATTTTCCTAGGGTGAAATTTAGGTATTTTTCTGAAAACTTTCAATTTTTGATGAATAGTGAAAACACTGGGTTACTATTTAACAGCTGACTTTTTATTTAAATAATTATTTATTTTATTTAAATTTATTTTAGGTCAAAATTGATACATAATACCTTTATAAGTTCAACATAATTCATTGGAGTCATTTTATAATAATTTTAGATATATGAAAATTTTATTGATCTTTTCACCGTCTTTTACCCACCTCCTAGGAGAATTTGCAAATTCACATAAAATTTAATTTTACCACTTCTGTGAGTGGAATTTCAAAAATAAAAGAGAAACGGTTAATATCAAGGACAAAAATTTGGTTCAATGAGATGAAAATAATTTTTGGTGAATAGAAACTTTTTACTTTTATTTACCATGGTTAAAAGTAAATCGGGTAATTAAGGGTAAAAAATGATATTATTATTACCCTAACACATGTCCTAATTCTATTGGATAAGTGTAATTCGACCAAAAACAACCTTAGAAATAAAATATGACCATTTAGGCCCACTTGGATTAGATTATGACATTTAATATTATTTTATTTAAAGAATAGTTAAAATAGTTAAAATCAATGTTTAATAACTTAAAATTTTTTAATATAGATTTATACATATGATAAATTCAATTATAAATATTCATTAGAAAGATAAAATGATTTACTACCTAATGGTATTTTATTTATAATTTTTAGACATTAAATAATTTATGTTATTTATGACACAATGATGATGTAGTAATTATCTTATTAATAAAATATTAACATAATTGATGTTATAAATACACAAATAAATATAATTTGAGACATTTTATGAATTTCACTAATTTTTTAGGTTAATATGAAATGTTAGTATTGATTTGATTAACTTTTTTCGAACTAATAATACTGTTATTATTTTCACAAAAATCATGTACCAAATAGTGTCAAAATTGACATAAAATAGTTTTTAAAACAAATATTACATTATTATTTTTATTTTATTCCTAAAAATCATATGTTCGGACAAATGACATATATAAAGATATATATATATATTAATAATGAACCACTTGGAGATCTTTTGGCTTGTTATATTACGTTTATTAACCTTATAGTGTAAGAAAACAAGAAGACACGGTAAAAGTTAAATTGTTTAACTTAGAGTTAAATCTAAACGATAAGGTTAAAATAGTAGCCTAAATTTGTCTAAAACCTATTTGTTGAGAGTATTTAGACCCATACCCACATTATATTCACAATAAATCAATTTTGAGCTATTATAAACCGAATATGACTTTATTATAATATAATATTTTATGTTTTTCCAAAGGTGCCCCTCTCCTCTCTTATAAAAAGGGAACCCCTTCACTCTTCTCTTCAGACCCTTTTGTGCCCTAAATCTCGGCCAAACCCTGCCCATTAATCTTCTACACATCCCTATAAACATTCTTGAGGTCCTGTGCTTCTCAAAAGAACAACTCTACTTCCTTAAGAGAAGGCTTAAAGGAGGAGCGTCGAAGAAAAGGTAATCTCTTCTTCCGATTCTCTCATGTTTCTTTCTTCTTCTACTTCTTCTTCTATAGTTGTCTCATTATTAAGTAATAACATCAGTATTAATTATATACTGATATATTATTATAAATATTAAACAAACTTATTTCATCATCCATCCATCCTACGGAAAATGAAATCACCGCGCGTGCGTACGTATGAAATACCATCTCCACGACGTGGTGTAATTCGTTTTTGACCACCACCTTACTTGGATGGGTATAATGGTGTAAATTAATAACTATATATGATTATTTTAAAGTTATATTGATTCTGAAATATTATATATACACTTAAATACAATTCAACGATCATGGGAATGGTATCATCGCTCGTGCGTACGTACAGACTACCGTCTCCACGACGTGATGTGATTCATTCTCCATGTTAACCATTCATGAATGATTATAAAGTATATATAATAAGTATTCATGAAATATATAACATAATAATGATACTGGATTTATATATATATATATATATGTATGTCATCTACTTAATTCCATTCAATTCAATATGGAAACGAAAAATGTGTTCACGTGTACGTACGGCCTACCGTCTCCATGAACGGTGTATTTCTTTCCATTTATCGATCTATCATATAAATATGTATATGCTGAATATATATTATATATAAATAATTTTCTAAATTTTGGAATTAAGTAAGTCATTATATAAGTAATAATATCAAGAACAACAAGTCGAAACACATACAATAAATGAAACAATTTTACCCAAATCGCTGCTTTTACATCGAATTTACTAAAGAATGGGTAATATTAAGTCATAAGTAAACCATATATGATATCATGACAATGAATATGATTCTGTAATAATTCAATGACATTATATAAATCATTATACAGGAGGTTCGGATATGTACGAAGCATATCGGACCTAAGGTAAGGGATAACAATTCCAATCTCGTTCTTATTCGAGATTGTTATTCGTAAGGATTTACTGGGGTTATTGTTATCATCCATGCCCATGTTTTCTAAAAATGTTTTCATGTATTTTTAATGTCCTTTTACCAAATTGTTTTTGAAATTTACCACATGTTATGAAATGAATCTTACTTTTGTATACCACATGGGGAACTTTTTGACTTTTCCGACAAAAGTACAAGAAGAATGTTATTTTTAACTTATACGGCGTGAATGAATTTTTACAGTTTCATAATGCCTTATTTTCATGATTCTTACTCTACAAGAGTTAATGAATATTTTCAACAAAACCCTTTTCTTTTAAAATTTCATGGCATTTTGTGAAAAGAAAATGATTTTAAAGATGAAAGGATATTTTCCTCAAGAATTTATTTCAAGTGTTTTATCAAAACCATTTTCCATATAAGATGTCAATATTTCATATGTGTATGTTTCAAGTATAATTTCTCTATGATTTACATGGTTTCACTTTTCTTATGGTGAAATGATATCCATTTTTTTGTATGGATTATGTTATGATGGGATGATGTTTATGAAACCCATTTTATACTTTGGGTAATGATGAATGATTTATGTTTATGTTGTGGCACATGTAAGAATGATTTCATTATGAGATAGGTGGGACCTATATCGACCTCCAATGCATTGGGTAAAGCTTTATATCTCATGATATAGACATGTCTATAACGGTAAGTTAATCTGGTTCAGTGTTACAGGACTGGAACGAGGAATGTACTCGATTCAGAATGAGAGTTTGTCCACTAAGATGGTCTTGGTAGCAATACCTTGGCTACTATGTAAATCATATAATGTTCTTAATGGTTTTATACAATTACATAATTTATTCCCATGCTATTTTATCAATATTGATGTTCCTTTATGATACATGACTTACGTAATTCCATGATTTATGTCTTTGCCCATGATTTTGATGTTTAGATTTTATGTTCAATTTTTTGCATTCAAATGATTATGGATTGTTTTATGTTCTCTATGCTTACCCTTACTGAGCAATTGAGCTCAGCCTTTATATGTTTTCTTTTCCTCAGTATTTAAAGAAAGGTTTTAGGTAAGAAAACAAAATGGGAAGATCTTTATGGGAGAAGTTAAAGATCTATCACCACAATTAGAAGATTAAATTCTGAGTTTCCAAAGACACTAAACTATTATGATCCTTATGTGTCTGTGTTTTTTATGATTTAAGTATTCCGAAAAAGTTATGTAATGTCCATGTACATCAAGATTTGGGTCTCTATAGTTGGTATCAGAGGAAAGGTTTAGTCAACCTTTGGAAACTAGGATGCAAAATATTTAGTGATATTCCTAGATATATTTCTAAGGTATGTCTAGGGATGTCCCTAACGTTAAGTATAAGTATAAGTTATATTCCTAGAATTATGGTAACGATATTAGAATTAAACCTAAGATATTAGATATTGATGTTACTCCCCCTTTATTATGTTGTTTTCCTAGCATAAGTTTTGCCTCTTACACTATTCTTTTTGGGTTTTAGATGATTGTTGGAACCCAAAGGAACCGTGTTGATCAATGTAATGGGAAATGCAATGATTGTCATACTGAACAAACCAATGTTTTGGGAGATAGAGTGGAAAATCTTATTTCTCTACTTACAAAAGCTATGAATCATTCTAGACTTTGGAATGAGCAGTTAAGGGAACAAAATTCTATTGATTCCTTCATGAGGCAACACCCACCTTCTTTCAATGGGTCTTCTGATCCACTTGTTGCTGAACAATGGATCAGTACCATTGAAAAGATATTTTCCATACTTCGATGTTCGGAACATGATAAAGTCATTCTAGATTTTTACCATTTATTAGGTGATGCAGACTAGTGGCGGACTATAATTAAGAATAGAAGGCCCCATGATGAAATTGAATCCATGGAATGGGACGAGTTCAAGAACTTGTTTTTCAGTAAGTACATCCCGCATATTCTTCAAACAAAGATGGAAAAGGAGTTCTTTGAGCTTGAGAAAAAGGATGATGAATCTGTTGGTATATACGAGGCGAATTTTACAAGGCTTGAAAGGTATGCATCCGGCTTTATCATTGAACCAAAATGTAAATTTGATCGATTCTTCAGTGGATTAAAACCATGTCTTTGAAAGGCATTAGCTATAAGAGAATTCAGTAGCTATGAAGAAATTGCGCGTTGTGATATTAAGGTAGAAGTGGAAGTTGGTGTTACATATCCATCTCATGGTTTGGACAAGAAACAAAAGATGGAGTTAAAGGAGAAATCTCAGAATAATGGTGAAAAGAAGATAAATGTTTCTTTATGCTCAAAGTGTGGAAAGAAGCATGGTGGAGATTGTCTTAAATGGACTAGAAAATGTTTTAAGTGTGGAAAACAAGGTTATCGAGAATCTGAGTGTCGATGTAATGGAAAAAGGGTTGCTAATAATGTTAATAAAGAAAAGAATATAGAGAACGCGCCACCAACACTTCAATGCCTTAAGTGCAACGAAATGGGGCATTATGCTAATTAATGCCCTAATCCAAGGGTTAATGATGATCAACGTGAGAAACCTCTTAAGGAAAAGGATAAAGGGATGTAACATGCAATCACTATTTGTGATGTTGAGTATGATAATGATGTTGTGTAATGATTAAGTGTTTATGTAATGGGATTTCAAAATAGTACCATGGAATCTCATTTATAGTATCATGGAATTTTGAAATATCTGTGTATTGGTCCATTGTAGTTTTCTATAAGAATATGGTACCGGTAACCATGATAAGTGATTCAAATATTTTGGAAAGTAGATGATATGCACATAATGAATGTATAAGGAGAAAATAAATTGTTTGATAGTATTCATGAGCTCATGACTAATATAAGGACAATGTGATATCATGATTTGAGTATACAGAAATTTTGGGATTTTGGTATGTGGAAAGAGTTAACTTTTAATAGCATTCATGTTTTCTCTATGGTTCAATGGGTATTCATTTTTTAACAGAATACATGATTAAGGTATTCACATGATTGGAATTTGATCAACAAGATATATCAAGGATAAATAATGGTAATCACATGCTCGGTAGATGACATATCTAGTAATTATTTTCTTTATACTATAAGATTGGACAGAAGTATTTTGGATATTTCTAATGATATGAAATGTATTATGTTGGACATAAGTTAGTATTGTTTAAGGCTAGAAATATTTTTGATATTATTTATGAAATGTTATAATTATGTATTTTTAGAAAAAGGACAACCTGCAGGACGAATGACAACCCATCACGTCAGACAAGCATATGGGAATTGAACCCACAACCGAAGTGAGACAGGCCTTTATCGCCTACCACTAGCCTATAGGAAGTCCCTGTTTAGTAAAAACTGGTTTTATTTTATTAAGCAGTATGATAGATGAAGTATAAGTTCATTTTTGGAATCGTATACGATTAACCTCACCATAGATGGACTTATGTATATTTGATAACTTTTGCAAACCATTTGTTTGAAACATATGGAATGACCCATCATTCTATCACATGATCTCCTAACACTTCATGAATGACCAATTCAACTTCATTTCATTAAGTGATGAAGTGGAAATTGTTCAAGGCACGAACATTGTTGAGATTGTACCTAAATCAAGTAAGAATTTCTTTTAATTCAAAAACTCTTCAACATTAGGGAAATGATCTTGAAAACCAAAAATGTTGTCCTAGTGCCCTCATATCTGATGAATCAGATGGTACCTTAGATCATCACAAATTTATGGCTTTGTGATTGTTGGATTTTTCGTAGCCATGTTCTCTACCACTCTCCATCAGAACATTATGGTTAGATTTCTCTTCCATATCCATATTTCCACCTATGTTCTCCTATGTGGAAACCCAGTGATTTGTTAATTTGAGTAACCATTATGTTTCATACATTAGTTTTTAAAGTTAATTTTTGGTATTCCTTTTTATGATGTGGGTTTCTATTAATCAAACTCACATGTAGTAAACCATTTATGACCCCGATGAATTTCATGGGCGAAATTCATTTTAAGGGGGGTAGAATGTAACACCGCGAGATTTTATGAAAAATATTCTTTTTTAATTTTATTGATGTCTTTTGTTGTACGCTACACCAAAAGGATCTTACAATACACGCATCACTGACTTGGCTTGAATTACACGCAATCATGACCTTCCACGATAGTGTGTGTTATACGCAATACTGAGTTTTACTAAACAACGATATTTTATATAAATTAGCCGTTATGAATAGTATTACCCACTTTTTAAAATTTTGTAAATTTTATCTTTCAAAATGGACTTCATTTTTGGATTTAGAATATCAAAATTAGCCTAGGGAGATATTTTTTTATTTTTCTGAAAACTTTCAATTTTTGATGAATAGTGAAAACATTAGGTTACTATTTAAAACCCGAATTTTTATTTAAATAATTATTTATTTTATTTAAATTTATTTTAGGTCAAAATTAATACATAATACTATTATAAGTTCAAAGTAATTCATTGGAGTCATTTTATAATATTTTTAGATATATAAAAATTTTATTGAACTTTTCACCGTCTTTTACCCACCTCCTAGGAGAATTTGCAAATTCACATAAAACATAATTTTACCGCTTCTGTGAGTGAAATTTCAAAAATCCTAGAGGCAAGGTTAATATTAAGGACTAAAATGTTGTTCAATGAGATGAATATAATTTTTGGTGAATAGTAACTTTTTACTTTTATTTACCACAGTTAAAAGTAAATAGGTAAATTAAGGGTAAAAAATGATATTATTATTACCCTAACACATGTGATAATTCTATTGGATAAGTTTAATTAGACCAAAAAGAACCTTAGAAATAAAATATGACCATTTAGGCCCACTTGGATTAGATTAGGACATTTAATATTATTTTATTTAAAAAAAGTTAAAATAGTTAAAATCAAAGTTTAATAAATAAAACATTTTAAATATTGGTTTATACATAAGATACATTCGACTATAAATATTCATTAGAAAGATATAAAATATTTCCTAACTAATGGTATTTTGTTTATAATTTTTAGACATTATATAATTTAAGTTATTTATGACACAATGATGATGCAGTAATTATCTTATTAATGAAATATTAACATAATTGATGTTATAAATACCCAAATAAATATAATTTGAGACTTTTTATTAATTACACTAATTTTATAGGTTAATATAACATTTTATTATTGATTTAATTAACTCTTTTCGAACTAATAATGCTGTTATGATTTTCACAAAAATCAAGTACCAAATAGTGTCAAAATTGACATAAAATAGTTTTTAAAACGAATATTATATTATTAATTGTTATTTTATACCTAAAGATCTACGGTTCTTCCAAATTACTTAGATAAGGATATATATATATTAATAATTACCCACTTTGGGTTCGTTTGGCTTGTTATATTATGTTTATCAACCTTATAGTGTAAGAAAACAAGAAGACACGGTAAAAGTTAAATTGCTTAACTTAGAGTTAAATCTAAAAGATAAGGTTAAAATAGTAACATAAACTTGTCAAAAACCTATTGTATGAGAGTATTTCAACCCATCCCCGCATTATATTCGATATAAGTCAATTTGGAGCAATTATCAACTGAATACGAATTTATTATCAAAAAATATTTTATGTTTTTTCAAAGGTGCCCCTCTCATCCTTTATAAAAAGGGCACCCCTTACCTCTTCTCTTCACAGCCTTTTGAGACTTGAATCTCGGAAAACCCCTGCCCATTTCTCTTCTTTAAATCCCTAGAAACATTCTGGAGGTCCTGGTCTTCTCAAAAGGCCATCTCTACTTCCTTAAGAGAAGGCTTAAAGGAGGTGCGTCGAAGAAGAGCTAATCTCTTCTTCCGATTCTCTCAAGTTTCATTCTTTCTTCTACTTATTCTTCTATATTTGTCTCGTTATTAAGTAATAAAATCAGTATTACTTATATAATGATATGTTATTATAAATATGAAACAAACTTATTTCACCATCTATCCATCCTATGGAAAACGAAATCACTGCGCGTGCGTACGTATGGAATACCGTCTCCACGCCGTGGTGTAATCTGTTTTCGACCACCACTTTACTTGGATGGGTATAATGGTGTAAATAAATATCTATATATTATTATAGTAAAGTGATATTGATTCTTCAATATTATACATACACTTCAATACAATTCCACGATCATGGGAATGGTATCATCGCTCGTGCGTACATACGGACTACCGTCTCCATGACGTGATGAGATTCATTCTCCATGTTAAGCATTCATGAATGATTATAAAGTATATATAATAAGTAATCAAAAAATATATAACATAATAATGATATTGTATTTATGTATATATATATTTATTTCATCTACTTAATTCCATTCAATTCAATAAGGAAACAAAAACAGCGTTCAGGCGTATGTACGGCCTACCGTCTCCATGAACGGTGTATTTCTTTCCATTTATCGATCTATCATATAAAAATGTATATGATGAATATATATTATATATAAATAATGTTCTACATTCTGGAATTATGTAAATCATGATATAAGTAATAATATCAAGAACAACAAGTCTAAACACATACAATAAATGAAACGATTTTACCCAAATCGCTCCTTTTACATCGAATTTACTAAAGAACGGGTAATATAAAGTCATAAGTAAACCATATATGATATCATAACAATGAATATGATTCTGGAATAAGTCAATGAAATTATTTAAATCTTTATACAGTAGGTTCTAATACGTACGAAGCATATCAGACCTAAGGTAAGGGATAACTATTCCAATCTCGTTCTTATCCGAGATTGTTATTCGTAAGTATTTATTGTGGTTATTGTTATCATCCATGTCCATGTTTTCTAAAAATGTTTTCATGTATTTTTAAAGTCCTTTTTACCCATTTTGTTTGAAATTTACCACATTTTATGAAAGGAATCATAATTTTGTTTACCACATGGGGAACGTTTTGACTTTTCCAACAAAAGTACGAGAAGAATGTTATTTTTAACTTATGCGGCGTGAATGAATTTTTACGGTTCCATAACGCCCTATTTTCATGAAGATTACTCTACAAGATTTAATTAAAATTTTCTTCAAAATACTTTTCTTTAAAAATTTGATGGCATTTTGTGAATATAAAATCATTTCGAAGAAGAAAGGATATTTTCCTCAATAGTTCATTTCAAGTGTTTTTTCAAAACCATTATCCATAAAAGATGGAATTATTTCTTATGTGTATGTTTCTAGAATAATTTCTCTATTATTTACATGGTTTCACTTTTCTTATGATGAAATGATATCCATTTTTTTGGTATGGATTATGTTATGATGGGATGATGTTTAGGAAACCCATTTTATACTTTGGGTAATGATGAATGATTTATGTTTATGTTGTGGCACAAGTAAGAATGATTTCATTATGAGATGGGTGGGACATATATCTCCCTCCAATTTATTGGGTAAAGATTTATATCTCATGAGATAGACATGGATGGAAAGGTAAGTTAATTCGGTTCAGTGTTACAGGACTGGAATGAGGAATGAACTCGATTCAGAATGGGACTTTGTCCACTAAGATGGTCTTGGAAGCAATGCCTTGGCTACTATGGAAATCATATCAAGTGCATGATGGTTTGCCACAATTACATGATTTATACCCATGCTATTTTATCAATATTGATGTTCCATTATGATATATGCCTTACGTACTTCCAATATTAATGTCTTTGCTCATGATTTTGATGTTTAGATTTTATGGTCATGTTTTTGCATTCAAATGTTTATGGATTGTTTTATGTTCTCTTTGCTTACCCTTACTAAGCATTTGAGCTCACCCTTTATATGTTTTCTTTTCCCCAGGATTTAACGAAAGGTTTTAGGTAAGAAAACAAAAGGGGAAGATCTTTATGGGAAAAGTTGAAGATCTTTCACCACAATTAGAAGATTAAATTCCGAGTTTCCAAAGACACTAAACTATTACGGTCCTTGTGTGTCTGTGTTTGTTATGTATTTAGTATTCTAAAAAAGTAATGTAATGTCCATGTACGTCAAGCTTTGGGTATCTATATTCGTCTCCGTAGATGACAATAGATTTCAGAGTTCCCCGCTGAGTGGCTTTAAAACCTATATCATTATAATGATTATTAAAAGAATCTTGAAATACTATATGAAAGGATACCATTTAAGGAGAACCTTTAATACATATGAATATATCCATTACTGATGAAACTTGAATACATACTGATGATTTTATGATTTACACATGTTATTAAGTGATTGGAAATTCTAAGGGAAACTTATGTTATACTTTTTTAATTAACAAGGATTCATGAAAATATCTTAAATTTACAAAGAGAGTCCCGAAGTAGAAAATAATTTCCCCCAAAAGGGTTTGATGAGTCTGACCTCCCATCCTCTCAACCACTGTATGTTCCTATGTATCGTAATGTTCAAATTTAATGAACACCTACCTTTGGAAAGCAGTTTTGCTTTCAATAAAGAACTGTTGGAGGTTTCCGGTTCCCTGAATAAATCTAATGGAAACCACCTGGAAGCAGTGATTCTTAAAACTAGAATACACGTTTCAAGGACCTAAAAACAGAAATGGTGAACCTGACGTGAATCTTTAACCATGTTAATAATGTTACCCACCTGTTAGGAACTTATAAATTGATAAAGGAAGGCCAGAAAAAGAAAATAAACCATAGATCTATCCATCTAAATGATATCACTTTAATTGAGTTTATTGTTTTTTCATGTTTTCTCTCAGAACTCCCTTCAGTCCAAATTTGGATTTCTTTAAGATGAAATCTATGAAATTACCAATTTCTACCCAAGATAGATCCTCACCCATGGGAAGGACATTATCACCCACCCAACGTCTTCAACTCTGGTTCTACAACATGTTGCTAAAGGAGTATCTCCATCATGGTACAATTCCCACATTGGAGGATGCCTAATAAGGCATCCATGTCAATAATAATCCTCGATCATCCAGCCAATGACAACATATGATCTAGACAAAGATGGTTCCAACCACCATTTCAACTATTTCATGTCCTTATCCCCAGAACGCAACAACCATTCTCTCATGTACTATAGGGATGTGGATCAAGAGGTAACTCAGGGCCTCAATTCAAGGATGCATGGATCATTCATGAGGACTCCAACCAATAGTCACAGCCAGCAGAATCACACTTTATTAAACCCCCATCATGATGGGGGAGTAGCTTCTAGATATTCGGACCAGGTATCTCAGACCCAGACATGCTAGACGAGCCACCGGGTACAATGGACGGTCAATAAGGAGCAGGTTCTTACCTATTCTCCCTCCTGAAAAGTTCATTAATATATCTTGATGGAAAACAACGAGTGGGTACATACACCCATTCGTCCTAATTTTTATTTCCATCAGACTCGTTTAGTAGCAACCCCCCAATGCCACCAGAAAAATCTGCTGGAGTACTATGAACAGGCACATACACCTACTTAGAAGCTATCAGCCAGTCAGCAGGCTCGTCTGACTGCATTTAAAGAAGTCTTCCAATCCAATGTGGTGGAAACTGGTAAACATGAACATACACCTCCATACAATCACCAATTCTTCTAGCAGACTAGTCTTCTAGTATTGAAGTATGACCATAAACCATACATGACAAGAAACATCAAGGAGGCACATACACCTTCTAGCATTCATCAATCCAACCAATAGTCTCATCTGGAAGCACTCTGTGAAGTTATTATGATATCTCCAAAGACAAATCTGGGTCATACACAACTCTATGCCCCCATGCATGAGTAATGTTAATACCCATTGACAGGAAAAGGAGGATAGGAGTAGGCACATACACCAACTCTAGATACATAATGGATGTATATTCCCATTCCGGCTACTAATGTCACCAAACACATCTTATAAATGGTGAAAGGGCAGACTTAAATCTTTTCCCATATTCTGGAAGCATGCAAGGATATTATAACAACTACTTATAGAGTACCAAGGGAACAAACACATAAATCTATCCCCACACATGGGATGACACATCAACATTCCATCCCAAATCAGATACACAACTCTATTCTAGTCCAGGAGGGTCAAGGGTCATACTACACCATATCGTACGGACAACAAAATCCAGAACATACAACCTTTCCAATTTGAGTTAATCATTTCATTTTAGTAACCAATTCAAGCCAGGAACATACACTTTCCCCTGATAACCACTTTTCCCAGCAATTGGCCCAACTAATTATAAGAGAGAATCGAATAATTAATCTTGTCAAACACCATTGGAAAATAAAGAGTCGTGATGTAATCTAGATCCTCTTAATGTTGGAGTTCTTGAAGCCCTTGGACATTTATCTGTTGCAGCTCAAGATCCTACACTCACATAACCAAATTATGGGAGTGGTAGTAGTAATTCTGATGTTCCCCATCAAACACTTCATCATGAAGGCTTGATTCACGAAAATTTGGTCAATCCAGAGTGCCTATCTCTAGATGAGAGCCACAAAACCCTCTGTGTGGCCAGAAGAACAAGGAGAAACGGTATTCATCTCATAATGTAATCCACCATGGTGATCCTCCCCATGATGGCATTCACTGTGAAAGTCCTCTCCACAGTAGTATTTCTCATTGTAAAGATAATTCTATAATTGATAATGTAGAGATGGTAAATCCCTCCTATATCGAGGCAATTTCAATCAAAATTCTAGTCATGTATGATTCCTTTTCATTGATAGGTGAAATAATTTCTCAACCAGAGGACATCTTATGGGAACGATCATTCTCCAAACCACCCTTGGGACATTTATCGTCTAATAAAGAGAATTTTCTTTGGTCAGACCAAGTGAAAAAATCTGTTGTAAAAGAAAGTGAAGATATGTTAAACATGAGAAAACAATTGGGTAAAAGAGAAATACCAATCATGTTCTGGCCTTTGTAAAATTCTCAGTATAACATTCTAGAATTGATGATAGGAGATTGTGTTCATGAAATCTGCCTCAACTTATGGAAGACTCTTCATCATTTAAAAGCCAAAGTATTACCATATGAGGAATATCAAAATCATGTAAAGGTAATATAAGTGTTGAAATTCTAAATTGACTTGGCATCTCTCTCAGTTTCCCAACATCCAAAGGGTGAAAAGCAGCAAAGAACCCTTTAGTTTGCATGCATCAATTCTCTAAAGAGGCATCACCAATTAATTTATGATACCCCATCTTGTGTTCATATTAGAGGATGGGGTACACCTTGAGCATTGAATTTCATTTCACTCCAGATTCAACAATTTCTAAAAAAAGTGGTCTCATGAAATGTTATTGCCCATAGTCGGCAACAATCAATATATTTTTTATTAAATCCAATTTATGCTCAAGAATCGGCCTCAACTAGCTCTAATTAGAGTCATGCCCAATGAAAATAATTTGTTGAGTTACTTTTACATAAAGCATATGAGAATCATGGGAAGGCATCCCTCTTAGAGGATGTCATCCCTCAGAGAATGTAAATGTCTAAAATAGCGTAGTGGTATTATAAAACCGGTGATTTGAGTGGTTATTGGATAATGCACCCACCTAATTTCCGAACCAAAATCCAAAAATTCAGAAGATCTATTTCATGAATTTCAACCATAGTAGTTCAACAATCACCCCATATTTCAAATTTGGCGGCTCATTTAATTCAACATTCAAATTCATTAAAAATGTTTAGAAGTTTGATGAAGAAGAACATGAACAGCCCTAGCCTGAAAGGCTAGGGGATTTTTCACATCTAAATTACCCTCTTCAATGGAAGTCAGTTTTCTCACAATTATGGAAGAATTCATAAAGAGAGCACACAACTGAACTACATGAGGATTACCTGTGGGTTACTGTCTATCAAGCTGCTACTGAGTATCCATCATATAGGAGAATATAGTATCACGGAAGATATAGAGGGATGCGATCTTACAAATATACTGACAGAATTTCATCAATGCATTATTCATTAGTAAATGTCATTAACACCATTAAAAAAGATCCTACAGAAAATGAGTCCAGTTTAATGGAATCAAAAGATGATGTTCTTGTTCATAATATGGTACACACTGAGGAAAATGAAGAAGGTGTACATACCCAAAATCAAAGTCTTACCTAGAATCTTGGTATTCCTTCAAATAACCAACATCCCCCCCCCAAATGCATCAAATAAGGGGAAAGGTAAAAGGCAGATCGCATTAAACTTTTCCATTAGATAAGTTCAATCTCTTTATCTGGAAAAGTGATTTGCACAGGATGAAGAGGAAATGAAAGAGTTGATAAGACTTAATACCGAGTTACTTCGAAGCATTATTTATACTAAACATACTCCCTAGTCAGGACCTCAACTTGTACATCCCATAGGAGCTCTTTAGAAAAGAGTATTTTTAGTAACTATAGTTGCGAATAATGAATTACCTTTATTGGGTACACATCCATGGTAGGATCAAACACATCCTGGTTGTCCTATTCTCGTGGATTATCCAAGGAAAATACCAGCACCATCAGCAGTAGTTTTTCCATCATTGCACCAGTTGAAGATCCATTTTCTATACTTGTACTGGTTCCAGATCATCCATATATTCCCCAAGTGTATATAAACTGAATTGAGGCATTAACATATAGATTTGAATCAATGGAAGAATGGTGTGCGCTAGTTCAGCCGGAAAAGAAAGCTTATCCTGAGTGGGTGTACCAGATTCCACCCCCACCGAATTTTGTGAATACTAGATTTCTAATCATTAATGGTTTTGAAGATTTATAAAAACACCTGAGACATTATATTTCTTGTTGTGACCCTATGATGGGGACTCATCAACAACAAGAAGCAGTAAAGCTCATGTGTTTTGTATAGTTACTACCGGGACTGGATTGTTTCTGGTATATAAGCATACAATCTCAATCAGTTACTGGATATGAAGATCTTTGTGAGAAATTTATTCTTCAATTCAGATCAACGCTACCGAATAGGAATTTTTTTTATCATTCAATTGTAAATAGAGGGATACTGATAGAGTTTCAGACATCATTGTGCGATAAAAATGACTAACATATTCCTTAAGTCTAGCACTTCCTCAAGAAGAGTTACTTCCAATTTGTGTGGTAAATCTGCATGATGAGTTATGCACACCACTGATCCATATAAATAACATAGGAGGGGTTCGAGACCATACATAAATTTTTCAATAGATAGAAGATTCTATTATTGAAACTAAGGAAAAAACTCATTTTATTCCATCAACTCTGGGAAGGATAACATGAAAAGTAGAGGATGATACCATTACACTGAAGCAAGAACATGTACCTGGTTCCACTTCAAAAACATAATTTTATCGAATGGATCTACCTCCAGAGAGTCTACAACAACAACCAACCCGTCAAGATGATAAAATAGATCAAAGAAAAAAAAAATTGAGGAATTAATGTGAAATGTTTATTCCTTACAAAATGAACAAGTTCCTAGTTAATTCATCTCAACTCTGGAGAATAATTTGGTTCATTTGACAAGGCCGAAGAAACCAAAAAATGAAAGAGATGAAGATATTCCAAATTATTGTCCCTTTCACTAGATGTTGGGGAATCCCATCCAGGAGGGTTTGGTTTTCAAGTACCTCCTACAAAAAATGGTAGACTCTAGACAGGTAAAAATGAAAATATCATCAGCCCAAGTAGCATGTGTTACTGCTACTGACATAGAGGAAGATGACGAATGGTAGTAAGTCAAAAGTAAAAATTTTCAGAAATATAATGACTGGATGATCAGGAAAATGATCAAGCAAACTCATGGAATTTTACATAAATAGTTGAATCAACTGATTGTGTCTTCTGCTACTCCTACCACATCAAAAACACCTTCATTAAAAGGTCAATCCTCAATGAAATGAGGTGATCATAAGGAAAAGGTGTAGTCAGAAGAAGAAGATATTATGATAAGGCCAAAGTTTTCCTTGAAGCTGGAATATTTTAGGCAATCTTCTTCAAAGGCATGCGAACCACCCCACAATATGAAAAAAATCAAAACTAACCTATCAAGCAGAGTCTTCATCAGATGAACAGTTGATCTTTGGTTTTGTTAATGTTATCCACATTACTGATCCTTATGATAATGCTGATTTTGATTATAATGAGATAGAGTTTCTTGTACCTAATTGGGGAACCATAGGAAGAGTCCATGGTCGAGGATATAAGGGAAGATGTGGGTATTCTAGAAACCATTACTTCAATTATACCCCTCCTCGAACTGTATATGCGGCAGAACTCTTCAGCGGGCTCAATAAGAATAAAGAGTTTCTTCTATGCATGACAGGTTCAGTTATGATATTATAATTTTGTAGGACTGATTTGAAGTCATACCATCTTCCTCTTAGCAAGTATATAGACATAATCAGTCAAATATACCAAATCCTTGAGTAATTCTACCTTCTGATCCAACATATAGTCCATTTAAATTAGATGCATCAACTTCAAAGGTTCCTAAAAAACCGCATCTCCATGATGCGAAACGTAGACCTTTGGACTAGAAGTATGATGTCATAAATCAATTGCCCCATGAACCACCCACGTTTTCAATTAGGGATTCCTTGAGTATGTCAAAATATCACCGAGAAGCATTTATTGAGGCCTTGTCAATTCCTGAAGAGTTTGAAACTGAAGTTTCTGCTGCTGTGATATATCGTATAAAGAATGATCATACAGAATGTCATGCAATCATATCTTTTAAAAATGAAGATGATGAGGAAGTTGTACATGGAAATATCAGACCCTTGTATTTATATGGAAATTTCAATGACATAGATATCTGGCATGCCTTCATTGAAAATGGCTTCAGAGTCAACCTCAGTCTCATTTGTACACTTTGATAATTTTTCTTGACTAAATCTGACTTATATCCTTCCACATTAATGTTGAATGGGTATGAAAATAATGAGCAAGAACCTCTGGGTGAGATTACCCTCAAAACTCAGTTTGGAGATCTTTTATTGAAATTAAATGTCATTGTTGTTCGTCAGGAAAAAACCCTCAATATTCTTTATAGAAGGCCTTGTCTACATTAACAAGCATCCATACCTTCATCATACCACTAATTTATTAAATATTGTTTCAATGGTAAAATCTGGACATTTTATGGTGACAATGCGGTGTTCAAAACACATCAATCTCAATACATTGAGTCATAGGTTTATCACAAAAAAATGTGATCCATGAAAAAGGAGATAACCGGAGTTAATACTCTGAAAAGATCCCAACAAACCCATTCATACATTTGAGTACAGATTATGTGTTACCTATTAATCAAATTGAAAAGCTAAACCCAAATCCAAGAACTCATCCAGTGACTTTTATAATGTCAATTATAGCAATTGAGCCTAACAACATGGGAGAAACTAGTGATCCATAAAGCAGTGATGGAAGATTAAATGGATATGTCATCATTTTATTTGTCGAACTACAGAAATCCTCTACTTTTTCAATTAGTATAGAAGAAGTTGTATACATTCTAGAGGAATATAAATATGTTGATTCCCAATCCATATTATCCTATTTATTACCCAAGAAAGACCCTTATATCATAAGTAGGGTCAGATATAGTGGACTCTTCTTTAGGATGATCAAATACTGACCCCTCCCCTAACACTGGATGTTTTTCCTCATCATCTACTATGCAAGTAGTAAAATATGAGGTAACTTGTGAAGAATAAGTAGAGGAAGATCTCAGGGACGCTCCTCCTGCATTTTAGGAAGGCATCTTTACCACGATGGATGAGCTCAGATAAATAAATATGGGTATAGAAGAAGATCAATGCCTGACTTTAATTAGTGTGGCCATGTCCCTTGAATAGAATGAGGTGTAAAATTAATTTATAATGCAACATCGAGATATATTTTCATGGAATTATATAGAAATTATAGGGCTTAATCATGATGTATCCACCCATCATTTGGGTTTTCCAGAAGAACATCACGGATTCAAGCACACAATAAGAATGGGAAAATCACAGTAAGCATTGATTTTAGAGATCATAAGAGGCATTTTCGTAAAGATGATTTTCTAGTTCCGATTATAGGGGTTTTAATTGATGCAACATCTCGATATGAATCTCTTTCCTTTATCGATGGTTACTTTTAGTATAATAAAATTGGTATGGCTCTACAGGATGAAGAATATACAGCCTTTAGAGCCTCTAAAGGTGTGTTTTTCTATCAGGTAATGCACTTTGTCTTAAAGAATGTAGGGGCAACATATCAACGTTCCATGAACCATATCTTCAAACCCTTCATAGGGAAATTTATTGATTGTTATGTGAATGATTTGGTGGTAAAATCCAGACAACATTCCAATCACTTGGCTAATCTGGAGACCATATCCAATAATCATTGGCAATACAATTTGAAGATGAAACCCTTGAAATTTTATTTTGGTGTAACCTCATGAATGTTACTTGGCTTCGTTGTGTGTCATCTTGGTATTGATGTTGATCCCGAGAAAACAAAATAAATCCATGTAATGTCACCTCTTTGAAATTTAAAAGAATTAAGAGGACTCCATGAAAATTTGGCCTATATATCGGCACTTTATCAACAATTTGGAAGGCAAGCGATTGCCCTTCACCAGATTAATGGAGAAGGGAGTCACCTATCAATGGACTGAAGGTTCCCAAGAAGAATTTGACACCCTCATGAAATATCTCTTGATTCCACCAGTATTAATGCATCTTTTTTAAGGAAGACCACTTATTTTCTATGTAAACGTTTTGGAGTGATCACTAGGTGCCTTATATTATCAAAAGAATGATTATGTGAATTAAAACAGTATTTACTATCTCATTAAAACTATGCTTGATGCTGAAACTCGATATTCAAGTATTAAAAAATGTGGTCTATCATTAATATTTACAGTTTAGAAATTGAGGCACTACATGCTACATTATGTGGTCCAACTAGTGTCTCACAATAACCCTCTCAAATTTATCCTCAGTCTTCCGATTCTTATAGGGAATTTGGCACAGTGGGCCATTATTCTGCTACAATTTGATATCCAGTTTGTGCCTTAGAAGGCATTAAAAGTCCTAACTCTGGCTGACTTCTAAGATAAACATCCATCTATGGAATATATATCATTTAATACTGAACTTCATGATGAATATGTCTTCTCTATTCAAGATAATTACCAAACATGGGAGATGTACTTTGATGGTTCCTCCAGAAGACCCATAGGGAAGAGAATGGAATACCCTAAACTCAAAAATGTTGGGTTAGGAATTTTCCTTATTTCCCCAAGAAAGGTATTGTTTCCTTATTCCTTATTATTTTCAGAAGGTGGTACCAACAATAAGGCAGAATATCAAGCTCTCATTGTGGGTTTATAGTTGGCACTTCAGGTACAAGTGAATCACTTAACTATGAAAGGTGATTTAGAATTACTAATCTAGAAAATAAATGGTTAATATTATATTAGAAAAGTCGTGTTAATCCCTTTTTGTGATTACGTCGGAGGTTTAATGGCTAAATTTCACTCAGATCCGACATTGTCTTCTGTCCCTTGATCACAAAAAACCCAAGCTGATGCACTAGTTAATGCAGCTACATCCTTGGTAGATCCAAATCTAGATGAGGAAATCACTAGAATATCCCATCATCGTGTGATATCACCTTTTGCTCAACATGTAACAGAATAAGTTAATGAGATTAGCCCTATTATTGATCCATATTGTCATACCATGGTATTGAGAACACCCATAATGAAATATCTTCAAAATAGAATACTTTCATTAGATAGGGCTGAAACGGATCAAATCTGACGATGAGCTGCCAATTTTACTCTTTATGATTGTACACACCACCAGAAGATCCTGTAAAAATGAGGCTTTGATGGAAACCTCTTCATTTGTATCAATGGAGAAGAGACTGCAACTGTCATGAATGAAGTGAATTCAGGCGCTTGTGGTGATCACCGGTCCAGAGACAGGCTCTCTGATCAGGTCCAAAGGCTTGGATACTTTTGGCCTTCAATGAAACATGATTGTACAAATTTCACTAAGAAATGTGATCCATGCAACGTGTTTTCCAACTTCATTCATCAACCACCAGAGTTCCTACATACAACTAAATATTCCTAGTCATTTTCCACATGGGGAAAGGATATAGTAGGGCCTTATCATTCATCCATGACTATTAAGTTCAAGTATATCCTTACTGCCATGGACTTCTTCTCCAAATGGGGTGAGGCAATACCTATCAATGAAGTTAGAGCCAAAAGCATAGTTATTTTTTTCATAACTAAATCATCACCATATTTGGTTTCCCTCATTCTAATTTGATGTAAAGTGGCACCAATTTTTTGTTCTGTTGAGGTAAAAAATTTATATCAGGATCATAATATCAAATCCAACCATTTATCTCACTATTATGTAGCAAAAAATGGTAAGATAAAGGATTTCAAAAAGACCATATCAAATATACTCCAGAAGATGGTGTATAAAGATAAGAAATCTTGTGTTGATAATCTTTTAAATGCTATATGGGCTTATAGGACTACTACCCCTACATCCACCCATGAAACTCTTAATTTATTGGTATAGGTAACAAAATATGTTTAACCAATTTAAATGAAATTGCATTCACTCATAGTTTCAATCTATGATCAGTTGCCTACAGATGAGAGATCTCAGAAATGGTTTAATGAGATTGAACGATTACACAAGAAAAGATTGCATATTTTTCATCATTTAGAAGAATATCATAATAGAATAGCATGAGCTTTTAACAAGAATGTTCACCTCCATTCATTTCTTCAAAGAGAATTGGTATTGGTCCTCAGGACTGCAATGATACTAGGAAAGAAACCTCCAAATACTGATCCAAAATGCGAAGGACCTCATTCCATACATATGGTCTACTCAAATGGATCTTGTTATTTAATCTAAATGGATGGAGAGCTCATTACAACTCCAACCAATTCGATATTCATGATGATTTACTTTGTATAACAACATTTATTTTCTTTTCTGAAAGTCTTAAAACTACACAGCCCCTAATGTCCTTGCTACATGATTTAAAAATGAATAGTTGAAAGTCTTAGTTGCAAGATGTTAAACTACATAACAACCATATGTGTCCATACTGCATGAAAATAAAATTCCTAGAATCTTTTTCCTTATCACACAACATTAAATTACATGACACTATTTGTCCTCATTGCATGTCATTAAACAATATGGTTAACATCTTCTCTATTTTGACATTAGGAGCTTCCATAATCAAGCATCATCGATATCATTTCTACACCTTAGTGGTACATGATTCCTTTATTTACCTATATCTTAGTTAGATTTTCATAGGGAGAATGTTTAAAGAACTATGTGTGGCTTGATTATCACCTATTTGAGATACATTGAGATACCTAGATCTCCAACCTTAGGCCCAACCGCAATCACAAAATTTTTATTTCCCTTTTCTTCTCCTGTATATGAACTGGATCTATACAAAATTCTCTTTTAAGATACATGATTTTATTTTCATTCAATCTTGTGTCTTAAATTTAATTATTCTTACAGAATGTGTTAAAACCCCCTGTATCTATTGTCAAACTCGATTGGTGTCGGAAGTGATTATTTAAAGAACTATGTATGGCTTGGTACTCATCTATATGAGATACGTAGAGATACTTGGATCTCCAATCTTGGGCCCAACCACGATTTTTTTTTAAAAATACCCTTTCCTTATATAAGAATCAAACCCACATAGGGAATTTTTAAATAACTATGTCTGGATTGATTCTATTAACCAGTAAGACATGTAGGGACACTTGGGTTTTATCCCTTAATCCAGTAATAACATGTGTTTCTTTTGACATCAGTTTCTTTCGTCCTTATCAAAAGATGCTAAACCGCATATAAATCTATGAACTACATTTGGATTGAATATTGTTCCTACAAGATACGTAGTGAGCATGGGGTTGGTGACCTGATTCAGCCATCACATAATCATAATACCCTTATTCTCCACTTGTGTCACATTTTTGTGAAAGAAGAAACCAATATTCCTCCTTGTTTCTCACACTGAGAGTAGATCACATGGACTTAGGAATTGGTTAAAAGGCTTCTCTGTATAAGTAAGGCATCTTAATTCCTTTTTTGGGTTATCAGTTATCCTGGCTACAGGACCTTAAAAGGAACATCAAATTCCTCGTTGTATGATGATAAACTACAAAATCCTTTTAAGAACTACATGTGGCTTAATTCTCATCCCATTGAGATACGTAGTGATGATTATGACTTAAATCCTAGTCCCAACCATATGGAAATTTATTTTCACCCCATCATTTTCATATATTAAAAAATATCTGTGCAAAAAACTTTTATTTTAGGTTCTCCTCTTAGAGAACTCATCAAGGAAGAAATATTGTCTCCATTTTACATACGAATCGGATCTATGTAAGGGATTCCAAATTTATAGTTGTACTGATTCTAATATTCTTCATATTCATTGATCATTACCTCCTTCCATATTTCACACTCTTAATCTTGAATATTTTCAGATCTTCAAAATTATTGTAACGATTTCGGGTGACTGAGTTGCTAACATCTGAGAGCTCGTTTGCATGACTATGTACTACATTCCCTTTAGCTATGTGGCATATGCCCTAGTTGGCCCAGCATAATACAGTCCCCATAATGGGTTTTTTCAAATTATGGTAATTTCTTTATTATTTAAAATGTCTTTTTTCCCCATCAAATTTTGATGAAAATATATGTGAAAATGTATTTTAAAATAGTCATTAATGTATATTTGTCCCACTGCCTTTCTCCCGATCAAAAATCCATCAAGACCATGGTTTACACATTTATCACTCCATGTGTTCAAAAAAAATATGAAAATAACCTTGGGTCATTTGACAAAATATTAGATATTGTTTCCATTTCCAGTCCAAGTCATATGACCTAAAACTACAGACACAATAATTCCTACATTTCGGTCACACCTTCATTGAAATCCTATTTTTACGATTCTTTGGAAATCGTGGTTGGAAATAACCTATACATATTTAGGTACCTTTCTCCATAAACCAAACTCAATGCTTTGGAAAATGTGAATCTCTAAAAACATTCTTCCATTCTTATCAATTGAATTTCACACATCTGAGAGCCCATTTTCATGACTATGCAGTACGTGCACATAGGTGACATTACATAAGATTTTCCTACATAACGGGCCTATTAGTTAAAATATTCCACTACATGTCTATGCAGCATATGACCTAGTTTTCCCTGTATTACACAACCCCTATAACAGGTTTTTCAAAAAATGGTAACATTGTTCTTGGAAAATACTTCCTCTCATTCCTTTAGCCCTATTCCCATATAATTATTTAGATTTAGAAATTTCCAAATCATTGTTTACAACTTTACCTTCCATAACTGAATATGGTAGTATATTTTCAAAAAAAAATATCAAGAATTTGTGAGAGTATTATACCTTTGGTTAGAGATAATGACCTTAAATTAAATCCACATAATGTACTCAATCCATGCCTCAAAAATGAACAGTAAAATTTCCTCACTGCATGACTCAGAACTGCATAGAACAATTTCTTCACTGCATTTATCAAAACTGCACAGTATAATGTCCTCACAACATGTCTCAAAACTATAGAATATAATTTCCTCACTGTATGACTCAAAGATGCATAGTACAATGTCCTCTGTGTGTTACTCAAAACTAAAAAATATAATTTCCTCACTTCATGACTTAAAACTACACAATATGATATCCGAAATTCCCCTTTATGATAAATTTTAAGCATTCATCATACTCCCAATTTGTTTAGAAATGGTTTTCCAATTCATGAAATATATCGGCATAAAACAACCGTTTCATTCCTAAAATTCCTTTCCTTATAAAAACCACCCCCTATGGTCTTGAGTCAACCAAGAATTATTTTCCCTTGTCTATCAGCAGTAAAATGTTAAATTCCTAACCACTCTTTTTCTTGACAATGCATTACATGCCCTTCGGTGTCATTGTATAATTTGACTACATAACGGGCATGTCAGCCAAAAGATGCCACTATTTTCCTATGCAGCATATACCCTAGTTGGCCATGCATAACACAACAATCATAACAAGTATTCCAAATTATGTTAACATCATTCTTAGAGAAGACTCTGCTTATGTCGATACAAATTTTAAATTAGGTGACCATAAAAATCATGGCTCAAGATTCCCCTTAGAAATATTTAAAGAATATTAAAGAAAGTTTTAGTCACCGAGTTTTCTTGGGATCTAATTTCAAAATTTATGGTCAACGCTGTTTGACCATAAACACTAGCCCTTTATAGTCTAACATTCATGACTCTAAACTGCTAAGGGATGTGGTACTCACCATATTGAGAACCCACAAAGGGCATTCTGAACAATAGTCGGGTCCCAACTCACTAAATGTACATTTTGTATGGTTTAGGTAATATTGAGAAATAAAAAGTCAAATGATTTGAAGTTTTTTGGGTTTTCTATATAACCCTAGTAAAAATAAAACTATGCTCGCTATGACCCATGGATTAGGAAAAAATTAGAGCATCATTTCAAACTTCATGTAGCTCCAAATCTAATAAAATGGTGATGGAATGCATCAAATTGACCTACTTTTACCTTAGAAAAAGATTATTTTCATTCTAAATGAATAAAATTCTAGGGGGGGATTTTGTAGACAAAATCTAATGTGTTTCACCCATTTTTCTGCAAAATATCCTCATCTGGGATCGAAATGTTCACGGTGAGACTCTTTAATTTTCTTGGGGGTCAGTGATGGTAGAGAATGCACCGAACTAAAAAGCTAGGATGGAAGTCTGACACTGACCCCGAGAAGGGGTGCATGGGAATATTCCCCGTAGTATGGATCAATTCTTTTCCCTAAGTCCTCAAAGAGGCACCCAAGGTACCTATGTAAAAACACATGTGCACCACCATGAAGGATATGAATGATTATATTATTTTGTCTATGTCCTCAAAGTGGAGCCCTAGTAAGGAAAAATCACCAGCAGCATGCATGTTTACTTGGCCACTACCCATATAGCGTGTAGCCACTTGTGTACCACAATTTTGGCATGCAACTCACTTGTGAACCCAATCTCATTTCGCACAAGGTCACTTATTTTCCAATAAATAGACCCTTGGGGCCTTCATTTGTACAGACAAATTTCACCAAAGCCCAATTGCTTCTCAGGTTTCCATAGTACTTCACCCCAGCATTTCAAAACATTCATTGTAGTTCTTCAAAACCTTGAGCAAAGGATTTAATGGAGAATTATTGGAATTAAGTCCTTTTAGTGTTTGAAAACCATAAAACTTGCATGTCTAAAGAGCCCAACCTCCCCAAATCAAAAATACATGCACACCACCCATTCCTCTTACAGGAACATGACCGCCCCACTTCTAGAATCACATATGAATACTCTTCAAGGCTTGATAATGGTCTCACCCATGTATCAACATCAAAGTGCTTCATCACTTATGTGATCATCAAGTCGCCCAAGCCTACTTGTGTGCCCATGATTGTGTGCGCTTTCCTACTTGAGATCCTTTATTTGATTCACTTACTCACTTCAGTCTAAAATCCATCAAACCTTACTATAAGCAATTCATGTCAAGTATTATTCTTCATTGTCCCCCTTGTCTAAAAGTGATTCTGCTATGACCTCCACCAAAACCTCTTGAATTATCAAACCTCTTGGGAAGGCACATTAGCGTGTCTCTTATTTGAGTTTGTATATCCGCAATCATAGGTTTCCAACATTTTTCTCATAATGGGGTTAGAATTCATGGAACATTTGTGGGTTTTTATATCCACATTCACATGGACCTTTCTCCCAGTAATAGTGTTGGGATCTTCCCTATTTGATGGAGGGTTTGGGTCCCAACCTTACCCTTCTAAAAGAGATGACTTGGAACCTCAGGTCTCTAATAGGGAAGGTACGATTCACACATTCTTTTCCATGAAAGAATAGGAGAGGTTTTCCTCCACTAGCAGGATCAATTTTAGGGAAACCATCCTGGGATAAGCCCCTAGATTTTCTTGCAGGAGGTTGCATCATTTCTCCTTCTCTCTTTTTTGATGCCAAAGACCAAAGGGGAGATGGGCACAGGGACTCCTATTATCCTTTCCATCTCTTTTGGAGCTTTTTCACCATGGGTAGACATCGTGGTGTAAGCCCCTAAACATCAACCATTATTCCATCCACTATACCCTTGTCTAATATGAAGATAATTGAGGGAAGGCCTCACCCTCTTCTCGGGTCAAATCAACCTCGTCCACCTTGGCCACCATAGGTGCGACCTCATCCACCAGCAGATCAGGAAAAGTGTGAGTACCTTTTTTGAATCCTTGATATCCTCTTGTTTCTCATGCCATGCATAAATCATGGGGGCTTAGATATTTTTCATGGTAACAACATTTTCACAATCAAGGAACTATGAGAACTCTAATTCCTATTCAAACCAGGATATGTAGGAAGCCCTTTTAGGGCCAGAGCTCACTGGGTATCCTCTTTAGAAATCCAACCCTAATTCCCTTAATCTGGGAATCCACCTTAGGAATAAGCCCTAAATTAAACCCCCAAATCATCAAGGCATCCTTTTCAGGAAGTATATCCAAAATAAATTCTATTATATAACCATTCTCTCCTATGAGACTCATGGAACTATGTGGGCATTGACTCCCATCCACATGTGAACCGTAGGAAGCCTCATTGAGGTTAAAACCCAATATTTCAAATTAACCATATTATCCATGGGCCATATTCCTAACAAGGTCTAATATTACATCGAAAACCATATCATTTCCTTGTTCATTGGGATGCTTCGGCATAGGTCCAACACCAATCTTTGACTAAGCACCGTTCACTTAGATGTCCTTACCACGTGACATTAAACTGTACAGTTAGGTCCTTATCACATGACCTTAAAAGGTATGATATGAATTATTAAACGGCACCAAACTATGAAGTTTCTGATTTGTTTTCACAAAGATATGTAGGTATCTCATTCTATTGGTACAATACCAATATCAAAACAAGCCTTCATCTCCATGGATGATAATAAATTCCATAGAACCCTGCATAGTGGATTTAAAACTAGTGTCATAATAATGATGATTAAAAGAATCTTGATATAGTATATGAAAGGATAGCATTGATGGATAACCTTGAATACATACAGATATCTCCATTAATGAAGAACCTTGAATACATACTGACGATTCAATGTTTTACACATGTTAGTAAGTGATTGAAAATTTAAAGGGAAACTTATGTTATACTTGGTGAATTAATAAGGATTTTTGAACATATCTTAAATTTACAAAGAGAGCCACATATTAGATAATAATTTTTCCTCAAAAGGGTGTTATGAGTCTGAACTCCCATCCCCTCGACCAATTTATGTTCCTAAGTATCATAAAGTTCAATCTTAACAAACAAATTCCTTTGGAACGTAGATTATCTTTGGATAAATAAATGTTGGAAGTTTCCGGTTCCATGAATAAATCCAATGGAAATAACCTGGATGTAGTGATTCTTAAAACTAGAACAAACGTTTCAAGGACCTATGAGAGAGCATGGAATGAAAATAATCCCCATCTCTTTTAGTGTATGGAATGAAAATTTATAGGGTGAACTTTTTGAAGTGGGAAATAATTTGATCACCCAAATTTTTATTCAATTTTTAATGAATAAATTCCTTATCATGTAATGTAGTTATAGAAATCACATCAACTAATTTGTCTATTTTTTATTATCTATATTCCATTTGATTAAAAACAAAACTAATTATCATAACCATTAATAAAATAGTGGTTCTACAATTACCATTAATATAAGTATTTTAAGGGTTAAGATGAAGTCCAAATGACACATAGGGATAGAGTGATGGATGTGAGAATTTGGATCATACTCTATAAATTTGATTTATCAATTCTTCTATGGGTGATTCCGTCATTGGGATTATACCTTAACCATGTCCAAACCGAGTTTGAAAAATTAAAGAAATAGATGAACTATTTCTGAGAGAAGTTCAAGCTTATAAAGATCATGACCCAAAGCTTGTTTAGAAAACCACCCCATGAAAATCTCAGCATCACACACATTACCCATGGGGAATAAAATGATTTAATAAGTGGTTATATTTCTAGAGCCTGCCAACATGAATTTTTATATTATTTTTTAATGAAACAATTGTTATATTTATCATCTTTATTATTATATTATAAATGATTAATTAATTATTGTGGTAAAAATTAGGTTTTGATTTGATGAAACACCAATCGTATAATTGGGAAACATACAGTTTCAATCAAGTCACTCATTTTGATGAATTCTATATTTTTTAATTAAACTTTACCTTAATAAAAACTTTCAGTTAATGAATATTTATTTAAAAATAAATGATAATATAATTTTATGAAGTAAAAATTCTTTTTTATAAGGTTAAGAGAATTATTATTTTAAAAAAACTATTATTTTTCAACAAATATGGATTTTAGATATAAAAGTGTAAAATATTATATTTAGAGTTTTTTTGGATAAAATAAATATATTTTTTGAAATAATAAAATCTAAATTATTCTACAGCGAAATTGTCTTAATTTTCGGAGATTGATAAATTTTTAGGTAAAAATTAAATGTGTTATAAATATACTATATAAATTATGATTTCGTAATACGAAAAAAGTGATATAAGAAATTGTCACACCTCGACCGCGGACGTCCGTATTTTTTCTTCTTTCTTGGTCCCAGTTTGAATTTTTTTCTAATTTTATTTGTGTTGGCAGGTTTCGCGTCGGTGCGCAGTCACCGCATCGTTAGCGGTGGCGGTGCGTTCGGCCCGGGTGACCACATGTTCGCCCGGCGGTTAAATTTTAACTTCTACTTTATGTTCATAGTTAATACAATTAGTATTGTTAAATTATTTTATTATCATTATTATTTTATTTATTAAGTTTGTTATTATTATTATTATTGTAAATTTTATAATTATTATTATCTTTATAATGTTTTATTATTATAATTATTATCAGGATTTTATTTCGTTTATATATATATATATATATATATATATATTTTAAACCCTAATTCTAACCCTAATCCACCCTACCCTACCCTATCTCCGCAACCCCCCACTTTCTCTCCTCTCTCCTCCCTTTCTCCTCCCCCTGCCTCTTCGGCGCACAGGCCCTGCCCCCGCCACCTCCGCCGCTTCCGGCCTCCCCCGGCCTGCCAGCAATCATCCCGGTGACCCCTGGCCCGGCACGCCCCTGCTCCACCCTCCTTTGCCAGCCGACCACCGCCCCGCTTCCCCGTCGTCGTCCCGGATCCCCTGCGTCGGCCTCCCCTTTCCTCCAGCCGCCGCTCCCGGCCACCAGTGACCCGCTGGTTTTGCACCTCCTCCGGCCTCGCCCTGCGCAACCTCCCGCCCTCTCCGGCGACCCCCACCGGCCTCGCACCCTCCTTCGCCAGCCTGACCACCGGCCTCCTCCCCTTCCGGCTGCTGCGGCTCCCTCCGGCGCCGCCCTCCCTGCTCCCTCTCCCTGTCCCGAGCCCGTCCTGGTTCGGCCGACCCGCACACACCCCCTCCGACGCTGCCCCTCCCTGTTCCAGCTCTCCCCGCAGCCTGCGTCCAGCCTCCCCTCCATCCGCCAGCTCGCCGACCTCCGTCCGGCGACTCCGCCGCCCCGCTCCGGCGTACGCCGGTCCCCTTCCGTTCCGGCCTCGCACCTGTAAGTTCTGCTTTTATTTTTATTTTTGATGTTAACCTTATGTTTATAAAACATTTATTATTTTTATCATATTAATAATATTATTATTATTTTATTATTTTTATGTCATTATTATTTTTCATGATTTATATTATTATTATTATTATTGTTATTATTATTTTAATAATATTACTAATCTTATTACATCATTATTATAATTATTATTATGTTATTATTATTAATACTATATTATTATTATTATTATTATTATTATTATTATGAATATATTTATTATTGTTTTGATTATTATTATATTATGTTGTTATTTTTATTATTATATTATGTTATTATTACTATTTTTATTATTTTCATTATTATATTATTACTATGCTTATATTATTAATATCATTTTTAAGTTAATATTATTATATTATTATTGTTACTATTATTATTAAATTATTACTTTATTATTGTTATCATGTTATTATCATGTTATTATTATTATTATTATTACTATTATCACTATTGCTATGAGAAAATTATTATTATATTGTGTTATTATCATTATGATGTTATTGTTATCACCATTATTATTTTCACATTATTATTATTATGATTGTTATTACTATTATGTTATTATTTATCTATATATTCGTTTATTTGCTTATTTGTTTATTTATTTATTTATTTATTTTCCTTTTTATTCCATCTTGGTGTTTTTGTTTACTTAGAATTAATCATTTTTCTGTCGCGGGATGAGTGACGTGTACTTTTTCACTATTCAGCGTACGCAGTTAGTCCGCAGGGACTCGTTCTACTTTCTGCTGGGATTCCGTCGCGTCCGCTCCATGTTTGAGGTAGGCGAATTCAACTGTTTCCTTTCTGAGGTACTCTGCTGATGCTTGAATTGTTTTAAATAAATTTTATCCATGATTCGCGTGGTTATGATATCCTTGCACGACTTATTTTGGTGTTTTAAATATCTATAGTTTTTATTCGAAAGTTAAGTTTGAAGCAAATATATTTTATGCCAAGGTAGTTGTGCACTAGATATTGTTCTGCACTTTTTATTGTTTATATAGTTCACCTGTTTAGGCGTTGCCAGCTAACGTGGAACTAAATGCTTATGTTCTCTTATGTTATCATTGGTTGTCTTGAGCGGTGTTTTCTTTTTTGAAAAGAAAGAATCATTCTTTGATCTTATTATCCTGTGCTGGTTAGTTTTATGAAATTTAGTATCATTTGAACGTGTTGTCATGCCCCTTTGCAGGTTTGACGCACCATTGGATGTTTACACATCCATGGGTGCACCAGGTGCACACATGGATGTGCCCTCAAATGAAGATGGTGTTTGAAATTGTTACCATTTATTTTTATTTATTTTTATTTTCTCGAAATCTCGAATTTTCTAAATGGTTCTTGGTTTCAAAATGTTTTCGCCTCTTTTGAGACACATCGAACTTGTTTAAAAAAAATCTACGAAGATATTCCCATTTGGCCCTTTACTTAATACAAAAACAGTGTCTAGAGTTATTTAAAATGATACTGTGAAATATTCGTGTAAAGCTGTTTGTTTTTGTAAAACCAAGTGCTCGCTTGACAACTCCAGGTATCTTATAAAATAGTTTTGATAATCAAATGACGTGAAGGCCCGGTTGGCACTTTATTAATTGTGAAGTGATTGTACATATATATATATAGGCATACTTGTGAGGGCATCTCTACAGGGGGACTTCCCTTCGAGGGTTGTCGTGTAGCGATGTCCGTGTAAGGGGTTGGCAAGTGCGGTGAGATGAGTCACGCGTGCGTGGGCCTCCCACTTACACAGTGTTGCTAAAACCACCATGGGTTCCTGGGCGTCTTGTATATTATCGAGTGACGGTTTCTTGCTAACCCTGATTAGACGGGTTAGTACCCCCTGGAGTTGTAGACAGGCCAGGAGGGATGTTCCACTGGTTGGCTATTAGGGCGGCCAGTTGGTTATTGACTATGGAGTACCACGCCGGCAGGTAGTCTGAACCGGAGTACGTCCAGGGGTTTTCTAGGGATGTTTAGGATAACCCATGGTTACTTGTTCACCTTTATTGTTTACTTTCAGTTATTCTTTACAGCTTATAGTGTTACTTGTGTCCTTTTGCACTACTATCATCTTGCATTACTTGGTTACTTTCTGTTTCACTGGTCTGTTTTCAGCCTGTACTGTTTACCTGTTCCTTGTTAGCACAGTCGTAGTATTATCTGTATTTGGTTTTGTTAATAAAAACAGGAAATGGTTTTGGAAGTGATTTATAGTGTGCGTTGGGTTTTCAAATGGGAAAAACATGTTGTTTATTTTTAAATGTGAAAAATCTATTTTATAATTGTATTTTTCAAACCTGTTTCAACGGATTGCTTGGGAAAGGAAACATTTGGATTTAGTGGTTTACTTTGGCTTACCTACTGGGCATTTTTAATGCTCACGCCTATATTATCATTTCAGTTTCAGGTCTTCCCTTGCTAAGGTCTTCTGTTCTGAGTCGCTCAGAGTTGGAGCGAGGTTGCTCTCTGGTTGGGTGGTGACCTGAGAGGTCACATGGAGGTACGTGGTCGTGTGGCTTTTATTTCTTTTCTGCTGTTAGTGTTTATTTGTTCTATTCTTTTTACTTTTGCTTGGGCTGAAATCGTTCCCAACGATCTTTTTTTTATGCCCGGCACTGGTTGCCATCCCGGGGGGATCGGGAACGTCCCTCGGGACTTGCCGCGGACCGGCTCGGGTGACTGGTTCAGGGTTGACCCGGGTTGGTTCGTGACAAAATGGTATCAAAGGTGGTTCTTGTTATTTGGGTTGTGGGTAGAATGAGATTAGGACTGTCAGAACTCGAGGGGTGGGTGCGGGAAGAGCGTCGCGAACTCTTGCTCGCACTGATCTTCGAGTTACCAGGGGTAGTTCGGGAATTGTGTCCTTGTCTTTTCTGGTTTGTCTTGGTTTGAGAGATGACAACGGAGGCAAGCCGACGTTACTTTGTGACTTCACCTGGAGTAGTGACCCATGTGGAGTCTGAGTACACGGTTTGGATTCCTCCTAGTGGTCGACGATGACTTGGGACATGGCTCACTACCATGTCGCCAGGTTGAGCGTGACTACTAGTCCCTCACTTCAGTGGTTGATGCAAATGTGGTTGCTGCCTTCGTTTTGGTTTGTGTGAGTGCGTTGTTAGAAATGAAAAAAAAAGTTTTTGAAAGATTTGACTGGTATCTTTTAAAAGACTTTGAATGTATGAAATGGGTTTTGAAACTGAAATCTCTTGATTTGGAAATCTGTTTTTTTCTTGGAATTGGTTATGAATGATTTGGGGAGAAACTTCAGGTCCTCCTTGTGAACGTCTGCACATGTGTGAGAATGCATGGAAAGTGTGTGTTGATGCACGTATGAATGGAATGTGGATAAAGACATGTGCAACGGGTCATGGGAGTGCCTGAGTGTATTTGAAATTAAAGGCTTGACTTTGTTTTCTCAATTGGTTTTAAATGGGAAACAGTTTTGGAAAGTTTTGGTTTAAAAGTGGATTGGTTTTTGGAAATTGATCCTGAGAAAGGGTGGTTTTGAAATCAAAAATGAAAAGGGAATTTTAAAGAGGAGATTTTATTTTGGGTTGTGTTGTATTTGATTGGTCCTTGTGCTGACTGTTTTGATGAAAGCGCTTTTATTGATGTTGCTTCGATTTGATGTTGGTTTTGGCCTTGTGTTTTATATATCACTCAGGAAATGCCACCCAGAAAGGTCTCTAAGGATTCAGATAGGTCATGCCCAGTTTTTGGTCCTCCTCAGACTTTGCCTATTCTCCATGGTGATCAGGGTCCGTTAGAGGCAGTGAAATGGCTCGAGGAAGTAGAGCGTGTATTTAGAATGTTGGGAACTCCTGATAATGTTAAGGTTCGTGCAATTATGAAGTTGTTCGAGGGTCCAGCTCTGGACCAGTGGAAGGTGGTTGCCCCACCATCGACGCAGGTTGAAATGACGTGGGATGTCTTTCGAATAGTTTTCACCCAATGGTTTGTACCTGAGGAAGTGAAGCTGGAGAAAAAGAGAGAGCTTGTGCATATTCAACAAGGTCAACGGACGGTGAAGGCATATGTTGACCATTTCAAGGAACTGATTCCCTTTTCTCCAGAGGAAGCGTCGCATGAGCTCATGAAGGTCTCTCTTTTCACTGGGGGTCTTCGTCCAGAGATCAAGGAGCGAGTCCTCCCTTCTAAAGACCTTTGTTTCGAGAAGCTGGTGGAGGAAGCTTTCTTGGCTGAGTTAGTTTCTGGTGTGCGGGTGGTTAATACTTCAGCGTCCCCTGTTGTTGTTTGTAAGATTTCCCCCTCTGGTGAGGAAAAGGCACCAGAGATACCTGTTCCTAACGAGTTATCCCCTTTGGTCTCAGCTTCCAGTTCATCAGATCGTTCGATGGTATGCTATCAGTGTGGTCGTTTCGGGCATTTAAAGCCGTCTTGTCGCAACCCTCCGAAGACGTGTCATCGCTGTGGTTGTCTGGGTCATCTGGAGAAGTTTTGCAAGAAGCGTCGCTTGAAGAAGAAGCTGTGATTAGAGAATGTCAGTACCTGACTGTGAGGCAGACGATGCTTCAGCCATCAGAGCCCCAACCACAGGTCTTGGGGTGAAGCTCGCGCGCAGTCAGGAGTTCCCGGGGTTGTGAAGCCTTGGTCCAAGTTCTGTCTTCTGTGTTGACGGTGGAGCAATTAAGAACCTTTTCATGTTTGTTTTCCTGCTATTAAAGTTTCAACGGCGTTGTCAATGCATTTTTTTCTATAAAGTGACGATGGACTTGTTCTATGATAATCTAAGAAGACTTGTCGTGTGGAGGTGATATTCTAAATCGTGTGTTTCTTAAAAGTGTGTTTGACTCTTCGGTGGGTTGACCTTTGTTTAGCAATTCTCGTCAGATGTGGTTGTGTTTCATGGATTTCAGTGGGCCATGTTTCTATCTCACTGTTTTGGTTTAGGGTTTTCGTGGGTTTCCCCTAGTATTGAAGGTCGTTGACTCTAGTCGAGGATTCAATGTCTTGACGGAGGTGTTGTTTTAATCATGCTCTAAGAGTTGGTTTGAATTGGTTGGGAGTTCCCGCGTCGACCCCCCCCCCCCTTTCCTAGGGTTTTCTATTTAGATGGTCAACTTTTCTACACTAGTTGAATTCTTGTAGTGGGGAGAACCCCTTCGTGTTCTCCCCTCAACCTCGGACCTCATTTTTCGCTTGAATTGGTCGGGTGTGACCTGTGTAGGGTAAGGTCATCCCCGAGATTCTCAATTCTCTCTGATTCCTTTAGTTCCGTTGGGGCATGGACTTAATCTTTAACTGACTTTTGGCCTGGTGACTTTCTGGGGGCAGAAAGTGTCTGTGGTGGGGAGAATTGTCACACCTCGACCGCGGACATCCGTATTTTTTCTTCTTTCTTGGTCCCAGTTTGAATTTTTTTCTAATTTAATTTGTGTTGGCAGGTTTCGCGTCAGTGCGCGGTCACCGCATCATTAGCGGTGGCGGTGCGTTCGGCCCGGGTGACCACATGTTCGCCCGGCGGTTAAATTTTAACTTCTACTTTATGTTCATAGTTAATACAATTAGTATTGTTAAATTATTTTATTATCATTATTATTTTATTTATTAAGTTTGTTATTATTATTATTATTGTAAATTTTATAATTATTATTATCTTTATAAAGTTTTATTATTATAATTATTATCAGGATTTTATTTCATTTATATATATATATATATATATTTAAACCCTAATTCTAACCCTAATCCACCCTACCCTACCCTATCACCGCAACCCCCCACTTTCTCTCCTCTCTCCTCCCTTTCTCCTCCCCCTGCCTCTTCGGCGCACAGGCCCTGCTCCCGCCACCTCCGCCGCTTCCGGCCTCCCCCGGCCTGCCAGCACTCATCCCGGCGACCCCTGGCCCGGCACGCCCCTTCTCCACCATCCTTTTCCAGCCGACCACCGCCCCGCTTCCCCGTCGCCGTCCCGGCTCCCCTGCGCCGGCCTCCCCTTTCCTCCAGCTGCCGCTCCCGGCCACCAGCGACCCGCTGGTTTTGCACCTCCTCCGGCCTCGCCCTGCGCAACCTCCCGCCCTCTCCGGCGACCCCCACCGGCCTTGCACCCTCCTTCGCCAGCCTGACCGCCGGCCTCCTCCCCTTCCGGCAGCTGCGGCTCCCTCCGGCGCCGCCCTCCCTGCTCCCTCTCCCTGTCCCGAGCCCGTCCTGGTTCGGCCGACCCGCACACACCCCCTCCGGCGCTGCCCCTCCCTGTTCCAGCTCTCCCCGCAGCCTGCGTCCAGCCTCCCCTCCATCCGCCGACTCGCCGACCTCCGTCCGGCGACTCCGCCGCCCCGCTCCGGCGTACGCCGGTCCCCTTCCGTTCCGGCCTCGCACCTGTAAGTTCTGCTTTTATTTTTATTTTTGATGTTAACCTTATGTTTATAAAACATTTATTATTTTTATCATATTAATAATATTATTATTATTTTATTATTTTTATGTCATTATTATTTTTCATGATTTATATTATTATTATTATTATTGTTATTATTATTTTAATAATATTACTAATCTTATTACATCATTATTATAATTATTATTATGTTATTATTATTAATACTATATTATTATTATTATTATTATTATTATGAATATATTTATTATTGTTTTGATTATTATTATATTATGTTGTTATTTTTATTATTATATTATGTTATTATTACTATTTTTATTATTATCATTATTATATTATTACTATGCTTATATTATTAATATCATTATTAAGTTAATATTATTATATTATTATTGTTACTATTATTATTAAATTATTACTTTATTATTGTTATCATGTTATTATCATGTTATTATTATTATTATTATTACTATTATCACTATTGCTATGCGAAAATTATTATTATATTGTGTTATTATCATTATGATGTTATTGTTATCACCATTATTATTTTCACATTATTATTATTATGATTGTTATTACTATTATGTTATTATTTATCTATATATTCATTTATTTTCTTATTTGTTTATTTATTTATTTATTTATTTTCCTTTTTATTCCATCTTGGTGTTTTTGTTTACTTAGAATTAATCCTTTTTCTGTCGCGGGATGAGTGACGTGTACTTTTTCACTATTCAGCGTACGCAGTTAGTCCGCAGGGACTCGTTCTACTTTCTGCTGGGTTTCCGCCGCGTCCGCTCCATGTTTGAGTTAGGCGAATTCAACTTTTTCCTTTCCTAGGTACTCTGCTGATGCTTGAATTGTTTTAAATAAATTTTATTCCATGATTCGTGTGGTTATGATATCCTTGCACGGCTTATTTTGGTGTTTTAAATATCTACAGTTTTTATTCGAAAGTTAAGTTTGAAGCAAATATATTTTATGCCAAGGTAGTTGTGCACTAGATATTGTTCTGCACTTTTTATTGTTTATATAGTGCACCTATTTAGGCGTTGCCAGCTAACGTGGAACTAAATGCTTATGTTCTCTTATGTTATCATTGGTTGTCTTGAGCGGTGTTTTCTTTTTTGAAAAGAAAGTATCATCCTTGGATCTTATTATCCTGTGCTGGTTAGTTTTATGAAATTTAGTATCATTTGGAAGTGTTGTCGTGCCCCTTTGTAGGTTTGACGCACCATTGGATGTTGACACATCCATGGGTGCACCAGGTGCACACATGGATGTGCCCTCAAATGAAGATGGTGTTTGAAATTGTTACCATTTATTTTTATTTTCTCGAAATCTCGACTTTTCTAAATGGTTCTTGGTTTCAAAATGTTTTCGCCTCTTTTGAGACACATCGAACTTGTTTAAAAAGAAATTTACAAAGATATGCCCGTTTGGCCCTTTACTTAATAAAAAAACAGTGTCTAGAGTTATTTAAAATGATACTGTGAAATATTCATGTAAAGTTGTTTGTTTTTGTAAAACCAAGTGCTCGCTTGACAACTCCAGGTATCTTATAAAATAGTTTTGATAATCAAATGACGTGAAGGCCCGGTTGGCACTTTATTAATTGTGAAGTGATTGTACATATATATATATAGGCGTACTTGTGAGGTCATCTCTACAGGGGGACTTCCCTTCGAGGTTTGTCGTGTAGCGATGTCCGTGTAAGGGGTTGGCAAGTGCGGTGAGATGAGTCACGCGTGCGTGGGCCTCCCACTTACACAGTGTTGCTAAAACCACCATGGGTTCCTGGGCGTCTTGTAGATTATCGAGTGACGGTTGCTTGCTAACCCTGATTAGACGGGTTAGTACCCCCTGGAGTTGTAGACAGGCCAGGAGGGATGTGCCACTGGATGGCTATTAGGGCGGCCAGTTGGTTATTGACTATGGAGTACCACGCCGGCAGGTAGTCTGAACCCGAGTACGTCCAGGGGTTTTCTAGGGATGTTTAGGATAACCCATGGTTACTTGTTCACCTTGATTGTTTACTTTCAGTTATTCTTTACAGCTTATAGTGTTACTTGTGTCCTTTTGCACTACTATCATCTTGCATTACTTGGTTACTTTCTGTTTCACTGGTCTGTTTTCAGCCTGTACTGTTTACCTGTTCCTTGTTAGCACAGTCGTAGTATTATCTTTATTTGGTTTTGTTAATAAAAACAGGAAATGGTTTTGGAAGTGATTTATAGTGTGCGTTGGGTTTTCAAATGGGAAAAACATGTTGTTTATTTTTAAATGTGAAAAATCTATTTTATAATTGTATTTTTCAAACCTGTGTCAACGGATTGCTCGGGAAAGGAAACATTTGGATTCGGTGGTTTACTTTGGCTTACCTATTGGGCATTTTTAATGCTCACGCCTATATTATCATTTCAGTTTCAGGTCTTCCCTTGCTAAGGTCTTCTGTTCTGAGTCGCTCAGAGTTGGAGCGAGGTTGCTCTCTGGTTGGGTGGTGACCTGAGAGGTCACATGGAGGTACGTGGTCGTGTGGCTTTAATTTCTTTTCCGCTGTTAGTGTTTATTTGTTCTATTCTCTTTACTTTTGCTTGGGCTGAAATCGTTCCCAACGATCTTTTTTTTATGCCCGGCACTGGTTGCCATCCCGGGGGGATCGGGAACGCCCCTCGGGACTTTCCGCGGACCGGCTCGGGTGACTGGTTCAGGGTTGACCCGGGTTGGTTCGTGACAAAATGGTATCAAAGGTGGTTCTTGTTATTTGGGTTGTTCGGTAGAATGAGATTAGGACTGTCGGAACTCGAGGGGTGGGTGCGGGAAGAGCGTCGCGAACTCTTGCTCGCACTGATCTTCGAGTTACCAGGGGTAGTTCGGGAATTGTGTCCTTGTCTTTTCTGGTTTGTCTTGGATTGAGAGATGACAACGGAGGCAAGCCGACATTACTTTGTGACTTCACCTGGAGTAGTGACCTATGTGGAGTCTGAGTACACGGTCTGGATTCCTCCTAGTGGTCGACGATGACTTGGGACATGGCTCACTACCATGTCGCCAGGTTGAGCGTGACTACTAGTCCCTCACTTCAGTGGTTGATGCAAATGTGGTTTCTGCCTTCGTTTTGGTTTGTGTGAGTGCGTTGTTAGAAATGAAAAAAAAAGTTTTTGAAAGATTGGACTGGTATCTTTTAAAAGACTTTGAATGTATGAAATGGGTTTTGAAACTGAAATCTCTTGATTTGGAAATCTGTTGTTTTCTTGGAATTGGTTATGAATGATTTGGGGAGAAACATCAGGTCCTCCTTGTGAACGTCTGCACATGTGTGAGAATGCATGGAAAGTGTGTGTTGATGCATGTATGAATGGAATGTGGATAAAGACATGTGCAACGGGTCATGGGAGTGCCTGAGTGTATTTGAAATTAAAGGCTTGACTTTGTTTTCTCAATTGGTTTTAAATGGGAAACAGTTTTGGAAAGTTTTGGTTTAAAAGTGGATTGGTTTTTGGAAAGTGATCTTGAGAAAGGGTGGTTTTGAAATCAAAAATGAAAAGGGAATTTTAAAGAGGAGATTTTATTTTGGGTTGTGTTGTATTTGATTGGTCCTTGTGCTGACTGTTTTGATGAAAGCGCTTTTATTGATGTTGCTTCGATTTGATGTTGGTTTTGGCCTTGTGTTTTATATATCGCTCAGGAAATGCCGCCCAGAAAGGTCTCTAAGGATTCGGATAGGTCATGCCCAGTTTTTGGTCCTCCTCAGACTTTGCCTATTCTCCATGGTGATCAGGGTCCGTTAGAGGCAGTGAAATGGCTCGAGGAAGTGGAGCGTGTCTTTAGAATGTTGGGAACTCCCGATAATGTTAAGGTTCGTGCAATTATGAAGTTGTTCGAGGGTCCAGCTCTGGACCAGTGGAAGGTGGTTGCCCCACCATCGACGCAGGTTGAAATGACGTGGGATGTCTTTCGAATTGTTTTCATCCAATGGTTTGTACCTGAGGAAGTGAAGCTGGAGAAAAAGAGAGAGCTTGTGCATATTCAACAAGGTCAACGGACGGTGAAGGCATATGTTGACCATTTCAAGGAACTGATTCCCTTTTCTCCAGAGGAAGCGTCGCATGAGCTCATGAAGGTCTCTCTTTTCACTGGGGGTCTTCGTCCAGAGATCAAGGAGCGAGTCCTCCCTTCTAAAGACCTTTGTTTCGAGAAGCTGGTGGAGGAAGCTTTCTTGGCTGAGTTAGTTTCTGGTGTGCGGGTGGTTAATACTTCAGCGTCCCCTGTTGTTGTTTGTAAGATTTCCCCCTCTGGTGAGGAAAAGGCACCAGAGATACCTGTTCCTAACGAGTTATCCCCTTTGGTCTCAGCTTCCAGTTCATCAGATCGTTCGATGGTATGCTATCAGTGTGGTCGTTTCGGGCATTTAAAGCCGTCTTGTCGCAACCCTCCGAAGACGTGTCATCGCTGTGGTTGTCTGGGTCATCTGGAGAAGTTTTGCAAGAAGCGTCGCTTGAAGAAGAAGCTGTGATTAGAGAATGTCAGTACCTGACTGTGAGGCAGACGATGCTTCAGCCATCAGAGCCCCAACCACAGGTCTTGGGGTGAAGCTCGCGCGCAGTCAGGAGTTCCCGGGGTTGTGAAGCCTTGGTCCAAGTTCTGTCTTCTGTGTTGACGGTGGAGCAATTAAGAACCTTTTCATGTTTGTTTTCCTGCTATTAAAGTTTCAACGGCGTTGTCAATGCATTTTTTTCTATAAAGTGACGATGGACTTGTTCTATGATAATCTAAGAAGACTTGTCGTGTGGAGGTGATATTCTAAATCGTGTGTTTCTTAAAAGTGTGTTTGACTCTTCGGTGGGTTGACCTTTGTTTAGCAATGCTCGTCAGATGTGGTTGTGTTTCATGGATTTCAGTGGGCCATGTTTCTATCTCACTGTTTTGGTTTAGGGTTTTCGTGGGTTTCCCCTAGTATTGAAGGTCGTTGACTCTAGTCGAGGATTCAATGTCTTGACGGAGGTGTTGTTTTAATCATGCTCTAAGAGTTGGTTTGAATTGGTTGGGAGTTCCCGCGTCGACCCCCCCCCCCTTTCCTAGGGTTTTCTATTTAGATGGTCAACTTTTCTACACTAGTTGAATTCTTGTAGTGGGGAGAACCCCTTCGTGTTCTCCCCTCAACCTCGGACCTCATTTTTCGCTTGAATTGGTCGGGTGTGACCTGTGTAGGGTAAGGTCATCCCCGAGATTCTCAATTCTCTCTGATTCCTTTAGTTCCGTTGGGGCATGGACTTAATCTTTAACTGACTTTTGGCCTGGTGACTTTCTGGGGGCAGAAAGTGTCTGTGGTGGGGAGAATTGTCACACCTCGACCGCGGACGTCCGTATTTTTTCTTCTTTCTTGGTCCCAGTTTGAATTTTTTTTCTAATTTAATTTGTGTTGGCAGGTTTCGCGTCGGTGCGCGGTCACCGCATCGTTAGCGGTGGCGGTGCGTTCGGCCCGGGTGACCACATGTTCGCCCGCAGGTTAAATTTAAACTTCTACTTTATGTTCATAGTTAATACAATTAGTATTGTTAAATTATTTTATTATCATTATTATTTTATTTATTAAGTTTGTTATTATTATTATTATTGTAAATTTTATAATTATTATTATCTTTATAAAGTTTTATTATTATAATTATTATCAGGATTTTATTTCATTTATATATATATATATATATATATATTTTTAAACCCTAATTCTAACCCTAATCCAGCCTACCCTACCCTATCGCCGCAACCCCCCACTTTCTCTCCTCTCTCCTCCCTTTCTCCTCCCCCTGCCTCTTCGGCGCACAGGCCCTGCTCCCGCCACCTCCGCCGCTTCCGGCCTCCCCCGGCCTGCCAGCACTCATCCCGGCGACCCCTGGCCCGGCACGCCCCTGCTCCACCCTCCTTTGCCAGCCGACCACCGCCCCGCTTCCCCATCGTCGTCCCGGCTCCCCTGCGCCGGCCTCCCCTTTCCTCCAGCCACCGCTCCCGGCCACCAGCGACCCGCTGGTTTTGCACCTCCTCCGGCCTCGCCCTGCGCAACCTCCCGCCCTCTCCGGCGACCCCCACCGGCCTCGCACCCTCCTTTGCCAGCCTGACCGCCGGCCTCCTCCCCTTCCGGCTGCTGCGGCTCCCTCCGGCGCCGCCCTCCCTGCTCCCTCTCCCTGTCCCGAGCCCGTCCTGGTTCGGCCGACCCGCACACACCCCCTCCGGCGCTGCCCCTCCCTGTTCCAGCTCTCCCCACAGCCTGCGTCCAGCCTCCCCTCCATCCGCCGGCTCGCCGACCTCCGTCCGGCGACTCCGCCGCCCCGCTCCGGCGTACGCCGGTCCCCTTCCGTTCCGGCCTCGCACCTGTAAGTTCTGCTTTTATTTTTATTTTTGATGTTAACCATATGTTTATAAAACATTTATTATTTTTATCATATTAATAATATTATTATTATTTTATTATTTTTATGTCATTATTATTTTTCATGATTTATATTATTATTATTATTATTGTTATTATTATTTTAATAATATTACTAATCTTATTACATCATTATTATAATTATTATTATGTTATTATTATTATTACTATATTATTATTATTATTATTATTATTATTATTATTATTATTATGAATTTATTTATTATTGTTTTGATTATTATTATATTATGTTGTTATTTTTATTATTATATTATGTTATTATTACTATTTTTATTATTATCATTATTATATTATTACTATGCTTATATTATTAATATCATTATTAAGTTAATATTATTATATTATTATTGTTACTATTATTATTAAATTATTACTTTATTATTGTTATCATGTTATTATCATGTTATTATTATTATTATTATTACTATTATCACTATTGCTATGCGAAAATTATTATTATATTGTGTTATTATCATTATGATGTTATTGTTATCACCATTATTATTTTCACATTATTATTATTATGATTGTTATTACTATTATGTTATTATTTATCTATATATTCATTTATTTGCTTATTTGTTTATTTATTTATTTATTTATTTTCCTTTTTATTCCATCTTGGTGTTTTTGTTTACTTAGAATTAATCCTTTTTCTGTCGCGGGATGAGTGACGTGTACTTTTTCACTATTCAGCGTACGCAGTTAGTCCGCAGGGACTCGTTCTACTTTCTGCTGGGTTTCCGCCGCGTCCACTCCATGTTTGAGGTAGGCGAATTCAACTGTTTCCTTTCCGAGGTACTCTGCTGATGCTTGAATTGTTTTAAATAAATTTTATTCCATGATTCGCGTGGTTATGATATCCTTGCACGGCTTATTTTGGTGTTTTAAATATCTATAGTTTTTATTCGAAAGTTATGTTTGAAGAAAATATATTTTATGCCAAGGTAGTTGTGCACTAGATATTGTTCTGTACTTTTTATTGTTTATATAGTGCACCTGTTTAGGTGTTGCCAGCTAACGTGGAACTAAATGCTTATGTTCTCTTATGTTATCATTGGTTGTCTTGAGCGGTGTTTTCTTTTTTGAAAAGAAAGAATCATTCTTGGATCTTATTATCCTGTGCTGGTTAGTTTTATGAAATTTAGTATCATTTGGAAGTGTTGTCATTCCCCTTTGCAGGTTTGACGCACCATTGGATGTTGACACATCCATGGGTGCACCAGGTGCACAAATGGATGTGCCCTCAAATGAAGATGGTGTTTGTAATTGTTACCATTTATTTTTATTTATTTTTATTTTCTCGAAATCTCAACTTTTCTAAATGGTTCTTGGTTTCAAAATGTTTTCGCCTCTTTTGAGACACATCGAAATTGTTTAAAAATAAATCTACGAAGATATGCCCGTTTGGCCCTTTACTTAATACAAAAACAGTGTCTAGAGTTATTTAAAATGATACTGTGAAATATTCGTGTAAAGCTGTTTGTTTTTGTAAAACCAAGTGCTCGCTTGACAACTCCAGGTATCTTATAAAATAGTTTTGATAATCAAATGACGTGAAGGCCCGGTTGGCACTTTATTAATTGTGAAGTGATTGTACATATATATATATAGGCGTACTTGTGAGGGCATCTCTACAGGGGGACTTCCCTTCGAGGGTTGTCGTGTAGCGATGTCCGTGTAAGGGGTTGGCAAGTGCGGTGAGATGAGTCACGCGTGCGTGGGCCTCCCACTTACACAGTGTTGCTAAAACCACCATGGGTTCCTGGGCGTCTTGTAGATTATCGAGTGACGGTTGCTTGCTAACCCTGATTAGACGGGTTAGTACCCCCTGGAGTTGTAGACAGGCCAGGAGGGATGTGCCACTGGTTGGCTTTAGGGCGGCCAGTTGGTTATTGACTATGGAGTACCACGCCGGCAGGTAGTCTGAACCCGAGTACGTCCAGGGGTTTTCTAGGGATGTTTAGGATCACCCTTGGTTACTTGTTCACCTTGATTGTTTACTTTCAGTTATTCTTTACAGCTTATAGTGTTACTTGTGTCCTTTTTCACTACTATCATCTTGCATTACTTGGTTACTTTCTGTTTCACTGGTCTGTTTTCAGCCTGTACTGTTTACCTGTTCCTTGTTAGCACAATCGTAGTATTATCTGTATTTGGTTTTGTTAATAAAAACAGGAAATGGTTTTGGAAGTGATTTATAGTGTGCGTTGGGTTTTCAAATGGGAAAAACATGTTGTTTATTTTTAAATGTGAAAAATCTATTTTATAATTGTATTTTTCAAACCTGTGTCAACGGATTGCTTGGGAAAGGAAACATTTGGATTCAGTGGTTTACTTTGGCTTACCTACTGGGCATTTTTAATTCTCACGCCTATATTATCATTTCAGTTTCAGGTCTTCCCTTGCTAAGGTCTTCTGTTCTGAGTCGCTCAGAGTTGGAGCGAGGTTGCTCTCTGGTTGGGTGGTGACCTGAGAGTTCACATGGAGGTACGTGGTCGTGTGGCTTTTATTTCTTTTCCGCTGTTAGTGTTTATTTGTTCTATTCTGTTTACTTTTGCTTAGGATGAAATCATTCCCAACGATCTTTTTTTTATGCCCGGCACTGGTTGCCATCCCGGGGGGATCGGGAACGCCCCTCGGGACTTGCCGCGGACCGGCTCGGGTGACCGGTTCAGGGTTGACCCGGGTTGGTTCGTGACAGAAATAATATAATGATTATAAAGGTAAAAAATTATGTTTCAACTTTCAATTAATGTTTTTTTGTGTTATTTGATTTTTATAAACCCTTAATTAGTCCTTCAAATCCATTATTATATTTTACGGATTTCAAATCAGTTCATTATAAACATGAACCGCTTCCTCGTCACCATTTTTATTATTTCAATGCATTCTTTTTCTTTTACATATTAAATAAGGAAATCCACCACTCTTAGTCAAAAACCATTGAAAATCCATGGGGTGGTTTGTTGTTTGGATCATCCTATCATATAGAGTCAAACACTGAGGTTTAGAAATTAATATTCCAATCCACTATATTTTTATATATAAACATAGCCCACCACTAATTCCTCTTCACTAAAAACAAATAGATCATGAGGTTACTCTAAAATTCCTTATCTATATCCCTTATGTGGTTCCCATGTTCCCTTAAGAGGTACATACCATGATTTTATAAGTTACCTCTCAAGGTAAGGGATCCTCTCATTCTCCAATTCATTCAAGAACCTTATTTATATTATTCCATTGGATTTAAAATTGTTAATATTGGGATATTTTTTTATACATAACCCATACATTATGTTTGACTTCCATGGTATGATAACCCCCTTTCACTCTCACTAAACCATTCCATGAATCATAATGTACCCCCATTATGCTATACAAATTATCCGTCAATTATCCATGATATACATTTGTGTAGTCAATTTCCATCCCACTTTCCTCTCAATGGTATTAATATAGATGTACAAAAAATTCGTTGATTTCATACTTCAATGTATGTGATACAAAATCCGTATCCATTATATTAAATTTCATTAAATACATCATTGTGTTGTATGATCTATATTCCATAGTTATGTATGTACATAATATGAATGTGTCAGGTTGAACAAGAATTAAGTAACCCCCCCAATGCGTTGGGTAATATTTTTATCTCTTCAGATTCTTTTTATAGTGAATATGAGTTTATACAATGAACACTAGGCAATTATTTCTCGGTGTTTAGAATTGTCTTACATTTGTGATGTATGGATTTATGTAGTTACAAAATTTTTACGTTTCCTTAATGTCACCATCATATATAATTCTTCGATGATAATATCTTTGGTCATAACACTTTTATGTCTTAATGATATTCCTATTGACTGACATCTATTAATTTAATCATGTTATTCTCTAATTATTCCCTTACTAGGATTTATAGCTCACCACTTTCTTATGTATATCCCCAGATTATCCACTACAGTTTTAGAAGAATCAAGAGAATATGAGGGCATGATATGGATTTTTAGTTTATATCATTGTATTTTTGTTTCAAGTTGTTATGAAATCTACCTATTTTCAAAAACACACTAGGTTCATGATCATATGGGTTTGTATTATAAGTATATTTTTGAAATAAGTAATGAAATAAGGTTTATTAAATATATCAGTTATCAAAAATTTCATATAAATTATATATAATTTTAAACAAATGTATTTTTCTATATTGATATATAAATATAATATATATATATATATTAATATACATATAAATTCCTTTATAATTATTTTTATATATTTTTATAAATATAAATATTTAATACATATATATCTATATTTAATTATTCTTATATAATTATATAATAATTATATAATATATATGTTAAATATGAATATGAATATATAATATAATAAATATATATTTGTTTACACATTAAAAAATTAAATAAATAAAATATATTCATATAAATATATATATATATATATGAATCTTTATAATATATATTTTCATATTATTAAAATGTAATATGTATTTTTAAGTATTAGTATATAAAATAGGTGTTTTTATCATATATATATCTATATTTAATTTTTTATAATATAGTAGTATATATTTATTTAATGTAATGTTATACATGTATTTTTATAATTTATAATAAAAAATTATATAATAATAAAGTATTATAATATAAATTTGAATATAATAGTGTATATTATTATACATATAATATGTATATTTAAATGTATTTAAATATATTATGAACATAATATTTATTTTAATGAATATATATTAATAGATATATTTAGAAAATTATATTTTAATCAAAAAAATTTAAACAATATAGTGGTTTGGTATTTGGCTTACAACCATGAAAGACATGTTCAAAAAACCCAAATCATAATTTTCGTTCACGGTGAAGGAAATGGGATTGGTGTGCATTGTGTGGTAGGGTGTGTAGATTTGTGCAGGGGAGTGTAGGGGTGTGTGTGTGTGTGGTGTAGCATTTAAGACCTATTTGAAAACGAGGTGATGTTTTGGGTTTCACCTAAGAAAATGAAACAATTGTGCAATTACAGAAATGCCCGTAAATTATATTTTTCAAAATTATCAGTGGTTTTTTAAGTACCCATAAATTTTTATATTTTTTTAGTGTTTACTAGACTAAGATTCAATTTTTTTTCTTATTAAAATATTTAAGAGGAGTTAAAACCTCTATAAAATAATCACCCTTAATTTGTTTTTCTCTTTCCAGCACTTCTGAAAAAACTCCACTAACATGATTAGTCATCTAATTTAGTGTAGATTTATCATAACACCTAGTAATATATTTAAATTGGTTCACAAAAATAAGTCATTGAAAAAGTGACCCTCTATAATGTCTGTAAATTTTATTGTGCTTTAATAAATTTCAATAAAGGATTTTGTTTTTAGCAACCATTTTCAGACTCAGACCTGGTTTAAGAAGATGTTGAAATTGATAATTGTTATGAACATGGATAGATTATGTATTTCCATGTGGAGTTTGTTATAGCCAGGATTTTTAGAGTAATCAATTATAATATGATTTTTTTTCAATGTGAAGTAGTCCTATGATGAGATGAGGTGGATATGATTTTTTTTATTTTTTTGTTTCCAATATAGAAATCAGGTTCAAAAACATAGAAAATAATATTTATCTTGTCACCTAAAGGATTTTCTATATTCTTAAAGTTTTTAAAAATAAATTTGGAGGTTTTTTAATGATTTATGAAAATGTTTGTTTCATAGAAAAATTGCTAAAAACACATAAAATCATTAATAAATAAGGAAAATCTATGATATCTAAGGGTTAACTATGTTATATAATAGTCACATTGATACTTAATGGTTAATCTAATACATGAGTGTCATATCTAATTGACACTCTAATATGTAAGAGTGATATGTATTAGTTACAATGAAGTATAAAATTATATGAATGATTTATTATGATACATTTGTGTTAAGGTGTGAAATCTAAGTATACATAAGAGATGATCTTCCATTTATAGAAATATGTAAGGGTTATTTGATATGTAAGCATAAATCCAAGCATTTTCGAAAATTGAGTGTGATGGATTGGAGAAGTACTATAAGAAAAACATCATAGAGATTGCCACATTCTCATATGGATAACTTATAAGGGATCAACGATCATCCAAAAAGACTCTATAATAAATAAATGTTTACTAAAAAGGCTTTGATGATATGATGAATAGTATTTTAATGAAAGATATGTTAATAAGTAGTTGAATGTTTTTTGATTAAATTTGTATTTATAAATTAAAATTTTATGATATAAAAAGTGTTATCACTATGTAAGACTAAGAATAGGGGTATTGAATGATTTTGAATGGATAATAAGAATGAGTTCCAGGTGGCCTGAACTAAACTGAGGATCCAACCAACCCAACACCTGACTAGGACTGCAACATGGGAAAAAGGGCATTTCAGATCTCCTTGGGTTGTAATGTAGTCCCTAGGTATCAAAAATAAACTTTGAGAATGATTTCAACCATTTATACAACCATAAAAAAACCAAAAATAATAAACATCACACAATTGATAATCATAACCAAATGAGATACACTTTTTTTTCAGATTCATTGTTTTACAACATTAACTAAAACCAAGAATACAACAATGGAATTGAAACAAAAAAATCATCCCAAAACCCCCCATTGAACAAGTAGGTCAAGAACCTCATGCCGCCCCCCACCAACATCTACAAGAATTGGAACACTAGAAAATAGATCCACCATGTAACACCCCAACCCCAGTTACACAGAGTCAGTGCATTATTACATAACATTTCCATGATCACAAATGATCAAGTCTCGAAAGACAGATTAGTTTTGTTTCATTGGAAGTCCTAGATACATTCATAAGGTTTACATTACATCATAAAATGGGAAACTACTACAAAATTGTATCCATAGACTACACTGATATCCCATAGACTATCCCTACAGGTCAGTCACAATATTCTTTTTTGAATCTTGGAAAAAATAAGACATAGAAATGGGTGATCTGAGATGCTCATTGTGGATAACAATATAGAAGAAACTTTCATAAATAAGCATAATAATTTAAGGAAATGTATAAAACTAAAACAAAATGCTTTTCAACATAAACATTATCTCAATATAGAAAATATAAATCAAATTAATTCCATTTATATACTCACATGGATATTCTACTTGTTGAATAATCACATGAAATATCAATATCCACTTTCATAATGATGGAATGCATAATGCCAGACTTCATAACCACATAGTCAAGGCCTTGTGCCAAGACTAAAAATAAGATTTTGTCAACTCCTTGTAACAAGACACTAGTTTGTCTCATGATACCTACTGATGCATCGAGGAGATATAGTGGGATCCACCCGTCACTTACTAAATCCAATGCATTGCTCATATGAAAAGATTTAATCATTACATAAACATTCATATTAAAACTAGAATACGAAATGTCAATAATTTATCTATAAACCATGAATGGTATAAAATAACACATCTATAGTCAAAATAATCACCAAACCTTCAATCCAATATGAAATTTTTGTATCATAACAAATCAACTTCAAACAAACCTAAATTCCATCAAAGGATGTTGACATAGATGAAATCAAAATATTTTTAGAGAAATATCTCTTTTTATTTTGAAATCATTCAAGAGTCACATAATTATAAAGAAAAAAATTGTTTTGAAGATATTCTTAAAACCTTATAAGAAAAACTTTGACTATTTTATAATGACAGAAAATAGTCTCACCCCCATATTAGTTAAAAAACATTCTTATCTTAAATATGTCGAAAAGGTCAAAATGTACCTTGTTTGGAAAATGACAAAAAGAGCCCTTTAAAAAATGTATAAGGTCAAATAAGGGTATAAATTAATTCCACCCATTGTCTATTAAATAGTAAAAATGTTTTGAAAGACATTTTTAAGAAACATTGATGTGGATGATAAAGAGGTCCTAGTAGATAATTACATATGAACAACCTCGAATAATAAAGAGATTGTAGAATTAACCCTTACCTTATTCTTTTACTTGGTAGAGGGTAGGTTAACCTCTTTTATAATGTTAAAATAATTGTTACTAAATTATACAAGAACCATATACATAATTATGATATTATATATGATATTCTAATATTTCATTGTTAAAGATATTTTAGTATTATCGTCGTTTTGGGTGTTAACTAATTCGTTCTCCTTATATTCTTGGTTACGTAAGCCATGTTTGTTATGAATAGTATATATTTAATATATATAAATAATTATATTATGTATTTAAACAATATTTTTAACCATCAAATGAAAATTATTCTTGAATGGATACGATTGTGAATGAATCTCATCGCGTTTGTGGAGAAAGTAATCCGTACGTACACATGAGCGAAAATATCATTCTTTTGATATTAAAATCATATATAATTGGATGGAATATCATATATATAGAGTCATTATCATGTTATATTTATTTTTTACATCAATTATACATCATTATTAAACTCATCCAAATAATAATGTATTGAATAACAACTACACCCTGACGTGTAGACGGTAAGTTGTACGTACGCACGTATGGTGACATGTCATTCAAAGGATGGATAGAATAATGAATATGGTTGAACCATATTTATAATAACATCACATTTTATATAAGATACTAGAGTTATTATTTTATAATGGAAACAACAATGAAAGAAGAAGTGGATTAAGAAGAGAACTTGAAAGAGGTGATGAAATATTTACCTCTTCTTCGGGTTCTTCCTTTTGATTTGATCAAAAGGGATCCTTAGGTTGGATTTCTGACTAAAGAAAGGCCTCTAAGATGAATTGAAAAAAGTTTATAGGATATTTGGGCAGGTTTTGGCTGAGCCAAAAGGTTTTGAAGGTATGAATTTGGGGGAAGGGGAAGTGCTCTTTTATAAGAGGGGTGAGGGGAACCATAGGAAAAGAGTGTAATATTATTTTATAATAAATTAATATTCGGTTTATAATGGTTCCAAAATGATTTTTTTAGAGAAAAAGGTGGTTATGGGTCTAAATCCTAAAAAAACGATTTTAGACAGGTTTAGGTCATCATATTGACATTATCATTTAAGATTAACTCTTAGTTAAATAGTTTGATATTTACCATGTCTCTTTGTATTTTTATGTTATATGGTTAATAAACATACTATAAAAAGCCAAGAGAACCCCAAGTGGTCAATTATTAATATATATAATATTATTTAAGACCTTTGGTCGAACCTTATATTTTTAGGAATTTATTATCAATCAATAATATAATATTTGTTTTAAGAACTCTTTTATGTCAATTTTGACACTATTTGGTAATTGATTTTTTTGAAAATCATAACAGCGTGATTACTTCGAAAAAAGTTAATTAAATAAATTATAACATGTCATATTGACCTAAAAAATTATTTTAATTAATCAAAAGTCTTAATTTACATTTATTTGGGTATTTATAATATCAATTATTTTAATATTTCATTAATAAGGTAATTATTGCATCATCATTGTATCATAAATAAATTAAATTCTTTATTGTCTAAAAATTATAAATAAAAAACCATTATGTAGAAAATATTTTTAGATTTATAATTAATATTTATAGTCTAATTTATCTTATGTATAACATTACATTGAAAATTTTTTAGTTTTTATACTTTGATTTTAACTATTTTAACTCTTCTTTAAATAAAATACAAATAAATGTCCTATTCTAATCCAAGCGGATTAAAGAGATTGATATATTATTCATAAGGTTGTTTTTGGTCAAATTATACAAATTAAATAGAATTATTACATGTGTTAGGGTAATAATAATCTCATTTTTACCCTTAATAACCCTATTTACTTTTAACCGTGGTAAATAAAAGTAAAAGTTACTATTAATCACAAATTATTTTCATCTCATTGAACCACATTTTACTTACTGATATCATCCATATCTCTCTAATTTTTAAAATTCAACTCACATAAGCGGTAAAATTATGTTTTATGTAAATTTGAAAATGCTCCTAGGAGGTTGCTAAAAGACGGTAAAAAGTTCAATAAATTTTTTATATATCCAAAATTATTGTCAACTGACTCCAATGAATTACAATGAAAATATATAGGTATTTTTAATCTATTTTGAACTAAAATAAATTTAAATAAAATAATTAATTATTTAAATAAATATTCGGTTTTAAACTATAACTTAGTGTTTTTCACTATTCATCAAAAATTGAATGTTTACTGAAAAATACCAAAATTTCACCCTAAGCTAATTTCGATATTCTGAATCCAAAAATGAAGTACATTTTGAAAGATAAAGTTTATAAAATTTATAAAAGTGGGTATTACTATTCATAACAGCTCATTTGATTGGTTGTGGTGTGTTAGAACTCAAAGTTGTGTACAACACACACTATTGTATTATTCAAAGAGAAGCGTACCATGGAATCTTGGGGTGTTACATTCTCCCTCCTTCGAATAATTTCATCCTCGAAATTTCTAGAATATTACTGCATAAAAAGACTTGCGTGGTTCTTCAGCATAAGTTCCTCAGGTTCCCATGTTGCCACTTCCATCTTAAGGTTTCTCTATTGAACTTTTACCAGACGAGTCATCCCGTTTCTCAGCACTTGTTCTCTGGTATCAAGAATCCTGATAGGCTCTTCACAATAAGACAGATCGGGTTCCAATTCTAATTCCTCATAGGTGATCATGTGTGTTGGGTCATGCATGTATTTTCTCAACAGTGATACATGGAACACATCGTGAACTTTAGAGAGACTTGGCGGCATTACCAAACGGTAAGCTATATCCCTAATTCGTTCTATAATTTAGAAAAGTTTGATGTACCTGGGGAATAATTTTCCCTTCTTACCGAAACATATAACACCCTTCCACAGAGATACCTTCATGAAAACATGATCTCCTACCTGAAATTCTAAATCCTTCCTTCGGTTATCGCCATAGCTCTTCTACCTACTTCTACCTTCTTTGATGTGGGTTTTTATTACATTCACCTTTTCCATATATTCCTCAACAAGTACTAGGAATACAAGTTTTCTTTCACCCACATCATCCCAACAGGTTGGTGTGCGACCTCTCTTTCTGTATAATGCTTCATATGGTGCCATTTGAATACTTGAATGGAAGATATTGTTATAGGAAAATTCTACCAGAGGTAAATATTGATCCCATATACCTTGAAATTCAAGTGAGAATGATCTCAACATGACCTCTAAGGTTTGAATAGTCTATTCTAATTGTCCATCAGTTTGGGGGTGGTAGGTATTTCTCAAATGAAGTTCATTATTAAAGGACTTATGAAGAATTTTCCAGATTCTTGATGTGAAATGAGGATCACGATCAGAAAAAATTGATAGGGGTACTCAATGAAGTCTGACAACTTCATTAATATGTAGTCTTGCTAGATGTTTAAATTGTATATCTTCTCTTATAGCAAGAAAATGTGATATCTTGGTAAGATGATCAGAAATGACCCATATTGCATCACTCCTTCTAGGAGTCTTTGGTAGTCCCATGAAAATGTCCATCGTAATATTATCCCATTTCCACTCAGGTATGGGAATAGGTTGCATGACTCCTCTAGGATGTTGCCTTCAAGCTTTCACTTGTTGAAAAAACATACATCTTGACACATAATCGGCAATATCCCTCTTTATATTATCCCACCAAAAATGTTCCTTCAAATCTATATACATCTAGGTGCTCCCAGGGTGTATAGAGAAATTTGAGCTATGAGCATCATCCAATAATTCTCTTTTTAGATCAGGTAAGTTAGGAGCATAAATTCGCTTCCCAAATTTCACAATTTCATCTTCATATACGAAGTCACTCAATCTTCCCTCATTCACAGCATTAATTTTCTTTTGAAATTCCTCATCATCTGTCTGAGAACTCTTTATCAATTCTAGTATGGATGGTTTGAAACTATTTGAAAAAGTATTTATGTTTCACTTTCCATAGTAATTCCCATATCGATCTTCACTGGATCCATGAAAATAGGATCCCTTTCTACTCTCATCTTGTTCAAAACTCCATGATCTTTTCTGCTCAAAGCATCTTCCACCTTATTTGCCTTCTCTATGTGGTACTGTATTGTGAAATCATAATTCTTGAGTAGTTCAATCCATATCTTTTTCCTAATGTTGAGTTCATTAAATGTGAAAATATACACCAACTCTTGTGATTTGTATATATCTCAAAATTTTCACCATAGAGATAATGTCTCCATATATTCAAAGAAAAGATTACAGCTGCTAACTCAAGATCATGAGTAGGATAGTTTTTCTCTTGAATTTTTATCTATTGTGATTCATAGACAATAACCCTATCATTCTACATAAGGACACAACCAAGTCCTTTCTTAGATGAATCACTATAAAGGACAAACCCATTATTCCCTGATTGTAGTGTCAAGATAAGAGAATTTACTAATCGTCTCTTCAATCCTTCAAAATATTATTCACACTCTTTTGTCGAAAAAAGTTTAACCCCTTTACGTGTGAGCTTGGTTAATGGGTTAGCCAATCGGGAAAAATTTTATAGGAAATGCCGATAATAATTTTCTAAACCAATAAAATTTCGTACCATAGTTATACTCATTGGTGCTGGCCATTCTTGGATTTATCTCATCTTAGAAGGATCAACAGATATTCCATTTTTAGAGAAAATATGGCCAAGAAAAGAAATCTCTTGAAGCCAAAATTCACACTTCCTAAACATCCCATATAATTCATGTCTTCTAAGAGTCTTTAGAATAATGGGCAAGTGATTTTCATGATATTCATAGCTTTTGGAGTATAGCAAGATATCATCAATAAATACCACTAAAAATTCATTATGATATTCCATGAAAACTCTATTAATTAGATCCATGAAGACAGAGGGTGCATTAGTCAATCCAAAAGGCATTACGGTAAACTCGTAATGCACGTACCTAGTTCCAAATGCTGTTTTCGGAATTTATTCCTTATACACACAAAACTGATGATATCCAGATCGAAGGTCAATTTTTGAAAAGTATTGAGCTCCATGAAGTTGTTCGAATAAATCATCAATGCGAGGAAGGAGATACTTGTTATTTATTGTTATAGAATTGATCTCCATGTAGTCGATGCACAACCTCATAGATCCATCTTTCTTCGTAACAAAAAGAACAGGGGTTACCCATGAAGAAACACAAGGGAGAATAAATCCCTTATTACTCAATTCCTCTAGTTTTTTCTTTAGTTCCACTAATTCCATAGTGGCCATTCTATAAGGGGTCTTCAATATGGGCCTTGAACTAGGAATTAAATCAATGAAAAACTCAATTTCTTGTTTGGGAGGATCTATAGGTAAATCATCTGGAAAGACATCAACATATTCTTGCACAATAGGTAAATCCTCTTTTTGAACATTCCATTCCTCACCAAGTGTTATTTCATTCTCTTCCACCCCAATAATTGTATTTAGTTGAGTTACTGGGGGTGGATCTAGATTAGAATTAGGTGGTGACGTTTCTGATCTAAAGATAAGGTACTCTTTATCATCATCAGAAATTTTAACATTCTTCTTCTTACAATAAATTTTCTCATCATGGTCTGAAATCCAATCCATTCCAAGGATTATATCAAATTCAATCATGGGTATAACGATGATATCAGCTGATAAAGAACATTTATATGATCTAATGGGAACAGATTCACAAAACTATGTTGCAATGATATATCCCTTAGGAGTTTTGACGGACAACTCCCTTGTTAAATCAAATTGTAAATATCTAATTTTCTTAGAAAATTGGAAATATATGAAACAATGCGATGATACTGATTCAAATAATGCATTGGCTAAACTTGAGGAAACCGTTAAATTACCTACCACTGCATCTTTCGGAGCTTCAACCTCAGCAGTAGTGATAGAATAAGCTTGGTCTTGATCCCTTGGCCTTTTCTGAGGTAACTTACCCTAATTCTTAGGATATTCATTTTCATAATGCCCCCTTTCACTACAATTGTAGCATTCAACATTAACAATAGATTTCTTCCCCTTGAAATCATGAGGATGGTGGACTTTTTCACCACACATGTAATAGACTCACATACCCTTCAGACAAGTACTAAGGTGTTTCGTCCCACATTTACTACAGTTTGGATATTCATATTTTCCATTATTCCCCTTATTTCCATTTCTAGAGTGTTCAACAGATCTCTTCTTCTCTTTCGTTGATTTAAAGTCATAATACTTAGAGAATTCATTTTTTGTCTTGATAGCACATGAGACAATATATTCGTATGACGAGAAGGATTGTGAGACTAATGATTGACGGAGAAATGCTTTTAACCCATCAGATAAATGATCAATCTTACTTCTTGGGTGATGTATATAATCTGCAGCATGCCTCACTAACCTTGTAAAGTTAGCTTCATACTTTGTGACATTATCATCCTCCTTTTGCCTCAGGCTCATAAATTGTCTTTCTATATCCTCTCAATTGTAATGAGGAAAGTATTTTTCTAATAATTTTTTTTAAAATCCCTCCATTCCATATTTGATACTTCATCATCTTCCTTTGTGTTTTGAATCAATGACCACCATTGATCATCATCTCCAGTGAGGCGGTAAACTTCCATGAGAACTTTTTCCCTTTCACTACTCCCCAAGGCTTGGAATATTTTCTCTAAGTAATTTATCCATTGCTCAGCTACTAGTGGATTTTTACACCCATTTAATGTTGGTGGTTGTAGCCTCATGAAGCGATCTAACATTGATCCTCCATGCTACGGATCAGGGTTCTCCATAAGGGTAAGGTTATTATTCAAAACCTGATTGAGTTGTCCCAATATAATGATAAGTGGATAAGCACTAGTTGTATCACCATCTCCACTATAATTATCTTCAGTAGGAGGTAAACCCCTACATGGAGTGTGTGCATTGATAAAGTTTCCATTCCTTCCACTAGCCACCATTTCTAAACAATGGCTTACACTAGATTAGTTTATGAATAGCAATACATAAATCCAAACTTGTAAAATAGTTAACATAAATTGAACAATTTTTGCATATAATCCATTATCATAGAAATGTTTTCTTTAAGGAATTATATACTCATAAATCATTCATAATGGTTTTTAAATAAAATGAAAATTATCCTAAGCATATCCCCCAGGAGTGTTGTATCCAAGAGTGTAGTAAGGCCCGTTGTCGTGCACCTGTTCCCATTTGAGTCTAGCTTAAAGCGGTGTTTTCAGGTTTTACCCCTAGTTACATTTGTGCAAGAGCTGCCTCTACCTTCTTGTATCTAGACAGGGATGTATTTCTAGGAAAAATAAAAAAATATATACCATACCGAAACTCAAGTAAGTTCTTATATACTAATTCCCAAAGTCTATCTTAGGGGTATGTTATCTAATAAGAGTTTATCTAAATCTAGTTTCCAAGGTTTGTACTAAACTTCCTCTGATACGAACTATAACTCCCTAACCCCAGTTACACTGATTTGGTGTATTATTACATAACATTGGAATTATCACAAAAGATCAAGTCTCAAAAGACCGATTAGTTTATTAGCTTTGGAAGTATTAGATATATTCATAAGGATTAAATTACATCATAAAATGGAAATCTACAATAACATTGTTTCCATAGAAAACACTGAGATCCCATAGACTATCCCTATAGCTCATTCAAAATATAATTCTTTGCATAATTGGTAAAATAAAACTTAGAAAGGGGAGAGATCAGATGCTCAGTAAGGATAACAATATAGAGGAAACATTCTAAATATGCATAATCATTTAAGAATATACAATTAAAACAAAATAATTTTCAACATAATCTTCATCTAAATATGGAAAATATAAATCAAAATAATTCCATTTACTTACACACATGTTTATTCTACAAGTTGAATAATCATATGAAATATCAATAGCCACTTTCATAATGATGGAATGCATAATGCCAGACTTCATAACCACATAGTCAAGGCCTTGTTCCAAGACTACAAATAAGATTTTTTCAATGCCTTTTTCCAAGACTCTAGTTTGTCTCATGAGATCTACCATTTCATCGAGGAGCTATAGCAGACACCACCTGTCACTTACTATGTCCAATGCTTTCCTCATATGAAAAAGTGTAAACATAACATAAGCATTCATATTAAAACTAGTATATGAAATGTCAATACTTTATCCATAAACCATTAATAGTATAAAATAACACATCTAAATTTAAAAATATCACAAAACATTCAATACAATATGGAATTTTTGTATCATAATAAATCAACATCATAAAAACATAAAATCTGTCAAATGATGTTGACATAGATGATATCAAAACATTTTTATAGAAATATATCTTTCTATTTTGAAATAATTTAAGAGTGACATAATTATAAAGAAAACATTTATTTTGAAGATATTCTTATAATATTGTATGTGAAACTTTGACGTTGTTATAATGGTGGAAAATAGCCGCACCCGCCATATAATTTAAAAAAACATTCTTACCTTAAATTTGTCGAAAAGGTCAAAAAGTACCTTGTTTGGAAAATGACATAAATATTCCTTTAAAAAATGTATAAGTTCAAATAAGGGTATAAATTAATTTAAACCATTTTCTATTAAATAGTAAAAAAAATTTGAAATCCATTTTTATGAAACATGGATGTGGATGATAAAGAGGTCCCAGTAGATAATTACATATGAACATCCTCGGATAATGAAGAGATTATAGAATTAACCCTTACCTTTTTACTTTTCCTTGGTCTAGGGTAGGTTATAATCCCGTATAATGGTGAAATAAATGTTACTAAATTATAAAAGAACCCTATACAAAATTATTATATCATATATGATCTTATAATATTTCTTTGTTAAAGATATTTTTGAATTATCGTCGTTTTGGGTGTTAACTGATTCTTTCTCCTTATATGCTTGGTTACATAAGTCATGTTTTTTATGAATAGGATATATTTGATATATATAAATAATGATATTATGTCTTTAAAAATTATTTTTAACCATCAAATGAAAATTAGTCTTGAATGGATACGATGTGGAATGAATCTCATCGCGTTCGTGGAGATGGTAATCCATACGTATGCATGAGCGACAATATCATTCTTTTGATATTAAAATATTATATAATTGGATGGTATATAATATATAAAGAATAATTATCATGTTATATTTATTATTGACATCAAATATACATCATTATTATACCCATCCTAATAATAATGTTTTGAATAACAACTACAACACGACGTGGAGACTGTTAGCCGTATGTATGCATGTATGGTGACATGTCATTCAAAGGGTGGGTAGAATAATTCATATGGATGTAACATATTTATAATAACATCATAGTATATAGAAGATACTGGAGTTATTATTTTATAATGGAAACAACAATGAAAGAAGAAGTGGAAGAAGAAAAGAACTTGAAAGTGGTGATTAAATATTTACCTCTTCATTAGGTTCTTCCTTTTGATTTGATCAAAAGGTCTCATTAGGTTGGGTTTCTGACTAATGGAAGTCATGTAAGATGAATTGAGGGAATTTTAGAGGATATTTGGGTAGGGTTTGGCCGAGACAAAATGCTTTGAAGGTGGGAATTTGGGGGAAGGGGAAGTTCCCTTTTATAAGAGGGGTGAGGGGAACCTTAGGAAAAGAGTGAAATATTATTTTATAATAAATTCATATTCGTTTTATAATGGATACAAAATGATTTTTTTAGATCCCAAGGTGGATATGGGTTGACATTATTTCATCAAAAATATTTTAGACAGGATTAGGTTACCATATTAACATTATCATTTAGGATTAACTCTTAGTTAAATAATTTGACATTTACCATGTCTCTTTGTATTTTTATGTTATATGATTAATTAAAATACAATAACAAGCCAAGAGAACCCCAATTGGTTAATTATTAATATATATAATATTATTTAAGGCCTTTGACTAAACCTTATATTTTTAGGAATAGAATATCAATTAATAATATAATATTTTTTTAAAAACTCTTTTATGTCAATTTTGACACTATTTGGTAATTGATTTTTGTGAAAATAATAAAATCATGATTGCTTCTAAAAAAGTTAATTAAATAAATCCTAAAATGTCATATTTACCTATAAAATTATTGGAATTCATCTAAAGTCTTAATTTACATTTATTTGGGTATTTATAATATCAATTATTTTAATATTTCATTATTAAGGTAATTACTGCATCATCATTATGTCATAAATAAATTAAATTATTTAATGTCTAAAAATTATAAATAAAATTCCATTATGTAGAAAATATTTTTATCTTTATAATTAATATTTATAAATGAATTTATATTTTGTATAACCCTACAGTAAAAATGGTTTAGTTTTTAAACATTGATTTTAACACTTGTAATTCTTCTTTAAATAAAATAATAGTAAATGCCCTATTCTAATCCAATTGGACCAAAGAGGTTCATATATTAATCAGAAGTTTGTTTTTGTTCGAATTATACTTATCAAATAAAATTAGGACATGTGTTATGGTAATAATAATATCATTTTTACCCTTAATTACCCTATTTACTTTAAACTATGGTAAATTAAAATAAAAAGTTACTATTCACCAAAAATTATTTTCATCTCATTGAACCACATTATACTTACTGGTATCAAACGTGTCTCTCAGATTTTTGAAATTCAAATCATAAAAGCGGTGAAATTATATTTTCTGAAAATTTGCAAATGCTCCTAGGAGTTAGGTAAAAGACAGTAAAAAGTTGAATAAAGTTTTTATATATCCAAAGTTATTATAAACTTACTCCAATGATTTAAATTAAACATATATAGGTATTATGTATCAATTTTGACCTAAAATAATTTTAAATAAAATAAATAATTAATTCAATAAAAATTCAGTTTTAAACTATAAATCAGTGTTTTTCATTATTAATCAAAAAATGTAAAGTTTTCAGAAAAATAAAAAAAATCACCCTAAGCTAATTTTGATATTCCGAATCCAAAAATGAAGTCCATTTTAATGATAAAATTTATAAAATTTAAAAAAGTGGTTATTACTATTCATAACAGCTAGTTTGATTGGTTTTAGTGTGTTAGAACTCGATGTTTCATACAACACATGCTATTGTACTATTAAAATAGAAGCGTACCATGGAAGCTTGGGGTATCACACACCACCACCACCACAATACATCCTTCCATTACCTCAGTCATACATAACAAAGTCTATATACACACAAGGTGTATGTAGGGTGTGAGACAAAGACCAGTATGATACCACCCAAAATAAATATTCCAAGCGATAAAAATAGAAGATAAATTTACATGGATATTTTCATTAGAAAAATTGAAAATTTTTCCTGAAAACATGATTATGAAACCATTTTCAAGTAAACCCTTTTAAGGAAAGCCTTTTCTGAAAAGAAACTATCTTTTCACTAAAACATTCACATATTCCATCATATACCAATGGGTAGAACTACATCACATAAGTATCATGTCACAAAAGAGATCACCATGGAAAATCTATATAGGTAGCAAGCACAAGTGAGAGCCTTGAAACCTCATACCTTAGAGGTAATCTCCTAAATCTAATAAAACCGTTGTTCTAATGCACGATCCTTTAGAGGGGAAAACATCCCATGGTCTAGTGGTCTCAAAATCATAATCTAATACCAATGAAATTACTGTGAAGGAGAAAATAGATGGGATCCCTCCCCAGTTCTCGTGGTCTTTGATAATATCACATGATTATTTAGTGTTGTATCGTCAATCTAGATAGATGAAACTGGACCTCAACCCCGCTGAATAAACTAGAATACTAGTTATAGTTAACCCTTTTAGATACCTGGAAATCCCTTTGTGTTCTCAAATTCCATTTCACATGTCACACAAATCATCATTTTTACATATACATACCAAGCATCATGAGCACACAATTACATGACCACTTTCACAATCCACATTGATCCAATGGTGAAATATTGCATGGAAACCACTATTTTCAATAAAAACCACATTATAATTACACACAAAAAAAACTATTTAGAAATACATTTCACACCACTTTTACAACCCATTAATCCCATTTTGAAACCCAGTAAGATGATTGCACATGAAATCTATCAATTTCAATGGGAAAATCCCCTTTAAAATTCGCAGACACACCAAATCCATTTTATAAAAAAACATCACATCACATTCACAATTATAAAACCAAATTTATGGTTCACAACAATGACAAAAACATTAAACAAAAGAAATTTATTTTGGAAAATAAAATTTCAACACATCCGCAACTCAAGTTCATTTTTAAGACACCTTTGTCAACTTTCACACGAGGAAATAAACACATTTATGAAGAAAGGCAATGAAGAAAATAGGAAATATAAAAAACTTATATCATAAACCAACTGCCGTCACATATACATGTAAAAATATTTTTAAAACATATTTCACACCGCTCAAAAATACCATATATCACATTTATAAAGCCATGAAGGCATGCAAAAAACACACTAATAATGTAAAATCATGGAACCACCTACCTCAATATTGTAAAATTCTGTAATATGGTTAGAAACCACAACCAAACCACCCACAATCATATAAATGAATTTTTGTACAAAAACAATCAGGATTTCTCTTGAAAACATAAGATTGACCCCTCATTATATGAACAACACATTGGAAAAAGGAAAAACCAATAGAGAACGAAGAGAAACCATAAAAAATGAATAGATCATTATAAAAGAGACTTATATGACGATTACTTGAAGTTAAAAGACCAAAACCATCCAAATATTGGAGTTTTAGAGGTCCAAAATGTTGTGGAGGAAGTTCCCATGACTACAAATTTTTCATGGTTTGGATTTTATGTGTGTTTTGGTTAAAATTGGGGGATGGTAGATTAGAAAACTACCACTTTTTATGAACTCGAAAGGTTGTAAGGTTATTCTTCATATTTTTCTAAACACATGAAGAAACCATTAATACCTCTCTATCAAATAGGAATAAGGCCATATAGTTAACATGTGGAGGTCACACGCCCATGAAGATAGCCATGCCACATGGACAATGCCACTATCCAAGTCACACTTTTTTCTCAAGGCCATCACCTGATTTCCTATAACAATGCGCTAATCACGTTCCCCTTATAGTTGATCACAAGAACTGAATTTTTATCAAAAAATAATTAGGGAAACAAAGGGTTAAATATAAGGACAAATAAATTAAAATAATACATCAAAATAAAATCATTGAAGTTACAATTCTATCAACCACGAAAAAATTATTCCCCTGGAAAGTCATCCCAATGTTTGATTAGAAAACTAAAACAGATACTCTTCCTTAACCAATGAATTGAGTTACCTTGTCTCATGATCATTTGTACCATACTACCAACGAACTATGAGAAATGGAATAGACTACCCACAAAGCACTTTCTCTTAGGAATCCAAAATCCACACCAGCTGCTCAAACATATACCAACCGGGTTCCAACTCCAACTTCTCCCAATTTAAAAGATGGGATAGATTCATATTTTAATTTTCAACATGGGAGACATGAAACATGTCATTAATTAAAGTCAACTGGGAGGGAAAATAAAACATGTATTAAAACTTACCTATCCACTTGGTAATCCTAAAAGTCCTGATATAACTTTGTGTTAACTTCCCTTTGTTACCAAAATGACGATGACACATGTGGGGTGGCAATTTAGGAACACCTGGTCACCCATAGAAAAATAAAAATCCTGAAATATTTTATTAGAATATTACTTTTCATAGAACTATGCCTTCAAAATGTTTCCTCATCAACTTAACATTATTAGAATATTCCTCTATAAGTATTGCTCACAAAAACAGGGTCTCACCCACCTCGGCTCAACCCATAGTGGATCAACATGAAAAAACATAAAGTACCTAAAAGGGATCCATTAGAATAAATGACTATTAATTAATATTATAGAAAAAATATACCAATCACAAATTGATTTCCCATAATCCACTGAAATCCAAAACACATTCCTGGAGCATGTATTCCAAAAAAATAATTTTCTTTCTCCCTGTGCCCATCCATTTGATGATGATATGTTGTATTCAACAAGACTTGTGACCCCATGAAATTTTTAATACATTCATAAAATCCCATATTAAAATGTGGTTCCTATTCAAAAAATATTTGTGAGGGAAAACCATGAAGCCTCACTATCTCATGAACATAGAATCGACCCAACTCATCCACTTTGGATGAATTCCAGATTAGACTAAAATGGGATGATTTGTTCAGATAGTTAATCCCATCCCAAATAGTATTCTTTAACTGAAGAGTATGAGGTAATCCAACAATAATGTTCATGTAGATATCATCCCATTTTTAGGTTGATATGGGTAGTGTACAAAGCAAATTGGAGGGCCTTTCATGTTGTGATTTAACCTTTTGATATGTATAACACCATAATACAAAGTCAGCTACATCCCACATAATACATGGACATTAAAATTATCGACATACATCATAAGATATCATTGTCTAACTAGGATGATATACCCATAGAGATAGGTTGTTATCCTACATCGCAACATTCTGTAATGATAACAGTACAACTAAGAGACCCTTGAAGCAAAAAACTCCACCAAGAGACCAATAAAATAGAAAAAGAAAATCCACACCATTTAGGAATTGCATATAATGATAGAATATCCCATCACATGGTTTCTAATTTTTAATCAACTCCAGAAGGGAATGTGTAAGGTAAACAGTGGTAAAGAATACACCTCCACTATGCTCCATGGTATCAAGATGCAATTGGAAAAAAAATATGTTTTAAAGATAATTCATCACTATATTATTTCAATGATTTCATTGACACTTAATTTCTAAAATAATACACTAAAAAATTCCCATTTTCAGGTTATATACAATTTCAAAATCGAACCCCTGAAGGTATTCAACCTAAGTATGCTTCCTCAAATTATGAAACTATTGGGAGAAAATTTTTTCCACGATGTTATGATCATAATAAAAAAATTCTCTTTAATAAGATAAAGGTTCCACATATTTAAGGCATGCATCATCACCACTTACTGTAGGTATTACATTGGATAATTCTTTTCATTCAATCAGAGTTGGTGTGAACCATACTCCACCACATGGTCATCGTGCAATAGAAAACACATAAGAACCATAATAAAAGGATCAGGAAAGAACACATATACAATTCTAGATTATATAATTATTAAAATAGGTGTTATTGTCAACTTCCACTTAATCTACCTAAAGGGAACTTGACATTCTTGGATCTTTTAGAAATTCACCCCCTTTTGATTGAGCGACATCATGGACAAAGAACGCATAGAGAAATCCAATTCAAAATGCATGTAATAACCTTCCAAGCCCATGAATCTTTTGATTTCAAAAACATTATTTGGATTCTAATATGACTTCATGGCACCCATATTTTGGGGGTCCACTACAACCCCTTTTTCCAAGATCACATGACCAAGAAAACTCACCTTTCTGATCCAGAAGGTGCACTTATAAAGCTTCACATAGGGACAATGATCCCAAAGTGTTACCAACATAATTATGAAATGATTGTAATGATCCTCCTCGGTCCCATAATAGAACATGATGTCAACAAAAAAATCCACATCATATTAGTCAAGATACTGATGAAACACCCTATGCATATGATCTGTATGGACCAGTAGATCATTCATCAACATGAAATGCATGATGAATTACTCAAAATCAATGTACCTTCTTCAAAAAGTTTTTTTGCAAACATATGCTCCTCTAACTCTGACTTTGTGAAACCAGAAACTCAAATAAATAATATATAACCACATTAAATCATTATGTTTACCAAAAAAATATAAATACATAGAAAATGGTACTTGTTCTTGATTGTTACCTTGTTTGTTTTCCCAAAATCGATAGAAAACTAGAGAGATGCATCATCCTTCTTTGAAAAAATAATTAGGGAAGCCCAAGGTGAGAAACTTGGGTGAATGAATCCTTTGGACTCCAAATTGTCCAACTGTATCTTTAATACCCTCAACTCAGTGATTGCCATAAGATACGAGGGAAGACATTTCAGTTTTGTTTACAGTTAAAAATCAATAGAGAATTCTACATCGTACTCTGAAAGAAAACTAATAAATACTATAAAAAACATTTTAGAACGCATCCACCATTAGAGGAAAACCGTCGTCATGAGAACCATAATCATCCTCCAATGTGAGTCACAAGACCTAAAAAACAAGGGTTCCCAATTATCTAAGTGGATGTACAATATGTCTTGAACGAGGTTCCCATTCTCCTTGACAAACTTTGGTACCACCATCAGGTGCCACAAAACTCACTCACCATCGATAAAAATTGATGTGTGCCTAAAACCATAACATCCACTCCATATCAAGAATCGGGTAAAGTAATTACATCTCCCAAACAAGGAAATACTATTCCAACATGACTGCTGACATGATGAGTTTGCAAGAAAAACACCTAAAACCCTACTCTCCCTTCTTACCAAGTAGTGTTTCCAACTCCATTACAAATAAAATGTGATCAATTGAAAACTACAACACATCCAAAATATGAGGAAAATTAAAATAAACATAGGTTGAAGTATCAAATAGAACAAAAACTAAATATTATCTAATAAGAATGGTACCTCAAACTGTCACAAGTCCTACATCAGATTCCACTGGTGCTTGATCCACTACAGGATGTTGCCTCATCTCTGCCTGAGCATATGAATGACCAGTAGCCTGCATCATTTCCCTGAACTAAATATACATAGAATAATATCCATCCGAACTACCATGACCTCTAAACTGAGATCCCAATGTCTTGGTTGGTTTCTATTGGGATGAAATTCATCTAGAAGACATACAACATGCACCACTATGATATGGGTGCACCACATTGAAAAATCTCTTTAAGTGACACATGATTCCACATTAGTGACAAGGACTGGGTTTAGGTAAACATGCATAATACATGTGGTCTACCTTCCCATACTAGTGGGAGAAGACTAACCCTGCAATAGAGGCCATATATGGAGACAGTTGGGAAGGATGGGAGGAACAACCACCTCACCACATTTCTTATTTATTCCACTTCGTCTTCATCTGAGATGAATTACCACTACCCAGTGCTAAAACTACTCTAGAGAAGCTAAAAATGCCATTATAATCATTTTTACCATCATATAATGATACCCCACATTAGCATAGGTCTTAATATATAATAAAAATTCATCGGATCATATTTTTGGTTGTAACCATATCTGAAACATCTGAGACTTCAACTTCTCAAGGGAAAATATCTCAAGTGCAAGCCGAAGTAACACTAAAAAGATGTTAAAGAACTCCATCCTGGTATGATATCTCTGGATAACATTTAAAATCCTTGGTACCAAGAAAATAAAAAATATATCAAGGCAATACTTCTCATTGAAGATGATAATAAAATCCTTCCAACCCATCTAATGGGGATTTATATCATAATCCAAAATGTTCCACCACATCCTAATGGGATATTACAACATGAACACATCATGCTTTCAAATGAATTCCTTATGAGTATGAAGAAAATCATACATCCACTCTATTTGCTAAAGAAACTCCTCTTATTCTTGAGGATATGTGCTACCTCATAAAGAAAGAGTCTTGTTCATGAGGATCTTATGATATTTTTAGCCTCTAGAACCTTTCTTAGCTTCACTAACCTTAGCAAGAAAATATCATGCTCCATGAAAAAAATTTGATAATCCAAACCATAACTTATAGTAATCTCTGATCTATTAGTGAGGTAGAACTCTATCCACCTATTTCCTATGATTTCAAAGGAATTATATGAGAAGGAATCTTACAACAAAAAGCAACAATCACTAAGAAAGACAATCAATACAACAATCAATGCACATTTTAAGAAATTTTGGTAACAAGAAAAAATATCAAACACTTCTATAAATTGTAATGAAATCATATCCAACACAATAACAAGTCAAAAAAACCACTCCACCTCCACCTAGTGTCTATATACTGTATGCATCTTGTACATATCACCTAGAGGAGAAGTCAAACATAATGGTCATTAAACCCTTGTCGAATAATTCCTTGTCCAAAGGTGTGTTGGTTAGTCACCCCACTCATAACTAGAACCACAATCCCCAATAATCATATATCCATGTTTTCCATACTCTTACCAATTAACATGACCCAAAAAGAGAAAAACAGTCTCTAATACCATTTTTTCATGAACCAAGCTGGGGTCTAATCCTAATTGACACCCAACTCGGCACATGGCATGTCCTAAAGGGTGTTCCCATTCCCTATGGGATAGAAACTAGTGTTTGGGTATCAAAAATACACTTTGGGAATGATTTCACCCTTTTATATAACCATAAGCTAAAAAATAATAAACATATCACAATTAATAATCGTAACCAAATAAGGTAAAACAATTTTTTAGATTCAAAATTTTATAACCATAAAAAACAATACAACAATAGAATGGAAAAAATGAAATCCCAAAATACTCCATGCCATAATAGGCTCATAATACTCAAGAAAACACCACCAACACAAAAAATAAGTGGAAAACATGTAAAAAATCCACCATCACTACCACAATACATCTTTAATATACCTGGTTCATATATAGCAATGTGTACATACACCAAAAAGTGTATGTTTGGTGGGGGACAAAGCATAGTATGATTACACCAAAAATAATTAATCCATACTATTAGATTAGAAGATAAATTATCATGCACTTTTTCAATAAAAACATAAATTCTTTTCAATAAAACATTTTGAAAAAACCATTTTCAAAGAAACACTTTTAAGGAAAAATGTGTATCAAAAGAAACATTCTTCGAACATTAACATACACAAGGTACAACATATATTGATTGCTAGAACTACATCACGCAAGAATAATGTCCCAAAATATAGAACTTTGGGAAATCAATTAGGTATCAAGAAAAAATGGGGCCCTAGAATCCTCATACCTCAGTGATAATCTCTTAAAAACCATACCAAAACAATTCTCTTCCATAAGCCACTATAGAGGTACACATCCCAAGGTATAGTGGTATCAAAGTCATAATTCAATACCAACCGTGTTCCCATGGAGGATCTATTAGGGGAATCTCATCTAAGGTGTATTGTTCACCAATAATATCAAATGTTTTGTTAGTGTTACAGTATAAATCATACAAGAAAAATCTGACCCTAAGCATCACCATATTAACTAGAGTACTAGTTCTTGTCCACCCACCCAGATACCCTAGATTTCCTTTGTTCTCAACTTCCATTTCATATGTCGCAAAAAATCATCACATGCACCCACACATTCCAATAATCATGAACCCAAAATGAAATATTCACCTTGACAATACAAATTATTCCAATGATCAAACCATACATGGAAACCACAATTTTCGAAAAAAATACACTTTATAATTCATATAAAGAACAAAACCATTTGGAAATATATCTCAAACCTCCTAAAAAACTCATTAAACCCATTTGGATAGACTATAATAAGAGTAAAATTTATATCCAACCATTTACATGGGAAAATATCCTTTAAAATCATACACAAACCAAAAAAAATTTCTAACATTTTTCACATAACTTTCAAAATTCAGTCACCATATTTAAGGTTCCCAAAAAATATGAGAACATACAGAAAAATATATTTCTTTTTGAAAAAAAACAATCAACACATTCTCACCTTAGGAACCACTTGAAAAAACATTTTTAACCTTTCATAAAAGTCAATAAAAACATTTATGAAGCACCAAAATGTAGCAAATAAGAAATATAAAAAATGAAATTTCAAAAACAAACTTTCATCCCATATGAATCTCCAAACCCATGTAAAAAATATTTTTCACCACACATAAATCCCATAGAACACATTTAAAAATCCAATAATGAAATCTAAAATCGTCTAATAATGTAAAATCTTTGAAACATCCACCTCACTATTGTAACATTCCATAATCCGGTGTGAAAGAACAACCACACCTCCACATGACCCTATAATGGAAAGAATATTCATGAGAAAAGAAACATACTTGGTGATTCCTTGAAGTTATAATGAAAAAACACCAAAATATTGGATTTAAATAGGTTCAAGAGGCAGTGGAGGATGATCCCATGGCTGAAAATGTATCATGGTTTAGATTATAGGTGAATTTTTTGCACTAATTAGGGTATTGTAGAATATAAAATTTCCAATTTTTTGACTGGGACAAGTCAAATGATTAACCCGCATGGTTTTCCAAGTCATGTAGAAAGTATGAATCCCTCTCTTTATAAGAGGAAGAAGGCTACATGATTTCTTAAGGGAGGTCACATACCCATGAGGCTATCTGTGTAGCATGGATAGCTCCATAATCCTAGGCGAATGGTTTTTTTTGTGCTAGCTCATAGTTTCCTCTAACCTTGCGCAAACCATGAACCACCTACTACTAGGCCCTAAAAGATGTTTTTCTCCAAAAACTCATTTGTAATTCAAGGTATATATATATAATTCCAACAAATATAATATATAATACCTCATTATAAAATCATGGATGTGATAGCATGAAAAATCATGGAATAGAATTGCAAAAAGAAGAAAAAGAGTACACATGATGTTTGGTTGTAAAAAATAGTTTTCATAAAATCATAGTTTTGGGCTGTGTTGATGTAGCATGGATGAAATCACACATTTTATACATTAAATAAGTGAAGTAGAGGTAAATATTACATGGTGATAATAAAATTAATGGAAGAGTAATAATCCATATCTCATTGAAGTATAATAGGACAATGTAACTTGTTGGGAGAATAATAATGAGATACAATTTTTGAGATTCATGTATTATGAGTCATGGATATACCCAAATCATTATGTCAAAAATGGTGATTATATATGGTTTTTTTTCATGGGTTTTTTATAACATTTCAAGGAGTTGTTTCTAAATTTTAATAGTGAACCTTGTATGTCTGGTATTCTTTGTTTGTTTTCATTTGTCAATCTATGAGAATTAAGTATGGACATTATTAAATCTATAAAGTGAAATAGGGTTTTTGTATGGAATTATAAAAGGAAAAAATAGAATATTGTTCATTGATTAACCCACCATGTTTTCTAACACCAAGTCTCTTACCATCAAAAGTTATTATAGGGAAATCCAGGTTTACATATATGACGATCAACTATTTGAGATATTTCATTCCTCTATGTTTAATGTCTTATAATATTAATTTAAAATGTATTCATGGAAAACATCAATGGTATTATAAATTTCCATGGGAATAATTATTATACCTTAAAAGATTATTTTTCCCATACCCTCTGTCAATTAGTGATGATGTTTCAATTCCCTTCATATATGGTTTTTTTCTTTAAACTGAAGGTGTTATGATGAAAATTTTAAATAGATTTAAATTAAAAACTAAGTGATGTTATTGAAATTGAATTATTTCATCTCTTTTATGAAAACAATTTCAAATTGTTAAAGGGATCAGGACAATATATTTAATTTGTAATTAGTAGGAAAATATTAATTAATGAAATGTAAAGGTGAATCATGCCACGATATAAATTTTGAGATTTAATTATGATGACCTTATGATGAGTGATGATGAAGATAAGATAAATTTCTCAGTAGTATTAATGTGGTTTTTAGTACCATTGTAATTTTTGGTGTAAAACTAGAAGATTCTATAGATGATGAGAGGATACTATATATTATTCCAAATAACCCAGAGAAAAAATTATTATCCCTCAAATATCATGATCTAGGTAGACATCCATTAGATGATTATAGAAATTTCATATGAAATACATAATTTAAGATTATTTAATATTAAGAGACACGGTGATATATAATGTTCCTTTAAATATTTGAAGCATGAGAAGAGAAATAAATAAATTAATGGAGATGAGGAAAAATATGGTGATTAAAAAAGTGAAAATCATATTTTATAAACACAAGTAATTAATTTAAAAAATTGTGGGAATAGGAATAAAAATTTTATGGGAAATATATCACTGAGGTGTTTCAAGTGTGATAATATTAGAAAATTATAATATAATTGCAATAAATTACGAAAATTTAATGATTTTATTAATGAAGTTGTAATGAAAAAAGGTACATAATAAATAAACTTCCAAAATATTAATCAAATGTTAAAGGGATTATTTTTTGGAAATTAATTCATAAAAATGTATTACATTTAAATAAATATGATGAAAACATTGATAACAAATATGAAGAATTTATTTCAAATGGTTTAGATGAAAAATTATCAATTGAAAAAGAGAATGATAATGTGTTCAATTTTGATGAATTTAGTAGTCATAGAAGTGGTGATGAAATATAAATTGATTTTGTATTGATGTGATATCTCATGGAATTCATATTTAATATTTATGCATTTGAGAACATAGGTATTTTTTAAAATAAGATAATCAATTGTCATGGAATAATGATCTTATTCATACTAAAATGAGGAAAAAAATGAAATTGATAAATTAAATAAGTTTATTTCTAAATATATGAATTTGAAATTTAAAATGTATTATAATGTTAAATAAATGTATAAGTGGTTTAATTTTTTTAAATAAATGATAGATGATGAAAATAAGGGGAATAAATTCATATTTAACTAAAAGAATTCATAGAATACTATTGTATAAAGATCAATGGAGAATACGTTATAGAGAGTTCATGTTTTAAATAATTATGAAAATAGGATTAATGTATAAATATATCATTAATTGGTTCAAAATTTTCATTAAAATATTTATGAAATGTCTAATTCAATTTCACAAGTTATGATAGTCCGGTTTGTGGTAAATTTAAATGTTTTTCAAAAGTGTGAAAATCATGGAATAGAAACTTGAATGTAAAAAATTTCATAATGATTAACTAAAATATTAAAATGTTAATTCTATATTATTGATGATGGTTTTGGGATAATATAATTTAAAAATTTTATCCAAAATTGATGTTGAAAATATGTAAGATTATCAGGTGTCGACAATGGAGAAATATGTTGTATTTTTGGAAATCATGAATATTATAGATACTATTAGAACTTTAGAGGGTTTGGGAAATTATAAAGGGTATATTAGTTTAATTAAAAATATTTATACGAGCCAAAAAGAATAAGGGCACAATTATTGATGGCTAGTTAACCAATTAAAATAATAAATGTTTAGATACAATCGAAATTTTTTTAACTGAAGGTTGATAACATGATACAACTTTTTGGTGAGGATTTTAGATTTTGTGACTTAATGTGTTATTTTTATGATGATAATATCACCAATTTAACTTAATTTTTTTATTAATTATAATTAGAAAAATTATAAAATGAACAAAATTAAATGAAAAATGAAGTCGTTGATTATTGAAGTTTCACTCAATGCATTTAAAAATTAATGTCTGTGGATATTTTATATTTGATAACCCACCCATATGAGATTTGATTTAAATATCTCGATGTATGTTAGTAATTTTGTGGAATCGTAAATAACCTTTGTAAATGGGAGGTCACTAAAAATTAGATGAGTTTGTTTAATAATAATTGGAGAGGAAAATCTTGAAAAGAAGAAAAAATCTATTATTGATGTACTGAAACACATTTTACATTATGCATATTAGCTCTGTGACTAAGGAAATAAAGTTGTGTCATAGAAAAATGATTTTTTATATAGGTTAAATGATGTATGTTTTTTTATGAGGGGATAATTAATACGGGGATTTTTTTTCTTTTTGGCATAGTTGAACATTTATGTTTCTATAAAATGTAATAATAATATTAATTTACACATAGAATACCTTTAAACTATATTTGAAATAATATGTACAAGTTAATCCATAGAAATAATGTTATTAATCTTCCATTTATGAAGAAATAAATGAATTTTATATGATCTACATGGAAAAATAGAATGTTTAATACCACACCATAGATGGTGAATATGAAATCATATCCTTCACTCATCAAAAGATAAATTTTTCTGAATCTATCCACTCTCCCACTTTTTTCATTTGATATATGTTTTAAAAGGGTGTGAAACAGAACATAAATCCATTTGTGTTTATCAATTAATATATAGAGAACAAAAAAGATATATGTAGAAAATGTAATGATATTTTCATAACATAATGGGAGAGGGATCCTAATTTAGCGTTAGAATATATCTAGGTGGATTTTTTAAAAGGGTTATTTTATTCAGTTAGTATGTAACCTAGTTGTAAATGTACATCCTGATTGATACTAATTTCAACATTGAATTTTGAATCCTATAAATTTTTTTGGGTATAGCCTATTACTGAATATCTAGGATTACTCTATTATTCTATTCAATTTATTTCGGAACATATACCAAATAGATATAAATGGATTTTAGAAATATAATTTTTTTAATAGTTTTATAACCTTAATATAAGAGCTATAAAATGGGACGTATAGTATATCCTTAATATAAAATCACAATTTTCCACCAATGGTTTCTTTAATGGATGTCCAGTTTATTATTCATATCGAATAAATTCACCCCTTTTCTCTAGATAGTTGGAACTGAGCATGCTGCATAAGCCGCAAACAGGTGGGGTTTTATATTTTTTTAGTGATGATCGATGTAAACATGTCGATGTCGGTGAACAGCAGACCAGTCTTAGCTGAGGACCACACGTGAAGGATTTAAAGAAAAAAATAAATCGTAAAGTACATGGTTTATTTCGGAATCCGCACATGACGTCTTTTCATCATTGGCGATCGTTGCTCAATGAATCTGAATCCAAATTCCTCTATATCGTCTACATGTGCGTCAAGGAATCTGTGGGAGCATGGTTTGTCATAATATAGGTGCTAGCGCAGAATATCGACGATGCCTTCGATGCTCAAATGATCACCGCATCGCTTCGCTAGTTATGCCCAAGAGAGAGCTCCATCTGAGCTCCTTGGATCCAGAGCATATCTCTCTAGATAATGGGAGAGAGGAGAGGAGAGTGAATCCCCATGAATAGTACTTGGAAAAAGCCCCTCCTCTTCTATTTATAGTGCTTAATTAAAATATCGGGTACAACCTCACCAGTGCCAAATACTTATCGCACTATCAACGAAATTTTTTGACTATTAAACTGAGTCATAAATATTATTATAATTTAATTATAATATATTAAATACATTACATGATAATAATTATGTCATTAACTTGATTCATTTCTCCCATAAATATAAATTGAACCTTGAATAATTTAATAATCATCAATTAATTATTTTCATGTATTTACTTAAAATTCGTAAATACATTTAATATTTAAATTCAATATCCATTATTCCAAACTCAAATAATATGAATTAATTTATTTCATTAGTGATTGTTTAATATTGGGATAAATACGAAATCCCAGTAGTGGGGTCCACTATATCCCAAACTATTATTCAACTGAATAGGGCAGATTCTTGAATACGCTATTGTGTGTGACCTTGTAGGCCCTTATATCCAGTGTATTGAATAGTATTCAGAGACCAAGAGTGGGATCTAGCAACCGATCATAGACCCTGAAGAGATAAGGTTTGTCATAGTAGTGACAACCAACTAATGAACACACACTGTGTAATATAATCTCTTTGTCTGTAATTTATCATAAAGAAACACACACTCACGTGTCATCACCCTTTTCATTCCTTATTGTTTGTTCATTTAACTAGATGGATTTACCCTATAATGTCATGGCCATGGTCTTATAATGGTACTTACATCCATATCAACATGTCCTGCAATATATTACTTCCATAACCCAAAAGTGGCAAATCCTTTCTTTATCAATCATCCAATGTCATGCCACCAACGACACACCCAACACAAACTACCATGCCATGACTTCATTTCCATGGTTTTCATTTTTCGCCAATGTATGTAATTAAATGACATACATCGGTAATGATATTCATGTCAGGAGACTATTACACATGATCATAGATAGGAACATCCAATTAAACCGGAAATATGCGGTGTTTTTGTTCGGTGGGTTAGTCCCCATGATATCACTACTAGAGATCACTGAGTGAAAACATCATGATAAGAAGTCTCAATGATTTTGAGCCCCCAACACTTGATAGTCAAACATCTACCATGTCTAATCAGTAATATGTATCCAGACCATAGAACATTTATTGAATATTAATGTCATATTATCTTGAGGTTCTCGTTATAACCATGGAACTGCTATAACCTTTCGATACAATAATTAATCTTTTCACATTACCATTTTCATAGTGGGTTCATAAAAGTCTACACTATAATGGTAATATGACATCATGTATCGCTAAATATATACACGACATAGTAATCTATATCACTGAATAGTTGGGTCTTGGGAACCCACTATTTCAACACTCCCACTTAGACAAGCGCCAACTTGCAATCCAAATTTTTTAGCTACTCACATGATCACCATCATGTTTCTTCTGAGGAATGGAATTTTCTACTGGGTCCGCCACGATTCTGCGGTGTGCCAATTTTTCTATAGCAACCTCATATGCTTGAGTAAAACTTCTAAAGTGATGGTATCCTGAGTATATCGATTTTTTCCACTATCAAACATTGATATCATGTCATGTAAGAATATCATAATTTACATTATGATAATGTATTTCTTACAAGGTGTAATTCTATGAACTGGAACAAAATGCTGCAATTATTTTCTTGTTTTCTACCTCAAAAGTTGCAACATACTCGGTCTTGTAGGTATAGCTACCACTGGCTTTTGTGATCTTGTCTCGCTCATCACCATAGCCTAACTTCAATTCTAGATCACATTGATATATGTAAGACTTGTTTATGTCCCCTAAAAACTAGTACCATTTATTCTCTATTTACCAAGTACATATCTTTTGTAATTGCCGAAGTACAATTATATAGTTTTGACTGCATCCCTAACAGTTCTACTAGATATAAATGATATTTTTCTACTATAAAATATACCTTGGAAATGTCAGTACTTGTACATATCATGGAATACATGATTGATCCATCGATTCAACGTATGGATTTAACACATAAGTTTTATCTCTTCTTATATCCGGACATGTAAACCTAAAGATATTGTGCCATGTGAAACAAGAAATAGTTCATCTCTTGAATTGTTCCAAATTGTATTTTTTCAATACAATGTCACAATATGTATGATTGAATATGACCAAAGAAACAAATAGATCTACCTCAGTAGAACTTGTTCTCTAGAACATAGTTTTCTACTTTAAGTAAATCACAAGATAATGAATTTCATTTGGTATTAACTAAATGTAAGTCAATTATCTGTTTTTCTATATGTCTATGAACCTACTTCACTTGGAAAACATTGATGATCCCACTAACCTTTCATAGAAACATGGAAATCCTTTGTAGCAAATCGATATTCTATGAGCATGTTGCTTACATTAATCATAACTGGATTTCAGTAACTTGCAACCTTTATTACCATTATGTGATGTGACCATCCCTTTCTGGTTGTGTCGTATAGATACCATCAACAATTGGTTTTCATGACATCCAATACAAAATAATTTTACCATAGATATTAGCTATGATAAGTAAAATTTGAACATATTTAGGCATAATGATTTGGTGAAACCAAGCGAGCCTTATTGGTACTGCGCTTATACCATTGTTGTATCAACTCAATTGAATACCCACCGCAATATTCAGAATAATAATCCCATTTGAAAATTGATACATGGAATCCATTAACTGAATTTTTGCTGGTCTTATCAATTTTACCTAATTTCCATATACAGCTTACTTGTAGGAAATATTCTTCATATTGAATAATAGATCACCGACTGTGGTGAATATAAAAACTGTCATAATGGTTTTATCCTTTCTACACAGTTTGTGTCTCTGGAACATACTTTGTTGCACATGCGCTTGTGGAAATAGTTCTTTTGACAACTATTTCTGCATCCTGAGCATTGACTAATCACAAGTAAATATAGATCCCACTGTTTCTAATAGAGACATGCACCCTTATATAGATATGTAGTCCATCACTTGACTAAAACTTTTCTATCTTAGGGATTTATGTAATATCATAGTAAATATTTAGGACAAATACCTTAGATGCACAATGGGATTATCTTGATGCAAGTCTGTTTGTATTCGAAAAAACTATTTGCATCCAAACACATGTCCTTTTGATATAATGGATTTACATCATACTATGACACATATGATATCCATTTGTCATTATAGTTGGCATATGGTTATGGGATACAACCATTTTTTTCAAATCATTTCGTAAAATATAATGGATGTTTATGCTAGTTGCAAAATTGATATTACTTACATCAATACTTTGATGTATAAAATGTGTCTTTAGGAATTACTCTACGCTACATTTTTTTGATAAATGTTGATATGTAAGACATCATCATAAATCCTCCCCATTAACATCAATGTCATGATGTGTATAAGGTAATGTGTGTTTAGGAATTACTCCAGGCTAAATTATCATGATTGATGAATGCTTGGTCGATATATTATTCAATATTCCAACCCGAATCAATTCATATCTCCTGACCATGAATATACCTCACTTTATTATTCCCTAATTACTTATGGAATCTGATTAAGTATATATACCTCTAGCTTATACTTGGAATAGTTCATTCTAACTTGTTGAACTATTTCCAAAAGCTTTGTGACATTCCTTTTTTTCTAAATGCTTCATTTTCCAAAATAAAGATGTCGATAATACCAAAACTGTTTAGATGTGCTTAGCCTAAATTCCATACTTGGTATATTCATGATGTACACTTCTTGTTTTAATTGAAAAAGAATTTTCTTTTCACAACTGGGTATAAGTCTTACATTTATATTAATCTCTAATTGCCTATGTTTCATGAATTACTGAACAATTTATTGAGTTTAACAAATCAACATTCATTCTAGAACATGAAATAATGTCTCTATACATCGATGGAAACATAATATTAATTTTTGTGGTTATATTAAATAATAGTACAACAAGAATGTTTCATTTGGAAATTAAGAAGTCATGTACTTCTCAGCACTGGCATGGGTATCACCATTTCGAAGCCACTTGGAGAAAACATCTGACATCTAGAAATATTTTTATACTCACATTGCACCATATTAGAATACACATATGTAAAATCATATATTATTAAATACCCATGTAGTAGAAAGGAAACATTACGCCGGTGAATATTCCTGATATAGGAGCGGCAACATTATTATTTAAATTAGTTTATTTCTTTTAGACTTCCATTGTTTTATTTTATAATATTAAATGAAAAAAACCATTTTTATTACCACATTAATTGATGGACGTCGTGAATGTGCCACTAGAATTAAATGGCTTTGACCTTTTCACATTGTATTTCAATTTATTCATCATAATAATTAAACCCTAACTGTCTTTTATTCTTATTCACTTGGAGAACCTTGCCTATATAGGTAATGAAGCATTTACTCAATACTTGTTCGTTTTATAACTTAAAATGAAACATAAGTAATGTGGTGAAAATGATATGGTAAAGGGATCTATTTAAAGATCATGATCAATCTTTCACTTTGCACATGTCGGTGTAACCGTCTCCTTATTCATATCATTGGTCCGCTTTCTCCTTGAAATCATCTAAGAGATGATACTTAATGTTATATCAACCATGTCCTGGTGTAGAGATTACATCATATTCCTGACATTGATGATAGCATAACCATCATATGCAAGGTATATTAGTCTCCTGTAAGCAGTTTCAACCTCGCTTCGTGATGTAGTTTAATAGGGTTGGGAACACTGACAACTTGAGTTTCCTATATCATAGTACTATGCTCACACACCTGTACTATTCGTGGATACTTGTGTCAGTGTGCACATTTACTTTTTCCAATATTTATCATAGATTAAAATTGTGGTATAAATTTCCATTTTTCTAAAAAAACAAATTTTAATAGATTAGTGAATTTTTATATAGATTAAGAGTTTAGAATTTTTTTATTAATTACTAAATCATGTAATGTATCCCACTATTTTATCAGATTCTAGAAACCCATTGTCATAGAATATGAATATTTGGTCGCGTGAGTATTCTAGTGGAAATGATCCTGAAACCACCCCTTATAGTCTACAATTAATGGCTACGCCACTACTTAGAGGGTTCTAGGTGGGATTTTGGCCGACTGACTACATTAACTTACGTCTCCTAGATCTTTGAGTGAAGTCCCAGCATCTTAAAATCAGAACTTGATTTACTCAATGCTTGCCTCTAAAATTACAACAAGCTAGCTATGACTATGTCTTTGCTGCAATTTTAGTTAAGTAAACCCATCATTTTTATAAGTACTCCCATATAGTAAGAGGCACCCTTAGTTATGGCATGACCGGAACCTCAAACAGCTGGTTTTTTCCAAATATAAATGACAGAAGGCTATTTAGACTAAATATATTTTTGAGGTAATTATTATTTTTTAGTATGAAGAATGAAATCATTTTCTATTTTTATAAGCATGCTATGTGATTGCACTCATAACTGACCGTGAAATAAATAGAAATTTCATCATGTCACATGTTTTTTATCTTGCATGCTTTTTTTATTATTCTATGTGATAGTGTTATAAGTACTCATTCACCAAATAATAAACCATGTAGAAATAAAATGAAAAACCTGATCATGAGTAGGTACAATTGCCTGATCCATTGTGTGAATAAAGGAACAAATGAAACCCTAGGGGTATGTACATTTAGTCGCGTGGCTTGAAACTTGAATAGAAATGTCTGCTCATCCAGTGCAACCAACTCCGGTCTGGTGCATCACCATCACTTGTCGTGAAATTAATTGCACCTTTTCTTGTCATTATACAACAGTAATCGCATGCAGGTGAGAGAGTCTCATGGTATAAAATATAACTATGAGAATGAGCGCGCATTCCATTATACATATAATAACCCTTGATAAGACACATAGATCTTATTTTATTTAATTAAAATAATTATTACAAACAAACATGAAATAATTAAATTAATTAATTAAATAAAAAATTAAATTAAATTCACCAGACAAGCATTGGTTGGTCTCTAGATCATGGTTAGTATATGCTTTAAACTCACATATGTAAACTAAAATCAGAATAAAAATTAAACTTCCATTAAAAAAAATTTGAGGGCATTATTTATCGATTTAAAATTTTACTGTAATTTTAATTCAATAAATGTCACCGTTCGGTCATGATTAATTAATTTAATTTTAAAAGTACTATTAAATTAAATTAATTAATTTAATTAATCACCAAATTAAATTAATGAGGAAGCATCCATTTTTAATAACCGAAAATATGTATTTAATTAATTTAATTAGTTTCTGTAATTAAATTAATTGTTTTAATTAACTTTTGATTATTTCAAGTTAACCGAGCCCATTGAACATCAGGCAGGGGAGGTAGTGCGGGTCAGGGAAAACCTGGACAGGCCCAATCCGGGCGGTACTAACGCAGTGTAGGGAATTCTGGGTCATGCCGGTCCGTCCAAGCCTGTTCGGGGCGGAGCAGACCCACCCACGCTTTTTACGGGGGGGAGAGAGTTACCTACCCTCTAAGAGGATCAGGCAGCAGCCGGAATGAGGCAGGACCGGGTTGGAGTGGGAGGGATGGACTGGTCGATCCAGCAGACGTAGTCACTCCCTTCCAGGCGCACGAAATAGAATTGTCAGGGTTGGCCAGGGATGGCTGGTATTCTGACAGGTGAGGCGGCGGCGCGTTACTGGTACAAGAAGGTGACCATACACGAGGCTATCAGCCTGGACAGAGCAGCGCGATGGATTCTTCTATCTTGGGGCTGCTGCATGCTGAGGGGTTACTATAGCAGGTCTCCAGGTGGTCTCGTCCTAGTGCTGCTCCATGGGATGAAGCGACGATGGCCAGTTGAAGCACATCGAGGTGGTAGGGGAAACCAGGAGGCGACCTTCTGGGGTGCTGAAGGGGTCTCCTGCGACGGAGGAGGTGGCCCAGCAGGGGCCGTCGCACGTTCCTTTTGTGTGGACACTAGCAAGACCGGGGTGTCAGCTCTGCCTGGTGTGGTGCTGGCTGCTACTAGTGCGGGAGGCCAGGATTGGGAGGAATTTGCCGGTGTGCTACCTACGGAGGAGACTCCGCTGTGGGAGGTGGACCGGGTGGATGAGATTGCTTTCCTCCGCAGAGAGGGAGACTGGCGGTGCGCTGCACCTGCTGGTGTTACCTGCCTTTGCAGCATGACCTAGTGCGGGCTTCCGCCACACCACCTGGAGCGGAAGAGAGAGGCGACCCTATTTGAGCCACTGCATGAGAGAGATGGGGGCCGCTCAGCCCCCCCAAGACAACCGCCTTTTTACGACCTACACATGCAGGTCATTCCTCCTCAAAAAAAATTTTAATGGACATTTGACCTTCTTTGCTGGTCTCCTCACACCTTTTTTACCAAGACATCAAAAGGATGTCTTCTTATTAATGTTTTTCTAAATCCTACTTTGGCTTTTAAAAAAATAATAACATTATTAAATAAAATTTTCTTAAGCCTATATTTAGAGTAGAAAATACAAAATATTATAAAAATAAAATATTATTATAATATAATATTATAATAAGAAAATATATAATTATAATTAAACTATTATTATTATAATAATATTCTTATAACAATATTAATTAATTATTTTCACCAGAAAATACTATTCTGGTGTAAATGGATTTAGATAAAAATGGTTCATCAAATTAGAACCTTGTTAACCTACCAGTTTTAATTCAAATTTAAAAATTCGAATGATCACAGAATTCCTATCCGGTATCGAATAAAAACAGTCTCCGACATTGGGACAACAACAACGCCCTCTTCATAACATAATGAATATTTACCCATGGCTTAAAAGTGACATTCACTCGCTCTGATAACACTTGTTGGAACAGAGCATGCATCAGAAGCCCAAAAAGGTGGGGATTTAAAATTTTTCCACTGAAGATCGATGTAAACTTGTCGATGTTGATGAACAGCAGCCCAATCTAAGTAGAGGACCATGCGTGAACGATTTTAAGCACAAAAATATATCGTAAAGTACCTATTTAAATTCTGAAGCCACACATGATGTCTTTTAGTCATTGGTGATTGCTGGTCGAAGAATACGAAACTGAATTTCTCTAAATTATCTACACATGGTTCAAAGAATCTGCGGGAGTGCCATTCATTGGAATCCGGGTGCTGGAAAAAAATATTGGTGACTCCTTCGACGCTCCAAAGATTACTGCATCGCTTCACTAGCGATGCCCGAGAGAGAGCTCTATCCACACTCCTTGGATCTAGAGAATCTCTCTATATATCATGGGAGAGAGGAGATGAGAGAGAATACCCATGAAAAGAACTTAGAGAACACCCCTCCTATTCTATTTATAGTGATTAATTAAAATACTTGGTATAGCCTCGCCTGTCCCGAATACATAATGCACTATCAACGACATTTTATTCCTACTAAAATTCGTCATAAATATTATTATCATTAAAATGTAATATATTAAATATATTAATTGATAATAATTAAGTCATTAACTCATCTCATCACTCCCATAAATATTAATTGAACCTTGAATAATTTAATATTCGTCAATTCATATTTTTCATGTATTTTCTTAAAACGCGTAAATACATTTAATAAATAAATTCAATACCCATTTTTCTAAACTCCAATAATATGAATTAATTTATTCCATCGGAGATCGTTCAACATTTGGACAAATATGGAACCCCAGTGGTGGGCCCACCATGCCCCAAACTACTATTCAACTGAATAGGGATGATTCTTGAATATGCTTATTGTGTGTTACCCTATAGCCCCTTATCTCAACAGTATTGAATAGTATTCATAGACCAAGAGCGGGATCTATCAACCCATCATGGCCCCTGAAGAGATAAGGATTGTCACTACAGTGACAACCAACCTACGAACACACACTGTGTAATATAAACTTTTTTTCTGTAATATATCATAACGAAGGACGCCCTCACGTGCCATCACCCTTCCCTTGATTTATTGTTTTTTCATTTAACCGGACATATTTACCCTCAACTACCGTGGATATGTTCTTATAAAGCTACATCGATCCATATCTCTATGTCTTGATATATATTACATCCATAACCTGGAAGCGACAGATCCTTTCTTGACCATTCAACCAATGCCATTCCACCAACAATGCACCCCACACAAACTACCTTGCCATGACTTCATTGCTAGGGTTTTTTTCTTGCATCAGAGTACACAATCAAATTACATACATTAGTAATGACCATATGTCATGAGACTATTACACATTATTGTAGATAGGAACATCCAATGAAACCCGAAATATGTGGTGTTTCTATTGGTGGGTCACTCCTCATAATCTCACTACTAGAGATCACCAAGTGTGAACTTCATGGGAAGAAGTCTCAATGTTCAAGATCCACCAGCACCAGATAGTCAAACATCTACTATGTCCAATCAGTATGATGTATCTAGAGCATAGAACATATATTTAATATTAATTTCACAATATCTTGAGGTTTACCATATAGCCCGGGAACTGCTATAACCTTTCGATATGAAAATTAATATTTGGACACTACCATTTAAATAGTGTATGAAGAAATGTCTGGACTATAATGGTAATATGACATCATGTATAGCTAAATGTATACATGATATGGTAATCTATAGCACTGAATAGTTTCATCTAGGGAATACACTATTTCAACATAGACAACCAAATGTAACTATTAGTTGAATATTTATTCCATTAATTTTTTTTGGAGATTATGAATTGTGAAAAATAAACCCTTAAATTAAATTTGCTTTTTAGTGGGAAGAAGACCTATGAAGTGATGAAGTGGAAATGGGGTTTTTATTGGATTTTTATTTATATAAGATGATGGATTTTGTAAAATGAAATAATCAATTTCGTATGATTTTCGAATAATGAACACATTATTATTTCCTCATAATAGCACACAACATATTAATACAACAAACCTATATGTAATTAAATTCTTCAAAAAAGTTAAAACATGTACCATTAACCCAGTAAAAATATATGTGAGTACCATAATCTTGTACTCTAGTGAACCATACATGAAAAATAATAATATGTATAGTTGATACATTTATATTATGAAGAAAAAAATAAACATTGATATTGAATAAGTGTAATAACATAGAGAATGATGTGGAGGGATTAAATATTTGACTGTATATACAAGTATTAATATGACCATTTTGGATTATGGTACATTGGACAAAATGACCATTTTTTATTATTACCGTTTATCAATATGACCATTGCACATTTTGACTGTTGGGGGTATGTCGATAGAGTATAGACCATTAGGATTTTTTATATTAAGGCTAATAATGAAATTTCGTTATCCTAGAAGGATGAAAATATGGATTGTATTAGTAAGAACATACTTCATTACGTTAATGTGTTAGCACATGGGAAATATGTCGCATCATCGTGGTATTCCATTGACCAAACCCAAGTAGAATTCTAGAAAGTGATGTTGGAGTGGAACCACTTATTATAGAATTTCATGTCTGTGGAGGTCACCACCAAATAAATATTTCCTTAACCACCCCATTAAAGTACCACCATTTCAAACTTTACCCTTATGGAACATGCTTGCATGATTAGGTGTTATGAATCTATGAGTTGAGCTTTGTTATAATATAAATTGTTATTGATATTGTATTGGTGTTTCCGCTTAAATTTTTTATTAATATATCATTATAATATAAAAGGTACAACATAGTTATATAAATAATGAATTTGATAAAATGGATCATCTATTTGGAATCAGAATGTGAAAATTAGCCACATTTTAAAATATGAAAATATTTTATTAAAACATTAAAATTTCCTAAAATGTTGGAATATGAAAATATACAATAAATATGGCATATGTGACATAGTATTTATATAACCATGAATCATTTTGGAAAAGGAAGTTCCGTTTCACTATATTTTTAGTAAAAACTATAGTGGGGAATTAACGGTGGTTGTGGACAAAAATTGTCACAATAGGGAACTAAAGTATTGTGGAATAATAAAATAACTAGAAAATGAATCATTGATATTACACTCACCACACCAATAAATGCAAACCCCACATCTCATTCTTATACAAAAAATTCAATCTCCCCTCTTTATTTTTCTATCAAGGATTCTCTCCCCTAGATAACTCTTCATTTTTTATTTTTTTGGTTTGATAAATGGTTTGGTTCTAATCTATGAAGCTCTTGAGAGGTAAGGGTTTAGATTTCTCTCACTTAATTTAATATTTTATTTTCATTGTTTGTAATATATTTCATGTTTTCATTTGGATGATTCCATAATATTCAACCAATTTATTTTTTCACCATTGAAATATTATCAAGGATATATTACCCAAACCCTTTACATTATACACTTCTTATGGGCAATTAAAATGCCAAAGTAAGGGTTTATTTTCACACTCTTTTCAATTCAAATTTACATAACCATTGTTATATAATTTTTAATCCAGAATTTACTATCAAATTATTGTTTTCATGTCTTTTTATATTCTATTATAATGATATCTAAACCATGTGTGAATTCCATTCACTCACATTATCCCCAATTCATAATTTTTTACTATGATTATACCTTTTCAAAGGCATCTAAATATTTTAAATTAGTTAAGTAAAATTTTGCGATTTTAAAATAAAAATATTCCCTCTCTAGATACTAGATGTGGTTTTAGTATTGTAATATATTCATCTAGGGATAATAAGTCTGAGAATATTTTGTCGGTTATAGCCTGGTCATCAAGCAAGTTCACATTGAGTGGGATCTTACTGTGCACTGGGTTTGACAATCCCAAGGGATATGCTATAGATAATTATCATATTTTTTTGCAAAAAAACATAAAATTTATATGGTGGCGTATAATGTATGTGTTTATATGGTCTCCTAACCTGACATATGATATTTCCTAAACACATTGAATAACCATAATTTGATAAATACACATTTGTTATAATTTCATACAAATAACTTAATTTGTGTACTTTTTTGAAAATATTAAATCCTTAATTATTTCTTATATGCGTTGAGCGGATACAATTAGACATTATTATTAATTAATTAATTTTAAAAATCAATTTATGACCCATATAATCTACTGTTCCATATGGTAATATCATATATGATATCTTCTATTTAGAAAATTTTCTATGTATTTTAAGTGGTTGAACTTGAAAAATACACCATGTACATCTTATATTTAGGTTGTCTGTACTAAAAAACATTGTACATTAATGAGATAGGTATGCCATATATTTATATGGCCCCTCAGTGCACTTCTAGGACACATTGGAAAACTAATATAGGGTAATGGGGATGCACAAACCCTTTATGTATAATGTATATGAAGAAGTCCTTGATGATATAATTATGATTTACAACATTATTAAATTCATTCTTTAAGATTATTTTTATGATCAATGTGATCATTTATTTCCTTTTCTTTCATGGATTATATTTATGTATTTAGTGTTTTAGCATCAATTTCACTCATGATGTTTTCATTAATTTTTTATCCTTTATTAGCTTTCACTGTACATTTTTTCAATACTGAGCATTTATGCTCTCCAGCTTAACATTGTTTCCCTATGTACCCAGTTAATGAAGTGTAATACTATGATTAAACAAGGATAAAATTATAGAACAATGATTTTTTCATTAATGTTTAATGTTGTAATTTATTGTATCTTATCACTTAAGGAATAATAAACCAAGATACTTGTAATTTAATACCATTTATTCTATCTTATATATAATAAATAACACAGTAGCATTGGAAAACTAGATTTGGGGGGTTAGTATTGATATCAAAGGATTGTTTAGTAGAAACCTTAGGAACTATAAATAGGAAAAAATTGGTAGAGAAAATATTTTTTTTCATTAGAAAAAATTATATATATTATTCAAGATTATTTTGATAGTATATAATTCATGTTAGATGTTTAATATTAAATGGTAAAATTATTTTTAGATAATGGAAAACTTCTAGATGAATCAAAAATGAGGAAAAAAACCTTGCAAAATGTGAAGGCTGTCTGAATAGTTTTAAATATGGATATAAAATTTATGTAGAGAAAATTATGAATGTTCAATGAAAATGGATTCAGGTTATGACAAGTATCCTTTCTCTCATGGAGAACAACATTTCCTATATATAGGGATCAAATTCATTGAACCACTTACTGAGTTAACTAACTCTACTATTTAGTGGTAAAACAAATCCTATGGAGGCATAAAAATGGATTATGAATAAAAAGATGATTTTTTGGTATTATTATGTTATGAGGTAGAGGAATTAATTATGGATGTTTGTCACCTAAGAGGTGATGCTGACCAATGGTGGTAATTAACTCAAAATTAAAATGAATAAAAGAAGATTTAGATCATGTAATTAAATGCATTCAATTTTATCTTTTTAGAATAATATTTTCCTCATGAGAAACGTGAGAAGATATATAGGAAATTATATAAACTATTACAAATTTAAAAAGTGAGAGTGGATGAATACATATCCAATATTATAAATTGATCAAGTTATGTTGCCAATTATCTTCATAAATCTAAAAGGATGGTTGAACTCTTTATCAAAGGATTAAATCCTAATCATAAAAGATCCTTCGTATCTCAAAATTTCTCAACAAATTGAGAAATAATAACAATTTCTATTATGAAAAAATATAGTTATCAAAATATTTTTCATATTAATAGAAACATGATAAGAAGAGTATAGATGATCACAATTTTAAGAGTTTTTATATGGAAAAAAGGAAGAGTAAAATTCACAACATGTAATAAATATGTGAAAAAACCTAGTAAACGATTTAAGGGGATTGGGTGTATGTTTCAAATGTGAACTTAAAAACTCTTAGGATAATGAGTAATGACGCAGTAGAATATTCCACAAAATAGGCCAATGGATCATGGTTTTTTTCATTTAATTTATTATGAATTTAATGTTATCTAATACATTGTTTTATTCTATATCTATAAATTCTTTTATATGTTATTTGTTTTGAAATAATTTTTAGTCACCATGATATTCTGAGGAATTGTTTATTAGTTAGAACATTGAGTTGTATATAAATTACTATAATGGAATGCCGATTAGTTAAAATTACGATTCATGAGTGTTACCTATTTACAAATATAATAGTCACAACTATATTGGATTTTGATGTAATTTTAGGGTTGTATTAGCTCTCAAATTACAATGTAAGAATTATTATAGTGGCAAAGAAGAGATAAATGATGGGGAAAGTATGGAATTATTTTTTTCAAAGATAAATGTCATCAGCTAAATATTTTATTGAACCACCCCTTGTATCCGAACATAATGAAATTCCTCGGGAGGATATGTATTTAATTAAATCTAAGGTGGGTAAGGGTTTTATAAGAATAGATGAGGTATCAATTGTGTGACAATATATTGTTGTATTTATTAAAGTATTACCTAGGTTAACCCTTGATCCAGAATTTTAGTTCTCTATTGATATCATCCCTGATGTGAAGCTGACATCAAAGAATACTTATTGGATGAAACCAGTGGAGTTAGATGAGTTGAAGAAGAATGTAAAAGCCACATGTGATAAAGGGTTCAATCATCCAAGTGTCTCTCCATAGGGAGGACCAGTGTCTTTTTTAGTGATGAAGATAGATGGGACATTGTCATTATGCATCGATTATAGGGATATTATTAAAATTACATAAAATAAAAAGTATCCACTACCTCATTTTCATACACTATTTTATCCACTTCTAGTGCAAGAATTTTTTTGGGAAAATGTTTTAACAATTTGAATTCCATCAATAAAAAGTAATGAAATAGGATATTATAAATAAAATATTTCATGCAAGGTATAGTCATTATAAGTTTACTTCAATTCAATTTGGGTTTAAAAATTCAATCTCTGTGTTTATGGATTTGATGAGTTGATTATTAAAATACAACATTCATTAGTTTTTTTGGTACTTATTGATGAATGTATTACATACTATACATGTTACGAGGTTCATGACATTCAATTAAAAATTGTTCTTGAGTTGTATAGGAGACATTATATGCATATGAAATTCAATAAATGTGAATTATGACTTCAACATGTTACCTTATGTGGAAATTTTCTATCCATGTTTGGAATATATGTACACCCTATGAAAATAAAATATATCTCTGAATGGATAATACCCGCCAATATAATAGAAATTTGAAATTTTATTGGGTTAGTGGGATACTATTACTGGTTTTTATAAAATTACCCACAAATGGATAATCCATTAACAAATTTAAAACATAAGGAGGGTAATGTCACCCAGAAATAGGAACATAAAGATAGTTTTGAAAATTAAATAGAATATTGGAGAATAATATAGAATTTCATATTGCGTATGGTAAATAATCCTTTTTTATTTATAGTTATGCATCATGTAAAGGTATTGGATGTGTTCTAGTATAAATGATAGAGTTTAACATGATTTTCAAGAAATTTGAAACCCCATGAGATTAGATATCTGAATCTTGATTTATTATTGGTGGTAGTAATCTTTTTTTATGATTATATGGTGAAATTATCTCTATAGAGAGAAATGGGATATATAGAAAGACCACAAGAGTCTTAGATATTTCACTACTCAGAAATATCGAAATATTATTCAAATAAGTCAGTTAGAACTATTCAAGGATTAGGAATTTTCTATCCATTATCATAAAGTGAAAGAAAACAAGGAAGATGATTCATTGAGTAAAAGAGACTGTATTATTTTATCCATGTTGAGGGTAATGAATTATCTAACTATCAAAGACTTAGTTAGTGCATATTTTTAAATCATGATGTAATTGGAAACATAATTCCTATTCTATAAAAACACTTATTCATATTTATTATATAGGATTTAGAAATACCAACAATGTGATAAATACATAAAAAATAAGATCGAAGATGCGATGGATAGGATATTAATTGAGTTTTAAATTTGATATGAAAGAGTTTTACATTTAAGAAAGAGGTTATGTGTTACATCTATTACATATTTCTATAATTACTTATTAGATGAGGATCATCGTTAAAATAACTCTATACATCCTATAAGCTATAAGATGTATAGGGATATCTGAGAGAACATCAGGTGGTAAAATATAAAATGAAATTTTTTAGATTTTACTATATGATTCATAGTTTTTCACCAGGGAAAATGATGAAATAAAACTTCTAGAAGGAGTAATCTAACTTGTATCTACACAGTAATTGAAATGGGAAAATATAAATTCAGAGTTAATCCCTTGGATTTATAATACATATAAGGGGAATAATAAAATTTGGATTATTGTTTATCCTCTCACAAATTCAATACATTTACTTAAATATTGTGAATATTTTTCTCAGGACCATTTTCCAAGGATGTATACAAATGATGTGGTGACACTTCATGTCACACCCAAGTAAATAGTCTCTAATCGAGACCTTGAGTTCACATGATTTTTTTAGGAGTAGATAGAAGTATTTAAATATAGAGATTAATATTATAATGAACTATCACCCTCAAAAATATATGAAGTATTAATGGACTTCAATTAATTTTTATCATATTATATAATCATGCTTTCTTGACTTCTTGGGAAGTTTGGATGAGTTTTTTCCTTTTCTAGAGTTTTCCTACAATAAAAACTACAACTCCTTCATTAATATAGATCCACATAAAGAATTTTATGGAATTAGATTTTAAATTATAATATGATGGGATAAATATAGAGAACATAAGGAGACCAAATACATTTACCCATATTATTACATGATTTTTAATTATATATATCTAAAAATTTAAACTCAAGGATTATAAAGTCCCAGGGTCATTTCAAGACAACCTTCACCACACATCAAACAAAACAAAAACATGGAGTCCTTACTTTATTAAACATTGTGACCTCCTATAATCAATTTGATCTCATAAAAATTCATGGGTTAATCTTGAGAAAACATAAATAATGGTTTTAGCTAAAAACACCTAGCATTGGAATAAACCTATTAGGGAAGCATAGAATTGGAGTAAAAGTTATACAATTATACAATAAAATCGATGTTGTATTTGTAATAATGTTAAAGAATAACATAAGGAGCATGGTATTTTATGGTCATGGATACATAGGATAATGTAAATGATAGAATAAATAAATAAACATAAGTATAGGATAACTTCCACGACAACATCACATGGTAGGATGAGTACCATAATGGATTAGGTTCACTTCCTAATCCCATTAAAGATGTCTCATAAGACTAGAAAAATTACCAAATGCATTATAGAGTTATATAATTACGTTCCCAAACATCAAATTCACTTCATATACATACAATTTTGTTCAATAGAAGGATATCAATCATAATACATTTACATAAGAATTACGAATGGAAACAAATTGGTTTAATAATCCTGTCTCATAACATAATGAAAAGATATTCCTTAAAGAAGTATTTTGAAAAATGTTAAGAAGTTATATATTCTACCACAAAAAGAATATTGAATAGTATATGTATAGAGTGTAGATAAATATATTAAAACAAGTAGAATAATTCCAAAATTTTATGAGAGAGAAAGTGAGTTTGAGAGAGACTGATCACAACCCAAAAATGGTGGTTTTGAAGGATCCCTTACCATAAGCACAATTAATAACATTATTTATTGTCTCTGTAAATAATAAACATTATTTAATTATTTAATTTAGTTAAAAAATTTAAATTTATAATATTACTATTATTTTATCCATTACCATGTTATAATAAAATATTTAACCAATTAATTTCATGTCACATGTTTTAATGATAAATTTTTCATATGTTAAAAATTAAATTTTTTTGTTGACTAAGGTCAAAGATATAATTAATTAATTATATAAAGTATGGTATAAATGAATAAATTAATAAATTTTCACATAAATTATAATTTTTAAACTATAAATTAATTATGGCTATGAAAAAAGAACAACGTTACAATCTTGGAGGTGGGTGGTAGTACATATGCATGAGAAATATCTGTATTTTTAGAAGATCATTATGGAAAGAAGGTAAGTGTTATTTTATATTAAAATTATTATAATTATATCATAAATATCATATTATTCCTTTAAATACCCTTTATCATACCATCCATGTGATGTAGTAATTAAAAAAATCACATTGCTTCATGAGACGATAATATGTCATACACCAGAATGATGTTATCATTTATTCCCCACCTGATAGTGTAAGAAATTATGGGATATATTTATTTTATATAAGGTTAAATATTTAATTAATATCATATATAATCATATAATATATCATTATTACATTCAATGTAACATATAATTGAACAATGAATCAAATCACTTCATGATGAGGTTGTCCATTGTACACATGAGCGACATTATCCTATTCTCCATGGAAGAAATTTAGAAGCTTTATATGATATTATAATTAAATAATATTAATTATATAAAAAATATAATATCTAAATATTATATTCCTGTTTAAATCCATCCATTATAAGAGGTGATGGAAACCGAATTACGTCAATTCACGAGGTTGTAGTCTTTCATGCATATGATCAATAGTTTTGTTTCTCATTTGAAGGGGAAGAAGATGGTCTAATATTATTAACAGAACATTATAGAGTCTTATTATATGGAATATAATGGTGTAATTATATCAGTAATTATTTTAATTTTTTAAGGATGTGGAGGAATAAATAATGTAAAATGCTCTGGTAATAATGTTAGCTCCTCTTCAGACAACTCCTATTAGTTTACATCAAAATCTTTACTACGATTAATTTCTAAAAAAATGTATTACAATATTTATGGAGTGAATTAGGGATGTTTTATAGGTAGTTCATGGATGAAACAATGGGTTTGGATATGTGTAAAGGGTATGAGAGGATATTGCCTTTTATAAGTGGGAGAGAGTATACACTTGAATTTTTTTGAAAAGAAAGAATTATACTAATATATTACTCTTAAAAAAGGATAAAAAAGGACCATTTTAGGACCATATAAGAAATAAAATCTCTATAGGAACATAAAATTTTAATTAGGCACTTTTTGGTTAATTTTTAATCTTTATCATATTTATTTTTACCCCGGTAAACTTATTTTTACATTAACCATAATAAATAATTTTTACAATTTTAACTATTCATTATGGTAAAAAAGTACCTTAATCTTATTAGATAAAATAAAGTATTCTATTTAAAAATATGGAATCTAGGTTTCCAAATTCAACAGATATAATTGGAAAAATTTTATTTAAAATTAAACCCGTAGAGTAATCCAGAAAATGGTTTTCGAAAAGAAAAACATTTAGAAGTTGATAATGTTTTTATATAAAAATTCAATATGTAATTCATGAAAATGTACTAATTTAGATAAATTAATAAATAATTTAACAAAATATACATTTAAAAAACATCTAAATAAAAATGGTCTTGTAACTTCATTTATTGAAAAAGATGTTTTTGATGAAAAAACAATTTTTCTGTATTCACTGAAAGACAAATAATTTTAGAAAAAATCAAAAACATTCAAAATGAGTTAATTTTGATATTCCAATTTAAAAATATAATTCATATATGTAAAATAAATTTTAAAAATACATTAAAAAATAATTTTAATTTATTTTTTGAAAGCCTGAATAAGTTGCCTTTTAGAAAAATACTTATTTCCAGAATTTTTCCCTTTTAAATAGATATTATTTTATTTATAATAAGATTATAACCAGTGAATTTATTTTATAATTTATTAAATAATGTAATTTATCATAATTTAGTTAGTCTTATTCATACCTAAAACATAACATCTGTGTTACAATGACCATGTATAAATAATAATATTATAATAGAGTACCACATTTCATTTAAACTAGGTGTTATGTGAATCTAAAACAATAAAAGAGATTGAATTCATTTAAAAAGAAATATATTGTAATTTCTTGTGGTTTCACATTCTACCCCCATTATATAATTTAAATCTCAAAATTTCATATTAAATACAAAGGTAGAAATAGGTGAGGGTTCTTAAAATTTTTCACCTTTTCCTATTCCAAAGAATCATCCTCAAACTTGTGGATTCACCCAAAACATTAATCAGGTTAGTTATTTTATTTCGTTTTACATTGTCACTATGATCCAGGATCTCCATTGGTTTCTCATCATATAAAATTTATTTCTGAAATGGTACCACATCTATATTTATTACATGTGAGGGATCAGGTATGTACTTCCTCAAGAGGGACACATGAAACACATCATGTACTTGAGATTGGTTAAGTAGTAGTGCTAGTCAACATGTGCCAATATAAATTGATCAAATATCTCAAAGTGGGTGATGTATCTAGGAAAAAGGCTTCCCTTTTTCCTAAATCTATTGAAATTATTCCATAGAAACATACATAGGAACACATTATCTCCAAAATAAAACTTGATGTCTCATCGATGATTATCATCAAAGATTTTCTATCATCATTCCATGGATTTCATGTTTCAATGAATGGTTAATATATTATTTTATCATCTATTGGGAAAGATAATGTCCTATATACTTCCTCTCTACAATTGCATCCTAGAATGTCTGATCTTGACACCACTTACCATACACTACCTCATAAGGATCCATTTGAATTCTATAATGGAAAATATTGCTATATGAGTACTCAAAAAGGGGAAGGTGTTGATATGAAAATAATTGGAAATACCTTTTTTAAGACATTAGCATATCCTCTTGGGTTTTTATGGTCCTCATAGACTATCCATTCTTTTTAGAGTGATAAGAAGTACTAAAACTAATTTTGTATAAAATTATTACTGAATAATTATCAAGACCTTGAGGTAATATATAGATCTAGATTAGATACATTAGAGTGTGATAAATCCATGAAATATTACCACATCTCTTCTTTAAATTTTATAAATATGTTCAAGAGAGAAATTATCCTTGATAGAAATGAAATGTGATGGAGAAATATGATGATCAACTACCACACTAATGGAATTTACTACCTTTTTGTGTCATATAGAGTCCTATGATTAAATCAATGGTTATGTTCACCCATTTATATACTGGTATGGGGAATGGTTACATTATACCATAATAATTAGATTATATAGCCTTGAAATGTTGTAATATCTATAACCAAGATACAAATTCTACAATCTACATCTTTATGTTATCCCCCCAGATGTTTTTCTTCAGATCCCCATACATAATTGTACTTCTTAGATTAATAGAAAAGGATGAGTTATGAACATCATCTAGAAGTTCACTATAAAACAATGGTTTTTATGGAACACATTCCCATGTTCAAACCCTTATAAAAACACATTTAGCAAGGTTGATCTATAGAATATTTGATAATTTTATTGTAGAACTTCATCCTCTTAATGGGACTTCTTTATACTCTTACTAACATATGGCTTAAAAGTTATTTGTGAGAGTTAGGATGAATATAATTTCACTATTTCCATATCAATGATGTTAAAATCTAATAATATTGGATCCTTATTTATTTACATCATAGATAAGATATCAGAATAATATATAATTAGAGTATCTATATCATTTTATCTTTCCTAGGATGGTAATGGATTCAGTAGTCATATTACATGATAATATATAATCATATCCACTTGTTAATGTTAATATCCTTCTATGTGAATATATATTTAAGACTATTTTGATCCATATATATGAAAAAAATTTCTCCATATAGATAATATTTCCAGATATCTTATGAAAATATCACTACATCCAACTCTAGATCATGTGTTGGATAGATATGCTAAAGAAAATTCCACTTCCTTGAGGTATAGGATATAAATTTATAATTTTTCATTATTATACATACCAAACCCTTCTTTGATGCATCTCCGTCTACCACCAAAATATCCCCACTTGAGTGTTGTGTAAGCACTATTGCAGTGATAAGACTCCTTCTCAACTCCTTAAAGATCTCTTCATAATTACTAGTATAGAAAAAATTAATATGTTCAATGATATCATGGTCAGTGGGTTTGTCTTGAAATGTTCATTCAAAAATAATTAGTAATACCCACCATGTCCGAGGAATCTACATATCTCTAATATAGATTCTAGTCTAGGAATATCCTTGACGTCCTTTTCTATATAAGGGTCTATAGATATCCCTTTATTAGTCAAAATATTTACCATGAATGATACTCCATTTATCAAAAACTCACATTTACTCAATGTTGCATAAAAATTATCATTAAACAATACCTTTTACAATGTATTCCTACTAAAAGTTAATTTTTTATTATTAAAGTTAATGTGCTAAAAAAACCCACCAAAGTAACACATTGAACCATCACGTAGGACCAAAATTATACAGTCCAAGGGAACCCCCTTAGAAAAACCCCATGCACTCCAATAGAAGGGAACCAAAACTATCATAAATAGATAGAGTCTCATCTGAACTCCCAATGATGGAATTTGAATTCACTACAAAGTTAGCCTCTTTCGAAATATGATTGAAAAATATGTCCATGGTTGGGGTCAAATGAGAATCTTCGGATCAGGTAAATCTAATCCCATAGAGGATCATATTCCCCCAGAACCATTTTCACTAGAACATCAGAGTCTCACTCAAACTTGGACACTTGAAATCTGAACCTCGTAAAGTTCATGATACCAATATGGAACACTCTTCCCTCATCACCCAAGGTCTTAACCGGTCCCTAAAACACATTGAATCCCACAAAGACCGAACCAAATGAGTCTCATAGGAACCCACCTCCTCTCATAGGACCGTTCATCAAGGAACCGTCCACATTAGGGTTCAACCTATTGATATTAGGGCTCAATATAATCCAATGAACACCCATTCTACCATGCATGTACGACCTATTAAGAAGGTTGAAATCCTCAAGATGAGATTGACCCCATTTCAGCACTGAACCCAAATCCAAGATTAAAGTCCACAACCTCATCTAAAGATAAAAGAAAAAGTGGTAGGAGCCTAGTATTCCCTAGTATCGAGCCTCCCAAAGGGCCCAACAAATGTATGAGAGGATAATAGCTCGATCCTTGACTTCAATTCCCCAATTCTCTAAACCCTAAAACCAAGATACAAAGAAACCATGGAAGGATAACTGATCATTATTCATTCGGGTATGTGGTGTAAATAAGGACAAATGAATAGTTTCCCAACCACTTTGAAAAAATATTTGGGAAGTTGATTTAGTCCGTAGAATCTCACAGAAGAAGCAACATGAAGCCAATACAATACCATTTCTTTGGATATTCTCATCAATAACTAGTCCCTAGTTCCTTATTCTAAAAACAAGAAAATTCATTTTCATTGAGATATAATTTAACAAAATATTCTAAGACCACTCATCATGATCATTCTATAAATGGATAATCCTCTTGAACTCCCAGATGAAAAACTTACCTGAACTCATTCCATTGAAGAATCACTATTCTGATTCGTTATTCATTATAAGGCCTTCAAACACCTTCATATGATCCGGATTGAAAACTGAATGAATCAAATTTTGGTGACCACTTACATCTATGAAGGATATGTTGTTGGGTCGGAGAAAAAGGGAGTGATGGCAAGAGGGGGGGGGGGTGAATTGCCTTTTAAAAAAAAGATTAACAAATTAAAAATCAAAGTTGAAAGTGCGGCGGAAAATAAAAGAGGCAATCACACAAGAAATTGTTAACGGAGTTCGGCCAAAACCCGGCCTACGACTCCGCTCCCAACTCAACCGTTGAGAGATTCCTACCGCTTGCTTTTCAATGGTTTTAGCAAGAAACCCACTAGGCTTTGAGGTAGCACTAGGACCTATTACAGCTTGCTTTTAGTGGTTTAGCAAGAACCCACTTGCTTTTGATGGTTGAGCAAGAACCCACTAGCCTTCTTACAGGTGAAGGCTAGCTCACCTATGACACAAGCCTTTTAAAAGGAAAGGATTGAAGAAACCTCTTCACACCTTAGTGGTGATGTGAAACCCAAAAGAAAGAGGGATGAGAAAAGGAGTTGGGGTTTGTAGGCACAAACCCAAATTTAAAGCTCAAAATAAATAAACAAGAAAAACCGTAATGAGAGAAGCCTTGGGCGCCTTTGATTGATTGGAGATGTTGAAGGCCGCTTCCAAGCTTCTTGGGTGGAGCTCCTTGGATGTGGAAGTTGTTGGAGAAAAGAGGGTTCCTTTGAGGAAGTCCGCCGGAGGTACGCCAAAGATGGAAAATGTGTACGGTGGATTTGTATATGATCTGACACGTGTCCGGGGCTTCCTTGGCCTTTATTTATAGGCATGGAACCCTTGGGGAGTCTTCGGAGCCGTTGTAAAGGGCCTCGGAGCCGTTGGAGGCCAAATGGGAGTTGACTGGTCAAAGCCAACGGCTAGTTTGACTGGGCTACCGGCTGGCCGGTGCAGGGCCACCGGCTGACCGGTGCCTTGGATGTTGAGAAGGCCTTCTGCCCAGGCAGCACCGGCTGACCGGTGCCAGAGCCACCGGCTGGCCGGTGGTGAGGCAGTAGCCATCACTGTTCGACTGGATGCCACCGGCTGGCCGGTGGTCAAGCCACCGGCTGACCGGTGGAGCCTGGCAGTGGGCAATGCCTCTGCCAGGTCCACCGGCTGGCCGGTGCTATCACACCGGTTGGCCGGTGGACTGCAATTCAGTCCATTTTGCCAGCTTTCTTGGGCCAAACCTTTGGCAATATTTTGTCTATCATCCACAACACTTAAAAACAAGGTTAGACAAATAATAAGGTGATTGTGATCATGAAAATCAAACAACGAGGGGAACGAGAGGTACACCAATCTCCCCCTATTTTGATGATCACAATCACCAAAACAATTAATGTAAAGTACTGAAATTGAAAGGAAATGCAAGGCATGATGAAAAGGATTCTCCCCCAATCAATCAAGAAATTTCTCCCCCTTTGTGATTATCAAAATAGCGTGGGGCATCAAACTTGATTGAGGGAAAGGGTTTGAAAAACTAGATATGAGAATTGAAAAATCAATTGAGATTTTTGAAATTGAAATGAAAATTTGAATAACAGTTTGAATTGAAAGTTTTGAATCAAAAACCAATTGAAATTTGAAATTTGAAACAAAATGAAATTTTTGAAATTGTGAGTTTTGAATCAAAAATGAATTGAAAGTTTTGAATCTAAGACAAGGTTTTGAAAATTCTCCCCCTAAATAAAAACAATGAATCACCGGGGAAAGGAAATAAATTTTGGCCCGGAGAGACTCGCAAGAAGGGATTTTTCAATCCAAACTTGTCTCATGGCGGGTCGTCTCCTATAAAGTTCGTCCGAAAAGAAAATACTTTTGGGTTGACCATACCGGGCATTTTTACAATTACATTCATAAATAAGGTGCCCGGGTTTTTTACAATAATTGCAAAATTTATAACTAGAGCTCCCCCTTACAAAAACAGTTGGAGCATGGGAGGAGGAAGCTACATTGGTATATCCTAGCCCTTGGGTGGTTCTTGAAATTCGTTGGGAACCAAGCAATTTTGAAAGATTTTGTTCCCCTTGGGTGAATTTGGCTAGGGATTCTCTAAGGTCCTTGATGGTTGATTCCAAAGAATCAACATTTGGGAAATTTTGGATTTTTAGGGAGAGTTCCTCCTTCTCTTTGAGAAGTTGTTCTTTTTCGGAGGAAAGCTTTTTGAAATTCTTTTTCAAAGCGACAAATTTTGAAGAAAGCTCATGAAAACCATTTTCTAATTGGTCTCTAGCATGTTGGAGTTCTTCATATGACAAATGATTGAAAGAATTTGAAGAACTAGAAGACGAGGAAGAAGTGTCGGAAGATGATACCTCATGATTTGCCATTAGGCATTTTTTACCTTGGTCACTCGAGGAGAAGGAGGAGAATGAAGAGGTGGAGCTATCACTCCATGTTGCCTTTTAAGCCTTCTTCTTCTCCTTTTTCTTGGCCCTTTTCTTGTGGAGTGGGCAATTGGGCACGGATTTTTCATCGGGTTCTTACTTGTTGTCGGGTTCTTGCTTTTGAGCCTTCTTAGTGCCTTCATGGGTAAGTTCTAAAAGCTTCCAAATATCATGAGAAGATGTGCAAGAAGAAATACAATTAAATATATTACGGTCTAAGCCACAATGAAGAGAATTCATGGCTTTGCCATCAAGCTCGAAATTTGCAATGTCGGCGGGGGTCCATTTAGACTCATCGGGAGAAGAGAGCGTAAAACCATGCATAACAATTCTAAAAATAAGATAGCTAATGCTTTTAAGAAAAGTTGACATGCGGGTTTTCCAAAAAGTATAATCGTCTCCATCAAAGAATGTAGCACGATCCAAAGAAAAGCCTTCGGGGGCGTAAGAGGTTGAAGCGGTAGAAGCCATCAAAAAGGATCTTTAATTTGAAACCGGTTAGGGTATTACTCAAACACTCCCTCTGATACCAATTGTTGGGTCGGAGAAAAAGGGAGTGATGGCAAGAGGGGGGGTGAATTGCCTTTTAAAAAAAAGATTAACAAATTAAAAATCAAAGTTGAAAGTGCAGCGGAAAATAAAAGAGGCAATCACACAAGAAATTGTTAACGGAGTTCGGCCAAAACCCGGCCTACGTCTCCGCTCCCAACTCAACCGTTGAGAGATTCCTACCGCTTGCTTTTCAATGGTTTTAGCAAGAAACCCACTAGGCTTTGAGGTAGCACTAGGACCTATTACAGCTTGCTTTTAGTGGTTTAGCAAGAACCCACTTGCTTTTGATGGTTGAGCAAGAACCCACTAGCCTTCTTACAGGTGAAGGCTAGCTCACCTATGACACAAGCCTTTTAAAAGGAAAGGCTTGAAGAAACCTCTTCACACCTTAGTGGTGATGTGAAACCCAAAAGAAAGAGGGATGAGAAAAGGAGTTGGGGTTTGTAGGCACAAACCCAAATTTAAAGCTCAAAATAAATAAACAATAAAAACCGTAATGAGAGAAGCCTTGGGTGCCTTTGATTGATTGGAGATGTTGAAGGCCGCTTCCAAGCTTCTTGGGTGGAGCTCCTTGGATGTGGAAGTTGTTGGAGCAAAGAGGGTTCCTTTGAGGAAGTCCGCCGGAGGTACGCCAAAGATGGAAAATGTGTACGGTGGCTTTGTATATGATCCGACACGTGTCCGGGGCTTCCTTGGCCTTTATTTATAGGCATGGAACCCTTGGGGAGTCTTCGGAGCCGTTGTAAAGGGCCTCGGAGCCGTTGGAGGCCAAATGGGAGTTGACTGGTCAAAGCCAACGGCTAGTTTGACTGGGCTACCGGCTGGCCGGTGCAGGGCCACCGGCTGACCGGTGCCTTGGATGTTGCGAAGGCCTTCTGCCCAGGCAGCACCGGCTGACCGGTGCCAGAGCCACCGGCTGGCCGGTGGTGAGGCAGTAGCCATCACTGTTCGACTGGATGCCACCGGCTGGCCGGTGGTCAAGCCATCGGCTGACCGGTGGAGCCTGGCAGTGGGCAATGCCTCTGCCAGGTACACCGGCTGGACGGTGCTATCATACGGGTTGGCCGGTGGACTGCAATTCAGTCCATTTTGCCAGCTTTCTTGGGCCAAACCTTTGGCAATATTTTGCCTATCATCCACAACACTTAAAAACAAGGTTAGACAAATAATAAGGTGATTGTGATCATGAAAATCAAACAACGAGGAGAACGAGAGGTACAACAATCTCTTCACACCTTAATGGTGATGTGAAACCCAAAAGAAAGAGGGGATGAGAAAAGTTTGGGGTTTGTAGGCACAAACCCAAATTAAGCTCAAAATAGATAAACAAGAAAAACCCGTAATTGGAGAAGCCTTGGGCGCCTTTGATTGATAGGAGAGTTTGAAGGCCGCTTCCAAGCTTCTTTGGTGGTGCTCTTGGATGTGGAATTGGATGGAGCACTTGGGGTTCCTTTGAAGGAAGTCGCCGGAGGTTGGCCAATTGATGGAAAATGTGAACGGTGGCTTTGTATATGATCCGGCTAGTGTCCGGGGCTTCCTTGGCCTTTATTTATAGGCATGGAACCCTTGGGGAGTCTTCGGAGCCGTTGGAGAAGGCCTCGGAGCCGTTGGAGGCCAAAAGAGGGTTGACTAGTCAAAGCCAACGGCTAGTTTGACTGGGCTACCGGCTGGCCGGTACAGCTTCACCGGCTGGCTGGTGCTTTGGAAGTTGAGAAGGCCTTCTGCCCAGGCAGCACCGGATGACCGGTGACAGGGCCACCGGCTGGCCGGTGGTGAGGCAGTAGCTGGCCCATTGGTCTGGGTGCCACCGGCCGGCCGGTGACAGAGCCACCGGCTGACCGGTGGAACCTGGCAGTGGGCAATGCCTCTGCCAGGTCCACCGGCTGGCCGGTGCTATCACACCGGTTGGCCGGTGGACTGAAATTCAGTCCACTTCTTGTCCATTCTTGGGCCAACTTCTTGGCAACCTTGTGCCTATCATTCAAAAACACTTCAAACACAATTAGATAAACATGAAGGTGATTGTGATCATGAAAATTAAACCACGAGGGGATACGAGAGGTACAACATATGTTAGGTATTGGAAAACTTGAAAAGAAACATCCTCTCACCAGCCTATTTTTCCTTCAAAAATTGAATATCACCTTTCCCAATGATCCAACGAGTTGAGACATGAAGATCCTATAGATGATTGAACATGAACCTCACCGGGAATGTGTGTACTGGACAAACTATTTTTCTATCCTCATAGTAATCTCCATACTACTCTATAAAGAGTGAAGTCCATAGAGAGTCTCATTCAATAGTATCTGAAGCAAGCCATGCTTGCATTCCCTGTATGGATTTAGTATGACCACGTAACCCCACTGCACCCTAAAAAATATGTCTCACCATATGGTTCTAGGAGGCCCAATATAAGTGTACAATTTTATTGGATTCCCATGGAAAATATATTAGAGTTTTCTACATCTTTTCAATGGTCTCTTTAAGAGGGTTGATAATAGAAAAAACATTCTTCATGATGGAGGTATGCATGATGTTGATCAAGGAAACTCACCCTCAAAATTAAAGGAACAAGTTTCTCTAGTTAATGATTTCCAATAGTCTGTTAATAATTTCATCAAAGTTATGGTTCTTAATGTGGTTATAAGATATTGGAATACCAAAATACATTATAGGAAATTGCTTCCTTTTACAACCTAGGATATATTGAATATCCCTACAACGTCTTCCTGAAAATTTATTATAAATAAAAATAAGAATTTTCCTTTGGATAATACCATACCCTCTCAATCAGACATATGTGGATATTATATCCATGAAACCTAGAAAGGGCCTTTTCCTTCCATTAATAAAGATCAAAACATCATTAGAAAATAAGAGTTGAGAGATTATTTCCATGCCATTTTAAGTATGATAAGGAATCAACCATCCACTCTTCATTCCTTTATGAAGATTACAATAATGAGAATACTGGGCCAATATAAAAATACATAAAGACAGAGAATCTCCTTGATAGACTTTACAAATAGTTTTAATGAAATGAAAGCATTTCCCCAAATGATATATTGAAATCCATGGAGGATAATTACACCTAATGAAAAGGTATAAAAACCATTCTTGGAAACAAGACATCCTCATAAAGAGAATGATATAACTCTATTCAATATTTTTTAATCCATATCCGTATAAACATGAAATATGACATTTTATCTAACTTATCTATTATTTATATCAATCACCAACTCATTTGAAATTCAAACTACCACTTGTATTATTAGACCTTTGACAATCCAGTGATGATCTATCGAAACAATACATGAAACAACACCACCTAGATTTTTTTAATAAGGATTTATAGAATTTTTAGGACACATTACATAAGAAAATGGGCCTTTAGTGGTTAATCCTAGTGGGGTGCTTAATCATCGGAATTAGAACCACCATGGAGCCACAAAAACTCCTATTAAGGGAACCTCCACAATAGAATACTTGAATAGCCTCCACCACAAGAAGATCGACAATGTCTTAAGATGCCACATAAAAAGATCCCAGAAATCCATTCAGGCCATGGGTGCCGTAATTTTGCATCAGAATGACCGTTTCCATGTTCACATCCTCATTAGGGATACACATCATGTGAGAATTATCATACCACTCCTTCAGATGATGGATTAACCCAAAAGGACTGATCCTCCTCATCAGCACACAAATCCACATACTTGAGGGAACCACCCCGACCAAGATACCTTTAATATTATAAAGTGTGAACCTACCAATGACATCCACAACAGATGTGCAGACTCCATTACCGGGGATGATGTTGTGCCTCATTTTACTATTCTATTCCAAGAAAACATGGAAGAAGGCACTGTTTTAGTCTCCCTATTTAATCAATGTCACATGTGTTCTCTTCTTATAGGACCTATAAATCTCAAAAAGGTTCTCAGTAAAGAAATTTCACTTATTAAAAAGGACAATAGTGATGTTTTCATCCCAATTGTTTTGAAGATTATAATTCAACATGACAATGTCAACCTAGATACTATCCACACCAATGTTTTCATTAGGCCTATTCTACAACCAATCATGAATGTCAGTCCTTATATGTTTATGTTGATTAGAGATTCCATAATAAGACCTCTCAGCCTCCCAAAATTCCCATGATTATTTCAGTATCTTTAATAAACCATCATCCTAGTGCCAGTTATTGGAATAGTGGAAGATGTGATTCCCAAAGACATACCTTCTATGTTCCATGAGCAATGAGATATGATCGTAAAGGGAATCAAATAGATGAGTGGCCATATCCCAAGAGAAGGAGTCTATGCCTTGGATATTCTAAAAGAATCTATAAACCTGACACTAGGTATGATTAGAATCCCTACAATTGTTAAAACAGGTGTATTTATTACATATGAAACCCAAATCATAGAGCCCTGCAGAAGCAAATAAGGAATTCTAGTCCTGCATACCACTGCTAAAATTGGTAGTATCACACCTCTTCTTTGATGGGTTCCCAATTGAGTTAAAATCGCCACCAAAAAACTAAGGATGGTTTCCATGTTAAAATGAATCTAGAAAACACTAGAGTTCCAACCTCTATTATGACTCAATACCAGCATAAATAATGGATAACAAAACCTCACTCAAAACATAGGTGATCTCAATATTGATGCACTGGGACATCAGGCTAACCACCTCAACTGGGTCATTTTTATTCTAGAAAAGGAAGATGTGAATGTTATTTGGATTCCGATGCAAGAACATCGAGTAAGCCATTTTCCTTATTGGTGAACAGAGTTTTTTTGGGTCCTTCTTGGGATAAATAACTGAAACAAGAGACAACACATGCTTCCATGATTCATAGGCCATGAAGGAAAACTTCTCTTGGTCCCCCAAACCTTGGGAATTCTATATAATCAAATATAGAATTACAGAATGAATTTCATAGAATTTTGGATAAAAACACTAGATGATGGAAGGGATAGGAACACACCTGCCTCCTTCGATTTAAAGAGAGTGATTAGGTGGCCGCGCTGTCATGACACATCAAATTGATTATGTTTTAAGGTTTATTTATAGTCTAGGAAAGACCCTAGGTCATTTCTCAAGGAGATTTGGTAGGTTTAGAGTGTGTATTTTCTTATAAAAATGACTAAGAGAGGGGGGTGGTTTTGAAAAGAGTTTAAAACAATGACTTAGTTGAAATAGCTTACAGGTTGAGTGACCAAGTGAATTTTCAAAAATATGAGATAAAAGGGTCTATGTGATTTCACTACACACATATCAAGTTTGTTGTTCATAGAGATTCATGTTAGTTTTAGAGTAATTCTTTGTTTGGAGTTAATTGGAATCCCGATTAATTGCTAAGCTTTTATTTCAATGCTTTAAGGACCAAACCTTGATGTAAAAACTGTATTGTCAAGGTCCATTACTTATGAATGGAATAAGAGCTTCCAAATCAGATTGAAATATCAATAATGTGGTTATTAAAAGGATTCTTCTGATTTCCAATCAGAACAACACAATTCAAACACCCAAAACCTCACACTGATCAGTTAGAAATTAAAAGCATAACACTCACATGTATAAAATCAAGCATTAAAATCTGAAATAAAATAAGATAAATGGAATGAAATATTTAAACACCCAAATTACTCCAAACCAGTATCTAGTGTATACATCTGAACTCCCTTGACATGTGTGTAGCTCCCTCACAACGAACACCCAACTTTTAGCTCAATATCGGGAGGAGGAGGAAGCTCGGGTGGAACTCCTTCTTCATCCTTGATTCCCCTATGAGGATATGGGCCTCCAGAACTTCTTGGATTGTAACAGGACTACTTTGGGTATCCAAAATGGCAGAGTGTGGCTCTTGGTTCGAACTTGAAAATGGGGAGCTCAACGTGCCATTTTATAGAAAAATTGGAAGGTGGTTTTAGGCACATAGATTTCATCCATCCAATTGTACCATGCATTTCGGCCTTCAGACAGTCTTATCTCGCATTGGAGAAAATAGAAAAGTTTTAGCCCTACCTCTTCAATGTCTTCACCGAATGTTTGGAACCATTTGGACAAATACATCTCAATATATTGATAAAATACGTAACACTGCATTTGACTTGGTCCATAATCCGTGTCTTGGAAAGATCAGTTCATATGGGCCCCAATGAAGCCGAAGAAGGATGGGGTTCCTTAATAGGAAATTTAGAATATTAATGTTTGGACAGGACCACAAAATTTCAGCCCATTTGGATGCACTTATTTTGTGTACTATGAAAAACAGTGGACAGATGTCCATGGAGACATGAAATTTTGGCCCATTTTTCTTCCACTTCATCAAGGGCCCTCCAAATAACCTCCTCCTGCAATCAAATCCTCAAAATAAGTAACAATTCCCATTTTAACAGTGATAAACACAAAATTAATGATTCAAATATGGAATTAAATTTAGTATTATTTTTATAATATTCAATTCAAAACTAGTTTAGCACAGTTGTGTAGGAATGAAAATGAAACAGTGAATCACGGTTCGATCACACCCTCACACATAGACATTTGCCCTCTTGGGAAAAGTGATATTTCCAAAAATTATGCATGGAGATATTCCCAACTTCATGAAGATTTAATATTCAATGAAAATTTAATTTTTGAAAGCAATGTGATCAACGAAAAAATCACACCATGGAGTTATTCTCAATGATCATGCAAAAATGTGTCTCATAAATTATATCAGCATGAAATTCCGAGAGATTAATGATACCAATTTGAGAAAGTAATCCTAAAGTCCACAATGTCACTAAATCTCCACGCATGTGTGTGACAACCAATTCATGCTATTCTATCCACTTTCTATCCAGTAAATATTGGTTATGTTAATATTTTTCTGCGTAAATGATTATGTCCACCGAACCTGTCCTATACCATTTGCAATCAAATTTCAAGACCCACTCACTTAAGCATTCCCGGAAGTCAAACCTTAAGATCCTGACCTAGATATCCCCATATGATTTACATTTCATCACTCCCCTCATTTATTCATTTTTTTGAAATGTTGTACATGAAACAAATCTCACACCCTTTTCTCAACCCTTGTTTGATCTCATCATGACACTAATTTTAATAGTTATAACAAGATCAAAAGTCAAAGAAGTGTGGTTTTTGACCTGCCCAAGACAACTATTTTTTTGAGGGCGTACAACAGTCGGATAATAGGTACACATGCATAGGTCAATCCAGTATAGTAATGAAAAAGATTGGATAAGGAACGAACGCATGGAAAAATAATTTGGAAAATAGATAAATATTAACCTATCTTATATTTACCTTATATTGAGTAAGTAAAAATCACACTTCTTGGTTGGGTGCAAAAATGTGTGGAGAAATTAATGCCATAATTTTCCTTTGAACAACTCACGTAAAGGGTACTATTTTTCTCAATGTTTTCAAAATTATACAACCATTTATATCATCGACAAACAACTAATTTCCAAGATAAAGTCACACCACAATGTTAAATTCAAGCTAAAACAAATATTCCATTGGTGATTTTTTTTGAAAATGTTAAAACAATGTAAAATAGGGAAATTCCTCATGCATTTTCAGTAACTTTCATGATTCCATTCAGGGGGCATCTTTTTCCATGATAAAATTAGCATTCTGGCACAAAATTAAGAGGTGGAATGGGGTAAGGGTGGGAAAGTGACAATACCATTCATCAAGAAAAAAAACAAAGAAAGAAAGAAAACTATGAAAATTCCTTACTAACCTAGGAATGTACCCATCCCCTCACACCTAGTGTATGCAGTGTCCTCACTGTATTGAAAGAGAATGTGGGAAGGAAGGTTAAAACCTGGTGAATATCAATCATAGTTTTCTTCTTGAACTTGGATTTCCTCCATCGAGGACTCCGGAATGGATTCATGGAAGTGCTTCAGCCACTTCCCATTGATAGTGAATGTTTGCTTGGTTTCTTTATTTTGTACCTAGACAACACCAAATAGAGAGACGTTAGTAATAGTATATGGTCCAAACCAGTGGGAACAATGCTTACCTGGATGCATCTTCAGCCTTGCATTATAAAGGAGGACCTTATTCCCAATATGGAACTGATGATGAAGGATAATACGGTCATGGGAAGCTTGGGTTCTCTCCTTATAAATCATGGAATTTTCATATGCATCTCTTCTCATTTCCTCTAGCTCTTGAATCTGCATCTTCCTTTGAGCACCTGCACCAGAATGATTAGAATTGCATTGTTTGATGGCCCAGTAGACCTGGTGCTCAATCTCAATAGGGAGGTGACAACTCTTTCAAAAAACAAGACGATAGGGTGACATTCAAATGGGAGTTTTGAAATTAGTACGGCAGGCCCATAATGAATCATCAAGTCGAAGACTCCAATCTTTTCTATTGGGTTAAACCATTTTTTCAAGAATTTGTTTTACATCTCTATTTGACAACTCAGATTGACTATTGGTCTATGGATGATATGTAGTAGAAACTCGATGACCGACCCCATACCTATGTAAAAGTGATTGCATTGTTCGGTTGCAGATATGGGAACCCTGGTCACTAATGATGAAACTAGGTAATCCTAACATATAAAAGATCTGAGTTCTCAAAAATTCTACAACTATTTTTGAATCATTTGTCCTTTTGGCCCGTGCCTCTACCCATTTTGATACGTAATCAACAGCCAAAATAATGTACATGTTTCCAAAAGAATTCAAAAATGGCCCCATAAAGTCAATACCCCAAACATAAAAAATGTCATGAAAGAGCAAGGGTTGTTGTGGAATTTCATTCCGTTTAGAGACATTCCACATTATTTGACAACGAGGAAAAGATTTACAAAATTCATGGGTATCCCAAAAAAGTGTTGGCCAAAAGAGACCAGAATCAAGAACATTTCAAGCAGTCCATTGGGGACCAAAGTGGCCCCCACAAGAAAGAGTGTGGCAGAATCTATGGATAGACTGAAACTCGCTATCGGGAACACAACGCCTAAGGTCCTGATCGCTACATGTGCGCCAAAGGTAGGGATCATCCCAAATGTACCAATGAGACTCATGTTTTAGACGACTGGCTTGGTTTTTGTTAAAATTAGTAGGAATACAAGATGCTACCAAATAATTTACAATTTCAGCATACCAGGGAATATCATCTTTCACTTTGTACTATTGATCATTAGGAAACATGTCATTAATGGGAATACAGAGGGATGAGACAATGTCCGAGGATGGGCGGATCCTACTAATGTGGTCTGCCACCACATTCTCTGCTCCTTTTTTATCTCTAATTTCTAGATTGAATTCCTGAAGGAGGAGCATCCAACGAATGAGATGTTGTTTGGCTTCTAGTTTCATTAAGAGATACCAGAGGGCTGCATGGTCTGAGAAAATGATTGTATTGGACCCTAGAAGATACGACCTGAATTTATCCAAGGCAAACACAATGGAAATAAATTCTTTTTCAATGGTGGTGTAGTTTTCTTTGGCAAGGTCCAAAGTACGTGAGGCATAGGCAATGACATGTGGAGCTCGGTCGACCCTTTGTGACAAGACTACCCCAACTACATTGTTAGAGGCATCAAACATGAGCTCAAATGGTAAATCCCACCGATGTGGTTGGATTACCGGGGGTGATTTGAGACTCCATTTTAATTTATTAAAAGATTCTTCACATTCTTTATCAAAAATAAATTTCTTTTCTTTTTGGAGTAAGTGGGAGAGGGGCAGTGAAATTTTATTAAAATAATGAATGAAACGTTTGTAAAATCCAGCATGACCTAGGAAAGACCGCATATCACATACATTTTTAGGGAATGGTAGGGAAGAAATGACATGCACTTTCAATTTATCTACTTGGATTAAAGCCCCAGAAATGACATGTCTCGAAACTATACCTTATCGCACCATGAAATGGAATTTATCATAATTTAATACAAGATTCTTTTCAATACAGCGACGTAGGATGGAACCAAGACTACATAAACATTCATCAAAAGAGTATCCATAAACAGTAAAACCATCCATGAAAACTTCCATGTAATTCTCCAGGTAATCCGAAAAAATACTAACCATAAATAGTTGGAAAGTACTTGGAGCATTTCACACTCCAAATGGCATCCTTCTTTAGGAAAATGTGCCAAAGGGGCAAGTGAAGGTTGTATTTTACTGATCCTCGGGGTCAATATGGATCTAAAAGTATCCAGAATACCCATCAAGAAAACAGTAATGGGGCTTCCCCACTAGACTCCCTAGCATTTGGTCAATGAATGGAAATGGGAAATGGTCTTTCCTAGTGTGTTGGTTTAGTCGGTGATAATCTATACAGACACGCCAACTATTCTTCACACGAGTTGGAACCAATTCATTGTTTTCATTTTTAATAACCTTTAGGCCAGTTTTTTAGGAATTACTTGAACGGGACTGACCCATTGGCTGTCAGAGATTGGGTAAATGATTCCAGCAGCCAATAATTTTCACTACTAGAAAAGGGGGCAGTGGAGCCCCCCAGACTCGGGCGACCGCCATTGGCGGTCGCTATAGCTTACCATTAGCGACCGCCAATGGCGGTCGCTAACCTAAATAAAAAATTTCGGGGGGTTTCTGCGCCCCCCCCCCCCGCGCCCTCGATCTCGCTCCGCCCTAACCCCCTCCCTCCCTCGCCGCTCTCCCTCACCGCTCTCCCCTCCCCCGCCGCCCGGCCTCCCCCGCCTCCCCCGCCGCCCGACCTCCCCCGCCGCCCGGCCTCCCCTGCCGCCCGGCCTCCCCCGCCGCCCGGCCTCCCCCGCCGCCCGCCCTCCCCCACCGCCCGGCCTCCCCCGCCGCCTGCCCTCCCCCGCCGCCTGGCATCCGGCCTCTGGCCACCGCCCTCCGCCCTCGGGCCTCCGGCCGCCGCCCTCCGGCCTCTCGGCCCTCCCCCCCACCCCGGACTGCACCCGCACCCCGGACAGCCCCCGGCGCGCACTCCGGACCGCCCCCCGCACCCCGGAAGCCTCCCCGCCCCCCGGACAGCACCCCCCCGCGCACTCCGGACCGCCCCCCGCACCCCGGACGCCTCCCCGCACCCCAGACAGCCCCCCCCCCCCCCCCCGCGCACTCCGGACCGCCCCCCGCACCCCGAACGCCTCCCCGCACCCCGAACAGCCCCCCTGCACTCGGACACCCCCCTCCGAACCCGGACAGCCCCCCCGCACCCCGGACAGCCCCCCCCCCCCCCCCCCCCCGCCCCCCCGAACTCAGACACCCCCCCTCCGAACCCGGACAGCCCCCCCGCACCCCGGACAGCCCCCCCGCACCCCGGACACCCCACCCCGCACCCCCGACAGCCCCCCTGCACCCCAGACAGCCCCCCCTCCCCCGCACCCCGGACACCCCTGCACCCCGAACACCCCTGCCCACACCCCTGACAGGCCCCCGACACCCCGGACACCCCTCCCCGCACCTCGGACAGCCCCCCCCCCCTCGACCCCGGACACCCCCCCCCCTCGCTGCCCGTCCCCCGTCCCCTCACCGCCTCCTCTCCTCCAGCTCCCCCCCGCCGCCGCCGCCCGTCCCCTCCCTTGCCGCACCGCCTTTGGCTCCGGCTCCCCTTCGCTGCCTCCTCTCCCTCGCAGCACCGCCTTCGGCTCCCCTCCCTTTCAGGTTTGTAGCTCAATCAGGTAACATGAGCTTTCAGTTACATTATTATTTTATCAATGGTTCATAAACAAATGGTTAATATTTATTTTGAATATAGTTGATTTGAAAAATGTAAATGTAATAAGTATTGTGTAAATGTTTGTTATACAGATATTATTATGGATAAGATTTGGATTGATCTTCCAAATCAAACGTCTAGGGAATATTTCAATGGCATTATGCAGTTTATTGACTTCACGAGAGGATTTGAAAGTGACTATATTAGTTGTCCATGTAGAAAATGTGCTAACAGATATCAATTCACACGAGATACTATGAGGGAGCACCTTTTCTTTAATGGATTTCTGAAAAATTATAAGAGTTGGACTCGTCATGGAGAAGAATATGTTCGTTGTCAAAATACAGATGCAGCTCAGATGGATGTTGATGCAAGGATGACTGATCCAATGCATGAAATGCTTACTGAAATGGTACGTGGGTTTGATCCTGAAGGCATTGACATCCAGAATCTTGAGACCGGTGAGATAAATCTTCGCTCTGGTGCAGATCGTGATTCGAGGAGGTTTTATGAAGTACTTGATGATGCGAAAACAGAATTATATCCTGGATGTACTTCTTACAATAAACTGTCATTTATCGTGGAGTTGTTGCATTTGAAGACTTTGAATAATTGGTCAGACACATCATTCGACATGCTTTTGGTTTTATTAAAAAAAGTTCTTCCTGTCGACGCTAAGATTCCTGAGTCGTATTACTATGCTCGTAAGTTGACAGAGAACTTAGGTTTTACATATGAGACTATAGATGCATGTGAAAACAACTGTATGTTGTTTAGAAATGAAACTGCTCATTTGGATATCTGTACGGTTTGTGGCGCTTCCAGGTGGAAAGAGAACAAGGGAAATAAGACTCATCAAAGTCAGATTGCGGTACAGGAGAAACCGATTTCCGTAAAGCAAATGCGTTACTTTCCCCTTAAACCGAGGTTGAAAAGATTTTTTATGTCATCTAAAGTTTCTAATTTAATGAGATGGCATGCAGAAAGAGTTCATGAAAGTGACATGTTAACCCACCCGGCAGACTCTCATGCATGGAAGGATTTTGATAAGAGACATCCCGACTTTGCTAAAGATGTTCGTAATGTCCGATTGGGATTGGCAGCAGATGGTTTCAATCCATTCAAGTCTATGGTTGGTGCAACTCATAGCACATGGCCCGTGGTGTTGGTTCCATATAATCTTCCTCCGTGGATTTGTATGAAGCAACAATTTATATTACTTTCCACTCTTATTGATGGACCTAAAAGTCCGGGGGATAAGATTGATGTTTACCTTCAGCCATTGATTGATGAGTTGAATGAATTTTGGGGCGATGGTGTGATGACTTATAACTGCGAAACGAATGAAATGTTCAAACTGCATGCTGCTTTATTGTGGACAATCAATGACTTCCCAGCTTATGCAAATTTATCAGGCTGGAGTACGAAAGGGGAATTTTCTTGCCCTTGTTGCAATAAAAGTAAAAAATCTGTATGGCTTAAACATTCCAAAAAATGGGCATACATGGGTCACAGGTGTTTTCTCCCTCCCCAGCACAGGTTCAGAAAGGAAAGAGTGGCATTTGATGGTTCTAGAGAGTTCAGCCCAGCACCAAAGATCATGACAGGAGTCGAAATGTTATCGCAGATTGAGGAAGAAAACATCCGCACGGTATATGAAATTCAGGATTTGGTGGCTCCTCCAGTACGTAATATTCGTGCTGCGGGTAGGCAGCGCAGTCACAATTGAAAAAAGAAAAGTATTTTTTATAGTCTTCCGTATTGGAAAACTAACATGTTGAGGCATCATTTGGATGTCATGCACATTGAAAAAAATGTTTGTGATAACATATTGTGGACCATTTTAGGTGTCAGTGGAAAGTCAAAGGACCATGTTAATGCACACCGTGATTTGGAAGAAATGGGTTTAAGGAAACAGTTGCATTTACAGTTAGCTGAGGGAAACAAGGCATATATGCCTGCTGCACAGTATTCGATGACTACAGAGGAGAAAGAGACATTTCTTTCCATTTTGAAGATGGTCAAGGTGCCTGATGGTTACTCTTCTAATATTTCAAAGTGTGTGAATCTGACGAGCAAGACATTGCAAGGGTTGAAAAGTCATGATAATCACATATTACTTCAGTAGTTGATTCCAATCGCAATTTGTGATTGTTTATCCCCCAATGTTGTTCAGCCCTTGATTGAGATGAGTAATTTTTTTAGACAGCTTTGTTTAAGAAATCAACGAATGAGTGATTTAAAAAGTTTGCAGGACCGAATTGTACTTACGCTTTGTCAAAATTTTCGCCCCCTCATTTTTCGATGTTATGGTCCACTTAACAGTGCACCTAACTGATGAAGTAATGGCTGCTGGTCCAGTGCAATTCAGGTGGATGTATCCTATTGAACGGTATTTGAGTAAATTGAAAAGATTTGTACGCAACAGAGCTCGTCCAGAGGCATCAATAGCCAATGGTTATTTGATGGACGAGTGTACTACCTTTTGTGCAAGAATATCTTACGGATGTTGAAACAAAATTAGATAAGCCCTCTCGGATTCATGATGGTCCAGTTGGAGAAGGAACCACATTTGATATGGACAACATCGAGTGGATACAAGCACATCGATATATCTTGTTCAATACTCCATCAGTTGCACCATTAATGCAGTAAGTATCTTATCAATGTGCTTGTATAACTTTTACATGTTTTCTTTGCATAAGTTGATCTTTTAAACATCGCGTAATCATTTGCAGGAAACACATTAATGAGATAAAAGAAGAGATGCATCATGCGACTGAGTTGCAAATTCAACAATCTCATTATGCGGTATTTCATGATTGGTTCAAGGATTATGTATGTATAAATTGATTTTCATTTATGAGTGAAGTATTAAACTAATTCTTTCTACATATATCAGTATTGATTTTTATAAATTATGTAGGTTCGTAAGCTGAGGGAGTTAGGGGACCCCACGCTACCTGAAGTATTTATCCAACTGGCTGAGGGGTCCATCTATAACGGCTCGTCGTTATAAAGCTATTGATGCTAATGGTTTTCGATTTCGCATTAAAGATGTTGACGACAAACGAGCAACACAAAACAGTGGAATCGGTTGTCCCTTTGTCGATTCTGGTTATTACTATGGTCAATTGATAGACATCATTGAAGTTGTATACACACACGGTTTGAAGTACATATTGTTAAAGTGTAATTGGGTTGATCCAGTGCGTGGATGTAAAGTCGATCAATATCAGTTTTCATTGGTGAATTTTAACTATATGTTATACAGAAATAATGAACGAGTTGAGAATGAACCTTTCATCTTGACATCACAAGCGGAACAAGTATTCTTCGTTACTTTGCCTTCGGATCCAAGTTGGCAAGTTGTTGTCAAAATGTCTCGGCGAGGAGTGTTTTTATTTGAAGAAGATGAACCCGAGACTGTTCCATTTGTTTACCAACAACTTGATCAACATACCATAGTTCAACGTGAAGAAGATATTTATTGGGTCAGAGCGGCTGTTGAAGGAGAAACAGTCAATTAGCATGCTTAATGAAAGGTATAATTGTTTTCCTGCTATTCAGTAGAATGTCCTAGGATATCATAAATTATCTAATCATTTTATAAATCCTTATAAGTTTTAATCCTCACTTTTGTAAGTTAATTCAGTCATAAATATTTAGGTTGATTAACTTTCTGATTTTTTAAAATTCATTCACTACTTATTATTCAATCCATTTTTTGTTTGATTAACAGTTGTACAAGTTTGATTTATTAAGAAAAATCCAATTTATCTTTTAAACACTTTGGACTCATTACTGATATTTTGTATGATTGCAGACATGTCAGGGAAGAGGCAGAAAATCCCACATCATCCATCTGAGGCATCTACGTCTCAGGGTCGAGGTATGTTTGACAGTCATTATCTATATTATTTATGTAATTAACAATATATATATATAGATATATATAAAATTTTTCAATTTATATATAAAATTGTTTTCAACAGGATCAGACTCGGCTGCTTCTTCCTCTCGCAGGAGAGGCCCTGGTCGTGGCATATTAGCATGGAATTCCGACACGACGATAGATGTTTCATTTGATGAGGTATTTCATCCCGTGGGACCGAATGCCCCGACATTTATTCGTCAGCTGGGTCATATCATACGTGACCCACATCGATTTCCTTTGACCACGCGTGATTGGGATTCTATCCCTCAGGACACATTAGATCGTCTATGGAGGGAGGTTCAGGTAAGAAAATAATTTTACTTTATTTTCTATTTATAAATAATACTAATATGTTTGATTATTTTCATTATAGCAAAATTTGAAAGTATGCCCTGAAGAGTTTCGGCCTGTGTGTATGAGAAAATACCGTAAGATGTGGAAAGATTATAAAGGCAAAGTGAAGAGGGACCACTGGGTACCAAATGTGGGTGCCCCTGACATTTTGGAAAAAGTCCCGAGAGGTGTCCTCCCGGCTCAGTGGCGTGACTTGGTTGCATATTGGTCTACTGAGGGTGTTGCGGTTTGTATATTAATTATTTTGCTGTATATATATTTTCAAGAATATGTGATTTGTTTGAAATTTGAATGAATTGAATGTAGGAGGTGTCAACACGCCATTCGGAGAATCGAACGTTGCAGGGACCAGCTCACAGGCTCGGGACTCGTCACGTGTCTCAGATCCGACATGAGGTATATATTATTCACTTTTTAATTTATTAATTAATATAGTTTTGTGTTTATATTCTTTTAATATACTGTTGCGAGGGCAAGGTGCAGCAACTGATAAAATGTCGGTGTGGATAAGGACTCGTGATCGCAATGATCCAGAGGTTGCAGCATTGATAGTAAGTGTCTGTACTTACCAATAATTACATAAATCTTTATATTAACATATATATATTTATATATATTTAAATATTTCACAGGATCAATTTGAAGCTGAGTTAGAACATCTGCCAGAGGACCAGCGACAGCTTCCCATGCGACGGGATGAGATCTTTCATCGCATTATTGGTCGGGACGGGCATGGCTATAGTTTGACCTATGGAGCAGGGATTCCTCGTTCTGTAGTGTCACGCGCTGCGGTTGTCGGTCCTGCTGTTGCTCATATGACACAGCAGATGTCAGATTTTGAGGCACGGCTGCGCGCTTCCGAGGAGACAAATGCGCAATTGACAGCTGAGGTTAGAGCACTGCGGGAATATGTGCATCGAGCTGATGGTACAGGGGATCATACGACGCAGGTATATACTGTATTTATTTATTTAATTTAAATTATTTTTGTTATTAAAATATTTATAATGTTTATTTGTTGTAGGCACCTGGCCCACCAGAAGGAGGTAGCAGTGATGGCAACGCGTGACGCACCATATATTCACGAGATATGTTTTTTGTTTTTACTGGTAGGGTTGACATTGATGTACTGTATTTATTCATTTAATTAATGAATCATTACCATCCATGGTGGTCTTTTAAATATTTTATACACATATTGAGTTTTTGATCAGATAATCTTGAATGATTCTACATTTGAAAAAGTCGAACTAATTCCAACAGATCAATAAATCTGATATTATAGATTATGTATTATCCAATATATTTTTTATAAATTTCTGTATGGTATCGATAAAAGAAATATGTATTAATTAGATGTTATCACTTTTATTTTTCACTTTTGTAATCAATGGGATGACCTTTGCACCCCCGGAGAGCCCCCCGCACCCCCATACAGCCCCCCGCACCCCCGTACAGCCCCCCCGCACCCCCGTACAGCCCCCCCGCACCCCCGTACAGCCCCCCGCACCCCCGTACAACCCCCGAACCCCCGTACTGCCCCCCGCCACCCCCGTACAGCCCCCCCCCCCCGCACCCCCGTACAGCCCCCCGCACCCCCGTACAACCCCCCCCCCCCCCCCCCCCCCCCGCACCCCCGTACAGCCCCCCGCACCCCCGTACAACCCCCCGCACCCCCGTACTGCCCCCCGCCACCCCCGTACAGCCCCCCCCCCCCCCCCCCCCGCACCCCCGTACAGCCCCCCGCACCCCCGTACAGCCCCCCCCGCACCCCCGTACAGCCCCCCGCACCCCCGTACTGCCCCCGCCACCCCCGTACAGGCCCCCGCCACCCCCGTACAGCCCCCCGCACCCCGTACAGCCCCCCCCCCCCCCGCACCCCCCGTACAGCCCCCCGAACCCCCGTACAGCCCCCCGCCACCCCTGTACAGCCCCCCGCCACCCCGTACAGCCCCCCGCACCCCCGTACAGCCCCCCCCCCCCCCCCCCCCCCCCGCACCCCCGTTCAGCCCCCCGCACCCCCGTACAGCCCCCCGCACCCCCGTACAGCCCCCCCCCCCCCCCCCCCCCCGCACCCCCGTAAAGCCCCCCGCACCCCCGTACAGCCCCCCCGCACCCCCGTACAGCCCCCCCCACACCCCCGTGAATTGTGAAATGGTCGGCCAGACGGCACCTCATTCGGAGGTGCCGTGTGACCGCGGCGGCCGGAAACGCGTTTCCGGCGCCATTAAACACCAAAACGGCGTGCGGCGGTCCAATTCGGAGAAAACGTGCTCCGAACGACCTGAAACCACACGGGAACGATAGAAATATTATTCATGAGATGCAGGAGGAGGCCGCACGTCCATCGGACGTGCGGTGCGCGCGACACGTCCGATTGTGTCGTTTTCAGCAGCGCGGCGCGCGCTGAAATGGCGCGTTGGGGGGTCAAAACCACCCGAACGACCTCCGAATGTCATGAAACCGTACGACAACATCTGGGGCGTGAATTGTGAAATGGTCGGCCAGACGGCACCTGATTCGGAGGTGCCGTGTGACCGCGGCGGCCGGAAACGCGTTTCCGGCGCCATTAAACACCAAAACGGCGTGCGGCGGTCCAATTCGGAGAAAACGTGCTCCGAACGACCTGAAACCGCACGGGAACGATAGAAATATTATTCCTAAGATGCAGGAGGAGGCCGCACATCCATCGGACGTGCGGTGCGCGCGGCACGTCCGATTGTGTCGTTTTCAGCAGCGCGGCGCGCGCTGAAATGGCGCGTTGGGGGGTCAAAACCACCCGAACGACCTCCGAATGTCACGAAACCGTACGAAAACATCCGGGGCATGAATTGTGAAATGGTCGGCCAGACGGAACCTCATTCGGAGGTGCCGTGTGACCGCGGCGGCCGGAAACGCGTTTCCGGCGCCATTAAACACCAAAACGGCGTGCAGCGGTCCAATTCAGAGCAAACGTGCTCCGAACGACCTGAAACCGCACGGGAACAATAGAAATATTATTTATGAGATGCTGGAGGAGGCCGCACGTCCATCGGATGTGCGGTGCGCGCGGCACGTCCGATTGTGTCGTTTTCAGCAGCGCGACGCGTGCTGAAATGGCGCGTTGGGGGGTCAAAACCACCCGAACGACGTCCGAATGCCACGAAACCGTACGACAACATCCGAAGCGTGAATTGTGAAATGGTTGGCCAGACGGCACCTCATTCGAAGGTGCCGTGTGACCGCGGCGGCCGGAAACGCGTTTCCGGCGCCATAAAACACCAAAACGGCGTGCGGCGGTCCAATTCGGACGTGCGGTGCTCCGAACGACCTGAAACCGCACGGGAACGATAGAAATATTATTCCTGAGATGCAGGAGGAGGCCGCACGTCCATCGGACGTACGGTGCGCGCGGCACGTCCGATTGTGTCGTTTTCAGCAGCGCGGCGCGCGCTGAAATGACGCGTTGGGGGGTCAAAACCACCCGAACGACCTCCGAATGCCACGAAACCGTACGACAACATCCAGGGCGTGAATTGTGAAATGGTCGGCAAGACGGCACCTCATTCGGAGGTGCCATGTGACCGCGGTGGCCGGAAACGCGTTTCCGGCGCCATAAAACACCAAAACGGCGTGCGGCGGTCCAATTCGGAGCAAACGTGCTCCGAACGACCTGAAACCGCACGAGAACGATAGAAATATTATTCCTGAGATGCAGGAGGAGGCCTCACATCCATCGGACGTGCGGTGCGCGCGGTACGTCCGATTGTGTCGTTTTCAGCAGCGCGGCGCGCGCTGAAATGGCGCGTTGGGGGGTCAAAACCACCCGAACGACCTCCGAATGCCACGAAACCGTACGAAAACATCCAGGGCGTGAATTGTGAAATGGTCGGCCAGACGGCACCTCATTCGGAGGTGCCGTGTGACCGCGGCGGACGGAAACGCGTTTCCGGCGCCATAAAACACCAAAACGGCGTGCGGCGGTCCAATTCGGAGCAAACGTGCTCCGAACGGCCCGAAACCGCACGGGAACGATAGAAATATTATTCCTGAGATGCAGGAGGAGGCCGCACGTCCATCGGACGTGCGGTGCGCGCGGCACGTCCGATTGTGTCGTTTTCAGCAGCGCGGCGCGCACTGAAATGGCGCGTTGGGGGGTCAAAACCACCCGAACGACCTCCGAATGCCACGAAACCGTACGACAACATCCGGGGCGTGAATTGTGAAATGGTCGGCCAGACGGCACCTCATTCGGAGGAGCCGTGTGACCGCGGCGGCCGGAAACGCGTTTCCGGCGCCATTAAACACCAAAACGACGTGCGGTGGTCCAATTCGGAGCAAACGTGCTCCGAATGACCCGAAACCGCACGAGAACGATAGAAATATTATTCCTGAGATGCAGGAGGATGCCGCACGTCCATCGGACGTGTGGTGCGCGCGGCACGTCCGATTGTGTCGTTTTCAGCAGCGCGGAGCGCGCTGAAATGGCGCGTTGGGGGGTCAAAACCACCCGAACGACCTCCGAATGCCACGAAACCGTACGACAACATCCGGGGCGTGAATTGTGAAATGGTCAGCCAGACGGCACCTCATTCGGAGGTTCCGTGTGACAGCGGCGGCTGGAAACGCGTTTCCGGTGCCATTAAACACCAAAACGGCGTGCGGCGGTCCCATTCGGAGCAAACGTGCTCCGAACGACCTGAAACCTCACGGGAACGATAGAAATATTATTCCTGAGATGCAGGAGGAGGCCGCACGTCCATCGGACGTGCGGTGCGCGCGGCACGTCCGATTGTGTCGTTTTCAGCAGCGCGGCGCGCGCTGAAATGGCGCGTTGGGGGGTCAAAACCACCCGAACGACCTCCGAATGCCACGAAACCGTACGAAAACATCCGGGGCGTGAATTGTGAAATGTTCGGCCAGACGGCACCTCATTCGGAGGTGCCGTGTGACCGCGGCGGCCGGAAATGCGTTTCCGGCGCCATAAAACACCAAAACGGCGTGCGGCGGTCCCATTCGGAGCAAACATGCTCCGAACGACCCGAAACCGCACGGGAACGATAGAAATATTATTCCTGAGATGCAGGAGGAGGCCGCACGTCCATCGGACGTGCGGTGCACGCGGCACGTCCGATTGTGTCGTTTTCAGCAGCGCGGCGAGCGCTGAAATGGCGCGTTGGGGGGTCAAAACCACCCGAACGACCTCCGAATGCCACGAAACTGTACGACAACATCCGGGGCGTGAATTGTGAAATGGTCGGCCAGACGGCACCTCATTCGGAGGTTCCGTGTGACCGCGGCGGCCGGAAACGCGTTTCTGGCGCCATTAAACACCAAAACGGAGTGCGGCGGTCCAATTCGGAGCAAACGTGCTCCGAACGACCTGAAACCGCACGGGAACGATAGAAATATTATTCCTGAGATGCAAGAGGAGGCCGCACGTCCATCGGAGGTGCGGTGCGCGCGACACGTCCGATTGTGTCGTTTTCAGCAGCGCGGCGAGCGCTGAAATGACGCGTTGGGGGGTCAAAACCACCCGAACGACCTCCGAATGCCACGAAACCGTACGACAAAATCCGGGGCGTGAATTGTGAAATGGTCGGGCAGACGGCACCTCATTCGGAGGTGCCGTGTGACCGCGGCGGCCGGAAACGCGTTTCCGGCGCCATTAAACACCAAAACGGCGTGCGGCGGTCCAATTCAGAGCAAACGTGCTCCGAACGACCTGAAACTGCACGGGAACGATAAAAATATTATTCCTGAGATGCAGGAGGAGGCCGCATGTCCATCAGACGTGCGGTGCGCGCGACACGTTCGATTGTGTCGTTTTCAGCAGCGCGGCAGGAGCTGAAATGGCGCGTTGGGGGGTCAAAACCACCCGAACGACCTCCGAATGCCACGAAACCGTACGAAAACATCCGGGGCGTGAATTGTTAAATGGTCGGCCAGACGGTACCTCATTCGGAGGTTCCGTGTGACCGCGGAGGCCGGAAACACGTTTCCGGTGCCATAAAACACCAAAACGGCGTGCGGCGGTCCCATTCGGAGCAAACGTGCTCCGAACGACCTGAAACCGCACGGGAACGATAGAAATATTATTCCTGAGATGCAGGAGGAGGCCGCACGTCCATAGGACGTGCGGTGCGCGCGGCACGTCTGATTGTGTCGTTTTCAGCAGCGCGGCGCGCGCTGAAATGGCGCGTTGGGGGGCCAAACCACCCGAACGACCTCCGAATGCCACGAAACCGTACGACAACATCCGGGGCGTGAATTGTGAAATGGTCGGCCAGAGGGCACCTCATTCGGAGGTGCCGTCTGACCGCGGCGGCCGGAAACGCGTTTCTGGCGCCATTAAACACCAAAACGGCGTGCGGCGGTCCAATTCGGAGCAAACGTGCTCCGAACGACCTGAAACTGCACGGGAACGATAGAAATATTATTCCTGAGATGCAGGAGGAGGCTGCACGTCCATCGGACATGCGGTGTGCGCGGCACGTCCGATTGTGTCGTTTTCAGCAGCGCGGCGCGCGCTGAAATGGCGCGTTGGGGGGTCAAAACCACCCGAACGACCTCCGAATGCCACGAAACCGTACGACAACATCCGGGGCGTGAATTGTGAAATGGTCGGCCAGACGGCACCTCATTCGGAGGTGCCGTGTGACCGCGGCGGCCGGAAACGCGTTTCCGGCGCCATAAAACACCAAAACAGCGTGCGGCGGTCCCATTCGGAGCAAACGTGCTCCGAACGACCTGAAACCGCACGGGAACGATAAAAATATTATTCCTGAGATGCAGGAGGAGGCCGCACGTCAATCGGACGTGCGGTGCGCGCGGCACGTCCGATTGTGCGTTTTCAGCAGCGCGGCGCGCGCTGAAATGGCGCGTTGGGGGGTCAAAACCACCCGAACGACCTCCGAATGCCACGAAACCGTACGACAACATCCGGGGCGTGAATTGTGAAATGGTCAGCCAGATGGAACCTCATTCGGAGGTGCCGTGTGACCGCGGAGGCCGGAAACGCGTTTCCGGCGCCATTAAACACCAAAACGGCGTGCGGCGGTCCAATTTAGAGAAAACGTGCTCCGAACGACCTGAAACCGCACGGGAACGATAGAAATATTATTCCTGAGAAGCAGGAGGAGGCCGCAGGTCCATCGGACGTGCGGTGCGCGCGGCACGTTCGATTGTGTCGTTTTCAGCAGCGCGGCGCGCGCTGAAATGGCGCGTTGGGGGGTCAAAACCACCCGAACGACCTCTGAATGCCACGAAACCGTACGACAACATCCGGGGCGTGAATTGTGAAATGGTCGGCCAGACGGCACCTCATCCGGAGGTGCCGTGTGACCGCGGTGGCTGGAAACGCGTTTCCGGCGCCATAAAACACCAAAACGGCGTGCGGCGGTCCCATTCGGAGCAAACTTGCTCCGAACGACCTGAAACCGCACGGGAACGATAGAAATATTATTCCTGAGATGCAGGAGGAGGCCACACGTGCATCGGACGTGCGGTGCGTGCGGCACGTCCGATTGTGTCATTTTCAGCAGCGCGGCGCGCACTGAAATGGCGCGTTGGGGGGTCAAAACCACCCGAACGACCTCCGAATGCCACGAAACCGTACGACAACATCCGGGGAATGAATTGTGAAATGGTCGGCTAGACGGAACCTCATTCGGAGGTGCCGTGTGACCGCGGAGGCCGGAAACGCGTTTCCGGCGCCATTAAACACCAAAACGGCATGCGGCGGTCCAATTCGGAGCAAACGTGCTCCGAACGATCTGAAACCACACGGGAAGGATAGAAATATTATTCCTGAGATGCAGGAGGAGGACGCACGTCAATCGGACGTGCGGTGCGCGCGGCACGTCCGATTGTGTCGTTTTCAGCAGCGCGGCGCGCGCTGAAATGGCACGTTGGGGGGTCAAAACCACCCGAACGACCTCCGAATGCCACGAAACCGTACGAAAACATCTGGGGCGTGAATTGGGAAATGGTCGGCCAGACGGAACCTCATTCGGAGGTGCCGTGTGACCGCGGCGGCCGGAAACGCGTTTCCGACGCCATAAAACACCAAAACGGCGTGCGGCGGTCCCATTCGGAGCAAACGTGCTCCGAACGACCTCAAATGAGATTATTTCTTGAATCGAAGTTTTTAAATTATTATATCACAATGATTTGATATTACATATATATTAAATATATATTAAAACATTTAAAATATATTATATATATATATATTTAAAATATTGTATTTAATAGTATATATATGAATATATATATATATATATATTTATATTCAATTCAATAATTTTTTTTTTTTTAGAATAGCGACCGCCATAGGCGGTCGCTAAAGGCCTCTAGCGACGAGGCAACAGCGACCGCCAATGGCGGTCGCTGCGCGGCCGCTACAGACCTTTAGCGACCGCCAATGGCAGTCGCTAATATCCTTATTTACAGTAGTGTTTGTTACTTCCTTTTTAACTACTTCTTAGAGGTTTGGGTTTAGTCAACGTTGTTCCTTCCTCATTTGTTTAGCCTCATCATTTAATAAAATATGATGTGTACAAATTGATGGGCCAATACCAAGAATGTTCGCAAGTGTCCATCTCAATGCTTGTTTATACTCCCTCAAAAGTTCAAGCAGTTGCAATTGATTCTCAGGAGGGAGTGAACTGGAAATGATGATGGGAAACTTGTTTTCATTCTCAAGATATAAAAATTTTAAATCGTGAGTCAGTTGCTTTAGTTCCAATTTATGTGGATTTTGGATTGATGGGAGTGTGTGTGAAAGTGAGAGGTCACTAATCTCATCTAACTGGTAAATGGTATCATCCTCAGATGAGGAATTAGCTTTTACAAGTGTAGCAGTATCATTGATGTTCATCTGATACTCCATGTTCAAGAAATTATCAATTAATAAACATACATGACACTTTTCTAGACCACTACAACAATCAACACATGATTCATTTCCAAGAATTTCAACCAAAGAGGAAAATTCTGAAAGGGGATCAGGGGAAACAAATGAAGTGACTTTAGGGGAAGGGAGTACATCAATTGAATTTACCGAGAGAGAGGAATGTTCTTCTGAGGGGGTTCTTCATGGCATCCAGTATGTTGAAATGGACTATGTCACCACCAAATTCCATAGATAATGTACAATTATGGACATTAATTATGGGGTTGGCTGTTTTCAAAAAAGGTATCCCCAATATAATTGGGGCATGTTTGTTCATCATCTCATCTTCCATTTTTAGCACATAAAAATCAGCAGGAAATATTAAATTTTGAACCCTCACAAGAACATCCTCTAACACACCGAAAGGGTGTGACGTACTCTGATTTGCTAGCTGAACAACTATTCTTGTGGGCTTTAGTTCACCGACTTGCAAAGAAGAGTATATGGAGTGAGGCATCAAATTAATAGAAGCAACCAAATCAAGCATAAAATTAGAGAAAGAATACTCCCCTATGGTGCACGGAATCGAGAATGTTCCAGGATCGTTGCACTTGGTGGGATGTTATGGTTGTATCAATGATGAGACTTTCCTCCCCAGGCTGACCTTCTCATCACCTCTAAGTTGCCTTCAGTGGGTACACATCTCCGTCAGAAACTTGGCATATCTTGGAATTTTCTTGATGACATCAATTAATGGAATTTTAACCTGCACTTTTTTGAATTTCTCCAAGATTTCTTTATCATGTTTAGTTTCCTTCAGTTTCCTTGGTTGGGTGGATCTTTGGGGAAATCTAAGAGGAATTCTTGGTCTTGGTAACTCATCAATAGAAACACTCTTTCCTTTGGCAGGACTTCTCTTCAGACAAGTTTCCACCTCATTTGAACCTTTTTCAGTGGTTGGGATGGTGGTTTCCATAGGAGAGGATGACTCTAATGGAGGGTTCATTTGGATTTTAAGTTGAGTTCCACTTCTAAGGGAGATGAAACTAACATTTCCCTTATCCCTAGGGTTGACAAGTGGTTGAGATGGTAGTTTACCAGACCCATGGATTCGGATTTCACCCACTAAGATAGCTAGTTGGCCTAATTGGGTTTTGAGGTCTTGTATGGCTGCTTCGGTGGTTTTTTGGAACTGGAGATTATTGGCAGCTATTTGTTTCATCATATCTTCTAGGCTAGGCTCAGGTTTTGGAGGGGGGTTGTTGGAAAGGCCTTTGGGGTGGTAGAAAATTTCTGGTGGTGGTGGTTGATGAATACATTGCCCTGGTTGGTTCCATGGTTGATGAGGCTGGTTTGAATATCCCCTTGCCTATAGGCTTGGTTTTCTTTTCACCCAGGGTTGGATGGATAGTAAGGTTCTTGCCTAATGGGTTGGTTATAGGGGCGTCCTGCGAATATTGCCTCACAACTCTCAGAAGTTTCTCTCAATTGGGGGAATTGGTCAGAATAGTGGGTATCAGAAGAGCATATACCACAATGTATAGGATGAGTAGATTGTAATTTCCCTTGGGAAAGAGAATGTTGTCGTTGAAGGGTACTTACCTCTTTAAACTTTGTGTCCACCTTCTTCTCGAATTCAGTACTTTGCACCTCATGAAAACCTTGAATGGGTACACTGGTCCTTGAACTGAATTGTTGAGTGTTCTGTGCCATGGTCTCAATTAGGGTCCTTAAAATGATTGGGGTTTTATCCACTAGTGAACCACCTGCAGCATCATCAATCATGTTATGATCTATTGGAATTAAACCTTCATAAAAATATTGTATTAAAAGTTGATCGATTATTTGGTGGTGTGGAAAACTTGAACATAATCTTTTAAAGAGTTCCCAATATTAATGAAGGGTTTCTCCTTGATATTGTCTTATCCCACATATTTGTTTCCTTATTGTTGCAGTTCGAGAGGCTGGGAAGTATTTTTCATGAAAAAGTCATTTCATGTCTGCCCAACCTCTAATAGGTGAATTCACATAATACAACAAATATTTAGCTGTGCCTTCTAATGAAAATGGAAATGACCTATGTTTTACTTGTTCTTCGTCCACATTAGTAGGTTTTAATGTTGAACACACAATATGAAATTCTTTTAAATTCTTATGTGGATCTTCTCCAGGAAGTCCATGAAATTGTAGTAATAAATGAATTAAACTAGATTTTAGATCAAAATTGGGTGCCTTATCTTGTAATTGAATATAAGTTGGTCGGATATCAACATTAGGTGAGGTTAGTTCTTTTAGTGTTCTATTATTTTCAGCCATGTTATACATGTTATGTTCAGTTTTAACTTTGGTTTCAGAAGAAGAAGAAGGATCAAGAAGAATTTTAAGATGTGATGTCTCCTCATTCAAAGTGTTGTCTTGTGTGTCTCGGTTTCATTGATGTAGGATCCTCTCCGGTTCGAGTTCGAATGTTTTTAGGTCTCCCAGAGTAGAACACGTCATACAAAGAACCTACAAAATAAATAAATTATAACACAAAAATAAATGAAAAGGTAGAAGATAAAACAAACAAATATTCACAAAAATTACAAAAATTTTATCAATAACACGCACAAAAAACAAAAGCGCTCCCCGACAACGGTGCCAAAATTTGACCGCGCTATCATGACACGTCAAATTTATTATGTTTTAAGGTTGATTTATAGTCTAGGGTAGAACCTATGTCATCTCTTAAGGAGAATTGGTAGGTTTAGAGTGTGTATTTTTAATAAAAATGACTAAGAGAGGGGGGTGGTTTTGAAAAGAGTTTAAAATAATGACTTAGTTGAAATAGCTTAAAAGTTGAGTGACCAAGTGGGTTTTGAAAAATATGAAATAAAAGGGTCGATGTGATTTCTCTACACACATATCAAGTTCATTGTTCATAGGGATTCATCTTAGTTTTACAGTAATTCTTTGGTTGGAGTTAATTGGAATCCCGATTAATTCCTAAGCTCTTATTTCAATGCTTTAAGGACCAAACCTTGACGTAACAATCATATTGTCATGGTCCAGTACTTATGCATGGAATAAGAGCTTACAAAGCAGATTGAAATCTCAATAAGGTGGGTATGAAAAGGATTCTTGTGATGTCCAATCGGAACAACACAAGTCACACACTCAAAACCTCACACCGATCGGTTAGAAATTAAGAGCATAACAATCACATGTATCTAATCAAGCATTCTAAATTGAAATAAAATAAGATACATGGAATGAAATGTTTAAACACCCACATTAATCCAAACTAGTAGCTATTTTATGCATCAAAACTCCCTTTCCATGTGTGTAGCTCCATCACAACGAACACCCAACTTTTAGCTCGACATCAGGAGGAGGAGGAAGCTCGGGTGGAACTCCTTCTTCATTATTGATTCCCCTATGAGGATAGGGCCCTCCAAAACTTCTTGGATAGTGTGAGGAATATTTTGGTTTCCCAAAATAGAAGAGTGTGGCTTCTGGTTCGAACTTTCAAATGGGGAGCCCAAGGAGCCATTTTATTGGAAAATTGGAAGGTGGTTTTAGGCACACAGATTTCTTCAATCCACTTGTACAATGCGTTTTGGCCTTCAGATAGTATTATCTCACTTTGTAGAAAACATAAAATTTGTATCCCTACCTCTTGGATGTCTCCACAGAATGTTTGGCACCATTTGGACAATTAAAACTCAATATATTGATAAAATATAGAACACCGCATTTGACTTCATCCATATTCGGTGGCTTGGACAGATCAGTTCGTATAGGCCCCATAGAAGCCGAATTAGGATTCGGTTCCTTAATATGAAATGTATCCTATTAAATTTTGGACAGGACCACAATATGTCAGACCATATGGATGAATGGATTTAGTGTACTATGCAAAACAGTGGACATATCTCCATGGATCAATGCAATTTTGACCCATTTTTCTTCCACTTCATCAAGGGCCCTCCAAATCACCTCCTCCTGCAATCAAATCCTCAAAACAAGTAACAATAACAATTTTAACAGTGATAAACACAAATATAATGATTAAAATTTGGAATTAAATTTGGTATTATTTTTATAATATTCAATACAAATCTACTTTACCATAGTGGTGTAGGAATGAAAATGAAATAGTGAATCGTGGTTCGTGGTTCGATCATCAGGCCAGAGACCCTCTCTATCAAAACACACTGCTTCAGAGAGAGGATATTCTTCTTAAATGATTATTCCAATTACTCAGATAGTGAGATCATGTTATATGGAGAAGAAATTCAAAAGCTTGATGCCATTTCCCCCTAAAATAGGGAAACCGACAACAAGCACTATAGAGGCCACCAAGAGGAATGATGCTCCTTCTTCACACCCTCTAGAACTGACTCCAACTGGGGCCGACCCTTAGTGGAAGAAGACAATATACTAAGCCAGTAGCACTGAAGGATGTCTAGAGAAAGATGGTACGTGATCCGAACAGGCATAGAAGGATGCAAGAAGGCCCTATTTGGAAGAGGGAGGGAGAAGTCTATGAGACCACACTAATATGAAGAAACCCATGAAGCAACCATGGATGAGACGATGATGGAAGTTGCTCAGTAGACATCCCTAGGAGCAAGCAATAGATTATTCTGATTTGAAATAGTTGTGGGAGGGCTTGAAATAAGGTCCCCCACAACAGAAGGGTATCAAATGTTAGGAACATGACAAGCATGTGGGGACTACAAAGAGAATTTGAATTTGAAATATCCACCCCAATGGTAACACTAGCTACATATTCTTCTGTTGAGGATGGTTGGCTACCAATCTGAGCACCCTAGAGAACAGTACCATGCAAACATGGTTCTGACAAATTCCTTCAACAAGCCACCAAATAATTTTTATGCAGACCACAATCCATGAAAAATTTAGGCAGTCTTTTTAGAAAAGAATTTTACACCACTTGGAGACATTCATTAGAGAGTCTAAAATCCATAACTATGAAATTATTGTGTCCACAACATTTTGGAATGGACTTTTTGGGAATATATTCATTCTTCACCTATAATTTATAATTTCCTGACAAAACTCCCACCTTTTATAAAAAATTATTCCCACTCTTTCAATCCAACAATTATTCTATCAATGGTAGGGGATACATGTTTCTTATCATGATTTGATTGATCTCATGATAATCAATGTATACGAGAATTACAAAATCCTTATTCTTGATGAAGTGGACTGGTGAACCCCAAAAATAAGCACTTGGTATTATAAACCCTTTATCTAGATTCTCCCATAGTAGCCTCTTCAAAATCTTAAGTTGAATAATGTCCATTCAATATATAGTCATAGATATTGGAAAAGATATACGTATAAGATCGATTTAAAAGTAATTCTCTCAACTAAGAGGAAGACTAGGAAACTCTATGGAGGAATACACTAGTTAAAGCCATAACAATGGGACTATCTTAAAGAAAGATCCTTTCTATAGTCTTGATCATTTGATCAAGAAATACCTACTCAAAAAGGAAAAATATCCATTCATAAAATGATGATACCAAATGAGTTTCATACACATACTTGAACATATATTGAATTGATGGTGATTTGTGATTCAGTGGGTGATTTCATAATCATGTAATTTTATATCGGATCTATATAAATAATTTCATTCCAGGCCCATAATTTCATAAAATTACACTAAAAGATGTATCACATGGTCTTATGGGATGTTCGTCCCACAAATATATATACTGGATTAGTTATATTATTGGGATGAAACAATTTAAAAATATTCAATCTTCACTGATAACTCAAATTTCATGTTTTTAGGTTTTTCTTAAGTTGTAGTAATAATCATATGGGATATGAAATATTTCATCGAGCCAGAATCAGAATGTAGGTTTAATATTTGTGAATGAATAACTAGCACACCTATCACCAATTCCTTATTGATATCCACCTATACAGTTGTGATTAAATAGTCTCACCCTTTCCCTCCAATCCATCATGGTTATTTTTGAAGGTTTTCGTAAGCAACCCATGTCTTACTGCATTGGTTCACATAGTTTCCTTGTTCCTTATAGTTTTAACATTAGAAAACTGGCTAAGGGTTGGATGGAACATTCCATTAATCCATCTAAATGGTGGGGTTATTCCATTATAAATCACTAGTTAGGATCCCTTTATTCCCACACCTAAATCACTTCTCAGTCCCCCTTTAGATAATTTTCAATTGTCCTCTTCCAAAAAATTCTATTAGTGAGATGTTGCACTTTCATATGACCATTATATTTCTCAATCATACCATCATAGTTGAAATCCATTTTCCACTTCATATCTTTGTGAGAGAATTCATATTTGTTGATCACCATATAAACTTTTTGTTAAGAAAATAAACATTTCTCATAGATATCGAAGTATTAAATTGAAAAATATTTTTATAGATGTTGTATTATCCCACCAAATAAGTAGTCAACTTTACATTTGAGGGAGAAGAAAAATGCAGAGGCATATTGTGAAAGAATTTTAAAATTTTCTTCATATTCCATAGATAATTAACCACCATTTTACATAAGGATAATGAAATAACACTCCATTTTATGTTGGATGGGTGAGGAAAATATATTTGGATTATTTTTTGAATATTTTTTGAATTCTTTCCACTCCATAATTCTGTTATATTATATACGCTTTATATGTTTTATCAATGTTAACCATTATTTACCTTCTTCCTCCATATGATAAAAATAAAACACAACCTTATCTTACTTAGTGAATTTACGGATAGATAACATATCTTCAACGCAATTTATCCACTATTCAAAAATAAAGGATCTTAATATTTACTGATTTTTTGGGGATTTTATCACATAAAGTTTCAATTGCGACATTTTCTTTCTTAGGGGGATTCAATAATTCAACTTGAATCATGGTTCATTTATAAGATTCATTTATTTGATAAATTATTTTAAAGATATTACCGACTCCTTTCATCAGGATATGGATCTCATTTGGGTAGTCATCAAATTTTACCTTAAAATGGTTGTGGAATCAGTTTCTCCAATTTAAAGCCATTTGACTAAAATAAAAGGAGAATTTGGGATGAGTAATTTTAATGTATTAAACACATAAACTGGAAACAATAAATATTAATGGGATAACTCATAAATAAATTATAATCCTTAATGTATAAATTCAATGGTTTCGGGCTATGTTATTCATGATCAATTTACCTATATAAAATTTAATTATTATGTCAGTTTTGTTAAAAAAACTTATAAAGAGCTAGTGATTTTCAAAAACATATCCCCTAGGAGTGTAATACTAAGTGTATATTAAATCCAAGTGTTCTTTAATATCTAACACTTGATTCCATACTAACATGCCTTTTTTGATATTTATTACCCTAAAGAACATCCATTACCAAATGAAATCTACATACAGTATCCATACATGGATGTAATTTTTCATACATTACTCTTTCGATACATCTCTAAAATCCAAGGATGTTTCCTAATACATAGTCACATCCATACAATTATCAAAATGGTTTCCCTAATGTTTTCTTTTCCTAGTTACAAATGATAAATAAACATTTTCTCCGATACAAACTAAAGGGTCCCAAGAATTTTAAAACTTTTATTACATGATTTTTAAACCTAAATATCCAATAATTAGAACAGAAAGATTCGTAAGGTCATGTTTCCTTACAATAATTGGATCATAATACATCAAAAAAAATTAGAACATGGAATACATAATTTGGTATCCAAATTGAGATCCTAAAATCCATCTGAAATCTTAAAATTACATGGGATAACCTAGGGAATACATAAACAAAGGGATGCGCTAAAAAATACTAGTAAGGGAATTAACTTGATATAGAATCATTACATGGGAGTCAGAGGTATAACTGGTTGACATGAAATAGAAGGTACTTGATTAGTCAAGTGGAATAATAACATAATTATTATGGTATCATAATATAATGGATACATGGGAATGTTGAAATAAAATTAAAGAATACATAAAAATAAGTCAAGGTAACTACAAAGACAACATCACCTGGTGGAAATAGTTACATAATAGATTACCTTCACTCCTTTATCCCATACATGTCATGTCATGAGCCTAAAACATTACACCATTCATTAGAGGGTAATATAATTCTTATAACACGCATGAAATTAAATTTTTTTACATTAATATTTATTTTACCTAATGATATCATTCTGAATTCATAATCCTTATAATTTACCAAGGAAATAAATGGATTTCTTAATATTGTCTCATAACATAATCAAAATAGAACCATTGAAGAAGGAATTTGAGATTTTTTCATAAGTAATTAATTACACCCTCAATGGTGAGATGATAAAATAGTTATACATGTGAGACATATATATATATATATATTATTTAGAATAATTACAAAACATTAAATATAGTTAAAATTAGTTAGAGAGATAATAATCATAACCCAAAGAAAATGGTGGGTAATAGAGATCAATTTTCTTCAACAAGTTTCATCATGTGTACTTTTTTTCGCCATAAATAAAAAAATAAGATAATTATTTAATTTTATATGACAATTTTTTTTCTTTGTTACTCCTTTTATTTTATTCATTTCCATGTAATATTAAATTACATTAGAAATTAATTTCAAATCAAATGTTCTGATGATAAATTCTTTATATGGCTAAAATCACATTTTTTATATGATTGTGGTAAAGTTGATTATTAATTAACCATTTCCAGAATGGTAACCATGACATTGTGATAATTTTTACACATTTATTGTACTTTTTTTAAAAAATATCAAATATGGTTATGAAAAATTAATCACTTTCAATCATGGAGATAGTTGGTCGTATGTATGATTGAGTAATATTTCAATTTTACAAAGATCATGATGGAAATAAAGTGTTAGTTAATAATTACATTATTATAAATATATCATAGATTCCTAATTATTTATTTAAATACCCTTACATATACAATCCGTGTGATGCAGTAATAATATCAAATCACTTCATGTTTGTGAGGTGGCTGTCCGCCATATATACGAAAAACATTATCATTTTTCAAATGAATGGAAAGGTAAGAAAATATAATAAATATTTATTTTATATAGAGGATAATTTTTAATTAATATAATATATAAATATAAAATTAATCCTTATAACCATCCATGTAATGAATATGTAGAAAATGAATCACATTGCTTCTTGTGGCAGTAGTCCTCCATGCACACGAGCAATGCTGTTATATTCTATAAAAAAGGGATAGTAAGAAAGTATAAATAATATTATAATTTTAGATGCATAATTACTTAATAAATATAATATATATAAACTTGATACATTAATATATCTATCCTCTATTAACGGTGGTGGAAAACAAATTATGACTATTCGCGAGGCGGTAGTCCTTCGTACACATGATCAACAGTTTTGTTTTCAATTTGTGGGAGGAAGAGATGGTTATAGGTAATTACCAAAACATACTACTAAATCATTATTTGAAATATACTGATTTTATATATCATAATTTTTTATTAATATTTTATGTGGGAAGAGGAGAAAATAAAATAAAATTATTAGTTAAGGATGTTACCTCTTCTTCAGACAACTTCTATTGGTTTGAATCAAAAGACACCCTAGGTTGTTTTTATGAATTAAAAAAGTATTATTGGAAATGTAGTGGGATTTATGGGAGTTTTGAGAAGGTAATTTATAAAATAGCTTTTTATGATCATTAAGGATATTACATGTGGTGTTTTTTTATAAGTGGGGGAGGATACACTTGGAATGTTTGAGAAGAATGAATTACAAACACATTTTACTCATGACACAAGGCTCAAAAAGGGGCCACATTCAATCCTTGGAATAAATATCTCATAAATATAACCATAAAATATGAATTAAACAATTTTTTGGTTAATTTTAACCCATATAATTTTTAGTTGAACCCCCCTATATAATCGTTTTACATTAACCATGGTAAATAATTTTTACTATTTTCACAATTCATTGTTTTAAAAAATAATATTAAATTATTGAACATATACATTATGATGAATATAAATATGGAATCCATTTTTCTATATTCAACTGATATATGTGGCCAAATTTAATTTAAAATTAATCCCATAGGTGTGTCGAAAATAGTTTCCCAAAAAGAAAAACATTCAAAATTTGGAATCTTTTTTATATCAAAATTAAATTTGAATTTGATTCCAATGAAATAATTTGGATTAATTAATATATAATTTAATAAATTTTACATTCAAAACCACCATAAAATGAAATGGTTCTTACCAAATATTTAAGGTACATTGAAATATTTAATAAAAAGCTGTTATTTTTTCTATTCATCGATAAATAAAACCTTTTAGAAAAAATCCCAAAAATAATCATTAAGAAATTTTGAAATGTTAATTAAAAAATTTAATTTAATTTAGTAAAATAAATAATCATAATATAGAATAAATTAATTTATATCATGTTTTCAATGCACGACTAAACAACCATTTAGAAAAATATTTGTTTAGAAAACATTTATTTTTCATTGAAATTGTCCTCATTTTTTTCTAATTAGTAGATAACCATTTAAATTATTTTATAGATGTGTAAAATATATATATTTGTCGTAATTTAGTAATTTATATATATACCATACATCGTTACTTCTAGGTCATAGTAGACATGTTTTAATAATTTTGTTTTAATAGAGTGTCAAATTTCGTTTAAACCTGATATTCTTTTCATCATAAGATATAAATAAGATTGAGATTATATATATATATAATTAATTATTTAAGTGTTATAGAATATAATATTCTCTGTCCATAACATGTGGAAGTGAAAATTAGATGGGAAGATTTATTCAAAAGTATATAAATATACCCCAAACTATATCGAAAAGTTATGTTGACAATCAAAGGAAGGACCATGAATTGAAGGTGGTAGACTATATATTCTTGATGATATAGTCATGTAAAGTGGTTATAATATTTTTTATGAAAGGTAATCTATGTCAAAGATATACTAGACTATTTAAAATATTCAAACTGATAAGGTCGGTCGAATATAATTTTCCCCTTCCCCCCAAAGCTAACGTAATTTCACGACATTTTCTATATATCAGTTCTATAGATGCATATTCCAGACCATACCCGTGATCTAAAATTTGATAAAATTATGTTAGAGGATGTCTTATCTTATTATTAAGAGACAGTTCAAAACCATGATATAATAGAACATGTTCTATGAAATTGAGCTTCTCGGTTGGTGAAGGTTCTTTGGAGGAATCATTTTATAAATGTGGCAACATGGTAGCTAGAGTATTCTATTCAAAAATACTATCCGCACCTATTCCTAGTATGATTTTCAATTTTGAGGATGAAAATTTTTTATGGTGGAGAATGTTATTGATTATATTATTTAATAGAAATTAAATCACTGATCAAATCATTGTTTTACAATGCACAATTTATTGTTTCAATATAATACTATAACACAAATTGACACAATAAAAAATAAGCAATAAAGTATTTACCAAAAATTAAAAATAGAACTATAAATCATGAAATAATGTGTAAGAATGCATAAATCATTTAATATGGTAGATCATTATCAAAAAAAATCATTACAATTATTTGAGATACATTACTATAAATCTGAATATAATAAACATTGAAATTTGTATTGAGTATGAACTTAAAGAATGATATGAAGGGATTTAGATGTTTGTGTGTATATAAAATGATTAAAATAAAAATTAGGAATTATGGACTATTTTTTAATATAAATATTATAAATTATTTCCATTGGCTGATATTACCATTGGACAATTTGACCGTTGGGAATTGTGACTATTGTTAGTATAACGATTAAGAATAGATTATTAGAATTAGTCGTCATTATGGGTAATTATAAATGTTAACTATAAAATAAGGGAAGAAATATAGATTAATGTAGTAGGATAATCCATTATCATGTTAATTTAATAGATCTTTGAATGGAGGTAGAAACACTAGGGTTTTAACATGACAATAACCAAGTTTTACTGTAACAAGTGATGTTAGAGGGTAACCATCTAGTGAGAAGTTCAAGATAACATTGATCACCAACTAATTAAAATTGGTGGGACTACACAATTAATGTAACAAAATTTCAAACCTTAACCATAGTAAATGTGATGGTGTTATTAGTAGTTATGTAACTAGGGGTGGAGCTGTGTTATAATGTAAATTCACTATGAAATTTAAAGGATGTTTACTCTTATAATTAATTTTTGATAAATGTGTCAACTTATCATAATAGGTAAAATGATTGTAAATAGATATTGAATTTTATATAATGTATTTCATATTCCATAAATGGATGTCAAATTTAACCAATGTATTTAATTTTTTATTTTTTTAATTAAAATAGTCAAATATGATAAAATGGTAGATTATGATAAAACAATAAAAATAATGTATATCTTACATCATACATAAGTAATCATCGATAATATCATAAAATAGAGTATCATTTCACTATTTTTGGAACTAAACTCCATATTGGGACATTAATTTTTGTAGTGGGTAACCATGGTTATAGTCTTGTACTAATGGGAAGTAGAATAATAAAATAGTTAATAAACTTTCCCATGAAATTAGAGTCCCCACACCAAATATACCCACACCCTCATCTCATTATTACACACAAAATTAGATGTTTGAAAATATTTTTTCTCTCATGGAGTCTCTCCACAGGATATCCCTACATTATTGAAGATTTTGGGTAGATCTATGATTACAGTATAATCAAAGATGCTGAAGAGAGGTAAGGGTTTTTCTATCTCTCCCTTCATTTCTAATGTGATATTCCTTATTATTAATATCAAATATTTTATCATTTATATGGTTTCATGATACGTGTCCAGGTTATTATCTTCTCATGAAACTATTATCATTGATACAATACCAAAAACCTTACTTTTACCCTTTTTAGAACACGTTACTTTGTCGATGTAAGGGTTTATTTTCTCTCCCTTTACAATATCGATTTACATTAATGTTTCTAAATTATTTTAAATTCACAAGTTTTTATAAAATAATTTCATCGATTTCATTTTATGTTCTATTCATAAGACATATAATCCATGTGATCATTCCTTTCACTAACCTTATGCCCAATTAATAAGCCATTATTATGCATAAACCTCCTCATAGAAGTAGAATCCTTCACCTCAGTTAATTAATAATTGAGTGATTTTCCATGAAAATACGAACCTATGTGGATAATAATAGTTGATTTAGTTTTATATTAGAAAAATCATGGGGTAATAAACCTAAAAATTATTGGTCAGATATATATTAACCATCAAACTGGTGCTCGGTGAGTGGGCCCTTATAGTGCACCTAGTTTTTACACACCAAGAGGATATGCCATGGATAATTATCATATTTTTTTTTGTAAAAAACATAGATTTTATATGGTGGTGTATAATTTATGTTTTCACTTAGTCTGGAACCATTTTAAATTCAATTTCTTCAACACATCTAGAATTGATAATTTTAATATGTACCCATTAGTTATAATGTCATAAAAAATCTCATGTTTTGGGTATATTATTAAAACCATGAATCCTAATTATTATTTATTTGTGATGAGATAATTCATGTATAATGTTTTGTTAATTTCTTTAATGGGGAAATCTATTTATGGGCAGCATAATATGTTGTTTCATATGGGAAGACAATGTATGATAAGTTCTGTTGGGGAAATTTTCCATGTATTTATAAGTTGTCCATCATTGTAAATTATTCCATTTTCATCCTATATTCATTTTTTATGTGATTGAATACATCATAATTTTTTTGTGATGGGTGGGTTATGTAATTATATAGCCCCATAGTTACATGGTAGGTCTCATGGGTCAACTATAATTGGGAAATTAGAGTTCCATTTCTGTCTGTGTATAATTTCCTGGAACAAGGCCTTGAAGATATGACTATGATTCTAAAAATTATGTAATTTCACCTTTTATATTATTTTTATGATCTAAGTTATCATGAATTTCGCTTTCTCCTAATGATTACAGAAATGCATTCATTATTATGGATACAATTTTACTCATGATGTTGCATAAGCCAAATATATCCTTTATTATCTTAAACATTATGTGTTTTAATTAATGAAAATTTAAACTCACCATGTTTACTTTAACTACTAAAAATATTCCTTTTATCAGTGCTAAAAATGGCTTTTAATAGCGCTAGAAAAGTGCTGTTAATGTTGGAAAACATAATATGGGCGGGTCCCCTTTATCAGTGCTCAAAAAAGTGCAAATAAATACCACTTCTATCAGCACTATAAAAATTACTGATAAAAGGGTCCTTTATCAGCGCTTCCTTTATCAGTGTTTTTTAAAAGCGCTGATAAAAGTTAAAAAAAATAAAAAACATATTTTTTTTAAAAAATGTAAAAAAATCCTGTCAATATATACATATAGTTATATTTATTCGTATAATAATATATATATATTAATATATATATATATAGTTATATTAATATATATATATAGTTATATTAATATATATATATATTTATTTATTTATATTAATATATATATTTATAGGGATATTAATATATATATATATTTATTTATTTATAGTGATATTAATATATATATTTATAGTAATATTAATATATATATGTAGTTATATTAAAATATATATAGTTTGATTAATTTATATATATATATAGTTAGATTAATATATAGTTATATAAATATTCATATAGTTATATATTTGATTATAAATCCTGTCAACCAAATTCAAATTATTTATTAAAAATATTTTTTAATCTTTTTATAAGCCATTATCAATAAATATCTTATATATAAAGTATATTAAGTTTAAATATATATTTACACTTATCTAAAATATATTTAATAATTATATATTATATTTATATCAATATAACTATATTTATATATTTATATATTAATATATTATTTATAATGATTTTTTTTGAAGTCGACCCTTTATCAGTGATTTTAAAAAAAGCGTTGATAAAGGCTCCCCCTTTATCAGCGCTACTAAAAAAGCGCTGATAATGGTACCCTTTATTAGTGCCCTTTTTATCGCTGATAAAGGGACCCACTTTATCAGCGCTTTTTCGTTAATGCTGATAAAGGTTGGCACTGAGAAAAACTATTTTTGTGGTAGTGTTTGATTTCTATATTATGAGGAAATGAAGTCAACAATATGATTAAAAGAGGATATCATTTTGGAATATGGAGTTACACTTTAATATTGTGAAGTTGTAATGTATTATATCAATTATCTAAAGGAATACTATACAATGATCTTTGGAATGTAGTATATTTTACACTATTTACCACGTAGTAAATAACCCACATTCTCAAGGAAAATGAGGTATTGGAAATTAAAATTTCAATATTAAAATAATGTTCAAAATAACATAATATAGTAATTATTAATTTATATTAATACTATTGGGTAGTCTAAAGATGTTTGAAAAAATTCTACAGGTGTCCAAATAAAGTAAGGAAATGTTAGGTTCTTGAATGAATTGGTCATAAAAATGTCAATTATATCGAAATGAAATAGAAATCTATTATACTTATAAGATAATTATAACATTTAAGGATTACTCTGTTACATAATTGATACTTTCACAATGAAGTGTTATTATAATACAAAATGACTACTTTCATCTATATAGTGATTTGTAAGGTAAAATATAATACATAACTATTACACTTTGATATATAAGCATATATAAGTGTAAATTTTTTAAATATTATAATATTTATAGGTTACTCAATAAGTATTGGCAAATCTATATTTTTCTTTTAATTGAATTTGGTTAACTATAGAATTAGTTTAAAAAAAACTACTTAGAAATGGAAACTTTGCGAACTAGAGGTCTTATAGAGGATCAAATATCATCCAATAAGTATCATAAGGAAATTAAATGTATAAAAAAATTGGAAATATTTTATTTATATTATTTTAATGAAAATTGATTATGACTAATTTCTAGTAGTTTTTTATATAATTTTATATTTGAAAATAAAATTTCAAGGGATATAAATGATTCTATTTTGTAGAACTAAAAATTGAGATCTGACATGAATTTTTATAAATAATTAGAGAGAGAAATTTAGAATTTTGTGGAACATATGTTGAAGAATAAAAAGTTTGTACATAATGTCTAAGTATTAGAAGATTTTTCATCATTCCACTATTATTTATTGTGGGTTTAATAAGTGTGGAAGAAGATACTTGTGTTCTAATTTGTAGAAGTACATTGACACATTATACGTTTGGGAGCCAATCAAATACTGGGAAAAAGGATAATCCCAACCACATTGAATTGAAATAAAATTATGAAACCTCTTAGGTGGATTTTTAGGATAAAACACTATTAAAATTATTATATTATGATTCATGAACAGACATTACTCTTTGTGTCTATAATGGTTATTCTAGTGGACCAGGTGGTATTGGTACTTAACGGATCATGTGAAGGTGTTGATGCTCATTTTTTAAAAGTGAACCTTATACAACATGTTTTATGACCTGTTGTGTTTTATCTATGTGTGAGAGCATAGTAGTGATATTTTTAACCATAACAAGTGATAGTGCTTTATTTTTTATGAAATAAGAATAAGGTAAAATAGAATATTGTTCATTGATTCACCCAACCTCTAAGTGAACCAAACATGCACTGAGCGTCATAAAAAATTTAATATGTCTCATAATTATAATATTATATTATGGTAAATGAATTCTAATTTATTTGATCTTATCTGATGGTGAAATTGTTTTTGTTATAGTTAATACCATTAATTTTTTTAAAACATTTAGCTATCAAGAGAACATTGTAGATAATCACTAATTATCCATGAAACTATTCTTATGAAATGACCAGTTTCACCAAAATGGTTTGACATCTTCATGTGGATATACTAGGGTTCAAACATGATTAATCTACATTGATTGAATTTATAATTCAATTTATTTTAACCTATTATCAATTTCAAAACTCATTTTGGAATCTTATTATGTTGTAAAAATAGAAATTTATCTAATTAATGTTCTATTTGACATGGTCTAATAATTCTTTCATATTCATCACAACCCAAACCACCATAAAAATAAAAATGATTTTTTTGTCAACTTATCAAATGGGGTCCTTTGAAAAAACTTTTATGGGAAATATTTTAGAGTAAATGAGTAATTTTATAGAGTTTAATCTGCAAACTAAATAAGAAAGTGTGTATTATTCATCAATCACTGAACCATGTATGATAGAGTTTGGTTCCATATTTTAGAGAAATTTTTTAATTGGTGTCCTAGGTGGAGTGAGCTTTGATAATATACAACAATCTCCTAGATGGTCATATAAATCACGAATCATGTATTCTCCACCTAGCTCTGATAAAATTAATTTTGTATGTTTTCCAGTATGAATTTAAAATTCATCAATGAACAATTAAATAATTCTGATGATTTCATATTTTTGCTTCATTATATTCATATTATCAAATGTAATGAAGATATAATTAAAGGTAAGGATATATGAAAATCTACCTAAAGATATATGACTTATTTGACCATATACAGTAGTATGTATGAGTTATAATAAATAACTATATCATTTAACATTACCATTAAAATGAAATTGATTCATTTTGATAATTTAATAAGATTCACATATACTAATTGACACATAATAATAAGAATCAGGTAATCAATCCTTATGGATTTGTTTTATAAAATTCCTATTTATATAACCTAGATGAAAACGACAAGGATATATTGATTTATAATTATTACCTTTTATCTTCTTGTTATTTTCATTACATATTATATTTTCAAGATCCAATATATTTTTTCTATTAAACATGTCATCAAAATCAAGAAAATATTAATTCATATCAATGAAATAAAAACTATACATTATAAAAAATGATAATCCTTCACTATCTTGAAAAGTTAGCAAATTCATAATTTAGTTTATTTTTGGTGCATTATAACAGTCTTCATGGAATAATTATAATCCACCTTGAAGGATTAGATTCACTATCCCGAAAAATAACATAGAAACAAATTTTTTATTCTTAACATTCTGGGCTACTTCTCCATTAATAAATTTCCTATACTAAGAATTTTTTATTATTATAATATGTTATTAATACCTTATTTCTAAAAACCATGATTCATATTTAAGTAAATTGTTCTGAATAAAATATATTTATTAAAAGATATGAATTTTTTATTTATTGTTTATTGATTCAGTCACATTAAATGATTCCATTCTTTTCTATATCATATAATGGTTGGAATCAGTTTTAGACATCAAAAAATTTTTATATCATATGTATCATTATGATAATTATCACAAGTAAACTATTCCACATGTAATGGATATAAAAATAAATCATACGATGTGATTTTACCTAGAATATATAATTTCCCTTCATGACTGAGAAAAAAATCTAAAATTATGATATAAATTGATTTTATTTTGATGAATTAATTTCTTATCCTAAAGGACTAATATAAAGAATAATTTTTTTTTCTCTTTAATTCAAAAAATATCAAAATCAAAATATAGGTCATAATTAATATCACATATATTTTTATTCAATATTGTATTTTATTGAATATAATTTCATAAAAGTATTAACCATCACAATTAATGATTTAGTTGGAAATGATATATATTTATACATGTCTTTATATTTCCAATCAAGTCTCTAAATTGATGAATAATTAGTTAAAAGTTCATGTTAATTGTATCAAATATAACTCTGAATACCGAGAAGACAACATATTATTGATTTTATGTTTATTCTCAACACCATGATTCTAGGTTCCAATATGATTGATTATGTTTTTCAAGTGTATCCCAATATTCACATAAGGATAACTATTACCCTTTTATCTTATGATAGGATAGACTAACTAGTCTTGATTATGAATGATGAACATAATTAATTGATCACGGTCATGATGAATTTTATTCTTTTTGGAAGGAATCAAATATTTTGATATTTTATTATGGTTGAAATTTTCATTCTCAAAATTAAAATTTTTAAGTATCATATATATACCCTTTGTGATCATATTAATTGTAATTTTATAGTATGTGACACATACACAATCAACCATCCTTATCAGTAATAATTACATGATTTATTTTCCCTTGTATCTTATTTAATGGTTACAAATTAAATTACATTACATTAAATAATCGTTTTATATACATTAGATTTAGTAATATATATGATTTTACATGCATAAGAGGTCTGGTGGATTGGAGCACAAGGAATGTCATATTTCACAAAGGGGTTGAGTGGAAACCCACATCCTAGAATTACATTTTTGTAGACTAATTAGATCCCCAAAATTTCATAAATTCATCATGTGATCCAAAAAGGGATTTTCATAATGTGATTACATCGTCTGAATGTACCATATTTTGAAATTAAATTAATTTTTCTTTAATGCATTGACTGCAGATTTGATACCACTATATGATTTCAATTAAATTTACAACACATAGTACACAAGGGAAGAAACAATAAAATGAAAACAATTATATAAAATAAAAAATAAAATCACATTATTAAAAAATAAAATAAATGCACCTTTAAAAATTCTTCATAATATTTGGGTCAATCTTGGATTAATGAATTACATTCTCTTTCAATATCCACTGATCATCGAAAAACCATTTACTTGATTGGGTATTATTCATATCAATGTAATTCAAGTAACTAATCATAATGAAAATTATAAAAGAAAGAACCTCTCAGGTTAGGGAACACAAAAAAACCTCTCTAAAGTTTAATACATGAGATATCAACGGACCACATTTTATTTATCTCCAATTAAACTAATTATTACACTCCACGATTCTGATTATATATAGAGGTGAATTAAATACCCTTTAAGGATCATAAAAACATATCAAAAAAGGGAGTTACAAGAAATATAATCTAATGGTCATTTGGAGAATTAAATATCCTCAAAAGGTTGATTATGTACCAATACACAGTGTGAGGTTCTTTGGTGAGCTTCCAAAATTCATAAATATAGTAAATAAGGTTCTGAAATGACATCTCAAAGTGTACATGTGAAATTCACCCTGATATGTGATTTAAATACCCAACACACAATGCCCAATACCAAATACCAATTGGTCTTTTACATTTCATCATGATTGTAATTTATTTAAATAAACAAATCAATACATATAATAATGCAACATTATTTTTTTAATGAAATTAATTTTATTTAATTATAAATTAAAATAAAAAAAATCACAGAAAACATTTTGGTACATAATAAACATAAACAAGTTTACAAATGAACTAATGTCATCAATCCAAAAACACAAATTTGGATTAAGTCAATTCAAACCACAATGGTCCTTTCTAAAGAGGAAAATAATCATGAATTTCAATAATAATTAAAAAAAGTAATTAAAAAAACATCATAACATAAAAAAAATTAAAAATATTTTGTGTATGATCTAATCCAACAAATGACCACCAAAATACATAGAAATTTTCAATCACATATATCTTATATATTTTTATCATTTATTGAGAAAACAAAATGTCATATAATTACCTTACATTAAATATTTATTGATTGGGTATAATCATTATTTCACAAAACCCAATTCAGGTCTATGATGTCAAAATCTATTACTTAGAGGACACATCATATCATGTTTTTCCAAATCCCTATGTATGATTTGAATCATACCAAATTTCCTTCTATTAATCAAAATTTCCAAATAATTTGAGGTACATATCTATATATGAAACTAATAGCTATAAATCATGAATTTCTTTTTATTGTTTAAATAATTGATTTTATTTTTTATTTACTTATAATAGCGTAATTTATATTTTTTTATATATTTTAGGTAGGAAAAATTAGAATTAGAATTTTACAAAAAATGAGAGAAGGACAGATGAAGGGGAAGAGTATAAAATAAGAGGGAAAATCCAACATTCTTACTAAAATTAATGAGGTAGTTATCACTATAGAAGGTAAGATTTCACCATTATATGACATTATAAGAGTGAGGGACAATGTTCATAAGTGTAATTGGTAGTTTTAATGAATTGATCCTTTTTTAAATTCATAGATTTAACTTCAAACCATGGATATTTTTCTATACAGTGTCTTCCTGGAATAGAGTGTTTAATCTACATTAAGGCTCTTCTGGTGACACAAATATGTTTTCTATTTTGTGTATTTGATATTACATTTATAGTAGTAATGTTATTTGATGGTATAAGGTATTTTTTTTGTGGTCAGAATATTGGTAGGAACTGATGATTGAGATGGAATATTTTTGAGAAGATATATAGGATGATTTATGTTGTGAACCACAGATCATGTTTTGAGAAGAAAATTTTTAATAGATAGAGAGATATAATAGTTTTTTTCACTTATATTATCTCATTGATAATTCCTTGATATATTTTTATGGAAGATTAAGGGATTTGGGAATAAGGGTTTAATGAAATACTGAGAAGTTTTATTTTGTGATATAGAATCAAATATAAAAAGTAATATATGAATATATATAATAAGATATAGTTGAAAAATTAATTATAGAGGCATATTTATAAATAAAGGAATGCACTGCAAACTAAGTGGAATAATATTATGGAGGTCTTCTTAACATACCTACACTAGGAAGATTTTATTCTGGTTTGTAGGATTCATTTTCTTTATTTTCTTTTGTTTATTCCCACTCATAAATTCCATGACTTGGTATTTCATTAAACCCATTTTTTGATGTAATAGTGAATGTTTAAAAAAATATTTCTTTTATAGAATTTATAGTGTATTATTAAACATATTAATTATTGTATTATCTATTCTTTATCAGATCATTCATGATCATTATTTTATGGTTGAGTGTGTTTTATTTCAATCTCTCTTCCAATTACATGCTCTTGACCATTTCGTTTGGGTTAGGGAGAGTGTTTTTAATGTGATTTCAACAGTTTATCTTCCTCAAATAACATTTTGTTTATTTTGTCCAAGGATTAAATATGTTTTTGAATTATCCACTTATTTAGTTAACTCAATGTATCTTACAATGGGAAAATGTGATCATAAAGAGTGTATGTTTTTCTACCAGAACCATATGATTCACTTGGACCAAATTCTGACATCATAATGATTACCATACCTCTAATTTTTATTTTATAATTTCACGATCATGGAAATTCATATTATAATTACACATTATAATACCACGGTTTTTCTAAATGAATATAATAATCTTAAGGAACCAAGTATAGATTTAATGTATTGGGAATTATTATGTTCCTAACCATTAAAAACCATAAAATTTATATATTATGTTGATGATGTCGTCGAAATTAGGTCTTAGAGAATACCTTGTTTTTGGTATGCACTCTATAATCTTTAAGATAAAAATTTATCAAGTATATGTAATTTAGAATACTGATAATAATGGGAATCCATGAAAATATTTGAATAAATTATAGAACGAGCCTAGTGTTCATGGTGGAATCTACAACTGATAAATGACACTCAAAAACATCCCCTCGCTCAATGGAAATTTTAATACCCATATAAATTGAATAGAGAATAAAATGAAACATCATGACATGAAAAATTCATCATTCAATAGGTAATATAGAATATGAAATTGAATAATTAATTAGAACAATAACACTCTATGAAAGTCCAAAAAGACATGATATTTATAAAAAAAATCACCCTCACATCACAAAACCTAGCACAAATATCCCACCGTATCATGATATCTAAGAGAGATAATTAAACAAAAAATAATTAAAAATAAACCCCAAAAAATCCAAAGTATCCTCCCAAATATTGTATATGAAAAAGGACTTCAATATTTGATTCAATTTTTTAGAAATTATAGTGTATATTTATTGAAAAAATTCCTTATAGATATTTGTATCTATATCTGATTATATCTCATCATATTAGGGATCATATCTCTCCTTATATACGTAATCTATAACTCCTCCATAATTCATGTAGACCATATATAAAAATCCATTAATATCCCTAAAAAATATAGAACCAAATTATTAGGTAGAAGGGGTAAGTGGATGAACTATTATATATATATTATATTATATATCTATATATTTCTATTCAAATTGCAGTTCTCATCACGAATCTTTCAATATGCCTTCTAAAAAATATTTCATCTCCATCATCAAACTGCATCAGTATTCATACCATGATAGAATCCTATTATATCCTCTAATAACCTCATGGCCTCATATAATTCATGAAACTAAGAGTGTGAACAAATTATTAGGAAATAATTAAAAGGCTTAATGTATCGTCAATAGTTCATAAATGAGAGGCCCAACATGAACAAAACCTCTAATGTGTTAATATCCATCTCAAAATCTGTAAAAGGCATGAATGATTTAAACTCCAAAGGCAACTTATGAACATTGTACCTATCTCCTATGAATTTATATTTCAATAAATGATTCCTAAATGTGGTGAAAAAACCTTATTCATAGTATTGTAAATGAAAAAAAGTTCATCCACATCAATATTAATCTTATTCTTCTAATATTTTCATTTTTTCTCTAAAATTCCTATACAAATAACTCCTTAAAAAATATATAATCAATTTAATAATAATAATATAAAATACTTGATAAATTAAATCATGGAATTTATAAAATAATTAATGCATGCATTATATCAATTACAAACCACAAATGTAGAGGACCTCTTTAAAACCTAAAAATTAAGGACACATAACCAATGCTTACTTAATTAAAACTGATGAAATATATGTTAACATCATTATTTTGTAATTTAAATATGTCAATTTGGATACCATTTCACTAACTTACATCAACTGATTGATAATTGGAATCTATATATAAGTGATCATACTCATAATGATCTTGAAATATCATCAGAACCTATTATTATGATCATCTATCATGTATATATTTGTATTATATATATTCAATGGGTTGTTACCAAATAATTTACATGTTATATGTAACAATCATAAATAAATGATAATGTATTACCTTTAATATACGTTACATGATGCGAAACATACCAATGACAATAACAATTAACCAAAATTCAAGAACAAAAATTAACATTATTTCCCAATAATAATGTTCTCTTATCTGAATGGTGTTCTCCCAGATGGTAAATATTTTATAATAATTATTTCTTATGATGAATGAAATAAAAAAATATTTCTGAAATTCCTTGTAATATTAGAGACCATATATTGGGAGTTTGGTTTTGGTGTTAAAATTTTTATTTGATTGAAGTACATATGAATTATGAGATTGTACAATATTAAAATTAAAAAAAATTTATTTTTTTTGAATGCAATATAATTTGAGATATACCAATATTTCATAAAAATATCGACACATTTTGTATTATATTTATAACCTATAGAACAAAAAAATGTTAAGAGTTCATTAATTGAATTATTCTACCAAAATTGTTGAAATGTTGAAATTTTTGCGAAATATAATATTATTATAAAATTTATGAAAGGTTAGTTTTCATGATTATTGGTATCAGATTATTAATTCAATTTTAGAATGTATAATTTCTTTATCCAATATATGAGGTTTTTAATAGAATAGTTCATAGTCTTGGATAAATTTACTCAGTAATTGTGCACACACTCACATGAAGATGTAAACAACATGGATGAATAAAAAAAATAATGTTTTGTTAATAAATTAAATAATTCATCTTTTAAATTTCATTAGAAATAATGATAATGATGTGATTTTTAATGATAATGTGTTTGAAATACTTAAGACTCATTTGAACTGTGTGTGACATCCCGACTCGGGAGCCATTGAACGGTGCCCTGAGCCCACTGGCCACACACCATCAAACATGCCTCCCCAAACACAAAAGTTTTATGACTAGCAGTGAGGGTCTGGTAAGTCTGTCTTGGGGAGACTATACCCTCTGTTATCAGAATAAAAAACCAGTGGAAGAAAATAAAAATAACCATGTATAGAAGAGTATAAATAACCAGATCAATACCATGAGATATGATAGTCATAACTATAGAATACAACACTCAATTGAATGTTAAAACAATCTATGAAAATTCAAGTGACAAGTTTTTTACAATGAAACTGATAGTAAAGACACAACAACTCCAAACTGGTCACAAACCACATCTAGTTCCCTCTCCCATGATCAAATTCCAAAACGAAATCTATCACAAGGCCTTGGCCTTATCCAGTCCTACAATAATAATGTCTTCTCAGGTGGAAATTAGGTGGCCCGAATAGGGTGTGCGTACAAGTCAGTAGACCACCACAAATGATGTCTAAAATGAGTCCATGTCCAAAGATAGTGCATGAAATTTTATGAAGTAATAAATAGAAGGCATAATTTAGATAGTTATGACATTTTCATTTAATCATTAATCAACACATTAGGCTAATTTCAATTCATTTCTCCCATTTTAATCATCATTCATTATAATAAATCATTTGGTGTAGGTCTTCATAACTAGCACTCCAATTATTAGTTGAATCATCATTCATTATTATCATTAATCATTTTTTTTGTAGGTCATCATGCATAACACCACAATTCTCATTGAGTGTATGTCATCATGCCTATGCACTCCAATTCTCATTTGGTGTAGGCTTTCATGGATGGAACCCCATAATCTCAAACTTGGATAAAGATTGGGCACGAATTCCATATCCAAGTCCCAACATCTAATCGCTCTAGGATGACATTCCTAGAATCACAAAATCTCACCCATTTAATCATTCTTTATTTTATAAGAATCCTCCAAATTATTCATTTAATAATCCAACAATTATTTAAACATTTCAAAGGCCATTAGTTAATTCAAAAATTAACTAAGAACATAAACCATTAATTAATACATCAATTAGTTTACCCATCAACAAAATTATTTATCCAAAATGAATTCTCCACATTTAATTATCAAAATCAAAAACCAATAAGTTATAATTACTTGTCAAAATTAATTATCATTGATCACATCAGGGAACATAATTAATTATCAAAATTAATTTACTTACATAGCCAAACATAGTTCCATAATTAATTCCCACCAATTAATTATCTTATCACAATAAAATAAATATCTCAATTAGAAAATCTAATATCCAAAAGATCTATTTGGGGATCCCCATGTTGTTGGATTCATGATTCATTTATCAATTCAATCCCAAAGGAATCTAAATTCAATTACAAATTTCTAATTAATCCATTTTAGGAAATCAATCATTAAGGGAATCTAGAAATCATAAAATTATTTTCCCATATCATAAAACACAACTATGGGAGTTTGATTTAGACCAAATACCTTAGTTTATTGATGGAAGTTATCACAATGGAAATCCCCAAATTCCGAGTGGCACAACGTCATCGATCAAGCTCCAGATATAAATCCCTAAACAAAAATTAAGAACAAAGGAATCAAGATCTTGAATAACTAGATCTAGATCCACAATCCAAGATTTGTATCTCAAATCATAGTTCTAGATCCCTAGAAATGGTGGAGATCCTCATTTAAAATTTAATGGAAATATATTGGAATGAACAAGATAAGCAATGGATTAAAAACCACTTACCATGAGAATCTCAGATCTTCAATCTGGGATTTCAATATCAAAGAATGGTTTTTGGGTCACCTTGGAATCCATCCAGGACGCTTGGGAAACACCTAGAATTCTTCAATCCTGAGATAATGTCGAAAATATGGATGTCATGGGAGTTCATGTGGGTTTAAAAGGATTTTTAGAATTAAAATCATGCAGACACAGTTTCCTAGGTAGAGGCTCAAGGTTAGGCAAACCGTCTGCCAATGGTGCAGTCCCCTCTATCTTAGTTTTCATGGTTGGAATGTTTTGGCCACATGGTTTTCCAAACAGTGTGCAAATCATGTGGACCTCTCTGTCTTGTTTTGCACAAAGTTCACAGTTTGTCAAAACATGCACAAACTGTGAACATCCCACTTTCCAATTCTTTTCCCTAACAATTATCCCAAACTCACCCCAAGCCACTAATCCAAATCAATGGTACTTAAAAACTTCCAACAGTACATGATTACGTGCCTGAGATGAATCCCTAAATGGCTGGGATCTTACAATCTCCCCACCTTATTACAGCTCGTCCTCCAGCTGCACTCCCAAACTTCTATAAAATTCCAAGTAAAAAAGATTGGGAAATTGAGCCCTAATGTCTGCTTATCATTAGCATGTTTCATCTTGAACACATCCATGTTGCCATTACACATGAACCAATGACACAATATTTCCCCATAACACTTTCTCACTGTGAACCATCACATGTACCTGATGCTTCTCAAAGAACACATCTAACTTGAGGTCAATTTCCTCCACATCTATCACATGATAAGAGTCCAGGTGATACTTCTGTAATTGTGACACATGGAAAAAATCAATAATTGTGATACATTTATGTGGAAGTGCTAATCGGTACCCCACTGGCCCGATTCTCTCTAGCACCTCAAACGATCCCACAAACCTGGGTGCTAATATGCCCTACCACCGTAACCTGTGGTGACCCAATCTAGGATACACCCAAAGGAATACACGATCACCCTTTGTAAACTCTAGGGGGAATCAACGTATATCATCATTCCTCTTTTTCCTACTCTGATCTGTAGCCAAATGTTTTCGAATCAATTGTACCTGCTCAGATGTCTCCTGTATGAGACTCGGTCCTAAAAGCTCTAACTCACCCACCAATAACCAACATAGTGGTGATCTACATGGTCTACCTTAAATTTCCTTGTATGGTTCCATCTTTGTAGTTTTTTATAACTATTTTTATGGGAAAACTCCAATAAAGCCAATTGATTCTCCCAAGAACCACCAAAGTCAAGAACAAATGCATTCATCATATCCTCAAACACCTATATGGTATGCTATGATTTCCCATATATCTGTAGGTGGAAGGACGTACATAACAGAACATGTCTACCAAGAGCCTTCTTTAATCCCTGCTAGAATCATGAAGTTATGTACGGATAGAGATCTGAAACTATAGTCTGTGGCACCCCACAGAAACAAAATATCTCTCTCACAAACTGTTCTCCCAATTGCTCTACTGTTAAGGATTCCTTGATGGGATAGAAGTGTGCTACCATCTTTAGCCGATCCAAAGTTACCCAAATAGTATCATTATTCATAAGAGTCTTTGGATGTCCTACCATGATGTCCATAGTCCTGTCATCCCACTTATATTCCGGAATAGGTAATGCCGGTAATAGGCTTCTAGGTTGTTGTTGATCGGTTTTCACATGCTAATAAGTGAAACATCTCTTTACAATCCCTACTATCTCCTTTTTCATACCTGGCAACCAAAAATGTTTTCGAAGGTCACAATACATTATTTTCACCCCAGGATGTACCATCCACCTTAAAGAATGAAATTCTTATATGAGTTCATCTTGCATACTCGTAGGCACACCAACTTGATTTTTCAAAGAGTTGATCTCATCCTCATCTATTTTCTAGTCTAAAGGTGACTCCTCACCTTCAAATAAATCTATATCCAACTCATTCGCCGGTGTATGTGCATCTGTTTGTCGAGGATGAGGATGCGCTGACTATTGCCCTGCATTCCCGCTTTCCAAATGTGGGCAGCATCCTTCACTTATTCAGGTATGTTTGCTCCTTGATCAAAATGAGATGATGGAATGTCATCCTCTCCTTTTGTGGATTCCTTGTCATAACTCATTACCTAGTCCAGGTATCCCTTATATATTAATACATTGTTCGTGAAACTCTTACCAGTTCCATGTATTCATGGAAACATGTTAATTAAACTGCTTCTATCAAGACTTTCCAAGGTGTTCAATTAAGGCATCAACCATAATTCGGTGGGGTAATCACGTTGGGACATAACTAGCATGTCTAGATACTGGAACACTGGCGCATATGGGTTTCTTCCCCATACAATAGGGATTCTCGTGGGCGTAGAAGCCTAAGGCATGCCATGTCGACTGCGGGGAATTGTATGCCATAGACATGTCTCTAAAGTTTTCATTAGCTTCCAGTGTTTAACACAAGGTATGCCACAAGTTTAACATCTATAAAAGACACATCAGACTGATCAAAACACTGATGATAGTGGATCAGATGGGTGCAACCCCTGAGGGGGGGGGACTGATATTGGGGCTAACACATAGTTAGTTACCTGATTCCTACTAGGAGTAGTGAGGAAATGGGATGGCATGACCCTACTGGGATGCGGCGGCCCGAGCCAGAATCATGTTGGATAATTAAGGGTTTAGAATTGATGAAGACTGAGATGGAACCAATGTGAGGACGTCATTGATTTTGGACTTGAGTCTCAAAGAGACTTCCTACATATCCCCGTGGTAGGGAATCAAAGTCCACATAGTTCAGTAGACGATGGGACACCTAGGGAGGCGACCCATGAGAATGAACTTATAGATGTGGTCTGATGTAAGTGGAACCTATGGGTTAGGGAATAGATTTAGGGTGTACTAAGAGGAACACAAGCTGATGATATACCGGGGCTTACGCATGGTTAGCAGGCCGGGTTTTTCGGACGCCTGAGGGGCATACAAGATTTGTGGGTCCCAACAGAGGGGATGCCAATGTTTACCGGTGTTTGGGGTTGGATCTCAAGGATGCTTCCTACATAACTTTCATAGAAGATGGGGATAAAACCTATGTAGTTAATCTGATGATGGATTACCATCGATTGAGGACTACAATGACTTTCTGTTGAATAGGATTGTAACGGCTTACCGCTAAATGTGGGGGGGGGGGGTCTCAATGGCTTATTGCTGGATGGGGGTCACAACGGCTTAACGCTTGATGGGGTTTAACCTCATGGAGGCTTCTTATGTACCATGCGTTGGCAAGGATCAGTTCTACATTATTCTAATGGGTACAGTTTAACATCATCTGGGATGAAGGTGAACCGACATAAAAGCTATCAGAACCAGGATGTTAGGCTTGATACTCATGGAGGCTTCCTTCATACCTAACCTTTGCATGGATCAAAGTCCACATAGTTCAGGATGGGGGTTGGTGCGCTGACCTAAAGATGGTCTGGACCAATGGTTGTTGGGCATGACCCTCAGGAATGTTTCCTATGTACCTTTCCTTGTCAAGGATAAAATTCAATGTAGTTCGGGATTGGGCATGGTGCACCGATGTGAAGATGATCAAGACCAATGGTTTTTGGGCTTGAACCATAGGAAAGTTTCCTGAGTACCTTTCCTTGGAAAGGATAAAAGTCCACATAGTTTAGGATGGTGTGGGGCTTACACTATAGGCTTCCCAGAGAGTACATCATGGTCGATGCTTACTCTAATCCCACGCGAATCATGATCGGTTTCATAAAACAGAGGCACTGAAGACCTGAATATCACGTCGCGAAATTTGCGTCCATGGGAAGTGGAGTGGGGCTTACACAAGGTAAGTGTCCCAATGAGAAATCATGGTCCTATGAGTGGTTATCATCCCATGGTGATGGAGATTTGGACATACTCCAGGGTGGAGGCCCAGTGGAAACAATACCCAATGGGAGAGGGATGGGATACAAATGTCCATGTGCCCCTCTCACCTCTTAGTCATTGGCAAGGAAGAATATTGTAGGAGTAAGAGTACTACCTTCTATATGAATGGACAGGGGCTTACACCAAGATGGTTTCCATTTCACCATGGACAGACATTGTTCCCATAATGAGGATGTCATTCCATGTGAGGAAGATCTCACTCCCGTGGAGACAAGAAAGCATGAAAAATTTCCAAGGTGGGGAACCCCATATGTGATGCACGAGATGAGGCCATAGTTTAACATCATGTGATAAGGATGATGGTGGTTGGATGTTTAACGTCCTATAGCTTGGATGAGGTTTGTTTACTCTGCACCTCCTTAGGACTTACATAACTGATACCCTCCTGCCCATGGGTAAGGGGAGGCATCAGCAATGCCATGGTGATGTGGTGTCATGGAGTGTTCCACTAAGGGGTCCATGTTAGCGTGGTTATGCAATGAATAAATAGTCATTATCGTGCCTATTCAAAGAAGCATAAGGCTAAGAAACCCAATGGGAAGCACCACCCAAGGGACATTGAAATCACTTCGTGCAAACCGGGAGGGCCGCACGGGAAGAAGAGTTATGAAGCAAAGGGCCTCACATGTATAAGCCTCATGAATCTTTGTAACTCCATGTTGTGGAGGAGCTTCGTGAAGGTGTTTGGTTCATGAAGTGGAGTGGCCTATACTAGGAATAGTTCATTGGTGCATATGTAGGGTGCTTTTCAAAGTAGAAATCCACTTGCATAGTAATGTTTTGCGAAGCATGTGTGACATGCGAAGCATAGCATTGCAAAGCAGTGTGCTTGACGAAGCACTGTGACCCAGCCTTAGCATGTGGGTTACATGTGCATGGGGGGTATTTCACAAAGCATATGTTCTACGCAAATACCCGAGTCCCCTTGGGGGTACCCTTCTTTCGCGGAGGCTTGTGGGCTCTGTGAAGGGAATACCTCTTTGAATATGGGTTAAATTCATGCAAAGGGGGAGGCACTTCTCGATGCCAACATACCTAGAAAATCTCATTGTTTTCTGAGTAGAAACTGCTTCGTGATTCGGGAGATGAGAAGGTTAAAGGTCAGAGGATCCATCCTTTGAGATTGAGGGGATCCCAATATTTATAGGAAAGGGGTTCCGTGATGTAGATAATGCTCAACACGCAGACATGTGGTGATTTATCTTAATGGAAGATCCTCCATCCTCCTTTCTCCATGGAAGGTTCGTGAATGGAAAATGGGTTCATGGAGAATCCAGCCTCCTTGCTCAGCGGTGGCATTGCGAACGTAAAATGGGTTCACAGAGCATCCCGTATGCTTTCTCCATGGTGGGTTCACGGAAGGGAAGCTTTGTGTCGGTTGCGGTGCTGTGGGGGATCCGTGAATAGGCTTCGCGAGCACTCCCTTAATGATTTTCATTTTCCTGTTCCTCCCAAATTTTGGCACCAACAATTTCCCCCCCTCAGACTGGGAGCCTAAGAGAAAGTGGGGTCAATTTTTGAGGGTCAATCGCCAAAATTCCTCAGTCAAATGTGAAACCGACTCACGAAGGTGGTTTGTGGGGTGGATATGTGATTCATGAGTTGGGTGCACCATGAGGCTCACTGTAGTTGGATACGCCACGAAGCACCAGGGGTCCTTGCCTATAAATTGGGGAGGTTGAACTCTATTTTTTCCATTCTCATCTCTACTATTTTTATTTTAGCGCTCTCAATTTGTGAAGCACCGCATACTCCATGATTGATCTCCATGAATCGAGACTTCTACATCACTGCGCACACCGATTATTCAACTTTTCTAAGGTGCGCTCTGCGTCTTGCATCTGAGGGCCGCGGCAGGGCTGTGTGAACAGTCATCATGAACGAGCTCCGTGAAAGATCTTTGCTAACAGAAACCAAAGAACAAAAAAACTCAAAAACCGAATGGATCACAAGGAGGCTGCCAAAGGGTTACTTGCGGATGCTTCTTGGAGGAAGAATATGGAGAATAGCTTGGGTCTAGGGGATTCCATTCGAAGCCATTCTGACCACAATTTGTTAGTGGAGCTCATTTTGGAAAGCCAGAAAACCTATCCGCTATGCAGGAGGTTGCCTCTGTATGGATTTGACATAAGGGTTGAGTTCTTCATCCGTAAAGCAACCAGGGATGAGCTAGCCTACTGGTTCAGGAGCATTTCATGTTAGTGCTAGTGGTTCATGGTAGCTGACAACCATGCCTAGGAGGACTTCACAACTATAATGTAGATTGACTGTACAATCCTTTGAACGATGTTGATGGGAAGGGACTGTAGCCGGAGACATCTCCCTCGCTATAGAAGACTATCTTGAAGGTAGCGTTGAGGAACCCAGAAAAGGGGTGGTCCAACAAGTGGGATCTTTAGCAGGGCAACAACTTCATAGACTATTGGGCCTGATCATACTAGGTAGGCACCTCGTGCGAGGAATTCAGGGTGGAACTAAGAAGAGTGGGCCTGTATGAAGTGGATTGGGTCTCCCTATTCTATATTTATCATCCAAATAATTCGATACTGGAGTTATTGAGAAGATGGTCATCGAGGACCAATACCTTCCATCTGAACCATGGAGATGTCGACATTAATTTATGGGTTGTGCATCAGATCTCGGGGATCATGATACTGAGGGTGATGTACGAAAAATTTCTCCCTGTTATAGGTGCGTTGGGGGATCCAGATCAAATGCCACCACTAGAAATGGCATTAATGAACCTTGTGCCGAGAGAGGGAAAGGATGTATTAAGGGAAATCCATTTCAGACGATGGTTCTAGTAGTTCCTAAACATCTTGGATGATAAGCAGTTTGCGGTGAGGCCTCGAACTTGTACTAAGTTTGATCAACGAGGCAAGGAGCACTTGTACTGGCGGATCATGGAGGATAGCCAGTGGAAGACATGGGGATTCAACGTCTTTACCGAGAAGCAACCGATAGTTAGGTTGGTTTCCTTCATTGCGGTGCTCATCTACAGTTGGACCCTGCCGATGAGGGACACAAACATGGGCGTGCAACTGAGAACATTTACCATGGCATCCATGCTAGCGATATAAGGGTGGGTCAACCTCGGGATCCCGATGCTTTCCTAACTGTACAAGATGTTAGGGAATATCAGTAAGGGGAAGAATCCAAATTGAATATACATGCCATTATTTCTCTTGTATGGGTGGATAGCAGAGCATGTTAGAGGTATCTACGATTACCAATACCCCATTTCCATTCCATGATCAAATTTTCACCCAGCCATTCTGAATGTGGTAGGGAGATTTCTGGCCAAGCTGACTATGCAGTTGGTACTGAAGAAGGTCTGGAAGGCAGAGGAGTTCAACATTTACCCATTTACATTACTAACGGGTGTATTCTCTGATGATATCCAGGGAATAGAAGAGCACCATTCCTACCTCCTGGCCTTTTGAGGTGGGGTCCAGGTGGCACAGGTGGACCGTGAGCCCCTCTTTAAGCCACACACCCCACACATATTTGCAAGTAGATTTCAGTACATGCAGCGACTGACCCCACTAGTCTATTTGGGAGTGCTCTATGATGAAAATCAGTGCATGATGAGGCATATGTATCTCATGTTCACATGGGAGGATGGGAAAATGTGGAATGAGCTGCCCACACCGTGGCTGTCTTCAAACTGGTGAAGGAGTACACTAAAAGTTGGGAGGCAGCCTACTTGTGGGAGATGAAGAAGAAGCCAACCATTCGAGCCAGTGATGGTGTGTCTCCCAACCTTGAGGCCAAGGTCGGAAGGCGGAAAGGACATCCTGTGGTTGTGGGGCTGCAATGGAGGCAAGGCCAACACTGACTGAGGGGGAGGTAGAAACATCAGATCTAGAGGTGGAAGTGGACCCGATGGTCCCAGAAATGTAGAGTTATTTGGAGGGGAGTCCCCCAAATGGATTCTATATAATATACACTAAGGCTCTAGGGAAGAGGCTGTTCTATATATAAATTCTGAAGAATATAGTATTCCCAGAGTATTGAGACATCTAGGATGCCAACAGGCATTTCCTCGGCCTGTTCGAGATGTGGAGACACCTGAACAATATCAGGATGGATTTTTCGGGGATAGGCCCTATTGAGGCTGGCATTGCGGTGTCCCAGGAAGAGGCGGTGCAATACCTAGCCGGGTTGAAGGACTTCTTTCACTCTCGTTGTGGCACGCATACAATGACAAACCGGGTGAAGGTGTTGTTGGATCGAACGACCCCTCCGCAGTTGTAAACTACAGAACTGAGAGAGTTATTCCTTGGATTCGGACGAGTCCTCCTGGGGGGAAGAGGCAGGTAGAGGGAGCCAATTGAAGAAGTGCGAAGTTGGTGATCCGAACCTAGTGCTTGAATAGTTTGTAGAGGCCCTTGAGGTAAAATCTCAAGCCCCTTCTTCGGGATCTGATTCCAGGATATTTTGGGATCCTCTCAAATATTTAAACTATATAGGCGGGCCTCATATGCATAACATGTTATCATCCCTCAGTGGACGCTGATGCAGGGTCTTTGGGATCCACGCCTGTGGCTACGGAGTTTACCGCATCTAGTGGGGCCAGGACACCTGAGGTGGCTCCTCTGGAGTTTTCAGACCTTAAAAAAATATACCGAGGGCTATATCTTGAGGTCCTAATGGTAACCACCCAAGAGTGAGACCATCAATTTGATCACTGTAAGTCCACTTTACAGAATTCTTTTCATCCATTCGTCGATCAGATTAACTGACACATGTGCACTCTTGGGTATTCATAGTTCTTAAAATGAAGTGGGCTACCTTGGCCAGGTTGGATGGTACTCTTGGTGGGGCCTTTCCCAGGGGAATGCTGGTGGTCATGGAGATGGATATCCAGACTAACCAAGAGGTTGCACTCCTGATCACTGGTGGGACAATTAGTTGGGCAGAGCTTGAGATTATTGAGGTGGGATCCAACAATGAAGATCCATCGGACAACACGTGTCTTTCCATACCTGATCAGACACCAGATGTGATCCTTGGTGACACGTTCGTGGGGGTATTCCCTGCATATGATCTTTCCAACCTCAAAAACTGGGATGAGACGACATTTAATGAAGAGGATACTAAAATAGACTGTCTCCGGTCATGGAAGCTGATCAAGCGATTCATCAATGACACCCCTCAAGAAAATTTGGTTGATTAGATGGAGAGACTTCGTTCGCGGCTACGTGAACTGTGTGTTGAGGGTGTGGACACCCAACGACCCCATATGCGCGTTCGAGATCTCATCGCGGAGATTATTTGGGAGTATGATAGTGGCCTTGGTGTGGGTTAGCAGTGGAGGAAAGTAGTGAACATCAAGAGGCTCCAGGAGGCTGAAAACAAGATTCAGCGGCTGCACATCTAGGTCGATGAATAATCTGCTTTCCTCATTATGAAATCATAGCTCATATCATAGCTGAAGGCCTAGATGGAAGAGGCCGAAGAGAGGATGATGTATTCCTCCGTAGAGATAGGTATCGTCTGAAGTGACGAGGAGTACGCTCGGGTAGCATCTAACGAACTATGCCCCTTCACTACAAAGGAGGAGCAGGAACATAATAGGGGGAAATAAATCATGGACACCATGAGCTAGAGGGTTCCAGAGCTGCAATTCTCTTTTGATGAGGTCAATCAATCCATGGGATGGGTCGATCCTCAGGTATTGTGATTCATGTAAATTATAAACACATTTAATGCTTCGATTATTTATGCTGGATACATGAATGATTCCTTTTATTCATTTTTGGTCTATTGCATTTTCGTTATATTCATGGAATATCTAGAGATCTGTCCCTAATCTCACTTGGGTCGGGCCCGATGAGAGAAACAAAGGACGACCAATTTAACATTCCACCTGAATATAAGAGCGCAAACCAAGCTTTGGGCATCCAGGGATAGAATAACCAATCCAAATTTCTAGGAAGAAAGGTAGGGGCCTAACTGGAGGATGAATACCTCAAAAAAATCTGTGTGTCATCTTTCAAATGTTCTCTAGAACACAAGTGGGGTTATGACAGAAGAATTTGGGATCAACCCAAACATAGAGGATTGGAAAGTGTGAATCACGATACCCCATATTCAAAACACCATGGGAGTGGCGTGACAATGACGGATGACCGTTGACCTTGTTCGAAACATTTTATCCTCATTTTGTTAGCCTTAAATGGAGATAACACATGAGGGATGACCGTTGAACATATTAAAAACATGAGGCCTGACTCAAAATGTAATCCATTAGTCTTGGACAATGGGTGAGCTACAGGCTGAGCATCCATACTGCTAGGGGGTTCTTTTAGACTTGAGATAGTATGAGGGTCCGAGTAAAGGGAAAAAAAGCGTGGAGTGGAGAGTGATGGGTTATTCAAACAGAGTCCAACACTCTTGAAATCATGGCACCATGGTGGAAACAAATTAGGTGAGCATATCCATTTGATCAGGTATCAAACATACTTATGAGAATGAACTCTCTGAAAAGGACCTAGAAATCTCTGTAGTTTCACATCATACCATAAAGGATGATAGATGCATAGTTTAAACATCATATGGTTAGGAGATGCACATAGTTTAAAGTTCATACTGCCGGGACCAAGATCGAGCCAAACAGGCCAGAAGGGTTAAAGAACCTGAAGCTAGGCCCAAGGCGAAAGGCCTGGGTGTTTCTACGTATCCCATAAGTATGAGAATCAACCTCACGTAGTTCTAAGAGCCCAATTTAATGTCATATGGGATGATTAAAGGAAAGTCTGGCATGGTTGCGCTAGTATATGTCTTACCAAAACTACTAAGCCCACGTGAGTCGTGATCGATGTGGTAAACAAGGACTAGTGATGGGGCTTTCTTGGTATATAATGGAACATGTTAGGGGCGATGGGAAGCTTGGTGAATGATGTCCCAATGATGTTGACCCACCTATCTAACGCACCTAGATGCGTGAAGGAGTAAAGTTGAGTATGATGGAATTCTAGTTGAACATAAGGAAGTAGAAATATGTGAATCATGATGCTCGAGATTTGGATCACAATGACGGGGGCGTGACGATAGGGGATAACTATTGACCATGTTCGAAAAATAGTATCTTTTTCATATTATCCTAGAATGGGGACTGCCAAATGAGGGTCGACTGGTGACCATGTTTGAAACATAGGACCTGTCACAAATGTTATTCGGGGTCCTCCGGGACGTTGGCCCAAGACAGTAGGGAAGACAATGTGGCATGAGATAGGGCTTTAAAGGGCGTCCCTTTAGATATGGAATAGGATAAGGATCCATATAACATGATCACAATGCTTGGATGTGGAATGAGGGAATGTACCCATGAAAATTCCACAATTTGGGCTTTTTGTCACAATGCATCTGAGTTTGACAATAAGACATATCAGATAGAGGGAGTTGAGTCTCTTTCTAAGGAAAATGGTCCTAGGGTTGCGTGCATCCAAATTAATGGTCATAGGATGGGCCAATAATGGGAGATCATAGTTAGGATCATATAACTCAACCCATATTGGGAAACGACAAGGGATGCACATGGTGCGGCAGTTGAAAACCCCGATGTGAATGTGGACCCAGGAGGTACTCGCCTCACCACATGTTCCCAAATGAATTCTGGATAGGTGATAAAGATAGGGGGTACAAATTTAGATCCTTGAGACTAGACCTAGAGAAATGGTTCCTAGACTTTCCTACATATCCCATGAGAATGGTAATCAAGAAATACATAGTTCTTGAAAGACATTGTGTAGTTTATTTTCATGCAAAAAAGATGGTAAGTGGTCTTATTTTATAGTCATAGAGCTCAGACCATAGATGGAATTGATGGAGGGAGACTCGTAGTGAAGTAATTACTAAACCTAACATGAATGAGGACAAAGGATGTTCGTATCACCACAATGTGTTCCTCGAGAAACTTCTAGGGCGGGATCCAAAAGTGAAAGTTAGGATGGGCCAAGGAAAAGTTAATGGGAATTCCTACGTACCACATGTGAATGGGAATCAATCAATATGTATTTCTAAAGAGAGGATGTATAAAGAGGCTGTAGTTTAATGTATTAGGGCTCAGACCAGTGGTGAAGAAGAATTCTTCCAAGTTCCACTACCACAAAACTGGGCAAGGCCAGCGCCACCCCTTTATCAGTGCTAACGAAATAGCGCTGATAAAGGGGGGGGGGATTAATCAGTGCTAAAAAATGAAATGATAAAGGGTTCTGTTATCTGCACTAAAAAAAGCGCTGATAATAGTACCCCTTTATCAGCGCTGATAAAGCCCCCCCTTTATCAGTTCTTTTTTAGCGTTGTTAAAGGGGGGCCTTTATGAGAGCTTTTTTTAAAAACGCTGATAAAGGGTCGACTTCAAAATAAAAAATTAATTTTTTTATTATATAAATATAGTTATATAGTTATATTGATATAAATATAATATATAATTTTTAAATATATTTTAGATAAGTATAAATGTACATTTACACTTATTATACTTAATATATAAGATATTTAGTGAAAATGGCTTCTTAAAAAATTTTAAAAATATTTTTAATTAATAATTTGATAATTATTATGGAGTAATAGTCATTTAATAACAATTTGAAGACTAAACAAAATAAAAAATTAAAAAAAGATCAAAAATATGTTGAAAACGCAACTCGAACTTCAAACGGCAATAACTTTTGATCCGGGTGCCCGTTTGAGCTCTACCACATATCAAATCGAAGCCTGTGATGAGATCTACATTGCTGTGACCCGAGGGAACCCCATGCAAGCATTTTTCGAGGCCAAAAGAGGTCCAGAAGGCCTCCAAGGATTCTTATCCTCGTTTAAGGGGGTATTATTGGATTTTTTTGGTGGGGACTAAATCTATTCCAAGGTATTACATTCATATTGATATTATGTATTTTAAATTTCATCATTTTTTATAATGCACTGCAATTTATAATCAAATATATAACTATATGTACATATTTTTTTATATATTCACACTTAAAAATTAAATTTTTTAAATAAATAATTAAATATATTTACATATAAAAAATATTATCTTTATCAAAATAATAACTAATATCCATTTTATTTAAAATACCAATATATGAATATTTATATAACTACTATATATTAATATAACTATACATATATTAATATAACTATATATTAATATATTAATATAACTATATGTATATATTAATATAACTACATATATATATTAATATAACTATATATATATATATATTAATATAACTATATATATTAATATAAATATATATTACTATACAAATAAATACAACTAAATATATATATAAATAAATTGATATATCATGAATAAGAGAAAAAATGAATATAGGGTAGTTGCAAAGGCTTTAGGTGCGCAGGGGGGAGGTCTCGAGATCAAATCCAGGTGGAGGCACGGGTGCGCGCGCAAGGGTGATATAAAGGGCTAGCGCTGATAAAGGGTGTAGGCGGTGCGGGCGGGCACTGGAGGTGTGGGAAAGTGCTGATAAAGGGGGGATCAATCCCTGTAAAAGCCCCCTAGATTGGAAATATATTTTTATTTTTTTTAATTTTTTTTATTTTTATCAGCGCCAAAAACAAGCGCTGATAAAAGTGGTCTTTTATCAGCGCAAAAAAATAAAGCACTGATAAAAGGGGTCTTTATCAGCGCTTTTTGGAGCACTGATAAATGGGACCCCCCTTTATCTTTACTGGCATTAATAGCGCTTTTTCTAGCACTGTTAATGGCCATTTTTAGCACTGATAAAAGCCATATTTTGAGTAGCGCATACCCCGATCCGATCCCTAAGCCCAAGTGAGTCAAACTCAGTGTAAAAAATAAGGGCATACGAGGTCTTTGCAACACATGGGACACATGTAAAAGGTAATGTCGACACAGATCCCCGAATGATGCCTTACCGTGTCTTTCTCCTCCTAGCATGCAAATACGCACTGAGGGACAGTACCAAGAGTGACGAAATTCCACTTGGACATGATGGAGTGGAAAATGATGTGTGTCATGTAACCAAAATTTAAGGATTGATTGTGTTGGTGTGACGATGGATGTTAACTATTTAACACATTCAAAACACATCATCCATATAAAGTGACCTGAAATGGGAATAGCAAATGAGCATCAACCGCTGACCATTTTCGCAATGCGGGAATTGTATCAATTTTTTGTTCCACAACCATGAGAGTGTTGGCCCGTAATGGAAGGAGGGAACATGGGACAAACATCCATACCACAAGGGGGTCACATTGAATGTGAAAGATAATGAAAACCCAAATGAGGGGGAACACAAATCCAGAAAAATTGATGAAAGCATGTCCAGGTAGAATCCAACACTCCAGGATCTAAACCAGATGACACGTGGGCACATTGGAAAATCACCGAAGAGGGTCAAGAGACGCAAATTAAGAGAAGCCGACTCGAATGAATGAGTGCACGGAAAGGGAGTGAAGGGTACTCGGGATAGAGAGATAGGCATGTGGTGTGATTATCTCAAACCCGACGTGAACGGGGACATAAGCCCACATTACACCATATACTTCTCTCTTGGAATAATGTAGGCCAAGGGGCCAAAATGATAGGTAGCTTTACGAAAGATGGGTCTGGACTTGAAGACCAGGTGTTTGGGTGGTCCCACTTATCCCATTAATATGGGAATCAATCCATACATAGTTATAGATGGGGATGAAATGCAGGTTATCATCATGCAGTAAGGCTGGTGATGCTCTTCATTTAAGGTTGTAAGGCTTAGGCCGTAGATCCCTAGTTTAATTTCATATTCATGGGACAACTGACTGGATAGGGTGAATCATCGTCCATTTGGAAAACCACAATGAGTGAAAAATGATAGAGGATAATTGTTGAAAAAGGTTTGCAATACAACATCTGTCCTTGTGTGACCAGAGTTCGGGGGAAAACAATTGAGCATCAACCGTTGACCGTATTCGAAACACAATATTGGTATAAATTTTTCTATCAATACCCTTGGGGACATTATCCTTTAATGATAGGAGATCCCTTGGGCTGAGCATCCATGCCATTCACGGGTACTTTTGGGTATAGAACATGTTGGAAACCCAAATTATGAGGCTCGTAAAGCATGGTGGGGCCTGCGCTTGTGGAGAGAATGGCAAATGAATTAGGGATGTCTAAAGGGGATATGTGTAGCATGGAAAAATATCCCAACATGACTAAGGACATGATCCCTTACCACACCACACACTCTTATATGAGAACTTGGGCTAGGGCCCGAAAGGGTCGATAGACCTGAGGTTCGGCATCTCGACCAATTATGGCCATATTATCCCTCATGAGGGTATTTCCTTATCATAGCTCGTAATCTCACATAATCAATTATCGATGTGGGAAACAAGGAGTAGGATTAGGCACTCCCTATCATGTAAGGGTCCAAAAAGCTGGAACCACAATCCTACCCAAGGAAGACCAAAGCTTGCAGAGAAAGCCAGGCAGAATGAGCCACTGCCCTTAATTTTGGGGCATATGGGGGTGGTGATAGTGAAAAAGGATTGTTGTTGACTAGATTCAAAACACAACATCCACATCACATTACCTTTGTGGAACATAACTCAAGGGGATACCTTATAGTTTGGGGCTGAGCCTATGGAAGAAATGTCTAGGCGGTACTACGTATCTTATGAGGATGGGAATCAAGCCACACATAGTTTTGAAAGAGCCATGCAGTTTAACATCATGCAGTAAGGATATGGTAGGATTAGAATAATGAGGAGGGGAACATAACACAACCTTCATAATATTAACATGAGTAGGGACAATGAATCTCAGGCTATGTCAGATGAGATCCTCCAGGGAGACTACACCCAAGAGGGGTAGCCAAATGAGAAGGGCGTGGGGTTGGACTTAGGCTGAGGCATCTGAGAATTCCTATATATTCCATGAGGGTAGGAATCAAGCCACATATAGTTCATCAAATGAAGTTTGACATCTTTTCAGATGGAAAATAGTTTAACGTCATGCAAGACATTTCACAATTTAAGGTCGTGTATGATGGAAAAATTTAAGGTCATGTAGGACCCTGATGTAGTTCAGGTCATGAAGGACCGATTCAACTCAGGCAATTTATTGTTTGAGGAACATGGAATTTGTGGGAGGAGTTATACACTAACCATCCATGGTAACTAGGGAGTATGCGCCATTATAGTAAACCTTGTGAACAATGTAAGGCACATCCCATTTGGGATCCAACATGGGTTGTTTCCTGTCGGCTATCATTGGTGTTCTCAGGGCCAACACCATGTCACCTTGAAAGAAGGGGAGGAGGTAAAACTTCATGTTTAAAGCCCTATATATCTTGTTCTGATGCATTTCTAGATCATGTAGGGACCAAAGAATGTTATCTTAGACCACTTTTAACTTAGACAGACAGTTTTAATTTACTTTATCTGGCACATTCTGATCATTGACTATTGTGCGCAATGTGGGAAATTGAATATCGATGGGCAAGAAATCCTCTGTCCCATATAGCAGGGAATATGGTGTCACCTATGTGGAATTGTGGGTCATCATCTGATAAGCCCATAGGGCGTTGGGGAGCTTTTCTGTCCAACTGTTGTTATTTTTTCAAACCATGTTATTCAGAATTTTAGTGAGAGGTTTTTTGACCACCTGGATCTATCCAATTGCTTGCGTATGATAGCAGGAGGTATGGTTAGAGTGGATGTTGTACCTAGCATAAAATTTCTTTAGCTTAGTTTCTTGGAAGTTCATGCCGTTATCGGTGAGGATGGAATGAGGGAATCCAAATAGTTATATGATGTTGGGGCACAGAAAGTCAATGATGGAATGTGCCTTGACCTCCTTGAGAAGAACTGCCTCTTCCCACTTGGAGAAGAAATCTGTAGCGGTCAGGATGAACCTAAATAGGTGAGTATCGAAAGTGGATATATTTCCAGCAAATTGTGCCCCCATACCACAAATGGACAAGAGTACTTGGTACTGTGGAGAGGCTATAGAGGTCGACACATAAAGTTGGCATGAATCTGGCACGTGTGGCACATTTTGGCGAACTCGATGCTGTCATGGATCATGGAGGGCCAAAAATATCCCAATCTCCAGATTTTGTGAGATAGGTTCGGCCTAGTATGATGAAATCCATAATAACTAGCATGAACCTCATGCATAACATGAGAAATCTAAACACATTTAATTCAATGGAGGAGAACCCCATAAAGCCCGCTCTTGTAGAGGATCTGCTCATTCCCAAGACCACTCTTGAGATTAAACTGCAGCGCATAGCGTTGGAAACGCTCTCACTCGGCATGATCCTACGGGTGATCACCACTTTGGAGATACTCGACAACAGAGGTTATTTAGTCAGGAGTCACTTAAATCATTGCATCTGGTGGACTTGGAAGTCCTGACATGGAAGCGCCAGTGGTAAGGTGGCTCACATGGGGGCATTCATCGTCATCTGGAGTGATGGGAGCAATTATTCTCTGGTGTGCCACGTGTATAATCAGATCATCTTGTTCGGGATCTGTAAGTGATGCAAGAAAGCTGGATATGGTGTCTTCTCTACAGTTCTAGGATTCAGGGACATGAGTGACTTCTGGATGAGATGGGAATTGGTCCATTAGTTAGAGAGTGTGTTCCAAAAATGGCATGAGCTCTAGATTTGTGACAACGTAGTCACCGTTGATCTTCTTGATGACTAGTTCGGAGTTCCATTTAACATACAAGTAGGGGAACATCAATCTCAAAGGCCAGCTCATGGCCAGTAATGAGAGGCTAATACTCCGCCTCATTTTTGGTGTATCCTTATAACAACAGGAATGAATACGGAAGGAAGAGTTGTGCTGGCATGATGAAGATGACACCGAAACCTACTCTGTTGAGTCTGGGGTCTTTGAGACTTCTGCTGGTAGGTCTCCGAGAAGCACCATCGATGTTAATTTTCCAGCACAGGATGGATTTATCATCCAAGAGAATTTCCTCATCGAGAAAATCAAGATCCAAAGAATGGTTTGTAGGATCTAGATGGGCGGAAAGGAAATCTACCAACGCTTACTCTTTAATAGCCTTCATGGGAACAAACCTGATGTCGAACTGCTGGAGGATTACTACCCACCGTGCACGATAGCCTGTCATCATGGGACGATTCATGATGTACTTCAGAGGATCTACTCAGAACACCAGCTGTACCTTGTGCGATGCAAGTAATGTCACAATTTATGTACTACGAATACCAGCGAAATATAGCTTTTTTTGACAGGGTAATATGTGGTCTCTGTATCTAGGAACATGCTGATGAGGTAGTAGAGGTTTTTATCCTTCCCCTTGTTGTTCTTATAGTCAATTAGGGCACTAAGAGATCGTTCCATGGTGGTCACATAAATGACCAGCGACTTTCTGGAGATGGGTGGCATCACAACCAGTGGCTAGAGTAGATACTTCTTGATTTCCTTGAATATGGTCTGGCATTTCTCATCCCAGTCATAGATGGCTCCTTTCTTCATGATCCATGGAAAGGGATTACAATTATCAGTCAAATTTTTTGATGAATCAGCATATGTAGTCTAAGTGGCCTTGGAAACCTCAAAGCACCTGAATGTTTCTCGTAGGAGACATCTGGATAATGGACTTGATCTTCTCTGTATCTATATTAATGCCTTTTTATCTCACAATGAAGCTAAGGAACCTTCCAAAGGTGAATCCAAAGGCACACTTCAATGGGTTCATCTTCAAGTGATGGGAACAGAGGAAGATGAACACTTTCTCAAGGTCTTTGAGATGGTCCTGAAACTGGAGAGATTTAACCACCAGATCTTCCACATAACATTCCACTAGTGTTCTGGGAATCGGCTTGAATATGGGATGCATAACCCGCTGGTCGGTGGCAGCAACATTCTTTGGACCTACGGGCATGACTTGGTAATAGAAAGTACCTTGTGGTGCCCTGAAGTCTGTAGACTCACCATCCTCAGGGGCCATTCAGATAGTACTCGAAATACCCATCCATGAAGAAGAGGGTCTGGAACCCAACAGTAGCATCAATCAGTAGCTCTGCCACAGGAAGTGGAGAATCATCCATCAGACAGTGATAGTTGATATCTCAAAAGTCAATGCAGACTCTGATTTTTTCTATTCATCTTTCTGACTGGTAAAATATTGGATAACCATATAGGGTTCATGAAATCATTGATAATGTTGGCTCAGATGAGTTTGTCAACTTTGGCCATGACCATGGCACCATGGGAAGGGTGCATCTTTCTAGGAGGCTGCTTAAACCCATGATGGTTTTTAGGAGGCTGTGTCGGTGGATGTCTACCTAGGGATATAGTCCTGGCTTCTCATCATAACTCCAAGAGAATACATCGTGGTGCTGTTTCAGGAATCCCATGTACATATGTTTCTCCTCAAGGGGCATGGAAGCACTGATCAATGTGGGTTTCAGGTCTGCCGTGATACCGAGGTTTAACTGCACCAATTCAATGACTGTGGTGGAAACACCCTCTTCAATGGTAGGGTGAGCATCCTCTTACTTCTATTATTCATTTATAGTGTAGGGATCCTTGGCGGGAGGTGTTTCCCCTAAGTCAACAGATCCTAATGGGAGACTGATATCAGATAGATCAGTGATGGATGCTGCATTGGGGAAGTCTGGTTCTGCCGAAACCATAATGACAAAGGATATTGATCTGATCCAATATGGCCTTTGGACCATGGGGCCACGTTTGATGATATCAAAGCAATAGTGTCATGTGGGCTTGATCCGGTTTATTCCAGCCCGGTGAAACAATCAAGTGTAACGTATCACCGTTACCTTGGGGAGGACATCGCGGTAACTTATGGGGGGTAGGGAGCTCTGGGATTACCTCATCCTAAATCGTGTAGGAGTATTAGGTGATCTTCCAGTGTCACGTAGTCTTGGGAATGTTTCCCCCCCCCCCCCTCATTCATGAAACAAAGAAACATTGCCCCATGTCCGGTGTTGTAGCCTCCAATTGATGGATGAGAAAGATTTAGGAATCATCTAGATCTGTCAATGGGTTGGTCACAGCCGTATCATGCTCAACCACGTTGGCCTGAATCTACTTTTCCTTGATCTTGTAATAATCAACATCCAGGTAGCGGGCTTCACAAGAGGAAAAGGGAGGAGAATCACCTTGATAACACCTACTTGACCATTGAGGGAGTACTTAATGGATTGGTGATATGATTAAGGGACCACCACATGCAGGTGGAGTCATGGCCTACTCATCAACCCATTCTAGGTAGTGTCTTGGGATACAACCTTGAACTTGGTGCTAGCTACCAGACCACCGAACATGGTCATCAAGTAGATCTTGCAACCGATGTCTGTTCTATCCAATCATAACCCTTGATTTTTAGGTCAAAGTGAATCCAATCATCCTCGGATAGTCCAATTATTTGAAGTGTCCGAGTTAGGATTAGGTTGATCCCTGAACCTATGTTGACAATACAACAATGATCATCCTCACCATTGAAGTTTCCAGTGATTTACAATAGGATAATGTTACCATTTATTGGAGAGTCATCGTCGTCTCTATAAAATGAGATGATGGCTTGGCATTTAACATGCTTGGCTGCTTCAGCATGGAAGGCCTCTATGGCTGCTACCTCAGTCTCGAACTTGAGGGGGCTTCATAAATCCTCGGAATGGGCTTCACGCATATCGCCTTACATGGGAAGGGCCTCAAGGATGGAGATAATTTCTGGGATTCTTGCGAGATGTTTGAGAACATCATATTTCCACACTAAGCCTGGACTTCTACTTACAGGGGGTTGCTCTACGACATGAGGCATGACAGGCCCTGATGGAAAGACTAGCGGATAACTGGTGGTAGATATCCTTCTTCTCACTAGTTGAAATCTATGGGTTGACTACCGAATGAGGGCCAGGTGACAGAGACTGGTCCGTAGTAGGGAGTTTCTGGTCGCGGCGTGTTAGTGGTGACTCCGCCCGATCAAGCAGCACAAATAGAAATAGAGGTGGGTCTGGTGACACCAGATGAGAGGGACACATGTGCTAAACTCTTTGTTGGGCCTACATCATAGTTTCATTGGAATTCACAACCTATCTATAAGTACTAACCAAGGAACTCCGACCACCCATGTAGCCAGGGATCCGATGACGCTGGTGATGGCTTAAGACATTGGGAGGATCCGGCTGGCGCTCCTCTTCGCCAGGAATCATATAGGGATTTACCAACTCCATGGTGTTAACCAAGGCGTACCTTTGACTATCACATAGACTCATCTAATACTAGGAGAATCTTAAGAGAAATTTTGGTCTATGGGAGCATGAATCACTGAGAGTACGAGATGACGACGACATTGGCAGGGGACTATGTTTCCCCCATGCACCGCTGATTCTTACCCCTCTGGATATAAGATGGTGGGGAAAGTGATGCAGATGTAGTAGCAGCTATCACATCATCTTTTGAAGGATTGGTCCTATCCAGGCATGAATAGATAATACCATGATCATGGGAAATGGTATTATGATCCATCTAATCATCATAATTCTGGGACCCGTAGTTAGAAACCTAATGCCACTGACTTTTACTGTCACTGTGGGTATCTGGCTTCAGGAATTCCAATGCCTCCTATGTCGGAGCTAGGACCAAACATACAATGTTGTTGTCGAACTGGTCTTGATGCTAGTCCTTAAGCACATAGCATTATTTGAGGTTGTGCCTCGGGATCTGGTTATAGAGGCAGTAGTTGGGGCGATCAATGAGGTTCGCCTCTTCTGGACTCCAGCATTCAGGAAAACGTAAAATCCCCTTTTCCAAGGTACTTTGGATATAAATGCGGACTTCAGCCTCATTTAATGAGTATGTATGGTTTCTCATATCCGAGAAGGGTGCTTTGAGAGCCTTACCTTGGTGAGGGGATGTAGGACCTTTCTGATGAGGTGGGACCTTGTTGCCTAGCCTGGGTGGTGGTGGCACATTGCATGGGGGCACCTTCCGATTTTGAGGTGGGTGCTGCTAGGCCGGAGGCTATGCCTGAGGTGGAGGGCCCCTATGAGGCTATGGAGATGGCTCCATTGGAAACAACTCTAACTACCTGGGGGACTCTATTGGGACCACGACGTCGGGCTTGGCCCAAGCATCCCTTCTCACGAGGATTGCAGGAGGCAATAGATGTTCCTAGATAGCCTATTGAAAGGATTCTTCTAGGCACAACGCCTTATCAGAGATGTCTCAGAACCCCCCAGGGTAGTTTTGGGTGATAATAGAGGGTACCTATTCTATCTTGAAATTCACTATGCATACCGTCAATAGTTTCCATTGAGTCCATGGCAAGTAAAGGGAGTATGTAAGCCCTTTCCACTGGGTGACAAAGTCTGCGACATGCTCATCTAGCCTCTTCTTGCACTTGAAGTGGTCTGCGATACTCATCTTCCAAGTAGTAGAACTATATTGGTAGTGAAATTTCCTATAAAGACCCTCCCAACTAGCCACTGACCCAATGGGTAGATGGTTTTACCAGACGAACACAGAACCTCCCAATGTCTATATGAATCATCAGAGTTTAGAAGCCTATTAATATACTGGAGTTCCCAACATGGTCCCACACGTTGAAATGAATGGGTCAAATGTTGTAGAGGATCCCTTACTTATTTAAAAGGGGAAAAGGTGGAATTTATAAAACTCGTGGGTGCTGGAATATCATCCACCCATGACGGATATGGCAAGCCATCAGGAGGGATGCCCACATGTCGGGTATCCAACGCCTTGAGGAAGGCAATGAGTGCCACCATTGGATCATCTGGCTTGGGATTCCTGTCATGAAAGGGAACCCAGACCACTAGTGCATTGGTAGGTTCTCTAACACAATATATAGGCCCAGCGGCTCATGGATTAGCTGGTGGAATTACCAGTGGAGCAGTTGGGGGAACCTGAGCAGGGCCCTGAGGATTGTCACGTTTCTTGGGTAGATTTGGAAATATGTAACGTTCCCTCTTGAAATAAGCTCTAGCTTTGGCCCTGTCTATGGGGTAAGAGCGATCTGGGTCACCTAGAGGTGAGTCGCTGGGGGGAATTTGCATCTGCCCCGGCTGCCCCGGTCGAGGATCACTGTAGTCCAGTCGCCACTCAGCAGCATTCTAAACAAGAAGGCCGTTGTCCATATTCTTGTGTTCTGTAAGTTTTTGGCACAACATGACCTTTTTGGAATCTTATTCTACCTTCTGAACTGACCCAGATGCGTCCGAGGGTTAATGAATTGATAGGTACAAAAAGACCCAGAAGATTTCCCTATTGACGATTAATACTTCCCAATGGATTCAATAAGTGTGATACTCCCTCAGAGGGTAGGTCCTCTTCGAGAAGCTCTAGGTTGTTCACTTCCCCCGATGGGTCGGTCATGTTAACCGCAACACTACTCAGAGACATATCCTCTATGTTGCATTGAAAATAAGGCTAGCACTGGATGGAACTGAAATGTAGGGCCGCGTACAACCCCCAACCATGGATTTGTACACGGGGAGAATCCTCCTTGATCATCCTGTAGATCCCTTTAAATCTATGGAGGTAGCATTGTTGGAGGGTCCTATCGCAACCTGGTGACTCAGGGCACTAGGCCATAGGGAGTGCGACCAAATCAACCAAACGACATTGTTGACAGATGTCCTCGAATTGTGCCTTACTCTTGGGGTAGGCCAATAATCAATGAAAATGATGAATGTTAGTTTCCCAGCGGTTCTAGAGAAATAATACAACCTCCCCTTGGGTGAGTGCTTCTGGTGACATGAAATTCGATTCTGCAACCGGCCAAAACATCTCCGAGAAATGGACCACTGCAAGAATGTCCCACAAGCTCCTCAGATCAGATTTGGGGTTTGGTCCTTCATATCCCCACTCGTCAACTAGAGGTGGCTGAGGAATTGATAGAGGTACTGAGGAAGATCGTTTAGACGGTAGGCTGGCCGGTGGAGAATATGGTGAACGAGCTGACAAACTGCCGCATCTTGGGCTATCCTATGAAAAATGTGGTGACTTTTCCACCACATCATAGTAATATGGGCTGGCGACCGCAGTTTTTGGTGCAAGAACCAGGACTACTAGAAGTAGACCATGCTATAGTTCATCCTTCATCAGTCCCCAAAATAACACTTCGTGATCTCTAGTTAAGGCAGGGAGCACTTCTGGTGATGATGCTGGTGATTAGTTGGCTGAACTCCAGGAAAGCACAAAATCTTCTTCCTCATGGATGTACCTACAAAGGTAGGTGGTAATCCGATGGACCTCACATTTTGGAAGGATGTGGATGATACACCATGTTCTTACCCCAAACCATGATATGGAGGATCCAGGTGAGGGTTCCATCGTAGAGTCATATTCTGCCTCAGAATTTGAGAAGGATAATGGTTTGATATTGGTGTGAACCTTTCTAGTATTCTTTTCATAGTGGTGACGACCCACCCTCCTCCCCCAACATGACTCTTCGGGATAGGGTAGATTTAGGGCATCCACAGGACCTTTCATCAAACTAGTGCTGGGACGGAGAGGCCTTCCTCTTTAGTGTGTTAGGGTCTGAGGAGCACCTAGAAAAATGTTGAAGGGAACGTGGGGTGGCCCTCCATGTGCACTAGCTGACGTAAGGAGGGGATCTCCGCCAGACATGAAAGAGCGGGTAGGACATTCGTTGGAGCTGGTAGGAGCATTGGTAGGACCTCCATGCTTGTTTCCCCTAACAGTGTCAGCATGAGGAGGGTCCTCGTATTGGTTGAGCTGAGCACGGGTAGGACCTCCGTGCTGGGTGCTGATGAAGCGAAGTTGACATTCACTTCTCTGATTGTTGAGGTGAGGAGGACCTTCTCTAGATGCTGTAGGGACATGGGGAAGGCCCCCATACTGTAGACTGGTCGGATGTGCCACATCCCCACATCAGCGGTATGTGGTAGGAGGAATGAATCCATAAACGAGGTAGTGAGTGAAGGATAGGCTTCCGTACTGAGTGTCACTGCCAAGGGGAAGACCCTCATTCGGATTGAAGGTGTTTAAGGGCAGACCTCTATGCCAGGCATGGAAGTGGAGAGGACCCAGGACCTCAATGTTGGTCGTATAGGGAGGACCTCCGTATTGGGTGTCACTGATGTGGGTTAGCATACGGCAGGAACTACCCACGTCGATGGTAAGGAGAGTCGGCCCAGAATTCCCATGAGGTGGTTGGGGCCTCGATTCAGGTTAGGTGGAAAAGTGACCCTACTCGCTGAATGTAGGGGACTGACAATATTTGTCGACAGTGGCATGAGCCACCGTAGTTGTAGACGTTGACACCCCTCAAGAGGCACCCTCCTCAGCTCGCTCCTGACATTGGCGTCAGGTTAACTGAATTGGGACTGTTAGTGTAAGCGCATAGCTTACCTGATCCACATCCCATGGGGCCGGGTGGCGATATTGACGCGGCCTAGTGCGGGCCCTCCTTTGGAGCCCCTGAGATGAGATCCCGACCGGACATTCCCAGACATCCCCTACCTCATCGCTATAGGGGAGGGATTCATTAATGATTTCCTGAGAGAGGCTCCTGAAATGGTTGTGCATCAGAGTGGGGAGTAGTGTCTCCCTACATGGACCTTGGGGGCGGCGGTGGCGACTTTGCACTAACACCCTCAAATCCTGGCGGGCCATATCCCGAGTTAGGATAATCCCCACCTCCTCGTATCACCAGTAGAGGTCATTTATCACCCTTCATTGAATTATTTAAGAAGGGGATATGGGGAATGTGCACCCAACTACTATCGATGTGGGAGATATCATAGAAGAGATGGATTCACACGGGATTTCTATGTTGGTGTTGTCCCTACCCCTGCATCTTTGGGAGGGTGGTGATCGGTTTCCTATTATAGAATCTTTGGTCCTAAAAGGTAGGGATATTAAACCATTAGTTCCAAAACAAGGAAAACAACATCCAATGACCAAGTGTCATTCTATCTTCCATGCCTTGTAAGAAGGATATGTGCTGACAACATCGCAGACCGGGATGCCCAATGTTCAACTTCCCCAACATCTAGTGAGTTACACGTCAAGACCACTATTTTCTTGGTGGGACCTGGCGTCAGATTGTTTTATCTGGTGACACACTAGTCCACTGATGTCCTGAACACTACTAATCAAGACATTGAGAAGAATAAATTCCCACGGTTTCGCCTTTTCTATTTCCAATGCTTTCACCGGGGCGCATTCCTCTGTCTGTCAAGGAAGAGGACGTGCTAATTGTTTCCCCGTATTACCTCTTTCCAATGGAGGGCATCATGAATCGCTTATTCAAGGATGTTGTCTCCATGATCAAAACAGGATCATGGGATTTCAGCCTCTCCTTCCATGGATTACTCCTCCAAACTCGTTACCCAGTCCGTGACTCCCTTATAGATTAGGATGTTGTTTGTGAAACTATTCTTAGTGCCATGTCTTCATGGACCCCAGTTAATTTCACTGCTTCTATCAGGATATTAAATGGTGTCCGTACAGAGCATCAACCTTCGGTCGGGTGAGTAATCACATTGGGGCATCCCTAGAATGTCTTGACACCATAACTGTGTAACATTTGGGTTTCCTCCCCTTATAAGAGGTCTTCTTGAGGGAACAGAATCCTGGGACATCCCACATCGAATGTAGGGAATTTTATTCCCTAGGCATGTATCTGAGGTTTTCCACAACTGCTACTATTTAACACAGGGTATGCCGTGAGTTTAATGTCTATCGTAGATGGATCAAAAAGATTAGAACACTAAGGAGAGTGGATCATATGGGTGAGCCCCCTATGGGGGGGGGGGGTACTAATACTGGGGATAACACATGATTAGTTATCGGATTGCTTTTAGGAGAAGTGAGGAAATCAGATGGCATGATCCTGCCAAGATGTGGCAGCCCATGTGAAAATCTAGGTGGATAATGGAGGTTTGAGAATGGATTAAAATTGACATGGAACCGACGTGAGGACATCAATGATTTTGGGATTGAGTCTCGAAGTGACTTCTTACGTATCCCTGTGATAGGGAATCAAACTCCACGTAGTTTTGCGAGCGATGGGACACCTAGGGAGGAGACCCATGAGAATTAACTTATTGATGGGGTCCAGAGGATGTGGAACCTCTGGGATAGGGCATAGAGTCAAGGTGTACACAGAAGGCATCGATCGGGTGATATACATGGGCTTACATATAGTTAGCGGCCTGGGCTGGTCTGATGCCCAAGGGGCAGACCAGAGATGTGGGTCCTAATAGGGGGGACACCAATGTTTATCGGTGTTTGGGGTTGACCTCAAGGGGACTTCCAACAAACCTTGTCTAGTATATAGGGTTCAAACCTACATAGTGCATCTAAAAATGGGTTATCGTCGATTGAGGACTTCAATGGCTTACCGTCAAATAAGAGCATAATGGCTTATCGATGGATAGGGAGATCACAATGTCTTACCACTGGATCGAGGTCAAAATGACTTACTGCAATATGGGGTTGAACAACATAGAGGCTTCCTTCATACCCTTCCATGGAAAGGATCAAACCTACATAATTATAATGGGTATAGTTTAACATCATACGGTACGGAAAAGGGGCATGTAGTTTGACGTCATGTGTTATGAAGGTGAACCAACGTGAAAGGGGTCCGAACCAGGTTGTTGGGCTTGAACCTCAAGGAGGATTCCTATGTACCTTACCTCGGCAAGGATCAAAGTCCACTTAGTTTATGATGGGGCTTTGTGAGCCGATTTAATGATGGTCGGGACCAATGGTTGTTGGGATTGAACCTTAAGAAGTTTTCCTATGTAACATTCCATGGAAAGGATCAATGTACACATAGTTTGGGATGGGGCTTGGTGCGCCGATGTGAAGATGGTCCGGAGCAACGATTGTTGGGATTGAACCTCAATAAGGTTTCCTAAGTACCTTACCTTGGCACGGATTGAAGTCCATGTAGTTATGGATGGTGTGGCGCTTACACTCTAGGCTTCCCAGAGAGGATGTCATGGTCGATGCTTAATCTAAGCCCATGTGAGTCATTCCCAGTGTGAAAAACAAGAGGCAACGAAGACCTAACGGTCGCATTGCGAAAGGTGAGTCCCTAGTAAGTGGAGTGGGGCTTACACATGGTTAGTAGCCCAAAGAGAAAATAAGGTGTTATGTGGGGTTAACAACCCATGAAGATGGAGATTGAAACTTAATCGTGGGTGGAGGCCTGGTGGTGAAAAATCCCAATGGGATAGTGATTGGATATGAAGATCCTTGTGCCCCTACCTCCTTTAGCCTTTGGAAAGGAATAAGATAGGAGTAGTAGGGGTACTTCCTCTTGCATGAAAGACTAGGGGATTACACCAAGATGGTTACCCTTTCCCCACAGCCATATATCATTCCAAAAAATAGGATCTCATTACATGTGGGAAATATCTCAATCCCGTGGAGACGAGCGGGAATACAGAATGTCCAAGGTGGGGAACACCGCATGTGATGCTCGGGGTAAGGCCACAGTTTAACGTTATGTGCTAAGTACAATGGTTCTTGGTAGTTTAATGTATGGTAGCTCGGACGAGGTGGGTTTACTATGCACCCCTTAGGACTTACATAACTGATACCTACCCTCCCTTGGGTGAGAGAAAGAATGAGTAATGTCGTAGTGAGGGGTGTTGTGGTGTGATCCACTTAAGGGTCCACGTTAGCATGGCTATGTGTAGAATCATTAGCGGTTATCATGCTTATGTGAAGAAGAATGAGGCTAAGCAACGAAACCAGAAGTGTCACCTAGGGGAAATTGAAATCAATTTGTGAAAACTGGGAGGTCCACATGGGAAGAGGAGTTGCAGAGAAAAGGGGATCACAGGTAGAAGCCTCAAGAAGCTCTGGTGCTCCATGTAGTGGAGGAGCTTCACGAAGGGGTGTTCTTCGTGAAGTGTAGTTTCCTAACCTAGAGATATTTCATTAGTGCATATGGAGGGTTCTTCATGAAGTGGATATCAATTCTCAGAGTAATAATTCATGAAGAAAGTGAGCCTTCCAAAGCATAGAGTTGCGATGTAATGTTCTTTGCGAAGCATAGTTAACCTACCTTAGCATGTGGGTTACATATTACTGGGGGGTATTTCTCTAATCATAAGTTCTCTATGAAGAACTGAGTCCCCCTGGGGGTCCCCTTCCTTCGAGGAGGCCAGTGGGATCCGCAAAGGGCATCCCTCCTTGAAGAGGGGTTAAATTCATGCAAAGGGGGAGGCACATCATGATTCAAAAGTACGTTGAAAAGCTCATGGATCGCAAAGAAAAAATTTCTTTGTGATTTAGGAGCTGAAAAGGAGAAAGGTCAGAGGATCCATCATTTGGGCTCTAGGAGTGCCCAATATTAATAGGCAAGGGGCACCGCGAAGCAGAGTTCATTTGGCATGCAGACACCTGGAAATTTCTTGTAACCCTGGAGCCTCCAAACTCCTTGCTCTGTGGCGGGTTTGCGAGGGTCAAATGGGTTCATGGATAATCCCGCCTCCTTGATCTAAAATGGTTTCGTGAATGTCAAATGGGTTAGTGTAGAATCCCACCACCTTGCTCTGTTGTGGGTTTGCAAAATAGAAGCATTGCGCCGGCTGCGGTGATGCGGGGGCTCCGCGAACAGGCTTTATGAGCAGCCCCTAATGCTTTTCGTTTGATCTTGTTCATCCCAAATTTTTGCACCAACAATTTCCTTCAATGCCAAACACTCTGGATCCTCATACTACCTATCCCTAATCTACCTCAAGAGTGTAGACTACACTACTACATAAACCAGTGTCATCCTCTAATAACTCTCCCGAAATACCACAAGAAGTTTTACCAGAAAAGTCATCATCTTCCACTATTCACTCGACTCATATACCAACTAAGTTAGAGTCTTTATACTCGAGAAATAATCCACTCTATTCCCCTTCCAATGTGTATATGCCAACTAAAAATCAAAGGATTACATATAATGTTCCCATCTTCGCTTCCAAAGGTTCATGTTGCTATATGAAAAGATATACTTCAAGAATTTGTGATCCGTAAAAACTGTAAACTTTTTACCCAAAAGAAACTGTCTCCAACACTTAATATAATAAACTAATAATTATAATTTGAGTTCATGCATAGGGTAATTATGTTCATGATTCCTTAACCGACAAGACCCATAAGTAATGACTCTACCCCCTTAAATCAACATAGCTCCTAGTCCAACCCCAAAATCGTCACTTTACACTGTTTACTCATCACCTGACTCATGTAAGATCAAAATTGTGGCCAATGTCGAGAAATTCCTCCACTATTAGAAATTATTCTCACATTATTCTGTCCAAAAAATCTCTATCACCTTCTTTGTTAAACCAGTCAGCAGTGCCTCCAAATGAGAGAAGTCATGGATGAAAATCCTTTAATAACTAGTTAATAACAAAAATCTTCGAATATCGAAAAAATTGTTGGCCTACTCCCAAGAAATTAGTGTGAGAACTTTTGTGGGGTCTACTTCCACACCGTCTTCTGAGATGATGTGCCCCAAAAAGTGAACCCTATGAATACAAAACTAAAATTTAGATAGCATGGCATATAGCTGACGCTCTCTCAATGTACCTAGGACAATGTCAAGATGTTGAGCATGATCATCATGAGTCTTAGAGTACACAATGATATCATCCACAAACACCACAACAAAATGATCTAAGTATGGATGAATGATCATGTTCATGAAGGCCATAAACACTATTGGGGAATTTTTCACCCCAAACAGCATTAACAAAAACTCATAACGGTCATACCTGCTCTAGAAATCAGTTTTTGGTATATCAGAAGTCCGAACTCTCACCTGATGATACCGTTATCTCAGATCAATTTTTGAGAACACACTAGCCCCCTTCAACTGGTCAAACATACCATCAATACGCAGAATTGGATATCGGTTCTCCAAAGTCATTTTATTCAACATTCGTTAATCGAAACACAAGTGTAGACTCCCATCAGACTTATTTTCAAGAAAAACAGATTATTCCCAAGGAGACTTACATGGATGGATAAACCCTTTATCCTGTAACTCATCCAACTACATTTTGAGCTCTGGAAACTCCGTCGGTGCCATTATGTAAGGTGGAATAGATACTGGCTCAACCCCTGTCAAGAGCGCAATCGTGAATTACACATCTCTCTTAGGTGGAAACCACGAAAATTATTCAGGAAAGACAACCTGAAACAATTCTACTACTGGTTGAAGGTCATACTGCCTACCACTCCCATCATCAAAAAAATACTAGAAACTTGGGCAGTGGTCTCTCCCAATTGCTGATTTAGTGGCCCGGATCAGCCTTCATGGATATCCCATTCTATAAGAAGGGCATATTGGTCACCCTCAGGAGATACAAAGGTCACTCTCCTGCGATAATAATCTATTTTGGATCTGTATATGACTAGGTTGTCCATACCCAAAATCAGGTAAAATTCCATTATATCAAGGACATAAATATCAAAAAGTAATCAATATTATCCAATCTCTAAAAAACAACTCTTGCATAAACAGATATCGCTTGACCGTGTTGTCAACGGTGTATCGATATTCATCATCCCACTTACAGACTCCTCATCCAGGATCAATCCATTAACAAGGTTCTCAGATATAAAGGAATGAGAGGCACCAATATCAAAAAAGGTAGTAGATAATGTAGATGCAACTAGAATAGTACCTCTCACTATCTATAGACCAAAATCACTCTCCACAAGTGCAGGCTACACTGCATGTAATTGTCCTACCCCTATTTTATGTGGTGCCGCTTGACTCCCCTTAGTATCACCACTCTATTGATACGATCCCTCATACCATATATCACCATGTGCACTACCTCTACTTCAATTTCTAGTAGAACTATAGATTCCAGACCTATATGCTCTAGAAGTCCCCCTTCACACACTCTGACTTTAGGCAGTAGCTCCCTCAGCCCAAGCCTGTCGCTTCTTCCTATAGAACTTTTGTAGGTGTCCCATCTTTCCCCAAAACTGGCACTCCACTTGTGGTCGAGGAAAATGTGTGTGATAGTGTCCGGGACTACCACATCCATGGCAAAGCACAAGAGAAATATCTAGTGTAACTATTTCATCTGGCTATCCATCATGCTTTCCACTTTCCTAACTACGAATCTCGTGATGATGCTTCCTGTTCTCAAAAGGTACACTTCCTGATCATCCAATGACATGTCCAGTAATGGATGATTCCTTCAGATTCCACTATGAAATGAGAGCATGATTAAAAAATTCTAAAAATTTATCTAGCCTAAAGATATTCACCTGGGAATTAAATTCACACTTAAGTCTTTCCTGAATTCGTTTTTCCAAGGAAGCCTCATCTGCCGCCAAAGATAGAGCAAAACGTTGTAAATCTGTGAAATGTTCAAGATACTCCATTATGGAAATACTCCCTTATATGAGATGCCTAAAATCTAAAGATTTCTCTTGCCTCATCGTGTCTTGATAGAAGTTCTCTATGAACTTCCCCAGAAAGTCCTTCCATAACATATCATTAGTCTGTTCGGATCGTAACTGAATGTCCCACCAACGCTTCATGGAACCCCGCAGCATATAAGAATCCAACCTGACCCTACTTGTAGAGACCCGAAGCTTGACGTACATGGACATTACATTACTTTTTCGGAATACTTAATACATAACAAAAACAAACACACAAGGACCGTAATAGTTTAGTGTCTCTGGAAACATGGAACATAATCTTCTAATCGTGGTGAAAGTTCTTCAACATCTTCCATAAAGATATTCCACTTTTTGTTTCCTCACCTAAAACCTTTCTTTTGATCCTGGGGAAATAAAACATAAAAAGAGTGATCTCAAATTCTCAGTAAGGGTAAGCATGGATAAAATAAAACATACCATGTACATTTGAACATAAAAACATGAACATAATGTTTAAACACCAAAATCTTGAGCAACTACATAAAACATGGAAGTACATAAGGCATAGATAATAATGGAACATAAACCATGATAAAATAGTATCAGAATAAAACATGTAATTGTGGCATCCATTAAGCACATGTAATGATTTCCGTAGTAGCCAAGGCATTACTTCCAAGGCCATCTTAGTGGACAAAGTCCCATTCTAAATCGAGTTCACTCCTCGTTTCAGTCCTGTAACACTGAACCGGATTAACTTACCGTTCCAGCCATGTCTATCTCATGAGATATAAAATCTTTAACCAATGCATTGGAGGGAGATATAGGTCCCACCCATCTCATAATGAAATCATTCTTTCGTGTGCCACAATATAAACATAAATCATTCATCATAACCCAAGAATAAGATGGGTTTCATAAACAACATTCTATCATAACGTAATCCATACAAAAATATTTTGATATCATTTCATCATTAGAAAAGTGAAACCATTTAAATCATAAAGACATGATACTTGAAACATACACATTTGAAATAATTTCATCTTAGATGAAAAATGGTTTTGATAAAACACTTGAAATGAATTCTTGAGGAAAATATCATTTTTTCTACAAAATTATTTTATTTTCACAAAATGTCATGAAATTTTAAAAGAAAAGGATTTTGTTGAAAATAGTCATGAAATCGTTTGGAGGAAGCTTCATGAAAACAGAGCTTTATAAAACCATAAAAATCCGTTCGTGCCGTATAAGTTAAAAAAACATTCTTCTCGTACTTTTGCCGAAAAAGTCAAAAAGTACCTCGTAACCTAAACACAAAAAAAGATTCCTTACATACCATGTAGTAAAAGTCAAAAATGGGTAAAAAGGTCTTTAAACATACATGAAAACACTTTTATAAAACATGGACATGGATGATAGAAATAACCCCAGTAAATACTTACGAATAAGCAATCTCGGATAAAAATGAGATTTGCACAATTATCCCTTACCTTAGGTCCGATATGCTTTGTACGTATCCAAACCTCCTGTATAATGATTTAAATAATATCACTGAATTATTACAGAATCATATTCATTGTTATTATATCATATATGGTTCACTTATGACTTTATATTACCCGTTCTTTTGTAAATTCCATGTTAAAGAGTGTTTTGGGTAAAATCGTTTCATTTGTCGTCCATGTTTTGACTTGTAATTATTAATATGATTACATAGATCATGATTACTTAATTACAGAATATAAAACATGATTTATATATAATATATATTCATAATATACATATATATAATAGATCGATAAATGGAAATAAATACACCGTTCATGGAGACGGTAGGCCGTACGTACGCATGAACGCTGTTTTCGTTTCCTTATTGAATTGAATGGAATTAAGTAGGTGACATAAATATAAATATACATAAATCTAGTATCATTATTATGTCATATATTTTATGATTACTTATTATATATACTTTATAATCATTCTTGAATGGTTATCATGGAGAGTGAATCTCATCGTGTCGTGGAGATGGTATTCCATACGTACGCACGAGCGATGATATCATTCCCATGATCGTAGAATTGTATTAAAGTGTATGTATAATATTACAGAATCATTATCACTTTACAATAATCATATATATTCATTACTTTCACCATTATACCCATCCAAGTAAGGTGGTGGTGGAAAATAGATTACACCACGTCGTGGAAACGGTATTCTGTACGTACGCACGAGCGATGATATCGTTACCATGATCGTGGAACTATATTGGAGTGTATGTATACTATTTCAGAATCAATATCACTTTAAAATAATCATATATGGTTATTATTTACACCATTATACCCATCCAAGGAAGGTGGTGGTGGAAAATAGATTACACCACGGCGTGGAGACGATATTCCGTACGTACGCACGCGCGGTGATTTCATTTTCCGTAGGATGGATAGATGGTGAAATAGGGTTGTTTCATACTTATAATAACATATCAGTATATTAGTGATACTGATTTTATTACTTCATAATGAAACAACCTAATAAGAACAATTGGAAGAAGAAATAAAGTTGAATGAATCGGTAAGGGACATTACCTCTTATTTGAAGCGCCTCTTTGAGTCCTCTTCTTAGGGAACTAAAATTGGTCTTTGAAGAAAACCAGGACCTCTAGGATGTTTCTAGGGAAGTGGAGAAGAGAATTTGGAAGGGGTTTTCCGAGCTTGAAGGCTCAAAGTGGTTTGAGGAAGAGGGGGAGGAGGTGCCCTTTTATAAGGGAGGAGAGGGGTACCTTTGGAATAACTAAAACTATTATTTTATTATAAAGCCAAATTCGGTTTTAAATAGCTTCAAATTTATTTATTTTGAAGCTAAGGCGAGGATGGGTCTGAATACTCTCGTCCAATATAATTTAGACAAGTTTAGGTCATTATACTTACCTTATCTTATAGTTTTAACTCTTAGTTAGCTAGATTGTCATTTACCATGTCACTTTGTATTTTTATATTATATAGTTAATAAACTTACCATATACATCCAAGAGACCCCCAAGTGGTCCATTAATGATACAACTATCTTGATATAAGTATCTTGGCAGAACCTTAGATTTTTAGGAATAAAATTACAGTCAATAATATAATATTTGTTTTAAAAACTATTTTATGTTCATTTTGACACTATTCAATAGTTGATTTTTGTGAAACTCATAACAGAATGATTACTTCGACCAAAGTTAATTAAATCAATCCTAAAATGTCATATTAACATATAAAATTAGTGTAATTTATAAAAAGTCTCCAATTACATTTATTTTGGTATTTATAACATCAATTATGTCAATATTTCATTAATAAGATAATTACTGCATCATCATTGTGTCATAAATAAAATAAATTATTTAATGTCTAAAAATTACAAATAAAATTCAATTATGTAGGAAATCTTTTTAGCTTTCTAATGAATATTTATAGTCGAATTTATCTTATGTATAGCCCTATATTAAAAATGATATACTTAATAAACTTTGATTTTAACTATTTTAACCCTTCTTTAAATAAATTAATAATAAATGTCCTAATCTAATCCAAGTGGGCCTAAATGGTCATATTTTATTCCTAAGGTTGTTTATGGCCTAATTATACTTATCCAATAGAATTAGAAATTGTGTTAGGGTAATAATAATATCGTTTTTACCCTTAACTACCCTATTTACTTTTAACCGTGGTAAATAAAAGTAAAAAGTTACTATTCACCAAAAATTATTTTCATCTCATTGAACCACATTTTACTTAATGACATCAACCGTGTCTCTCAGATTTTTGAAATTCCACTCACAGAAGCGGTAAAATTATGTTTTATGAAAAAATCCAGTTTTTTAACTACCACTTAGTGGTTTCACTATTCATCAAAAAATGAAAGTTTCCAGAAAAATACCAAAAATTAGGCCTAAGATATATTTGATATTATGAACTAAAAATTGATGTTTATTTTACCAAATTAAAAACATATTAGTTACATTAACTAATTTAAAAATTAATTCTCGTCGTCAAAACAAATAGCGTGTTTTTAAGAGATAATAACTATCAAAAGATTGACACTTGTTTATGTCTGGTTTAAATGTGAAATTATATCCAATGACCAAAATTGTATTAAATTGTAAAAATATATTCAAAATATACTTTAAAACCACTGAAATTAATAATTTATCACTATTAATTATTTCGATTAAAAAGGTTGTTTTTAATTAAAATTTAATAATTTTCACTATTCATCAGAAAATGAAAGTTATCCGAAAAGTACCAAAATTTCACCCTAAGCTAATTTCGATATTCCGAATCCAAAAATGAAGTCCATTTTCAAAAATAAAATTTAAAAAATTTCAAAAAGTGGTTATTACTATTCATAACGGCTAGTTTTAATAATATTTTAATAGTATGTCATTGTTTAGTGAAACTCGGTATTGCGTACTACACACGCTATCGAGGAAGGTCGCGATTGCATGTAATACAAGGCAAGTCAACGATGCGTGTTGTGCAAGCTCCTTTTGGTGTAGCGTACAGCACAAGACATTAATGAAATTAAAAAGAATATTTTTAATAAAATCTCGGGGTGTTACATTCTACCCCCCTTAAAATGAATTTCGTCCTTGGAAATTCGTCGATGTTATAAATGGTTTACTACTCGAAAGTTTCTTTAATAGAAACCCACATCGTAAAAAGGAATACCACAAACAATCTTTAAAAACAAAAGTTTGAAACGTAATTTTTACCCAAATAAACTAATCACTGGGTTTCCACATAGGTGAAAATATAGATATGGAAGATAAATCTAACCATCATGTTCTGATGGAGAGTGGTAGAGAACATGGCTATGGAAAAGCCAGCAATCACAAAGCCCTAAGTTTGTGATGATCCAAGGTTCTATCTGATTAATCAGATATAAGAGCACTAGGACAACATTTTTGGTTTGATGAATTAAAAGAAATACTTGCATGATTTTGGTACAATCTCACTGTTGTTCGTGAATTGAACAATTTCCACTTCATCCCTTAAAGAAATGAAGTTGAATTTGTTATTCGTGATGTGTTAGCAGATCATGTGATAGAATGATGGGCCATTCCATCTTTTTCAAACAAAAGGTTAGAAAAAGTTATAAGTCCATCTTATGGTTAGATTAATCGTATATGGTTCCAAAAATGGACTTATACTTCATATATCATACTGCTTAAAATAATAAAACTAGTTTCTACTAAACAGGGACTTCCTGTAGGCCAGTGGTAGGCGATAAAGGCCAGTCGCACTTCAGTTGTGGGTTCGATTCCCACAGCCTTGTCCGACGCGATGGGCCGTCGTCCGTCCTGCAGGTTGTCCTTTTTCTAAAACTACATTACTATAACATCACATAAATAATATCAAAAAAAATGTTCTATCATTAAACAATAATAACTTATGGTCGACATAATCCATTCCAATCTTTAGGCTTATCTAAAATAATTTGGTCCAAGCTCATAGTATAAATAAAATGATTACTTGAAATGTCACATAACAATCACGTGAATGCCATCATTTATCCCCAATATATCATAAGATATATCTTGTTGGTCAAATTACAATCATGTGAATACCTTAATCATGTATTCTATTGAAGAATGAATACCCATTGAACCTTAGTGAAAACATGAATGCAGTAAAAGTTATCATTTTCCACATAACAAAATCCTCAAAATTCTATATACTCAAACCATGATATTACTTAGTCCTTATATCAATCATGAGCTCATGAATACAAAAAACATTTCATTTTTTTTGTTATCCCTTCATTATGCGCATATCATCTTTTTTCCAAAAATATCTCAATCACATTCCATGGTTACCGGTACCATAAAATTATTGAAAACCACAATAGAACAATACATAAATAATCCAATATTCCACGATACTATATACAACATTACTTTGGAATCCCATTACATAAACACTTAATCATTCCACCACATCGTTGTCATATTCAACATCGCCAATGGTGATCGCATGTGACCTTCCTTTGTACTTTGCCTTAATTGGTTTCTCATGTCGATCGTCACTAACCCTTGGATTAGGGCATTTATTAGCATAATGCCCCATTTCCTTGCACTTGAAGCATTGAAGTGTAGTAGGTTCATTCTGTGTATCCCTTCCTTTTTTTTGCATCATTAGACATCTTCTTCCCATCATTACGGCATTCAAATTCCCGATGACCTTCCTTTCAACATTAGAAACATTTACATGTCCCTTTAAGACAATATCCACCATGCTTCTTTCCACACTTTGAGCATAAGGAAACATTCATATTCTTTTCACCATTATTCTGAGATTTCTCCTTGAACTCCATCTTTCGTTTCTTGTCAAAACTATGAGATGGATAAGTAACACCAACTTCCATTTCTACCTTTATAGCACAACGCACAATTTCTTCATAGCTACTGAAGTCTCTTATAGCTAATGCCCTTAGAAGACTTGGTTTTAAGCCACTGAAGAATCGATCAACTTTACTTTCAGGTTGGATGATAAAGCCAGATGCATACCTTGAAAGCCTTGTAAAATTCGCTTCGTATATACCAACAGATTCACCATCCTTTTTCTTTAGTTCAAGAAACTCCTTCTCCATCTTTGTACGAAGGATACGAGGGAAATACTTATTGAAAAAATAAGTTCTTGAACTCGTCCCATTCCATGGACTCAATTTCATTTCTTTGCCTCATATTCTGGATAAGATTCTACCATTGATCAGCTTGACCTTCCAAACGATATACTGCTAAGAAGACTTTATCATGTTCATAACATTGAAGAACTGAAAATATATTTTCAGTGGTACTGATCCATTGTTCAGCAACAAGTAGATCAGAAGACCCACTGAAAGAAGGTGGACGTTGCCTCATGAAGGACTCAATAGAATATTGTTCCCTTCTCTGCTCATTTGGAAGTCCATAATGATTCATAGCTTGTGTAAGTATAGCAATAAGATTTTTCACTCCATCTCCCATAACATTTGTTTTTTCAGGAGGACAATCATTGCATTGTCCATTGCATTGATAAACACGGTTCCTTCGGCTTCCAGCCATCGTCTAAAACCCAAAAAGAATAGTGTGAGAGGCAAAAATCATGCTAGGGAAAACAACATAGTAAAGGGGGAGTACCCTCAATATCTTACATCTTAGGTTAAATTCTAAGATCGTTACCTTATTTCTAGGACTATATCCTATACGTATACTTATCCTTAGGGACATCCCTAGACATACCTTAGAAATATCTCTAGGGATCTCACTAACGTTTTTGCATCCTAGTTTCCAAAGGTTGACTAAACCTTTCCTCTGATACCAACTGTAGAGACCCGAAGCTTGACGTACATGGACATTACATTACTTTTGAGGAATACTTAATACATAACAAAAAAAGACACACAAGGACCATAATAGTTTAGTGTCTTTGGAAACATGGAACGTAATCTTCTAATCGTGGTGAAAGATCTTCAACATCTCCCATAAAGATCTTCCACTTTTTGTTTCCTCACCTAAAACCTTTATTTTGATCCTGGGGGAAATAAAACATAAAAAGGGTGAGCTCAAATGCTCATTAAGGGTAAGCATAGATAAAATAAAACATACCATGTACAGTTGAACTTAAAAACATGAACATAATGTTTAAACATCAAAATCTTGAGCAACGAAATAAAACATGGAAGTACATAAGGCATAGATCATAATGGAACATAAACCATGATAAAATAGTATGGGAATAAAACATGTAATTGTGGCATCCATTAAGCACATGTAATGATTTCTATAGTATCCAAGGCATTACTGCCAAGACCATCTTAGTGGACAAAGTCCCATTCTGAATCGAGTTCACTCCTCGTTTCAGTCCTATAACACTGAACCAGATTAACTTACCATTCCAGCCATGTCTATCTCATGAGATATAAAATCTTTACCCAATGAATTGGAGGGAGATATAGGTCCCACCCATCTCATAATGAAATCATTCTTTCGTGTGCCACAATATAAACATAAATCATTCATCATAACCAAAGCATAAAATGGGTTTCATAAAAATCATTCCATCATAACGTAATCCATACAAAAAAATTTGGATATAATTTCGTCATTAGAAAAGTGAAACCATTTAAATCATAAATACATGATACTTGAAACATACACATATGAAATAATTTCATCTTAGATGAAAAATGTTTTTGATAAAACACTTGAAATGAATTCTTGCGGAAAATATCCTTTTTTCTTCAAAATCATTTTCTTTCCACAAAATGTCATGCAATTTTAAAAGAAATGGATTTTGTTGAAAATAGTCATGAAATATTTTGTAGGAAGCTTCATGAAAACAAGGATTTATAAAACCGTAAAAATCCGTTCGTGCCGTATAAGTAAAAAAAACTTTCTTCTCGTACTTTTTCCGAAAAAGTCAAAAAGTACCTCGTAACCTAAACAAAAGAAAGATTACTTACATACCATGTAGTAAAACTAAAAAATGGGTAAAAAGGTCTTTAAACATACATGAAAACACTTTTATAAAACATGGACATGAATGATAGAAATAACCCCAGTAAATACTTACGAATAAGCAATCTCGGATAAAAATGAGATTTGCACAATTATCCCTTACCTTAGGTCCGATATGCTTTGTACGTATCCAAAACTCTTTTATAATGATTTAAATAATGTCATTGACATATTACATAATCATATTCATTGTTATTATATCATATATGGTTCACTTATGACTTTATATTACCCGTTCTTTTGTAAATTCCATGTTAAAGAGTGTTTTGGGTAAAATCGTTTCATTTGTCGTCCATGTTTTGACTTGTAATTATTAATATGATTACTTAGATCATGATTACTTAATTACAGAATATAAAACATGATTTATATATAATATATATTCATAATATACATATATATAATAGATCGATAAATGGAAAGAAATACACCATTCATGGAGATGGTAGGCCGTACGTACGCATGAACGCTATTTTCGTTTCTTTATTGAATTGAATGGAATTAAGTAGATGACATAAATATATATACACATAAATCCAGTAGCATTATTATGTCATATATTTTATGATTACTTATTATATATACTTTATAATCATTCTTGAATGGTTATCATGAAGAGTGAATCTCATCGCGTCGTGGAGACGGTATTCCGTACGTACGCACGAGTGATGATATCATTCCCATGATCGTATAATTGTATTGAAGTGTATGTATAATATTACAGAATCAATATCACTTTACAATAATCATATATATTCATTACTTTCACCATTACCCCCATCCAAGTAAGGTGGTGGTGGAAAATAGATTACACCACGGCATGGAGACGGTATTCCGTACGTACGCACGAGCTATGATATCATTCCCATGATCGTGGAACTGTATTGGAGTGTATGTATACTATTTCAGAATCAATATCACTTTAAAATAATCATATATAGTTATAATTTACACCATTATACCCATCCAAGGAAGGTGGTGGTGGAAAATAGATTACACCACGGCGTGGAGACGGTATTTCGTACGTACGCACACACGGTGATTTCATTTTCCATAGGATGGATAGATGGTGAAATAGGGTAATTTCATACTTATAATAACATATCAGTATATTAGTGATACATATGTTATTACTTCATAATGAAACAACCTAATAAGAAGAAGTGTAAGAAGAAATAATGTTGAAAGAATCGGTAACGAACATTACCTCTTCTTTGAAGCGCCTCTTTGAGTCCTCTTCTTAGGGAACTAAAATTGGTCTTTGAAGAATACCAGGACCTCTAGGATGTTTATAGGGAAGTGGAGAAGATAATTTTTCAGGGATTGGCCGAGCTTGAAGGCTCAAAGTGGTGTGAGGAAGAGGGGGAGGATGTGCCCTTTTATAAGGGAAGAGAGGGGAACCTTTGGAATAACTAGAAATATTATTTTATTATAAAGACACATTCGGTTTTAAATAGATCCAAATTGATTTATTTCAAAGATAAGGTGGGTATGGGTATAAATACTCTTATCCAATATAATTTAGACAAGTTTAGGTCATTATACTAACCTTATCTTTTAGTTTTAACTCTTAGTTATTTAGATTGACATTTACCATGTCACTTTGTATTTTTATATTATATAGTTAATAAACATACCATATACACCCAAGAGACCCCCAAGTGGTCCATTAATGATACACCTATCATGATATAAGTATCTTGGCCGAACCTTAGATATTTAGGAATAAAATAACAATCAATAATATAATATTTGTTTTAAAAACTATTTTATGTCCATTTTGACACTATTCAACAGTTGATTTTTTTGAAACTCATAACAGTGTTATTACTTCGACAAAAGTTAATTAAATCAATCCTAACATGTCTTATTAACCTATAAAATTAGTTTAATTCATAAAAAGTCTCAAATTACATTTATTTTGGTATTTATAACATCAATTATGTCAATATTTCATTAATAAGATAATTACTGCATCATCATTGTGACATAAATAAATTAAATTATTTAATGTCTAAAAATTACAAATAAAATTCCATTATGTTGTAAATCTTTTTATCTTTCTAATGAATATTTATAGTCGAATTTATCTTCTGTATAACCCTATATTAAAAATTATATACTTATTAAACTTTGATTTTAACTATTTTAACCCTTCTTTAAACAAATTAATAATAAATGTCCTAATCTAATCCAAGTGGGCCTAAATGGTAATATTTTATTCCTAATGTTGTTTTTGGTCGAATTATACTTATCTAATTGAATTAGGACATGTGTTAGGATAATAATAATATCATTTTTACCCTTAACTACCCTATTTACTTTTAACCGTGGTAAATAAAAGTAAAAAGTTACTATTCCCCAAAAATTATTTTCATCTCATTGAACAACATTTTACTTACTGACATCAACCGTGTCTCTCGGATTTTTGAAATTCCACTCACAGAAGCGGTAAAATTAAGTTTTATGAAAAAATTCAGTTTTTTAACTACCACTTAGTGGTTTCACTATTCATCAAAAAATGAAAGTTTCCAGAAAAATACCAAAAATTAGGCCTAAGCTATATTTTATATTATGAACTCAAAAATGATGTTTAATTTACCAAATTAAAAACATATTAGTTACATTAACTAATTTAAAAATTAATTCTCGTCATCAAAATAAATAGCGTGTTTTTAAGAGATAATAACTATCAAAAGATTGACACTTGTTTATGTCTGGTTTAAATGTGAAATTACATCCAATGACCAAAATTGTATTAAATTGTAAAAATATATTCTAAATATACTTTAAAACCACTCAAATTAATAATTTATCACTATTAATTATTTCGATTAAAAATGTTGTTTTTAATTAAAATTTAATAATTTTCACTATTCATCAGAAAATGAAAGTTTTCCGAAAAGTACCAAAATTTCACCCTAAGCTAATTTCGATATTCCGAATCCAAAAATGAAGTCCATTTTCAAAAATAAAATTTACAAAATTTCAAAAATTGGTTATTACTATTCATAACGGCTAGTTTTAATAATATTTTAATAGCATATCGTTGTTTAGTGAAACTCGGTATTGCGTACTACACACGCTATCGAGGAAGGTCGCGATTGCATGTAATGCAAGTCAAGTCAAGGATGCATGTTGTGAAAGCTCCTTTTGGTGTAGCGTACAACACAAGACATTAATGAAATTAAAAAGAATATTTTTAATAAAATCTTGGGGTGTTACACTACTCTCAACCAGAGTCTCTAAAAGGTCAGGTATTGTCTCTATGGATTCAATATAGAATTCATCTCCCTCTGGTCCACCCTCTCTAGTAAAAGTATGAGGGTGCTGCATCTGAAACTAACTTGTCAACTCAGACATGATTTTCTAAACCTACCCTAGGTCTATCCCTATGAATTTCATGAAACAAGAAAAGCTATCTCAGAACTATTCGGCTTCATCCTCATCTTTCAACAATGGTTCCTGAAGCTCCATATCTGGGATTTCATTATGGGGAATACCCATCGGTATCTCCCTCAACAGGTGTCGTGGAGGAATATCTCTCCAAATAAAAACACACGCCTTAGGTCTCATAACTCAACCTCATAACATTAATGTGAGAGGATAAACTAACACAAAAAGTTTCAACATGTCTTTTACACTTTTTCACTCCACATGGTCAACACAGAGGCCTTATCATGACCCTTAACCATCCTACTCTTGGGTCTTGGTTATCAAAGGTATAATCATTCTCATTAATTAATTCACACATTAAATAATCTCATTAACTCAAATTAATTGATTCAACAATTAATTAATTTCTCATTCCCATTTCAACAATCAAGGTTCTCGTTATACAACAAATTTTTCTAATTTTCCTTCATTTTTTCATTCTCACAACAAGTAAAAATAGTTCAAGCTCATCAACATACCCATAACCCATTTTACCATGAGTTCCAAGAATTATTCATGTAACAACAACCTTGAGTGACTAGAATAATGCATGAAGACTCAACTATCCTACCTAATTAGGCCAGGAATCAAATATCAACAACTGTCAAAAAAGTATCACACCACACCACAAGTGCGTCAGCCAAGGTGAAATAATATAAAAATGTAACAAGAAATAGAAATCCCAATAATACCACCCTAAGTACTAGTATTTTCCCCCATACATGGATTTGAAACTCACATACACAATATCAATACTAAGCCTCAACTCTTCCTAGTCCCCTACCTACCTTTTCCAAAAATAGTAATACAAAAGAGAAGAAGGAAATTAAAATCATCCTTTGATACCACTTTGGGATGCCCCGACCTAAGAGACAATGTACGGTTCCCCAAGTCTATTGTGCACATGCCCTCAAGTGCACCTCACCATCTGCTAGACGGTGCTGACTAGCAGCAAGGGTCTGGAAGTCAGTCATGGGGAGACTATACCATCTGTTATTAGAATAAAACACTAGTGGAAGAAAAAAAAACCAAGTATAGAATCGTATAAATAACCAGATCAATACCATGACATATGACAATCAAAACCAGAGAATACAATACAAAACTGAAAGGTAAAACATGCCATGACAATGAAAGTTCCAAGTGTCTAAAATGAAACTGAAATTTAAGACACAACGAATCTAAACAGGTTTAGAACCACGTCTGGTTCCCACCCCATAATCCAATCCCAAATTAAAACCTATCATAGGGAATTTCCCTTATCCAGTCTTGCAACAACATAGTCTACTCGGGTGCCAATCAGGTGACCCAAATAAGGTGTGGGTACAACTCCGTAGGCCACCACCAACTGTGTCTAAAACAAGTCCAGTCAATAGAAAGTGTATCTAGTTTTTTTAAGTATTAAATATAATAGAAAATTAAAATAGTTATCACATTTTCATTTAAATATTAATCAAAACATTAGTCCAATTTCAAATCATGTTTCTGATTTGAATCATCATTCATTATAAAAAAAAATTAGGTGTAGGTCGTAATGCCTAGCACTCCTATTCTCTATTGAATCATCATTCATTATTATCATTAATAATTTAGTGTAGGTCGTCATGCCTAACACCACAAATCTCATTGATTTTAGGTCTTCATTCCAAGCACTCCAATTCTCATTCGGTGTTGGTCTTCACGCATAGAACCCCATAATCTGAAGCATAGATAACTATTGGGTTGGAATTGCATGTGCATGTCCCAACTTCTAATCAGTCTAGGATTCCATGCCTAGCACCACAAAATCTCAGTGATTTAATCATTATTTATGTCATAAGAATTTTCCACATTATTCATTAACTAATCCAACAATTAGATAAACATTTAAAAGGCCATTAGTTAATTAAACTGTTAAGTAAGCATATAACCCATTAATTAACTAATCAATTAATTAATAAATCAGCACAATTCTATTTCCCAAATTAATTACACACAATTAATTTTCAAAATAAAATCCCAAAAATTCATAATTAATTCTCAAAATTAATTATATTAGATCAAATCCTGGAACATATTTAATTATAACAATTAATTGTCTTACATAGCCAATCAAAGTTCCATAATTATTTACACCCAATTAATTATTTTATCACAATCAAATCAATACCTTAATTACAAAATCAAATCTCAAAAATATCTATTTGGGAAGTCCCCCATCATTGGTTCAGTGATTCATTTATCAACTAAAACACCAAAGTAATTCAATTCAATTCCACACTCCTAATTACTCCAATTTAAGAAATCAATCATCAAGTGAATCTAGAAATAATAAACTCACATTAACATATCCTAAAACATGACTATGTGAGTTCTATTTAGACCACCTACCTTGGTTTATTGATGGAAATTAGACCAACAGAAATCCACAAAATTTGAGCGGCACAGAGTCATTGATTAACTTCCAGATCTAAATCCCTAAACTAAAATTTAGATAATAGGCATCAAGATCTTACAAAACTAGATCTAGAACCACAATCCTAGATATGGATCTCAAATCATAGTGTTAGATTCATTGAAGCAGTGGATATCCTCCATGAAAATATCATAGAAATATAGAGGAATGAAAGGGATAAGCAATGAGATGAAATCCATATACTAGGAGGAGAGATGATCTTCAATCCAAAATTTCAATCTTGTATAACGGTGTTCAGATCACCTTGGAAACTCATCAGGAGGCTTTGGAAACACATATAATTCATTATGCCTGATCGAAGGTCAAAAATATGGATGTCCTGTAGGTTCAGGTGGTTTTATAAATAATTTTAGGAAAATAAATCCCACGTGCACGATTTCTTAGGCAGAGGCGCACAGATAGGAAAACCATGCCCCAACCATTCCGAACTCTCTGTCACAGTTTCCATAGTTTGCACGGTTTAGCTACATGGTTTTTCAAACCATGTGCAAATCATGCAGATCTCACTATCCAGTTTTTCACACATGGAACAGTTTGGTCACACGGTTTTTCACACCATGCACACCCTAATTTCCAATATTTTTCCTTATAAATTCACCCAAATTCACTCCAATAACGTACTCCAAATCAAAGGTACATAAAAACATAAAAAAGTACTATAAAACATGCCTGATAAGACTCCAAAAAAGGACGAGATTTCACAACAGGAATGATTGTTGATTGAAAACCATACGGTTAAAATATATGCATGTTGGATGATATTGGTTGATCAATCATTCTGAATTATTCCTAATTTTTTATTAATAGATATTTTATTAACAATGATTATAATTGTGTCACTGAAAATGGTTATATACCTACTCATGAATAATTCAATATTCATGATATGAGAAATTAAAATCATTTTGGAATTGAATTTTATGACATGATTGATAACTAAAATCATATTAATTTAGATTCTAATTGTTCCTATATTGTTTAATTTTCAACTACTAGAATTATTGATATTAGAAATTATGTTATGTCTGAAGATTTTTTTGATGTATTAGAAATAGTTACAACCTCATCACTTATTATGAATATTTTTTTCTTATATATAATTTCTTAAAATTTATATGTCTCTTATTTTGAAAGTTGTTTCGAGTCATTTCCCAATCACGAGAGAATTATTTCTTCAAAATTCAAGTTTAGAATTGTTGATTTGAAGTTGTATATCTTAGTAAATTTTAAATTAGAAAACTTATTGAGTTGATGAATCTATGTTTTTGTGTCAATTTCATTGTTTCATGTTATAATATTACAATTATCATGATGGTAGGATTCATTTTTTTTGAAAATTTCATTCCACGGGGCTATAAAAATTTGGAGGAATGGGTGGTAGTGGGTGTGGAGAATACAACACCGAGGAAATTTTAACATAGTATAAGAGTCTAGAGAGTACATGATGTAAAGCATTGAAAATATATTTTGATCATTTGCACTCTCTAAATGGGTTATATATATAAGGAATGAACATTTAACATGAAATTATTAGTAGTAATTTCACATCCCTCACATAATTGAGTTTATGTGAAGTGGTGTGGGGGTGTGAAATAGAGCATGTGATGAAGAAGCATGTGTAAAGAAACACATGTCAACATAATTTATAGATCAATTATTGTTACAAAATATCCATCTATAGATATATTGTCTTAAATATTATTTATCTATATGATTATTATACCTTTATGAAAATACATCCTTGAATTTCATCCTAGAAATTCAATTCATAAAAAATATGTATAGTTTACCGATGGGTGGCTATTTGAGGGAGGTAGAGGATTTTTCATAGCCCAGCCATCTCCCAATAATTAGTTAGTTGAGTATTCATAGGTTGTCAAATAAGAAATAACTACAGTAAAACAATTATAGAAACTATATTCACTATGTAGTTTGAAAATTAAGTGATTTTATTATTGGGGAGAATTTGGAATCTTAATGAACCATGGACATATTGTTGTACTAATGATAACGAAGAAATGGATATCCTATCCGAATTTTATCATATATACACATTGGAGTGTTAGTTTCAAATAAATATATTTATTGAAGAGAATAGAAAATAGGCATGCTTGATCCATCAATAATTTCATCATGCACTAACAAGCATAATTATAATGAAATTTTCACCAATAGAAGTGAGATTTCATCATTTTACTTTTACAAATTTATTTAGAATTATGGGGCTGGTTGGAGGGAGGGATTGAATCAATAGTGGGGATCTTAAATGAGTTGTTATCCCCCGCAACACCAAATTCCATGTCATAATGATGGGTATAATATATATCATCCCTAAACCCTATATCCCACCATATTCTCCAATAATTTTCATTTTCTCACCATTGAATTATATTTTTTTTATATATATATATTTCTTGTTTCAGTGATAGAATAATTTTATTTCTATTTGTAATTATTTTGGGTCAATTTTTTTTTAAAAAAATCATCTTAGAATAATATTTTTATTAAATATATCGTTAAAACTAATAAAACCCCAATATTTAAATAAAAAAAGATAAATAGACACGGAGTACAATCATAAAAGCATCAAAATTTACTATTCATTTTTATATATTTAACATTTCCCGAAACCATACATATATTGATATATATATATATATATATATATTTCTACGTGTGTGTGATAAATTTTATATTTTTATATTTTATCATTAAAAAATGTTATATAGAAAAATTATATGAATTTTTTAAAGGATATAATTTTTAATAAGAACATTATATCATTTTCTTACTTCTATGAAACTAGTAGTATTTGAATTTTTTATGCAAATACTTTGCTGTTGAAAATAATAAACCAACAAATGGAGTGGAGTGAATTATCAATATTGAATATAGTGATTTTATTAATTAAAAATAGTTTTTCATTTCATGGGATCATTGCGTTTGTGTTATGTTATTTTAAATCAACTTCCTTCATTCATACATATGAAATTTAATTATATGCAAATTTAAAAGTTCCTATTTTTTTAAATTATTTTGAAAAAAATGGGCCTATAGATCATTGAATGCATTTCAAGGTCTCCATCATTATTAATAATAAGAAATAAAATACCAATATTGATATTTTTAATGGATAAATTGGATTTAATGTTTAGAAGCATTATATTTTTTAGTCGATGCAAAATCTTTTCAATGGATATATGGGTAGAAAATAAATGTGTACCATTAAGGTAATGATGATAAAATTATTTCTAGGATGAAACCATAAAATAATGATATGAGGATATGTAAAATCCCAAGTAAGTAATGAATAAAAGATATTTTTATCTATGTCTATTAATGAATGAGATAGTGTTTTAGAGGCTTAAAATGAGAATAAATCCAATCTTAAGCATAGAATACACTAATATTTTTAAAAGATTGTTTTATTGCCTTTTGATGGAAAACCATTTTTAAATCTATCTTTTGGAAATTTTATAAGCTATGTTTGTCAAAATAAACTTATTCTTTATGATTGGGACATCAAAATTTACTTTGTGTGCATTTTTGGTATTTTTCGGATAAAGTTCATTTTTTTAATGAATAGTGAAAAAAGTTGTATTTTAATTCAAAAACTCTTTTTAATATAATTTTATTTATATGATTATATTATATTTTGAATTTGTTTTAAAGTTCAATTAGAATATATTTTTACCATTTAATCCAATAGTGGTCGTTGGAATTAATTTCACTTTGAAATTGGACTTAAACTAGTGTCAATCTTTTGATACTTATTGTTTCATAAAAACACGTATTTGCTCTGATAGCGGGAATTAATTATTAAATTATTTAATGAAACTTATATGTTTTGAATTTTGTAAAATATACATCATTTTTGAATTCAGAATATCAAATATAGCTTAGGGTGAAGCTTTGGTATTTTTCTGGAAAACATCAATTTTTGATGAATAATGAAACCACTAAGTGGTACTTATAAAAACTGATTTTTCGTTTAAATGAAATTTTACCACCTCTGTGTTTTGAATTTCAAAAATCCGACATACATGGTTATCATTAAGAAGTAAAATGTGGTTCAATGGGATTAAAAGTATTTTTTTTGGTGAATAGTAACTTTTAAGTGTTTAATCGTGATTAGAGGTAATTAGTGTAATTTAAGGTAAGAATAATGTTTTAATAATATGAAATGACCTAGACACATGTCCTAACCTTATTGGATGTGTCATTTCTGACCAAGAAAATCCGTGGGTCAACTTGGGGATCCCATTGAGCCACTTTGGTAGGAAAATGACATTAATATCTTTTAATTTAATGTTAAAGTAAAAATGACACAAACATGAGTTGTTTTACTAAGAAAATTTTTACATGGGGTTATACAAGTCATATTTTTGACTATAAATATTAATTGGAAAGATAAAAAGATTTCCTAAATCATAGTATTTTTTTTAATAATTTTTAGATATTAAATAAATTTACTTATTTTGACACCATGATGATGCAGCGATGACCTCATTATTTAAAGATTTAAATAAAATGAAAAGATAATGTAAAATATTTGACCTACACTTGTAAAAATCCTATTTTATGGGTGTATTTAGAACCCTTATCACCTTATCCTCGAAATACATCAATGTTGGACCTTTAAAATCCGAAAATCATTTGAAAATAAAGTAACTGTTTGTAACTTTCCAAGAGTGCCCCTCCTCTCCTCTTATAAAAGGCCCCCAACTCTAACTCTTTACCCACACCTCTCAAGCCTTTGTATTGGCTAACCCCTGCCCATTTTGTCTCTCCACATACATCTCTTTCTCCTAGAAGCCTGACTTTGGGCAGAAGTCTTCCCAAGGACACCGTTGAGCTCAAATAAAAAAGAGTTAGCCATTTTAAAAGGAGTGTTTTCTTTTGTGTTCTTATGTTTTATTTCGCTTCTCCAACACCCTAAACACTTTTAATTTTTTTGTAACAACACCAGTATCTTAAATATACTAGGATGTTTTTATAATAAGTATTGGAGATACACTTACACACACATAAATCTAATGGTTAATGAACATAATGTTTCTGTGGATGGAGAATTTCTGCCTCACGAAATGATGATTGTTCAACACTCATATAACACCTCTAAAGGTGGCCATTAAGATGTCACTATACTTATATATGATATATAAAATGTTTATGTTTTACTTAAGCTTATGTATTTTTCATTTATGTCATACCTTTATGGTTTCCATTATGGGTATACATGATATCTTCATTTTAGGAAGTGTGGACTACCGCCCCCTCAAAGTGTTTTGATTCGTTAATGCCATATGTGGGACGTATAAAGGATGGATTTAAAGTTGTTATATATTATGTATGTTACATATAAATGATGAATATAATTTTGGAATTAAAATATACATACCTATTATTTAGTTTTAATTCCATTAATATGACATAGAAATGAAAGTAGCGTTCATGCGTACGTACGGCTTACCGTCTCCATGAACGGTGAATTTCATTTCTTACCTATAAATGATTGTGTAATATTATAAATTCATGTATATACTAGATATATATGATATATATGATATCTACATCATGAGTATAACTCTGGATATAATGGATACATGAACAACTTGTAATTATAAAGAGCTTATTTTTTACTCAAGTACCAATGATCATTAAAACGACCGTTATTAACTTTAATAATTACATAGTGTTCATGACATGGTAATAAGTGATGTAAAAGGAATAATGAAGTTTAAAAAGGTTCTTAATCAAGTCAAAATTAACTCAAGTTTATTATTCAGGATGTTAAAGAACGATCGAGTCAAGTCGGACCCGAGGTATGGGACTTCATCTCAATCTTAATTCATTGAGGAATATTTTGTTTTATACACAACTTTCTTTTATATGGTGTATAAACCCCTTTGACATTTATGCTTATTCAAAAGGATCTTTTTTTATATGAAGCGTTTTACTAAATGACAAAAGGAATGTTTTTTGGTTTTTGTCGTACATATGCGGCGACAACGACTTCTCCGCCGCCGTGACCATTATTTGAGTTTCAGTTTCCTCTAAAAGCCATACCTTTTTTTAAAATGAAAAATAAATACCATGTTTTACTTTTATTATATTTTGGTATTGAAAATGGTTTTCAAAATGTTTATTATATCAATGTTTTGTATTGATATCTTGTGATTGAAATGTGGAAATTTTATGTTTCCTTTATGCATGTATTATGTGATACGATTGTGTTATGGTTCTTGTGCATTGTTATGAAGACTGGTGGTTTCATGATAAACTAAGGGCGGGTGAGCCTGATATAACTCTCCAATGCATTGGGTAACATGAAGGAGTTAAACGTTAAGGTTTCTCCGAAGAGATTTAGGGAATATATTATGATGGGTATTCCAAACGTAACCAAGAGGGTTACTCCCTACGTAAGAATGTTATGAATGCCTAAAGTTACCTTTATGTCTTATGATTTATATGATTTATTCATGATTTTATGAGGTATGTTAAAGTGCATATGTTTTATGGGTAATGTATGATATCATTCTTATGTATATATGTACTCATGTTTCCTTTCCATATTTTTATATCCCTTACTGAGATATTTATGCTCATCCCAAGTTTTTGAAATGTTTTTCACAGGTCAAGGGAATGGTACTTGATATGATGATAGTGTCAAGGAAGTGTCAAGAAAGAACCCATGTTTTATTTTAAATATGTTTCCGTTAATGGGAAAAATTAATACTATCTTTTATGTATCCACATTGTTTAAATGTGGAATGTAATGCATGTTTTATGATCTAATTCTCTAAAACTCTAAACCTGAAAAGATCCTCAATGTGTAATGTTGTAATAACTCACGATTAAGTAATGTTTAAGGCTGGGGCCTTATAGTTTCTATCAGAGGTCGGTTTAGATAACTTTAGGAGTTATAATTATATTAAATGATTATCCAAAAATATTTTTTTATGGTAAAATTGAAATGATATAGCATTTGAATATAACCATGTTGCTTCATCTAAGACATGTTTGTTCAGAATGGTTTTCCGTAGAGGAAACATGGAAGCAGTGCTAGGAAGGCACATAGAAGGAAATAACCTTCCGAATCAGCATCCTGAGATGGTCACAATTAAAACTGAACAGTTTGTTGCAGTAATGGCACAGTTGACTCAAGCAATAAATGGTGGTGGTATCCATGCACGAGATCAGCCATATCAACCGTAGAGGAACATGTCAGTGGTGGAACATTTAATGAGGCAACATCCCCCATCATTCAGAGGATCTTTTGACCCTGAGCTACCTGAAGGGTGGATTAAAGCACTGGAGAAGATTTTTGATGTCATGGGGTGTTCAGACAATCAAAAGGTTAGTCTTGCTATTTACCGTTTGGAGGGTGAGGCAGATCAGTTGTGGTCGATGGTTAAAAATTTCAGGGACGCTGATGAGATTGATGCTCTCGACTGGGATGAATTCAATGGTATGTTTCTTGAGAAGTATTTTCCTAAGGCTGTTTGACTTAGGATGGAAAAAAATTCTTGGAATTGAGGCAATAGGAAGACTTAGTGGCCGCCTATGAAGAAAGGTTCACTTGATTGGAAAGGTATGCTCCAAATTTTATACGAGAACTTGATAGTAAAATCAATCATTTTTACTCAGGATTAAAGCCAAAATATCGAAGGGCATTGGCTTCTTGTGAGTTTAAAAGTTATGAAAAGCTTGTTCGATTTGCTGAGAAGGTGGAAATGGAGTTTTCCGATGATCAAGTGTTCCATAACAACCAGCAGAAGAAGAGACTGGGGTGGCAGAATAAAAGGAAAGAATTCTTCAAAAAGGTATGACGGTAAGAAAACTAAGTTTCCAATTTGTGATAAATGTGGTAAAAGGCATGCTGGGGAATGTCTTCTGAATTCTGGAAAGTGTTACCGATGTGGTAATATGGGACATAAGGCTCGTGATTTCACTGAAAAAGATCAAGGTGATGGTAAGTACAAATTTTATTTACAGTTAGTGAAATGTTTTAAGTGCAATGAGATGGGTCAATATGCAAACGAGTGTCCGAAAAAGAGCTTGAGTGATGGGAAGCAGTTAGACTACAAGCAGAAAGGGGTGGTGAAATCCTTTGCAACTACTTCAGTAGATGTCGGGCCATCAAATGAAGTTGTATCAGATACTTTGTTTGTTTTTTCAGATTATGCCAGTGTGTTGTTTGATTCGGGGTCTACACATTCTTTCATCTCTGAAACCATTTCTAGCAAAATGGGAATACCATCTCAAGAAATGACTCCTGAACTTGTGGTAAAAACACCTGGGGAAAATGTTGAGGCAAAAAGAATTTATAAGAATCTTCCTATCCTTATCTGTGGAAAGAACCTACTTTCAAACCTTATTTTTCTACCTCTAGTAGAGTTTGATGTTATCCTGGGTATGGATTGGCTCTCTATTTACCATGCTAAGATTGACCGTAGAGCTAAAGAAGTTTCTTTTTAGAAAGACTTTCATTTTTTGTACAAGAATGAACCCTTGATGTTGATAACATATCAAGAGGCTGAGAAACTTTTAAAAGATGGAAATGAATGTTACCTTTCACATATTGTTGAAAATAAGGGAACTATTCAGATTAATGATGTGCCAGTGGTAAATGAGTATCCAGATGTTTTTCATGATGAGTTGCCTGGAATAATACCAGATTGGGAAGTTGAGTTTACTGTTGACTTAGTTCCTAATGCCAATCCAATTTCAAAACCACCTTATAGAATGTCTCAAATTGAACTTTTAGAGTTGAAGGAGCAATTACAAGATTTATTAGAGAAAGGTTTCATTTGAACTAGCACATCACCATGGGGTGCTCCTATTTTATTTGTTAAAAAGAAAGATGGTTCTATGAGTATTTTCATTGATTATAGAGCCTTTAATAACATCACTGTTAAGAATAAATATCCTTTGCCTCATATCGATGATTTGTTTGATCAGCTCCAGGGAGCTCAGTATTTTTCAAAGATTGATCTGAGATCGTGGTACCATCAGTTGAAGGTAAAGGAAGCAGATATTCTGAAGACTGTGTTTCGTACAAGATATGGCCATTATGAATTTTTAGTAATGCCTTTTGGGCTAACCAATGCACCTCCTGTATTCATTGACTTAATGAATAGAATTTTCCATGAGATCATGGATATGTTTGTGGTTGTTTTCATTGATGATATTTTTGGTGTTTTCTAAAAGTAAAGAGGAGCATGAAGGAAATTTAATGGTTATTTTGAAAACCTTAAAAGAAAAGAAATTGTATGGGAAATTCAGAAAGTGTGAGTTTTGGTTGCAACAAATTTCATTCCCTGGTCACATTGTTTCTAAAGATGGGATAACCATTGATCCTGCAAAAAAAAAGGTTGTTGAAGAATGGCCAAGACCCACAAATGTAACCGAGATCCATAGTTTCCTTGGTTTGGTATGTTACTACCGAAGGTTTGTTGAAAATTTTTCATGTTTATCTAGTCCAATGACTAAGCTAACTCGGAAGGGTGTTAAGTTTATCTAGACAAAAGAATGTGATGATTGTTTTTAGGAACTGAAAAGAAGATTGGTGAATGCTCCAGTTTTAGCAGTACCTTCCAAGAATGGGGAGTTTGTTATCTACAGTGATTCTTCATTGAAAGGACTTGGTTGCGTCTTAATGTAGAATGATCAGGTAATTGCTTATGCATCACAACATTTGAAAACTCATGAGGTAAATTTCCCTAAACATGATTTGGAATTAGTTGTTGTTGTTTTCGCTTTAAAAATTTGGAGGCATCATTTGTATGGAGTAAAGTGTGAAATATATACCGATCACAAAAGTTTAAAGTATATATTCACTCAGAAAAAATTGAACATGAGACATAGGAGATGGCTATAATTAATCAAGGATTATGATTGTACAATTCATTACCATCCGATAAAAGCAAATAAAGTGGCTGATGCTTTGAGTCGAAAAAGTAATGCTCCATTAACAATGTTGTGTTTGGAATGTGATCCTTTGGTTAAAGATTTGATGAACTTTGGCATAGAAGTTTTTGGTGCAGGATGTTCTTCTGTTTTGTTTTAGGTATCAGTGAAATCTTCTCTATCAGACAGAATCAAGCAAGCACAGAAGCAAGACAGTAAGTTTTAGAAAAAGGTAGAGCTGGTTCAAAAGGGTAAGTTTCCTAAATTCAACATTGATAATGATTGTGTTTTGAGATTTAGTAAGAGGTTGTGTGTTCCTTGTGATTCAAAGTTGAAGAGAGAGTTGTTATGTGATTTTCATAGTTCTCCGTTTTCAGTTTATCCTAGCAGTACTAAGATGTACAGAGATCTGCGAGAGTATTACTGGTGGGATGGAATGAAAAGAGATATTGCTAATTTTACTGTGAAGTGTTTGACTTTTCAACAGGTTAAAGAAGAGCGGCAGTCACCGAAAGGGATGCTTCAGCCTTTACCAGTACCAGAATGGAAATGGGAAAATATATCCATGGACTTCATTGTGGGATTGCTGAAGACACCTCGAGGTAATAATGCAATCTGGGTTATTGTTGATCGCTTGACTAAATATACTAATTTCCTTGCTATACGAGATACTTTTTCCCTAGACTAACTTTGACATCTATATCTTAAAGAGACAGTCAGGTTATATGGAGTTCCTCTCTCCGTTGAATCTGACTGTGATCCCAGGTTTACTTCTAACTTTTGGAAAGGCCTTCAGAAGTCGTTGGGTACTGAATTAAATTTTAGTATAGCTTTTCATCCTCAATCAGATGGACAGTCAGAATGAACAATTCAGACGTTGGAAGATATGCTACGTGCTTGTTCGATGGATTATCAGGGAAGTTGGGACCAACATCTTTCTTTGGTTGAGTTTTCTTATAATAATAGTTTTCATTCCCGTATACAGTTGGCACCATTTGAGGCGTTATATGGGAAGCGGTGTCGAACTCCAGCTTTTTGGGATGAAGTGGGTGAAAGGAAGTTTATGGGACCAGAATTGGTATAAGAGTTGGAAGAAAAGGTTCAGCTGATACAAAAACACATTAGAACAGCTCAGAGCAGGTAGAAGAGTTATGCGGACAACAGGAGGTAGGATCTCCCTTTAGAGGTAGGTGATCATGTTTTTCTCAAAGTCTCGCCATGGAAAAATGTGATGCGATTTGGTAAGAAAGGGAAGCTGAGTCAATGGTTCATTGGACCATATGAAATTATTGAGAGGGTTGGATCAGTTGCTTACTGAGTGGCTTTACCTCCGATTTTATCTCAAGTACACAATGTTTTTCATGTTTCGATGCTGAGAAAGTATATGCCAGATCCATCTCATGTTTTGAGTCCAGAGGTAGTTCAACTGAAAGCGAACGTATCTTATGAGGAACAACCGGTCCAGATTTTTGACCTCAGGGAGCAAGTTTTATGGAATACGGTGATTCATCAGGTAAATGTTTTATGAAAAAACCACATGATTGAAGAGGCAACATGGGAATCTGAAAATGCAATGAGGGATAAATACCCCCACTTATTCGATAAGTAAATGAATTGCGGGGACACAATTTTCTAAAGGGGGGAAGGATGTAACATCCCAAGTAAGTAATGAATAATAGATATTTTTATCTATGTCTATTAATGAATTAGATAGTGTTTTAGAGGCTTAAAATGAGAATAAATCCAACATTAATCATGGAATATACTAATATTTTTAAAAGATTGTTTTGCTGCCTTTTGATGGCAAACCATTTTTAAATCTATCTTTTGACAATTTTATAAGCTATGTTTGTCAAAATAAACTTATTCTTTATTATTGGCACATCAAAATTTACTTTTTGTGAATTTTTGGTATTTTTCGGATAAAGATCAATTTTTAATGAATAGTGAAAAATGTTGTATTTTAATTCAAAACCTCTTTTTAATATAATTTATTTATAAGATTAGATTATATTTTGAATTGGTTTTGAAGTTCAATTAGAATATATTTTTACCATTTAATCCAATAGTGGTCGTTGTAATTAATTTCACTTTGAAATTGGACTTAAACTAGTGTCAATCTTTTGATACTTATTGTTTCATAAAAACAGGCTATTTGCTCTGACAGCGGGAATTAATTATTAAATTAATTAATGCAACTTATATGTATTTAATTTTGTAAAATATACATCATTTTTGAAGTTGGAATATCAAATATAGCTTAGGGTGAAGTTTTGGTATTTTTCTAGAAAACTTCAATTTTTGATGAATAGTGAAACCACTAAGTGGTACTTATAAAAACTGATTTTTCATTTAAATGAAATTTTACAACCTCTATATTTTGAATTTCAAAAATCTGACATACATGGTTGTCATTATGAAGTAAAATTTGGTTCAATGGGATTAAAATAATTTTGGGTGAATAGTAACTTTTAAGTTTTTAATCACGATTAGAGGTAATTAGTGTAATTTAAGGTAAGAATAATGTTTTAATAATATTAAATGACCTAGACACATGTCCTACCTTTATTGGATGTGTCATTGATAACCCAGAAAATCCATGTGTCAACTTGGGGACCCCATGGAGCCACTTTGGTAGGGAAATTACATTAATATCTTTTAATTTAATGTTAAAGTAAAAATGACACAAACATGAGTTGTTTTACTAAAACAATTTTTTACATGGGGTTATACAAGTCATATTTTTGACTATTAATAGTAATTGGAAAGCTAAAAATATTTCTTATATCATAGTATTTGTTTTATAATTTTTAGTCATTAAATAAATTAAATTATTTATGACACCATGATGATGCAGCGATGACCTCATTATTTAACAATTTAAATAAAATGAAAAGATAATGTAAACTCTAAGACCTAAACTTGTCAAAAACCTATTGGATGGGTGGATTTCAAACCCTTATCACATTATCCTCGAAATACATCAATGTGGGACCTTTAAAATTAGAAACTCATTTGAAAATAAAGTAACATTTTGTAACTTTCAAGAGTGACCCTCCTCTCCTCTTATAAAAGGCCCCCACCTCTACCTCTTTACCCACACCTCTCAAGCCTTTGGCTCGGCCAAACCCTACCCATTTTGTCTCTACACATCCCTCTGTTACACCAAGAAGCCTCACTTTGGGCAGAAGTCTTCCCAAGGAGGCCTTTGAGATCAAATCAAAAAGCATTACCTGTTTTAAAGGTAGTGTTTTCTTTTGTGTTCTTATGTTTTATTTCGCTTCTCCAACCCCCTAAAATATTTTAATTTCTTTCCTTTGTAACAACACCAGTATCTTCAATATACTATTATGTTGTTATAATAAGGATTCGAGCTACACTTACACACACCTAATCTTAATGGTTAAAGAACATACTATTTCTGTGGATGGTGAATTTCTGCCTCATGAAACGATGATTGTTCAACACTCATATAACACCATTAAAGGTGGCCATTAAGATGTCACTATACTTATATATGATATATAATATGTTTATTTTTTTACTTAAGCCTCTTTATTTTTCATTTATGTCATACCTTTATGGTTTCCATTATGGGTATACACGATATCTTCATTTTAGGAAGTATGGACTACTGCCCCCTCAAAGTGATTTGACTCGTTAATGCCATATGGGAGACATATAAAGGATGGATTTAAAGTAATTATATATGATTTATGTTACATATAAATGATGAATATAATTATGTAATTAAAATATACATACCTATCATTTAGTTTTAATTCAATTAATATGACATAGAAATGAATGTAGCGTTCATGCGTACGTACGGCTTACCGTCTCCATGAACAGAGCATTTCATTTATTACCTCTAAATGATTATGTAATATTATAAATTCATGTATATACTAGATATATATGATATATATGATATCTAAATCATGTGTATAACTCTGGATATAATGGATACATGAACAACTTGTAATTATAAAGAGCTTATTTTTGACTCAAGTACAAATGATCGTTAAAACGACCGTTATTAACTTAAATAATTACATAGTGTTCATGACATGGTAATAAGTGATATAAAAGGAATAATGAACTTGAAAAAGGTTCTTAAGCAAGTAGAAATCAATTCAAGTTTATTATTCAGGAGGTTAAAGAAGGATCGAGTCAAGTCGGACCCGAGGTATGGGACTTCGTCTCAATCTCCATTCATTGAGGCATATTTTGTTTTATACACAACTTTCTTTTATATGGTGTATAAACCCCTTTTACTTTTATTCTTATTAAAAAGTAATATTTTTTTATATGAAGCGTTTTACTAAACGACAAAAGGAATGTTTTTTGTTTTTTGTCGTATGTATGCGGCGACAACGACTTCTCCGCCACCGTGACCATTATTTGAATTTTAGTTTCCTCTACAAGCCATACCTTTTTTTAAAATGAAAAATAAATACCATGTTTTACTTTCCTTTTATTTTGGTATTGAAAAAGGTTTTCATAATGTTTTTTATATCCATGTGTTGTATTGATATATTGTGATTGAAATGTGGAAATGTTATGTTTCCTTTATGCATGTATTATGTGATACGATTATGTTATGGTTCTTGGGCATTGTTATGAAGACGGGTGGTTTTATGATAAACTAAGGGAGTGTGAGCCAGATATAGCTCTCCAATGCATTGGGTAATGCGAAGGAGTCAAACATTAAGGTTTCTCCGAAGAGATTTAGGGAATATACTGTGATGGGTATTCCAAACGTAACCAAGAGGGTTACTCCCTACGTAAGAATGTTATGAATGCCTCAAGTTACCTTTATGTCTTATGATTTCTATGATTTATTCATGATTTGATGAGGTATTTTAATGTGCTTATGTTCTATGGGTAAAGTATTATTTCATTCTTATGTATATATGTACTCGTGTTTCCTTTCCATATTTTTATATCCCTTACTGAGCTTTTTATGCTCATCCCATGTTTTTGAAATGTTTTTCACAGGTCAAGGGAAAGGTACATGATATGATGATAGTGTCAAGAAATTGTCAAGAAAGAACCCAAGTTTTATTTTAAATATGTTTCCGTTTATGGGAAAAAATGAATACTATCTTTTATGTATCCACTTTGTTTAAATGTGGAATGTAATGCATGTTTTATGATCTAATTCTCTAAAACTCTAAACCTGAAAAGATCCTCAATGTGTAATATTGTAATAACTCAAGATTAAGTAACGTTTAAGTATGGGGCCTTATAGGATATATCATAAATCTAATGAATAAAAGAGGTGTACCAGACTGTTATAACAAATGTACAAAGATTGAAATGATTTTTAAAATCAGAAACACAATTTTCATGGGATAACTATATAAAAAACAGGTGACCCAATTTTTTCAATTTCAAACTAATATTTTTTCTAAGTTAATTTGATTATAAATAAATAAAAACATCCTTGATTATATAATGGAGTATTAAATTGACATCTGTATAATCAATATTAATTTTTTTATTAGTATATTTCTCATCCTACAGAAGGGATACCCATTAATCAGAATCTGTAAAATGTAATTTGAAAAGTTTATCTATAAGATGTAACGTTCTATTTAGAAGAGGCATTTTAAAAAATACTAATTTTGGACGAAATATGTGGTTATATAAAATTTTTTAAAGAAAATATAACAATTTCTCTATCCTAAATGAAAATATGTTGTTAGGATTCATTTGAATGAATTTTATGGAAACCATTGAAAATAAGACCAAGAGAAACATGGTAGAAAAAAATATATAAATAAAGATAATTATTTCATGGATCAAGAATGTAAATATTTATCATATTTTAGCGTAGTACTATATTTTTTCTAAATATATCACCAAAGATTGTTTTTTCAAAAAACATCACAAATCCGATGAAAGCCAAAGTAATTATCCTTAGTGGGAAATTTTATGTTTCATAATTTTTTAAAATATTTATAATATTTACCCTATATAATTTCATAGGAAATGATAAGGGGAATTAGAAAATAATTATTTCAAAAAACATTTAATAATAAACACTCTATATAAATCATTCATTACCACAATTTAAAATAAGAACAAATTTTCAAGATCAAATGAAAAAATTAGAGAATTTGTATATTATTGGGTTTGACTGATATCGTAAAATTGAATGAGTTATAAATGAAAAAATCATGCTTATAAAACCACAAATATCAGTATATTACACTCCCATGTCATTTTTTTAAATATATAGCTGAATCTTTTCCTAATTCATTTTTTAAAAAAGCCGATTATTTAAAATATATAATGAAATTATAAATATTCCTATAAAATTAAAAAATTTATTATATAGTTTTAATTTTTCATTTATTTATACTATATTTTCAAATGTCATAAAAATGTGTAATATTTTACATTAGTAGTAGTTTAAGACAACACATCTTGTATTTATTGTTTGATGTATGTAAATAAATATTCCTTTATCAATGTGAATTAATATATTAATGGATTTAATGATTATATTAGCATAATAATTTGATGATCCATGAAAATATATGTGTGATCAATTAATTATTTTAAATATTACACAATTATCCATGGGAAAATTCATTATATACATGGGTGATATTATCCCATTTCATACTGTTTCATTGATGTATGTGTCTAAGTATGATTATGTGTTCAAATTAGGATTGTCAAAAATCATGTTAGTTCTATTTAGGATCCTGATATGTATAATATTAATGTTCTATAAATAGTAAATTTGATAGATGGAGAAAATAATAGAAATTTTGGAAGAAATGTTATATGAAAGTCTATTTGACTTTAATGGGTATTTTGATAAAAATATTTCAATGGTTAAATTTATTTAGAATAATTTTTTATCATTTAAAAATTGGTATATAACCATTATATGAGCTGTGTGAGAAACAATGAAAATTTATCCTTTTCTAAAGCATAATTGGTGATGTAGTGATAATTGTGATCAATTAGTAAAAAAAAACAAATGTGAAGGTGTAATAGTTTAAAAAACAAATTAAAATCAATTATTATCCATAAATTCTATGGAAATCATATGTTGGATAAATATTTTTAGAGAATATACTATTTTTTGAGTGTAATCTCTATGTACAAACATATGATGTTTATCTAGGGGAGAAATTTATCCCCATTTTTTCTGAATATATTCAGGATCCTAATCTAGACAGTGATGTTCTCCCATAAAATTATATTTTCATCACTAATAGATATGGTTTATTTTGATTTACACATATCATATATTCAGAGGTTCATGTATAATTATTCCCATATAATTAATTTAGGTGAGTTGAAAATCCATGATAAATCATGATTCTCAGTGAATCATGTAAATATCTAGTACTAATGGGATAAGGACTTCCATTAGAAGAATTTTCCCCCCATTGTCTTATTAAATTGGTATATAGAAGATGTGTAAAGTTACTTGGATGAATTATCCTAAAATATTACTAAATACCACTATTTCATTAATATATAATTTCTTTATTATTGGAAATCCTTTAAAGGTGTTGAGGATGTAATATCCCGTGTATTTTAAAATTTTAAATTTATTTCATTCATTTTATATCTATTTTTAATTGTCATTATTAATTATATTAGTTAATATGATGCTCAAATTTATGAATGAGTAAAATATTTAGCATTTGAATAATCATATGTGATTTTTTTCTCAAACCAAGAATCATAGAAAATATGATAGTAGAAGATAAAATAATCATTATTTTATTATTTTAGGAAACCTGGATACATTCGGGATAAAATTTTGTAATGTCAACTTTATTGGTCACTTGGTGGACCCACAAACTATAAATAAATTCTTTATACTAAGAATCAATCTTATGAGTTTAAAGAATGGAATGCTAACAATGTTTTAGAGAAAACCAAGGTATATAATAAATGTATAAATACTGGTCCAAATTCCTTTTTTAAAAATATTATCAAATTGAAGATTATTTAATTATTTTTAGAATATACTATAATTTATATTATATCTTTATTAATTTTATTTTATAAATGGAAGAGGTGTTATGAGAAATGTACATTATTTCTCAACTATAGTCCTACAAAATATTGACATCATTTACTATGGAATGGCCACAATGTCCAATAAAATGAGCCACAAAGTGGTTGAATGGATCCGAGTAAATAGAAAATAAAATCCCCAATATATTTACATCTAAAGAGGAAAATATTTTTTCCCAACATCGATTATATAGAATATAATGTTTTAGTGATCCAATGGAATATGGGAAACATTTTTTCTGGGTTTGGTTGTATGGTCAATCCAAGGAAACTCAGTCACTTTTTTTGGAACTGATCCTAACATATAGTTCATATTAGATCCATGATCTAATAATTACAATTTTTTTATATTTAAATTGACCTTATTTTAAATCACAGGTTATGTTTTTTTAAATTATGGTTTTTATTTTATATTTAAATATGATCTAAAATACTGATTTCATGCTTCATAGATTATATTGGGAAACAACATCAACTCTAATGAAATCTATGTCAATATGAAATAATTTTTCATCAAATAATTTTCTCGATGCCATGGTCCCCTATCATTGAATTTAATATATTTTTGTTCACATTTTGTTTTTCATCTCGATATATTTATTTTAAAATAGTTAGAACTATTTCTATTAAGGTTGTTTGATTAATATTAATATATCTATCAAAAACCTAAAGTATTATTGTTTATTTAAAATTAATTTAAAATATTATGATATGTGATAAATAAATGAAATTATTACATTATATTATCAAGGAATTTCATAACAAAATATAAAACTAATGATTCTAGAATTAATTTTAATTCCATTGACCAATTAAAATATTAGTGGTTTAATAATGTATTTCGATAAAATGAGGGAAAAATGATAATAAATTATTATATTGTTGATAAATCCTATGATATTATGGAAAAGTTTTAATATATTTTCCATGTATAAATTATTATGGTTCCATCACATTAATGTGGATTTATGTATTATTGAAATGGATATCAAATGAGGTACTGCAATAATCAACATAGAAAATTATATTTATTTAATAATTATCCTGAACAAACATGATAAATATTTGAAAGATAATGTTATATCATGACCTAAAAAAATATTTATGTGAAAATTTATTTTCTAGAATGGAAACATATATCAACAATTTAGAATGATCTACTTTGATGTTGCATAGAGTGTTGTTAGCAGTAAAATGATATATAACATGCATATTCTGAGTGAAAACTTGTATTGATCTATAAAAGGATGAATAAAAATTTGGAAATTATATTTCATTTTTTATAGATGCATAAGGAATCCACATTTATAAAATTATATTGAAAAAACCACTATTGAGAATAATTTTTTTATAGATGGTATAAGAAAAACAATTTTTTATGATTACCATGATTTAACAATGACCTGGTACTACATTTGAATTGTTTCAACACCTTGTTTCTATTATAACTATATTATATTATTCAAAAGGTCCATATAATTATATTCTTGTTTATTTTTTTGGAATTTTAATTTTTAATTTATTTCAATTTTATTTAAACTATTATTTTTGGTTGATCATTTTCCACACCAATGAAAGATTAAATATACTTGTTTTACCTCCCTGTCAAGAATTGTGTTGTAATTAGTTCTCTTACCATACACAAAAATTGGCGTATTTATTATATCCCTATATTAAAATATCAGTTATAATTATGAGTGATTAATGGGGTAGATATGAGAAAATCATGCAAGCCCCACATGGACAACACCCAACATGCATGTCATTTTAAGGCCAACATGTAATGTGGGTCATGAAAATTGTGTCTAGATTGATCCATATATTATGTTGACCAGCCTATGAGGTATTATAAAATTTTAAATAAGAATATTTTTTTTGAATTTTTTTTAATAAGAATGGATACATATTAAAAATATAGTAATTTTTACATAAATGTTAATTTAAAGAAGTATATATATTATATATTTTCATCACATTAAAAAAATTATCATTAAAAATGATATATTAAAATAAAAGGGAATTAAAGTGTAAAAATATAATAATTATATATATATCATAGAATTACCCATAAATGATAAGCCTCATCTATATAGTCCCACGTGTCTTCTCTCCTATTAATTATGGAATATTTTAAATGAGGGTGATATTTTTCTAGTATAATATTCCCATAAACATTATTTGGTTGTCCTAGATCATGGATCTATGGTTTGTTAAGAACCAATAGTTATAAAATGTTTTTTACACGCCTTTAAATTCCAATAATTTCTATTGTGTTCCACCACACCAAATAAGATATAGATGATACGTAGAGAGGATTGAGACTTTTTAATTTAACTATAATGAGAATCCATTGTTTATATATTTACTATTTTGCACATAAAATTTATAACTATTTATTCAACCCCTCTTGATTTTTTAGTTAAAGTATCTAATAAACCAATGTGTATTAGAGTAGATATATCAATTATACATTACTTTTACGAAAAAATATATCCTAGAAATTGAATATACTAAAGTAAATATATCTTTTCAAGGATCGTTAATGAGTGAATGATGGTTGGGTTCCATAAAGGACACCATACTTTTATGGTAATGAATATTTTTATTTACATCCCAAAAAAATATATTTAATTAAATTGAACCCTGATCATGGTAAATGAATGAAAATACCCTTTAAAAACAATGTGGTTTTTTAGAAACAATACCTGATAATGATGATACTAAATTAGTTTTTTGTCATGAAGTGATGAATTTAAATTAATGTTCTATATGTTAAAATTTTTAACTCATGGTGTAGTGTTTAATTTATATTATGGTAACATGATAATTCTAATTGTTTCACCTCATTAAAATGAATATATTTAAATAAAAATTTCCAATTATTAAAACAAAATACTAAGAAATGAAGTTACTTAAGTATGAGACAATGAATCATATATTTAATAAATATGTTATGTTTATAAATGATATAATTTATTTGGGAGAAATATTTTATAATGAAATTATGGAAGAATGGATACTTAATGGTTTATATAAGAATTTAAAATCTAGCAAGGTTTAATTTGATGAAAGAGTATTTATTGGAATAACTCAGTAGGTAAATGTTTTAGTATGAACTTGGATTAATGATGCTAGCATATAAAAAATATGAAAAAGGGTATTATTTAAATTTACAAATACTTTATAATCTAAATCATCTTATGTGGATGCATATGTAAATGTAGATGAATTGGATCATGTTGAAAAATATATTAATGGAATATTATATAAAAGATATAGTATCAATGGTTTCTAAAGCGAGACATCATCTAGGATGACAAATTAAAAGACATGAACGATAACTCTAATTATTATTCAGAACCCAATAGTGTTATATTCTATTGATATATGAAGAAATAACACATTATTCGAGACTATCAAAAATTCAATAATGAGTGTGATTAGAATAAATTTATAATAAAGGGGTAATGGGATATGATATCCTCTTAGATTAGTGAGGGAATATATTTAATCGTGTAATGAATTGAATCCTCAGAAGGAATATTTTTTTTGGTGGATAGTTTTGATAGGGAAAATGAATCTGATTATGATTTTAATTATAATAAGAATAGTTTAAATTAATTAAATTATTTTTGTGAAAAAATTAAATATGGATTAAAATATGTTACATATATATACAGATTATTAAAATATATTTTCAAAACCAATATTGATGGGAATAAGAGTATGATGTTTGAAGTTGAATGTTTGAGAAAGATTTATTCAAAAAGAAAAATATAAGAATCCAATGAATATGAGAATATTGATGTAGAAATTTATTGATTTAATGAGTCCCTGACCAAATTAACGAATGGAAGAGAAAAATAGGAAAAGATGATGTCACTAAAATGAATAAACATGAAAAGGAATGATATTTTTTATATCGGTTAGTTTCCAACAATACACATTAAAATCTCTATTATGGAACTACTAATAAATGTTCTTTTTTTCCTATCAAATTTTGGAATGATAGGTTATTATTATAAGGGATTCAAATTTAGGAAGATAAAATCATTAGGTTACACCAAACCTTTTATTTACTAGTCTTTATAAGGTAAATTAACTTTTAATTCTACTATTAATCAATATGTGATCCTATGGTATCAATTGATGTTAATTTGGTTCCCTAGGATGCACGTGTGTAGTAATTTTCAATTACCATATCATGTATACATACCGTTTTTCATTATTTTATCTTACCATAATAGTGTTATTTCGTCAATATATACTCTTTAAATGGTAATTTCCATGGATTAATTGATGTATCAAATGGTTATAGGGGTTACCAAATATAACGAGTACTTCATGATAATATGATTGTAATGTTAAACATATTTCCAATGGTCTTGATACATCATACTAAAAATTACCAAATTATGTCTAACTATTTTTTGTTTATGGATTAAAATCATTGAGAATTATTCTTATGATGTTCACACATTGTGATATCGAGTAGAGGAGATCATAGAGACTATATTTATATTAGGAACACCAATTATTTTTATCATTATTGAATATTTTTATATAAAATAATTTTTATTGGTATCTCAACTTCATATCATTATACATGAGTTTTATTTGTTCATATAATTTTTTTAAAATAAAATCAATGATATTTATTGTTTTGGATATTTATAATTCATGGATTGTGTCGTTGATGGTATGAAATTGGATGAATGATCATGGATAGTTTTTTCATTTATATATTTAATAAATAAATATTTATACAATCCCCTTGTATGGAAGTATCATGAAAAACTATATGGGCATGTTATATGATAGAATGTCCCTAAAATAAAAGTTAACAAAGATAAATAAAAAATTAATGGATGATGAGAAGTATTATAAATCCTATTTTATGTGATGTCATAAGAAAGAGAGAATATTAGTCAGTGTGTGTTTTTAAGAAGATATCAAAACTATAAATGATATATATATATATATATATTTAGGGTAAATGATGTATTTATAGATATTAGTCTTGGTAAGTGAATAAATATTATTGATATAGTTCCTAGATAGTCAAGCACAACATTTTTTGAATAGTTTCCAAAATTTGGCTGAATTGGAGTTTATGATAACGTGGGACTCAAATAAATTGGAAGATGAACGTCTGAGATAAATCATATTTAAATTAATTAAATTATTTAATTTTAGATTAAAATAACAATAAATGATGTTATTTATCAAGGTTATCACACTCTAAATAAATATAAAATTGAATATGAGAGAATTATTATTTTTCAAATGACTAATATTGGTTCTTGGATAATTAAATTGTTTTTGGAAAAATAGAAGAATTTAAAGTCTTGTAATTAATCAGATTACATTTTAGAGTGTCAAAGTATAGTGATGAAATATTTGGAAAACATAGGAAAAAATTTCCAAGTCAGTAGTGGTGTTTTAGTTCTGGTTATCATGTTTATAAATTTTATGGGGTTAAAATGAAATTTTTAATGAGTTTATCCATGTATAAAAGACAATTTATGAATAATGATTTTTGTTTCAATACCCTTTAAATAATTTGGATATTATCTCTCATATCCAAAATTCTTTTAGTATCAAGAGTGAGAAAATGAAGAGAAATTTAATAATGCATTGATCTATGCGTGTTTATCAATAATGTAACCCACAAATGTTATAAGGGAAATCATAAATATCAAGAATCATTCACAATAGCACATGAATATCATATAATGACGATATAGAAGATGTGGTGCTTGTGTGGAAGATTTATAAGAGTTATTTATTTGATCCTTTGAGATATGACACATCGATAATTAGTGGATCACATCAATATTTTATGGATGAATGTGGAATGTTTTCTTCATTATTCCTTGTAAAAATAATATTACTAAAACCCTTGAGTGAATAATATTGATAATTTTAATTGAATAATATAATAAAAATATTATGACATAAATATTTTAACATTAATATCATTATGTTTTTAAATTCACTTGTGTTCAATCATCAATGACCAATATAGTTGGACCAAAATTATCATGGGTTTAAAAACACTCCATTTTTTGATTACTTTAGGAGAAAATACATTGAATTTTATGTTATATAATTCTATAAATGGATAAAGAGTTCTCAAGTCACATCAAATGTTAGTAATTAATAATTAAATCCACTTAACAATTGTTATTGAGGACATGTTACATTTATAGAAAATTATTGGAGTTGGATTAAATGATTCAGTGAGGTGGTATTTTTATTTTATATAATTATTAGTATGGTTCAATATGTATGAGGTTTATTAAAAGATATAACTAAAATTTAATATTATTCTAAAGATTGATTATATCATAAATTAAACGATAATTATTTTTTTGAAGAATTATTAAACTATGCCTATTTATATCAGAAAGTATAATGGTAATTTTACTAAACATAATGATCCAACCATATAATGTATTAAGTGATTTGATAGGGTATATGAATATTCTTATTTGTATTATATAAGGCTTGGGTGTTCTAATTTCATAATGTAATCTAATATAGTAAGAAAAAAAATTTCTACAATTCATGAATTAGAATGTGGACATAAATAATTTTTTATCCTTCTACAAATGTGAAGAAACAAAAGGGATTCATAAATTTTATCAGTGATGTATGCATTTACTAACCACTATAATCGGTTCTATTATAATAATTTATACCATCAAATATATTAGGTCTTTGAGAAAATAGTTATACTTTTATAGTTATGGATGAATATATCTGATTTAAATGGGTATACATTCTAGAACATAAGAATATGTATTTTTCAAAGTTTCTTATCAATATCTATTTGAGTTTAAAAGAGAAGGGTGCAGTTTGGGTGGCACATGTGTGGTAAACCCAATAATACTGTATCTAAATACAAGGTCTCAAATACTGGAAAACTCTATAGGGGATTTACGACATTGGTGGTGATTACGCATTATACAGGATGGTGGAGATGAAAACATTATGTAGATAGGTAGTGATATTGCACAATACAAGCTCGTGATAGTGGAAGGATTATGCATGGAAGATGCTACAATAGTCCTCAAAGTCGTGTTCATGGGACACTTGGCCTTAGGACTACGAGATATGAAATGGGTCTCTCTCTACCTATATAGAAAGTGGTATTTTTTTAATAACAAAAAGTGGATTCGACCAAAACATTCAATATAAAAAATCAGAAGCGTCTCAATATTTTTTCCATTAGAAGCAATCATGGTGGTAAATTCTAAAATCAGGATTTTAAGTTGTTAATGTCTATTCATATAATTTATTTCCCCCAATTAAAACATAGTTAATTGAATTAGTTGATAGAAAAAAAATTATTTTATATTAAAAGGACCATAATTAATTAGAATATGTTATCCAAATACATAGGGTAAAATTATTGATAGTTCCAATAGAGTGGTGTAGGCACTTCAAGGGTTTTTGAATTGGGTGTTTCAAACTTTTAACAAATTCCATTTAATCATTAAATGTTACCATTAATTGGTAATTGTACTTTTTTAGTGGTACAATAGAATGAACCCACTTAAGGATTTATCCTACGCAAATATACAACACTCAATCAAGGGAAAAGGGCAATGTATAGAAAATTATATTCCTATAAGGCATGCCCCTAATGATGGAAAAACAATGTTAGTTGTGTTTGATATGTTCTAAGAAATAGATTCTCACCAACAAAATTATCATCAATTAATATTTGGTTGACAAAGTGTAATCCGTGATCTATCTAAGAAGGGATTATCATAACCTCACTATACATCCAAAAATGTAAAATTTTCCATTGGAAAAAAATTTATACTTCCTCCAAATTAATCCCAATAAATTCCACCCCCTTCAAGTATATATTTTTATTAAATATTATGTTAAATAATTCACATAAATAGGTTTTATTCCTAATATTTTGATTATTCAACCTCCTTCGAATCTTCAAGAACAAATTAATGAAATTTGATCCCTATAGAGCATCATTGCTTCAATATAATATTTTTAATCCATCTGTTGGTATCTCTCAACTCAAACACCAAGGTCTTTTAAAATAATTATTTAAATATTTATGAATCCATTCACATATTCAATTATAATATCTTATTTTACTTTCATTATCACCACTTCTACAATTCATAGTTCCATAAGAACTGATCCACGAAACAATTTATTATTTATTATATTCTTATTTTAACAATGACTGGAAATGAAAAAAAACCTAGTAAACATTATAATTACCTGATATTTTAATATATCACATCCTTTAAATAAGTCGTTTTTCTCAATATCATTCTTTACACATAATATCAAATATAAAAAATAGATATATATTAAGATAAAATACATAATTATGTATTACTATTAAAACCAAGCCATTGAATTAAATGAAATGAATAGGAGTAACCACTTTAAAAATAATTTAATATTGAAAATAAATGATAATTTTAATTTTAATGAAATTATATTTCTACAACTATAATGACTCGTTAGATCATTTAATTCTTATAATTTTATTTTTTTAATGAATTATCATTTACATGCTATGTTTTTTTTTCAGAAGACACTTATGATTAATTGGTGGAAATATATATTTACATGAATTAATATATAATGTTATTTATTAAATTATATTAAATAATAAGAATAAAATATTATTTTATGAAGAGTTTCCTTCGATATAAAAATAGTTTTTTAATTATATTTTATATATTTACTTAAAAGTCATATTTATTGAATTTTAAATTTAAATTGTGAAGAAATTAATATTATTTTTGGATTCATCATTTGTTATTGGTCCTTAGATTGTTTTTTAGTGTTTTTCATCATGAGTCCCATGTAACCCTTACATTCATCAGGAAATATTTTAAGGACACAAGGGGATATCTCTAGGTTATTATCAAATATTCATTTATAACATCTATTAGAAATATATCATCCAGATATCTTTGTTTCCAGACATGTTACATGAATGAAGATAAATATATTTATCATTGGTAAAATTTATTCAGTAGATAATATTTCCACTTATGATAATTTGTCAACTAGTGTACTCAATGTCTGAATTAACTACAATAACGCATCAATATCAAAACCTTTCCATTGGTTGTTTTATTTTAAGGATCTTATCTTTTAACTGTGAAACAATTTTATTATCAAAATATTCATTCAACCATTTTTAATGTCATTTTATCTTATTTAAAGATGTTTTAATACATTTGTTGACCTTTTATGAGAAAATAACATTATTTAAAGAATAACCTAATCATTCATTTACTATAGTTATATACTATATTGAGCATGTCAAGCAATATTTTCCATACAAAATCCTAATATCCTATACCTAAATTTGTATGTGAAGAACATTTATCATGTACTTGTTTATTATTGTCAAAAACAAAGATACATAACATACTTAGTGACATGCTCATTGTGAAACAATATTAAAAACTATAATAAAAATACATTCTGTAACAATAGAAAACAACACCTGATATTTAATCCATAGAATTATTTTTAGGATTATTATCATGATATATCCATAATAACTATGGAAGGGAAGAGAAAACATGGAAATTTATTTTTGATTTATTAGATATAATGTAATTATAATCAATTCTAAATAAAGAATTCAAATATTAAATAAATGATTAGATGAAGGTATATTTCTTGGATACCCTACCCATAAAAAATATTATAGAGTTTATAATTAAATGAGTTTTTTTTAAGAATATTTTCTTGATATGTATTATGAGAAACAACATTAGGGTAGAGTTTATACATTGAAATTATTTAATAAATTTATAATATATGTTATTTAAGAGGTCTATACAACTAATAAGAGAATGATTTAAAGAGAATATGAATCTATTTATAGGGGGTTCATAGGTTTACTATACCCAATGTGTGATAACTCATAGTGATCACCCAATAGAAAATGTTATTTGAGACATGATTTTATATATGTAATCATAAAATACAATGAGAAATCAATATGAACACTCTTCTTTCATTATTTGTTTTGTTACTAAAGGTGTTTTTAAATCAATAAAGGACCCTAGTTGTGTGATCAACTTTCTTGAAGAACATAATCAATTCTTAGGAAATAATGTATTTTTAATTATAATCCCTCCAAATTACAATTAATTTATTTTCACTTAGTGGATCATAAAAAATACATTGATTTATATAGATTTATTTTGATAAACCAAAATATGTTGGGTTTTTAAGGATACAAATAGGAAAAAGGTATTGATAGTGGTGAATAATTTTCACTAGTTGAACGATTAGGAGCGACAAGAATTATATTAGAGCATGGGGTGCCATGTGGAAACCCCATGATTGATCATATTTTTGTGGGATAATGGTGGAGTGTGGTATGGTGGATTTTAGAAAAAAAATCCATTATATTGATGTAGATTCCATAGTACTATTTTTATATCTGTTGGAATCATTGACATGTTCTAAAATGATTAATATGGTGAATAAAAAAATGATAGTATTCATGTTCAAAATAATGTCACCATAGTACCAACAATTGTGGAGGTGTTTCATCAACTATAGTTGTTTTCATGGAGTTATTATTGGTTGAATTTAGTAGTGACATAAAAACACACACACACACACACACATATATATATATATATATATATATATATATAATTTCAATAGTAATAAATGAATTAATTATGCATTATGTTAATTAGTATGATAGGTGTGATAGATTATTACATCCATTGATTAGATAATTACTCTACATAGGGAGTTTCAAGGTTCAATTTGGAGAATTGTGCACCATGTTTTGAAATAATAGAGGTATAATTAAATTGATGATCCACCAGAATTTATGTGGAACTTTTGATCATCCATAAATAACACCTTCACGGGCTTTAAATTACATTAATTTTCTTAACGAAATCTGGTAGATGAGGATGATGAAAATTGTTGGTTCCCATTCACTACTCACAAATTGGACTCATGTAGATATGGATAAATTTTTTTTATCTTGTACATAATTATCTCATTTAATCAATGGTGGATTTATAAATATTTATAATCAAAGTGACTACTCTTGAATACCTATTATCATTTCAAGATTGGTAACACTTTATTCATGATTTTATAATATTATATTGCAACAACTATGTGATAATGGAGGACTGAATTACATCAATTTTCATCTTTTTTCACCTATAGATCTTGGATGGAGAGTACTTGATATATGGATAAAACTCCAGATATGTGTATTACATTTAGTGTATGTATATACCACTACCTCCTTTAAGATTCATATTTCCTCATGTTACTAGGTATATCATTTTATCTACTGGTATGTGTATTTATTTTAGTATTTCATGAATTATTGGATATATGTATTTCCATCCACATAAAAATTGGTGCATCAAAATTTAATTTTTTATTGGGGAAAATGTTAGTGGGATTAGAGATATTATGTTTGTGTATGTAAGAACCCAGATCTTCTTTATAGGTATTTCATTCCTTTCTGGTTTTTTTTAGGAAAATAGGAGTTTCCAGAAATATCATGAGTACACGCCATGTGTTTGCTGTGTAATGGCTGAGAACAAGGCCGCATGGGTTGACCTACAGACCGCCTAAAGCAGAGGCTAGTTATGGAAAGTACACATCGTGTACTTTTAATGAACAATCTGTGTACATTTGTTTTTATTTCATTTATTGGACCAAGGTCACGTCTCATTCACAAAAAGATCTTATAATATGTCTGTCTCATCCATGAGTGAACGAGACCGCTGATTCTTCTCCATGCCCCCAAATTTTCATTCGTTCTCTGAATCGACCGTCTTCAATTGCGTTAGAATCACCACAGTAAGTTCTTACTTCTGCTAGATCCTTGTTTCATGATTTATCCTCATTCACGAGATATCCTCGACTGAATGTTTTTAATGTTTTTTAGATCTATAACGTTATAGGGAGATTCAAGGTTGGATGTTCACGTATATCGATCGTACAACACCAAGGTAGGTGGTTTGTGCCTTTCTGTAGTTAGTCATTGATTTATATGTGAAAAAGTGCCTAATAGACTTCTTCAGAGTATTGGGTGGTCATGGATTTAAACCATGTTATTTCCTACTATGACTTCTGTGCTAGAGTAGAGGATTTATGATTGTGAATATAGTTATTTTCCACACTATGGATGTTTTTCCCATGAATGTTTCTTATTGGCCATTTGAACTAGATTTTCCTGTTAGGCGACATTGCTTCCCATGCCTTGTATTGTTTGGATGGAGTGATTTTATCGGACATGATATGATATACTATAGACTATTTATCCAAGTAGTTCATGATGTTTACTTTGGATGCCATATATCATTGTTCATAATCGACTTACAGAGGGCCATGAGAACCTGGTGTAGTAGAAAATATAGGGATTTTACATTGAGGGCTTCTCGAGAGTGTCTGTTTACTTTATGTTCCAAGACCATAGAGGGATGGACTTTGTGCTCCCTCAGAGTGTTTCTAGTTTCCATGTTACTAGACCAAAGAGGGAATTGGATGTTGAGTGCTTCCCCAGAGTTTCTATAGTTACCGATACGATACCACAAATGGTATTGATGGTGAGAGCTTCATCAGAGAGTCTTTTCTAAAGCTGCACTAGAGGGGTTAGACTGTGAGTACTTCCTAGAGGGTTGATTGTGTTTGTTTTGGTTGATCCATTGGGGTTAGTCTATGAGTACTTCCTATAGGGTTACCTATTTGTGATTATATTCTTACATGATATATGAAATTTAATGCAATTGAAACTATAGGATTGTTAACTTTTGAGTACTTCCTTGTTTACTACTTCTTTTTGATTATTTCTACCATATATATTCACTAACAGTTAGGCATAGATCACCAGGTGTTTGCCTATTAGGATTAGTCTCACACCCTATTTGGATCATGCTTTTGAGCCTAAACAGATTATATTGCTGCTGTTATAGATAAGGGAAAGCGCCCTTCTACAACAGGTACATGACTTCTGTGAAGATGGAGAGAATGGGACCAAGCTGATGCTTGCGATGCTAATAGAGTTTATTTATATTCATTTTACATTGGTTTAGTACTGTATTCTAGCATTATGACTTGTTTGGATTCTTTCCTAGACTTATGTATCATGAATCATTTATATATGTTCTCCAGCTGTTTATTACTTTCAGTCTTCCACGGTTTACTTATTGCATGTTATTACTGCATCTTCTATTGTTATCAATTTCATTCTATTTCACTACTCTACCAATGAGGGAATAATTTCTCTAATATCACACCCATGGTCTTTATATCTAGTGGGAAACCTCTAGTGTTTTGGGAAATGTGCTTGAGGCCATATGACTAACTGGGTATGGGGCACGTTTGGGCAGCACCTGGAACCAGTACGTTACAAAGGGGTATCAGAGGGATTCATTTTTTCTAGACTTACTGTTTGGATCCTAAACCCAGGGATATAATGTAATGGATACTTTATAATAAGCTTTTCCTAGGATTAGCATTCTCGTGTACATGGAAAATCCAATTTATTATGTATAATGTTAATTTTCTGGTTTTGAAATTATTGAAGTTGATTTGATTTCACAAATTGGTGATTCAGATATTTTGTGATGTTATTGTTGATGTTATTGAGGTTCTATTTCCATTGGATCCTGATGATATGAGGGTATTCCATCTCATGAATCATATATTATCTTTCAAGAAATCAGCTGTCATGCATTCTTGCAATGCAAATTAGGGTGCATTAATTATTCCATGTTGTTGTGATAGATGTTGGGCTAGATAGCTATGCTGTCGTGATAGATGTCTTGATAGAATACCTGCTATTTGAAAGGGTATTGGATTGTCTATGATTTTTTTTGAATGGATGTAAATATTTTCTATTTGAGGTGTTATGGGACCTCATTGATCTAAATTTGGTGGATCATTGCCTGGTTTTCTTTATGTATAACATGTATAAGATTCCAAGCATTGATTCACGGGGAGTACGGGCCATCACGAATTAGAATTTTACACTCTAATGATGTTTCAGTGTTTTTCTGGGGTTCTAGAGTAGTGTTTGAGGGTTACTAACTAGAAACAACCAGAATACATGATGTGTAATGACGAATACACTCCATGTGTCATTTTTTTGGGAAGAAACTATTTTTCTTAAGTACACACTGTGTACTTTAGGTAAACTCAATGTAGCCTCTAACAGTGTCATTGACTGTGTGGGAAGAGATGAGGGGTTGAGAAATATTTTATGGGACACACTGTGTACAGGTCATACACACCAAGCTGTAAAGACCTATATCTGGCCGTGTGACTAACGACATAGGTGGATGAAAAATCAAAATGTACATGTCGTGTCCATTCAAAACAAACCATGTAGAGTGGACCGTGTAATCAGCCGTGTGAATAAAAACATGGGTCTGTGGAGTACTTCTAGTACACGTCGTCTCTAGCACTAACATGTCATGTATTCATGTTCTAGGGGAACCATGTGGCTTAGTCATGTAGAATAACATGGTAAGGAGAAGAGGATTCACGTACACACTGTGTGTTAGGACAACACGCCATGTGTATGGGGTGGTACACGACCTGGGTTGGAAAAAGTACCATCCCATGTAAATTCTTAAAAGAACACACCGTGTAGTGGTTATGCATGCAATGTATCCATGTTTTGAAAAGACACCTGAATAATTTTTTTCTCATATTCCCTTTATACACATCAAAGTTTCAGTCCTTGTTAATCTTGATCAGAGGTGTGCACATGACCTTACAGAGTCATGCCACCAAGAATTCCTCTGGTTGTACATCAGTTGCAAAGTAGTGATCGGACACCAGACATGGTTGATCATGGACTTCCATCTCATCCTCCTATAGTGTCAGTCTTTGCACTATCCATTATTCCCAACATAGGTGCTAATTCACAGTTCTGAGAGGGCCTTATGAGGTTTACGCAAACCTTCCAGGGAGGACCACATCCTGCATTGTCTATGGAAGAGTTGACACAGGTATTCCAGCATCAGTATCCTCCCACCTTCATTGGGGACAAGGGACTCAAGATGCATAGTCATGGATAGAATCCAAGATATATAACTTCATCTATTTGGAGACACCTCCAAATAGGATGGTGAAGCTCGATACGTATATAATTTGGGACTCTACCAAGAGATGTTTTGATGTGATCTCATAGGATGGACGCCGGTAGGTCATGTATTAGGATGATTTCATGTTTGCATTCTAGGATTACTTCTACCAATAGACATAGAGGGATGACCGAGCTTGAGATTTTTTGAGTCTGTAGTAGGTTACTCTTTTAGTTATGTAGTATTCTTCCCGTTTCATAGGGCTTTTTCACTTCACACCCATCCCAAAATCGGATGAGTTATTTCTGGTGAGAATGTTTGGGGATGGTCTCCGACACGACATCCAATCTTAGGTGAACATATTCAGGTTGACTTCCATCTACTCTATAGTAAACCAGACACTGATCATGTAGCATAATCCGAGGGATTCTAGAGTTTTAAGATATGGAGGCTCGACATACGTTGTTGGTATTCCTCCTAGTTACAGCAGGAAGCGCCGAAAAGACTTTAGGATGCGTGATGATTCTTCTGGTATATGGGTGGTGTGCTTCCAGAGGAGGAAGAGTGGAAATATGAGGCCACATTGGCCACAAGACCCAATGGAGTGCCGAACTTTTGTCACAACAGGGAATCTTAAGCACTTATGATAGTTCTTATCAAGATCATCTAGTGACAGGGGTTCTTCTATGAATCTATGTTCATGAGAAGCACCACGAGTTTCTCAACAGTCTGGGAGCTGGAGTCATTCCAGCCATTCAGGATGAGGTGGAGGTCGCAGTTGTGGTAGCCATTCCACTTTCTTTCAATGACAATAGGGTTGATAAGTTCAGCATGGTCAGAAAGGGTCACAGGGCCGCAGAGCAGGTCATACTTTTGTAGTGGAGCAGACTTAGTAGGAGTAGGATCCCGGACCCTATACTTTTTGAGGTACGATCCTATTTGCCTCAGTTTTAGATTTATTTCTTTTAGATATAAGTGCTTCACATAGCATTATACCTATTATTGTTGAGGAGAGCCTTGGAATCTGTATCTTTTGCTCTGCTAATATCTTGACGCTGGACACTCAGTTGGGTACAAGAATGACTAGTGAATGTGAGTTCAAGGAGTTACCTCTTGAGGTTGGTGGGTGTCACTTCGTATGGTACCTCTATGTCTTAGATATGATAGGCTATGATTTCGTTCTCAGGATGGACTGGTTAATTCCATTCCAAACTATTTTCAACTTCTATCACCGTAAGGTGAGTTTCACATCTCCATAGGAAAGATCGTTTCCTCATAATGGTGTATGGGATGCCCAAGCGAGTAGAGCAGGACCTGAGAATCAGGGGTTGGGATGAGACACAACCAAGATTTCGAGTCTATATACAGATGAATAGGGGACTACATAGATGTAATTTTCTCTAGTGGTGGATTGTTTTAGATATTTCTTTTCAGAGGACTTTTCATCTTTGTCTCCAGAGAGATAGGTTGACATTTATATTGAGCTTATTCCAGGAGTGACACCGATGTCCATTCCTCCATATATGATGGCTACAGTGGGGTTATATGGGCTAAATAAGTAGTTGCAGTATTCCTAGTATACGGTTTTCATCTGACCCATTACTTCTCCTTGGGGTTTTCCAACCCGGTTTATGAGGAAGGCGGACAGTACCCTCAGGCATTGCATGGATTATCAAATTTTGAACCAGTTGATGGTGAAGAAATGATATTCCGTGCTGAAGATTGATGATTTATTTGATCAGATTCGAGGATCCCTGATGTTCTCAAATATTGGCTTGAGATATGGTTACCATCATTTTCACGTTATAGTGTCTGGTATACCTCTTACAGCCATCCAGAGCAGGTATGTCCTAAACGAGTATGTGGTTATGCCGTTTGGTCTCATGAATCTACCTATAGTATTCATTGCACTAATTAACCGAGTGTTCCATCCAAACATTAATTCCTTCATGGTAGTCTTTGTGGACGATATCTTGGTGTACTCTCACACTCGACACGACCATTCTACCCCTCTTGAGATAATTTTGAGTACAGTGAGAGAGCATTAGTTATATGCTAATATCTCACATTGCCACTATTGGATGGACCAGATTCACATCGTGGGTCATGCTATATCACAGACAGGAGTATCATTAGATCCAGAGAAAGTGAGCGTAGTGTTTTCCTGAGATCATCCTAAAAATGCCTTTGAGGTACAACATTTTTAGGTCTCGCTGAATACTACAAACATTTAACACATGACTTTTCACATTTATCAGTTCCACTGATAGGTCTAACTAAGAAGGGTGTGAAGAACTTATGGTCAGATTCTTGTGACTCAGCCTTTCAGGAGCTGAAAGGGAGGTATAATTCAGCACTGATACTTGTTTTTTAGAGCCAGGAAAGTGCTATATAGTTTACTGTGATGCATTGGGTATAGGTCTAGGAGCTGTTCTTATGCAGGTGGATGGAGTCGTTGTGTACGAGTCTAGACAGTTGAGGCCACATGGGAGGTATTACCCAAATCACAATCATGAGTTTGCGACAGTAGTTCGTGCCTTTCGCAGTTGGAGACATTTTCTTCTGTGCTTTTTTTTGTGGTTTTCACCAACCATAAAAGTCTCATGTACATCATCACTCAGCGTGACCAGAATTTGAGACATCAATGGTGGGTTGAGTTCCTTGAGTCATTTGACGTTGATAATTCCTACATTCCCATGAATGGAAATGTGGTGGTTGATGCATTGAGTAGGAGGACGCAGATACAGACAATTTCGGAGGCCAACAGCGAGTGGTAGCTTATGTCCCTTTTATCTTAGATGCTTTTGGAGGTGCACAATAGATAGGGGAAAAAGTTTCGTTCTTCTACAGCTGTTACCTCTACTCTACATGATCGAGTGTGAATGAGGCACCGATCAGATTCTACAGGCAAAGTCCTATAGAAAATTGTGTTAGGAGAGGACCCTAATCCTAGATGGAGCATAGATGAGGATTATATCTTTCATTTTCATGGGTTACTATGTGTGGCAGCTGACATACGTGAGGAGATGATGCGAGACTATCATTAAAAAGTTTTGTAAGTTCATCCTAGTGTCACCAAGATGTATGGCGATCTACACTGTCAGTATCATTTTCTAGGTATGAAGATGGATGTTTCTAGTTTTTTCATTAGGTGTTCCACCTGTCATCCGGTGAAGGCAGAGTAGTAGCAACTAGTAGGGCTTTTGAAGTAGTTACCCATTACCAAGTGGAAGTGGAATCATGTCGCGATGGATGTCACAATAGGTTTACTAAGGTCACCTCGAGGGAATGATGTAGTATGGGTTGTCATTAACAGAATCACGAAGGTTGATCACATCTTGCCGACTAAGGAGCCCTTCACTGATGATGAGTTGGGGAGGCTGTACATATAAGATATTGTACATCAACATGGGGTTCCACAAACTATTTTTTCAGATATTCATGTACATTTTACCTCTTGGGTTTTGCAGGGTAATCAGAAGGCTTTGGGTACACCGGTACTTCTGAGTACAGTTTACCATCCCCAGATAGATGGCCAGTCTGAGTATACGATTCAGGTTCTTGAGGACATTCTTTGAGCATGAATCCTAGATTTCGGAGGTTCTTAGGAGAATCACATACCTCTTATGGAGTTTTCCTATAATAATGGTTTTCAGGTAACTATTCAGATGTCACCTTTTGAGGATTTGTACGGTAGGCCATGCTGATAACCCTTATGTTTGCTGGAGGTAGGAGAGGTAGCTATGATATGAACTTTTCTTTTCTAGGAGACCACAGAGCAAATATAGTTTATTCAGAAGAGGATGGCTATTGCACAGTTACGACATAAGTATTTTGATGATCAACGGAGACGACCTATAGAGTTCGAGGTTGGTGATCATGTTTTCTTGGATGTAACATCATGGATGGGACACAGGTGGATTATGAGACAGGGTAAACAATCACCAAGATAAATTGGGCTGTTTGAGGTGTTTAATAGAGTCGAGACAATTTCCTATTAACTGTAGTTTCCTCAGATGTAATGGGCTATTCAGGATGTCTTCCACTTTTCTCAGCTCCAATGTTATTCTCAGACACATCTCATGTTTTTAAACCCGAGGAAGTTGATCTGGAGGTGGATGCATCATTCTAGGAGCATCCTATCCGAATTTTTTATCACAGTGAAAAGGTTCATATTGGATGGTATGTTCCTCTAGTACGATTTCTATTGAATCATGGGCGATTACAGGAAGGGACCAGCGAGAGGGATGCCTATTTCCGATCACAGTGGCTGGAGATGTTTGAGGATTATTTTTCAATGCCACCATGCTAGGGAAATTCAGAAACAACATTCTTTAAGGGGGAATGATTTTAAGAACCCGGATCTCCATTACAGGTGTGTGTTTATTTTATGGTTGTTTTAAGGAAAATAGAAGTTTTTGGAAATTTCAGGATTACACGCTGTGTATTTATAAGTACACACAGTGTATCAGATTTCCACGGGTAGCCATGTGCTGGCCGTGTAATAGCCGAGAACATGGCCGTATGTGGCAACCTAGAGACTGTCTAAACCAGAGTCCGGTTATGGAAAGCACACATCCTGCACTTTTAAAGAACATACCATGTATTTTTGTTTTTATTTCATTAATCGGATAGCTGTCGCGTCTCATTTACAAAATAGCTTCTTCTAGGTTGGTATCTTCCACGATCGAACGATACCACCGATTCTTCTCTAAGACCCCGACTTTTCCTCCGTTTTTTGAATCCATCGTCATTGATTACATTGGAATTGCCATGGTAATATCTTCATTCTTCAAGAACCTCATTTTCGGATTTCTCCTCCTTCCCAGGATATCATCAGTCGAATGTTTTTAACATTTTTGAATATCTAGGACGTTCTAGGGTGATTCAAGGCCTATGGTTCACATATATCGATCATGCACCACCAAGTCAGGTGGCTTGTGACTTTCAGTACTTATTCTTTGTCTTATATGCGGAAAAATTCCCAATAACCATGTTCAGTGTATTGCGTGTAATTGGTTTTTAACCCTATTATTTCCTGTTATCCCATGTGTGCCTGGGTAGGGGATTTATGATTGTCAATATAGTTACGTGCCATGCTATGGATGTTTTTCCCATTCATTTTTATTATTGACCATTTGGTCTAGATTTTCATGTTAGGTTGCTTAATATTGTTAGGATAGAGTGATTTTATCTAAAATGTAGTGATATTCTATAGACTATATAGAAAATTAGTTCTTGAGATTTAAATTGGCTTCCATATATCGTTGTGCACGATTGACTTACACAGGGCAATGAAAACCGAGTGTAGTAGACCACAAGGATAATTTATGTTGAGGGCTTCTCCAGAGTGTATTTTTATTATACGTTGCTAGACCATAGGGTGTTGGACATTATGCTCCCTCAGAGTGTATGTACATTCCACGTTATGAGGCTACAGGGGGGAATGTGTTGTTGAGTGATTCCCCAGAGTGTCTATAGTAACCGATACGAAACCACATGGGGAATTAGTGGTGATTGATTTCTCAGAGAGTCTTTGCTAAGCATGAACCAAAGGGGTTAGACTGTGAGTACTTCCCAGAGGTTTACGTGTGTTTGTTTTGGTTGAACCAATGGGTTTAGGCTATGGGTACTTCGTAGAGGGTTACCTGTTTGTGATTAGATGCTTACATTATTTAATAAATTGAATCCAATTGAAACTATAGGATTGTTTACTTTTGAGTACTTCCTTGATTACTGGTTATTTTTTCTTATTTCTTGCCATATATATTCACCGAATGTTAGGCACAGATCATTGGGTGGTTGCCTACTGGGATTATTCTCACACATTGTTTGGGTCATGATTTTTTGATGAAATAGATTATATTGTTTCAGGTATAGATAAGGGAAATCACCCTTCTATATCACGTACATGACTACTATGGAGCTGGAGAGCATGAGAAAAAGATGAGGCATGTGATTATAATAGAGTTTATTTATTATCATTTTACTTTGAATTGGTACTATATTCCACCATTGTTACTTGTTTGTATGATTTCCTAGACTTATATATCATGCTCAATTTATATATGTGCTCCAGTTGTTTATCGCATTCAGTCTTTTTCTGTTTAATTATTGCATTTTATTAATCCTTCCGCTATTGTTATATATTTATTTTTGAGGCACTACACTACCAATAAGAGAATAGTTTCCCCACTATCACACCCAAGTCCCTTTATGCTAATCAACAGCGACTGAAATTTTTGGAAATGCACTTGAAGCCATTTGACCAACCGAGTACGGGGCACCTCTTGGAGGAATCTAGAACTAGGATATTAGAGTGTAAATTTTCTTTTATTTTGTGAGTTCAAGTTTAATTTTATGAATCTAATCTTGGGATATTAACTGATTAAGAGAATGTATCTTCCCTTTCCTTATATACATATTACAAATTACTATTATAGGAATAGTTAATTATGATTTATTCGATAATACACTACATCAGATGACCATATTAATTATTATCACTCAACCCTATATTTTAACATGTGGACATTAACTGTTCTATATGTGGATCGATAGGATCACATTGAAAGTTATTAAGAGAATGCATATGTTAGTAGTTCTAGAGTTAATGAATAGAAATTTTACGTCTTGGATACTTTTTTTACAATTATAAATTATTAGTCCCCCAACCTTATTGAGATGAGACTTTTGAGGGATGGTATTTGGGTTCTTTAGGAGTCCCTTGTATGGTTCATCTTATTTCATATTGATAAATGTTTAATATTATGTATTGTCTAGCTTTTTCCGTTATATTGAGAATTATTAACAAAATAAAATATAGTATTCCAAAATCTATTTCTATGTCATTACATTGTCTAAGATACCGGCAGATAAATCCCATAGGATATATTAGTTTAATAGTATTATATATTTGGATTCACACAAGAAATAAATTTTATATTATGGATAAAATATAAAACATAGTAATGGATTCAATTCATCATCCTTGAATCCATTATATGAATATTAGTTCATATCCTAGGGAAAGGAAAAAAATAATAGAGAGCTCAAATTCTTAGTAATGGTTATGTATAATGAAATCTATCTCGAATCAATCTGGCACAATCAATATGGAATGGGAAATAGCATAACACACATTCCATTTAATATATAACATTACTCTTATGATTAGAGAAGGTATACTCATTAAGTAATGGTAAATAACTAAAAAAAAATTCCATTTAATCAATAACATGAGAAAAAAAAAATTTATGGATAATATTCATGAAAAAAATATCATGGATAACAATAACTAAATTATTATGGAAGGCACTACTTATTATTATATTTCATGATCTATGAAATCATGAAATCTATAATATCAAGAACCTTGTCTAGAATTTTTAAATGTTTGGGAAAAAATACATTTAATTTAGTCAACTGATTTGTATGATTAAAAATACTAATGCATCGAGGGTCTATATGATTTTGGGACCCACTAATCATAGTATGTCACAATCATTCCTAATATATCAAAGGAATGTTTTAATTAAGGAATAAGTTTGTCTTATAAAAAAATCTATTTTTTGTAAAGGATATATATTTATCAATAGTTACCAATTTGTTAAACAACTTTCAATGTAAATACCATATATTAAAATGGTTTATAGTTTATAAAATAAACATTTCCATGATACAAATAAAATGGATATTTAAGAGAAATGTACTGTCTAATGAAAATTTCTCATGAAATTGATTTTCTCAAGAAAATGGTAACAATCACAAAATCAATCATGAAGTGAGATGTGAAAAATGGGTTTTCAATATTATAATATTTTTAATGAAATCATTTCCATTTGAATAATAAATGGAATAGAAGTGAAATATTGATATAATCATTCATAAAATAGTTTTTAATTTAAAACAATTGAAAATGTGTAGATTAAGCTACATTTTTTATATTGGTTAGGACTATAGGGAAGTCTATTCTTGAAACTTATATTAAAAAACATCCCTTATGTTTTTTTAAAAACATACATTTAATAAAATATTATAAATATTCATTTAAACCATTTATAAAAATATAGTATAACATAAAATGTTAATAATAAAGAATTTAAAAAATTAAATTTACCATTTTATAAAAAATTTTAAAAAATAGACATGGATTTGAAATATATAAAATTTAAATAGTAATAAAAGTGTTTTACTTTCACAAGTTTATTTTCATGATTCATGTAATAAGGATAGGAATTTTTGGAATAAAATATATAAAATTCAGAAATATGAAGTAGATAATAAAATGATATTATAGTATAATTGAAAAATGATAAGAATCCTTCAATGACAAAAAAATGAATCCTATAAGAATGTGATATTATAAAAGATACTAAAAAATTTGATAAAATTAAAATTATAACCCATAGTAAGAATAAAAATGAAGTGAAATAGAATTCACCATGAATAAATATTTATTCATGTTTAATACATAGAAGATAAATTATATGCACCTCATAAAAGTGAATATGTTCATATTAACAATTATGTCTCAATGAAATGGAAACTGAGATGAAATCCGCTAAAAAGATATTAAATAATGTGGGGATTGATAGATGAATTGATTATTGGTATAAAACATAGATACAACTAAAAAGTACAATAAAATATAAAATAATTAAATTAAAGTAGACATGTATTCATAGAATATAAAATACAATGAAGAAGTATCATAACTCAATAGAAAGAAATTTTTTTAGGAAACATCTTACCACTTGAAAACTTTTATATAAAATCCAATTCTATAAAATAATTAAAATTGAAAAACAAATTACCATGAATTATGAATTATTAATGATTTTATAAGTAAAATGTTAGAATATACAAAATATTTATGAAATTACGTTTATAAAATTAAACTATGCCTCAATGAAGTGAAATTGATAATAAATATTTTTCCCCACGCTTCCCTTTAGAATAACATGATTTAACGTCATGTATAATGGTTTTGAAAATATTAGTAATTTTTTCCAAAATATTTTAATATTTATAATATCATATATTCTCCCCTTATAACATCGTACCACCCTTACATTAATATTCTTTTTTGTTAATATTGTTTTGGGTTTTAATTTCCTTATTCTCTCATTTGTGTTTTGTCATGTATTCTCTAGTTCTTGTGTATATGATATAGATACAGAATCAATAAATCATTTTAATTTTTTGAATTCCATATTTACTCATTCGATACAATTTTATAACTATTCATGAATTTTAGTCATAATGAATTAATCACACCGCATCATGGGGATGGTAGATCGTATGTATGCATGTGTGGAGATACCATTCTCATAATGGGTTAAAGGGTAATTAATTTATTTCCTATTTATTTTATATAATTAATATCTTGTCATATATAACATATATATTGATTATTTTTATTATCGTGACTATCCAAGGGATTTGGTAATGGAAAAAATTACATCTGTTCATGGTGCATCTGCCTGCCGCACACACGAGCGATGTCTTCATTTCCCATTTGATGGAGATGGAAATTGATAGATATTATTAAAAAAATATAAACATATTAGTATATTGGGAAATTTTTTTGTAATGGATGTTTTAATAATTAAATGAATACTGTAATATAAGAAATAAAATGAAAGAGCTTCATTACAATGATTACATTCTTTTAGAGAATTATCCTTGGATCTCTTCTTAAGGACCCTAGGTTAGGTATTTTGGGAATAGAATTAAGTCTAATATGGATAATAATGTTTAATTGGTATTTATTTTGGGATTCTTCCATATATATGGATTTATAGGATCAATTAATTGAGTGGAGGAGGTTTCTATTTATAACCATGGAAGGGGACCTTTTTAGAAGCCACATGAAAATTTTGGGAAATATACAAACTGATAAATTCATTCCCATGGAATATTATTCCAAATTACCATATATAATAATTAGGGATAAATAAAGTTAAAATATATCTTTAATTTAAAATTTTTAAATGTTTAATTGGAAAACATATATATATCTTTTATGTTAACCCCCGGTAAACCTGTTTTATCTATAACAATGATAATTAATTTTTACTCTTCTCACTATTAATTATGAATAAAAAATCATGTTGTCCTTATTAACTAATATTAATTTTTCTTATTGAAAATATAGAATCAATTTTATAATAAATAACCCAAATATTTTTAATACATTTAATTAATAATTAACCCACAAAACATATCAAAATATTGGTTTTCAGGAAATGCATTTTCAAGAATAAGATGATCTTATAAAAACTATATAAATGTTAATTATCATTAAATAGATTATAATAAATTAGGTTATATATATAATCTATTAAATAAATTTATATTGTTAATAATTAATATTTTTATCAATTAATTAAAATATACATACAGTATGCCTTTTTAAACAAAAACATTTTTTTAAAATAGATAGCTTTTTGAATTATAATTTATTATACATCCAAGTGTTCATATCTTTAATTTTATGAAATTTATCGTTTAAAAATTAATCATTATATATATTATTACCCATTTTTATAAATAATATAATGAATGGGTAAATAATAAATTTTTCATTAATTATAAAAGATTATTTCAAATGGAAAACATCAAAATTTCGATTTGGGATTATTAATACCATGAAAGTTCAAATTATATATTCCACCTATCAATTTGGAATTTCTATACAATGAAATATTATAATGTGAATTTTTAGGTATATAAAAATATATTTATTTCTTAATATCATTGAGGATCTAGTGTTACATTATCCCTTCTTATTAAATTTTATTCCTTGTAATTTCCATGGATATCACTTTCTAAGAAACCGAGGGTGGTTATTTTTCATAGTATCCTCTTGTTCCCATATTTATACTTCTATGTTATGATATATACAAAGTAACATTACCATATGAGTTTACATATACCTCAAAACATTCTCTCTAGTATCTATAATTTTTACATAATATTCACAGAAAGATAAATCAGGTTCAAATTCATTTTTTTCAGTGGTGGGCACATGCGCTAGGTTTGGTATTTACTTCCATAACAATGACATATGTAACATATAATTTAATTTAGATAGTATAGGTGTCATTTAAAACATGTAAGACACAAATCAAATTATTTCCAAATTTTCAATGGGTCTCATATACATATCGATATATTTTCCCTTCTCAGTAATCCTTATGACACCCTTTTGTGGATATACTTTTCATAAAATATGATCTCCCTCTTAAGATTAAAAATAATTCATCTAGTTATTAGAATAAATCTTTTAAATACTTTGAACTACTTTAATATGATCTTTAACAGCAATTACCTTTTCTAATGATTCTATTAAAAGTTATAGGCCTATAAGTTTTCCTATTAATTCCTTCATCCCAACATGTTGGATTATGAAATATCATTCCATATATTTCATTACATGATTTTGTTGGAATAATTTAATATAACTATTATTTTTCAAAAAATAAACCAAATGTAAATTATGATCTCATACACCTTGAATGTAATTTGAGAAAAACCTAAACATGTCTTCCAATCATTGAATTTCCCATTAGGAATTTCCATCAGTTTATGGATGGTAGGTTGTTATCAAGTGAAGGTCAGTATGAAGGGCCTTATAAAGAATCTTCCAAATTTGCAATGTAAAATAAGGATCATGATAAAAAACTAAATAGTTAGAACATGAATTATCATAAATTCATTAATATATTTTATTTCAATCCACTGAAGAAAAATATCTTCCATTAGAGTAGAAAATGTTCATATTTGGATAGGTGATCAACAATAACCCATATTTTATCATTCCTTTCAGGAGTATTTCATACTCCAATAAAAAATTTAAAATTGCATCCATCCCATTTTCACATAGGAATAGAAATATGTTGCATGGATCCTGAAGGATTTTATCTATTATAATTTAGTTGTTGAAGAACCATATATATAGACATAAAATAATAAATTTCACCCAACATATTCTTAGACAAAAAAATGTTCCCTCAACTTCCTAAACATCTTAATAATACCATGTATTATAATGAAATTAGGTTTATAAGCATAATCCAATAGTTACATTTGGCCGAGACAAAGGGATTTGGAGGTGTTAATTATAGAGAAGGATAAGTTCCCTTTTATGAGATATTTGGGGTACACTTTTGGAAAAGATTGAAATATTAATTAATTATAATTTTTTTTTTCAGATTATAATAGCTCAAATGTAATTTAATTCTATCAAAGGTTGAGTATGGGTCAAAATATTATCAATCATTTATTTTTAGAAAAGTTTTGTTTCTAAAATTAATCATATATTTTGTGATTAACCCTTAGTTAAACAGTTTAACTCTTATCATGTCTTCTTCAGTTTTTATACTATATGGATAATTTAGTAACTGTAAAAGTTTAAGAGAATATCAAGTGGATAATTAATGACATTTGTAACATTATATAAGTCTGTTGTCCAAACATTAGTTTTTATGATTTTTATATCATTTAATAAAATAGTATTTGTTTTAAAACCCATTTATGTCAATTTTGAGACTATATAGTAATTGAGTTTTTTACTAACAAGCACTCAATTCCTTAAAACCAAAGACATTAATTCAAATATACCATGTCATATTCATCCAAAAAAAATTTGTATGGAAAAAAAATTTATTTTATATGTATTTTAATATTTATAATATTGTTTTTTATGTTTTCATTAATTAGGAAAATATTGCATCATTATTGTGTAAAAAATAAATTTAATTATTTAATGTCTAAAAATTAAAAACAAAATACCAGAATTTAGGATATAATTATAGATTTATAATTACAATTTCTAGTTGAAAATATCACTTATATTACTCTTATTAATTTTTTAGAAAAAGATGCATGTTTATGATATATTTATCTTTACCTTAAATTAATTATTATAACATGTCATAATCACACCCAAGTGGATCCCTGGGGTCCCGAAATAGACTCAAGAATTCCCATTATTGTATGTATATCATCCAATTGGTTTAAAAAACATTTTAGGGTAGATTTATATTATTATAATATTAATTTTTACCCTTATACAATGAATTTACCCATTGACCATGGTAAATAAAAATAATTACTAAAGTTACAATTCAAAAAGACAAAAACAGAACCTATTTAAAAAATATGAACATTATAATTACAAATATGAAATCCATTTTTAAAAATTCAATTCACATATTTTTTAGTATTTAATTTAAAATTAATTCCCATTGTCAAAACAATAAAGCGTGTTATTATGAATTGAAAACTATCAAATTATTTACATGTGTTAATGTTCAATATAATTTTAAAATTACTTCGAATGAACAGAATAATATTAAATGGTAATAATAGAATATAATTATACTTTAAAACCACTCAAATATATAATATAACAATATAAATTATTTTAATTAAAAAAGTTTGTTTTCAATTAAAATTTAGTATTTTACACAACTCATCAAAATATGAAAGTTATTATAAATTAAAAAAATTAATCATAAATAAATTTATATATCCCACTTCTATAGAATAATTTAATTTCATTAAATTGAATATATAAAATTGTTAAATATTGTATTTAAAAATGATTCTCTATTAAAAGGTGGAAAAACTGTTTCTTTAGAAAAACACTTCATTTATCTAGAAAATTGAATTTGTCCTTGTATAATGTCTATCAAACCCATAATAACAATGTCAAAATTATATGGTATATATAATATTTAGAATGTGGTTAATAATATTTATTACCTATTTTTAAAAATATAATTTGATAGGTCGTGGTGCGCATGAACTAGGTGTTGCATACATCACACGCTATTGAATTATTTTAAAAGGAAGCATACAATGAAAGATCACGGTGTTACATTGCTTCCCCAAAAAAGTTATCTCGTGGTGTGTGCCTTTTATATTTCCTTTTCTAAACCACCCATGGGGTGAGTGTTTTTGCTTTCAAAGATATATGATTCCAATATATGTTATTTATTTAAATTCTGGGATTATGTTACATTCTACCTATTTTCCATGTGACTTATGATGTTGAATTATATAATTATTGAATTGTGAATTTTTATATGAGTGAGTAATATTTTTGATTCACTACTAAATGTGAATTTTCATATGAGTGGTTAAACTATGGAACTGAATTGTTTGAAATCATAAGTAGAACAAATGATGAATGATTCTATTAGATGCACTGTATGTTATTATCTGGATATTTATAGTTTTAGTGGATTACTGGGATGAGATTTCTCAATGGGATTGGATTTCATTGGATTATTTGTCCATTCTTACATATGGTTCCATTTTTTTGGGCTCACTGTGGAGAAGGTTGGTGGAAATTCTCCTTGTATCCCAATTATAGACTAATCGAGTTTCTGTCGAGAATATTCCGGAACAGGACATGGATTCCATGGTCTGTTATACCTGTGATCCAACCTCGATGGGTTTAGAACATTGATTATATTACACAAAAATGGGGAATGTGATATTCTTTGTTGCATAATAAAACCATGTTTTATATGAATATTTTGTTTATACGGCTCAACCGTGGTAAATTTGATGTAAATTATATATGGAAAGTCCAAAGGTGATATGATATATTGTGTATACAACATAGGTGTGGTGTCTCATTTCTTATGCATTACGACTGAATTATGATAGGATATTGAAAATTATTTTATGGGGATCCTTATATGGTTATACAAAATCACTTGACTTGTAGTATATATACCACATGATCATTACATTTCTACTACTTAACTATTATAATTTTCACTCATATTTAGATTTCTATATTGTAAATCTAGAAATTTTTATAGTCGTTTGGGTGGTTGCCTACTGGGATTTTAACTCACACCCCATTCGGCAGCTGTTGGGTACTGAGGAAGTCAATATGGATGATAAAAGGGACCAGGGAAAGTACCATCATATTGATTCTTGATTTTGGCCATGCTTAGGATCATGGAAGAAGAAGTCTAGGGTGAGGATCATTATTCTAGTTGGGATAGTTTACTTTTGGTATTTTTTGTATTTTGTTTCATGTATTGAAATAATTCCATACACATAATTTTTTGTTTTTTTGGAACATGATATGTATTATTATCTTTTGTAAATGAGATTACTTCTATCATTGTTTATATATTCCTATCATGTCTTCATATCATCTATCTAATTGTTATATCTGGTTCCACTTTTATCTATAATTATGATTTCTATGCATTACACTCTAGTAATGATGTCATTTTCTCCCAAAAGACCCACTGTAATATCTCTCTAATAATCAAAAACCTCTTTAATTTTGGGAGATAATTATAAGGCCGTGTGGCCAACAAGGACCGGGAAACTGTTCACTAACATTCAAGTTTAGGTTGTTAAAAAGTGGTACTAAATGATTTTCTATCTACTATGTCCTTTTCTGATAATAAAAACGGATGAAATGGAATATGAATTTAGTAATGGGTTTTTCTTGGTTGTAGGGAACACATGTATAGGAAAAAGAAATATTGTATTGAATGGTAATTTTGATTTTATTATTTATACTGTTATGGTAGGTTTGATTCCAACATTGGGAAATACAATTGAATTGTGATTTTATCATTCATATGATTTTTGCATTCTATCATGTGGAAACCTGATGATATTATGGAATTCCTTCTCATGCATCATTTAGAAACATTTTAGAATTCAAATTCCCAGAATTATGCTATCACATTTAGGTTGTATTTCTTATTTCATGTTGTAATGACTAGTTCTATGATAGATATATATGCGGTTTTGATAGGAATTCCATATAGGGTATTGAAAAACACGTTTGGTACTTAGAGTTCCTTCCCTAACCCAACAATTGTTTACCTGAATGAGATATATTAGACACCCTAGAATCCGTCTGTGATGAGTTGAGTCATGAAACATGAGTCGCATAGGCTGGAACTTGGTATGGTGTATATTAAGTGGATTCTGTATTTCAGTTTATGAGGAGTATGATCCCTTATGTATTGGTAGTGACACAACATTTGGTTCAACCATTTAAAATATGTGTGAATATAATATGAAATTAAAATAGAAAATTTTGATATTAAATAGGGAACATGACCTAGACCTAGATGTTCAATGGGAAAAAAGCAGTTTCTATAGTGTCATTGTGACTGTTTCTTTTCATCACCCTTGGATTTGGAAGAATGCCTTGTGGTGTGACCTGGTTATAGGAATGTTTTGGCCAGTCCAATTATGTTGAGATGTAAACATTTATATAATTAATTTATAAGGCTTGTGTTTGAAATTTTATAGGCAAGCCACCTGGATAACCTCAAGTTATACACAAGGAAGGTGGTGATGAACATCCTCCTGAGGTGGTGGTCTAGAGGATATTAGTGAATATTACATTAGTTATAGCTATAGAACCAATAGTTCATATGGAAAAAGGTGCTAATTCACATTTCCGTGAGGGGCTACTCCACATTATGACACCATTTTAGGGAGCACCATAACCTTTCTTATCATTGGATGAGCCGATTCATGTGTTCCAATAGCAACATCGTCCCATGTTTTCATGTAATGAAGGGCCACATGTTGTTGAGCTCTATCTTGAGGCTATTTTGTATTTCATTGATAATATAGAGACACATCCTAAGAGGATAGTGAATGTCATTAATTATATTCATTGAGGAGAAACAAAGCGTTGAGTGATGTTTTGGCCTAGGAAAACATGCTCTGAGATATGGTTTGGGTTGATTTCTAGACCAGGTTATATGAATACTTTTACCACGAGACTTTGTGGGTAGATATTTCTAGTGAGTTCATTCTTCTAGAGAATAGAACTATGATGGTTATGGAGTACTCAAAAGACTTTATATAAGTGTAGTTTTTTTGGTTGACATACCTTGATTATGAGTTATCAAGGGCGAGATGGTTCGAGGAAGGTCATTGAAAAGTTGTTCTATATATGGAAAATGTGTTTAGGTTTATTACTATTAATGATGTTGTTAATCAGGAACTAATTATTGGGTGGTAATTGAAGGAATATGTGGATTTATGGAAGATAAGTGAAGTCTCTTGACCTAGTGCTTTAGCAATATCAGGGAGGAAGAGACATTTTGAGGAATCCCTTGAGACGAGTACCTACCAAATCCATAGTGCTGGTAGTATAGTTTTATGTCATCATTATGCAGGATAAGTACATGTGTGGAATTAGTGTGATCACAACCCATTCGCATATTGAGCATGTGGTAGGAAGGTCCACATGTAGCATTTCTGTAGGACCTTCCATCCAGTAGTGAGAAGTTGAGGGTATATACTACAATCTAGTTAATGATCAGGTTTAATACCATAGCACCAACAAAGGAGAAAGAATAGTACTGGTCATTATGTTAAATGTACTAGTGGTTGTGGCCAAGTCTGCTAGAAAATAATTATACTATGATAGTAGAGTGGTCCTACTATGGGCAGTAAGCTTATTTCATAGGGCCACTGTTTAGGACTGATGTTTTCCATATAGCAAACACATGATAAGTAGGGTGATGGATTTCCATTTGTGAGAGGTAAGTTCTTGGTAGACTCGACTCATGTATCCTCTCTTTTTTTTATAAAAAATCATCACATAGTTGTATATCTATACCTTTGGTGGAAAGAAATTGGCTCATTATAAAATTATTGAAGGCATTAAGAGACTTGTTACTCCATTGGGAATTAGAATGGAAGGTTTATGCTAGTACATGTAGTTCCCCCTTAATATTGGTGGGTGTCACTTTGTATGGAATCTTTTTGTCCACAAGATCATATGGTTTGAAATCAAACTCGATATGAAGTGCGTAGTAGCTTATAAACACTAACTTCATGGTTATCTCTAGAGGGTGATGTTCATATCACTTGAGGGAAGAGAAGTTATTCTCAAGGGTAAATGGGACATCTAAGAGAACTGAGCTAAACCATAACATCTTGGGCTAGGAGGTACCACAACCAATATTTCTAGTTTGTTTCTAGATGATCAGGGAGAATGATTGGTTGAATTTCCAAATGTTTGATAATTTAAGGGAAATTTTCCCATTTGGAATTTCTAGTTTATCTCCTGATATAGTGGTTGATTTCCCCAACTAGCTATATCCAAGATCTGCATGGGTATTCATTCCTCCTTATAGAATAGCTAGAATGGATTTGCATAAGTTCAATAGGAATCTTGAGTATTTGAAGTAAAATGGGTTTATTTTACCAACAACATCTATGTGGGGTTAACCTATCCTTTTTTGAGAAAATATAGATAGTACCCATAAGCCATGTGTCGATTATTGGAAATTGATCGTGTAGATGGTGAAGAACCAGAATCCATTTCCATAGATAGATTATATTTTTACCAGCTTTGAGAAACATGAGTTTTCATGAAAATTGATTTGAGGTCCATATATCCTCAAGTACATATTTGACCTACAATCATACAGAATAAAACATTTATAGTAGTTAGGGTATTTATGAGTATTTGTTTATGTAGTTTGGTCTCACAAACATGCAAGTAGTTTTCATGGAACTGATGAACTATATTTTCTAGCCTTATCTGGATTTGATTATGGTGGTTTTAGTGTATTATATCTTTATTTATTCTAAAAATATACATGAAACATCAAAACAACTTGAGATCATTTTGGACAGAATGACATATAATAATTTATATGATAAGTACAAATATTTCCACCTCTGGATGGATAAGATTCACTTCCTAGGTCACACTATCTTAGATATTGAAGTATCAGTTGTTCTAGAGAAGGTGAGAAATGTAGACTCACATGATAAAAACAATATCATCATTGAAATATTGAGTTTCATAGGGCCATTTAGATATTAATGGAATTTCATAGAGGACCTTTCATGATTAGTATCACCAATAATGGGATTTCCTATTATGGGTTTGGATTTTTTATGCGAAGATAACTACGAGACAACCTTTAATGAGTTGAAAGGGATATTCACTTTAGTACCCATACTGATTCTTATAGAGCAGAGAAAAAACAATGTTTTTATTGTGATGCATCAAGTATTGTAATAGGAGAAGATAATATATATGGTGATATAGTCATGGAGTATAGGACATGGTAATTGTTTCCACACAAGAAGAATAACAAAATGAATATCTCAAGTTAGCAAATGATGTTCCTGATTTGTGATATTGGAAAAAATTATTAATTGGAGATCATTTGCTGGTTTATACTGACCAAAAAAGCCTATAGTATATATTTAAGTAGTGTGAACTTAATTTAAGGAATAAAAGGTAGGTTTAGTACCTATAGTCTTTTAACATTGATCCTTCCTATAAGTATGGGAAGTGAAAAGTTATTGCCAATGCCCTATTCATGAGGATTCTAATACAGGATGATTACGAGGCCAGTTGAGAGTGTAATCTAATGTATTTGTTCTATAAGATTCACTTAGAGGTTCACAATAGTCATGGAAAATCATCCATTTCATATATACTTATGACCACTACCATTTTAGATAGTGTGGGGATAAGGAAGATATCCGATACTGAGGGCCTAGTTCTATGAGTGAGTTTTGAAGGTGAGAACCCACCTCCTAGATAGATTGTAAGAGAGGATGAGACCATGTTTATAAATGGCTGTGTTTGGGTTATAGTGTACATTTTTAGGGAGCTAATGTAGAAGCTTCCTGAATCAGTTTGAGCATTTCATCCTAGTGTCACCAAGATGTACAATGACTTGCATCGCCAGTATTGGTTCCTAGGTATGAAGCGAGAGGTATCCAGTTTTGTTACGAGATGTTCACATGTTAGTAGGTCTAGGAAGAATATAATCAACCAGCTAAGATTTCTCAGTTGTTACTAATTCATCACTGGAGGAGGGATTCTATCATGATGGAATTTGTGACAGTTTTTCTGAGCTCGCCTGTATGTAGTGGTTCTATTTCAGTTGTTGTGGACATGTTCATGAATGTTGTTTATTTCCTACTAATCAAGGATACCTTTAATGTTAATAATTTTTGTAGGTTTTATATCTATGAGAAAATATTATGAATAAATTTTCTTCATTCTATCATGTAAGTTAGGTATTCCTAATATACATATTGTATTTGTTGTAGTTTGCAGAGGGCAATGTGTACATAGGTTCTCCTGTGAATGACATACCACCCTCATACTGATGGCTTGTAAGAGAGTACGATACTGGTGAATGATAACATGCAGTGAGCATGACTCTTTGATTTTGGGGGCACTTAGGAGAGGCATATTCACTAGTTTGAGTTCACCAACAATAATAAAAATGAGGAGACTATAAATATTGAACCTTATAAAAATTTGTATAGTAATTCAAGTTGACTTATTCTAAGATGGATAGAGGTAGGTGAAAAATCATTATTGGGACCACATCTCATGTAGGAGTGTTATTAGAAGGTCCATATTATTAGATTGTTAATGCATTATAAATACTATCAACAATAATATGAAGCCAATATTTGCATATGCCCTCTAGATTTTGATGTCAATGATCATGTCTTTTTTTTGTATCATCAAGACAGGTACATAGACTAGTTAGGAGACAAGGTATGTACTGACCACAATATTTTGGAACATTCAATATTCCAGATAGAGTCAGGATGGTAGACTATTAGTTATATTTACCTAAGAGGTAATGATCCATGCATGAAATCTTCCATGTATCTTAGTTGTGTTGTTAACTTATAGACCCATATATTTATTTTCATCCTAAGGATGTTGAGTTATAGGTAGATGCATCATTTTAGGAGCATACAATTCAAAAATTTGAATGGAGAATGAATATACTATGAGGATAGTCAATTATTCGAGTATGGGTGCCATCACAGAACAACTATTTAAACGATGAGACTTGGGAGTGGGAGGCCGATGTAAGTACTCAATGGCCATATTTATTCTCATATGATTCTTTTCTTCACTTGAGAGGGAAAATATGGGACAAATTTCTCTATGTGTTGAATATTGTATGATCTTAGATTTCTTATGAGGTATAGATCTTAATGAACTCATTTTAAATGATTCTTTGATTCCAAATTTGAATTCCCATAGTGGACATAGGTGTTGTGGGGTGTCTCGATAATGTTCAAAACCTAGAAACTAGATTTTGGGGGGAAATTGGTGGGTAAAACAGTTAGTATAAACCATGTAGGGTAAGCGCAGTGGTATGAAAAACCATGTTACGCCTAGAAAGAGAGAGAAATAAGTAGACACATTTTTTAAAACTATGAAAATAGAGGTTCATGACCATACAAGGGAAACTATAGTTTTTGATATAGGTATTTTTTATGGTTTCCCCAAGGCTATTCAAATACTATGTAGTGAAGGTTTTAGGTGACCATCTTTATAGAATTCGGTACACGTTTGGTTGATGGTTTTTCCAACTATGTGGCCAAACTGCAGGACATTGAATTTTTTGGGGATATTAAAATTTCTCCCATAATCCATCTTATAACCTAATATATTTCTTGGTTATCCTATGGTGGACAGAAAACATGCATGGGAGAATCCATTGAAGCCAAAAGGAAGTATTTTTTCATCCTTCTGTAATTAGATTTGAGCACTAATCATCTTGTTGGTTCTCTACCGGTGAGTAATAAATTCCATTTATTTTGTTATTCACTTATCTCTGGAATGAAGACTTTATTTATTTGTATGATAATATTTCCTCTTTATAGGTTCTCCATATTGTATTATTTTTTATTATAATCTAATTTGTATCACAATATAATATTTTATGAGAAATCTACTATAGAACAATGGTAGGAGGTCTATACATTTTTCTAAATGGGTTCGTTATTTTTAAACATGTCACTATTGTGATGGCCGCAAAACATTCTGTAGTGGCTATATTATCAAAAGGAATAATGAAATGAAATGAGAGGGAACATGTTGGGTATTCGATTATGTTACCTTTATACATTTTGGAGGTTTTTTCCTATCCAAGGTAACCCATGGAAGACCACATGTATTTTATTCGAATTGAATTCTTTGATTAGAATATTCTCTTCCACCATTTCCATGTGATAAATTATATTGAATTTATTAATTTTTGAAATGATTTTTTTATATGTGTTCTTAAACTCATGGATTGACTCCTAAATGATAATTTTTATATGAGTGGGTAAAATCATGACATTAAATGGTATGAAATGATAAATGGAACGAATCATGAATAATTATGTTAGATAAATTGTATTATATTTCTTGTGTCTTGATAGTGGTATTGGATGATTTGGATGAGAATACAACTCGTGTATTGATTCCATGGGAGGCCTTAAGCCTTTCACCCACTTAGATATGGTTTGTTTCGGCTTATAGTGGATATGTTCCATGGAAATGATCCTTGGACCTTAAATCAATCATAACCATGTTTTCATTAGGATCATATGAGGACTCAATGAGGACATCTTGGTTCAATATACCTTGCATACGACCCTGTGGGGTCTGAAAATATAATTATACTTCACAACCATGGTGAATGTGAAATTACTAGTTACACGATGAGATTATTGAATAATGGAATTTCTTTTTATACATATCGACCATGGTTAATTTGATACACATGTTATGTGGAAGGGTCATTGGTTATCTGATATACTTGGTATAAAACATTGGTGTGGTGTTTAATTCCTAATTCTTTATTATAGACTTGTGATAAGTGATTGAATCTTGTTTTGTAAGGAGTATTGTATGGATATATAGTATCACAATAATTATAGTATATACTCAACATGAACATTATTTTCTTACTACATACCTATTAAAAATTGAACTCTTATTTATCAGGTTGTATTCCACACCCAGGAATTGTTATAGGCCTTTGTGTGGTAGCCTAATGGGATTATATCTCACACTATGTTCGGGTCAACATTGGGTACCAGGAATGACTATATAGATGATGATAGGGATCATAGAAAGATCTCACAGTTCAATACATGATTTTTTGACATCAATAAGAGTAGGGGGAATGGAAGTGAGAAGGGGATAGTGATGGAAATTTAGATAGTTTTATTTTGGTCTATTGTGTATTTTATTACATGTATTTTAATAATGTAATGAACTATAGTTTTTTATTCTTGTAGAAATATGACATGTTTCATAATAATTTGTAAATGAGATTACTTATAGAATTATTTATATATTATGGTCTTGTTTAAATATCATTATTATGATTTCTTTATCTTCTTCTCCTATTGGATTATATATATATTTCTCTATGTTTCACTTTGGTAATGAGGGGATATTCTCCCCATGAACACAACCTTGGTCCACATTGCTTATCGGAACCCATTGGAGTTTAGGGAGATGTGGTATAGTAAATGTTGAAAACCTATATCTAGGAATTTTTTATTATAAATTGGGTTGGATACATTACATTGATGGTGGGAAATTTTATATATACTGTACATTACGAAACAAGGATCACATTCACATTTTTGGTAAATGCAAAATCATCCATTTTTGGAAAAAGGATTGAAGAGTGATTTAAATTTTTTTAAATAGACACATGTGTAAAAATTCTTATAGTAAATAATAAGGATACTATTAAAAATGTTTGATAATTTTATTTTGAGAACAATGTTTTAGAAGAAAAATAGGTTTTCAACTAAAGAAGGAAATAATGATAATTTATTCTTAAAAACATCCTTTTTAACACATGTGTAAATAAAGAGATAAACATTTATGGAAAAGATATATTATTATTATATAACTATAAGAGTATAATATAAAAGATTTTATTTATATGTGAATCTTATTATTTCATTATCAATATCATAGATAGAAAGAATCCGAATAAATGACGTGACTATAGCATAAAGCCATTACCACTTTTTTAAAATTTAATCATAATTCCCATGAATGAATAAAATTAAATGGAAAATAAAATAAAATAATAATAAATAAAATAATTATATTAAATTCACAATGTGATATATATACAGATCATAAAATAAGATAGCTGGATGAAATGACATTTCTGTCAAAGATAGAAAATTTGAAAAATAATCCCTTACCATGGGTGAGTACTCATTCATAATTTTTCAAACGTATAATGAATATAGGATTATTAAAGATATATTAGTTAAATATACTAAAACATATCATATAATATATGTTTTACTTATATTATTTTAACACCTATTAATTAATTTTTTTTAAATGTAGTATTTTGTGTTATATTTGAGTTTTTCATGTATGTTTTGGATCAACAATTTTGATCCATTTTTGTTGATCATGGTTAAATCAAAAAAATAATTTCAACCATGATTAAAATATCATATGAATTCATTATATATTTATTTATAATAATATAAAAAACATAGAGATCGAATATATATTTTACAATTCCAAGAGACGTTGGGACATACATATGCATGAACAATGTTTCCATTATTTAATGGAAGAATGGTATAAAAAGACAACAAATATTAATTTAACATTTCATAAACATTATTATATTATATATAATTTATATTAAATAATAAAATCTTTATTACCATATATGTGAAAATAAAATGAAAAACATTTCTCATCACTGCATTTCGCCGGTAGTCCACACATATATACAGATGGCATTATAGTTTACCAATGTATAGGATGATAATAAGTTATATGATATATGATATTTAATGTTTTATGTTTATTACATTAATATCACATATAATCATTAACATTATCCTATCGATCTAATATTTAAAGTAGAAATTAAAAAAAATCACATCGCTTCGTGAGGTGTAGTGTTCATCACATAGAACTAACGTTATCATATCCACCACAGAATGGACAGTAACATATTATTTGTGATATATTAGTCATATAATTATAATATTTTCATAATTATCATATTTTATATTCAACATTTTATCCATCATTGTAATTTGGTGATGGAAAAGGAATTACATTGGTTTGCAATTTGTTATCTGTCGTACACAAGATCGACATTTTTATTTCCCATTTTATCGAAGTGGAAATTGATATAGGTTATTCAATTGAACTAATAAAATATAAATATATATACTGAATATGGATTTTATTATATTTTCATATCTTAATATTATTTTAAGGTGGTGGTAAAGGAATAAAACAAATACATGTGTTAAATATTTTTTAACACTTCATCACATAACGTCATCAAGATTAAACCTGAAGCCTTCTTAAGAGGGACTTGTAAAATATAAAAGGCATATATTATGTGGTAATGTAACTAACGAATAAATTTGGGTGGGTATTGGATATTAAAAATGGCATTGTGAGTTTAAATAGTATATGAGGGTGGGTGGCCTTTAAAAAGTAGGAGAGATTATTGACATGGGATTTTTGAAAAGATAACCTGATACCAACAATTTTATCATTCCATAAGCCTTAAAAATGGAAATCATTAACCCTTATAGCATATAAGATATATATTTTATGATCCAATGGATGTTTTAATATTTCTAGGTCATATAACTGCTATCTTCTTTGTTTAACTACCCTTGAAAAACCCATTGTTTTCTTAGTATCACGATACATTTTTTTTTTCTATTAACAATTGAAAAAAAAAATTTCAACTTAATGAATATAAATGACTTTTATGATTATAAATAAGGAATTGGATTTCCAATATTAAATTTACATAATTGTAAAATATTAATTTAAAATTAATCTAGCATAAATGATAAAAAATCCAATTTGATCTTATATTAAATGTATGAATAGAAATAATAATTTTATAAAATATTTCATTAAATTATAATTTTATAACACATAAATTTATTTTAAATACTTTCTCATTATTGGTTATTTTTATTTATTAAATACAGGGAATCTTTATTCACTTGAAAATATGTTTCAGAAAATTAGGTTTTAAACGTAAAAAAAATAAAATAGTAAAATATAGTATAAAGATTATTAAAATATAATTAATTTTATTACATTTATATAAATAATAAATATATTAATTGAAATTAAATTCAAAATATAAATTAATTTTAAATTACATAGTTTATTATAAATAAATGATTGTTTTACAGAAATCAGTATTTTCCATTATCAACTAAAAAATTAGTATTCTACCAAAAATCCAAAAATGAAACCCTACGTAAATATTTATATGATTATTTAAAATGTAAATTATATTTTCCAGAAATTAATTTTATGAAATTTTTAATAATTGATTGTAAATCATGTACATAAATAGATATTAAATTTTTTTGTAGAAAAATACTATTTTTCAAATAATATTTCATTTTCATTAAAATGATTCTTTTTTATTTATAATTAATAGATAACTATTGAATTTATTTTATACTTATAACAGTCCAGGACCTACACTCGTGAATCATGTGCTGAAATATGTATCTTTACATTTCCAACTATGATACTCATAAATGTGACCCAAAATTTTTCAATAAAAAACATACCACATAAAAAGGAAAATATATATTTCATAAATTATAGAAGAATTTTTAGGATTACAGTTTTAGTGAATTACAAATATACTTTACATAAAAAATTCACATCAACATAGACTCTTAAAAAACTAGTTTATAAATTGGAACAAAATCTTTCTTTATATCTAAATTTTATTATTTCACATTAGGTCATCAACATGATCCCGATGACATCCAATATAGACATAAATCATTAAAAACCATTCTTAAAAAAGCATAGGGAAAATATAATGTTAGAAGATTTGTAACACCCCAAACCCAGTTACCCAGAGTTGGTGCATTATTTTAATAAATTGGCCTGATTACAAAGAATCAAGTCCTGAAGGACCAATTAGTTTAGCAGTCTTGGCAAAATAGATTACATACATGAATGTTACATTTGCACTTTAATACGTACCAAAAAACATAAATAATCTTTATGAACGCCATTATTCCCTTGGATTAACCCTTCATATCAATCACAATACACTTCTTGGAATCCTGGGAAAAATAGAACATATAAAGGGGTGAGCTCAAATGCTCAGTAAGGGTAAGCAATACAGCAGAAACTTTCAAAATAAGCATAAACATTTAAGGCAATGTTTAAATCTAAAACAAAAGCCTTTTAAACTTGAAATTCAAAATAATATGGATAAAATAAAATGAAATAACGCCATTTACTTATTCACATGGATAGTACACTAATTTAATAATCACATGAAATATTAATAACCACTTTTATAAAGATGGAATTCATAACGCTAAACTTTAATTCCTTTTTCAAGGCCTCGTGCCAAGACCTAGGGGCTAACTGTAACCGGAACCCAACCCGGAGTGCCTCTAATAACCGAACACCAACCCGGAGTGCCTCTAATAACCGAACACCAACCCGGAGTGCCTCTAATAACCGGACACCAACCCGGAGTTCATCTAATTACCGGACACCAAACTGGAGTGCCTCTAATAACCGGACACCAACCCGGAGGGCTTACTTTTACCGGTCCCCAACCCGGAACATACTAGTGCAACACATACATCTAAAGAAGAGAATGAAATATAACATAAACATTCGTATTAAAACTAGCATAAAAATGACAAAACATTAATCATAAACCATTAATGGCATAAAATAACTCATCCATAGTCAAACATATCACAAAACCTTAAATACAATTTGGATGATTTGTATCATAAAAAATCAACCTCAAACAAGTGTAAAATTTATAAAAGGATGTTGACATAGATGAAAATGATTTGTAAAACTCTTTGAGATAAATACCCCTTTTCATTAAAACATTTAAAAGTCACATAATTTAGAAATGAAGTAATTTAAATACATTTTTGAATCAAAGTGTCCCATACCACTTTGAAACTTTTGAAAGGAATTAGCATTTTAAAAAAATTCATGTCCATGTAAATAAATCCTTAAAAAACATTTTGAAGACATGGACATTAAAGAGAATGATTTAGAAGAATATATATTTAAAACATTTGAAATGATGTTTTAGTAAAAAGTACATTAAAATAATCCCTTTGAAAAATATTTCATATAACATGGACATGGATAATAAATATGTCCCAGTAGATACTTACGTAAAAACAACCTCGGATAACAAATAGATTGTGAAATTAACCCTTACCAAATTGGTAACTTACGAAACATACACCCCACGAAAGAGGTATCATACAATGAATATGTAAATACACATAAATTAATGTTTATTACACAAATAATACAATTATGGGCAGTATATACACCATACAAAATGTAATAGTGGAAATATGGCATGAATATCACGGGAATAAGGAGTGAGATGAAAACCCCTTACCTTGCAATTTCCTTTAGTAGATGGTACGTTTAACCTCCTTTACGAAGATCATAGTATGTTATTAAATTATAGAAGAACCATATTAATATTTATGATATCATACATGATTCATTTATGATTTTATATTACCCATTTAATAATAATTTCCATGTTAAATTAACATTTCGTGTAATAATCGCTTTCTTTGTCGTAGGTGTTTTAACTTGTTACTCTTGGTTGTATCACTTAGATAATCATTTAAAAACATCCAGAATATAAAACATGATAAATATATCATATATATTTAGAATATAAATATGTATAATAGAAATATATATGATATTTAAAACACCATTTATGGAGACGGTAATCCGTACGTACGCATAAATGTTGTTTCTGTTTTCATATAGTATTAAACGAAAGTAAGTGAATAAGATATATGAAAGTACATAAATTCAAATATATATAAATATATTTATCTCTAGTAGAATTATTATTTAATATATTACATATTTATTAGTAATATATATTTTTATAATCGTCGATGAATGGTGATCTTGGAAATGAATCTCATCGCGTCGTGGAGACGGTAATCTGTACGTACACATGAGCTAAAATATCATTATTTTGATATTAAAATAATATATAATTGGATGGTATATCATATATACAGAACCATTATAATGATATATTTATTATTTACATCAAATACACATCATTATTATACCCATCCAAATAATAATGTATTGAATAACAATTACACCACGACGTGGAGACGGTAAGCCGTACGTACGCACCTATGGTGACATGTCATTAAAAGGATGGATAGAATACAAAATATGGTTGTAACATATTTATAATAACATCACAGTATATAGGAGATATTTGATTTATTATTTTAGAATATAAATAACAAAGAAATAAGAAGTTGAAGAAGAAAGAAACTTGAAAGAGGGTGGTGAAAACATAACCTCTTCTTCGGGTGCTTCCTTTTGATTTGATCAAAAGGGATCCTTAGGTTGGCTTTCTGATCAAACTAAGGCCTCTATGTTGATTTTAGGAAGTTCAGAGAGTATTTTGGAAGGGGTTGGCCGAACCAAAAGGCTTTGAAGGTGTTAATAATTGGATAGAAGTTGGGTCCTTTTATAAGGGGGAGGAGGGGATCTTTTGGAAAAACTTAAAGTATTAATTTATGATAAATTCATATTCGATTTCTAATGGATCAAAAGTGTATTATTCAAATAATAAGGTAGGGATGGGTCTAAATACTTTCAACCAATAAATTTTAGACAGGTTTGGGTTATATATTAACCTTATCTCTTAGTTTTAACTCTTGGTTAATTAGTTTGAAACTTACCATGCCACTTTGTATTTTTATATTATATTGTTAATAAGCTTACTATATACCTCAAAGAGACACCTAAGAGGTCCATTAATGATACACCTATCATGATACAAGTACTTTTTCCGAACCATAGATATTTAGGAATTTAATATCAATTAATAATATAATAATTGTTTTAAAAACACTTTTATGTCAATTTTGACACTATTTGGTATTTTGTTTTTTTTGGATAGCCATAAAAACTTTATTACTTCGAAAAAGATACATTTAATTTGCCCTAACATGTCATATCCACCTTGAAAATTCGTGTATGTCATAAAAAATTTGAAATTATATTTATTTTAATATTTATATTACAATTTATTTGATTCTTTCATTAATAAGGTAATTACTGCATCATCATTATTTCCTAAATACATTTAATTATTTAATGTCTAAAAATTATAATTAAAATACCATTATATAGGAAATATTTTTAGCTTTATAATGAATATTTATAATAGAATTTATCTTATTTATTACCCTATATTAAAAATGTTTTAGTTATTAAACATTGATTTTAACTCTTTTAACTCTTCTTTGAATTAAATAATAATAAATGTCCTAATCTAATCCAAGTGGACCGAAAGGGTCATATTTTATTCATAGTGTTTTTTTGGTCGAATTAAATTTATCCAATAGAATTATGACATGTGTTAGGGTAATAATAATATCATTTTTACCCTTAATTACCCTATTACTTTTTACCGTGGTAAATAAAAGTAAAAAGTTACTATTCACCAAAAATTATTTTTATCTTATTGAACAACATTTTACTTCTTGATATAAATGATGTCTCTCGGATTTTTGAAATTCCACTCATAGAAGCGGTAAAATTAAGTTTTATGTGAATTTATAAATTCTCCTAGGATGTGGGTAAAACAGAGTGAAAAAGATCAATAAAATTTTTATATATCTAAAATTATTATAAACTACCTTCAATGAATTACAATGAATTTATATAGGTGTTATGTATATATTTTTACAAAAAATAAATTTAAATAATATAAATAATTATTTAAATAAAAATCCGGTTTTAAATAGTAACTCAGTGTTTTTCACTATTCATCAAAAATGAAAGTTTTCAGAAAAATACCAAAAATTTACCCTAAGATGATTTTGATATTCCTAATTCAATAATGAATTCTATTTTACCAAATTCAAAACATAGAAGTTTCATTTATTAATTTAAAATGAATTCCCGTTGTTAAAACAAAAAGCGTGTTTTTAAGAAACAATAACTATCAAAAGATTGACACTTTTTTATGTCCGCTTTAAATGTGAAATTATGTCCAATGACCAACAATGGATTAAATGGTAAAAATAAATTCTAAATATAATTTAAAACCACTGAAATCTATAATTCATCACTTTTAATTATTTTGATTAAAAAAGTTGTTTTTAATTAAAATTTAGTAATTTTCACTATTCATCAAAATATGAAAGTTATCCAAAAAGTACCAAAATTTCACCCTAGGCTAATTTCGATATTTTGAATCCAAAAATGAAGTCCATTTTGAGAGATAAAATTTATAAAAATTTAAAAAGTGGGTATTACAATTCATAACGACTACTTTGATTGTTCGTGGTGTGTGTTAGAACTCGAAGTTGCGTACAACACACACTACTGTATTATTCAAAGGGAAGCGTACTATGGAAGCTCGGGGTGTTACATTCTCCCCTCCTTAAATAAATTTCATCCTCGCAATTTGATATTGTTCTTCGAAAATAATGGTTGAAAATAGAAAATATTTTTGTGGGAAAACCCACATCGGAAATTTGGTTGATAAAATTTAGTCTTAATAAGAGGAAAAGAGAAATGAAAGGGTCACCACCAAATTATGATCTCGATTAGGAGAACATTGGTGGAAATTAGAGACATATAATTGGGGGAAAACGTAAATATTTATAGGTAGTGATTGAGGTCATCAATCACAAACAAGTTTAAAATTGAGGTCCTTAAATTCATCAATCTATGATGATTTAAAATACCATCGGTTCATAAAAACATAAGGTATTTGGATAACACATTTTTGACATTTCAAAATATCTTAGTTGAAATCCCACACCGAAAATGAATTAGTGTGGTATCTATTTAAAATAATGAGTGGTAAGTTTGGATATTACCAAAAATAACACATACTAGGGTTCCATGTAAGAAAATATGGATATGGAAGAGAAATCTAACCATCAATTATCTGATGGAGAGTGGTAGAGAACATGGCTATGAAAAGGCCAATAATCCCAAAGCCATAAATTAGTGATGATCTAAGGTACCATCTAGGACAACATTTTTTTTCTAAGTTCCTTTTCTTAATGTTGGTGAATTTATTTATGATATTGGCTATGATCATAAAGAGATATAATTACTTTATAATTAAAGTTTTATCCATTAATAGATTTCTACCACAAACTCATATTTCACTCCAAAACATAATACAACTCAAAAATACTCTATTTATCCTAATCGTATAGGGATCCAAATACAATAAATTTATAATTCACATATCAGACCCTTTTAAAAAAAGAAACTACATTATACAATCCAGGGACTTCATGTAGTCCAGTGGTAGGCGATAAATCCCAATCACACTATGGTTGTGGGTTTGATTCCCGCATCTTTGTCCGACACGACAGGTTGTCACATGGTCTGCGTGTTATAAAATTCCAAAAATAACCTTTCAAACTTAATCCATTCCAACCTTAAGACTTATCCAAAGTACTACTATCCAAATTCACAGTCCAAAATTTACATGGATCTTAAACAAAATGAGGATCCTTTTTTCCAGGTAATAACATATGAACTTCTTCCTCATATATTCTTTTACAACACCGCAACATCCTGAATTACCAAAATCAACCATATCTTATTCCAGAATCACTACCTCAATATTAGGACTATATTAAGGTTTATCTTTCATTCAACCAAGTAATTTCCAAAAAATTTAACTCACTATAGAGTAACTTTTCTTAGTACCATAAAATCTCAAATCCTTAATGAAATAGTACTGCAGTACAATCATTATTTATTTCCATAACATCATTGATAAAACACTTAAATGAAATAATTCTAAAATAACCACATAAGAACACTAGTCATTCCTATTCATCTGTGGTAGTATCATAACTTGATTATTATCCAATAGCATCATTTGCGGCATAGTCTGATGACTGGGACATTGGTTCGCGTAGTGTCCAAACTCCCTGTAGATGAAGCATTGTACATTTGAAACCTTTTTCTTACACTTGTAGTCACATACTTGGTGTCCTTTTTCTCCACACATATAACATACTCCCATTCCCTTCAATCATTTTCCAAGGTGATTCTTTACATAGTTATCACATATGGGAAAACCCTTATTTACCATTTTACCTTTATCTGTCTTTCTCTCAACCATCCTTTTCTTCTTTGGATTCCCTTCAAATCCATAGGACTCTGAGAATTCATTACTTATATTATCAACACTCGATACTATTTCATCATATGATGATAATATGTGGGTGACTATTTCCTTTCTAATTTCTGGATTAGGACCATGAAAGATATGATCCTTCTTACTCATACGTATTACTGGAGTTCACATTCTTTCTTCTGGGTGCCATTTCTATACAATAGCATAAACTAGTTCAGTTTATGAATTGCAATGAATAATTCTAAACTTGTAAAATACCTAACGCAAATTGAACATTTTATGGATATAATCCATAATCATAAATTTTTTTTCTTTTAGTAAGTATATACACATGAGCCCTTCATAATTGTTTGTAAGGAAAATGATAATTATCCTAAGCATATCCCCCGAGAGTGTTGTAACCCAGAGTGCAGCAAGGCCCGTTGTCGTGTACCAGTTCCCGTTCGAGTCTAGCTCAAAGCACTGTTTTCAGGTTTTACCCCTAGGTACATCTGTGCCAGAGCCGCCTCTACCTGCTCGTATCCAGAATGGTATGTATTGCTCGGAAAACTCAGAAAATATCTACAATACAAAAATTCTAGGAAGTTCTTTTATACTAATCCTCAAAGTCTATCTTAGGGCTATGTGCTCTAATCAGTGTTTATCTAAATCTAGTTTCCAAGGTTATTGCTACACTTCTATGATACCAACTGTAATGCCTTGACCCCAGTTACCCAGAGTCGGTGAATTATTTTAATACATTGGCATGATTACAAGGAATCAAGTCCTGAAGGACTGATTAGTTTAACAGTCTTGGAAAAATAGATTACATACATGAATGATACATTTGCACCTTAAGATGTACAAAAAAACATAAATAATCTTTAGGAACGCCATTATTCCCATAGCTTAACCCTGTATATCAATCACAATACACTTGTTGGAATCCTGGGAAAAGTAAATCATAGAAAGGGGTGAGCTAAAATGCCCAGTAAGGGTAAGCAATACAATAGAAACTTTCAAAATAAGCATAAACATTTTAGGAAATGTTTAAAACTAAAACAAAATCCATTTAAACTTGAACTTCATAATAATATGGAAAAAATGAAATGAAATAACGCCATTTACTTATTAACATGGATATTCCACTAATTGAATAATCACATGGAGTATCAATATTCACTTTTATAATGATGGAATGCATAATGCTGAACATTAATTTCTTTGTTAAGGCCTCGTGCCAAGACTTAGGGACTAACTGTAAGCAGAACCCCACCCGGAGAGCCTCTAATAACCGGACACCAACCCGGAGTGCCTCTAATAACCGAAATCCAACCCGGAGTGCCTCTAATAACCCGACACCAACCCGGAGTGCGTCTAATAACTGTACACCAACCTGGAGTGCCTCTAATAACCAGACACCAACCTGGAGGGATTACTTTTACCAGTCCCCAACCCGGAACATACAAGTCCAGCATATTCATCTTAAGAAGAGAATGAAATATAACATAAACATTCATATTAAAACTAGCATACACAATGTCAAAACATTAATCATAAAACATTAATGGCATAAAATAACTCATCCATAGTCAAACATATCACAAAACCTTAAATACAATATCGATGATTTGTATCATAATAAATCAACTTCCAAAAAAGTGTAAAATTTATCAAAGGATTTTGACATAGATGAAAATGATTTGTAAAAATCTTTGAGAGAAATACCACTTTTCATGAAAACATTTAAAAGTCACAGAATTTAGAAAAGAAGTCATTTAAATAAATTTTGGTATCAAAGTGTCCCATAACACTTTGAAACTTTTGAATGGAATTAACATTTTAAAATCATTCATGTCTATGTAAATAAATCCTTAAAAACCATTTTGATGACATAGACATTAAAGATAAATATTTTGAAGAATGTATATTTCAATCATTTGAAATGAAGTTTTAGTAAAATGTCCCTTAAAATAATCCCTTTGAAAACTCTTTCATAATACATGGACATGGATAATAAATATGTCCCATTAGATACTTACGTAAAAACAACCTCGGATAATAAAGTGATTGTGAAATTAACCCATACCAATTTGGTAACTTACGAAACATACACCCCACAAAAGAGGTATCATACAATGAATATGTAAATACAATGAAATTAAAGTTTATTACACAAATAATACAATTATGGGTAGTATATACACTACACAAAAAGTAATACAGGCAATATGGCATGAATCTCATGGGAATAAGGAGTGAGATGAAAACCCCTTACCTTGCGCTTTCCTTTAGTCGAGGGTATGTTTAACCTCATGTACGAAGATAATAGTATGTTATTAAATTATACCAGAACCATATTAATATTTATGATATCATAAATGATTCATTTATGACTTTATATTACCCATTTAATAATAATTTCCATGTTAAATTAACATTTCGGGTAATAATCGCTTTCTTTATCGTACGTGTTTTAACTTGTTACTCTTGGTTGTATCACTTAGATCATGATTTAAATACATCCAGAATATAAAACATGATAAATATATCATATATATTCAGAATATAAATATGTATAATAGTCATATATGTGAAATGGAAAACACCATTTATGGAGACGGTAATCCGTACGTATGCATAAACGTTGTTTCCGTTTTCATATAGTATTGAATGGAAGTAAGTGAATAATATATATGTAAGTACATAAATTATAATATATATAAATATATATATATATATATCCAGTAGCATTATTATGTCATATATTATATACTTATTAGTAATATATATTTTTATAATCGTCGATGAATGGTGAACTTGGAAATGAATCTCATTGTGTCGTGGAGACGGTAATCCGTACGTACACAAGAGCGAAAATATAATTCTTTTGTTATTAAAATAAAATATAATTGGATGGTATATCATATATATAGAATCATTATAATGTTATAATTATTATTTACATCAAATACACATCATTATTTTACCCATACAAATAATAATGTATTGAATATCAATTATAGAACGACGTGGAGATGGTAAGCCGTACGTACGTATGTATGGTGACATGTCCTTCAAAGGATGGATAGAATACTGAATATGATTGTACCATATTTATAATAACATCACATTATATATGATATACTAGAGTTATTATTTTAGAATAGTAATAACAAAGAAATAAGAAGTTGAAGAAGAAAGGAACTTGAAAGAGGGTGGTGAAAACATTACCTCTTCTTCGGGTTCTTCCTTTTGATTTGATCAAAAGGGCTCCTTAGGTTGGCTTTCTGATCAAACTAAGGCCTCTATGTTGAAGTGAGGAATTTGAGATATTATTTTGGAAGGGGTTGGCCGATCCAAAAAGCTTTAAAGGTGTGAAGTATTGGATAGAATTTGGGTCCTTTTATAAGGGGGAAGAGGGGCTCTTTAGAAAAAACTTAAAGTATGAATTTATGATAAATTCATATTCAGTTTCTAATGGCTCCAAAGTAGATTTTTCAAAGCCTAAGGTGGGGATGGGTCGAAATCCTTTTAACCAATATATTTTAAATAGGTTTGGGTTATTATATTAACATTATCTTTTAGTTTTAACTCTTTGTTAATTAGTTTGACACTTATTATGTCACTTTGTATTTTTATATTATATAGTTAATAAACTTACTATATACCTCAAAGAGACCCCTAAGTGGTCCATTAATGATAAACCTATCATGATACAAGTTCTTTGGCCGAACCCTAGATATTTAAGAATTTAATATCAATTAATAATATAATATTCGTTTTAAAAACTCTTTTATGTCAATTTTGACACTATTTAGTATTTTGTTTTTTTCGGAAAGTCATCACAACTTTATTACTTTTAGAAAGATACATTGAATTATTCCTAACATGTCATAGTCACCTAGAAAATTCGTGGATTTCATAAAAACTTTGAAATTATATTTATTTTAATATTTATATTACCATTTATTTGATTCTTTGATTAATAAGGTAATTACTACATCATAATTATTTCATAAATAAATTTAATTATTTAATATCTAAAAATTGTAATTAAAATACCATTATATATGAAATCTTTTTATCTTTATAATGAATATTTATAATCGAATTGATCTTATGTATAATCATATATTAAAAATGTTTTAGTTATTAAACTATGATTTTAAGTCTTTTAACTCTTCTTTGAATTAAATAATAATAAATGTCCTAATCTAATCCAAGTGGACCTAAAGGGTCATATTTTATTCCTAATATTGTTTTTGGTCAAATTAAAGTTATCCAATAGAATTATGACATGTGTTAGGGTAATAATAAGATCATTTTTACCCTTAATTACCCTATTTACTTTTTACCGTGGTAAATAAAAGTAAAAAGTTACTATTCACCAAAAATTATTTTTATCTTATTGAACAAAATTTTACTCCTTGATATTAATTATGTCTCTTGGATTTTCAAAATTCCACTCATAGAAGCGGTAAAATTATGTTTTATGTGAATTTACAAATTCTCCTAGGAGGTGGGTAAAACACAGTGAAAAAGTTCAATAAAATTTTTATATATCTAAAATTTTTATAAACTGCCTCCAATGAATTACATTAAATTTATATAGGTGCTATGTATCTATTTTGACCTAAAATAAATTTAAATAATATAAATTTATATTTAAATAAAAATCCGGTTTTAAATAGTAACTCAGTGTTTTTCACTATTCTTAAAAAATGAATGTTTTCAGAAAAATACCAAAAATTTACCCTAAGATGATTTTGATATTCCAAATTCAATAATAAAGTCTATTTTACCAAATTAAAAACATATAAGTTTTATTTATTAATTTAAAATTAATTCCCGTTGTTAAAACAAAAAGCGTGTTTTTAAGAAACAATAACTATCAAAAGATTGACACTTGTTTATGTCTTGATTAAATGTGAAATTATGTCCAATGAACAACATTGGATTAAATGGTAAAAATATATTATAAATATAATTTAAAACCACTCAAATTAATAATTTATCACTATTAATTATTTTGATTAAAATAGTTATTTTTAATTAAAATTTAGTAATTTTCACTATTCATCAAAATATGAAAGTTATCTGAAAAGTACCAAAATTTCACCCTAGGCTAATTTCGATATTTTGAATCAAAAAATGTAGTCCATTTTGAGAGGTAAAATTGATAAAATTTAAAAAAGTGGGTATTACTATTCATAACGGCTACTTTGATTGTTCATGGTGTGTGTTAGAACACGAAGTTGCGTACAACACATGTTAATGTATCATTCAAAGAGAAGAATATTTTGGAAGATCGGGGTGTTACATTCTACCCTCCTTCAATAAATTGCGTCCTCGCAATTTGATATTGTTCTTCGAAAATAAAGGTTGAAAATAGAAAATATCTTTGTGGGAAAACCCACATCAGAAATTTCATTGATAAAATTTAGTCTTAATAAGAGGAAAAGAGAAATGAAAGGGTCACCACCAAATTATGATCTCGATTAGGAGAACATTGGTGCAAATTAGAGACATATAATTGGAGGAAAAACGTAAATATTTATAGGTAGTGATTGAGGTCATCAATCACAAACAAGTTTAAAATTGATGTCCTTAAATTCATCAATCTATGATGATTTAAAATACCAACGGTTCATAAAAACATAAGGTATTAGGATAACACATTTTGACGTTTCAAAATATATTAGTTGAAATCCCACATCGAAAATGATTTAATGAGGTCTCTATTTAAAATAAAGAGTGGTAAGTATGAAGATTACCAAAAATAACACATACAAGGGTTCCATGTGGGAAAATATGGATATCGAAGAGAAATCTAACCATAAATTATCTGATGGAGAGTGGTACAGAACATGGCTATGAAAAGGGAAATAATCCCAAAGCCATAAATTAGTGATGATCTAAGGTACCTTCTAGGACAACATTTTTGTTCTATGTTCCTTTTCATAATGATAGGAAATTTATATATGAGATTGGCTAAGATCATAAAGAGATATACTTACTTTATAATTAGAGTTTTATCCATTAATAAATTTCTACCACAAACTCATCTTTCACTCCAAAACATAATACAACTCAAAAATACTCTATTTATCCTAATCATATAGGGTTCCAAATATAATGAATTTATAATTCACATATCAGACCCTTTTAAAAAAAGAAACTACATTATACAATCCAGGCACTTCACGTAGTCCATTAGTAGGCGATAAATCCCAATCGGACTATGGTTGTGGGTTTGATTCCCGCAGCTTTGTCCGACGCGACGGGTTGTCACACGGTTTGCGTGTTATAAAAATCCAAAAATAACCTTTCAAACATAATCCATTCCAAACTTTAGAATTATTTATTTCTAGAACATCATTGATACAACACTTAAATGAAATAATTCTAAAATAACAACATAAGAATACTAGTCATTCCTCTTCATCTGTAGTAGTATCATAACATGATTATTATCCAATAGCATCATTTGCGGCATAGTCTGATGACTGGGACATTGGTTGGCGTAGTGTCCAAACACCTTGCAGATGAAGAATTGTACAATTGAAAACTTTTTCTTACACTTGTTGTCACGTACTTGGTGTCCTTTTTTTCTACACTTATTACATACTCCCATTCCCTTCAAGCATTTTCCAAGGTGATTCATTACATAGTTATCACATATGGGAAAACCCTTATTTCCCCTTTTCCCTTTATCTGTCCTTCTCTCTACCATCCTTTTCTTCTCTGTAATCCCTTCAAAGCCATGGGACTTCGAGAATTCTTTACTTATATTATCAACAGTCGATACTATTTCTTCATATGATGATAATACGTGGGAGACTATTTTCTTATAATTTCTAGATTACGAACATGAATGATATGATCCTTCTTACTCATACGTATTACTGGAGTTCACATTCCTTCTTCTTGGCACCTTTTCTATACAATACCATAAACTAGGTTAGTTTATGAATTGCAATGAATAATTCCATACTTGTAAAATACCTAACGCAAATTGAACAGTTTATGGATATAATCCATAATCATAAAAATGTTTTCTTTGAGTATGTATATACTCATGAGACCTTCATAATGGTTTGTAAAGAAAATGATAATTATCTTAATCATATCCCCCGGGAGTGTCGTAACCCAGAGTGCAGCAAGGCCCATTGTCGTGCACCAGTTCCCGTTCGAGTCTAGTTCAAAGCGGTGTTTTCGAGTTTTACACCTAGCTACATCTGTGCTAGAGCCGCCTCTACCTGCTCATATCCAGACATGGATGTATTTCTCGGAAAACTAAAAAAATATCTACAATACCAAAATTTTAGGAAGTTCTTCTATACTAATCCTCAATATCTATATTAGGGCTATGTTCTCTAATCAGAGTTTATCTAAATCTAGTTTCCAAGGTTATTGCTAAACTTCCTCTGATTCCAACTGTAACGCCCTGACCCCAGTTCCCTAGAGTCGGTGCATTATTTTAATACATTGGAATGATTACAAGGAATCATGTCCCAAAGGACTGATTAGTTTAGCAATCTTGGAAAAATATATTACATACATGAATGTTACATTAGCACCTTAAGACGTACAAAACAACATAAATAATCTTTATGAATGCCATTATTCTCTTGGCTTAACCCTGCATATCAATCACAATACACTTCTTGGAATCCTGGGAAAAATAAAACATAGAAAGGGGTGAGATCAAATGCTCGGTAAGGGTAAGCAATACAGTGTAAACTTTCAAAATAAGCATAAACATTTAAGGCATTGTTTAAAACAAAAACAAAAGCCTTTTAAACTTGAACTTCAGAATAATATGGAAAAATGAAATGAAATAACGATATTTACATATTAACGTGGGTATTACACTAATTGAATAATCACATACAATATCAATAACCACTTTCATAATGATGGAATGCATAATGTTGAACATTAATTTCTTTTTCAAGGCCTCGTGCCAAGACCTAGGGGCTAACTATAACCGGAACCCAACCTAGAGTGCCTTTAATAACCGGACACCAACCTGGAGTGCCTCTAATAACCGGACACCAACCCGGAGTGCCTCTAATAACCGGACACCAACCCAGAGTGCCTCTAATAACCGGACACCAACCCGGAGTGCATCTAATAACTGGACACCAACCCGGAGGGATTACTTTTACCGGTCCCCAACCCGAAACATACTAGTCCAACACATTCATCTTAATAAGATAATGAAATATAATATTAACATTCGTATTAAAACTAGCATATGGAATGCCAAAACATTAATCATAAACTGTTAATGGCATAAAATAACTCATCCATAGTCAAACATATCACAAAACCTTAAATACAATATGGATGATTTTTATAATAATAAATCAAATTCAAACAAGTGTAAAATTTATCAATGGATGTTGACATAGATGAAAATGATTTGTAAAACTCTTTGAGAGAAATACCCCTTTTCATGATAACATTTAAAAGTCAGACAATTTAGAAAGGAAGTCATTTAAATACATTTTTGAATCAAAGTGTCCCATACCACTTTGAAACTATTGAAAGGAATTAACATTTTAAAAACATTCATGTCCATATAAATAAATCCTTAAAAACCAATTTGAAGACATAGACATTAAAGAGAAGGATTTAGAAGAATATAGATTTAAAAAATTTGAAATGATGTTTTAGTAAAAAGTACCTTAAAATAATCCCTTTGAAAACTCATTCATAAAACATGGACATGGATAATAAATATGTCCCAGTAGATAATTACGTAAAAACAACCTCGGATAATAAAGAGATTGTGAAATTGACCTTTACCAATTTGGTAACTTACGAAACATACACCCAACGAAAGTGGTATCATACAATGAATATGTAAATACACATAAATTAAAGTGTATTACTCAAAGAATACAATCATGGGAAGTATATACACTACACAAAAGGTAATAGTGGCAATATGGCATGAATCTCATGGGAATAAAGAGTGAGATGAAAACTCCTTACCTTGCACTTTCCTTTAGTCGAGGGTACGTTTAACCTCCTGTACGAAGATTGTAGTATGTTATTAAACTATACCAGAACCATATTAATATTTATGATATCATACATGATTCATTTATATATTTATATTACCCATTTAATAATAATTTCCATGTTAAATTAACATTTCGGGTAATAATCGCTTTCTTTATCGTACGTGTTTTAACTTGTTACTCTTGGTTGTATCACTTATATCATGATTTAAATACTTCCAGAATATAAAAAATGATAAATATATCATATATATTTAGAATATAAATATGTATAATAGACATATATATGAAATGGAAAACACCGTTTATGGAGACGGTAATCCGTACGTACACATAAACGTTGTTTCTGTTTTCATATAGTATTGAACGGAAGTAAGTGAATAAGATATATGTAAGTACATAAATTGTAATATATATAAATAAATATATATATATATATATCCAGTAGCATTATTATTTCCTATATTATATACTTATTAGTAATATATATTTTTATAATCGTCCATGAATGGTGAACTTGGAAATGAATCTCATCGCATCGTGGAGATGGTAATCCGTACGTACACACGAGCGAAAATATCATTATTTTGATATTAAAATAATATATAATTGGATGGTATATCATATATACAGAATCCATATAATGTTATAATTATTACTTACCTCAAATACACATCATTATTATACCCATCCAAATAATAATGTATTGAATAACAATTACACCACGACGTGGAGATGGTAAGCCATACGTACGCACGTATGGTGACATGTCATTCAAAGGATTGATAGAATTCTGAATATGGTTGTACCATATTTATAAAAACATCATAGTATATAAGAGATACTAGAGTTAGTATTTTAGAATAGAAATAACAAAGAAATAAGAAGTTGAAGAAGAAAGGAACTTGAAAGAGGGTGATGAAAACATTACCTCTTCTTCAGGTTCTTCATTTTGATTTGATCAAAAAGCCTCCTTAGTTTGGCTTTTGGATCAATCTAAGGCCTCTATGTTGAAGTGAGGAAGTTGAGAGTATATTTTGGCTGGGGTTGGCCGAACCAAAAGGCTTTTAAGGTGTGAAAAATTGGATAGAAGTTGAGTCTTTTTATAAGGGGGAGGAGGCACTCTTTAGGAAAAACTGAAAGTATTAATTTATGATAAATTCATATTTGGTTTCTAATGGATCCAAAGTGGATTATTCAAATCCAATGGTGGGGATGGGTCTAAATCCTTTCAACCAATAGATTTTAGACAGGTTTGGGTTATTATATTAACCTTATCTTTTAGTTTTAACTCTTGGTAAATAAGTTTGACACTTACCATGTCACTTTGTATTTTTATATTATATAGTTAATAAACTTACTATATACCTCTAAGATACCCCCAAGTGGTCCATTAATGATACACCTATCATTATACAAGTCCTTTTTCCGAACCTTAGTTATTTAAGAATTTAATATCAATTAATAATATAATATTGTTTTAAAAAACTCTTTTATGTCAATTTTGACAATATTTGGTATTTTGTTTTTTTGGAAAGTCATAACAACTTGATTACTTCGAACAAGATACATTTAATTATCCCTAACATTTCATAGTCACCTAAAAAATTCGTGGATGTCATAAAAACTTTGAAATTATATTTATTTTAATATTTATATTACCATTTATTTGATTCTTTCATTTATAAGGTAATTACTGCATTATAATTTTTTCATAAATAAATTTATTTATTTAATTACTAAATATTATAATTAAAATACTATTATACAGGAAATCTTTTCATATTTATAATGAATATTTATAATTGAATTTAGCTTATGTATAACCCTATATTAAAAATGTTTTAGTTATTAAACTTTGATTTTAACTATTTTAACTCTTCTTAGAATTAAATAATAATAAATGTCATAATATAATACAAGTGGACTTAAAGGGTCATATTTTATTCCTAATGTTGTTTTAGTTGAATTAAACTTATCCAATAGAATTAGGACATGTTTTAGGGTAATAATAATATCATTTTTCCCTTAATTACCCTATTTACATTTTACCGTGGTAAATAAAAGTAAAAAGTTACTATTCACCAAAAATTATTTTTATCTTATTGAACCACATTTTACTCCTTGATATTAACCATGTCTCTTATATTTTCGAAATTCCTATCACAGAAGCGGTAAAATTAAGTTTTATGCGAATTTACAAATTTTCCTTGGAGGTGGGTAAAAGACAATGGAAATGTTCAATAAAATTTTTCTATATCTAAAATTAATAAAAACTGCCTCTAATGAATTACATTGAATTTATACAAGTGTTATGTATCTATTTTGACCAAAAATAAATTTAAATAATATAAATAATTTTTTAAATAAAAATCCGGTTTCAAACATTAACTCAGTGTTTTTCACTATTCATAAAAAATGAATGTTTTCAGAAAAATACCAAAAATTTACCCTAATCTGATTTTGATATTCTGAATTCAATAATGAAGTCTATTTTACCAAATTCAAAACATAGAAGTTTCATTTATTAATTTAAATTTAATTTCCATTGTTAAAACAAAAAGCATGTTTTTAAGAAACAATAACTATCAAAAGATTGACACTCGTTTATGTTCGGTTTAAATTTGAAATTATGTCCAACGACCAACATTGGATTTAATGTTAAAAATATATTCTAAAAATAATTTAAAACCACTGAAATTAATAATTTATCACTATTAATTATTTTGATTAAAAAAGTTGTTTTTAAATAAAATTTAGTGATTTTCACTATTCATCAAAATATGAAAGTTATCAGAAAAGTACCAAAATTTCACCCTAGGATAATTTCAATATTTTCAATCCAAAAATGAAGTATATTTTGAGAGATAAAATTTATAAAATTTCAAAAAGTGGCTATTACTATTAATAATGGCTACATTGATTGTTCGTGGTGTGTGTTAGAACTCGAAGTTGTGTACAACACACACTACTGTATTTTTCAAAGAGAAGTGTACTGTGGAAGCTCGGGGTGTTACAAGATTGAGTTCATATAACCATTAAGGGTAAACATAATCATTAATAATTGACTATAGGTAATGAGAATAAGAGTGTATAGAGTATGATGGCATTATCAAAGTGCATGAGTGAGTCATAAAATAACTCATACCCCTCAATACATAGACCATAAATTATGAAAACATGGAAAATGATATATTCATTAGAATATAAAATCATGATACATGTGATATCAGTATTGATCATTATAAATATTATAGAACCATATCAAGCATAATTTGACACATAAAGGAACCTTGGTACATGATTATACATTCCAATTTTATAAAAGTAATAACAATGTGACCATATTCCTAAATTTCACTCTTATAAATTGAATATACATACAAAAAAATAATTAACCAATAAATTGGAGGGATTTCATGGACCCAACCATCCTTGGTCTATCATGGAACCACCCATCATTGGTTTATCACGTAACAACTTATCAAATTTCCAAGTACCATTGCAAAATCATCACACATAAAAGCTTTAATAAACTCATTGGAGAATCCATTGACCCTTTAAGAACATTATTAAATAGGGAGAAATTATTTTAATGGAAATATATTTGAATCATTAATAACCCATTGAATGTAGCTGGGTTAAATAACACTATCTTTAAATAATGATTAACCCATGGAATGAAAATGGGTAAAATAAAAATCTCTTTGAAACAAACATAATCTATATAAAGAATGAATTAGGATGGTATCAATAAAAAATAAACCTAGTTGAGGATAAGTAACAACATGGTTTTTTAAATTTTATGAATGGAAATACCATTAAAATATCATTAAATAAATCTTGAGGAAAATAATCTTTAAACATTCCAATGTATCAAGTTCAACATTAATACGTTTGAACAACTAACCCTATGAAAGGAATAAAATTAAATTAAACTTATAATATAATTATAATAAGGGAATTAATTATATAAAATGTCAAAAGAAAAGTATATAAACCTCAAAAAATAAGATATGAGTATAATATATCAAATTTCTAAAAGAAGGAAAATTCTGACAAAATCCCATTACTTCTTTAGTAAGATAATAACAACAAAACCAATAAAATAGATATAATAAAAATGATATGTAAAAACATATAAATTTAAGTATAATATTTATAAAATACATTCTATTTCAGTATATACACTAAACATAAAAAAGAAGCGGTGAATATTGAATAAGTCTCACATAAATAGAAATGAGAATAGAAATACAATTATAGTTGTGGTAACATTTGAACTAGAAATCAAAAAAGTAATAATAATAAAATTAAGCATATAAGTACAATGAAGATATAATAAATCATGATATAATATATCAAAATGGTCATTAGATATGTGAAAAAATGTAATAAGTGGTGATTGTGATGTATGCCTAAGGAAAGTACAATTCAGATAAGAATATCTTATAACAATAGTAATATGTGAATCAAAAAACACAAATGTAATAACAATAAAATGAAAAATTTAAATAAAATGAATATAGAAGTGATTAATGATATAAACCGTAAATTTGGTACTATATACACCACAAAAAAATAATTATATTTGGAATATTTCATTTATCTCATAGATTTACATAGTGTAATAAAAATCCCTTACCTCGAGTATGGGTTGTCCTGATTGTTCTTTATCATCATGAATAATATTTTTATTTTCATTATATACATGATTCATAAAATTTTACATGTTTTTTATTACCTTTAATTCACCTATAAATAATTTTATAAACATTTACCTAATCAACAATGTCTAAGTATGATGTTTTGACCATATTTGTCTTTTTCCTCTAATATTATTTTGATTAGTAGGATAAAATCAATGAGTTAATTTAAAAAAAAATAGATAAATAATCATGAAATAATAATCATATTTATTCATCAATTAATATTTTAATACCAATCATGAATTATGTTAATGAAAAATGAACCAACATTACAATCATTGATACAGCAGGTTGTACGTACGCATGAGTAACATTCAAATTCTCAAATGATCGTTATAGAAAAAGGTTATGTAAAATTAATTATTTAAATAATAGTAATTATAAAATAATTACCATGTTATTTAGTCATATATACTTATATATTTAATTATTGTTATGTAAAACGAATCACATCGCATTGAAGAGGCTGTAGTCCACACATCCACATATGACATTTTGACATTTTTAGTGTGTAAAAAAGTAATAAAAAATAATGTATTTGTCACGACTCGACCCCCGGGACCCATTCCGTGACTACCCCAAGCCCTCCTTCCATATACTAGGGGATGGAGACTAGAACCAAAGCCTTAAATCCCTAAAAATGGGGAGGCATTTCCTTTATAACTATAAACAAACACAACCGAGAACACAGCTGGATACGAAATACTAAGTAAAATGGAATAACAAAGATTACTGAAAAGTAAAAGGTTCCAAAAATTCAAGCCCAACTATAAAGTACAAGGAACTAGAAAATACAGTATAACTAAATAAAGGAAAAATAGTTGTTGAGTCATCCTCCAGAATTCCTACCTGATAGGTAGGTACAGATAGCCACCTTAGCACTCCACGTCCATCCGTCTCCTCCGTGTACCATCTCGTCGTATGATCCAACCCTGGGTACCATCCAATCCTGTTACCCTCAGCCTCAGTCATCGCTTTCTGTTGTCTACATATAATACAATGAGGTGTGGATATAACCCATGCAGGGTTGAGTATAAAGATACACAGTAGGGACCCCGAGACCCTCAAGGTCTCACAAAATCTATAAAGGATAAAACACAAAGTATAAAAAAACAGATAACCCCACATAGGTATATGCCCATACATATACCTAAGCTAGAAAGTAATCCATCTCAATCATGAGGAAAACACAAATGTCACTGACTCATGTCACACATGTATAGAACTTATGTATAGGAATAGAGATGATTAGATGTATCCACTGAATCATCTTCTATGTCGAACCCAAGTAGGATCCTAGTATAGTAATCAGAGCTGTCGAACCCACGTAGTATCATGGAATAGTAGTCGGAGCTGGAAAACCCACACATGATCCTAGAATAGTAATTAGAGCTGTTGAACACTCACAGGATCGTAGAACAGTAATCAGAGCTATCAGACCCACGTAGAATCATGGAACAGTAATCGAAGCTATCAGACCCACGTAGGATCTCTTTATCACAAAGCATCCATCCACATGGTTCTTTCAAAAAGCATTCTTGATTCCATGAGGGTCTGATCCTCAATCCAATTTTCGATACATCAACACCACGATGTCCCATGAATAAGTACCCCAATGGTCCACCACGTCATAGGGGTCTCAACGCAATAGACGACACGTCAATCAGACGCTCGGTCTGTGAGTTATTAAACTTTTAGTGCTAAGGGCCCGGCTGGATTCATTCATTATAACTATATCTCAACTATACCCCAAACTCCTATGGGTTATACTCAAAAGGACCGTCAATCTCCAAGATTTCCAGCGCCACTGACGGGTTTTCAAACTAACATCTGGTGCCAAAGATATGGCCAAAAGAAGGTAAAGGGTCGGTAGTTGGCCCAGGTGTGGTATGACCTGGTCTAGGCCGACCTGGTTAGACTGGTTGGGTCAGACCTGATCCGTTGGGTGGGTCAGCCCATTAGGTTCGGCTCGGCCCGCTGGGCCCAGCCCAGCCGGCTGTGTGGGAGGTTTAGCCCGAATGATGCGGCAAGGGCGATTCGGCCCGGAGCGCCGCAAGGGTAGACCTGGTTCTCCCAGGGCACCGCGAGGGGCACAAGAGGCCGACTCGGTCAGGGTGCCGTGAGGGGCGTAGTTCAGGTGGTTTAGCCCGGGAGGACGGGATGTAGCCAGGCATGCCAGGAGGCAGTCAGTCAGGCCAGCGGGTGTCCAGCCAGGGCGGTGGGCAGCCGGGCAGGCCGGGAGGTGATCGGGGAGGCAGGAAATGCATGGGCCGGCTCGAGTAAGCGGCTTGGCTCGGCAAGCGGTGCGGCCGGCGCGGGCTCGGTCAGTGGCGGGGCAGGATCCCATAGGGGCGGCGCGGGTGATGGAGGTCACAAGTTCGTTCCCTTTTTCTTTGTCGCCTTCTTCACCTCATTGTTTCATCGCCATGACGAAGTACATCACAAAATAGATCGACGGAGGGAGTCGGGCCCTTTTAATTTGGTCGACACCCTCTGCGTTTAGGGTGATAGCAATCGGTTCTTTAGAACGAACCATAAAAATCCACCCGCAAATAGAAATCATCCACATTTTTCATTTTTAAAGAAAGGAAGAACAAGGAACTTAAAATAAATTAAACCCCTACCTTGTTCGTAGATCGTCAACGGAGTTGCAGGGAAGAAGATAGAGTTGTCATCGTTCGTCTCATCCGCCACACACTTCAAATATTGAGGCCATGCGTCGGTTCATTGACGATGATGAAGAGGGATGGTCTGTCATTGAAGACATCTTATAATGGTAGAAGCTCCAAGGAAGAAGTCAAATATGCTCCTTGTCGACGTTCTTTGTTCTCCGTTCTTCATTGGAGAGACTAGTTCTTCATTGGGACCTTTCTCCCAATAATCCTCCTCTCTAATCACTAAAGTGAATATATGAGACAAATAAGAGATTATAATATCTATTATTTCATATTCAAGAATTCAAAAAGAATAAATAAACACTTGGTTGGAACATTAAAATTAATGGGGAGGATTTTGCAGAATTACTTTGGTGTGTTGGCAACGTTAATGTGGGGGAAGCTCAAGAGGCACCTCCACATTAAAGAGGGTGTTGAGAGGTTTTCCCTCCTCCCATTAATAGGGGTCAGGTTGTCCCCACCCCTATTATTCAAATTGGGAGGTTATGTGGTCTTGGGAGGTCCCCACCACATTAACCTCACATGGGAGGTTGAGGCGTGGTGGTCCCCACCACCATAAACTCTCATGAAAGGTTATGGCCTGGTGGTCCCCACTTCTAACCTCCACATGGAGTTTATAGTTCAAGTGGGTCCTACCTCCCAACACCCACATGGTTGTTGGTAAAATAAAAATAATGTTTCACACACATTTATTTTTATTTTAATCTTTAACATAAAACAAAAAAACACTTTCTTTTATTCTAAACCCACTATCATCGAGGTAAAGGTCTACTTAAAAGAATACCAGCACTGGGAGTTCAATGGTGCCCTCAGATTTAAATTCCGATCACAGGTTCAAAAGTTATTAAAAATTGCTCATACGTTTACTAAAGGTACCCGAACAAAATTTTAGAAATTTATTCTGTGAACACCAGGCCTAAGAATCATGCACCGTGAATTTTCCTGGACTCACAAAATTTTCATGTATTTAAGAAAAAAAATTCCACAGAATTTTCAGGTATTTATATTATCCCCACATTAGGGATTTACGTCCCTATAAAATATAACTCGAACTAAGGGAACATGTGGGGGTACTGAGAACACATCTTAGCCTCCCGCTCTCATTTGCTCTCCTGGAGGTTCTCGTGCTGCCAAAGAACACCCACCAGAGGTATTGATTTTCCATGAAGGACCTGTTCATTTCAATCCTCAATCTCTACGGGAACCTCTATAAAATTCTCTCCATCATCGACGTCCATCTCGCCATTGTTGATGATGTGAGAAGGATCGTGCACATATCTCCTCAGCTGGGATACGTGGAAGACGTCGTGCACCTGGTGTAACTGAGGTTGAATAGCTAAGTGGTAATCCACCTCGCCAACTCTGCTGAGGACGTAGATTATTCCGAAAAATCTCAGATATAACTTGCGGCCTCGGCCAAATATCTGCAAACCTCGTCGATGTGAGACCCATAGAAAGACGTGGTCACCATCCTAGAACACCAGAGGTCTCCGTCTACTGTCAGCATATGAATTCGGCCTACTATTTGAAGTCTTCATCCGATATTGGATGATCTGCACCTTCTCTGTGGTAACCCATACCATCTCTGGTCCCACTAGTGCTGACTCCCATGGGTCAGCCCAACACAGAGGTGGTCTGCACGGTCGCCCATATAACGCCTCAAAAGGTTCCATCCCTATGGTGGAGTGATAGCTGTTGTTGTTAGAAAAGTCCACCAAGGGAAAGTGATCCTCCAAGATGCAACTGAAGTCGAGGAAACAAGCATACAACATGTCCTCGATGGTCTGAATGGTCCGCTCAGTTTGTCCATCCATCTGAGGATGGAAGGCAGTGCTCAAACGAAGCTGCATCCTGAAATCTTCCTAAAACTCCTTCCATAGCTGGGAAGTAAACTGTGCATCACGATTGGGGACTATCATCAAGGGTACTCCATTTAGTCACAAAATCTCTTGCACATAGAGGGATACTAAGCTCTCTACTGATATTTGCTCTCTGATTGATAGGAAGTGGGCCGACTTGGTGAGTTGGTAGACGATCACCCATATAGAGTCATGTCCCCTGGACGTACGTGGAAGTCCTATCATGAAGTCAACGGATATCCCATCCCACATCCACTCTGGGACCTCTAAAGGCTGAACAAAGCATGCTGATACCTGATGCTCTCCCTTCACTTGCTGACAAGTGTGGCACTGAAAGAGAAACTCTGGACTGATTTTTTCATTCTTGGACACCAGTGCTGTCGTCTGAGGTCCTGATACATCTTCACCACTCCGAGATATACCGCTATAGGATACATGTGAAAATACCTCAAAACATCCTTTTGATTTGACATTGATACCATTATACATCCTCTGAAGATAATGAAATGCTCCCCTGCTTCAGAAAATCCATCAGGTGCCTGCCCTGTGGATATATGAGAACATCATGTCTCATAGTTAGCATCTCCATGCTGCACCTCCCTGATTCTCTAAAGAAGCGGGGGAGTGATTATAATAGATAGAAACAAGGATTCTCCATCTCTATCCACAATGGATATCTTTAAAGTAGCCAGCTGCTCTGTCGCCTCTTCTAGAAGATGTATACCAGATCTCCTGCTGAGCGCATCTTCAAAAATGTTCCTCTTCCTAGAAGTATAGACTTTCTTGATGTCATAGTCCTAGAGGAACTCAAGCCCATGTAGATGTCTCAGGATTAGGGACTTCTGGGAGAAAAAATACCCAAGACTCTTGTGATCAGAGTAGATGATAAAAGGCTCCCTCATCAGATAGTGTCGCCACATCTTCAAGGAGAAGACCACTGCTACTAACTCCATGTCATGGGTAGCATAGTTCTTCTCATGTTGTCTCGACTGATGATATCCATAAGAGATCACGGCTCGCTCCTCTATCAGGACACACCCATGTCTGGTCCCTGATGCGTCGCAGTAAACTACGTACCATACGCCCCCCTCAGGAAGCCTCAAGATGGGTGCACTAGTCAGCTTCTGCCTCAGCTCATGAAAGCTCTGTTGGCATCTCTCCGACCTAACAAAGGGTTTCACCTTCTTTTTCAAGACTGATAGTGGTGCTTCAACTCTAGAGAAGTCTGGTAAGAACCACTGGTAGTATCCAGCCAATCCTAGGAAACTACATACCTACATCACACTCCTGGGTGGATCTAAAGCATGAACGACCTCAATATTTTCTGGATCCACTGCAACTCCATCCTACGAGATGAAATGTCCCAAAAAAGTGAACCTCTCAGATCCAGAACTGGCACTTCAACAGCTTACCATAAAGCTGGTGCTCTCAGATTGTGTCCAGTACTACCCGCATATGGTAGGCATGATCCTCTTCAGTAGTCAAGTAGATCAGAATGTCATCAATGAAGACTACTACGAAGCGATAATGGGACAGCTAAAATATCTTGATCATGAGTCCCATGAACACTTCTAGATATTTGGTTACACCAAATGGAATAACCAATAACTCGTAGTGGTCATACCAGCATCTGAAGGCCATCCTCTTCACATCCTTGTCTCAAATTCTGAGCTGGTGAGAGTCTAATCAGAGGTCTATCTTTGAGAACCACAATGTTCCATTCAGCTGATCAAAGTGGTCACCAATCCCCGAGAGTGGGTACTTGTTCTTCACGGTAACCTGGTTCATGCGCCAATAGTCAACACAAAGCATCAAGCTCCAATCTTCCTTATTGGAAAATAGAATCAAGGTTGACTCGGGAGAAACACTGGGCCAGATGAATCCCTTCCGCTGCAAGTCCTCTAGCTATACCCACAGCTCACGAAGCTCAGAGGGAGCCATCCGATATGCTAGTGTAGATATCGATGTCATCCCGGTGTATAGATCAATGTATAATTCCACCTCTCTACGAGGAGGTTGTCCTGGGACATCATCAGGGAAGACATCTGCATACTGGTCCTCCACTACATGATAAGTCGGACATTCCAAATCTACTACTCTGAGAGTAAGGTAGGACAATTGATGGGTGATCGGTTGCACCCTCCTCTAGGTAAGTTCATCCTGTGATGCAAAGGCTACCTTCTCACCGGTGAAGGTAAATCTAGTCCCATCTGTTCGGACACACCACACTTTGCACCTAATATAGTCATTCTTTGAATGTACTGTAGATAACTAGTACATAAACAATATGGTGTCATAAGGCCTCAACGCTACTACTAGGAGATCCCAGCTGAAGCTATCTCCTCCTAGAGTAATCTCACACTCCCTGAACTAGGGAATAATCGTCGAATCTACTCTCGTATGAGTCTCTAGACGTAAGGAACTATCTAAATGATCCATAGGAATCTTCGAGCTTCGAATGAGGGCAGTTTCAATGAATGAGTGACTGGAACCTGTGTCTATAAGAACTACAGCTAAGGTTAAATAGACACATATCATACCTCGAATCATCTCCAGAGTGCTGTGATTGTAGGCCTCAGTTACCATGAGCTGAGCTCTCCCCTGTCCACCCACTCCCTGCAGTTGGGGTGGACCTCATGGCGGTGTTGGTGGTAACACCTTGAATCACCATCCACAACCAATTGCATGACCATCTCCTCTATCACGTCCTCCTGCTCCCTGCGGATTGCCTCGATCGAATATTTATCTCTGCTTGGGTGGTCCTTCGACCATTTGCTGATCATACGAACGACGAGTAAGACAGTCACGAACCATGTGACCCTGCCCGCCGCATGATTAGCACTGCTTGCTCCTCGTATGACTAGCTCTATTTCATGTGCCCTGCACAACAAAACTCATATCCTGAGGTCGTCTACCATATTCACTAGTCCACTTAGATCACTACGACATCTGTTTGCTGCCCGTTGCAGAAGACATTGCTATGTGTCGACCGGTGGTGGGTCTTGTTGTCAGTGAATGCTCAGCAAGGAAACTCTCAACCAAGAGGGCTCTCTCTAACACCTCCGCCTACGTCGGGATGCTGAGTGAGATCATCGATGCCCTGATCTCCTGCCTAAGCCCTTGCTCGAAGGTCTAGGCCCTGAAGAATGGGTACCGCACCATATCAGTGGAGTAGCGTGAGAGGTATTTGAACATTGATGAGTGTTGTGCCACCGTCATGCTGCCCTACTACAGATAAAGTAGCTCCTGTATTGACACTACATTTAAGGTATCTGGGAAAAACTCTGCCTGAAACAGAATCTCAATGTATGCCCAGAGGATTTTCACCTCGTCATGCACCTGGAGCATCAGGCTCCACCATCATATTGCTTCTTCCTGAAAGTGACTCGTGGCATGGACCACTATAAGGTCGGGTGGTGTCCCTACCAGTCTGAAGACTCTCAACACATCCTCCATCCAATCCTTAGCTGCCTTCGGGTCCGTCTCACCCCTGATCCTATGAGACATCTTGGTCTAGAACTCATACAATGCACTCAGGTAGTGTGAACTCTCTGCTGCTAGGGCTGGTGGCATCTGTGGCTCAATGGGTAGTGGTACCACTAGCGCCTCCGCTGTGATAGGTCCATGTACCAAGGCCTCATCGCACAATGGGATGTCATCTCGTACAAAGCCTGGAACCTTGGTTGGCTATCTTCGTGGGACCATCATTAAAAGATAATGTTGTGCCACAGTCAATAAGTTATAACATGTGAGCAGACTCAAATAAAACTTTTTAAAACACAAACGCAATAAGTGTTTTCGTGCACTAAGTTGGAAATCAGAAGTCAACATCCTCGTGTATGGATACATTGACCACCACACCAACACGGGACTCACTGAACTGAAAACCACACTCAATACCCTTAAAACTATTGATTCATAGAAAATACCCAGAGTCATAAGTTCTGCGGTAGAAAATACTCATGTGATACCAATTTGTCACGACCCGACCCCTAGGGCCCCTACCGTGACTACCCCAAGTCCGCCTTCCATAGGCCAGGGGCTGGCGACTAGCACCAAAGGTGTAAATCCCTAAAACTGGGAAGGAATTTACTTTATAATTGTAAACTAAAAAATAGAGAACATAGCTCAATACGAAACACTATGTAATACTGAATAACAAGGAGTGATAAAAAGTAAAAGGGGCCGAAAATACAAGCCCAACTGTAAAGTACAAGGAACTGGAAAAATAAGTACAACTAAATAAAGGAAAAATAGTTGTTGAGTCATTCTCTGGAATTCCTACCTGATGGGTAGGTATAGATAGCATCCTCATCACTCGACATCCGTCTGCCTCCTCCGTGTACCGTCTCGTCATATGGACCACCTCCAGGTACCATCCAGTCCTGGTACTCTCAGCCTCAGTTAGCGTTGTTTGTTGTCTGCATCAAATACAACGAGGTGTAGGCATAGCCTATGTAGGGGTGAGTATAATGATACTCAGTAGGGTCCCTGATACTCTCAATGTATCAAAAAAATATACCACGGATAAACCAATGAGTATGAAATCAACAGATAACCCCACTTAGGTATATGCCCATACATATACCTAAGTTATCAAGTAATCAATCTCAATCATGAGGAAAACATAAATGACACTGACTCAGCTCACATAGGTATACATCATATGTATAGGAATAGAGATGATTATATATATCCACTGAATCATCTTATCTGCCGAACCCACGTATGATCCTGGTACAATAATCATTGCTGTCGAACCCACATAGGATCTTGGAACCGTAGTCGGAGCTGTCGAACCCACCAAGGATCCTGGAACAGTAATCAGGGTTGTCGAATGCACATAAAATACTAGAATGGTAATTAGACCTGTCTAACCTATCTATAATTCTAGAACAGTAATCGAAGCTCTCAGATCCACGTAGGATCCCTTTATCACAAAGAAGCCAGCCACATGGTTCATGCACAAAGCACACTTGATTTCAGGAGGGTTCGCTTCTCAATCCAAATGTCGATATATCAACATCCATGAAGTCCAATAAAAATCATCCCAAAGGTCGTCCACGTCATAGGTGTCTCATTGCAACAGACGACACGTCAATCAGACACCCGGTCTGTGAGTTATTAGCCTTTTTGTCCCGGGGGCCCGATTTGATCATGAACGATCCAACTTGATTGTATCTCAACTATACCCCAAACTCTGGTGGGGTATAATCAAAGGTATTGTGAAGCTCCAAGATTACCAGTGCCGCTGACGGTTCATCAAACGGGTGTCCGATGCTAATGATATGACCAAAAGAAGGTAAAGGGTCTGAAGTAGGCTCGGGTCCAGACTAACCTGGCCTGACCCAGTCTGGGCTGACCCAGTCTTGTTCGACCTGGTCAGACCTATTGGGTCTGACTTGACCCGTTGGGTGGGTAGGCCCACTAGGTTTGGCCTGACCCACTGCGCCCAGCCCATCGGGCTGCGTGGGCAGTTCGACCTGGAAGGTGCTGTTAGGGTGGTTCTGCTAGGAGCGACATGAGGGCGTGACTGGTTTGACCAGAACGTCGTGAGGGGTGCATGGGGCCAGCTCGGCTGGGGCACTGTGATGGGTGCAGATTGAGTTGTTCAACCCGGGAGGCGGCCGGGAGGGCCAGCGGGCAACCGGGCAGGCCGAGATGCTGTCGTGCGTGCTGGCGGGGCGCGGTCGGGCTCGGGGTAGCAGCTCGGCTCGGCAAGCAGCGCAACTCGCGGGGGCACTACCAGGGCCAGTTCGGCCAGTGGTGGTGCGAGACGCCGCGGGGGCGGTGCGGGTCACGAAGGCCACGAGTAGCACAACCTTTGTCTTCGCTGCCTTTTCCACCTCGTCATTTCATCGCCATGCTGAAGAACATCACAAAATAGATCGAGGGAGGGTGTGGGGCCTTGTAAGTTCAGCCTGCACCCTCCACGTTTAGGGTGATAACAATCAGTTTTTTAGAATAAACCGCAACAATAGACCCAAAAAAAGAAAGCATACTCATTTTTCGTTTTGAAAGAATTGAAGAACATGACACTGAAATGAAATTTAACCCCTACAATGCTCATAGTTCGTCGACTGAGTTGCAGGGAAGAAGATGGAGTTGTCGTCGTTCATCGCACCCACCACACACTTCCAATCTTGAGCTCATGCATTGGTTCGTAGATGGTGATGAGGAGGGATGATCACCTGTCATAGACATCCTATGTTGGTTGGAGCTCTGAGGAAGACGTCGAAGATGCTCCTTGTCGATGTTCTTCGTTGGAAGAACGTGTTTTTCATTCTTCGTTATTCGTTGGAGAGGCTAGTTCTTCTTTGGGAGCTTTCTCCCAATAATCCTCATATCTAATCACCAAATTTAATAGATATGCCAAATAATAGATTATAATATTTATTATTTCATTTTCAAGAATTTAAAAAGAATAACTAAACACTAGGCTAGCACATTAAAATTAATGGGGAAGATTTGGCACCGTTAATCTGGTGTGTTGCCAACATTAATGAGGATGAAGCTCAAGAGGCTCCTTTACATTAAAGAGGGGGCTTGAGAGGGTTTCCCATCCTCCCATGAATAGGTCTCGGGTGGTCCCCACCCCTATTATTCAAATTGGGAGGTTATGTGGTCTCTAGTGGTCCCCACCACAATAACCTCACATGGGAGGTTGAGGCGTGGTGGTCCCCACTACGATAACCTCTCATGAGAGGATATGGCATGGTGGTCCCCACTTCCAACCTCTACATGGATGTTATAGTTCTAGTGGGTCCTACCTCCCAACATCCACATGGTTGTTGGTAAAATAAAAATAAAGTGTCACACACATTTATTTTTATTTTAATCTTTCACGTAAAACCAAAAAACTGTCTTTTATTGTCGACCCACTTCCATCGAGGAAAAAGTATCTATTAGCGAATACTTGCGTTGTGAGTTCAATGGTGCCCTCAAGTTTCAATTCCGAGCACCGGTTCAAAATTCATAAAAAACCGCTCATACGTTTACTGAACGTACCCGAACAAAACTTCAGAAATTGAATCTCTGCACACCAGGCCTCGGAATCACACGCCGTTAATTTTCACGGACTCCCAAAATTCCCATGTATTTACAAAAAATATTTTGACAGAAATTCTGGGTCTCTACAGTATTATATTTATACAAAGGTAATTATGTTAGTAATATCTTATAGATTTCATTTATGTAAAATATTTTAAATGACACCCATCATTAAAATAATCCATGTAATGTGTGAACGTATGACATCGCTTTGAGGAGGCTGTAGTCCACATATCCATAATTGTTTTCTTCATATTTATAACAAATGGAATACAAACAGTTTTTAGTTAAATAAAAATTATATAAGTATTAGAGAAAAAGAAATATTATATATATCATATAAAAATATTTCTTCCATCCTAAATATCAAGCATTATAAGTTGTTATGGAAACACAAACGACATCATTATGTGAGGTGGTAGTTTGTCGTATCAAAGAACAGTAACATCATTAACCGTATGATTGATATTTGTGTAGGTGTAGGTCGAAACCATCAAATAACAACATATTATTATATTGAGTATACTATGTTTATTATATAATAATGGAATAAGAATAGTTTATTGTCTTGAGAAATAATGAAATCATAAATTCATGTTTAAATAATTTTATCTCTTTTTAGGTAAATCTTTTTGGTTTGAACAAAAGGGATTCCTTGGATGGATGTAATCAAAATTATAGTCTAATATGTAGAGGGTAGGGATTCTTGGAATTTATTTAGAAAATTTTGGATGAGAAAAAGTGTCTTGAGTAGTGTGAGGAATAAAAAGAGTGAATCCCTTTTTATAATGTTGGGGGAGTGGAATTATTGTAATTACCAAAATGTATACAATATTGAGAGGTATACCATACCTCAAGTACCTCAAAAATATAAACCTAATTGATTAATTATGAATTATGGTCGATACATATCTCCACCAAATTAATTTTAGTTCATTTTTATAATTTTGTTCTTCATTCTAAAATTTTCCTTAGGTTATACATTTTAATTTTTCATTTAGGTAACTAGTATTCCAACCTAAGTAATTTACATAGTATGAATAAGTTAAGGTGATATTTATTAGAATAAATATTCCTACTGAATTATTCATTTTATATCTATCTTTCAAAATAAAACCCCCATATATTTTGGAAATTAATTATTAAAAACTATTTGTAACGTTCAAATAAGGTTCTTTAACCTGAATCATGCTAATAATATTTCAACTATCAATGGGGTCAATATGCTAATTATAAAAAATAATTTTTTTTCCAAAAAAACTGTATTTTATATTTATTATCATTTAAAATTAAATCATAATAAGATATTATTTTTAGTTATTTTAACTCATTTTATTAAAATATCATTTATTTTAATATAACAACAATACAAATTTTACTATAATTTTTTTAATTTAAATTTAAAAAATATAAATACAATGATGAAATTAAATTAAATTAATTTAACAGATTCCTAACATGGCATAATCATTTTAAAAAATTATTGAATAAAATAATTCATATATTTTAATTAACTTTTTTAGAATCAATTATTTTACATAATTATCAACTATGTAATCCATGAGCTAACATTTGTTAAGAATTTAATGTAATTATATCATATATAAAAATTAAATATTAATCACCATTAATAAATACATATTTAACATTAAAAATAATTTTCATAGATGAAACTTTGTATCTTATTACATTCTTTAAATCATTATAAACAAAAATGGTATGGAAGGTTACGTTTTTGTCTTTTTTTCTTACTTAATTTATTATATGGGTCAATTTTAGGGACTTGTATCCCAATAACTCATAAAATTATATCCAATAGGTTATATGGTCAAAATATTTGTATAAAATTTATTTTTGAAAAGTTTCTAGTTATTTTTGTCTCTTATGCTTAAGGATTAGTACTCTATTAAGCTTAATTTTACCTTAATCTATATAATAAATTTTAATTACTGTCACTAATATTTCTTGTCGAAAAGAAGTTGATCCTATTAGTATATATATAAATATATATATAATATTATAATGTCTCATGTATCTTTTTCAAAATTAATTTCAATTGAGTGTTAAAATTAAATTTTATGCTAATCCTGCAGAGGCTGCGAGGCAATAGGTTTTGAAGGAGAAAATATCAAAAGGTCATTTGGTAATTATATCTAAATTAAATATAAAAACTTATTCCAATGAACTAAATTAGAGTAATATATATATATATATAATTGATAAAATTTAACATTAAAAAATATAAAATTTAACTTAACATTATTAATTATTTAAATGAAAAGGAAATTTTCAACTAAAAGGTAGTATTTTACACTATTCATTAAAAAATGTAAATTATTAGAAAAATACCAAAAAGTTACCACAAGTAAATTATTATTTTCCTATTTCAAAAATGTTTTTTATGTTTTCATATTACATTAAATTTTTTTACAAAAAATATATTTAAAATATGTATTCCATTAAAAGGTAGTAAAACTACCATATTATATAACAATATGACAAGTATCTTGCTGTTCATTATAATTCAGTCATTAATGAATCATTATTAATCAATTAATTTAAATTAATTTCAAATTATTTATTTAACATAATGTCGTAATTTTACTTCCTATTCCCATTAAAATTAATTTCCCAATCAAAATTAATCATGGTTATCAATTGATGAAAATTTATTCAATTCCTTAGTTAAACCAACAACATAAAAATATTCAATTAAACGTCATCTTAAAAATGGAAAGTGGAAAAACTAAATTCCAATGGATGTTCCACATTAATATGATTACATTATGGTAGAAAATAGGTGGGAAATTAAAATATGGATTTTGAAGAGAATATTAATTCTCATTGACTAAAAGTGAGTGATAGAGAATATTGTCCAGTGGAAGATAATGATGAAAAAACCACAATTCCAAAGTTGTGGAAATGTTTATTGATGTCATAAAAAATATGGTAATAGCGTAACATTTTATTTAAATATCCATTCACTAATGTTAATAAATTATCTTACAATAAAATCAAAGATAAATTGAAAAAGTAAATATACTTTCTTGATGAGTATAATTTCATCCTTTAATACATTTCAAGAAAAATACCATCTTTTCTCAAAACAAGGAGTATTGATGACATATTTTTAATTATTGAAGCAAAAAAAAATTTCTTTTAAAGACCACATTACCATAAAAGGGATAGAAAAGATATTTTATATATCTTTTGTCATTATCCAATACCAAAATTTTTAATGCATGATAATATAATTCCCAAAATGAGTAAACCTTCAAATGATACACTAATAATGAAATTTAAATAGTAATAACCTATGTTCAAAACGAATTATTCCATAAATAACTATCCAAAATATTATTCAATATTTTCCTAACTATGTTTGAATTCCATATATTAGAATTATTTGATCATATATTATTCCTAGTCAAATAAACAGTAATTACTCATTTAAAATATAATATGTTTTCCAAATAAACATAATATTTACCTCAAAGGACATAATAACATGGATATAATATAGGCCAATGGTAGTGCATGAAACCCTTATCAACCTTCATCTATTTTTTCAAGCCCCATCACATTGGGAGATGCAATAGGATGTCACCAGGTTTACAGTTTTTCCATTTTTCATTAAGCATGAAAAATAATTCCTCTTAAAAACACTTCATTTTTATCATAGGAGATAAAAATATCTTATACCATAAAACATCTTCGAGTATATATTTATGATCTTAACACAATAAACCTTAATGAGCTGTCTAATAAATTGAACTTATTAACATCCATAATCTTATATATTTATGATGGTATCCCTAACTCTTAGGATAACCTCATTTGAAAACATCATAAATTCCAATGATATCAAAACAAAACTTGGATACCAACTATAACAACCTGAAACCCGCACTCCCAAATCCATTGCAGAAATCGGCAACATTAAGTTTCCATCTTTGATGTTGATAATTGTGAAAACAAGATTTCCTTTAAAACCATACAAAATAAATAAATCTTGGATCCCTTACATTATGGATGAAATTTTCAGTTAATATTTTTTGATAATTAGGAAAAACATCTACATAAACAATTCACATCAACATGGACTCATAAACAATGGGTTTATAAAGCTGAATATCATATCCTATTAAACCCATATTTTCATATTTCATAAGAGGTAACCTACATCATCCATGTGAAATAATTTATAGACATAAATCATTACTGATAATTAATAAACAATTTGGGAAAATAAAACACATGAAGTTTGATCTTAGATGATCAGTAAGGGTAAAAATAATCATTAACAATTGAGTTTCATCAATGTGAATTAGAATACAATAGAGTATAATGAAATAATCAAAGTGAATGAGTGACTCATAAATGAACTCATACTCCTCAATGCATAGACCATCAATTATGAAAACAGGTAAATCTATAGAGTATTTAGGATAAATAATTACATGAAATGTGAAATCAATATCGATGATTATGAACAATATAAACCCATAGAAATAATGAAGAAACACATGTAGGTATCTCAGGAAGTTATTCCACTTTTATATTTTATAAATGGAATTATAATGTAGCTAAATTACATATATTTCATTCTTATAAATGGAATGGTCATACAAATAAATTTTGTACTAAATAAATTTGAGGGAATTCATAGATCCTCCCATCCTTATCCTATCATGGAACCACCAATTCTTGGTTTATCACGTAACCACCAATAAAATTTCCAATTTCCATTTCAAAATAATCACACATAAAATCATTCCTAATCTCACTATAGAAAACAATAAACCTTATATATTATGACTAACAAGTAAAAAATAAATTAGTTGAATAAAAATCTCTTTGAAATGTAAAAAACCGATGGAAAGGAAATGGGTTAAATAAAAGTATCTTTGAAACATGCCAAAACCATGGAAAAATAAAATAATTGAAAAAAATATATATTTGAAACTAAAATAATCCATCCAATGAATTAATAAGGAATGTACCAATAGAAAATATCCCCAGTGAGGAAAAATAAAATCAAGGGTTGTTTAAATTAATGAATTGATATACAATTAAATTTTTTTATAACATTCTTGAGGATAATAGTCTTCGAACATTCCAACGCATCCCATACCACTTTGAAACAATTTAACCACTAACCCCATAAAAGAAACAAAAATAAGTGAAACATAAAATATCATGAGAATTAGTTAATTCATGATTTATCATGTCAAATTAGAAGAATATACACCTCAGAATATAGGTGTATAACATATTAAATTAATGAATGAAGGAAAATCAAGAGAAAATTCCATTACCAGGTAAAATATAAACTGTAAAACCCATTAAATAGATATGATCAAAAGGATATGTAAAATCCCATAAATTTAAGGATATTAGTAATCAAATAAATTCATGTCCATTATCTACACCACACATAAAAGACAAAAGTATAATATAGAATAAGTCTCACAAAAATAATAGTGAGACCAGAAATCCCATAAATTTGTTATAACATTTCAATTTGAAACCCCAAAAGTACGAATCATCAAATGAAAAATTTCAATACCATGAATCTAAAATAATTTGTTATATAATATATAAAATACTATATTACATACCCCCCAAAAAATAATTATGTGGTTATTAAGATGCTTACCTCTTGAAAGTAAAAGTGAGACAGGAATCTTTTACAACTGTGGTAACTTCTGAATCATAAAAATAAAATGTAAGAAAAATAATATTAAAAAATTAAATATATTTTATATATAAATTATTAACTATATAAAACATTCATTTTGTAAGTATATAGAGCACACAAAATAAGTAATTAGTGAATATGAAAATTATCACAAAGTTGTAAATAATGAGAGGAAAGTCCCTTACCTCGAATATGATCTGTAATGATTGTTCTTTATCTTATAGAATAATAATATGATGTTAATTATATAGATTTTTTTTAAACTTTTAAAATTTTATTTTAATTTAATTTAATTTATAAACAAGTTATATACATTTATTTACTTAATATTGTATATGTTGGATGCTTTGACCATATTCAGCTTATTTCTCAAAATTGGATTTGAGAAGTCTACTATTGTCAATGAGGTAATAAAAAAATATCCAAAAAATATTAATTAAATTATTATCATATTTTTAAATAAATTATAATTTAAAATCCATTTTATAACGATTTCTATGAAAAAATAACCAATCTTATAATCATGGAGACAGTAGGTTGTACGTACACATAGGTAACCCTCCCAATTTCCGATCTAATATTTGGAAACAAGGTAAGTAATATATAATATTTCAAAAATGATAAATTTATCATAAATACCATTATATAGAGTCATATATACTTATTAATATGTAATTATTGTGATGCAATGGGAATCACATTGCGTTTAGGAGGGGTTAGTCCACATATCCCCAAACAATGTTATCACATTCTCAGTGTGTGAGCATTCAATAAAAACTGAAATGTTGTATTTACCAAAAGGTAATTATTTCAAAAATAATATATATATATATATATATCATTAATTTCAAATATATTTAATTAATCCCATTATTAATACATTCCATGTTATTTTTGACTGTATCAAATCACTTTGTGGAGTCAGTAGTCCACAGGTCAATAAACGATGTTATTGTATTTACACCAAATGGAAGTCATAAAGATATGTGTTATATGAAAATTAAATAATTTATAATACTTATTAAATATATTATATATATATATCATATAAAAATATTTCATTCCTCATAATTCCAAACCATGAGAGGTGGTATAGGAAAAACAAACAACATCATTGCGTGATGAGGTAGTTCTTCGTATTAATGAATGGTAAGTTAATTACCCATTTATTAGAAGTGTGTGTAGGATTTTTTCAAAACCTTAACATAAAAATATAATAGTTTATTGAGGATACATTTTTTAGTATATATTAATGTTATAAGAATAATGTAATGCGTGGTTAAATAAATAAAACATAAATGCATGTTTGAAGAATGTTGCCTCTTTTTGGGAAACTCCTTTTAGTTTTCACCACACGGAATACATAGTTGGATTTCTTCCAAAATATAAGATAATAGGTAATTTTGATCGATATTTGTAGAATATTTTGGTAGATTTTGGTTGAGAAAATGTTGCAAGAGATGTGCATGGAAGGGAAACAATGAATGTCTTTTTATAATGGACGGGACATGACATTTTATAAATAACAAAAAATATACAATATTGGGAGGCCTCCCTAACCTCATGTACATATAAAATATAAAAAATAAAGTATTTAAGGTGAATTATGGTCTTTTGAAATCTCCACCACTTAAGAATAAGTTCATTTTTATAATTTTCATCCATAGTCTTCATGTTTCCTTATATTTTTAATTTTTGGTTTTTAATTTCAGTAACCAATATTCAAACCTAATTAAATTTACCATTATGAATAAATTAAGAAGGAATTTGTGAGAAAAATATACCTAATGAATAATATATATGATATATAATATAAAAGATAAAAATACCATGTGTGTTGGAAATTAATTATAAAACAAGTGCATGTATCATGCAATAGAACTACATCAACCCGGACCGTTCTAATAATGTTTTTATTATCTATGGGTAAATTTGTTAATTATAAAAGATATATTGTACCATAAATAGACCATAATGTATATTTATCACCATTTATAAATCAATCTATATAGGATATTATTTTTAGTAATTTTAATTATTATTAATTATATATTATTATTGTAATTTTTTTCATAATTTTATTAATTTAAATTTATAAAATATATATAAAATGACGTGAATAAAATATGTTAAGATAAAATATTTTTAACAGGAGAGATTCAACTAAAGAAATAATGGATGTTAATAAATAATTAAATTTACATTACTTTTTTTGAATCGTTTATTTTATTTAATTATTAACTACATAATGAATGCGATATCATTTGTTAAGAGTTTAATATAATATATAATATATACAAATTAATTATAAAAAAATAATAATTATAAATTAAAATTATAAAAAACTATATTAAGTTTCAAAATAATGATTATAACCGAAACTATGTAGCTTCCTCTATAATCTAATGCTTTATAAATGTTAAAGGTAAGGAATGTTAATTTTTTCTCTTTATTTACATAACATATTTTATGGGCAACTTTCATGAACATGTTTTCTACTAACTCATAATTTTCAATCCAAGAGAGGATATGGTATAACTATTGTTATCCAATGGCCCATTTACAAGTGCATGGGAAATATTCTCCCTTATTATAAAGGTTTCGTCCCTTGTTAAGAATAATGTTACCTTAATCACAATAATTAATTTTAATTACATTCATTAGTATTTTTGGTCAATAACTAACCTTACCTTATTAGACTATAAATACTTTAATTATTACAGATTTGTATGTCCATTTTTAAAATTTCAATTCACAGAAGTGAAATTTTATAATTTAGTGCAAATATTTTAAATGTTGTGAGACAAATGATTTTATGGAGAAAAGGTCAAATTCCCATTATGTAATTATTTCTAAAAAAATATGACAAATTATTAAAATGACCTAATTTTATTTAATATAAATATAATTTATCTCTTTTAAATTTAAAACATATTTAAAATATATTTTAACATTAATAATAATTTAAATGAAAAAGAAGTTTTCTACAAAAATACGTTGTTTTTTTACTGTTCAACACAAAATAAAAATTCTCAAAAAATCCCAAAAAAATCACCATAAGATAATTTTTATGTACCCTTTCAAAAATAATGTCTATTTTTTCATATAAAAATTATCCGTGTCAAAAATTATATTTAAAATAGTTTTTCTATTATAAGGTTGTAAAAATTCCATATTAAATAATAATAATACAAGTATATTCCTATTTTGTATATCACAGTCTTGCATAAAACAAAAAAATATCAAAAGAAATCAAATTAACATGAAATAATGTAATTCATAAAATATCAGGATGCTATAATACTTGTATAAACCATATATGATTCGTAATTGTCTTACTCTTATTCTTACCATCTAACTTAATACATAGGTTATACTTAACACATTTAAATAAAAAAAATTAATAGAATATTATACTTTTATTAAAATTAGTGTTTTTAGAATAGAAATATACTGAAGATAATGAATTTATTTAAAATGAAATATATCAAACATTCACATTTTGATAAATTTCCTTCAATGCTTTTTGTTTCATGTCATATACACAATCAAAGATTATTTTCATCTTTTAAAATCATAGGGAATTAAATTATACACTCAATAGTGGTAAATGTGATTTATTTTAATAATATTCTATGAACAACGCAATGAAAACATAAAGGTAGAGGATCCTAATTTTGATGTATTTAGAAGAAAAAACAAACAAAATAAAAGAAAACATTAGTAAATATGAATATTTAAAAATATTTTCCTTCTCTTCTCCTTTGTTCATGGAAATAATAGTCCCACATAATCTTTATTATGAAAACAATTACATGAAATACTAAAAGCCGAAAAAATAGAAGACACAATCCAAATAAACGAATATAAACTATATTCATAATACCTAAGAACATAAGATTGGGTGAAGAAAAATATGTTGCATTAAAAATAATCCTAAATAAACTCATTCCTATACGTTGAGGGGAAAATAAAAAATAAACATACAACAAGGAAGAATGAAAAAATGAATATCATACATACAATCCCAATTCCAACACCATGTGACATGTAATGACCCAATGGGGATTTCATAGATGACAACATGATGAGTGTGAAACCTCATTACAACCAAAAATAGGATAGAGGCTAGTGACTATCATATAGTTGGAATATCACAAACAAGGGATTCCTTAGATTGAGGAAATTACACACACACACACATATCCAACCAAAAATATAACTGGTAACATAATGGAACTAATAAAAAATAATCATTAACAACTAATCCTACATCAGGACATGATTATATACAGAATACAAAGAGGGTAAAATATAATCCCACCAAAACTGAAAAGGATTCCAGCCTACTAGAAAAAGATGGAATACTGACAAGATGAAATGATGATACACTACTTCTTTTCATCCAAGGACTCCACACAAAGGCCAATCATTTACATATGGGAAAAACATGTAGGAAGATCCCACATATTGGTGACTACAAACATACTTAGTTGGATACCCCAAAATCACAAAAAATAAGGAATGCAGAGGGATATTATTCTCTATATTTCAATACAATGTAGATAAATAAGATAAAAAAATACCCTCAATTATAGATACCAAGTCAGAAAGTAAGGTTTCATCTTCACTCCAAGCATATGATTCCACTCAAATAACAAAGGTAATTCTCATCAAGAGAAATCACCCATTGAGTATTACTAACATTGAATTTTCTCATCCGAGTGGTCACAATTATATGTTGTATCCATGAAAATGTACACACTGAATCTCATAAAATGTTTATTATTAGATATAGGATCACACCCATGGCCTATTGAGGATATATAATCATTGTTTTAATAAATTGTTAGGATATGGATCACACCCCCCGGATGTCAATAATTGGATAACTGTCCAAACCTAAGGAAGAACAACTGAAGATCACTACTCTATCCATATATATGGATACCTAACTCTATACAGGATAAAACAATATATGGGATCACTCATCCTATACTCAGTACATAAATACTTAATTACTATTAGAGGAATAGGACAACGGAATATATATAACTGATATTCAATTAGATAGAATATAACGAGGACTCCAACCTATCCTAAAATGGGGTTGATGAAATGTATAGTAAATACATTTCATGTATGACTGATTCCATGGTATGTGTCCATGTATACAATCTCTATCCAAGGTACTATTGTCATTCCTGTATACACTAGTCAATCCCATGTACTGTGTCCATGCATGTGTACATTGTTTCTTTCTTTGCAGCCTATCCATGCTAGTGCCCGTGTACCCATTGATACACAATTGGTCACTAGATTTTTGTATCATTGAGTATGTACATGTCACACAGTGTGTGATATCTATTAATGTGTTTAACAATAAACACCCTAGAAGTGGTCCAGATTGATGGTATTCATTCAAACATTACATCATGTAACTTAGTATTTTTCACAAATATAATAACTATCACAGTTATTCTCTATCACCACTAACACCTCTATATACTATGTGGAATTTATCATATATCTCAAATTTATGTTAAAATAACTAGTGTAATCTATAATGGTTGGTTCATATCCCACCATCTACTCAGAAACTTTGTCTAATTATACAACATCACTAAAATGAATATGTTCTCAATAAAAACCCCGATGAAACCCCGATATTCCATAATTTAAGTCACATATTGATAAAGAAATTGATCGTTAATTTAATCCCATTGTAATTAATTTTTGTGCTAAATATTTATTATGAAGTGAATTGTTTCCATGTATAGTCAAACCTTTGGTCAAACATGATAATGAGGATGAATGTCCGATGATCGAGGGGAGAACACCAAAGAACAAAATTGTGACAAAATAAACAGAAACCATTTTGAGCACATTCCATAATACATTTACGGAGAAAATGATGACGATAGATGAAAAAAAAAGAATCAACAAGAATTTGCTAACTCCAAATTCTAAGAACCAATGTCATTAACTGTAAATATTTTAAGGATCCCAAAATTAATTTGACAATGGAATTAATTCACATTCGATATTGTTGAATAAAAAATGGGGCTATGGTAAAAGAATATTATCATATCTAGAAAATGGATTAATCACCATTAAAGAATTATTATCTACCTTTATCATATATGATATCCAATAACATTTTTTATAATGAAAATCTTTGTGGAACACTGATCGTCGATCCATGATCCAATTTACCTCCAACAAGAATCATATATATGGTTCTCTCAAATATATAACATTTTGAGTAAAAAAATTTAATTTTTCCATTTCCATGTTTAAATATAAGAGGATTAGGTTTAGAAAAATTAATAACGAAATAATTAATCAATCTGTAAATATTTCATTTTTTGGACACGATTGTTAATAAACCGAAAAAGGAAATTTATAATGATTATTTCTTGATCATGGTATGAAAAAAAATTCTACTGTTAATCAAAATATCATTATTCTCATAAGAGAGAACATTTAATAGATATTCCATTTTTCAAAAAAACTACATGCATATGATATTTTATATTAAATATATTTAATATATCAACATTGATTCCCCTTAGGATCTGAAATGTCTTTCATACTAAAAACCTTACTAAAAAATATTCATTGATAAATTCAATAGGATTACAAGGGAAAAAACCAAGTAATTACATTTTAAACACATCAGGGATTTTCATCACAAAAACAAAAAGGCATACTCTAAAATATGAGGGTGTTGTGCTCGAATCAAGTTTTTCTTGTTGTCATGGGTTATAATAAAGACTCATGTGTTTCCATCAAACACAAAACAAGGGAACCACTAAACCATAATGGATCTTATCATAACGATATGTGACCTATACTAGATATTCTATGATGTTGGCTCCATCATCAATATCCAACTCACTCCAATCGATAACATGTGTTAGGTTGTGAACATACCTCCTTAGTTGCATTATGTGGAAGAAATAATGAACCTGATCTAACTATTACATCAGGTCTAAGTGGTATTCTAACTCAAATACTATACAAAACACCAATATATTGCTAATAATTATCCGATATAACTTTCACCCAAGACAACCCTCTACAATCCTTGATGTGGTGAGGACTTTGGAAGCACATGGAATGCTTCATTGAAGCTCAATGGTCCTCCTTTAATAGTACAAAAAAAATAACTCTAATGGATCTGGGTTGTCATCATCAACTCCTAGATGATATAAAACATATCTATTTTTTTCACACTAACTATATATGCATTTGTGATGAATCATCTTGATTAATCCAGCACATTGGTGACTTATAGGGTCATGCATACATGACCTCAAATTGTTTAATACGAATGGTGGATTGGTAATTGTTAGTGTTTGAAAACTATTCCATGTCTAGGATATCCTAAAAAATATGGGAAACGTATGACGTTAATGCCTAAATAATATTATTTAGATCATAAGTGGTGTTATATATAAATCCGAATGTCTAAGGGTGAACCACCGTACTCAGTAGAAACAGAGTCGAAAAGGAGTCAAGTATTCCTCTCTATAAAAAGTACATCAAGCGAGCATCATGTTATAAGAAGATCATCAAGATAAATCTATGAATCCTATCTATAACTTATACATATTTATGTTATAGTCCCATTATAGAACTCTACTTCAGATGGGTAAGGAGTGGGATGACCTATTGAGTCGGTCCATGATCACCCATATAGAATAATGGACTTTAAATGATTAAGGATTTCCTATTAAAAATTCCATTGATATTCCATCATTCATATTGTATTGAACATCAAGGGTTTGATCCAAACCATATGGATCATGGAACTCAACCTTCACCTACTGAATGGTGAGGAATCTAGAGATAATATCAATTACAGACCTCCACTTCTCTAGCCACCATAAATGATGCTAAATGTATAGGAACATATTTTCCACTCTTGGATATACTGATAAGGGGATGTATTAAACACCCTCAGAACCACCTCTTATAGTGTGAATGGTACTATCATCTATCATTGGAAATGAATAATGTGATCCCTACCATAAGAAAATCCATTAGAAAAACTTACAGTGGACTTATTTTTTTTAAAGGAATCTCAATTAATATTGCCAAGACAGGCCTCCCAAGCATGATAAAGTAGAAAGTGGGTAATATCTATTGATTTGTGCTAAGATAAACCATCCTCATCACCACATACAAATATAATGAGTGATACTTCTCTGATGCCTCACTCAAGAACTATGAATAAGATCTCAAACTATGATAATCTTCGAAGAAATTCCCCATTCAGGGAGTATAAGCTATATAAAATTCATAATCCTATATGAACTCCAACCATCTCCTCAAAATCAAGTTAATAAATTTATGTGAGAAGAGTACCTGAGACACTTGTCGTTAGAATAGATGATAAATTTCTCTCCCATACAGTAGTGTCACCACATCACCCAGCTAAATACCACTAGTTACAATTAAAAGTTATGGTTCACATAATTATAATCATGGGGTATAAGATTTGGAGATGCATAATTAATCACACATGCCTCTACTATAGAACATATTCTTGTCTAGTTCCATAGATATAATAGAAAAACACATGTTCAATGACTGACTTTAGAAGTATCCAAATGAGGATTCCCATTAAACACTATATCAAAAAGCAAAAAAGTCTTTTGGAATCTATCTATACACATGGAGTTCTTCCCCATTCATATAAAAATATTTATGGGCATCAAAATACTATAGATATTTTATATGAATATAAAATAATATAATTTTCACCCAATGATTCCCTACATTGTATTCATGATCTAGTGTGTCTCTCAAACTAATTTTTCCTCAACCATTATAGGGTCAATTGCTAATTCCTATTATGTGATGACATGTGCGAAGATTAGGATTCTAATATCTGAAATAGAAACCTTAAGATCATTCCATAACTTTTGTTCTCTAAGAATTTTTTCTAAAACCATCATCAAATTTATCATGTCCTCCTCCTCTGATGTCGTGTATATAATGATTTTATTGATGGTTACTAATACACAATTTTCAAAAAAGGGATGAATGATTTTATTCATAAATCCTCGAACTACTAAATTTTGATTCATCGTTCTGAAGTGTATCTCCATTTACTCATATTGACCACTGAGTCATCAAAATTCTATCCTTAGTATATCCATCTCTCAAACTCAGAGCTGGTGATATCCTAAAGTAAGTTCAATTTTTTAGAACTACCATTCCCCTTTTTAGCTAGTCGAATAGGTTTTAAATTCAAAGAAATTAATATTTTTTATTTATTGTAACCTAATTTAGAGATGATAATCCACCCAAAAACTCAGGACCCCATCCTTATTTTTATGGTATAATACTAGGGATGCATATGGAGAGACACAATGTATCACATGGCCATTCGTCTGCAAATTATCCAAATGGGACCTAAACTCTCGAATCTCTATGGGGATTAATGCGATAGATTGAATATATATCGTGGTATTACCTGGGTGAGGTTAAATGACTAAATTAATCCCTATGTGTGAAGGTTATCCTGAAACATCCTTATGGATGATTTCTTCATACTCCACTACTAATAGAGGAAAATAAAAAATCCTAAAATCTACCACAATATGGATAATTATATCTGGATTATGAGTAATAGGATGTATCCACCTATGTACGAAGATATCATGTAAGAAAATATCTAACATCTTCTTTAATTGTAGAGAGACAGTACATTGAATGATTAGCATGAAAAGGGCTCATCATGGACATGAAAAGAACCCACAATATGTTATATCCTCCATGAGTTAGATACGAATGTTGAAAAATTTTGTAATCTTTGAATCTTATCAAGTATGATTCATTAAATACATGGGTTGATAAAAAATCTCCACAATTATTCACAAAACTCAAGCAAGGGTCATGAAATGGAAAGAGTGGATCACACCGTTGCATAGAAATACAGACACTATGGTAGGGAATAAATATATCATACATCATATCATCCATGAAGACACTAGGGAATAATCCTACACATAAAATAGCTTCTTATTCCCTAAAAAAATACTCCATTGCACTAGTGTCATCCACTTGAGGGTGGTAGAGAGAAAAATTCAAAACATAATCCACCTTCCACTACCCACCAAGATCCACTTCCACATTTGTCACCCAATAGACGTCCCTAGTATAGCCACTACATCTTCCTAGGTGGTCTTTCAAACATTTTCCTAATTACTACGTGATGGGTTATAAAATACCATAGAATATGTCATCCCCCATCATATGAGTAGAATTTCCTCTTTCTCGGTTAAGTGGAACCATACATGGATCCCTAGGTGGAAGACCCTCGGAACCAAGACATTCTATAGAAATTCCCCAGACTCATAAAACCTAGTGTTTATCCTCGACTACTTCATTTTTATTCCTATTCAAATAGTATAATCACATCCTGAAAAAACTATAAATGGATTATAAAATAAAAATATATCCAAAACCATGACATGCTCTAACACTCTAAAATAAAAAAGGATTAATAGAGGTACCACTTCACCCTAGATATCACATTTAAGTGAAACCTCAATGGACAATGCCTGAAATCACACCTCATGAACCTTGTCCATGGAGTATAGTGAGAGGTTAGTAAACCATGACGCATAATCTTTGTCTATTATTCTACCCTAGTTGAGATCAAAATGTTCATGGATAGGTACTACAAACATTTTCACTCGGTAAAAATATTATCCAAATAGTCACTCATACACTATCCAAGTAAGATTCACGTCATTATTGATCTACTTAAAAAAGATTCACCACCGCTCAAAAGAGCCATGGGGAGGATTTACATATGGGACCACCATCTTATCTCTAGGGGTATTTATAATCATGAGAAATCCCAAAACTACCTCACGATAGTCCTATGTTGCATGGGAATATAGCCTACCTTGAAAAAATAAGGGTCTATAACACATGAATTTTTGTGTGTTGTCCACATACATCACGAACCAGCCCATGTAGTCCCTAAACCGGTCACCCGAGCTAATCTGAGGAAGGGCCTGATAGGTGTTCCTGATCCTCCAGGGATAGAGAAAATCCCCATGGAATCAACAAAGTGAAAGTGGGAAATATTTCACCCAATGAAAATAAAAAAAGAAAAAGAAAATTAGAACATTGAAAAGTGAATAAATTACACTAAAAAGAAGAAATATCAACCGAAAAAAATTTACCTAGCCATGAACAAAACTTCTTGTGACCCCAAGAGTATCTCACCAGTAAAACAACAACTCTCTCCCACCATGAGAAAGCCTTAGTCGAACTTACAACAGAAACTAAAATAGAAAATAACTATAGGCGTGATTATTAAAACGTAGTAGGCCTTTCCCAAAAACTATCCCCAAATAACTAACATTAAATAATGTGTTTACTAATTCTAGGTTTTAAAAAAATTATATAAATATGGGTTCCCACACACCCTTTCATTTCAAAAACATGTAACCATCCATTTCCTTTTTTAAATTTAATAACAAGTTTAATGTTTGAGGGAAAAAGGAGAATTACATTTAAAAACATTTCTGTAAAAAATTTAGAATCTAAAAAATTAGTTGTAGGTCTAGAGGAAAACCACAAAGAACACACAAAACACAATAAGTGGAAAGGGAAAGTAGGATATGGGGACCAACAACTGATCTAGGCCCCTCAATCATCTACCAAGACAAATAGGAACTAAATAAAACATGGGTCAAACCTAGTAGCTTGTGAAAAATATTGAAGGTAATATACATTTGACTCATCCAGAAGGCATGGCCTACTCAATGACGTCAAAAAACCCAAATGGTTGGTGTTTCCCTACTTGGCCTAACTGAGGGGACCAATACCCTAGCAGAGAAATGTCCATACTAAGGACCACTATCCATTGCGTAGTCTAAACTAGTACAATAATCGTTCTCAGAAGATTCATTAATTATGACAGGTTCCCATGTCAACATGTGTAATAAAAAGGGGGTGAGTGAATATTTTCAATCAAGTAATCAGTCACGATGCACAAAAATCACGCACAACAACTCACACAATCGACGTACAAAACAGGATCACCCCTGAGTCTCACCGAATAATGATTTCCAAAATAATTTATTTTATCAAAGATAAAAATAGGCCTTATGAAACTTATAAAAGATACACCATTGATCGAGAGAAGAAAAACATTTTTTCACACATCAGAAGATAATATTTTACATCAAACCAGATACACACTTCTGTGTTCTTGAATTATGTACAAATTCCAAACATGTATTCTAACTATATTGTGTGTCTATTCATCAAGATTTCAATTCATGTTCCATCCCTAATATAAGCATCTTCATTTACATCAAAGATTTATTCTAAAAATAATTATCTATTATTATTTCACATTCATCAAAAATCAATGAAATAAAAATAAATTAATAAATTCTATATTATAAGGGGAGTGCAGTGGGAACCTACCTCAGCTCGAAGTCTAAACACAATGATGCGACATGCCTCGCACAGAGGCACAAGAACGCGCAAGCTGATGACCGCAGTATCATGGGGTTACCTCGCCAACACACTTCAACAAATTCACAACAACTAAAAACACATAATCACTGACTTAATATAATTTAAACAAAATAAAAGTTCATAAACCACCTCAACATATTTTCAAAACATTATTCGGACCAAACCAACTCTTCAAAAAAGATGCCAAAATATATAATGTTGGTTAAATGATTTAACAAAAAACAAATTATCTACAATACCACATAAACTCTTCTAAAATAAATATTCTCAAAATTAAAAATAATAAATTAATATTAAATGAATGTATGTCATGGAAGACTTCAAGTACATATAAATTTAAAGAGGCGGTGCAAAGATATCATACATTAATCGATGAAAGACACTCGAAAATCAGTGCGAAATACCAGTCACTCCTCAAACACACCCATAGAATTTTGAACCTAACCTAAAGCAATCAAAACGAAATCATCATCGAGGGATCAAACTCAATAAAAAATACCCCCTATGATTAGGTTTTAAGAAAACTCAAACTCCTTGAAGGAAACACACACCAAACACTTACCGAAAAGAAAAAATGGCATGTTGGGGGTTTTTAGTTCTAAAAGGTGTGTGCCAACATGGGTAGTCCCTAAAAAAAGGGTGGTAGCACTGGTAAGATGTGTCGCTTGCTGAAATGAGGTCGGACGTGTAATTCTTAGGCTGTAAAAGAGTCTGTTAGGGGGGAGGGCCACTTGTCTTGTGAGGCTGGCTGATGGGCCGGCCAGAGATGGATGCCAGTGGGAAGAGAGGTGTGGACTAGAAGGGGGTCACCAGACCTAGTTGTGGTTGGGAGGTGATGTGGTGGCCGAATGGCATGAAGAATGTAAGAGAATGGCTGCTGAAGGGTTTTGGGTGGCATGAGGGTGCATGGTGGTAGGTGCGCATCCGAAGGGTGTGGGTAGGAGGTAGAGGCGGCCTGATGGAGGTGGGCCGATGGAAGTAGGATATGGGAGGCATACTAATGGAGGTGGACCGAGGGTAGCGTGGGTTGCTTTCTCAACCGTTGTGTAGAGTTGGAAGGTGTAGTCAAAGCAGGGCAAGAGAGCCGACAGAACGACATGAGGCCAGAGCGTGCAGGGCAGCTAGAAGCATTGGAGGAGGGCACTGCATGGAGATGGTGGATGGAAGGGAAGGAGGCCGCGAGGGGTGGGGGGTGTAACACCCCGATATTTTATAAAAAAATATTATTTTAATTTCATTAATGTCTTGTGTTGTATTCTACACCAAGATTACCTTGCGCTATACGCAACACCGTATTAGCTTGTAGTATACGCAACACTATTCTTGGACCGTGTTACACACAATTTTGATAATAGTTATTCTACGCAACATTGAGTATATATATATATATATATTAAATGTATAAATGAAATATGGTTGGATTCTGTTATACGAAACAACGAAGGATTCTTTCACAACACGCAACCCTGACTTGGCTTGCATTACACGCAATCACGACCTTCCTCGATAGCGTGTGTTGTACGCAATACCGGGTTTTAATAAACAATGTTATGTTATTATAATATTGTCATGAACTAGCCGTTAAGAATAGTATTAACTAAATTTTGAATTTTATAACATTATTATTCATCTTACACATTTCTAGAACATGGTATAAGAACAAAATAAATTTTTCGGGTAAAATAAGTATTTTTCAAAAAATGCAGTTTTACCGCCTTTTGATGGCGCACCCACTTTAAATATAGTTTTTGACATGTTTATATGTTCAATTTGACAAAATAATATTCTTCTTTTGAATCAGGATGTAAAAATTTACATTAGATAAAGTTTTGATATTTTTCCGACAACTTTCATATTTTAATGAATAGTAAAAACACGCTATATTTTAATTAAAAACAACTTTTTTCATCGTAATATATTATGTGGTTAAATTATAATATTTAATGGTTTTAAAGTATATTTAGAATATATTTTTACCACTTAATATAATGTTGGTCATTGGACACAATTTTACAATTAAACCGAACATAAACAAGTGTCAATCTTTTGATAGTTATTATCTCTTAAAAACACGCTTTTTGTTTTGACAGCGGTAATTAATTTTAAATTAATTTCTGCCACTTCTGTGTTTTGAATTTAGAAAAATGTATTCCATATTTGGAATCAGGATGTTCAAATTGTGTAAATAGATAACTTTTATTTTTAGACATTTTGAATAATTACTGCGGTAAATATTTTATTTACCATGGTTAAGGGTAAATCCGGTAAATAAGGGTTAAAAAATAATATTATAATAATATTAAATTACCCTAAAACGTGTCTTAACCCCATTGGTTGATACATGGTCGACCATGGGCATCTTTGGGTCGATTTTGGGACCCCATTGATCCACTTGTAAGTGATAATGACACTTTATTTTAATTAAGTTAAAATGAATACAAAATTGACACAAGCATATATCTTTTAGCAAAACAATTGTTACATAGGGTTATATATGTTGGATTTTAGATTATAAATATTCATTAGAAATATAAAACGATTGCCTACTTAATGGTATTTTATTTGTAATTTTTAGACTTTAAATAATTTAATTTATTTATGACACAATGATAATGCAGTAATTATCTTATTAATGAAATATTGACATAATTGATGTTATAAACACCAAAATAAATGTAATTTGAGACTTTTTATGAATTCCACTAATTTTATAGGTTACTATGATATATTAATGTTGATTTAATTAACTTTCTTCGAATATTTAATTCTGTTATGACTTTCACAAAAATCATATATCAAATAGTGTCAAAATTGACACAAAATAGTTTTTAAATCAAATATTATATTATTAATTGTTATTTTATTCCTAAAAATCTATGGTTCGGCCAAATGACTTAGATAAGGATATATATATTAATAATAAACAATTTGGGGTTCGTTTGGCATGTTATAGTAAGTGTATTAACCATATAGTGAAAGAAAACAAAAAGACACGGTAAAAGTTAAATTATTTAACTTGGAGTTAAATCTAATTGATAAGGTAAAAATAATATCCTAAACTTGTCTAAATTCTATTGGTTGATAGGATTTCGACCCATACCCACCTTAGCTTCGAAATAAGACCCTTTGGAACCATTATAAACCGATTTTGACTTTAATATAAAATAATATTTTGAGATATTCCTAAGGTGCCCCTCTCCTCCCTTATAAAAGGACACCTCCTCCCCCTCCTCCTCACACCAATTTGAGCACTCAAGCTCGGCCAACCCCTGCCAAAATCTCTTCTCCACTTCCCTAGAAACATCCTAGAGGTTCTGGTCTTCCTCAAAGACCAATTCTAGTGCCCCAAGAGGAGGTCTCAAAGAGGCGCTTCAAAGAAGAGGTAATTACCGTTACCAATTCTTTCATCTTTATTTCTTCTTCCACTTCTTCTTCTTAGGTTGTTTCATTATGAAGTAATAACATCAGTATCACTCATATACTGATATGTTATTATAAGTATTAAAAAACCCTATTTCACCATCTATCCATCCTACGGAAAAAGAAATCACCGCACGTACGTACGTACGGAATACCGTCTCCACGCCGTGGTGTAATCTATTTTCCACCACCACCTTACATGGATGGGTATAATGGTGTAAACAATAACTATACATAGTTATTACAACATAATATTGATTCTGATATATTGTATAATCCACTCCAATTCAATTCAATATTTATAGAAATGATATCATCGCTCGTGCGTACGTACGGACTACCGTCTCCACGACGCGATGAGATTCATTCACCATGTTAACCATTTAAGAATGATTATAAATTATATATAAGAAATAATAATGAAATATATGACATTATAAAGCTACTGGATTTATGTATATATATACATATGTATGTCATCCACTTACTTCCATTTCAAGACAATAAGGAAAGGAAAACAGCGTTCATGCGTACGTACGGACTACCGTCTCCATGAACGGTGTTTTTCATTTTATTTATCTACCTATTATATATATATATATACTGAATATATATGATATATAAATCATATTTTATATTCTGGAATTAAGTAAATCATGATATAAGTAATAATGATGTCAAGAACAACAAGTCAAATCACCTACGATAAATGAAACGATTTTACCCAAAACTCTTCTTTAACATGGGATTTACAAAAGAACGGGTAATATAATGTCATAAGTGAACCATATATGATATCATAACAATGAATATGATTCTTTAATAAGTCAATAACATGATTTAAATCATTATACAGGAGGTTCGGACACTTACAAAGCAAGTCGGACCTAAGGTAAGGGAAATATCACAATCTCATTTTTATCCGAGATTGTTTATTCGTAAGTATTTACTGGGGTGTATTTTATCATCCACATCCATGTTTCCTTAATATGTAATATTATTTCCATCCACCTACAATTGTTTAAAACCTATTTTACCCTTTGGTGAGTTTTTAGTAAAAGATATGAAAAGAATCTTTTGTCGTTTTTCATACGAGGTACTTTTTTTGACTTTTCCGACAAAAGTACGAGAAGAATGTTTTTTTAACTTATACGGCAAGAATGGATTTTTAAAACAGTATTTCCAAGAATCTTCCTCTATAAGTTTTCAAGTTTATTTTTAATCAACTTCTTTTATTTTAAAGTTTTATGACATGTTATGAAAGAAAAAAATGTTTTTGAAGAAGAAAGGATATTTTCCTCAAGAATGGAGTTCAAGTGTTTTATCAAAATTATTTTCCATCTAAGATAATAAAGGGTTATGTTTTTATGCCTATTATTACATTGATTTGACTATGTTGTGATGGAATTATGTTTATGAATTCCTTTATCTTATATGAATGGTTTTATGATGTCATGTTGTTTAAGAATCCCATTTTTATTACATGGGTTATGCAATGATGTATGATTTATGATTTTGTGGAACACATAAGAAAGGATTCATTATGAGATGGGTGGGACCTATATCTCCCTCCAATGCATTGGGTAAAGATTTTATATCTCATGAGATAGACATGGCTGGAATGGTAGGTTATACCGGTTCAGTGAAACAGGACTGAAACGAGGGTTACTCGATTCAGAAAGGGACTTTGTCCACTAAGATAGTCGTGGCAATGAGTCATGACTAACAAGAAATGATTCTCTATGATTATGTGTGAATGCCACAAAGTTTAATGTTTTAAGTTATGATTATGTTGATTACATTTCACTACTATGATTTATCTCATGTTATGAAATTATGCTCTCTTTGGCAGGTTAAGATTTCCAAAAGTTATGTTCTTATGAATATAATGTGATTGATTTTCTTTTGTTTACCCTTACTGAGCATTTGAGCTCACCCTTTTATGTTTTCTTTTCCCCAGGATATAAAGAAAGGTTTTAGGTAAAAAAAGGGAAGATCTTTATGGGAGATATTGAAGATCTTTCACCACGATTAGAAGATTACGTTCCGAGTTTCCAAAGACACTAAACTATTACGATCCTTGTGTGTGTGTTTTTGTTATGTACTAAGTATTCCGCAAATGTAATGTAATGTCCATGTACGTCAGGATACGGGTCTCTACAGTTGGTATCAGAGGAAAGGATTAGTCAACCTTCGGAAACTAGGATGCGAGAACTTTAGTGAGATCCCTAGAGATATTTATAAGGTATGTCTAGGGATGTCCCTAAGGATAAGTATACGTATAGGATACAGTCCTAGAACTACGGTAATGATCATAGAATTTAACCTAAGATGTTAGATATTGAGGATACTCCACCTTTATTATGTTGTTTTCCCTAGCATGATTTTTGCCTCTCACACTTTTCATTTTGGGTTTTAGAAAATGGCTGGAAACAAGATGATTCACGATAATGGAGGATATGATGGACAATGGAATGATATTATTCATGAGAAACCAAATGAAATGGGATTTGGAAGTCCAAAGATCATTATTATGCCGAATCAGCAATCTCATAATATGATCAATAAAGTAAAATTTGGTAAGTTTCCTGACTCGGCTAATAAGAGAAAGATGGAGTTTCATGATGATCATAGAGGGAAGAAAGTTCAATTCCCCCTATGTAAATCATGTGGGAAGAGGCATCAAGGAGAATGTTTCAAAGTAATTGGAAGATGCTTTGGGTGTGGAAAAGAAGGACACAAAGCCAGTAAGTGCAAAGGAAAAGGTTCAGTTGACACCAGGGATGAGGATAATGGTATTGCTACCACTTCAACAATGGTTAAATGTTTTAAATGTGGAATGTACGGGCATTATGAAAACCAATTCCCTTAAGGGAAAGTATCATGAAGATAATCAGTATGGTCGTATGGGAAGTATTTATGTGGATGATGATGAAGAAACTACCAATGATATGTGAGATGAAAGAATTGTTGAAGCTCGGTCAATGGTTTAAGAATGTAGTGGAATGATTACATGTTTATCATGTGTAATGTTGTATAAGTAATCTCATGGTACTATGGAATAAAGAGACATGTAAGGATTGTTACATTGTTGTCTGATTAATGTTACCAGTATCCATGAAAGGTTATTCAGATATTTTTGGAATGTAGATGATATGCGCATAATGAAGGGATAAGGAGAAAATGAAATGTTTGACAGTATTCATGAGCTCATGATTGATATAAGGACTAAGTGATATCATGGTTTGAGTATATAGAATTTTGAGGATTTTGGTATGTGGAAAGTGTTAACTTTTAACTGCACTCATGTTTTCACTAAGGTATTCAAGAGAATACACGATTAAGGACTTTGAATGTTTGGAATGTGACCAACAAGACATATCTTATGATATGTGGGGATCAACGACAGTATTAAATCTCTGGTAATCGTTGCCACTATATTATGAGAGTGGACTGCAGTATTATGTATAAGCCTAAAGATTAGACTGGATTATGTTGGACATAAGTTAGTATTGTTTAAGGATAGAAGATTTTCGATATTATTGATGGGATGTTATAGTAACGTAGTTTTAGAAAAAGGACAACCTGCAGGACGGGCGACAGCCCATCGCTTCGGACAAGGCTGTGGGAATCGAACCCACAACCGAAGTGCGACTGGCCTTTATCGCCTACCACTGGCCTACAGGAAGTCCCCGTTTAGTAGAAACTAGTTTTATTTTATTAAGCGGTATGATATATGAAGTATAAGTTCATTTTTGGAACCATATACGATTAATCTCACTATAAGATGGACTTATAACTTTTGCTAACCCTTTGTTTGAAATAGATGGAATGACCCATCCTTCTATCACATGATCTGCTAATGCTTCACGAATAACAAATTCAACTTCATGATATGAAGTGGAAATTGTTCAATTCACGAACAACAATGAGATTGTAACAAAATCATGTAAGTATTTCTTTTAATTCATCAACTTTAGGGAAATGATCTTGAAAACCAAAAATGTTGTCCTAGTGCTCTTATATCTGATTAATCAGATGGTACCTTAGATCGTCACAAATTTATGGATTTGTGATTGTTGGCTTTTCCATAGCCATGTTCTCTACCACTCTCCATCAGAACATGATGGTTAGATTTCTCTTCCATATCCATATTTTCACCTATGTGGAAACCCAAGGATTAGTTTATTTGGGTAACCGTTACGTTTCATACTTTTGTTTTTAAAGATAAGTTTTGGTATTCCTTTTTACGATGTGGGTTTCTATCAAAGAAACTTTCAAATAGTAAACCATTTATAACCCCGAAGAATTTCGAGGGCAAAATTCATTTTAAGGGGGGTAGAATGTAACACCCCGATATTTTATAAAAAAATATTATTTTAATTTCATTAATGTCTTGTGTTGTATTCTACACCAAGATTACCTTGCGCTATACGCAACACCGTATTATCTTGTAGTATACGCAACACTATTCTTGGACCGTGTTACACACAATTTTGATAATAGTTATTCTACGCAACATTGAGTATATATATATATATATATATATATTAAATGTATAAATGAAATATGGTTGGATTCTGTTATACGAAACAACGAAGGATTCTTTCACAACACGCAACCCTGACTTGGCTTGCATTACACGCAATCACGACCTTCCTCGATAGCGTGTGTTGTACGCAATACCGGGTTTTAATAAACAATGTTATATTATTATAATATTGTCATGAACTAGCCGTTAAGAATAGTATTAACTAAATTTTGAATTTTATAACATTATTATTCATCTTACACATTTCTAGAACATGGTATAAGAACAAAATAAATTTTTCGGGTAAAATAAGTATTTTTCAAAAAATGCAGTTTTACCGCCTTTTGATGGAGCACCCACTTTAAATATAGTTTTTGACATGTTTATATGTTCAATTTGACAAAATAATATTCTTATTTTGAATCAGGATGTAAAAATTTACATTAGATAAAGTTTTGATATTTTTCCGACAACTTTCATATTTTAATGAATAGTAAAAACACGCTCTATTTTAATTAAAAACAACTTTTTTCATCGTAATATATTATGTGGTTAAATTATAATATTGAATGGTTTTAAAGTATATTTAGAATATATTTTTACCACTTAATATAATTTTGGTCATTGGACACAATTTTACAATTAAACCGAACATAAACAAGTGTCAATCTTTTGATAGTTATTATCTCTTAAAAACACGCTTTTTTGTTTTGACAGCGGGAATTAATTTTAAATTAATTTCTGCCACTTCTGTGTTTTGAATTTAGAAAAATGGATTCCATATTTGGAATCAGGATGTTCAAATTGTGTAAATAGATAACTTTTATTTTTAGACATTTTGAATAATTACTGCGGTAAATATTTTATTTACCATGGTTAAGGGTAAATCCGGTAAATAAGGGTTAAAAAATAATATTATAATAATATTAAATTACCCTAAAACGTGTATTAACCCCATTGGTTGATACATGGTCGACCATGTGCATCTTTGGGTTGATTTTGGGACCCCATTGATCCACTTGTAAGTGATAATGACACTTTATTTTAATTAAGTTAAAATGAATACAAAATTGACACAAGCATATATCTTTTAGAAAAACAATTGTTACATAGGGTTATATATGTTGGATTTTAGATTATAAATATTCATTAGAAAGATAAAAGGATTTTCTACATAATGGTATTTTATTTGTAATTTTTAGAATTTAAATAATTTAATTTATTTATGACACAATGATAATGCAGTAATTATCTTATTAATGAAATATTGACATAATTGATGTTATAAACACAAAAATAAATGTAATTTGAGACTTTTTATGAATTCCACTAATTTTATAGGTTAATATGATAAATTAATGTTGATTTAATTAACTTTCTTCGAATATTTAATTCTGTTATGACTTTCACAAAAATCATATATCAAATAGTGTCAAAATTGACACAAAATAGTTTTTAAATCAAATATTATATTATTAATTGTTATTTTATTCCTAAAAATCTATGGTTTGGACAAATGACTTAGATAAGGATATATATATTAATAATAAACAATTTGGTGGTCTTTTGGCATGTTATAGTAAGTGTATTAACCATATAGTGAAAGAAAACAAAAAGACACGGTAAAAGTTAAATTATTTAACTTGGAGTTAAATCTAATTGATAAGGTTAAAATAATATCCTCAACTTGTCTAAATTCTATTGGTTGATAGGATTTCGACCCATAACCACCTTAGCTTCGAAATAAGACCCTTTGGAACCATTATAAACCGATTTTGACTTTAATATAAAATAATATTTTGAGATATTCCTAAGGTGCCCCTCTCCTCCCTTATAAAAGGACACCTCCTCCCCCTCCTCCTCACACCAATTTGAGCGCTCAAGCTCATCCAACCCCTGCCAAAATCTCTTCTCCACTTCCCTAGCAACATCCTAGAGGTTCTGGTCTTCCTCAAAGACCAATTCTAGTGCCCCAAGAGGAGGTCTCAAAGAGGCGCTTCAAAGAAGAGGTAATTACCGTTACCAATTCTTTCATCTTTATTTCTTCTTCCACTTCTTCTTCTTAGGTTGTTTCATTATGAAGTAATAACATCAGTATCACTCATATACTGCTATGTTATTATAAGTATTAAACAACCCTATTTCACCATCTATCCATCCTACGGAAAAAGAAATCACCGCACGTGCGTACGTACGGAATACCGTCTCCACGCCGTGGTGTAATCTATTTTCCACCACCACCTTACATGGATGGGTATAATGGTGTAAACAATAACTATACATAGTTATTACAACATCATATTGATTCTGATATATTTTATAATCCACTCCAATTCAATTCAATATTTATAGAAATGATATCATCGCTCGTGCGTACGTACGGACTACCGTCTCCACGACGCGATGAGATTCATTCTCCATGTTAACCATTTAAGAATGATTATAAAGTATATATAAGAAATAATAATGAAATATATGACATTATAAAGCTACTGGATTTATGTATATATATACATATGTATGTCATCTACTTACTTCCATTTCAAGACAATAAGGAAAGGAAAACAGCGTTCATGCGTACGTACGGACTACCGTCTCCATGAACGGTGTTTTTCATTTTATTTATCTACCTATTATATATATATATATATACTGAATATATATGATATATAAATCATATTTTATATTCTGGAAGTAAGTAAATCATGATATAAGTAATAATGATGTCAAGAACAACAAGTCAAAACACCTACGATAAATGAAACGATTTTACCCAAAACTCTTCTTTAACATGGGATTTACAAAAGAACGGGTAATATAATGTCATAAGTGAACCATATATGATATCATAACAATGAATATGATTCTTTAATAAGTCAATAACATGATTTAAATCATTATACAGGAGGTTCGGACACTTACAAAGCAAGTCGGACCTAAGGTAAGGGAAATATCACAATCTCATTTTTATCCGAGATTGTTTATTCGTAAGTATTTACTGGGGTGTATTTTATCATCCACATCCATGTTTCCTTAATATGTAATATTATTTCCATCCACCTACAATTGTTTAAAACCTATTTTACCCTTTGGTGAGTTTTTAGTAAAAGATATGAAAAGAATCTTTTGTCGTTTTTCATACGAGGTACTTTTTTTGACTTTTCCGACAAAAGTACAAGAAGAATGTTTTTTTTAACTTATACGGCAAGAATAGATTTTTAAAACAGTATTTCCAAGAATCTTCCTCTATAAGTTTTCAAGTTTATTTTTAATCAACTTCTTTTATTTTAAAGTTTTATGACATGTTATGAAAGAAAAAAATGTTTTTGAAGAAGAAAGGATATTTTCCTCAAGAATGGAGTTCAAGTGTTTTATCAAAATTATTTTTCATCTAAGATAATAAAGGGTTCTGTTTTTATGCCTATTATTACATTGATTTGACTATGTTGTGATGGAAAGATGTTTATGAATTCCTTTATCTTATATGAATGGTTTTATGATGTCATGTTGTTTAAGAACCCCATTTTTATTACATGGGTTATGCAATGATGTATGATTTATGATTTTGTGGCACACATAAGAAAGGATTCATTATGAGATGGGTGGGACCTATATCTCCCTCCAATGCATTGGGTAAAGATTTTATATCTCATGAGATAGACATGGCTGGAATGGTAGGTTATACCGGTTCAGTGAAACAGGACTGAAACGAAGGTTACTCGATTCAGAAAGGGACATTGTCCACTAAGATAGTCTTGGCAATGAGTCATGACTAACAAGAAATGATTCTCTATGATTATGTGTGAATTCCACAAAGTTTAATGTTTTAAGTTATGATTATTGTGATTACATTTCACTACTATGATTTATCCCATGTTATGAAATTATGCTCTCTTTGGCAGGTTAAGATTTCCAAAAGTTATGTTCTTATGAATATAATGTGATTGATTTTCTTTTGTTTACCCTTAATGAGCATTTGAGCTCACCCTTTTATGTTTTCTTTTCCCCAGGATATAAAGAAAGGTTTTAGGTAAAAAAAAGGGAAGATCTTTATGGGAGATATTGAAGATCTTTCACCACGATTAGAAGATTACGTTCCGAGTTTCCAAAGACACTAAACTATTACGATCCTTGTGTGTGTGTTTTTGTTATGTACTAAGTATTCCGCAAATGTAATGTAATGTCCATGTACGTCAGGATACGGGTCTCTACAGGGGGTTGGGGGGTGTCCGTCTCAAACTGAGTGAAGAGAGGTATGAGGCAGCGTGCAGGGGCTACTGGGAAGAAGATGAAGAGGCTTTGGGTTTTTGGGAAAGAGATGGAAAAAAAGAAAAACAAGACGGAAATGAAATAAAATAAAACAAAATTAATAATTACATTAATATCTATAATAATAATAATAATAAGAGTACACATGATACTAATTAGATCAACTTCAATATTAATCTAAAAATGATAAAAATAATAATTTTTACAACAATTCATTAATAATAATATAATACTATCAATCTTGAGAAAAATAATATTATTAATATATTAATTTATTTATTTACCTAAATTTTTAAATATATTATTTTTTCTTCATTCTATTCATTTTTTGTTCAATTCTTATACTGTAACCGAACGGTACTCGGGCTGACTGAATGGATTCTTCTAGCCGTGTGGTGCTCACGCACTGGCCTAAAAATTACAACAACAATAATAACATTAATTTATAATAATAATCACAATTCCTTATTAATAATAATACTAATAAGAATAATAATTATCATACTGATAAAAACATAATTAATAAAAATATTCATTTCAATTTAATAATAATAATAATAAAATCATTAAAAACTATAAAATTATTAAATAAGACAATAAATTACAAAATTTTCTCATTTTAATTTTATAAATATAGATGGATCACGCAGTTGTCTGGGAGAAGTTGTATGGGGTATCTAAAATGTGTTCTGCTCATGTGCCAAGTGACATCAACTAAAAAAAGTGCACTATTTGATGAAACTCATAAACCTCGTTTGAGAATCAACCCGAACCTCAAAAAAAATTTAAAAACCAATAATAATAATAAAATACATTATTTATATAGTTTAGTGTGTTATGATTCTCCCCACTATAATTCTTTCCTCTAAAAACCCACAAAAAGATCTAGACCCAAAGAAAAAACTTCTTACGTGTCACCCACCTCTAGATGTTTAAGCGCCTCCAGTTGATCGATCCAAACAGTCAATGAATTTACATGAGTTACAACTCATCCTCAAAACATGAACACAATAACCACTACCAAACAGAACCCAAACCATCCAATTCAACCAAGGAATGAACAAATAGAAACCATCGCTAAAACTTATTCCTATAATCCTAGTCGAATGGAACTCTTGGGCGTACTCCAATCCCAACGTTTACTCATGTGGAAGAACATTGGATTAGGTTCTTCCGCATGAGACCACCTTCCACCAAATGATGTAAGAAAATGAAATCTGAAACATACATGGGGAGGTCTGAAAAGACTCCCCACCCTAAGGACAAGGATAAAAATAGATTAATTTAGGGGAAACATTGTGAGACCCACTGTTGTTCTCCCCATCATAAGAACTGACAAGATTAGTCGACCTTGAAGACATTACATACGGACCAAAAATCCCCCACCATGAAGGGCAAGAAGGGATGATCTCAACTGATAGATAATCATAACTACTGCAATCACCACATCAACAATGTCACTCCCTTTGAACAAAAACCATGCCCCATGAAAGAAAAATATTAAAACAAGGCCATTTTTTACTTCTGGGGTTCTCCTAACAATTCTCCAACTTCGCTTCAGAAACTATGGTTGGAGCACCGATGATTAAAGCATCTTCTACCTGAAATCCAGGATTCAAAAATTCCCAAAAATAACACATAAACTGACATTTTACAAAGAACACTTCCATTAAATTAATGGTTTCAAATAGGTTCAACAACAATAATTCATACAACTCAAGTAAATTAAATACCATAGAATGATACAAGAGATGAAAACTACATCCAATGAACACTAAAAGGAGAAAACCCCAAATTAATCCCAAACATTGTCCTGCTCCTACTAATGTGCTGAGCTGGCCTTTGATGATCCATTTTTTGGTACAACACACTTCTTGGAAACACCTCAGCAGAATAGCTGAAAGTGACACAGATTCCAAATATTGTGGAAGGGTTTCAGAACACTCTAGAACATCGGCCTCTTGTGACTATGCTTACCACAATAGTGATAGATCATTGCACTACGCTATGAATAAGATTACTTAAGGTCTAACGCCTCGTGATTCCTCAATTAGAGCCACCAACAGTAGGTTGCTGCCCATTCTTCATATCTCCATCCTCTACAATGCATCCCAAGGTCGGGGGAGGATTCTCCACCTCAGGTCCTTCTACTAATTCAGCTTCAGTAAGAAATACATACCCCAATACACCTGCTAAGGTGGTTAGGTTGAGCTCTGCCACTTTTGTCTGCAGTTCAAGAAGATGACCGAGATCAAAATGCGTTGCTTTTATGAGATAATTTCTAATATACCCTAGTTATTATGGAGATGGGTCTAAGAAACATTTAAATAATTCGAACATTAATCCATCACCTTGATGAAGACCGAACAAATCCATCATCTTCCTCACATTTTTCACATTGGTTAAATACTTTTTGATGAATAGTAACTTTAAGAACACCCATGTGAGATATTTTTGAGGCTCTCTTCGAGACATAAACTTCCACCATTTCCATGTTTTACCTTCTGACATAAAGGTATAAAACATCACCTTAAATGACATAGGTGGAATAAGAAAATAGAAGTTCCTCTCAATCTTCACAAACCACTCCTCCGCCTCAGGAATATCTACTTGACCATAAAAGAGGCTACATTTCAATTTTTGAAACTAGAGGCTGTGATCTATGAGCTAATAAACTGAGGGATTTTATAAGGGCTCTCCACCCGAATTTGTACCTTGGGAATTCATCAAAGCTCCATGGAGGTGAACAATAAGGAACATGGAATCAAAGAACATAATAAAAAATAGTAATTTCCATTTTAAATTTAAATTTTCAGAATCTCCATAATAAAACACTACAAATAGTTATCAAAATTATAGAAGACCCCAACAATCTACAAGGGGAAACTAGTGTCGATTGGTGACTCAGACATATGGTTGGGGGCCAAAAACTAGTCACGAATCGTCCAAGAGAGCATTCTAGGGAAATGTCCCAAGCCCCATAGTTTTTTCCAGGACTTGAATGCTCATGGGGCTACTTTCTCAAATCCATTTTGATTTACCAACATAAAAAAATTCAAATGAACCAAAAAGACACTAACAACCCAGACATCCCTTGGAAACTCGAGGTTTGGAATGAGAAATGGTTCATGTCATCCTTCTCTTTCTTACACCTCGATCCCCAAAAATCCTACTACTTCTATAATGATATCCAAAAATAACAAATGATGCTCAAGAAACAAAGGTCCACTAAGAGTCGACCACCTCTAATACCATTTCGTAACGAACCAGCTCGAGTTGACCCTACACCGGTAACCAAATCCAATCCACAGCAAGGCCTGAGATGCATTCCTAATCCTTTAGGACTATAGACAAGCACTCGGGTCTCATTAGAGAAAAAGTGGGAATTATTTCTCCAAATAAAAATAATTAGAGAAGAAAAGAAGTTTAATAGTACAATGTGAATAAATAATACAGAAAAGGAAGAACAATCAATGACAACACACTAACCTGATCACGAAAAAAAAATCTCGCGACCCCCAAAGTTTCTCACCAATCTACCACCAACTCTCACCCTTGGCAATCAAGCTCGAGTCGAACCTACAACTGTAACTAAAACTAGGAAAACACTATAGTCATGAGTATTAAAAAATAGTAGGTGTTCCCATAAAACTATCCCCAAAGAACTACCTTTAAATAACGAGTTTACTAATTCATGGTTTGAAGTAAATTATAAAAAATATTGGTTTCCACAAACACTTTAATTTCCAAAACATGTAATAATACATTTCCACTTTTAATTTAAAAACATGTTTAATGTTTAAATGGATAAGGTTCATTAAATTTTAAAACATTTCAAAAAACAATTTAGAATATAAAAATTTAGTTGTTAGTAAAGAGTAAAGCCACACACCACACAAAACACACATTAAGGGAAATAGAAAAGTAGAAAACGAGGACTTGCAACCGAACTAGGACCCTCAATTGTCTGCCATATAAAAGTAAGCACTAAAGAAAATATTAGTCAAACCTAGGAGATTTTGTACAGCCCATAACGTTCTATTCATGTGAATCATCCTGAAGGAATTACATACACAATGATGTCATAACACCGAAACGCTTGGTGTTTCCCTACCTAGCCTAACTGAGAGTCAAAATCCACTAGTAGAGAAATGTCCATACTAAGACCCACTAGCCTGTGCGTAGTCTAAACTAGTGCAACAATGATTCTAAAAAGATTAAATTAATATGAGAGTTTCTCATGTTAATGAATGTAATAAAAAGGGGGTGAGTCAACACTGTTAATCAAGTAACTTTTCTTGATGCAAAAACATCACACACAAAAACACACATAATCGATGTACACAATAGGACCACCCCTGAGTCACCCCAAAGGCTATTTTTCAACATAATTTTTTTTACAAAAGTTCCAAATGAGCCTTATGAAACTTTTAAAAGAAACACAATTCCTCTAGAGAAATAAAAACATTTATTCACACATCCGAAGATAACATTTGACATCAAACTAGAACCACACTTAAATGTTCGTGAATTATGTAAAAAACCCAAATGGGAATTCTTTCACTATTTTGTGCCAGTTCATCAACAATTTCATTTAGGCTGCAGTCATAAATTAAACAGCTTCGTTTACATCAAATATTTTTTGCCCAAAAAATTATCTATTATTATTTCTCATAAAAAAAATAATTGAAATTTCTACCAATTAATTGATTCTGTATTTAAAGGAAAGTGCATTGGGGGACCTACCTCGGCTCGTAGTCCATACACAATGATGTGACACAACTCGCATAGGCTCACAAGAACAAGTAATCTGATGACTGTGGTATCGTGGGGTTACCTCACCAACACACCAGAACAAACACAAAAAAAACTAAAAACACATAAATACTTATTTAAAATAATTCAAACAAAAGATAAGAGTATAACGAACCTCAACATGTTTTCAAAACATAATTCGCACCAAACTAACTCATCAAAAAAACATTCCAAAATCAATATTGTTGGTGAAATAATTAACCTAACACAAATTGTCTAAAATACCACTAAATCTATTCTAAAATAAATATTCTTGAAATCAAAATTAATAATTTAATATTAAATGAAAATAATTCATGGAAGACATCAAGTAACTCTAAATTTAAAGATTTTGTAAAATGAAATCATGTCTCAATCGATGAAAGACACCAGAAAATCGGTGTGTAACACCGATCACAACTAAAACATACCCAAAGAAATTTGAACTTAACCTGATGCAATACAAACAAACTCATCATCGAGGGATCCAACTCAATAAAAAGGACCCCCAATGAATAGGGTTTAGGAAACCTCAAACTCCATGAATTAAACCCATAGTAAACCCTTATGGAAGGGAGAACCATGGATGGAGGGGTTGGGGGGGGGGGGTTGTGGTTATAGTGGGTGTACGCCCAAAAGTATAGTCACCTGAAAAAGTGAGGAGGGACAGGTGGGAGGAGCTACTGGATGGAACGATGCTGCCAAGGGAAATCATTGGATGGAAAATAGGCTGGAAGAGGGGGAGGGATGCCTTGAGGTAGAGGTTGGATGAAGGGCTGGTTAGAGAAGGCTGTGCCAGAGCTAGTCGCTAGCCAGAAGAGGGTGTGACCTAGTAGGGGGTCATCAGACTTGGGTGTGGTTGAGAGGTGGTGTGGCATCTAGATGGCATGTAGATATCGGGTGGGTTGTGGATAAAGGGAATGGGACAGATTGTTGGTGCAGGGTGGTGGCTGCGCAGCCAGAGGTTGCAGGTAGGAGGCGGAGGTAGCCTGAGGGAGGCGGGCTGAGGGAGGAGGACCGAGGGTGGTGTGGGGGGATTGCGTGACTGGTGTAGAGAAGGAGGAGCTGGCTGGTGCGGCTAGTTGAGGGACAGAGAGACAGCTAAATAGCATTTGGTCGGAGGGTGCTGTGTGACTGGAAGCATGGGAGAGGATGCTGCAAGGAGGTGCAGGCTCGCAAGGACGGAGTCAGGGGGGTTCCTTCTTGCGATGAGGGAATTGAGGGGAGAGGTGGAATGCATGGACTATGAGGAAGAATAAGGAGAGGATTTGGCTTTGGGGATAGAGAGGGAAAAAAGAAGAAAAATAAAGAGATATTAAAATAAAAAAACAAATTTAATAATAATATTAATATCAATATTTATAATAATAATAATACAAATGATAATAAAATGTTCAACTTTAATAATAATCTAAAAATGATACAAATAATAATTTTAATAAAAATTCATTAATAATAATATAATATTATCAATCATGAAAAAGTTTTATTGTTACTACAGTAAGATATTTATTTAATCTATTTTTATTATAAATTTTTTTCCAACTCATTCAATTGATTTTTGTTCAATTAAAATACTATAATAGCACCGTAACTGGGCTAACGACATGAAATCTGCTAGTTGGGTGGTGCCCGCACATGAGCCTAAAATAATAATAATAATAATAATAACATTAATATAAAATAATAATCATAATAAAGCCTTAATAATAATAATAATAATAAAATAATAATATCTATAAAAATGTAAATAAAAAAATATTTAGTTCACTTTAATAACAGTAATAAAATAATGAACAACAATAAATATTTTAAGTAACACAAAAAATTAAAAAAATTATCATTTTAATTTTTGGAAGAAAAAGGAATCGCACAATTGTATGAGAAAAGCTACATGGGGTTTCAAAAATGAGCTCCACCTGTGGGCCAAGAGAAGTCAACTAAAAAATGCACACATTTTGGGGAAACTCAGAAATCTTGTTTGGTATTCAACCCGAACCTCAAAAAAAAAAATTAACAACCAAGGAAAGTAATATAATAATTTAATTAGATAGGTGTAGGTGTGAAAATTATCCCCATTATAACTCTTTCCACTCTCAGAAAACCACAAAAATAACTAGAACCAAAGATAAAAATTCTTACGTGGGACCCACCTACAAACGGTTAAGAGCCTCTAGTTGATCGATCCAAACAGACATATAAATACCATGTGTTACAGCTCATCCTCAAAACAAGAACACCTTAACCACTACCAAATAGTACCCAAACCATCCATTTCAACCAAGTAAAAATTGAACTTAAACCATCTCTGACACATATTCATATAATCCTAATCTAATGGAATCATTGGGTGTACTCCCATTCCAAAACTAACTCAACTGGAAGAAAATAGGATTATATGGTTCCACATGAGACCACATGCCACAAAACTCTTCATGAAAGGAATCTCTGATACTAACATGGGGTGGTTCGAACAGACTCCCCACAATAAGGAATTGAATAAAACTACATTACTTTAGGTGAAACTATGTGAGGCACACTGTGGGTCTTCCCACCTTAAGAAGTGATAATATTATCCAAACATGAATCCTTTCTATACGGACAAAACACCTACCACCACAAGGGGGAGAAAGGAAGGGCCAAACTAATATAGGATCAAAACTGCCACAATATCCATATCAACAACGTCACACCCTTGAAAAAGCACAAACAATGAAAAACTCAGGAAAAAGATTAAACAAAGGATGTTTTTCCACATTGGGGTTCTCTTTACTGTGTGCCAGATTCACTCCAGGACCTATGGCTAGAGCATAGATGATTGAATAATCTCCTACCTCACTGTCAGGCTTTATAAATTCCCAAACATAAGTCACAAACCCGAAAATTACAAATCATACTTTCATACAAATAATGGTTTCAAAGAGTTTTGAAAATAACCATTCTTACAACTGAAGGAAAAGAAACACCACAGAACGCTACAAGAAAAGACCACTACATATGAGGAACACTAAAAAGTGAAATCCCCAAACTGATCTCAAACATTGTCCTACTTCTGCCAACAGGTTGAGGTGACCTTCAAAATGCCCCTTCTGGGTTCAGCACGATTCTTAGAAACATCTCTGTAGAATCTTTGTAAGTGACACCGATGCCCACAAGTATGGTATGGTTTCAGAACACTCAGGAACATCGGCCTCTTGTCACCCTTCTTACCACACTGGTGACTGATCAAAGCACTGCACTGTGAAGAATATGAATGAATTTCTAAAGGCCACTCGATTCCTCTATTAGAGCCACCAGCATTAGGTCGCTTCCCATTTTTCATATATCCCTCCTCTAAAATTCATCCTAAGGCCGGGGAGGACTCTCCACCTCATGTCCTCATGCTAATATTTCTTTAGTAAGAAAGGTAATCCCCAAAAAATCCCAGAATGTGGTTAGGATTAGCTCTTCCACTTTTGACTGTAGTTCATGATGGAGCCCGTTCTCAAAATGCAAAAAATTCATGGGATCTTTTCCCACATACCCTTGTTCATACAGATCTAGGTCCAATAAACAACAAAATAAATAAAAAACCGATCCAAAAACTTATTGAAGACCACACAACTCCATCATATTCCTCACCATGTTCACCTCTGTGAAATACATTTGGATGAATGAGGACATGAAGAACTCTATAGTGAGATCTTTTAGAGGTTTTCATTGAGACATAGATATTTACCATTTCTAGGTTGGACCTTCTAGAATAAATGTAGCCAACATCACCTTTAATGACTTAGGTGGAGCAAGAATACATCATTTCCTCTCAATCTTCTACAACCACTCCTTCGCCTCAAGAGGATCTTCTTGACCATAAAATAGGGGATGTTTCCATTTCTGAAACTTGAGGACGTATTCTATGGGATGATCAAATTAGGAATTTTCTAAGGGTGCACCACCTAAAGATGCACCTTGGGCATTCATCTAAACATCATGGGGGATAATAATAAAGAACAAGAAAATAATGAACATAATCAAAACGTGTCAATTTCAATTATAAATTCAATTGTTCACAATATACGAAATAAAACCTTACAAATAGTTTTTAGAATTAATGAATACGCAAACAATCCACATGTGGAAACTAGTGTTGATGGGTGACTCATACATATGTTTTTCAGCCATACGCCAGTCATGCCATCATCACAGAAATCAGTCTAGGGAAATTTCCCTAGCTTTACATGGCTTGCTAGGACTTGCAAGCTCACGGAGATACATTGCCAACTCCTTTTTCATTTCCCAACATATATCAAGTAAAAGGAACCAAAAAGACACTATCAACTTGAACATCCCATTGTATCCTAATGTTCATAATGAGAAAGGGTTCATGAATTACTTTACGTTCATACACCTAAATCCCCAAAAATCTTAATCCTCATACCATGATAACCCCATATAAAAAACTGTGAACTAGAAAGTAATTTATGCTAAGAGTATCCCTCCTATGATACCATTTTTTCATGAACTAGAAAGATTTTACCCTGAACCGGTCACCCAACCTGATCCTCAGTAAGGCCCGAGAGGCATTATCGATCCTCCCCGGTTAGCGACAAGTTCTGGGGCGTCAAAATATTGCAAGTGGGAATGATTTCACCCAAAGAAAATAAATAATTTAGTACAAATGTTTAACAATACAATGTGAATAAGTGAAATAAAAAAGGATGATCAACTAACAACAACTCACTAACCTGACCACTACCAAAACATCTCATGACCCCAAGAGTCGCTCACCAATCCACAATCAACTCTCTCCTATGTCGAGCAAGCTCGAATCAAACCTACAACATAAACTATAAATAGGAAAAAACTATAGGCATGAGTATTAAAACTCTGTATTCATGCATATCAAACTATACCCAAAAAACGACCATAAAATAATTAGTTTACTAACTCCAAGATTGAAATTAATTATATAAAATATGGGCTTCCACACACACACTCATCACCAAAACAAGTAACAGTCCATTGCCTGTTTTAATTTAAAAAAAAGTTTAACGTTTAAAGGGAAATGGTTCATTCCACTTTTAAAACATTTCCTCAAACAATTTAGAATCTAAAAATTTAATTTCTAGTCAAGAGTAAAACCACAAACAACACACAACAAAAAATAAGGGAAATGTGAATATAGAAAACCGGGACTAGAAACTGAACTAGGCCCCTCAATAACCCACCACATACAAATAATCATTAATGAAAACATGGGTTGATCCTAGGAGCTCGTGAACTATCCATAACATACTATACATGTGACTCATCTTGAAGGTATTCCCTAATAAATGATGCCATAATGCCCAAACGCTCTATATTACCATACCTGGCTTAACCGAGGCGCCAAATCCCCTAGCAGAGAAATGTCTGTACTAAGGGCCACAAGGTATTTTTTAGTATAAACTAGGGCAAAAATCGTTCACAAAAGATTAACTTTCTATGCCAGGTTCCCATGTCAACACGTGCAATAAATAGGGGGTGAGTCAATGATGTCAATCAAGTAACAAGTCAAGATGAAAAAACATCACACACAACAACTCACACAATAGACATACACAACATGTTCACCCCTGAGTCACCCCAAAGAATGTTTTCCAGAATAATTTATTTTACCCAAGTCGCAAACATGCCTTATGAAACTTTTAAAAGAAACACCATTTTTATAGAGAATGAAAAAGATTTGATCATTCATCAGAAGATAACATTTTACATCAAACCAAAACCAGGCTTGAATGTTTTTGAATAATGTAAAAAATCCAAACGATCATTCTTTCACTATTGTGCGTCAATTCATCAAGAAAGTAATTCAGGAGCCATGAATAATATAAATATCTTCATTTACTTCAAATATTTATTTCAAATATATTAATCTAATATTATTTCTCATTAATAAAAAATAAATGAAATATTATGAAATAAATAAACTATAAATTTAATGGCAAGTGTTGTGGGGGACCAAACTCGGATCGCAGTCTAACAACAATGATGTGACACGCCTCACACAAGTGCAAAATCACACACATGCTGATGACCACAGTATCATGGTGTTACATCTCTATCTCCTTGAAATAGACACAAAACAACTAGAAACACAAAAACAATCACATAAAATAATTCAAACAAAAGAACAACACATAACCCACCTCAAAATGTTTTCAGAACATAAATTTCACAAGACTAACTCTTCCCAAAACATGCCAAGGTAAATTATTTTGGTGAAAAAATTAACCAAAAAAAAAATTATCCACAATAAAAAATAATATCATCTAAAATAAATATTCTCTAAATAATAAATAATAAATTAATATTAAATGAATGTAATCCATGAAAGAATTAAATTTCATCTAAATTTAATGAGGCGGTTCAAATGCATCATACCTCAATCAATGAATGACACCTGAAAATATGTGTCAAATGACGAACACACCTCAAATGCACCCACTAAAAGTTTAACCTCACCTAAATCCATCGAGACAAACTCATCACCGATGGATCCAACTCAATATAAAATACCCCCAATGAATAGGGTTTAAGAAACCTCAAACTCCTTGAAGGAAACCCACACCAAACCCTTGTCAAAGTTAAAAATCATTGCTAGAGGGGGGATTGTTGTTCCAGTGGGTGTGCATTGACAAGGGTAGTTACAGGGAAAAGGGACGTGACACTGTTAGGACAATTCATTGGCCGGAACAAGACCGAAAGGGGAATTCGTTGGCCAGAAAAGAGGTTGGAATGGAGATAGGGTCGTCGATAGGGCGAGGTCAGCTGATGGGTCGGTCGGAGTAGGTAGTGTTGGAGCTGGTTACTAGCGAGAAATGTGACGCGGCCTAGATTGGGTGTCACTGGACCTAGTTGGGGTTAGGAGGTGGTCTGGTGCCGGGACGGAGGGAGAACAATGGGTGCACAATGTCATGAGGTTTCAGAGTGGGGGTGCATAGTCGGAGGGAGTGGGTAGGAGGTGGAGGTGGCCTGAGGGAGGCATGTCCAAGGAGGCGGATCGAGGGAGCCGAACGGAGGGTGGTGCGGGGGGCTTCCTCGACCGGTGTAGGGAATGAGGAGCCAGATGGTGAGTCCAGTTCAAGGAAAGAGAGTCGACTGAACGGGTGAGGCCTGAGGGTGAAGGGCGGTTAGAAGTGTGGGAGGATGGCGCTTCAAGGAGGCAAAGGCTGACTAGGAGGGATACATGGGGTGTTCCTACTCACGCTGAGGGAAGATAAGGGATATGTGATGTGTAGGGGCTACATGGAAGAAGTAGGAGAGGTATAGGGTTAGGGGAAAGAGAGGGAAAAAAGAAAAATAAAATGGAAATAAAATATAAAACCAAATTAATAAAAACATTAATATAAATAATAATAGTAATAATAATAATAATACACATGATACTAATAAGATCAACATTAATAATAATCTAAAAATGATGCAAATAATAATTTTATTAATAATTAATTAATAATAATATAATTTTATCCTTCATGACAAAATAATAATATTATTAGAGTGTGTTATTTATTTAACTATTTTTTAATTTTTTTTAAAATCAATCAATTCAATTTTTTGTCCAATTCAAATACCATAATCGCGCGGTAAATTGGCAGACCTCACAACATCAGCTAGTCATGTGGTGCCTGCGAATTGGACTAAAATAATATTAATAATAACATTAATTTATAACAAAAATAATAATAAAGCCTTAATAACAATAATAATAATAATCATCATCATACCAATAAAAATAAAAATAATAAAAAATTTCAGTTCACTTTAATAATAATAATAAAATCATTAAAAACAAAAAAAAAAATTAAACAACACAATAAATTAATAAAATTTTTGATTGTAATTTTCCAATGACACTCAAATCACACAGTTGTCTGGGCGATTCCGCATGGGGTTTCAAAAACGCGCTCCAACCATGCACCCAACGACGTCAACTAAAAAATGCGCACTTTTTGACAAAACTCCAAAATCAAGTTCAGTATTCAACACTAACCATGAAAAAAAAATTTATAACCAAATAAAATAATAAACTAAATTAATTAGATAGGTCAGGGTGTGAAAACCTAATCATGTCAGCTATTAGCACTACTAGTAAAACCTAATTCTTAATAGGTTAAAGTAATATTGAAAAACCTCCTGGATGTACCACCTTCTACCCATTCACCAAAAACAAAGCCTCATCGTTAAGTAGATCATCATTGTGATCCTAATGTTGAATAATTGTTGGTTATCATCCAGGAGTAATACAATAAAATTCATGATGCACTACTATCATAGTTTATATCAAGGTAATTTAATCATGAATGGCATTTAAACCACACCCCATTAAAATATAATGCATGTAAAAATATTCTCCACGCAACTAGTCACTATATGGTTTGAGTTTACAAGTAGGTAATTAGAGTCCTAGTGAATGGATACGTTAAATGTCACACCATCACGAGGTCCTTTAGTTTGAGAGCATAACTATTTTTTTGATATTATTGACCATGTTATAAAACCAAACCTCCTAACTAGACTATCTTAATTGTTGGTCATTTTAAGAAATACTATAATACAAATCTACCATGACCTGACACACCTTGGCCCACATCGATGGTTGCATGTTGAGTGTGACACCCAAACCCCACTTCTAATTTTCCATGTGATGGAAATTAGCACTGATAGAAATATCACACACATGGAAGTCCTTATCCCATGTTTCCAATAAACATGTTCGTGTCATAAAACAACAATATAACAATGAATTTAAAGTAATAATTTATAAAAAATTATGAATTCATACACTATATCTCACATCAGTGTAAACATGAGAATAGAAAATAAAAATAATTAAATATAAGGATACCAAAATTGAAAAACCATCAATCTATTTTCTAAAAGGTGGACTAATATCAATATGCAACCGAGATATACATACTAATGGTCCTCCAAAATCTATGTGAAAACTATGATCTTGTATAGAGGACACAACACATAGAGGCATAACTCATTAATGGGGTGAGTATAATAATATACACTAGGGCGATATGAAATAACCAAACATAAAGCATCTATAAAGGGATAATGGGAGTCAAATCTATATCATTAAAGAAAACTAATAAAGAATATAACAATGATATGATTACATATATAAACAAACATCTATATAAGTCTGTACATTCAATTATGTCATAGGATTTTATTTGGGGCTCTAATGTAATTCTCATATAAGGGAAATCAATCCTTGTGTATTATGAACAATAAATGTTGCAATCTGGGAGGTCATTCCAAACATTCGCCTCCATGATGTGGTAAAAAAATAGAAGTTACAACATGTTGATACAAAGGAAGAGGATCAAAACACAATATATTGGAGGTACCTAACCCTATATGGAATATCTCACTCTGATAAGGATCACACACCCTAAATTTCGACAATGGATACCCAACCACACCTAGTGAAGAATGAATGAGGATCACACCAAGATAAAGATGGTGGAATACCTAATTCAATCCCAATGTAACCCATAAAGGGGACAACACAACCTACGATTAGGATGATGTTCCTCCCTATACCATTATTGGTATGTACCAAGGTAATGTGCATTAAAAATACTCAACTATACTAAATATAACGAGGCCTTTAACCTACCAGATAAGTGTGTACACATTGTGTATAATAAATAGTAGGTGTGTCATTAAAAACCTGGTTATTTTTCCGTTTAAACTATCCAATTATCAAGTAAAATTTCCATGCCCATGTACTATAGAAACACCCATGTACCCTGACCATGACCATGTAAACTATACCAAATTATGTACCATGTTGATTTGTATGTACATTAGTTGTGTTAGGGTAACCTGGCCACTACCATGCCAATGTATCAAGGGTTACATTTTGGGCCACCAAATTTGGGTTACTAGAAATTTTGAAAAACACACATTGTGTGAGACTTATTTTTACATATACCCCTATCCACCATGGAAAGGGTCTACATATTATGTTATCTTCTAAAATAAACGTCCTATTACTCATTATTTTTCATAATTTATAGAAATCTCATAAATCTTCACCCACAATTTTTTTTTGATTCTTATATTTATTCCACCATATATCATAGATCTATGTTCATTGAACCATTATTGTCTCTAGTTGTTGGATTTTGGCCACCCATTCACTCAAAAACCATCAACTGTCACAAAATATTACCAAAAATACATCCTAGATAATGAAACCACTCGATCCAATGCTAAGATCCTATCTCCATCGACAAACCTCAACTATTAATTGGATCCTAAATCGAAATATGTTGTAATGATCTATTGTGAAAAAGATAATTTTTGTAAAGATATGTTTCTAGGTATAGTCTAAATTCCCATCAAATGAAATATTAATGATAAATGTTTGATGACTCAGGGGAGAAAAGTTGAAAAAAATATAGGAAGAAAAAATCTATCATTATTATGGTTATAATTTATCCATTGATAGTTTTAAATTTTGACATTGAATAATAAATAATAATCAACAAATTTATATCAATTTATAATCATAGGAATAAATATCGTCAAATAAAAATAAACAACCAATACATGAATTACTTTTTAAAAATAAATAACATATCTTAAATGTACTAGAATAATAAATTTGGATTGATTGTAAAAAAACATATACCTTTAATATGGATCAATCACTAATAAAGAATTATTCTATATCTTATTTTTTGTTGAGATCCATGAATTCAACGGTGGGGAAAAACTCTTGGGAAAACCAATCATTTATCTACAATCTTATAGATGTCCTGCAATTATAATCTCCATGTACCTCACCAATATATAGGGTTTTGTGGCTAACCCTATAATTTGTCCATACGCATGATTCAAAAATAGTGGAGTAGGTCATGGCTATCTACATGATAAATTATTATTGAAATAATTATTTGTTTGTTATTATGCATATGACTATAAGAAAAAAACACCCAATAAACACAATGATTATATCACACCAAGGGTAAAACCCACATTAAAAATACAATGGTGATCTTGGTCCCCCATAAAAAACACCATTCAAGAGATATTCAATTACATCTTGAAAACTATTCGTGACTGACATATTAAATTTTTTATTTTTATTACATTAACAACAAGGATCCTTAGGCCTAATAATCTCATTCTAACTAAACACCTCATCCTATAAATATTCTTTTAATTATTCTAATGTGGTATAATGAAAAATATTGTCCTTAAACAATATACAAGGTAGATACATCTACAAATGATAAATTTAGTAGTAAATATCTAAATTACTAAATTCTCACAAGGGGATATATTATCCACCAAAATTGAAGTACTCGAATAGTGGTGTTGAGATATAAGAGAGATCATCATCATATTTATTCTCTCTCTAATTCTCAGTTAGTTTTCTCTATAATTAAAAATAATAATATAAATTAACATTATAAAAAGGGTAATATGGTGGAACCCCAAGAAATATTAAATGGAGAAGAAACAACTTCACCTACATGGAATCTTTTTTATCGAAGGTTGGGTGGTGGTATTGAGAGGATTAATGACATGTAGATTCCTAGGGGAACATAGAATCCTATAAAATATATTTGAAGGATAAAACCAAGAGTAAATCGAAATTAAACATTATATTTTAAGATAGGATACCCCCTCAATACTATGGAGAACCCAAAATTGGATAGAAATGAAGATCTATAAATAAACATAAATAGCTTTAACAAGGTCCATCAAATCTACCTGGTAAATATTGGAGATCATCCACAAAATACATATAGATATCTATAGGAAACCAATAGGGGATAATTAGTCTAGACGATAGAAGAACCATAAGAAAAAAATACTAACTGTAATGTCCTAGGTGAGTCCTAAACCCCATACACAAGTCCCCTAGAAATGAAATGAATACATACTATAATAATATTAATAATAAAAATATAATGTAAAAATTTTCCATTGAAAAATCAATATAATAATTAAACAATATGTAAAAACCATTTCATTTACAAATAAAATTGGAAAATTTATTCTCTAACTAAAATATTTGTGAAACATTCACCAATGTAACACCCCATGATTTTTAAAATAAATATTTAATTGAATTTTTAATCTATCCATTAAACAAAAATTTTCCTCCATGGTGTTTTGAATTTCGAAAAACTGTCATCTATTGTTGTGACCAGTAAGTCATTTGGAGTCTGATAGAACAAACATTATTTTTTTGTGAACTGTTACATACCCTTATGAATAGTAATTTCAACAGTAATATGAATTGTAATATGACCCTTGTGAATATTACACAATGATATTGTAAAGACCCATAAAATTCAATGGAAATTTTTTCTTAGTTTTCTTTTTAATTTTACAAGAACACGGTTTCAGACGACACTTGATTCCGAGGCCCGGTGTGCCCAGAATTTCTATCCAAAGTTTAGCTTGGGTACGTTCAGTGAACAAACGATCGGGTTTTCCTAACTTTTGAACCGGTGCTCGGAATCAAATTCCATGGGCACCGATGGATTCGCAGCGTCAGTAATTGCTTAGGAACACCTTTTACGGATTTCCATTTTCACGAGAAAAGTTTTTAAAAATTGTGGAAGGTAAAATAAAAATTGAGCATCAATTTTCATTTTTCTCCAAGTGGTTAAAACCTTTGAGTGGAAGTTGAGGGAAACCACCCAACATCCCAAGTGTGGTAATGTGGGCGATGGGGCCCACACGATCCCCACCCCTTCATCTTCCCTAACCTTCCATAACCCTCCATTTATTAACTCAAGTTGAGTTAATTAATTGAGTGGATTAATTAAACTTTTTAATTTCAAATGCTTAAGTTATGTTAATAAAATAAGTGATGAACTTATTTTATTTTGGTTGGAATCTTGTTGTGTGAGTCTTTGGAGAAAAGTTAAGGAGCTTGAAGAACTTCTTCATCTTATTTAATGAAGAACGTGAAGAACGCGAAGAACGCCGGATTCCTCAGAGATCGACGACGCGACACCAACGAATCATTTCTCTGCGACATGACTCTCTCCTTCCGTGACGTCTTCTTCCATGATGGTTATTTCCACGACAAACCCTCGATCAATGAATTCGATGAGGTAGGGGTTTTATGTGTTTTTTTCGTGAATTCTTCCGTCATCTATAATTGTTCAATTGGACCGCTTGCTATCGTTTAACGGGAGGGGGCAGGACCTTACAAACACGGCTGAACCTACTCCCTTATTATTTTTGTGTTATTGCGGTTCGATGGAAAGTGACGCGATGCCGTCGCACCTTGCGGGAATGAGCGGAAAGGTTGCGCGGCGCCGTCGCGCCGCACATTCAAAAATCTAACCAAGCCGCGACGTCATCATGCCGCGCCGGAAAAACCCGATGACACCGCGGCCATAGCGGGGCCACAACGGAGGGGCACGGTGCCGTTGCGCCGCGGCAGACGAACTAAGGCTGCGAACATAGGTCGCGGCAGAGCAGGGGAACCGGTGGCCGGTTCCAGGCCACCGGCGTTGGAGCAGGGGGAACGACCCTTGCCGGTCCCTTGGCGGCAACAGCTGGCCTACCAGAGCGGGCCGGCCGGACAGGGAAGAGTCGGGGGTTACGACCCTCGGCTGGCCAGCATGAGCGGCCCCATAATGGGGGTCGTGGTTACGAAACGGGGGGCATGCCCCCCCCATCCGCTCGTCCGAATGGCCGAGCCACCTGGCTGGCGCCAGCGCGACGGGCCGACTACCAAGGCCGGTCTGCCAGGCTGGGCTGCACCCGCCGGGCTGGACCCGGACCTGGGACGGGTCGACCCGGTGCTGGCCGACCCAGAGGGTTTTGAGCCGGGTCAGATCAGGCTCAAACCCCCTCATACCGGACCTCTCACGGTCTTTTGCCCATAACATGGGCTGCAGACCTCCAATCGACGTACCGTCATCTGCGATGCGATCCTTGGATTGATACGGTCGTTTCGGTATATTACCCTCAAGGTTTCAGAGTACATTGGGTTCGGCCGGGTTGGTTCGTACACAAAACCAACTGGGCGCTCGGAGCGGAAACACTTATAACTTGAGTTCCGGACGTCCGATTGACGTGCTGTCAACTTTGTTGGATTCCTCTAAGTGAGACAGACCTTTTGGATTACTGTGCTCAAGGTTTGGACGCAGTTGGAGTATGGTCGGGTTGGTTTTGTCTTAAAAACCAACCGGGCCCCTGGGACGAAAAAGCCAATAACTCTCAGACCGGGCGTCCGATTGACGTGCTGTCTGTGACGTTGAGTTCCTGTTGGCGATACGGAACATTAGGATACATCAACTCCGGACTATGTGTCAGTTGATGTATCAGACCTTCGGCTCATGGAGCGGGCCCTCCCGAACGAGCTTGCTGTGTGCGGGAACCCTAGAGCTGGCTGTGACTGCGACGACGATGATGACTGTATAGAAATCCTCCGTGGATTTGACGGTGACGACTACAACACTCAGCGATCCTAAGTGGATCAGTGCTACCGATCCTGTGTGTGTCAGATCCTGTGTGGGTTAGTGCTCAGCGGTCCTGTGTGGGCCAGTGCCTACAGATCCTATTTGGGTCCGATCCTATGTGGGTCATTGTTGGGGTTAGTTACCTATCGATCCTTTTTGGGTCATTGCGGGGGTTAGTTACTTATCAATCCTTTGTGGGTCATTGCGTGGGTTAGTACCTTTCGATCCTATGTGGGTCCGACGACTTAGATGAATCAGTGGCAATATCTGATCATCTATATCGTCTTACGAAGAAGTATACCTGTGTGATTTGAATCTTGACTTTCAATCCTTACCTTCGATAAGATTGACTTGATATCCTGTGTGGATTATGATTTTCTTTCCTGTGTAGAATGGGTTGTGTTTTCCTATGTGGACTGGGTTGTACTTCTGCTCAGATGTTGGAGTCGAATGAGAATTGATGACTTAGGTATATGTATGGGCATATACCTAAGAAGTGTCGGATGTTACTTCGTGTTTGTATCTTTCATTTGTGGATTATCCTTTGTGGATTCTAGGAGACCTTCGGGGGTCTCGGGGTCCCTAATGAGTAGCTTATACTCACCCCTGCACAGGTTATGACCGCACTAAATTGTGTTGGTTGCAGATGATAGATAGTGTTGATCATGGTTGAGGCTTGAGGAGCAGGTTGGTACCTGGAGGTGGACCACTGGGCAGGATTTACTCGGAGCGGACGGCTGGACCCGAGGAGTTGAGGAGGCTATCTGTACCCACCCTTCAGGTGGGACTTCCAGTGGATGGATCGACGCTGCGGCTATACTTTCAGTTGTTGTACTCTCTTTTTAGTTGTACTTTACTTTCAATTTGGGTTTGTATTCTGGCCCACTTACTTTTCCACACTTAGTATTGTACTCAGTTTTTACTTAGTGTTTACTTCTACTTGCTTGCTCTGTGGGTTTGTTTACTTTACAAAGGAAATGCCTTCCCTTTTTACCGGTAATTACGCCTTGGTGCTAGTCACCATCCCCTAGCCTATGGAAGGTGGGCTTGGGGTAGTCACGACATGGGCCCCGAGGATGGGTCGTGACATATATTATTTTATTCTCATAAGGTAATAAGAAAATGAGATCTTAATTAATTTTTCAATGTGATATAAATCTTATTATACCTTAAAATTGTTATTTTTTTAATTAATTATGATTTTATTTAAAAAATAAATTAATAATATTTTTAAAATTATTTTTGAAAAATAGAGTTCATTATCGAAATCTACACATTAAAAAACGGTGGGGGTTAATATTTGGGATTTTTCTAAAATACATGAAATTTTTGCGAATAATAAAAATACAGTTTTATGTTTTCAGCAGTTTAATGACATAATAATGAAATAATAAATGGCTGGTAGACTTGTGTATAGTAAAATATGACATGAGGTGTCCCAAGTGGATAAATTCAAGGGAAAATACCTTGATAAAACCCATGATTTGGCAAAAACCACAAATGAGGTGTCCCTTTCAATTTATTAAAAAACTCTCCCTGTTTTACTATAAATACCCACTCATACATTCAGTTACATTCATTTTAATTCCCTAATCCTTGAAGCTCTGGTTGTTTTACCACCACAAGAGTCCTCCAAAGGCGTCATTAATCCCCCAAGGTCCCAACCTTCATGTTATATGAGTTACTTTACAAGGTAAGGGAATACTTCGCCCTCTTCTTTTCGTCAACACTTCTTTTATGTTATCTATTTGAATATCCATTCTCATATATTGGGGTTTGATATTCGTTATTACTCTAAATATCCTTTTTATGTCCATATGATGAGATACCAGTTTGTTCTCATCAATTTATTTTATGATATTTTAAGCGACGTCGTTAGGTTGCAGAATTATCATAAGGGATCTCTCAATTTTCTTTTATTTTCAAGTTCATTTATTTTCATTTTCAATCCTCACATCCTCTATCCAAAATGACCATGATAACTCTGGAATCATCTATATACTATAATTATATCATTTCAATGGAAGAACCATCATCAATATTCTTACTTCCTCCCTTTTTTATAAACAAAATCAACATCTCTGAGGTTCTAATTTAGAGCCTTTATGGATGACGAAGTTTCGTTCTTCAATTTATTTTTCATTACTAGTCGTGAAACCATTTTGATGGTTGAACTATACAATAATATATTTATTATAACCAAATTTATATTTAGGAACCAGAATATGTACATATTATGGAATCATAAGACCATACTGGTTCCTAATAATCAAAATACTATTTTAATAATCTAAGTGAATATCATTAATAATCCATCTAATTATTCTTCCTATATCCATGTAACCAAATGATATTAATGACAATTAACACATATGGATGTTCATACATAATATGTAATTTCAATTCGGGAGATTTACATCCATTCCACATGAACTCCATTACTTAAAAACATGGGAACTTATTATGAGAATAAAGAAAATGAACACTCCAGAACGACGAAATTTGATATTATAACATATCAATAATGACATAAATGAACTAAACTGAATTATGATAAACTAAACCAAAGTATAATAATTTCTTAATTATGTTATTAATGAGTCTATTTTCATATTAAAGGACCTCATGTTCATGAGGGGAATACATTCGTACTTACGGTAAGAGTTTTCCACTCGAACATCCATTTTCATTCGGGTTATTTTCATTGTCTAACAACCTTAGTGAAATTCTTATGTATTATTATATACTCATCGTAAATTCTATTTGAGTTATATATATATGTATACCAAATAGAATACTTCCCTTATTTTATGAATAGCTACACGTATCAATAGAATCTTTCAAAATAGTTTCCAAAATACTATCCAGATTCAAGGTAATTTTCAAAATCATACTTATTTTCAATGGGTCACTATAATTTGTTTTTCAAATCCATTGTCCTTATGAAATAGTTCATTTTATTATTAAAATACTATATTAATTCACATCTGGCTTTATTCAAAGATATTTCCAAAATAACCCTTCCTTTCAAAATAAAGAGTATTTACCTAAAGAATCGCTTAATAATTTTATAAGAGTATGTTCGTGTAATTAAACACTCATGTTGATTCATATGTACTATTGGTTTTAATAATTTATGATTTCATATACGATATAGTATTTAATGGTTTATGAATAATTTTATTATGGATGATCTCTCCTAAAACAATTCACCATATCATTCAGAATGGTTAGTGTTTTATGTTTAAATATGGGTGCAATTTGGTTACATTTTAGATGATAGTTTTAATATTAATGTATATGATTATTATTTTTATCCCCACTCATACCAAAAATTAATTGGATTTATTATGTGATGGGTGAGGCACTCTATAGCCCCTGGATGCATTGGGTGGTCTCATGATACAAACAACGGTCTTGGCACAAGGCCTGGAAAAAATGAGAATTTATAGACCTAGAACGAGGCCTGAATGGTATGGTTATGTTTTTGAGCATATGTACTTCCCGAATTATCATGATAGTATTTTAAGTACATGTGGTTATTCAACTAGTAGAATACCCATGATTATGTTTTATTATGGCTTTGTTTACTCATCTCATATCCCTACCATAATGTGTTCAAGTGTTTCAATTACTCAACATGACTTATGTTTATGATATCTTCCACTGTATTGCTTATCCTTTTGGGGAGTTTGAGCTCACCCCTTTATTATGATTCATTTTCTCAGGATGTGAATAAGTATATTATAAATAACTTGGAAGCATAATCTAAGAGGCATGATTATTTCTAAAGGAATAAATTAGTTTGGTATTTCCATTAATGACGTGATGTTGAACTTATGTATGTATCATTTTTCAAATAAAACTGAACTACTCGGTCCTTTAGGATTCATGTTACTTGTTTATATTCTGATGTAGTAAAATAAGGAAACGACTCCGGGCAACTGGTGTCGGGTCCATATAGTTGGTATCAAAGTATATTTAGTAGAAAACATGAAAACTAGATTTAGAAAACATATATTATGGAAGAGTACCTAAGATTTTATTTGAGAATAATCATCCAAGACTATCCTCGTATATTGGTAAGGAATAGATTATGTGGGTCTTTCATGAAATACCTCTATGTCTTAATACGAGCAGGTAGAGTCGGTTCTGGAACTGATGTACGTAGGAGTAAAATCTCCATAAAAAAGTTTCGGGCTTGGCCCATGGTATCCTGGTACACAATAGACGACAATGCTGCACTGTTGGTTATGACACTCCCGGGGGATATTCTTAGGATATTTCATGTTTTTTACAAACCAATATGAAGGATTTAAATGTAAATTTTTCCTCCAAGATACAATGTTTATGATTAGGATACTAGGTATGCATATAAATTAGATTTATGGTATTTATTTTTCTACATTGAGATTATAAATTATTATTCATTACATAATATAGTGTATGGTATTATTTAGAAATGGAGCCTAGTGGAAGGAATGGAAACCTTATGAAAGTGCTTTGGGATTTCCCTCTGATGCAAGATAATGATGTTGGATCTAGTGCTATGACAGGTCCTAAGAAACATGTTACAATACTGGGAAAACATTATTAGGTTATGAATAATAACATTACCCATATGGAGTATCCAGATCAACCACGTGGAGGAGATATGTTAGATCACTTTATAAGACAACAACCTCTATCATTCAATGGGACTACAGATCCATTTGTTTCTAAACAGTGGAAAAGTTCCCTAACGAATATATTTCTCGCTTTGGGATGTAACACAGGAGAGAAGGTTTTCATGGCAGTTTATCATCTATCAGGAGATGCATATCAGTGGTGGTCATTAATCAAAAACACAAAATAGGAGGAGGAGATAGAAGATATAGAATGAAGGGACTTTAAAAAAATCTTCTTATAGAAATACTTTCCTCAAGAATAGTGGGAAAATTTGTAAAGGAAGTTTCTGAATTTGAATCCAAAGGAATTTGATAATTTTGTAAAGTATGAATCAACCTTTACAAGGTTACAAAGACATTTTATAGACTACATATGAAATCAATGGAGAAAATTTGATCGATTATTTGATGGCCTAAATCCATTCCTCCAGTGGGCTCTGGTCTCCGAGAGTTTCTCATCATATGAAGATATAGTTTCATGTGCTATCAAGATAGAAAATGAATTTTCTATGTTCTATGAATTTAAAGGAAAACAAGAAAAGATTCGTGCTATCAAATACTCTTTAAAGGGAAATAAGGAAACAAGGAAAAAGGGAAGAGTTGAATTTCCACACTATGAATATTGTGGGAAGAAACTCCCTTGAACATTCTTGAACAGAATAGAAGTCTATTAAAAATGCGGAGAAAGAGGCCACCTAACTCAGGATTGTAAGGGGAAAAGAAGATTCCAATGTTCAATGCTATAATTGTTGGGAAATTGGACACTATGCTAATGATTGTCTAATGCATCAAGGAAGCATACAATATAAAAGGACAAGGGAACATGGATAAGAATATGTGATACCAACTGCTAATATTGAAGTCCCCAATGAAGTGGTGAAATGTAAATTGATGATTTCATAAAACTTAGCCAATGGTTTATCTAATTAAGGATCGTCGCATTCATTTATATCTTCCTAGTTTTTCATGAAAATTAGACATGTACAATTTGATTTAATAATGGAGTTATTAGTCAAAACTCTTAGTGGATATATCATTGCAACAAAGGTGTGTCAATTAATCACCCTCATGAAACATAAGCATGATTTAGTTGATGACCTTATTATCATACCATTGAATTAATTTGATATAATTCTTGGAATGAATTAGCTGTCAAATTATGATGTGAAGATCTATTACAAGAAGAAAGAAGTTAATTTTTTTGAGAATAGTGTGGAATCCCTTATCATTAGGTCAGAAACATCCCCATATGATTCTCATATAGATCCACCCCCAGTAGCTCTAATGAATTAAATTATTTGGGAGTAAGGGAATGCAATTAATTTTGGTGAGGAAAAGAAGGTTCAAATAGAAGAAGTACCTGTTGTGCAAGAATATATTGATATCTTTCTAGAGGATTTACCTGGACATCCTCTAGAGTGGGAAATTGTGTTTTCCATTGAATTAATTCTGGGATCAAGGCCCATATCAAATACCCCTTAAATAATGACCACTATGTAGTTATTGGAGCTAAAGAAACAACTAAAAGAATTGAATGATAAAGGATTTATTCGCCCTAGTGTTTCTCCATGGTGAGCCCCTATTCATTTCGTTTAGAAGAAACATCGGTCTATGAGGTTGTTCATTGATTATAGAGAAATCATTGCAGTTACAATAAATAATATGTATCCTCTGCCACAAATTGATGATTTATTTGTTCAACTTCATGGATCCTAATATTTTTCGAAGATTACTTTTCGATCTGTATATCATCAGTTACATGTGAGGATGGAAGTCGTTCAAAAAACAAAATTCTGAACCAGGTATGTGCATTATGAGTTTATAGTAATGCCTTTTGGACTAACTAATACCCCATATGTTTTCATATATCTGAGGAATATGGTTTTCAAGGAATATGTTGATGACATTTTGGTGGTATTTATTGATGATATCCTGGTTTATCTGAAATTTTTTGAGATCATGAAAATCACCTACACACTATTTTGAAGACTCTGAGAAGAAATGAATTATATGGGAAGCTTAGAATGTGTGATTTTTGGCTCCAATCAGTTTCCATTCTGGGCCACGTTGTTTCTATGGATGGAATATATGTATATACTACGAAGACAAAAGCTGTAAATGAATGGAATACTCCAACGAACTGAACCGAGGTACGTAGTTTTATTTGTTTGGTAGGTTATTATCAGCGTTTCATCCAGAAATTTTCCAGTTTAGCCAACCCAATGACCAGCTGACATGAAAAGGGGTTAAGTTAGTATGTCAAAAGGAATGTGAAGAATGTTTTGAATAAATGAAGAGGAGGTTAGATAAAGCTATGATGCTAACCCTACCATTATGGAGGGATGGTTTTGTTATCTATAGTGACGAACCAATGAAAGGACTTGGTTGCTTCCTTATGTAGAATGATCGAGTTATTTACAATGTGTCTAGGAACCTAAAAATTCATGAATAAAATTATCCAACTCATGATCTTTAGTTAGCAGTGGTAATATTTTCTCTGATGATTTGGAGACATTACCTCTATGGGAATTTTTTTGAGATATATACTGATCATAAGAGTTTGAAATATATATTCTCATAGAAATAACTCAACATGAGACAAAGGGGATTTATTGATCTACTCAAAGACTACGATTTCACAATACACTACCATATTAAGAATGAAAATAAGGGAGAAAATGCTTGGAGTAGAAAGTACCATGGAATTATAAACAATGTGAGAGTTGAAAGGGATCCTATGTTCATTAATCCGGTAAAGATGGATATGGGAATTATCAAGGAAGGTAACACATAACTACATTTTCAAATGGTATCCAAACCTTCTTTACTCAAAAGGATAAAATGTTCTCAGGATGATTATGAGAAGTTTCAAAAGAAAATAAATCTATAAATGCTGGTAAGTTGACTAAATTCACATATGAAGGTGAAATTTTGAATTTTAGAAAGAGCATTTATGTTCCCGTTATTCTTGAGCTGGAGAGGGAACTATTGGATGATGCTCATATATCTAATTTTTCTATACACCCTGGTAGAACAAAGATGTTTAGATGTATAGAGGAACATTTTTTATGGGAAAACATGAAGAGGGATATTGATGATTACATGTCAAAGGGTTTGGTTTTTCAACAGGTGAAGGCTTGAAGACAACTTCCTGGGGGAGTCATGAAACCCCTTCTTATACCTATGTGGAAATGGGATGATATTATGATGGACTTTGTTATAGGGATTCCAAATACTTCGAGAAAGAATGATGCGATATGGGTCATTGTTGACCATCTTACAACATAAGCACATTTTCCTTCTATAAGAGAATATTTACCACTTGAACATTTAGTTAGACTATATATTAATAAAGTTGTAATACTTCATGGTGTATCCTAATCAATTATTTTTTATCGTGATCCCTATTTTAGATCATGATTATGGAAGTGTCATCATAAGGCCCTAGATACTGATCTTAGTTTGAGCACTACCTTCAACCCAAAAACTGATGGAAAATCAGAACAGACTATTCAAACATATGAAGAAATATTGAGGTCTTGTTCACTAGATTTTCAAGGCTTGTGGGGTCAGTATTTACCTCTCGTAGTGTATTCCTATAATAATAGCTTCCATTCAAGTATTCAGATGGAACCCTATGAAGAATTATATGAGAAGATATTCCGTACACCAACTTGTTGGGATGATGTTGGTGATAGAGAGCTTGTGGGCCTAGAACTTGTTGAGGAAACAACCGAAAACGTGCAGATTAGCAAAACCCATATAAAAATAGCTCAAAGTAGTCAAAATAGCTATTTGATAACTGAATATTAGAAATAGAATTTGAATAAGGAGATCACATTATATTAAAGGTATCTCCAGGGAAGGGTATTATACGATTTGGGAAGAAGAGAAAATTAAGTCCCATGTACATGGGACCTTTTGAAATTCTGGACTGAATTGATGTTGTAGCATACCATTTGGAAATGTCTCCAAGTCTCTTCAAAGTTCACCATGTGTTCCAAGTTTCAATGTTAATAAAATACCTTCCATTCCCAACACATGAACTCACGTATGAAGGAATAGAACTTGATCATGATATTTATTATTGTGAAGTGCCTATCAAGAATCATGATACCAAAGAACAAGTATTAAGAAATCATATGAATTTTTTGGTAAAGGTTATTTGGTGGAACCATAAGATGGAGAAAGCAACATGGGTGCCTGAGGAGCTTATGGTGAAGACATACACTAATATTTTTAGGTAACATATTTTTTAATTTCAAGGGTGAAATTTTTGTAATGAGGGGAAAATGTAGCACCCCAAGATTTTGAAAATAAATATCGAATTCATTTTATGTTATAGCCATAAAACACAACTTTTCCTCTACTGTGTTTTGAATTTCAAAAAACTGTCATCTTGAGTTTTGACCAGTAAGTCAATTGGGGTCCGATAAGAACAAACTTTATTTTATGGTGAATAGAAACATACCCTTATTAATAGTAATATGAATATTAATATGAACCATTTTAATAGTATATAATGATATTATTTTATTTTCTTAAGGTAATAACATAATTAGATCTTAATTAATTTTTCAAGGTGATATACAAATAATTATACCTTAAAATTTTTATTTTTTGAATTAACTATAATTTTATTTAAAAATTAAATTAAAAATATTTATAATATTATTTTTGAAAAATATATATCACTTTTTAATTCTACACCTAGAAATATGGTAGGGGTGAAATTTTGGGATTTTTCTACAATTCATAAATTTTTCATGAATAGTAAAAATACAGTTTTGAGTTTTTGGTAGTTTGTGACATCATAATGACAAAATAAAAAGCTGGTTTACTTGTGTACAATAAAATATTACATGAGGTGTGCCATGTGTCTAAAACCATGGGAAAATACTATTTTCAATCCCATGGTTTGGAAGAAATCTCTAATGAGGAGTCCCTTTGAAATTATTAAAAAACATTCTCCCTTTTACTATAAATACCCACTCATCCATTCGGTTTTATTCATTCCAAACTCCTAATACTCGAAGCTATGGGGGTTTCACCTCCCTAGGAGACCTACCAAGGTGTCCTGAATCCCCCAAGGTCCGAACCTTCATGTTATAGGAGTTACTCTACAAGGTAAGGGAATCCTTCACCCTCCTCGTTTCATCAACACTTCTTTTATGTTATCTCTTTGAATTTACATTCTCATATATTGGGGTTTGATATTATGTATTACACATAATGTAATTTTTATTTCCAAATGATTAGATAACCTTTTGTTCACATCAATTCATTTTATTAAATTTTATGAGACGTTGTTAGGCTGTCGAATTTTTTTATGGGATCTCTCAATTTTATTTTATTTTCAAGTTCATTTCCTTTCTTTTTCTATCCTCAACTAATCTGTAAAAAATGACCATGATAACTCTAGTAGAATCAAAATAATGTAATTATATCATTATAATGTAAGAACAATCATCAATATTCTTACTCCTTCGTTTTTTATACATGAAATTAATGTGTATGATGTTCCAATTTATAGCCTTCAACGACAATGAAGTTTTGTTCTTCATTTTTTGTTTCTTTATTGGTCATGAAACCATTTTTATGGTTGAAAAAGACTATAATATATTTATTATAACCAAATTAATGTTCAAGAACCTTTATATGTACATATTGTTAAATCATAATACCAAACTTGTTCCTAATAATCAAAATACTACTTAAAAAATCTATATGAATATCATTAATAATTCATCTATTGATTCCTCCTATTCCCACATAAAAAAATGATAGAAATGACCATTAAAACTTATGGTTGTTCATAAATAATATTTTATTTCAATTCTAGAGATTTATATCGATTCCACATGAACTCCTTTACATAAAAACATGGGAACCCTTTATGAAAATCAAGAAAATGAACACTCCTGAATGACAAAATTCGATATTATAACTTATCAATAAGAAAATAAATGAGATAAACAGAATTATGATAAACTAAATACATGTCTAATAAGTTTTGAATTAAGTTATTAATGAGTATAGTTTCATATTATAGATCCTTCAGTTCTAGAGGGGAACACATTCAGACTTAAGGTAAGGGTTTTCCACCCGAACATCCATTTCCATTCGGGTTACATTCATTTTCTAATTACCTAAATGATATTATTATGAATTATTATGTACTCATCATAAATTCTATGTTAGTATTATATATATGTACACTAACGAAAATCCTTCCCATATTTTATGGATAACTACATGTATAAAAAGGAACATTCAAAATAGTTTCCGAAATACAAGGCCATTTCAAGGAAATTTATCAAAATCATACTTATTTTCAAGGGAAATATATAATATATTTTTGGAAACCATTTTCCTTATAAAATAGATCTTTTAATTATTAAAATAGTACCTTAATTTATATCTGGTTTTATAAAATGATTTTTCCAAAATAAATCTCTTTTAAAAATGAAGAGTATTTATCTCAAGAAGCGCTTAATTATTTTATAAGAGTATGTTCGTCTAATTCAACACTCTTGTTGATTATTATGTATTATTAGGTTTAATAATTTATGATATCATATACCATATTTTATTGAATGGTTTATTAATAATTTTATTGTGGATGATATATCCTAAAACCATTCACCATATCACTCAGAATGGTGATTGTTTTATGATTAAAGATTGGGGAAAGTTAGTTACATTTCAGATGAAAGTTTCAATATGAATGTATATTTTGTTTATGTTTATCCCCACTAATTTGAGGAATGAATAGGACTTATTATGTTATGGGTGGGGCCTTCTATAGCCCCTTGATGCATCTATAGGTCTCATAAGACAAACTATGGTCTTGACAAAAGGCCTCGACAAAATATCTATTTATGGACCTTGCACGAGGCATGGACGGTATGGTTATGATGTCCTGAATATTCACTTCCCTCATTATGATGATAGTATTTGAAGTTCTTGTGGTTATTATACTAGTATAATACTCATGATTATGTTTTATTATGGAATTGTTTACACAGCTAATATTCCTTCCATAATGTGTTCATGTTTTTCATTTTTTTCACCACGTCTTATATTTACGCTATCTTCTGATGTATTGATTACCCTTACTAAGAATTTGAGGTCACCCCTTTCATATTTTTCATTTTCTAGGGATATAAAGAAGTAAATTATGAATGAATTTCATGCGTAATCTAGGAGGCATGAATATTTCTAATGGAATAAATTAGTGTTGTATTTCCTTTCATGATGAAATGCTGAACAAATGTTTGTATCTTGTTTCCAATAATACTAAACTACATGGTCCTTCAGGATTCATATTCATTTTTTATATGCCAATGTATTCAAATAAGGCACTGACTCATGGTAACTGGGGTCTGGTCCAAACAACCAATCTTAACAGAAAAATGTATAATTAAAGAGGGAGATGTTCCAGTAATATATGATATAATATCAATTAGTTTGACCATTTTTATATATAACAGGGAATACTATATACTATATCCAACTTATGTGTATTATATATCCCTCATCATGTATCACATAATAAAAGGTATTCCCAAAGAAATTCATCTAATGTTTTCAACTACTACGTACATAACCAGTAATAGGTTTCATATTCCATGAAGTTATAAACACCCAAATCATACCATCATATAATTGCCTCTATCAAATAATGGAATGAAGTCTAATTTTCCACCTGATAATGACATAAAATCTTATAAACACTACAATTGTATATTGAAAACATATAACCTTTAAAGAAGTATACATTTTCAATAACAAATATGAAATCATAAAATAATTAATGATATATTAATTTTGTAAAAGAATAACATTGTATAAGTAATCAAAATACATTGAATGAAAAAAGACCACAAGATAACTGGAGGTGACTCTCCCCATAAACAGAAAATTATTCAGAAATGAATCCATACACACAACTTTCACTCCTACTGATGACCATATAAATAACATGAAATTCCATTCCCTTGATTGTAAAAGAAATTAAAAAAATAACTATACCCTATATTTACACTAATGATAGTATAAATCTTTGAATAAAATTAGTATAATAATAACCATAACATTTCACAATATTAATAATGTTACATAATCCATAAACATATTCTCTAGATAGTGCATTTAAATGTGTTCAGTCTTTCAATACTTATAACACCTTAAATCCTAAAACTAATTTCAAATTTTCTTTTCATTATGAGTTCTTTATTGTCTAAACATTATTATCAATTTTCCCTATTAATTTACACCAATATCCATTATCTACTATGTTTATGTTTAAAGATCCCTTATTAATAATTCCACCTTTACTTCCTTTAGAGTTATCAAATATCTTATCGGAATTACAAATTTTTTAAATAAATTGTTAAAATAATCTAGGGAAGTGGAATAAAAATATTTCTAGTCATTGGCTCCTATATTAACATTATATTGGATAAATAAAATAGGATATTACTAATGTTTTTTTAATGAAAAAAATAAGTATCTAAGAATCATTTAAAAATATGGAGGAATATTTTATTTTAAAACAAACCAAGAAGAGGCTAATCCATATATAAATTATCTAATATAAACAATAAAATATAGGGAAAATTATATTGATATTATTATGAAATAATATATCAATTAGGTTTAATTAACAAATCTAGTGATATTTCACAAGAGTACTATATTAAACATAAATTAATGAATTCATGGTCTATTAATGCATTAAAATAGGGGTGATCCAATTTATAAGACTATAAAAATAATTATATAGTCTATTAATGAGACTTTTTTCTTTAGTGTTAATTCCAAATAGAGTAAGGGAATTTTATCACTCGATGTACCTATTTTTATGTATTATAAATAACATTATTATACTCATTAAAAATCCAGAAGACCAATAATTGGGATAGGGCATCCAAAAAATTACAATATATTACCAAACAATGAACTATAGTTTGACTTATTAATGATCATTAAATTTGAAAGAGAAAAAACAATGTTATTAGAGTTGATTTACAAATACATGGGAAGAAAATGCACAACAAATAAGGAAATTAGTTAAATAAAAGTTATGGGAACAAAAAATATCAGTTTATCTCATATACTATAATGTTTTACATTATACATAATGAATAATTATAAGGGAATTTATGTATGCACCTCAATTTTTGATAAATATATCCATATGGACCTGATTAATGGAGAAAAATATATTTGTTATGTAATCTTTTAAAACTAAATTTATAATTAATTTAAAACAAAATATTACTCCATTTTGATGATTTTTTCTTAGTTTTATATTTTGATCAATTTAATCACCATGAAATTCATACAATCATTATAATGAATATTATTAAGTAATTTTCTTCTAAATTTATCCACATGTGCCCCATGAATAATCTAAAACCCACTATTTTAGGTACTATAATGGATGAGCCAAAATTCATGTAATATTTTATGATTATCACAATAATGATATATCTTATGTTATCAGAATCATGATAGGGATGAAGAGGTTTATATCATAGTTTTGATAGAATTCTTGAAAAATTAACTTGATAATGAAATAATTTATTTGATAAAGATAATGGAATGTTTTATCAATCGTTAGAGAATATTGGGTCTCCAAAAAAATCATTTTTCATCTACCTCCATAAAAATTATATCTTCATCCATTTATACTGACTTTTAAGAAATTAGTCATTTCACAAAGTTTATATATTTACTAATTTATCCCATGTAAACCGAATAATAATGATAATATTATAATATCTATATTTTGTGACATTTACTATCTCAAAGTAATTTAAATATTACTTGAAAACTCAATAAATATCTATATATTTATATGTTTTATAAATATATATACTTTTTGACATCGTTTTCTTGTCATAGTCCACCCTATTACTCCCTTATATCTTAGTATTTATTTTTTTCATTAAATTAATTCACTTTTCTATAGTTTGTTCCACAAAAAACATCAATATTAATGAAACCACAACATGTTATAAAAATATTATTATTTTAATATTATTATAATAGTATAGTTGTTGGTTTGGACGGTATGAATTTTTGTATCAAAGTGATGAAATATATATTCAAATTTTTTTCCTAATTTAATTTTTTTATTAGTTCTGTGAAAATAGTTGTTCAACTTTGAAATGTAATTATTAAATCACATAAGGATAGAAAAATTTAATGTTTTAAATGATAATTTTTTAAAATCTTGTTTTCCTAATATATTGTATTCTTATTTGAAAAGATAAATTTTTAAATTTATGAATATTAATTTTAAGTAATTAACTTCATTATTTGATTCATCATATTTGAAACATCTTCTGATTATTGGGTTATTTAGAAATAGTTGATTTTAGGTGAAAAATGAAAGATACAAATTTTATAAATAATGTCTATTTTTTAATAATTTGATGATATAAGAATGACTATTTAGTTTCTGAAATTTTTTTTTATAATAAATATATTTTTAAATTGTAATAAAATTAAATTAAAAATATAATTTTTACTTTATAAATCTATGACTCATATTTTTGAAATCATTGTTCAGTTCTTAATCAAATAAATAATATTTAGAGTATTACCATTTAAATTAATTTTTTAAATGGTCAGTTTTGTTATTGGTATAGTATTAAATTCAACTAATTATTCTTAGATTTAAAGTCATTTTATTAACTCAATGATAGTCAATATTTTACATGATTTTTGGTATAAAATCATTTCATATGCTTAAAACTTGCAATTTTATATAAATTAATTTTCATTTTATATTTAAAACATGTCTATAAATTAATTATTACTACATTAGGAATATGACTTATAAAAAATGGATTCCCTATTTTGGATCAACATGTTCTAATTTCATAGTGATGTCTATTTTGTAATATGAATACATGAATTACCAGTCCATGATGGAATTAATCGTGACCTCAGATGGGCCTCCCCATCAGCCAAAGTCTACCCACATTGAGCGAGGTCCATGAGTTGAACAATAAGGATATTTTACCCTCAATCAGATATAAAAATATAAATTAAATATAAAATTCATAACAATACATAATCCTAGTAATCATATACCGAAAAAATGATTTGTTAGAATGTGAAAGAAAATAACTCAATGGTCATAATAAGAGACAGTAACCAATCACCAACAAGGATGATAACATATATATATAATGAAATGTAATTTTTTTATTAAGGATATATATCTTGATATCTCACCCCATCCTAGTATTCATATATAAAGTGGGGGTATCCTTCTTAATGATTAACTCATGTATCATCCCAAACTATTCCCACAAGAAGAATGGCATACTCAAGTACCTATGTTCCATGGCTACCATCATAGGGTGTGAGTTAAAATAAGTCTAAAATGGTGTCTAGTACCCACCATGTAAAATGAAATTTACATTCATGTGGAAAAATAAATACATGTAAACCAGAAATATAACAAATTTTCATGAATAAAATAGTATAACCTAGACCACAAAGGCAATAACAACCATAGGATGAGAATTAATGTTCTTTAAAATATGTCATGAACCCTGTTTATAACAACTTAGAACATTTTTGGAAGGATATTAATAATAATTTTTTTAAGTAAATAACATAAATCTACTGCACATCAACTGAAAATGATATGGCATCATCATAAGTGAAGGATCTAGCCTCAATGTTTATCAATAGTTGTAAGTTCCCTAGGATTATGGGTCCGACCGAAAAGACCCATATTTCATATTGATATATCTCAGTATGAGTCACATTTACCATGAAGACCCAATATTTCAATAATTTCTGGACCACATTTACCATCATTTCTCTAATTCATGCAATAAAAGTCATTATACCCCATCATCTAACATCTTTATGTGCACATGTCACATGTAGAACCTAAACATGCTCACCCTCTCGGGAAAACATGCCCCAATAGGTTTCCAGGTCACGTTGATATTATGAATATAATAACACATTATAGTATATACCAAAATACAACAAATAGTAGTATATAATATCATATATAGGCACCAAACAATCATTTCATCATGAAATCAGTAGCAAAAAACATAGCATTGGTTCATCATAAATCATGGTATAAAAATATATAAGCGCACTTATGTAATTGTACATCAAATATAGGTATCACAAGATATGTACGCACAAACTTATGGTCATGTTCTAAACATGGTATCATGGGATACACAGCCACAAATGTGATTAGAGCTTTAAACATGCTCCCACAAGCTATAGGTCTCATATAACAAAAAAACCCACCCTATGGTGTTCATATAATCTATAGAACTTTTAATAATCAAGAATCAACCATAATAGGATGGTATAAAAATAGTTTATAATAGTCCTTCATAGTCCTTATAACTTTTTCCATATATATTAGACATGCATCCATTAATTAATTAATTCTTAGGAATCATTAATTAATTAATATTTACTCTTAGTAATAACACTATACGAATTTAATGGTTGTTATCCTAGGGTTTATTACCTCATAACTCATGAAAAAAACATTCATGAACTATAGGATTGATTACAAAGGACCACCTAACACAACCAATGAAAACACTAAACAAAAAAACTGTGTTATTCCATTCATGTCATTTTGGCCACCATTGGCCACAACATTGTTTTTTAACCATTCCAATGAATTTTAAATTAATTTATTATAAAAAAATATAGTTAATAAATTTTATAGAATAAAAATATATTTTTTGTTGTTTATGGGATAAATTCTTAATATCCTATCCATCATTATACCCTAGTACAGACCCAGAATAACATTCAATGGATGTTCATTCTAACACTACTATCTTCATTCTGAGAAAAATCCCCATAACACAGTAAAAATGAAAAGTATAATTTCGTATAATTAAATTTGATACCTTATAATAAAACCAACCAATGATTTTCCTTATCCATAACATCATCACCAGAAGATAGAGACATTCCTATCACTATCCCGATTCTATAAAGGAATAATCCCAAAATAAAGTACATATTTTGATGGCCAATATGGCATAATTTTCTGAAAATAATAGGAATAATTATCAAGTGAAGTTACATTGGTAAAAAACCTATCAATATACTTCCATTATAAATATAAAAAATATTCAACCCATTTCAATACAACTAGTTATCAAACATGGATAATTCAATTATGAAATGTGGGAATTGTTAACCAATTCTACATTAATAAATAAGAAAATGATAAATAAAGAAGAAAATGATTCCAGGAAAATATATTAAGATAATTACAGCATTAACTATTATAAAAGATTTAATAATACTTAATGGATTGTACAAGATAAATGAAATGATCATCCATAATCATAGGATGAAGAGGGATGCTGAGATTGAAGAATATCGAAGGATCAAACTGTGACTCACCATTGGATCACATCAAGACTCACTCTAGATTATGATTCCTTATTGGGGGAGGAAGAGATAATAATATGTATTAATGAGTCTTTAAAAGATAAGGTAACCAGGATAATACCATGGAGGTTATAGAATAAAAAAAGTTCCAATATAGCCCCACTTGACACCACAAAACAGGCCCACCTAGAACATTTATTCGAGTCCACCTCCCACATAATGCAAGTTCATTAGTTGTTTAGTGAGAACTATATGGAATCCAAGATCCAATAGACCCCAATGGGATAGATGGTGGTTATAAAAGCATCCCTATCCACTATACTCCTCCCCAGCTGAGACTCGGAGTCTGAACATCCACTGAGTATCTATTAAAGTTTTAATACACTGTTTAACGTATTCAAATTGTTTATAATTTGGTGTGACATCAATTTCTCTTAAAAAGACAACCACATAATGAAAATTTCAAAAGACATATAGAATTTACAACCAAAATATCATGGTCCATTACATATTTCATATAGGTCATAATGAATTGTAGTCTGGGTAAAAGGGTGCCACATCATTGAAGTATAAAATGTGTTAATTAGGGTTAAAACTTGCACAAATGTTATCAAAATCAATCAAATACTTAACATTACATATATTATGAGTGTATATCAACCAATTCTTTCTTATCATCAAATATAAGGAAATTTGGATTAAGGTCCACTTGATAATGACATTTATAGTATTTTATGTAAAAAATTAGTTCCAAATTACACCCTATTTCATTTAATATATCCAATATATTTTTTAAAAAAATAAATAGTTATTTATAATGGTTATAAATTTTTTTTGGAAGAAATTTTTTTTATCATTGTAATTTAATTTTATTTCATTGAGGTATGTTTCTTGTTATTTGTAATGCCCCCAATATTTTTAAAGAACACTATGCTTGATAGAATATACAAAACAGAAAAAATATACTAAACATACTATAATTTATTACTAAGTTATTATAATTGTTTAAACATGGCTGTTATAAAAGAGATATTAAAAATAGATTTATGAATAAGAATGACCATATTATAAAAACTATATCTATAAATTATATATAATAAAAATGTATTTATTAATTTTTAATAACAATTACTTATATTTTAGTAAATTCATTTGACTCTTAAAAAATATTTTTTCATCAAAAACAAATTTAATTTTTGTGAAAAATATTACAGTTGTTTTTGAGAACATTTAGAAATATTATTCTACAAAATTAATATAAATTTTCAAATAAGAATATGAAAAACTAATTCTAGTAAAATTTGTCATTTTTTCCAAAATTTATTTATTTTTTATTAGATAGTTAATGACACTGATTTTTTTAAAACTATAATTTACTTTCAGTAAATTAAGTATTTTAAAAAGGATCATTATTATCTTAATTTTTTTTAAATAATGACAGAATTATTAATTACATATTATTTTATATAGTAAATTAAACTTAAATAATGTTTATCATTTATTTTAGTATAAGGTTATTGTTATGCTAAAAATGTATATTTTATGAAACCTATCATCAAGTGAATATTGTTTATACATTTTAATTAATTAATATACCACATAATGAATAATTATTTTAATGAAATGTATCGATTATATATATAAATATTAATTTCAATTCATTTAACTATGATTATAGTTCATAGAGTTAATAAAAGACAATCTAATACTTGAAAATGAATTTCATAAAAACAAATCATTCGACACATTTTCCATGAAAATATCAAATTGAATTATAAAAGTTATGTTTTTTAAATTTGATTAAATGGATTCCTTAATTTTAATTATTAAAATTAATATTAGTTAATAAGGTCATATAAATTATTATCTTAATGAATTTTAAAAATAGTAAAATAATTAATCACCATGTTGACAAACTAAAATTGTAAAAGTGATTAACATTATAGGTAAATGGAATGACATGATTATAGTATTATTATGTTGAATGATGGAGGATTTTATCTAACATATCATACATAAAATCCATTTGTAAATTTATAAAGAACATGTCTTGAGTGTTACTTCCCATTATAGAAATGATTTGTGTATTTACAAAAATTCCACTACTCATCAATTATAAAAATGATCCCCTCCGCTCACTTCATCGAACCTATCAAGCCATTTGTATTGATCAAACCCTAAAAAATATCACCCCAATCCCATTACCCACAAAATATATATTTCTTATTCTCAAATTAAAAAACTTAAGTTCTTTAGTAAGAGATCTAAATGAGGGTCTTCTACGCTTATGATATTTTAAACACCAAGAGCCTTCTTTTTATTACTTCTTTTTATTACTTCTTTTTTCCACTATAAATTATGTATTAAGAATTTAATTATTATAAAAAATAGTATAAACCATATAATAATAATTTAGTATGGTAATTAAATAACCTACATCTATCTCCACTTCAATCATGTGGTAAAGGAAACCATCATTTGTCTATATGATGGACTACCACCTCGCTAACTAATGTAATAAGTTTACATCACATCCTCTAATGGATGATCATGATGATGAATTTAATGTTTATATTTAATATTCATGACATATTAGTGATTCTAAAAAAGTAATATATCATATAATTTGTTACCTTGCCATACAATGAAAACTGATGCTGTCATTCATGTGCATGAAAGACTCCTACCTTACAAAGAGTTCTGATACATTTTTATTAATGAATTACATGGATGGTATATGTAAGTAAATTTAATTAAATAATACTATATTTAAGATATAATTAAAATTACTGAAATATAATACAACAGTTGACTTCTTTCCACCATGGTCATTGAAAAACCTAATAGTAAATTAAAAAATACGTATGGTTTACCATCTCTATGATTATAACATAGTACAATTTTCAAAAACATATTTAATATTATTTTTAAATTATAATTTTTAATATAAAATAATAAATATATCATGAATATTATTCTAGATATGATGAAATTTTTTGCCTTTAACAATGGAGAACACAATGATTCCATTCAAATTTTATTAACCATGAGACCTCAAAATAGATGATGTGGAAAAAACATAAATAAGTAAATAAATATGCCTTTAAAATAAATTAAGTATATGGTTCATTTATATTTTATTAATCATGGAATTTTTTTATGAAAAAAATAATTGATAATGTTTTATTATAGTGGATGTAAAAGGCATACTTGGAAAAGTGTGGACTGAAGGAAAGTGTTTAATCTCAAGGCATAATTCTATGAGACACATGTTCTTTAATGAACCTAATTTATATTTATTTTAAATACCTAAAAATATCTTATATAAATATTACATATTAATAGAAAAATATTCATTTTATATCATAATTATTCTTTCCATAATCATTTAGTTCTAGTTGCTTAAAAAATAGTGATACATAAACAACAGGTTCATAAGTAAACTACATAGTATCCCACTACGATCTCCATAACTATACTCCATCAAAGACTTATAATATATAATTACTTTAATCATATCTTGTGGAAATGAAAATTAGAAAATGTTAGATTAGATGCTCAATAATGGAAAACAAGATAGATTTCAACATAATAAGACAATAAGGGTATGGGAACATGAGAATGACATTTGAAAAACTATAAAATATATATGATATATCATAAAAATTATTTATAGATTAAATTTTGGATGATAGAAAACATTAACAATAATTTAATAAAATAATATTGTCCTTGAGAGCCTTATATTTTCATAATAAATTTTTTTGTGGAAAATAGAAATGAATAGATTACCATATATCAAAGCTACATATGAATACCTTCATAACATGTCGTCCTTGGGATATAAACTTATTCACCTTGTTTTGAATTAATATAACCTCCCACATTCGATATTTTTGGGATTGGGAAAACACCCTTTTACCCTATAATCTTATATAACATAAATCATTACGATATTCAATAGAGGGACATGTTGGTCACACCTTTCCCAATATGAAAATAATATATGTTTCAAAATATCATAAAAATTCCCCATATTAGAACCCATGAAATGAAATCATTTACATAAATAATAAATCATATCAAAACCTATGAAACTAAATTGGTTTTATAGATAATTTCCAAATAGACATAACCATTGAATAGAAATTTTTTCTTAAAAAACATCTCATTTTAATTATTTACAATTAGGGGAATGAAACTTTTTTTATCCTTGGATATTATCCATGGTAAAACATAAATAATCTTAAAGGATGTTATCAAGGATGGAGAATTATTTTAAAATATTAATGGGAAATTTGTTTCTGCAAAATAGGCTATCCACTGTGAAAAAATATTTTCTAAAACATATATAGTTTTCAAAATATTTTTCTTTGAAACTAATCTTAGAAACATATAAACTAATTTTTAAATAACTTTTATAATAATTATTGAGGAAAATTTATTTTTCTATTTGAAATATCCCCATTTTTAAAAAAAATTGTACAAAAAAATTTGGAAAATACCATTGGAAATAAACATTTAAAACAATATTTTATTTTTTAAAGTAAGGTGTTTTTATGATCGTGTGATATTCCATTCATGTCGTACATGATAAAAGCCCATTATTTTCACATTTTTTTGGTAAAATCAAAATAGACCAATTATAAAAAACAACACGATGATAATTTAAAAAAAAAATAAAAAAATTCAATATTGGTAAACATGTCATTTCAAAAAATATAATGAACATAAAAGGAAATTGAAAAATATTTCTAAAAAATATAGATATGGAAGGATGAATGGTTTTTTACCAAAGGGTGAAATAACATTTATCTAATTTAAAAAATTCTTTTGGAATCATTAGTCCAGAAAGAGAAGAAATATAAGTGAAAATTATTATCACTAAATAACTATAGTATAAGGAATTCCATTAGTTTTTTAATGTATATATATCATAATATTTAATCATCGCATCGTCATCATTAACACTCCCGATAAATTATGTGATTGTAAACAAACACCCTTACCACTTTGTTAATATTTAATAAAAATAAAAATAAAGGGATGCCATTAAATTAAACATAAAATATCAATAGATTATATAATTTTAGTTTATTACATTTCAACTGGACAATATAAACTCCGAATAAAATATGATAGGTTCATAGCATAAGGTATTCCTAAAATAAGACAAATTGAGACGAAAATCCTTTATATTACGTCTCCACATCCTATGTACACATTAAAAACTCTTAAATAAAAAATAAAATTTTATTATGTCTTTTAAAAATGAATAAATATATATATCACAATATATATTATTTATTTTTGATATTTTGTTCCCCTTTTATTAGCAATTTCATTTTATAATCACATTTTATGCAATAAATGATTTTTTTTCATGTGTGATTCGATTTTTTTAATCGAACTATATTGATAATATTTGAATCATCAACAAAATTTTGAAAATTATATAGGTTTAAAAAATATTTATTATATATCTATTTAGGGAATCCATAATTATTAGAGGTAGAAAATTAAAATAATCATTCTTGGAGATGGTATGCCATACGTTCACATGAATTTTGTTTCCATTTATATGAAAGATGAAATATGAAAATTGGTAAATAATAAAATACCAAAATAAAACAATTTTTATGCCATATATAGAACATATATTAATAAAATTATCTAAAATTACCATCTACATAATGAATTAGTGAAAAATGAATCGCATCGCCATGTGGGGCAGTTGTCCACCATAGACATAAACAACAGTATCATATCCCCAAATAATTGGTTAGTAAGAAGGTATATAAGATATCATAAGAAATAATTATAATTAAGATACATATATGATATAAATTCCTTAAATCTATCCTTATTAACATCCAATTAATACAAAATTTAAAAACACACCACACTGGTTCGCAAGGTGGTTATCCGCCCTACACTCTAGTGACTGTATTTTTTCCAATAGGTTGTTAAATAAGAAGTTAAATGTACTATTATAATTATATAAAAATAATAATAACATAAATATAAAATATATTATAATTAAATCCACCCTAATATATCACTATGAAAGGTGGTGATGGAAAACAAATTACATTGGCTCATGAGGCGGTAGTCCGCCGTACACATTATCATTATTGATATTTTCAATTTGATGGAAGACATTATGGATATATGTTATGAAAATAAAATCATAAAATATAATTATATTGTATTTTTTTATGTTATTATATCATATTAATTGAATAATATTTTACGGAGTTATAATAAAAAGTAAAATAAGAATGCATAATTTACAACTTTAAATCCTCTCTAGATCACCCATTTATAGTTAGTGTAAAACCACAATATACTAGATTTATATTCTCAAAAATAAATATATCTTTTAAATTGGGTTGTATGGAATATATTTGGGATGTTATGAGCTGGTCCAAAATATTTTGGAAGTGTGAAGTAGAGAGGAGTGGCATTGGCCATTTATATGCGGGGGAGATGACAAAAATTGAACTTTTGAAAGGAATAATGTTTATACACGTTTTTCACATCCTAAAAGGATCTAAAATAGGTATTTATAGAACCCTAGTGATTATGAGGTTAAAAATATCTCCATAAGATGTGTTTCTGACAGGTTTCTATGTTATTTTAACCCTTATCGACTTTGATTAACCTATGGTAAACCCATATAATACATAACTATAGTAATTAAGTATTAAATTTTTTACTATTAAATTTTAACAATAATTATATTGAAATTATTATATATTATATGTTATTATTATAAAAAATTTTAAATCTGTTTTTAGAAATTAGATTAACATAATTGGGAAATTATAATTTCATATTATACGTACAAACATGACGAAAAAGCGGGTTTCGAAAGTGGAAATGCTCAATAGTTTAAAAAGGTTTAATCTAAAAACTAAATGTAAAATTTATTCAAATTGAATTAATTGTATTAATAAATATATAAATGAACAAATTATTCTCTTCAAACAATTTTATATCAATATAGAACCTTATAATTTTAGTAATAAAAAAGGTGGTTTCCCATAAATACTATTATTTTTCACTATTTATAAAAAATAATATTTCTAGAAAAATCCCAAAATATCCTCATAATATAATTACTATATGTTGAATCCTAAAATAAAGTAACAATTTTCAAATAAATTTTCTTTAAAATCCATAAAATTAATTAATTTTTTTTAAAAAATAGCAAATATCATTTTTTGAAAAGAAGTTAATTTTGAACCATATAATTGATTTAGCAAAAATTTAAGCATTTTTATTAAAATGTTTTATTTATATATAACCAATACAATTAATTTTTATTTTATTATTCCTCTTTATACTACTATGTTTAATGACTAGGTTATAAGATTCATGTTTAAATAATAATATTATCAATACATTGTTCTTTATAAAAACATGGTATTGTTCTTAATGATAGATATAAAAGAATTTAAAGTTAAAAGAATTATTTTTCATAAAATATTAGGGTGTTATATTATACACCTCATAATATGAAATTCTCCTATGAAAATCACCACTTTTGTACAAACGAATGAGGATTTGTTTCCTCATTATATTCTCAGGTTCCCATATATATTCCTCAAGCTAGTGGTTTCATCTAAATACATTGACCCGATGAGTGGTATTATTTTATATAAATTTATCTCTAGGACCGAAATCTCAATTGATGGTTCCTTATAAAAAAATCATGTTCTGGAGGTTTTAACTATGAGTTCATTACATGTGGTGGATCAGGTTTGTACATTCTCAAAGGTTCATAGAACACATCATAAACCTAAGTGTGGTTCAGGGTAAGAACAATGTGATATGATATGATACTGATAATATAATGACATTCAATTTGAATTATATAACTATGATAATGTTTTCTATACTTTCTAAATCTTATTACCTTATTCCATGAGGAATTTTGTAATAAAACCTTCTCACAAACATCCAATTCCATATCACGTCAATGATTATTAGGACTACTTTTTATCAACTGTGTACTTCACTAATGTGTTGTCAAATAGAACTGTACTTCTAAAAAAATTTCTTCATCTAGTTATGGTAAAAATTTATTTCTTTCAAAAAAATCATATGAACATGTTTTAGTTCCACACTTCTTTCATGAAGAGGGTTTCATAAGTATCCATCTGAATTCACAAGTGGAAGCTATTTTAGTAAGGATATTTAACTATAGGATGGTGTTGATCCCAAAAAAATTTAATTTTATGTAACATCCCAGACCTAGATTGCACTTAAATGTTCCCAAAACTCGGTTGGTGGCATGGCGTCATGTTAATATCCCCAAAATCTAGAGGATACCGACCAGTATTGTGGGACTAGGTGTGTCTATGGGGAAAAATGACCTAATCGCTTGAGTGTAGCACAGTTTATGACATAATATGATATAATAATTGAATGTAGAAAATCATTTAAACCAATGATAAAATTAAAAGTCAGTAATATATATGCTATAGTAGAAGGAATCAGATAAACAGATGATGATGATACATTTCATGGGTATAACAAAGTAGACAAAATCAGAATACAAGACATCAATACAATACATGTATCATAAGTAAAAAAAAGGGACAAATAATCCTAGATATAATAATAATCGCAATATTAGTCACATGATCCCCTTATACTATGAACATGTCAATAACTAGTGTTATGTCGCCTTCCCTTTTCTATATCAGAAATCATATAGTTTTTTTGGGTAACATTGATGGCCCAAAAAGGGAGTGAGATATAATCATAGTTGGAAACCACCCAATGTGTAGTGCCAAATATTCAGTTAATTTATATAACAATAATATTTTGAAAGATGTCATAGAATATTTAAAAAAGATTTCAAAAGGAAAACAACACGCAAGGACCTGGTTCCCCGGGACACCCATTCTTAGCTACCTAATTTGGATTAAACGATATATCTATGAATTAATATTTAGTCCTATATAAATTTATATTCAAGATAATTTAATAATTAAAAATATTTTACTTAGTCAATCTAATTTGATTAGAATTTCAGGAGACCTATCACATGGACCAACTTCCCCATTAACATGTTTAATAAAGGATTCCTAAACATGGCATGATTACAATATATGTCTCGAAATAAATCCATTCTTGTGTATTTTCTTAGAAGGCGTGTAATATATATTATTACATCAATTATTTCAATAAGAACATGAGCCTGTCCTTGGAATTAAAAATTTGGAATCCAGACATTTATCTAGCTTTATCATAAACCAATAATCATACAATCCCATCTAAGGAAATCCTCTTTGAAATCTATGTATTGCTCTAGGATTGGTATATCATCACTGACACTCAATTTCATCATTGGTGATCCACTAAGGTATGCCATGTGTCACCCATAGAATACTTTATCAACCTACATTTTAGTCTATCAATGTCAATCCATAATGATTCCAAGTGTCACTCAGCATATAACAGTCAAACCTAGGAGTCCGTCATTGGGAATCCGTATAAGGAGTCCAAGTGTCACTTGGGTACATTCGAGGTAGAAGCCAAAGGATTCCATCACTAGAGTTTGTATAAGAAGACATGTTTCACCCAATTAATATAAGAAATAAATAAATTTTATATAATTATATTATGGTATCTCCGTAATCATTTCCAATCATACTCAATACAAGAAGTGACTAATGTTAAGGGTTATTCATAGAAGGCTTAGACACTATGTAACTCCCATGAGAATTTAAAAATCATGTAATCACTTTAAATTAATCATGTTATAGTCTTTATAAAAATAATTTATATTTAATCCTCACCTCATTTGGTTGCTCGAGATATGGATTATCATAGAAGGATTCCCTCTTAATTACTCACTGGATCATTTCATTACAAGTGGAATCTCATGGTTAGTCAACCAATAACATAGAAGGTGCCTAAGGACATGGATTCCATCCCCCAAATACTGTATCAATTAAATTAAAATTCTTATCAAAATTCAGATAATTTATAATGGATAATTCAATTATAATTGTCAATCCAATATTCCACATCCAATGGAAAGGAGAAAAAGGCACACCCTATGATATCCAAATTCATTATCCACCATGGTGGTTCAATTAACTAAAAAACACTCAAGGGGGGTTTCAATTCATGGATCATAACCTTTATTCATCCATCAATGGGATTCATTAATTACATAGGTCTCACATATCAGTTCCTTTTAAGGATTCAATTCTATTTTTAGTGTATCAATCTAAAAATTGGGTGTGATGAACAAAATAGTATATAAACACATTGAAATTCAAGGAAAATAACTAGAAAAATTCTATCAGTTTTTAGTTGATAACTCATCCAATATTTGCTCTTGATTTGACATATATTATGAAATAATCTAAGAAAAGAAGTAGATCATATAAATAAAAATATTATCCTCCATATAAATAGAACATAAAATACCAATCCAAAAAAGGAAATAAACCAATTTAATTGATATCTTACTCGTGTAGATCCAATGAGATAAAAATATCTTGATTCTGATACTAGATAGAGGAGATATATCATTTTATAGAATAATCTCTAAAGAGGGCTCTTATATGATCCTGGATTTTACATAAGGTATGTGTTTGTTTAATATTAATATTAATTCCCTAATTTAGGTAAAATATGTGTTTACCCACGTTCAGGAGAAGGACCATGGGTGTTTTGGGGGTTCTGGGTATAAAACAAGAGAAAAGATGAGTTTTTTAGGCATGTTTCACGGTTTACTCAAGGTTAGTGAAAATCATGCAGAACATCCTAGGTAACTGTGTAGTGTTGGATAAAGGATTGCACATGGTTATCACATGTTTATGATAACCATGTGAAGTTACAAAGAAACCATATGAATGTGTGATTTTGGAAAAGTGGCTCACACATGATTTTTGAACGGTTTGAATAACTGTGCAGCTAAACCATGTCACCCAGTAAATTTGAAACATTTACTTAAATTCCATCCTATAATTTTTATCCCCAACCTAGGATATTCCTATTATCTTCCTCCATAAACCCAATGGACAATATTGGACCAATCAAGCTCACAAGAGGTGATTCTCCTTCAATCCTAGGAAATTTAGAGTTCCTTTGGATGCGGATCGAAGCCACAAGTGATTCTAATCTACTCATTTCGTCCATCTATTGACTAGGACATGTATCTTTCTCTCCTCTACATAAAAATCTATAAATAACTTATTTTATAGGAAAATATATTTTTATTCCTTAAGAAGAGGTTGAATCAGGATCTGAGTCCACATTTGGGAGTGTGTTTGCCAGCAGATTTGAGGACGATGTTCTACTTGTAATATCCCATATTTTTTATGTAGATGTTTGCATGTACAACCTTGTTCCCTATTACATATTATTGTGAATTTGAATACCTTGGTAATATTTGGTATTTATGTTGTATAAATGACGAATGTAAACCATCATAGTCCCCAAGGGACGCATCGAGGATGATTTGACCTATTTAAGGCCACCCATGGGGCGTACCGTTACATTCCGGACCTATAATTTTCTATATATGTTCTAGTTTGTTGTGTGATCATATTGATCCCTTATTGGGTATGTGGTACTATTAATGGAATTCAAATCAAGGTATTGGTTAATTTTGGATAGTGTATGCGGATTATGAATTATATTCTATATGCCTAAGTGTGTTTGTGCATGTGAAACGGTGAATATGCTAAATTGATAATGGTATGTGAAATGGGAAAATACATCGAAGGGAATTTGAAAAGGATATTTATGAATACGTATAATGGGTATATATAAGGTAATTATAGAATATTATTAGTGATCTGGGATTGATAATTGGAATATTACTAAATGGAATAAGTGATGTAAATGGAAAATGTGTTAAAAATATATTTCACAATATGATTTACGATGTTTATTATTATGGATTCTGAATGTTATATATTTTGTTTTTTTGTGGTATGATTTAGTGTGGTTAATGGATGAATAAGCATGTGCACATGGATTTATGTTCAATATAAAGGACTGAGTCTTTTTCCACGGGTCAAGTTAGAATGTTTCTCTAACTACACCTACAATGCATTGGTTAGCGAAGGGGGCATATATCTATTCCCCTAACGGTTTTATTCAACCCGAACTTAGGAATCAAAGTGATAATATTGATATGTTGTGATATTTTATTTGTTTTTAGTTAGGGACTTACATATTCTCTTGCGAAAATGATTTTTTCCATGAACCTTGTGTGATTTCTGATGAACTTGTAATGAAAGAGGCATAGTGAATTGGCACCTTGGTTACTATAGCTAAGTAAAGATTGTTAACAAGAGGCCCCCAAAATGTCATTATTTTTCATCTTATTTATTTATACTTGCATATGTAAGGTTTTATACTGGATATTTGTAGACACCATTGGTGGTGGCCTAATGAGTTTTACTAACACCTTGATTAGGCATCCTTTGGGAACCCAAGCATATTTCATGATTGCAGGTCAGGAAAAGGGAAAGGGAACTATGATAGGGAGTTGAGTAGTAAAAGTGAAAATCATGAATGTTGTTTCTGATGTAAAGTGAGGACGATTTTGCGGATTATTCTATTTTTCAATATTTTTGTTTTTTTTTCGCTGTGAACTATATCAAAGGTGGACATTTGTATTTTCCTTGTGAATTGTACCTAGTTTTGGGGATGTTTTGATATGTATTTTATTGATTTTTTCTTATTTATTCTTCTACTTATATTGTGATATGCTTTGGACTACTCTGATAATGAGGGTATAGCTTCCCCAAATAACCTATTAGACCCACGCTGTTAGTCAACTACTTATGGGATATGGGGAGGCGTGATTGAGGTCATGCGACAACCCGACTCAGGGCACCAATTTAGTGGCACTCAGGCTGGAGACATTACAAAGTGGTATCAAATGAGTTATTTTATCTTTCTTAATATTTCGAAATGGTAGACACTAGATTAGCATAGTGTCAGGACTTGGTTATGAGCCAATGCTTGGGAGTAGCTTACCCAAGTCATCATGATTGTGAATTGTTATTCTTGTTATGTGTTGTTACACTTGATGATATTTCATCATTGGGTGACACACATGTGGTGTGATGTGACAGTTTTATGATATTTTTCTCATGGCCAGAATGGCACAAGTTTGTGCATCCATGTATATTTCAAGGAACCTTTGTATATAAGTTACATGAATCATTGTAGGAACACAAAAATCTGACGAGAGTGTGATATATAGAGGGTAGAATACATTTTACATTCACAAATGTTGTGAAAATTGTGTATAAGGAAAAAATACAAATGGGTTAAAAATTGGAGAAGAATGGTAAACAATAATTATGTAATTATGCTTGAAAAAAGTTGGTTTGTGAAATGAAATGTTATTGGAGTTTGTTGTGATGTGAGAATAGTATCAAAATAGTTTATAAGGCAAGGCTTGTGGTTGTGTGTGTTGGTTAACTTTTGTTATCCATGACCATGGTAAGGATGGTTGAGGGTAGTGTGCCAGTTATAATCAGACATGTTTAGGTGGTGTATGTGAAATTGTTTTTCTGGGGATACAGAAGATCCATCCTTTATATTTTTGAATTATTTATGGGTTTTTTCTATATATAATGTCTAGAATTATATATAAATTCCCCCAAAAACATGGGTGGTGGTTGGGAGACATGAGGTCATTGCTGAGAATGATCCCCTAGTAGGGGAGTAAGAGGATCCAGTGGTTCAAGATAACATGGAAGAGAAGTTACATGAGAATTTATAACATTTTATGAAGGTGATATATTGAGACCTAGGGATGTTTGTTATTAGTATGTTCAAGTTGACTTAAGAGTTTCAGTTGCAGCACCCCTCGACCTTCTCTGGGGAGGGTAGGCCAGAAGAAACCAAGTTTTAGATAGAGTCTATCCAAAATATTCTTGATCATATAGTTACTCCTCTTGAGAAACGAGTCATGTGAGAATACTACATGTTAAGAGGTTAGGCCAAGAGTTGGTGGGATATTATGGTTCATATTGAGAATGATGAAGGAATTTCATGGAAGGATTTCAGAGAAATGTTTCTTGAACATTACTACTCAAAAAGTTTGAGGTAGGAGTAGGCTACAAAGTTTATGAGTTCAGATTTGGGGGCTATGTCAGTGATGGGTTATGCTAGTCACTTAATTGACTTGTAAATATTTTTCCTGATTATTGATGAGGATTATGAAAATATGGAAAAATGATTAATATATGCAATTAGGCATGAGATTAGTTCCCAGGTGAACATCTTTTATCTGAAGAGATTTGCTGTGGTAGTTGACCAAGCCCTTATCGAAGATAGAAAACTCAAAGGATCTTCAGGACATGGTCATATTGTTCCAAATGAATGGAGATATAATAAAACATCATACCGAATGAATTATCTATTTGGAAGTTTCCAATAGGGTGAAAGTGCACATAATAGTAATAAGAGAGGGTCACTATTTCATGTAGGTGATTAAAAGTTCTGCAACAAGTCTGGAAGGTTGGGGCACATCCTGGGTCAGTGTCCCCATCCACTAGTCAAGTGTCGTTGCTGTGGATGGTCGGGACATATATAGAGGTTCATTAAGAACCCTTGATAGCCTTTTATGGATGAGTGTCATAGGGAAATGCATAGTGTAGGGTGGGGATCAACCACCCTTTATTAGGCAATTTGTTGGAGATCTACTAGTCATACCAGTAGGGGTGGTAGATGTGGAACTCTAGGACAAGACCATTTACACCAATTGGGTATTTTAGTATAGGGTACTCAGGCTAGATCCTAGGGTATATTGACAATCCATATTCACACAATTTAGTATAATCCTGGTGGTGGTGAGGCTAGACCTTATACCATTCGAGATACAATTGTTAAAGATTGCACAATTACAAATTCTCTATTAGACACAAGTTCCACACAGTCTTTGGTCCTAACTGTGGAACATGTGTGCGAGGTTATGTCTAATTATATTCCATTAAGTGTGTGAGTTGAGGATATTAGAAAGTGTATAGGTTGTGTCATAGGGGTAGGTGGTTATCATTTTTAATGGAACATTTTTATACTAGAGATGTTAATTTTTGACATGATATTTGGTATGGAATGGATACACCATGATAAAAGAACCTCATAGAAATAGTTTTTTTTAATATTGTGGCGGTTTAAATGGCCTCCATATGATTCTGTGATAGTTTCATAAATCCACCGCTAAATTGGGTTTCAGCATCCAACATGCAGCGATTTCATCAAATTAGCAGCATTTTATAAAAGGGGTAATAGTAAATATATGTTGCTGCTTTTAAAATACCACAAAAAAATTTCCATTTTTCTACATTAAAACCAAGAAAAAAACTCCATAAGCACTATTAAAACAATAACACATGTTAATTTAGTGATGGTTGTAAGCACTGACATTAAGAGAATATGAAACGATTGTGTTAGTTTAAATTATTGTAAAATATTTTCCATTTTGTTAGCAGCAGATTAAACCACCAGTAAATATAGATTAATAAATGAAAAATTGTAGTAGATTCTCCATCTCTAGTACCGGTACCATGGAGAAAACACATGTACAAGGAACATATAACCAAATAATATAAACAATATAAAAATGTTCAACAGTCAACAATCTAACAATGTTTCATAAGAAAAACCTTGTATAGATAATATATAACAGAATAATCTAAATAATAGCAACTCAACCAACAAACAATGTTTCATAGATATAAATCTACGAATTTTAACTGTATAGAACGAAGTTCTAAGTTGTAATCCTTAAAATTACATAGCACAAACATGTATGATATATCCATGATCAATCGTAATAAGTATTATTTATTCCAATGCCCATGATAATATTGTGAAGATAATAGGGTTTGAAATAACTACAGATTATTTTTAGTTTGGACTTTATTTTTGATATAGATGAAGTTATTTATCATGACTCAATAAGTGCATCACACACACGTCTATGATAAAACCTATATTATACAACTTATAAGAGTATGATGTTATTTCAATTCAGGTTACTGATTAATATAAGAATGTTATCCTGGTTTTGTGACCACATTCAGTAGTGGATAAAGCATGTGCTATGGAATTTATTTTATTTCAATAAAATGTTTCCCAGGAAATTCTTAAGGTGAGGGGAATGATGAGTAATATGGACACTATTTAATTTTATATAGTGGGAAACAACTGTAATGGACCAATTAGAAATTGTCAGAATGAATTCATGAAGCCGATGAGTTGGAATATTCAATATTTCATTTATCAAAGATGATGGTTACATTTAGAACATAGGTAAGAGTTTAATCTATTTCTGGATGATAAATTCATAATTGAGATAAATAAGTGATCCATGAGTATTACTGATTGGTAGTGTGTCTATGAATTCATGGAAACATGATGGAAATTTGATTCTTTATTGTCCAAAATATTAATGAATGATGAGATTCAATGTTTGATTATTTTGGTTATGCATGAAATAATATGGTATCATTGGTATCTATGGATATATGATCAATACCTTATTCAGAACACCATCTATTAATATGGAAATCTATTATACTAGTATGTATGGAGTGGATTGATTTATGATTCAATGATCATATTTTGAAGGGGAGCTGATACTTCCATCTATGAATCATGTTAAATATGTTGTTAAATTTTTTGGGGTGTAAGCATTTAATGATGTACCTGGAAAGCACAATGAAGGTGTTAGGGTGCACTGAGGTGGTTGAAACATTTATTGACCTAGTCATACATTATCGAGAGACGTGTCATCAACGATTTTTTCAAGGAAAGTATAACATGTTTTGATGGAGAGTGTATCGAATGATCTAAAAAGGACTATGAATATAATTTTTAAAAAATGACAGGATGTTTTTAATTGTTTACTAGGAATGGGTAATGTTTAGAAACTTGGTGTATTTCTATTAAAGATTCATTCTTTTCTAAAATATTGACATCATCCTATAAATGTTGCGATATCGTCTATATAATGAGATAAACAATTAAAATCAATAACTTTTTGATTGTATGGAAGGAATCCATAGGAGTTTTACACAAGGATTGATTTATAGAAATCCTTAAGACATGGATTAAAATGTAAACTATTTAAGGGTAACACTCATGTGTGTTTTTGATCGATCCTTGGATAGTTGTTCTAGTTTTTGAGTATCATGATAACTATAACTAGGTACTATTTTATTCTATGGTGAATTCCATGTACTTATTGAAATACATACATGGGAGAAGCTCAGGTCTAGGTATTAGGCATGGGATAACCTTTGATTATATTGGTGTGTTTTATTAGGAATTCACTAGATTGTTTTTTTGCAATGAATAACTAAATGATTATGATTTGTTAAGATCAAGAGATGTCCCCAGATGTTTGTCAAGAAGCGGTGAGCATGATCAATGTGATATTGTGGTACCTTGGGTAAAATGAATCAAAATATGGATTTAGAGATGTCGACTATTAATGTTGACCTTTCTCAAAAAAACACCCAACCAAATGAAGTTCAATATAATTTTAAATTACGACAGTTAGAAAAAAGAAAATTTTTTATTTATAAATATTTTTAAGCCTGAAATGTGTATTGGATGACTTAATGTGTTTTGAGAGCATCATAATTTGAAATCTCATTATTGGGTGAGATAGCCTTAGTTGCACTATTAGAGCATGGTTAGTACTAAAAATATCATACAACCATGAAACACATTTTGATAAAGCATATGGTTTGTAAATAACATAAAAATGTCTAAGAAAATATTATAGGAAATAAGAGTTTGTCAAACCATGAACCTATAGTCGCACAATCATGTAAGAAATTTATAGTTTTTTGAAGAGGTGTGCAATTGAGCTCTGCATGTTTTTGTCATCCTGTGTGACCAGCCCTTGTAGGTTTTTTGGATGAGATAGATCCAAATTCATAGTTAGACCATACAATAAATAATACTTTAAACATAATATGTTGTATGTGGATCTTAATTAATGGGATATTCATGTTTTGTGCACATTTTGGATAATTGTGCTGCCAAAATGTGCACCCTATAGAAAGAGGTGAAACTACATTTTCACCCTCTATAATATATGACTATTTTATCAAAGTTAAAAAAATTCATTGATCTAATTCCTTGACATTAAACTATATAGAACCAAAATATGATATGTAAGCCTTCAAACTAAATATCACAAACTTGTGATCTATAAAAAATTAAACTACCAAGCTTAACATTTACCATCAGGTACCAATATGTAGCAAACATTATATAAAATCCATTTCATGATAGTATTTTATATTCTAATGATGTTAATCTACCACATTTATTTTCAAAACTATATATGGATGGATTCTATGTTTCATTGGATACAAAGAGATACCAAATATCATATCGTAGTCCCATCCCAAACAATGAAAAAACACAGAGCCTTCCCCTTGATAATGGGGTTGAATCACTCTTATATATAGACTCACTCAATGTGGCCAAACAAATAGTGATATAGTTCTCAATTTGGATTTTCATCATACTATAACTATTATTCTCCCCTATAGTGATGGTGCGTGGCCAAAATAGACTTGTCTAAAATCTACATAGCAAACCTCAAAGGATATCTTGTAAGAAGTGATCATTCCCATGATTCGAATGTGGTCAATGGTCGACCCAATATTTATGGTCCCCAACCTTGAATAACACAGTTGTGGGGTTTTTCCCCAAATATGAAAAAATGAGTCAAATAAAAAACATAATATTTATTCCAAAATACTAATATACACATCCTTTAATAACTAAAATTAATCTATTAAATATCTCCATCTTCCTTAAAAAACATAGATTACATCATACTCCATCAACATCATACTTCACCAATTCTAAAATATCATCCTTGCTAATTCATCAATCCCTATCAAAATCCAATGCCTTAATCAAACATGGGGAATCATGAACATGTTAGGTCAAGAAAATTTCAGGTCATGAAAAAGTTATGTAAATACTCTATGGCACACATGATATATGATATATGATAAATGATACATGATACATGATACATGAAAGAACCATAAGTTTCTATATTTTTCTAATATATCAACAAGAAAACTAATCGTCGTCTAATGATGAACACTTCTTGTTACCATCTCCACCTCCATCTCTACTTCCTGCTACTGGCACCTATAAGACAATTATTTTTAAAATTAAATAATTTTGTATATTTATATAAAAACACTAAACCAGTAAATGTATGAAAACTAAAAGATTTTGATGTTTTGGGATTTACCTTGTCAGCACCCATCATCGATACAATATCACTAGGGACAGATCTTGTCGTCCTCTGATATAAATCTTCCAACCGTTTCTGTAATGATGATATCAGATCCCCCTATTCTTGAATTATTTTTCATAGAAACACAATATCTTTATGTATATCAACTAAAACTAGGAGTAAATGAAACTTAAATCCCCGATGGCCTACTAAAGACCTCATATGGTAGGGTTCCCAAACACATCCCATGAAATCGGCCATGATTATCCTTCCCAATCACATTACCAACTAGGTCATCCCGAGAGACTGAGTAGGACATTGCAGGATTGGTATCCCTTAGTTAGTTAATTGTTACCTATAAATAAAATATCAGTCATAATAGAAGAAGTTTATATTAACATAGTAGTGACTAAAAATAATTTATTATAATGAAAAATGAATTCATACCCTAAATTATTTGGTATACTCATTAACAAAACTCATATCATATTTTTAATGAAAATCTAACCACACTTCTATTTGGGATGATTGGTTACCAAAATTCCGTCACTTCATTAGAAAAAGATAAATCAACAATTTACTATATTAAAAATATAATATTGACTTATAAATATTTAAACCAATGAAAATATTACCACTATCAATCAGCTTCTACAAAAACTCTTAGACCCTGCAATGTGAGGTATGATTTGATTAGCTTGGATGGATGAACTCTTCCTTGAAAGATCCTAAAAAATAAAATATAATTTCATAGTATTGAATGCAATGCCATATTTTATTCATATACATATATTTATTTAAATTAAGATTAATATGATAATATATAATTAAATACCATGTTCTTCTCATCACGATGTCTATCAATAGAAACATTATATTTCTCTATAGGTACCACATTGTATACCTTGTGATATATCTGTTGACCACTCAATTAAGGTTCTTTGAAATCGCCCCATAATCTCAATTTATTGTCTTTCTATTTATTGGAATGATTTTTCATTGTCCACATTCATTCTAACACATCAGAAAATGTAAAGTGGGAAAAATTTTGTACGTATAAAATCATTTCAAAAACATTAGAACTTAAAAACACCCTGACACTCAATTTTGACATAATTTATTATAATTCCCATTATTTGTGATTCGAAAAAATTCATTTTTCCAATATAAAGGCATATGCCTCTAATAATCATATGTAATTAGAAGGTAAACTAGATCAATGACCAGCTAACCTAGTATCTTTCCATGTAATCTCGTGGAATCATTTATAAGGACCCTATTGGAATCAAATGTCACAAATATCATTAGTCTCGTCGGATTCCATACATATGAACTTTTTCATTTTTTCCCATAGTTTCATTATTTCCATATTTTATGAACAAATAGTTAGTATTCAATGAGTGCAATAAATTTATTAATATTTAAATTTATACCTATAACATTAACCTTCCAGTATCATTGTGATGAACTAAGAGTGGATCCGTACTCCCTAACTTATTGAGGCGGCTGAATGGGAAGACATCGATGGAGTTACTGATGGGTCACTAATTGGAGGGTGTGAGAGATGGTTCATGGGACAAAATAGATGGTGTCTCAGGTGCTGTAGGGAGGGAGAAAAATGGATCTTCATATCTCATTACGGTTGATGGAATATAATAACACTTCCTCTTTGAAAATTCTATAATTTAATTAAATAAAATTAAATTCAAAACATATTTTTCTTAAAATTTATACAGAAAAATTTAGTATTGATAACATATGAATAACTCTAACAATAAATATATACATAACATTGATAACTAATGAAGAATTATAAATATGGTTTTCTATTTCATTCTTTTCATAACTGTTTGAATAGAATTATCTTGAATATGTTATCCATATATTTTTTGTATTTATTAAATATCAAAAAATGCCATAAAAACATTTCTAGGTCTAAAAATATTCACCAAATAAGGTTGTGTTCAACATGATGATATATAGTTGAAAAAGACTAAAAAATACATGACACCCATTATAAATGATGACATGGTCGGTAGGTGGAATATAATATAAATATTTCTAAATAGAAAATAACTCATCCCATCATGTGAGGAAATTTAAAGGCAAAATATTCAGCTGGATTTGAGAGTATTTAGATGGCTAATTTACTAGGAACGTGATATATGTAATTGCTTAAACGACACTGAAGTTGTCTTAAATTGTTGAATGAGTTGTTTTGGGAATGGTATGAACCATAGTAAGTTACCTTAAGGACTTATAAGGGGTTATACATTATAAATATACTAATTAGTGTAGGGCGATAAGAATTATATTTTATATGACATGGAAATTGACATAGACTCTTGAAACTCTATTAGAGAGATGATTGGGATGTGGGAATGGGTCTAATGACCCATGATAAATCACCGACCATTTGGTATCTATGTTGGTGGATCATAGAAGATAATAGTCACACTCGTTGGGCATGGTTAGTGTAATTAGGTGAAGATAATTGGGAGAATAGTCACTCTTGAGTGTTGGGATTCTGGGGGAGTGAGGATAAATTTTTTTATAAGTAATAATTCTTGGTGAAATTTCATGTAAGACATAGATAGTTCTGAATGGGGTATGCCTTGGAGGAACTGAGTGGATTTTGGATAGTTCATTTTTGGACTTGGTTCTTTGGAAATTCATAATTCTTCACATCATTCTATATTTTGGTGAGTTTTTTTTATACAGAAGTTTTTTATTTATACCCATCATATGTCATTCATCATACCTAAAAAATGAATTGAATTTATTCATAAAAAATAGTTGAAAATTATCTTTAATTACATATATTTTAGGGTGGTATAGTTTGTTTAAACCATAAAAAATGAGAAAAAATATTCTATGTAACATTTTTTTTATGTTGATATAAGAATATATCATTTCATTATTATTGAATCATAATACATAACATGAGTATTTCCTGATTTTTCATGGCTGAAAATGGTGCTATAAATATTTTTTTCCAACTCAAACTCCATAAGTGAGAAATATTCCATATTCTTATCATGTTTTTTGGAACCAAATTTCAATTCTGTAATTTTTTTGGTGAATAAATATTTAAAAAACATTCAATTTCAGTAGTGTTTATCTCAGCTATATTGTTAAATCTAACATGGTTTTATAGTCTTGAATCTTAAAATATCATGTTATTTTCTATGATTTTATTTATAATGTAATTTAATTATTTTTCATAAAAATGACTATGAACAATGAATAAATTTTTTGTAATGTGTTTATAATCTAGAATAATATGTATCACAACCGGTGCATGATCATGAATCAACATTTTCTACCATCCTATTTTTTAGTATGTGTACAAAAATTAAAATATGTTTATAAACAATTTCTTAAATTTTTTAATATTTGTATGGAATAAAATATATGTATAACCAATGTTTCCTAAAATTCATTCTACTTCAGATAAACCATTGTTTTAATTTTCAATCATTCTATAAGCAATGTATTATTTCAATTTTTTAGCCTTTAATCTCTGTAATATCTTTGTTGATGATTCCGTAATCTATCATAACACATGAGTTAAAATTGAATATAAACCATAAAATCATCCCAAAACTGGAGAATAAATATAAACTTTTATACTATCATGTGTATCATAAATATAGACCATTTTCTTATCCTAGAGTTTCCATGAATTAAAAAATTCTCTAGTGATAAATAAATCGAGTAATATAAAAAACAACATTTTAATAAATTTTCACATGACATATAAATCTACAAAAATAAATTGATCTGATTTCATTGTTCATAGTGAAATAATAATTTATATCCCAATAATGTATCATAAACCACAAAAATTATTACAAACCATGTGGGATTCACTATGTAGAACATACCATGTGAGGGTTATCCACATGGTTTCCACTCATAAATGCATAGTTTTCCATAAATATATTTTCTACCCAAGAAAAAAAATTATGCATGTATAAAAAACTATATCCCCTCTACATATCTTCATACACATAAATTGAAATAAACCATTTTATTAAACCATCAATATCATCAAATTTTGTGAAAAACCCAAAAAACAATTGTTCTATTTGTTACCATCACATAACACTTGACCTTTGAGGGGTGGCGGGGTGGGGTTGAGATCAGTGGAAAGGGGCAGAGAGGCTCCTCAAGGTGAGGTGTAGCGATGGACATCGAGACAGGGTGAGGTGCTGGGAGGTGAGGAATAGTGAGGCAAGGCACGGTAAGGGCCAACGATGGGTGGTGACTAGTGGTGACGAAGAAATGGCTTCATGGAGTCAGCTGGGTGGGGGTTGAGGTTTCTAGGGAGGGGTAAAGTTTCATGAGTGTTACATGATCATTTTTTTGTAGTTCTATTGCTATATAAGGCCCATATCAATTGTTACCATCATAGGGTCACATTCACATCTCGTGGTAGATGAACTTATGTCTTTCGTGGTGAGTGGGATGTACAAGCCTGAAATGCATATCCAATATTCATGCAATTAAAGAAACTCACAACCCAATTGGGATGAATTATTATTGATAAGGGAGAGGTGGACCAAACTTTCTATCCTCATGTGGTGGATCAGAATCAATGTGTGTTTCTTGAGAATTTCTTGGGACTACCTCTCAAGAGGGATGCATAGTTCACAATCAAGTTGCTTCTAGGGGAAGAACCGAGTTCTATTTCTCTATATCGAATGACATCATAAGAACTCTAGAAGATTAAGTCTCGACTAAAATAGTTTGATATAAAGGGATTCAATCAACAAAGTACATCCCCACGAGGATCACCAATGCTATTTTATAAGAATAATGGAAGTTCCTTGAGGTTATCTGTCAATTATAGGATGTTGAATTAGTTAAGGGTTAAGAACCGATACCCACTTCCTAGAATTGATGAATTTTTGGACCAAAAGAGGGGCGTCTTAGTGTTATCCAAGATGAATTTGAGATTGGGATAAAATAAAATGAGGGCAAGTCATTTTAACATACCTCAAACTGATTTTTGTAGAAGGTACGGATTGTATGAAATTTTGGTGATGCCGCTTGGGTTGACCAATGTGATGACTGTTTTTATGGTGCTAATGAATTAGATATTTCACCCTTATCTGGATTAGATCATGGTTTTATTTTTGGTGACATTTTGGCATACTCTATAATTGTTTATGAATATTCAAATCATCTTTACATCATCATGAGTGCAGTAATAGAGAATAGGACTTATGCCAATCTATTAAAATTAAATTTTTTATTGATAAAGTGAATTTCATAGGATATATAATTTCTAAGACAGGTGTCTTAGTAGATCTAGAGAAGGTGCATGCTATGTTGTCCTGGGAGAAGCCCAAGAATGTTTCTAATGATCAGAGTTTTCTAGGTTTTCCTTATTATTTTTCGTGTTTCCTTTGGGATTTCTATTATTTTTAATCACCACTATCCTGATTAACCAATAAGGGTGTTATGTTTGATTGATTGGAGGCATAAGAAACTTCTTTTCTAGAATTTAAGAGGCGATTTACAACTGCATCGATTCTAATTTTACCTAAACCAGGTAATAGGTAAACCTTGTTCTGTGTTTTTTCTAGTCTGGGGGTTTGGGCATTGTTGTTGTAGGATGATCAGGTAGTAGCTTCTGGTTCAATATATTTAAGGCCTTAGGAATTAATATACCACACCAATGATTTTGAGGTATCTACTGTGGTTTACGACATAAATTGATGGATGCATTACTTATTCGGAGAGCAGTTCACAGTTTTTACCAATAATAAAAGTATTAAGTGCATATTATTTATGTTTAATTTGATTATTCAGAAAAAATGTGGGTGAGTACTTGCAATCCATTGATTTTGAGTCAGTTTACCCACCAGGAAAAGGGAATAGTGTTGAGGATGTTCTGATCCGAAAGACCTATAATTAGGTGGTTTAGGAATCCGACTTTTAATCGTAAATGATAGTTTTATTTGCTGATATGCACCTAGAGGTGCAGGATGTGTATATAAATGTGACCATTGTGTCTATAGGGATCGAGTGTACACTTTTGAGTTGGGTCAAGGAAATCCAGCTGGAATATCCAAAGTGTTCTTCCATAAAGGAAGGTATTAAAGGAGGGAAAATACTTTATAGTTGGTCTATTGGTGTTTATGGAGTCATCTATGTTCAGTGTTATGTTATGGTACTAGTGGGTGCACTTGATGTGTTGATGCGTGAGTTCCATGAATTGAAGTAGGTAGTATATCCTAGATTGAAAAAACCGTATCATATTCTTCATGATAAGCATTGGTGGAAGGGAATGAAGAAAGGGGTTTTGAGTTTTGTGGAATGGTGCCTCACCTGTCTATAGGTGAAGTGTGAGCACCAGCTTCCACGTGGGTTGTTACAATCATTTCCCATTCTCGAGAGGAAGTTGAACAACGTAATGATGGACTACATAGCGGGTTTTCTGAGGATGCCTTAATGAATGATGTAATCTAGGTGGTTTTGGATCAGCTGACTAAAGCGGATAATCCCTCTCCAATCCAGGAAACACATACAATCAACTAGATGGGTGGGTTTTATGTTAGAGGGATAGTGCAGCTGCATGGTGTTCCAATAACTATAGTTTCATATCCGGATCCACATTTCACATCACACTTATAGTAGGGGATACATAAGGTGTTTGGTATCCATGTATTATTCAGTAAGTATTATCACCCGCAGATAGATGGGGAGTCAGAACACACAATTAGGTATTGTAGTACAAGTTGAGAGCATGTGTCCTATATTTTCTTGGTTCATGTGATAAACAATTTTTTCTTGACGAGTTTTCAGACAAAAAAAGTTTTCAGGATACGCTTTAGATAGTACCTTTTGAGTCACTCTATGGGAGACTATTCCATAGTGTTTCTTATAAGTTGGGGAGTACAAGCTATTAGGAATGAGTAAGGCGTAGGAGACTTCAGAGAATGATTAGTTGATTCATATGTTTTGAGTTCATACTATGTGATAGTGTGTTTCTTTTGGGTTTTCCAAGGGTGGGTCACCATTGAATCTGGAAATAGGGAAAGATGGTGCCCAAGTATGTAGGGATGTTTGAGATTATAGAGAGGATCAGACATATGGTATACAGATTGTCTCCATCTTAATGGTATAATGGAATGAATGATGTTTTTCATGTCATGAAACTCTAACATTATCAACCTATCCATCTCATGTGATAAAGATTGATGATGCTGAGCTTGAGCTAGATGTGTCCTTTGAGGATCATCTCGTTCATATTCTGGATCATAGTGAGAAGGTCTCGTGGGGCATGGTTGTGCCTTTGGTTCGTGTTCTATGGAAGTAAGGAAATGTTTAAGAAGAAACATGGGAGCTTGAATAAGATTTATGGGCCTAGTTTCCATATCTCTTTTCTTTTGAAACCCAATGATGCTTGGGAAGAGTGGCTCGAGGGCGAGCCATCCTAAGGTGGGGAGGTTGTAAGATCCCATATTTTTTTAAGGTATTTGATTGTGTATGTTTCAGTTTAATACCCTTATTATGGTCAAAAAAATGTTTCTAAATTTTGAAGAGAAGTCTTGCGGGTGTTCTCGATGTTTGGGTACAAAAATGGATGAAAAATGATATTTATGGGCATGTTTAATAGTTTTCATACAGTTAATAGAACTTGTGTTGATCATCCTAGTTGGGAGTATAGCTTTGGAATAAGGTTTACAGATGGTTACGACATGGATACGCTTACCATGCATAATTACGTTGAAATCGTTTTAAAATGGGATTTTGGGATAGTTTCTCAATCACAGTTTTCAAACTATTTGGAAACCTGTGTGAGACAACCATGTAGACCCAAAAAGATGAGAAATTTCCCAACATTCCATCCTGGGAATTTTTCCCCCAACTATGAAATTTCTTATTCCCTTCCTCATGAAACCCTAGGTAAAAAATTGGACGACCTAGGCTTCCAATATGTCATTCTCCTTTCATCATAGGTTATTTTGAGTTCCATTGGTTGTGGATCGAATCCCATGGGGAATCTAATATACTCCATGCTTCCCTTCCTCGATTGGGGATTATATCTTTCTCTCCTCTCCACCTAAATCAATAAACAAAATTTCCAGATAAATATTGGTTGCAATTTTAAGTGGTTTTTGAATCCAGTTCTAAGGACATATTTTAAGGTGTGCTCACTAATACTATTGAGGTTAGTGGAATAAAAGTTATACCCAATAGTTTGGTTATAGATCTGTGCATGTATGACCCTGTTCATTCTCACTAAAATTTGGTATTTCGAAACCATTAGTTGTATTTGGTATTTTGGGTGTCTAAAGGATGAATAGAAATCATCATGTTCCCCAAGGGATGCATTTAGGATGATTTGATCTATTTATGGACACACATGGGGTGTACCGAGACATTCAAGACATAAAATTTACTATGAAAATTCTAGGATAATGTGTTATCATGTGGATACATTTTTTAGTATGTGATATTTTTAATGGAAGTGCAATTGAGTTATTTTCTAAATGTGGGTGGAGTATGGGGCTAATGAATTATGTTCTATATTCCTAAGTGAGTTAGTTCATGTGAAATAGTGAATATGCTAAATTGATAATGGTATGTGAAATGGGAAAATATATTGAAGGGAATTCCATAACTAGATTTATGTATATGTGTAATGGGATGATATAAGAGAATTATTTAATATGATTACTTATCTAGGCTTTAGAATTTCAATTTGGAAAAATAGACTAAGTGATGTAAATGTATAATGTGTTAATTGGATATGGAACAATATGATTTACAATATTGATTATTATGGATTATGATTGTTTTATGTATTGGTTGAATTTGGTGGTGGTATGGTTGTGTTTGGTGAATGGATGGATACGTGGGTTCACATGGAATGAGGGGAGGGATAAAGGGTTGAGGATCCTCCCACAGGTCGATTTGGACTAATTTTATAACTCCACCCACAATGCACATGTTAGAGAATGTGATAGAGCTCTATTCCCCTAATGGTTTCATTCCACATGAACTGAGGCTTTGAGGTGAGGATATTGTGATGTTGTGAATTGTTATACCTACTTATTTAGGAACTTACTTACTACCTTATTAAAGTAATGTATTCCAGGAAACTTTTGTCATTGATGATTAACTAATAATGGAAGCGAAAATATGAATTGGCACCTTGGTTGGTATAGCTAGGTAGAGATTGTTAACTAGTGGCCCATGGACTATCCTTTAATTTAGTTTTATTTATTTATACTTACATGCACTGTCTGTTAAATTGGATATTTGTAGAAACTTTTGGTTGTGGCCTACTGAGTTGTACTCACACCCTACTCGGGCCACCACTGGGTACCTGGGCATATTTCATGCTCGGAGGTCCGGATAAGGGAAAGGGACCTATGCTAGGGAGTGGAATTTGAAATTGGACATGTGTGGATGTCGTTCCCGACTTGAAGTCAGATTTTTTTTTGATTCCACTATTTTTATTTATTTTGGGGTCGGTCAACTTGGTATTTAAGAATGAAAAGTCATATTTACCATTTCTTGTAGGTTGTACCCAGTTTGGGGGATGATTGGCTCTTCATGTTATTGGTTTTTTTCTATTTATTTTAATATTTATAGTATTAGTTTATAAGGACTACTATGGAAAAAATGGTATATTCCCTCCTTGTGACCTCTTAGATCCTCATTTCTAGTTGGAAACCTCTGGCAAAGGGGAGTCACGCTTGAGGTCATGTGAAGACCCGGATCGGGGCACCAATTTAGTTGGGCCTAGGTCTAGGACATTATAAAGTGGTATCAAAGAAGTTATTTTCTATTTCTCACTATATGGGAATGGTAGAAAAAATATTAGGACAATATTAGGCCTTGTTAATGATCATGTACATGGGAGTAGCTATCTGAAGTACGTGGAGAAACCGATGTCACCCTGTGCAGGAATTGTTGTTATTTTTATGTGTTGTTACATTTGATGATATTCACCTTTGGGTGATGCACATGTGGTGTGATGTGAAATTTTTTATGATATTTTTATTTTTTCTTGAATGGCATGAGGTTTTTCATTCATGCATCATTCTAGGCCCCAATATATATATGTTACATGCATTATAGTAGGAAGACACACATGGGATGGGTGTGTGGGACATAGAGGGTAGAATGAATTTGATTTTCATAAAAGTGGTGAAAACTGTGTTTAACAAAACAATACAAATGCAGTAAAAGGGGAGAATAATGTTAAACAATAAATAAGGAATTATAATTGATAAAGGGTGGTATGTGAATTGAAATGTTATTGGTGTGAGTTTTGATTTGATAATAGTTTTAAAATAGTATAGAATGTTAGGTTTATAGTCATCTGAGTTAGATACCTTGTGTTAGCCATAACCTTGGTATAGATGGTTGAGGGTAGTGTGTTGGGTATGATTAGACCTATCTGAGAGGTGTATGCGAAATGGTTTGTAATTGGATAATGAGGATCCTACGTTTTTTTTATGAATGATAGATGTTTTTTATTCTAAATCCCATGTTTGGAATTATAGGTAAATGACTCAATGAAGATGTGTGGTGGTTTGGTGATAGGAGGGCATTACTAAGAATGTTCTCCATATAGTGAAGAAAGTGGATTTCATGGTTCAATATAATAGTAAAGATAAGTTCCTTTAGATTAATTCTTATTTTAGGTAGATAATGGAATGGGACCCAGGGCAAGTTGAACCGATAATGTTTGAGTTGGCCATGGAGTTTCAGCTACAATACCATTCGACATTCTCCAGAGACGGTTGGCAGAGGATGTAATTTATTGGTAAGATTCTATACATACTATTATTGATCATCAGAATACTTCACTTAAGAAGTGATTTAGGTTAGTTTCATACATGCTAAGAGTTCAGGACAAGTTTTGGTGGGATATTATGGTTTAGATGGATCTAGAGAAAGGAATGGAGTGGAAGGATTTATAGGAAAAGTTTCAGGAACATTACTCACTAGAAACCTTGAGGCAAGATAAGGCTTTCGATTTTATGAGTATAACACTGGTGTTTATGTCACTGAGTGGTTATACTAGTCATTTCATTAAATTCTGTAGAGTCATCCTGATGATTGATGGGGATGAACCGACTATAGAAAAAGGCTTCTAGGATGGGAATGGGAATGAGATTAGGTCTCATGTGAATATGTTCAATCTGAAGAGATTTTTCTATGTAGCTGACCAATCCCTAATCACAGTAGGGAACATGAATTAAGCTTTAGGTGGTGGACTTGTGGTTACTACTGGGCAGACATATGGTACAACCTCCAAGGGAAGGATGTGTCAATTTTGATGTTTCCAACAGGGTTAAAGTGCACAGAATATTATGAAGAGAGGGTTGGTTTCTCAGGGATATGATTAGTTGTTCTTTTACCAGTGTGGAAGGATGAGGAACATGAAGGGCTATTGTCCTTTACCACCAGTCATGTTATGATACTATGGTTTTGGGGACACTTACAGAGGTTATTCAGTAACCATCGATAGTTGCGTATAGATGGGAGTTAAAGGCAGATTCTAAGTGTGGGTAGGGGATCAATCTCTCTTTATTAAGTAGGTAGTTGGAGCTCCACAGGCTATACTAGTAGGGGTGGTGAATGTGGAAATATAGGATGAGACCATCTACCCTAGTTGTGTAGTATAGTGTAGGGTACTCAGGCAGGATCCCAGTGTAGAGGGATATGACATCTTCATGCAATTTAGTCTATACCTAGAGGTGGGGAGGCTTTACCTTCTACCATTCAAGGTTAAATTCTTGTATCTTCCACACCTAAAAATGACCTAATTGACACATGTGACACAATGTCATTCATATCTACACAATTATTATTGTGATGGGTCTAGCTGTGGAACAAGTGTGTGGTCTTTTGTAAATTTATACTCCGTTAGAGATGAGTTTTCAGGATATGAGATAGTGTAGAGGTTGTTCCTTAGAGTTTGGTGGTTATAAGTTTATGTGGAAATTGTTTTTCCTCGAGATGAGATGTTTTGACATGATATTGGGTATGTAATGGCTAGTGTAGTATTTGTAATTAACATATCTATTGTTAAAATTGTTGGGTAACATTTACATCTTCGGATGGAGACACTTATGCATTTCGTGGTAAGTGGGATGTATTAGCAAGGCACACCTGAACAATTTGTCGGCATTTAGGGAACCCATATCCTAAGTGGAATCCTTAACTCATGATGATGTATAGGTGAAGAATAATGTCTTTCCTAATGTGGAAGATTAGTTTCAGAATGAGTTTCCTGAGGATATCTCAGGACAACTGCCCAGAGGGGATGTGGAGTTCACAATCGAGTAGTTTCCAGGGGTAGAAATAGTTTCAATTCAACAATATCTAGTGGAATTAAGAGAAATAATTTGTTATAATGATTATATAAAATATTTGGAGTGAAATTGATTCATTCGACTTAGTACGTCTCCATGGTGATGACCGATGCTATTTACTAAGAAGGATGAGGGGTCATTGGGGTTATATATCAATTACTAGGTGTTGAATAAGATGATGGTTAATAACTGATACCTTCTTCCTAGAAATGATGGGATGTTTTACCAACTGAGGGTTATATCATTGTTCTCCAAGAATAATCTGAAATAATGATAGCATTAGTAGATGGTGATATATTTTGGCTTACAATGGACTACTTTCTAGAGTCGGTACAGGTTTTATGAATTTTTGATGATTCTATTTGGGTTAACCAATGGCCCTGCTATGTTTATGGAACTAATGAATTTGATATTTCACCCTTATCTGTATCAATTCATGGTTTTATTTGATTATTATATATTGGTGTACTCACGAACTTATAACGAGCTTAGAAATCACCATGACATCATCCTGATTTCACTAAAAGAACAATGGATTGACGCCAAGATATAAAAATTTCAGTTTTGTATTAATAAATATCATTTCATGGGACATATCAATTCTGAGATAGGTGTGTCAGAAGATCCAAATATGGTGAAGGGTTTGTTTTCTTGGGAGCATCACATGAATGTTTTTTATGTTCAAAGTTTTATAGTTTTTTTGGTTATTAACAGAGGTTCATTAGTGATTTATCTTGTTTCCTAGGACCAATATCACACTTAAAAAATAATGGTGTTATATTTGATTGGTAGGATGTGTGTGAAACATACTTTCATGATTTTATGAGCCAGTTGACTACCACACTGATTCTAATTTTACCTAAACTAGGTAATAGGTACACCTTATTCTGTGATGCATTCGGTGTGGGACATGGGGTAATGTTGGTGATGGATCATTGGATTATAGCTTATGGTTCAAGATTGTTTAAGTCTAACGAATAAAATTACCCTACCCATGATCTCAAACTAGCTGTTGTGTTTTATTCCTTAACATGTTGGGGGAAATACATATCAGGATAATGGATCACAATTTTTACTAATCATAAATGTCTTAAGTACATATTCTCTTAGTTGGATTGAATATTCGTCAATAAATGTGGTTCAATTTCATTCAATCATTCAATTATGAGTTGATTTAAACACCGGGAAAGGGGAATAGTGTTTCATATTATCTGAGATGGATGTCTCATAATGAAGTGGTTACGAAAACCAAATATGAATTGAAAATGATGGATTTTTTTATGGGATGCACATGGAGGTAGAAGATGGGAAAAAATGAACCCTGTATCTATAGAGATAGAGTCTAAGATTTTGATTAGGGTCAAGGAAAGTCATCTAGAAGATCATATGTGATTTTATATAAAGGAATGTCATAAAGGTGGGGATTCACCATCATGTCATGATGTTGGTGTTGATGGATTCATCTATGTTTATGGATGTGTTATGGTACTAGTCTGGGTGTGTAAAGAGTTTATGAATGTTTATGATGAATTTAAGTGGGTAGTACATATTGTATTTTCTAAAATGTATTGTGATATTCTTCTACAGTATTGAAGGTTTAGAATGAAGAAAGAGGTTGTGGGTATTATGGTGCGATGTCAGACATGCTAATAGGTGAAGGACAACCATCAGCATCTAGGTGGGTAGTTATAGTCTTTTAACATTATATAGTAGAAGTGGAGATATGTATCTATGGAATTCTTATAGGGTATTCTATGTATTCCATGAAAGAATTATTAGATATGGGTCATTATGGATAGGTTGACTAAAGTGGCTCACTTATTACTGATCTAGGAAACATATACAACTAACTAGTTGGGTGAGTTATCTTATTTTGAGATTTTGAATATACATGGTATACTAAGAACTATAGTTTTGGGTCATGATCCATGTTTCACATCATTCTCTAGATAGGGTATTCATAAGGATATTGGTACCCAAGTGTTTTAGAGTATGTATTATCACCTACAAATGGATGGGAAGTCAGAGTTCCCAATTCAGTTATTAAAGGAAATGTTGATTGCATTTGTCCAGAATTTTGGGTTTTCATTGGAAAATAATTTATCACTTGTTGATTTTTATTACAACCACAATATTCCTGATACAGTTCTGATGGAACCTTTTGAGGAACTCTATGGGAGATTGTGTAGATTTTCATTATGTTTGTTAGAAGTTGGAGTACATGTTGTGCGTATCTTGTCTTGGATAAGAGGCGTCATAGAAGGTTTAGTTGATTCAGAAGTGTATGGGCACAAATCGGAGTAGGTAGAAGCCATATGAAAATTGGCATTGTAGATCTCTTGATTTTATGGTAGGTGATAGTTTATGTCTTTAGGTGTTTCCAAGGTCATGTCACAGTAAAATATGGAAACATGGAATGTTGGTGCCCAAGTACGTGGTGTTGTTTGTGATTTTAGAGAGGATCAAACTAGTGGAATACAAATTTGATATTTTGTAACATTATAGTGGATTACACTAGGTTTTTTATGTCTCACAACTTTATCAGTATCAAACTAATACATCTCATGTCATAAAAATTTGTACTATTGATCTTGACCAAGATGCATCCATTGAGGAGCATCTTGTTTGTATTGTGGATCACATTGAGAACATCTTACATGAAACTATTTTCCTATGGTTGGTGTTCTATAGACCATGGAAATAATAAAGAATAAAAATAGGAGTGAGAATCATATGTATAGGCCCAGTGGCCTAATCTATTTGCTTCGAATACCCAATGATTATTGGGAAGAGCAACTAGAGGACTAGTTGTCCAAAGGTGGGAGGTTTTAAGATATCGATTTTTCTTAAGGTATGTTATTGTTTATGTTTTAGTTTAAGTCCCTAATTTTGGTTAAATATGTGTTTCCCAAGTTCATGAGAAGTGTTAGGGGTGTTAAGTGGGTTTAGGATTCAAAAAAGTGGGAGACAAGAGTTTTTTAGGCATATTACAAGGTCTTCACATGGTTAGTTGAAACCGTGTGGAGCAAGCCTGGTAACAGAGTTGCCTTGGTTAGAGGCATGCACATGTTTACCACATGGTTATAATAAACATATGGAATTACAAGAAAACTGTGCAATAAGTAGATTTTTGGATAGTGTCTCATGCACCGTTTAAGCATGGTTTGGAAAAACATATAGGTGAACCGTGTAGTCTAGTATGATTGGGAAGTATACAAAAATTTCATCATGGGATTCATAAACGCAACTCGTAATTTTCCACCTCTATTCCTCCTATAACTCTATGGTAAAAATTGGAAGATCCAGTCACCCAATAGGTGATTCTCCATCGATCCTAGTCTGTTTGAAGTGCTATTGGTTGTGGATCGATGCCTTGGGTGTGTCTAATGTAATATTTTCTTCGATTTCTCAATTAGGATTTATATCTATGTATTCTCTCCATCCAAATATCTAAGTCCCTTAATTTCATATTAAATATAGGATAAGCTTTAATAGGTTGTTTAATCATTATCTAAGGCCACGTTTGGAAGTGCGTTCCCCAATGGATTTTACGTAAGCGGTCCACATGTCATATTCTATAGTTTCGGTGTAGATTTTTTTTGTGTCTAACATTGTTCATTGTATCTTCTTTTTGTGATTTGAAAATCCTTTTTAAAATTTTGTTTTCACGATGTATAAAGGATTAATAGAAACCCCCCATGACCCCCACAAACGCATCGAGGATGATTTGATCTATCTAAGTCCACCCATGAGCACGCCAATTCCTTCCAGACCTAGAATTAGCTCTGTAAGTTATATGTTTTTGTTTGATCATGTAGATCCCTTATTGAGTATGTGATATTTTTAATGGAAGTACAATTTTATTATTTATAAATTTGAGTGGGAGTATGAGGCTTATGAATTATGTTCGATATGCCTAAGCAAGTTACTAAATGTGAAATGATGAATATGATAAATTGATAATGGTATGTAAAATGGGAAAATGTGTTAAAGGGAATTTTATGAGGGGATTTATGAATTTGTGTAATGAGATGATATAAGGTAATTATTGAAAATTATTAGTGATCTAGTCTTGAGAATGAGAATTGGGCGGAATGGAGATAGTGATGTAATGGAAAATTTGTTAATGGGATATGGCACAATATGATTTACCATGTTGATTATTATGGATTATGATTGTTTTATGTATTAGACATATTTTGTTGTGGTATGGTTGTATGTGGAAAATGGATGGATAAATGTGTGCACATGACATGAGGTTTCAGATAAAGGATGGAGTTTCCTACTACATATCAAGTTGGATTGATGCTCTAACTCCACCCACAAATCATGGGTTAGGGATGGGGATAAAGCTCCATTACCCTAACAGTCGCATTCCACCTAGACTGAGGCATCGAGGTGAGGATTTTGTGATGTTGTGATATTTTATCCATAATGTGTTAGGGACTTATTTATTCTCCTATGAAAATGATGTATTCCATGAACATTGTGTTCTTGATAATGAACTAGTAACGAAGGAGAAATAATGAATTGGCACCTTTGTTAGTATAACTATGTAGAGATTGTTAACTAGTGGCCCCCACAATATCATAAATTTTATTTTATTTATTTATACATGGATACACTATCTATTAGACTGTAAATTTGTAGACACCATTTGTTTTGACCGCTGAGTTGTACTCGCACCCTTCTCAGGCTATCATTGGGTATGTAAGTAGATTTCATGCTTGCAGGTCAGGTTAAGGGAAAGGGGGCAATGATAGGTAGTTGAGTTGGACATGGGACATTAATGGATGTGGTTACTTCATGATAATCATGATAATTTTTGAGATTCCACTATTGTATTTAATTTGAGTTTTGTTCACTTTTCATTGTAGCCTGACCTGATATATTTACTATTTCTTGTGGATTGTACCCAATTTGTGGGATGTTTGGATAAGCATGTAATTGGTTGTTTATAATAGATTCTACTATTTATATTTTGATCTTATATATATTAAATTGGTAGAGATGGTACATTATCCCCAAATGACCTATTATACCCTTGCTGCTGGGCGGAAACCTCTCGCGTACAAGGATACACACCTGAGGTCATGTGACAACTGGATCAGGGAACCAATTTAGTGGCTCCTGGGTTGGTAACATTACCACTCTCAAAGTGGTGTATTTTATATTTTATAGGAGAACTATAATTAGATCTGAAAAATATGTTAATTGTGCGGTAAAATCATAAATTTTCTCAAATCATAGGGTCAGATGGTTTGGTCGAATGTACCCTCCATGGTTGGACTAATCATGTGCAAACTATGTCACAAACTATTAAATTATAGATATAGCCACATGATTATGTATCATAAATTGAATGTTTTATAAAATATGACATCATGTAGCCTCCATATTAACACATTCACACAATTAGAAGTAACCATGCGGCCTGTCCTACAGGGTTTCTACCAACCATGTGCCAATCCTTTTCATCTAAGGAGTTTGATTTCAGGAACTGAACAAGCCTTAGACACTCTCAATACCTCCATGACCTCAAAGATTATTTATATTTTTCCATATTTAAACATTTAATCTATAAATTGATAAAGGTAGTGTTTTTTTCTAGCTAAAAATTTAAATATGTTCATACATCATGTATAATAAAATCTCAAAATATCGTCTAGGTTTTGAATTGTTCTCTCAGACAGGAAATATATCTGATAATGATACATAGTGATGAAACTCACCTATATGTAAGGGTATTACTGAATAAATCTTCCTAATTCAAGGAAAACCATAAATTATGATCTGAATCAATGAGATGTGGAACTGCATGAAGCCTTGAAAATTCATTATTATATCATGTGGAAATATTATCAAGATATATATCATTTACTATTTAGATGATGTGTGTTAAATTTATAAGTAGATTTTCTATAACCCATATAGTATTATTCCCTTTATATTTTTGGAGATTCAAATGAAAAAAATACATAATGATTTTCCTATTTCTATTAGGGAATGAGTGATATTTGTGACATCCACATTGGCTTTTGTCTCTCAGCCTAAACATTCTAACATACAATACCTCATGATAAAAACTATCTAATACATGTATTCATTACATAAAATAATGAAGAACTATAATCATTATATTTAAATTCCTTTTGAAAACATGGTATGGCTGGAACACATACGTGGTTCATGAAAAATATAATTTCATCAAAAGCAAGGTTAAAACTAGAAATAGTAATTACTTTCTTCAACATCTCTATATGTTCCATATGTCACTTATTAAACATCACATGTATAATTGGTTGAAAACTCATTTATGAAAGACATCATTTCTCCCCATACTTTAGTATTTGTAGATATATCCGTTTCCAATCAATATATATTGGATCTTCTGTGATGATATTCATGGATAATCTAGAATGATTATTTTTACTCAAAGAATTGGAAACATGGTTCTATTTAATAGTGTGTTAATATATCGAACAATCATAATATTTATTCATCTATAGAAGTATTCTCTAGTGAATTATCCACTACTTCTATTTTAACATATATATTAAAATTTTTATTCATATATATATATATATCACAATTTTCCTTATAATTATAATTCCCCAAAAATATTAATGAAAAAATGACTACAGATATCTCCAAATCATGGGTTGGGTAATTTTTCTAATGAACCATCAATTTTTGTGAGACATAAGTTATAAATACCTCATTTTTAATAAGAAACATTGTAATATGTTCATAAATGTATCACTATAGATTATAAACTCTTAACTATTATAGATTAACGATAGCACATGAGTGTTATTTAATATTATATTTTGTTCAATATAATTTTCCACATTTTCATCTATCCAATGGAACATGGCCACCTTATGATTCAACTATGTCAGTGGAATAGATAATGGTGATAAATTCATAAAAAACATCAACGATATCTTGAAAAAAAATAAAAAATATGATTTTGGTAACAGTGGTTGTTCTGGACAAAAATACAATAACTACCATTATGATTAGTTAACCGACATTCCCTCTACGGAGATTATATGACCCAAAAAATGAATCCATTTTACAATAATTGAAACTTCATAGATTATTCATAAATTGTTTCCTTACATAGGGTACTTATTAGCATTATCAAGCGATCTTCATCCTCTTCGTTTCACATTGAGTAAATACAAATGTAAACGTTAAAAACTACTAAAAACTAATCAAGGAAATATATAAATAATATACTCATTAAATCCTTGAAGATAAAATGTGAATAAGTAAGAACAAATTTCATTACTATATGATCATTATTTCAATACCTTTTATATGATGTTATCATGAGAAGAAAATACTTCTCTACCTTCAACAGATGCCATATAGAGTGAAGGTTAATCTTAGAAATGTATTAATATCTATATAGTTGATCAGAGAAAGCATTAATGTAGGGTAGAGGATTATGTCTCATGATCTTTTATTTATTTTGTAACAACACTAGGTTAAAAAACACGGATATTTCATCAATTTAGATTAATTTTCTTCATAGTACATAACTACATTCCCGAGGACCATAAATGTTAATTAACGTTTGAATTAAGGAAATTGAAATTTATAACTAGGTGAATGATCTCCATTATCTCCCTTAATGTTACTCCACTGTATTACTCCTACATAAAACCATTAATCATAACCTAGGGAAATGAAACAAAAGAAATGGTTGATCTCATATGATCAGTAATGGTAAATAATAGAGACAAGTGAACATAACATGAGCATAAGGGTACAAGAACACGATCACCACATTAGATGATCATATTTGGAATATCAAAGATCATAATCAATAGTCATTGAATAAAGATTGGAATTTCATAAGACATAAATCATAAGGTAATAAATATAATAATCCATGATAGCATAAAATAGGAATACGACATGGAATTGGTGCATACACATAAGCATAGAAATTAATATGTCAAGAATAACTACCAAGACCATCATAACATGTTATTCTTTGGATAATCAACTATGTACCTAAATCAGGCATGGGATGCCACCCATATAACCAATCATTTCAGGCATGGTATGAACTCCCATGTAACATCTTATTTTAGTCATGAGATTTCCTCCCATGAAACCTCTTGTTTTTTTAATATGCCCTCTTGTTTCAGGCTTGGAATAAACCTCTTGTGTACCCCCTTATTGTGGGACGGGATGCACTATTGTTTTAGACTTGGGATTCCATAATGTGTACACCATTGTGTTGGGATTGGGATTCCCTCTCATGTAACCTCTGGGTTCGGTCTTTGTATTCCATCTTGTGTATTCTTTCTTTTGAGCATGGTATTTCCTCATGTGTACCCTCTTATTTCAGGATTAGGATGTCCTCCCGTGTACCCTCTTGTTTCGGTCTTGGGATGCCCTCCCATGTACCCCATTATTAGGGGATTAGGATGACTTCTTATTATCAGATCAGGATTCCCTCATATGTACCCTTTGATCTCATAATAAATTTATCTTTACCCAAATCATTGGAGGGGGATATAGGTCCCACATGTCATATAATGAAATCATACAAACATGTGCCGTAAGAGAGAAAAAATGTTCATCATATCATGACCCATGAAAAGAGATGTGTTTTATAAAAATCATATAATAACCATTAAAATGAAATTCGTATCATTATAATTCTATATTTTCAATACCTATAGAAATAAATACGTCTAATAATTATTTCATCAAATCATAAACCATTTGAAGAAGCATCTTTCAGAAGTATATAACCCATGGAATGGAGATGAGTGTCAAAAACATCGTTATGCCTAATCATAAAACATTTAAGAATGATTGTGAATGGTATTGTTGGATGATGTTACCTATAAATAATAAACTATATCAAATTATTGTTGATTATATGGAAAATAATTTTTAAAGCATCATCTGAAACATTTATTGAGGGAAATAATCTTTAAACATTTCAATGTCACCTATACCGCTTTTTCAAATTTTAATCATAATCCCCAAAAAATAATAATATTACATGAATCCAATAATATCATTAAAATATGGCTATTTGTGATATAATATGTCAAAGGTAACTATATATAACTAATAAATGAATAATGGTGCGTAACGTAACTTGTGTATCAACAAAGGAAAATTGAGACAAAATAACCTCACCAATAAGGTAAATTATGAATCTTAAATCTCATGATAGAGATATTATAAAATAGATATGTAAAAAAACTAAATTAAAGGTTAATAATTATATAATATATTCGTTGTCATCATATACACCACATATAAGAAACAATTGTTGAATAAGGAATAAATCTCACTGAAGTTAAAGTGATACTACAAATCCATTTACTATATGAGAAACTTTTGAATTGTGATCAATGTGAAATAGTAAAATAAGTTAAAAAATTTAATTTTGTGAAATAAATTAAATTCATGATATATAATGTCTTTTGGAATTATATAGACTGCCCAAAATAACTGAGTAGTTAATATTCTATGTCTGTGATAGAAATAAAAAGTTAGATGAAATTACATTATACTTGAGTGACATTTGAATCCTAAAAACCATGAAAGAATAAAATAAATTTAGACATTTAATATCATGAAATAACATAAATTTATGATATAAAATTTCATATGGATCTATATGAACCACCAAAAAGAATTGTGTGGTTAATATGTCATATATCTCACGAAAATAAGAAGTGATATGAAAATCCCATTACATAAATCATGATATTACTCACACATGTTAAAACATACATTATATTAAATTTATGTTTATTATATATCATCCACGTAAACATTTTATTATATATAATAAATTGTTTATTTTTTTATGAATTTATATTTATCGTTTATTAGAAACTCTATGTTAATGTTATGTTTTGGGGGAATATCCATTTTATTATTCGTAGATGTTTTGACTTGTTATTCTTGGTCCTAATACTTGTATCATGATATACATATTTCAAGAATATTAAAAATTATTTAAATATTATATATGTTTATTAAATAAATACTTAAAAAATCTATGAATGATATTAATATGAAATGGAATACACCGTACCTGGAGACTATTGGCCGTATGTACGCATGAACACTATTTATGTATTCTTATTATATTGAAAGAAACATAAATGGAATATATATATATATATATATATATCATTATATAATAATAATTATGTATTTAATATCATATAGTTTCACTAAACCTATACTTAATACATTTATATAAAGGGTGAACAAATCACATCACTTTAAGAAGAAGCTAATCCAGACATCCACAAATGAATTCATCATATTTTCACAGAATGAGAAGGATGATTTTATGTTATATAAAATAATTATAGAATAATAAATACATAATATATATAATATATATCATATAAATACATTATTTCCCTCATAATTCCAACCCACAAGTGCTGGTAATGGAAAATGAACAACATCATTTCGTAAGTTAGTAGTCTACCATACACACGAATAATAACTTCGATTACCATTAGATTTATGTGCATGTAAGTGTAGGTAAAACATTTAGTACATAAGATTATCATTATTTTTAGGATATTTAGGTTATTATATATGAATTAGATAGAAATAATTTATGTGGTTTATAATGAATATAAATCAAATGTTCTTATGGAAGGATGCTACCTCTTATTTAAGTAAATTCATTTGGTTTTCACCAAATGGAATAGTTAGTTAGATTTATGAACAAATTGAGGAATCTATGATGCTATTATGTATTTTTGGATCTTATATGGTTAGGTTTTGGATAACCAATTCAGATTGAGAGGTGCATGAGATGCGAAAATTGGATTCCTTTTTATAGAGGAGGAGGAGTACATTCTTGTAAATAAAAAGGTAAAAACTATTGGGATGTATCCCTTACCTCAACTGCTTCTAGAATGAAAAAAATAATATATTAGATGAGAATTATGGTCAATGAAAACCTCAACCACACAATAATAAGTGTAATTTTTTAATTTTGTTCCTTAACATAGAAGATTAATTTTTTTTAAAACAAGCGCATTTAATGTGAAAAAACACAACATTAACCCGAACCATTCTAACAAAGTATTTACAATATATGGGTTAATTTTGTAATTATAAACATATATTTGGTCCATGAATTGACCAAAACATTTATTTTCTAACACCAGAATATCACTTGAAATAATATATATCTTTTATTAATTTTAAATCATTTAATAAAATATCATTTATTGTCAAATAACATTAATGTCAATTTTATCAGTAATAATTTAATTTCAATTTAAAGATATCAAAAAATATTATAATTAAAATCTAAAAATTTCATATCTAATTAAATTGATATATTAATATAAAATTAATTGAACACAATAATTTGATACATTTAATTCCCTTCTATTGTTTTTTAAATTTTAAATTTTATTTCATTATTAACTGAATAATTCAAGTGTTATCATTGGATAATAATTTTTATATAAGTAATTAATATATATAAATTTTAGTAAATTTATGATGAAATAAAATAATTGGACATCAAATATAATGAATATAACCAATACTATGTATCTTGTTCCATAAAATAACGGCTTATAAATGTATCACTATATATTATAAACCCTTAACTATTATATATTAACGATAGCACATGAGTGTTATTTAATATTATATTTTGTTCAATATAATTTTCCACATCTTCATTTATCCAATAGAACATGGCCCCCTTATGATTCAAATGTGTCAGTGGAATAGATAATGGTGATAAATTCATAAAAAACATCAACGATATCCTGACAAATAAAATAAAAAATATGATTTTGGTAACAGTGGTTATTCTGGACAAAAATACTATAACTACCATTATGATTGGTTAACCGACATGCCCTCTACGGAGATTATATGACCCAAAAAATGAATCCATTTTACAATAATTGACACTTCATAGATTATTCATAAATTTTTTCCTTACAAAGGGTACTTATTACCATTATCAAGCGATCTTCATCCTCTTCGTTTCACATTGAGTAAATGCTAATGTAAACATAAAAAACTACTAAAAACTAATCAAGGAAATATATAAATAATATACTCATTAAATCCTTGAAGATAGAATGTGAATAATTAAGACCCAATTTCATTACTATATGATCATTATTTCAATACCTTTTATATAATTTTATCATGAGAATAAAATACTTCTCTACCTTCAAATGATGCCATATAGAGTGAAGGTTAATCTTAGAAATGTATTAATCTCTACATAGTTGATCAAAGAATGCATCAATGCAGGGTAATGGATACTGTCTCATGATCTTTTATTTATTTTGTAACAACACTAGGTAAAAAAAACCGGATATTTCATCATTTTAAATTAATTTTCTTCACAGTACATAACTATATTCCTGAGGACAATAAATGATAATTAACGTTGGAATTAAGGAAATAGAAATTTATAACTGGGAGAATGATCTCCATCATCTCCCTTAATGTTACTCCACTGTATTACTCCTATTTAAAACCACTCATCATAACCTAGGGAAATGAAAAAAATGAAATGGTTGATCTCATATGATTAGTAATGGTAAATAATAGAGAAATGTGAACATAACATGAGCATAAGTGTATGAGAACATGATCACAACATTAGAAGATCATATTTGGAATATCAAAGATCATAATCAATAGTCATTGAATAAATATTGGAATTTCATAAGACATAAATCATAATGTAATAAATATAATAATCCATGATAGCATAAAATAGGAATACGACATGGAATTGGTGCATACACATAAGCATAGAAATTAATATGTCAAGGATAACTACCAAGACCATCATAACATGTTATTGTTTGGATAATCAACTATGTACCTAAATCAGGCATGGGATGCCACCCATATAACCAATCATTTCAGGCGTGGTATGAACTCCCATGTAACATTTTATTTTAGGCATGGGATTTCCTCCCATGCAACCTCTTGTTTTTTTAATATGCCCTCTTATTTCAGGCTTGGAATAAACCTCTTGTGTACCCCCTTATTGTCGGACGGGATGCACTATTGTTTTAGACATGGGATTCCATGATGTGTACACAATTGTGTTGGGATTGGGATTCCCTCTCATGTAACCTCTTGGTTCGGTATTTGTATTCCCTCTTGTGTATTATTTGTTTTGAGCATGGTATTTACTCATGTGTACCCTCTTATTTGAGGATTAGGATGTCCTCTTTTGTACCCTCTTGTTTCGGTCTTGGGATGCCCTCCCATGTACCCCATTGTTAGGGGATTATGATGACTTCTTATTATCAGATTAGGATTCTCTCATATTTACCCATTGATCTCATAATAAATTTATCATTACCTAAATCATTGGATGGGGATATAGTTCCCACATGTCATATAATGAAATCATACAAACATGTGCCGTAAGAGAGATAAAATGTTCATCATATCATGACCCATGAAAAGAGATGTGTTTTATAAAAATCATATCATAACCATTAAAATGAAATTTGTATCATTATAATTACATATTTTCAATATCTATAGAAATAAATATGTCTAATAATTATTTCATCAAAGCATAAACCATTTGAAGAAGCATCTTTCAGAAGTATACAACCCATGGAATGGAGATGAGTGTCAAAAAAATCGTTATGCCTAAACATAATACATTTAAGAATGATAGTGAATGGTATTGTTGGATCATGTTACCTATAAATAATAACCTATATCAAATTATTGTTGATTATATGGAAAATAATTTTTAAAGGACCATTTGAAATATTTATTGAGGAAAATAATCTTTAAACATTTCAATGTCACCTATACCACTATTTCAAATTTTTATCATAATCCCCAAAAAATAATAATATTACATGAATCCAATAATATAATATGTCAATGGTAAATATATATATCTAATAAATGAATAATGGTGCAAAACGTAACTTGTGTATCAACAAAGCAAAATTGAGACAAAATAACCTCACTGATAATGTAAATTCGGAATCTTAAATATCATGATAGAGATATCATAAAATGGATATGTAAAAAACATAAATATAGGGTTAATAATTATATAATATATTCATGGTCATCATATACACCACATAAATGAAACAATTGTTGAATAAAGAATAAATCTCACTGAAGTTAAAGTGATACTACAAATCCCTTTACTATATGAGTAACTTTTGAATTGTGATCAATGTGAACTAGTAAAATAAGTTAAAAAATTTAATTTCATGAAATAAATTAAATTCAAGATATATAATGTCATTTGGAATTATATACACCACCCAAAATAACTGAGCAGTTAATATTCCATGTCTGTAATAGAAATAAAAAGTTAGATGAAATTACATTATACCTGAGTGACATTTGAATCCTAAAAACCATGAAAGAATAAAATAAATTTCGACACTTAATATCATGATATAACATAGATTCATGATATAAAATTTCATATGGATATATATGCACCACCCAAAAGAAATGTGTGGTTATTATGTCATATATCTCACAAAAATAAGAAGTGATATGAAAATCCCATTACATAAATCATGATATTACACACACATGTTAAAACATACATTATATTAAATTTACGTTTCTTATATATCATCCACGTAAACATATTATTATATATAATAAATTGTTTATTTCTTTTATGAATTTATATTTATCATATATTAGAAACTCTATGTTAATGTTATGTTTTGGGGGTATATCCATTTTATTATTCGTAGATGTTTTGACTTGTTATTCTTGGTCCTATTACTTGTATCATGATATACTTATTTCAAAAATATTAAAAATTATTTAAATGTTATATATGTTTATTAAATAAATACATAAAAAATCTATGAATGATATTAATATGAAAGGGAATACACCATACCTGGAGACTATAGGCCGTATGTATGCATGAACACTGTTTATGTATTCTTATTACATTGAAAGAAACATAAATGGAATATATATATATATATATATATATATCATTTTAGAATAATAATAATGTATTGAATATCATATAATTTCACTAAACCTATACTTAATACATTTATATAAAGGGTGAACAAATCACATCACTTTAAGAAGAATCTAATCCAGACATCCACAAATGAATTCATCATATTTTAGCAGAATGAGAAGGATGATTTTATGTCATGTAAAATAATTATTGAATAATAAATACATAATATATATAATATATATCATATAAATACATTATTTCCCTCATAATTACAATGCACAAGTGCTGGTAATTGAAAATGAACAACATCATTTCTTAAGTCAGTAGTCCACCATACACACGAATGATAAGTTCGATTCCCATTAGATTGATGTGCATGTAAGTGTAGGTAAAACAATTAGTACATAAGAGTATCATTATTTTTAGGATATTTAGGTTATTATATATGAATTAGATAGTAATAATTTATGTGTTTTATAATGAAAATAAATCAAAAGTGCTTATGGAAGGATGCTGCCTCTTATTTAAGTAAATCCATTTGGTTTTCACCAAATGGAATAGTTAGTTAAATTTATGAACAAATTTAGGAATATATAATGCTATTATGTATATTTGGATCTTATATGGTTAGCATTTGGATAACCAATGCAGATTGGGAGGTGTATGAGATGCGAAAATTGGATTCCTTTTTATAGAGGAGGAGGAGTACATTCTTGTAAATAAAAAGGTAAAAACTATTGGGATGTATCCCTTACCTCAACTGCTTCCAGAATGAAAAAAATAATAGATTAGATGGGAATTATGGTCAATGAAAACCTCTACCACACAATAATAAGTGTGATTTTTTAATTTTTTCCCTTAACATCAAAGATTAATTATTTTTAAAACAAGCACATTTAATGTGCAAATACACAACATTTACCCGAACCATTCTAACAAAGTATTTACAATATATGGGTTAATTTTGTAATTATAAAAATATATTAGTTCCATGAATAGAACAAAATTTTTATTTTCTAACACCATAAAATCACTTGAAATAATATATGCCTTTTATTAATTTTAAATCATTTAATAAAATATCATTTATTGAAAAATAACATTAATGCAGTTTTATCAATATTAATTTAATTTCAATTTAAAGATATCAAAAAATATTTTAATTAAAATATAACAATTTCATATCTATTTAAATTGATATATTAATAGAAAATTAACTGCACACAATAGTTTCATACATTTAATTCCCTTCTATTGTTTTTTAAATTTTAAATTTTATTTCATTATTTACTGAATAAATCAAGCGTTATCATTGGATAAAATTTTTTATATAACTAATTAATATATATAAATTTTAGTAAATTTATGATGAAAAAAATAATTGGACGTCAAATATAATGACTATAACCAATACTATGTATCTTGTTCCACAAAATAACGGTTTATAAATGTTAAAGGTAAGGAAGGTTCCTTTTTTGTCTATTTTATTCCTTAACATACTATATAGGTCATTTTCATGGATTAGTATCCCAATAACTCATACAATTACAACCAATAGGGAATATGGTATAACTATTTGAATAAAAGGTCATCTAGAGATGTTTCTAGGCTATTTTGGCACTTGAGTTTAAAGTTTAGTTCCTTTTTATTATTAATTTTACCATAATCATTGTAATTAATTTTAATTAATGTCACTATTTTTTTTCTAAAAAATTTTTTATATTATATTAATATAATAATTATAATGATAAAAAATATAAATTTTTTATTTTTATAAATTCAATTCACATAATTATTAAAATTAATTTTAAAATTAATCCAACACACGACTTGATACTATGAGTTTTTATGGGGAAAATTTCACGACATTAAATTGTTTTTTAAGCAATTACAATGTAAAATTTGATCCAATGAACTAAATTGGAAATATTTAGGTAAAATTTATCTACTTATATTTGGTGTCAAAATTAAAAATGATTTATGTAATGACCCACCAATTCTCATTGGATTTAGAGTACAGTGAGTCGTTACTAGGCCTTAAAGGACTTCCCCAAGACGTCAAAGGCTGGAAATAAATGCCGAAGGGTTTCAAATAAAAGTTTGGCACGATGTTCAATTTTACAAATAAACCAATGAACCAACTAAACATAAAAACAAATTCACTATATGATGGATGAACGAATGAAAGACAACCCAACATCTTCATGTATCTCAATACCGTATCCATGTATGCAACAACAGGAGAATAACCATGTATCAACAGACACAACGAATAAATGATAAAAGACTCTCAAAATACCACAAGACTCAATGCTACACAATATCCAAATTCCAAAATCACCATACATCCCAAATTTCACAAGGTAGTACTAAATATGTTTGAAACATTACCTTTTCCCATGTCCCGGAAGAAAACATCACCAAAAGAACCAAAGTGCCAATGAAGGGGTGAGTATAAAACATAGTAGGTTATCCCAATGAATTCCCTACTCATTCCACGAAAATTAAAATTTATTCATAATTATATAAGATAGTTTATATAAAACAATTTCCAAAATATATTATAACCAGGTAAAAACAAGTTTCCAAAACCATTTCTAACCAACGACATACAAGTGTAATTGAAACCAATTTGACAACAAGTTATTTTTCCAGAAAAATAACTAAACAAGCATTAAAAAAATTTCTATATATTCCTATGATATTCTCAATTCACTTCATACATCCACACAACCAACCCTTAATGTGTCCTAGATATCCCTATACTCTCGATTGGTGGGTCATCCTTTCACTAAGTCGTCTCTAGTGAACCAATTGACGGGGGAGAGCCCTAACCCTTATCCACCCCATTAATGATGGGGGAGACCCCTAACACTTATCCATCCCACATTCACCCTTTGAATGGGGAGATACCAAAGCCTTATCCACCCCGTTAGTGATGGGGGAGACCCTTAACCCTTATCCGTCCCACATTCCCGTGAACACACACAACCATCATGTCAAAAACCGTGTGTGTTCAACAAATTCCCACAATTTTAATGAAACTGTACTTTTATTGAAAAGAAAAGAATAAACTAATTTCAAAACATCCATTTCAATTCAATAAAACATTATTTTTTTATTGAATACATATAATCCAAACCTTGTGTCACAATTCCAGAAAACCCCCATTTTAAAATCTCTATTTTAAAGTTTAGAACCAAAGCACTCATTCAAAATCCCCGATTTTTCCAGATTTCACAACCATCATTCAAGAAGGTTTCCAAAGAGTGTTTAACAACCAAATCACAATCAATACAACACCATAATTTCAATTTGAAATAATTCCAATGATTTCTACTATGTGGATTCAAGAAAGAAGCCTCCTACCTCAAAGGTTTTGACGAAAACCATAATGAATGAAAAATGCACAAGATAATCGGGTTGATTCTTCATGAACCTGCCTTAGATCTCTATTCCTAACAAGACCAAGACCAAATATCATCATATTTGGCATCCAGAAATGTAGATATACCCATAACTGTCGTAGATCTTAGAAACCCATATGGGTTTCAAGTACAAGTGGGGGACAATTTACCCTTTAAGAAATAAACCAATGATCCAACCAACCATAACCAAACATTCACTATATGATGCATGAACGAGTGGAAGACAACCCAAAATCTTCATGTAACTCAATACCATATCAAAGTATTCAAAAGTGGAAGAATATCCGCTTATCAAAGTGCACAGCGGATAAACTAAACAAGACTCTCAAAAGACCACAATAATCCATGCTCCACAAGATCCAAGATCCATGATCACTGAACAGACCAAAGGTCACAAGGTAGTGCTAAATACATGTGAAACATTACCTTTTCCCCTGTCTCGGAAGAAAGCATCTGGAAAAGTATTGTTGTGCCAAAGTAGGGGTGAGTAAAAAACTCAGCAAGTTTTCCCAATGACTTCCCTACTCATACCACTAAGATAGAAATGTTAGCCAAATTTATATAAGATAGTTTATATAAAAAATTTGACAAAAATTTTTATAACCAAATATAAACAAGTTTCCAAAACCATTTATAACCAACATCAAACAATTTTAATTGAAACCAATTTTTCCAATAAGTCATTTTTCTAGAAAAATAACTAAACAATCTTTAAAACCATTTCTCAATATTCCAATGATAGACCCAATTAATTTCATATATACACAAAACCAACCCTTCATGTAACCTAGTTCTCCCTATACTTTCGAGTAGAGAGTGATCATTTCACTAAGGTGTCCCTAGTGAACCAATTGATAGGGGAGAGCCCTAACCCTTATCCATCATGTTAATGATTGGTGATACCCCTAACCCTTATTGGTCGCACATGCACCCGTTTATAGGGTGGTTCACTAACCCTTATCTATCCCATTAATGATGGGGGAGACCCCTAACCCTTATCCATCCCACATTCCTATGAACATACAAAACCTTCATGTCAAAATCATAGTGTGTTAAACCAATTCAAACCATTTCAATAATACTGTACTTTTATTGAAAACCAATGAATAAACCAATTTCAAAACAGTCATTTCTCTTCAATAAAACATTCCCTTTTTATTGAAGACATCTAGTCAAAACCAGGTGTCACAATTCCAGAAAATCCTCATTTTAAAATCTCTATTTTAAAATTTAGAACCAAATCACTCAATCAAAATCCACAATTTTCCATATTTGACAACCATCACACAAGAATCTTTCCAACAAGTGTTCAAAAAACAAATCACAATAAATTAAACACCACACATTCAATTTGAAAGAATGTCGATCAGTTCTACTACATGGAGTAAAGAAAGAAGCCTCCTACCTCGAAGGTCTGGACGAAAACCACCACGAACGAAGAACGCACAAGAAAACCAGGTTGATTCTTCAAAAACCTGCCTTAGATCTCTTTTCATAGTAATAAAAACACCAAATATCATCATATATGGAATCCACATACGTAGATATACCAATAATGGGTGTAGATCTAAGAAACCAAGAGAATATGAGATGTAGATCTATGTAGATCTAAGAAACCGATCAAGAAGGATGAAGAACGATCAAATACCACAATAAGACAGATTTGATTAGCCATGGAAAGCCTTCAAATCTCATCTAAAATTATTGGGAGAGGTTCTACTACCATCAAAGGAGAGTGATCAGATGGTATTTCCACTTAAATGGATTAACAAGACATTTAGAGGAAAAAACGTGGGAGATCCACTCTTTTAGGATCTTATTTAAGTGACCGCATGGTTGCTTCACATAGTTAGAAAAATTGTGCAATATTTGTGCCTATGCACTTCCTCGGGAGACCATCACATGGCCTCCTCACATGGTCTCCAGAACCATTCTCTAACCATGCGGGATCCACATCCTCAAAAGTTCCAACTACACACGGTTTCGCCGCATGGTTAGACAAACCATGTGCCGCCTGTGCAACTTCCCCTTTACCACAAAACATCATTCCAAGTTCTCCTGACTCTCTCATTCATCACCCTTAACTTTATAAACATTAAAAGAATTAATTAAGGGATACATACTAGAAACTAGTGGTACTACATTCTCCCCACCATTGGTCGTTCTGTCCTCAGAAATTAGACAACCCTTTCTCGGAAAAAATAGTTCCGACCAATGCTCTTTCATTTCATTCTCACGTTCCCAAGTCTCCTCCTGAATCTGACCATGTTTCCATTAAACCTACACTAGGCTGATTCTTTTCTCATGAAAGAATTTCTCTTGTCTATCCATGATCTGCAATGGAATATGTACCAGTGAAGTATTCGGTTCTAGCGCTACATGATCCCATCTGATCACATGGTACGGATCAGGGTGATACTTTTTCTACTAGGATGCAAGGAACACATTATCCACTTCACTAAACCTTGGAGGTAATGAAAACTGATATGACACCTCACCAAACCATTATATTATCTCAAAAGGTCCAGTGTATCTAGGATATAACATTCCCTTATTCCCGAAACAACGATGTCCAAGCCTTGGAGAGATCCTCATGAAGACATGATCAACCAAAATGATCAACAATGGTTTTCAACAGTGATCTGATTAATATTTCTGAAGACTATGAGCTATCTCTATCCAATTTATAATCAACAAGATCTTCTTTCTTGTTTCTTGGACAAGGCATGGCCCAACTAGTGAAATGTAACATCTTTCCACCCAGCATCGTGGAAAATGACAAGAACACCCATACAATGCTTTAAACGGAGCCATGCATATCGAGGCTTGATAGCTGTTATTGTATGAGAACTCCACTAAGGGTTAATTCTCCTCCCATGAGCCTCTAGAATCCATTAAACAAGAATTCAACATGCCTTCCAACGTTTGTATCATCCACTCATATTACCCATCCAGTTGAGGATAATACACGGTGCTTATAGTTCGGTGAGTTCCAAGGGCTTGCTGGGATGATTTCCAGAAATGAGATGTGAACCTTAGATATCTATCTGAGACAATAGACACTGCTATCCCAAGAATATTTACAACTTCTTGGATATAGATTTTTCAATGATCATACACTGTATGAGTTTCACGAATAGGGATGAAATGGGGAAACTTGGTTAGACGATCAACTATCACACAAATCGCATCCTGTTTCCCTACCATTCTTGGAAAACCTGTAATAAAATACATTGCTATTCGATCCTATTTCCACACCGGGATGGGAAAAGATTGTAACATTCCAGATGGTCTTTGATGCTCTTATTTGACCTGCTGACAAGTTAAGAACCGTGAGACTTATTCAGCGATTCCTTTTTTTGCCACTCCACCAAGAATGTTCCTTCAACGCCTTAATCGTTGTCTGTGTACCAAGATGTATAACCCATCTTGAATAGTGGTAAACATGATGGAGATGTTTTTGAAAAACCATTCGTAAAAACATCCGATCTTTGAAACCCAAAACAGAACACCCATCAAGTTTCCATCCACTAATGGTCTCCCCACCATTGTGTTTTGAACTTAGAACTAGACATTCTGCATTAGATGTTTGTGCTTCATTGATCATTTTTACGAAATCAAGAACAAGCGTAGCTAAAAAAACTACAACATCACCTCGGTCTTAACATTCCACATGGATATTGGCTAAGACCGAAATCAACTGTCGTTCATTGGAAGATTCTTTCACCAACTGAGCATATAAATTTCTACTCAATGCATCTTCCACCAAATTTCCTTTCCCCGATGTGTAAATAAAGTCAATGTCAAAAAATTTGAGATACTCTATCCACGTCCATTACTTCGCATTCAAATATCTCTATGAGAAAATGTTTTTCAAGATTTTGTGATTTGTGAACATAGTAAATTTCTCACCAAAGAGTTAATGTCTCCATGTTTCCAAAGCATGGACGACTGCAGCTAACTCCAAATCATGTGTTGGGTAATTCTTCTCAGGCACCCTCAACTGCCTTGACAATAAGAAACCACATGATCTCTATGCATGAGAACACAACCCAATATTGATCCTGAAGCATCACAATACAACAGATACCCCTGTCTTGATTCTGGAAAGGTCATGATAGGTGCTGATGTAAGATGAACATTCAGTTCGTGGAATGAATTCTGACATTCTTCTGTCCATTGGAATGTAGCATTCTTCTTTGTCAGAGCTATCATTGTTGAAGTGAATTGTGAGAAATCATGCACAAAGCATCAGTAGTAACCAGCTAGACCAATAAATCTTCGTATCTCAAACACATTCTTTGGAGGTTTCCATGAGATAACGACTTCTATCTATTTAGGATCAAGAGAAATACCTTTTCTAAAAATGACATAGCCAAAGAAACGTACTTCCTGTATCAAAAAATCACACTTTGATAATTTGGAACACAAACGATGATCTATCAAGATTTTTAACACTGTTTACAGGTGCACCTCATGATCAACCATTGTCTTTTAATAGACCAATATGTTATCCAGAAACACCACAAAAATAATCCTAATATTGTTGAAATATCTGATTCATCAATTTCATGAAGACTTCTAGTGCATTTGTTAGACCGAATGGCATGACTACATTTTCATAGTGGACATATCTACTTCTGAAAGATGGCTTTGGAATATCATCTTTCTGAACTCTCAATTAGTGATATACTGATCGCAATTCATTTATGGAGAACCGCTAATCTCCCTTTAATTGATCCAACAGATCATCAATGCATGGAAGTGGATCTCTATTCAATATCATAACATAGTTAAGCTTACGATAATCAACACAAGCCGAAGAGTTCCATAATCATTATCCACAAACAAAACTGGTGCTGCCCAGGGAGACGTACATGCTTGAATGAAACCCTTGCGTTTCAGCTCCTCTAACTGCACATTCAATTCTAGTAACTCTGTTGGTGACATCCTATAAGCTAGAAGATAAATAGAACTAATCCCCGGAAGGAGATCACTCATAAACTCCACTTCTCTTAGAGGGGGTAACCCTGAGAAGTTATTGGTAAAGGAATATGGAAAATGATCCAAAACAGCTAGAAAACTATTTTTCTCGATCTCATCCATTGATGCGAATATTAACAATGACAATTGGTAGGATATCGTTCCAAATTTTTTTTCTTTCAAGCTATTTTCACCTTTCATTATAGTCTTATATCCTCTATAGAGATGCTAGATGCCATCTTCAGTCATGAAACTAACAGTTCTCTTATAACAGTCGATTTGAGCCTTGAACGTGGTCAACCAATCCATACCCTGGATTACATCATAGACATTCATATCCATCATCGATAATCCCATTTTTACTCAACTCTGTCAACAGTTATAGCACATTCTCTGTACACAAAGGCTTGAAATTCCCTTTCACCAAGAGGAGTTTGCTGTTTCAAAACAGATGGAATAATTTCCAGTTTTCAACATACCTAGTCAATAGAACAAGAAGCAATGAAAGAATGTGATGCACCATTATCAAAAAAAACTTGTGAAAATGTTGAATTCAAAAGAATCATAACTCTTGCTGTAGATGGATCAAATTGATCATTGACAATCATCTACTTAGCTCCATACAATTGCTTCTTCACTGTATTGTTCTCCATATTTCCTTTCTAATGCTTCCCTAGTTGGGGAGTCATGGTATTTCTAGAATCACAATGGATAACTCTGCTCTACTAATGAGACTGATTCTGCTATCCTCATCCAGTCGAAGCATACAATGTTTGCGATAGCTGAGAAGTGTCTCGAGCACCTGAACTTGGAGCAATGAGAAAATAGCACTGAAGATGTCCCATATTGTTACAAATATGAAATGATATAGGTTGTGTCCTAAAATGTCATTTTATGTGGTCAAGAGAACCACATTGAAAACAACCTTCTTTTATCTTAGGTCATGGAGGAAGGTTTACTGATCCAACCTTCTATTTTTGATTTCCACTTGCACTATGGAAATAGCTGTCCCTTTTCCTCTTGTTCCTAGTGGTTGAGTTTCCTCCATCTCCTTTAGTTATCATCATGCATCCTCCCAAATATCCAGATATATCACGTTCATCCATATTCACTCTGTTCCCCGTCTCTGTATAGTCTGTAATACAATGGACTTCAATCTTTGATCAAATCTCCTATCAAAGCCCTAATTCGATGAGGTGTGCCTTCAAAGAGGCACTTTCCGCAACTTTTGGTGAAAATCCTACTATGTTCATGAACATAGCCGCATACTATGTGACCGAGAGGCTATCTTGTTTCAGGATGATGAAGTCCATCATTTTCTGGATATTGAACGTGTGAGGATAGAATTTTTTGTTGAACAATTCCTCAAAATCCACCAATGTAAGTCCTTCATCCAATTCAGCCTGCACCGCTAAATCCCACCTCTGACATTCAAGATCCTTGAGAGTATACGTCGCCAGTTTGACCTTTAGCTCTACTGGTGTGCCGATGAAGTCGAATATACGATTCATCCTACATAACCACACCTCCGCCTTCTTGGGTTTGGAATCACCATGAAAATTAGGTGGATTCTACTTCACGAACTGGATGGTATGATCCACATGTCGTGGCTCATTCCTCCGGTTCCCTATGTCCACAGATTGAAAATCTTGGAAAATACTCTGAACCAGCTTTTGGTTCACACGTGGTTCATGTGAAACCGCATTCTCTGCATCGTCTTCAGGTAGGTTTAAATGATGCCTACCTAGTTCGATTTTCTAAACCAACAACAAACTCTGTCAATCCCACTCTCTAGCAACTGATGGCTTAGCATTTCAAATTCAATCACATCAACTATCACAATTTTTTTCCCATATCATCATTTTTCCAATGTTCAACTATTTATTAATCCACTTCACATGCTTTCAAAACTTAAATCATTTTCAAAATACGATAATCATTTGATTTTTCAAAATCATTCATTTGAAATCCAATTCCATACTTTTCAAAAATGAACTGCTTTTTTCACAACATGAAACATTTCTCGAAATGATGTATGCACTCCTAGTGGGAAGTCATTCCTATATAATGCATGTCATGCACGTCTCATTGTCTAAACCCATGACAATGAGATTTCAAAATCCTAGAAGTGTCTCCAAACACTTATTTACCCAACTCCATGGTAACATGATGTTCAGTATAAAAGGGTTAGTTAAGTCCTTTTATGCAACACATTTCATGTTCCGACTAGCATACTCCTTTATTAGATTCCCACCTAAGGAATAAACAAGAATGGAATTCATCTAAAAAACTAGGAATATTGATGACAACTTGTTAGGGAAGGACTGAAAAAGATGATACCATTTGTAATGACCTATCACTTCTTTTTGTCTTGTACCTCGTATTTCATTATATTTCAAGTGTGATTATATGTTATGTAATGATTTTATTAATATCACATTTATTGATTTATTATTTCATTGAACATATAATATTAATTAATATATATCATAATTTAGTATATGAGATGTCATCGACAACTATTAAACTGAATACTTGTGCCGGTTTTGAAATTATATGTATAATTTTATAATTACTTTTTTTACAATTCCCTCACCCTTTTGTAGAGTGGATTTATTTTATTTTTGGGTAATACATTCAATCAAATATGTTTTTTATATTTGATTCTGAACAAGATCATTTTTTAAATTTAATCAAAAGTAAATCAATTTCCATCAACTAACCTTGGAATAGACATACTATTTATCTTATATTAATGTCAGGATATCCTGTAAGATAATTAGGGAATATTAGCCCTAGATGTCAAAAATAATTGATATAGAATATTTTATATTTGAGTGTGGTCATAAGAAATATTTTTTCATTAATAATTATCTTGATAATTTACATATAATGACCAAAAACCAAAATATTATAGACAAGGAATGTTATGGTGTCTTATATGATATTCATTAGCACCAAAAAAATTATAACATTAGTAATACGATTCTTTTATTAATGACTCAAATAAATATAGTAAAAAACATTCATATAAAACTACTAAAAAATTAAATATAGGAGGAAATTAAAAAAATTATACTATTAATGTTCGTGAACACTAGAATCCCATTCATCTTGACGATTTTAATTATTTTTAATTTCACTGAAGACAATATAGTTCATAAATGCATCAGAGGTCTATGTATATTTTGAATAGTTTTCTTTCCGTTAGTGAGTAGTTTTCCAAAGAAAATCTGTAGATAAAATTATTGGTATTACTCATAATGGGTGGGAGTCTAAATGTACAATGATAAATGAAAATAAAAATATGATTAAGAATAATCTTGATGATTTGATTGGAAAACATAAGAGGAATGAGAGTATAAATAAATTATTTTTTCTGATTGAGAAGTGAAATAATGTACGAGTTTACCATGTACTCAATATAATATATGACTTTTTTATAATGTTTTAGAAACTATTTAGAATATTTATAAAAATAAATTATATAATTATTCTGATTTTAGTTATTCTAATGATTGTGGGTATTATCCCATCTAATTCTCAATGATAATGAATAAAATTATCTAAAATAATATCATATGGTATAATAAAATAATATAGTGAAATGAAATGGATAAGGAAATGTAATATTTATATATTTTTATTCTATGAATATAATTTTTTTTCTTATAAGAATTTATTTTCCTTGTTCAAATAAGAATAATAGAATGATTAGGAAGTATTCATAATGTAAATTATTGAAAATTTAAAGGAACATGGAATTTGGAAAACATTTTTTGGTGATATTTCTTCTGTTAGTTTATCAAAAGACAATGATGGTGTATAAAAATTGATGAGTTCTATGAAAATATTCCAAAATGTGATAATTTCCCCATGAAATAGGTAACTAGTGTATTTGACACAAATTAATCGTTAAAATATAATGTTTCTTATAAATTTTATTTTTTTATAAAACTTCATTGATGAATGAAAAATTTGATCCATTAGAATATAATGATGAAATTTCCTCTAATTAAGAAATGAATAGAATTTTCAATCATATTAAACTGAAAAATAAAAAGATGAATAATTAATAGGATTATACAAAATATAAATCTCGAAATAGAATATTAATTTTTAAAAAAACACCAAAACTTTCTAAACAATCAATATAATTTCATTCAAAAACATGTTCTACCTTTACTTATTTTGGTAAAAAAAATTACTTGTTAAATTAAAAGTCGAGTTTATTGGTTTAATGAATAATATATATAGCATTACATATGATTGATGAAATTATGATAAGAATTTCGTAAATTTTAAAATATATGTGTATTATAATGATATTAGTTATACTTTAAAATATCATGTTTTAAACAAAATTTAATTAATCATTGGATTTTTCCATTTTTGTAAAATAAAGTAGTGGTGGTCACAATAAAAAAAATGAATATTAAAGAGATTTCAACCTATAGTTTTTATAAATATTATATTTTTTATTATCTTGTAATTATTAAATATAAATTATTTGGATAGATTTTGGATATGAAATACTTATTTTCTAACATTTCCAAAACTATTCCTATTTGGATGTAAGAAAATAGTTTTTTTATTTAATGAAAATTGGCTGAGTATGAAAAGATAGAAAATGTGGTACAAGGATAGTGTTTCTTGTTCAAACAAGACATGAGATGATTTTAAATGTTTAGTGGTGGAAAAGTTGCATTTAGAGATCACTCTCAATGATAAAACTTACATATAATTTATAATTATTTTAATAGAGAAACATTATTTTCATATGATTTTTACGTTTTTGGAATCTAGAAAAAATATTTTAGCATATGTCAACTATATACTGTGGTTTATCATTTAATGTTGAAAAATTATAAAATTTACATACAAATATTAAAAGGTAGGTTAATTCTTTCTACTGATAATCAAGAAAATATTTTAAACTAATATAGTAGCCAATTGAATGTGGATGGTGTATTTATTAAGGGTAACAGAAGTTCTATCACGGAATTTAGATTCTTTTTAGAAATTTATGTATTCTAGAATGTAACTAATCATTTTTGAAAGGTCTTGTTTTGTATCTAAAGAAACATATATTTTTACACTTTATGTGTGTCTAATCCTTTTAAATATGATTAGTAACATGTATATATTATTTAAACTATTATTAATGTATCAACAATGAAATATTTATAGTTAGAGAACATTGATTTGTGCGGTCCTATAAAAATTATGTTCATTGGGTGTAAGAACTGGTTATTTATTTCTGACGATGATTATAATTGATTTACATAAATGTATTCTCATAAACAAAATCACAAAGGTTCCTTTTATTTTAAATTATTTCATGATTTCAATAAAATTGATAATTACATAATTTTTATTATTTCAAAAGAGGCCATAAAATAATTTTTTGTATTATGATTTTGGGTATTTATATATTAATAAATTCATTACTCATAAATTTTTTTCACCAAGAAATCCTCTGTCATATATGTTAATTGAATTACTAAATTTAAATATTTAAGAAAATACATTAATATTTATATGTGAATATTTTATTACATGATAATTTATTTCAATATTTTGAGAACATCCTCTTATAATATAAAAACATTTTAGTCCATCATTTATTAATAATATAGCTGTTGATATTTAAACTAGATGAATGTTAAAACATTCATGATTTGGAGACATTCGATATATAGTGTTCAATTTGAATAATAATTATCAATCACATAAATTCCACACAAAGTATAGTGAATGTATTTTTAATAGTTATTCTATGACACAAAAGGTTTATAGTGTTTTTAATAAAGTGAATAATTTTTTTAGTAAATAGTTCATGAAATTTTTGATGAAACTAATATTTTTTTCTTATGTAACAGTTCTGGAAGCAATCCATTCTGTTAATTTTTTGATTACTAATTAAATTAATTTACATAATATTGAATATATCCATAAATAATAAATCAATTAGATGTTTGGTTAATTCATATTTAATATCTATAAAACAACTAAGTATAATATTTAAATTATATATTTCAGAAAAAAATATACAAATTTATATTGAAAGTAGTCAATCATAAGAAGTAATATTTCGGGTAATATCCCTCGAGACATAGAACAAGAAAATAAAACAATATGTTCTTTATGTAATAAATACAGTTATAATTATATCCTATTAAAATTCGAACATAAAATGGGTTGTTATTCCTTGGGAAATGATAGTTTTATACATCCTATTGATGTGGAGTTTAATCAGTTTGAATATAACTAACACTAGACCCTAGTAGTTTAACCTAATGAATTCAGATGGTAATACAAGTAATGTTGTAATTACGAAAATATGATGAACAATTAGTTATGATTATGAATAAATAAATGATTATATATAAATATTAATATTAGGATGAATGAATTGACTATGAAGAGACTTTATCACTAGTAGAAATACATGAGTCCTTCCAAATGTTACAACAATTTTCTACACATCAAATTTTATTCTATTTTTTATGATTTTTGAATGGTCATTTCATAATAGATATGGCGAATAAGAACATTACACTAATCAAACCCTTAGTTTATAAGATATTATTTTTTTAACTCATATATAATCATACAAATACACTCTATGACCATAAAAACCAAAATTAATAGTATTATAGACAATCTAGATTTTTTCATTAGTAAAATTTTATTATCTGAAATTCTTGTCTAACTAATTCGATTATAAATGTGTATAAAGACACCATTTTTTATCAATTTTATGATGATGAGACCATTTTTTGGTTCAAATAAAAAATATTATTATGTTGGATTTACAAAACTTATGAAACATTTATTGGAAAAAGGAATAAGGTGTAATCCTAATATTTTTATTCCCTTTGAAATCAATATAAAATTGGAAATAATAATTTGAACACAACATAAATATAGAATATTTTTTTTTTAAAATCTAAATTATGAAATTCATCATGTATAATTACTATGGAAAAAAAATTATTAATAGAAATAAAAACCAACAAATTATGATTTCAATAGTGGAGTGATGATAATTTTATTATACCTAAAAACAATTTTACCATATGTTAGGTTTCCTATGTTCTTGTGTGAATTATTTCATGAAAATCCAAATAAACCACATTTAATAGTGTTAAGAATTATTTTATATTTTCTTAATGGTACTTAATAACAAAAGTTTTTACTAGAATTAAATATTTAATTTTTTACTAAGTACTTACTCAGACGGTGACTTGGGAGGTTATATGTCAAATATGAAATGTACTTCTAGAACAATCCATTAATATTTTAATGATTTTGTTTTCGGTTATATAAATAAGAAACACAAATTTAAAATTTCAACTAGAATAGATTTAAATGTTGCAAATGGATGTTTTTACAATCATTTATTATGGATAAATGACACACTCATAGGATTTAGTTTGAGTTTTATTCAAACACATGTCATTTGAGAAAAAAATCATTATAAAATTATCTCAGATCCCAATATATCACTTTTGATAAAAGCACAGAGATATAAAATAATATATCCCATTGTACTAAAAAATGAATGATATTTGTCAATGAAATTATATGAACTAAATAATAACATAATGAAATTTTCATTAATCCTTTTATTTATAATAAATTTAAATAAACTATGATGAATTTTGGAATTACAACCTTAAAATTTTCTAAAATTTGATACTAATTTAATCATTTTTCTATCTTTTAAAACTCATTGAAAATTGGGGAGGCCATTTTTTAGAATCATTACTTTCATTTCATTGTTATTTTATGCAATTATGTCTAATAGAAGAATGCTTTATATCAGTTAAATTTCTTATAAATAATGTTATATCATTATGGTGATTTTTTTCCATTCCCTATATTTTTAGAATGTCCCATATGTCTATATTTAATACAACATAATTTAATTCATTCTAATATTAATTAATTATCTAAAAATATTCAAGTAAATAATATAGTGTGTACATTTTTTCCATAAATTTTCATTATATTCAAGTTTTGTATATATTTATTTCATGGGGATGTTATTTAAAAAATTTAGAGATATTATATCATTATAACTCAACTATTAAGGGATATATTTGTTTCTATATTGAATTATCAAATCTAAAAGGAGAAGAATCTTAATAAAAACTATATAATTTCATTTTTTTGGGAGATATAATAATTTTTATACATTTTCCTAGATATTTTGTGAGAACTAATTTTAATTTTGTCAATGTTATCATGTGTTTGTAAAGGACAGTGTTTCAAGAATAAATACTTAGTTTCATATCTATAAAAACAAGGAAACATATTTCCATTACATTGTTCAGGAAAAACAAGTTCTTTTAATATTTTTAAGAATGTAAGAGAAATGTATTTCAATAGAACATTTATGGATTATTTTGATAAATTCATTCATTATTTTTATTTATCAAAAGTGATTTTTTCATCCAAAAAGTGAGGTATTATTAATTCTAGAGGTCCCTATATTGTTTTTAAAAAATTAAAATGCACCTAATAATATAATAGTTTATGTTGATGTGGTAATTTTGTGTTCATAGTTATGTAGATTAAAATTCTCATAAACATATATCTAGATATTATTTATGTATTATCTTGATGTTGTATTTTTGACTGTTTTTAGATGACCTATTTTCATTAATGGATTATATTTGGAAATATATTTATAATTTTTCATTTTTTTCATTCTTATTTGGAGGATGTGTGATCCTAGTAATCCATGGATAGGAATATATAGTTACATTTTCAGTGGATTTTATTATGAGTTTTTGTGAATATGAAGAAAAATTCCTTTGAATGGGTTTAAATATTATACTTGCACTTTGTTTAAAAATTTGAAATTATAATATACTTTAAAATGATTTTTTGGTCTTTTAACTATTACATACTATATTACTATATTTCTATTATGTTTATATGTTATATACATGTTTATATTTCTGGAAACTTTACTTAGTTTTTAACTCACTAAATTTTCCCTTCTTTACTAAATATTATCTCTAATTTTATTAGTTTCTTATAATTATTGTTAAACTGAATAATTCTATCACATGTATAATTTTATATCAAATTAGTTATATTTTTTCCCTAAAATACATCTGAATATTATATATTATTTGTACTATATTTCTAGGAAAATATAATCATGACACACTTTAATAATAATCTTACTAATTTATTCTTTTACCCACATAAATATATTAAAATATCAAATGACACATAAATATGTGGAATTCCAATTAGGTTCTATATCCTAATAACCTCATCTCTTTAATATTACCATGAATAATCATTAATCATCGAATTCTCAATGTATTATGAGCCTCTAAGACAAAAAAATAAAATATCATATCAGTCTTGTAAAGTAGATGATTTCAATATCATTGGATCTACACTAATTAATATTTTTATTATACATCAAGGGTTTAACTATAATAGATAAATACTAGAAAATTTAATAAAAAAACCTTAAATAAATTATCGTGTTAATTTTACATAGAATAAAAACCATCATTTAATAAGATACTCATTAATATTCATGAAATTGAATATTTTATTAATGGAATGTACAAAGATAGTTTATCCAAATATATTAACAACAATAGACACACACTCCAACTGGAGTAACTTGGTATTCAATAATTTATTTTTAGTCACACAATAATTATTCTTCTTAGGAGGTATAGTTATATCTGATGGTCCCACTATGTTATTATATGGATTATATGCTGAATTTAACCTCACCCTTTTGATAAAATCCATAATGTAGTGATATCAATGAGTATATAACTTTTTTCTACTTTAATATTCCTTCCATATTAGCTAAAACCACCATCATGACATTATATGATGAAAATAATTCTCCCTCTTCAAAAAAAGATAAGTATATCCCACTTATATAAATATAAGTGTGATTTAAACTTATTATTAACATTAATTAGTATAATTTTTTAATAATGTGAATTTATTTCATTAATATTACCATTGATTTATTAAAATTTCATATTTTGGATAATTATAATAACAATATTTATTGTATTTTTTTTATTAAATATGATAATAGTTAATGGTTATATTATCTTCTGGGTATGTTGGAATTTGGAAGGAGAAATTATGGGGGATGACGGTCTTAGTGAAAAAATGGGACAACAAAGGCATACCCACAACCCAAAATAGAAATCCATTTCGAAACCCCATTAGGGTTATCTATATACCAACCCTCATGGATTTTCAACCTAATGTGGTTGAGAAGAGTTGTATACATAGTGCACTAGCACATGAGCACACCCGTGCACAAGGGTTGGGTCTGTGTGGAAGTAAAATTATGTATTCACCAATGCAGAGAATCACATAACTATGGTAGGATTCTGACAACACTTGTTGGAATTGAATGCATATGTAATGAAACATGATATATTGCATATCAATTTCTAACCATGAAACATTTATATGTGGGATGAAAATTATCAGGGTCTTTGTTCGATTTAACCAAATAAACATTTCTTTTCTCTAGATCCCATAATTTCATCCTCAGATATTATTTCCCTATTTTTGACATATTTCCAACAATAAGTCAACTATGGGTTTTAGGTTGTAATACCCAATGACACATGATATTATAAACACTCCAAGATACTTCCATGGCTATGTGGTGTAGGAAACACTGTAAATAGAATGAAAATTACGAAGCTACACCATGGTATTGTTGTTGTGAAATAACCATTAATTCTCGACAACAATATGACTGAAGCAATTCTATAATGGTTAAATGTTTCTAGGGCCCAAAAATGTCATTATTTAGATGAATAAATTTTGAAGTATTGTTGAATCAGGTGAGCAGCTACAAATTAGTTGGTAGTGAAGAATGGATTCTTAAAAATGAATTCACCATATATTAAAGGCTATACTATTTTGGGGTTTTATTTTTAGTTTATACATTTTTTTAGGAAAATGGAAGTATATTGAATAATATAGACATATTTATTTATTTATTTATTTCAAATAATTACTATGTAGTCCATGCAGAACAGAAAATGGTTGCTCCTCATGGTCTTTATCTATTTCTCATGGGTAGGTCTCCGGTGGAATTGGAAAACATTATATATTCAATATCATCTTTTGATAAAGGCTACGACTCGATGAATTTTAAAATAAGAATGTACTTGGGATGGAACCTATGTCTAAAGGAGTTAGAGTAAACCAAAAATTAAGGAGGGCTCTACTAAACCCTCATAAGAAATCTAAATATTTGGTATCACATGATAAAAAATTTAAAATGGTAAATTAGGGATAACAATATTATAATCAAAATAAGTAACAGGTTTCTGCCTAAAAAATGAACCTGGAGGACTCTACATTTTCCACTAACTTAGATTAGAGACAGTCCTACATGATCCTTAACATAGAATACTGTTTACCATGTATAGTAGGTGATTCATTGTTTTCATATATATTAATATTATTTCATGAATATAATAAACACGGTAATCATATATATCATGTAATGTAGTTAATGGGGAATTAACTTATTAATGATGATTATGCATGATTGAAATATATGATAGGTTTTAAATTATCAATTTATTTTAATTCTACTCTTTTGTCTCACGTATAACCATTTATAAGAGAGTAGGGTAAGGTTTTTTCAAAGGGATCAACCCACTATTCCTCTCATGGAAATAATAATAATTCAGTTAAGGTTGTATATATTTATATAATTTTTTGAAAACATAGCTTTAAACAAGACAAATTAACCAGGAGGGGTGATTTGTTTTTTTAAAATTTAGGTTGAGTACTATGATGGTAGGATCACTAGATTTATCTTTTTACAAATACATAAATTCAAATCACATCACAGTTTCATTACTACTTCAATGAACTAGGATTTAATGAATCTCCACACATTTATCTTTGTGATCAAAACCTATAACAATTTTCTATCATTTTTAATTATTAATTTTTTCCGAAATTTTCTAAGTCATATATACCCATTCTTTGTCTGATCGAACTTGACTTCAGTTGTAATACATTTTCAAATATTTTAGTGTTTTTACATTTTTATAATGTTATAATTATTTTTTCAAAATATATTATCAAAAACTTCTTCCAATATTGGGGAATGATGAACCGACATGTTATAATATTTATGTCATTTTCCATTATTTTTTTCTTTTTCCACCATTTTAAAGGTGGTCATTTTGTCAAGTAGTTTTTGGAATGAATTTAGTGTATAAGAACATGACATGGGGAAAAGCAATTGATGGAGAACTCAAATTCAATAAATACTTTTAAAAGTCATTTATAAGTAAAAAAATTACCCAATTGGAAGAAGTCATTCATGGAGGATAAGCTATCTAAGGGTAAGGGAAAGGTGCACATGAGGAGTACCACAGATGGTAGATAGGGATAGAAACCTTAATGAACTACATAATATGATCAAATGTGGGAGATCAATATTAGAATCTTAGTCCCACCAATCACTACTCAAACATTAGTGATATTTTTAGTGATAAAGCAGATAAAAACACAGTCCATTCAATTCATAGAGCTACAACATGATGAATTAAATTATGAAATTGGAATATTATTATAGTTGTTTGAAAAATTATATTTCAATGTCTTAAGACATGAACTAATAATATGCATCTTCAACATATGATTGGTTTGGATTATTGGTAAGAACCCTATAATACAATGTTATAGGATGGGGGTTCAAAACAACTTGGGTGAAGGTACTGTAGTAGTACTATAGTGGTACTATAGTAGGAATTGTAGTAGTGGTAGACCATATAACAGGTGACAGAGAAGTACTAGAGGGCATTTTAGCATGCACTATAGTTGCGATGGTACCAAATTAGGAACTATAGAAGCCCAGGTACTGTAGAAGTACTATTCAATTATGGTCTATTTGGCCAAAATATGTTCTTTTAGTGCCATGTAATGGGATTTAATGCCCACTAAGCCTATGCATCCTTTACTGGGAATCCTCTTTCTAGAAAAATGAGTTTCTTTGTTTTTCTTCAATAATAAAGTAGCTTCAGCCGGAATTTTTTTTTTAAAAAATATGTCTCTTCCACTTCTCACTCAAACACAAGGATGTATAGTGGATTAAAAAAAATCCCCAAACTCAATACAAAGATGGGAGGGTATAAAAAGAATTTTCTGTTGATATTTTTCCTCCATAAAATTCCAATGACCAATAATCTTGTATTATAAATATTAAATTTTTGAATTAAGTGTATATTTATTGTTAAATGGAATGATGTAAATGTTTTATAACAATATTTCCTCATCATGACATCTAATATTTGATGCTAATCCAAAATTTTTACCATACATTATCTATGGGTAACTTTTTGACAATAGATACTTCTACAAGATGGTCTCTAATGAATAATTCACTCAGAAAATCAATGAGTTGTTGGAAAAAAGATCCCTAATGAATTTTCAACTACAGACCAATGTTAGAGAACCATATGGGAAGAAAATGGTGGAAAATAGCTGTGTAGCTACAAAACTGAACACTATTACAATGAAATTTGATGATATGATAGCCACTCAACATACCCAAGGTATTTATATTAAAGAACATAGTTATATAGATTATTATAATTATAATTATTCATATATATGGAGGCCAAAATAATAAATAAAAAATAATCAAGGGAAAGGAATTCATTAAGGATAACTATTTAACAAATGACACTACGGTTTTCAACCTTTCTCCAAGGACCATATCGTACTAGTCAATTCCACTAATTAGAGGAAAGTTTTGCACCAATTTTAACATCAACAAGATCTATAATTCAATAGTTGATATACTACATTATGGATCATATTTATTCTATCCAGTAACAATACGATGACTCATAAAACCAATTAGTAGCCATGGATGGTTTGGAAATTCATGTGGATCATATTGTGAAAAAATTTAAGATTATTCCAAGGGGGGGTTTTCATGGTATAATGTAATTCCAAACTAATGGGAACTAATTGAAATCATCAAGAAAAGTTAAAAGATAACCTAAAAAATTGATGAGAAATATTGAATACATTTGGAAAAAAAATTGAAGTAAAGAATAGTAGTGCATGGAATAAAGGATAAATAAAAATAATTTTAGAATTTCATTCAAAAATATTAAAAACCACCAGAATGACTAATATTAACATTTTCATAGAGATAATGATAGGAAATATGTAATGAAAAAAGATAAATTATTTTATTATGGTTTAATAAATTAAATATTATTAGACTATTTACAAACATTACTATGAACACGGACACCTACATGATGTTTATGAAAGAATTTGTGTTAGATAAAAAAGAATATAGAAGAATGTGCATTGTACCATTTATTAGGGATGGGTTATCTATGGTATCAAGAATCCTACAAATGAAGAGAAGTGTCCCAGGTAGTATTTCTATTATGATGGATACTAGATCGAATGAGTTTGGAAAGGAATTGGATTATTTAGATAATTGTAAAGACCCGAAAATTTCAAGGAAATTTATTTTCATAATTTATTTGGAATTTTGTGAGTGTGCGGTTTCAGACGACACCAGATTCTGAGGCCCGGTGTGCCCGGAATAATTTTCCGAGGTTTTGTTAAGCTTAAATTAACGCGCATAAGTAGTTTTACTAAAAAAGTGTAATAAATCTTAAACGGATACTCAGATCAGAAATCTGAGGGCACCGTTGCGCTCAGGATGGCGGTTTTACCCTAGGCGCGACTTAAGTGTAGTTGGCGCGGGCCTCCTGTGAGAAATTCCAAAAATGGAATAACCGTAAATAAAATAATTAAATAAATTATTTTATTTTTCAAATGCTTATAACTCACAAACGGTAGCTCATATTAAAAATCCGAGACAACCGCTGAACTCATGAGGGAATGATTTATTTAAGCAGATACTAACATTGGCTAGCGCAGGCCACCAGAAAAAGTTAGTTTTTGGCCGCAAATAAAATAATTAAATGAAAATTATTTTATTGAAAAATTCGTATCTTTTAAACGGTAACTCGGATTGAAAATCCGAGAGTACCGTTGGATTTTTTGGGAAATTTTTCACTTAGGCACAGCCTAACCTTGACCAGTGCGGGTCGAGGGTGACTTATAATAATTTTCCGAACATTATATCGGGTACGTTCAGTGAACGAACGAGTGGGGTTTTCTATCTTTTAAACTGGTGCTAGGAATTGAAATCTGAGGGCACCGATGAACTCACGATGCCGGTATTATCTTAAGGGGACCTTTACCTCAGTTGCGTTTTGACGTATGTGGTAGTTAAAAATTGGGGATTCAATAAGAATTAAATATAATTGTTGTGAAACAATTTTATTTAAGTGGAAGTTTTTCCCTCTAAAAGGAAGTTGGAGGTGGGGCTCACACCCCACCTAACTTCCCATGGAAAAATATCTACGGTTGGTGGAGCCCACACGAGCCCCCAAATTTTCACATTCCCTCAACACCTTGAAACTCCTCTTTAACTCCCCTTGTAATTAATTGGGGAAACTCTTCCTCTCCCTCTCTCTTTCACTTTAATGTTGCCAACACATGTTAATCAATGAATTCTAACTATTTAATTAATTAATTAACTTGTTTGAATTTTGAATAACATGGGTGAATAAAATAATAGCTTGGCCATTATTTTATTTTTGCACTTGTTGTGTTGGGATTTTGGGGGAAGCTCTAGTGAAATTGAGAAGGGTGTTTGTCTCTTAAAATTAAGAACATCGACCATCCAATGAGGAACATCTTCTCCCGGTGAAGAATGATTCACGCCTTCAACTCTTCTTCTTCCTCCGCTTCAAGGGAGAAGACACCGTTAGTGAGGAGCATCGTCTACAACAACGACTCCACCTTTGACAATGACGGAATCGACACCATTCTACCGCGACGTTCGACTTCCGCGACTCGATGATGTGCGACGTCAATTTTGAGGTAGGGGTTTTTATATATGATTGAATTCGTTTTATTGATTCTTCATATCCTAAATTCAGGATGATGATGACCAAATTAACATGATCATCGTCCTGCACATAAACTATTCTCCTTTCTCTTTTTATTCTTCACATGTTCTTCGTGCGTTCTTCAATGTCCAAATTTTTATTGACGCTGGAAACACGGAGTTTTGTTGAGCGCAATATATGGATGCGAAGCCCTCGACGCAGGGATCACAAATATGCAATCGTTTAATTTTTCGGGCTTGGAACAAAGCCGCAATGGCTCACGGAAGGAGGCGTCCAAATATTAATTGACGCTGGAAACTCAATGTTTCCCTGAGCGCAACATACGGACGTGAAGATCTCTACCCGAGGATCAAGGATATGCGTTCGTATCATTTTTCCGAGTTAAATTGAAGTCGGAATGGACTGCGGAAGGATTTGGAGGCGCAGCTGGAAGGTAGCCAAAGGTGGTGGCCATACGTAAAGAAGAGGAGGCGCTAGTTTGGGTGGTGCGTGGCTTTTGGGTGTGTTAAGTTAAGAATTAAATAAAATTAAAAATAATAATAATATAATAATGTTATTATTATTTTCGTTGGGAAAACCATATTTTGACGGTATCTTTTTCACGCGACCTCGGTTTCATGAACCGTTAGTGGCAGTGCAACCCTGACTTCGAGACGAAATTTATGAGTCCAATATTGGATATCCTTTTTGGGTTTTTGGATCGGGTACCCGAAACGCTCGTACATAATAGATTTAATAGTATTATTAAATCTTTGACCCGCCATAACTCATGCATGCGACGTCCGATTGAATCACCATTAGTGACAATGTGACTCTATCTTTAAGATGGTAGATTCAAGTCTAATGTTGGATATTATATTCTGGTTCATGGATCGGGCCCACGAATCACCGTATAATAATATTATTATTATTATTATTTATGGGATCTTGTATCGGACATATCTCTCTCATACAGTGTCGGAATGACGAACCGTGTGCGGCGTTGCGACCCTGGAATTAAGATAGATTTTTCAAGACTAATTTTGGATATTTATGTCGAGGGCGAGGTGTGGGCCCCACGAGGCCCGGTTCGCGCGTGTTGCGGTGAAATGCAAATTTTTCACCGGCTATCCGTTTTGGACCAATGGGTAGTCCATCTCGTGTGTTTTTCCGTATGGATCGCAATGGTGTGACCAGTTTAATTAACCAGTGTCATTTGATGTACTGTCAGGTTGGTTCGAACCCGAAACCAACTGGGCCCTCGAAGCGGAAATGCTTATATCTTGAGCTCTGGACGTCCGATTGACGTGCCATCGACTTTGTTGGATTCCTATTAATGAGACGGAACTTTTGGCTTGCTCCGATCGAGGTTTGGATGCCGTCAGAGTGCGGTCGGGTTGGTTCTCTCACGAAACCAACCGGGCCCCTTGATCGAAAAAGCCAATAACTCACAGACCGGGTGTCCGATTGACGCGCCGTTTGTCTTGTTGAATCCCTCTTGATGAGACAGAAATTTTGGCATACTTCACTTGATTTTTGGATGCAGTTGGAAAGTGGCCGGGTTGGATTGCACCCGAAATCCAACCGGGCCCCTGGAACGGAAAAGCTGATAACTTTCAGACTGGACGTCCGTATGACGAACTGTCTGTGGCGTTGGTGATCACGTGGAGAAACGGTCCCGATGAGTTTACCCTATGAGAGTTCGAGGTACATTTTAGATACGGTCAGATTGGTTCGCACATGAAACCAACTGGGCCCCTGGGATGAAAAGGCTAATAACTCATAGACCAGGCGTCTGATTGACGCGCTGTCTTCTGCATTGAGACCACTATGATGAGAAGGTCCTTTGAGATACTTCTTCATGGGAATTTGTGATACTTGGAGTATCGACCAGTAGCTCATGGAGCGGACCCTCCTGGAGATGAGCATGCAGAGTACGGAGACCGTGTAGCCGGATGAGACATGACGACTGCTTGACCGATCGACTCGGTGTGTTTTGGATAGCCCAGTGTGGAGCGCTTGGTTGTAGCGGCAGACCCACGGCGGAGGAGAGCTTGGTTATGGCGGCAGACCCGTGGTACTCAACAGAAGGAGTACCTCTAGAGGCTATGAGGGGGAGCGCTTGGTTGTAGTGGCAGACCCACGGCGGAGGAGCGCTTGGTTGTAGCAGCAGACCTGCGGTACTCAACAGAAGGAATACCTCTGGAGGCTATGATGGGGAGCGCATGGTTGTAGCAACATACCCATGGTGGGAAGCACTTGGTTGTAGCATCAGGCCCACAGTACTCGACAGAAGGAGTACCTCAGCAGTCTTAGGTTAGTGAGCAGTACCTCAGAGTCGTGACAGGACCACTGTACACTCCAGAGACGGGGCTCTTCAGCAGTTACGGTTTCAATAATGAAATCCTGGTTTGAGATGAGTCTATAATCTTTGTGTTTCCTCATGATTGAGATGGGTTACTTGATAACTTGGGTATATGTATGGGCATATACCTATTTAGAGGTTATATATTGAAATATTATTTGTGGTTATCCTTGTTGGATCTAGTGAGACCTTGAGGGTCTCGGGGTCCCTACTGAGTATCGTTATACTCACCACTACACGGGCTATGCCCGAACCTTGTTGTGTTGGTTGCAGATGATGGGTAGTGCAAATAGAGGCCGAGTGTTCAAGGACTGGACGGTACCCAGAGGTGGAACTCACGACAAGACAGTATCTGGTGGTGGACTTCACGAAAAGACGACACTCGGAGGAGGTTGACGGGCGAGAGCATTGTGGAGGCTATCTGTACCTACCCTTCAGGTAGGATCAGTGGTGGATGATCCAGGATCTACGTTATCTGTACCTACCCTTCAGGTAGGATCCTTGGTGGACGATCTAGGAGATTCTTGTCACCTTCCGGCTGTTTTGTCTTTTACCTTGTACTTTACAGTTGGGCTTGTATTTCCGGACCCTTTACTTTCAACACTACATTTGTTTTCAGTTTTACTTAGTGTTTTCTTCTGTTTGTACTCTGATTGGTGTTTGTTTACTTTTATAACGGCAATGCCTTCCCAGTTATCAGGATATATGCCTTTGGTGCTAGTCGCCAGCCCCTGTCCTTTGGAAGGCGGGCTTGGGGTAGTTACGACACGGTCCCCGGGGGACGGGTCGTGAAAAATTGGTATCAGAGGAGTTTGGTTCTACCGCATCACTCAGGACTCTGATCTTTTTCTTTCAGTGAAGAAATAGTGTTTAGGGTACCGAGTGCGGTCTTCAGTTCAGAGAGTCCAGTGTTGGTGCGGTGGACAACGTATCCGTACACCAGGACCCTGACTACTTATTTCCGACTTTGTGCACAAAAACACTGATTGCGTGTGTGTTTCCAAGAGTTTTAATGTCATCTCAATCTAGGTCAGCTCACTAGGTATAAATCGTTTTACCGTGTCGTATCTGTTCAGGATGTCTCCATGCAGACAGTTAGTTGGAGTTCTGAGATAGTACACGATGACGGCCCACCGAGCGACGAGGTTCCGGTGCAGGACCCTTTTTACTATGTTGGCACCCTCGGGTGGTGTACCAGCAACACCACCACCTGTTGGGAAGTAGATGCTACCAGCCGTACTAGTAGACGGTGCACACTGGAAGAGTGCGTTTCACGAGTTCCAGCAGCAGAGGCCTCTGAGGTTATGAGGCGAGACAGATTCCCAGATAGCAGAGCACTGGCTGGAGGTGATTGCTAGAGTTTTCTGCCTAACTGAGACATCAGTAGAGTGGATGGTGGACATGGACACTAGTGTTTTCTAGTGAATGACCATGAGGATGGTCCGCATATTGATGAGGCTTCGGTACATGGACTGATGCCTGAGATAGTGCCTTCGGGTAGTGTTTCAGTTATACATCACTACCTGTTGGTCAGCAGTTAAAACCAGTGGTACCGGTAGGTGGAACATGTAAGCTTACTGTCTTACACGTGTTCTAACATTAGATACCCTCATGTTCTGAGGTGAACCTGACTCATAGGCAGCTGAGGACTGGCTTGAGGAGGTGACTGAGAGTTTTCTAGAGCTTATACAACTTCGGCAGGATGACATGTCGATAGCTGAGTATTCATCGAGGCGTACCGATCATTCCTGGTACTTGATGATTATGATAAGATCAGTGCTTTAGAGCTCAGACCTCAGAGCTAGAGAAGACCTTTGTGGTTGAATTTTCTTGTCTAAACGGATATAGCTAGAAAATGTTAGGAGTAGAAGAGCATGGAATTAGCGCCAGTCTCAGATACTTGGGTGTGTAAAATGTTTCAAGAAAAGGAAATTCCAGGCATCACAGGAACCTCCAGGAGAGCACATGGGAGCGGAAGGCTCAGATGCGTGCTCAGTACCACTTTTTGTTTCCCCTAGTGTGTGTTTAAGCTTTACGGGGATGTAAAGCCCTCAGATGAGAGTAATGTAAAGACACAAAAATTTCAAAGAATTTTTTTTTTCATAATTTTTTTGGAATTTTGTGAGTACGCAGTTTTAGACGACACCTGATTCTGAGGCCCGGTGTGCCCGGAATAATTTTCCGAGGTTTTGTTAAGCTTAAATTAACACGCATAAGCAGTTTTACTGAAAAAGTGTAATAACTCTTAAACGGATACCCAGATCAGAAATTTGAAGGCACCGTTGCGCTTAGGATGGCGGGTTTACCCTAGGCGCGACTTAAGATTAGTCGGCGTGTGCCTCCTCTGAGAAATTCCAAAAATGGCATAACCGTACATAAAATAATTAAATAAATTATTTTATTTTTCAAATTTTTATAACTCAAAAATGGTAGATAATATTAAAAATCTGAGACAACCGCTAATCTACTGAGGGCATGATTTATTTAAGCAGATACTAACTTTGGCCGGCGCGTGCCACCAGAAAAAGTTAGTTTTTGGCCGCAAAAATAATAATTAAATGACAATTATTTTATTGTAAAATTCGTATCATTTAAACAGTAACTCAGATTGAAAATCTAAGAGTACCGTTGGATTCGTTGGGGCATCTTTCACTTAGGTAGATCCTAACACTGACCGGTGCGGGTTGAGGGTGACTGATAATAATTTTCCGAACTTTATTTCAGGTACGTTCAGTGAACGAACGAGCGAGTTTTTCTATCTTTTAAACTGGTGATCGGAATTGAAATCTGAGGGCACCGATGAACTCGCGGCGCCGGTATTCTCTTAAGGGGAACTTTACCGCAGTTTCATTTTGACGTATGCGGTAGTTCAAAATTGGGGAATCAATAAGAATTAAATATAATTGTTGTGAAACAATTTTATTTAAGTGGAAGTTTTTCCCTCCAAAAGGAAGTCGGAGGTGTGGCTCACACCCCACCTAACATCCCATGGAAAAATATCTAAGGTTGGTAGAGCCCACACTAGCCACCAACTTTTCACATTCCCTCAACACCTTGAAAATCCTCTTTAACTCCCCTTGTAATTAATTGTGGAAACTCTTCCTCTCCCTCTCTCTTTCACTTTAATGTTTCCAACACATGTTAATCAATGAATTCTAAATATTTAACTAATTAATTATGTTGTTTGAATTTTGAATAACATGGATGAATAAAATAATAGCTTGGCCATTATTTTATTTTTTCACTTGTTGTGTTGGGATTTTGGGGGAAGCTCTAGTGAAATTGAGAAGGGTGTTGGTCTCCTAAAATTAAGAACATCGACCATCCAATGAGGAACATCTTCTCCCGGCGAAGAATTATTCACACATTCAACTCTTCTTCTTCCTCCGCGTCAAGGGAGAAGACACCGTTAGTGAGGAGCATCGTCTACAACAACGATTCCTCCTTCGACAATGACGGAATCGACACCATTGTACCGCGATGTTCGACTTCCGCGACTTGATGACGTGCAACGTCAATTTCGAGGTAGGGGTTTTTATATATGATCGAATTCGTTTTATTGATTCTTCATATCCTAAATTCACGACGATGATGACCAAATGAACATGATCATCGTCCTGCACATAAACCATTCCCCTTTCTCTTTTTATTCATCACGTGTTCTTCGTATGTTCTTCAATGTCCAAATTTTTATTGACGCTGGAAACACGGAGTTTTGTTGAGCGCAATATATGGATGTGAAGCCCTCGACGCAAGGATCACAAATATGCAATCGTTTAATTTTTTGGGCTTGGAACGAAGCCGCAATGGCTCACGGAAGGAGACGTCCAAATATTTATTGATGCTGGAAACTCAATGTTTCCCTGAGCGCGACATACGGACGCGAAGATCTCGACCTGAGGATCAAGGATATGGGTTCATATCATTTTTTCGAGTTAAATTGAAGTCGGAATAGACTGCGGAAGGATTTGGAGGCGCAGCTGGCAGGAAGCCAAAGGTGGTGGCCATACGTAAAGAAGAGGAGGCGCTAGTTTGGGTGGTGCGTGGCTTTTGGGTGTGTTATGTTAAGAATTAAATTAAATTAAAAATAATATTAATAAAATAATGTTATTATTATTTTCGTTGGGAAAACCGTATTTTGACGGTATCTTCTTCGCACGACCTCTGTTTCACGAACCGTTAGTGGCAGTGCGACCCTGACTTCGAGACGAAATTTATGAGTCCAATATTGGATGTCCTTTTTGGGTTTTTGGATCGGGTACTCGAAACGCTTGTACATAATAGATTTAATATTATTATTAAATCTTTGACCCGCCATAACTCATGCGTGCGACGTACGATTGACTCGCCATTAGTGGCGATGTGACTCTATCTTTAAGATGGTCGATTCAAGTATAATGTTGGATATTAAATTCTGGTTCGTGGCTCGGGCCCATGAAACACCGAATAATAATAATAATATTATTATTATTACAGGATCTTGTATCGGACATATCTCTCTCATACGGTGTCAGAATGACGAACCGTTTGCGACGTTGCGACCCTGGAATTACGATAGATGTTTCAAGACTAATTTTGGATATTTATGTCGAGGTCGAGGTGTGGGCCCCATGAGGCCCGGTTCGCGCGTGTTGTGGTGAAATGCAACCTTTTCACCGGCTATCCGTTTTGGACCAATGGGTAGTCCATCTCGTGTGTTTTTTCATATGGATCACAATGGTGTGACTGGTTTAATTAACCAGTGTCATTTGAAGTTCTGCCGGGTTGGTTCGAACCCGAAACCAACTGGGCCCTCGGAGCGGAAATGCTTATATCTTGAGCTATGGACGTCCGATTGACATGCCGTCGACTTTGTTGGATTCCTCTTAATGAGACGGAACTTTTGGATTACTCCACTCGAGGTTTGGATGCCATCGGAGTGCGGTCGGGTTGGTTCGCCCACGAAACCAACTGGGCCCCTGGAGCGAAACAGCCAATAACTCACAGACCGGGCATCCGATTGATGCGCCGTCTGTCTCGTTGATTCACTCTTTATGAGACGGAACTTTTGGCATACTTAACTTGAGTGTTGGATGCAGTTGGAAAGTGGCCGGGTTGGATTGCACCCGAAATCTAACCGGGCCCCTGGAACGGAAAAGCTGATAACTTTCAGACTGGACGTCCGAATGACGAACCGTCAACGGCGTTGGTGATCATGTGGAGAAACGGTCCCTATGAGAGTTCGGGGTACATTTGAGATACGTCCGGATTGGTTCACACACAAAACCAACCGAGCCCCTTGGATGAAAAGGCTAATTACTCATAGACCAGGCGTCTAATTGACGCACTGTCTGCTGCATTGAGACCCCTATAATGAGGCGGTCCTTTGAGATACTTCTTCATGGGACTTTTTGATACTTGGAGTATCAACCAGTAGCTCTTGCAGCGGACCCTCCTGGAGACGAGCGTGCGGAGTACGGAGACCGTGTAGCCGGCTGAGACCTGACGACTGCTTGACCGATCGACTCGGTGTGTTTCGAAATGCCCAGTGTGGAGCGCTTGGTTATAGCGGCATACCCACAGCGGAGGAGCACTTGGTTGTAGCGGCAGACCCACGGTACTCAACAGAAGGAGTACCTCTGGAGGCTATGAGGGGGAGCACTTGGTTGTAGCGGCAGACCCATGGCAGAGGAGCGCTTGGTTGTAGCGGCAGACCCGCGGTACTCAACAGAAGGAGTACCTCTCTAGGCTATGAGGGGGAGCACTTGGTTGTAGAGGCAGACCCATGGTGGGAAGCGCTTGGTTGTAGTAGCAGGCCCACATTACTCGACAGAAGGAGTACCTCAGCAGTCTTAGGTTAGTGAGCAGTACCTCGGAGTCGTGACAAGACCACTGTACACTCCAGAGACGGGGCTCTTCAGCAGTTACAGTTTCGATAATGAAATCCTGGTTTGAGATGAGTCTATAATCGTTGTGTTTCCTCATGATTGAGATGGGTTACTTGATAACTTGGGTATATGTATGGTCATATACCTAGGTAGAGGTTATCTATTGAAATCTTCTTTGTGGTTATCCTTGTTGGATCTAGTGAGACCTTGAGGGTCTCGGGGTCCCTACTTAGTATCGTTATACTCACCACTGTATGGGCTATGCCCTCACCTTGTTGTGTTGGTTGCAGACGACGGGCAGCGCAGACAGAGGCCGAGTGTTCAAGGACTGGACGGTACCCGGAGGTGGACCTCACGGCGAGACAATATCTGGTGGTGGACTTCACGACAAGACGACACTCAGAGGAGGTTGACGGGCGAGAGCGTTGTGGAGGCTATCTGTACCTACCCTTCAGGTAGGATTCGTGGTTGACGATCCAGGAGCTGCGTTATCTATACCTACCCTTCAGGTAGAATCCTAAGTGGGAGATCTAGGAGCTTCTTGTCACCTTCTGGCTGTTTTGTCTTTTACCTTGTACATTACAGTTGGGCTTGTATTTCCAGCCCCTTTACTTTCAACACTACTTTTTTTTTTCAGTTTTACATAGTGTTTTCTTCGGCTTGTAATCTGATTGGTGTGTGTTTACTTTTATAAAGGCAATGCCTTCCCAGTTATCGGGATATATGCCTTTGGTGCTAGTCGCCAGCCCCTGGCCTTTGGAAGGTGGGATTGGGGTAGTTATGACACGGTCCCCGGGGGACGGGTCGTGACAATAAAAATGTCAATATAATTCATATAAAACATTAAAATTCATGAGATTTAGAGAGATAAATCTAACTAATGTTAGTATTCAATTATTGGATAAAATAATGTTATTTCCTTGTGGATGACATGAACATGTCATTATCAATGGATAAAGGCAATACCTTCATATAGAAATTATTCTAATTAAAATTGATGAAGTGATTATTCAAATAATAACTATAATAAAATTTCTATAAATGGGAAGGTTAATAATTTATATATAAAGTGGGGAGTTATATTTAATAATTATAGTAGAATAGGTATAGTTGAATATACATTTGGTGATAAGGAATCAAAATAAATCATGAATGTTATTGAGAAATGATTTCATGAAAATTGATTATGATATGATTTCCATTGAAAAAATATTTGAGGGAATTAAAATATAAAATAATTGAGAAGTTTAATAATTCGTACGGAATTTAAAAAGGTTTATGAAAAATATAGGAGTTAGTGGGGGGACTACTCTCCTTGAAGAGATCATGGATAGAAAATATGTTGGGGTTGTCAATGTACTGGACTGTTATTTTTTATGAATAGAACAACACTAATGGGTTGTGCCTGTAGTGGTAGATAAGTCACTACCTAGTATAAGAGTGATGTTTATTTCTATAAAAGGAAGAGGACTCATCAACACAAAAGAATCCAAACATATACCCTTCGTAGATCCATATCAGTTTGCCTCTTTTCAACCCTCTATCACTTTATTTCATGATTTTTTATTGGGATCATGAACCATAACAAAATAATTTTTTGTTGGAATCCTATTTTTTTAATGTATTAGGATGTAATTTCTTTTAAATTTTCTGTGGAACTAGTTTAGGAATGGATTTCCATTATTTAAAACATTCATAATAATGTGATTTCACTTTAATTAAAAGAATTTTATTTTATTGTCCATGGTGATTTTAGGTATAATGAATTAAGGAAAATTAAAAAGTGAAAAAAATAGTATATTAATGAAAAAGGAGAGTAAACATTAATTTTTAATATCTACTTATATCCACTACTTTTTATAATATATTACAGTTTCCATAAAAAAATTATTACCCACACCAATTTTAGTGATTTATTTTGTTCAATTATATATATATATATATATATATATGTTTTAGGAACCACATGATTCAGTGTATGAATTTTTCACATTGATGGAATAGAATAATAAATATTGGGAAATTGAATAATTATAGTGAGTCATCATAAATTGGATTCCTAATGTCATGATTTTCTTATTATTGACATTAAGATGAAATTTTCCCTTCATAGTTTTATTGTTTTTATTTATGAAGTTCATGTGGTTTAATTTTTATTATCACAAATTCTAAGAGTTATTTTCATAAATATCATTTTACACCCTTCATGAGAGGTATCTAGACCTAATGTTTCCTATCATTCATAGTAAATTTCATGAGAACCCATTGTACATGTTTCCTATAAAAACATGGAATTTTTCTTTCTGAAAGGAATATTTAAAAATTATCTATAAAAATGATTGATGAATTTATTGATTTCTCCAATACCCTTGAGATTTAACCTACATCGATCATACCTTTATCCCTTAGATACTACATATATACTTTATAGTAATATGTCACATTACAATCTATTTGTTCCATTCCTACTCTTTCCTTGGTGTTTCAAATGATTATCAATGATAAAGTGTCTGGAGAACTAATTCCGTGTAAAAAATGCCTATGAAAATTTTGAATTCTTTGGGTTTTTTTTCAGTTTTAGAAAAGAGTATTTCCATTGTTCATAGTATCTTCTAATACACATGTATGAAAAAATGATGGGAAAAAATTATATAATTTTCATTGATTTATGGAGGGTCATTATCCACACCATGTGGAAATTATTTTATCATTTGGGATGGGATTGTTGATATCAGACGTGTCCTACATTTTCCTTCAAAAGATTAAAAAATAAAAAAAATTAAGATGTGTGACTAATCAATTATGATTCCATTTCTCTTGATCTTTTATTTGAGAAAGGGGTGTGGATATGATGTACTTTTTGAAGTGGATAATTTCAATTATCATTATTATTATTATTATCATTCTTCATATATAGAGATAACCCTCCCTTGGGTTATTATTGTATATTGATCAATTACGCACTACCCTTATGTCTCAACGTTAATTAATATTAATAAAAAAGAAACCATGGTTTGTAGTGATTTCTATCTCTGTAATGTTCAGAATATTGGTCCTTTTATATTTTAATGATTGGTACATGTAGTTGAGGTATGATGAAAACATGATGTCATTTACATTGATTGAAGAGAGTGGAAAAAATAGGTAAGGTACATCATGATTTGAATGTTTAATAATAACATGTTAAGAGTCTTGGATGGTAGAAAAGATATGTTCACTCCTTTTTGCATTCGAAGAATAAAATAAATTTTTTCAAGTGAGGAGTTGGAGCCATTTTACATATATATTTGATGCACCCAATTTGTGTATACAATTACACATACTTTATTGAAAATAAGAACATGTTTTTAAAAAATACCTTCTACATAGTGGAAAAATACATTGATTTTGGTGATCTTGTTCATTTTCAGGTTGTTTCTAGCCAAACACAAAAACTGTGGGAAAAAGGAGCCAAATTCCCAACTAGAAGGTGTTTGTATATATAAACATGCCATGTATGTTCAGACTCAGACACAAATTGACCAGAAAGGTACACACCCAAGTCACCATATAAGAGATGACACCCCATGTGGTCTTACCTACATGCAGTGTACATGATTCTAGACGAGGATGATGTAATCTTCAAGAGACCACAAGCCAAGGGAGGCAGCTCCACATGTCGTGTACCCTCCCCCAAATAGCCGTCGATGCCATAGATGTCAAGGGAAGTGCATATGGCCACCTACTGGAGAAAAATGGAGACAAAATAATGTGGATGAGACTACATGACATGTACTTTTGTTTTTCTGTAAATAGAACCCCCGGCCTTTGTTTTGAGGAGTCATTAGTGAAGCTCTGAAGGAAGGTGGTTCCACTGCCCTACTGTCGTGCTACGTTTATTCCACTACTCTGCCATTCCACCATTCTATGAAATAAATCTCCTCTTCTCGATTTTTCTATGATAACTACATCAGTTATGGAGGGTTCTATTGTCATATTTTCTTCTATGTGTTACTAAACACCCAGTTTTTTGGGGTTGTGGGTGATGAAAGAGATGTAATTTGGATTAGTTGTTATGATTGAGTTTTTTTAACACTTTTTATACTTCTTCTATGATTTCATTTTTTCATTAAACATTCAGAGCTAGACCAATGGTTGAATGTTCACAAACTCAAAAGAATAATAGCGATGAATTCATTCATGAGCATTGGAATTATTCACCGAATCACTAATGTGAATAAGAGATTAATTTCTTTTCGATACCGATTGAAGTACATAAGAGTTTAATTTGTTTTCAATGATAAGTCAATATTTGAAAGAAATTTATTGAGGAAGAATTTGGTAATGCCTTGGAGAATTGTTGTTGATTCAATGCATTGAAATCTACCAGTGAGAAATTCTATAAGAAGATAAATATGATGATTGTAGAACTATTCCTAATATCCAAGACATGTATCAAGGTGATACATTGTCACAACACTTGATAAGTCAATGAAATACTCAATTACATGAGGAATTAAGACATGATCCATGCATTATCTATGATTTTATTAAAGGAATGCATTGAAGATATTTGGGATTTATGATCTAAAAAGTGCGGAATGGATGATGTTTGAAGATGAAGAATAGTGGAGAATTATATTTGAATGAAGAAGGATGGTTTGGAATTTTTTGGAGGAATTCATACTTGGTTTTTATACTATCTAATTAGTATATTCCTTTACCGAAAAATGAGTGCCAATCTTGAAGTCCAACTGAAGCCCTCACCCAAAGAATATGTGGGGCCTGAGGGTCAATCTTACCCAAGGGGATGGCCTCGAAGCGAGCCCACAAGAGGCGAATACGGGCCGTGTATAATCCAGCAGGGGCCGTACGATGATGAACATGTGCGGTGTGGGTGATAGGATTGTGCCCGGGGAGAAGAGTAGATGCTAAGAGAGTGATAGTACGGTGAACACGGTAGGGGGTGTTACTGTGGAGGGAGTAAGACTAATCTTAGCTGAACCCATCGCGAATTGATATTTAAACCGCATGAAATCAGAAACTCCTTTTGATGTGGGAAGACATTTTAAAAATGCACAGGGAATCTTGGCCCCTCATTTGATATAATTTGAGTTCTCAACCATACAATCTATCTCTTTATCTAAAATATAATATCCACCATACATGATCGATCCAACGATCGAGGAGAGGCACCATGGTTGTCATCAACCTCTGGACACACGCAACCTCTCGATGTGAACCGGTACGCCATCACCACTACAAATCCACCATGATTGAGTTCCCGTCCACTAGTGAAGCTCAAATATATATAATTTTGATTGTCCGTATGAACAGAATACATGCATGAATTAAAATTTTCATTAATTCAACTAGATTAATAATTATAACATGGCCAAAGCAAATGGAGTTGTGAGGACATGTCAGAATTCTTGAAGCATTTGGGGAAATGATTTTCGTGCATTTATAAATGCATGAATGTGAGAATAATGCTACAATGAATAAGTCATCAGTTGAAAAGGAAACATCTGAGATTCAAGAATATTTTTTTACCCACGCTTAATGTTTTCAATGCCAATGATCTCAACAATTTAATGATTTGAAACTCATGGAATATAACATGGGATTTCAACAAGGGGAAACATTATTCCTTACCTATAAATACATATACATAGACCAAGCAATTTTTGTGAAAATATTTAGTAAAATCAATTTTTTCTCCATGAAAAATATAAATTCATGAAATGTTATGCACATAACTTGTGCGAAGGATTTTCGTGCATACTTTGCGCAAAGAGAAGAACCGTTAACCCCTAGTTTGTGAAATAACTTGCACCCCCTGTGCGAAGAAACCTACAATCACTTGATAGGTTCTTTTGAACCGTCATTGTGTCTTTGCACGGAGAATCTTGTGTGTAGACAACTATTTCACTTTCACCCTTGGTGTACTTTACGAATATTGAACCCATGAACCTTCTCAGTTTTGTGGAGGAGATACACGCGCACTCCTTGCGCGAAGAAGAAGACCCTGCGTGACCTCCTGTTTCCAAAATGAATATGAAAAAGCTTTAGTCAAAACATATATATATATATATATATACATATATATATATATATTATGTTTGGGGTGTGTAGGATTCAATTATTTTGAATATCACTCCCATTTCATGAGAAAAATAAAATGACAGTTTTTACATTCACTACCCTAGGAGAGGAAGAAGGGACCTGAGGAACATTGTGGAGGAAGGGGAATTCATGCATGGTGCATATTCATCCATATGCATGAATTGAGATACCCAATACTGTAATAACAAAGTAACACTATGGAATGCACTAATTTGGGTCTGAATAAAAAATATTCATGACACACATTGAATCCAATTTAAATGAACTAGTGTGTGTGATAAGAACCAAAAGAAATGAAGAAAAAGTGAAAAGAATAAAGAGGAAGTGTGTGTTTCTAAAAGACCGCACCCATTAGGGTTTTCACACAAGAACGATGAAAATAATTGTGAATGCATACATTCGTGCACATGCACACGTGAAGATAGTTAAAAGGTAGAATCAAAGATAGTGAGTTCATGTGTGTAAAAAAAAGAAGCAATGTCATTCACATTATTCACAATGCATAATTAATTCAGATGATGCCATGTAAGCTGATCCTTAGTGTTTGAATAATCACATATGTGTATGTGATTATGCCAATGAAATCAAGAAAAAGATTTAGTTAATTGAGTTATTGTACTAAGGATGAGGAAAGTGAGATATCCAAATACAAGAGGTTTTGGTGTAACGTCCCGGTTCCGGAAGCCACCGAGAGGCGCCCCATACCCGGTTGGTTACATGGCCTAATACACATTTCCCTGAACTCTAGACGATGCCAACTTTCAGTGAGGGACTTGGGTGTGATAGGGGGAAGATATTCCCTCATTGGCAGAGTAACACAGTGGATGTAAATCAAATAGCAATAGCAAAACCAGTAATAATTAATACAACAGTGAACAACGGTAGACTGATACTGCAAAAACTAGAGCACATATATAAATTATGAATGATACATATATCTAGGAAAAAATTAAAACAAACCACAATGATGGAATATAAAGGGTACTAAAAAAAGTACAAAATAAAACAAATAAACAAATCCTCAGCATCTCAAACCTTATCTTGGTCCCATGCTCTCCATATCCACAGATTCAAGTACCTGAAGTAGATGGGTTCTTTCCATTATCTATACCTGTAGAAATATAATTTTTTTGGGCCCAAAAGCATGACCCAAACTGGGAGTGAGACTAAATCCTAGTAGGCAACAACCCAAAGAGCTATGCCTAATAGTCAGTGAATATATGTGACAAGAAAGAAGTATACAGAAGTAGTAAACAAGGAAGTACTCATCAGCAACCATTACTACAGTTCAAGAAATCAATATCACATGGAAAGTAAACAACTAATCAAAGTAGGTAAACCTCTAGGAAGTAATCACAGCCTAATCACTATGGTTCACCCTAAACAAGGCAAGCATGCATCTATCACAACAGTTACCCTATGATAAGTACACATAGCCTATCCCCTCTAGTTTGGTTGTAAGGACATAAAAAAGTCTCTCTGAGGAATCACTCTCATTCAATACCCCTTATAGTCAAAAGATATAAATACTCTCTACGGAAGCTCACACAGTCAATTCCCCTTATAATCAGAAGTGATTTAAGAATCTTTGAGGATGCTCACAGGGTTAATTCCACTTATAGTCTATAGTGATTAAAGACTCTCTAAGGTAGCTCACACGGTCAATTCCCCTTATAGTATACTTAACAAGGTTCTCACAGCCATGTGTAAGTAAAAATATCATAGTAATGCAATATGGCCAAATTAATCCTCATGAACTACTTGGCAAAATAGTCTACAACATAATAGCATGTCTGAAATACAATCACTCCATTTTATCAGCATTATGTGTGGGAAACAGGCATGCCAGCCTAAAAGGCTAAGTAGTCCATATGGCCATAAACATAACATGCATGGGAAAAAGCTTTCAAATCATATCATTTAACCCTATTCACAATCAAATATCCTCTACTCAAGCATAAAATCATGGTAGGCAATTAACAAGGTTAAAACGGTAGACACGCAATACCCCGTTCAAGGGTATTGGTCATATTTGCACATATAACTCAAATACATTCAATGGAAAGGCACAAATGACCTACCTAAGTATTGGGAGATAGATATAAATGAATCACAACCCTTGAATCTCCCAAGAACACCATAGATCTACAAAAACGTATAAAAAGTTCAACAGAAGATAAGTCTTGAAAGAGGAAGAATCAGGATGCGCATCTCTAGAAGAAGTAAGATATTACCACTGTGATTCCAACGCAATCGATAGTGGTCAAATTGGAGAAAGGATGTTCTATTGAGATCTAGGATATGATTCGCGGCCGTACGACCACTCTCGAATGAACTAGGTCGAGAAGAATATAGTTCTGTCTATCAGACGCGACCTTGGTATGTCTAATGAAAAAAATAAAGTACATAGATTGTACTTTCCCTTATTGGAACCCACTTTAGGCCTCCTATAGGTCACCCCACACAGTCATGTTCATGTCCATTACATGGATAGCACCTGGCTACCTGCGGTAACAGAGTACACGACATATACTCAGAAAGTACATGGCGTGTACATAAGAAATTTCCAGAAACTCCCCTTTTTCTTCATAACACTGGGAGAAGGAACAAATACCTAAAAAGACGATTTAGTTTTTTTTACAAACATCACCCTTTAGAGAAATTTGTCCCCAAATTTCCCTTGCAAGTCATAGAAGAAGACTCCTCAAAATTCTCTGCCCTCTATGATCGTATATCGGCCTCCCTCTCCCAAGACTCATCCTATACTCACCCATGCTGCTATAGCACCCATAACAGAGGAATAGACCGTCCAAAGAGAACCATCGCACTGTGATCAATAATCCGAACAAGATGCTCCTTGAATGAGGAATCCCCCTCTAACTCATCCTCCTCGAGAATAAAAACATGTGATGGTTCTGAGAAGTAATTCCAAAGCTGAGAAACGTTGATGACATCATGCATAACCTAGTACCTCGGAGGTAACTGCAACCGATAGGCTACCGGCCCATCTATCTTTAACACATCAAATAGCCCGATGTACCTCGGCGAAAGCTTACCCTGTCTCATAAACCTACTATGTCCTATCCCTAGTGTGACACATAGGAAAACTGTAATGACCTAAAATTTTTATGTAAACTTTTTTAAATTAAATGGGAAATTTACCAGTCCGTAAAAAATTGACGGCAAGTGATTCTGAGACCCGATGTGCCCGTAATGAATTTCATAACATTTTCTTTGGGTACGTTCAGTAAACATACCAGCAGGTTTTTTTTTTAACTTTTGAATTGTTGCTCAGAATTGAAATCTGAGGGAACCGTTGAACTCACAACACCAATATTCTTGTAAGGTGACCTTAACCTCGAACACAGTATGTCAAGGGTGAACGATATATTTTGGGTTTTTCATGGAAATAGAAATAAAATTAAATAATTTTTTTTGAAACCCATTATGTGTGGGTTATGGTGTTGGGGACAACCCGAGCCTAAACCCCCCTATTTTAATTGCTAATGGTGGGGACCACCCAAACCCTCTTAATTGGAATAAACCTTTAAAATACCCATTAATCCTTTCCCCCCATTAAATTGAACAATTTATTTGGGCCAATTAATTGAGCTAATTCATATTGATAATGCGGTACATTAATTATTCCAACTTTTTGTGTTCCTTCAAAATTTCTCCTTAAGTTAAATTATATTAGAAACTATTTCTTTTTGTTGGGAAAAGGAGAATGAGGGAACTATTGGGAGGATTACGCTTCTCCAACGAAGAACGCTTCTCCAACAATGAACGCTGTCGTTCTCCAATGACTTTGACTTCTTCCTTGGTACATCCTTTAACATGGGATGTCTTTAATCGATGACCGTCCTTCCCACCACATCGAAATAAAAAAGAAAAAGAGGTAGTAGTGTGTTTTAAATTGATAAATGTTATTTTTTCCCTCTCAGATTGAATCATCTTCCTTGAGGTATATGCTACCACCCTAACGCGGAGGGTAAGGGCCAAACAAGCATGGACCGACCCCTCTGCAAATATTATGGTTCTTTTGCGTGATCTTAGTGATAGTGATGGTGACCGGTGTAGGTGGGTGGCACCGGTGGTACTCAAGAACCATGGATGGCACCATCGCCGGCCGCGACGAAGGTGACGAACGAAGGGCGGATGGTCAAGCCGGTGGCCGGTGAAGCCATGGCGCCCGACACCCATAGCCTCTGTGGCTCCGCCGCCCTGTGGACTCCACGCCACGCTGCACTCTGCCACCCCACAACCTATATGCCCCGCAGCACTCCACTGCCCCCTCTATCCATGGACTATGGCCCCCCATGGCCTTGCCACCCCGCGACCCCTATAGTCCCAGACGGACTCGCCACCCCTTTCCCACCCCCACGCCCCCCGCCTCGCGGCCCTCCACGGCCCCCATGTGGCCTTGCGGCCCCTGTAGCCTCGCTGCCTCGCGGCCCTCCCCGCCCCACGACCTTTCCGCCTTGTGGCCCACCGTGACCCCCGACACAACCCTCCCCCCTCCCCCACCCCATGGCCTTGCCGCCCCGTGACCTCGCAGTCCTTCGTAGACCTCGCGGCCTCCGCACCACCCTCACGGCCTCCCACCACTTCACAACCCTCGTGACGCCCAGTGTAGGCCAAGATGGACCCAGTGGGCCGGTTCGACCCAAACCTGTTCGGGTCGGCCCATACAAGGTCGGACCGGACATAGACCAGCTACGAGCTTTTCACTCTATCGAGCCCTATAGAAAAAAATGCTAATAACTTACACACCCGACATCTAATTGAAGCATCGACTATTTCATTTAGTCCTTTATGACGTCGTGGTACATTGAGATACTTATTCGTGGGAATTCGTGGCAGTTGGAGTATTGACCTGTGGCTTGAGAGGAGGACCCACCCAGAGACAAGCAAAATTAGTGTGGGAACCCAGTAGCAAGTTGTTACATGAAGAATGAACAGTTATCTTGTGTGGGTCAGGACCATGAAATTAGGTGTGGGTCATAACTGAGTGATCCTATGTGGGTCAGCAATGAGCGATCTTGTGTGGGTCATTACCAAGCGATCATGTGTGGGTTAGCACCTAGATATCCAATGTGGGTCAGCATCCAGCGATCCTATGTGGGTCAGCACCGAGCAATCTTGTGTTGGTGGATAGTAGATCCTCCTAATAGAGTAATATGATTCAGTAGTTACATCTAATCATCTATACTATTGTACTTGAGAAAAACTGGGTGTGAGCTGAGTGTGTATTCTATGGTACTTTCCTTTGTGGTAATATCTTGGTGGTATTCTTCTATATGGAGTACCTATGGGGTACTTAGCTTCATGGTATTCTTTCCTTTGTGGAACATTTGAGCTTTGGTATTTTGAGTTAGACTTTGTGTTTTCCTCATGATTGATCTGGGTATACTTGATAAAATAGGTATATGTATGGGCATATACCGAAGTAGGGTTGTCAGTTGATCTCGGGCCTTGTGGTTTATCCTTTGTGGATTTTGTGAGACCTTGAGGGTCTTGGGGTCCCTACTGAGTATCGTTATACTCACCCCTTCACGGGATATTCCCACACCTTGTTGCCTTTGGTTTAGACAACAGACATCCCTAGTCGAGGCTAAGGGTTCCAGGTCTGGACGGGGCACAGTGGTGGACCATATGGAATGTTAGTATGCAGAGGAGACAGGCGGACGTGGAGTCTTGATGTGTCGATCTGTTCCTACCCTTCAGGTAGGAACCTCGGAGGATGACCCATTAGATGTCTCTATCTTTCTTGATTTGTATTGTATTTCAGTTGTACTTGTACCTTTAATGTTGGGCAAGTATTCCAGCCCCTCTTACATTCAGCACTCTTTTTACTATTATATTTACTTGAGTTCGTATCTTGTTGTGTGCCTGGATTCGTGTGTTAATAGGATATAAAGGAAATTCCTCCCCAGTTTTAGGGAATACGCCTTCGGTGCGAGTCTCCATCCCCTAGCCTATGGAAGGCGGGCATGGGGTAGTCACATCACGGGCCCCGGGGGATGGGTTGCGATAAATTGGTATCAGAGGAGTCGATTCTATCGTAGAACATAGGACTATCATATTTATTTTAAAGGAAATAGTGTTATGTGTAGTGAGTGTGGATATTAGTTTAGGGAACCTAGTGTTGGTGCGGCGGACGACGTATCCATACACCAGGACCCTAACTTCAGATTTCCAAATCAGTGCATAAAAACACTTATTGCTTGTGTGAATTTATGAGTTTTCGTTTTGATCACTTTGAGTGAGCTCACCAGGTATAATTTATTGAATGCGGCACACCTTTTTTTTTCAGGGTGCCTCCACGACGATAGTGAGCTAGGGTTCCGAGAGTAGTACGCACTGATAGCCCAACGAGTGAAGTGGCCTCGATGAAAGGCCCTCTTTCAGTAGAGGCATCAGTTGAGGAACCAGTGGTACCATTACCCATTGGTCCACCAATTACACTAGCCTTAGTAGACGAGGGTGCATGCCACTTGAGCATGTTTCATGAGTTCCAGCACCATAGGCCACCCAGGTTCAGGGTAGAGAAAGACCCACAGGCGGCTGAGGATTGGCTGGAGGACATGGTGAGAGTTTTCTGACTGGTAGGGACACTAGCTGATCTCATGGTGATCCTTTCTGCAAGCCTTCTAAAGGCAGAAACATGTATATGGTGGACCATGATCCTCCAGGTTTAGTAAGAGGTGACAATTCTCTGAGCAGACTTTGAGAACCGTTTTCGGGCAGAATTTGTCCAAGCGCCCCTTCACGTAGTGTGCATACAAGAGCTTCTTCATCTGCAACAGGGTAGGATGATCTTAGCTCAGTATTCAGCGAGTTTCACCAACCACTCATTCTACTAAAAAACTATGGTGAGAGACCCATTATTTAGGGCATGGAACTTAGAGAAGGGGCTCAGACGAGAGATCAGGGCTTCGATGATTTCTCTCAGCACCCCGATGCATGCAGAGGTTTTAGAGCGAGCCCTCTTAGTGAAGAGTTTTCTTACCGAGTAGTCACTAGTATAGAGAACCACCATTGAGCATCAAATTGCGGAGTCTTATGTAGCTGGAAGCATAGAGATTTTGCAGAGGTCCAAGAGGACCAGTCCTACAGGTGGATGACTGCAAGATTCAGGGTTGGTTGTGTGGGGCACCCGAGGTAAATCCAGTCATGCTAGGAGCGGGCAGCGTTATGAATGCGGCGGGCAGGGTCACATGGCTCATGAATATCTAACCTTCCATAAGAATGATCAGCATATGGATGGAGGACCTCCCAGGAAGAGACAGAGGTTCAATTATGGTGGTCCGCAGGGAGAAGGCTGACGTGGAAGAGGAGCAGGCATTGCGGCTGGCAGTGGGTGACGATTTTATATGTTACCGCCACCACCACTAGGTGGACCACCCTTACCATAGGGAGAAGGTGGAAAGGGGAGAGCTCAGCGCCAGGAATATGTTTCCTATGATCATTGCACTCTGGAGATGATACATGGTACGATCTGTTTCTATTCCACCTTAGCTTCAGTACTTATAGACATAGGTGCCAGTAATTCATTTATTTTCGCTGTCCTTGATCAGAGCACGAAGATTCTGATGGATACATTGGCTCGATACATATGGATAGAGACTTCTATGGGAGCGGATTTGATGATTACATAATGGTGACAGAAGTGTGAGCTTACTCTTGGAGGCGAGATCTTCGACTGAGATCTCTTAGTAGTGGTGTCGAGGCCTTACGACCTCATCTTGGGTATGGACTGGTTATCAACAGTCCATGCTCAGATAGAAATTATTAGACCCATGGTGCGGTGTTTCTGTGCATATGGGGCCAGTTTTACCTTCATTGGTGATAAAGGATCCTTTGTAACAAAAGATGGACTTACCAGGAGGAGGGTGCAACCGATTACACATCTGTTGGCAAGCCTTACCCTCGGAGCGGTTGATGTGGAGAGTCCACATTATCTTGTAGTGGTGGACTAGTATGAGGATTTCTTCCCTAATTATTTTTTAGGTCTTCCTCCTTGTAGAGAGGTGGACTTTTACATTGACTTGTACCCCGAGATAACACCGATATCTAGACCATGATATCGGATGGCTCCTGTGGAGCTTCATGTGCTATGGGTACAGCTAGAGGACTTGTAGGAAAAGAGATTCATCCGGCCCCATGTATCACCTTGGGCAGCCCCAATTTTGTTCGCCAAGAAGTCAGATGGGAGTTTGAGACTTTTTGTTGTTTATCGGCACCTGAACCAGGTGACCATGATGAAAAAGTACCCACTCCTGATAATTGAACATCTCTTTGATCAGTTGAAAGGAACACAGTGGTTCTAGAAGATAGGCCTCAGAATAGGCTATCACCATCTCAGAGTACGAGAAGAGGATGTTCCGAAGATGACATTCATATGTCGGTACGACCACTACGAATTCTTGGATATTCCATTTAGTCTGACCAATGCTCCACCAGTGTGAATGGGACTCATGAAAAAAATCTCTCACTTGTACCTTGATCGCTTTGTCATAGTCTTCATTGATGACATTCTGATATACTCATCTACTATGGAGGAGAATGCATATCATTTACGGATAGTTCTTGGACACACTCTGAGAGCACCCGCTTTATGGTAACCTCTCGAAGTGCTAGTTCTAGATCTAAGAGGTTCACTTTCTAGGACATGTTATCTTGGATGCTGGAGTTGCAGTGGATCCAGCGGATATTGAACCAGTACATGCTTGGAAGCCACCTAGGAGTGTGACGGAGATACGAAGATTCTTGGGCTTGGCCAGATACTACAAGAGATTTGTGCCAAATTTATCCAGAGTTACAGCACCACTCTCAACGATGAAAGAAGAAGGGGAAACCATTCGTGTGGTCAGAAATATGCCAGTAGAGTTTTCAGCAGCTGAGGAAGAGGATGACTAGTGCCCCCATCTTGAGGCTTCCAGAGGAGGGTGTAGGGTACGTAGTCTACTACGACACATCAGGGACCGGGCACAGATGTGTTTGGATGAAGGAGTGAGTGGTGATCACATATGGTTCTTGACAAGTGAGATATTATGAGAAGAACTACGCTACCCATGACCTAGAGTTATCAGTAGGGGTCTTCACCTTGAAGTTATTGTGACACTATATTCTGGGAGAACACTTTATAGTCTACTGGGATCACATGAGTCTCAAGTATATATTCTCATAGATGGACCTGAACCTGAGTTAGAGACATTGGCTTGAGTTCCTCAATGACTATGACATTGAGTTTGTCTATACTCATGGGAAGCCGAATGTTGTAGCAGATTCACTTAGAAGGAGATATGGTATTCAACTGCTAGGAGAGGCGATGAAGCAGCTGGTCGTTTTGTAGATATCCTTTGTGGATCGAGTTGGAGTAGATTTTCATCAGTCTCTTACAATTTATTCCCCACTTTTTCAGCAAGTCAGGGAGGCACAGGGTGGGGTTGCTGATTGCGAGGCTTGACATGCTCAGATATCCACAGGGAAGACACCTGATGGATTTTCTGAAGGTGGGGATCACATCATCCTCTTTAGAGGACATACCATGGTACAACTGTTGCATCCATGGGAAGTGTTGAGGGAGTTCCACATTTCCTCTCTAATGGCACACCCAGGAGTGGTTGAAATGTACCAGGCTCTCCGACGATAGCACTGCTGGCCGGGAATGAAGAAAGCAGTTGCAGAGTTTGTCTCTCAGTTCCTCACTTGCCAGCAAGTGAAGGAAAAGCATTAAGTACAAGCAGACATGGATCAACCTTTGGAGGTCCCAGAGTAGATGTGAGATGAGATATCTATGTTCTTCAGGATAGGACTTCGAATTACAACCAAGGGACACAAATCAATTTGGGTGATCGTCGACCGACTCCCTATGTCATCCCACTTCATACCGATTAGAGAGTAAGGTACAATAGAGAGATTTGTATTCCTCTATGTGTAGAAGATTATGTGGTTACATGGAGTAACCTTGACGATTTCCTCCGATCGTGATGCACATTTTACTTCCTTGATATGGAAGGGGTTTTAGGAGGATTTTGGGACACAACATTGTTTGGGCACTGCCTTCCATCCTCAAATGGATGGCCAGACTGAGCGGACCATTCAGACCCTTGAGGACATGCTACCTTCTGGCGTCCTCTACTTTGGATGCAGCTGGGAGGATCACTTTCCTTTGGTAAAGTTTTCATTCAATAACATCTATCACTCCACCATTCGGATGGAACCTTTTGAGGCATTGTACGAGCGACCTTGAAGATCACCTTTGTGGTGGACTGACCACGGGGAGTCAGAACTAGTGGGACTAGAGATGGTACGGGCTACCACAGAGATGGTGTAGATCATCCAGGAACAGATGATGACTAAATAGAGCAGGTAGAAGTATTTTGCTGATAGGAGATGGAGACCTCCATAGTTTGAGGATGGAAAACACGTCTTTCTACATGTCTCACCTCGATGAGGTTTGCGGAGAATTGGCTGAGGAAGAAAGTTTTCTCTGAGGTTCATCGGACCCTTCCAGGTCCTCATAAGAGTTGACGAGGTGTCTTACCACCTAACTCTTCAACCTCAGTTACATCGGGTGTATGATGTCTTGCATGTATCCTAGCAGAAGAGATACGTGCACAACCCTTCTCACGGTATCGACCACAGTGATTTGGAAATCAATGATGGGGAAACGTTTTCAGAGGTTCTAGTAGAGATTGAGGATCGATAGGAGCATGTCCTTAGTGGGCGGTCGATACCTCTAGTGCGTGTTCACTGGCAGCACGGGAACCTCCCGGGTAACATTGGAGCGGGAGGCATAGATGTGTGCTCAGTACCCCCCACTTGTTCCCTTAGTTTGAGTGTGTGGCTTATTGGGATAAAAATCCCTGAGGTGGGGAGAATTTAAAGAACTAGAATTTCCATATAATTTTTTTTAAATTAAATGGGAATTTGACGACTCAGTAAAAATTGACGGCGCATGATTCCGAGGCCTGATGTGCCTGGATTGAATTTATGAACCTTTTATTCGGGTACATTTAGTTAACATATGAGCGGTTTTTTAGTAACTTTTGAACCAGTGCTCAAAATTTAAATCTGGGGGCACTTTTGAACTTGTAGGGCCGGTATTCCCTTAAGGATACCTTCACCTCGACCGCAGTAGGTCGAGGGTGAAAGAGAGATTTTGGGTTTTTCGTGAAAAATAAAATAAAACAAAATAATATTTTATTTTATTTTTATTCTTGAAACCTCATGTTGTGTGGGTTATGGTGGTGAGGACCAACCGATTATAAACCCACCATTTTAATTCCTAAAGGTGGGTACCACCTGAACCCTCTAAATGTGGAGAAACCTCTCAACTCCCCATTAATCATTTCCCCCATTAAATTGAGCCATTTAATTGTTCCAATTAATTGAGCTAATTAATAGTCCTAGTGTAGTATATTAATTATTCCAACATTGTAAATTCCAAAATATATTCTTAATAACTTAAATTATATTGGAACTTATTTCTTTTGGGTGGGAAAAGTAGAAGGAGAGAACTCTTGGCAGGATTACGCTTCTCCAAAGAAGAACGCCGACATTCTCCAACGACTTTGACTTCTTCCTTGGGACATCCTACAACGTGGGACATCTTCAATCGACGTCTATACTTCCCTCCTCATTGACGTCAACAAGAAAACGAGGTAGGGTTGTGTTTTAAATTGATCAATGTTATTTTTCCCTGTTACATTGAATCATATTCCTTGAGCTTTAAGCTACCACCCTAACGTGGAGGGTACGTGCTAAACAAAAACGGCCCGACCCCTCCACAAATCTTATGGTTATTTTTTGTGATCTTCATGATGGTGACGATGACCAGTTCCGGTTGACGGACTCAGTGAAAATCTAGAACCGCAGTCGGTACCAAGATCGTCTGTGATGAAGGCGACGAACAAAGGGCGACCGGTCAGGCCAGACACTGGTGACGACACGATGCCTCGCCGCCCGTCGCCTCCGAGGCTTCGCCGCCCCCTGGCCTTCACACCCCACGGTGCTCCAGCACCCATGGCACTGATGCCCGTAGCCCATTGTGGCCTCACCACCTCCCGGCCCTGCGCGGCCCCACGCAACCTCACGACCTCACTGACCTGCCTCCCTCCGCCCCCTCCCCCCCCTCGTGGCCTCGCCGCCACGCTGCCCCTCTGGCCCCGCCGCCTCGCAGCCCTCCACGGCCCCTGTGGCCTCACCTCCCCATGGCCCTTCCCCATACCCCATGAGTCGCCACTATCTCACCCTCCTGCAGCCCTCCACGGCCCCTAACATCCCTTTGTGGCCTCGCGACCCTTATGGACTCCGCTTCACCCTCGCGCTGGTCTGCGGCCCCCGCACTGCCCAGCGTGTGCTGGGCCGGACCTAGTGGGTCGGGCGAGATCCAACAGGCCTGGTCAGATGGGCTTGGTCGACTGAAACCAGGTCGGTCTGGGTCAGACCGGACTGGGACCAGCTACAAGATTTTATCTCTATCGACCTTAACATTTTCACCAGACGTCCGATTAACAAACCATCAATGAGGTTGTAAACCTTGGAGATAGATAGTCCCTTTGGTATACCTCACTAGTGTTTTGGGTATATTCGGGGTATGTTCGGGTTAGATCGAGCACAAATCCAACTGGGCACTCGGGACTAATGGGCTAATAACATACACACAAGGTGTCCGATTGATGCAGCGTATGTTTCATTGAGACCCCTATGATGTGGCAATAATTTGAGAAACTTCTTCATGGTACTTTATGGAATTTGGACTCTCAACCAGGGGGTTGTGGAGCAGACCATCCTAGAGACAAGAATGCTTAGTGTGGGAACCCAATAGCTGGATGTGACGTGAAGAATGAATGGAGATCATGTGTGGGTTAACACCGAGTGATCCTATGTGGGTCAGCACAAAGTGAAATTTTGTGGGTCAGCACCGAGCGATCATGTGTGGGTCAACACCTTGAGATCCTACATGGGTCTGCATCTAGAGATCCTATGGGGGTCAGCACCGAGAAATCCTGTGTTGGTCGGCAGCAGAGCCTCTTAATAGAGTTAGATGATATAGTAGTTACATCTAATAATATCTACTACTACGCCTGAGAAATACCTGGTGTTAGCTGAGTCTGTACCCTGTGGTACATTCCTTCATGGTAATACCTTGGTCATATTGTTCTGTGTGGCGTACCTATGTGGTAGTTACCTTCGTGGTATTCCTTCCAAAATGGAACAGTTGAGCTTTTTCTTTTGAGTTGGAATATGTGTTTTCCTCATGATTGATATGAGTATACTTGATAACTTAGGTATATGTATGGGAATATACTAATGTAGGGTTTTAAGTTGATTTAGTAACTTTCGGTTTATCCTTTGTGGATTTTTAGAGACATTAAGGGTCTCGGGGTCCCTACTGAGTATCGTTATACTCACCACTGCACAGGATATGCCCGTACCTTGTTGTGTTTTGTGTAGACGACATATAGCATTGATCGAGGCTGAGGGTACCAGGTCTGAACGGTGCTTGGAGGTGGACCATATGGCATGTTATTACACATAGGATACAGATAGACGTGGAGTGTTGAGGAGCCGATCTATACTTACCCTTCAGGTAGGAACCTTAGAGGATGATCCAGTAGATGGCTTTCTCTTTCTTCCGTTGTATAGTATTTTAGTTGTACTTTTACCTTTACTATTGGGCTTATATTCCAGCCCCTCTTACATTCATCACTCTTTTTTCTATTCTGTTTAAATGAGTTCGTATCTTGTTGTGTTCTTGGTTTCATGTGTTTATAGGATATAAAGGCAATGCCTTCCCAGTTTTAGGGAGTACACCTTCGGTGCTCATCTCCATCCCCTAGCCTAGGAAGGTGGTTATGGGGTAGTCATGACATGGGCCCTGGGGGACAGTTCATGACAAAAATGTGATCCCTGACCACGAACTTAAGAGGTCATCTCCGTCGATCAGTTTAAGACTTCTGTCGTGACTCTGCAGTATCCATCCTCTTCCAAATCAACTCTATCTGCTATGTGGTCTCCGGGACAATACAAGGTGCCAACATAGCTCCATATCCTGCCTCCAACCAAAATAAGGGTGATTGAAATGGCCTATGAAACAAATCCTCATAAGGTGACATCTGAATAGTTTCCTGAAAACTATTAATGTATGGAAATTCCACAAGAGGTAAATTTCTCTCCCAGGAACCTCCAAAATCCAAAATACATGCACGAAGAATGTCCTCAAACACCAGAATCATACGCTTGGATTGTCCATCTATTTGGGGATGGTAAGCTGTACTTTAAAGTACCTATCTACCCAAAGCCTTTTATAGTCCCTATCAGACCCAATATGTGAAACATGCATCCGTATATGAAATAATGGAGCGCGGATCCCCATGAATATGTACAATCTCTCAGATGTAAAAATGTACCATCTCATCAACACTGAATGTATCCTTAATCGGTAAGAAGTGAGAACCCATTGTGCGTCTTTCAATGACAATCCACACTGCATCAATCCCAGGAGCCGACCTCAGAAAAACTGACAAACAATCCATCGCGACACCCTTCAACTTTTACTCAGGAATGGGTAACTGCTGTAAAACCCCTGCTGGACGCTAATACTCTACCTTCACCTACTGACATCTGGAACACCTCATGTCAAAATCAGCAACATATCTCTTCATACCTGGCCACCAATACTGACGATTTAGATCACGAAACATCATGGTAATGCTAGGATGAACTACCCAAACTGAGGAAGGAATGTCTCTCATCATCTCCTCACATATGTTTGTTGATACCCATATGCCCCTAGAAACGCAATGTAGAGACCCGAATCTTGACGTACATGGAAATTAAATTACTTTTGCGGAATACTTATTACATATCAAAAATAGACACCAAAGGGAAGTAATAGTTTAGTGCCTTTGGAAACTTGGAACATAATCTTCTAATATTGGTGAAAGATCCTCAACATCTCCCATAAAGATCTTCCCCTTTTTTTTCTTACCTAAAACCTTTCCTTATATCCTGGAGAGAATAAAACATAAAAAGGGTGAACTCAAATTCTCAGTAAGGGTAAGAATGGATAAAATAAAACAAATCATATACATTTGAACTTAAAATCATGAACATAATGTTTAAACATCAAAAGCATGAGAAATGACATAAAACATGGAAGTATGTAAGGAATAGATCATAATGGAACATCAATCATGATAAAATAGCATGGGAATAAAACAGGTAATTGTGGAAACCATTAAGCACATGATATTATTTCCATAGCAGCCAAGGCATTGCTGCCAATACCATCTTAGTGGACAAAGTCCGATTCTAAATCGAGTTCACTCCTCGTTCCAGTCCTGTAACACTGAACCGGACTAACATACCATTCTAGCCATGTCTATCACATGAGATATAAATCTTTACCCAATGCATTGGAGGGAGATATAGCTCCCACCCATCTCATAATAATACCATTCTTATGTGTGCCACAAAATCATAAACCATACATTATATCATAACCCATGTAATAAAAAAGGGAATCTTAATCATCGTGACATCATAAAACTATTCATATAAGATAAAAGAATTCATTAAAAGAATTCAATCAAAACATAATCAAATCAATGTAATAATAGGGATAGAAACATAACCCTATATTATCTTAAATGGGAAATAATTTTGATAAAACACTTGAATTTCATTCTTGAGGAAAATATCCTTTCTACTTCAAAAACATATTCCTTTCTTAACATGTCATATAATTTTGAACTAAAAGAAGTTGATTAATAATAAACATGAAAACTTGTAAAGGAAGCTTCATGGAAGTAATGTTCTAAAAATCCATTCATGCCGTATAAGTTAAAAAAAGACATTCTTCTCGTACTTTTGTCGGAAAAGTCAAAAAGTGCCTTGTACGAAAAACGACAAATGATTCTTTTATATCTTTTACTAAAAACTCACCGAAGGGTAAAATTGCATATAAACAATTGTAGAAAGATATAAATATTACATATTGAGGAAACATGGATGTGGATGATAAATATTCCATAGTAAATTCAGAAGTATAAACAATCTCAGATAAAAATGAGATTGTGAGATTTACCCTTGCCTAAGGTCCGATTTTCTTCGTAAGTGTCAGAACCTCCTGTATAATGATTTAAATAATGCCATTGACATATTCCAGAATCATACTCATTGTTATGATATCATATATGGTAATATTCTTAGCTTCTTATTAGTAATATTTCATTGCTACTTGTTATTCATGTGTTTATTACTTTTTGTTCTTATGCGTGTTTTGTCGAATAAATTCTTATTATTCTATTTAGGTTTTAGATACCTCATTTACAGAATGGTATTAGTGTAATATATATCATATTAATTCATTTAATTAATTTATATAATCATTATGCAATGAATATAATGTATAACGAGTCGCATCACATCGTGGAGACGGTATTCCGTACGTACGCAAGAGCGATGATATCATTCCCATGATCGTGGAATTGTATTGGAGTGTATGTATACTGTTTTAGAATCAATATAAATTTAAAATAATAATATATAGTTATTATTTACACCATTATACCCATCCAATTAAGGTGGTGGTGGAAAATAGATTACACCACGGCGTGGAAACGATATTCCGTACGTATGCACGCGCGGTGATTTCATTTTCCGTTGGATTGATAGATGGTGAAACAGGGGTGTTTCATACTTATAATATATATCATTATATGAGTGATACTGATGTTATTACTTCATAATGAAACAACTAAAGAAGAAGTAGTGGAAGAAGAAATAAAGTTGAAAGAATCGGTAACGGATATTACCTCTTCTTTGAAGGGCCTCTTTGAGACCTCCTCTTAGGGCACTAAAATTGGTCTTTGAAGAAGACCTGGACCTCTAGGTTATTTCTAGGGAAGTGGAGAAGAGAATTTGGCAGGGGTTGGCCGAGCATGAAGGCTCAAAGTGGTGTGAGGAAGAGAGGGAGGAGGTGCCCGTTTATAAGGGAGGAGATGGCACCTTTGGAAAACTAAAAATATTATTTTATTATAAAGTAATATTCGGTTTTTAATAGATCCAAATTGATTTATTTCTAAGATAAGGTGGGGACGGGTCGAAATCCTCTCATCCAATAGAATTTAGACAAGTTTAGGTATATATTTTAACCTTATCATTTAGATTTAACTTTAAGTTAAATAATTTTACTTTTACCGTGTCTTCCTGTTTTCTTACACTATAAGGTTAATAAACTTATTATAACAAGCCAAAAGAAACCCAAGTTGTTTTTTATTAATATATATAACCTTATCTAAGACATTTGGATGAACCAGAAATTTTTAGGAATAACATAACAATTAATACTATAATATTTTTTTTAAAAACTATTTTATGTCAATTTTGACACTATTTGTTAATTGATTTTTTTTGAAAAACATAACAGAATGATTAGTTCAAAAAAATTTAATTAGATAAATAATAGCATGTCATCTTAACCTATAAAATTAGCGTAATTCATAAAAAGTCTCAAATTACATTTATTTGGGTATTTATAACATCAATTATGTCAATATTTCATTAACAAGATAATTACTGCATTATATTTGTGTCATAAATAAATTAAATTATTTAATGTCTAAAAATTATAAATAAAATAACATTATGTAGGAAATAGTTTTATCTTTCTAATTAATAATTATAGTATAATTTATCTTATGTATAACCCTATATTAAAAATTATTTACTTATTAAACTTTGATTTTAACTATTTTAACCCTTCTTTAAATAAATTAATATTAAATGTCCTAATCTAATCCAAGTGGGCCTAAATGGTCATATTTTATTCCTAAGGTTGTTTTTGGCCGAATTACACCTATCCAATTGAATTAGGACATGTTTTAGGGTAATAATAATAAAATTTTTTCCCTTAATTACCCTATTTACATTTAACCGTGGTAAAAAAAAGTAAAAAGTACTATTCACCAAAAATTATTTTAATCTCATTGAACCACATTTTACTTACTGACATCAACCATGTCTCTCGGATTTTTGAAATTCCACTCACAGAAGCGGTAAAATTAAGTTTTATGTAAATTTGCAAATTCTCCTAGGAGGTGGTTAAAGACGGTGAAAAGTTCAGTAAAATTTTTATATATCTAAAATTATTATAAACTTGCTCTAATGAATTTAATTGAACTTATATAGGTATTATTTATCAATTTTATCCTAAAATAGATTTAAATAAAATAAATAATTATTTAAATAAAAATTTGGTTTTCAAATAGTAACCTAGTGTTTTCACTATTCATCAAAAATTGATAGTTTTCAGAAAAATACCAAAATTTCACCCTAGGATAATTTCGATATTCTGAATCCAAAACTGAAGACCATTTTGAAAAATAAAATTTACAAAATTTCAAAAAGTGGTTATTACTATTCATAACAGCTAGTTTTAGTAATATTTTAATAGCATATCGTTGTTTAGTGAAACTTGGTATTGCCCATGACGCAAGCTATCGAGGAAGGTCGCGATTGCGTGTAAAGCAAGCCAAGATAGTGTTGTGTGTAGTGAAAGATTACTTTGATGATTTATAAAAACAAAATATTTCTTATAAAAGTCTCGGGTGTTACATTCTACCCCCCTTAAAATGAATTTCACCCTCGAAATTCGTCACTTTGTAACAAACAGAAGAGGATACCTTTCCCTCATCATATCCTCAAGCTCCCATGTAGCTTATTCTAATTTGTGGTTGCTCCATAAAACTTTCACCAAGAGAGTGGTCTTGTTCCGTAGGACTTTTTTCTCTACGATCGAGAATCTCTATCGGCTGTTCTTCATAAGAAAGATCTTGTTCCAGCAGTACAACTTATGAGCTGATTACATGTGAAGGATTAGGTATGTACTTTCTCAGGAGAGATACATGGAACACATCATGAACTTCGGAGATATTCGGTGGAAGCGCCAATCGTTAAGCTACCTTCCCAACACGATCCCGAATTTCAAAAGGACCGATATATCTAGGTCTCAACTTTCACTACTTTCCAAATCTCATGACCCTCTTCCAGGGAGATATTTGTAAGAACACTTTATCAACCACTCTAAACTCCAGGTCTTTTCTTCGGTTGTTGGCATAACTTTTTTGTCGACTCTGAGATGCTCTTATGTGTTTTTGAATAGATCTGACCTTTTCTACCATCTCATAAAAAAGATCAGGTCCTAATAGATTTCTTTCCCCAACTTCATCCCAGCAAGTTGGAGTCCTGCATTTCATTCCATAGATAGCATCATAATGAGCCATCTGAATGTTGGAGTGAAAGCTATTATTATAAGAAAATTACACCATAGGTAGGTGTTGATCCCAACCACCTTTGAAATCCATCGAGAAAGCTCTCAACATATCTTCTAGAGTTTGAATTGTTCTCTCAGACTGACTGTCTGTCTGAGGATGGTAACCAGTGCTGAAACTCAACTCTGTATCCAGAGTATGCTGAAGACTTCGCCAGAACATTGAGGTAAACCTCGGATCTCGATCAGATATAATAGATAGTTTTATTCCATGCAATCTTACCACTTCCTTCACATATATCCTAGAAAGCTGATCCAGAGAGAAATCCACTCAAATAACAATGAAGTGTGCTGACTTTGTAAGACGATCAACTATGAACCAGATAGCATTATTTCCATTGGATGTTTTAGGATGTCCGGGGACAGAGTCCATAGTGATGTTTTCCCGTTTCCATTCGGGTATGGGTAATGGTTGTAACAACCCCATAGACTTATGTATCTCACCTTTAATTTGCTGACAAACCAAGCATCGAGAGACATATTCAGCAACATCTCTTTTCATGCCATCCCACCAGAAGTACTCTTTCAGGTCCCTATACATATTCATGCTTCCATGATGAATAGAGAATGAAGAACTGTGAGCCTCATCCAGTAGCTCCTTCTTTAATTCTGGGATGGGAGGAACACAAACCCGATTCCTAAACTTTATTATCCCATAACAATCAAGGTTGAATTCAGGAATATTTCTCACCTTCTTTTGTAACTCTATATCTTCTTTCTGTGCCTCTTTAATCTTCACATGTATAGATGGTTGGACATTCAATTGAGAAAGATATGATTTTCCACTTCCATTATAATTCCAAGATCCATCATTTGTAAATCCATAAATATTGGATCTGTTGTGATCTTCATTATGGATAAGCTAGCATGGTCTTGTTGACTTAATGCATCTTCCATCTTGTTTGCTTTCCCAAGGTGGTAAAGAATTGAGCAGTCGTAATCCTTAATCATCTCTATATATATTCTTTGGCGCATATTCATCTCTTTTTGTGTGAAAATATACTTTAAAATTTTATGATCAGTATAAATATCACACCTTTCTCCATAAAAATAATGCCTCCAAATCTTTAATGCAAATATTACCGCAGCTAACTCCAAATCATTAGTTGGGTAATTTTGCTCATGGATTTTCAACTGTCGTGAGGCATAAGCTATCACCATATCATTTTCCATAAGAAAACACCCTAGCCCCTTCTTGGATGTATCACTGAACATCAGAAACCTTTCTCCACTACAAGGAAGTGTTAGTACAGGTGAACTAGATAACATTCTTTTCAACACCTTTAAATTCTCTTCACATTCCTCCGTCCACATGAACTTAACTCCTTTTCGAGTAAACCTAGTGAGTGGAATAGATAATCATGAAATATATTTCACAAAACGTCGATAATATCATGCCAAACCAAGAAAACATCGGACCTCAGTTACTGTTGTTGGTTTCGACCATCTTTCGATAACCTCTGTTTTTTCTGGATCCTCAGATATCCCCTCTTTTGTGATTATGTGACCCAAAAATGGAACTTTTTGAAGCCAAAATTCACACTTGGTAAATTTGGCATAAAGCTTCTCCTTTTTCAGGGTCTTAAATATAATTCTCAAATAATCTTAATGTTCTTCCTTGCACTTTGAATAGGTAAGAATATCATCTATAAAGACTCTATTCATCAGATCCATGAAGATAACAGGGGCATTAGAAAGGCCAAATTTCATCACTATAAATTCATAGTGTCCATACCTTTTATAGAAATATGTCATTGGTATATCCTCTTTTGACCCTTAATTGATGATACCATGAACTAAGATCAATCTTTGAAATGTATTGAGATCCGCGTAGTTGGTCAAATAAGTCATCAATGCACGGGAGATGATATTTGTTCTTGATAGTGATCTTGTTAAGTTCTCAATAATCAATGCAGAGTCTCATTGATCCATCTTTCTTCTTAACAAAAAGAACAGGTGCTCCCCAAGGTGATGCACTAGGGCCTATGAATCCCTTATCAAGATTCTCTTGGAGTTGCTTCTTCAATTCCTACAACTCAATTGGGGCCATTCTATAAGGTGTCTTTGAAATAGGCAAAGCACCAAGTACGAGTTCTATTGAAAACTCAACTTCATGATTATGTGGAAGTCCCAACAATTCTTTCAGAAAGTCATCATCAAACTCTCGTACAATGAGAATATTATTAATCGTGAGGTTCTCACCAACCATTTGAGATAAATAACCTCCATTTAGTGAAATCAAAACCCATAAGATGGATGAAATTTCCACTGGAAGGTTATGTTCTTCCTTGCATCCATAGACGATAATAGATTGATCTGGAATATGAAATGTGGCTTCCCTTATTTGGAAATTGATATGAGATCCATATAAAGAAAACCAATCCATGCCAAGAATAACATAAAATTACACTATAGGAAGGATCACAAGATTTTCAGGAAGCACTTTCCCACAAACATCAATCGAAGAAGAATTATAAACTTTTGATGCGATTGTTGTGCCATTAGGGGTTGTCACAGCTAACTCAACATCTAATTGTTGAGGTAATATAGTGATACCCTTAGAAAATTCTTCAGAAATAAAAGATTGGGTGGATCCAGAATCAAATAAAACATTTTCTACTTTAGAGTGGATGGTAAGTGTACCTTTCACCACTTCGTTATCATACTCCACATCGCTGAAAGAAATTGCATGTGACATTCCTTTGTCTTTGGCATTAAGAGCTTGTTGACGTCGATCATCATCAGCAACCCTTGGATTTGGGCATTTATTGGAATAATGCCCTATCTCCTTGAACCTGAAACATTAAAGTGTAGTAGGTTCATTCTGTGTATCCTTTCCTTTGTTTCCATCATTACACATCTTCTTCCCATTATTTCAACATTCAATTGCCCGATGACCTTCTTTTCCACACTTATAACATTTTCTTCTCCCCTTAAGACAATTTACTCCATGTTTATTTCCACACTTTGAGCATAAGGGAAATATCATCTTTTTTTCAGTGTGCTCTTTAGATTTTCCTTTGAATTCCATTTTCCTCTTCTTATCAAACCCATATGACTGATGGGTTACACCAATCTCCATCTCAACCTTGAGAGCACATCGAACAATTTCCTCATAGCTATTGAAGTCCCTTATGGATAACGCCCATCAAAGACTTGGTTTTAATCCACTAAAGAATCGATCGATCTTACTCTCAGGTTGGATAATAATTCTGGAAGCGTACCTTGCAAGTCTTGTAAAATTTTCCTCATAGGTACCATCAGATTCATCATCCTTTTTCTTCAGTTCAAGAAACTCCTTCTCCATCTTTGTTCGAAGAATATGAGGGAATTACTTATTGAAAAATAAGTTCTTGAACTCGTCCCATTCCATGGACTCAATTTCATCCCTTTTCCTCATATTCTTAATAAGATTCCACCACTAATCAAAATCACCTTTCAAACGATAAACTGCTAAGATGACTTTATCACGTTCAGAACATTGAAGAACTGAAAATATCTTTTCAGTGGTACTGATCCATTTTTTAGTAACTAATGGATCAGAAGACCTGCTGAATGAAGGTGGACGCTGCTTCTTGAAGTATTCAACAGAATGTTGCTCCTTCCTTTGCTCCTTTGGAAGTCCTGCATGATTCGTATCTTGAGAAAGTTGTGTGATCAAGGCTATAAGATTTTTCATTCCATCTCCCATAACATTTGGTTGCTCAGGGGGACAATCATTACATTTCCCATCACATTCCGCATTAACACGGTTCCTTCGGGTTCAAGCCATTGACTAAAACCAAGAAGAATAGTGTGAGAAACACTAATTATAATAGAAAAACACATAATCAAGAATAAAATTTGACACTTAAGATCTTATCATAGGTTTTTCATGGCCATTTCTTAAACACTAAGATTGTGTTCTATGCTTAGACTTATCCTTACGGTTCTTACTAAGGCTTTCACATCCTAGTTTCCAAAGGTTGACTATACCTTTCCTATGATACCAACTATAGAGACCCGAAGCTTGACGTACATGGACATTACATTACTTTTGTGGAATACTTATTACATAACAAAAATAGACACCAAAGGACCATTATAGTTTAATTCCTTTTGAAATTTGGAACATAATCTTCTAATCTTGGTGAATGATCCTCAACATCTCCCATAAAGATATTCCCTTTTTTTTTCTTACCTAAAACCTTTCCTTATATCCTGGAGAAAAGAAAACATAAAAAGGGTGAGCTCAAATTCTCAGTAAGGGTAAGAATTGATAAAATAAAACAAATAAAATACATTTGAACTTAAAAACATGAACATATTGATTAAACATCAAAAGCTTGAGCAGTGACATAAAACATGGAAGTACATAATGAATAGATCATAAAGGAACATCAATCATGATAAAATAGCATGGGAATAAATCATTTAATTTTGGAAACCATTAAGCACATGATATGATTTCCATAGTAGCCAAGGCATTGCTTCCAAGACCATCTTAGTGGACAAATTCACTTTCTGAATTGAGTTCACACCTCGTTCCAGTCCTGTAACACTGAACCGGATTAACTTACCATTCCAGCCATGTCTATCTCATGAGATATAAATATTTACCCAATGCATTGGATGGAGATATAGGTCCCACCCATCTCATAATGATACCATTCTTAAGTGTGCCACAAAATCATAAACCATACATCATAGCATAACCCATGTAATAAAAATGGGATTCTTTAACATCGTGACATCATAAAACAATTCATATAAGATAAAGGAATTCATAAAAATAATTCCATCACAACATAATCAAATCAATGTAATAATAGGGATAGAAACAGAACCCTATATTATCGTATATGGGAAATAATTTTATTAAAACACTTGAATTACATTCTTGAGGAAAATATCCGTTCTACTTCAAAAACATTTTCTTTTCTTAATATGTCATATAATTTTGAACTAAAATAAGTTGATTAAATATAAAAAATAAAACTTTTAAAGGAAGCTTCATGTCATATCAATCACATCATATTCATAAGAACATATCATTTTTTGAAATCATAACATGCAAAAGAGATCATAATTTCATAACATGGGAAAAATCATAGTAGTGAAATGTAATCCCAATAATCAAAACTTTAAACATAAAACTTTGTGGCGTCCACACATAATCATAGAGAATAATTTCTTAGTAGTCAATACTCATAGCCAAGATTATCTTAGTGGACAAAGTCCATTTCTGAACCGAGTTCACTCCTCGTTTCAGTCCTATTTCACTGAACCGGTTTAACCTGCTGTTCCAACCATGTCTATCTCATGAGATATAAATCATTACCCAATGCATTTGGGGGAGATATAGGTCCCACCCAGCTCATAATGATACCATTCTTATGTGTACCACAAAATCATAAACCATAAATCATAGCATAACCCAGGTAATAAAAATGGGATTCTTAAACATTGTGACATCATAAAACAATTCATATAAGATAAAGGAATTCATAAAAATAATTCCATCACAATATAATCAAATCAATGTAATAATAGGGATAGAAATAGAACCCTATATTATCTTAGATTGGAAACAATTTTGATAAAACACTTGAATTCCATTCTTGAGGAAAATATCCTTTCTACTTCAAAAACATTTTCCTTTCTTAACATGTCATATCATTTTGAACTAAAAGAAGTTGATTAAAAATAAACTTGAAAACTTGTAATGGAATCTTCATGAACGTAATGTTATAAAAATCTATTCATGTCGTATAAGTTAAAAAAAGACATTCTTCTAGTACTTTTGTCGGAAAAGTCAAAAAGTACCTCGCACGAAAAATGACAATATATTCTTTTCATATCTTTTACTAAAAACTCACCGAAGGGTAAAATTGTATATAAAAAATTTTAGAAGGATATAAATATTACATATTGATGCAACGTGGATGTGGATGATAAATATTCCTCAGTAAATTCTGAAGTATAAACAATCTCGGATAAAAATGAGATTGTGAGATTTTCCCTTACCTTAGGTCCGATTTGCTTCATAAGTGTCAGCACCTCCTGTATAATGATTTAAATAATGCCATTGACTTCTTCCTGAATCATAATCATTGTTATGATATCATATATGCTCATATTCATAGCTACATATTAGTAATATTTCATTGCTACTTGTTATTCGGGTGTTTATTACTTTTTGTTCTTATGCGTGTTTTGTGGAATAAATTAATATTATTATATTTAGGTTATAGATACCTCATTTACAAAATGTTATTAGTGTAATATATATAATATTAATTCATTAAATTAATTTATATAATCATTATGCACTGAAGATCATGTATAACGAGTTGCATCACATCGTGGAGACGGTATTCCGTACATACGCACGAGTGATGATATCGTTCCCATGATCGTGGAATTGTATTGGAGTGTATGAATACTATTTAAGAATAAATATCAATTTAAAATAATCATATATAGTTATTATTTACACCATTACACCCATCCAATTATGGTGGTGGTGGAAAATAGATTACACCACAGCGTGGAGACGGTATTCCGTACGTACGCACGCGCGGTGATTTCATTTTCCGTAGGATGGATAGATGGTGAAACAGGGTTGTCTCATAAATATAATAACATATCAGTATATTATTGATACTGATGTTATTACTTCATAATGAAACAACTAATGAAGAACAAGTGGAAGAAGAAATAATGTTGAAAGAATCGGTAACGGATATTACCTCCTCTTTGAAGCGCCTCTTTGAGACCTCCTCCTAGGGCACTAAAATTGGTCTTTGAAGAATACCAGGACCTCTAGGATGTTTCTAGGGAAGTGGAGAAGTGAATTTTGTAGGGGTTTTTCGAGCTTGAGGGCTCAAAGTGGTGTGAGGAAGAGAGGGAGGAGGTTCCCTTTTATAAGGGAGGAGAAGGGCACCTTTGGAAAAACAAAAAAATATTATTTAATTATAAAGTCATATTCGGTTTTTAATAGCTCCAAATTTATTTATTTCGAATATAAGTTGGGGATGGGTCGAAATCCTCTCAGCCAATATAATTTATACAAGTTTAGGTATCTCTTTTAAACTTATCATTTAGATTTAACTTTAAGTTAAATAATTTTACTTTTACCGTGTCTTCCTATTTTCTAACACTATAAGGTTAATAAACATACTATAACAAGACAAATGAACCCCAATTTGTTTTTTATTAATATATATATCCTTATATATGTCATGTGTCAGATCCTTAGATTTTTAGGAATAACATAACAATTAATAATATAATATTTGTTTTAAAAACTATTTTATCTCAATTTTGACAGTATTTGGTAATTGATTTTTTGTGAAAATCATAACAGAATGATTAGTTCGTAAAGAGTTAATTATATAAATAATAACATGTCATATTAACCTATAAAATTAGTTTAATTCATAAAATGTCTCAAATTACATTTATTTGGGTATTTATAACATCAATTATGTTAGTATTTCTTTAATAAGATAATTACAGCATCATAATTGTGTCATTAATAAATTAAATTATTTAATGTCTAAAAATTATAAATAAAATACCATTATGTAGGAAATAGTTTTATCTTTCTATTTAATATTTATAGTCAAATTTATCTTATCTAAAACCCTGTATTAAAAATGATTTACTTATTAAACAATGATTTTAACTATTTTAACCCATCACTAAATAAATTTATATTAAATGTTCTAATCTAATCCAAGTGGGCCTAAATGGTAATATTTTATTACTAAGGATTTTTTTGGTTGAATTAAACTTATCCAATTGAATTTGGACATGTGTTAGGGTAATAATAATAACATGTTTACCCTTAATTACCCTATTTACTTTTAACCGTGGTAAAAAAAGTAAAATTTTACTATTCACCAAAAATTATTTTCATCTCATTGAACCAAATTTTACTTACTGACATCAACCGTGTCTCTTTGATTTTTGAAATTCCACTCACAGAAGCGGTAAAATTAATTTTTTTTTGTAAATTTGCAAATTCTCCTAGGAGGTGGGTAAAAGACGGTGAAAAGTTCAGTAAAATTTTTATATATCTAAAATTATTATAAACTGACTCCAATGAATTTCATTGAACATATATAGGTATTATGTATCAATTTTGACATAAAATAAGTTTAAATGAAATAAATAATTATTTAAATAAAAATTTGGTTTTTAAATAGTTACCCAGTGTTTTCACTATTCATCAAAAATTGAATGTTTTCAAGAAAATTACCAAAATTTCACCCTAGGCTAAGTTCTATATTCCGAATCCAAAAATGAAGTCCATTTTGAAAAATAAAATTTACAAAATTTCAAAAAGTGGATATTACTATTCATAACGGCTAGTTTTAATAATATTTTAATAGCATATCGTTGTTTAGTGAAACTCGGTATTACGTACGATGCAACCTATCGAGGAAGGTTGCAATTGCGTGTAAAGAAAGACAAGATAGTGTTATGTGTAGTGAAATATTCCTTTGATGATTTATAAAAACAAAATATTTCTCATAAAAGTCTCGAGTGTTACACGCAAGATATCATCCTCGCCTATGGTCCATCTTAGAATAGGGTACTCTCCTAGCATAGTTTTCCATAGGACTAGAAATTTTGAATCTGATAGATGCCTCATTCATACTCGATCAAGAATAGTAGAGGTGAAAATTACAGGAGAAAGAAACATCTGACAGTGTCTATTTTTCACCTATAAACGAATTTTAGAGAACATAGCCATAAGCTACCACTAACTGTCGGCCTCCTGAACTGCATGTATCTATGTCCTCCTTCTCAACACATCAGCCACTACGTTGCCTTTTCTATGCGCATATGCATGATCAATGTCAATATACTTAAGGTACTCAACGCACTTTCGCTATCTCAAATTCAGTTCACGTTGAGTGATGATGTACATGAGACTTTTGTAGTCGGTGAAAACCACAAAATGCTCTCCCAGAAGATAATGTATCCAACAACATAAATCATGAACAACTGCTACCAACACAAGATCATGCATCAAGAAGTTCCTCTCATATGGCCTCAATTACCATGACCCATATGCAACGACTCCTTCTCCATACATAAGAACTGCTCTTATTGTGATACCTGAAGCATCACAGTAAACAGTATATCCCTTTCCCGGATACAGCAATACTAGTTTCGGTGCTAAAGTCAACCTCCCTTTCTGCTACTGAAAGGCTGACACACTAGAATTTGACCATATGAACGCGAAACCCTTCTTATTCCGGCACTTCAGTGGTGCTGATAAGCATGGAAATTCCTGAATGAAACTTCTGTGGAATCCATCTAGTCCTAAAAAACTCTACACCTCAAAGACATTCTTCAGATTCTCACAGGAAACTACTACCCTCACTTTCTATGGGTCTACTGAAACTCCATTCCCTGAGATAACATGAACCTATAAGTGAATATGGTCTATCCCAAAGTGGTATTTTGAGAGCTTAGCACATAACTGATTCTCTCTTAGTGTAATCAAAACGATCTCAAGATGTGTGGCATGGTCGTGTAGGGTGTGAGAGTACAAAAATATATCATCCATGAAGACCACCATGAAAGATTCCAAGTATGGATGGAACACTCATTTCATCAGTTCAATGAAAACAACATGCATGTTTGTGAGACCAAATGACATAACCACATACTCATATAGACCATAACTGCTCCAGAAGGATATAAGAGGTATATAAGATGGTATAACGTGCAACTGATGGTAATCAGACCTCAAGTAAATCTTCGAGAACACCTGGGATCCTCAAAGATGGTCAAAGAAATCATCAATTATAGGCAAGGGATATTAGTTATTGACTATCAACTGGTTGAACATATGATAATCCACAAAAAGCCTAATGGTACCATCCCCCTTCTTCGCAAATAGAACAGGAGAACCCCAAGGAGAAGTACATGGTTAGATGAATCCTTTTTCCTGGAACTCCTCCAACAACATCTTGATCTCTAGTAACTCTGCTGTCATAATCATTTAGAGAGGAATGGACACAGGTGCAACTCCTGGCACAAGATCAATAGAAAAGTCCACCTCTCTCTCTAGATGAAAACCTGAAAATTCCTCTGAAAATATATCCCTTAAACGATCCACCAATGGAGGAAAGTCCATCTATGAAGTCCCCTAGCCATACAGATATAGGATAGAAATTTGGACTATAACTCCTCCTAACCCATGATCCTCTGGTCCTGCTCTGCTATCTTGGACATCCCACTCACCATTTTGAAGAAACGATCCTCCCTCTGGTGATGTGAAACTCACCCTACAACGATAGAAATTGAATACTGCCTCGAAGGGAACTACCTAGTACATTCTGAGAATGACATCATAGCTTGTCATCTCTAAGACATAGAGGTCCCATAAAAAGTGACATTCACTGACCTCGAGAAGGAACCCATTTCACTGAAGTACAGTAGTTGTTCTAGTCCCCAACAGAGTTTCTAGCGTCATGATACCAGTGGATAAAATGGTACAGAGCCCAAAGATCTCCACAACAGCAACATATATAAAGCTATGGGAAGCACATGTATTGAAAATATCAAAATATTAAAGTGAAGAAACTAGGATCACACCTAGAACAGTAGAGGGTCTTGGATCCTACTCTTACTAGGTCTACTCCTTTGAAAAAGTCCGACCTGCACTATGGCCCTATATCCCATCCTGACAACTCTAAGTTGATCCACCATGTTGTCACTAAAATCCTTGTGACTGACTACCACAACCGCGGCCTCCACCTCATCCTGAACAGCCAGAAGAACTCTAGTTACTAGGCTAGTGAGAAACTGGTGGCACTGCTCCTGAATGTGGAGTCATAGAAGAACCCCTATCACCATCTGCTGGTGAAAAGATCTGATAGAAGCGCTGAAGATTCAGCATAATTCTGCATGCTCGGAACTCCACTAGGTCTCTCAGGAAAATTTTCCCTATATACCCACTCTTCCTACACTGGTATCACACCACCTGGCTACTAGAAGACGCATCTCTACTACTCGGATCTCCTCGTGCATTCTCCTTGCGACGCTTCCTACTATCGACCGGTGAAGCACTGACCCTGGATGTTGAACCGCAATGGCTCACAGCTCTAGAATCCCTCAGATTACGCTCTGTGATCAGTGCTTGTTTGACTATAGAGGATATCTAAGTCAACCTGAAGATGTTCACCTACGATCAGATATCCTGTCTTAGGCAATCCTAAAACATTCATGAAAGGAAAAAACTCATCTCCCCCTAGAAGGGATGTAAAGTGCTGCAGCTCAGTGATGTGAGAAGAATACTCCAGAACAGAAAGAGTACCCTGCTCCAGACTCATGAACTCTTAGGCTCGATCAAACCTCAAAGTCTTTGGATAGATGTAATAATAGAATATGTGTTGAAACTATTCCAAACCCATATTCTTTTGGCATTCCGCCTATGAGATCACATCCCACCACCTCTTGGTAGAGTCTTGAAGAATTTAGGTATCGAATTTGACCATTCTATCTAGAGGCATATCCAGATGCTCGAAGATGTTTAATATGTCTTGTGGCCTTGAATCTACAGCCTGGGGGTCCTCCATCCCCTCAGAAAGTGAAAGGATGTTTCTGCTGAAAGACTCGCGTCAATTTCTCCTTTGACAGGGTAGGAGGCAGTGCACCATGGATGGTCTGTATCATCCTTATAAAGGCCTACCTAAACAGTGAATTCACACTTGTGTCAGGTATAACTATTGGTGAGAAGACTGGACCAACTGGAGGATCTGCAAGAAGTCCCTGATCATCAATACCCGACATCTGATCACTTCCCTGTAACTGGTAGACAACCAGAGGACGTCCCGGTTGCATTAATCTGCAAGGTTTATCGCAAAACATAGATCAAGATTATCATTGAATAAAAAAATTGAAGCAAAATATTGGAACATGAGAAAGAAAGCCATCAAGTTTTAAAAAACATGACTACATGACGTCTATAAATACTACATGGAATTTTCCCTTAAGCCTTTCACTTAGTCGTGGAATCCTACCACAATAGGCCATGTAACACCCCAAACACACGGCATGTTATCCTAACACACGATGTGTACTTGAATTATCTTCTCCTGCTCGAGTTATTCTACAAGGATAAGCCACACGGTTCACTTAAACCAAGACTACATGGTGTGTTTGTTCCAGACACAGCATGTACTAGACAAAAATCAACCACCCGTATTGTTAGATTCCTGTACGGTTACTCATATTACACTACACATCATGTTCTAAGTGGACACAACGTGAATAAGAAAAGACTCCACCGACATGTGTTTTTTAGCTACATTGCTGACCGCACGGGTAACACTACACGAAGTGTTCTATCCTAACACAACGTGAATATCCTATGATTCATCCATCCGTGTCATTAGTCACAAGGGTATACACATGGTAATCACAACACAACATGTACATACTATACATGACATTTTCCAACAATATTTTCCCAACCCCATGTATCTACCCACACTCTCTGTGACACGATTATTTCCTACATGTTGTGTACATATATTACATGATATGTACTTACAAAAAATAGTTTCTTCTCAAATAGAAGAAAACACGACATGTATTCATAACTACACGCCCTGTATTATGGGTTTTTTCAGACAATAAGCCTCAAAACTTCTCTGGAACCCATAAAAACATAGAAAAGAACATTAAAGTGCCAAATTACGATCCGTGAGGGCCCATACCCCTTTCAAATCAATGCTTGGAATCTTGTACATGTCATATACAAGGAAAACAAGTCATTGATCCACCATATTCCGATTCGTGAGGGCCCATAACACTGCAAGAACCAATGTTTGGTGTTCATTCAAACAAAGCCTTACTCAAACCAATTACCTTATAAAAAGAAGGTATTATATCAAGGAATCTTTCACCAAAGCTTGCATATCTAGCAAAATATTTATGAAAACAACATGAAATTGATAATGCACCCTAAATGGAATGAATAGAATAAATGACATGTGATTACGGGTGAGTGACTATATGATACATGAAATGGAAAACCCTCATATCATTGAGTTGAAATAGAAATAAAACCTCAATAGCATCAACAGTAATAGAAAAAAACATGTGAGTCACCCAATGGTGAAATCAAATCAACTGTAAAATTGCAAAATTTGAAAAATTTCAATAATCAAGGTAAATTAGCTTTTCCCTATACAAAGGTTATCTACTACCATTCACAACTTATTACTAATTACCTATTATTTCTTATCCCTAACTATAGCCTCCATACAGTAATACCACATTGTAACGTCTCGATTCTGGAAGCCACCCATAGGTGCCCCATACCCGATTGGTTACACGACCTCTAGTGCAATTCCCCAAACTCCAAGGGCTGCTGACTAGCAGCAAGGGCCATGGGTGTGATAGCGGGGGAACTATTACCTCATTATCATAGTAACAAAGTGGAAGTAAATAAAATAGAAATAGTAGAAGCAGTAGTAATCCATACAACATTGTACAGTGGAAGACTGATAAAGAAACAACTGGAGCATATATATAAATGATGCATGATACATATGTCTAGGAAAATATCAAAACAAAAAACAATACTAGAATAGAACCGATACTAAAAAAAGTACAAAAGAAAAAATAAACAACTCCTCAACATCACAAGCCTCATATTGGTCCCATTCTCTCCATCTCCACAGCTTCAAGTACCTGATGTTGAAGGGTGCTTGCCCTTATCTATACCTGTAACAATATAATATATTTTGGTCCCAATAGATTGAACCAAACAGGGAGTGAGACTAAATACCAATAAGAAACCACAAAAATATTTGTGCCTAACAGTCAGTGAATATATATGGCAAGAAAGAATTATACAGCAGTAGTAAGCAAGGAAGTACTAAGTAGTAACCATTCATACAGTTCAAGAAATCAATATCTCATAGCAATTAAACAGCTAATCAAAGCAGGTATCCCTCTGGGCAGTATTCATAGCCTAACACCTCTAGTTCACTCTAAACAAGAGAATCATTCAACTAACACAACTATAATCCTCTGAGAAGTTCACACATTCTATCCCCTTTGGATTGGTTAGAAGGATATAACATAGACTCTCCGAGGAATCACTCACAGTCAATTCCATTTATAGTGAAAAGTTATATAAAATATTTGAGGAAGCTCACAAGGTCAATTCCCCTTATATTCTAAAGAGATTTAATACTCTATGAGGAAGATCACATGGTCAATTACCCTTGTAGTCTATAGTGATTAATGACTCTCTAAGGAAGATGACACAGTCAATTCCCATTATAGTCAACTACAACAGGTTCTCATGGCCCTATGTAAGTCAAAAAATCATAGAAATGCAATAGGGACAAGGTAAACATCAATAAGTACTTGGATAAATAGTCTATAACATAACATCATGTCTGAAATACAATCCCTCCATCCTATTATCACTAGGCAGGGAAAACAGGAAAGGCAGCCTGACAGCCTAAGCCAACCAAACGGCCATAAAAAGAAAATTCATGGGAAAACACTTCCAAAGCGTAGAATTTAAACATATTTACAATCAAATATACTATACTTAATCAAACAAGCATGGTAGGCAATTAACAGGGTTAAAACCGTAAACACGAAATACCCCATTCAAGGGTATTGGTAAAATTTGCACATATAACTCAATGACTTTAAACAGAAAGGCACAAACCACCTACCTCGGTGTTGGGATATCGATATAAGTGAAATTAAAGCCTTGAAATGCCCAGGAAGACTGTATATCTACAAAAATGTCTCAAACGTTCAAATGAAGATAACTCTTGAAAGCGGATGATTTAGGAAGCGTAGCTCTAAAAAAAGGAAGGGCTTACCGCTATGATTACAATACAATTGAAGATAGTCGAATAAGAGAAAAAATGCTCGGTCGGGGGTTAATAGATGATTCACAGCTATACATGTGGTCTCGAATGAACTAGGATAAGAAAAAGACAATTTTGTCCATCAGACGTGACCCTGGTAGGTTTAATGAAAAAAGAAAGTACACGGTGTGTACTTTATAAGTACATGGTGTGTACTTTCCCTTACCAGGTCCGGCTTTAGGCGGCCTCTAGGTCACCCCAGATGACTATGTGCATGGACATTACATGACCTACACTCGGCTACCTGCTGTAACCGAGTACACGGAGTGTACTCATAAAGTACACAACGTGTAGTATAGAAATTTCTAGAAACTCATATTTTTCCTTAAAACACCAGAAAAAGGAAAACATTCGTAAAAGGAGAATATGGATTCTTACAATTGGATCCCATGCAATCCATGCATGAAGAATGTGAGTATTGAGACTAAAGTCATACTGAATTAGAGAAGCTCTTTTATATGAGTTTTTAGTAATTGAGAAACCAAGAAGAGAGAAAGTGTTGAAATAGTGCTAGAACATTCATGCATATTATATAATTGATGATGTTGTGTGAACCATTGTCACACAATTAAGTGAGGACATGTCTTCATTAGAAGAATAAATAATTTTCTGAGCATTTTTTGAGCTGAGGACTGATCAAAGAAAGTGATCAGAAATGTTGAGCAAGGCCCACAGACAATATGAAATGATGTTGAATATTCTTAAACTAATGAAAAGGCCAGTATGTTTTAGAAAGACTTTGTGGGAATATCATAAGAACATATTTAGTGAATCAAATAATACATTAAAGAAGGATGTTTCTTGTGTGACTCGAGATCTAGAAGACCCATGTGAGATTCAAGGAGGAGAAGAAGTCATTAGTGGTATTCTGATGCTAGCTAGTGGGAATCTGGTAAAACTATGGGAATCAGTATAATGAACCTCATGTGTGACTCAGGAGTGATACAATTTGACTTTGTATCGACCAATGTAATTTCTCACTGAAATATAGTGGATATTTTTTTTACGGAGAATAACCAACATAACAAGGAGTAGGTCATTGAACCTATCCTTGTAAATCCTTGTGTTCAGTGCCTTTTCATTTACAACATCATTCAAGGTAAGGATGAGAGACAAAAGAAGAGTTTATTGAGGCTTTATCCAACCATATATGGTTAATTGGGAAAAATTAATTAGCAAATATTTTTAAATGGTTCAATGATTCACCCCCTCCCACTCTAATAGATTCACACTGATCAGGGCAGTTCAATTAGCATCAGAGAAAAGGTAACCGCTAATTGATCCAAGGGAGTCAATATGAATTGCAGATTTGAGGAGATGAGTGAAAAAACTCAAATGGAGGTATCATCCAATACTCAGAATAATGGAAGGAATAAACATGCAAGGAAGATGAATAAGAATCTTACTACTACTGGGGAGACTACTTCTACTGAAAGTAATATGAAGGTTACAACATGTGATAATACTTATTATTCTTATGATGAAGCCTATTCAAGCTATGAAAGTGATAGATCAATTAGTGATCTTTAGACTACAATTATAGATCATCTAAAGAAAGTCCCTAGAGAAGTGTAAAGTCACATCACTACAAGCATTACTTCTCTTCACGATGAAAAATTATAGCTACAAGAAAGAAGCTAATACCATGGAAGAATCGTTGGCTATAAGGGTTGGCATATCCAACACTTTCACAAAATGGTTGAAGGAAAAGGAAGAAAACATTTCTCTTTGAAATGAAAGACATGATCAAGTTACTAAAGAATATATGGGAAGTATTTGTGAGAAACAATTCATTGAGATTGTATTTTTAAAAGAATTCCTTGCTTTTGAAAAGTTGCATAGAATTTATATGATTTTCAAAGTTGCTAAAATATAAGAAAAATCCGACAAGTTAAAGGAGATTGAAATATTTTTGCAACAATTATGAAATGTGCATGAAGAACAAATAACAATGATGAAGGATAAAATTGAAAAGTAAGATGAGATATATTGAGGATGAGATGGACTCTCTCAACATGAAGTGTTTAGAGCAGGAGGTGAAATTGAAGAATCAACAATCACTCCAAGCTATAACATCCCAATCAGCTGAATGAAGGGATTCTTCGACCCAAGTTTGTGTTGAGGAATATGGTTCCATTAAAGAATATAAAATCATCCTCTAATACAATGGAAACATCCTCCAAGAAAAAGGTATCCCATAACTAAGTTATTTCTGTTTATACTAATTTAGTTTCATCTGTATGTACAGGTTCCAAGTTAAAATATTGGAAGATGTGGATTGATAAAAATATAAATAAATCAATCAAAACATCATGGTTAGATACTAGAATGATTAAGAAGAGAAAATCCCAAAAATATTCTCTTAAGAAAGAATGAAAATTCCAGAAAAAAATTCACTAAATCTTTCATGTTTGATACTACAAGTAAAATAATGATATTTGATGGATATTGTTTGTGTTGCTGGATGTTTGGGCACCAGGACAACGATTGATAGAAACATTTGTCAGCATATGAAAATTGTGGGAGGTCTACATTTTGGGAAATTAGATGTGAAGAAATGAAACAACCTGTAATGCTATGGATGAATGAACAAAAGAAAACAAATCTGTCTAACAATAACATATTTGATTATATTGAATACTTATATGATAATTGCAACAGAAGTGGTCAAATTCATGATGAATTCTTCTTTATTCCTACCATGACTTAGGAATATGTTGTTAAGAATCATAGCATGCAACAACGATAAGAGAAAGAAAATATAGTTGAAAAGTCTTCCATAGGGAATAGGAAAAACATTGATGTCAATATAATAGTGAAACAAATGATTCCAAAGAAAAAATTTAAGCCAGATTCCATGAATGTCATCTCAAGAAAGAAAATATGTTTCTATTGTTGAAAGAAAGGTAATACCATGGATTACTGAAAACTGGCCATGGAAATTAATGGAAGAAAGCTAAAAATAAAAAGAGAATCAATCCATAAGAAAATGGGATTAATTGAAGACATTGTTGAAGATAATCTTAATAAGTTTCCTAATAAGTGTACCTTGAAGACAATCCAGAAACCATATGGAACCCTCAAATCAGAAAATGGTAAGGAGTTTTTTGATATCTTTCCTAATCATTTAAAAATTACAGGATAACTAAAACGTGATGAAGATAAAATACTAGATAATGATAAGGATAACGGAACGTAGGTCATTCCACAATAAGGAGAATTAAAATTTCATGAGAGGTTTTCAACACAAGATAACCCATTTTTATCACATCTACTATATGGAAGGTGCAAGAAGGTTGGACATCCTGAAAAAAATGGTTAACTATTTTACTAGGAAAATGGAGAAAATTGAACAACATGAAACAAAAGCAACTTCACTATTGATAAATGTGAAGAAAAACAATCCGCACAAATTGAAGGTGAATAAAAGTAAAGATTCCATGCTAAAAATGAAAAATAAAATTCCAAATGGAGAGGAGACATCAACTTAAAGAGTACCAGACACATTATGAAGACCTGAAATGGATTTCATGGGGTGAGAGAAAATTATCAGCCCCATTGCTTCTATTAAGATTCTCACAAGTGTTCCATCTTATTCCCTTATACCTTTTTTAAACATGTGAGATTACAATACATGTAATTGAATATGAAGGTCATTCATAAAATGGCTGTTGAATGAGCAATGTGGAGAACTAAAAGTTGAACTCATTATTCTTGATTTGATAATTTCTTGATGTGACCCACAATGGAAGATTTTCAACATTCATATATTCACGCTTATCTGATGATATTCTATACCAAGGAAATTCAAAGGAAGTGAATCCCTTGAAGGGGATAACATATTAAGGATATTATATCAAGTATTATTTCATGAAAAATCAATAAATTTATATCATCTGAAGAAGCTGAAACTGAGGTATTCCAATCACACTTTTATCCTTTATTCTTAATTGTATTTATCATATCAATTACGGGGGAGTTCTTGTTTGATGAAAAGATGGGATTAAATGGGAAACATTATCATTTCTCTTGAGCTTTTTAATATGTTTTGATGACATATGTGTAGTATTTAGCATTTCATTGATAAATCATATTTTTTTACAACCCCTTGAATAAGATTTGATACATTATGAGTGTGATTTTTCATGTATGGTTGTTTATGGATGACATTGAAAACCTTGATCATATCTTTCTTGTTTTCTACCCTGGGTTAGACCAAGTAGACTTGGAGTTGATTTAGTAAAGGATCGTTATTATGTGAACCATGTGACATCATCCCTCCATTAGAAATATTCACGAAGATACTATTCAAAGGGAGGAGAACTTTTTTTTAACAGACCCCACTACACCTTTGTATTTTGTTTCTAATAATGTCGGAGAAAAGATTGGCACACATATTGGAACATACAAAGTGTTCTTAGGTGATATTGAAAACTAAATACGATGGGGGAGATTGAGGTTCATAAGAGTTTCATTCTTTTTCAATATGGATTAAAGTACATAAGAGTATCATTTTTTGTCAATAAGAAGTCCATATGTGAATTAATGTTCTTGAGGATGAAGTTGGTAAAGCCTTGGAGAACTGTTGTTGATTCAAATCATTGAAATCAATACATGATCAATTATCTAAGTGGATAAATCGAACAATTGTAGAACTTTCCTAAGATCCAATTCTTGTATCAAGGTGATAAATTGTCACAACACATGAAAAAGTCCATGAAATAATAAATTTCACGAGGATAAAGAATATTCATATATAGTCACTAACTGGATGAGGTGTTGAAGATCCATGCAATGAATTCTAACTTAATAAAGGTTGTCCATTAATGATTACCATGCATTATGCTTTAAATTCATGAGAAATGAAGACCTGATCTATGCATCATACATGATTGGATTAAAGGAATTCATTGAAGATATTTGGGATTTATGATCTAAAAATAAAGGAATGGATGATGTTTGAAGATGAATAATATAGGATAATGAGTTCTGTATGAAGAAAGACGGTGTGGTATTTTAAGCAAGAATTCATACTTGGTTTTTATGATAATTACTTAGTATATTCCATTACCAAAAAATTAGGTCCAGTCTTGAAGGAAACCTGAAGCCCTCACCGAAGGCATATGCGGGACCCAAGGGTCTACCATTCCCAAGGGGAAGGCCTTGAAGATAGCCTGCAAGAGGCTCATACGGGATGTTTATACTCCCGTAGAGGCCGCATTGTGATGAACCCGTGTAGTTTGGGGACTAGGTTGAAACCTGAGTAGTAGAGTGGGCGCTAAGAGGGCGCCCGCAGGGTGAACATGTTATGGGGAGGTACAGTGGAGGGAGGATGAGTAATCTGAGCCGAAGCTATCACAAATTGATAGTTAAAACGCACGAAATTTCTATCGCGTTTTGATATGGGACGACATTTTAAAAACGTGCAGGGAATCATTGACGCTGATCTGGTCTTGCAAGAGATCTCAACCGCATGATCTATCCTATGCTCTGTGATATAATCTCTCCCAAACTTGATCGATAAAATAAGCAAGGATAGGCACTAAGGTTGTCTTCAACCTATGGACACCCATGACCACCCGACGTGAACTAGTACGCCATCTCCATTGCTGATCCACAATGATTGAGTTATCAACTACCGTTTAAGTTCAAATATATTGCATGGTGATTGTCCAGATCAATCAAAAACATGCATGCATTAAATGTTTCATGCATGAATCAAGATGAAGAATTCAAACGTGGTCAGAGCAGAAAGAGTTGTGAGGACATGTCAGAATTCTTGAAGCCTTCGGGGAAATGATCTGCATGTGTTCTCAAATTCTTTTATGTGAGAATCATGATACAATGAATAATTTATCGGTTAAAAAAGGAACGACTGAGATTTATGCATATCTTTTAACCATTGCATGATATTTTTATTTATGAATATCTCATCTCATTAATGATTTGAACCTCTCGGCATATCTCACGAGTTTTGAACAATGGGAAATGTTATTCCTTTCCTTTAAATATAGAACCCTAAAACTAGTATATATTGTTGAAAATTTTGAGAATAAGCTCTTAATTCTCTACGAAATAGAGAACTGCGTGAAAAGTTTCATGCATCTCTTGCATGAGGGATTTTCGCGCATCCCTTGCATGAAGAGAAGGACTGTGAACCCCATGGATCATGAAAGAACTAGCACTCCCTGTGTGAAGAAACCCATGAGCACTTGACAGATTCTTTTGAACCATAACTAGGTCTCTGCGAGGAGAATACAGTGTGTACACAAGTGGTGCACTTTCACCCATGATATACTCCATGAAGACAAAACCCACAAACCTTGGTTCATTGGAGTAGATACATTTGCACTCCTTGCCCAAAGAAGAAGACCTCACATTCCCTCATGTTTTCATGAAGAATAAGAAGACCCTTCAGTCAAAACAGATATATATATATTCTATTTTATCTTTTAAGGACTCAGGTCTTGTGAAGATGACACCCATTTCGTGGGAATAAGCAAAGGACAGTGTATACATACACTGCCCTAGGAGAGGAAGAAGTGACGTGAGGCACTTTGTGGATGAATGAGAATTCATGCATGATGCATATTTATGTATATGCAGGAATTGAGACTCCCAATAGTGTAATAACAATGTAAAACAATTGACTAAACTAATTTGGGATTGAAGAACAAATATTCATTATACACATTGAATCCAAATTAAAAGAAGAATTGTGTGTGTGTGTGCTATGAACCAAAAGGAAAGGAGAAAAAGGGAAACGAAGAATGAGGAATGGTGTGTTTCTAAATGACCACAACCATTGGGGTTTTGACAAAAATTAGATGAAAATAATTGTTCATGCATGAATGAATGAACATGCACATTTGAATATAGTTAAAAATAATAATCAATGATTGTGAGTGCAAGTGTGTAATAAAAAAGAAGCTATTCGATAAACATCATGCATGAAGAATAATTAATTCAGATGATGCCAATTATTCTAATCCTCAATGTTTTAATATTCACATAAGTGTATGTGATCCTTTCCATAAAAATATGTAGAAGGATTAGTGAATGTAGTTATTGCACTAAGGAATAATTAAGTGAGAAATAGAAATACAAGAATTATTGGATCACATGAAATACATGAATGAAGAATTTATGTTATGAGACTGAAGCAAGACTAAATTAAATAAGCTCATTTATCTGAGTGTTCAGTAATTGAGAATCTAAGAAGAGAGACAGTACTGATATTGTGAAAGTTCATTCATGCATATAATAGTCCTGATGATGATGTGTGCACCAATTTCACAAATCTAAGTGAGGCCAGGTCTTTATCAGAAGAAGAAACAATTTCCTGAGCATGGTTGAGCTGAGGACTAATCAATGAAAGTGATCACAATTGTTGAGAAAGGTCAAAAGACCTTACCAAAGGTTTTTGAAGATTATTGAATAGATACACATGCAAGTGTGATTCAGAAATACTGTGTGGGAAGATCATAATATCATCTACAGTGAATTAAAGTAGTACATAATGAAGGAAGATGTTCATGTAACTCGAGTGCTAGAAGCCCCCTGTGAGATTCCGGGAGGAGAAGAAGTTTTCAGTGGGATTCTGATGTAGGCTACTGGGACTCTGGTAACACTATGTGAAGCAGTATAATGAACCAACTAGGTTAATGAGGAGAGATATTGGGTAAATATGTATCGACCATTATAATTACTCATCAAATTATAGTAGAGAATATATGTTGGGGAAAATAACCAATACAACAAGTAGTAGGTCTTTGAACTGAACCTCATAAATCCTTATGTTTAGTGCCTTTACATTTACAGTATCATTCGTGTTAATGATGAGAGACATAACATGTTTAAATCAATTCTTTAACCAGCCATATAGGTTTAATTGAAAATAATAAATTAGTAAAATGTTTTAAAGGGATCATTGATTCACCCCTCCCCCTCTCATCTATCCACACTGATCTGGGATCTTCACTCACAAATGGACTAATCCAAATAAATAATTGTGAAACACTAACTACCTGACCAAGGAGTCAGTTTCCTTAGTTCCAGACATAGTTTTCCAGACCAAGGATACGTTTTCATAATTGACTCCAAGAGTGTTGGGTTTTCATAAACAACACAACCACATAAGAAAATATACTTAATAAAAACCTCTTAAAACCCACAGTCCCGAAAACTTTCCCTCCAAATTTTCATCAAAACCAAATTCTCGTTTTTTTCTTTAAACATTATGTAATTTTCCCTGAAATAAAAATCCAATCACATTTTCATAAAAAATTAAAAATAGACTCTAAATTCAGTACACTTCACTGACTCAATTATAAACCAGTTATGAAAGACAAAAATAACTTCTTCTCCCAATGGATCGACCCCTTAATGGTACTATACTATTTAGGGTAATACAATTTGCGAAACTGATAAAATATTATCGGTGAAACAATGACCAAATTTTGGCTCTGTTGCTGGGGAATTAAAAGTTAAATTTCTTTTTGTATAAATCACGATTATATCAAATTTTAGTGGAAATAAATATCAAAAATTCTACCAAAAATCTCTTTTCTAGTCTCATTTATATTTATCTTTATTCTACCCTGTTTATTCTTGGTGTGTTTATTATTTTTTAGGTTCATAGGTGTATGAGTAGCTACGACACTCGTTCTAAGAAATGATATGTCCTCAGAGTTTCTCACAATTGACATGAGATCGAAAAAAACTTTTGTGGAAACGACGAGCACATATGGATATGAAAAACCAAAATAATCCCATGGGGTGGAATGAATAAGAAGATCGAGATACCGTTCGAGGAGTTAGAAAAATGTTTCATCGAGATGATAACCGTAACTGTAAATCACCACTTTCTCTAAGATATGGACCGCATGAGATCTAACAGTTCCGACTAGAGAGGATTCCATACCCATAGGAAGGTCAAGGGCCATACATCGCCCCTCAGGAGTAGAAATATATTCTACCCCCACTCCCTCAGCAACCTCCTCTACACTGTAATCTGATGGATTATGGCCTTCTATCTATTTATGGAGCAGAAAAGGGAATTGTATGTCCACCGGTGCAAGAAAAAAACATTGAGATCAAGCCTGCTATAATGGAACTAATCCAAAACACAGTTCAATTCAGTGGCCTACCCAGCGAGGTCCCAAAAAACCATATCTCCAATTTCCAAGAGATCTACGACACGTTCCACTATCATGGAGTGTCTGAGGATTCCATTTGTCTACTCCTCATACCCTTCTCTCTAACGAAAAAGTTGAAATACACAACTTTGAGCAGCACAACTCGGGAGTCATTGTAGGATTCATTTGAGAATTTCGAAGAGATTTTGTGAAAATTCCCTAACCATGGACACCCAATCTGGATATAGGTCCATACCTTTTATGGAGGAAAGATGATGAAAGCAAAGTCTGTAGTGGATGATATAGCTAGAGGTAAGGTTATAAGGAAGTCCCCTTGCTGCCCTGTTGGATGTTGTGTCCAAAAAGAGTGATTCTCTAAAATTGAAGAGAACTTCCCATGTACATACAGGGAACCATCCAGCGTGGAGAGAATTTTGTGACAACCACATCCTGGGAGAATGACCAGGACCTACAACGAACCCTTCGACAACCGAGGTGAGATATGTTTCTCAAAACCAAGGGCTGAACAAGTACCAATAGAACCAGAACCCAACATGGCGTGATCAAAAAAACAATGGATGGGTCCAATAGCAGTAGAATACTCTACCTCAGCAACCACATGGCTATAGTCAGCCAAGTATCAGAGCCAGTACCTAAGAAAACAATAACATCGTCATGGCTCTTACAAGAAGTAAGGGTATCAAAACCGTCTTCCGTGGCAGCCGAGACAACCACCACCTCTACCAGCTGCAAATCCACCTCTGAAAGAGATCACCTAATGATTGGAGGCTTCAACTCGAAGCTTAGAGAACCAAAAAATGCTATCTAACAAACCAAGACTTGACAAGGTAGCTTGGCACAATACTAGGTAATACTGAAAAGAACCTGAGGGAGGAGGCCCATGCCTTCACACTATGGAGTGGAAATGATCTAAAATAGAAGAAACTGTCATAGAAAGGTGCCCCTTTACCCCCTTATGATAAATAATGTACGGTTACAGAACCCTCCTCATCCAAAAGTCCACCAAATGATGCCCCACAGGCAGAGGAAATGAGGTTGTCAAACCCTTAGAGCCTGCCTTACCCATCCCAGTGAGGATTAATAATGGAAATCTAGACCAATAATTTGGAATGATCATGGTATAATTCAAGAAGATACACATCAACATTCCATTTGTAGAGGCACTTACAAAGATTCCCATGTATGCAAAACTCATTAAGGATATCCTCTTAAAAAAGAGAAATATGGAGGATATGGGCACCATTTCCCTGACCAAGGAGTGCTCAGTAGTCATAAAACACTTGATTCCTCCTAAGATACAAGATCTAGGAAGTTTCACTATTACTTGCACTATTGGACCATGTGATTTTGGGGAGCCCTTCTGCGACTTAGGGGATAGTGTAAAAATCATTCCCCTTAGAGTTTTTAAGAATCCATGGATCAATGATTTTAAGCCTGCCCGTGAAGCCTTTCAAACTGCAGACTGATCCATCAAAAATCTGAAGGGGCTACATCAGGATGTGATGGTAAATTTGGGAAGGCAAATAATCCCCACAGATTTGATCATCCTCGATATGAAGGAAGACTGGGAGGCACATACCATTCTAGGAAGGCCTTTCCTACCCACTGGGAAGGTACTGATCGACATATACCGGGGGTGTTGATTCCCAGAGTAGGAGACTAAACAGACTCCTACAATATCCTCAAATTCGTAAAGTAAACATCATTGTTCTAGCATGAGGGATTCTATGCAGTGGCCACCATGGATGATCTCTTGAGAAGAGATGGGGAAGATATGGTATGTTTTATCACCTCATATGACTAGGTTTTTCTAGAAATTCAAGTTGATGAAGCACCAGAGGACCTGAAATTCCTTGAAGGCTAGGGCGGTCGCTATGGGAAGTGTACTGTTATTCCCGACATTCTTGAGCGAGAAAAGGACCAACCTCTTGTACCTCAAAATTCTAAAGGAACATAATCTAGAACTGAATCATATCTCATCTTCTCTGATGTACGAGTAATTGGGAGACAATCAGGAATTGCTCATCATTCTTAGTGAATCACTGTCACATGATTTGGGGGACTCAATTTTGCAGGTTTGGATGTGGGGGAAGCCGGCTATTGGGTGGAAAGTTTCAATTCTGAAGGGCATTATCCCAACCATATTTACCCACAAGGTGATGCTCGAAGAAGGAGAAAAGTAATCTCAACAACCATAATGAGGCCTGAACCCCCCGAATGAATGATGTTGTAAAAAATGAGGTAATCAAGATGTTTGATTCATTCATCATATACCCCATATCAGATAGTCTATGGGTGATTCCCCTGCATGTGGTACCCAAAAAGGGGGGGTATCACTGTGATATCGAATGATAAGAACGAGCTCATCCCAACATGCACTGTCACGGGATGGAGATTCTGTGTTTACAAAAAAAAAGATGAATGATTCCATGAGGAAAGAACATTTCCTCCAACCCATCATGGATTAGATTCTATAATTTCTAGGGGGAACATGTTTTATTGCTTCCCCAACATCTATTTAAGCTACAATCAGAATTCCATTCATTAGAGAATCAAGAGAAGAGAACATTTACTTCCCCCTACGATACATTTTCTTACAGAAAGTTGTCTTTGGCATTGTAATGGTCATATAACATTCTGGAGAAGAATTCTGGCTATCTTTCATGACATGGATGAAAAAATCCTGAAGAATTTTATAGAATATTTTTCGATTCATAGAAAATCATTCACCACTTTCTTGCGACACCTAGAGCTAGTACTAGAAAGATGTGATAACACTAACCATGCTTTGGACTGGGAAAAGTGTAATTTCATGGTGCAGAGTGGCATATTACTTGGCCAAAGAATCTTGAAAAAGGGGATAGATGTGGACTTGACAATGATAGATTTCATTTCAGGACTTTCCATTCCGACATCCATCAGAGCCATCTGCAAATTCCTAGGACATGTAGGTTTCCACAGGCGGTTTGTCCACCTATTCTCAAAGATATCTCAACCTCCCACCATCCTTCGGACCAGGGATTAAATTTTTGAGTTTGATGAGGAATTCACCAAAACTTTTGAGCACCTGAAGCAGTGCCTGGTGGAAGCTCAAATGATGGTTGCTCCCAACTTAGAGGAACAATTTGATGTGATATGTGATGCCAGTGAATATATAGTGGGAGTAATCCCAGGCCATCATCTTGAGAGAATTTTCTGACCCATCTATTATGCCAGTAGGATGTTTAATAAGGTATAGATGAAATAATCCAACACAGAAAAGGAGATTTTGGCAGTTGTGTTCTATTTTGAAAAGTTACATTCTTACTTAGTGATTTCTAAAGTTATTGTTTATACTAACCATGAAGAACTCAAGTACATGTTGAACAATAAGGATGTGAAGCCATGACTAATACGATGGGTACACCTCCTATAATAATTTGATCTGAAGATCCAAGACATGAAAGAGAGAGAGAGAGAGAGAACGTTGTTTCTGATCATCTCTCCCGTATAGAGATGCCACATTTGGAGGAGGAGGAAGATCGATAGATCATGGAGTATTTCCTTGATGGGTACGTCTTTTAAGTCAATTAATCACCTCGACTCTAGTATGCTGATATTTCTAATTATTTGGTTACAATTTACATCCTCTCGACCACTTCTTCTAGTAGAGGAAGTTTTTTCTCTCTGATGTGAAGAGGTACATTAGGGAAGATCTTATTATTTTCCGATCCTATGGAGATAGGGTGATTCATCGTTGAATCCCGAAAAATGAATTTCATCGAGTCCTATAATTTCCTCAGGCCTCGCTAGTTGGGGGACATAATAGGCCTGACCATAGTATATAAAAGGTCATACAATATAGGTTTTTCAGGCCCACCATATATCTTGATGCCTGAGCCTTTGATTAAAATTCCGATCGATGCTGAAGAACAGGAAATGTGGGGCCTAGAGCTTAGATTACCAAGCACCCCATCCTGGAGGTCAAGATCATCAACGTCTGAGGAATAGATTTCATGGGGCCATTCCCCCCACCTTTTAGGAACACTTACATACAGTTCTGTGTCGACTACGTATCCATGTTGGTGGAAGACGCTACTACAACACATGACATGGCTAAGGCAGCTATGCGATTTTTATTGAAACACATTTTTAGTAGGATGGGTGTTCCCTATATACTGATCAGCGATAGAGGGACCCACATTGACAACACATTCATGAATGGAGTACTGTTTATTTTCGGTGTGAAGAATAATATGGTTACACCATACCATCCCAAGTATGTGACAAATTATAGCTCTCCAACTGTGAGATCAAGCAGAATATGGAGACAATGGTGAACACATCAATAAAAGATTTCTCTAATAAGTTGTAATATTATTTGTGGGAATATCATAACACTTTCAGGAAACCACTGGGGATGTCCCTGTTCCACCTCATCTATGGAAATCCAGGATATCTTCTAGTATAGTTTGAGTAAAAATCTTACTGGGCAATCAAGGACCTAAATTTTGTTATGATGGAAGTTGAAGAAAAGCGTAAGTTTCAACTATCAGAACATGATGAAATCAGATTGGGGGCATATAAAAATTCCATATTGTACAAGTAGATGATGAGATGAATCCATGAATTGATGATTTCACAAAAAAATATCCAACATAGTGATATGGTACTCCTTTTTAAATATATTATTCGATTACTTCAAGGAAAGCTAAATTCAAGATGGTCGGGACCATTTCGAGTCAATAGAGTATTCCATCATGGACCAGTGAAAATTTATGGAGTGGATGGTCAACCATTAAAGGTGAAAGGAAAATGGATGATGAATTACCATCACAAGGAAGAAAAGGTGGGAACACTCGACACTATAATTCCTAGGTAAGCAGAGGTAAGTTGGTCGAGCCAATGACCTGAAACAAAGAACATGAGATGCTAACCTTCTTACACTACACGTCGTGTACTCTAGATATACACGTCATTTTCTTTTGCTTTTCTAGTTTTTCTCACATTTTCTTATATTTTTTTTCTTTGAATTTTTTTGTTTTCTTGTATTTTTCATGATATGGACGATGGTGGCCATGCTTGTAGAAAGTGGACCTCCTCCACTACTGAGGGTGAGAGGCCCACATTTAGCCGAATATGACTCCGACCCACGATTACAGTAGCCCCATACATTCTAGAGTACCATCCTCCTCCACTAGGCATCATGCCAACACTCACCACCTCAGTAGAGGCTGGTCCTAGTACTACACCTCTACAACCGCACACAAAGCCTTTGAGTACCACTCTTTTTTCCCCACCAGCTACTAGACCTCCTGAGCCCTCCTCAGTAGCAGCTGGTCCCTCATTATCTGCCACGTATAGTGGGCCATCGTCTATTTCAGTTGCTCCTCCAAAAGAGAAAGACCTTGCTTCTGCCCACCTTGGTCAGCCCTTTCCCTTTATCCTTTCCTAGTCTTTCCTGTCACTGACCTGGCGTACAACAAAGTCTTACTCTTTTCTACTACCCAATCCTGTTGAGCAGTCGTTATCTTGACAGGAGCATGCCTTATAAATGGGAACTTGTGGAGAGTTAGAGGATCTCCTCAGACACATGTTGTTACTCACAATAATTCATGTCATCATTCCTACTTTTAGTGATTTATTTTTGGAGTTTGTTGTTTCCTTTAAGTTTAGTGGGATCGAGTACCGGGGAACACCTAGCGACAATGTCCCAGTGGTCCTATTTCGACTGGGCTAATGGAATTTTTCCCTAACCAAGACCGGTTTTTGCTGAGGGTGTTGTTTCTATCCCCATATCATTACCCCACCCCTTATCTCCACCCATACCAGCCCCGAGCATTCTAAGATCATCACCATGCGGCAGGATACTGTTTATTTAGAGCACAACTACAACCCCACTTCCCAAAAGAGTAACCTCATCATTGATAATATCCTTTGCTTCACCCTCAAGTGCTTTAGAGCAATCCTTTTCCCCACCACGAGGATATAGGAGTGGTGACCAATTGTGGCATGGAGCTCTTCAACTGTATCATCTGACAGGACTATCTGGACTCTCCTACCTTACCACTTCATTCTTCTACAACATGTTCACCAGCTATTTGGGAATCCTGGATGGTGGGTTTTATGCCACCCTCATTTACCACCTCTTATTCATTTTTGAGCCTTCCAATCCTCACAATTGAATAGGTTCCACCCAGTAGATGGAATTTCATATGATTATTCGCATGAGATTTTTCCAGAAGTAGGGGGCACTTACATCCTTGTCCTGGACCCACCACCACCCCATGCCAACCCTCCTGGCCCCAACGCTACCCATGCACCTCCATTCTCACCCCACCCCCTTCTTCTAGCCTTCCATCTTCTTCCCCCACTCCTTCTTCTTCTATTACTTCTACCACCCACCTTCATCTACATGAATGGTCGATCTATGCTTACCCTCCTCCTTTCCATGGTAGAGCAGAAACATGTTCGTTTGGATAATGGTCTAGACCGGATCAAGCATATTTTGCGGCTTCTTATTTACCGTCATTGTATTCTACTGCCCCTATTTCTTGCTTCCCCTTCGGCTCCAAGACCATCTTCTACAACTCTACCACCATTTACAACACTGGAAACAAATTTAGTGCTCCTCATCACTACTGGCCTAGATGCTACCACTACTACTACCAGTTTGTAGATCACTTTTAATACTTCTATTCCAAGTCCTTCTCATACTGCTCCTGCTACTAGGGCTTCTATTCTAAGTGAAGCTTCTGACCCTCCCTCTTCCATGGTTGTTGACCCTTCTATGCCGTCTTCTTCTGTAAAGGATGATTCATCTTCTAAGACGACCCCATGATTGGTTTTTAGCACCATTCATCCTTTATATATATATATATATATTAGTGATATATTGTTCATGTGTTATATTGTGTATTCTTTCAATTTTCTCACTCTATGACAATCAGAGGTACTCTCAGATGCTTTCAGGTGTACTTATCCACCACTTCCCATCTTTCTTCACCTTGACGTAGAGGGAGTATTTTTTTTCGGATTTAGTTGTTTTCTTTTTCATTATAATTTAACTTCTTCCATTACTTCCCCTTGTCCTTGTCCATTTTTGGGTTCCACATTACCGTCTCTGCCATTTTATGGAACTTGGTGGACCATGTGATGCAATAAGTATGGGGGAGAGTCTCTCAACTGCCGTAGTATTTTCCCATACCGTCATCTTGGAGACATCATTATTGGAAGATATATTTGAAAACATGATGAAATTTTGGTTAGTAATATTTATAAATAATGAAGCTAAAGTAAGAAATTTTTAAAGGTTGCATGCTAATTTTGGTTCATAAGTGTTTTAAAATGATTGATGACAAATTTTAAATTACAACATGTAATCCTTGGATAATTTTGTGGATTAGGAAAATCATTTATATTCTTGACATGACCTATTTTTCTATTTATTTTTTTGTCCCACTTTGAGGGCTATTCTTAACCCTTCATCATATTCTTTCTAATAACCTCTTTCTTTAGTGATACTTAGGATATACCTGACTACAAAAATTGGCAAGATTTCATTTTGAAATATGATGAATTTTTTAATTAATGTCAAATGATTGTGGCATTAGATTGTGTCAACCCATTTTATCTTGACACCTAACCTACATGTGATCTTCGTGAAGACCCTATTAACCATGAAAAACCATGATATGAAGCCATATTACAAGCCTATTTCCCTTCATACCCTAATTTGTTTTCACTTTTCATAATTATTCACTTGTGCTTTAAAGATGTAATTGACAGTACATGGTACATTTCTGTGAATCATCATGAAATTAAGTGTGTGGGAGAGCTTCTTGTTCATTTGGGGAAGAAAGGGTTCCAAACCTCTATTTATGAAATTTTTATGTGTCCCCTTTGATTAAAAAAACTGATACATTCAAGGGGACCTTATACTCACTTGATAGTTTGTGAACCCTACATAACTAACGAAGATGGTGGTGATGAGAGAATTTGACAGTGCTTGATGAGGATTATTTAACAATGACCATTATTTTGAATATCATGCAGTGTTATTTAGTAAATTTAGCCACCCCTTTCAAACCTCATTATTAATGTTTTATATCATTACCTAAGAGCACTTATCCATAGAAGCATCTGAACCCTATTGAAAAGCCCTCAGGATTTTTCTAAATCATTTTTCTGAAGTAGAGAACTAGATTTCGCTAAAACACATGGATAGAGTGTATATACCATTGATTGAGAATAACTTTGATTTAATATATCTTGAGTGTTGAGTTTGTTTTTTAATATATAGATAAATAATCAAGTGGCATGATAATATTTGAAAGGTTTAGAAATGTTTTTAAGGGAGGATGAAAGTTGTTAATTGAATTGAATATGAGGAATGATTAGAATATTTATAAATTGAAACTCTTTTGTACATTTTTATAATTTTTTCCTATTATTGTATCATTTACACATATGATTAATTGAATTACTTCTTTCTAAAATGTAGATTCTTTAAATCAGATGTTGATATTTGCTCGAGGGAAAACAAATGACTATGTGTGGGAGAGTTAGATGCACCTGATTTTTGTATGCATTTCCACATAATTTTTTTTAAAATAAGAACATGTTTTCAGAAAATACCTACTAATTAGTGGACAAATACTTTGATTTTGGTCATCATATTCATTTTAAGGTGGTTTTGGGTCAAATACACAAACTGGGGGAAAACTGTGAAAAATTCCCAACTACACGGTGTGTACATATATACATGTTGTGTAATGTCAGACTCATACATAGATCGACTGGATGAGAACACGCCCAAGTCACTAGATCAGAGACGACACACCGTGTATATGCTTCTAGATGTGGTTTTTGGTGTTTTTCATCAACCACAAGCCAGGTGAGGTTGTTCCACATGCCATGTACCCTCCACCTACTATACATCTACACCGCAGAAGTAAAGGGCAGCGTAGCTGGCCACCTATAGGAGAAAAAAGGTGACAAAAGCACACTGACGAGGCTACACAACATGTACTTTTTATACACGCCTTGTACTTTTTTTCTATAAATAAAGCCATTGGCTGATGGTTTGAGGAGTCAATAGTTAATATCCAAAGGAATAGGCTCTGCTTCACTTTTTTCGTGCTACCATCATTCCACTACTCCACCATTCCACCATTCTTCCAATGAACTCACCTCTACTTGATGTTCCTAAGATGACCACGTCAGTTATTTAGGGTTCTGTTTTCATCTTTTATTATATGTTTAACTAAAAACCAAATAGGTTGGGGCTATGGGTGATGAAGGAGTTGTAATTTGTATTTGATGGTATGAATGTGTTTGTTCTATTTAACCCTTCTTATTCATTTTCAATCATTTCTTTTTATCCCAAAATATTATGATCTTGACCATGTGAAATTTTTTTTGGGGACTCAAAAGAAGAATAGTGATGAATACCTTCATTGTCATTGGAAGTATTCACCGAATCACATATGGAATAATCTAAATAAATAATTATGAAACATTGAATACCAGATCAAGTTGTCTGTTTCCTCATTTCAAGACATAGTTTACTAGACCAAGGAAACCTTGTCACAATTGAAACCCAGAGTATTGGGTTATCATAAATGACAGAAATTCATAAGAAAAATTATAGAATAAAAAACCTCTTAAAATCCACTGCCCCAACACATTTCCCTCCAAATTTCTATCAAATCTAAATTATGGTGTTTTCCATTATACTTAATGTAATTTTCTATGAAATTAAAATCCAATAACCTTTTCATAAAAAAAATAAAAAATAGACTCTAAATTCAGTACACTTCAATGAATCAAGTAGAAACTAGATAAGAAAAAATAATAACTTCTTTTCCTTATGGATCGACCACTTACTGGTACTATACTCGTCATGATAATACAATTTGTGACACTGATAACATACCATTGATGAAATGACGACCAATATCCCCAGAATATTTTTTTCCCAAATGACGGTTTTTTAGTTTTATTGATTTTACACTTTTAAATAGTAGTACCCTATGGGATTATATTGAAATAGTAGTCATGATATACGTTTAAAGATAATAATGGATCACATATGTGGTATCTAATGTGTTAATTTGATGAATACAGTTTTTATGTAATTTCATTAAAATTTGAATTAAAATCACTATTATTTCCCATCAATTATTATATTTTATTTCTTTAATGTATGGAAAAATAATACAAAAATTTATATATATTTAATATTAATATTTATATGTTTTTTAATGTTAATTTTTTGTGAGATGTTGTATGGATTTGGGAAATTGAAATATTATGGAATGGGGGACCTAGGGAAAAGGCGGAAAATTAGGGACATCCCTTAACCCATGGGAGAAATCTATGTAGAATCCCCATGTGGAGAATCCATCATATAAAACAATACGGAAGGACAATTGAAAGTGATAGTGGGGAGAAGTAAAATCAACAGATAGGCGTGAATGTGAATTATCACTTGATTTTGGGTCCAAGTTGTGGCTAGAAGAAAGCTTCACCAGTATGGAGGGAACACGATGGTGGTAGGCATCCTCTGACACATGTTCAACTTCATAGTTGATCGAATGATACATGATCTATTATATACTACTTCCAAAATATGAAATAGTCTAGTTTTGTTTCATATTCTCTCAACCATAGTTTAATTTAAATAAAGAAACATAGTTTCACTCTAGATCAAATTACTTCTTCATTGGACAACTTCTGCGCCATATTTCACATATGTTACATGCTAAGAAGACCATAACAGGATGTTATGAAACCTCAGCGACACAAGATATTCAATTGTAACTAAACTGATACCAGTCATTCACATTTTAGTTGACACCAAAAAAAATGTAGATGATGATACTACAATACTGTCATTTTCACTATTTCATAAAATCATTATCTTGGGGGAATATTATTTAAGGAACAAAATCATGTATTTTCTATTTTATGGCCCAAAATATATTTATATAATGAATAAAAAGGATAAAGCATAATGGAATTGTGTTAATGGATGCACATTGGCTAGAATTGATGAAGAATTTGTTGAAAATATAATCACCATAAGTTGTATGCTACACCAATATTGAGTTTTTATAGGTAATATAGATGAGTTTAAGGTGGATGGAGGAAAAACAAGGAAGAATATGGATAAGACAATGGGTATTTAGATACAATGTGGGGAATATACATAAAAAAATTTCTCTTCCACACTGTTTCTCTTTATGGAATATGGGTTTGAATCTGGTGTAATTGAAATACCAAATATCTTCATTCTCTTCTTGTGATTTAGGACCAGGCTCAAGATATTTTAAATGTATCATATTCATGGTTAAGTTCCAACCTCTACTAGTGTTAGAGTGAACCACCAAACAAAGAGTAATCAGCCAACACCTCTCTTAAAATTGAGATTTTTAGGATCACATTCATCTTGGTTCATAATGGTAAATATTAGAAAATAATATTACACATAAAAATAATTTATTTTATGATACCATTAAATAAAATCCATATTCTACTATGTTAGAGACTTGAACTGGAATACAGACCAAGAAATGGGAGAATTAACCCGGAATAAAATTATACAAAGGACGGTTGATGCTACTTAGAAATCTATTATATTAATATCCAATTACTTATAACATGAGTGGGTGATTATTTTTATCTAGAAAATATAATAAAGGGGAATGTGCATAATCCATTCGATTACATCTGATTTAAATCAATGATGTGTTGTTATTTTTAAATTTCATTTTAATATTACCCCCAAATTTCACACATAACTATTCCTATGAGTGGAGAGTATTCTTTTTTCGAAGGATCAATAATATATATCTTTCATGGAATAACAAATATATGATCATGTTATAGATATGTTTTAATTTTGTTTTTAAAATACATTTATAATCAAAAACTAGTAACTAAGAGGGTAAATATACTTTCTTAAAATATATGGAGAGTACTAAAAGTGGAGGCTCAACTGAGTTCAATTCTGAAAAACAACTAAATATAAATCACGTAACTATTCATTAACTATGTACACGGAATTGAATTTATAGATTTGTGGAATAATAATCTTAGTGATCGAATGTAAAACCAATTTTCATTATATTCTTCTTCCATATATTTCCCTAATATTTCTATGTTAATTCTACTAGTAATCTTGGGGATTAAACTTGACTTCCATGATATTACATATTAAAATAATTTATTTTTTGTTTGAGTTTAAACATATGTTATTTTATTTTACAGAGAAAATTTACAACACCTCTCGTTAAATGAATAATGGATCACATAACTAATATGTTATGACATATATATTTTTTCCCTTAGTTAATTTTATGATAATAACATGAGAAATACCAAGTGGTTTTTATGTTTTTGTTTCATTGATAAACAATCATTATCAAACAACTGACATCAACACATATAAATATCTGACATAATGAATTTCATAACATATTGTAACTTATTAAATTTCCATTAGACAATGTAATTGTAACATGGAGTGATTTTATGACTCTATTTGTTATATACATCTTAAAATTAATATCGATAACTTGAAATGCACATAATACTCATTTTTAATTCTTATTTTACTACTTTTATCACTTTTATGTGTCTAAGGTAACATGAGATTAGTAATAAAATCATACTACAATTAAATGATCAATGAATTCTAGGTTAATATTTTCTCAGAAATCCCAATTGAAGGATACATTAGGTTTTTTCATGTATATATTGGTTACTTACTCTTTTCATTTCAATAATTTTCATAATAGAAGCCTATGAATCATATGAATATACCTCTATATTCTACTTGGGGTTATTCATGTTAGTTTTATTGAAAACATTATAAATGTGTTTTTGAATTATAATCTCTATTTACTAAAATTTATAAACATGATTCTAATTCTACAATTTTTACTTGGTAATATTATATGTATTATTTTAATAGAAAGATGAGGAGACGACATGATATTCCGAGGCCCTGAGAGCCCAGAAATACTTTTTTAAATAATTTAAATATATTAATTTTATGTGTGCACATTTTTTATGAAAAAGTGAAGTTTCATCTAAAAGGACACTTGGATAAAAAATATTAGACCAATGTTGAGTTCTGAGAATGGGTTTTACCATTGTTGTGACATAACCATTGATCACATTAGATACTAGGGTGGGCAGGGTAAAGGGAGAATCATTATGTAAAAATTTAATTTAAAATATTCTATTTCAATAAATGTCTATGGTGTGAGCTTTTCTATACATAACATATCCTAGAAAAATTCCATGGAACCGGAAAACCATAGATATTTTATAGGGATTATTATAGGATTGTTCATATATGAACAAAACCCATATTGATGATCATCGATCATTGTGATTTTTTTGAAGATCTATACAATGAAAAAGATGCGGATTAAATCTTCACTTGTGATTGATCCAAATCTTGATACAATCATTGTTTTATGTTATTTATCCCCATTTTAATTTTTTTATAATGAAAAAAATATAATTTAACTAAAAAATTAATTAAAGGGTCAAACATATTTTGGGTATGAGATAGATATATCCATGATTGGAGAATTGTATTGTTAATTATATTATATCTCTTTTTTCTATATAATGGAAACAAATTAATGAAAAATTATCACTGGATGATATAGATACCTTATGATTGTGTTTAGTGAAATATTTCCTCTATTCTTCACATGTTCATCATGGGAAATTCCTTTGGATTGTCGTTTAATGAATACCCAATATTTTATTATTTTATGATCATTCTTTAGCACAAAAAACAAATAACAAATGTATGGATGTGATCAATGGTTAATCTATAAAACATTATGATATTGGATAATTGAATGAATATGGATTATAGAACCTTAGTAATAGAATTGTTTTCATTGGTGATGAGAGACATCTGTTTCCATTGTTGAGTGGTTAGACTGTCCAGAGTCTAGATGATGACAAATATGTACTCATATGAATCAAGATTCATGTTCTTGAATGTTGTTTATTTTAGTTCTACTAAAATTAGTTGTTTGGGTGAAATTACATAATGAGATCTAGATTCCTAGATTAATTTTATTTTAACATGGTGTACATAATGAAAACACACTGTGTATTTCTATAAGATTAGTTTCTAGGGTTTCATTAGAACGTTAAAGATCACAATGTTGTATGGTCCCTACAACACACAGTTTAGTCCATAGCAGTCCATATCAATGTGTATTGGTTGTTCACACATAATAATCTGGGTGGTGTCACTTGCCATGTGAGTCATGCTGCATGCAGTGTACATTGGTGAAGACAACTTGGTGTTTATAGGGTGTACACACATAGGAGATCATTTTTCCACAGACACTGTGTGTGGGTGGTGACATTCCATGTAGTCAGAAATAGACATTGGCATAAGCCGTGTTATATTGGTAGAACTTGATTCCAAATTTACACACTATGTTCTCAAGGTGCAGAACTATTACCTTCTCAAGAAAGGATTTGGGACCTTGTACTCATCATCTTGGACAAGTTTTTAGGTTTTTTTTTCATGATCATTTTTCTAAGTGTTGTTATGAAATCATATATTATTCATTTTATGGTTATCATTACTAGGAACCTATGTCTTAGATAAATTCATTACAATCTCTTTGTGAGTAACAGAGTGTGATGATTTATCATCATTATTTCTTATGGTGGGGTTCATGGAATCATCAGGATAGACACTACATGGATTTTGATCCTATTTAGTGGGTTAATACAAAACATTTTTCTTTTATACCCCATTTCATTGGTTTTTTCAGGCATTAATGTCTCTTTAACATCATACTTCTATTGAGTACTTATTTTGGGGAGACAAAAATGATTATTGATTCTCAGATTGACACCATCAGCACTATCTGAATTGTGAGGTGCTTTCCTCAATATGAATTTTATATGGACACTTTGGAGTAGAATACAATGATGGAAATATAGTTGGGACCTTAGATTGAAACTATGTGCCTACTATAAGTATATCATGATTTTCATGTTATATATTGAATTGAATATATATTAGATGAGGTGATTATTTATCATTATTCATTATTCTTAGTGACTTTAGCATGTCCTACTAGGTGTTTTCGTACTCACCCTTCATGGGATTTTCTCACACATATCATTTCTTATGTAGATGATTTTCCTTTTGATGTATTTCTAGGGGGACAAGGACTAAGAAGAGCTTAGTGATACTGATAGATGAAGGTGTCTTCCTGTGGATCCATTGACAACAGTCCATTCCTATATCACAAGTTAGACTTTCTATTAGTTTTTTATGGTCATGTTGTGGTTTTCCTTTCCATCCTAGTGTTATGTGTTACTATGATGGTGGGATTTTTGATGTAAGAATGCAAGTTTATTTTTTCATTATATTTCATCATTTAATGGGAGTGGAGATGTGTTCATGTTTATATTTACATTATCCTAAGGAATCCCATCTATGGAATGTGCCTACATGGTGCTGGTATGTATCCCCTAGCCTCTGGGGGTTGGCTTCGGGTATTAACATTATGGGCCTCATTGGGATGTCTCATGGATGAGTGGTATCATATGATTCTTTTCTATAATAGGACTAGAGTATGTAAGATTGGTCTGGGTTTTATGGAAATAGTGTTATGTGTTTTGATATTGGATCTTTATCTATGGACTCATGTATTAGTGTGGAAGCCAACATATATATACATAAGAAATATTAAAGGTTTATCGTTAACTTGGTACATATAGAGACTGGTTCTAGGAAAAAATTGGTAATTGCATCATATAGGGAAATGATGTAATATCCATTCCCATATTGATTCATCTCGCTAGATATACTCATGGAACATGTTATATCTTTTCTAATTAAGGATGGATACAAGAATGATTCATGATAGGATTCATTACCATGATCATGAGGATTATCATATTAATGATGAGGCTTTGAAATAAGGAACTTTTTTTGGGGGGGTCTTACATCCAAGTGGTACACTAGTCATACACCAAACTGTGAAGTAGTAAATGGTACTAGTACTAACATCCTATAAGGTGCATATGTTGACTTTTCTTTGTGAGGTTTTCTTATATGGACCTCTTAGATTCTAGGGTGAGCCCGACCTCCATGCGATGGATGATAGTATTGAGGTTGTGACAAGAGTAATTCATATTTATGGGACTCTTGTAGACTAGATGATTTCCCTATAAACAAGACTTCTTCTGGGATCTATGGGATGATGGTGAGGATTAGTGACTGGTTGTGAAATAATTTACCCTCTAGGTATGCGGTCGTTGAAGTACAGGTAGGGGTCGAATCCACATTGACCAAAGAAGAAACCTAGAGACACACTGATTTTGGAAGGATTTGGCTATGGAGTGGATAACTATTGGGATTGATTTGATTTGAATAACTACTTATTTAATTTAATGAAAATAAATTAAAACATACTATTACTTATTCTAAAACAATTAATAGAGATGAGTTGATCCTAATTTGTTTTTTGGGTTAGATTGGATGTATTTATTTTATTATAACATTCCTTTCACAAATTAAAGACGCATCCATAAATTGATATAATTCCTCAACATATTTCACCAATTTAATCCCTACACAATTCCAAGGCTAATAAACAATGCACTTAGAGGATCAATTTAATGATCACTCAAAGGAATTGGATTGTACTAGCACTTGAAATGTGTTATTGTTAATGTTGGCGAAGACGAAGAATAAAATACACCATCAAATGGAAATCTTAAATTAATGAAATGATTATGAATTTAATCACATTAAATAACATCCAATCCACCCCATGAAACAACCTTCGATCAACCCATATGGGTTTATCCCTCCATTTATGCTTTTCAATAAATGGAAGTGGGAAGTCGACATAAATAAGCGGTATTGAAGAAGAAAAATAAAATAATGAAACAATCACTCCACTATTGTGTGAATAAATTCACAACTTCTGGTGTGAATAAGATCAATCCTTGTGGAAATGGTGTCAATATGAAAATAATAAGAATATAAAAAGAGAAGAAGAAGAACTTTTATTGAAAACTATGGTGATTCAAACAACTTACATGCGAAAGAAGAATGTTACAAAGGCAATTTGGAATAACAACATTACAATGAAAGTAAAACTCCAGGATCCCTAAATCCTCCATTGATACTTCATTAAATAGAATCATAGGAGGCATTGGGCCGATCCACCATCAATCCCACTCTCTTTAATTAATTGTTGTGTACATAGGTGGGTGGACATATAATGTAGAGGAGACCTTTCAATTTTTTCCTCGAAGTTGGAACCAACATGAATCCACCAAACAGATGCACCAAAATCACCTTCTATAAGGCTGAATTGGAGTGGGTCATATATTAACTAATTGAATAAACGGATTTCCCCTAATAACCTGTAAAATTTCATTCCAAAATACTTTTTGGTTTTCGAGATATGATTTAAATGGTGGGATGTTTTTCTGGGCCGCAGAATCTGTCCCAGAATTTCATCTTCAAATTGGGCCGCCCGGAACCCCTTTAAAACATTCAATTTAGTGTGGGACACTGTTGAATAAAATGTTACCCATAATTTCTTCTATCTCTAGTTAAATATTTAGAAACATTGGGATTGAATCCTGAATGCTACAATACTTTTATTGGGATGAAGTCCTACTCACTTCGCGCAGAATGATGTTGGTTCAAGGCCCACTTTGGTGGTCTTCCAATTTGAATCATCAAGTGCATAAAAAGTATGAATTGTTCAAAATGGAATGAGAAACCTGAAAATTAAATATGAAATTTTAATCATGACAATTTTCTGTTGTAAATTGTGCACACAAATATACCATGTAATAGTTCATTTTAGGAAATAATTGCAATCATGATGTGAAATGATGTTCAAAGTGCAAATTTCACTAAAATGGTATTTATGAATAACAAGGCACATGAAAACTATATATATTAACAATTAATATTAGCCTCTTATAGTGGCTAATCACACCCCCTATCTTGAGTTTTTCTAGTCCCGATCAAAATATATCTCACAAAAATGAAATTTGAATGACCTTTTCCAAAAACATTTTAATACACATTGCCCACCAAAAACCTCATAGAAAAAAAATTATGAAAACCATCAAAATAATTTAGAACAAGATATGTATAGAGGAATAACACAAGCCCAAGCCCCCTCCTTTGCTCAAATTCCTCACCATATTTCGTCCATTTTTAATTAAGAATGATGAAGTGTTGTGCGCCACAATAGACAAGGGGGTTTATTTTCATTTGTGGGAGAAAAGATGGAAGCACTAGGATAAATAATATTTTAATATTAAGACGAGTACTCATTTTTTTTTATTTTTTTTTTGTTTTTTTGTTGTTTTTTTTTCAATTTTTCCATGTTAATTAAAATTGAACTCAATCGAGTCAACCCATGTAGCAAGACTTTGCCGATGACTCCCGTGCTCAAAGACCATAGGGCACCAAGTGAAGCTCACATACTCATGATTCGTCTCGAGTTAACTCAGTAAAAAAAAATTCAAATTACAACAAATAGAGATAAAATTCACAAATCTGGGCCAGAAAAATATGGAGTCGCGAAACCCATGTGCCGAATGCCACACATTAGGTCAACCCATTGCTCTACGCACACATTGATTATTATTATTTTTTGATATTTGTTAACACTCATATTAAAACTAAAATGATCACCAATATCATGACATTTATTGTGGGACCCCATGAACTCAAACTAAAACCCCATAAGCTAGAGGACGTGCAATGTGTTTTTTTCTAAATGGATGAAAATATAAATGGTGAAAAATCACATCGAACAACCGCACTTTCCAAAATCAATGCACATTAACCTAAACATTCATTAATATTAGAATCAAGGCATGAAAATTTATTTGATATAAAATTTCATAGTTTCAAATGTGTGTTATCATGTTCAAGGTTAATGAAATTTTTCCTTCCACACATTTTGTTATGCAGAAATGATCAATTTTTTTTATTTCATCTTCCCCCAAAATAAAATAACACTATACCTAGTGTTTAAAGAAAAGAAGGAATTGAAGGGGTTGAGGTAGATGAGAAGAGTTCTAAAAGAAATTTCAAACAATAAATATAGAACAAATTCACCTGGTTTTTGAAGTTGAAGTTCATGATGCTCTAGATTACTCCTTTGATCTCTTGAGAGATGTAGAAACCACATTTATTGAATATGTATCACCCAAAATAGTTCCTAAACCATACAAATAAGAACAAACCAGACCAAAAAAAAAACACAATGATTTATATAATTCTAAGTATCATGATTTTTATGGTTTTCCCTATTTCATTTGTTTTTTTAAAATCAAACTAATGTTACAATATCTTCATCTAAATTTCTGGGTATGTTATTACTAGGGGATCACAACGCGTGACATGGATGAATACGGTGTTCATCTTTCATACCCGTCATTACTCATAAATTAAGAACATGTCAACAGTCTATTTATTTAAATACCCATAAAAACATAAAATAAAATAATATAAACTGATGATACATTATCTTCTTTTAAATTTCTAGGTCAAGTATTACTCAGGGATCACACCACGTGACACGGGTGAATATGGCGCTCAACTTTTATACCCATCCATACTCATTAAAAGAAGAAGATTTCAATAGTCTAATTTTTTTAAATATCAAAATGAAAAAAATTGGTTCACAATGAATGGAAATATGAAAACCACTGGTTTCCTCCCATGGAGTGCTTAATTTAAATTCTTTAGCTCGACATGAACCCCCCAAACTTATCCAATTACAACTTTAAATATTTTAATTACCTCATCTTTTTCCACTTCAGCATGATTGAGAATGATTTTCTCTTGTGGTTGGTAAAATTTTTTGTAATTTTATTCATGAACAATCCTATTTTGAAAAATGAATGAGAAAATCCAAGGAGTATAAAAAATGGTTGATCTTTTTTCTTATATAGTATTTCCTAATAAATCAAATATAAACCCCCTTTTTGGGTTTCTTGATATTAATTAATGATAAACTAAATCTCTTACTTATCTCAAATGAAAAGATACTCGAGTGGGGAATGAAAGACAATGATTTTGAGTTTGGGTTGATTCAATTTTTTTAAAGAAGATTTGAAATTTGAATCAAAACCAGTTTCTTCTCCAAAAACTTTAGAACGAATTGGTTCCTTATAAAAATATGATTCATACACAAAAGTGTCCATTTTAATTCTAGGAGTGGGTGTAAGATCAATGTTTTTAATTTCTTCCACTGGTTCAATGATCGGTGGTCCTAAAAAATCAGTAATGGAGCCATGTTTTTGAAACTCAATCCATGATGTAAATATTATATCTTTTGAATTCAAAAAATAAATTTCCTCTTGATTTAAAGACCCTTCGACAATTTCTTGATTCACTTCCCCAGTTATACCATATCCAAATGTTATATATTTTGTTAATTCGTGAGAGGTTTTGGGATAAAAGATCCATCTGTCAATAACGAGTAAAGGGAATCCTGAGTGAGAATAGATTCTTCAAAATTCTTAATGCTTTGTATTTCTAGTCTCAAATTTGAAACATCTAAATTCATTATATCCATTTTCACCCAATTTTTCAAGGAGTTTATGATGACTAGGCTAGATAGGTGTCTGTAAATCGTGAAGTTCATTAAGTTTGATCTTTTCAATCATCCTCGAGAGGGCTGGAAATTCATACTTTAAACAATCATCATCCCACTGATTGTATATCTCATCAGGGGTGGTGTGTTAAATCAAGTTTTGGTCAATGAAATTACCTATGTGAGGTGTTTCCCAATATTTTTTTCCCATTTGATTCCATATTGAGTTTGTGACATGGTAATTTTGAAGATACCCTATTTGAGAAGCCATAAAGTTGGATTCTAGATTCATAGGAACCACACAAACAGAAAGGGTTAAAGATAAGAGATATGGGGATGAGAATAGAGAATGTAGGGGTGAGAAAGGGATTCTAGTGTCAAATATAACTTACATGGGTCCCCGGTGATGGTTCCAAATATTTGGTTGCGGCCAAATTTACCCTACAGGTATGCAGTCGTTGTAGTATAGGTAGGGGTCGAATCCATATGGACCGAAAAAGAAACCTAGAGACACTCTGATTTTGGAAGGATTTGGATATGGAGTGGCCAACTATTTGGATTTATTTGATTTGAATAACTACTGATTTATTTTATTGAAAATAAATTAAACAATACAATTACTTAGTCTAAAATAATTAATGGAGATGAGTTGATCCTAATTTATTACTTGGGTTAGGTTAGATGTATTTATTTTCATATAACGTTCATTTCACTAATTCAAGACGCATCCACAAATTGATATATTTCATCAACATCATTCACCAATTTAATCCCTACACAATTCCATGTCTAATGAAAAATTCAGTTAGAAGATCAATTTAATGATCAATCCAATGAATTGGATCATACTAGCACTCGAAATGTGTCATTGTTAAAGTTGGTGAAGACGAAGAAGAAAATAACTCATCAAATGGAAATCATAAAGTAATGAAATGATTATGAGTTTAAGAACCTTAAATAACATCCTATCCACCCCATGAAACTCCATAGGATCAACCAATATTGGGTTAGCCCTCCATTTATTCTATTCAATAAATGGAATGGGGGAAGTCGACTTAAAGAAGAGAGATTGAAGAAGAAAAATAAAACAATAAAACGATCACTCCACCATTGTGTGAATGAATTCACAAGTGCTGGTGTGAATAAGATCACACCTTGGGGAAACATTATCAATTTGGAAATAAGAATAACAGAAAAAGAAAATAAAAAACATTTATTTAAAACTAAGGTGATTCAAACAACTTTCATGTGAAAGAAGAACGTTACAAAGGCAATTTGGCATAACAAAATTACAATGAAAGTACAACTTCAAGATCCCTATATCATTCATTGATACTGCCTTAAATACCCATTTATAAGGCCTTGGGTTGAGCCACCATCAATTCCACTCTCTTTAATTAATTTTGGTGGACATAGGTGTGTGGACATTTAATGTAGAGGAGACCTTTCAATTCTTGCTTTGAAGTGGGAGCCATTGTGCATCCACCGAATAGATGCACCGAAATAACCTTCTAGAAATCCAAATTGTTGTTGTCCATATAATACCTAAATGAATTCTCGGATGTCCCCTAATATCCTATAAAATTGTAGCCCAAAATAATTTGTGGTTTGTGAGATATGATTTAAATGGTTGGATGTTCTTTTGGGTCGTAGAATCTGGCCCAGAATTGCGTCATCAATTTGGGCCGCCTGGAACTCCATTAAAAAATTCGAATTATCTTGTGACACAATTGAATTAAATGTTACCCATGATTTCTTCTATCACTATTTAAATATTTTTGAATCATTGGGTTTTACTCCTGGATGCAACAATACTTTTATTGGGATGATGTCTAGATCACTTCGCCCATAATGTTGTTGGTTCAAGGCCCACTTTGGTGATCTTCCAATTTGAATCATAAAGTGCACCAAAATTATGAGTTGTTCCCAATGGAATGAGAAACCTGAAAATTAAATAAGAAATTAAAATCATGATAATTGGAAATTTTAAATTGTGCTCACAAATGTACCATGTAACCGTGCATTATAAGAAAGAATTGCAATCATGATGTGAAATGATGTTCAAAGTGAAAATTGCACTAAAACAGTATTTATGAATAATAAGGAATATGAAAACTATATATTTTAACAATGAATATCAGCCTCTTCTAGTGTCTAATCAGTGGACCTATTGTTAAATGAGGTGACTCTTGAATTGTAAGAGTTTGATAGAGTTTCCAGATATCATAATTCATTAGATATGTCAGGGGTTGTTCCCATAAAAGAGCTTCGACTACTTCAGTAGGGAACCATTACTATTGATTTGTATTAATCGAGGTTAAATAAAATCTCTCAATACTAAATATAAATGCTATATGATTATTTATTTTATGATCATACATTCGTCAAAGGACTATAGATTGGAATTCGAGCCAACTTTATACTACAATGAATTATTACCTATGCTAGGGTGATGGAGCCTGGTTTGTTGGTCTAAATTTTCACAGCCAAATAGAAATAGACAGACTTTACTCGTAGTGGTAACACATGAGTAGATAATTTTTTGGTAGGGAGATGATTATTGATGTTGGGACATTTACAAATGATAAATTTGAATTATTTTTCTCATGATAGAGGGTCAGAAGTTTAGGGATCACACGGTGCATTTAGTCTTCCTAGATAGTGGAACATGTCCTCTTCTGATGTTCGAATACATCTGGAATCAGATTTTTTGACCTGATGTGCACTTAGTAGAGAGATAGTGGATGGTCCAAAAAGACGTTATATTTGGTAGGAATAGGTAGGTACAAATAAATATTGATGATATAGAGTATATAGGATTGCAAGTGGAGGTCAAAGGAATTTTGTATTGTATCAACCTACACCCCTAGTGGTCCCAACTAGTCTTCGGTAGATAATGGTCAGTGATGACAGAATATGGAGGTAGTCATGGTTTATGACCCAGATGATACAAATATTAATAGAGTTAATTTTTTTCAATGCTAATTTATCTATAGTATTGATAGACACATGTATGAGTCAATTGTTTCTTCCCAATACTCTATTTATAGACTTAGGGAATTTAATTGAGTCCATGGCTCGATCGTTAAACATATAGACTCTTACTGGAAGATAATTTGTGAACACAGACCACCATAATAGATTTCACTTGACTCTTGTATGCAATAGATTCTTCTAGAATAACTTTTTATTGGAAATGAGTCCATATAATGTCATCTGAGGTATGGACTGGTTATCCACAATTCATTCCCAGACTAGCAATTTCATGTGGGGGATGTGGTATTTCTATAGCGATGGAATGAGGTATTTATTTTTTGGTGATAATGATACTATATAAAATAAGGAACAGTTCATGAAAATTATATTGTATCCAATTACACATTACTTTTCTAGAATAACACTTGTTTTAGTAGATTCTACGAGTTTATAGTGTTATGCAGTGGAGGCGGTGTACAAGGGAATCATTCCTATGGTTGTTCTAGGTTTACCTCCATTTGGAGAGATATAATTATATATTGATATAAACCGTATAATTAACCCTATATCTATTACATATTAACTTATAAATACCACATAACATTGTGTGATGAGGGTGAAATTGGAGGACTTTCATAAAAAGTGAATTGTCTGACCTAATGTTTCACCTTTGGTAGCCCTTGGTTTATTCACTGAGAATGTGTATGGGAGTTTGAAGTTGTTTATGGATAAATTTCATAGAAACTAGGTGAATATGATGAAAAGGTATCCATTTTTGTGTAATGATAACCTCTTCAATCAGTTTAGAGGGGATCAATGGGTTTCATATATTGACCATAGATTAGGTTGTCACTAGATATGATTTCAAGATGAGGATATACAGAAGATGGATTTGCGATGTTTATGGGACCACTATGAGTATGTGATGATTCCATTGAGTATGAATAATTCCCTAGAAGTGTTTAAAATACTTAGGAACTAGATCATTTATTATTTCATAGACTGGTTTGTGGTAGCCTTTATAGAGGATATCCATGTGTACTCAACATTTGAGGATGAATTAGAAAAATACCTGAGCATAGTCTTGTGATACTCTTATAGGATCATATTTACGAGAATATCTTAAAGATTCAATTTATAATTTAGGAGGTACACTTTATGAGACATGTTATCTCATTATATGGTGTAGTTTTGTACCTAGTAAAGGTCCAACAAGTCTTAACTCTTGAATCACCCTGGAGGGTAATGAAGGTGTCAAGCTTCCTTGGGTTTCCAGTTTACTATCATATATTTTTATGAAATTATCTCCAGGATACCATCTACCTTGATAGTGTTGAATCAAAATGAGAATTCTTTTATATGGATTGAGAGGTTTTATTATGCTTTCCAATAGTTTAGGTAGATATTGATGTGTTCTCCCATCATGCTATTGTCAGAGGAGGGTGTTGAGTACAGAGTGTTTTAGGATGCTTCAATGAATATTCATGGTTATGTCATAATGCATAGGATATTTTTGATTCCCTATATATAACCTCAGTTGAGACCACATGAGAATAATTATGAATCCGAAAATATTGTTATAGATGTTATATTCTTTGCTTAGAATATGTGGTGACACTATGTTATAGGTCAGAAATATATCATCTACTTTGAGAATAAGAGTCTCAAGTAAATATTATATCAGAATGATCTGAACATAATATTTATGTGATGGTAATAGCTCATCTAGTATTACTAATTTGAGATTATATACACTCCTAAGAGGTGGAAATGGTAGGAGGGTCCCTCTATACGATATATTTTCTATAGTTACAGAGCATGGCCTTGGAGCTATTGGCCTTGTTATGGTAATCCTTTGTGGATTTGGATAGATAAGATTACCTATTGTTGATGGATGTTACCACTATTATTTTACAAATATTCATTTAGGTAGAGATTTGGGATACCTACACTGATACACTATGTACAAAAATATCCACTGGACATAATCAGGGTGAGTTTTCTTAAGGTGGGGGAGAATTACATTTTTCTATAAAAAGGATGATGGTATCAGTTTAAATGAGAGGGGAGGTGTTAATGGAGTATCATAGTTCACCCCTATTATAACATCCATGTGTGGGAAATTAGTATAATGACATTCAATGATAGTTATGGTGGACATGGTTGATGAGATGTGTTGTTGAGATTGTCTAATCATGTCTTACTTGTCAGCACATAATAGTTGAGGACTAGGGTCGAGCATGTGTACCTCTGTCCCATGATTTGACATAGTCTAAGTGTAATGGAATGTCCATGGAATTAATTAATGGGATACCATATATGTTCATATGATGTAATTCTATATAGGGGATCATAGGCTGACTCACTAAATAATCCCACTTCCTAACATTTCAAGAGAAGATATTTGAATAGATCATGAGATGCTTGTACATGGTTGAGATAGAATATATCCATGTAGTTCCCTTGATGAAATTTTTAGACCATGATTCAAACTTCACATAATTACTATAGAAATTATTGTAGGAGTATTTTTATAATATATTGTGTTTGAGAACGATGTTTCACCCCCCATATTGGAGTCCAGAAAGAGGGTATGACATAGGGCATGGAGGAAATGTTCAAGGATCTAATGATGTATTTTATCCATTATCTATAGGATCATCTACCCTAGGCGGTGTTTTGATAAAACAGAAACAAATACCATTCCACCATTGTATGGAATCATTTGAGGCCATGTAGGGGTAACCCCATAGCCCACTGCAATACTGGACTGACCAAGGAGATTAAAAACATATCATCCGGAGGATAGTGTGAACAATAATATAAATGTAAAGATCATCTAGGAGTGAATGAGGACTTCACAAGTTTAGATGATGTCAAATGCATACCAACAACAAAGACCATTGGAGTTATATGATGGAGACAATGTTAACTTGAGGTTTTAACCTCAATATGGTTTTTATAGATTTTTTTAAGATGGTAGGATATCTCAATGATTCATTTTACCCATCCATATACCATGATGAGTACATGAGATGACATACTTATTTGATATACCACCACATTTAGATTGGGAACACCACGTCTTCCACATGGTGTAGATAATGTTGTATGTGAAGGAATCATCACATTTTATAGATTGGAGTGATAGTGACAATATTTATTAGTATACCATTGCTATATACTGGGTGGAGATAGAGGATCAACATAATAGGATTTTTCTAGGTCGATCATTTCCAATAGTGTGTGAACAATTAAATCCTAAGAATCATCAAAAGGGAACCTAGGATAAGGAGACCGAGATGTAAGATAGATACAAAAATTTTTTTAATATAAATTTCTATTTTTGGGAATAAAATCTCCAAGGTGGGGAGAAATTAATGACATTTAATTTTATATGTATTAATTTAGAATATTATATTCATTTTATGGAGTTAGGAACTAAGATGACATGATATTTCGAGTCCCGGTAGGCTAAAAAATATTTTTTAAAATATATGAAACTTATTAATTTTACAAACTCATGATTTTATTAAAAAGTATAATAATATTGAAATGGGGTAATGGATTGGAAATCCAAGGCATCTATTGAGTTTAAATTGGGGTTTTACCTTTGGAATGACCTAACCTTATAGTGCATTGGAATTTTTAGTTGGGAACCATGGTGGGTGAATGTTAATATTAATTATTTAATTTTATGATACTACTTTTATTAGATTTTCATCAACTGTAATTGTCATTAAATATGATTTGATATAAAAAACATTGGGTTATTCACATAACCAAGAATATTTGAGAAGGAAACTTGGAGGTTCATTCTTAGATGAAAAATAACCAGATCGAAGATCATTGATTGATGTGAATGAAATTTCATGGATATTAGCAATGAAAATGACACATATTAGTTTTTAATCAATGATTTATCCAAATTAAGGTTGAACATATGTTTTATGTGGGTTTATCTATGATATATTTTCCCTACAGTTAACATGAATCAATAAACTAATGAATGGATTCACAGATCGAACATATTGATGGTATGTGTTAGATTTATCTGGGATTGGGGGATTTATACTGTTGATAATGTTATATCTCTTAACTCTCCACAATAAAAGAAAATAAATGTGTCCAACATGAACATTTTTAGGGTATGATCCTCTTGTTATTTTGTGCATATCTACCCCAACTATTCACATGTTCATCATAAGATATTATTTTCTCTGTAGTTCTATGAATAAATGGTATTTGATTCTTTCAAAATCATTATTTGGAATAATGAAACAATACTGAGGGTATAGATGAAAAAATATTCATATGTGGGGAATCAAAATGGTGTATGATCAATCATTTATTGATCGTAGAAACCTGTTTCATGTTTAGGAGGTGGCGGTAATGATATGTGACAGTGCCAATTTCCCGATCAACGAGATTCTCTGAAATCTAGACGTAGATGATGTAAAACTCACATGGAATGAGATATATGATATTCAGATATATTAATGGTAGATCCATAATAATCATAGGCACAAGGTAATCATCAGGAGGATATATAGATTTATAAAAAAAATCAATAAAAATTTTGTGTACATAATGAACACAGACCATGAATTTCCATCATAGAGGAGGCTAGGGTTTCCATAGAGAGTTCTAGAACACATGTAATGTTATAAATACTACAAAACATTTTTTCCATTTATAGATAGCTCATAATTTATATGCGGTACACACCAAAGAATATAGGAAGTGCTACATTCCATGAGGGTTATTCCACACATCATTTACACCCTTCAAAACATCACGAGGTTTAAAAGGATTACACGCTGAATAGATCGCATCACACTACAAACCATGTGTCATCGTCCGCACACCTTGTATTTAGAGATAGAAATATGAAGGGGCATACAACATGGGTAGAACTAAATTCCATAGGGACACACTGTGTTGTCATAATACACACCATATACCTTCACAAAGATGTTTTGGATCCCTTTTACCCTTTGACTTGTACAAGTTTTGTTATGGTATTCTCCCATGATCCTTTCATTGAGATTTTTTATGGAATCATTCCCTGTTCATACAGTGTTGATCCTCTATGAGGAACTTTTTTCATAGATAGAGTTGTTGGAATCTATTAATGAGGACTAGAGTGTGACCCTATATCATCTTCATTTCCCATGTTGGGGCTCTTGGAATCATCATGACAAGAACTACTTGGGAGATGTTCCAAATTCAACAGGTTAATCCCTATTTAGATGTTTATATACAACATAGACATGGTCAAGATCATCTTATGTGTATCATTCCCCTGAGACATCAATCACATACATCATATAGAGAGAGACGATCAACATGGAATCTTATACAGATTTCACCAGTGCAATCTGACTCATGGTGTGTGTTATCTGAGATGAGTGTTATATAGAACATTTTTAAAGGAATCAAAGGAAATATTTATAGTTGTTACCTTTCATGGAGACTATGTGTCATCGATGATTATATTTGTATGTTCTTTTTGTATATTACATTTACATATAACTATGATTAGATGACAATTAATTTTTACGATTTATGATACTTTATTTTATGGTGTACTAATGTGTAATTTTATACCGTCCACATATGGGAATTTTCCAAAAATTTCCCTTCTTATATAGTTGACCACCCTTTTGAAGGAGACATATAGGGACTAGGACTAGATTGAGCCTAGTGAAATAGATAAACTATGTTTTTATCCATTGGATACATTAATAACAATTCATTCATAGATCATAGGTTGGACTTGTTTTTAGTTTCTTTTTGTGAGATTGTATTTTTCCCTTTATTTCTAGTAATTTCTTTACATTCTCTAATTGTAGGATTTTGGATTTTAATAGGGCCGATTATCATGAATTTTATATTTCATAATTTTATTGGATGAGAAATATATGAGTGTTTACCGATAAATTAGGCTATGTTCTCCTAAGTGTGTTATATTCCAACATGGTAGTAGTCACCAACCCATGAACTACTGGAGGTGAGCTTGGGATAGAAACATCTTGGTCCTTGCTAGGGCGGGTCATGAAAATTTTATTTTCTAAAAACTAATAATAATGTATATTAATATACATAAAAAACATTTATCTCAAATTTATAAAAACCCCTCCTAGGTATATCATTGAAAATTATATTATGTTTTAATAGGAAAATAATTTTTTCTAGACAATACTATATATTACAGGAGACTTATATTAGTCATTACTAATAGTATTAGACACCTATGATTCATGTATCAATAAAATATTAGGCATGATATACCATACAAAAATTTATATAAGATGTTGAATAATGATTATTTGTATTAGTAACATGAATCCTATGATATATCTCAACTGAATCACCATATATGGATAGTGTGTCACATATGAACTTGGTAATGTCTTCCCGTATGAAAGAGGTTACCAACTTTTAGTGAGGGTATAAATGGTTTTGTGGGGATATTGTGATACCAGTAACAATATCTTGACATCATTGTCAATTTAAGTAACAAAAAACATATAACAATGAAAATTTATTGATGATCTTGGTAGAATAAAATGGAATAAAGGTCATAAAAATAAAACAAAATACTCCCAAGGTGGGAAGTCTACCAATTTAGTATAAAAAATAAAAATAAAAATAATGAAGTGTAATAATAATTTTTTTTTCAGTCCTAAAACTTCCTCATTAATTCAATATCTACAAGATCAGCTATCTGATGTTCGGACCTCTACCATAGATAGATTTATAACTGTTTAATCTTAATGTATATTAATATTCCCAAGCATGGTGTGAGTATACACCTTGCAGGACACCACCAATTTCTCTTTTAAATGAGTTCATAATATAAATAAAAAATTATTCCATGAGAGAATTATAAATATAACGACCCATACTTTACATACATTGTTATTACTTCAGAATTGAAGCACGCTTATTACAACATATAACAAAACTATGAAAGGACTGTATAGGTATAGAGTCTTTAGAAAAAGGGAAACATAAACAACTGGTTCATAAAGCATCTACTTTCCCCCCATTTATTTCATCATATCTAGAGTCCCTTTTGGAATATCCTACTTAATAAACTTATTCCTGACCTGGGGAAATAAAACATACAAAAGGGTGAGCTCAAATGCTCAGTAAGGGTAAAAAAAGAAATATCAATCACATCATATACATAAGAACATAACTTTTTGAAATCTTAACCTGCAAAAGAGATCGTATTTTCATATCATGGGCTAAATCATAGTAGTGAAATGTAATCCCAATAATAATAACATAAAACATGAAACATTGTATAATACACACATAATCATATAGAATCATTTATAATTAGTCAAGACTCATTGCCAAGACTATCTTAGTGGACAAAGTCCATTTCTGAACCGAGTCCACTCCTCGTTTCAGTCCTGTTTCACTGAACTGGTTTAACCTACCGTTCCAGCCATGTCTATCTCATGAGATATAAAATCTTTACCCAATGCATTAGAGGGATATATAGGTCCCACCCATCTCATAATTACACCATTCTTATGTGTGGCACAAAATCATAAATCATACATCATTGCATAACCCATGTAATAAAAATGGGATTCTAAAACAACATGACATCATAAAACAATTCATATGAGATAAAGGAATTCATAAAAATAATTCCATCACAACATAATCAAATCAATGTAATAATAGTGATAGAAACAGAACCCTATATTATCTTATATGGAAAATAATTTTGATAAAACACTTGAACTCCATTCTTGAGGCAAATATCCTTTCTACTTCAAAAAAACATTTTCCTTTCTTAACATGTCATACAATTTTAAACTAAAAGAAGCTGATTAAAAATAAACTTGAAAACATGTAAAGGAATCTTCTTGGAAATAATGTTTTAAAAATCCATTCATGCCGTATATGTTTAAAAAAACATTCTTCTCGTACTTTTGTCGAAAAAGTCAAAAAGTACCTCATACGAAAAACGACAAAAGATTCCTTTCATATCTCTTAATAAAAACTCACCGAAGGGTAAAATTGGATTTAAAAAATTTTAGGTGGATGGAAAAAATATTACATTTTGAGGAAACATGGATGTGGATAATAAAATACACCCCAGTAAATACCAAAGTATAAACAATCTCATATAAAATGAGATTGTGATATTTTCCCTTACCTTAGGTCCGATTTGCTTCGTAAGTATCCAAACCTCCAGTATAATGATTTAAATAATGTTATTGACTTACTAAAGTATCATAAATAATTTTATGATATCATATATGGTCATATTCTTAACATCTTATTAGTAATATTTCAATACTACTTGTTATTCGGCTGTTTATTACTTTTTGTTCTTATGCGTGTTTTGTCGAATAAATTCTTATTTTTCTTTTTAGGTTATAGATACCTCATTTCCAGAATGGTATTAGTGTAATATATATCATATTAATTCATTCAATATATTTATATAATAATTATGCAATGAATATCATGTAGAACAAGTCGCATCACATCATGGAGACGGTATTCCGTACGTACGCACGAGCGATGATATCGTTCCCATGATCGTGGAATTGTATTGGAGTGTACGTATAGTATTTCAGAATCAATATCACTTTACAATAATCATATATAGTCATTATTTACACCATTATACCCATCCAAGTAAGGTGGTGGTGGAAAATAGATTACACCACGACGTGGAGATGGTATTCCGTACGTACGCACGCGCGGTGATTTTGTTTTCCGTAGGATGGATAGATGGTGAAATAGGGTTGTTTCATACTTATAATAACATATCAGTATATGAGGGATATTTATGTTATTACTTCATAATGAAACAACTAAAGAAGAAGAAGTGGAAGAAGAAATAAAGTTGAAAGAATCGGTAATGAACATTACCTATTCTTTGAAGTGCCTCTTTGAGACCTCCTCTTAGGGAACTAAAATTGGTCATTGAAGAATACCAGGACCTCTAGGATGTTTCTAGGGAATTGGAGAAGAGAAGTTTTCAGGGTTTGGCCGAGATTTAAGGCTCAAATTGGTGTGAGTAAAAGAGGGAGGAGGTTCCCTTTTATAAGGGAGGAGAGGGGCACCTTTGGAATAACTAAAAATATTATTTTATTATAAAGTCAAATTCGGGTTTTAATAGCTTCAAATTGATATATTTAGAATCTAAGGTGGGGATGGGTCGAAATACTCTCATCCAATATAATTTATATAAGTTTAGGTCATTATATTTACCTTATCTTTTAGTTTTAACTCTTAGTTAATTAGATTGGCATTTACCATGTCACTTTTTATTTTTATATTATATAGTTAATAAACGTACCATATAGATCCCAGAGACCCACAAGTGGTCCATTAATGATACACCTATCATGATATAAGTATCTTGGCCGAACCATAGATTTTTAAGAATATAATAACAATTAATAATATAATATTGTTTAAAAAACTATTTTATGTCAATTTTGACACTATTTGGTAAATTATTTTTGTGAAAATCATAACAGAATGATTAGTTCCAAAAAAATTAATTAAATCTATAATAACATGTCATATTAACATATAAAATTATTATAATTCATAAAAAGTCTCATATTACATTTATTTGGGTATTTATAACATCAATTATGTCAATATTTCATTAATAAGATAATTACTGCATCATCATTGTATCATATATAAATTAAATTATTTTAATTCTATAAATTAAAAATAAATTACCACTATTTTGGAAATCTTTTTATCTTTCTAATGAATATTTATAGTCTAATTTATCTTATGTATAACCCTATATTAAAAATGATTTAGTTATTAAACATTGATTTTAACTATTTTAACCCTTCATTAAATAAATTGATAATAAATGTCCTAATCTAATCCAAGTGTGCCTAAATGGTCATATTTTATTCCTAAGGTTGTTTTTGGTCGAATTACACTAATACATTAGAATTAGGATATGTGTTAGGGTAATAATAATAACACTTTTACCCTTAATTACCCTATTTACTTTTAACTGTGGTAAAAAAAGTAAAAAGTTACTATTCACCAAAAATTATTTTCATCTCATTGAAACACATTTTAGTCCTTGATATTAACTGCGTCTCTAGAATTTTCGAAATTCTACTCAGAGAAGCGGTAAAATTAAGTTTTATGAAAAATTTAGTTTTTTTAACTACCACTTAGTGGTTTCACTATTCATCAAAAATGAAAGTTTCCAGAAAAAATACCAAAAATTTGGCCTAAGCTATATTTGATATTATGAATTCAAAAATGATTTCTATTTTACCAAATTCAAAACATATCAGTTACATTAACTAATTTAAAAATTAATTCCCGTCATCAAAACAAATAGCGTGTTTTTAAGAGATAATAACTATCAAAAGATTGGCACTTGTTTATGTCTGGTTTAAATGTGAAATTACATCCAATGAACAACAATGTATTAAATTGTAAAAATATATTATAAATATACTTTAAAACCACTAAAATTAATAATGTATCACTATTAATTATTTCGATTAAGAAAGTTGTTTTTAATTAAAATTTAGTAATATTCACAATTCATCAGAATATGAAAGTTTTCCGAAAAGTACCAAAATTTCACCCTAAGATAATTTCGATATTCCGAATACAAAAATGAAGTACATTTTGAAAAATAAAATTTAAAAAATTTCGAAAAGTGGTTATTACTATTCATAATGGCTAGTTTTAATAATATTTTAATAGCATATCGTTGTTTAGTGAAACTCAGTATTGCATACAACGCAAGCTATTGAGGAAGGCCGAAATTGCTTGTAAAGCAAGCCAAACTAGTGTTGTGTGTAGTGAAAGATTCCTTTGGTGATTTATATAACATAAAAACAAAATATTTCTAATAAATTCTCGGGTGTTACATTCTACCCCCCTTAAAATGGATTTCGCCCGCGAAATTCATCACTTTGTAACAAAAAGATGACGATACCTCTCCCTCATAAAATCCTCAAAATCCCATGTAGCTTATTCAAATTGGTGGTTCCTCCATAAAACTTTCACCAATCGAGTGGTCTTTTTTCGTAGGACTTTTTCGCTACGATCCAGAATCTCTATCGGCGGTTCTTCATAAGAAAGATCCTTCTCCAGTGGTACAACTTCTGAGCTGAGTACATGTGAAGGATCAGGTATGTACTTTCTCAGGAGAGATACATGGAACACATCGTGAACTTGAGAGAGATTCGGTGGAGGCACCAATCGGTAATCTACCTTTCCAACACGATCTAGTATTTCGAAAGGACCGATATATCTAGGGCTCAACTTCCGCTTCATTCCAAATCTCATGACCCTCTTCCAGGGAGATATTCGTAAGAACACTTTATCACCAACTTCAAACTCTAGGTATTTTCTTCAGTTGTCGGCATAACTTTTCCGTCAACTCTGAGATGCTCTTATGTATTGTTGGATAGATCGGACCTTTTCTTCCATCTCATCAACAAGATCAGGTCCTAATAGCTTTCTTTCCCCAACTTCATCCCAGCAAGTTGGAGCCATGCATTTCTTTCCATAGATAGCTTCATAAGTATCCATCTTAATACTGGAGTGAAAGCTATTATTATAAGAAAATTACACCAAAGTTATGTGTTGATCCCAATCACCTTTGAAATACATAGAGCAAGCTCTCAACATATCTTATAGAGTTTGAATTGTTCTCTCAGACTGACCGTCTGTCTAAGGATGATAAGCAGTGCTGAAACTCAACTCTGTATCCAGAGTATGCTGAAGACTTCGCCAGAACGTCGAGGTAAATATCAGATCCCGATCAGATATAATAGAAAGTGGTACTCCATGAAATCTTACCACTTAATTTACATATATCCTGGCAAGCTGATCCAGAGAGAAATCCTCTCTAATAGCAATGAAGTGTGCAAACTTTGTAAGACGATCAACTATGACCCAGATAGAATTATTGCCTTTGGATGTTTTAAGAAGTCCTGTGACAAAGTCTATAGTGATGTTTTCCCATTTCCATTTGGGTATGGGTAATGGTCGTAACATCCCCTTAGACATATGCCTCTCAGATTTAACTTTCTGAAAAACCAAGCATCGAGAGACATATTCAACAACATCTATTTTCATGCCATCCCACCAGAAGTAATCTTTTAGGTGCCTATACATCTTTGTGCTTCCAGAATGAATAGAGAATGAAGAACTGTGAGCCTCATCCAACATCTCCTTCTTTAATTCGGGGATGGGAGGAACACAAACCCGATTCCTAAACTTTATTATCCCATCACAATCAAGGTTGAATTCAGGAATATTTCGCACCTTCTTTTGTAACTCTATATCTTCTTTCTGTGCCTCTTTAATCTTCACATGTATAGATGGTTGAACATTCATTTGAGAAAGATACGATACCCCCCTTCCATTATAATTCCAAGATCTATCCTTTGTAAATCCATAAATATTGGATCTTTTGTGATCATCATCATGGATAAGCTAGCATGGTCTTGTCGACTTAATGCATCTTCCACCTTGTTTGCTTTCCCAGGGTGGTAATGAATTGAGCAGTCGTAATCCTTAATCAGCTCCAACCATCTTCTTTGGCTCATATTCAACTCCTTTTTGTGAAAATATTCTTTAAACTTTTATAATCAGTATAAATATCACACCTTTCTACATAAAGATAATTCCTCCAAATCATTAATGCAAATATTACCGTAGCTAACTCCAAATCATGAGTTGGGTAATTTTGCCCATGGATTTTCAACTATCGTGAGGCATATGCTATCACCATATCATTTTTCATAAGAACACACCCCAAACCCTTCTTGGATGCTTAATTATAGATCACAAACCATTCTCCACTACAAGGCAGTGTGAGCACAGGTTCACTAGATAACCTTCTTTTCAACTCCTTGAAATTCTCTTCACATTCTTACGTCCAAACAAACTTAACTCCTTTCTGAGTCAACCTGGTGAGTGGATTAGATAATCATGAAAAATATTTCACAAAATGTCGATAATATCCAGCCAAACAAAGAAAACTTCAGATCTCAGTTACTGTTGTTGGTCTCAACCATCTTTCGATAACCTCTATTTTTGCTGGATCCACAAATATCCCCTCTTTTGTGATTATGTGACAAAAAAATGAAGCTTTTTGAAGCTAAAATTCACACATGGTAAATTTGGCATAAAGGTTATCCTTTATCAGGGTCTTCAATATAATTATCAAATGATCTTCATGTTCATCATTGCTCTTTGAATAAACATGAATACTGTCTATAAAGACTACCACAAACTGATCAAGATAGTCTCTAAACACTCTATTCATCAGATCTATGAAGATAGCTGGGGCATTAGTAAGACCAAATGGCATCACTATAAATTCATAGTTTCTATTCCTTGTACGGAAAGTCATCTTTGGTATATCCTCCCTTTTGACCCTTAATTGATGATACCCTGAATGAAGATCAATCTTGGAAAAGTATTGAGCTCCTCGTAGTTGGTCAAATAAGTCATCAATGCACGGGAGAGGATATTTGTTCTTGATAGTGATCTTGTTAAGTTCTTGATAATCAATGCAGAGTCTCATTGATCCATCTTTATACATAACAAACAGAACAGGTGCTCCCCAATGTGACGCACTAGGGCGTATGAATCCCTTATCATGATTCTCTTGGAGTTTCTTCTTCAATTCCTGCAACTCAATTGGGGACATTATATAAGGTGTATTTGAAATAGGAAAAGCACCCGGTACGAGTTCTATTGAAAACTCAACTTCACGATTTGGTGGAAGACCCAGCAATTCCTCCGGAAAGACATTGTCAAACTCTCGTACAATGGGAATATTCTTAATCGTGAGTTTCCCTCCAGAAATTTGTGATAAATAACCCTCATTTTATAGAATCAAGACCCATAAGATGGAAGAAATTTCCACTGGAAGGTTATGTTCATCCTTGCATCGATAGACGATCATAGATTGATCTGGAATATGAAATGTGACTTCCCTTCTTTGGAAATTGATATGAGCTCCATATAAAGAAAGCCAATCCATGCCAAAAATCACATCAAATTCCACTATAGGAAGGATCACAAGATTTGCAGGAAGCACTTTCCCACAAACTTCAATCGGGGAAGAATTATAAACTTTTGATGCGACTGTTGTGCCATTAGGTGTTGTCACATCTAACTCAACATCTAACTGTTTAGGTAATATGGTGATACTCTTAGAAAATTCTTCAGAAATAAAAGAGTGGGTGGATCCAGAATCAAATAAAATATTTCTACTTTAGAGTGGATGGTAAGTGTACCTTTCACCACATCGTTATCATACTCCACATCGCTGATAGAAATTGCATGTGACGTTCCTTTGTCTTTAGCCTTAAGAGTTTTTTGACATCTACCATCATCATCAACCCTTATATTTGGGCATTGATTGGCATAATGCCCCAGCTCCTTTCACTTGAAACATTTAAGTGTAGTAGGTTCATTCTATGTATCCCTTCCTTTGTTTGCATCATTAGAAATCTTCTTCCCATCATTGGGGCATTCAAATGCCTGATGACCTTCCTTTCCACATTTGAAACATTTACTTGTCCCTTTAATACAACTACCTCCATGTTTCTTTCCACACTTTGAGAATAAGGGAAATCTCATCTTCTTTTCAGTGTGCTCTTTATATTTTCCTTTGAATTCCATTTTCCTCTTCTTATCAATCCCATATGACTAATGGGTTACTCCAATCACCATCTCAACTTAGAGATCACATCCAACAATTTCCTCGTAGCTATTGAAGTCCCTTATGTCTAAGTCCCTTCGAAGACTTTGTTTTAAGCCACTAAAGAATCGATCGATCTTACTCTATGGTTGGATAATAATACCAGAAGAGTACCTTGGATGTCTTGTAAAATTTGCTTCAAATGTACCAACAGATTCATCATCCTTTTTCTTTAGTTCAAGAAACTCCTTCTCTATCTTTGTTTGGAGAATAAGAGGGAAGTACTTATTGAAAAATAAGTTCTTGAACTTGTCCCATTACATGGACTCAATTTCATCCCTTTGCCTAGTACTCTTAATAAGATTCCACCATTGATCAACATCTCCTTCCAAACGATACACTGCTAGGATGACATTATCATGTTCAGAACATTGAATAACTGAAAATATCTTTTCAGTAGTACTAATCCATCGTTCAGCAACTAATGGATCAGTAGACCCATTGAATGAAGGTGGACACTACCTCATGAAGGATTCAACATAATGTTGCTCCTTCCATTGCTCGTTTGGATGTGCTGCATGATTCATTGCATGAGAAAGTTGTGTGACCATGGCTACAAGATTTTTCATTCCAGCTCCCATAATGTATGGTTTCTCAGGGGGGAAATCGTTGCATTTCCCATTGCATTCCGCATTAACATGTTTCTTTCAGGTTCCAGCCATTGACTAAAACCAAGAAGAATAGTTTGAGCAACAATAATTATAATAGGAAAACCACATAATCAAGAATAAAATTTCACACTTAAGGTCTTATCATAGGTTATTCATGGCTATTTCTAAAACACTAAGATTGTGTTCTATGATTAGACTTATCCTTAGGGTTCTTACTAAGGCATTCACATCCTAGTTTCCAACGGTTGAATATAACCTCCCTCTGATACCAACTATAACGACCAATACTTTACATACATTGTTATTACATCAGAATGGAATCACGCTTATTACAACATATAACAAAACCAGGAAAGGACCATATAGGTATAGAGTCATTAGAAACTGGGAAACATAAACAACTGGTTCATAAAGAATCTACTTTTCCTCCCATTTATTTCATCATATCTAGAGTCCCTTTTGGCATATCCTACTTAATAACCTTCTTCCTGACCTGGGGAAATAAAACATACCAAAGGGTGAGCTCAAATGCTCAGTAAGGGTAAACAAAAGAAATATCAATCACATCATATACATAAGAACAAAACTTTTAGAAATCTTAACCTACAAAAGAGATCATACTTTCATAACATGGGATAAATCATAGTAGTGAAATGTAATCCCAATAATCAAAATATAAAACATGAAACTTTGTGAATACACACATAATCATAAAGAATCATTTCTTATTAGTCAAGACTCATTTCCAAGACTATCTTAGTGGACAGAGTCCATTTTTGAACCGAGTTCACTCCTCATTTCAGTCATGTTTCACTGAACCGGTTTAACCTGCCGTTCCAGCCATGTCTATCTCATGAGATATAAAATATTTACCCAATGCATTGGAGGGAGATATAGGTCCCACCTTTCTCATAATTATACCATTCTTATGTGTTCCACAAAATCATAAATCATACATCATTGCATAACCCATGTAATAAAAATGGGATTCTTAAACAACATGACATCATAAAACAATTCATATAAGATAAAGGAATTCATAAAAATAATTCCATCACAACATAATCAAATCAATGTAATAATAGGGATAGAAACAGAACCCTATATTATCTTAGATGGAAAATAATTTTGATAAAACACTTGAACTCCATTCTTGAGGAAAATATCCTTCCTAATCAAAAAAACATTTTCCTTTCTTAACATGTCATACAATTTTCAACTAAAAGAAGTTGATTAAAAATAAAATTGAAAACATTTAAAGTATTCTTCTTGGAAATAATGTTTTAAAAATCCATTCATGCCGTATAAGTTAAAAAACATTCTTCTTGTACTTTTGTCGGAAAAGTCAAAAAGTACCTCGTACGAAAAATGACAAAAGATTCCTTTCATATCATTTACTAAAAACTCACCGAAGGGTAAAATTGGATTTAAAAAATTGTAGGTTGATGGAATCAATATTACATATTGAGGAAACATGGATGTGGATGATAAAATACACCCCAGTAAATACCAAAGTATAAACAATCTCGGATAAAATGAGATTGTGATATTTACCCTTACCTTAGGTCCGATTTACTTCATAAGTGTCCGAACCTCCTCTATAATGAATTAATTAATGTTATTGAATTATTCCAGAATCATGCTTATTTTTATGATATCATATATGGTCATATTCTTAGCTTCTTATTAGTAATATTTCATTACTACTTGTTATTCAGGTGTTTATTACTTTTTCTTCTTATGCGTGTTTTGTCGAATAAATTCTTATATTTCTTTTCAGGTTATAGATAACTCATTTAAAAAATGGTATTAGTGTAATATATATCATATTAATTCATTCAATTAATTTATATAATCATTATGCAAAGAAGATATGTAGATCGAGTGGCATCACATCGTGGAGATGGTATTCCGTACGTATGCACGAGCGATGATATCGTTCCCATGATCATGGAATTGTATTGGAGTGTTTGTATACTATTTGAGAATCAATATCACCTTATTATAATCATATATAGTCATTATTTACACCATTATACCCATCCAAGTAAGGTGGTGGTGGAAAATAGATTACACCACGGCGTGGAGACGGTATTCTGTACGTACGCACGCGCGATGATTTCGTTTTCCGTAGGATGGATAGATGGTGAAATTGGGTTGTTTCACACCTATAATAAAATATCAGTATATTAGTGATACTGATGTTACTACTGCATAATGAAACAACTAAATAAGAATAAGTGGAAGAAGAAATAAAGTTGAAAGAATCGGTGACAGACATTACCTCTTCTTTGAAACGCCTCTTTGAGACCTTCTCTTAGGGAACTAAAATTGGTCTTTGAAGAAGACCAGGACCTCTAGGATGTTTCTAGGTAAGTGGAGAAGATAATTTTTCAGGGGTTGGCCGAGCTTGAAGGCTCAAAGTGGTGTGAGGAAAAGAGGGAGGAGGTGCCCTTTTATAAGGGAGGAGAGGGGCACCTTTGGAATAATGAAAAATATTATTTTATTATAAAGTCAAATTTGGTTTTTAATAGCTCCAAATTGATATATTTCGAATATAAGGTGGGGATGGGTCGAAATACCCTCATCCAATATAATTTAGACACGTTTTGGTCATTATATTAACATTATCTTTTAGTTTTAACTCTTAGTTAATTAGATTGACATTTACCATGTCACTTTGTATTTTTATATTATATAGTTAATAAAATTACCATATACATCCAAGAGCCCCCCCAAGTGGTCCATTAATGATACACCTACCATTATATAAGTATATTGTCCGAAACATAGATTTTTAGTAATATAATATCAGTTAAAAATATATTATTTGTTTTAAAAACTATTTTATGTCAATTTTGACACTATTTGGTCATTGATTTTTGTGAAAATCATAACAAAATGATTAGTTCGAAAAAAATTAATTAAATAAATACTAACATGTCATATTAAAATATAAAATTATTGTAATTCATAAAAAGTCTCAAATTAAATTTATTTCGGTATTTATAACATCAATTATGTCAATATTGCATTAATAAGATAATTAATCCATCATCATTATATCATAAATAAATTAAATTATTTGAATTCTAAAAATTACAAATAAAATACCGTTATGTTGGAAAGCTTTTTAGCTTTCTAATGAATATTTATTGTTGAATTTATCTTATGTATAACCCTATATTAAAAATTATTTAGTTATTAAACATTGATTTTAACTATTTTAACCATTTTTTAAATAAATTGATAATAAATGTCCTAATCTAATACAAGTGGGCCTAAATGGTCATATTTTATTCCTAAGGGAGTTTTTGGTCGAATAACACTTATCCAATAGAATTAGGACATGTGTTAGGGTAATAATAATAACACTTTTACCCTTAATTACCCTATTTACTTTTAACCGTGGTAAAAAAAAGTAAAAAGTTACTATTCACCAAACATTATTTTCATCTAATTGAACCTCATTTTAGTTCTTGATATTAACCATGTCTCTCGTATTTTCGAAATTCTACTCACAGAAGCGGTAAAATTATGTTTTATGAAAAATTCAGTTATTTTAACTACCACTTAGTGGTTTCACTATTCATCAAAAAATGAAAGTTTCCAGAAAAAATACCAAAAATTTGGCCTAAGCTATATTTGATATTATGAATTAAAAAATGATGTCTATTTTACCAAATTCAAAACATATAAGTTATATTAACTAATTTAAAAATTAATTCTCGTCGTCAAAACAAATAGCGTGTTTTTAAGAGATAATAACTATCAAAAGATTGATACTTGTTTATGTTTGTTTTAAATGTGAAATCACATCCAATGAACAAAATTGTATTAAATTGTAAAAATATATTCTAAATATAATTTAAAACCACTCAAATTAATAATTTATCTCTATTAATTATTTCGATTAAAAAAGTTGTTTTTAATTAAAATTTAGTAATTTTCACTATTCATCAGAATATGAAAGTTATCCGAAAAGTACCAAAATTTCACTCTAAGCTAATTTCAATATTCCGAATCCAAAAATGAAGTCCATTTTGAAAAATAAAATTTACAAAATTTCAAAAAGTTTTTATTACTATTCATAACGGCTAGTTTTAATAATATTTTAATAGAAAATCGTTGTTTAGTGAAATTCAGTATTGCATACGACGCAAGCTATCGAGGAAGGCCGCAGTTGCATGTAAAGCAAGCCAAGCTAGTGTTGTGTGTAGTGGAAGATTCCTTTGATGATTTATATAACATAAAAAAAATATTTCTCATAGAAGTCTCGAGTGTTACAATAAATGAATAAAAAAAATCATATGTTGAGTCATCATGTGCTCACCAAGATTACATTAACCCCGACACTATATAAATTAGCACTATGTAGGATGGATGGTCAAATAAAACCATTTCATAATATATATAAATCCATGTATTCTAAACATAATGTCGATAAATTCACCCAACCATCCAATATTCCTATTCAGCCATTATGGAAAAACATGACACCTACCTTTAATGTTAGGTCTATATATTTACATGTCATCTCAATTAATATCTCTCTATCATTCCCCATTAAAACAAATTGATCCAATATTTATCTCATTGAAAAAACACAATCATTAAAGAATACCAAATATTTGGCTCTGGAAAAGACACATTCCACATTTCATCTTTGAATGTCAAACACAAAACTTCCAATCATAATAAGGACAATTCCCCTATAATGGTTCAACTAATTGATTCAAACTAACCAGGCACATTGAATCCAAACATTGTAGAGCCATACATTCATCCATGTGCAATAAATAATATAGAAATTATGAAGCAGTAAATAAATAATGTTTCTCATGTGGCACACCTACACCCACATTCATATCACCAATGAAAAGGTATCATGTTCCATACCCAAAAAAATATGAGATTTATATCATTAAATTTATCATTTCTATATATAAATTCACAATAATGTTAGATTATACAATTATTATATGAAGTCGATCAAATGTTAAATACTTCCAACCACGTGATTATTGGTTCCTTGTGTTAAGAATCAAAACCTAGATCAAGCCACCAAATGGAATTCACCATAAACCATGCAATTTTTTCTCAAGGGCTTAGAGAATTGATGTTGAAGAGGTAGAATGTAACATGGTGTTAAATATATAACATCTTATAGAATGAGATCTTCCAACCATGGTAGATTTATATATGATCACGGGAAAAATGAAAAATCCTTAACTTGGACATTTTTCCATAAAAAATCAATCTATTATCAACTATATTATTATATAATCCATATATATCCACAATATCACTTATAATTATTATTTACCTCCAAAAAATAGAAATCATGCCAGTATTAAAGAAAATAATCATTTACGAGTTCGTGGAATGTTCCAAGAATGAAAACCCAAACAAAGGATAATGAGATATCCAATTCCATATAAAGAGAGATCCTAGGGTGAATATGTATAAATTATGGTAAAATCATTATAGGTTAACATCGTAACATCAAATTACATTGTATTTACAGAAACCCCTAAATGAATGGTCCATCTAGAAAGCACTAGAGATCTGGTGGGATATACCATCTAGTCAATGGTTCTACTAGTCAATTGGTATCTCCTAGAATAATTATGTGCTACTCCCTTAGACATTTGTTTGTCGGTTTCTTTTTACTAGTCAAATAGTTTTTCATTGTTCTTTTATGGGCTTCCACCACCTCCATCTACATGTTGGTGGATTTTTAGTAGTGAGCCAATGGCACACCAATAGCTCAAAGCTCCTAATTAGTACCCCTATTTCTTCTCATATTATTATTGGACACTATAAACCTTTGTATATCGTAAAAATGACAACAAAATTATGATCTAAAATAATTCAAAATATATTTTAATTTTTGCAATGTCACAAACACCATACTCTAACACCTTCTCATCATCAAGAGGTGTATTTTATAGTTATTTTCAAACAAATTGAGCTATTATACCAAGGAAACAAAATATTTTTCACCAGTATCCTTTTGGATTCATAAGTAATAGCAAAGAAAATGAAAAATCGGTTCCATATTTACCCTCAATACCTTCTCACTCCTTCCCATAGTCTGTACTGTTCACTCCAAAAATGATGCATCTGGTTCTAAATCAATGTTATCTTTATTAATCACATACATATGAATGAGATCATACCTATGAACAGTAGAGTCATGCAAAATTTTATAGATACCTAAATATAATGGATGAATTACCAATCGGTAGTAAACTATGTTAATATGATTGATAATCTCAAATGATTACTAAATATATGATTCTAGTTTCCCATGTATATGTAAATGTAAAAATTTTAAGAGAGTTAATGAATGTAGGAAAACCCAAGCACCCAAAGTAACAACCACATGTTATCAACTCCAATAAACAAATGAGTGCTTACAAATCTGATCACTTACCAATCACTTCGGAATCAACTGGTCCCAATTAGAGTATCATACACCACACTCGTCATGATCACAACTGCCTCACCTACCTCATGCAAATGTAGTTGTGAAAAAATGACCTAACATAATACTCCATGAATAGTTCCATCTAATTCAAAGACAATTATCTGTTCTTATTGTCATACTCTTCCAAGGTGTGATGATTATCACATTATCCAATGAGATCCAGTAATCTTTCCTATTGCATATCTTACAAATTTAAGATCACCGTATCTAACTTCATATTGATCTATATATGACATTCCATACATAACTTAAACTAAGATTCCATTAATTTCAATGAAAATTTTCAATATTATTTCATTAATCAAGAATCCTTGTCTAATATTATGCTAATACATACTACATAAAACCACACAGTCTCTTGAGAAAATATTTATCAGAAATTATCTATGGAATAAGGTTATCATATTAGAAATAAATGTTCACAATCATCAAAATACCTACCAAAACCTCCACAGCATCTCTACCTCTTGGTTCCTCAAATTCCCTATTATAGATTTCATCACCACAACATCCAAGTTCCACACTGGCATGAGGATAGGTTGAAGAAAACCATTTGGTCACTAATTCTTTGCCATAATCCTATGATATGCATGACAAAAAGAGAGAAAATATAAAACACAATTCTTAATACCTATCCTCTAGAACCATTTTATAATATGAAATATATAATTTTCATAATAATGGGTTCACTACCCACCCTGAAGCATTAGAGTCCCTAATTATCTTTTCTTTCTTGAAAAGAGGTACTACTACTCTCCCCTAAGAATGGAACACATCATCTCTATCCAAAGACCATATAGAAAAATATTTTTTCCCTTACAACAATTCGAAAGTCCCAATGTACTAAAAATGGAACTCTTGGATAGCTTCCTCTAATCCACCAAGGAAGATGTGATAACTAATGCAGAACATGTTATCACCCATTGATACTCATATGAATGCACATACTATTATTCTATATGTATCATCAATCAAAATTCCTCATATTAAGTCCTATCTAAATGTTCATTCATTATCATAATTAATGAATATATAAAAACAGTACCCTTTTCAGGTGAATATGCCAAACAAAATCCATAGGCCTATACATATTGAACCAAAAAATTCTACAAGAAATCATGTCCCATTGAGAGAAGATATTCTACAATATATTTTTGTCCATGTATATTGGAAACATGTCGCAATAGTATATAATATTGAGAAAATATCATTGATGATCCACCAAATCTAACTCTAGATCAGGAGTTGGGTGTTTCTAATCGTAATCCCATGGATAACAAGACCATAAGTGAGTACTTGGCCTATGAACTTTGAAATAACTCAATAACCAATACCTAAATCATAGTTGTAAACCATATATTCAATCATAAGATCATGTAAGGTAAAAATTAGAGCTAATTTCAATCTATTATTCATTTCAGTAAGGGATCCCCACATTTATATGTTCAATAAATCATTAACATTTTTATATTAAGCATTGACATTGGCATCTACTAAAGGAAGATATCCAAAATTAAATTTCACTAATACTCTGATAATTATAGGAAACTCGTGATATGGAATACATTATTATGATGTTGTATTGAAATTATTCCCTATACTATCTCTACATGAACTAACATTCCCACCTCAAAAATCACATACCTAAGTAAGACAACATCTTTAAACAACAATTGACACATCAAAAGTGTGTCAAAAAGACGTGGTGCATCATGGGAACTCAATATGATATTAAGGCATCTAGAATTCATCTCTACTTTTTGTCAGCATATTGTGGTATCTTCAATGGAAATAACAAAAAAAGGAATGATATGGATGGAATATACTATTACTGGGTTCCATTAACACGACCGGATCATTCAATAACCTAAAAGGAATGAAAATATTCTCATACTTTATATACATGCTCACTCATACTCTCTTGGGTATTTACACTTATCTGGACTGAAAATGGTGATAGAACCCATTAAAATCCCTCATGTTTAACCATTAGGCTCCCCTAAACTAATCATAAATTATGTAAATCATTATAAATGGTAATATAATTTTAAATCTGATTAGATTTTTATTTCTATATTGCATGAACATCCGAAGGCTCCCATATTTTTTCTTAGAAAAAAAACCAGAGCACGCCATTGAGAATTTCTCAGTCTGACAAATCCCATCAAATCCAATTCCTCAAGCTACACCATGAATTCATTCAACTCATATAATTACATATTATAAAGGTGGATTGATATGGGATTATCTCCTATCATTAGTTCAATATTGAAATAAATTTTTATATAATAAGGATGTCCCAATTAATTTTTTTGAGAATACATTTAGTAAAATCTCCACCACTTGTGGAAATAAATTGAGAGACACCACATGATATTCCATGAGAACCATACCCACTACCTATGGTATAATACCTCAAAATAAAATCACATATGGTCCCAGTATAAATACTAAAAAATCATATTTCATAGTCAAAATAGACATCCCCCTTAGGTGTATTTAATGATACACACATCCCATAGTAGTTGATGTGCACCTGATAACTAGTTAAAAATTCCATGTCAAAAATATCATTAAAATTATTCATCTCTCAGATAATAAATTAAAATATTTTTCCTTATAAAAAAATGAACACATGATGCATTTTAAATCTTTTTTCATAGTCTACATTATTCTACAAGGGTAGTTTGAGAGAAACAATTTTAGAAGATAACATAACTGGTATGTCTATCCCAACAATCACTTTAAATGATATAATATAATGGGAATATAAAATATCAAAAATAGTTTATAGAGCCTAAACATAATGTAAAACATACCTTAAATATTTATTGGTCCCCCTAGAACACTATCTAGAACATTGTACATTGTATCAATATTTCTAGTGCTTGAACCATGATAAATCCCTTAAGGACAATGAATAGATTGGGGTTTGGAAATCTATGACATATGCATCGGTTTTTGAGGTCTTAAAGCCTCCCTAAGTGGTGATATCCCTAAAACCAAACCGAATTAATCTATAAAAATTAGCTGGATGTGTCATTTCATGACACGTTGATGGAAATATTTAACGATTTTGAGATTAAACATGATATAATTACCCTTTCATCCATAATTAAAACAAAGACCTAAAACCCTCTCGTTAAGGGATATGATAAACCACTTTTTTATTTTGTTTTTTTATATGAACCTAGGTAATTTTTTATGAAATCATATTAATACTAATAGATATGGAACTCACATCACTGATAGTGCTTCCACTCACCTATCCACATAGAGCTGGATAAAGAAATTCTACCTTGTCCTCCTCCAATCCCTTCTGAATATTATGAGCCTTGTGAATAACCATAGAGTACATTATCAGGTTAAAATAAGTAACTGGGTTCCGTTATTATAATTTTAGCAAACTATCAATATATTATCCCTTATCACTTTAATTACAATCTAAAAGTGAGATGAGGTCTAGATATGTAATGAAATTTGAAGAAAAGGTATATACTGACTGTTCTGTCACTTCATATCTATAAATACCTATTATCAACCTAGATTTTTTTATTTTGGGAAAAGATATTAACTAATATCTTCTGGAAGGTCTCATAAGTCTGATACTCAAGTTTATATATATGGTTTATAACTCCCCACACTCTCATCATGGGTCCCCAAACCATGAAAGGACCAATTTTAAATAATTGATCCTCAATAATCTCTACTATATCAAATATTTCATTATTGAAACAAATCAAATAGCTTGTATCTTTTGGGGATCCAATATGATAGATGGATGTGGAATGCTGATGCTAGATGTCTTGAACTAAATCATCCATCATCATGGGTGCTCCTCCACCCTGAATAGGAACCATCCAAAAGACTCTAAGATGAAGTGGTCCAACTTCCTGCACCCCTAAAGTGAGTATTGGATAATGATCATCCCTCCTTGGGATATAGAATTACTACTAGATGTTCATCAATTCTAGAATTATCTTGACACACTTCTCAATGTAGTCATATTATATGATGTTAGAAAAAAATATCTAAAATTATAAATGAGCACTTATAAAAACATTCATCAACTTAAGAGTCTACAAAAATATTGTAATTATAGGTAGATTCAACAGTAACCAAAGAAAGACTCGTCTCAATACACATTCTATTTCTACAATACTTGAATCAAAATTAATATCTAGGGCCTCTCTCATGTCATCAACACTAACTCACAAGATATTATCATATAAATATACAAGTCATAGAACTATCCATTAAATTTATTGAAATTCCACTATATAATTATCATTGAATAAAATTATATATATTAAAAATGTAATTTTAAAAATTAAATATCTAGATATGATAATTAATCTAATGTATGAAATGTGAACTTATATACCTTGTAATGAATCAAGATTGATCCCAACTCCCATAAAATGTTACAACAAAACATTATTCAGAATCGCTGTGAATATATAATAATACATTCAAAAAAGGAAATTAAAAAACTCATAATTTAGAGGTCCATTAAATAATAGATTTCCATTCATTTATATGACTCACCTACCTGAGTTCCACCCAATGTATATCCATTATATCATTCCCCAAACACTTTCAATAGGAATGCATATTCATTAATTGAATTGAATTCCTCCATTGATACTCCTTTGTAACACCCCCACCTCAACCCCAGGTTTGATTAATGTGTTACATAACCTAATTCACATCTCCACATACATTATATGTTGCTAAATAGAGATGAGGGAATTAATATTTCCATGGGGGGATAATATCCCTTCGGTTATAATATTCATTCATCAATATCGAATCATGGAATAAAAAATCCCACAAAATTACATTTTTAATCACCATAAAATAATATAGAATTTAAGACCATATGAATAAACCAAAAACCCGACTATGTATAATTTCAACCAATGTAATATTACCATGGAAAAATTAAATGATGAGTTTTTGTAATAATCTAGAATCCATCATCATATTTAACATTCCCTCCAAACTCCATCTATTTTGATCTTTTATGTAGAGCCCTTTCCCTTATTTGGACCTCAAAACATGAAATATACATGAACATTAAGGTTCCCATTAGTGTATGAAAACAAACCCTGCATAACACAACCAAATTCACAACCACACTATTTTAGATAAAAAATTATATTCCATAATGAGAATAGAAAATCATAAATAAATAAAATAGTTTTGAGTCATCATGTGCTACCCAAGATGCCATAAACCCTATCTCTATTACTTGACCACCATGCTAGAATGATTTTTATGTATACCCTTTTCATGATATAGATCATGCCACTCTATCTAAAAATACACTTTATAAATTCATCCAAGTTTTCATTAATTATTTTCCCCATTTATGGAATAATCCCTTCCCCTAATTTATGGGAATCTCATAATGTACACAAAATGAACCAATTATTAGTTCTAGGGAAATCCACAAATCACATATCGCCTCTAAAGTTGAAATAAAATCCTTCCAATCAAAATGATGTATCCCCCCAACTAACTGCTAAACTTTTCATGTAAAAGAAACCTAGTACTGTGAAATTAAACCAATAGATCCATACATGAATCCACATGAAGGAAACAATATTGAATGTAATAACAATGTCATAATATAACGGTATCATTGACCACACACATTGACGTGTATATCACAGAAGAAGGGGTCTCATGGGCCATACCCAAACCAAAAAATGATTCATATAATGTAGTTGTATATTAGATACACACATATGAACAATCATTTCATATCATTGAATAAAATAAAAAATACATAAAATGTTTAGGAATTACTATATCAAGAGTATCAAATTCCAAAGTTGAGAATCACCACCATGATTTAACACACATATGAAATTAACTATAACACATACCAAATCATATCATAATTGATAATATAATAAAGGACCATGAAAATTAATATAAAATGGATTTGGTGATCAATTCACTTACCCAGTATTATATTATTCTAATGTTATAAAAAATGTGTTCAAGGGAAGTTCAAAAATTTCTTATACATGACATTGATCCATTAAAAAAGAAATATTTCACTTTTTTATTTTGATAAAATCTATAGATCCAACCAAAATATCTAATATTATTGTTTTTATCTATGAAAGATGATGAATTAGGCTAGAACTAATGAAACATTTTGTTTGTGAGTGAACAAATCAATTTATGATTGAAACACTAAAGATATGGGATGAATGGATCCAATTATAAAACAAGATAGATCCTAGTGTCGTTGTTTATGAATAAGGACAAACATGGAGAGGATAATATCAAAGTGGATTGTCAAATATTTTTTATTGGAATTAAATTAATGTCTGAGACATATTGGGACCACTGGAATGATGGTGGATCGGTCGACAAGATGATAGTTTCTTGATGGATGGACAATTTCTTTAAATAGAATATTGGGCAACTTCCTTAGACACATTCTAGCTAGTGTCTTTGTAGAATCTGACTGCTGGCTACCGGACCCTTCATTGACTAATTCAACCGCTATTGATTAGTTAGTGGTTTTTACGGAGTTTCTAGTCGAACATAAGAAGCTCAAAACCACTAGTTGTTTACCCCAATTCCTTTAATTGTAATTCCAAACTCTTGTACTCCTCTATAGATCCTTAAAAACACACAAGTCATTTCCTAACAGGAATAAAATTATATTGTAATTTTCATAAATTTATAACTATGGTAAATGTTTTTGGATCATTCAATATAAAAAAACAGTTTAACATGAACATATATATTTAGAAATATGAGGTCATGTGTTTTTATTTGATGAAATAGGAATCACTATCTTTAAATCAATTATGTAATTCATTTTACATTGGTAAAAATTTGAATTTTCCATGGTTATAATTTTTGAATATAGTTGTCTTATCTACATATTATGTTGTATTACCCAAGAAGTGTAAAAAAATATTACATTCCTTGATTAATATAACTTATTTTATGTTATATTCTTTCTTCATCATCAAATGATTACAGTTCCCCTTATATTTATCTTTATTTCCTCATGTGATATATATATTTTTATATTTAATTTCCTATATCATAATAATTTTCTTCTGGGAAATGTGGTAAATTGGTTCCATAAACTCTTAACTAGACTTTGTGGTTCTTCCTTTAGTTACCACTAATTATCCAAAAGGGATGATGTGAAAAATTGCAACAAATACTTATTAACTATTCATAGAAATATTAAAAGATTACTAAGTGGGTTTTCAATTCTATTTATCCTGTAATCCTATATGGATAAAGATAATATTGGTAGTAGGGATGATAATATGAGATTAATGTATAATTTATTTTCCTTATAGAATTAAAAATTGACTAACATATGTATATAAATAATCAACTCCAAGGAAATATCACAAGATATATAATAGACTTCAAATAAACACTTATAACTCATACTGAAAATCTAATTTATCTATAGCATCTCAGTGAAAGTTTCAGGTTCAAAAAGTGGAGATATAACAGTGTTTGAATCCATGCTCTTATACCACATATTTTTCTCTATAGACATAATTGTTATCCTGATATAACAAAAATATAAAACATATTTGATGTACCTATAATAACCATCATTTTCATCCTTTCTCATTTTCTATAGTGGATGATCGCAAATAAAGGACCCCATAACATGATATAAATTTTCCTTCAGTAGAGAAATATATAAATGAATATACAACTAAATGAAATTTATATCTATGAAGATATTTTTTTACTATAATGATCGTAATATTCCATGGTTTTCTCTAACCATTATCTATAAAAAATAAAAAATCATTTTTTACATTATCTATAATACTGGTTATGAAATAATATTTTTATTAATTTTCTCCCATGTTTTTTTCAAATCACAAAAGACCTCACTATTGGATTCAGAATATCTTTTTTCTTGGATATAATAGTAATTTTTTTGTATATTTCATTTTAAAAGAATGTCTTAAAAAATATTAAATTGTATTTTTGGAATGATATATTCCAATCATTAGTTTCTAAATGTTTTTTATCTCTTAGGTAGACTCCCCAATACAATAATATTAAAAAAAATTCCTATACACATTCATATATGTTTTATATTATCTTTTCATGTAAATAAACCCCTAAATCCAAATAGGTTAATTTGACAAGAAGCATTTATTTGGACTCCAAAATATAGAAATGTATCCTAATGAGGGACATCCTAATACATTAATCTAAGAGTTCCTTCAATGTAGTATAATTAATGTCAACATCAGATTTAATTTTTCAATTGAGGGATTTTTAATGTATGGTAATGATTCAGTTATTTTATTATTCAGAATATTGTTAATATTATATGGATTTTAGAAAACAAATAAACCAAAATTGATAAAATAATCTATTATTTTTTATTATTAGTTCAAATTAGAATGATTATCAACTTATTTTCTATATATGTAATTGTTTAATCATTAATTAAACATTAAGGAGAATAAATAAATAAATGAATATAATAAATATGGAAATAAATTATTAATAAAATACACTTGATCAGGAGATTTTATATTGTCTAGTTTACCAAGTTGGAGATAAATTAACATATTTGTCTAAATTAAAATACTTTTTTATCTGATTCCATGGCCTGAGTTTCTGTATTCAACCATATGAATTTTAATCTCCTTGGTTGGTGTCACCTAAGCGTTGGTCTAGAACCTTCTCTTCCCACTTGGAGATACACACTTTATTAATTATTTCACAATTTTAGGTGAAGGGTATAAGGTGTATAGGGTTATATAAAATAATACATGTACAAACTGGCCCATAAATAATATAGGTGGGATGGATGATACATATATCATCATAATTAATTTAATAAAAAATTTATCTGTAAATAAAATTAATTTAATAAATAAATAAATGATATAGATACCCAATAGAAATTGCAGTTGGTCATGCTCATGATTATCTACATATATGCAATGACTAAATATTAAAACTAACTTTCATATATTTCAATTTGTTCAATCTAAAGATACCATTTTAATTATATAAAAATATATAATTTTTTTTAATTATTTCGTGATCATAATTATCATTCCAAATTTTCATTTAGTTATATAACTTCCATATCGATCTTAATATTAAACAAATTTATTTAACAAAATTTAAATTAAAATTATTTACGGACAAATTGTTTACGGATTGGGTAATGTTGTGTATCCTCCATTATCAAATTAAATTATGTAATATAATATAATATATACACTACATTTATAGTGTAACTTCCCAGAACCGGAAGCCACTCAGCTGGTGCCCCATACCCAGTTGTCCACATGGCCTCAAAAGAGCTTTACCAAATTCTAGAGGTTGAAAACTAGAAGTTAGGGTCTAGGGTGTGATAATGGGGGAACTATGCCCTCATTTGTAGAGTATAACACAATGGAAAAAATAATGACAATAGAAGAAGCAATAAACAACATGCAGCTAAAGTGAATAACGAAAGACTGCAAGGTAAAGGCAAGCTGATAGTATAACATATCGTAATGATGTAGCATGTTACATGATATATAAAAACAGTGAAAAAAAGATGCACATCAATAAAGTACCATACAATACTAAGGTATAACAATAAGAAATGAAGCACAACCACATCACAAGCCTTATCATAGTCCCTTTCTCTCCTGCATCTATGTAGTAATCATGTACCTGAATTAAGAGCCTTTCCCCTATAGAAACCTTCATAACTATTTTCTGTTTTCCCCAAAATCATGACCAAAATAGGGTGTGAGAAATAAATCATTGTAGGCAACCACTGAAGGTCTCTTCCAATATGTTAGTGAGTATATGCAACAATAGTGAATAGTAGTGAAAATTCATCAAACTAGAAGGTAATCAAATATAAACAATCATACATGTACTAGAATTCATTTACATTCATTTAATGTTCATAAATCATTTCATTGGTTTATATAAGTCTCAGGGTCCAGCCAAAGATCATCAATCCCCTATGTGAAGTAACACAACAAATACCTTAGCATTCTATCAAACACAAGAATTGAATAAAAAACCCACACATCTACTTTGGCTTGGTAGATACATCATAAGTCAGTCTAATCCATCATTTTACTATAACCTGAGTCTGTTATTGAGATTCCTAAGTTGAAATTCAAGTATCAAAACAGGTGTAATTTTACCGACATCAAACGAGTCTATTCTCCGTGGTCCTACTAGGGATCCATGAGTATCACTGCCGATGTTGGTATAAGTTTAAATGAGTCAATACTCAGTGGTCCAACTATGGAGGCCCAAGGTATCACTCTATGTGTAATATAAGATTATATAAATTTAGTCCATCCCAAGAGGACTTACAAGGATTCCGAAGTGTCACTAGTGGAATATAAATCAAGAAGCCTCTTGAGTGCATCCATGGCATTCTAAAAATAACCCAAGTTTCACCCAAGGTGCAAGGTACAATAGTCATGCGAGCCTTTCTATGGTGTTGTAATCTGATATGATGTATCACCCAATGCTATTCACCATTTACACATTAATATTCTATATAATTTTCTAACATTTTTTAACAAGTAAAAACACAGCATGGAAAAAAGGGAAAACCCAATACTAAAGCCATAATAAAAAAAACATACAATTTTAATGAAATTTAAATACCATTTCACAAATAGGTTCAATTAAAACAACCCTAAAAGGGAACGAATTCATTACCATTGACATCCTCTGCCAAAATGGCTATACAGTATTTATCCAAGGGAAACACACCCATGGGGTGTCCCTTAATCAATAAAAAAGAAAAAGATTCTTTAATTCATTTTATTAATTACCATAATAACATTAGGTAATAATGATGAACAAATCCCCTTCAATCTGACACCCTAGACATGGGCATGTGACATAACGACACATATAGACATCTCAACAATTAACGAGAGGTAGAAGACCATCTAGCTCATCATAGTATGACCACCTAACTCATCGTAGTATGACCATCCTTGTCCAGCCTCGAGCTCTAGTTTGAGCTAAAATTACCAAGATATAAGAAACAATAATAAACAGTCATCGTTAAATATCTTTTTCTAGAACTGGATTTATGATTAATGGATCAAGGGTAGTTGAGAGCATACCGATACTGTTCAAATGAAACTGAAAACAATCGAATTAGAGTCTGAATGATGAACACGGAAGAAAATACCCTTCCATTGCTTCTTCTCCATGAACCTGGTTCATCTTCTTTCCATAATGGAAAAAATGAGTCTACCTCCCATTTTATGCAAAACACAGAAGTACATGATGTGTAAGTCAATATACACGATATGTATTTCATTTTAATATTCATTTGTTGGCTAACATCCTCTGAGTTGCTTTCCAGAACTTGCTGAAATGACAACACAATGTGTCCCATATTCTATATAGCATGTAGTTGGTTTTTATAGTTTTCCATGTCAACATTCCCACACACCATTTATTCCCATCATACATAGAAAAACTACATGGTGTGCATTTATAATTAAATGACGTGTAACCATGAATCAACCAGTGTAATACTATGATTCCAGTACATGTCTAGTTTTCCATTGGTTTCTCAAAAAAAAAACAAGGAAGAAGAATAAATGAAACCATACCTCAAAAAAAAAAGAATTGGGTTCTTACAAACATCCCCACTTAAAGAAATTCATCCCAGAATTCACCTTCCAAAGGTGGTGAAGGAATATCTGAGAAAAAATATGGCCACTTAGCACGTACGTAGGACTCATTCTCCCAAGTATCAGCTTGTATTCAGAAAAGCTTCCATAGAACCTGTATGAGATGAAATGACTGGACTTAGAGAACCATCATGTACCTATCAACTATTTGAATTATATGCTTCTAAATGGATGCATAAAAATGATGTTCAACCTCCTCGTGCTGAAAAACATTAGACGATTCGGAGTGATAGCAGCAAAGCTGAGATACATGGATGACTTCATACATGGCTCGATACCTATGGGGTAACTGTAACTGATAGGTAACAGACCCAACTCGCTGAAGAATATCAAATAGTCTGACATATCTTGGTGAATGTTAACCCTATCTTCTAATCCTCTTATGTCCCAAACTTTACGCGACACGTAGGAAAACTCGATCCCCGACCTGAAACTCTAATGGTTGTCTACGACGATCAACATATGGTTTCTGACAAGAATACACAATAGCCATCCACTTATAAATTATGTGGACTTATTTAGTAGTCTCTTGGAGAAGACGAGGTCCCAGCATAGCTGCCCCTTCTACTTCCAACTAACATTGGGGTGATTGGCATGGCCACCCTTACAAAGCCTCAAATAGTTCCATCGGAATAGTATCCTGGAATCTATTATTATAGGCGAACTTAACTAGGGGTATATTCTTCTCCCAAAATCCCCCAACATCTAGGACACATGCACACAACATATTCTCTAGAATCTATATCGTACCATCTGACTGGAAATTAGTTTGAGGGTGGTATGCGGTGCTCCAAAGAACCTATTTAACTTGTTCCCTATGAAAGATCTATAAGAAAAGAGACATAAAACATGCATCCCTATATGAAACAATAGATTGAGGGACCCCATGAAGTCATACCACCTCTACAATATACATCTTTTTGAGTTCATCAACATCGAAGGTATCCTTGATCGACATGAAGTGAGAAACCTTCGTAATCCTATCAACCACAGAAAAAAAACATCATTGCCTCTAGAAGAACTTGGTAACCCCATTACGAAATCCATCAAGACATCATCCCACATCCACACATGAATTGGTAGCTGCTGTAAAATTCTTGTTTTCTACTAATGTTCCGCCAAAACCTACTGATAGGCGGAACACTTCGTAACAAAACTAGCTACTTCTCATTTCATTCTCGACCACCAGTATTGTCTTCATAAGCCACGTTACACATTTGTGACCCCACGATTCACTATCCAAGCTTTCGTATGAAACTCCTGCATCATCTCCCCATGTATATGCCCAGTAACCCACAAACTTCAATGGATATGCTGAACTTGATCCACACCTATCGTCTATCCAGGAGGAGGTTCATCACCTTCCATAGCCTCCCATTGAACTAGGGTATCAGAATATGTTAGTTACATCATCACCACTCTATCCAGTATAGTATATGTAATGTACAATGTTGAATGATACATATGTACTTGACTGTCGTGCACCTCTAGATGCATTTCAGTGAACCTGGCCAGAAGCTTCCACTCACCATTAGCCTCCTTCACTACATGAATGTATGTCCTCCTACTCAGTGTGTCATCCACTACATTGCCTTTTTTGGGTGTATATGCAAGATCAATGTTGAATGAATAAAGTTATGACACCCACCTTTGCCTTCACAGATTTTAATCACAATGGTTAAAGATGTATTTGAGACTTTTGTGGTCTGTGTACACCATAAAATGCTCTCCCAGTAAGTAGTGTCTCCAATAGCGCAAAGCATGAACAACTGCAGCCAACTCAAGATCATGCATGATGAAATTCCTCTCATGTGGCCAAAACTTTATAGCACCGTACGCATCAAATAGATCCCTCTACATAAGAACTGCTCCCAGCACTTTACCCGATGCATCACAGTACCAAGTACAACTCTTTCTCAACTCAATAAATATCAGTATCAATGATGAATTCAAACATCCTTTCATCTTTTGAAAGGATACATAACAAGAATATGACTACTCAAACATCACACATTTCTTAGTCCAGCCCATCTTTTGCACTACTAAGATTGATAAGTTCTGTATAAAATTCCTATAGTAACCAACTATCCCCAATAAGCTTCGTACCTAAACAGTTTTCTTCACCTGCTCCCAGGTCAATACTGCTCTCACCTTCCCTAGGTCCACATATACTCTAGTCTCAAAGATTATGTGACCCATGAAGTGAATCTGATCCATTCAGAAGTGGCATTTAGAGAGCATAGAATTTAACCGATGCTCTCATTGTTTATTCAAAATGATCTCAAGGTGTATTACATGGTCGTGTCTATTTTGAGAATACACCACGATATAATCCACAAAAACCACCACAAATGAATCTAGGTAAGGATGGAAAACTCTATTCATCTACACTATGAAAACCACTGGCATGTTCGTGAGACAAAATTCCATAAACAAGTACACATAGAGACCATACCAACTACAAAAGGCTGTATGTGGTATCGTTTCCATTCGAAAATGCACATAGTGATATCCTGACATGTTTTCAATCTTTGAGAACACTTGAGCTCCCAAAAGATGATGAAATCGGTCATCTATCCCTAGAAAGGGATTTTTGTTTTAACCGTCACATGGTTCATCTTTTGATAGTCCACACATAGCCTAAGGGTTCTATCCTCCCTTTTCATGAAAAGGACCAGTAAACCCCAATGAGACATTATAGGTTTGATAAAACCCATTCCTTCCAAATCCTCCAACTACCTCTTGAGATCTTGAAACTCCATCTTATCCATCATGCAAGGATGAATGGATTCTAGTGAAACTCATGGCACCAATTCGATAGTGAACTCCACCTCTTTGACATGAGGAAAGTATGGGAATTCATCTCAGAAAACATCATTGAAATGATCAAACAATGCAGGGAAATATTCCAAAAATGATCATTGATCATCCAGATATAAAATCACTACATGGGATGTCATCCCCCTATCCCATAATGCTCAGGTCCATATCTACTCACCTGGACATCCCATTCACCCTCAAGTAGAAACTCTTGACACTTTGGTGATTTTAAACTCACCTCACAATGATAGAAATCGAAAAAGTCTTGATAAAAAAGCAACTAGTCCATTCCGAGAATGAAATCAAAGCCTATTATCTATAAGACATAGAAGATTCAATGAATGTTACACCCAAAAATATCAAGTGGAAACTCCTTGCAATATCACACACATTAAATTCTAATACCTAACGAAGTGTCTAGCATCATAACATCATAATAATTATAATCATAGGGCTCAAGTAATTCCAAAATGGCCACATATATTAATATATGTGTAGCACCCATATCAAAAAGTGAAGAAGATAAAATAGAAGTGACTGGGATAGTACATCTGACAATAGATGTTCAGAGATCCTACTCTAGCTGGGTCTGCTACACTACATATGTTTCACCTACAATGTATCCCTCAGAAACTTCGTGGCTACCCGGAGCTGACCCTCCCGGCCATCGCTAAGATCTTGGTGTCTGACTACAATGAACGTGACCTCTACCTTTTCCAGAATGCCCTGATGTATTCCAGTTTCCGAACTGGTGAGAAGCCACTGACCCTTATCTTACATGTGGAGTCTATACAGAACCTCTATCACAAGACACTTGTGGAAACATCATGCATATGTGATATAGATAGCTCATCTTTCCACAAAGCTCACTAATAAACTAGGTCATTTGACATCTGGGGCCTCATATGCCCTGGCCTACCACATTGGTAGCAATTCACCAATTTATTGGAATAATTATTATCACTAATACTATCTCCACAATATAACTCTAGACAAATATTCTTCTTTTACAGTTGAAACAGTACCAGAAATTAGTGTCAAACCTCCACAAATCGCACCAGCTGCTTCCCATAGATTGCACATGGTGATCAGCACCCAATTTATGATAATAGAGACCAAAGGCAACCTAAAGGCGTTCACTTGAGATCGGATGTAGAACAGAATACCATCCTCAAATATTCTAGAATTTGATATGTCATCACCCATCAAAATAGGTGAAAAATGGTGAAACTCATTAAAATAGGTCGAATAATCTATAACTGATAGTGTTTCCTACTCTAGGTGCATGAACTCATGGGCTCGGTTTTCCCTCAACATCTCGGGAAAATAGTAATCACAGTAGGCTACCTGAAATTCTTCCCATGTCATATCCTTATGACGCCTTACCAGAGTCATAACATTCCACCATCTCTTGATAGAATCATGTATAATATATGTCACAAGCTTCACCTTCCTCTCAAGAGGAGTCTCCAGATGCTCGAAGATAGTCAAAATTGATTCCCGCCATGATTCCGTAGCATGTGGTCCTACATCCCATGAAAAAGAAGGTGGATGCTGTTGTTGAAATATATGTGTCAACTCTTCTATAGATGTCGTAGCCTATGGTGTTCCCTAAATGGTTTGCATAAACCTCACAAAACCTTCATGGAACTATGAATCTTCTCAAATGTCCATTATGACAGCATGTTCTGTATCTTGCACAATTGTAGGATCCATCGATAACCTATGGCCTACCATTTCTATACTATGATAATATTTCATATCCTAGCATATATCTCATGGTTATCGTTGCCACATAACTTGAAAAGGTTAAAAACATTCCATTGTTCAAACATATTGTCATGTTTTTCCATTCAGAAGTCCCAAAAAAACACGAGTAGATGCTAAATGTTTTGAAAAAGGGACTACAACATGCATTAAAATAATAAAAAACATGTACCCTTAGGCTCTTACATGGTCGTGTTCTACTATTGGCCTAGAATGTATCAACCCCCAGTACACAACGTGTTCCCCAAGTACACAGTGTGTGCACATGTCCATCATTTTGGCCATGTACTCCCACAAGGTTAGTTCCACACAGGTTCTACATGGGTACGCTACATGGTGTGTACTAAGTGTACACGACATGTGATAATCAAAACCCAGTAGACCGTATTTATGCTCACAGGTCCAGTAACACAGTCAGATTCTATACAATGTGTTCATATAAATATTTGGATCATCTTCTTCCTTGAATAAGAATAACACACAACATGTTAGGCTAAACTACACTCCTTGTATACATGGTTTTTCAGGACCGACGTTCCAAATTTCCAGGAAATCCCTTGTTCTACATAAAATACAACCATTGGGATGCCAAATTCTTATATGTGGGGGTCCATACTACTCATGAATAAATGTTTGGAACAAAATCAGAACATATCATAACACAATTAATTATAAAAAGCTAAACCATGATACACAAAATTCCGGGCCAAGAGGGCCCATACACCTCAGGAACCAATGATTTCCATATTCTCAATCCAACCCTAGCACATACCAATATACCGACCACAATAGTAGGCATATCCATCAAGGTACTATCACAACAACAACCATCTCTAGCATGGAATCTACCACAACAAAATGTATTATCTAATGCATCCTACATGGATTTAACAGTGTATGTAATGTGATTTAAACAAGTCCCTATATGATACATGAGAAGGCACACCCTCATCTCATTGGGTTTCAGGTGAACTAAAACCTACAATTGCATTAATAGTCAAAGTAGAAATCAAGTGTGTCACCCAACAGTGAAATGAAATCAACTGTAATAGTTCAAAATCCAAAAGCTCAATCTAATTTGAGGTAATTTAGATTTTACCTATACACGTGGTAGCTAATTTTGTGAACAACTAATTACCAAATTACCTAACCATTATATCATTTCCAAATAGTAAAACCAAGAATAAAATAAAGCACTTTGATACCACTTTGTAATATATCGGTTCTGGAAGACACTTGGCAGGTGCCCTGTACCTAGTTGGCCACATAGCCTCAAGAATGTTTCCCCAAGTGCCAGAGGCGGCCAACTAGCAGTAAGGGTCTAGGTGTGATAGTGGGGAAACTATGCCCTCATTGGTAGAGTGTAACAATGTGGAATAAATAAAGACAGTTGAGATGTAGTAAAAAACATGCAACTGATGTGAAAAATTGAATAATCCAAGGTAAATATAACCAGAAGGTATAACATATCAGAAGGATTTAGAATGTTACATGTTCTAAGAAAACATAAAAAACAAGATACACTAAAATCATGTACAATACAATACTATGGTATAACAATAAAAAATGAAACACAACAACATCAGATGCCTTGACTTGGTCCCTTTCTTTCCTGATCATAAGCAGCAATCATGTAGCTGTATAAGGAGTGTTTAACCAATCAGTGCCTAGAAAAATATAGTATTTTTTGGCCAAATCATGACCCAAAATGGGTGTGAGAAATAATTCCCAGTATGCAACCACCGAAGGATTGTTCCAATCTGTCAGAGAGTATATGTTGTAGCAGTGAACAATAGTGAAAATGCAGTGAACTAGAAGGTACTCAAATGTAAACAATCCTATAAGTACTCGCATTCATTTACATTCATTTAATGTTCTTTAATCAATTCTTGAATTATATAAGTCTCATGGTTATTCTTATTCCCTTCAATCCCTTATCTGAATTAACACAACAGACACCTTAGTAGGAAATGTAACAAAATAAGTGAATACCAAACCCAAGATTCAGCTTTGGCTTGGCAGACGCTTCGTTACTCATTCCATTCCATTATTTAAGTATTACATAAACTCGTTATTGAGATTCCTAATTTGAAATTTAGGTATGAATACATGTGTAACTCTATCCGGATCCTACAAGGCCATTTTTAGTAGTCCTACTAGGGAGACCTGAGTGTCCCTATCGGCATTGGTATATGTTCAAACAAGTTCTTCCTTTGTGGTCCCACTATGGTGCCCCAAGGTATCACTCTATGTGTTAAATTAGACTATGTTAGTTTACTAAATCCATTGAAGTCCTACTAGGGATCCCAATTGTCACTAATGACTTATAAATCAAAATCTTGTTGAGTCCTTCCGTAACGTTCTGAAATGAACACATGTTTCACCTAAGGTGCAAGGTATAATAGTCTTGAGTGCCTTCCACAGTATTGTAATCTGAACCCATGTATCACCCAAAACTATATTCCATTTACTCATTAATATTCACCAAAACCATCCAAGATTCATTAACAATTAAAAATGATGCATGAAAAAAATGGAGAATACAATCGCAAAACCATAATAAAAAAACATTCAATTATAATGATATTAAAAGACCATTTAACAAATATGTTAATTTTAAACAACCCTAAAAAGGGATCGAATTCATGCCCATCGACATCCTCGTACTAAAAGCTATACAACATTTATCCAAGGGAAACGCACCCACAGGGTGGCCCTTAGTCTGGAAGAAAATATAAACATTCTTTAATTCAGTGAATTAATTACCATAACAAAATTAGGTAATAATGAGAATCAAATTCCCTTCAAGGTGATATACTGAACATGAGTGTGCGTCATAACAGAACATATAAAAATTTCAATAATGAATAAGAGGCACAAGACCACTGACCTCATTGTAGTATGACTCTCCTCATCCATACTCGAGATCCAATTCAAGCTAGAATGAAAATGATCTATGAAATAATAATAAAAAAATCAAACAAAAATCGCATCCCCTAGAACATGAATTAGAAATAATAGATTAATATTAATCAAGAGCGTACCAATACGATTTAAATTCAACAAATGGTGATCAAATCATAGTCAGGATGATCAAATAGGAAGCATTTCCCCTTCCATTGCTACTGCTCAGAAAACCTGATGACTCCTCTATCCAAAATGACACAAAATGAGGATACTATCTGTTTTAAGAGAAAAACACTAGTACATGGCATGTAAGACGATATAAAAATCATGTATATAATTTTATTATTACCTTGGTGACTGACTTCTGCTGACTTACATTACAGAACCTGCCAACTTGACTACATGGTGCGTACTATAAAGTACACGGAGTGTAGTTGGTTTTTCTTATTTTCATTTATGATATTCCAACAAGCCATGTATTCCAATCATACATAGCTATACTATATGGACTGTTCATTGAATTACATGACTTGTATCCCAAAATCATCATGTGTGATAATATGATCCCAATACTTGTCTAGTTTTACATTTTTTTCTAAAAAACAACTCACAGAAAAAGAGTAAAATAAACCATACCTCAAAAATAAGAACTAGGTTCTTACATATAAGTGGTGAAATGAATTTCGTTATTATCCTTCTTGAAATGTCAACTTCAATGGATTATCTTACATAGTGTGTACTATAACAATTCATGGTTTGAGAAACAGAAAGTGTGTAGTAATTATCATAACCTTCATATTCATTCGATACTATGGTTATAACCATATATCATGTAATTAATATATTCAGTGTGCCCCATTAGGGATCCAGTGAAGTAAATTACATGAATAAAAATCATACATGTCATTTATTAAAAATAAAAATGGAAAATATTACTTCCAAATTTATTGACATATGATTTTGAGAGAATAACATGACATGTATTGACAAAAAGTTACACCTATTACATGGAGTACATAACTATCTACACACCATGTAAATTTTATTATTATTTTTTAGTCAAAAAACATTATCTAACACATAATTCCTATATCTGGTCAAAAACTTTTGTGAGCTAGAATCAGTTACTTGATTTGCATAACCTTCTATATACTTTTTATTTCAGTTCATATCAACTACTCTACATGTCTATGAATGTCACATGTACCCATAAGTAAAATTATGTGTTATAAATTGTGTTAAACTGATTATATATTATGTAATAACATATGGTATGTGGATCTTGTATGAAAATATATATGAAACATGTAATGATTTTTTCCACATAAATCATATACAAATATGTGATTTAATTGGTGTCATGTTGATATGGGCATGTATAGCATGCAACGATGTGACACACCCAATACTTATAATCAATAAGTGTTCTCTCTAGATGTAAATATATGGTGCTCCATGACACTATATATTGTCCCCCACATGAAAATAAATAAATGGAATTTCCTTCCCATTCAGGTTTTTAGGAGAGTACACATTGTTTAATTTTTATTCACACATCTTGCATCTTTGTTATGCATACATCATTTTTGATGTCGTTCAATGGGAAATTTTTGGCTTCTTCACCTAATTTAAACATTTTCTTAGTCATATAAATGTGAATTATATATTATCTATAATTTTTAAATTTATGAATAAAAACCTTAAATGGGAAATAATAAAAAAATTATCAATAAAAAATGTAGTAATTATTAATTGAAATGTGTCCTCTATTATACCACATAATGGTTGGGGGATAATTGATATTGGTTGGACCAATGACCAATAACATTTTCCAACATATTTTATATATAATAATGAGGGAATAAATAAAGAATATTTATGATTGTTGGATGTATCCAAATCAATGTGATGAAGGAAACCCAATAATATTCATGAAAAACATTTATTAACCTTAAATGTATAATTACTTTAAAAGAATATATTACATAATATTAAAAATTTATTCCTTGATATATTTGTTTTTAAAATATGAAACTAATGGAACTGTATCACCATTATGAAGAATTGTACAATGTCAAATCCAAAGTTATGATCAACACATGTTATTTCATAATGTTGTATATTTAATTGAAGATTATATATTAACTTTTTTACTAATCCCATCAATGGACTATCTCATCAACACCTGGTATTCAGAAGGAGTTGGTGAATAAACTCCTGGCCTTGGGAGCATTCTTGGTAAATATCCTCATCCTTGAGAAAATTATACAAAGAGAATTCATAGAATGTTTTCATAATAATTAGAGAAATCATTGAATGTTGTCTTTCATTTGATATATTTCTTTTGAGGGAATTTTGGTTTTGTTTAAAATATTCTCTATTCCTCTCAATCCACAAATAAATATTATCATATAGGTATACATTGAGTAAAATATTTAGTAATATCATAATTTTCCGTTATCTGATTATTTATACTATGTAATTCCTAGTTCTAATAATAATAATAATAATAATAATAATAATAATAATAATAATAATAACACATAACATGACATGTGCTATCTCAATGATATTTAATTATAATTTCTTTTATAAATAAATACTTAAATATTTAATTAAATTATAATTTACTTATATATGTTTTTCATCATTGTACCCTTAACTCAGTTTTTCCATCCTCTTGAAAATTTTCATGCTATGTTTAATAAATATATTGTCAATTTTTTTTTTCAGTCAATAAATAAATATTTTATTCATTAATATGTTCAATAAATATTTATTCCAATAGATATAATATTCACTCACCTAGGAATAAATATTTATTTATATATTCATTCAACTAAATTAATATTTATATTAATTTAATCACTAACTAGAGAATAAATAAATATTTCTCTCGTACCATGGGAATAATAAATAATAGATAAAAAAATGTTATATCCATTAATCATGTTAATAAATATCTACATAACATTTATCCCAAATATTTATTCAAAAAATAGAAAATAATTTGGGATTGAATGAACGCATTCCGAAAAATGGAGTTATTATAATACCAAAATTCAGGAATAATATTTATTCTTAATATTAATATTCAAATAGAATATAAATATAATCTTAGATAGAGTTAATGGGTGACCTAATGGGACTCCATATGAGTGTAATTGTATTATATTTATTATTGTCTAAGGTTACTATATAGTAACACATAATGGAACCAATATATATTGAAGTTAATGTAGAAATGACAATAAATTCCATTATATGATTATAATGATGTATAATAGCATTGTCTTAGTAACTCATTAATTAGGTCCCATTGTTTGGTTATGAACCTAAAAGATTTATTTTTTATTTCTTTCATTACCCAAGATGATCTCCTTGATGAGCTACCATGTAAAACATTGAATCATATACTGTCATTTCAATCAGTCGTCCAATGATATCCACATGTATTAACATAGTTAGAACAAATATATTTTTTATTAAATTAATTTAATATCATTTATGAATCCAAAAATATTTTCTATTACATAACATACATATATTTCCATGATTTCCATACAAATATCAAATTAAACTATTTATTATATAAACTATTAATAATCAAAAGTTAAAGGATCATTATAGGAATCCATCGATTTGAATTCAATTGAAACATAATCATGTATAATAATTACATGATATATTACACTGATAACCACCTTTATTTGGGGTTACCATATTTTTACATCAATATTGGAATTGTCAATAACTTTTAAAAACAATGTACATGATATTAAAACATCATTTGTATCCCATTATTGTAATCTAATCCAGATAATATGACATAAGTTTATAAAAAATTGTCATAGAATATCAAGTTTCTCACTGTAGTAGGGAACCATTAAAACATTTCAATGAAAGTTATAATATAATGTCATTATTAATTTAATGATTCAAGGAAAAACAACAATCATTTGTTTAAATATTGCATAATATTATTGCAAAATAATATAATTGCAATTGAATGTACAAAATATATTTGTTCTAGTGAAGTAAATATAAGAAAATAACATGAATATTTTATGTTATTTTACCTTTTTAATACATACATGCACATCTAGAATAGAACCTATACAATATTTATTATGAATAACAAAACATAAAAAGATTTACAAATAGAAACAGTGATGATTTGACCCTATGAATATATCAAAGGACAATGTTATTGAAACTATAGGACTTTTCTCAAATCAAGATAGGGATTCATCATATAAAATAATCCAAGATAAAATTTCTCACGAACATAGGGGACAAGATAACCCCATTTTACATCAGAAAACTATGAAAAATAAAAACATGGAACATACAATGAACAAGCCAACAACATGAACCCTACATTTATATATTCAAACAATTATCAAAGTTATCATTATCAAAACAATTAAAATAATTTAAGTGATTAGACCCTCCACCAAATTTAATGTTGGAATAACTATATTGAGCTTTATGAGGGGGTTTCCACCACCTCCTCTTTCAAAATCACATTCTGTTTTCTCTCAAATTGTTGAGAACAATGAAAATAAGAAATGGAAAGTGAGTAATGAAGTCACTGAACCTGACATATGAAAATGTATGTAATGATGAAACAATAGGTTAAGGGACATAGTGAATGGTGGCGTGGAGTTATTGGTAAGGGAATGAATATTTTGAATCCCAAGGTAATTCAAAATCCTGATGATTTTTCTTTTAAAATCAAAAACAACATTTAGATGGAATGTATATGTGGAACAATAATGTTGGAATACCCTTTACATAAACGAATAACACAAATATCAAAAAAATAAGAACCATAAATATTACTAACTAGGGCTTTAGATACACACCATCAATTTTGTAGATATCCAATAGCCTATACAGATAAATATCACTAACAGAAGGATGAGGAATAATAACTCAACACAACAGAAAATAAATGGTTTGAAAAATATGACTAAGATAACCCATTCTAGACCAACTATATAATGTAAAAAATGAAAAATTCCACAAAAAATAAAAGAAATACAGATAATAATATTATTCATAATAATAAATTAATTTAAAAATTTTCAATAGAAAACACAAAAAAAGGATGTAACATGAAGAAATGTCATTTCATCATCAAATAAAATGACATGATTTATTTAATAACCAAAATAGACATTCTAAACTATATAATATCGACCATAAAAAGATAAATTTTAACTAAACTAATAAATTTTATTATAATATTACTATGACTAATCAACTTGTTAAAATATTTTTTAATATAATAGAAAAACCTATCTTCCATACAAGTCATCTCAACTTGATCATGCTCATAACACGTGTTATAGTGACACATGTACTCCTAATCCAATTAATCTATTTTTTGTGGTTAAAAAATACTAATAAATATGTGTCCTATAATAGTTAAAAAAATAAAAATACCATACCATTATATACTAGTTTCCCTCCTGGGACCCGCATAATCACATGATGATCCATTCCAAGGATCATCGAATAAATTCAACCTAGAGACATACCATAACTCTATATTAAGGGGACTAATTTGGTTTTAAAATATATCAATAGTATAAAAATAGGGATTTATCACCAAATTCTACTAAAAGCCACCATCATTTAACATACACTTAATAAATTAATATTTAATGTAATAAATCATATATAATTAAAACTCTTAAAACATTAAAAATGTTTTAATTTTTCTTTTCCATTCCACTATTTTTTGTCGACCATTCACACTCATCACCAATACTTATTCCAAACAATGAAGACCCATTTTTATTCCATGTATCTATGGATCCATTAAGAGAAAAGATTCATTTAATATACATAATTTTGTATTTCAATGATGTATAGAAATAGAAATTTCACCAAAATTGACATGGAATACTCTATACCCATATCATCCTTCCTGTTACATCTGTGTTGGGAATCGATTGTAGAAGTATCGAGGAATCTTGAACAAAATTTATTTTATATAAAACTACTTCTCAATACCATTTAAATTTTTGTAGTATGTTCTTTATCGTAGCTCCCATCCATCCATCATTTATTTGTGATATCTCATGGATCATGTTCTATGTTCTTGTAATGATACTGGTGAAAATTTATTTGTTGGTGTCTTGTCTCTTGTCTTCAATTGATAATGGTGGTGTTAGTGGATTCATTTTATAGATATTGTTTTATTAAAAATCTGGTTGCTTTTATCGTCATATTGTTTCAATTATTTTTTGGATAAGGGTGATAGTTGGATTGAGATGACATGTGGTATCTTGGGAGATATGGTGTGGTGTTTACACTTATATGGAATAAAGTAAAAAGAAATTTATAGTAATTTGTGGTGGGTAAATATGGGTTCTGTGGTGTAGATCTGTGTTGGATGTTAATATTGTTGGTATTCAAGAGATCATCAGGACTCAGTAGTCTTTGAAATGGCTTAGGAAGAATCTGATCTAATTTTTTTGTGTGTATGATTTTTGGAATGATTGTTTTAAGGGATGCATGTGTAATTGTGAGACCTGGATTTAGTCTTGATGAATTTAGTTTGGGGTAAAACATAGTTTCCTTAAATTTTATACTTGTGTCTAACACCAAATATTGAATGGGTGTGTTTCAATCCATCATTCAGTCACCTTCCCTTACTTTTTCCAGGTGGATGGGCACCCTTCCTTTGATATCACTCTAAAGTAAGTCTATTTAGTTTGTATAGAGCCTTTGGGTGAGTGTGTTGTGAGATTTTTTCATGAACATTTAGGTGGTATTCCAGAAATATGTATATATGTTTTGGAATAAATCAACCCACTCTACACTCACATGTCAATGTGTATGGGATGGGTGATTGTCAACATTGTACTGGTCCAGAATTGCACAACTTTTTAGAAGGTGTTATCACATCATTATTTATTTGAGTCACTTGTTCAAGATCTTTCTAGTGATGAGAATATGTATAGAAAGTGATTATCAGGGAATGTTCTTCATGTTGACATTTTGGGTCTCTGATGGGTCTCTCAGTGAATCAATGATATAAATTTACATTTTTGATTGTCATTCAGGATTTCTGAGAGAATTTGGGTAATGTTTCCTTTATGAATTTTCACATTCGGGTCCTTGGTATTTTTAAAATTTTCCCTCCATTCCCGTTATTTAAAGGGGTTATATTTTTTTACAATTCTATAAATGGTTATTGGCCATCAATTGGTTAATAAAATATAGGGAATTCTAAAAAACAATATACTAGTCTTCATCTTTTATGTTCATATTTTTATTTTCCAAATCAATCAACATTTTATTAAATTCAAATAAATAAACATATAACTAGATGCTAAAAAAATATTTAATTTAAAATACATTTTCTTATTATAAAACCAACCATGAATATATTTATCCATATATATATATATATTAATTGTATCCAAATAGAGAAAATAAAAGACACATGAGCTATATTAAGAAAGTTTCTATCATATATTTTTATTGATGATAGATTTTTTTACCCATTTCGTGAATTCTAGAAATAGCCCCAAAGTAAAAAGTCATATTATATAAATTTTTATATCCATATGTGCACATAGTGGTGATTAGATTATTATCATTAACAATGAAATCTAGGTGTTTATTGGTTCCATGATTCATACTAACTTTAACACATAATTAACTAATATCATTCATTAAATCAAATTTCAAAAATTAAAGCCTTAGTAAAAACAATACTAAACACAAAAAAATATCTAATATATTGTTTTATGGGGAGGGAAGAAATCAATGGTTTCATATCCACACATAATTGAAAAATTATTCTATGTACAATAATTTTCTTTAAATAAACAAGGAAGGAATGAAAGAAAAATGATAATTAAAGAAAAATAGAAAGTGAATGAAAAATGGATAGCAAAAAAGATAATTAATATTTAACATTTTTTGGACCACATTAAAAGGACATGTATTAATAGACCATGAAACAAAAAATATTTATTTTAAAAAATAAACCATCAGAATGTTTAAAAATAGAAATAGTGATGACACATTCAAGAGAATAAATCATATGACTATGATATGACAACTATTGACTTGTGCTAAACTTAACCCATTGATTTGATAGATATAAGAATTCGACAAGAACATATAAATTCACCTAGGAAGATAATAAAAAAGGATTACCACACACAATAAACAAAAACATGAATAAGACACATAAAATGAATGTCCAACACAAATAAACATTCATTTCTCTAAAATAATGATGATCAAAGATCTTACTATTGAAAAAATCTATGATCACATAGGATAATAAATTACAGTAGAATAGAAGTAGAGGAATGTTAATGAAAATATCATAGAGTTGTCCATATCATAATTTCTTCTCAAACTATATCATTAATTTTCAATCAGACCCTTATAATTGTAAAAATCTCTAATATTAACTGCATAAGGATGTGGCACTTATCAACGTACTATAATATGTGGCTTTGAGAAAATCCCATGCAATGAAACATAGTTGTAGGATGGTCTATGATATCATGAGTAGTAGGTAAACATAATAATTAAGAGTAATATAAAAGTATGAAAAAAAATTAAAAAAAAAGAAACCTAGAGGAATATATTAGGAACCAATTAGAACAAGTTTTTTTTTCAAAATGACTAAAACCTATATAAAGAATGAAATGTACTAAAAATAATGATTTCACTTCACCCAATATCTAATAAAAATTCCAATACATTTCTTATATGCTCCTGAATGTATCATCATGTTTATTTCCATAGGATTTACTTGGAACACTTGAGTGAGAGCAACCACATTCCCAAACCTCTTCTTCTTGATTGATCATATAATCTCACATAATTGACCAAATCATATACGCTGAGACTTTCACAAATAACCGTTATTACCAAACCTTCATTGAACATTCCCCTATGACATTTTATAAAAATTCCCCATTTATATTTTCTTGAAAACCCATTTGATAGATGGATAGACACCCACATCAGGAATTGAGATCTTTTTATACAGATCATCACACATCACATGTTTTTCTCCAAACCACATTAGGTGGAATAATTTAGAAAAAACACTCTGGAGGAAACTGTGAATGAAGTAAATTCCATCACACGGTGTCTTAACAAAATAAAACCGTCATGGGAGACTTCTTCTAAAATAGTGACATGCGATTATTGTGGCCTAACTCAAATTAGAGACCACAACGTCACATGAAAAATACCTCATAGGGCCTCCATATTATAGATAACCCTCACCATTACCCCTTATCATGGAAATAACTTCCCCCAACAACTATTTATTAGTGATATATCACCTAATACATCTATTAGGTAATGTCTTATCCAATCCATGGATTCCTCTAGGGTGTTTAATACTCATTCAAATAATCCCTTTCCAATTTATGAAATATCAGGGAATCGACATCATGATGTAATCATCAATTATACATCACCTCATTATATATATTATTTATATATGATTGTTAAAAAATAAAAGTTAGAGAAAATGAGTGCATTTTGTACATTGGGATTTTTAATATATCATCCTCATATATTCACAAAGTCATCTAATACATGTCTTATAGGGAATCATTGGATCATCCTATGAGGTAACCCTTGACCACCACCTAAGGAATTCTATGATTTTTATAAATGGAAATATCCCGTCATCACATAAATCTTCCTTATTTCATCATAAGGGTCATCCCATGCCCACCACATGAGGCATCCTAGGGACATCACATATGTAATGGTAGAATCATATTCTCATCACTTAAGGGAGGAAGGAAGATATCACATTATCTATAAATATTATTTTTTTCCTGATCAGAGAAGGTATTTCATGTTTATCACATATGGTATTTTATTATTGGAACACAAGGTAATGAAAATTTTTAATCTATTTACAAATATAATGTATGTGAAGATTCCATGATCATCTAAATCGATTATTAGGCTCCTTGCATTTCGAATCTCATCCACATCACATTGGGTGTATTGGCCTCATAAAAAGGGCTGGTGTTCTATTGCTTTTGAAAGGAAAATCACCATATTAATGACAGATAAGGTTTTTTTTCTCCTCACTTATGGATATAATCAACATAAAATAATTATATATTTTTCATAAAAAGTTTAGTGTACATTAAGGATGATCCATATATGCCTTTCATATAAGGGAAGGCTATATGACTAAGGATCCATATGTCAGTGGTTGATTCAAATATTAATATCATGTAGTATATTATATTAGTTAACAAATAATGGGGAAGGAATAATCACACATGTCACATACGAGCATTTTATAAGTTTAAAACATGCGGGGTAGGTAATTGATTCATTTTTTCATTAAATATAGACTAGAACATGTATTTTTTTGTGCAGATTATCCATATTTTAATTTCTATTGGTGAAGTTTGAGAGGATTTCTAGGAGATTTAAATCACTTAATGAAAATCATCAGGCTTCAGAGATTCCACCAACCAATGGAGAGAATTAATGGTCATTATTTTGGTATGAATACTCATAGTGGTGTCCAATATATGTTGATAGAGTGGGAATATATACCCAAATTGATTGAGTTTCATAGTTTAAGGTCAGGTTATAGGACAACCAAATATATTTAAGTGAAAAAATATTGAATATTGGGTTATAAATTTACACATCAAGGTACTTAGTTTGTTTTATGTGTTAATGTTCCCCATATTCCCATCATAGTAAGCTACTTAGATGAAAAAAGGGAGTTATGACTTAGGACTCGTAAGAGTCCTTGAATGCTATTCTGGATCCTTCAGAGTATGTGTATGGATGAGTTTATTTACTCCAAATATATTGGATAGGGGTTATAATTATGTATGATAGTATTAAAAGTATAATAAAAACATGGATGTATGTTTCTTATCTAATTATTAGTGTAATGGGATTGATCACAAATATCCATGAAGCTGATTGTGTGTAAAAATTATTAACTAATTTCCCGAGATGAAGTGAACTTGGGTCATGTGACACATTATCTTTTTTTAATGTACATTCCACAAAGAAGGTAACAAATGGTTTACCCTAGGATACAATTTATTCTACATGAGGGTTTTTTGTGGCATTAAATTTCATGATACATAAGGCACTAGTATAGATATGGTACATGGATGGCTATATTATGAGTTTCACAGAATTTTTTTATCCTATGGAACCTTGTGTTTAAGGAGATTTAGGACTATATAATGAACAACTATCTTAATAGAAGCAAGATGAGTGAAAATATCTCAAACTCCAGATAATATATTGAAGGAGTTTTTTGAGTTAACTCACAAATGAATCTCAGTTTTGGGGTCAATGAAAGTAGAATGATTAATGAATTTCAGAATGATTAATATACACATTAAAAGAGGAGTAATCATTGGGATTCAAAAAGTTGGATCTATATATTTCTAGGTGATGGGTAATTTATAGTCCCATAATCATGTGAGTTATTATTATGACCCAATTCTCTTTCATGTTCACTAATAATTGAATTTGTTTAGCGCCTCATGATTTGGAATCGTGTATCTTATATTTTTGTGAACTTATATACAATAATTGTTTAGAGTTGTCCTAGAGAACATGGATGAATATTTTTTTTAGAACCTATATTTTCATATTTACACAATTATATTATTTTGGAAATCTAAACCTTCATTCAAATAATTCATTTTCCAATTTTCTATAAAATATATTAAAAAAAGACATTTCTAGATAGTTCAGTTATATATTTTCAGATCCATTAAATTCCCCCTTTATAATGGGATCTTTTGGAGATGATGATGGTTGATTTTTAATGAAAACACTATATTTAGAAAATATTCCCTCATGGATCATGCAACTTGAGTCCCATGGCTAATTTTTTTGGTAAACCCATTTCTTATAAAAACTAGTGGGGGACAAGTGTGGGCCACAATATCATTATGCAAAATTGAGAATTACTATATTTTCATAGAATAATAAAATTAATGAAATTAATATGATCTAGATCCTTAGAATTCACACAAATTAGTTTTACATAAATCTTATTTCACAAAGAAAACATCTTTGAAGATACTCATTACCAAATAATACACATAGAAATAAAAAACAAGATATTTTGAGAATATAAGTTGAGAAATGTATTCTACAAACATTTATCCAAAACTCCTCAAATGGATATTTAGGATGATGTGGCTAATGCGACTCTAAGGAATGAGATACCCAATATTATGGTGGTCACCTAATTCATGTAAATCTTGTTTGACCACTAGATAATACTAGATGTAGAGACATTATAATAAACATACTATATTGTATGAAATTTAATACCATTATATGGGCTCAAAATAAATTATAACATCATCCCCAAGACATTATCATCAACAACCTAAGACACCATCTAGAATCCCATATTGTCTTCCCCCATTGATTTTTTAACAATGATGGTGCTATTAGAGACTGTTACCCAATGAATTTATTCAGACCTAGAAACTAAAATATTATAATTAGTTTTAATGTCCAAATACCAATGCATTTCACTACACTAATTTTATATATTTCAAACGGGGTTTACTAATAAGAACCAGGGATTTCCAGATAATTTTGAACTATAAATGACAAGGATACTCTCAAAGAATGTGAACGGTTATAATGGTTCTGTACTACATGAAAAGAATTTTAGTAGGTTCAACACAAATATAGGTTGTTGAAAGAAGAATTTAATTCTCAGTTCTATATCAATTTATATCCATGCATTATGTAATATATGATATGTTTATAATGATCAGAGTCTAATAATTTCCATATATTATCCTGACTATTTAATATAAAAATATTAAATCATTTTAGAGCCGCTTCGGCGGTGGCATAGTGGTGAAGGAGAGGGGTACAACAACGCCGTTCTTTGGGAGGTACAGGGTTCGAATCCTGGGAGTCCGCTTTCGGGGCGAACCTCTCCCCCGGGATCCACTTGCCTTGCCGGGTCACCCGGTTTCTGACTGGGTGGGCAAAATGAGGCGCAACCCACCCGTGCTGACGGATTGCTTGACGAACCATCGCCGCCCGGGTTGTCACCCTCCGGGACGCTCTGCCATCTCGGCTGGCAACGGCTCCTTCCCGGCTGGGGCTCTCTCCGGAGTGACCTCTTCGTGGGGAGGGGGGTTTCCTTGTGTGGAGGGTTCGAAAAGGCCACACAAGGGAATTCCCTTTGAGAAAAAAAAATAAAAATAAAAAATTAAATCATTTTAGATAAATATTAAATCAATGAAAGTTTTATCCATGTGAGAATATAAAGGTTTATAATCCTTGGAGACTAGATATATTATCTTTTTTACATCAATAATGAGGTTAAAAATTTCTCATAAATATCTTTTTAATAGTACTATTCATAGGAAAAACCTACTTAAAATATTATTAAAATCATAAGGAAAGGAAACAAAAGAAAGGGTGAGTTGATATACTCAGTATGGTTAAGAAAAGGAGATATCAATCAATGATTATATAATAGAATAAAATAATCAATAGTTTTTAGGATCTTGAAAAAAATTAAATTGTTCAAAAAAATATTGAAATATCAGAAGAATAACATATATAATAAAACGTTACCATTAAAAAATGCATGATTTAGAATAATAACGCTTCACCATTACTCATTAATGAGCCACACGTTTATGTCATTAATGTGTGTGTAACCTTCCTATGTATAGAGACCACTTCATCATTTATGGTAAACTACAATGACTATCAGATCATTCATCAATAACTTTTCCCCATAGTAGATACTGATCATTGACTTGTTTTACATAATGGATCATGAAATTTTAATTGATTCCCATAATGGATGAAGTAATTATACTTGATTCCCATAACTATATTAGGAGATATAAAACATCATCTAATGAATTGGTGAAGATACGCATACCACCCATAAAATAATGAAAACCATACATATGTGTTCCAAAAAATCATAAAACATCTATCATATCATCGTATTATATCCTTTAAAAAAATGGGTCAAATACTTAATAAAATCATCACAAAACCCATTAATTTTTTAATAAACATCTCATTATCCTATAAATAAACCATTTAGATAAATATATGATATGTTATCACTGGATAACATCCCTAGTAAAACATAATAAACATCATTGTTTTTTATGACAAAAAAACAACATGACAATCATTTTAGAGAAAAATTAATCTTTCATTTGAATTTTCATTCCAGGAAAAATAATTCTAATATATTATGGAAAATAATTTTTATATAATAGAATAATAAAACTATGAATGAAATGTAAATATATTTATTATTTATCATTATGGAAACTTTATTTCATGTTGTGTTGGTTGTAATAAAATAGTCCATTCATATTTTTAACAAAAAGTATATCATTCTAGAAAAACCATAAGATTCATTATAATTTTTCTTAAAAGTTAAAAATGGGAAAAATTATTTTCCCCATTCATGGTACAATGATAAATTCATTCTTGAAATCATTTTTTTTAATTTTGATTTTGAATAAAATGATTTTAGATCGACGAATGCAACAAATTCACATTTCATTAAAAATAATCTCTTGATATCATTTATAATTACCGTGAGGAATATAAAATGAAAAAGTATATTATAAAGAGTTAAACATAAGAGAATAAAATTAAAGGGCATTCTTAGATATGGATCATATAATTCCATAAAAAATTCAACAATATATAATCCTGATTAAAATATAATTGAAAAAAATACCATACATCAAGTCTCGACATTTCTTTTTTCACGTTCAACAGTTATATATAATAAATAAGAATTTATTATGAATATATGACCTAATATTATTACTATATATCATACCATGTATAATATATAAATATATATTTCATTTAATCAATTTTTTCCTGATAATTTGTAAGTAAAATCAAGATTCTAGGTGATAAATGATTCAATTTCCATGAATGATTTAATTTGGAATTCATAGTCATTTTAGTTTTATAATTGTTATATAATTTCCAGAATATTATTAATTGTATTAAGGACATTTATATTTACAATATAAATATTTATTTTTTTTAAAAAAAATATATACATAAAAAATAATGAGACTGTCTATGGTGATGGTAGGCCATATGAATGCATGACCATTGTTTTTTATTTTTCAATAGATAAATTAAAATTACATTAAATAAAATTCACCAATATTGGTAAATTTTTATATCATATATATCATATAAATTAAAAAAATATGTTTTTTTACCGTCTATGTATAATAGAAATGAAAAACATACCACATCATTTCTTGGAGGTGATAGTCTTCATGTACACAAGAGCTAAATTGTTATTTCCAAAAAAAATTGAATTTAAGAATGTAGATGTGATATTATGAATCAAAAATTGAAATTAATTCATAAATATAAAATATATATTTATACACAATATTATATCCATACTTCAAATATGGTGATTGAAAATTAATTGTATCACTACATAGAGGAGGTAAGACGTTTGTATGCATGAGCGATAACTGCACTTTCCATTTGATGGAAAAGGGGGTGGATAATGTTAAATCAATAATGATAATAAAATTTATTTAAATTTATTATACTATATATATATATTAATTTATGATAAATACCATGGATTTATAGGTTTTATAGAAGAATTATAAAATAAAGTTACTGATTAAGACGATTTCCTCTTTTTTGAAATAACACTTTTCAATATCCTTTTAAGGATCATAGGGTAGGTATTTTTGGAAAAACAAAAAACTATAGAATATTGATAAATAGTTATGGAACATATTTTGGAATGGTATTATCAATATAAAATGATAAATGTGGAGTAAATAAGTTAGGGGAGTGGTTCCCTTTTACAATTGATGTGAGATGATTTTTTAGAATTTCATAAAAGATAAAACTTTAATAAAGTCAATTTATAGTCCAAACGACTCATACTTTCCATGTGTTATAATATAATATAGGATATGGCTATAATAACATCATCAAAATTGAAATATTAACCATTAATTACTTACGTTTTACCTTTGTATACACAATATAGATATTTATAACTAAGAGGCTAATATTTTGTAACCTTCATTGATTTAATTTATATATTTGGTATTTTAATTGTCCAGTATCCCTTAAAAATCTATAAAATCATTTTATAAGGGTGTAATTAATTTCATGAAATAAGAGTTAGGATGAATAATTATAACCATACCTTTTATTTTTTACTATGTTAACATGATTGAAACATTAATGAGGTGATATATTTTACCATAACCACTATTCATGTCTACCAAAAAAAATGTGCCATATTTTATAAATTTTAATATAATGATTCTAAATATGCTATAAATGTTATCAAATTTATTACATTTTCATGGATAAAATTAATATTAAAATAAGTGTGAATGTTGTGATAAATCCCACTTGTTAGAAATAATAGTGTTTAACCATTATTTGTAGTTTATGTATATCCCATAACTACATAAATATTAATTGAATATTTTTTTTAATATATAATATTTAAATATTTTTATAATAAGTCATGGCTACTGACTAAATTTATTTTTTATTATTAAAATAAATAACAGCAGTAAATATATTATTTCAGAAAAAATCAAAAATTTATTTTTGATATAATTATTATTTTAAATTCCATTTATTGAAAAACATATTTTTTCATTTTATAAATTTATAATCCATATATATTTCAAAATTTAGTAAGTAAAATTTATACCCAAGAATCGAATATCTAGGTTATAACCATCATTTAGTAATAATTTAACAGTATACTACGAGTTGTTTAAACTTAGTGTTGTGTGTTAAATAAGCCATTGAGGAAATAGTATTATTCAAATAGAAATATTTTTAAAAATTATTAGTTGTTACATTCTACCCCCCATAATATTAATTTCATCCAAAAAAATAATCTATCTCATACAAAAAAATAAGGGAATAATTGTTTCCTTATATTTATATATTCCCACGTAGATATAACGAAGTTTCAGTTTCTCCAGAGATATATAAACTAGTGATTAGTCTTGTAACATAATTGTTTATCACTGTGATATAAATCTGTAACTATTATTCCTGATAATAGGGACTATTCTCTCGTGGTATGATCTCTGAGTTCAGTATATGTGAGGAATCAAGTATGTAATTTCTCAACCGAGAAACATGGAACATATCATGAAAATTAAAGGAGTTTATTAAAATTAAAATGTGATAAGATAACATCCTTAAAATATTGTCTAGAGTCGATGATAAGTGTACATTTTCACCAAGACAAACATGATAACCACTTTAATAGATATAATTACATGATATTTACCTTTTTATTTTGTCTTATTAAATTATAAGCTCTGATCATGGAACCAATTATATTCATAATGTAGGTTTATTAATTCTCATAGTATTATATTTTATGATTTGGAGTATGGGTGGTAAACTAGTTGGTGTCTTCTTTACTTCCATTACATTAACATTAATTTTCATCCGATTTCAACATTAACTAACTCTATGACACACCATTCTACATTTAAGGCACCTCCCAATTCCATTAAAGGACTTCCATTGATGATTCATTCAATGTTTTAGAACATCCATGGCTACAATTTTATACCCCATGTGATTTATTTTAATTATCATTGGTATAGATATTCATTTTTTTACTGAAAGCACAAGAATGGTGGGAATACAAAGATTCAATTTATACAATGAGTTCATATCAAAGGATATCGTCCCTGATACTTATCTCACATATATAAATTTTTTTTAAATACTATGATTAAAGGCACTAAATAAATTATTTATTTTAATTTTAGGGATAATAATAAAACTATATGTATACCTTTTATGTTAGGTAAATTTTTTCTCATTTATGTAGATGGATTCATAATTTTTTTATCAACTGAATGAATTTTTTCTCAATCATTATTCATAGAGTGTGAGGATTGTACTTACTGAAGAATATCCCATTAAATTCATTACATTATATGGATTCAACTTCATCTCCTATAATCGTATTCATAATAAGATCCCACCATTGATATTATTTTATTACAAAAGATAATAAATTAAGATAATATTTCATGTTTTGAAAATTAAATAATATAAATAGTTTCATAATGGTGACGGTCTATCAATCAACCACTAGTGGTTCAGAGGATAAAATTAAAGAAGGTATATTATTGCATATTAAATATTATCATATTTTTTCCCCACCATTTATCACGATGAGAATGCAATTATTCATTTCTTGAGAATGATACTTTTGTGTAAAGTAATAATTTTTACTTCCTATCCCATAATATTTTGTTTATCAAGTGGAAAATCAATGAATTTACCATAACATTCAGCATTAATAAAAATATTTCATGTTACACCCATTGGTAAAAACAAAAAACAATAGGGTGAGAAACAATAATTAGAGTAGAAAATCATATAATCATGGAAACAATATAAATTTTGACACCGTTGTCAAGGAAATTGTATGTTTAACCCCGGTCATTTATGATCACTAAAAAAATTATTATTCTATTATATACTTAGATTATTCCCCATGTTTTCTAAAATTTATCTAACACCAATATAAAAATATAGGGAATAGTTTTAATTGATACAAAATAAAGTATTTTTTGATTTTAAAACATAAATATTAAATATTTTTAGATTAATATAAAATTCATAAAATTTCAATCCAAACTAGAACATTAAAGGGTTAGTGTTACTATGGAATAGATATATATTATTCTTATTTCATTGAATATATGAAGAATCTAGGATAAATTTATTCCAATATAGTAATATTCCTTATCATACCCACTATAAGTCATTCTATATAACACGGGGAAAGGAAACATAATAATGTACACGAAATAATGAATAATAATTGTAATAATGAGAGATATCAATATAAAATTAGATGAAAGAATAATATAATCATAAGTATTTATGATCATGAAGGTAATTTAGAAATTTTATACCCAATTAGTAAAATATCAAAAACATGATTGATGGTTTAAAATATTATCATTACAAAATACATGAACCATTGGAATGAGGAATCATTAAAACTGATACGTGAACCAAAATTTAAATTCATAATTGTGTGTGAAAAAATTAGAAATAAAAAAATAATTACATATTTATTGGGTAACTACAAATACCATTAGACAAGGGAAAACACTTTTTTCTATACTAGATCATGCTTATAGCCCAGTTTCCCATAATGGATCATGGACGTCGACTTGTGTTTTCGTAATAGATCTAACACTTGGACTTGATTACCATAACTATATTATAATATATAATATATTTCCCAATGAATTTTAATGATATATCAGTACCCCCATAATATAATCAAACCCATTAATATGTATTCTACAAGATCGCAAAAATATTAATCATATCATAAAATCATTACCTTTAAAAAGATAAGGAGTTCTATATTTAATAAAATCATAGCATAACAAATCGAAAAGGATTTCATAAAAATATCATCATTATAGATGTAAAAAATACATAGAATGATTTGATATGGTATAATCAGATCCTATACTTATAAAATTATATATAAAAACAAAGGGTTTCATAATTAATGATGAAAAAATATCATTAAATACAATCCATTTAAAAATACTCTTTTTCATTTGAAAATACCTTTTAAAAAATATAAATTTCCAAAAAATTATTGAAATAATTTTGACCGAATTTTTTATCCATACTTATAAGGTACGATTCAAATTATCGAGCAGTCATGATGGTGGGAATACATTTTATTACTGTACAAGTCAAATGTAATAATTCGATTCAAAATTTCATTACAAAAAATAAATCATTTGATAAATGAGAAAAAAATCCATATATTTTTTAAGTAGACCATGGTGAAAAATTTCATTAGAAATTCTTAGGTTAATATTAATTTTATTATTTACTTTTTTTAGAATATGTGTATATTGACAAAAATTGATTTTATAATGAACAGAGAAATAAGGTCAATTTTCTTTAAAAATATATTTATATATTCTATAAATAATGATTGGAAAACCAAAGGAAAATTTATCTCTAAATGATTTACTATAATAGAATAAAATAGAAGGTATTAATCATATTTATGTTATATAATTTCATCAAAAAAAATTTGTGTATGAACAATACTGATAAAAATTGAATTGAAACACAAATCTTTTTACTCAAATCCATCTTTAATTTATTCACATTAAAGCATCCTATAGAATAAATGTAGATTTGTAATTAATTTATTACGTAACCATATTTGTACATATCATAACATATTTTATTTTTTATTATAGCTTTCCAACCATTTATTAATATTTTTTACTTAAATCACTATTTTTGATGTCAATTACTTCATTTTCCAAACATTTTTCAGTTAAAAAGTCTCAATCATCACAATATCATCGTGGTTCTATAATTTATAGAATTTTAATGACAATATAATCATCAAATAAATTAAATATATAAATATTTATAGTTATATATAAAAAGTTGTGAAAGAATAATTAATGAGATCGTTCATGGAGATTGTTGGTCATACGTACACATGAATTTCCTATTAATTTTTCAACTTATTGAACAAAATATAGGAAAATAATAATTATACTATATAGTAATATTATTATTTAATATATATATCATATAAATTAACTCAATATAAATTTATTACCTTCCAAGAATAATGGAAATAAGAAACGTTAGTTCGCATTGTGAAGGTGGTAGGCCACATGTATGCACAAGTGAGGTTATCATTCCCAAAATATTTTTATATTAACAAGGTAGATGTAATATTATAATTATATATGTGTAATTATTCCAAAATGTTCATATAAAAAGTTTAAACCCATCATATTAACCATCCATGAATTAGGGTGATTGAAAGTGAATTGTATAACAATATAGAGATGGTATTTCGTATGTTTACAAGAGTAATACTTTTACGTCACATTTGATGGAATATGGTAGATAATGTTCAATTAAAATTAAATATAAAAATCTATTATATAATTATTTTATTATTATATGATAAATACCATGTATTTAGAGTTGTTCATGAAAAATTAAAATAATAAAGTGACAAGTTAAGGTGATTACTTTTCCATTATATGTCATCTTAAGGATACATTTTTTGGTTTTTAGGAAGATAAAAACCTCTAGATTTTGGGTATATAATTTTGGAATCTATTTTTGTAGGTTATTTTGAATATATAAGGCTATATTTTGTGTAATTAATTTATGGAGGAGGTTTTATTTTGTAATTCAGGTGAGGGGATCTTTTGGAATATCGAAAAAAGAATAAATTATAATAAAGTCATTTATGAGTAAAAATTCAAAAACATTTATAGGGATTAAAAAACAAGATATTATTGGGTTTCAATCCCAAAATTAAAAAAAAAATTCTATGTATTTGGTTTAATTTTATAACTGATCTTTTTTATTAACCACTTGTTTAACAAATCATAACATTAATCACAATAAAAGATTGTTCAAAATAAAGGTGTTATAATTTAAAATATATGAAGAAAATGTGAACATAAATATACAAAGGAAGATATTTTAGACAATTTATTATCCTCCTTGTCACCATTTAGTATTTTAATGATATTTAAATAGTCATGAAAAAATTATTTTGGCACACTATTATTAATGACCAGTTAAAAACTAATCAATTAATTTGACATAATTGACATAAATTAATTTTTTTTCAAAAATTTTACTTCCACGAAGAACAAATATTTTCTAATAATATAAAAAATTCATGTAAATCATTAAAACAATCGTATAATATATGTTCAAATATTTTTAATATACATTATGTCATTCTTCAATTAATTGGGTAAAAACTAGTTCACCATTATGTAATAATTTTACACAATTAAATTACACAGAAAATTTATAAATAAAATTCCATAAGGATAATAATATTACTATGATCAAAATAGAAAATTTTATTCATTTATAAGATTCATTCATCCCTATGTAGATATATAATTGACACTCAAAACTAAAATAATTGTATTTTGTCACTCTCTTTGATTTCAATAATATATTGAATTGTTTTATGGAAAAGTGTTAACTAAAAAAAATTAAATTCTATACTATGATGGCAAGGGTGAAATAAAATTCATAAATTAAAAATATGATAATTATTATAGTCTTATCACATAATTTTATCATATATTTACAAGATTTAACTGTTACCGTAGTGATAGATTTTACCACAAGTACTATTCACAATGAACAAAATTAAATGGGGAATGTTTATCTATTTTGAACCTCCCAATTATAAATATAAAATATATTTTTATCAAATTAAATTACTATAATTGAAAAAAATTAATATATGTGTATAATACACTATGAATTTTTTTTTAGAAAAATAATGTTTTAAAGCATAAACATGGTTTAATCTTATCCAATACCATGAAATTTATTAACTTAATGAAAAAAATATGATTTATTATATAAAATTAACATTTCTATAAAATAATTCACAATTATTAACTAACATTAATATTTATATAAACCTAAATTTTGTGAATTAAAAAAATCTTGAAGAAAAATTATTTTTAATTTAAAATACTTTTTATTTTCAATTATTATAATTTCATAAGTAATGATTTTAATTTAAAATTCTATACAAGATATATTTTTTCTTGAATTAGTTTGTACCATTAATTTTCACCTATATAATTCCTCGACAATAACTACCATATTACAATATTTCAATAGTGCATCAAAGTCTGTTTGAAATCGATGTTCAATGTAATGAAAGATATTGAGGAAATTATATTTTTAAAAGGGTGTTATTTTTTAAAAATAAATTGGTTTTAAAATTAAACTCCATAAGAAGGAGGATTTTATAATAATATGATACCTCTATCATAATGGATTGGTAACCATTGTGTTTACAATGTAGGAAGAATTTATCTAATAAATGAATAGTTTTGATAATATAGCGTATATATTGCTACATGAAAAGTAATTGTTCAGAGCATCACTTGTAGAGGCATATATGAACCATCAAATTCAAGTGAATATTTTTTTCATTACTTATTTCCAATTAATCTTGTACATGTCCCATAACAAGATTGTAGGGATGCTAAAGTAGTGTATAGGCTTGCAGCAATTTGGGATGTCTAGGTGGAACAAAATTATCATAGAGGATGGAAAATATGACCATTAGGGGCTTGTCTTAAAAACATGTCTCTCTAAATATGGGAATAATAATTTCTAAAGAAATTCAATAATGTTTAGATTATACCCATTAAAGATTTACATATGGGTTTGTGAAGATTGATATTCATTATTGAAATTTAGTTGTTGGATCAATATATAATTAACATAATAATATTGGTCTCTTCAAGGATCTACATCATGTGATGAATATCACCAAGAGGGACATGTTCATGTACCTCTTTAGAGGATTCATGATTCATTACCAATGAGTGACTCTATATTTTGGAGGTAATCTGTACCCCAACCAAATTCCCCCATAAGAGACTTTAATTAGAACACCACACCTCAACATTACTCGAGTTCAACTACTCTTGATCTTCGAAATGAGTCTAGTTTCTATGATCTTCTCCTAATAAAAAATTAATTTTCATCCTATAAAAAATAAATATTGATAAATTATCAATGGATGATAGGGATAAAATTAAGAGATCTTAAATCTTCATTTTATAAAAGGTGGGTTGTTGGTTTAATAGATCGAAATAAAAGTCACAAGACAACCATTATGCTCACACAGGTTCAACCAAAGAATAGATTGTGATTCGTGAATCACACATCTTGTTTTAAAGAAGGATATTTGGGAGTGGAACCATAATATCACATGTAATATATACTTAAAATTAGCTCATTAAGGCTTTGACGATATGATTATTCTATCAAAATTTGGTGCTCCAATTGTTAGAGTCCCAGATTATCTATAGATATGGGTGGAAGCATATCCCAAGGCTCTGTTGGGGAAACAATAATTTTTTGAAGACCTGTTGGAATAATCAAAACTGTGGATAGGATAAAGGTGGAACACATCTAGATTATCTCATCATGTAAGAAGGGTAGCTCAACTGGGATGAATAATAGTTCCCAAGGGAGCCGTAAGGAATTCTGTTCATGATGAAAGAATATCTTCTAGGGAATGAATTTCTTAACATTTAAATTATAGCAAGAAAAAATTTTCATAAGTAAGGAGATATATTTATAAATATTTTTCATCGGTCTCTAATGGATCTAGAGAAGCATCAATTTCATGTATTTTATATAATAACTGAAACAATTTATATTAAAAATTAGAGGATTCAATAAAGAATATAGTAGATATTAACAAATGGGAAATTATGGAAAATGTTTTTAAAATATAAAATATTTATTACTGACTTTTTCCATTCTATAGTTTTATCGAAGGCCCGATATGTTGATTGGATGGATATGAGGATGGAGCTAGACTTGGTAGCACACTAGTGTGGGGTGGGTGATTCATTTACATGTCAAGTGTAAATCATTATTTTTGGGAAACAAGGGAATGGTTTGGATGTCATAACAATGAATAGGGATGTTTCAGATTGAGGTGTCTATAGATGAAGGGGATGAATTGAGATTTTCTATAAAGAAATTTACTCTGCTATCTAACAGTTAATTTTTTTTACTACTTATAGATCTATTAATATCCTTTTGGAGGAGTTTTGTATCGATGTCATGGGAGTAACTTCATAGCTAATCAGTATGTTTTGCTAACACTTATTCCATGTTCTAAACATGATTCAACATGTGCGTAGAAGGATTAAATTACCCCTAGACCCACTCATTATAGATCTTTTCTAAAAACACAAACATTAACAACTTGATTTCAAACAACCATAGGAAAAACAGTATTAAAATATCATTATATTACATCATTTATATATGATAAAAATTAGGTCTCAAAATTAGAAACACAATCCCAAGGGATTAAAGATTAGCGTATTTGAGGATTAGATATATAACATACTTATAGATAACTTCTATATAATTTTACAACACTATACACCCTTCTAGACTTATCAAATGATATACTCATATTTATAACCATGGGGAGGGGAACACAAAATTTCCGTCATATCAAAAATTAGTATGTTAAAACACGTCATCATGTTATGAAGGGATATATCATTAGAATAAAGTATCATGGGGTGTAATATCTTGTTTTCTAAATCATTATTCAATAATAGTTGTCCATATGTTGTGATAAAGTGGAATAGAATCATAAATTTCAAATAATTTACTATAACATATGTGTGTGTGATAATGAAGTTAATAAATGGATCATATTAATTGGATTATAACAACTACATTTTTACAGAACAATAAAAATTGGAATCATATCATTGTGGTTAGACATCACATTCTGTTTCCCTTGGTGGACTGGGAGTCATAAGCAATTTACCTTGGTGGATCACGTGTCACTACTTGATTACGTTTACTATATAATAGGATGTAATGAATTAACCAATTATTTGGAAGGTTTAATTGGACCCACTGATAACATAATAATAATCCATACATATATGGGCCATGAAACCACTAATACATCTAACAAAACTTGATGATCCATTGGGAAACAGATGAGATTCATGAAAAATGATCATAAAGAATTCCATAGTCCAACCAATGAAGTATGTGAGATGGTTGAAGAAAATATATTTTGTGAAATAAGAATCAATAAGAATGATAATGTATATGAAAAAAATTAATTTTCAAGATCATAAAGTAAATAACATAAAAATGGGAGAGAATAAAAATTGTTGAACAGATCAAAAGCACCATAAAATTAACTTATTAAAAATTATATACAATGATCTTATTAAGAATTATCCATTAATAAAATAAAAATAATTTTATTAACTTTTTATAAGATATTTTTGTTTTCAAAATAATTATTTTTGAATTTATAAATACACTAAGTTAATCATTCTTATACCAAATGTATATAAAATCCATTTTAAACTAAAAGAAATTATTTTCAAAATAAAAATATAATATTTGAAATATATAAAAACATTTTAATTTTATTCAATATTATCTGTAGTTAAATTCGTTTTGAATATAAAATCATAATATGGAAGGCAAGATAGAAATAGATAAATTTTATATTAGTGAAAGAACGTCCAAAACACTTTTCAGAAAATATATATACCATACTCATAAAAGAGTATGTTTTAGGTTATATTAAAAAATAATTCTAATAAATGTAAAGTGGAAATTTAGGAAAAAATTTACTTTAATAGATGATATTCAATATCACAGGCATCAAAATCATATAAGGGTTTTTAGGGAAAATGTGAAGTGGATATTACAACACATGACCCTGAATGTAAACACCTATTAAATTTTTTTAAAATATAATTATTGAAACCCAAATCATAAAAATTTATGTTAACAGAATATTTGTAATAGAAAAAATGGGAATTATGTATATTTTAATAGAACATTCATAATTATATTTCCAAATATAATGAAAAACCTCAATGGGATTAGAAAACATGGATATTGAAGGAAATGTGATTACTTAGGAATGTTTTTATTTTTTTATTAATTAAATATGTATATAAGGAAGAAATTATTTATAAAGGAATATATATATAACAAGTTTATTTTTAAAATTCTATATAAAATGATTAATATAAAATATTTTTTTTTAAGAAACCAATCATAAAAGTAAGAAGTTTAATATGAAACATTATAACTCAAAGAAAGGGATTTGAGTTAACAAAAACAACTACATCATCATTTTCATTTGAATTCAAATACTAAAAAATGTGTTAAATTAAATAGATTCTAAAATACAATAGATCTCATTAAATTTTTTGATAAAAGAAATTATTTTTCTAATATACACAATAAATAAAGAAACATGTTGTTCATACACATCATATCTCAGAGAAGAATAATCGAGATGAACGAACCCATAAATTTAAGACATATTAGATGAAATGTTCCATATCACCATATTTTAGGGAAAATATTATATAAATAACATATTTTAGAACATTATTAAAAGATACAACCTTTTATAAACATAATTTTTAATAGTTTACTATAAAAATATCATGTAGTTTTATTTTTTTCATTATTGGATGTTGTTGGCCACAACTGTTTGGTTTGTAGTAGATTTACAATGGAAGTTACGATTGTGGTTAATAAATATAAAATCAATAATTCCAAGACCATTATAGGTTCTAAAATATATTTTTTATAATGAATTATCTTTTTATAATTCTAATTCATATTTATTTATTTATATTTCACAATGATGAATTTTATGAATATATTGTTTTTTGTGTTTATAGAATAAATTGGTGCTTCAATAAAATTATAAAAAAAATTAATATAAATTTCCATAAATAGATTAAATAAATAATTTCCTCATAATTTTTAAAAAACACTAGTTATATTTCCATATATATATGTGACAGAGATTTGTAATATTTTTAAAGTAGGTTTTCAAAATGAACCAAAGGAGAATAAGAAACAATATACTGGTGAATATTGTTAAGATATTGATTACATTTGAATAAAATAATATTTAAAAACATATTTATAATATTTAGAGTTTTTAAAGATAGGAAGTTAGAAATTAATAATGATTTATAATGAAAAAAGGAATAGATGAAAAATTAAAAGGATCACATTGGTAGAGCGTTTGGCCTCCATATTTGTCAAGGGGACATGTTCGTTAAAATATAACTCAAATGAAGTATAAATTGGTTTATATATTTAGAATAATAATAATTATTTTTTAATCATATATATTCCCTATATTCCCTATGTGAACTCTCCATCTAGGGATTTTATGAAATGAAATACATGTCATTCAAGGTGGAGGCAGTGCACACATATGCGTGATGAAATCTTCATTTTTACAATTGATTAAGTGGATATTAGTAAATGGTTATTGTATTAATATAATAAAATTTTAGTATATTAATGATACTTATTTTATCATTCATTTATAAATAAAATAGTTTTTAGGGGGTATTATAAGTAATGAATTTAAAATTACTGAAAAAGAACTAATTGATAATGTTACCTTACTCCTTGGAATATCGCCTTTGAAAAATGGTTTATGTCATTAAGGGGTGACCATTGGGTAATTAAAAAAACTTATAGTTATTGGATTAGAGTGTTTTTATTTTATTTATTTCGATTACTTATGAATACAAGAGTCTTAGGATATGAAGAAAAGGTGGTGGTGATAGATCCATTTAAAATGGATAGGTTTGTAATTTTTACAATATATAAATGATAATTCTATATTTAAAGGGCCAATGGATATAACCATGAATAATAATAGAGTGGGATTTGGTAATTTTCAATAAAGAATCAAATAAATAATTTTATACTTTTTTAACATATATTTATCATATTATAAGTCTTTTATACTATGAATTATAACGTTTACAATTTAAGGTTTTTAACGTGGTATAAAATTTTTATGACTGTAATATAATTTTAGTGCCAAATATAAATGGTACATAATAAATCATTTGTAACAATTGAATAAAAATATGTATTATATGTTATCAAATATTTTTTTGTAAAATAAATTAATATTATTATGATCTCATGTAATTCATAAAAACCAATTTCATAAAAAAGCATTTGTTAATCCTAAATGTTATGTTTATAAAAAATTATCATTTTTTAATTTTGTTGATACTGATCGGCTCATAGAAAACAAAATGGCTATTATGGGACTTTAAAAGTAATAAAAAATTTAATTTTACCTTGTTCAAACATAATTAATCTAAAAGATTAAAAATAGTGTTTTTATGAATAAATGATTACATTAGATTCAAAACATTAACCATTGGTCTTAAAAACTAAAAATTATTTTTAAAAGTCATAATTTCATACAATAAGTACATTTTAGTCATGAATAAGTTTCTATATGTTTTTATGTCATAAATAATTTTTGATACAGTCACAAAAAAAACAATATTGGAAAAAATTGTAGTTTTCTCTATTAACCTAAACAATGATTAGTTTAGGAAAATTAGTAAAATTTAAATGATGAAAAAAAATATTTTATGCATAAGAAACACTATTATTTTGGTCAAATTAAAACATATTAAATTTAAGAATTTGGAATAAAACATATTAAAAACTATTTTACAAAGAAAACAATTTTTGAAAATTTAATAAGTTCTTATCCTTATTCTCTAATTACAAATAATTAGTTATAATACATTATTCATGTAAACAATATTTTTTATCATTATTTTCCATGATTATATTCAGATTATTGGGAAAATTTCATATCCCATAAAAAATATTTAATAGAAAAATATATTTTAAGCATTCAAAGAATTTATTTTTATAATAGTCATAATAATAAATATTATATTATTATTAGTTTTTTTATTATATATATCATAAATAAATTTAATTAAAAACATTATTTAGTAAATGTTATATTCATATACACAATTCTTTTAATGAAATGGTTCCTTTAATATCTTCTATTAATTTGACATAATCTTTACAATATACCATTACATAAATTAAATAAATTATAAAAATATAATTAAAATAAAAAATATATATTAATATATTTATTTATTTTATAATAATACATCATATGAAAAATTTGTAAATATAATATTAAAAACATTTTTAAAAATAGATATAGATATATATAATATTTTTATATAACCTAAATAGTTCATTATTTGTTACTCATGAGTTATATTATTTCAAATTTACTAATTAAAAATTATGTAATTGGAATATATATTAGAAACATGTATATACAATGTTTATATATCTGATTTCTATATTTACAATCACTAGATTTAATTACCATATATACCGATTTGAAATTAGTTCAATCCACTAAAAATTCTTTTGTCATTGACAAAAAATAATTTCTTATTGGTAAAAGACAGAATCATACAAGATAACCACACATAATTAAACCAAAATAATAATGGAGGCCTAAAACAATGAATAATATGGCCATCTACCCAGATAATGTTCCTACAAGCCATATGATAACAACCCATGATGTTGTAAATATCGAGAATCTCCCCTACCATACCTACACAAGCTAAAAGAGTAGCCAAATACTTCCATCTCTCCATATATGAAAAAAGAAAATGCACTAGTTGAAATTAGTTCTACACATCCTAATATAATAAGAATGATCCTAAAGAGGTTATGCATCCCCTTGAAGAATCCACATGGGGGTTTTGAAATGAGACTCAATTTCCAAAATCACTGTGCTGAATCTTTCATACAATGATATACCCATAGAAAAAGATCATATCTCTGCCCCAACGAGTAACTTGAAGCATACATGAAACTGAATCAAAACATTACCAATACATTGAAATCCTAAACTAGGTCATCGCACCTCATTTTACCCTCCATGAAAGATCCCACAACATTAAACTTCAGACAACATCTTGGCGGGATCTAGCATACCCATTTACACTAACTCTATAGAGGATCCATGATCAAAGATGATCTTGGATGAAATCTACACAAGTTAATAGACATACTTCACCAATAATCAATTCCAAAATCTATAAAATGATTGTATTTGTGTTCACCTTGATAGAAATGAGGGACCGAACCATACCGTTTCTCACTGTGTTTCTAGTTTCCCAAATATTCCAACAAATAGCCGTGAAAATTAGAACACATGCCTTCTTCTCCAAATAATGTGATCCTGAAACCTGGATCCAGTCATTGAGGAGGTTAAGCATTGAATACCCATCACAATTTTAATCATTTATGAGACCCAATTAATCCCAAAGTCCAACAACGAAACCACTTTTAATAAAGAGATAATCCAAAAATTCTAGATGCAATCTATCACAGAAAACACACCACAAAACAATTCTAACACATATTCACCGGATCATCTCATCCATCAAAATCATGTCATTCCTAATTATCCAAACAAGGAAGTTCATTTTATTGGTAATTTGTTTTTACCATATATTGACAGCCCACTCATATAGCTCACCACTTTTTAATCATGCCTCTATAGTCACCACATTTGAACTTTCCAGAAGACAATCTTGTAAAAAATTATTGTTCATGTAAGCCATCCATTAAGATAATGTCAAAAATAAAATTATTATCATTTTTAGGGATGGAATTAATCAAGTTAGGCAAACAGTACTCCTTAAAATATATGTTTGGTGTATGAAACTATGGGTTATAAAGGCTCTTTCCTTCCCAGTTATCCTTCCAAGTATTTAGGGCACCCCTGCCAACCAATAAATGAGAATGGACTTGACGGACCTCCAGATGATTCAGTATACTCTTGGATTGGAAATACAACATTTTTATTCATTGATACTAGTACTCTAAGTGGTCTCCATAAATAATTTTCAATAATAATCCCCATGTATATGGTCCGTCATATATTTCCCGTGTGAGTTGAGCTTGAATGAATTGCATTGTTTCAGAAATGTAATGATTGATGACACCCACTCTCTACCGTTCTTATCCATTTGTTTCTAAGAATCATAGTGGCACTGAATATTCTGATTGGAATAAAAAATTAAGTCTATCATAATATTTAACATCTTATTTCAATTTTCCTTTGGTGTATTAATGATAGATAAAATGTGCATTGGTTTCGAGGGTAGCATTGTAACACCCCGAGATTTTATGAAAAATATTCTTTTTAATTTCATTAATGTCTTGTGTTGTATGCTACACCAAAAGAATCTTGCACAACACGCATCCTTTACTTGCCTTGCATTACACGCAATCGCGACCTTCCTCGATAGCGTGTGTGGTACACAATACCGAGTTTCACAAAACAACAATATGCTATTAAAATATTACTAAAACTAGCTGTTATGAATAGTAATAAACACTTTTTGAAATTTTGTAAATTTTATTTTTCAAAATGGACTTCATTTTTGGATTCGGAATATCGAAATTAGCTTAGGGTGAAATTTTGGTACTTTTCGGATTACTTTCATTTTCTGATGAATAGTGAAAATTACTAAATTTTAATTAAAAACAACATTTTTAATCAAAATAATTAATAGTGATAAATTATTATTTTCAGTGGTTTTAAATTATATTTAGAATATATTTTTACAATTTAATACAATGTTGGTCATCGGATGTAATTTCACATTTAAACCAGACATAAACACGTGTCAATCTTTTGATAGTTATTATCTCTTAAGAACACGCTATATGTTTTGACGACGGAAATTATTTTTTAAATTAATTAATGAAACTAATATGTTTTTAATTTTGTAAAATAGACCTCATTTTGAGTTCATAATATCACATATAGCTTAGGCCTAATTTTTGGTATTTTTCTGAAACTTTCAATTTTCGATGAATAGTGAAACCAATAAGTGGTAGTTAAAAAAATGAATTTTTCATAAAACTTAATTTTACCGCTTCTGTGAGTGGAATTTCAAAAATCCGAGAGACACGGTTGATGTTATTAAGTAAAATGTGGTTCAATGAGATGAAAATAATTTTTTGTGAATAGTAACTTTTTACTTTTTTTTACCACGGTTAAAAGTAAATAAGGTAATTAAGGGTAAAAATGATATTATTATTACCCTAACACATGTCCTAATTCTATTGGACAAGTGTAATTCGACCAAAAACAACCTTAGAAATAAAATATGACCATTTAGGCCTACTTGGATTAGATTAGGACATTTATTATTATTTAATTCAAAGAAGAGTTAAAAGAGTTAAAATCAAAGTTTATTTAATAAAACATTCTTAATATAGGGTTATACATAAGATAAATTCGATTGTAAATATTCATTAGAAAGATAATACGATTTCCTACATAATGATAGTTTGTTTATAATTTTTAGACATTAAATAGATTTATTTATTTATGACACAATGATGATGCAGTAATTACCATACCAGTTAAAACTTATAATAATTGATATTATAAATACCCAAATAAATATAATTTGAGACTTTTTATAATTTTAACTAATTTTATAGGTACATATGACATGTTAGTATTGATTTAGTTAACTTTTTTCGAACTAATAATTCTGTTATGATTTTCACAAAAATCAATTACTAAATAGTGTCAAAATTGACATAAAATAGTTTTTAAAACAAATATTATATTATTAATTGTTATTTTATTGTAAAAAATATAAGGCTCGGCCGGATGACTTAGATACGGTTATATATATTAATAATAAACAACTTGGGGTTCGTTTGGCTTCTTATAGTATGTTTATTAACCTTATAGTGTAGGAACACAAGAAGACACAGTAAAAGTAAAATTATTTAACTTAATGTTAAATCTAAATGATAAGGTTAAAATAGGGACCTAAACTTGTCTAAATTCTATTGTATGAGAGGATTTCGACCCATCCCCATCTTAGCTTCGAAATAAATTAATTTGGAGCTATTTAAAACCGAACATGACTTTATAATAAAATAATATTTTTAGTTATTTCAAAGGTGCCCCTCTCCTCCCTTATAAAAGGGCACCCCCTCCCTCTCTTCCTCACACCACTTTGAGCCTTCAATCTCGGCCAACCTATATAATACTATCGTCTCCACTTCACTAGCAACACCCTAGAGGTTCTGGTCTTCCTCAAAGAACAATTTTAGTGCTCTAAGATGAGGTCTCAAAGAGGCGCTTCAAAGAAGAGGTAATTTACGTTACCAATTCTTTCACCTTTATTTCTTCTTCCACTTCTTCTTCTAAGGTTGTTTCATTATGAAGTAATAACATCAGTATCACTAATATACTTATATGTTATTATAAGTATGAAACAACCCTATTTCACCATCTATCCATCCTACGGAAAACGAAATCACCGCGCGTGCGTACGTACGGAATATCGTCTCCACGTCGTGGTGTAATCTATTTTCCACCACCACCTTATTTGGATGGGTATAATGGTGTAAATAATTACTATATATGATTATTGTAAAGTGATATTGATTCTGTAATAGTATACATACACTCCAATAAAAGTCCACGATCATGGGAACGATATCATCGCTCGTGCGTACGTACGGAATTCCGTCTCCACGACGCGATGAGATTCATTCTCAATGATTAACCATTCATGAATGATCATAAAGTATATATAATAAGTAATCATGAAATATATTACATAATAATGATACTGGATTTATGTGTATATATATGTATGTCATCTACTTAATTCCATTCAACTGAATAAGGAAACGAAAACAGCGTTCATGCGTACGTACGGCCTACCATCTCCATGAACGGTGTATTTCTTTCCATTTATTGATTTATTATATATATGTATATTATGAATATATATTATATATAAATCATGTTTTATATTCTGAAATTAATTAATCATGATCTAAGTAATCATATGAATAATTACAAGTCAAAACACGGACGACAAGTGAAACGATTTTACCCAAAACACTCTTTAACATGGAATTTACAAAAGAACGGGGAATATAAAGTTATAAGTGAACCATATATGATATAATAACAATGAATATGATTCTGTAATAAGTAAATAAAATTATTTAAATCACTATACAGGAGGTTCGGACACTTACGAAGCAAATCAGACCTAAGGTAAGGGAAATATCCCAATCTCATTTTTATCCGAGATTGTTTATATTTTTGGAATTTACTAGGGTGCATTTTATCATCCACATACATGTTTCCTCAATATGTAATATTTAAATCATTCTACAATAGTTTATATCCAATTTTACCCTTCGGTGAGTTTTTAGTAAAAGATACGAAAGGAATCTTTTGTCATTTTTCGTACGAGGTACTTTTTGACTTTTTTGACAAAAGTACGAGAAGAATGTTTTTTCAACTTATACGGCATGAACGGATTTTTAAAACATTATTTCCAAGAAGATTCCTTTACAAGTTTTCATGTTTATTTTTAATAAACTTCTTTTAGTTTAAAATTGTATGACATGTTAAGAAAGTAAAAATGTTTTTGAAGTAAAAAGTATATTTTCCTCAAGAATGGAGTTCAACTGTTTTATCAAAATTATTTTCCATCTATGATAATAAAGGGTTCTGTTTTTATCCCTATTATTACATTGATTTGATTATATTGTGATGGAATTATTTTATGAATTCCTTTATATTATATGAATTTTTTTATGATGTCACGATGTTTAAGATTCCAATTTTTATTACATCGTTTATGTAATGATGTATGATTTATGATTTTGTGGCACACATAAGAATGGTATCATTATGAGATGGGTGGGACCTATATCTCCCTCCAATTCATTGGGTAAAGATTTTATATCTCATGAGATATACATGGCTGGAACGGTAGGTTATACCGGTTCAGTGAAACAGGACTGAACGAGGAGTGAACTTGGTTCAGAAAGGGACTTTGTCCACCAAGAGAGTCTTGGCAATGATTCTTGATTAATATGAAATGATTATCTATTATTATGTGTTTATGCCACAAAGTATCATGTTTTATGTTATGATTAATGGGATTTCATTTCACTACTATGATTTATCCCATGTTATGAATTTATGCTCTCTTTTGCAGGTTAAGATTGCCAAAATGTTATGTTCTTATAAATATTATGTGATTGATATTTATTTTGTTTACCTTGTCTGAGAATTTGAGCTCACCCTTTTAGGTTTTCTTTTCCCCAGGATATAAAAAAAGGTTTTAGGTAAAAAAAGGAAGATCTTTATGGGAGATGTTGAAGATCTTTCACCACAATTAGAAGATTATATTCCAAGTTTCCAAAGACACTAAACTATTATGATCCTTGTGTGTGTGTTTTTGTTATATACTAAGTATTCCTCAAAAGTAATGTAATGTCCATGTACGTCATGCTTCGGGTCTCTACAGTTGGTATCAGAGGAAAAGTTTAGTCAAACTTTGGAAACTAGGATGCGAAAACGTTAGTGAGATCCCTAGAGTCATTTCTAAGGTATGTCTAGGGATGTCCCTAAGGATATGTATACGTATAGGATATGTCCCTAGAACTATGGTAATGATATTAGATTAAACTAAAGATGTTAGATATTGAAGTTACTCCCCCTTTATTATGATTTTTTCCTCTCACACTATTCTTTTTGTGTTTTAGAAAATGGCTGGAAACAAGACGATTCATGATAATAGAGGATATGATGGACAATTGAATGATATTCTTCATGAGAAACCAAATGAAATGGGATTTGGAAGTCCAAACATCATTATTATGACGAATCAGCAATCTCATAATATGATCAATAAAGTAAAATTTGGTAAGTTTCCTGACTCGGCTAATAAGAGAAATATGGAGTTTCATGATGATCATAGAGGAAAGAAAGTTCAATTTCCCCTATGTAAATCATGTAGGAAGAGGCATCAAGGAGAATGTTTCAATGGAACTGGAAGATGATTTGGGTGTGGAAAAGGACACAAAGCCATTAAGTGCAAAGGAAAAGGTTCAGTTAACACCAGGGATGAGGATAATGGTATTTCTACGACATCAACAATGGTTAAATGTTTAAAATGTGGAATGTACGGGCATTATGCAAACCAATTCCCTAAGGGAAAGTCTCATGAAGAGAATCAGTATGGTCGTATGGGTAGTATTTATGTTGATGATGATGAAGAGACTACAAATGATATGTGAGATGAAAGAATTGTTGAAGCTCGGTCAATGGTTTAAGAATGTAGTGGAATCATGTGTAATGTTGTATAAGTAATCTAATGGTACTATGGAATAAAGAGAAATCTAAGGATTGTTACACTGTTGTCTTTCCTTGAGTTTTGAAAGTGTATGATTAATGGTACCAGTATCCATGAAAGGTTATTTAGATATTTGTGGAATGTAGATGATATGTTCATAACGAAGGGATAAGAAGATAATGAGATGTTTGATTGTATTCATGAGCTCATGATTGATATAATGACTAAGTGATATCATGGTTTGAGTGTATAGAATTTTGAGGATTTTGGTATGTGGAAAGTGTTAACTTTTAACTGCATTCATGTTTTCACTAAGGATTAATGGGTATTCAAGAGAATACATGATTAAGGCCTTTGAATGTTTGGAATGTGACCAACAAGACATATCTTATGATATATGGGGATCAACGATGGTATTAAATCTCTGGTAATCGGTTTCACTATATTATGATAGTAGACTACAGTATTATGGATAAGCCTAAAGATTTGAATGGATTATATTGAACATAAGTTAGTATTGTTTAAGGATAGATGTTTTTTTGATATTATTTATGGGATTTAATGGTAATTTAGTTTTAGAAAAAGGACAACCTGCAGGACGGGCGACATCCCATCGCGTCAGACAAGGTTGGGGGAATCAAACCCACAACCGAAGTGCGACTGGCCTTTATCGCCTACCACTGGCCTACATGAAGTCCATGTTTAGTAGAAACTAGTTTTATTATATTAATAAGTATGATATATGAAGTATAAGTCCATTTTAGGAACCATATATGATTAATCTCACTATATATCGACTTATGTATTTTTTGATAACTTTTCTAACCTTTTGACAGATGGAATGACCCATCATTCTATCACATTATCTGCTAACACATCACGAATGACAAATTAATCTTCATTTCTTTAAGAGATGAAGTGGAAATTGTCCAAAGAACGACCAACGGTGAGACTATACCGAAATCACGAATGTATTTTTTCTAATTCCAATTTCATCAACTTTAGGGAAACGATCTTGAAAACAAAAAATGTTGTCCTAGTGCTCTTATATCTGATGAATCAAATGGTACCTTAGATCGTCACAAATTTATGGCTTTGTGATTTCTGGCTTTTCCATAGCCATGTTCTCTATTACTCTCCATCAGAACATGATGATTATATTTCTCTTCCATATCCATATTTTCACCTATGTGGAAACCTAGTGATTAGTTTATTTGGGTAACCGTTACGTTTCATACATTAGTTCTTAAAGACAAGTTTTGGTATTCCTTTTTATGATGTGGGTTTCTAATAAAGAAACATTTGATTAGTAAACCATTTATAACCCCAACGAATTTCGAGGGCGAAATTCATTTTAAGGGGGGTAAAATGTGACACCCCGAGATTTTATGAAAAATATTCTTTTTAATTTCATTAATGTCTTGTGTTGTATGCTACACCAAAAGAAGCTTGCACAACACGCATCCTTTACTTGCCTTGCATTACACGCAATCTCGACCTTCCTCGATAGCGTGTGTGGTACGCAATACTGAGTTTCACAAAATAATGATATGCTATTAAAATATTATTAAAACTAGCCATTATGAATAGTAATAAACAATTTTTGAAATTTTATAAATTTTATTTTTCAAAATGGACATCATTTTTGGATTTGGAATATCGAAATTAGCTTAGGGTGAAATTTTGGTACTTTTCGGATTACTTTCATTTTCTGATGAATAGTTAAAATTACTAAATTTTAATTAAAAACAACCTTCTTAATAGAAATAATTAATAGTGATAAATTATTAATTTGAGTGGTTTTAAATTATATTTAGAATATATTTTTAAAATTTAATACAATGTTGGTCATCGGATGTAATTTCACATTTAAACCAGACATAAACAAGTGTCAATCTTTTGATAGTTATTATCTCTAAAGAACACGCTATATGTTTTGACGACATGAATTAATTTTTAAATTAATTAATGCACCTAATATGTTTTAAATTTGGTAAAATAGACATCATTTTTGAGTTCATAATATCACATATAGCTTAGGCCTAATTTTTGGTATTTTTCTAAAAACTTTCAATTTTTGATGAATAGTGAAACCACTAAGTGGTAGTTAAAAAACTGAATTTTTCATAAAACTTAATTTTACCGCTTCTGTGAGTGGAATTTCAAAAATCCAAGAGACACGGTTGATGTCAGTAAGTAAAATGTGGTTCAATGAGATGAAAATAATTTTTGGTGAATAGTAACGTTTTACTTTTTTTACCATGGTTAAAAGTAAATAGGGTAATTAAGGGTAAAAATGATATTATTATTACCGTAACACATGTCCTGATTCTTTTGGACAAGTGTAAATCGACCAAAAACAACCTTAGGAATAAAATATGACCATTTAGGCCAACTTGGATTAGATTAGGACATTTATTATTATTTAATTCAAAGAAGAGTTAAAAGAGTTAAAATCAATGTTTATTTAATAAAACATTTTTAATATAGGGTTATGCATAATATATATTCGATTGTAAATATTCATTAGAAAGATAATAAGATTTCCTACATAAGGATATTTTATTTATAGTTTTTAGACATAAATAAATTAATATATTTATGACACAATGATGAGGAAGTAATTTCCATAATAGTGAAAAATAATAATAATTGATATTTTAAATAACAAAATAAATATAATTTTAGACTTTTTATAAATTACACTAATTTTATAGGTTAATATGACATGTTAGTATTGATTTAAGTAACTTATTTTGAACTAATAATTCTGTTATGATTTTCACAAAAATCAATTACTAAATTGTGTCAAAATTCATATAAAATAGTTTTTAAAACAAATATTATATAATTAATTGTAATTTTATTCTTAAAAATCTAAGGTTCGGCCAAATGACTTAGATAAGGTTATATATATTAATAATAAACAACTTGGGGTTAGTTTGGCTTCTTATAGTATGTTTATTAACCTTATAGTGTAAGAACACAAGAAGAGACGGTAAAAGTAAAATTATTTAACTTAATGTTAAATCTCAATGATAAGGTTAAAATTGGAACCTAAACTTGTCTAAATTCTATTTTATTAGAGTATTTCGACCCTTACCCACCTTAGCTTCGAAATAAATCAATTTTGAGCTATTTAAAACTGAATGTGACTTTATAATAAAATAATATTTTTAGTTATTCCAAAGGTGCCCCTCTCCTCCCTTATAAAAGGGCACCCCTCCCTCTCTTCATCACACCACTTTGAGCGTTCAAGCTCGAAAAACATCTGAAAAATTCTCTTCTCCACTTCTCTAGCAACATCCTAGAGGTTCTGGTCTTCCTCAAAGACCAATTTTAGTTCCCTAAGAGGAGGTCTCAAAGAGGCGCTTCAAAGAAGAGGTAATTTCCGTTACCAATTCTTTCACCTTTATTTCTTCTTCCACTTCTTCTTCTAAGGTTGTTTCATTATGAAGTAATAACATCAGTATAACTCATATACTTATATGTTATTATATGTTTGAAACAACCCTATTTCACCATCTATCCATCCTACGGAAAACGAAATCACGGCTCGTGCGTACATACGGAATACCGTCTCCACGCCGTGGTGTAATCTATTTTCCACCACCACCATACTTGGATGGGTATAATGGTGTAAACTATATATGATTATTGTAAATTGATATTTATTCAGTAATAGTATACATACAATCCAATAAAATTCCATGATCATGGGAATGATATCATTGCTCGTGCGTACGTACGGAATACCCTATCCACGACGTGATGAGATTCATTCTCAATGATTAACCATTCATGAATGATTATAAACTATATATAATAAGTAATCATGAAATATATGACATAATAATGATACTGGATTTATGTTTATATATATGTATGTCATCTACTTAATTCCATTCAACTCAATAAGGAAACAAAAACAGCATTCATGCGTACGTACGACCAACCGTCTCCATGAACGGTGTATTTATTTCCATTTACTGATTTATTATATATATGTATATTATGAATATATATTATATATAAATCATGTTTTATATTCTGAAATTAAGTAATCATGATCTATGTAATCATATGAATAATTACAAGTCAAAACACGGACGACAAATGGAACGAATTTACTAAAAACACTATTTAACATGGAATTTACAAAAGAACGGGTAATATAAAGTCATAAGTGAACCATATATGATATAATAAGAATGAATATGATTCTTTAATAAGTCAATGACATTATTTAAATCATTATACAGGAGGTTTGGACACTTACGAAACAAATCGGACCTAAGGTAAGGGAAATATCACAATCTCATTTTTTCCGAAATTGTTTATATTTTGGAATTTACTGGGGTGCATTTTATCATCCACATCCATGTTTCCTCAATATGTAATATTTACATCATTCTAAAATAGTTTATATCCAATTTTACCCTTCAGTAAGTTTTTAGTAAAAGATGTGAAATGACTCTTTTTTAATTTTTCGTACGAGGTACTTTTTGACTTTTCCGACAAAAGTTCGAGAAGAATGTTTTTTTAACTTATACGGCATGAACGGATTTTTAAAAAATTATTTACAAGAAGCTTCCTTTACAAGTTTTCATGTTTATTTTTAATAAACTTCTTTTAGTTTAAAATTGTATGACATGTTAGGAAAGGAAAAAATTTTTTGAAGTAGAAAGGATATTTTCTTCAAGAATGGAGTTCAACTGTTTTATCAAAATTATTTTTCATCTTAGATAACAAAGGATTCTATTTTTATCCCTATTATTACATTGATTTAATTATGTTGTGATGGAATTATTTTTATGAATTCCTTTATATTATATTATTTTTTTATGATGTCACGATGTTTAAGATTCCAATTTTTATAACATGGGTTATGCAATGATATATGAATTATGATTTTGTGGCACACATAAGAATGGTATAATTATGAGATGGGTGGGACCTATATCTCCCTCCAATGCATTGGGTAAAGATTTTATATCTCATGGGATAGACATGGATGGAATGGTAGGTTATACCGGTTCAGTGAAATAGGACTGAACGAGGAGTGAACTCGGTTCAGAAAGGGACTTTGTCCACTAAGAATGTATTGGCAATGAGTCTTGACTAATAAGAAATGATTCTATATGATTATGTGTGTATGACACAAAGTTTCATGTTTTATGTTATGATTAATGGGATTTCATTTCACTACTACGATTTATCCCATGTTATGAATTTATGCTCTCTTTTGCATGTTAAGATTTCCAAAATGTTATGTTCTTATAAATATGATGTGATTGATATTTCTTTTGTTTACCCTTACGGAGCATTTGAGATCACCCTTTTATGTTTTCTTTTCCCCTGGATATAAAGAAATGTTTTAGGTAAAAAAAGGAAGTTCTTTATGGGAGATGTTGAAGATCTTTCACTATGATTAGAAGATTATATTCCGAGTTTCCAAAGACACTAAACTATTACGATCCTTGTGTGTGTGTTTTTTTATATACTAAGTATTCTGCAAAAGTAATGTAATGTCCATGTATGTCATGTTTCGGGTATCTACAGTTGGTATTAGAGGAAACGTTTAGTCAACCTTTGGAAACTAGGATGCGAAAACGTTAGTGAGATCCCTAGAGTCATTTCTAAGGTATGTCTAGGGATGTCCCTAAGGATATGTATACGTATAGGATATGTCCCTAGAACTATGGTAATGATATTAGATTAAACTAAAGATGTTAGATATTGAAGTTACTCCCCCTTTATTATGATTTTTTCCTCTCACACTATTCTTTTTGTGTTTTAGAAAATGGCTGGAAACAAGACGATTCATGATAATAGAGGATATGATGGACAATTGAATGATATTCTTCATGAGAAACCAAATGAAATGGGATTTGGAAGTCCAAACATCATTATTATGACGAATCAGCAATCTCATAATATGATCAATAAAGTAAAATTTGGTAAGTTTCCTGACTCGGCTAATAAGAGAAATATGGAGTTTCATGATGATCATAGAGGAAAGAAAGTTCAATTTCCCCTATGTAAATCATGTAGGAAGAGGCATCAAGGAGAATGTTTCAATGGAACTGGAAGATGATTTGGGTGTGGAAAAGGACACAAAGCCATTAAGTGCAAAGGAAAAGGTTCAGTTAACACCAGGGATGAGGATAATGGTATTTCTACGACATCAACAATGGTTAAATGTTTAAAATGTGGAATGTACGGGCATTATGGAAACCAATGTCTTAATGGAAAGTATCATGAAGAGAATCAATATGGTCGTATGTGTAGTATTTATGTTGATGTTGATGAAGAGACTACAAATGATATGTGAGATGAAAGAATTGATGAAGCTCGGTCAATGGTTTAAGAATGTAGTGGAATCATGTGTAATGTTGTATAAGTAATCTCATGGTACTATGGAATAAAGAGACATATAAGGATTGTTACACTGTTGTATTTCCTTGAGTTTTGAAATGGTATGATTAATGGTACCAGTATCCATGAAAGGTTATTCAGATATTTTTGGAATGTAGATGATAGGATCATAATGAAGGGATATGAAGATAATGAGATGTTTGATTGTATTCATGAGCTCATGATTGATATAAGGACTAAGTGATATCATGGTTTGAGTATATAGAATTTTGAGGATTTTGGTATGTGGAAAGTGTTAACTTTTTACTGCATTCATATTTTCACTAAGGTTTAATGGTTATTCAAGTGAATACATGATTAAGGCCTTTGAATGTTTGGAATGTGACCAACAAGACATATCTTATGATATATGGGGATCAAAGATGGAAATAAATCTCTGGTAATCGTTTTCACTATATTATGAGAGTAGACTACAGTATTATGGATAAGCCTAAAGATAGGAATCGATTATGTTGAACATAAGTTAGTATTGTTTAAGGATAGAAGTTTTTTTTCGATATTATTTATGGGATGTTGTAGTAATTTAGTTTTAGAAAAAGGACAACGTGCAGGATGGGCGACAACCCATCGCGTCGGACAAGGCTGTGGGAATCGAACCCACAACCGAAGTGCGACTAGCCTTTATTGCCTACCGTTAGCCTACAGGAAGTCTCTTTTTAGTAGAAACTAGTTTTATTATATTAAGCAGTATGATATATGAAGTACAAGTCCATTTTAGGAACCATATATGATTAATCTCACTATAGATGGACTTATGTATTTTTTGATAACTTCTCTAACCTTTTGACAGATGGAATGACCCATCATTCTATCACATGATCTGCTAACACATCCCGAATGACAAATTAATCTTCATTTCGTTAAGAGATGAAGTGGAAATTTTCCAAAGAACGACCAACGGTGAGACTATACCGAAATCACGAAAGTATTTTTTTCTAATTCCAATTTCATCAACTTTAGGGAAACGATCATGAAAACAAAAAATGTTGTCCTAGTGCTCTTATATCTGATGAATCAGATGGTACCTTAGATCGTCACAAATTTATGGCTTTGTGATTGCTGGCTTTTCCATAGCCATGTTCTCTACCACTCTCCATTAGAACATGATGGTTAGATTTCTCTTCCATATCCATATTTTTACCTACGTGGAAACCCAGTGATTATTTTATTTGGGTAACCGTTACGTTTCATACATTAGATCTTTAATCCAAGTTTCGGTATTCCTTTTTACGATGTGGGTTTCTATTAAAGAAACTTTCGAGTAGTAAACCATTTATAACCCCGACGAATTTTGAGGGAAAAATTCATTTTAAGGGGGGGTAGAATGTAACACCCCGAGATTTTATGAAAAATATTCCTTTTAATTTCATTAATGTATTGTGTTGTATGCTACACCAAAAGAATCTTGCACAACACACATCCTTTACTTTCCTTTCATTACACGCTATCACGACCTTCCTCGATGGCGTGTGTGGTACGCAATACTGAGTTTCACAAAACAATGATATGCTATTAAAATATTATTAAAACTAGCCGTTATGAATAGTAATAACAACTTTTTGAAACTTTTTAAATTTTATTTTTCAAAATGGACTTCATTTTTGGATTCGGAATATCGAAATTATCTTAGGTGAAATTTTGGTACTTGTCGGATTACTTTCATTTTCTGATGAATAGTGAAAATTACTAAATTTTAATTAAAAACAACCTTTTTAATCGAAATAATTAATAGTGATAAATTAATAATTTGAGTGGTTTTAAATTATATTTAGAATATATTTTTACAATTTAATACAATGTTGGTCATCGAATGCAATTTCACATTTAAACCAGACATAAACAAGTGTCAATCTTTTGATAGTTATTATCTCTTAAGAACACGCTATATGTTTTGACGACGAGAATTAATTTTTAAATTAATTAATGAAACTAATATGTTTTGAGTTTGGTAAAATAGACATCATTTTTGAGTTCATAATATCACATATATCTTAGGCCTAATTTTTTGTATTTTTCTGAAAACTTTCAATTTTTGATGAATAGTGAAACCACTAAGTGGTAGTTAAAAAACTGAATTTTTCATAAAACTTAATTTTACCTCATCTGTGAGTGGAATTTCGAAAATCCGAGAGACACGATTGATGTCATTAAGTAAAATGTGGTTCAATGAGATGAAAATAATTTTTTGTGAATAGTAACTTTTTACTTTTTTTTACCACGGTTAAAATTAAATAGGGTAATTAAGGGTAAAAATGTTATTATTATTACCCTAACACATGTCCTAATTCTATTGGACAAGTGTAATTCGACCAAAAACAACCTTAGGAATAAAATATGACTATTTAGGCCAACTTGGATTAGATTAGGACGTTTATTATTATTTAATTCAAAGAACAGTTAAAAGAGTTAAAATCAATGTTTATTTAATAAAACATTTTTAATATAGGGTTATACATAAGATAAATTCGATTGTAAATATTCATTAGAAATCTAATACGATTTCCTACATAATGATATTTTGTTTTTAATTTTTATACATTAAATAAATTAATTTATTTATGACACAATGATGATGTAGTAATTAATATAATAGTGAAAAACTATAATAATTGATATTATAAATACCCAAATAAATATAATTTGAGACTTTTTATGAATTCCACCAATTTTATAGGTTACTATGACAGTTTAGTATTGACTTAATTAACCTTTTTATAACTAATCATTCTGTTATGATTTTCACAAAAATCAATTACTAAATAGTGTCAAAATTGACATAAAATTGTTTTTAAAACAAATATTATATTATTAATTGTTATTTTATTCTTAAAAATCCAAGGTTCGACCAAATGACTTAGATAAGGTTATATATATTAATAATAAACAACTTTAGGTTCTTTTGGCTTCTTATAGTAAGTTTATTAACCTTATAGTGTAAGAACACAAGAAGACACAGTAAAAGTAAAATTATTTAACTTAATGTTAAATCTAAATGATAAGGTTAAAATAGGAACCTAAACTTGTCTAAATTCTATTGGATCAGAGGATTTCGACCCATCCCCACCTTAGCTTCGAAATAAATCAATTTGGAGATATTTAAAACCGAACTTGACTTTATAATAAAATAATATTTTTAGTTATTCCAAAGGTGCCCCTCTCCTCCCTTATAAAAGGGAACCCCCTCCCTCTCTTCCTCACACCACATTGAGCCTTAAAGCTCGGCCAACCTCTGCCTAATTCTCTTATACACTTTCCTAGAAACATCCTAGAGGTTCTGGTCTTCCTCAAAGACCAATTTTAGTGCCCTAAGAGGAGGTCTCAAAGAGGCGCTTCAAAGAAGAGGTAATTTCCGTTACCAATTCTTTCACATTTATTTCTTCTTCCACTTCTTCTTCTAAGGTTGTTTCATTATGAAGTAATAACATCAGTATCACTAATATACTGATATGTTATTATAAGTATGAAACAAACCTATTTCACCATCTATCCATCCTATGGAAAATGAAATCACCGCGCGTGCGTACGTACGGAATACCATCTCCACGCTGTGGTGTAATCTATTTTCCACCACCACCTTAGTTGGATGGGTATAATGGTGTAAATAATAACTATATATGATTATTATAAAGTGATATTTATTCTGTAATAGTATACATACACTCCAATAAAATTCCACGATCATGGGAATGATATCATCGCTCGTGCGTACGTACGGAATAACGTCTCCACGACGCGATGAGATTCATTCTCAATGATTAACCATTCATGAATGATTATAAAGTATATATATTAAGTAATCATGAAATATAAGACATAATAATGATACTGGATTTATGTTTATATATATGTATGTCATCTACTTAATTCCATTCAACTCAAAAGGAAACGAAAACAACGTTCATGCGTACGTACGGCCTACCGTCTCCATGAACGGTGTATTTCTTTCCATTTACTGATTTATTATATATATGTATATTATGAATATATATTATATATAAATCATTTTTTATATTCTGAAATATAGTAATCATGATCTATGTAATCATATGAATAATTACAAGTCAAAACACGGATGACAAATGAAACGATTTTACCCTAAACACTCTTTAACATGGAATTTACAAAAGAACGGGAAATATGAAGTCATAAGTGAACCATATATGATATAATAACAATGAATATGATTCTGTAATAAGTCAATGACATTATTTAAATCATTATACAGGAGGTTCGGACACTTACGAAGCAAATCAGACCTAAGGTAAGGGAAATATCACAATCTCATTTTTATCCGAGATTGTTTATATTTTGGAATTTACTGGGGTGAATTTTATCATCCACATCCATTTTCCTCAATATGTAATATTTACATCATTCTACAATATTTTATATCCAATTTTACCCTTCATTGAGTTTTTAGTAAAAGATACGAAAGGAATCTTTTGTCATTTTTCGTACGAGGTACTTTTTGACTTTTCTGACAAAAGTACGAGAAGAATGTTTTTTTAACTTATACTACATGACCGGATGTTTAAAACATTATTTCCAAGAATATTCCTTTACAAGTTTTCAAGTTTATTTTTAATAAACTTATTTTAGTTTAAAATTGTCTGACATGTTAAGAAAGGAAAAATGTTTTTGAAGTAGAAAGGATATTTTCCTCAAGAATGGAGTTCAACTGTTTTATCAAAATTATTTTCCATCTAAGATAATAAAGGGTTCTGTTTTTATCGCTATTATTACATTGATTTGATTATGTTGTGATGGAATTATTTTTATGAATTCCTTTATATTATATGAATTTTTTTATGATGTCACGATGTTTAAGATTCCAATTTTTATTACATGGGTTATGCAATGATTTATGATTTATGATTTTGTGGCACACATAAGAATGGTATCATTATGATATGGATGGGACCTATATCTCCCTCCAATGCATTGGGTAAAGATTTTATATCTCATGAGATAGACATGGCTAGAACGGTAGGTTATATTGGTTCAGTGAAACAAGACTAAACAAGGAGTGAACTCAGTTCAGAAAGGGACTTTGTCCACTAAGATAGTCTTGGCAATGAGTCTTGACTAATAAGAAATGATTCTCTATGATTATGTGTGTATGCCAAAAAGTTTCATGTTTTAAGTTATGATTAATGGGATTTCATTTCACTACTATGATTTATCCCATGTTATGAATTTATGCTCTCTTTTTCAGGTTAATATTTCCAAAATGTTATGTTCTTATAAATATGATGTGATTGATATTTCTTTTGTTTACCCTTACTGAGCATTTGAGCTCGCCCTTTTATGTTTTCTTTTCCCCAGGATATAAAGAAAGGTTTTAGGTAAAAAAAAGCAAGATCTTTATGTGATATGTTGAAGATCTTTCACCACGATTAGAAGATTATATTCCGAGTTTCCAAAGACACTAAACTATTACAATACTTGTGTGTGTGTTTTTGTTATATACTAAGTATTCCGCAAAAGTAATGTAATGTCCATGTATGTCAAGCATCGGGTCTCTACAAGCATTGTATTTATCAAAGTAATCCTCCATCATAAATAAAATAAATCATTATTCCAGTGGAATGTTTTTTATATGATCTTATTGATATGATCATCAAAGAGATATTTTTTAACATGATTAGTTTGGATAGGGGAACCAAGATAAATCATTGTGTTTTCCTAATTTGAGTACCAAAATTTCATTAATTGAACCTCTATGCCTTGAAGAACACTTTTTTGGAAATGAAGACATTTCTTTTCCTCAGATTTGTTATTTGTATACTATGATTTCCAAATCCCGACAAGGTTCTAATGAAGTTATGTTCACATCTTATCCTAACATTGATAGACACAAACAAATCATCATCAAACATAAGATGAGAAAAAAATTGCCACCACGCCCTGTGGTATAATGTAGCATACTCCATTATTCCAAAAAATTGTTGATATTCTTGGATAGACCATCTTGAGTCATAATAAAGAAAAATGGGGATAAATAATTCCCATATAAAACACCACAAATATTTTTGAAAATGAAAAAACTTGTTCCCATACGGGAGATGGAGATACAATAATAAGAATAATATCTGAATCACAGATCAAAGATCCACTCTAGGAAACCATGTCTTTTCAAAGTAAGAATTATAAAGTCCCATTAAAGTAAATAATAATAGTTTTTCATATTCAACTGAATGATGACTTTAGAACCAAATACTAGATTATTTATATCCCCCAACATTTCCTTGGAAATCCTATTTCCCCCCCCTAAATACCACATCTATTGAAAAATCTTTTTGCTCCTCTAAAAAATTCCTTGGGATGATTCTACTCATCCTATTATCGATGAGACTAGAAAATGTTTTATATTAAAAATTGTACATGAATATCAATATGAACTAAGTGATCATAGTAAGATATTTGAACATAAGAATTATGTCCATTATTGAAGCACATAACCCTCTCATGAGAGGGATACCATTGAAAAAACCTCAAACCACTTCCACAACCTACACCCTAACAATTTCCGTAGTCGCAACATAAAAAGCACCAGGTAACCCATCTAGCCCTACAAAATTTTTATAGCTCAAAATGGAAATAGACTCATTTATTTATTTCTACCTTATGTATTTCTACCAAATAATAATTTTCAAAGGACCCCACCCACCCCGAAATAAAACCAAATAAATCAACATCCTCATTATCTCTTACATCTCTATCCCTCCTGGAAATATAGGGACCAACCAGAAGGGTTTCTAGGTGATTAAATGATATCCTACCTTAATCCACTATATATAAGGCATAATACCCATAATCAAGAACCAAGTTGATTATCATATTACTCTTATTTTCCATTGAATAATCATTGATGTAATAGGTATTGTGGTCCCCTTCCAAGAGCCTCAAGTCTCTTGACTTCTTCCATTAAATTCTATCCATCTCCGAAACATTCTCAAAAAAATTGTTACATTTGAAAATAAAGGTATAGAATATTTCATCATCCAAATGAGATTTAAGACCCTCCTCCAACAATTCAATATCCCACTTGAGACCTTCTAGGCATGAATCCTCAGTAGGGTTATCCATTAGCCAATCCCAAATATTCTTCTTGAGAAACCTAAGGTGATTATACATTCCACCCCAAGTATTATAGGCTTCTAGATACTCCAAATCATTTTTAATTATTAGCATGAACCCTTCCCTTTTAAGATAGGTTGAAGAATAAAAGAAAATCTTATGACCATAATACGATTTTTAATAGCGATTATCAATGGATAATAGATAGATAGAGATATGGTATAATGAGATACCAATGATAAACCAAATGAATCAATTCATTACATGTTGGTAAGACAATAGACATGTATGCTCCAGATTTAGTTGATCCCTCTGGAAATATAATACAATGTATTTTTTCCAATGAATCCTATATACATGAGGCCTATAGTGGCCAACATGCTCTTAAAGTATTACATGGAACCACTAAAACCTCATACCTCTACGTTCATTTCTTACACCTCCACAACATTACTGAAATATTCCCCAAAAAACATGGGGATATTTCTATAATGAAAAATCTCAACATGGTTCAAAATATACCTTATCTTCCCAACCATATAGCAAGAATAAAAAAAAGTGAAGAAAAAATCATTTCCATATGAGAGAATTTTAGTGTTGATACACTACGGATATGTTTCGACAAAAAAATTGTCCACACAAAAATTCTAGAAAACCGAAATTTTTTTATTACAGGGAGTAGCATGAATTTGATGACTATTGCCAAATTTATTTTATATGATTGGAATTTTATCCACTACCTGTTTTGTTTCTAGGATGACAACGAATGAAGAAAAATTCTTCCTAGTCTCATAAGGAATGGAATCAAACTTAGCATGCACCCCAAAGACCCTTTCCTTCCATATAAAAATCAAGAAACTCTTCTTAAGTCACACCTTTCATTTTTATTGGTGTCATTTGAGACCACACCATATGGTTTCTCTATTCATGATATTCATTATCATTGTAGGGTTTTTATTCAAATGGTGATTATTAACAGTGAAGGAGGTACATGAGAGTATCTAGTTTTAAAGATATTTTTTTCTACCTATTTGTCCTTCTAAATTTCCATTGAAATGTTTGTAATAATCCATGTGGTGTAATAATCTATAGTGTGAAATATTTATTATCAAATGATTTTGTTCTAATTTTTTACTATGAATTAATAAAAAGTTGTCTATTTAAATTCTTTAATTAATAAATTTTTACCAAATATATTTATATTAAATAGAACAATGAATTGTTTTTCATAATTATTGAATTATTATTAATGGAAGAAACATACATCCCAAAAACCTGGGGCATTACACTCTCCACCCCGAAAATAAATTCCGTACACACAATTATAATTTCTACCAACTAAAAAATACACATGGACTTCAAAAATATAATATTGATGAAAGTTATATAAGAAAAATGGTTATAAACTGTAACATAATATTGAAGACTAGATAACATATATATTTCACTCTGCATAGGAATATATTATAATTAACAACTATTTGTTCTAAATAGGCCAATATAGCTATATATATAAAGTTTATATAGGCATTCCATCCAAGAATTAACTTTTATGATCCTCATTACAACCACATATTATATCCGAAAGTATTTTAGAAATATCTAATTAAATTGTTATATGAATATGAAAACAAGATCCTAATATGTCCTCTATAATGACATATTCATTTTATTGAATGTAAATTTTTTCTCAACTATGATATAATTGGATCAACCAATATCTCATTCAGTTTAAACGTGTTTTTGATTGAATTATTAGTATTAGATCTTATATTGTAACATGAAATATAACATACCCTTAAATGCCTTCATAATCCTTGACAATGATTCATACAGAGTGTTTGATCTACTAAATAATATTCCCAAATAGTGGCCATCTAGGTGTCTAGTCCTAGGCCAAGTCATCATGAATTGGGAAAATAATGACCCCTCACTTTAAGGATATACCTCTAAGTCAGGATATGCTGAATGAGAGATAATTTCTTCATGAGTCCCCCATTCAATACTCCCCGAGTTGGTGACTAGTAAAAAGGGTATACATATCACACAATATATAAGGAATTACCATTTTTCGAAGAACATCATGAGATATGATGGATCCTTCACAAAACAACTCCATGTAATATTTAAAAGAAATAAAATAACCACAGCATATGAATGCATAAAATACAACTATTAAAAACAAAGTAAAATTCAAATGCAGAGTACAAAAAATCATGCTAAAGCAGAGACCCAAAAACTATCTGAATGATAGATCTAGTAACACATTGTACGGTCCTCGTAACCCTCCTAGAAACCTATTGGAAACTGTATATAGGTAATTTGAGAATATAAGTATTCTCATTTGAAAATAAAAATTCTCTTATGCACATGTGATGGGAATAAACTAATGCTATTATGAAAAAACAATAGAACTAAACAACACCTAACAGGTATACTAACCAACTAAACCTCTCCCGGATGCACTCACCAAATAATACAAGTCGAGTAATGTAAAATAATTTACATCAATGATATTGTATCCCACCAAACTTCCCACTGATTAGACAATCGTTCATAACGAAAAATCATCCTCACGCTCCCACCTATTCTGAATATACCACATCACATTACACCAACAAACACATTGGCCCTAAAAACCACATCACATCACACCTACAGACACAGGGTCCACATCCCACAACACATCCCGCCTATAGACACTTGGGACACAAACCACATCACATACTACTCGCAAACATTTGGGTCATAAACCAAATCACATCCCTCTTCCAGACACCTATACCACAAACCTCATCACATCCCAAAGACACCCAGGAAAACACAACAATTCTCATCCCAAATACACATGGGAAATCACAAATCATCTCATCTTGAAGACACATGGGAAGGATCAAATCACCTACACACACTTGGGCCACAAAAAACACAATATGCCTCAAGAATCATAGGCAATGACCACTTCAAAGAGGGAGTAGTGAAAAGTGGGTGGCCATCCATCCATTATCCAACTAGGATGTTAGGGAAAAACAGTCTCCCCCATGGAGATGGCGGTGTTTGGAACATAGTGTTCATCTAGGGTGGGGTGAACATATAAAGAACAATGAAAATACAAGTATATACATATATGATACCAACCACTCATGACCAACCTATGGGTTCCTAGTTAAAAATATCAACTCACAATACTACCATATTTGCTGCTACCTCTAAATTCATAACAACACACAACAATCCACAACATCTTTTCATTTTCAAAGCAATTTTAGTTAACCACCCCATGATTTTATTATTTAGGAATATAAAAATTTTAAAAAATCCAATAATTTAATCATACATTATCCATTAACATTGTATTCTAAAATCTAACAAAGTCTTCCCAAATTTTATTAATCAAATAGATATGTATTCTAACACTACATCGGAAACCATTACACACAACACACAATAGAAAACACAAAATAGTCATTTCTAAAATTAAGAGCCCAAAAATAATTTAAATATGTTCGACTCACATTAAAGACATATCATAAAACCTTATACACATTTAATATCCATTAATGGTATATCATATGTCAACATAACCAACCCCAAACTCATAAATATCTTGGATAAAACATTACTACACAACCAACTCACAACCCTTCTATACAATGCATCTTATCCATTCCACAACTGATAAATCTCTCATACTGACTTTACATTACATAGTGAGGTTGATGTATCATCTTGATTTTTATCCAAAACACCCCCGAGGCCACCCCACAACCCATCACAATTCCCATAACCATAGCACATAACATCCAAAACAACCCCACAATTCAAAACAAGACAAATAAAATTTCATCTATCCCACACACACAAAAAAACCATTACACACATCACATCACGTACCATGATGTATCACATTATCATATTTAGAAAAGGGGACACTTATATAATTAAACATCATTGTCTGTGGGAGTTATAACACAAACTAAATCCTGGGGTATACATTCATTAGTTGGTTCTATGTGATTAATTAATTTAAATATATAAGTGTTCCATATGAACCAAAAAACACTCACCCCATTTAGTGCACAAATAAGGGGCCCAACGGCCATGATCATCAGTGGGAAATCATGCACATATTACTCACAAGACCAAAATTATAATATCAAAACTACAAAGGCATGCAAAACGAACCCCCTCACACATTTCAATTAAATTTAACCAATTCATATCATTTATTAGTCTGGGACAACCATGAACCAAAGGTGAATAAAAGAAATACCTCCCAGATGATGCAAAATTGAATATAAATAAAGGAAAGCCAACCTCAAATGGGTTCCAACATTCTTCACCTAATGATAGATCATGTAACGGACCCCCAATCACATATCATGAATGATATGAATCCTTCCAAGGATGCCGTAGAACCATGGAACCATTAGAAATAGAGATATACCCCATTAAAAACATGGTTGAGAAAAAACTATATCATAAAAATATGATATGGAGGAAAATTATATATAATCTAGATAAATATCTTGAAAATTATGGGAGAACACTCTTTGTATCACCACAGATCACCAACGAACAATAAACTAGATCAACAGATCAAAGAGGGAGAATGAGGGCATGAAGAACCCTTTAGAGGACATAGGGATATTCAAAAATGAGAGGAAGATGATAGAATGGACAAATTAATGAATGTCTGGAAAAAATTAATTTTAAAAGAAAACTGTTATAGGGTATTCCAAGATGTGTAATACCCTTTCATATCCTGTGATTCCTGGAGCTTGGTTTCACCCAAAAAACCCCATCACTAATCAATTTTTTTTCATACCAGAAAATATTACACATTGTGAAATCTCTAGTAAAAAGAACAAAGTAGAGGTTCTTATCTTGTAATAGAGTTACATGATGTGTAATCCCACTTCTTCCAGCCTTTAGAAGTCGAACATCTCCAAAATCCCTTTGAGCCTTCTATAAACCCTTAGAATGACCAAAAATCACAATGTAATGGACTAAGAAGGAACAAACCATTAAATTAGATACCAATCACCCGATTCTCACCCTAGAGAACCCAAAACCTAGCCTAGATGTATAGGGTTCTGAACAACCACACCATGGGAAACCTCTCAAGGATCTTGTCAGACCACACCAACTAAGAGAACTTATTCACACCATAACAAACGTCCACAGCCACATTTACACATGAAATCTACAAATCCATCAATCCAAAACACAAATCAACCAACAAAATGCACTTTTATAAGGTTATGAATCAGGGAATTACGTCTTCCATATGGAGATACTATATACTCTTGGAAGTACTGAATCTCCCATATAGGTTGAGTTGCATCATAGTTAATGCACCTTGATTTAGAATCGGGTCCTCCATTTTTAATATGTTAAAACATTAAAAAATATTACAGTACATACACATGAGGAATGTAATTTATAACATATCATATAAAACAAGGTTCATGAATTCTATCATAAAACAAAACATAGCATAGAAAAACTCAAAAAAAACATTGGGCACTAAGCACACATCTACGTCTCTCTGTCTCTCTCAAGAACTCTCTTCCTGGAAACCAAGACTCCAATACACACAAACCAACGAAATTGTATTCACACACAATATCTTCTATTGATGATTCTCGATCTCCATTAGCCACTCCACAAATTTCGCATGATCTTCGATATAGAACTCTCCCCAGTCAATGATGTGGGATTCATCTTGAAGATACCAATTTAATTTAGGGAGGTAGAAGACTTCAAGGTTCCTATATTTCTTTAGTGGAAAATCCAACATGTATTCCACCTAAAAAACCCACCCTAACACCTCAAAGGGGCCAAAAAAACCTAGGATAAAGCATAATACCTATTCCAAACCATAACATCCCACAATAAGAAAAAACATAAAGAACATGTGATCTCTAACCGTTAAATCTAAGGGCCTCCTTCTGTAATCTGAATAATACATCTACAGTCATGTGATAATTTTATACACTCATAAAAAGATGATCCTTCTAGGCCATTCTATAAACCACATTCGAACCATGGAAAACTATCTCCCCAACATAAATCATGTAGAATAGGGAATTAAACAACCTTCCATGCAATTCATTTTATAGGTCCATGACAATGGATGAGTGAGAGCCATTATTATAAGAAAACTTCATAAATGGAAGTTTTCATACCAAGGATCACCCAAAGTCACAGACACATGACCACAACATATCTTACAATACATGTATAGTCCACTATCTCTACCCATATTTTTATGGGTGGAAAGAAGTACTGAGGCGTAACTGGGAACTGAAATAATGATAAAACCCCCTACAAACTCATCCAGTAAACCAAAAATATTAATATCTACTGATAGACCTCAGAAATCCATGAATCCACACCACCTCCTCTATATACAAACATTTGATCGCTACAAATTGGTTCTATTTATTAAATCAATCCAGTACCATCAAGATAGAATCAAAACCACCATAAGATATATGTAATCTTATAAAAATCCATTGATATTTCATCCCACTTCCACTTGGGGACATCCAATTTTATGAACAATCCCTCAGGGAAACAGTGCATGACCTTTACTTACTGGAAAACTGACAATACTTCTATAAACATTGTTACTACACACATAAACCCAAGTGAACAAAATTATATCCTCATGTAATGCTACATAATATAATCATATGGGTATATCGCTAAAGGTGAGTAATGACCCTCACGAAGGACCCCATCATGCACTGACACCTGAACAAACAACATTCCACAATACAACATCTGGTTCCGACCATTCTACAACCGTCCCTCTTGAGCATCACATCAGCCAACAGGATCGTGCATCCCATATGACTCTGAGTCTCCCCATTGAGACTTCTTCAACTGTAGTATCATATAATACTACAACATCACCTAAAAAACTGCCTTTACCACCATTTACCCTTGAATATTATTGAATTTCTTCCAACTCCTCCATCTCTCTCGAGTATGCTATAGATTCCAAAACAATGTGATTTCACAACATTCTTCTCAAAAAATCCACAAGGACATTCCCCCTTTCTAAGGTGTCGGAGATCTCAAAAATAATAGTCCTAAAGATACTATATCTGCCTCCGCAATGACAGATTTAGATATTTATAGGATAATATATACCTCACACTAATGTGATCTGTGAAGACCAAAAGGAGCACCCCAATGAGTTAATTATTCCATAACATCAGGATGAAGACAAAACCTACTAACATAAGATCATGGGTGGAAAAGTAATGTTCTTGGGGATATAGCTGCCTCGACCCATAAGAAATTATTTCTCAATGCTACATCAGCACACATCCCAAACTTATATGGGATGAATTACAATACCCCTCACACATCACTCCTTCCTCAGGAAATTGAAGAACTTGATTACTAACAAACCTCTTCATTAGGTAATAAAATAGTTCTTGGAACTTTTCACTCCTCAAAAAATTATGGTCATTTATTGTCATGGTGGTCAATTGGGTAGTAACTTGATAGAAATAAAATAAAAACATCTGATAATAAACAAGGAAACAAAGAAAACATAGAACCTCTACCATGGTCTTAGGCACTAGTCAAGAAACAACAACATAAAACATAGACTGGTCTGCTGGAATACCCTTCTAATAAATCACATGTACATGGAAATTCAACTCTAATTTTTAAAAACTACAATTGTAAAAATCATCATAGAGGTGGTGTCATTTAGGAACCAATAAGTCAGTTATGTGATTCTCAATATGCTCCTCCTCTGAATCCATGTATACCTGGATATCTTCAATCATCGTGAAACAAAAATATGCATAATATCAAGAAACATGGAGTTCCTAAGCTCCATAGACACAGCTAGTGCATTTGTAACACCTAGTGATATGACCACCGATTTTACGTGCCCATATATTCATCTGATGGTGGTGTTCCGGATATTTCCCTCCTCCACCATTAAATAGTGATATCTAGAATTAATATTGATCTTATAAAACCAAATTTACCATCTTAGCTGGTTGAAATGATATTATATACATAGGAAGGGTAAGGATTCTTGACTATCACCAAATTCAGCCTCCTTCAGTCTATTAACATCCTTAGAACACCATCTGATTTCATTGAAAACAACAATGGAGAACCCCATAGGGACAAATTGGGCTGGATAAAACCCTTATACATCAAAAATTATATCTTAATCATCAACTCATGCACCTATGAATGTCACATTAGATAAGGGTCCATCGAAATCGGAGATGCATCGTGATGTAATTATATCCCAAACTCAACATTAAATCAAGGGGATATGGTTACAACCTCCATAGTGTAAACATCTAGTAAATCCTCATAACCTATTAGAACCTCTACCATTTCATCCACCACCAATTCTACTGACTGATCAGCCAAAAAATAGTGAATGATCTCCACACACCAACTGCCCACCTGACAACCCTGCTAACTAAGGAAAAGCACACACTGAACGTCCATTTATAAAAACATGACCCTCCCATGAAATAATTCGATAATGACTCATAAATATTACAACTAGCTGATTATAAGGATGACGTCATATGTTTTTATCTATAAAAATAATATATCCCCATGGGACTGATGTGACCCCATCATTAGTCTACACCACTCGCACACACCAAACAAGTTGTTCCAGCCTCTAAAAGGATTATTCAACACAAGGGGAAGAAGAAACTTCTCTATTTCTATACCCATTGAATGGGATATAGAATTAGAAACAAAGGACTTCCATGATCCAGAATAAAAAGGACATGAATGGGTACTAAACAAATAGATCAACCATCTAGAGATATTGGGACCTACTTGAACAACTACCTCCACTATGTGCAACTGACCAAACCCAAATCCTATACCTATATAATGGAGACCACCTCCATATCTATTTTTGATTCAATATACTTAAAAAAGAAACATCTTAAGGTATGCCTTTACCTTCCCAATCTCCCATCAGTGGAACTTGAGCCTGCTTCTCCTACTGTTGAAACAACATGACTTGAAAATTCTACTAGGTTTGGTTTTGAATGTGTCTACTGCCACTAAAATGAGCTCAAAAAGCAACTGGTAACCAATTCTTATGATTTTTGTGAATTCTATAAACGAATAAATTTGGTACCAAATTCATAGGAATGTTACTTGTACCAAACTGTTGACAAGGAAGATGGTGAGTTTGATTGTTTATCGATCGAAACGTCTATTTTCTTGGGGCGTGAGACCTTCCATAAGAAATCCTACCTCTCCAAGAACCCAACTAGCTCCCCTTTCAATGTAAAACTCCTCATGAGTGCATCCTCTCGATCAATTTTTCATTCTTATGAACCTCCTACTATTCCAGTTACACAAAAGTTAGAACTGAATATTGGATAGAAGGATAGAGTTCCTCCTCAAGTCGTCTTTTATGAGATGCCTCATCTGGAAAGAGAGCAAAGAAAAATTGAAGGAGAACCATAACCATCATCCCCATATCTCATTCTGAAAGACTCCCATATTTATGGGAGAGTAGATCCTTCCACTTCTTATCCTTTAGGGTCAAGGAAAGTTAATATTATTATAATTACTACATTTTTTCTACCCACAATGTTTTCCCCTCTTTTTATTTCCCATGATACAATGTCCAACACTGATTCGTTATCCCTCACATTTGAATGACTAGTAATGGATCCTAGTACTCCATGGAGGCCCAGATCAAACTGATGGTGATACCAGGATCCTTGAGAAACCTCTCTATTTCAATGTCTGAAACACTACCCTAATGCTCTCCCAAATCATGTTGTTAGAAATAATGCAACATTCTCTACCACTAGTCATCATCTTCATCCAAATCAACCTTTTTCGATCAACTGGATCAGCCTGTTGTATCTCCACTTCTTGATCCTAATGCAAACAATGGTCAGAATCCACAATAGAAAACGAAAAAATATTTCCTATGCCTATAGAGTATGGAATTTAAAATTCAATTTAACTATTCTAATTCATTACATTAATGTTAATCAATTTTATCCTTCCCAAATCATCCAAATTTTAATAAGAACACAAGTAATTATGGTTCATGCATATTTCCGATGTATCTACCTTGCAAATGTTGTATCCTCACTTAGACTTTCTATAGGCTCATGTTCATTACATAGAATCATAGGGGGTCCTAAAATATGCTTCCATATCTGATCATCCCTATGTAATGTCATTCTCCAATATCACCTAACAATTTTTCCATACCATCCAATGAAATCATCATTGTTCCTAACTCCAAACTCCATCCTTTATCTCAACCATTAACTCTAATACAACTCTTTCATGACCCCTTCCATCCAAGGTTAACACTCTAAGGATGGAAATGATGTAAGGGAGAAAATGACCTTGAGATACCCTCCTCAAGTAGGCCTCAGGTTGGAAACTAGAACCAAGGGTATACAAATGAATAACTATGGATCAAATTAACTTTTTTGAAATAATACAGGACATATGATGGATCATCCAAAAAACAACTCGAAGAATTATATATATGTAATAAAAAACCATCCTATATGCTTGTGTAAAATAGAGGTAGATGAAATATAGTAAAAGTCCAATGTAATGTTCCAAGAAGAATGCTAATGCATTGAATAAACAACTATCCCAAATCCCATACTTGTAATGCCCTACACGGTCAATGTAACCCTGCTAGAGATATAAAATATTGTTTCTAAACATATGGTGAGAATAGATTTATAATCATCCAAAACAAAATTTCTCTCATGCACATGTGAGGGAAAAATACTAATTCTACCATGAGAAAATAGTATAATCCAACTACAACTAACATGTATACTAAACATCCCAGAATTAGAAAGGCATGTTCACAAAATAATGAAAGTAATGTAATATAATATTATCCACATCGATGAAAAGATACACCCACACCACCTTCTACTGATTAGCCACTCTAGACTAATTAAAATCATCCTCACTCTCCCACCTCTTCTAAAATTACCATGTTACAACCCTCCCTCATAATCTTGGTCATTATAAACCCCATCACAACCCACCCATAAACACCTGGTCCACATCACACATCATGTCTCACACACAAACATGTAGTCCACAAACCACATCACATCTACCACGCCAAAACATGATCCACAAACCATTTCCCATTCCACCTGTAAAATCCTGGTCAAAAAACTTCATCACATCCCAAAGACACTAGGGAAAGGACAACACATCTAATCTAGAAGACAACTGGGAAAGCACAAATCCTCTCATCCTGTAGACACCTGGGAAAACACAACTCACTCAAACACACATGGGACTCAAAAACCAGAACCTCTAAAATATTCTTGCGATATCACCTCCTCGAAGATGGAGGAGGGAAGACTGTGGGCCAATCAACCTTACTCCCAACAAGATGTTTGGGAGAGACACCCTTCGTCGTGACGATGGGGGTGTTCAGAACGTAGTGCTTAACTAAGGTGGGGGCATATAAAAATCACAACCAAAATAAAATTATATACATATATGATGCCAAACACTGACGCCCAACCTAGTGGTTCCCATACAGAAAGATCAATTGATAATAACACAACCTTTTCTTCTACCTCTAAATGCATAACCCCATAAAACAAGCCAAATCCACTATTCAATTTCCACAAAATTTCTATTAACCACCCCATTAATTTTATTGATTAGAATTGACCACATTTAAGCACATATACCGTAATTTATTCAACAATTAAAAATTTCCATTTCATTATCCAAAACAACCCAAGTAATTCTACCTTTAATTAACAAAATATTTATCCATTCCATCACTATAAGGGAAAATTTTAATGAAATGAAGAGACTTGTAAAAAAATAAAAATAAAGAGACTCTAAAATAATGAAACGTTTCCCACATTCTCCAATTTTAAAAACCATTAATGGTATATAATATATCAACTAAACCAACCCCCTAATCACAACTCCAACTGCTAACACATTAATGCAAAAGTAGCTCACAAAATAGCTGTAGAACACATCCCTTCCATTCCACAACCGATAAATCTGTCGACATGAGATTCCATTATATAGACAAGTTGATGAATCATATACACATTCTTCTATAACACCACCTAGTCCAACACACATCAGACAACCGTTCTCACATAATTACCACTGCACAACTATAACAAACCCACACAAAAAATAGCTAATTCAAATTTTATATAACTCACATAGAAATACACAAACATTACACACATCGCATGATAAATCATGAAAAAATGTTTATATATTTTCAAAGGGTAATGTTATTTACTTACACTTAATTATTTAGGTTTTTTACCATATAATCCAAATGCTATGGAATCTATTCATTATCTGATTTTATGTTATTAACAAAATTTTTATATATAAGTGTTCAATAAGAACCAAACAACATGGATCCCATTTATTTTATAGAAAATTACCCCTAAAGGACATGATATTCAGTGGTTAATCAAGACCATATACCTCACAATATCACAATAATAATATGAAAACTGAAAAGGCACACAATAGGAATCCTCATACCCCTTTCAATTTAATTTAACAAATTATTACCTTTGATTATCCCGTGTAAAACATTATCCATTGGTAAAAAATGCAGATACATCCCATATAATGAAAAATTGAATATAAAAAAATAAAATCCAACCACTAAAGGGTTTTAATGTTTTTCGCATTATAACAGATCATGTAATAGAAATATGATCACCTATCTTGCATGATATTCATTCATATGAGGATGCTGCAACACCACCACAAAAAAATGGATAGAAAACACATTAGGAACATGTGTAGGACAACACCATAGCACAGTGAGAATATATGGGATGAAATGAGATCGAACCGAGTTAAACTACTAGAAAACTAATGGAGAACTCACATGGGATTCCTACGGATCTCTAAAAAATAATCACCGACATCCATAGATTGAAAAGAGAGGAAGAGGTCTCAAATAACCCATGAGGGAACATAGGGTTATTCAAAAACAAGATGAAGAATATATCACAACCGAATAAATGAATGATTGGATGAAATTAATTTTAAAATAAAACCAATATGGGGTATTACAGAATGGTTAATACCAATTCACACCATGTAATTCCTCATGGTTTATTTTTGCGAAAAAATCCATCACCTCTCAATTTTATTTTATTTTTCTAATAATGAAACTGTAAAATTTGTGAAACCTAAAAGAAATATTGTGAAATAGAGTTTCACATTGTGTAATATGGTTAAACAATGTGTAATCTCCCATTTTCAATCCTGTAGCCCTCAGACATCTACAAACTCTCTTTGAGACTCATCCAATCACATCAAAAACAAAAACATGAAAATTAACAGACCGAGAATGAATGTATAGTAACAGAACTACCCTTTTTCATTTTAATTTCCCATTTTTTCATATTTTCTTTAACCACATATAAATTTTAGTATGAGGATATAGATGTAATTTATTGTATAACCACATACTGAAATCATTACCAAAATTATTTGATTTTATAAAATACTTATACTTGCCCCATAGACATTCCCATGGTGTTTCACTAAATTTGTATTATCCAAATACACCAAGATAAATAAAATAATAGTTCACAATAAATAAATCTGACATTGATACAAACTATCATGGAAAGAGTCCCAATTGTAGGTTTGGTGCTAAAACACACACTTTGAAATTATCTTTAATATAATATTTAATGATACTTGATAAAAATTTTATTATTTTATATAATTTCTATAATATAAAATTTAATTTCCCCAATTAGTCATAAAATACAATAAATTAATGGTATAGTTTCATTGAGGATCAACTACCTAAGGAAAATATTAAACATTTATCCATAATGTAACCACATTAGACACCCTTCTAGACTTAAAATAAGATATTATCATCTTTAAAACCATGTCAAGGAATGAAAAAGAAAGGGGTGAGTTCAAATTCCTTTTATGGTTAAACATATTAATATGTTATCAATTTTTAGGTCATGTTAAAAAATGAATAGGGGATAAATATAATATAAAAAAATACACTGGAACCATATGAGCCTATAATAAGTCATTCTAAAAGGACATGTAATCTGAAATGAATAGAAATATAATTTTGAATAAGTATGTTATATAATAAAAATTGGAGCTAATTAATAATCAAAATAATATTTTATATAAACTTTTAAATGTATCAATCATATGAATTATAAAATTTCATATCAGGAATCACATCCAATTTCCCATAATAGATCACTTCTTGCCACCTGTTTCTCTTAGTACATTGGGAATCTCTACGAATTTCACATTATTATTTAATTTTGTTCAAATTTCTAATCATTTCATTAAAATTTAATATATGAAACCACATTATAAATAATCATCCTTACATATTTGTTATATAAAAAAATTCATTCAACAAAAAAAAACATAATTAACTAGTTGAAAAGTGATGATTTTCATGGAAAAAATTCCTAGATAATTGCATAGTCCATTGCATGAAAGAAGAAATAAGTTATCTTGAAAAATATCACAATTTTATTAGAAGAAGCATTAAGGATATTGAAATATTCAAATGATAAAATTTTAATATCATTAAAAAAATAACAAAAAATAAGAGTAAATAATCCATTTTTCAAATTGATGAAAACTACAAAAATTGATTTATTTAAAATGATATAATTTGTGACTAAAACCATAATCCATTAAAACCCAAAAATGTAATCCAATTTGGTTTTTGTTAAAAACTATTTCAAAAATATTATTTTTTATGAAATATATAAACTGATGAATTCTTACTTATGAATACCAGCATTTCAAATAATGATTTCATTTTTGAATTACAAACTTATAAGTTTAATTTATATGAATATTTAATTTTCATTATCAAAATCAAAAATAGTTAAGGTCATTTATAAAACTATTTTTATCATGGAATGGAATTATCATAGAAATATATTCTCTAATAGTGATAGAAACCATAAAAAAATTTAGAAAATGTGTTTACGATATTAAAAAATGGTGATGGTATGTGTCAAATTATAAAATCATTTTAAAAAATGAGAAGTAAAATTTCTAGAAATTTTTTTCATTTTAACACGATACTTAACAATAGATCCCATAAATTAATATATTGTTTTTAGATGAAATTTAGAATAGAATATGAAACATAAGATAATGAAAGTAATAAACTCTTTAGTATTTATAAAATACCATTATAAAACCCCCTCACAAATAGGTATAACATAACATCATTTTAAAATGTAGAAAGGTAAAGGATAAGATAAAAATGGATAGGAATTAATATGGTTTCCAAATATATTGGAAAACATTAGTGGGAATACAAACATTAATATGGAATATAATGAGGTAATATAGAAAAGATTCTAATTAATATGAAATTTTCGTACTTTTATCTTGATGAATTACATGAAAGTGGGTTAGTTGAATAAAAAGATTTATTTAACTAGTAGATAAATATAAAATTAAATATAAAATTATATGGTAAAGTAATTATAACTAAGATGCTATATATTTAATGTGAATCATTATAACTCAATGATAGGGGGCTTTAGATAACCAAATTTATATCATCATTATTATATTTTGAATTAAAATACCATTATAGTTAGAAGATGAAATGGTTCATTATGTCCCCTATAATCCATGGTAAATTATGAAAAAGATGTCCAGGGAAAATATATATATAAAAAAAGTGGAACAAGTAGTGAATAAACATCATATCTCAGTGAAACAAATTCAAATAAAATGACCCCAATATTTATTCCCTCATAGTAAAAACACACTTAATCATCATGTATATGATCACATAGTTTTTTTATCACAAAATAATTAAACATATTCATATATATATATATATATATATATATCCATTTTTAATCATCATTTATTACAACTTACAATATATATATTATCTAGATATATTTTATTTTCATCATTAAATTTCATTTGCTTCAGTTGTTTGGTTTAGGAAGATATTTATGAGGGAAGTGCAGATTTATGTATATAAATTAAAATTTAAAAATTAAGATATAGTTATTGGAATTGAAATTTTTTTATATAAGTATTTAAAATATTATAATTTCTTTTCATAAGTATATAATCTTTCATTCATGTTGATGATGTTGGTGATGTTTTTATTTCATCAACCTATAACAAAAAAAATTAATTTATAGTAATAGTTAGTTGAATATTAATATAAACATAAAATTTTGATAATTTTTAATCCTAATTATTCGATAAGAACACTATTATAAAGGGTAATATTGTTATCAATGGTATAAATTTATAGCATTGTTCATTTAGGTGGTTAAACCGGCCAAAATGACAACAAAATACAATACATTGATGAGTTTAGAGAAGTTAGAGATCATGTTAGCATAATATAATTATTAAATTAGATTAATAAAACTCCATATATGTTTTAAGATATAGAATCCCACTTTTAGAATATTGTATATAGATGATAAATCTATATTAAAAACAAAATATATCACTTTCATGGAACTGGTATTAAACATGTATGTGTGAGTGAAATACTAATTTTCATGGAATATAATAGTTTTAAGAATAATTTTATATTTTCAGAATATTAATAATTTTTATAATATAATAATTAATCACTATATTCTACTTTTTAACTATCCATGAAAAGCAGTTCTGTTAATTCAATCAAGTGATCCATGGATGTGGTACTCCATATATACATGTGATGATGTACTCTTTGTTGGATTGGATATGGTGGAACAATAAAAATATATATTCCAATATTATTGTAAAATGTATATATATTAGTAATAATAATTTTATTAAATGTTCATGGATATATCCCATTTTTATGTTTTAGTTAGAATAAATAATAAAATAGAATGGAAAATGAGTAATTGAGATTGGTACCTTACTCCTTGGAAGAGCCCCTTTACGAAATGAAATAAACCTTTTAGAGGAGATATTTTGTGAATAATGAAACAACTAGGAATTTTATAGGTGTTTTGGGAATAATTTTTTTTAAATTTTGGATAAAATCTAATATTCATAGGGTGTGAGGAGATGTTTGAGGGTGATGGATCATATTATATGAGAATATAGTGGAATTATTGTAATATATAATATGTAAAGTCTATATTAAAAGATCAATTGGATCAAAAAATGGAAAATAATTGTGTGTGGGAAGATTTAGTAATGATATACCGAATAATATTTAATCCATATTTAAAAATGTTTTCATGTCCTTTTCAGTTAATTATTTTAATTTTTCAATTTTTGGTTTCACTGTGGTGTGAAATTTTTTACCTTTTTGAGTTCATTTTAATTCCTGATAAGAAAATAGGCCTTGTTAAATAATTTTATTATAATTAATTAAAATACTAAATCAATTTTATCGAATAAATATAGAATTAAAATTTTAACTATTATATGATCGGACATGACACAGATTAAATTATTTCTAGAAAAAGTGTATTTTTATGTATAAATATTATATTTAAAATATAAATTAAATAATTTTCAACAAATTTAATTGATTTAATGTTACGAAAATTAGTGGTATATGATTATAAATGTATTATAATATATAATCCAACCTTATGAAAACATAAATAAAATAAAACAATGGAAATTGTTTCTCTTTTATTAGAATAAATGATTTATAATGATTTAAAATGTTAAATAAGGGTTTTTAAAGTTAGAATATTATTTTTAGATGATTCATTTATTTTAATAAATAAAATAATTATTATAAAATTTATTTTAATCAATATTTCATTATATTAACTTTTTGATATAGTCATAAATGCTATGATATTGGTGAAAATTGTAATTTCACCTATCCACCTAAAAATAAATTATATCGTAAAAATAGATTTTTTTTCTAAATATTATATTATTATTATATGTTAATTTTTTTTTTAAATTCAATGTATGGAATTTAGGAGTGTATCGTAATTATATTGTGAAATCATTTTAAAAATGATTTTTATAAAATGTAGTTCATATTTTTTTTAATTAATTAGAAATTAGTGACAATGTATTATTCATATAAAAAATATATTTTTCATTATTTAACAATATTATTTATAAATTATATAAATAAAAATACAATCAAAAGAAATATTTAATTTTGGAAAAAATAAATTTTAAGAACAAATGGACATTCTTCTTGATACATTCCTAGTAATAATTATAAAAAAACTTTATTTTTTACATTTTAAATAATATAAATAAAATTTAATTAAAATTAATATTTAATTATGTGTAGGGAAAAACTACACAAAAATTTAATAGAAACATTTCTTTGAAAATATTACAATATTATTAACTAGTCATCACCATATATAATTATAATTAACAATTAAATTTTAAAATTATAATTACATAAACAAATGTATATTATTATAAATTCTGTATTTATCTTAATACATCATGTCATACACTAATAATGATAATAGGATTAATAATACATATTTATATAATTTTTGATATAATAATATTATTTCATTATTTTTTATTCAAAAGTTATGTTATATTAATGTAATACTAACCTTATATATCATTATTATACCAAAGGATTGTACTTCCAACATCAATATTTCTAATTACCATATTTATCACAACCCAAATTCATTCATATATATATATATTCATATAAAACTCATTCCTTTCATTCAAAATTAGTAAGTCAGACTCCACATTTCTATATTGTTAATTTTATATCACACTATGTTAATTTTACTTTTTATCATATAATTTCTCATTTTAGGATTCTATCATAATAGTTAATCTTAAAGGTGATGACTGTTTAATATAATTTTTTGTTTTAATGGTTATATTTTTTATTCCTTATACTATTTTAATTTTTTCTCTTGTATGGGATTTACTAATCAATATTTAAGAATTATCCATGGTGTGTAATATTGATATTAAATTTCATTTATTATAATGATTCATAATTAATGAATAGTGTGATACTAGTTTTATTTACATCTTGTATAGAAAATTACATAATCTATTTCAATTCATAAGGACAAATATGAAATAATATTTTAAAATTAAAAGAATATAGTTTATTGAAAGATTATGTTGCCAAAAAATATATAGAACTAGATCTAATCCCATTAACTATATATCAAATAACCCATGAATATTGTTTCTGAGAAATAAATAACATAATAATCAAACTCTCAGATTATCATAGTCCTTAAATGGGGCCACACACTAGTATTACGGAGGTGGTGTCATCTGTCTATGGGATACATCACGTAGTGTGGTTGATCGTAAATGTCTAACTAATATAGGGAGATAATAATTGATATTTTCATCCCCTTTTTTATTTCAACAGAACTTATGTTATGTTAAATGTGAATTTTTTTGTCTTATATTTATAATCAAAACACAATCAAAGTGGGAAACTACCACAGTGACAACAAACATTTAATGTATTGTTGTGGAGTCCTCAAATGTGGAATTAAATTATATATCTTTTATCTATGATTTACTATGTGTCTTGATGGATTAATATGCTGATGTTTTCACATATCCCATTCTCCAGAATGATATAATTTTCAATGAAAAATATGTGTCATGTAGGTTATTGATTATAACTCGAAATTGAATATGGTAATTGTTATGAGCCAAAAAATTCATTGAATTCTTTATTGACATTTTCCCATACAAGGTCGATTCCATGGGAGAGTTAATTCTAGAAACACTAATTCACCAATGATAAAATATCATAATCCTAATGCTCAAAATGATATATAAGGTAATATATGTATTGATGTATTATTATATTGAACAAGTTCCCACACTCATGATATGTGAAATCATAAAAACACTGTCTACCCAAGAAGATGAAACTTTCTTCCTATATATGATGTTAGAATAGTTAATTTTTATTTTTGTGGATTTTTTAGAACAACCACTAGTGGAAGAGGCACTGGAAAATCCATTTTCTATAGAAGGGGTTGCTACTATTTTTTTCTTTGCTCTCGACATATTGCTCAAGCCCCTCATGGATAATTCTTGGGCAGTATCCTACTACTGCTATCCTATAATAGTTACACAAAATATGATCATAGTCTTAATGTATTTTATACATTGGGATTGTCAATGACTAAAGTGAACTAAATGACCTAGTTTAACAGATGATCAAATTTCTTGAACCTTATAACTTGTAAAATAGTGTAAAAGTTAAAGGATAAGGTAAAAATACTCTATAATTAACTACTATGTCTATGGACATGAAAATTCAATTATAGTTAACATAAAAACAAGACATTGGACTCATTGGACATGAATATGGATTATGAGTTGTGAATATTCATTTATATAAGGTATATTCTTATTATTGAGGACATGTGGTCTCTTTTGGTAGTTTGATAGTATGACTCCAAAATGTGGGAGGAGGAATGCCCCTATAATTTAATTTCTATTTCAATGGAAGAGACTATCAATCACATAGATCCATTACATACAGTGAACAAATATGATCTTGTCGAAGAAATAACCTAATTATTGGATGGAATGACTGAGAAAAAATGGATCAAATAGGAGATGGTTTAGGATCGTCCAAAATAATAGGAATAGATGCATGACATAAATTTTCAATAGTTTTTTGTTTGATTATCCAAAGAGTGGTTTCTTTAGATTTAATTGGTCGTCACTCATGTGAAGTCAGTAGTTTATTAGATATCAATGTGAAGATCTATTCTATAAAAAATCAACATTTTCATCATTATTGACATCAATTCTTATAAAATATTAATGGGTTTTAACTTAATTCAATAGATTTATTGGAATATGTTGAAGTGTTAAATTATAGATTCCAATATTTCTATTCTCTGGTGTCTTCATGAGAGCATAAAAATAATTATTAAATCCTTATGAATCACAATGTTCTCTAAAATAATTATGTTCAAACTCGCCCATCATATCTTGAAATGGATATAATAGTCCTAATTTTTTCATTTTTACATTATTTATATATTTAATGAAACCTTTACAAGACTCAGTTTTTTGATATATGGAATAATGTACATTACATATTGTTTAATAGTTGATAATTAAAATAGTGTAAAATTTTTCTCATATAAATCCTAGATGGGATGGTGAAAATATTTCTTGGTAAAAAATATCAAGGGAATTAGATGTGGAAAATTCATATTTAAATTTATTGGAAGTTATTTGTTGCTTACTATGTTACTATGCCATTCAATCAATGAAATTATTAAATTTTAATTTAGTAGAAGATTAAAATAGTTTATGTTGGATGATTTTGAAAAAAGTGTGTGGTATAAAATCTATGGAATTTATGTTATTAACATGACTCACTATCCTGTGTAATAACACAGTTTACATTTAATCTAAAAAGAGAACTGAAATCAATAAAAAAATTATAAAATTAGGAAGATGAAAATAATGGTATTCCATTGGATTCAAAATCAGCAAAAAAAGATTTTCCAATGAAACATTAAAACCACTACTACAAAAGTAGAAATTACTATGAAAATAATGTTTTAATCAATCATTATATAAATAATAATTTAAAAAGAGAAAATTTTAAAACAAACAATAACTATAATTATGATCTTAAGCCTTGATCTATAACAAGATGTGACATATCCTCCATAATTATTTTCATGATAATTGATCATAGAGTAGTCCTCGAACATGTGTCTCGAGAACCCATTCTGATTATACCATGTGTCTCTAGGGGAATTTCCAATAAACATTTTTTACAAAAAATTATCAATATACTAAATAATTTCATTCCCAAATAAATTGTAATCCACTATTGTTTTCTAGAAGAGACATTAGAAGGAATATATGTTTGGAATTTTAATTTTCATATGAAATAATATAAGTTAGATTTACCCTTTTTTCCCCTACATTTAAAATATTTATAATTACATTCATAAACAATATTTCTAGTTTTTAAAATTTATTTACATAATTTACATTAAGGTGATTTTCATAAAAATGTTTTTTTATTGGTCCTATCTAAATTTGAAAATTCACTCCGAAATATGAATTTTTATATGATTTTGAGAACACATTTTTTTTAAATTCTTATCATCATGGGTGAAATTAGAAATGGGAATTTTAAGTATCCTTAATAGTGGAAAATTATTTATCTATATTTATGTTCTCTTATAATTCTAATGTTAATTCATCATTTCTCTGGTAGTTATTCCTTCACAATAACTACATGACTATATTTATTAATAATCTATTTGAATTATGTAGTATGTTAAAAAAATCATTTCGAATATTAATAACATGAATATTTAACATATATATAATCCAAATTACATAAAGAACAAGAGGATATAAGAAAATTTAAATATTTGACTTCCTCAATTAGGCTATGATGCATTTGGAATTGTCATCCTCTGATATAGTTTAAAATAGGGAATCATTATTACTAATCCATTTATAATCATTAATGTGTTTTTTCCATTTCGTTTATCATTCATTTTTTTAAATTTGGGGAACTCTCATTTGATGTGTCCCTTAATATTTCATTAATATCTTGTTACCTCAACTCCCCTCTATTGATTCTTCTTTTTTGGAACTATTAAATTATTCCCTATTCCTTATGAATTTCTTCATCTTATTGGATAAATGATAAATTATCGAAACACTATATAAAGTGTCATCATGAACAACCTTAATGGTTGTACTGTCGTTTTCTTTGAATTATATAGCTTATTGGATTCCTTTTTAGTTAGCTATATCATGGAAATCATATATTAAGTAAGTAACCCATTATAATTTCCATCCATTTCTTCTTGAATTTCCATTAAATTGTTTGTCCAATAACTTGGCAGCACCCAATCTATCATATTCACAAGGATTTTAATATGATGGAAAACTATATTATATTTAATAGAATTAAATGTATTAGTAAATTGAGTAGAAATTTCATTATTTTATTCACAATATTTTTTGATAAAACATTCAATGTATTTCCAATACAAGTAAATAATAGTTTTATTATCCTTGTTAGTTCCCTCATGTGTGATGTCATGTTTTTTTTCAAAATGTTATGTGTTGTTTTTAATTTGGTTGTATGATAAAATTAATATTTTTGTGAAAATAATAAATGGAATCCATACATTTTCCGTCATGTTAAATCACCAAAATAACATCAAGGTTCCATTTCTCCCTTAATTACGTAGTGGGTGTATAACCATTCATGAAAATGATTCAACTAGGATAACCAATGCATCTCTAAAATATAGAAATATGAGTTTTACAATAATTATTATATTAGAAATGAATAAGTGTATATCTACCCTTTAAATTTTATTCAATATAATCTTGAGTGATAGGGTATGTTTTCATCTTTAATAATTGTTCATTTAATATTATTAGATCTTAGATACCAATATAACTATAATTATAAATGTGTGTCCGTTTAAGAAGGAATGTGAGAAGGGGTCCGACTAATTTCCTTTTAAAAATTAATATATATATATATATATATAAGTAAAATTAAGAAATAAATAAATTTATTTATTAAGATAACAAGAATAAATAAAAGGATAATATAGTTAAAATAAATAAATTGTGATGGAAAAATTATAAAATAGGTCCACCAATACTCAATATGAGTCCTAAGTCTCTCCCAATAAATAGATTCGGGGTTCCATTAATCCCATGGATTAAAGGGTGTGAAATATTATAGAAGAATAATTATTTTTAAGTACATATAGTATTAATCCGTATAAATATGATGAGAAACTTTTTTTAGAGAAAGATCCCCAAAACACATGTGTTTAGATATAGAAGTAAATAAACCCAAAAAAATATCACTTTCGTAGTTGTTAGTACAACAAAATAAAAGAAGTCAAAAAATTTAGTTAATAAAAAATCCTCCAAAAAATGATTTCAATTATAATAGAAGTATTATAATATAAAAACGAGAGAATTATATAGAATGAAATCAGAGAGAAAAATATTGCCTCAAGGAATGAAAAATTATGATGAAGTCAATAAAAGATTGTAATTGGGGTTATATAATCATTATTGGGGAATTAATTATCCTCCTGAGTTCCCATTGGGGTTTGGAGGTTTTTTGACGAAAAAATAATTATTTGGAGGGGACTGAGGCTGGAGGGGACATGGAATAATGGATAGTTTTTCTTCTCAAAATGGGCCACCTACCGACCATTAGGTTCTATTGAATGGAAAAGGGATGTTTAGAGATAATAAGATAGTTCCAGGGTCTAGAATGATTGTAGGTGTCACTGTAAAATCCATCTACATGTTATTGGCCTTCCTCAGATTAGCTTGTGTTGCTGAACATTGTGTTGGTGACACTTTCCAGAACACCAACATGCCAAATGATATATTCTCACAATTAGTTGGATTTCCCAGTGTGGGTACTCATAATTTTACTTGAAGCACTACATTAATCTGTTAATTTTTCTTCCAAACTAATAACATAATATATAATCATAATAACTAAATATATTCAAATTAAATGGTAAAAATAATAAATTGAGTTTGTTATCACTAAAAAATATAAGATAGTGAGAAGTACACCACATCTTCAGCATGATCCTAATGAGGGTGTCCACCTAGATCCATATCTGAATGAAGTCAAAAAATCATCTAACTAGGGATTAAGAAAATTTATGGATGAATAACTAATTCTTACTAACCTACATCTGATTTCCTACTCAAATTAGTCAAATGAAAAAACAGTCATGATGCATGATCCTTATATTGTTCTCTACCCCAAAAATATCGTCACATCACATTAAATGTTTATTATATTGTAATATCCTAGTGTTGGTTCATTGGTGGACTTTAAACCCCCCCAACCCAAGTAGTTCTCCTTTTTTATTGAATGGAAAAATCCAATATGATATAGTTACCATACAAACCAATGATTCATCACTAGTGTCAAAATCTAAACTACTTAATATCCCCTAAAAAATCATCTATAAGAGAACTATGTTATAACCCACTCTTTCAAAAGGTATCATCTAAGAGGAATAATTAATAAATGGAGATAATGACGCATGAATCTTACCTACAATCATTCAAGGGTTGGATACTATCACTGAGTAAATATAAATCTCACACATGGGTATAATTACACTGAATATTAATTTAACGAAAAATATACATGATGAAAAAACACAAAATAAAACCATCTTTAAAATATGAAATGGAAATAAATAATTTATCTTCACAAATAACATGAAAAATTAAAAAAATAGTAAATGTTCCCAATGAAATTTATGGTGGTCACCACAAAGCTTCAACATCTCATGTACATATCCTCGAGCTATTAACAACATATTATATCCATATCATGATAATGTAGTCCCGAATGATTATTGATATATATATAGTTCGGGAATATAATGTATACTTAATTGGATTATATAGATAAAATTCCCTGATAAATTAGAATGATGTATACCGAGTCCCATTAAATATACAAATAAAACTAACTCTTTATCTAAAAAACTAAAGCTTTTTCCAATCATCACTATGACTGACTCAACAAGTAATGTACAGTCACATATAAATCTATGTAAATGTATATATAAATAAATTAGTATACCACTCTTACACTCTCACATTGTTTTGTCACTATTTGACACCAATAAATCAAATCCTATGCTAATCCATTCCGTAAATCATATCACATCTCATAAATATGTACCCTAACCATTCTGCATCATGTAAGACCAAACATGACATCATTATACAAACCATATAGACACTATATAGTATTTATATAATCCATCATAACCGGTGTAGACGGATTATAACTCAATCCTTTATATCTCATTAATTAATACCCATGGGAATCTATAGACACCACAACGAGATATATGTATCTGCTATTAGTCAAAAAAATATCCCATACAAAAATATATTGTTAAAATTAGAATCATCAATGATTGAGTGAGAATGAACCCATTTTTTCAGGCCATTGAAAACAAGGATATCCCTCACATAATTAATTGAAATGTTAGAGTGTGGGATATGGAGAAGTCAGCCTTCAATAACTTCTTCATCCTTAATGTTATACAAATCACCCACAAAACATTTCGATATCAGTTTTATAAAATACATGGGAACTAAATAGTATGAAATTAGAAAATATAGAATATCTCTCACACAACCACTCTATGGGAAATTATTTTACTATAGACGCATGTACTAAAATATTAAAAAAATGGTACATTTATGACACCACATTGTTTTAGATCACAAACAAGAATACAATAATCAAATTAAAAAATTAATTAATTAATCTTTCATTTCATAATTTAGTCAATATTCATTTCATTTTTTGAATAGGTAAATATTTTAAGACGAATGTTGATGGAACAATTATTTTTATATATATTGTAATGTATTTTATCATCATATATGAACACTATGAACCACAATCATTCATTTATTTGTTCATTTATCAATTCATAGTTATCTTTGAATTATAAAAATCATCCAAATCTACCACAATAAATATATTTTGTAAATCCGTAGTGGGAAACTATCTCAATAATTTGGAATGAAATCATATAATATCCATCCTACCAGCCTTTTAAAATCATTGAGAGGAAATATATATATGAGAAATACTCTCTATTGACTAGTCCATAAATCCTTCATGTAGTATCGAACACCACTCTACATTGTATAATATATCCCACCATCGTTGACATCAACAAACACTATAGCACTAGGACACCATAATTTTTTTTATCAACATTCCCTAGCATTAAAAGTACAATTTAATAAATAGAATTCAGATTTGGACCTAATATCATAGTTCATACACAAAAGAAAATTACAATATTTTAGAGAAATTAAATTAACCAGTGAGTGAAAATTTAATTCACAAAGATTAAGGTTTTAAAAAATAATAAGATCTAGTACACAATATAATCCTTTGAACCTGATAGTAATGCAATATAAAGTACAATTACAAAAACTAATAAACTAATCAAATTTGATGATTAGTTATATTTATCCAAAACTAGGATCTTGTATTAAATATATAATTGTTTATAGTGAAATCCAGTATAAGCCAATCCTATTACATAGTTATTAATTGGATAAAAATTTGAATGTCATAAATTTAAGAATATTAGAGTACTATTATTTATTGCATAAGACAATTGAATAATTATTTTAAATAAAAAAATAACAAACCAAATTTTATGAAAAAATAGTTAGATAGAGAGGAAATAGAAGAATGTTTTATGATTCCCAATATTTGTTCATGTTTAGTAATTTAGGAATGTTATTTTCACTGTATAAGATCATCCATCAATTTTGTGAGAATATGGATTTCTCAGGGATGATTTCTCATGGTTATATAGTAGAGTGTAATAAAAAAGTGTATATTAGATATGAAAAATTAAACTACTAGGGAAATAGTTAAATAAGAACTCTTCACTTATGTGGGTTCATTATATAAAATTAATACTCACCTTCAGAAGTTTATCATTTCACATTTCATTTGAGTGATAGATCATAACTACTAAGACAAAATTATACAATGCTATGAAATATAGTTGTTAGAAATATATACATAGACATATTATAATTGAATAACAATGGCAATTTATGTTAGTTTCTCTTACATGTTCTTTTTTAATACTCTCCTTTTTTGGTAACATCATCATATAGTTAGTTAGATTCAATGATTGGTATCTTCGAGTAAATATATGTTCATTCTAGGACGTTACTAAAATTTTATCAAAATTTAATTTAATATGACAAATAATTTACTTTCATAGTGTAGTATATCAAACACATAGATAAATCTATACATTTTCACTAAAGGATGAATACATATAACATATTCACTTGTTGAATAATAGTAATTTATCAATAGATACATCATCCATTTGGTCTGTTGCATATGTATTCAATCCTCCATTGAACATATGTTTCATTAAAAACAATATAGTACCATAAAAAAATTTATAATTATAATAAAATCGATATGGTTTCAATAAATAAGTAAATTAATGACTAATTCAAAAATCTCATTCTTATCAAAATAAGAAATCAATATAGTCAGAATATCATACTAAGACATATTTAATAAAACTAAATAAATATTTCAATTTACATTTAAGTTCAATGTAATATTTTAAGATCTTGAAAATCAATATTATCTTCTATTGTATATTTTTACCACTTTTAGGATTGTGAATAATATATAAAAATTGATTATAAATAATAATGATTATAAATTAATATGAATGGTTGAAAAATTTAATAATCAATGAATCAAAATAATAATAACCAAAAATCGATTAACAACCATTAATAAAAAGAGTGAATATATTGATTCAAAATTATAATCTTAATTAAAAATAACAATATCTCTATCATGAAGCCAGATCTAAATTATAATCATCCTCTCTCATACCTCTATGTTTGATAGATTATTGATTATTAATTTGATATGATTGAGTCAGCAGGCTTGGGAGAAGGGAATATGGTTCAATAATGATAATACTCAGAGAAACACGTATTATATGGCTTATGTCATGAGTAAGGGAAAACATAGAATGGTTCAATGGTTGGTTATATATGTGTAAATTCCGATGTGGTAAGTTGAATATGTGGTTTCAAGGGAATAGTAGATGGCATCACTATAGTAGTCATGGAAACACACACACACACACACAGATATATATATATATATATGTGTGTGTGTGTGTGTGTGTGTCTGGTTCAATAATTTTGGTTACGTTACTTGATCAGTGAGATCCATTCTTAATTATTTCATATAAATATTTCTTTTCCATTATCAATATTGTTTATTGAACTTTTCACTTATCATCATGAGTTTTTAATGTCCTGTTAGTATGAGGAATTTCAATATTACAAGCCACATAATGAAATAAGGATTTCATATAATCCATTTTAAAAATACTCTCTATGTAATACATAATTACCTACTTTATAGTTTCGTTATCATTGTGAATCCTCTTAGAATTAACTCATACCATATCGAAGGTTTATTCAAACGTAGTCCTAAATGTCGAATCTACCATATATAATTTTTTTAAAAAATATTCTAATATTAACATTGTCTCACACATTACAATACAAATTATCAAATCTTATTCAATAGTTTTATTAGTATTATGTTTATACGAATTCTAGGAATAGTTAGTAGGTTGGGTTCTATAAGTAGTGGCTCATGATAACATGTTAAGGTCTCTCTATGCTTGTACACTAAAAAATTCCAAAAAATAAGATTAACGGGCCACCATTTCCACATGTAGCCTTTGAATTTTTATTTAATAGAACCATTTTCAGGAAAACCATTATATGATGTGTTAAAAAATTATGGAAAAAACTATATATAACCCTTATTTTTTGACTGATTTAAATACAATAAAAAATATACAAATTGATATGCCCTAACATGTTTAATAATTCTACTTTAAACACATTCATGTCATCACTAGTAATGTTGGATGATGATGGAGTAAGAGGTGATGGGTAGTTATTCTAGTAGGAGATGTTCAATTAAGTTCTGACTCAATTACCTCATGAATATAAAATAAAAAAATCAATTTAATAATATAAAAATCAAACACAAGTACCCTGGTTCTTACAGAAATCATATTTACTAGTTCTGGACTATATTCTATTATAAAAACTCGTTTTACATGAGTTTGTATAAACAGTTAATATTTTTGTTGTTCCAAATTTTTATCTCATTAAATTTATTATTTATATCGTAAAATTCATAAAGATAGTTCGTTAATCCAATTCCCCCTATCAATTTGTTTCAATAATGTTCCATCAAAAATATTAATTGTACTTTAAATGGAAGGACCACCATAGTCTAGTGAACTCAATATATTATGATCATTATCAAATGGATAAATAATTTGGAAAATTTATACCTAATATAGAAGATTAAAAAGAATTATCCACTTATAATATGGTGTATAAAAGACAGAATATCCACATTTCTCATGAAATTGAGTCAACGCATTCTCACAACCATTCATAGATGAAATAAAATTCACATTATACTTTTCCCCTTATTCATTTTATCCCTTTCCTTCAGTCATGAGAATAAATTCCTCATCATATTTATTAGCCTCTGATTTAAATTTTTTTCCCTCAGGGTATATCATAGAATTATAAATTAATTTAGCATCATGATAAAAATAATTCATCAATTTTGGATAATTAAGAGTCTTAGGAGGTCAATTATAATCATTCATGACTTGTGGAATTTTTACAAATACCATATCACAATTAAAAAAATTATTTTACATAGTAATGTATATTTATTGTATAATTCTTGCATCATTATAAAATTGAACATCCATTTCCTCCTCATCAGATTCTATTATTGAATCTTCAATTATATATTTAATTTATTTCACGAATAATAATAAAACACATCATTGACTAGACCTTGTACAGTTTTAACAATTCTCTTAATAATAATATTCATAGGCTTGTACTTCTCATAAAACTTCTCAAAATTAGTAAACCATGTCATTTTAAAAGGTTTTGAGTTAAAAAATTATATAAAGGATAATATAATTAAATCGTACCCCAATAAATGATATAAAATGGTCCCTAATTAAGAAAAATCCCCTTCACCACAAAGAAAGAAGAAATAAATATTATCCATGGGTGGAATTTTTATATATAATAGGGTAAAAACCCATTTCATATAACACATCAAAAATCTAAGATAACTTATTTGTAATTCATCCTTTACAAGATATATAAAGAATACATATTACTTCTTTAGAATAATAGATCCACCCTTATATGACAATATAATATATTGATTGGGCTACATAAATAGTATTCATTTGAAATCAAATTCCATGGAATTAAATTTCATCATGTTTCCCTTCCCATTAATAACATCATGATATATAATTAAATTAAAACTCAAATGAGAAATATGATAATATATATTAGTATCCTATAATTCTACATTATTATGATCAGATGAGAAAATAGAACATTGTTATGATAAAAATAATAGTTATTATTTATTAAATTGGGAATTGATGAAATATTTTTAATCCCTATATACGGACATATAATTCATTTAGAAAAACTTATCCAATAATGAGTACAATTGATATAAATTATATCTCAACCATTCATTACATCCATGACTATGATATTATTTCCAAACATGTAATTTTCTCAATCTCAATAACTCAACATCTACTGCATTGTCTGCAATTAATATTCAGTTAGTGATATGAAGGATGTGTGGCTGGATATATGTACATGATATATCTTTTCCATTCTTCATAGAGGTATCCTCATTATCATTATTGGTATTATTCCTGTATTACACACACAAAGACACACACACTATCATTGCTGAAAGGATCACGAGGCTTGGGGGAAGGAAGATCTTTTTTCAAAAGAGGGGTTTGAGGTTTAATAGGGATTAATGATTATAGAGAAAAAAATTCAAATTCACATTTAGAAAATTTTATGAAATTTTGGTAAAGAAATTAGGCTATAAAATAAATTCAGATAAAATGGTAATATAATACTAATAAAATTTCAATATAGTTATTCAAGATATGTTGAAAAAAATTATTAATTTTTTATGATTAATTTGGAATGTTAGACATGGATGACCAATTCCCTGATAAATCATAAGGTTGTGTGTAAATTCATTGTATCTTAACATACAACATGACTATGTTCAGAACGCCGTAGTCCTTAATGTATGTTATGAAATATATAAATAAATATCTTTTTGTTGATTAAACATGTTATATCAATCATAAATAAATTATTATTCTTAATTCATTTTATACATAACTATGTATTTATTTATTCAGAGGGTTTTTGAAAATATATGTGAACTATTTTTTGATGTGAACAAATTCTTGAGTGATATTCCCTTTCTGAAAAAGATCTATTGAACTGTGATGTCGTATATTAATATGTTTTATATTTGATTGAGACTATATATTCAATAAATATTAATATATTTTTCTATAACAATTTATAGTGACATATAAAAATTAATAAACAAAGTACATTAATATATATATTTACTCTACAAAATCTATACAAACAAAATACCTAATGTTATACACTCAATTTTCATAGGGGACAATAAAACTAAAATCTTATATTTAATACATTATTATAATATATAATTTTAAAAAAGGAGAAATGTTCTAGAGGTTCTTTTTATAACATACATATAATCCCTAAAATTTGCATCAAAATAACCCAAAAACATAAAACAATGTCCTCTAAAATAAAATAATCCAATATTTTCTGTAATCAATAGGTATTTATCTATTATTTTTATATTAATTAAAATTTATTACCATGGGTTTTAATTATATTTAGCACACACAAAAATGATAAACATAAAATTTATTTTACTAATATTTATGTACATTTTAAAAAAATTCAAAAATCAATAAAAATAATGGTAGACTTATTTCCTAGGTTCTGTAACACCCTAAATTCTATTGTATGTTTCTTTGGTTTGATAGCGTGTTTGACGCGCATCCCCAAGCACTTAAGGGAATATATTATCCCAATAATTTATAGTATATTTCCAAAATTAAATAAATTTATTAAATTATATATTATTAAATATAAGAAAAACAAGGATTATTTCATTATACCAAAGAGAGACATTATTCGGTAGCTAACGTTATATGAAACAATGAGTTTTACTGAACAAAAATATATTAAAAACACTATTACAAAATAAAATAAGACATTTATTAGTCATTGAATTATTTGTAATGAATAATATTAATTATATTATGAAAATTTATTATTTACACAAAGATAAGATGAATCCATTGGATATCAAGTATTTGTAAATGAATATGAAAACCAATTGAATATGAAATAAATTATTATTAGTATTATTCTCATATAATATTTTTAATATAGTAAATTAATATAATAATAATTTGTGAGTGAAATTAATGCAATAAATAAATAAATAAATAAATATATATATATATTACATTCACTAAAATATTTTTTACATTCATCAAATAAAATTTATAGTCAGAAGATAATAAAAAATCCAATATTACACATACAAACAAATATTTTTAAGAAGGCATTTTTATTGCATTTTAATGTTGAACCTAGTTGAAATACAATTTTGTAACGTATATAGATTTTATATTTCTATATAAAATTATTATTTGATAAAGGAAAAATAATTATCTTAGGGTTTAATTCTGGTTCTCTTCATTAAAATTTGAATTTTTTATGAATAGTTAAAAATATTGAATTTTAATTCAAAAATCATTTCTCATCTAATTTATTAATAATTGTAAATTATATTTTAAATTTTTTAGAAAGTAACATTATGGAAATTAAATATAAAATAATCCAATTAAGGAAATTTAAAACAAATGAACTATGAAATTGGATTTAAAAACACTCAATCTTTTAAAACCATTTACATTAAAAACCTGCTTTGTCTTGCCATATTTAGTATTAATTTTAAAACATTAATGCCACATATGATATTGGAATTTAGAAAACATATTCACTATTTTTAATGAGAATTTTTTATAATGTCTAATACGGTCAATTTAGATTTTTAAAAGAATTATTTCGGAATGCGATTAAAATTCATAAATTGATTAAGATTAAAATTTGCCTAGTAGGGGATTAAACCTTATGCATAAGGGAAAAATGACGTAGAAACTTTTAAAAAATCCATTTGATGTCCGTATTTCATCCCTATACTACCTTTTATAAAATTGTTTCCACTATTTAAGACACTTAACATGGGGTAATATGTGTATGAAATTCATTTTTCAAATATTTACCCGAGTGACACTCCTTCTCCATAATAAAAATATCCTAAACCCTCTAATTAATTAGCACCACTAAAGGCATTATCATGAAAAAATTATAAACAAATAATATCTAAAAACTAATCCCCAAATCCTAGAGGCCACATATTTTATATAATTAAAACCAAGGAAGCCTTTTTTTTAAATCAAAAAGAGTTTCCTCAAAAAGAGGTAACATCCTTCATCTAGCTCGCTTGTTTTAATTTCATTTACACCTCTTAAACTCTACATATTATATGAATATATAATTAAAAATGTATACTAAAAATAAGTATATTTTTTTATTCCAATTTTTTTACCTTAATATTTAAACAATTCCATTAAACTGGTAATGAACATACTATTCACGTGCATAGTGATCTTCTGCCTCATGAAATGATGTCATTTTTTTTCTTTACCTCATATCATGGTTGGTAATATGATAGAAAACTTATTAATATATGTTATGTATTATATTTATAATTTATTTATTATTATTTAATTCTTATATAACCCATACCTTCATACTTTCCAATTTTTAAATACAATAACATTATCTGTAGAAGTGTTGATTATCTCATCTTCAAAGTGACGTGTTTCGTTCACAAGATACATAGAATGTATCAAGGATAGTTTTAATTTACAATATAAAAAATAAATGAAATAAATCATATTCATGAAATAATTATATTTTTTAAATTATAATATATAATTTTCATTATTACACTTTTTACATACTGAAAAGTGATAACATCGATCATGACGTGTGGACTACCACCTAATCGACATGATTTAATTACTTTTAAATCACTTGAATAATATATATAATTATGTACCATTAAATTAAATGGTATTTATCATATATTTATCATTATATTATTTTATAATGTTACTTATCCTCTTTATATAATAATCATTGAAGAATGGTAACGTTACTTATGCATATGTATTTCCTATTGTCTCCATGATTGTAACGTTGGTTTATATTTCATAACCAAATTTTATGAATTGTTTTAAAAGTATAATTAATTTATAATTATGATAATTGTTTTCTGATTATTTTCAAATAAATTTTAATGTAATGACCCATATGACCCTATTCGACCTACCAAATGCATTTTTAAAACATGAATCGAATTTGTTTAAAACATCCAACGTAAAAATAATTGTTTGAGTAATTGAATAAAAAATTGTAATAATTGAAATAAAATTAATAATAAACAATAAAAAAGTTTTGAAAAATTTAAATAATTAACATAAGTTTATTATTTAGGAATCTATGACACACATGAAAAGACAGACTAAAGGTAATGGATTTTGTTGAAATTTCATTTCATTGAGGAATATTGTAATGTTATACACATAGCTTCTTTTAAATAGATTATAGACTAACCATTCATAAGTAACATCATAGGTATAAATATTCTCATGGTATTATAATAGTCATTTATTGTTATTCCTTCATGGAGATTATGATTGAAAATATTCAATGTGGAATGGGACACATTGGAATGTTTAATGATTATTTTCCCCCAGAAAGTTTTTTATAACCATTTAATGATATTTCCATTGATTAATATCAACAACCCTTTTTGTTAATTATCCACCACTGAGGAGTTATTGATAAATAAGTATTATTTATTGAATCTATATTATTTGTCATAAGTCATATTTTTTATTATTTCTCTTAATTATTCGGTTTGAGGAATGATTTTGTATAACAATGAAGAGTTGGTCCCAAACATTACATATCCCCTTTATGCATCAATAGGTTTTCATGGGAAAAATACGTCAGAAAAATTAAACAAGTTTCTATCTATAGTTTTAAACCATCATGTGAAGGTTATTGATGGTATATATTATTATATTCCTTAGACAAACATCCAACAATTAAGAATTTCACTTATATATATATCAGTTATAATTATTATTATCCATGATTATTTCATATGATAAAATCTCTAGATGCATTTAATTTATACTTTTTTGATTAAATGGAATTTATTTTTGGTCTCTTATATTGCAATATGGATTTTTTTCAATTATATTTAATAGAATATAATTTGTTATTTATTAATTATGATTTAATGTTAATTTATTATCTTTTATTCATTAGTTAATATGCATTACTTAAAATTACAAAGAATATGAGATCAACCTTATTATGTTTGATTTTCCTCGATTCTGAAGAATAAATATTTGAATAAGATTTCAAGGATTCTGTTAATTTCCCTTTATTATGTATCAAGACTTATTTTTTGATTCCCAATGTAAAATGGGTTTCATAAATAATTTTTATTCCAAAACAACTAAAATGATCGATCTTTATCGATTTGAATCCTTGTAATCATACCAGTGTAATAAAATAATGACCTTGTATTGAGCTTCTGTGGTCTGGGCATTACAATTGGTATAAAATAATATTTAGTACAATCCTTTGGAATTAAATTTAAGAAAACATATATTACAAAACATAAACATAGGAAATACTTTTCGGATAAGTGCAGAATAACATATGAGAACTCTGGTAAGGTAGATTAATTGTGGGTGTTAATAGTAATACATCCCTGTCTTGATACCAAAATTTTGCATAGATCTACTATAGAATTACTAGGTGAAAAAACAATGAAATAGTTATTCCGGACTTATTAAGAATAACATTGTACATGACAACATTAAATAATTCACACATAGTTTGAAACTGTCATGAGACTGGCTTAGGATATTTCCTGTTTTCTTTATAAACCATTATGACCGATTTGAATGTAAAGATATGACCATAGAAACCATATTTATAATTGTCAGATTATCTATAGATAAAATTTTCAATTTATGTTAAAATTTTTAATAGTTTTAGGTTTATAAATTATGCTCTATAATTATAAAATATAATTCAGTGTATGTCATCGATTGGAAATGGTATCTAGAAGAATGAACATGAACCACACCAATTCAAAAGATCTAGAGTGTAAGAAGGATCATATCTTTTATGTTATGAACCCAATATTTTGAGCGGAAATAGTCTCTCATGAATTGCCATTATATGTATAAAAATTATCATGTGAAAAAAATGGGTAAGGTATTATCGAAGTCCAATGGATTCAATGGAAATAATTTAATTAAGAGTATGACATGTCAAAAGTTGTACAAATGGAATAAGGGAAATAAGTATTATCCCACATGTGATATTTTTTGAAAGACACACCCATGTTCATTAAAAATGGTAATGATTGTTTCTTATGATTGTATTGAAAATGTGGACAAGTTTGTGATTTTAAGGGAACGAATGAGAATTCTGATGTGAAATACTTCTAATAATTGGAGATGGGACACTATGAAAATTATTGTCTCCTACGTGAAATGAATATACCCAAAATAGTCTACTAAATTATAGTAATGATTATGATTCTACAACAAAAAGATGAATGATTAATGTTCATATGTTTGGATTCATAAATTATGTCATTTGAGTGTCTTATCATTGACATACATGTTATAAGAATTATGGAATACATGAGTACTGTATAACATTGTTTTTTCATTAAGTATTGGAGACCGTATTCTAAATAGTACAAAGAAAATTTATTCAATATAATTTAAATCATTTTGGAAATAACATGGTTGAGGAAAAGAAAACTGTTAATATATTCCCAATGTAAAGTCAGTTATGGTTTGATAAAAAATTATTTTTCTAGATAATGTAAACCAGATAAGTGCTAAAAACCATGGAACTAATTATAGATTTATTGAATAAGTGATTAATGGTATCATTGGTGGAGTTTACAAGAATGTTACATTTATGAAATATATCCAACAACAAGGTTCATACATATGTTATATGGAAGAATGAATGTTATCAGTAATGTATTAAGTTAATATAATGTTGTAATAATATTTCATGAGAATACATGATGATGGTGTTCACATATTTTGTGTGTGATGATTAAAGAGACCCTTGATTTTTATCGAAGGCTAATAATATGGTAAGTTGTAAAATTCAATGATCATCAATTGATAGTGTTGGAATAAAATCATTTGTAAAATTAAACCATTTATGAGATGGTTTATATTGATATTTTTTGAGGTTTTATGGTCTAATGTGTTACTTCACCATGTGACCCAACTTATGATGGTAATAGAATTAGAAATAGCTCATGCCATGATGAAATTATAATATTGTTCCTATTGAAATTTATCAAGTAAGTATATTTAATTATATTATTAGAGAGTTAATTAATTCCTCATCTCTAGGAGAAAATGGTATTGAAATAGAAATGTTGTCATATTGTTATAATTTATTTATGATATCAATGACCATATTTTTCAAAACAAAATTATTGATTTTTGGTAGTATACATTCAGATAATTTTTTTTCTATAACTCTCTATGATAATTTGATAGTTATATTTATCTTTGACGTCCAATTCATCAGTAATGTTCCTTGTTTGTGATAACCATCACATTTAACATTCCATGTTATTAGGAACATCTCTCATCAACCCCATTTATGATGTTGATTTCTAAAAAATAGTCTATATAAAGTATGAATACCTTGATTACAATAGTTATGTTTATATTTTGATGATGCATTTTATATAATATGGGGAGATTACAACACCGTGAAATTATAAAGGAAGAACCTTGCATTTGTTAGCGTGTATAACGAGCATCACCAAGATCATACAGGAATGTAATATCCAATGAATTTATAGTATATTAACTATTATAAATATATTCTATATATTCTATGTAATTCAATAAATGGAATGATTAGTTATCATGCATTACACGCAATAGTGACTTTGTATGGAAGCTTACATTATTAATGGAGACTGAGTTTTACTGAACAAAAATATATTATAAAAGAATTATTACTTAATATAACAAGACTAATCCTAGACATTAAATTATTTTTTATGTATATATCTAAATAAATTATGTAAACACGTGGTTTAAAAAAATATAATATGAATTAATTGGATAATAATTAATTATAAATGATTAGGAAAACAAAATGAATATAATAGAAAATTTTAATATCTTTATGTAAACAACGATATTTTATCCTAATAAATTAAATTTATTATAATTAATTATGGGTATAAATTTAATATGTATTATATATTAAATAAATTATTTTATCACATTTTTCCAATAGATATTATATGTATTAAAAAAATAACAATCCCAACTGTACATATAAAAACCAATATTTTAATAAAGGTAGTTTTACCAAATTTTAATTTCAATCCTATTTTAGATAAATATATAAGAATATTTATAGGGTTTATATGTATATGTTTGAAAAAAATCCCTCAAGGCATCATTGAAGTATTTTTGAGGTGATTGTGATTGTTGACAAGGTGAACTTATGTGATGTGATTATTGACAATGCATAACATGACATAAAAATTTACTGACAAAGGGGATTTAATGGTGGAATGTCGAGTTCAAGAGATGTGGTCAATGATCCATGTTTGATTCTAGAACATCAACAAAGATATGGATGATCTGGATGTGGTACAAAAAGAACAGATACAAGGTGGCACCATTTTCCAGTGTTTGCCAAATTTTTGGGCATGCAAATCGACATATGAAGAAAAGTGGTTTTTGGAAAAAGGACTTGCATGTTGTGTACTTGAAGGCTTGGAAACTTGTGCTCCATATGTTTTTCAAGATCAAATCATTAAAATATGGCAAAAGGATAAGGGTCACCCATGTGTTGAGTTGGTCGCGCAGGTGACTTGTGCGCCGTGAAGAGACATGCACCCCGATGCCTAGAAGGATTGGGAACATTAACACCTATGGTTTTTAAGCTCAGAAGATCAAAATATGGAATAGGAAAGAGGTTCTTGCAAGTTTGGAAGTTGGTCGCACAAGTGAATTTCAGGGGAAGAGACCTACGCGCCAAGGGTGGACTTTCGCGCCGTCGCGCAGGGTGTCCAAATTGCCTATAAATACTGGACCACCCCTCATCATTTCTAACAGAGTTAAATACATAGAAAAATAAGAGCTCCCCTCACGTAGGTGTGGAATTCGCGCATGTGTTGTGTGGTCGCGCATGTAGGGACTTGCGCACTAGTGTTGAAGATTGTGCATCATCTATTTGTTGTGTGACTAAGGTGGTTTGGGCAGCCAAGGAAGTGCATCGTGCATATTTGGAGAAGCTTAAGCTTGAGTCGTGCAAGTGTTAAGAAATACTTGTGCACTAGTGTTGACTTGTGCAGTGAGACTTGCGCGCCGCCATAGAGAAGGGTTCCAAGTAAGGTTGATTTCCAACAGTGATTTAGGGCTACATGGAAGTTGGGGGATTGCCCAATACCTTCGTTGCAAAGAGAAATTCATCTACGGGTGAAGGTTGAGCTTCAACAGAGCATCTACATACAAGAGAGGATGTCTTTATTCATGGAAATGAAGAGACCTACAGGTCTATAAACTGGGAGTGGATCCTTTCCAGAGCAGTGAGCAAAGGAATATGAAGAAGGTGATCCTCTCCACCGGTAGTGAGGCACAGAGAGAGAAACAAGGAGTGACCCTTGGGAAAGCAGTGAGCTGACCCTACACATTGTAAAGGCAGTGAGCATGGGCATAGAAGTGATCTAGCCCGAATCTTGTAATCCACCGCTAGTGATGTTTAGTGGAATTTGGTACGACCGAATACCTATCAGCGTATGTTCCTTTGATGTAGCCCTTAGCAGAGAACCAAGTAAAATTTCTATGTCATGTTCTTTCTTTATCTTCCAATTATACTGTGCAACAGGAAAGAGAGAGAAGAGTGTTTTGCATAACAGCAAAACAAGATAAAAAATAACTTTAATTTTAAATTATTCATACCCTGATTCACCCCCCTGTCAGGTTATTTAGCCTTGTGGACCTAACAGTATAAATAAACTTCTTATTTGAAATAATAAAATAAAATTTATAATATGCTGAATTATTGGTACATTTTTGTGAAGTATCTTTTTTTTATTAATACAGAAAAATAATTATTTTTTGATTCAAAACTTCTTTTACATCTAATTTATTAATATATAAAATGATATTTTAATTTTTTAAAAGTAAAAATATATCAATTATAAGTTAATTAATTATAGTTATCTAATTTTAGTCTATTTATCTTTGATATTAGATATAAACACATATCAAATTTCTAAACCATTTTACTTAAAAACCCTCTTTGTTGTCTTCTATACAAGATTAAATTTATATTAACAACTTCCACATCAGTTATTATAATTTGGAAAATAATAATTAATATTTGGAATAATAATAATTTATAACCTCTAATAGTTTGAAATTAATTTTTTTACAACAAAATATATTAATGTGATTAAAATGAAATACCAAAATTAAGAAAAAAATATATTTTCCAGTGACTAGAACATAAAATTATGGGCCAAAAGTCTACAAAACATCTCCATAAGACATTATATGTGCATATTTAAATTGTATACTACTTTTTATCATGTTGTTTCCATTATTTTGACTACTTTAGATTGGAATTTTTTTTGAGAAATTCACATTTCAAATATTAACTACAATATCACTCCTCTGCCACTATAAAAATTTTATCAAACATCGAATTAATTTATATATCTCAATACCATTCTATCATAACAAACTGTTAAATTATTCTCCCAAAATCAATCCAACCACCCTAGAATCCTCACATTGGGAATAAAAAAATGAACCCTATAGTGGATACCAAAAGGAGTTACCCAAAAAGTGGTTAAATCATAATTCAAGATCATTTGTTTTATCTTCATTCTCCACACTATAAAGTCTTCTTATTACATGATTGTATAGGAAAGTATCATGAATATACTGAGATATCTTTATTCTATGTATTTAAACTACACTTACACACACATCCATCAAATTGGTAATGAACTTACCATTCACATATCTGGCGAGCTAAATCTTCACGAAATAATGTCATTAGTTTTTTATTTACACATATATTTGTTTTGTGATTTTGATAAATTAATTTTAAAATATTTTAAATAAAATATTTAAATTTATTTATGCTTATTTTAAACTTATATAACTCATACCTTCATTATTCCCATTTTGTGTAAATATGATAACATCGTCTGTGGAAGTGTGGACATCATCATTCTCAAAGCTATAAGATTCATTCATGTGATACATGTAACATATAAAACATTGGTTTAATTAAAAATATGAAACACAAATGAAATATATTGATATTATTGAAATAATTTCATTTATACAAATATAATATATCGTTATCTTTATTAACCTTTTCACACACTAAAATGTGATAATGTCGGCCATGGACGCATAGACTAACGCCTCCTCGAAAGGATGATATATTTTTACTTCACAAGATTTATATATAGAGATTTATTTGATTAAATAAAAAGTTATTTATGAAATATTAATAATTTTGAAAATAAATAATGTTACATACCTTAATTTTATAATGATAATTGTAAAATGGGATGTTACTCATTCATACGTACGTTGTACCATCAATATGAATGTACCATTGGTTCATTTTTTCATTACCATCCATAGTGAATTTTATTAAAAGAATATTAAATTTATACATATGATAATTATTTCATGATTATTATCCTTTAATTATTTATGTAATGAACCATATGATAATAGTAGACCAACCAAGGTAATTTTTATCACACAATATAAATTTGTATAGGACCCCAACATTATCTTAATTTTTAATGTAATTGAATAAATAATTTTCTTAAGTGATATAAATGTGACAATAAACATGAAAACGGTTCTAAATAAGGTAAATAATTAATATATTATTATTGTTTAGGGAGCCAATGACACAAATTTCAAGTCAGACTCAGGTAAGCAATTTCATCTAAATTTCGTTTCATTGAGGCATATTGTAAAGTTATAAACGTAGTATCTCTTATATGGTGTATAAAATACCCGTGGAAATTTTATGTCATAAATATAATTGTTATTATATTATTGTTTGTCAAATTTTATTTTATTTCTTTCCATGGATTATGATTCAAAATTTTCAATGTTTTAAATGAGATTTTGGAATGTTTAAATATTGTTTTATTCTAGATAAATTTTCATGGTATTTCAATGGTATTTCAATAAGTCAACAAAATAAACCATTTTTCATACTTATAATCCAAGGAGGAATTATTGATAAACACTTGATATTTATTCAGGATGCATATGTTATGATAGTTGATATTGTTTATTATCTATATTGATTATTCAGTATAAGGAATTCTTTGTTGAACAAATCAAGGGGGGGGGGGAAATTACATAGTACCTCGATGTATTGACATGTTTTCCTGAAAAAAATAAGTTGTCCAAATGAAATGGTTTTCTATCTATAATATTAAACTATCCTGTGAATGGTCTTGGTTGTATAGGTTTTCATGTTCCTACGACATGAAATCCCATAATTAAGAATTTCCTTCATATATATTTCAGTTATAGTTATTATTATCCATTAGGTTTTCACATGATAAAATGTGTGGATTCATTTAAAACCATTTTATTAATTAAATGGAATGTTTTTTCAGTTTCTTAAATTTAAATATTGATTAGGTCGTATCTAGTCATTTTAATTGCATGCGTTATAGTTATTTAGAATTATATATTGATTTATTCTTTTCAATTCAAAATTTATTCTACCTTAAAAACCCTTGCAGAGAATTTGTGAACACCCTGTTAAATTTTTATTTTTCATAGGTTATGAAGTTGAAATAATTTAAAAATTATTCAAGTAGAATTTTCAATTATATTAATTTTTTATATTGATTAATATTTGATTTACCAATGTGAAATCAGAAACACAAATGTATTCAGGTATTCGAAAACTATTAAACTGATTGGTCCTTCAGTATTTGATTCCTTGTAGTCATGTCAATGCAATAAAATAATGCACAGACTTTGGGATTCTTTGGTTTGGGGATATAGTTTCATCTAAAAAATTTATTGGTAGTTCTCTTTGATGTATCAAATCCTTTAGTAATATCAATTACAAATGGTTTTAAAAGTTATATATTATTTATTTTCGTTGAATTAAAATAATTCTTTAATTGTTTTTATACATATGAAAAAAGGTGGAATTTTATCTCAACTATTAAAATCAATTAAAATTAAATTTTTTATAGTTTTAAATAATTAAATACACAACTGGTTTTATATGAACCAAAAATAAAATCATCTTTATATTTTTTTCAAACAAAACATATTTTGAATTATTTTTATAAATATGATAGGGTTAGATATAATTTTGAAAAAACCATTGATATCCCAAAAGAGTCAAACATGTCATACACAGATTTGGAAACATAATTTAAAAAGAATTTATTTCAAAAGATTAAAAGAATTATTTAGTAAATTGGTATTTGAAAAAAAAATTATAAAAATATTTAAATCATTATTATAACAATTTAGTAATACATTCATAACATCCATTTTTATATAGGTCAACTTGAAGATAAGATAATTTTTCTTCTAATTTTGTAATTTAATTTAAATAGATAATTGTGTAAAGTTTTAGTTATAACCAATTACTTCTTGTTCACTATGACCTTGTGAATGATTTTTAAATTTATTCTAAATAATATTCCATTTTCATCAAATTGAATTCAGAATACCCATTTACTCATTGTCGAATGTTATCCTTTGATACTATAATATATATATATATATAAAATTTCATTCAAAATGATTCAATTATTCTTTCATAGTAATTACCATGTGTTTATCAATAATTTCATTATTGATGTTCATAGGTCCTACATGTGACAAGTAATCTTTATTTTCATCTATATTACTATGAAAAATTCTATTATGATAATCATTATAAGGATGATCCCCCAAATATATAATGTACAATACTTATGGGTACACGAAGATGATGTAATTTATGATCATTGTTCTTCCACATATATTTCTTATTTTGGGTTGTAAGATTAGATTAGGTTTAGAGATTCTTCTTGTAAATCATCACAATGGTAATAGGTCTTCTAGGTATTAATAATACTAAAATTTGACCTATCATTCAAACGGTATTATAAATTATATTTTTAATCATATAGATCAGTAACATAAAATTTGGAATTAATATATCCTTCTATAATCTTATTATTATTAATTAATAATCTCCGCACATTAATTTATAATAGGTAACATAGAAAAATTCCATAATCACCCTTCATTTTAAATTTTTCTAGATTCAATTTTGTATTCATAAAAAAATCATTTCATCCAAATATGTAAAGGAATTTATCATATGATACTATGATAACATAATTAATATAGATTATTTATAAAAAGTGGTATTATCCCAACCCTATTTATTATATAAAACATCTTATTGAAAATTTACTACTAAGAATAAATTTGTATTTCCAAATCAATGGGCATGTTATCTCTAATTTTTTAGAGATATCATTTTTCAATTTGATCTACAACATTTTGTTGAGGTGTTATAGGGAAGTTATGTTGTGAATACAACCATTGTTTTAACATAATGTTTGAATTTATTAGTATTGAAACTCACATCCATTAAAAAATTTCATGGTTTTAATGGTATATTCCATATGGATCTCTAATTATTTTTTATAAATAAAAAATAAGAAAAACAAAATTTTTTATCTATGACATATAACAATGTGATTCTTTAATAGTCATTAATTATAATTTGATAATAGTTCATTCTAACCAGAAATGAAACTCTATATTCTCCAATAAAATACATATAGACTAGTTCTAGTGGTTATGAGGTAGACAATTCATTCATAGGTTCAGAATAATATTTTCAGTCAATTCCCTTTTAATAGGGATTGAATAATTTTCCATTTAGAAATTTTGGATTGGGTAGATCCATGACTATTTAATTTTAAATAGGAATATAAAGTGACTATACCTCACAATTGACTATTCTCATATTCTAAAACCAATATTCTCTATGAAATGAACTTAAAATATAATGTTTTCGGGAAAATGAGAAATCAAATCTATAACATGGAAAATGAAATTTAACGTATTAGTAAAATATATATAATGCTACAAATCATAAATAAGAATTAATTAGTCTAATATTTTAAATGGTAACCATAATCACACCACTATAAAATATTAATAATACTATATTTAAGACCACTAATGAATAAAACATTTAAAAATTAGATATGTTTTAAAGTTACAAATTTTTAGAAGTTTGGTTAATTTAACCTTTTTATTAGCAACAAAATATAAAATATTGACATCGTATTTTACTATATTATTGAATCATGGGTAGTTTAACACTATCCAAACACAATATGTTATAAAATAACATATCCAGGTTGTTTCATATATAGTCAACAAATAAATTATTTTAATTCAAAAACTTTATTATGTCCATAAAAGTTATATTTAAATATTTCATTATACAAATTTGTTTTATTGGATTAAAATAGAATAATTAATATATTTTTTCAAAAAACATATTCTTAGGTATAAAATAATGTGAATTGTTTCCATAACCATATGTTCATTTTCCAAAAAAAAGTAATGTAATAGTTTTAGAATAAGAATAAAAATAATTTTCATCAAGCTTATTTTCATGTCTAGAATGATATTCTATTCTATATGTTAGTTTATATTTTTATTTATGAACAAACATCATAATCATGATATAAATTCATTTAGTAGATTTCCCCAAATCATTTGTTAGTTTTTATTTTTCAATTTCAATTTCTAGTTTTCTTATAACACATAAAAATTATACTACCTTTAAAAATAAAAATTTATTTTATCAATTATAATTTCTTCAAGAATAAAACAATTCTCTTATAATTATTTATCTATCACATCAGAATCATCTAATGAATTATTATCATAATTGTTAATGATATTCGTATGTTGCATACAATTTCTATAAATCAAAATTTATCTTTTTCGCTTCCATTATCCCTAATATAGTACGAGTCATTGGGGATATTCAATGAGAAAAAAAAACATAACATAATTGATTTCATTGGGTTCCATCACCATAGTTCATTACGTGCCTCAGAATTGGAAGATTTTAATTGTATTTCCTTTTATTTTACATTCATAACATCTAATTTCACCAAATGATCTTTATATAATCTAGTTTAATTTTTTCATAATTTATTCATTAATCATATCCTTGAAAAAGGTTTTTTATTTGAAAATTTTATAAATCTTCTTCCCAGGTGATCCATCACGCCATCAGTCATAGATTCCAAACCACTACTACATAAATGATCTTGGGTTACATCCATTGATTTAGACTTAGATGTTTTGAAGTGTTAAATTTTTTGGTTCAAACACCTTCATTACTATATTTATGTTTCTATAAAAATATATTCACTTTTCTCATTAGTTCCTTGAAATCATGTTTTCCAATTTTGTTAAATTATTTGATAGATATAGTTGTAATTATCTTTCTATCTAGTAGGAATTTTTGAATCCTTAGAACACACTTCCTTTCATTTATAGTTTTTTAAAAATAAATAATTGTGTATATGGTTTCATTTTACATAGACTACATTTTAGAAATAGTTTAATATGATTTCATCTTAAATTAATATTATTTTACTATATATTTATTCAATTTAGTTTAGTTAAAAATGAATATTACTTCTAGAGAAACAACATGGATATCTAGGATTTCATTTCAAGCAACATGTGATGACATGTGACTAAATTAACATTAACATAATGTATAGAACAAATAATTAATATCATTTTAATATTATCAATTCATATACTAGTATTAATTACACTATTCATTACAATTCATTTTTCAGTTATTATATTAATATTCAAATATACTACAAATATCAGGACCCATGATATAATGATAAATTTTCAATTTTACTTTCTACGAAGAAGATTTTTGACTATTAATGAACTGAGATAGATTGGTAAGATGTTCTTAATATCTCATAGCCTCAATAATGATATAATAATATATATATATATATAAACATATTTCCCTAAGGACATGATCAAGGACATAATAATGTTATAATATTAAAAATTTAAATACAGAAAGCATAAAATTATTCTCAATAAAAAAAGAGGGTCTGAGTTCAATATTTAAGAATGAATGGGTTGATAATTCATTATAAATAATTATATATTCAATATTTAAATCCAAATAAACTGAAATTGAAAATAGACTAATTCGAAAATATATTAGGTATGTATAATATGATCTTTTTTAATATAATTTTCTAAAGCAGGTGATTAATATCTATTCGAATTATATAATATTACATTAACATTGAAAATATTCTACTCACTCCAAAAATTGTATATATGTCTCATAAAATTTATACATATAAATAATTATTTTAGAAACATATGTTAAGAAATCCCCATGTAAAATTAGAAGAAGTAATTTTTTTTCGTGTAAACATTAAATTATGTACCAATGGGGAAAAAATAATCATATAGAGTAATTTTAAAAATAATATGCTCAATTTTACATCGGATCCTAATTCTCACAACATGATTTGTAAACCAATACCCAATAAAATTAGTAAAACTAAGAAAAATGATACACAATATTGCTTAGCTACATTGATCCACAAACTAGACTACACAACAAAAATATAACTGCATAGAACGTATTATAGGAAAATCCAAGAAACTAGTATATTTATTTATGGGATAAGAAATATAAAGGATTAAAATAGTGAGTATCAGTGTACTATTCTATAAAGTACTAGAGAAAACCTAAACATAAGAACTAGAAAAAAAGAGCATCTCAAATATAATGAAAATAAAGATATCAAGGTAAGATTGGATAGTGTGAGGCATCACAATATATTTTTATTTTTGACTGATATGTGATTTTATTTTCTAATTATATATTCTTATACTAATACCTAGATTATATGTATATGTTAGTGAAGCTCCCTCATTATTTTCAAAGGGGATTAATGAAAAACAGAGTATCATGGTAGTGATAAATTAACTCAATTAGATATTATTTAGTTTATAATCATTCACATATGATGAAATTATATATTTTTATAATAATATATAATATATAAAAATTTAAATAATATCCTCTCCCATAATATTGGATAGATATATTTATACTATAATGAATCTATTATTCAATGATAAAATATATAGTGATAATAAATATTTTCTTTGAACGAGATACATAAATACTCATGTTCAATCATGTTGTTTCTCTCGGTATTGACTAACTTTATATTATAGACTCATAACATTGAAGGTTTAATTCATCATGTGGTATATTGGAGTTAGTACTTGACTAATCCACATATTCGATGATTTTTCACCAATGGTAATTGACAAACATAGTTGACTTATTTTGTTTAGGTGCTAGATCCATAACATTGAATGTCGTGAATTTCATATTTAATGATTATTTATTATTATAAAATACCTTAATGATGTGTTTATTTTATCATTAGATGCTTACCATTGTCAAATCAATGATCATGTGGTCGGTCCATCATAGAACAAATTTTTAATCAAAAGTAGTTTTTATATCCAAAACAGAAAACATATTAGACATTTAAAAGACCCGAATTTTTATCACTAAAACATTTAATTAATTGGATAAGATAAAAATTTACCTGTTTAATTAGTTTAATAATACAATAATAAATTAATGTAATGATTTAAATGATTAATTTCAGAATTTTCATTTTATGATTCTTACTCAATTTTTATTTAAATACATTAAAACCAGAAATGTTGAACAATCACAAAAAACATTCATAAAAACACACTATATATAAAATATAAGAAAACACAATAACCAAACCAAGTGATAATTTCCCCTTTCCAAAACACTAATATCCTCAATTATAAAATAATTATTATCACAAATCATTAAATAGATAAAACTATGGGATGTGATGTTGTCATCAATTGAAATCAATCCAAATTATTAATAAAAATATTAATAAATTTACACAACCCATTATCTACCATATTATTTAACAATATTTTCAAATAATGATTATATTATTTAACCACCATGTGTTAATATTTTTATCATTACAGTGTCAATCAGATAAATTCATTCAAATAAAATAAATATATATTAAATCACACATCAAAAAAAATTTAAGAGATGAATAAAATCATCCAAATTGAAATAATTCAACATTGGGATTAAATTAGTACAACTGTGAGAGGGGTTACATGAATTTTTTAAATTCAATGGATGAACTAAAATGATTATTGATTTGTTAGAATAAATATATGGGTGATGTTTTAAAAACAATAAACTATTTATAATGAAATAAAAATAAATGAGGGAGTGAACTCCTCATTTTAGAATAAAAAATATGATTCTCTCTTATTTTTTCAAAAACATTGGAATACATTCCTTTGAATAGTTCATTAATTCAGTTTCAATATAATTTAGTCTAGGGATCATTTAAAACTCATGATATTGATGAACATAAAGGTATACACATCTTAATGGTATTTATATTTAATTACAGAGATTTATTATAATAATTTTATTTACTTCCTTATTTATCATTAAAACGGATTTTTAAAATCTTATTGAAAAACAATATGAAATATGTTTCGTCAAAAACTCATAAGAAAATAGTGAGGATCAACTAAGAGAAGTGAATGTATGGGTAGACTATCTGAATCATAAAATTGGACACACTAATAATATATATGAAGAAACAATTGACTATGGGTATTGACTATAGAATGTATAAAATTGACTATATGAGAAAATTGAACACATGGATAATCTACTAACAACATGTATCAACAAAACCACATAGATAAATATTATAAGAAAACCACCAACCATTTTAGTCTACTTCATGGAACAACAAAAAAAATACTTACCATCTCATTCGAGCATAAGGATCTTCTATAATGCATTGATAAACCACCTAAATAAACTACAAACAATTTTATTTCATTATTTGAAAAAAAAATTGAAACAATAATAAAAGGTTTAACCACACATCCAAAACAATGACCGCATGAACCGAAGATAAAATGACCAAAAAATAATATAATAAAATTTTGGAAAAGAATTTGAGAACCAATTTGAAACCGACAAACATGTAGAAAAAATATAAGAAGTGTTTTTAGAAGACATGGACCTCATTTAATGTCATTTTTTGAATTCCATAACAATTTAATAACTATTTGGTTAAATAGTATATTCTAACTTGAATCAATATTCTAGGAAATAAGAAGTCATATTCTCCAGACTTTTGAAATAGGAATTTCCCTTCTTCACCTATAGATGGAATTCACCATTAATATGAAAATGGTTATAAACATTCTTAGTTCAAGTATTTGGACTAAATTTTTGAAGAAACATAAAATCTTTAAAAATCAATATTTCAAATTAATGAAATTTTTAATTTACCCAAATTAAAATCATAATAATAATAATTATTCAGTATTTTTTAAGTAATACTACAATGTCAATTATCACCGTATTAGAAGAAAATATATCTCACTTTATTACAATGTTTGTAAATAACTATACTATTTTAAAATTATAATAGTGGAACTATTGAATTTGAAAGAATAACATGATTATAAACCTTCCCATTTATTGTATTCACCATAATGGGGTGAGGAATCTTCTTCCACAAATTCAAATCTTTAGGGAGAAACATAGTCAAAAAAATTCCAGTGTACTTTATCATTATATTTCTTATAGAAGTAAATGTGGAATGTAACATCCCAGGTAATTAAAGAATAAATTATTTTCATATTTAATAATATTTACAAATTAAATATTAATTTTAATTAAAAGGGGTTTCTACATTTGATAGCGTACTCGATATGCAACGATGAGTTTCTTTGAAAACTTATGTTGCACACAAGTAATAAAATAATATTATTTTAAATGTTAGTTAACAAGTAGCCGTTGTACTGGCGAGAATGGATAGAAATAACTAAAATATGATTATATATGTTTTTAAATGTTTTTTACATTTTCCCTAATAAAAGATAAAGGCTTAAAATACGGAAAGAGTTCAATTTTAGGCATTTATACACTTATTTTCACTAAGGGTTCATTTATCACCTTTTGACGGTGAACCGTCATTAAATATAGTTTTGATCAATCTTATAAATTCTATTGGACCAAAAATAAATCTTCTTTAGAATCGGGACATCAAAATTTACTTTGTGTAAATTTTTGGTACCTTTCCGATAAAGTTCATTTTTTAATGAATAGTGTAAAATGTTGTATTTTAATTCCAAACCTCTTTTTAATCTAATTTTTTTATATGATTATATTATCTTTTGAATTGGTTTTAAATTTAAATTAGAAAATATTTTTACCATTAAATCCAATAGTGGTCGTTGGAATTAATTTCACTTTGAAATTGGACTTAAACTGGTGTCAATCTTTTGATATTTATTGTTTCATAAAAACACGCTATTTGCTCTGGCAGCGGGAATTGATTATTAAATTAATTAATGTGACTTATATGTTTTTAATTTTGTAAAATAGACATCATTTTTGAATTCGGAATATCAAATATAGCTTAGGGTGAATTTTTGGTAATTTTCTGAAAAACTTCAAATTTTGATGAATAGTGAAACCACTAAGTGGTAATTATAAAAACTGATTTTTCATTTAAATGAAATTTTTTCATCTTTGTGTTTTGAATTTCACAAAATAAGACATACATGGTTGTCATTAAGAAGTAAAATGTGGTTCAATGAGATTAAAATTATTTTTTGGTGAATAGTAACTTATTAAGTTTTTAATCGCGATTAGTGGTAATTAGTGTAGTTTAAGGTAAAAATGATGTTTTAATAGTAATAGATGATCTTAACACATGTACTACCCTCATTGGTTGTGTCATGGCCGACAAAGAAAATCCATGGGTCAACTTGGGGATTCCATGGAGCCACTTTGGTTGGGAAATGACGAAAATAACTTTTTATTTAATGTTAAAGTAAAAATGATACAAACATGAGTTATGTTACTAAAAACAATTTTTATATGGGGTTATACAAGTCATATTTTTGACTATAAATATTAATTACAAAGATAAAAAGCTTTCATACATCATAGTATTTTTTTTATAATTTTTAGACATTAAAAGAATTAAATTATTTATGACATCATGATGATGCAGTGATGACTTCATTATTTAATGATTTAAATAAAATGGAAAGTTAATGTAAAATCTAAAACCTACACATGTCCAAAATCAATTGGATGAGTGGATTTTTAACCCTTATCACCTTATCCTCGAATTATATCAATGTGGGACCTTTTTAATCCGAAACTATTTTTAAAATAAAGTAACTTATCTTTACTTTACAAGAGTACCCCTCCTCTCCTCTTATAAAAGGCCCCCACCTCTACCTCATTTCACACACTCCTCAAGCCTTTGGCTCGGCCATCCCCTACCCATTTACTCTATCCACATCCCTCTCCTCATCCTAGAAGATTTCCTTTGGGCAGAATCCTTTCAAAGGAAGCAGTTAGGCTCAAATCAAAAGGAGTTACACTTTTAAACGTAATTAATTCTCTCTTGTTCATTTGTTTTATTTTGCTTCTCCAACCCACTAAACTCTTTTTATTTACTTCTATTGTAACCACAACAGTATATTAAATATACTAGGATGTTGTTATAAGATTTATTCGTACACTCTCACACAACTACATCAAATGGTTAAAGAACATATGGTTTCCGTGGATGGAGAAATTCTGCCTCCCGAAACGATGATTGTTCAATACTCATTTAACACCTTCAAAGGTGGCCATTATGATGTAAATATTTTTATATATGATATAGAATATGTTTATGTTTTCCTTAAGCTTCTGTATTTTTCATTTTGGGCATACCTTTATGGTTTCCATTATGGGTAAACGTGATATCTTCATTTAAGGAAGTGCGGACTACCGCCCCCTCAAAGTGATGTGATTCGTTAATGCCATATGTGGGATGTATAAAGGATGGATTTAAAGTTATTATATATGATGTTATAATGGAATTATAATATACCTATATATCATTATTATTTCTTTCCATTAAAGTATGAGATAGAAATGAAAGTAGCGTTCATGCGTACGTACGGCTTACCGTCTCCATGAACGGTGCATTTCATTTCTTATCCCCAAATGTAATGTACTATTAAAAGTATATGTATATAATGGATATATATAATTAATGATATATCTAAATTATGAATATAATTCTGGAATTAAAATATACATACCTCTCATTTAGTTTTAATTCCATTAATATGACAAAGAAATGAAAGTAGCGTTCATGCATACGTACGACTTACCATCTCCATGAATGGTGCATTTCATTTCTTACCTATAAATGATTATTTAATATTATAAATACATGTATATGATGGATATATATGATATATATGATATACAAATCAGGAATGTCATTCTGGATATAAATAACCTTTGACCACACGGACAACATGTAATTGTAAGAAGTCCACTTTCGACTTAAGAACCAAATATCGACAAAACAAACATTATTAACTTAAATGGTTGCATAATGTTTATAACATGGCAATAAGTGATATAAAAGGAACAATTAACTCTAAAAGGTTCTTAATCAAGTTTAAATTAACTCAAGTTTATTATTCAGGACGTTAAAGAATGATCGAGTCAAGTCGGACCCGAGGTAAGGGAACTTCTTAACCCAATTTCCGTTCTTTGGGTTAATCTCCTACTTTCAAATTATGTCATGATATTATAATGTCCTATCTTTTATTTTTACGTTCTTTATGTGTAATTATAGTTAATACACATAATAGATCTATTTTATTTAAAAATGATTTTTGTAAGGGACTTTGTCTCAATCTCCTTTCATTGAGGCATATTTCGTTTTATACACAACTTTCTTTTATACGGTGTATAAACCCCTTTGACTTTTACTTTTATACAAAAGGAATCTTCTTCTACGAAGCGTTTTACTAAACGACAAAAAGGAATGTTTTTTTTACGTACGCGGTGACAACGACCTTTTCCGCCGCCGCGAGTATTATTTGGTCTTTGGCTTCCTCAACAAGCCGTAATGTTTTTAAAATAAAATAAATTCCGTATAATATTTTATGTATTTTGGTATTGAAAATGGTTTTGATAAAGGATTCTATTATGTCAATATATTTATGATATATTAGGATTGAAATGTGGAAATGTTATCATTCCTTTATATTGGTTATATGTTTTATGATTTTATATTGGTACTTGGACATTTTAACGGGTGGTTACGTTATAAACCATATGACGGGTGGTGCCGTGAATACCAGGACGGGTGGTTACGTTATAACCTCCAATGCATTGGGTATGGAAGTCGGTCGTATGGATATTCCATTAAGTATGTATGGAAATTGGCCGTATGGCTATTCCATTAAGTGATATGTGTGGAAGTCGACCGTATGGTTATTACACTTAAGTATGTTTATGTCCCAAGTTACCTTTATATATGTTATGTGTTCTTTAAATGGGTTTTATGGTAATCCTTTGGTTACAAAAAGGTATGTAATGATACTTTATTCAGTGAAGAGTTTTTACTACTTCATGAAGGTGAATGTATTACTTTGATAGAGTATACATGGTTTACTTAATGTTTGAAAAACTAACAGTCTTCATTCTTTATGTATCCCTTACCGAGATTTTTATGCTCACCCCAAGTTTGTTTTTGAAATGTTTTTCACAGGACTTAATGTGGAATAAGGTCAAGGTTGGGATCAAGGGAATGTCATGCTATATAAAACATGGAACTAGACATGTTTCTTTTAAGAGTTTTTTTATCATGGAAACTTAGTATAAGTGACTACTTTGTAATCTTTTGAGATGTAATAGTTATGTTCTTATTCTCTAAAACTCTAAACCTGAAAAGATCCTCAATGTGAATTATTCATTTAATTCAATATTAAGTAAGGTTTAAGGTCGGGGCCTTAAAGTTGGTATCAAAGGTCGGCCTAGACAACTTTAGGAGTTATAAAAGTGTTAAATTATAATATAATTGAAATGATATAGCATTTACGGATTACCATGTTGCTTCACCTAAGGTATTTCTGTGATAAGAATGGTTTTCCATAGAGGAAACAAAGCATCTTTTCTGGGAAGGAATACAGAGGGAAATGATCTCTCAAATCAGTATCCTGAGATGGTCAGAATCATAACTAAACAGTTTGTTGCAGTGATGGCTCAATTCACTCAAGTGAAAAATGTTGGTTGTTTATATTGATGATATTTTGGTGTTTTCTAAAAGTAAAGAGGAGCATGAAAGACATTTAAGGGTTATCTTGCAAACCTTAAAAGAAAAGAAACTATATGGAAAATTCAGAAAGTGTGAGTTTTGGTTACAACGAATTTTTTTCCTAGGTCACATTGTTTCAAAAGATGGCATAACTGTTGATCCTACTAAAACAAAAGTTGTTGAAGAATGGCCAAGACCCACAAAAGTAACTGAGATCTGTATTTTTCTTGGTTTGCCAGGTTACTACCGAAGTTTTGTTGAAATTTTTTCACAGTTATCTAGTCCAATGACTAAGCTAACTCGTAAGGGTGTTTAGTTCATCTGGACAAAAGAATGTGATGATTGTTTTCAGGAGTTGAAGAGAAGATTGGTGAATGCTACAGTTTTTGCACTTCCTTCCAGGAATGGTGAGTTTGTTATATACAGTGATGCTTCGTTGAAGGGACTTGGTTGTGTCCTTTTGCAGAATGATCAGGTAATTGCATATTCTTCATGACAGTTGAAAACTCATGAGGTAAATTACCCTACACATGATTTGGAATTAGCTGCTATTGTCTTTGCATTAAAAATTTTGAGGCATCATTTGTATGGAGTAAAGTGTGAAATATATACCGATCATAAAAGTTTAAAGTATATATTCACTCAGAAAGAACTGAACATGAGATGAAGGAGATGGCTAGAATTAATCCAGGATTATGATTGTACAATTCATTACCATCTGGGAAAAACAAATAAAGTGGATGATGCTTTGAGTCGAAAAAGTAATGCTTCATTAGAAATGTTGCGTTTGGAACATGATCCTTTGCATAAGGATTTGATGAACTTTGGCATAGAAGTTATTGGTGCAGGAAGTTCTTTTCTTTTGTTTCAGGTATCAGTGAGATCATCTCTATCAGATAGAATCAAGCAAGCATAGAAGCAAGACAATGAGTTGCAGAAAAAGGCAGAGCTGGTTTAGAAAGGTAAGTTGCCTAAATTCAACATTGATAATGATTGCGTTTTGAGATTTGGGAAGAGATTGTGTGTGCCTTGTGATTCACAGTTCAAGAGAGAGTTGTTATGTGAAGCTCATAGTTCTTCGTTTTCAGTTCGTCCTGGCAGTACTCAGATGTATAGAGATCTGCGGGAGTATTACTGGTGGGATGGAATGAAAAGAGATATTGCAGATTTTACTGTGAAGTGTTTGACTTGTCAGCAGGTTAAAGCAGAGCTGCAGTTACCGAAAGGGATGCTTCAGCCATTACCAGTACCAGAGTAAAAATGGGAGAATATATCCATGGACATTGTTGTGGGATTTCTGAAGACATGTCGAGGTAATAATGCAATCTGAGTTATTGTTGATCGCTCGACCAATTCTACTCATTTCCTTGCTATACGAGATACTTTTTCCCTGGATCAACTTTCCCGTTTGTATCTTAAAGAGATAGTCAGGTTACATGGAGTTCATCTCTCCATTGTATCTGATCGTGATCCCAGGTTTACTTCTAACTTTTGGAAAGGTCTTCAGAAGTCGTTGGGTACTGAATTAAATTTTAGTACAGCTTTTCACCCTCAATCAGAATTGGTAGTCAGAACGAAAAATTCATACCTTGGAGGATATGCTACGCTCTTGCTCTATGGATTATCAGGGAAGTTGGGACCAACATCTTTCTTTGGTTGAATTTTCATATAATAACAGTTTTCATTCCAGTATACAGATGGCACCATTTCAGGCAATATATGGGAAGCAGTGTCGAACTCCAGCTTTCTGGGATGAAGTGGGTGAAAAGAAGTTTATGGTACCAGAATTGGTAGAAGAGATGGCAGAAAAAGGTCAGCTGATTCAGAAGCACATGAGAACAGCTCAGAACAGGCAGAAGAGTTATGCGGATAACCGGGGGGAGGATCTATCTTTCGAGGTAGGTGATCATGTTTCTCTCAAGGTTTCTCCTTGGAAAAGTGTGATGAGATTTGGTAAGAAAGGAAAGCCGGGTCCAAGGTTCATTGGACCATATGAAATTCTGGAGAGAGTTGGATCAGTTGCTTACCGAGTGGCTTTACCTCCGAGTTTATCTCAGGTACACATTGTTTTTCATGATTCAATGTTGAGGAAGTATATGCCAGATCCATCTCATGTTTTGAGTCTAGAGGTAGTTCAGCTGGAGGAGAACCTATCTTATGAAGAACAACTAGTCCAGATTCTTGACCACATGGAGCAGGTGTTATGGAACAAGGTGATTCATCCGGTAAAGTTTTTGTGGAAAAACCATTTGATTGAAGAGGCAACATGGGAATCTGAAAATGCTATGAGGGATGAATACCCCCACTTATTTTGATAAGTGAATAAAATTGCGGGGACGCAATTCCCAAAAGGGGGGAAGGATGTAACATCCCAGGTAATTAAAGAATAAAGAATTTTCATATTTATTAATATTTACAAATTAAATATTAATTTTAATTAAAAGGGTTTTCTACGTTCGATAGCGTACTCGATACGCAACGATGAGTTTCTTTGAAAACTTACGTTGCACACAAGTAATAAAATAATATTATTTTAAATGTTAGTTAACAAGTAGCCGTTGTAATGGCGGGAATGGATAAAAATAACTAAAATATGATTATATATGTTTTTAAATGTTTTTACATTTACCCAATAAAAGATAAAGGCTTAAAATACCGAAAGAGTTCAATTTTAGGTATTTATACCCTGATTTTCACTAAGGGTTCACTTATCACCTTTTGACGGAGAACCATCATTAAATATAGTTTTTATCAATCTTATAAATTCTATTGGACCAAAAATAACTCTTCTTTAGAATCGGGACATCAAAATTTACTTTGTGTCAATTTTTGGTAACTTTCCGATAAAGTTCATTTTTTAATGAATAGTGTAAAATGTTGTATTTTAATTCAAAACCTCTTTTTAATCTAATTTATTTATATGATTATATTATCTTTTGAATTGGTTTTAAAGTGAAATTAGAAAATATTTTTACCATTAAATCCAATAGTGGTCGTTGGAATTAATTTCACTTTGAAATTGGACTTAAACTGGTGTCAATCTTTTGATATTTATTGTTTCATAAAAACACGCCATTTTCTCTGACAGCGGGAATTAATTATTAAATTAATTAATGTGACATATATGTTTTCAATTTTGTAAATTAGACTTCATTTTTGAATTCGGAATATCAAATATAGCTTAGGGTGAATTTTTGGTAATTTTCTGAAAAACTTCAATTTTTGATGAATAGTGAAACCATTAAGTTGTAATTATATAAACTGATTTTTCATTTAAATGAAATTTTGCCATCTTTGTGTTTTGAATTTCAAAAAATCCGACATACATGGTTGTCATTAAGAAGTAAAATCTGGTTCAATGAGATTAAAATAATTTTTTGGTGAATAGTAACTTATTATGTTTTTAATCGCGATTAGTGGTAATTAATGTAGTTTAAGGTAAAAATGATGTTTTAATAGTATGAGATGAGCTTGACACATGTCCTACCCTCATTTTTTGTGTCATGGACGACAATGAAAAGCCATGGGTCAACTTGGGGACCCCATGGAGCAACATTGGTTGGGAAATGAAATAAATAACTTTTTATTTAATGTTAAAGTAAATATGACACAAACCTGAGTTATGTTACTAAAAACAATTTTTATATGGGGTTATACAAGTCATATTTTTGACTATAAATATTCATTAGAAAGATAAAAATATTTCCTACATAATAGTATTTTTTTTATTATTTTTAGACATTAAATAAATTAAATTATTTATGACATCAGGATGATGCAGCGATGACCTCATTATTTAACGATTTAAATAAAATGGAAAGTTAATGTAAAATCTAAAACCTACACATGTCCAAAACATATTGTATGAGTGGATTTAGAACCCTTATCACCGTATCCTTGATTTATATCAATGTGGGACCTTTTGAATCCGAAACTCTTTTTAAAATAAAGTAACATATCTTTACTTTCCAAGAGTGCCCCTCCTCTCCTCTTATAAAAGGCCCCCACCTATACCTCATTTCGCACACTCCTCAAGCCTTTGGATCGGCAATCCCATGACCATTTACTCTCTCCACATCCCTCTCCTCATCCTAGCGGATTCCCTTTGGGCAGAATCCTCTTAAAGGAAGCCTTTAGGCTGAAATCAAAAGGAGTTACACTTTTAAAGGTAATTCATTCTCTCTTGTTCATTTGTTTTATTTTGTTTCTCCAACCCCCTAAACTCTTTTTATTTACTTCTTTTATAACAACACCAGTATCTCCAATATACTAGGATGTTGTTATAAGATTTAGATGAGCTAGACTCTCACACAACTACATCAAATGGTTAAAGAACATACGGTTTCCGTGGATGGCGAAATTCTGCCTCCCGAAACGATGGTTGTTCAATACTCATTTAACGCCTTCAAAGGTGGCCATTATGATGTCAATATTTTTATATATGATATATAATATGTTTATGTATTCCTTAAGCTTCTGTATTTTTCATTTTGGGCATACCTTTATGGTTTCCATTATGGGTAAACGCGATATCTTCATTTAAGGAATTGCCGACTACCGCCCCCTCAAAGTGATGTGATTCGTTAATGCCATATATGGGACGTATAAAGGATGGATTTAACGTTATTATATATGATGTTATACTGGACTTATGATATACCTATATATCATTATTATTTCCTTCCATTAAAGTATGAGATAGAAATGAAAGTAGCGTTCATGCGTACGTACGGCTTACCGTCTCCATGAACGGTGCATTTCATTTCTTATCCCCAAATGTAATGTACTATTAAAAGTACATGTATATAATGGATATATATAATGAATGATATATCTAAATGATGTATATAATTCTGGAATTAAAATATACATACCTCTCATTTAGTTTTTATTCCATTAATATGACAAAGAAATGAAAGTAGCGTTCATGCGTACGTACGGATTACCGTCTCCATGAACGGTGCATTTCATTTCTTACCTCTAAATGATTATGTAATCTTATAAATACATGTATATGCTGGATATATATGATATATATTATATCCAAATCAGGAATATCATTCTGGATATAAATAACCTTTGACCACACGAACAACATGTAATTGTAAGAAATCCACTTTCGACTTAAGAACCAAATATCGACAAAACAAACATTATTAACTTAAATGGTTACATAATGTTTATAACATGGAAATAAGTGATATAAAAGGAATAATGAACTCTAAATTTTTTTTTAATCAAGTTTAAATTAACTCATGTTTATTATTCAGGACGTTAAAGAATGATCGAGTCAAGTCGGACCCTAGGTAAGAGAACTTATTAACCCAATTTCTGTTCTTTGGGTTAATAACCTACTTTCAAATTATGTCATGATATTATTATGTCCTATCTTGTATTTTTACTTTCTTTATGTGTACTTATAGTTAATACACATAATAGATCTATTTTATTTAAAAATGATCTTTGTAAGGGACTTCATCTCAATCTCCTTTCATTGAGGCATATTTCGTTATATACACAACTTTCTTTTATACGGTGTATAAAGCCCTTTGACTTTTAGTTTTATACAAAAGGAATATTTTTCTATGAAGTGTTTTACTAAACGACAAAAAGGAATGTTTTTTACGTATGCGGTGACAACGACCTTTTCCGCCGCCGCGAGTATTATTTGGTATTTGGCTTCCTCAACAAGCCGTAATGTTTTTAAAATAAAATAAATACCATATACTCTTTTATGTATTTTGGTATTGAAAATGGTTTTGATAAAGGATTCTATTATGTCAATATATTTATTATATATTGGGATTGAAATGTGGAAATGTTATCATTCCTTTATATTGGTTTTATGTTTTATGATTTTATATTGGTACTTGGACATTTTAACGGGTGGTTACGTTATAAACCATACGACGGGTGGTGCCGTGAATACCAGGACGGGTGGTTACGTTATAACCTCCAATGCATTGGGTATGGAAGTCGGTTGTATGGCTATTCCATTAAGTATGTATAGAAGTTGGCCATATGGCTATTCCATTAAGTGATATGTGTGGAAGTCGACCGTATGGTTATTCCACTTAAGAATGTTTATGTCCCAAGTTACCTTTATATATGTTATGTGTTCTTTATATGGGTTTTATGGTAATCCTTTTGTTACAAAAAGGTATGTAATGATACTTTATTCAGTGAAGAGTTTTTACTACTTCATGAAGGTGAAGGTATTACTTTGATAGAGTATACAAGGTTTACTTGATGTTTGAAAAACTAACAGTTTTCATTCTTTGTGTATCCCTTACTGAGCTTTTTATGCTCACCCCAAGTTTTTTTTAAATGTTTTTCACAGGACTTAATGTGGAATAAGGTCAAGGATGGGATCAAGGGAATGTCATGCTATATAAAACATGGAACTAGACATGTTTCTTTTAAGAGTTTTTTTATCATGTAAACTTAGTAGAAGTGACTACTTTGTAATCTTTTGAGATGTAATAGATATGTTCTAATTCTCTAAAACTCTAAAACTGAAAAGAGCCTCAATGTGAATTATTCATTTAATTCAATATTAAGTAAGGTTTAAGGCCAGGGCCTTATATGGAATGTAGATAATTTTCTTAGAATAAATTATTATATTATATTAATGGAAAATTTGTTACCTATATTTAGTCCTAACATCACTTAGTACTTATCTATCAATTTTTATTTGTATAGAGTATATAAAATGAAATTTATCATAATACTTTGTTTGTCCATTACAAACGAAAATAGATGAGATGTCAAGGTATATTAGATAAAGTCCTTATGTCTCCTTTTAGATCATTGAGAATGTGTAATAACATGATACAATTTATTTTTAAAGCATCACATGTACAATCTATTGTAATAATTATAACCTTTTCTCTCTAGATTAGGTGAATAATCATGTAAATGTGACTCCAACACATAGTATATGTTTTTATATTATAATAATATATATATAAAACTATAAGACACATAAAAATATGTGATGTAAAATTCATGGAAGTTATCCAAATATAATTATAGAATAATTTTAGTTTTTTTACAACTTTCTAAATCATGTTAGAATATTTTTTATTTCATTTATATTTTTTATGAAAATGATAATTAAAAAATTTAATTTATTATTCTACAACTATTTTATGAAATCAAAAAATCCCTCGGTATTATATTCCTATTGTAATATAATGTGGATATTATAGTGAAATCTACCCATATATCTCAAATCACAACCCAGATATTGGCCATGAAAAGTTATCATAAGATTTTTTGTGCATGGGGGTCTATCCAACTGCATTAAATAAATGTTTCCTATTCAATTGATTAGACTCACTGGTCGTTAAATACTAGAATCAAGTGTAACAAAAACATTTATCCAAAAATGTATTACACAAAATTTTCCTAGTTGACTCAATAAAACATTGGTTATTACAATTCAATATCATTCCTAAAACATCATTATAATTGAATGTGCTCCCAACATTGGCCTACCAACAAATTATCTATGAGTGGACATTATGTTTTCTGATAGAAAGTGATATTAAATTATTATTTTTATTTGGAGTATTTTATTCCTTATTTATACATTTCCACATTTTATCTTACTACATAATTGGTAATATTATTTGTATTTTTCATAATTGATTTACTATGTTTGGATATATATTTACTCTTAATACAATTTTTAATAATTCCATATTTATTCTTATTAATTTATTTATATTCTGTGATTGAGATAATGAATTGTTATGTAATTAACATTGAAACATGAAATGATAAATTAGAAATTTATAATAATAATGATATTTTCAAATGGTTTATTTATATATAATACGATAAACTAAACCTTACTCCGTAAGGAATAAATCATGGTACACATATTGGTTTGAGATACAACATTACACACACACTTATATGTACTTACATTGTTTGTTTCACCTCAAATTTGATCATAAACTACCTCCACTTTCCCAGTATCTCTATCATTTTCATATTTTTTACACAGAATGTAGGGAAATGGAATAATGGGGCAGGGTTATATAAATGAAATGTGGATATACATACCCGTTAATAAGTAAGAGTTAGGATGAAAAAAGGTCAATAATAATTATTTAATAAATAATAATTATTCTAAAAGATCAGGAAATAATAATTAAATTTAACTAAAAATTGTCATTAAATTGGTCAGCAAATATCATGATCATACAAGGATGCAATAAACATACTTATGTAAACAACATAACATTCTTTCAATTTAATTATTTTTTAAGATAAAAATTATTTAATCAATAATATAAATATGATATTAATTTAATTATTCAATAATCATAATTTATATATGAAATTTATTAGAAAATATCTTGAACATTCATTTTTAACAAATTAAAATCATTAATTTTATTTAAAATTAATCTCATATACAATTTTTATATGGAGGAAACAATGTGTCTATGCATCTAAACATTTAAATATTTACTATGGTCCATTCCATGTACTGGAAATTCACACAGAGTATGGTGTTTATGGGGTTTCACTTAATCACATAGAGTATACCATCATCTAATGACCCATGTACATGCGTTAAAATTAACGATGTGTACCACCATTAATGAAAGTGCAGAGCACTGTGGGTGATGACCATAAATAGTGTATCGTTCCTATATTAACATTGAAATTAATTAAACACTTACTATTATAAAAAAACTATAATAGGGTTTGTAATGTTAATTATTAACACATTGAAACATGTTACTTATGATTAATTGACCAATTAAGTTTCGTTTTGGATAGGAAAATAATGTGGTGTATAGGTCACTATTAACATAGTGTAAAAATGTATGATACCATGTGTATGTTAATTATACATCACATATCTATTAAATTAACACCAAATGTTCTCTAATTAAATATGTATTGATTATAAATTTATTACAAGTAACATTTATGATAATTTGACATCATGTATGTATTAAGTAATTAATAATCATGCATATAATATTTATACACTATACATATATTATTATATACCATATACATATTAATTCATTTTGGGTGACTCAATCATTACAAACACACAATTAAAATCATTTAATATGAGTACTAAGAAAATATACTAATAATAAAATCCATAGAACCATAATGGTTTAATGTGTCACGAACAAGCCTAGGTTGACCTTGAACCGGTCACCTGATCCGGTCCGCGACACATCCCGACGGGCGTTCCCGAACCCCACCGGCTGACAACCAGTGTCTAGAATCAAATTATACATGAGGGAATGATTCAAGCCCTAGAGATAAAACTAGGACCAGATAAATAAGAAGAAAACAATATATCCTGTAGAAAAACAACAACTAAAACATATATAAACAAATGAACTGATCTAGATACAAAGTATCACTAAAAAGAAAAAATTGGAAACAAGTCCCCACTACAACGATCCCCATGTGACCCCATGGACACCTACAACCAAATGCCTAATACTGCTCCCAAATGACCAACCACTAAGAGAAATCTTGATCAACATCTGAACCTGCAACGGATATGGTAAAGGATGAGTGTGACCACAAAAATGCTCAGTAGGGATGCCAAAAGCAAACCACAAAATCCAATTGTTTCGTTATCAAATGTTGTTCGATGACACAAGTTTGGAAATACGATTATAAAAATATGGTTTTCCCGTTTAAACAAAAAAACACCTCTTTCCCATAATGAGGACCAACGCATGCCATTTATTATTTCAGAAACATTTTATCATTTTATAAATAAGATGAAACAAGTGATATTAGGGTTGTTCAAAAGGGAGACAGGTAAATAATTCATGCTGAAAATAAATTGGTGTAACCGAAAATTAAAGAAGCAATACAAGATGAAAATAAACTAGTGTAACAGAAAATAAGCATGAAATAAAAGATATAACCATGTGTGATCCTAAAAATCCCTACAAAACCCATGGACACACTCAGTTTAGAACCACCTATCGACATAAGGTGAAGCCCCATACTCTATAACCCACTGATCACCCTTGTGAAAAAATCAGTGGAAAATCCCACCTGGCATCTATATCTAATATAGGGAACCAACTGGTCTAATCAGGGCTGGTGAGCAACCATCACTCGATTATCTATAAGATGCTCAGTAACCCATAGTGATTATAATAATAATGTGAACGTATGAAGGCCCGCACACACATGTCTAATCTCACCGCACTTTCCTTCCTCAAACACGGATGCTTCCTATACATTCGCCCATAAAGGGTTACACTAGACATGAGTTCCAAATATATGAGTTCAATTATTCACATTTAACAATGTTCCAAATGGACCATCACATCAGGTTCATATAGAAAACATTTTCTAAAAAAACGTTTTAGGTTTCTAACTATGAACATACATTTATTGAAAATATCTTGCAAGCACCACTCTTACATTTACAAAGATAAATGGGCTCTTTAGTTCCAAACACACATCCAAACACATCACAAATATAAAACATGATTTTACCCTTTTTCAACTCACACCAAAACATGTTTCAAAACGAATGACCGAACCTTAAAGAAGACACTAAAAACCATGATTTCCAATACACTTAAAGAAAGGTTTTACAAAACCAGATTTAAAACTCTTTAGAAACCACTCAAGGAGACCAACTTTATTTAAAAACTAAAATCCATTTAGAAAACAAAACGTCCAAGAAAACACCAATTACCTTAAAACTGAAACATACCACATATTATAATTATATAACTTAAAAAATCCATAAAAAACATTAAACCCTTTCCAACACATTTTAACATGTTTTGTTTTATATACCAACGTCAAACCATACACACCCAAAATCCACTTTACAAATAAAATGCACACCAATAAAACATTTTAATTCATTGCTCCAAAAAATCACCTTTTACCCACATCATTTTAATGGAACGCCAAATTAAACATTGAATTAATTAAACCTTTACAAAAGTGTTTTAACACAATAAAAATGTCATAACACAACCAAGCCAATTTCATTCATAAAAAAAGTCATTGCTACATAATAATGATGATACATTTCAGAATGGACCAATTCATTCTTAAATAAACATAATCATTTCATACATGCATTCTAGGTATCATAAAACAATGAAATTTGCACTAAAACTCATTTAAAACCTAATTTTACCAATTCACATAAATTCCAAATTACTATAATAATTTAATTATGGATGCCATACCGCTGCGAAATTATTTTATAAATTTATTTAAAATGGAAAGCATTAAAGGAGAGATTTTTAAAAGAAAAAATTGGAAACACATACCAAAACCTCGTGAGATTTTAATGAAACACCAATGGGAGGAAGAACGATGCCCCACAGACTAATCACACTCCCTAAACCCAAAGGAAACATGAGATACACATTATCCCAAACATTTTGGGTATGTCAAACAAAAAACCCCCACATTAAAACCCTAGAAATTGAGTGACAAGAGAAGAATATAGGAAGAGAACTTATTGAAAAGAACCGCCGGAAGGACGCACAACCGCTGGAAGAATTACTGAATGGGAGGAGGGCATGTATAAAGGTGGGTACGAGGAAGAGGGGTTCATAGCGGAAGCGGGATGAAGGGATGAGTGCATGAGATTAAACAATAGGTGATGCGTGCGAGAATAATGGGAGATGGAATATTAGAGAGAGGGAATAAAAAAATTAATTAATGGTGGGGTGCGTGAGAAAATATGGTAATTGGAGAGAGGGAATAAAAAATGATAAATGAATTATTGGTGATAAAGGGGTGCATGATGGGTAATGAAATGAGGGGGTGTGATTAGAGAGAGGTGAGTGGAGAGAGGGGGAGCATGGATAGAGGGAGGTGCGTGGGGAATAACGAAGCGTGGTGAGTGTGATGTATAAAAAAAGGTGGTGATTAAAACCCTAAATAAAATAAAAAATAATAACAATAAAAAATTTAAAAAATGTTAATAATATTAATGATAATGATAATAATAATAATAACAACAATTTAAATAGTAATAATAACATCAAAATTTTAATGACAATATTTATAATAATTTTAAAAATTATATAATCATAACAACACCTTTAATTTTCTTAATGATAATAAAATTAATCACCATTAAAATAATTATAATAATAATCATAATTTTATTCATTTTCTTATAAATAATAAAAAAGTTAATAAATACCAAATAAATATGATATTCTTATACATTTTAATGATAGTAACATCATTAACAATTTTATTGTAAAAAGGGCATTTTTATCTACCGAATAATGTTATTATTATTATTTTTATGTCCTAAACATTTACTTTATTTCATTCACATAAAGTTTTATTATTTTATGTAATCAGTAACTATAGGGACATCTGGGCCAACCGCATGGTTACCACCAACCATGAGGCACCCATGCACCGACCCAAAACCCACCAAAAACATAAAATATCAAAATAAAAATTAAATTTTCACTCAACCCACATATTGACAAAAGTATCTAAAGTAAATAAATAATAAAATAAAATAATTTTAAAGATCTGGGTGTGAAAATTCGTTGCATCATAAAACATTCTTCCCCCAGTAAGTCACTCAGCTGAAAGACAACCAAAACTTAGTTCAATGCGTGACCAAAACTGTTGGAAGAAAAAAGCCTCGACCTGACTATTTACATTACATGTTTCACCTGACCTTCTCCAAGAGAAACCATAGAACAAAAGATAGGGAGAACACAAGAGGGTTCTCCCAACCACAAGAATTCCCCTAACATAAAAATTTGAAATTAAAAACACCAATCGGGGCGGTACACGGGATCTCCCAACCGAACCTAGCGACTTCTCCACATGAGTTCAACAGGACCACTGAGACTTTAATGTAAAACCACTACAAGGCCAACTGACATATTAGGGCACCAAAATAAGTAATTCCCTATAACACCACCACCAGAACTAAGAATTCCCCACACTAATCAAAAACTATCCAAAATGTCACATCTCTAAATGATCACTAATAAAACCATGACCATCCCACACAAGAGGGAAAAACACTTCTAATAAAAATTAATGATTCTAGAGGTAACATTCAGAAGAACACAACTACTATGATCACAAAAGGTTAAGTTCATTGCACAATAACCACAAAAAAATTAACTTACAATAGTAGGAAAATAAGAACAAGGGAACCCTGAATTTCTCTATTCCAAGATTAAATATAAAGAACCAAGTAAATGTCTCACATTCCTCTTACATACTAACTGTGTGCGATATTCAACCCAAGACCCGAGTGTGGGGCTCTGATGACTAATGAATCTTATGCCTCATAGTCAGAAACTAGAATCCACCAATCAGAACTCCTTCCTCGAATGACACTTCCCACATAACTTCCCCTAGTGACCCGAATGACCACAACGATGGCATGACTTAGGAGGGATGCACCCCGATGGCTTGGAATGCCCGAACCAGCCATATTGATGGCACATCCATAGGAATCCCGACAAACTATGTGTCATGATCAATGAAGATAAACTCTTATGGAGGGTTCTTCATTCAAACACTCCTCTCCAGATAGGGAACCATAACAAAAACCAACAATCACCAACAACTCCCAAAACTCCAACGGCGATATGACAATCAACCTCAACTAGTCCCAAACTGAACCCTTAAACATACCCAAAATGGAACAAAACTTAATGACATAGGGAGTTCCTAACCACCCAATGTCACACTGCACTTCCCTCAAGTCATTCCACCACCTTTAATAGACCTCCAACTTCTCAAAGGTTGATGACACATAAAAGAACCAAACCCTGTACATGACTCATCGACAACAATCAGTACCTTTTTAGGCAGCATACTTTGAAAAACATAAGAAACACAAAACCAAAACATACCTCTAACCAAAACCAATATCAAGACGAAGAAACATTAATAAATTCAACTACATCCGGAAATAACCAAACAAAAATAAATGCGGACAAAACATTTCCTTCAAAAGCCCAATTTTTTATTAAATTTTTTTAAAACTACCTTCCTTCAAGGGAAATTTCCAAAACCCAAACGCCAGATTTTAAACCAAATTCAATTTTCGAAAAATCATTTACCATTTTTATAAATCACTTTATAACTACAAGGTCGCGTATTTAATTTAAAAACACACCCGAGTAATCCCATAAATAATTGAACATATTTTCATTAGCTTCCACCCATATGCACCAACACACATTTTCCTTACATGCCCTCACATGTTCCATTGTTCCTAAGTAGTACCCAAGGCTGCATCCAAACAACATCCAAGAAAATCTAAGCATTTAACAATTATTAAACCAAAACAACTTCAATTTTAGAACACAATTTACCAATGTATGAGATTTAGAAGAAATAACATTCATTTCAAAAACCCTTTCTATTTATTTTTCATTCCATAACACACTTGCACCGAATAGAATCAAATCAAAGAGAAACAAAATGTGTTTCAAAACAAAAAAATGACAGAATGAGGAACTAGAATTTACGTTTAACTCGACGACATGGTAATGATACATTCCCCAAGCAATATTTAATGACTAAGACGAACTAAAATGTGCACTCGGACTCCACATGGGTAACTACTCCATGTGAGGTCACGACATGACACTGGCCCGATTCCATTTTCATTCCACATTCCCAAAAGAAAAGAAGAAGACTCAAAACCTGGAATACCCCTGGAAAATAGGGGTTCAGATTGAGCAAGGGTTCATTATGTCCTTCTCATACCTACCTCTCGAGTCCAAATATACCAAATCTCTATATAATGGACACCCCAAATACCAAGGGCCTCCTCTGATACTATTTTTTCACAAACTAGCCTGGGATAACACCGAACCGGTCACCCGAGCTAGTCCTCGACATGCCCGATGGGCATTCCCGATCCCCACAGGCTGACAACTAGTGTCGGGCATCAAAGTATACATGTGAGAATGATTTAAGCCCAAGAGATAAAACCAGGACCAGATAAATAAATAGGGAAAATAGAGCATGCAAAAAAATGACAACTAAAACTTAAATAATCAAATGACCGATCCAAATACATTGTATCACTAAAATGAAAAAAAATTGAAAAAACCCCAATACAATGATCTCCATGTGACCCCTTGGTCACCTCCAACCAAAGGCCCAAAACTGATCCCACATGAACAAACACTAATAAAAATCCTAAATAACCATCTGAACATGCAACTAAAATGGCAATGGATAAGCGCGAGCACCAAAATGCTCAGTAGGGATTCTAAAAGTAAACAACTAAATCCAAGTGTTTTCTTACCAAAAGTTTTCTAATGATAGAAGTTTTGAAATAAAATTATAAACACAAGGTTTCCCAGTTTAAATAAAATAACAACTCTTTACCATAATGAGGAACAACTCACGCAATATATTATTTCAAAAGAAGTTTATCATTTTATAAATAATACCAAACAAGTGATATTTGGGTTGCGCAAAAGGGAGAGAGGTAAATAAAACATGATGAAAATAAATCAGTGTAGCATAAAAATAAATAAGAAATACGAGATGAAAATAAGCCAGTGTAAAAGAAAATAAGCAAGAAATACAAGATATAACCATGGGTGATCCTGAACATCCCTAGACAACCCCTGGATTCACTTGGTTCGGAATGACATGTCATCGTATGGTGAAGCCCCACAGTCTATAACCCACTGATCTCCCTCATGAAAATATCAACGAACAATATCACCTGGCCTCTCTATCTACCAGGGGGCACCAACCCGTCCAATTTGGGCTGGTGAGAAACCCTCACTTGATAATCAATAAGACACCTATGAATCCATGGTGATTATAATAATAATGTGTAGGTTGGAAGTCCCTCGCACGCGTAACTAATTTCACCACATTTTACTTCCTCAAACACGGACGCCTCATATACATTCACCCATAAAGGGTTACACTAGAAATGAGATCCTTTTATATGTATTGAATAATTCACATTAAACAAAGTGTCAAATAGTTCATCACATCATGTTCATATCGAAACCATTTAAAAAAATGTTTTATGGTTTCCAACAAGGCACATGCATTTATTCAAAATATTTTGCAAGAATTACTATTACATTTACAAATCTAAAAGGTTTATTAATTTCCAAACACACAGTCAAACACATTACAATTATCTAACATGATTTTACCCTTTTTTAACCCACAACAAAACATGTTTCAAACCGAATTACAAAACCTTAAAGAACACATTTTAAACCACTATTTCCAAAAGAATTAAAGAAACGCTTTACAAACCCACATTTAAAATAATCATTAGAAACCAATCATGGGGACCAAGTTTCTTTGAAAAATTAAATCCATTTTGAAAACTAAACGTTCAAGAAAAGACCAATTACCTTAAGACCCAAACTGACCACCTACTTTATTTATAGAATATAAAACAGTCCATAAAAAAAATTAAACCCTTTCTAAAACATTTCAACACATTTAATATGCTATACCAAAATAAAACCATACTCACTCGAAATATTATTTTGAAATCAAATTCACACTAAGAAAACATTTTAAAGTATTGTCCCATAAATCACCTTTTACCCACACTATTTTAATGTAAAACCAAATATTATATTGATTTCATTATACCTTTACAAAAGACTTTTAACACAATAATTAATTCATAACAAAACCACGAAAAGCCCATTACTAAAAAATGTTTTCCCACATAATAACAGTGATACATTTAATAAGGGACCAATTACTTCTCAAATAAACATAAGCAATTCAAACAAGCTTTCTAGGTATCATAAAACTATTCCATTTACACAAAAACTCATTTAAATCCTATTTTTAACAATTCCAATAAATTCCAAATTTCAATAATAATTAAATTAAGGGTTCTATATAGCTGCAAATTTATTTTATAAATTTATTTAAGATGTAAAGAATAAAAGGGAATACACTATTAAAGAAAAACATGGAAACACATACCGAAACCTCGTGAGATTAGAATGAAACTCCAATAGGAGGAAGAATGACGTCCCACAGACTAATCACACACCCTAAAACCAAAGGGATCCTGAGACACTCATTAACCATAAAATTTTGGGTTCATACAAAAAGAAACCACCAAATGAAAAACCTCAAAATTGAGTGATGAGAAAAGAATATAGGAAGAGAACTTACCGAAAGAACCACCATAAGGACGCGCAACCGCTAGAAGAATTGCTGGAGGGGAGGAGGGTGTGTGTAAAGGGGGGTAAAAGAAAGAGGGGTGCATGAGGGCAGGGGGATGATAGGGTGAGCGCATGAGGTTAAAAATAGGTGATGCATGAGAGAATAAGGGGATATGGGTTATTAGAGAGAGGGAATAAAAAATAATGAAATAATGGTGGGTTGTGTGAGAAAATAATGTGATTGTAGAGAGGGAATAAAAAAAGCAAAATTAATTAATGGGGATAATGTAGTGGATGTTGTGTAATGAAAGGAAGGGGTGTGATTTGAGAGAGGTGAGTGGAGATATGGGTATCATGGAGATAGGGAGGATAGTTGGGAATAAAGATGAGGGGTGACTGTGATGTATAAAAAAGGTGATGATTAAAAAACATAAAAAAAATAAAATTAATAGCCATAAAAAATAAAAAAATTTGTTACTATTATTAATGATATAGATAATAATAATAATAGCAATAATTTAAATAATAATAATAATAATAATAAATGGTGACAATATTTATACTAATTTTAAAAATTATATAATAAAAACAACACAATTAATTTTCTTAATGATAATAAAAATAATCACAGTAAAATTAATTATAATGATAATCATAATTTTATTCATTTTTTTTAAATAATAAAAAATTTAATAACAACCAAATAATAATTATATTTTTATCCATTTTAATGATAATAAGATCATTAACAATTTTAATGTAAAAAAGACATTTTTATCTACACAACAATTTCATTATAATTATTTTTTGTCTTAAACATTTACATTATTTCATTTACATAATGTTTTATTATTTTAATTAATTGGTAACTGCATGTACATATGGGCTGGCCGCATGGTTATATCCAACCGTGTGGCACCCGTTTACCAAACCGAAACCCACCAAAAACATCAAATATCAAAAAAAAAACATGCACTCAACCCGCACCTTGAAAAAACTATCTGAAGTAATGAAACCATAAAATACAATATTTTAAAAGATCTAGGTGTGACATAATGTCTTCTAAGACTAGATACATTATAATCATATTTTAGGAATGGTCTTCAGTATATCCCAAAATGTTCTTCTTGTATGGTACATTTTATAAAAATACCCAAAAATAATCCCATAAATCATGAGAAAAAACTGATGATCCCAAAAAACTATTTACAAACAATATGATGGTTAAGTCATTACAGTAGGTACAATAATTTTTTTCAAGAAGGGGAATACTTGAATAGAAAAATAATCTAACTATAAAAACCTATAAATCATCTTTGATAAGATATTAAAATGTTAATCATGAATTAATGCTGAATGATTTCTCAGATAACTGAAGAAATTACATAAGTGTCATTTACGAATTGTCACCCAATGATAAGTTCATCATTGAAATCCTCATAGAAAATATAATATCATGCATTCATTCTTGTGGTAAAATCATTGAATGAACTAGCTTTAAATAATCACTAACATTCACTCAATATAACATATCAAAAAATGTATCAAAAGTTCATTATTGATAATGCAGTAAGAAATATGTAATTCCATATCGAATATCCTCATTTTTTCATGTGTTTTTGTCATTAAGTATGAGAGAATGATGTCTACCAGTATAGGAAGACCCATGGAATCACATTAAACAACTTGCAAAACCCAACAAGAACCAAGGATGTACACAATATGTTGTCAGTGTCTTCATAGAAAACATGTGAAAATACCATCAAGACCAAAATAAATAATCATCCAATATCAAAAAAGTATATAATATGGTATAATGCTATAAGAAGTTCAGAATTTAATATTAACAACCATCAAAATTAAATTTTATGATCAGCAATCCACTATATCACATTTTCCAAAACCCATTTCCTGGGAGGAAATGTCATAGTTGAATACAAATCATACTGAAAGGGTTTTCCTAAAAAAAAATTCAACAAAAGATGAAGATAAAAAAATTACTATATTGATCCAGATCAAATTAAACTCTATCAAAAATTTATTATATTATATTAATACAATAATAGACAATAATCTCCTTATTATGATATATAATAAAAGACCACCTCTCATATTCCTCAATACATGGTTATAATTCCTCATTGTGTTCTTCCATTACAACAGAAGAGTAATTTTTTAGAATAATGTTATCCTCTTGATGGTCCTCATTCTAGGAAGTGGTAGAGTCCTCTTCATCAGGGGACATTGATGAATCTGCATCATCAGAGAATGAATATGTGGAAGTATTTACATTAAATTTTTCTTATGGAGGGATGTTGACTTTCTTCACATTAATTACCAAACATCTAGTAACAATGGTTCTCAAAATATTAGAGTAATCAATGAATATTCGAGAATTCCTAGGATGGGGAGTTATAAAAACATCGATGTAAACATTTGGTTACTTATCGCTTTTGGTGATCAAGTGAAAATATTCATCCTCAATTTGGTGTACAGGTTCAATATCATCTTGATTAAAATGACAGTAAATAGTGTGATTATTTTATTCAACCTATTGGTTGGTTGGAACAACTAATGATGTTCCCATTATTAGTTGAGAATTATTAACAACATCGAAAAAGCTTTAAAAATATCATATTGAGTTAACTAAGGCTGTGATGTGTAGGAATCCGGGGTGGATAAAGAAATCACTAGGTCATTTTCACCAGAGGGTTCATCTTATTTATCAAGATTCCATTTATCTTTATCAACCCAAATTGATAATAATTTATGTGGTGGGGGATGATATTTTCAAAATATATGGATTCACATGGGTACTTTTACCATATAAAAAATCATTAAGGGGGTGTCAAAGGTGCATGCATTTTATTACACTATAATGTATAATTTTCATAACCGATGGAGTTGTAAGATTTCAAGTAGCAGAACCAAATTTAATTGGGAGACAAATGAAAATAAAAATACTGGAGTGGTAATTTTATTATATAAATTCAATTCCAGGCATGGGAAGCCTAACAATATGGGTGAATAAGGGACATATAATCGAAATCATACTTGAGGGAAAATTTTAATACATTCATTGAGCAGCCTCCAAAAAACCATGAAAACCTATAATAAATCTGATAGTAATCATTCAAAAATGAAAATGTAGCGCAAAATTCAATGAGTTCAGAAATATGATCTCAGTATCAACATGTCCAATTTTGATGATGTATTTTTTAAATAAGGTCAGTTAAGGCTGTTGCATAATGAATTTACCAACATGAAAAAAATCTAAGAATAGAAGAAATAAATTTAACCACCACATTTAAAAAGGAAATGGTCAGGTTACCATTATGATAGAACTTATTTAGTTGAAAGGAGGTAGCTAGTGCCAATGAGATAATAGGATCAATATATATGGAATAATCATTCCCTTAAAAAACATTTGTAAAGATACAAGAGTCAAAAGGAATCAAGAACCATCATCAATGACTATTCTTGGAGATATGTTGCATTGTAATAAAATCCTAGAAATACTCTATATAAAAACAATCTTAATACCATGGAGAATGAAATAAATTGAAAAGGATGGTCTCAAATATTTAGTAAGGGTAAACATTGGTTAATCAATTACTATTCATAATTGAGTATAGGAGAACTATATTTGAATGATTACATGACTATATAATAAAAAACCTAGACTCAATCCATCAATTTATTAATAATATATCCTCGAAATATGATTTTTCAGAAAAAAATAAAAAATTATTATGAATTCTAATTAATTTATAATCAATCAAAAGAAATACAAATATATTATAAGCATAATACATATGTTTTTAGTATCCATATAATCATATAAAATAATATCCTTAGTCAAGGATCACTTTAAAGACTAAAATATTAGATTTGGTTCTCTCCCATATTTATTATTTCATCATCATCATGTTTATTTTAATTCAAAAGAGAGAAAGAAGGAAAAAATAGGCCCACAAAACAGGTCAGTGAATAAAAACTAAATGGTTCTAAAATAATGAATATGAAGGGCGTCCCCTATGATGATGTTAATTCACATATATTTTTGGATATGGAGGTTTCGAAAAAAAAAACATACAGGCCAGTATTTGCAAGTGAGGCTAGGTAGTCTGCTACTTTATTGCGCTCCCATTGTGTGTGAGACACATTAATGTTGTTGTTAAGGATAAAACAATACTAAGGGATTATATAACTAATAGGTCATAGAATAACTCCGATCTCTAGTAGTGAACTATGAACAAACATTGAATCAGTTTCAGCTTCCACAAGATACAACCCCTATCCTATGCACTGTGAGACCTGTTATCATGGTCTTTTCCTCTATCATCTGCGATGTTCCTTTGCGTAACCAGATTAAAAAAGAAAAGATAACAGAACCATGTCTATCATGAACGATCACCCCACTACGCATAACTTTTAATACACATGATCAGTAAGAGTTCATCTTTAAACCCTTATGGGGAGGGTTCTATATGACCAATGTACCTCTAGAAATATTGATGATGGAAGGAATGTTAGGGAAAACATAAATAAATTGCTAAAAATAAGGTGCCTACTTCCAATCATTGTGAACTCAGACTATATATATAAGGAGATTTTTATCTCTAAAGATGATCACACACCAAGTTAAAACAACCCCTTTGTGAATCCACTTATTCAGTGCCTTCCAAAAACACCAAAATCCTATATATATAGAAATTAAGTGCACACCCTTCACTCTAACCCCTCCTCCCTCGAGCCATGGATCCATTAGACAAAAAAAGGATTCTCATCCATTCCATGTATGGAAAGGGTAGTAAACTCACCAAAAATCGACAATAAATCACTCACCCATTCTCTCTCAAAGAACAGGTGACCCATGATTCCCTCCTTTTGCCTCCTACAGAGGACACTCCTAGACACCATACTCACACTACATTGCCTAATATTCTCATAAGTGGGGATTATTTGGCTAAAAATACTGTAGGTAAGTAACACAAATTTTTGGGGGTATTTATTGCCTATATCACCTCATTCTAGTCCTTAACATCATCCTATGTGAACTAGACCCTGTGGTAGTCCTTGGTCGTGAAAGTACCTAAGGGAGATAGGGTGAACACACTTCTCTATAGGGATGAGGTCAGGTCAATAACCTGAAAAATTTCAAATTGGTCCCTATCCAAAACAACATTGATCAATGATAGATATAGGTTTGCCTCTCTATGGGATACTTAGGTAGTTGTGAAACCTTAGAATCCAATAGTCTCCCCACACAATTTTTAATGCCTGAATGAAACATCACTAGTACCTATAATCCAACGAGTATGGGTGATGAGGGAGGTGATGAGGGGACATATCACAATATAGAAGATTGATACATTGAAACCCCTTTAATCTCAATCCTTCTTGTAGCAATCCTGCATTATCATCCCCCATAAGGTTCATTTCACCATAAACTCCCATGCCAATTTCACATGTATTCAAGAAGGTGTATCATTACGACTCTGAATAGTAATGTCATCCTCGCTGATTAGCCTCACCATCTTGTTCTAAGAGGCCTAGTGACTTTTTCATTATAAATTGGTTACCATATAAATCCTATGATAATACTATCAATATTTAGGATAATACCTTTAGGAACCAAGCCAATAGATAAACTGTAATCTGGGGTGGAAAAGAGTACACTATTAAAAAGTGAAATCCTTCCACAAAGGACATGTACCTATTCTTCAAATTGATGATCCTCTTTGTGATTTTGCTGACAAGAGGATAAATATCACAAATAGCCATCCTATTTAATGATAAAGGGTCTCCCACAAACACCATGGGGTGATCACCTTCTTTCATGCCCAAAGATTGGATCACATTAAAAACCCGAATGACATTTCATCTATAGGACATGTAAAGGATGTTTTTTGTATTGTGAAAACCCCGACCGCAACAAAAAGGAATTCATATACATTTCATCATTTTATTATAGTGGAACCCATTTAAAAAAATGTGTTTCATATTTATTTCATCATTACATAATTAACATGTTGGAAAAAATGTATTTTCATAGAATCATTACGAAATAATCAATATAAAAATACATATAGAGAATGATATTGTATTGTATAATAATATCACATCCCAAGGGATGAATAATAATAATTATAGAATTTTAAAATATATAAAAACAACATTAAAGGATCATTTTATATTTCATAAAAAATATGGAAAGTAATAATATCTTTCTTTATATTTAAAAAATAAAAATATAAAAAATATTGGAAAAAATCATTGAAAATAACCCTTTAAACATGTAATGGGTGATTCATTACAAAGAAAAATCATGATATTGATAAATGGAACTCATGCATTAAAATTCAAAATAAATAATACTTTTCATATGTTTTGGTTAAAAAATATATAGTATAGCTTTAAGAAAATGGATAGATTAATAAATTTAAAACATTGAAAGGAAAAAAATATATAGTTTAGTTTGATTTTAAATAATAATATAATCATAAAAATATTCATGAGAACTTTTTAATTAGCAATATAATGGAAGAAAATGATCATCAACCAAAGAAAAGATACAGTTGGATTCTCTTAAAAACATTTTCTATCATTTTATAAACTAAAGGGGTGAAAATAATACTATTTCATAAAAATTTCAATAATATATATGGGTGGAGAATATATATTATTTTTAAATAATAGTATCTATATCATTACCCTTAATATAAATTTCTCATAGACATCCTCAAATTTAAATAATATTATAATAAAAATCATTTCCCTGTGTACTGTTATAATTAATACGTGTTCAAACGACCTATTATATATATATATATATATATATATATGTTACACATATTTCAAAAAACATAGTTATACATAATGTACTATGTATAATTCCCCAATAATTTACAAGTATTTATGTATTAAAAATTTTATCATGAAAATGAACAATGGGGCGAAAAAATGGTCAATTATCCCTTAATTATTTGGATCGATGGCTCAGGTCATTTCACTGTGTTCATGGTTTCATGATATATATAATATTAATCATGAAATGAGAATCATAATAATTAATTATATTTAAATATATAAAGATTCATATAATTTGGTGATGAAAAATGAATTACATCACATCATGGAGATGGTAGTCCACATGTATGCATGAGTGATGTTTCCCCTTTTGATAGGTATAATAATTAAACTTTATAGGATCATAAATATATCATAGATATCCTATTTATTCATTAAGTATATCATTACCACCGTTGACAAATATATTGAATAAAAAATTTGTCAAATCAATCCATTTATGTGGTAGCCTACACATACACATGAGAAGAATTATCATTTTCCAAAGGATGTTATATAGAATGAAAATGGAAATATCATTAAAATAAAAATATTTCAATATTTTTAAAATAATTATTAAATATAGAAAATAATCTTTTATAAACTTGTGAGGTGGTTTATGAAGAATGAAAATATAAAATGATCTATAAGAACACACTCCCCTTATTCGAGTATTCTCCATTAATGAGAACAATAAAGATTCTTGAATGAGTATTTTTATAAGACTAAATTCTCAGGGTACTGGATGAGAAAATGGGGAGAGTATTTGTATAGATAATTATTTTTAAAATGGATAGTTGTATTGCATAATATTGGATATGTGGTGATCTATTCTATGTGATGTTGGTATCAAATACGTAAATACTCGAAATTTGTTTTATATAATATTTTTCATACATAAGTCATATGGGTCAACATTTCCATATATTTGAAGATAATATGGTCCAGGAAGAAATTAAATAAAAAATTTAAAACAATGTATGTTTTTCTATATTTTAAATCTTATATCATTTGTTAACCCCTCATTTAACTAATTTAACCATTACCTTGGTATTTAGATTTTTACCATGGTAACCACTCATTATGGGAAAAAAGTAATTTTAACATGTTAAGTAATATCAATTCTTCAATTATAAAAAATAATTTTTTTTTATAGGATTCAATATTTATAGGTGGAATAAATTCATTTTAAAAAAAGTGAACCAAAAATAAAAAATAAATTTTTATAAAAAAAATCACTTTTAAGCATTACACAAGATTTATTATTTTTCCTTGCGTTGTAAAAATATTTAACTTAACTTTAAAATATTTTATTTAAAATATTTTCAACACATTTAACATAACTAATTTAAATTTATTTATTAATTAATATTGTCAATATAAAAACATATTCTGTTTAGTAAATTTCGATTTTAGGAAAAAATACAACTTTCTTACATTTAAATATTTTTATTTTTATTTATAACCAGTCGATAACAAATGAATTCAATGTCTACAGTTGTAAAAATAAATTATCATTATTATTTTGATTTAATATTGAACCTTCAGTGTAATGGATATAAAATAACTATTACATTAAATAATACTATTTAAATTCTATATCACAGTTTATTTGAACTTGGTGTTTGGTGTAATAGAATATATAAACGTCATAAAATTGATTTAAGGGTAAATATATTATAAAATATATAAAAGATAGAATATACCTCCTTATAATAACTTATTCATTGAAATTATTTCCATCCAATAAATGAAACTAACTATAAATATTCCTCATCACAACCTCGAGTTCCACAAGAGTTTCCCTTAAATAATTGTTTAAATGAAAACTATTGATGATGTCTGTTTTCTTATTCATAAAATAATTATCTCTTTGATCCAGAATTCCATAGGTTATTCCTCAAAAGTGAAATCATGCTCTATTTTGATGAACAAATATATATTTAAACATGAAAGATCTATTAAGTATTATCTTAGGATATATTCATAGAACACATTATAGAAATGAGATAAATTTTGGGGAAGCACAAATAAATATGCCACTCTTTCAATCCAATCATTAATTTCAAAAGGAATTTTATATCTATGGACTAGCATACCCTTTTTTCTAAATTTCATAACATATTCGAATGATATATTCATAGGAAAACGGTTTCACCTACTTTAAACTCTAGATCCCACCAAATATTGTTAGAAAATATTTTTGTTGACTTCATGATTTTATAATGTGTTGATTTGTTTTTCTACCCATATATAACATTTCTTAAGTTACCATAAGGCCCAAAAGATTTCATTTTCCAATATCAACCCATCACATTGGATTTTTTCACTTTCATCCATAGATGTATTCATATGGATCCATATGAATACTTTAATGGAATCCATTATTTAAGAAAAATAGAATGGAAAAAGTTTTTAATCCATTCAAAAATTATAATCATTAGATAATTCTCACAATAAATCTTATATTTTTTAAATGGGATTTCCATCTTAACCATATATCTGAGGAAAAAATTAAATTATATTGATTTTTTCCATATTAAATTCTTGTTGAATACTCATATAAAATATTATGGAATGTCCTTAATCCATATTGTAGATAGTATAATGTTTCACTCCATGAAACCAAACCACATATTTAATTTATATTTTTGAATTATGATCAATAAGTAAATATTCCATGATTTTAATGAAAATTTATATATTTACATTGTCTTTCACTACACCCACATAGCATAGGTCATTTACTTGTTTTGGGTAGTCTGATGATGATATATATTGAAATGTCCTCCCATTTTCATTATAGTATGAATAATAGTTCTAACATATATATGTACATCTATCTTAAAGGCATAAATTTCCATCATTCATGGAATTGAGACATATACCCTGAAAAATCACGATTCCTTTTGTTCCACTAGAAATACTCATTCAACTAACTATACAAATTTATAAATGATATGAAAAATATAATTGGAATAAACTTTTTAGAATCACGGTGGTTCTGACCATATCATGTTTTTAAAATTAAAATATTATCATCATTATCAAATTAAATATATGTATTCAATTCGAAATTTTTAATGCTTTTTGTAGATATTTTCCAATCCAAATTTTGATGGGTCATTTCAATCTATGGTAAAAAAATATATCCATTTTAAAAAAAATGTTCAAATTTTTTTGTGATTTACTATTATTTTAATAATATATACATATTATTTAATACAAATGAAACTAATATAAAGATTAGTTTTCCTTTGTATTTTATTCCTTATCTATCAGTTGTTATAACCACTATTAAAAATATCACTATGATTTAGTATCATATTTTGATGGTTCTTTGGTAATATGGTATATTTTTTAAACTCCAATAAAACATTATAGGAGGTTTTTAAAATTCTATGTGATTTAACCCCCTACTATTTTAAAATTTATGAAATTAAGGACAGTTAATATTATACTGCCTCATATATGAAAATATATCTATTTATAACATATAAATAATTAATTAATTTAAAAACTCAAATTAATCACAGATAAACAATATATATATATATATATTAACATATCATCGAATCATACAATAGATCAGTCAAATAATTCTGGAGAATAATTTATAATATTCACTTATAAATAAAATCGATAGAAAGAAATATAAAATACAATCACTATATTGAAATTCCATGTTGTCTTCCTCTTGATGATAAAATCCATAAATTTTTATGTCACCAAATACATTCATATTCATTTGATTCTAACATTAAATTATATTTATAATAAAATTGATATTTAATTATATAATATAAAATAATTTTTAATGAATATATTCTTATTATATATAAATAATAATGTATATTTAGGGGATTAATTACCATTAAGATTATAATTTTAGGGCTGAAATGGCCACATCAATGTCCCCATCCATGCCCTTATATAAGAAACAAAATGTTATACCCATCATTATAAACAACTCATCTCTAGTATTCCATTCCATCTCATTATCTTGTATACTATCAAAACAGTTATAAATTTTTAGTCCTTATATTGAATTGATAACAATAAAAAAAAATTACATTAAAATGAATCTTTTTAATGAATGAAAAAGTGATCTACCAAAAGCCTCATTGGGGAGATGGTGTAGAATCCAACCCCCAAAACGGAAAAGCATGCTGATTTCCCTAAAATAGGTAATAACATTGATATGGGAGACTAATAATGACAACGAGGGATATTCATCCAGTGATACAATAATCTTTCCACTCCCACATAATAAATTTTAAACAATATATTTCTTAAAAGATATTTTTATATTCTTTACTTTAATTTTTGCATTAGGAACTTCTACGTAAAATCAATTAGAGTTGGAACTATAACAGAATTTGACTTACCTAAAACACAATATCATTTTCATATATCTTTTATGATAAAATTACATATGAAAAAAATAACATAAAATGAAATAAAGTTATATTTAATAAATAACTAAAATATTACCTTATTTTATCTTCTTCTCATAAAACATATTAAACCGGCTATGTGTGTGACAATATAGTTTTCATAATTTGATGACTTTAGTATATTAATCTTAGAAAAAATTTTATCTTAATAAATTTTTAATTTTGAAACTATTAATATCAATGTATTAAGAAATATAATATTCCTCTTTTGAATCATAATAATGAATATCTAGAAAAGGGATCTATATATCCAAAGGTATCCCTTTAGTTACCTTTTCACATATTATATAGACACAAAAGGATGTTCCATTAAACTAACACAAAAACCTATATATAACGCCCTCCATCGTATTCCCTAAAAAAAATATATTAATAATTAGAAACTATGTCATTCATAGAAATTTTCAAATGATCGACATATTAGATATTAAAAAAATTACACTATGAATTGATATGATTATTAGATAAAAAATTAATTATTATTTTTAAATTATATTCAATTTACTATCAAAAATATCATCCTTCAAATTAGTGTGAATATCCATGATGTCAACATATGTTACGGGAAATGATATCAAATTACATTATATCTAGCATATTATATTCCCATATATGCATCCAAAACCATTTTTAGGCTCCATAAATATATTAAATAACATAACTAAATTGAAATTTCATAGCCACAAAAAAAATTTATTCAGTTTCAATGATATCATGTTATTATATAATTTTAGTCTATTAATATGTTTATTAATTTGCATAAATTTTTAATTAAGTATTTTTAATAATTAATAATTACATAGAAATAATGGTGACCCACCAATACACACATGATGGAAACAATGCCACCATTTTCATGGTCGATGATCACTCATAGAATTCTCTATTAGTTTCAACAAATATCCCTAGAGAATTAGTTGATGAACTGGAATTAAGGTGTATGATTAATGAATTTTCGATCATATTGGGCTGGAAAAAATGTTAGAATGTTGTGAAAACTGAAAAAATAGGGCACACATGATGTATGAGGGAATATATAAGATGGGTTATCTGAAATCATTAGTTATTTCAGTGATCAACTTATATATGTAAATCATATTGTCCTCATTATTCCTACATCAAAAAAGATAAGAACTCATAATAGAACATGATATATAATATAAATCATGAGAAAGACTTTTAAATATTTTATGTAGATTAAATTAAATTCTGGATTGTAAATAAATAATAAAATATAATTTAACCGAAAAAATATAAAAACAATTAATTCATCATTCCCAATGTTTTTTTCATAAAAAAACAATTGAATTCATATCATAATATTATTCTTCTATTGTATGAAAATGTATTTCAATATCAATCATGGATCTATGTATATATATTTTTATTTATATATATTAATCACTTGATTTTGGATGTATTTCAATGTCAAAAAAACAAATCATCACCTTCATCAAACATATGATACAAGGCTTTTGAATTATAATTGACTATAATTATATGTACTATATAATCTGAATCATCCGTATAATATTCCATTTTAACTAATGATAGAATAATTAAGGATCATTTTTTTATTATTACGAGTTTTAATTAACATAGATTTGTTTAAATATGTATTGTTTATTGAAAATTCCACTATTCCACTATAAATGTTTACATTATTTCATTTGAATGAAAAATCTAAAAAATTTCCATGAAAAATTAATTTGGTAATGTCACTTCAGTTCCAATTATATAACACTTCATTGATTTATTATGATGATTCCACCATTCTATGTTTTCAGGCCTTATTTACGCAAAAGTGATCACATCATAAACCTATTAATATTATTATCATTGAATCCCATATACATTATCAATGATCCTTGAAAATATATTTGAAATATTATAGAACTATATCTCATATTAATATTATTAATTAAAAAAATTATTAATATAAAAAACATTTAGTAACAGAAGATAATAACAACAACTTATTATTAATCTGAAATTTATTATCATCCTATAAAACGTGAAAACAAATCGATAATGAATATTTTAATAGATTTTGTTATATCATTTAATTTTTTTTGTACGATAAAGTCCCATCATTTATGTATTCAATTAAACAATGAAAGGATATGAAATTTTATATTAGAGTATGAAAAATATGTGTGCCTGTATAAACTGTATTTGTTTCAACAAAAGTCATTATATTTCCAAACATAATTACCCATCATTGGAATGTCTACTAATACACTTTATGATTGAATTTTAGTTTTTATGATCATATATATACATGTTTAATCATGTCATAATATTTTATAAATACCGCATAATGAGGGAAATAAAATCCTCTTCTATCCAACCTTCAGTAATAGATCCTTTTTGTTAAGTATTGTTTTTAAGAAAAGTCTTAAAATAACACAGATACATAATTAAATAATGTAACATAAAATAATTAACCACATTTTAAAGGATGTTAAATATTTTAATGTAGTATTAATACAAATATAGTATGCCTATACCACTTTATAGGATATATCCTATTATAATGCGAAACCCTCATACTTTAACTTACTTATTCGAATGAATAGTTAGATGAATAATCCCATATATACAAATAAAGATTATATGATCTCAGTATGATAAAAAATAATTAAAATAATTTCATTTTATTCATTAATCTAAATAGTTTTTAAACTTTTCTCATCATTTTTAAAGTATTTTCAAATCTAAATAATAACAATTATTAAATTATAAGGTAATAATTTAAATTATATAAAATATGGATATTCCTCTATAAAATTAAGTGATTCATTATTTTTAAGTCCAAAAATAAATATGCTGCTTCCCACCAAAACATTTTTAAATTTTACTTGAGTATCCATCAGGTACCTTCCCATTTTAATTATTCAATTACAAATACATTTTTATTAAGTTTTAAATGAAAAATATGTTTCCTGATAAATAAAATTATAATTTTATGATGTACCATGATTTATATTCATTTCCTAATTTTTTTGTGAAATAATATTATCTTTTCATATCTTATTCTTGATAAATACATGAAAAACTAAATTATCACATACGTATTTTTCAATGTCAATAACATAAATCTTATGATGATAAAATTGAAATTACCAAAAAGTAATTCTATATAAAATAATTTGTATAATCCATTTTAGGTTCCAATTATATTTGATGAGTTTTGAAATCCATTCCTAGAAACCTTCAACTAATAGTCCTTCCAGCATTGTACATAATTTGTTTTGATAATTTTGGAATTATTAATCATCTGGATTATAATTTTTATGGTGACCTTAACAACTTTAATCTATAAAATAGTGAATTTTTACCCTGAAATTTTAGAGATACATCCATGAATAGAATATGAAAGATAAATTATCAGTTTCTATTATATAGTAATCTTATTAGGTTGAACTAGGATTGATAAAGCACACATTATTGAAACATTATTGTTTTACAACCAAACATGTTTCCAAATCTAAGAAACTCACAAATCCTCCTTATTAGATCAGTATACATTTTGAACATTTTAGTTATTGATTCATCATATGAATCTACACCAATATACCTTAACCATTTAAATTATTCTATAATAGGTTGAAGATTTAAATATATTTAATTTATAGACATTTTCCATCTATGAATGATGACTAGAAAAATGATATTGTTTTTTTCCATACACATCATGATCTGTATATTGTATGGGATCTAAATAACTGGAAAATTTTATTAAGTTGTACTTAGTGTCTCGAATGGATTAAATGCATTAGTATCTAATCCCAAAAAAAAATTAGTAGTATTAGAATATAAATAGGGATATGAATAATAATATTATTAATATGCCTTTTGATCTATGGGAATACATATAGACCCATAAATATTTATGTCTATAATATTCAACATCATTTTTTCTATTTTTTACGATAACCCACATAAAAATTTTAATTTGTTATTTTAATGAAAAGTAAAATAATTTTTTTGATGATTTATTTCTAGTCTTCTTCATTTATCATTCATTTAGACTATCATTTTCATTTAATGATATATATCTTGAAGTTAAACATCTCTTACCCTATTCAATATATGAATTATCTCCCATATAAAACATGATATCATTTGGATATGAATTTATCTTTTTATTATTTAGACCATGTTTGTTAATAAATTATTCATCTCATTAAATTATTAAAGGGTATTATATATAAAATCATAATAGGTCATAGAATCTAATATCCTTGATGTGCCTTTATCTGTAACTCCCCATTAAAAATTCATATAGAACACCCTAACAAGATATTTCATTTAATTAAAAATTTCATAGTCACATTATAGAACTCTATATTGTTAGAGGATGGGTCCGAAGCCCCATTTTATTATTGAAATAAAAGACCTCATTAGACTGGGTAGAGGGAGACACATTACATATCCTGAAGGCCCAAGGCCATGTGGCCTGAATACAAGGCTTGAAAGCCCTTTTATTGGCCCAAAGAGCCCATCGGTGAATAGTACTACTACAGTACCCAGGCTACTAGAGTACATGCTACAGTACCACCGCTGCTACAGTTCCTCCATCGCTACAGTGTCGTCGCCGCTACAGTTCCACCACTACTACAGTACATGGAAAATTAGTCCCTGTCCAGATTTGGTCTTGGGTCTATTGGATGCCAAGCAGGAGCCTATACCACTAGGGTATATGCTCGTTGGCATTATATAACTCTATATTTATATCATATATTAATTAATATAATTCATTTGACTATTTTTTATCTTATATATTTTATTAGTTAATAGAATATTATGATGTGGATTTGTTTATATATTACAATATTCATTATTTGGGTTAGGGTTGAAAACCCCACTAAAATGGTCATGGTTTTCACAATCTACAATGAGGGCAGTAATTTTTTCATTTTAAAGATGGTAAAACATGTAAAATTATATAATGTCATATTCCCCTACAAAATTCACATCACCTAACTTGTATGAATTTGTCTCAATATCATATGATCATAGAGTTATTGTATTTTCAACCATCCTCTGAAATTCCAATCAGGATGGGGAAATTTTACTCGCCTATCTATGGATAAATATTAAATTGAAAAATATATGAACTCCTCCAACCAATAAATATTTTGACCTATACTTCATGGTAAATAAATAATAATTTTATCCATTTTTATCATATTTTAATATATATAATGATAATTAAAATAATTATATCATGTTTTGAATAATAAAAATGTTATGTGAAATAACAAAAATATTAATTATAAAAAATATTCTAATTTTATTCTTTGAATGAGATTAAATAATTACATAAAATTATGATATAAAATAATTAGTATCAATTGAACGAACATGAATCCTTTTAATATTTTTTATTATAAAAAAAATACTAAAATTACTCTTTAATTAATGAAACTTGATTGTTAAATATAATTTTAGATATATAAGGTCACATTATCTGAGAACCTAAATAAATTATAGGTCATGATAAACACCACTTGTTTTTTAATGCATTAATATTATTTATCATAAGTAGGGGGACTTATGTATAAAATCCATCTAATTGCTTCAAATCCAATATTTATTTCCATATATAGGTATGTGTGTGTCATTAAGGTGGATTGATACACATAATGTGGAGAGTTATTTTTATCATTGAGTTAAATATATCATTAAATAACATACATCTATGTTTTTTATATGTAAATAGAAGTTATGGTATTTCAAAGTAATTTTATTTAGGTGGCCACATTTATTTGAGTGATGATAACTGAAGGATATACATTAACATAGCCAAAACCTGGGTATGATTTACAAAATTTTAATTTGTATCACATTCAAGTATATCTAAAATTATTATTTATATATATATTATTTAGATCTCATAAATATTTTATTTACGTATCTCGAATTTTTTTATAGAAAATATTGAATATATATCTAATTGAAATTGTATTATTTTAATTTTTCTTTAATAATATATGTAGAGTTTCATCAGCTTATACCACTAGTCATGTGATCATGGCCTTTCCAACACTTATGTAGAGTAGTCGTAGTATTTTTCTAGAATGATTAGTTGAATAATGTGATAGGAATAATATGGTATGGGGTGAGTGTTGGGATGAATATGGAATGATGGAGAATCAATATGTGTATAGGTAGCTCAAGGATACTGCAAATAGACGTGGGAGGGGAGACGGGGGGAGGGTATTGAAGGTTGAATAATGTAAGCTGCAATCAAACTTAATATATTATATTATATATATTCACAATCCATTGAATAATATATTGAAAATTTGATGTATTGGGAATTTGGGACACCAATATAGGGTTTTAGCCATTTGAACATTATGTCATTTAAGGTTTACTAATCAACTAAGTTAAAAAATATATCATTCATTGATAAAAAAGGGTCATCATTCCCTAATAATTTCATAAATAATCCCCCATATATTATATAAATCATTTAACATATTTTCCATTGAGGGATAATTTAATTTGAAATGTAAATAATAATAAAATTTTATATTTATTTTTAAACATCATTGTTTTTATGATATGAAGATTTTTTTCAAAGGACAAAGGTTGATGTCTTATTGAATAAAAAATATTATAATTTTGGTTTTATTCTATCTAACACAACATTAATTATTATAATAATATTGGGTATAACTTCTATAATCTATAATTGTAATGAATATTTCTATTCACAAAAATATTTCAATTTAAAAGAAATGTATTTTGAAAATATATTATATATTATAAAATCATTTACAATAAATATTTTATATTGCCCACAAAGATTAAAAATTAAAAAACAAAGGTTATAAAATAATTTTAATCTATATACTATGTATATTAAACAATGGATACAAATATATTTTAATTTATATAAATATTGTAATTAAGAAACATTTGTTTTACCTAAATACTACTATTATCATGTGGGAATTTTTTAGGTAATCTATAAGAGAAAAATGATTGGGATGGGATGAGGTGCCAGATTCATTCCACAAGAACTCCATATTCAGGGTGTAACCAAAGGATTGTAAGTGGATAATGTTTAGGAGGTGAGGAGGATTAATTTTCTTACAATGATGACACCATGTTGGGTGGAGTCATATAATAGTATTATTAATCATAGGGTTGAAGTCTGAGTGAGAGAGTAGTAGGGAATCACATGATAGGGGACTAATAAAGAGAGGAAGCTATTGTGATATGTGGTTTCTATTAATGGGTTTTTAAAAATGATAAAAAATTTATTATTGTAAGAATCATTGGAAGTACTGCTAAAAATAAATAATTAGTGGTGGTAAAGATTAAACAATAACTAAAATATCAATATATATTCATCATTCACAGATGAGTGGTGGTTATATCTACCTGACCCTTATAAATGTCCAATATTATGTAAATATATAATAGTGGTATGTATGTGATGAGTATATAATGATAAAAAAATGTTGATTATATAATATATCATCCTTTTAATCTATTATTTAAGGAACATATTCTCATTTCTTGAACAATATCATTCAATCAGATTCTTGTTAGTACTCAAGAACAGTTCTCACTTTCGTATAAATTTCCAAATATCCCTTCAATTCCTCTTTAATCCAATCATGGATTCATGGTTTACTATCATATAAAAATGATATGATCTACCCAATATTAGTATTAGTTTTAGAATCATATTATATAAATCCATATGTATTGTATCTCGTCCAAGCATCATTAAGAAAAAACTTTCGTGTCTTTTCTGACTGAAAGAAATATCTATCTTTTTCTATTTCCAATGAAGGTAATATATTAAGAATTCACAATATTTATTCAACTACAATAACCTCATAAGGTTCATATTCTACTATTTTTTGGTGACAAATTTCATAATAATTTATTGCAAGTAAATACATAATAGATTTACCAATAATGATAATGCCAAAAAAAATTTATCGAGATAATAAATCCTTACATATCCAAATCAAATGTCAGAATTTTTTTCTCATGGTTTTCCTATTATTTTTATTTTTAATATATCACCACATATTATTACAAGTGTATTATCTTACTCCCATATACAATTAATAACAATATAATAAAAACATACTCCATTGTTTGGTAGGGTGAGAATTATTTTAGTTACCAACTATTTCATCATCCTCTATAATAACCAAATATATTATAAATAAAATTTCATTTCAAATAAATAATTTTGATATTAAATAATATAGATATAGAAAACCCATGACCTTCCTTTCGGATTGTTATTTTATTAAATTATGAAATATTTACAAAATTATATTTTGAGAATAAAAGAATATTGAAAATCATTACCATTGTTAATATTTGTTTCTTGACTGAACATTATTTTTAATATAAAATAAGGGTCCTAATAATATATTACGAACATATAAGGAACAATTTATAGCTTTGGACTATATGGACATGCCATACAACACCCATTTATTTGATCTTTTGAGTAAGATTACATCTCATGAACTTGCCTTGTGTAATACCAAATCATGATTCAACAAATAAAACCTAATGTAAATAATTTATAAGAGATAGTAATGCTTATTAATATCATATCTCAAACCATGTTCATAAAATCATCATATGAATATTCCACCATCACAAAATAGTCCCTTAGGGATTATTCAAGTGTAATTATGCTTTATGTATCTAGAACCTAGTAGTAATATTTTTTAAAATGTTATTTTTTAAAATGTTATTTATATTTATGCACAACATTATAAATTAATATATATGATTAAATAATGATTTGGATATGAATAATATTTTTGTTACAATGAAGAAATTTTTTTACTTTTGGGGATTTTTAATTTTAATTGAATAAATTTTTATGATGAATTGAAAAGTTTTTAAATGAATTTTATTATGAATATATATTATTATTAATGAATATTTATTTATATATAAATGATAATTTAATTTAATTAATTCTAATGTATTTTTTTATGATAGTTGGAATGAAGTTATATTCGTACAGAATATTATTTTATAATAAATAACTACTTATGTTTTTAGTGTATATTTTAATATTTTGACATTAATTTTTGTAAAACATATAACATACAAGAAATTAGCACATAAAATTTATATGATGGGTAATTTTTTTATTTTTATGAGATAATTTAGTTATTTTTGAAAATGAAATAAGGTATTCATTATGACATCATAATAGCCCACATATTATAAAATACTCACTATAAAGGGAATCAATGTCCAAAAATAGACATCTGCATTAGAATATTTTTAATTTTATGTAATTTTTTTTAATTTTACCACAATTAAATCATCCCCCAAATACTAGATTATATTCTATAGCTGTAATAAATCTAAATAAACCTGACTCATTTTCTCATATCCAGTGGTATTGTTTTAATAAGATTCATTACTTGTCCTAATAAAATTTTGAAACCCACTCATATTTTGCAGAATCCAAGCATAGTAAGAATGAGAAGGTTTTTTGGTGATTATCACATTCAGTCCAAAATTTATGTTTTGAAATTAATAATGAATCCATATTTTCATTTCTATAAAAACCTACAAAACCACACATTCTTCTTCATTCCTAAACCGTTGAGCACGAATTTACTATCTGTCACCCTCTGTAAAGTCTTCCTTATGATGTTCTTAATCACATAATATTCCCCTCCAACAATTTTAGAAGCACTATGCCAAGGTTATAGTTTCTATTCATCTAACATCATATTCAAGTAAATGCTTTGTATGAAGCCTTATTATTTAAAATTATTTGTGTTTTATTTTTTTAAAAATTCCATTATCATACAAGCGAGTCCAATAAAATTATTGTCCACAATTAAATCTCTTTAAAACCTTCTATAAACCATTATCTACACTCATAATGATGTTGAACTTATAACATGATTTTACATGAACAACTTTTATATTATGAATACAAATCCCTATTAGATGTTATGAGTTTTTATTAAGATGTACAAATCTTAAATTTATTAGGGAACTCCATGGATACGACCCTTTTTTAAATAATGGATAGAATGTTATGAAATAGACCATTACGATTTATGATATATGTTGAACAATAATGCATATACATAATATAAAATTGATGGTTTGGTCCATAATTATATATCCTTGAAATCCATTTGGTGATATTTATTACATGAGATACTATATTTGGTGTTTTAGTCGTAATCCTATTAAAACTATGTTGTGATCCATTAGTGTTTATCATTGAATTATTATTATGATTTCTTGTTTTTTTAATTTAAATATTTCTATTATTACTTGATGTATCAAGATTATATCCGTATTAAATGTTCATTACTTAAACTCTCACAAATTTATTTGAACATATTATTCCCCTAAACTCACAATTAATTCATTACCTTATTGTATTATTTGATAAATACCATATAGGGATTTGTAACCCACTTATTTATTTGGTACATCCATATGTTATCCCTTCTGATATTATAAAAATATTGTAATATTAACTAATTTTAATGAAGTTTTGAAAAAAGAATTTTTTTCCCTTCATTAGATTATTGTTCTATGTATACAATTAGTTACAGATACTAGGACTTGTGAGGCTTTTGGATTTATTCAATAATATCATTATATAATAAATCATAAAATAATGTTTATTAATTATATGGGTTATCATATATGGTAATATAGAGAGACCATTATATTTTTATGGTGATTTTTACAAAACAATAAAAAAACCATAGGGATGAAACAAAATATGGGAAAAAACCTAAATTTTAGAGAAGTACATAGTTGTTGGTTTTCTGAGAAAATATATCCTTTTATGGATATTGGAATGTCAATATAGTTTTGGGATAGTTTTTCATTATTGTAATTACCCAGAAAAAGGAACATTAGGTAGTATCTAAATTTTAACGTGGTGCATCATCAATATTATATACATTTAATAAAATACCAGACCCTCCTTGGGGATATGATTTGGTAAATTCTCATTCGTTTTATGAATCATTATAATGGGAATATAAATTAATATTAAATTATTTATATGGTAATAATTCATAGATAACATATATTAAGATATATAAATTCCATGGGGAACAAGTATATGTCATTTATGATTTAACTGATCAATGTTCACAATTTCCATATCATCGGTTTAATCATTTGACAATTATAATTCTTAATATTCTCATTATTTTAATAAATGGATTGAAATATGAGGATCTAAGACAAACTATGGTGTTATTTGTAGTTTTATGTCCATAAAAATGATATGTCCATGCTAATGAGTGAAGGAGTTTGGAACTTCATGATAACACATTATTAATTCACTCATGTTCTTAATAGAATCAATAATATAGAAGAACATGACCCCCCTGTTAGAGGTAATGTTATAATTGAGGCCTTTATGTGACATTGGCTTGTAGGATAAATTCAATATTCTGATCCCTTAATCAAGGAAAAATGGATCATCCCCATTGAAATGATCATATCTATTCCACAATGGAATGATAAAGAGATGGTCATACTAACTATTTATCATGTGGATAGTGAATCTAATCAATGGTTGTTGTTGATTAAGAATAATAAGACAAAGGAATAATTCAAAGTGATATAATACAATTAATTGAGGAAAATTCATTTTGATAAATATTTTCCGCAGACACTTTGACTAACATTAGAGAATGATTTACTTGTAATTTTGTAAAAGGATGATGAATCCATTGGTGCTTATGAGATGAACATAAAAAAATTCATGGTATTACTCTAAAATTTTCATAGGCACTGATTGTAAAGTTAAATACTTTATTAGGTGGCCAATTTTGAACATATCAAAATATTTTGTGATTCATGACTTTTTCAGATATAGAGATAATGTATTATATCAAATAAATATTGAAATGGAGATTATAAAATCTTAATGTTCCCGTGGGTCTAGACTAAATAGGTTGATAATGATGTTTAATTATAGTGGAGCAATGTATAAATATCCTGGGGTTAAGAAAGTAAGACATTCCAATTATCAAAAGTTAGGGAAAAATTATGCTATAAATTTCCTAAATGGGGAAGAGATTATTTTATGGAATAGATGGGAACCTATCAAGTGAATGTAGAATGGATGCTCCCACCAATTTTGTGGTAGAAAGTAACTATCCAATTAACCCTCGTCCAATAATCCGATAATGTATTTAAAAGGAATCAGGACACTATAGGGACTAATGAAAATTGCTAATGTTTATTGATGATAACCATTGAAAACAACTACCAAGGCCTTTATAAAATAGGGGAGAATATAGAATCTCAAATATTGAGGTGGTTACAGATTAAAATGTTGTGATAGGTATTGTAGTTAGTCATTCAATGATAGAGAATTTACTATTTGTATCTGGAAATACACATTATTTCATATCACACATGTTTAGAATAATTATTTAAACACCACCACAATACATATAATCCAATTTATTGGTGAACATGTGGAATTGGACAATAATTTTATACAAATCATATATCATGTCCTCTATCTTTATTTTTGAGATAAATTTCTCATAATTTTTTTTCAGAATCCATTGATAAAAATTCGATGCTATTTTGGGTATGGATTATTTTTCTATATATAATGGGAACCTTTATTTTAAGGAGAAGGAAACAACACTACATTTCAAAAATCACCCAATAATTCTATAGAAGATCATACAGGGTATGTTTAATTATATAAAATAATATACACTATTGATATTAATTCATTATGACAAAGAATATATAGAATAAACTATTATGACTATGGAAAAGATCATTCAGGATTACATAACCATTGTAAGTTAATGTACTGATGAGTTTTCCAATGATTTCGTTGAATTCCACCAATTGGAGAGGATTGGTTCTCAATTTTATATATTATTGTAGTTTTTCCAATATATGTGATTCCATATAGAATTTACACTATCAAACGTTATGATAAGAATAAGAAAATATTGGAGAACATGGATAGATTGTTTATTCTCCCAAATTCTTCGCTATGGGCTCTACCAATCCCTTTTCTCAATATTAAGGATGGATGAATCAGCCTATAAGTTGATTATCATGATCTCAAAATGATCACAATAATTAATTTATATTATCTATCATTGATTGATGAATTTTTTTCTTAGCTTTATAGATCCAAATACTTCTATAAGGTGGATCTTCAGTCAGGCTATATTCTTTTAATTTTGATGAAGTATGATGTACCCAATAAGTCTTTTGAACATTGTATGGTCATGATGAGTTTATAGTGATTCCATTTGGACTATATAATACTCAATATATCTTTATCTACGTAATGAATATATTATTTATGAATTAAATAGGTAAATTTTTGACAAACAATATATATGATATTATTATGTATATTAATAACATTGTGGATGTTAAGGATCATTAGGATATTGTACTGATGATCTTGTGAAAGGAAATTTTATCCCATTACTTCTATAATGTGGATCATTAGTGATGAAATTTTCATTTAATGTTATGTATGGTGGATATCCATAATAATTCTTTTTATAAAACCGATGAGCACTATGATTTCCTGGTGATCCCATTTGGGCACCCTAAAGCACTATTTATATTAATGGACATAATGAATGGAATCATCAAAGGTTACATTTTATTTTTTTATCTATTATTGAAGAAATTATAATAAACTCCAAAATAATTTTGGAACCTAAGGAGGATTTGGTGCTATACTGAAGACATTGAGAACGAAAAATCTATTTATGAAGTATATTAAATGTTTGTTATGGACGGATAAAATCACTTTAATGGAAAATTTTATCACTAGAAAATTGTTATATGTGTATCCTTAAAAAATAGAGGCAATTTCAAAATGGACTAGACTAACTTTAATACAAGGGGTAACTAGTTTCCATATATTATCATAGTATTATCAACGATTTGGAATAAAATTATTCAATTATAAATCCCATTAACTACAATAACTAAATAGTGGGTGATGATTTTTTCACTAATGAATGAGAAAAGATATTTAAAGATATAATGAATAGGTAAATATTTTTAAATATTATAACATTAGTATATAATAGGAATGGATTTTGGATTTATGATGATGCATCTAAAAAGGGATTGGGTTGGGTATTCTTGAAAATTGAGTTTTTGATAGCTAATGTATCCCACCATTTAAATATATATGAGAATAACTACCCAATGCAAGATCTGAATTCTGATGAAGTGTTCTTCACATTGTTGATATTGTTATATTATATCATTGTGAAAATATGTGAAATATATATGGACTATAAAATCCTCAATAATATATCTAGACAAATAGAGCTCAACATGCACCGTGAAAGGTGGCCATAGATGATCCAATATTATGATTACTCAATAAATTACCATTACGGGATTTTGATCAATGTTATAGACACTCTATGTTGAAATTATACTATAACCCTATCTATTAAAAGGAAATAATGTGATTTATTATTCATGAACATTCAATGGTTTGATATGGGAATCATAAATAAATGATAATCATACCATCCATGAAAATTATATTCAACCATTATTCTAACAAAATCATCCCATGATTATTCATGTCAATTGTTGTGCTTTGAATACCTATCCCTACATCCATTTCATGGTATTCACATAGATATACCTAACAATCATTGATTTGGGACATATATGTATGTGACTATCGCTGCATAATTATGGAATTGGAAATGATGAAATACATTTTCATGTTGTATGATCTCTATGGAACACCAATAGATGTAAATAATATAAATTTTATGAGGGTGGGTAAATTTATATAGCCCTGGAATACAATGGGTGATTTTTTATTATGTTAGATACCATGTATTTTTATGTGCTGTTATTTTAATGACAAAACGTTGTGATGTCCATATAGTCATCCTTAACCTATGCATATGAAATATTGTTTTCGATGATTTAACATTACTATGATTCATTGATGTTGTGGTCTAATATCATGGTTCAATGTATATGATTATGATTATCCATATTCAATGTCATCATGTTATGTATTTTTTCTTCCATGTACTTCATTACCGTATTCTACGATTTTACTATTCATTTCTTGGCCTTTATGGATACTTAAATACCTGATCGTATCAAACTTAAATATTACATATTAACAGGTGTATATTTCATTCATATAACAATGATCAACACAATGATCATTTATGTATAGTTCCATTTGGAACATGGACACATAAACAACTCATTAACAATATAAATACATCATCTCCCAAAATTTTGTTCAAAACTAACACCCTAAAAAACTTATCATATGCAATACCTTTCATTATAACCACGGGAAATAAAAAATAATAAATTAGGAGAATATAATCTTAGTAATTGTAAATAAGATAGAAATTAATATTACATGAGATTAAGGGTTTTAATAAATGTGAATACAATTTTAAAAACCATTCCATTCATATGATAAATTATAAACTTCAGTAAACACATAAATCATGGACATTCATAAGACATTAAATTTATGGGAATAAAAAACATATTCAATTTGGAAATAATATTTTCATATTACATAGAGTTGTGAAAAACATATATGTAAAAAAACTACTTAACTCAAGGATACCCACAAATACATTCATAACAATGTTGTATTGGGCTAACCACATATGATCTTGTTTTATTCATGGGATTACCTCATATGTACCCTCATTTATGTCTTGGAAAGGCCTCTAATATTCACTCATAGCTCATAAAACATAAATCACCGACCAATGAAATGGTGGGAGATATAGGTCCCACTACTCAAATGATAATAATATATATATATTTTCCACATGATCATAAAACCTTACCCATATATGAGCCCATGGAAATAATTGGGTTTTTAACATCATTCATAAAATCAAAACATATTTAAATAAGAGGTTTTAATAGAACATTTAATCATTTTATGACCCTTGGATGATAAATATGTTTCATAAAAATCATATACTCATAAACAAAATATAGTCAACTTATGAATAAGAATGGTATTCTTGGATCTTGTCAACAGTAAAGCAGAAGTCACATACAAGGATAACATATTAGATGAAAAATTATTTCAAAAGATCAAATGGATCATTTATAGAAGAAAATATAACATCAGCATTAAAATAAACTTTACAAAAAATTATATCCTTGTAAAAAGTTTTTCCAATGAAAATAACCTTGCAAACTAATAAATAAATCTATAATGACCTTTTAGAACATATATCAAGGTAAATAATCTTTTCTCTTTGAAAAAAAACATTTTAGAACTAATATTTCACAATGAATTGTGAATATAACTTTCATATAAAATATCCTTTGTATTTTATAATGAAATATTTAAAATATTGAATGGATAAGATGCTATAAAATATTATTCATGTCGTACATGTTCAAATATTATTTCATTTACAATATATTTTTATATTCAAATGGGCCTTTTTAGATAATGACATGAGGATTCATTTTATTTTTTTTATAAAATTTAAATAATGCTAAACATGATATTAAAAATCCTAGATGAAGATTAAAAGTTTTTTGATTTTTTTTATAAAAAATAGATATTGTAGAAATAAATCAGTACGAATGGAGAAATCATGTTGGTTTTTATTGAAAAATATTACTTCTCAGCCATGAGAACATAAAGAGAGTAAAATTAAAGGAAAACATGTATTATATATAAATTAATATATTATAATAAAATTCGTTATTATCATGAGATATAGATCAAATTGTATCATCAGGGAATTGTAAACATAAACACTCTTAATGAATAATGAGATTACATTGTAAAACTCCTACCACTTTCATGGCATTGAAACAAAAAATGCATGAATTAATAAAATTAAATGAAAAATATGTCATGATAATTTTTAAATTAGTAATACTAAAATATACTTCTCTTATTAATGATTATATGTGTATTACGTAACATATGTCATAAAGAAGACAAAATTGAATCATAAAACCCCATAAAATAAGTCTCAATTTCCTTTATACATGTTCGAACCTCCTGTATAATAAATTTAACTTTACTATTCTTTTAATATAGAACTATAAATATATATCATACAATGTATTATTTACATAGTAACATTAATGTAGTGACCCTAGCCCTAGCAACCTATAGCTGGTGTCTTGTTACATTACATTTTGATAATATATAAGAATTCACATTATTGATGGCTAACCAGTTTAGTAGTCTTGATAAAATTGATAAATTAATTCATCTTAGATGTGATTTGAAAAAAAAATAACATAAATTTTTTATAGAATGTTCTTATTCCCTCTACAGTATTCATGTATATTATTCATAATACGCTATATGGAATATTGGGGAAATGATATGAATTAAGGGTTAGAATAAATTCCCATAAAGGGTATTGTATAGTGGCTGAATTATTGAATCGATTTTCATAATCATTATGCTAAGGTTGTAAATGAACACAAATTATATATAATCAATAAAAAGATATGGATTTGCTTCTAGAGATAATATTAATGTGAAACATCGATTGATAATAATCAATATGGAATGGAATATAACTAAAAACACATTATATTTAAATGACCACATTATGATAAATAAAAGGTTAAATTATTGAGAACAAATTCGCATTTAAAACTATATAATTCATAATAAATATATAAAGGTAAATAATTTAAAATATTTTCCATTTAATGAATAATCTGAAAACTCAATGCATCTAGAGATAATACCACAGTGAAAATGTCATAGATAATAATAGTAGAACACTCAATGTATTTAATTTTTAATTATTCGAAAACAAATATCTATAACCTGATACTGCTGCAATCAATATCATTCATAAGACAGTTTAAACAACTGCTAAAAACCCCAATAAATTCTACCATAACCTGATTATATCATGAGACATTCTGATATATCGAGGTTCTATATAATACCCTGTTCACCAATCATTTAAGGTCCAATGAATCCCTCATTAATAGAATAATTTATTAAATACATGAAAAAATGTTCCTTAACATGAAATATAAGTACTGATTAAAGGATATATATATATTTCATTACTTCCCAAGTCAATAAAATCACTCAAAAAGTTAAACACTATTTATAAAAATGATATAGTTTTTAGGAAATTATCATGTACATGATAAACAATATGGATATTTAAGGGATATTCAATGTATAATGATCATAGTAATGTGAATATTTCAAATAGAATAAATGAATATAAAATTAATCAAGGAATTGAATGTCAATACTGTCATTGGTGGAAAAAATCACAATCCATCTAGAGAAAGAATAAGATTTGATTCATGATATACCCATTACAGTACGAATTTTTTGTTTTTTCATTGAGGAATTTAAATACAAAAAAAATCATTAAAACATTCATGAGTAATATATCCACTTCATTTTGAAAAACATTTTGGAAATATTTTTCTTGGAAAATCACAATTAAAAACATTTTATTTGAAAATATCATCCAACTGATGCTATATAAGAATAAATAAAACGAATTCTTTGAATATGGGTACTTCTACACATGCTTCAAAAAAATAACATTTATTTTTTAATGTAATAAGGATATGAAGGTGCTAGTTTTGAAAATGATGAGATTTTTAATTCCAAAATTTGTTAACATCCAAACAGATATTGTCTTGAAAATGACATAAGATTATTTTAAAATTTTAAAAGGGTAAAATGGTGATAATTTTATCAATAAATAAATTTAAAATGTTTAAAATGATCATTGAATACATTTTAATAAAACATTGTTTTTTATGAAATCATATCTATAACTGAATAGTTATAAAATTTTAAATAAATAATCTTGATTTGAATGAGATTGTGAAATGAACCCATTAAAATATCATAGCATTGATGTGTGAATTATTAAATGAATATATTATTTGTATCAATGATATATACCCAACAAAGTAGTGGGAATAAAAAAAAATATATTCAACATTCATTAAAAACATAGTCTTATAATATCAATGTCAATTATGGAGTAATATAACCCAATTAAAATAAAATGAATTATCAAAATATTTACCAATTGGTAATGTTTAAATAAAATCTATTCAGAGAAAATAATTCAAATTACAAGCTAAATTAAAATAAATAACTAATTACTCATGATATTACATTTCATTGGGGTATTATATACAATATAACAATTAAATTTGAAGCATAAAATTATAATTTTAATTAGTGAAATAAAGATTTGACGAAATTTATTACATCACACATTCTTGTGGGTGAATTTCCATTAACATCCTTTATAGTGGGATTATAAATTTTATTAAATTATTAAATAATTATAATCATGACATGATTATCATATAATTATATCAATTTTACTTTTAGTAACAATCAATAATGATTTTCTATGAAAAATGATGTACATTACAATCATAGAGAAGGTTGGTCATAGGTACGCATGAGTAACATTTCCATTTTTCACCGATCATTATGGAAATTATGTAGGAAATATATTACCATTTAAAATAAAAACTATATAATATATAAATCATATCATAATATTATATATTTCATTGATATGTTGTTGTGAAGAAAAGGGTGTCATATCGCTTCATAAAGGCGGTAGTCCACACGTTAAGGAACGATGTTGTCATCATTATGAGAGTGAAAAGGATATAGATAACATGACATATATTATATATACAGAATGATATACATGTAATTAATACCATAATTATATCATTTATAAAACATATAATCATTAAAAATACATTTACCACCATCAATATGAAGCATTTGTGAAAGAATAATCTCATCGCTTAACAAGTCGTTTGTCTGTAGTGCACATGAGTGATGTAATTGTATCTACTATAGAAGGGAAGGTAAAATTTTATATATTATATAGTTATACATAGGTAAAAAATGTTTTTATTATCCTATATATACATTATATTCATCATTATAAATAACATTTTGAGGTGCAAGTGGAAAAAACAAAAGAAAATTGTTCACAAGGTAGAAGTCTTCTATACACATTAAAAATGATTTCATAAACCATTTAATAGATGTGCAGATTGTTGTATTCAAATAACATGTTATAAAAAATCCTATATTTATTATATTATGTAGTTACTATATCAATATGTATTAATAAAAAATAAATTAAGTGGAGAAAGAAGTTAAATGAAGACATTAACATTACCTCTTCATCGGGTATTCTCCATAAGTTTTCACTAAAGCATTGAAAGGTTGGATTTTTATATAGCACTGGATTCTTGTATGTGGTGATTGAAATATTAATTTGATTTATCTAGGTATTTTATCAACCAATTAGTTATGAAGTGGTGTATAATAGAGGAGATGAGACCACCTTTTAAAAGTGGGGGAAATGAAAAACATGGTATTTTGGTAAACAATTGAGTGATACCACGTTTTTATATTTTAAATTGGGTTCAAAATGATAAATTATCAATCATAAGAGGTTCATTGGTCATAATATGTCTGTAAAATAGTTTTTAGATATAGATTTTGATCATTTTAACCATTATGTTGTTTTTAACTCTTAAGTAAACACATTTTTACCTTAACATTGGAAATTACTTTACACTACATTCACTATTAACTTACAACCAAAATTAATTTGAACATATTATAAATTATAAATTATTCTTATCTCATATATGTACACTATTTCTGAAATTTCAATTTATAGGAGTTGACAATATTAATTTCAAATTATTCCCACAAACGTGATGTGGAAGCATGTTTTTAATGTGATGTTTTTTAAAAGTCTACAAATTTATTATTTATAAATTCCATATAAAATGGTTAAAATGAAATAAATTGGATTATAAAATTTTATATTTAAATATTTTTAATTTTAAAAAAATCTAAATATAATTCAATATTATAAATTATTTAGATGAAAAGGTTGTTTTAAATTATAATCTAGTATTTCTCACTATTCCTCAAAATTGATACTTCACAAAAAATATTAGAAACTCACCCTATTTTAATATTAGTTTTAATATTTCAAAAATGAAGTTTATTTTCCAAATAAAGTATTTTTAAAATTACCATTACTTTATGCGTGCCATGTGTGACTAAACATTTTTTTTAATAAACTATACATTGTCCAAAAAAATTATTTTAAATGGTTGTTATTTATAATCATTTGATAATCAATAAATGTGCTTGAAATAAATATTTTCATAAGATAGTAAACACTATTCATTTATACAACTCCAACTATAAGGAAATAACAATCATATTATATATTAATAATAATAATACATAGTTATTCAGAAAAAAACTGATCTTTCATGTAATGTAGGCTATTGAATAAACTCATTATTGCATGTATCCCATGATTAAATTAGTGATTCATATAATTCAAGATATTTAAGAAATTTAATTTATTAAAAGATAATTATATACTAATGTTTGTTTGTATTATATTTTCTTCTTTGTTTGGTATCCATGGAACATACTGTATCGAATACACTGTCCTTTATTTAAACTCTCAGGCTATTACATTCTCCACACCTTGAATAAATAGCATCCTCACAATTTAATATTGTTCACAATAATAAAGCCTTTGATATTTGAATATAATATTATTTAAAAAATTACATATTAAGAGGTTTAATAAAATACCCCCTTAATATGAGATAAATGGAAGTAGAAGAGGATAATATGGAATAACACATAAATATGTTTCTGAGTAAGAGAACATCAGTGGAATGTGAAGATACTAACATGGAGGAAAAGAAAAAATATTTATAGGGAGTTTTTGAGTTCATTGATCATAAGAAAGTGAATGATATATGGAATGATAAGGGATAAAAACAATAAATGAATGATGATATAAAAGACCATATGAATCATCAAATGTGAATGTAATTGGACAAAAGACTTTTTAATGATTCTTTCCTAATGTCTATGGAATATTTCAATTTCGAGGAATATTAGGAAATTAACCTAAAAGATTTGTTTCTATTTCTGAAACAAAATTTTATCCTTTATTTTTTTTCTCTATTAATGTAATGTCCCAACTTATGAACTACATAACATATGCCTCAAACTAATGGGTAACATGACCTCAAGAGTACCTCCCTATATACTAGAGGCTACCGACTATCAGTAAAGGTGTAAATGTGGTATAGTTGAGAGACTATAACCTATTTTTAGAGTATTATATTAGACAAAAATAGATATAAACAACAGTGGAGACATAAATAAATAGATATAATAAATAAACTACATTAGAATACATAGAAAACATAATAAGTATGTAGTGGAAGAATTTGGTATCTTAATAATTGAAATATATATTAAAACATCCTCTAAAATAGTGTCTCATACCTGGATTCATGGCATGGTGTAATACTTAAATGAAACAAGAAGACACAAGAATTTTATATAATTATATGATAGGCCAAATGATAAAACAACTCTATGAATCTTGAGCCTATGCCTGATACTCCTCAACTATGATCCAACTAAAGGTAAGTATGTCAACATCATATAAGAGAGATCTTACCATTATCAATTCTTCTAGATAGATAATCTTCTCATGTACCATTGGAAACCTATTTATGTTGTATGATAAAATTTTAGTATGCCACCACCAATAGTGTATACGTGTAATCTAATTAGTTATCATAACTGAGAAGTGTTTATGAATACTAGAATAAGTAAGTCAATGTTGAAATAAATAACAATTCTACATAGATATTAAAGGTGGACATGATGGCTCTGCCTGCATTAGCTCGTTATCACAAGGAATTACCAACATTTCACTATACATATAGAATAAATATATATTTATATATATAGTACTATTATATACATTTCATTCACCAATATGAAACATGTATGTTTATACATATTTTCCATATACAAGGAATACTAGTGATGGTTGGACAGGGGAATAAATTTGAAAACCATTACTAGTATGATGATCCAATAATCTCAAGAGATGGGTCACATTCCCTACATACCAATAGAGTGAGACGATCCATGCAACAATACTCGGGATAGGGAGTGATCCATCATGGAAAAATCTAACAATTGAACATCTCACATAAATCCCAATTTCTATAGATTATCACTGGTGTGAGATGTAATGATCAACACTTGATGTAAGGGAGCATGATATTACCTTTATCATCACTCTCGTACCATCATATCATAGCCTACGTAAAAGAATATTATTATTTATAAAAGTCATGATACAAAACATTCCATGAAACTTTATCATACTTCCCATATAAAAATAAATGAGGCATCAACAAATTTATAATTCACATCATGTGGCATTACCTATCACATGCCCAGCTATCCATGTTCAATTCCACTTAAGACATTACATTTTATATAAATCATTTTATAAATCATAAATAAAAGAAAATTCCTTTCCGCCATTTGGGGTTATACCATTTAAAACCATGTGAAGCTATTTAAGAAAGGAAATCAATCATTCATTAGCCATTTCATATCAATCAACCCATTCAATTTTCCAAAAAATTACAAATTTAGATATAAGGCTCAAGTTTCAATTGGATGGTGTCATGGTCAAATCATTTAATGGATTACACAATCTTTCATAATCTATCTTACACAATCCCTTCACTATGACTAATTCATTAAATTCATTATGATATAGAAAAAATTTCATAAGGATAAAAGGGTCATTTCGATGATGTCAAGATCATCAAGGAAATTTAGTATTTGTGAAATTCAAACTACATGGGGGAGAAGCCCCTAAGTAGTGACTTGGGACACATGTAAATCTAAACTTTTCATGGGTAAATAAATTTAAATACTAATTCAAAGTCTAAAGAGTTATTCAAGGGAATTTGACCAACATAGAAAAATGACCAATTCTACATGGAAAACCCCTAAGATGACCATATATGCTACGTAATACAACTAAAACCCCAAATAATGAACAATGTCATGTATCTAAATAAAAAGGTCAACTATACATGATGGAATAAATATAATTGATATTCTTGAAAAAATAAATTATATGGCCCAATGACATAGTTATAAAGTGACATTGCTCAAAGGAAAATCAGTGTGACCATCTACCTAAAGGTCGTAGATGACTCCTCACTCAATATCAGCAATATATTTTGGGTATGATAGATGAGATCTTAGAAATTTTATATTGAATTAAAAAAAGGAAATATGATCCTGCACCTAAATTGAGAAATGGATTATAAGGAAAACTGATGTAGGAATGACGAAACTAAGGGATATTACAGAGATATATCCAATTCTTTCATTGATAAAATAATAGACATAGGATTTGTAATTTTATTCATTGCCTAATCTTAAGTGTTTTTTATAAAAAATGAGGATGTTATGTGGTTATGGAAGCTAGATAAGAAAGGTAAAAGATATGACAATATTATGACATCAAATAGAAGAAAATAAAAAAACACCTAATAATAAAAAGGCACATGGTTTCATGTAGAGAAAGTGAACCCAGGAAGGTTATGAGAATGGTTTGAGTAACCCTGTGCATACCGTGCCAAATAAACCAATCTGAAATCTTTAACATGTTGCATAACATAGCACCATGGGTCTCACCGTTGTAAACTAATTGTGGATCACAATCATCTTTTCACATTTTGGGGCTCTGTGAACCATATGATACCTAGACACTCCCATTGCCTCATAATCCTGATTATAAATATTTATTAAGGTTTTTTAATGTATTTAATTTATTACAATAATTATCCATACCATCATTTAAAAAACAAGACCTTACAACTCCCCATAATGTAACTCTTCTTTGTGATGGAATTTTGAGAATATAGAGGTATCATCGACAAAGATATCTAATCATCGAGAACGTATATCATCTTCCCACTCCTAGGTCTTATCCTTTACTCGGTCGTGTTACCATAGAACCCATACCATAGGAACAGAAATACCTTAGAGTGTATTCATGCATTGATCAAATATACACCCAAGAAAATCCTAGAATGATGAATCAAAATCCAATTCTACCTCATCAGGTTGAAAGACATGTGTCATGTAAGGATCGTATCCACGAAAATAAGATACCTGAATGATATAATACATAAACTAGCATTTATGAGGATGTTCCAACTAGTATTCCACTACTCTAATCCATTTCACATCCTCAAAGGGTGAATCTAAACTTTGTGAGAGCATACAGTACTTTTGAATATGTCTACGACTCGTCATGGGAGGTACTTACAAGAAAAAGTAGTCTCTGACCTTGAACTCAAGAGGTCATCAGTTCTTATTAGAATACAAGTATTATATAGAATTACCTGTCAACATGCACTTCTAGATCATATTAAACATCTCTATAGGCACATATACAAGATTTGGTCCATGAATAACTACATCTCTTAGCTCTTTCCAACAATAAGGTGACCGAAAATTCCTACCATATATTTATTCATAAGGAGCTATTTCGATGGTATACAAAATGTTGTTATTATGAGAAAAATCTACAAGAGGAATATTTTTATCCTAAGAACCTCCATAATCATGGACACATGGACACATAATATACTCAAGCACATGAATTGTACATTAAATCATTCCTTATGTATGTAGGTAATATGTTGTTCTCAAAAGTACATTTTTACCCATGTCCTTCTACAAACCCTTCCTAAACCACGACATGAAGTGATCATATCTCTCAGAAATGATAGAATGTGGAGCTCTAGGAAGACATACACCCTCTCTAACATAGAAACATCATAGATCATCTACCATGATGGTATATCACACATGTAAGAATTTTGAATCCTTCATCAAATGATCAAATACAACCCACACTGTATGAACACCTCAAGGATATCTTTGTAGTATAATAAAAAATCCCTGTAAACATCATCCAATTTAATCTTTATAATAGAAAACAACCATAAAATCCTTACTAGATGTTGATGACCCATCATCAGTAGCTGACAGGTGGAAAACCTAGTAATGAATTGAGCATTATTATGTTTTATAATTGGCCACTAGTACAGGCATCAAATAAATTGATACATTTTGGGGACACCAGGATGAACATATCATGTTGAGGCATAGAAAATCCACATTGTTACCATTATGGTGTCTGTTGGGACCCATAAATTAAGATGGAACAATATGGTATCATCCACATTCATGGACAAACCTGAAGATGTATCATCATATCAAATGGTTTCCTTGATGAAAATTTCTTTAGTATTAGATAAATTCCCCATTCATACCCCATCCGGAAGAGTAGAAGTCATTGTTATGGTTGTGAGCGTAGTCTGACCATTTTTCTCCTGAACATCAACGTGAATATCCGAGAATAAACCAATAATTCGGTAGCCACAGCTGGATTCATGAAATTCTTTTGCCATAGTCAGTCGTCTTAGAGCATTAGCAACTGAATTCCCATTTATAGGCGTGTACGCAAGCTGAAAATAAAATGAGTGTAGGTTGTAAACCCACCTAAAATACCTAAGAATCAGATCCCACAATGTGTAGATATATTAATGTCAATTTGGATTAGTGAACACCACATTATTTTCTCCTAGATCATAGTATATCTAACATAGTCTGTAATGAACAACAGTCATGAGAAAGAGGTCTTTCATTGGGTTATTCCACTCTTGAGGCCTTTATTGGTGAGGCACGTACAGAATAACTCATTTTCCTACATCAGAGCTACTTCATGATGGATACTTGATTTGTCACAGTATATAGTATAGATCGTTCTAGGATCTTGTAGAATCAGTATCTGTACTGAATTCAATCTTCCCTTCAACAACTTAAAGGCATATTCAAAATCCTTTAACTATAAAAATTTTACACCCTCGTTTTTCAACTTCGTATGAGGTGATACAATTCATGATAATTCCTAGACAAAGCATCAGTAATATTAATATATCCCAATGAAACTTCAAATTTCAATGATGTTATTAGGATTCTCCCAAGTAACTATATCTCTCATTATCTCTAGGTATACATAAATATCTTACACCGAGATAATGTAACCTAGGAAGTGTGCGTTATCAATCAAAATGTGGCATTTACTAAGCATAGCATATATCTAGTACTCTCTAGGTTAATTCAGAAATATATCTACATGAGTGGTATGGTAGTGTTTGTAATGCGAATACAAAATTATTTCATTAACAAATAAAACCAATAAAGAATCATTCTATGGGTGGAATTTCTAATTTATAAGATCCATGAAAAATGATGGTATTTTAAAGAGTCTGAATTGAATAACTAGGTACTCATATAGTACATACATTCTAGTCAATGATGATCAAGGAATGTTTGAAGTAATGGAACACCCATAATGATATAAAATGCTCAGATCAATCATTGGAAACATGTATTATCCTCAATGATAATCAAAGAGGCCATTAATATTAGGAAATGTATACCGGTTCATTATCGTGGGATGTTTCAAATAAAATAAATCCACAAAGATCCTTTGAGTACCGTCACCCATGGAAAAAAATTCTAGTGAAACCAAATGATAAGTGTTAGGGAGTATAAATCCATTAGAGTATATATAGTCAAATTTATTCTTGATATCTAAAAACTCTATAGGTTTCATCTTATATAGAATATTTTTCACTTGTTCTACTAAAATTTTATGATCAGAAATAAACATTACCTATCTCACTAGAGGTATAACTAAGAAATCGTCAGTAAAAAAGTCTCTAAAATTATAAACTATGAGAGGATAAATAGAAGGACTTAAACCCTAGTCATCTATAAATGACCTAAGATCTAAGTTGTTGCAGCTCCAAACCTATGCTAATAGGGTCCTAATCATGTAACACTAAAAACCCATTCACCATTATACTGGAGCCTAACCCCCTCTATTGAATAAAATGCCACCCTACAATGATATAATTCAATATAGGATCAATAGGGAACTAACTAGTCCATCTCAATGATTATGGAAAATCCTTTCATGTAGATGACGTAGAAATACCATATAAACAGGTAACATCCTATATAAAGGGGATAGTCTCTACAATGGAGAACACCCTATGAACATATACATAACGATGTTCATAGATTCATCAAACCATGAAATTGATCAATGTTTATGCCCATATTTCCCAAAATAGTATTAGATATAAAGTAGTGAGATATTACTATATCAAATGAAGCAGATAATAATTTTGAGGCTACTATAATAGTACCTCATACACTAGATGGTCATGTTATTTTCTCCACCATTGCATACTTGACAATATAAAACAAACCTATACCATGGCCCCATGTCACTGCTTGATTTCCATGATCATGCCATCTTTGTATTAATTGAGAATCACATGACTGGCTACCTTTTCCTTAACCACCACCTTGGCCTAATAGGCTAGTGGTATTCAAGATTCCTTCCAAACATTATCCTACTTTTCTAGATCCTAAAAAAGGACTAGGCGCATATACCTTCTCACTAGGAACTATAGGGAATTCCCTATTGAAGATATGAATATGGAACATTATACCACAACCTCTATACTCGATTGCATCAAGAAGGAATTATGGTTTGGATGTCCCAAATTCTGACAATATTGATAAATCAAAAAGATATCTATGTGAAGACAATGAGTACTAATATCTCCTTGAGTATCCTTAATGTCCCCATTTATCCCATAATATGAACCACTAGTATCTCTCAGTGTTGTACTTCCCTTAATGAAACTGTTAGCTCCACTCATGTTCCATAGAGTAATTAGGTCCTGCTTGATTATTTTCAAAATAATCATCGACCTAAACATGTTATACAAAAATTCAATGGATTATATCATCCCATCCTAAAAAACATGGTGGTCATAAGATCATCAATATATTGAGTGTGACTGAACTAATGTATATCTATGAAATTAGTAGATTATTCCATAACTAACATACTCTCGTAATGATGTTTCATTAATTGTCTAGATAATTAAACTCTCAGTGTTTGGGAATGATGTAATCATAAATTATTGAATGAAAATCTGCCCAAACCATATTGTGAAGCTGATCTACATGGGTGATAACATCCACCCAATTCTTGGATGAATCTTATAGCATATGTATCACTATCTTTATCCTCCACTCAAGACGATTCTATAGATTCTCTAATATAGATATGATCACATCGATCTAAGAAACTGTTCCCTATGGCCTGCCATCCAATGAGATGGTGGGAGTATACCCATATTAGGAACAAGAATATTTTCAATAGGGGTAACTATATGAGAAATCAAAATCTTCTCATGTACAACCACCTCAGGAACATGGTCATAACAATTATCATGGTGTAAAAAAGGATGTATCATGGTTTCATGATATTAAAATTCTATAATCACTCCTCAAAATAGATTCTGTCAATTTAGAATATTTCATTTAAGAAGAAAGGATAGTATATTACCTTCTTACCAACATATCACACATCTCTGATTTCTTCAAAAGCCATTTCAAAATGCTACAATGTGACCATAACAAACCATAAGAACATAATAGATAACAACTACCAACTAATAAGGCTTATCTCCTGTCCATGTATCTATGTATGACATATATCATATGGATTTTTAATTTTTAATCATATATTAAATTTTAAATTTCTTCTTATTTAAATCATTAAAATCACATATAATGGTTGACTAATATGTTTTACCGTGTTATGATACATAAGGGCCCAAACTCTTGATAACTATTAGGGAATCCACTTGACCCATAACAAAACATTTTCTAGATCATGTGACCATTTCCACATAGCTCAATGTTCCATATTTTACCTCTTAAAGTGTATGATTTAACCTATTCAATAAAAAATTTCTCAGTATGGTATGAACTTTAATTACCAATTATTTGATCCAATCCCAGTAATAAGTGTCATTATAATTCAATATTATCATGTCACTAATAATATTCAATAGGAATATGCATTCTGAAAATATACAAGGTTCGGAAAAATGCATGGAATATTCTTCATATTATTCATATTAATGATGCTTCTAACAATTATCCTTACCCTTATATCATCATACCAATAATGAAATAAATCCTCAATTAGAACAATAATATAAACAAGAAAATAGCATGTGAATCACAAAGGGTGAAATGATATAAAAAATAATATGAAAAAATAGAACAAAAATTATATTTCATGAATTTAAGACATTAACTCTAACATGTCATTGATATGCCCAATCATGTAATACCATGTTCCAACCATTTTCCATAATAAATATATTTTCTCTAAAAAGTAAATTAAGAAAGGAACTTCTCTATTACAACATTTTGGCACCCCGACCAGGGATCCTCTTAACCCATGCCCCAAGCAGGTTGGTAACAAGGCACTATGAAAAACTCTTCATATGCTAGAGGTTGGCGACTAATAGTGAGGGTGTAAAGGTTGTACAATGGGGAAAATATACCCTCATTTTAAAGTGTGATATAAGATAAAAAAAATAATAAACAGTGTAAACATATATTAATAGAATGAATCAATAAACTAAAGAACCATAAACATATAATCGAATACATTGTGGAAGAAATAGTTAAAGGAATAACTTATAATTATATAATAAAAACCTCTATGATAGTGTATGATATAGGAATGAATGACATGATATTATATAGAATAAAAAAATTAATATACATGCATTGTATACAATATTACATAATGAAAAAAGTTAAAACATCTCCAAACATCTCAATCCCATCATAACTCCACTGATACTGAGCTGTAAATAATGGTAAGCATGTCAACATCTTATATCAGAGTGGGTGGCCTTATCAATAACTATAGACGAATAATATACATAGGTAGAAATGGATGGATGAGTGTGGTGTGAGATAAAATCTTAGTATGCCAACACAAACTAATTCATTATGTAATCCAATTAATAGTTTAAACTAAATAGTGTTCATGAATATCTGAATAAGTAAGGACACAATGAAATAAATAACCTGAAGGCTTAGGTTCTAAAGGGACACATGATGGCTCTACTGACATCGGCTCATTTTCAGAATGAATTTTTGATTTGTCACTATATATATTATAGTAATATATATATATATATATTAATATTTTAATTATAAATACTCTTCCCACATATAAAACCATGTACATTTGGATGTAAGTGTGCATATACCTGTAATTCTAGTACTGGTCGGACCAAGGTGTAACTTAGACATCCATTACCAGTATAAAAATAATATAGATCATGTGATAGGGTACAAGTCCTACATACAAATAGAGTGAGATATTCCCTGAAACATCACACTATATAGAATTTTATTTGTCATGACAACACTCTATCCTAGGAATGTGGTGATTAAATCTCAACAACCATATAGTATCACTAATGTGAGAATAATTCTCATCACCTAATGTAAGGGGGCATGATATCTCCATTCTCAATGGTCCCTTACCATCATATTCCAGTTTATCGACCATTATTTTTTATAAAAGGTGTGAGGAATATCCTCCCACGGTACATTTTTATCTTGATCATATACAAATAAATGAGGAAAAGACATATTCATAATTCATATCTTTGGGAATTGCCCCTCATGTTCCATGTTATCAATGATAAATTCCATTTAAGTAATTACATTTCATATGAGGAGTTTTATAATTCATAAATAATGGTCATGGTATTAACATCCCTTGTATAATTCAATTTTAAATCAATTGATTCAATTAATGAAAGGTAATCAATGATGAAATATCCATTTCATTTAAATCAAACCATTTAATTTACCAAAATTTGGAAAATTCACTTATAAGTCTCAAGTGTCAATTGAAAGGTGTCATGGTAAATAAATTTTAACGATGAAACCATTATACATAATCCATCCAATAAAATCTATTCACTATAACCAATTTAATAAATTTATTAAGACATAACAAAAACAAGTCATAAGTCTCTATGAGTCATTTAGAAGATGAAAATATTATTATGGAAATTACCACATTGGAAATTCCAACTATTAGAGGGACAAGTACCTATGAGGTTACATTGTTCACATGTAATACTCATATGTCATGGGAAAATTAATTTTAACAATAAGAAGAGAAATAAGGAGGTATTAGAGGAAATGTTTCCAATTTTCCATAATTAATAATTCTACTTGGCACACACCATGGATGACTATATAAGGCATGTAAAACCACTAAACCACCAAAAAATGATCAATGAATACGTATGTAGGTAGAAGAGGACTTTAGAGATGAAGGAGTCAATATAATTTAGATTCTCATAAAAATATTGAATGTGGAACAATTGTGTAGTTACGAAATAAAAAAACTCAAAGCTAATTTGACATGATAACCTATCATATGTATGTAGACATCTCCTTACTCAATATATGTATTTGAATCAAAGTAGGTTATAAGAGTTCTATGAAATTTTCCAATTACCTAAAAATGATGTAGATAATCATACACCCAAACAACACAATGGATATGTTGGATAACTGATAAAGGAATTAATATTCTATGGGATCTTACTAAGATGGATCCAATTCTTCTGATAGATCGAAGGGCGACAACTAGATAAAGAATCTACTTTAATACCTAGCATTAGTTGTTTTTGAGATCAAAGGTATAATATTAGTGGTGTTTTCCGCTATTGAAGGAATGTAAATTTGAAAATAATATTATAGCATAAAAGATGAGGAAATAGTAACCTTACCCGAAACTATCAAAGATCTTGGATGAGGTACAGATTTTCTAAAACATGAATCAACCTTTCATGTTTGTCTATAGAGAATCAGAATTGTACATGGCTAAGTGTATGGTGTGACTAACCATGTAAAGACAATAAAAAATTAATCTATCCCATATCTTCAACCGACTTCTTGTTCAGGTGCACTGGGTCATACGGTTGCAGAAACATTATGTAGCCAAGTATGTTTTTCGGATTTCGGGCCTATGAGATCTAAATAAGAAATGAATTCTCCTATTAAATTAGTGTATTATTTATACCAATTTAGTTGTTCAATTTTATGTATTAAAATTAAAAATCCAATGATTTATACCATCATTGAAAAGATAGGTCCTTATAACTAATTTTTATTCTGGCACATAATCCATGATGTTAATATCCATAAATATTTATATAGTCCCTGAAGTACTAAAATTCCCTTTAACAGATCTAATATCCATAATATAGTGAAAAGTATTTCTGTCTATCTAGAAAATATTTTCCAAAAAAAATAATATTAATAAATTTATCTATAATCCTCAAAATTAATACCTCTAGTTCATCATTAATATTTACTCTTCAATTAGTTTAACAATAAACAATTACATATTAACTAGTATATTGTTTTGGCAAGTGTTATATAGTAAACCAATATCTTCCTTGGTTCATGGGTTCAAGAGTTTTGGACCTTCTAGACATGGTGGATTTTATCCATGAATGAATTTTTTCCTTGATATAAACCTATACGAATATAAATCTTATATTTTATAAATAAAATATGCAAGAAATCATTGAAATGAAATTAATGTTTAAGTATATTATTTACAATGGATTTAAAAAAAACATATTTTACATTAAAATGTGTAATATATTTATTGGCTATTATTACAATGTATTTAATGATCATATTTACCCTAAAGGATTTCAATTCCATTATGAATATTTCAGTAAAATATAAATCAATTATTCCTAAAATAATTGTTCTATTAAAACATACACTTTCCAAAAATTTATCAAAAATTTAATTAATTATGTTATATAAATGACAATTTTTTAAAAGGTTTGTTTATGACATTGATTAAATCATAAATATTAAACTCATAAACCTATTATGGTATTTTCAAGTCTTATATTAATTATTTCATATATAATTATAACATAATCCAATTTTTTTTCAATGTTCTCATAACCAATATTCCATAGTAAAAAATAATTCTAATATTTAGTTTTTTGAATCCGATTTCATAAACACTTCTTCTGTTTTCTTTACACACATTTCCTTCCTTTTTATTGGGAATAAACTAGGAAATCAATTATCATTTTCTATTTAAATCCTTTATAATGTGTTGGTAATAAAAATTTGAATTATAATAAAATATCCCAATGAGTTTCAATAAAAGGAGTTAAGGATAATTTTCATCTAACAGGTAGTGCTCGAGTAATTCCCAATGAACTCACTTTAGAGTAATTACCCCAATGTACATTTGTTCAAGAACTACTTCATCATGGAGTATCCAATAATTTATGTATTTATATGAAAAAAATCATAATATATTCCTTAATAAAACAATAATATATTCTTGTACACCTATCTTCTAATTATATAATAGGGTTTTATTCAATAATATATGTTATCCTAAATATAGTTCCCTATGTTCTTTCTAAACATTCCCTAAAACCCACTATAGATACCCCAAAAATAGCAGCATGGATCCAGTGTGTTAATACATTAAATTGTAATAAGATAGAATGAATCACATCTAAAAGGATTTATTAGTTTAGTAGTATTCGTAAACTGGACAAATACATAAGGATTACATAACAATAGAATACATAAACTACTACACAATTTTTTCCATTAATATCACTGATACAACTAAAATATTAATATATTTATGTCATAGTAAACATTATGTAATTGGTGATAAGGAAAAAAACATAGGGTGTGATCAAATGCCTATTAATGATTTTGAACAATGAAATAATTCAAAAATAAATAAGAATAATCAATATGGAATGGTGAAAATTGAACATAAACTCTATATAATCAATTAACTGAAAGGATGTGCATCTAGAGATAATATCAATATGAAAATATCATTGCTAATAATCAATTTAGAAAGGTAAATATCTGAACCTGCATTATATTTAAAAAACATGATAAGGAGTAATCCAAATAGAAAAATAAATAGCCAAGAAAACATTACATTTAAATAAATAGATAAGAATATTAAATATAAAAATGTTAATATTTGAAAACATATTCGTTTTAATCAATAATATAAAAATTTAATTATTTTATAGATAATTAATAGTTCAAATCTCATAGACAGTAATTACTATAATCTTTATAATAGAAATGATTAATTATTGGCATTGGGTTTTAAGAGCAAGATACCTACATTGTCAATACATTTCAAAATATGGTTTGAACTATATAAAAAATAACTTTAATTTAAGTTTATCTTTTTTATTTGGAGGCATACTGATGAATTTGGGGGATATATAATTCTATCCTACACCTATCAATGTTGGACAAAATCATTTATTAAAAATAAAATATTGTATAAAAATGATGAATCAATAATCCTTAATATCCAGTATATGTATTGAGTAATGGAAGCATATTTATAAATATTCCATAGTCAATCAAACAATGTTCAATGTAAAGAAAATTTATTTGGTTGAAATAAGGTTTTATAAATTCAACACATCCATGAAAAATAATTTGGATTTCTGGGGGAAATGTAATGTATAATCCTCATTTTAATGTCAATATTTGAAGGGATGCAAATGACTAAAACCCAAAAAGTAGTTTAATTTCAATACTATCATCAATAAAAAAACATGTACCATCTAGTGTAATAATAAAGTTGGTATCAACATATTCCCATTAATGGAATAATGTGGTCTGTTGTCATTAATGTACAGAAATACTACAAAATGACCATTAAAAACATTATTTCGGAAAGTATAATTTTGATTTTGATTTTTTTTGGAAAACCATATGTTGGAGAATAAATTTTGAAATACATTTCTTTAAAAACATCCTCATAAACATGCGATGGAATATTAAATTTTTTTATGGCAATGCGTAATTATATATATGTTGTTTATGTTAAAAATAAAATCCCTTTTGGCTATAAAAGTTATAGTAAGGTAGCTTGTTCTATAAAGAAAATAAATATTCCATTCAATTTTTTGGTAAAATATGAATGATAATTTTATTGAATATGATATATTATTTTTTAAATTATTTTAAATGTAAAATTTTCTAGAAATTCCATTCATAAATCATTTTAAAATTTTCAAAAAAAAATTGATAAAAATTTTAAATAACATGGTCTTAGCAAAAAAACATACTTCTGGCCAAAGAGAGAAATGATGATATATTTTCTAAAATAATTTTATTAATTAATTAAATTAACACTGAATAGAAAAAGTATACTCTTACATGAAAATATCCTGAATAAAAATAGCAGAATAAAATGAATAAGGTTATTAAAAAATAATAAAATAATTTAAATCAAGTTAAATTAAATATTAAATAATCTCTACTAGAATGATCTTGTGAAATAAACCATTAAAAAGATCATAAAGATGATGTGAGTATTTATTAAGAATATTTTTATGTGAATCTATTATAAATAAAAATAAAACATAATTAAATACAATATTAGATATTCAAGATAAATTACCACTACAATATTATAATATCAAAGACATTAAAGGGTTAATATAACCAAATTAAGAGAAATTGAGTTATATAATTCATTACAACCTAGTAACTATTAAATCAAATACCCTTTGATTAATAAATGAAAATTTAAACATAAATTACCTCTATTTATAAAGTATTCATGATATTAAAAGTAAAACGGGAGGTACATAGTCTATATAAATGAAATTTATATTATATCTCTTCAATGTACCTCAATGAAATGAAATCAAGATGAAATCCCTTACCTTGTGCTTCGATTAGGGTGAATATAGTTTAAACTACACTATAGTGGTTTTAAAAATGTTCTTAACTTATTTGGAAATTAAAATCATTAAATAATTATCGTAACTTTTAAAAAATTAACTTTTAAAACAAACCATAAATCATTGTTATTAAAAAGTGATGTATGTTATGATCATGGAGACTGTATCCCTTACATACACATTTGTAACATTTTCATTTTTCCCCATGATTATAGAAAAATGGTATCAACTATATTAAATATTAATAATTATAATTATAAGATATATTTCATATTATAAACTTATATAATTAATCCATGTGTTCTGTTGATGAAAGCAGAGTTGCAGCGCTTCATAAAGGATATAATCCACTCATACAAGAACGATGTGATCATTTTTATGTGTATGAAAAAATTAAAGAGGATGATATTAATTAACAAAATGGAATGATAAATATTTTATAATATAAAAATTATTTCATTTATGAAATAAAAAATTATTTAGATTACTTCAATCACCTTCCATGTGAATTGTTAGTGAATAACGACTCACAATGCTTTGGGATGAAGTAGTCCACTGTATCGACAAGCGACACTATCATATATCCTTCAAAATAGAAGGTAAATATATATATATATATATATTAAATTGATTCCATAGGTATAATTTTTTTATAAATATTATATGTTTATTTTATATTCATGTTCATTCCCATAATTGAGTGTTGGAAATGGAAAAAATGTATGATATCAGTTTGTGAGGTGGTAGTCCATCATACACTTGAATAATGATTTCGTAACCCATTTAAATAAAGTGGACTTGGTTTCTGTTCATGACCTTATTATACAAACATAAAAATATATGTAGTATAATAATGTATTTATGTCATCATGTTTAATAAAAATTGATATAACTTGACAATGAAGTAATATAAATGCACTCATTGAAGAACATTACCTATTCTTCAAGCATCCTTATTACGTTCTCATTAAACATTTTAATGGTTGGTTTTTATCCTAGAAATATTAATATAGAATTATTATAGGGATTTTGGGAACTTATTTGGTTAGGTATTTTTTTCGTCAATTGGTTTTAAGGTGTAAATATGATATGAGAGTAGGTGGCCTTTGATAAGTGTTGGAGAGGACACACATGGTTTTTTCAAATAGAATTGTCCACTCCCATATTTCACATATTAAAAAATAATAAAAAATTGGTGACATAAAATATTATAGGTATAATTGTATAAATACAACAATATATTTGTTTGTAGACAATTAGATATGTCATTTTAATCATTTCCTTTTAAATTTATGCCATAGTACACAAATTTTTACCTTAATGATGATAATTAAATTTTATTCCATTCACTAAATTTTTTTGTGAAAAATAATGTTTACCATATTTGAAATTAGAAATTATTATTATTCATATTATTGATAAAATTTTTATAAATTCTATTGACATAAGTGTAAAGTAATTATCTTAAATTGAATCTCGTAGAGGTGATGAAAAGGTAGGGTTTTAAAGTGGAAAAGTTAAAAAAATTACAAAATTTTAATATCAAAATTCAGTATGAAATTTATTTAATGAACAAAATTAGATTAATAGATTAATAATAGAAGAATTTTTTACATTAAAAAATTTTAAAATATAATTAAAAAATATAAATTACTTTTCTAAAAAGTAATATTTCAATTAAAATCTAGTATATCTCATTATTCACCAAAAAGTGAACCTTCTTAGAAAAATTCTTGAAATTCACCCAAAGATAATTTGGGTATTATTATTTGAAAAACTAATTTTATTTTAGAAAATAAATTATATTACGGTTTTAAAAAATCATTTTACACTATATCCACCAAGAAAAACTAAATCATCTTTTAGGAAAATACAAGATTTCTAAAAACATTTCTTTTTCTTATAAATTATTATTATTTATAATCAATTGATAAAAAATAATTTTTTCTATAATATATATTTTTTTGAGATAGGTAATACTTTTCAAACCCACCATAACAATGACAAGGAGATAACTATCATTATAAATAATGATATTAATAGTATATTTTTATTCAGTAAAATAGGGTCTTTAATCTAACAAAATATATCAATGAAACTCATTTTTGTGTTTATTAAAAAATAAGTATGTGTTGTGTGCAAAAAAATATAAAAGTGGTTTAATTTATTAAAACAATACGTCATAAAGTATTAGGGAGTTAAATTTTCTTATAATATTGGTGTCTGAGGGAGTATATTATATAAAATACAATTTTATTCTATTAAAATGTAGGGGGATATATTTTATAACCAGTTAATTAACACTTAAATTTGGAAATCATATTTTGGGAAATAAATTCCATTTTCATGTATATTTTGTATTATAAGATTATTCATCTTACTTTGGTCATAAATCCATCAACCCCAGAATGTTTACCATGATATTAATAATATATCTATTTAATATATACATATTTAGAGTAATCCATAAAAAATATAGATATAAAATGAAATACAATTTTCCTTAAGATGGTATTCCATACGTAGGAATGGACAATGTTTCCATATTAAGTAAAACTAAAATTTTTAAAACATAAATAATGTTTTAACAATATATAATATTTTTTATTTCATATATAGAAAATATATTTATTATATTTTTCCTAATTACATTTCTTGAAAATAATTAGTGGAAAATAAATAACAATTCTTTGTGTGGCGGTAGTCTACCAAACACACAAAAAACATTCTAATATCTCATGTGAAATGGAATTTATGAAGGTATATATGATATCATAATTATATAACTATGAATATAATAAAAATATAACATATATTAATTAAATCTAACCATATTACTATCCATGTAAAAATGAAGTGAATAACACATCACCTCGGCTCGTAAGGCGGTAGTCTACTATACAGAGGGCCGATAAATTAAAATCTAAATTGATAGAAGAGGAGATGGGTATAAGTTATCGCATTAAAATCATAACATAAAAATATATGGGATATAATTTTATTATTACATCCTTCCAATTTAAGAGTATTTGATGGATTTTGAAGAAGTAAAACAAAAAACCCATTGTTTGAAACAATAAATTTTCTTGAGACTAAAAATTTATGTTTAAACAAATATATTACTATATTGGATTTAGGATGTCACCAAGGACTCTTTAGTGTGGTTATTTAAGTAAGGAATATATTTGGGAAGGTATTGGGTAAACCAATTGGTTTTGTAAGTGTAAAGGGTATATGATATTTGTGTCCTTTTATTTGTGGGAGGTAAGACACACATGGGGTTCTTGAAAGGAATAAAGTTTACACACCTTATTCTCATGAATCAAGGATAAAAAATGGGTCACTCTCAGGACATGGAGGTTATAATGATGAAATATGTCCATAAAATGTGGTCTGGAGAAGTTTCTATTTCATGTCAATCCTTATCATTTTAGTTTAACCAGAGGGAATCACATTTTTACTAGAACCATTGTAATTAATTATTAATAAATTCTCTATTAATTTTGAAAAAAATGGTTTCAAAAAATTATATCATATAAATATTTATGACTCGAAATGTGGAATTAATTTTTTATATATTCAACTCAAATACGTGGAAAATTTTAATTAAAAAATTAACCCACCAACATAACAAGAAAGGTGTTTTCTAAATAGATAATGCTTGGATGTTAATTTTTTTTATCAAAATTAATTAAAAATTAAATTCTGATTAACTAACATGGGTTATAAAATATATAATTAAACTAATTTCACATTTAAAACAATTTAGGTGAAAATAATCCTATTAAAATTTATAAATTAAAATAAAATTTTCATAAACACCATTATATTTGACTAATCATCAAAAAATTAATCTTTTCAAGGAAATGCCAAAAATTCACCCTCATATAATATTAACATTTAAATTTAAAAATTGAACTAATTTTTATAAAATTGAGTTTATAAAGGTTCGAAAAATTAAGGTCAAAATTTTTCACATAAAGAATAAAAATATTTGAAAAAATAGAATTTTACAATCATATAAATACTTTACAAATAAATAAATAATTTTTTATAAATAATTTCTTATTATATTAAACAATTATAATTAATTTGTAGAATTTGGATATTTATAATGATAAAAAAAATTAACATCTTGGTAAAAAAATAGTTTAAATAATAACATCAATAGTTTTCACAGTTCGTTAAAACTCGATATTTCCTATATAACAAGTAATCAAGTAAATTCAATATAATCAAACTAATCATTAAATATTATGTCATTACATTATTCCCAATTGAAATAAATATCCCCCTCACTATTAATCATATTGTTAAACAATTATTTCTTTTCCTCATTACCTTGTTATGTTCCCACACAACTTTCTCAAGAATATGGTTTCACCACAGAACATTGATCATGTAAGTAGCCTTGTTTTGTATAAATTTTCTTTATGATCTAAAATCACAACTGGTTTTTCATCATAAAAAATATTTAAATGTGGTGGTAGAACCTATATGATTGATACATTCGATGTATCAGGTATGTACTTCCTTAGCTGAGATACGTAGAAAACATTGTGAAATTGAGGAATGTTTCATGGAAGATCCATGTGATAAGCTATAGTAATGATAGGATTTGGATTATAAGATGAAATAATATAACTAGGGATTAATTTTTATTATTTCAGAATCTCATTACATTATTTCATGGGAATATTCAAAGGAAAATATTCTCAACAACTTGAAATTTTATTTCACATTGACTAGTATAATCGTAACTTATATTTCAAATTTGTTCATCCATTATGGTTTTATTAATTCCTCTAACATTCTCAACCATTTCATCAACTAGTTTTAGTCCCAATAGTAATCATTCACTAAAATCATCAAAAAACATTAATGTTATACAATTTATTCCATAGAGGTATTCTTAAGGTTCCGTCTAAATTGTATTACTATAACTATAGATGTAATATAATTAAACTATATAAATATGTTTCTTCCAACCATCATTGAAATCCATTTAAAAGTATCTCAAAATGTCATTGAGGGATTAAATTATTCTATAAGTTTTAGAATATTTATGAGGATGGTACATATTGATGAATGTCTAAACATTATCAACATCTTTATGAATAAGTCACTAGAACATTAGGGTAAACCTTTAATCATTGTCAAATACAATAGAATGTTCTACTCCATACACCCTTAGAAATGCCTTAATTTATAATTTGGAAATTTGATCATGATATAATTCTTCTAGGCTTATGATGATGTGATTTGGATTTGTAAGGTGATCAACTATGATCAATATAACATTATTCTGTTTAGATGTTTTAGGGAGACTAATTTCAGAATTCTAAGTGATGTTCTCCCATTATAATTCTAGTATGGGTAATTGTGTTAAAATCACCACAGGATTTTGTAAATCATTTACACACTAACAAAAAAATTATAAAAATAAAAAACAATGTGGTATATCTCATCATCACGTCCCACTGGAAATATAGTTTCAAATCATTATATAACCTTGTACATCTATGAATTATAGTTAATGTTGAACTATGATATTCCTTTAACAACTCCCACTTCAAATTTCATTTGGATAGAACACAAACATGGTTCAATAACAATATTATTACATTAAAATCAATGTGAATCTCCATATAATTTCCCACTTTCTTCTCCAGCTCTATAACTTACTTCTATGCCTCTTTAATAATCACATAGATAGAAGTTTGATCACTCAATGAAAAATGATAATATTTCTCCCCTTCTTTCAAGAGTTCTAGATAAACCCTATTTAATTCGATGTATATTCATTATTCTGTGATTCTTATAATGGATAATCTTTCATGATCTTTCTAACACAAAGCCTCGTACTCTTTTTTATTCCTAGGGTGGTAATGTATTGAGTAGTCAAAATATTAAATTAGCACTAACCATCCTCTCATGCACATGTTCAATTCCTTCAATTTGAATGTGTACCATAAATATTTGTGATTATTATATATATTATTATTTTACCTATATAGATAATTCCTCCATATTTTTTGGGTAAAATTTACCATAGATAACTCCAGATAATGAGTTATTTCTTTTTTCTCACAAAACATCAATTATCACGATGAATAAGATATAAGAACATCATTTTTTTCAAGAACAGAAATCAATCACTTCTTTTATCCATCAATATATATTAAAAAGATCATCTATTGTAGGGTATTTTGTGAACTGGTTCATTGACTATTCTTATGTTTAGTTCCTTTATATACACCTCACACTCATTCATCTAAAGGAAAAGGTCTCCCTTCTAAGTAAATTGTTTGAATTGATTAGAAAATCCTGATAAGTTGTCCACAAAATATCAGAAATATTCATCCATCCCAATAAAAAAAAATTTGTCATAGTTTTTTTCTAGGGTCATATTAAAAAACATTCATCTTTGATGGGTCTATATATATACACCCTTACTTATGATTATATGACCTAAAAAATTAAACCATTTATATCCAAAATTCAATCCTTGTATATTTTTCATACTATTTATCCTTCCCAATGGAATTTTTTACAATTATCAGTTGATGTTCTCTCTCTATCCTTCATCATATTTTAATAAATAATATCATGAACTATAAATACTACCAGAAACTCATCATAGTAATCTCATAAGAATCTATTCATTAAATATATGGAGATAACATTGGAAATAGTAAGATGAAATGCAATTACAATATACTCATAGTGTCCACACCCTATATAGAATGTTGTAATGTGTATATATTCATTATTAACCATTAATAATTGATATCAAGAATTAAGGTCATACATGTAAAAGAGTTGATCTCATTTTATTATATCAAACAAGTCATAAATGTTTGGTGTTTGATAATTTTTATTGATTTTGACCTTGTTTAGCTCTGAATATACAATGTATAGTCACATCCATCAATTTGTTTTAAAAAAATGAATATTATCACCCCATGGTAGAGTATTTTTTTAATGAATCACTTACAAAGATTCAATTAGAGTTTATTTTTTATTCCTTTCAACTCAAGTCAGAATATTCTATAGGTTTCTTTGAAATTACCCCACACCACATATGAGTTCTATTAAAACATTAAAATCAAAATTTGGTTGTAGGATTGGATAAACTACCATGAATACACCATAAATCACACTTACAATAGTTATATCATAAAATTTTAATTTCTCCAAAACCATATAATATAAACAAAACCTTTTTATAAGAATTATATCCCATACAATTTATTTGATTTACATCAAACGTTCATATTTATCGTCACACTGATAGAAGATCATAGGTTGGTTTTGAGTTTTAATTTTTTATTCACATCCTCAATAAGTAATGTAAAATATTTATAGATGAACCTTATATATCGAAAATATAACATCAAATTCCACCATTGAAGGAATGAAAATATTTTCTAGAATAACATTCCCACAAAATCAATAAGAGAGAATTGAAATACATATGATGTTATCATTGTACCATTTGTGGTTTTCATTTATTATTCAACATTTAATTATTGTGGTGGAATTTTTACACCCTATTAAAATTCCTTCAATATAAATGATTAAGAAGATCCATAGTCCAATATGGATTTTGTAGTTCTTGAGTAATTGTAAAGTTTCACCTCTACCATGTCATTATCTCCACACTCATCTGAAATAGATTCTCTTTGAGATTTCTATTTTTTCCAAAGTATAAATGGTTACCGATATAAATAATAATCATTATAACATAAATTTGGGAACATGATCTAATAATTTCTAAACACCTTATATTTTAAAATATTAGTGTGGGAGGTTCATTTTATGGAATATTAACATTATTTATATAATTTTTGTATATATACCCATCAATATGGAATTAATCTACCTAATGACATTCCTATCCACAACAAAAAATTACCCTCCTTAAGAGAATTTCTTTTGTATTTCCTTCCACTCATAGAGTTTGACTTAAATTTCATCTAATTTTCTCTATATATTTTAGAAATTAATTTGAATTCCATCATTATATTTTTATCCAAACCATTTAAATGATGGGTTACCCACTCTCAATTTCTTCCTTGATCGAATAATGAATGATTTTCTCATAGTTAATAAACTATCTTTTAGCCAATTACCTTTATATAAATTTCTTTAAGACGCGAAATAATTGACCAACCTCAAATTACAATTATATAAAAATACTAGTAGCATACATCCAAATTCGTATAAAAATAATCACAAATGTACAATAAAATTCATCTTCCTTCTAACATAACCCATTGAATTACTTCTCAATTTTCATGTGAATAATACAATGAAATTAACTATTAAAAAATAATCTCTTAAACTCATCACACTCAATGGTTTCAATTTCATTTTTAGTTTTTGGGATTATTGATAAGATTCTACCATTGATCTCCTTTTTCATCAAAAAAATCTATTTCAAAAAAAAATTTATTCTCGAAAATATGGATAATGCAAAATATCTTCTCAAATGTACTGATCCATTACATTTAGACTAATTTATTAGAAGAAAAACTAAAATATTATGTATGTTAACTAATTAAGGACTCAATATAACATTATTACCTTATTTCATATCTTATAATTTTAAAATGAATCATATATAGAGAATTTTTTTGAGAGAATAAAAATATGACTTATCATTAAATGTTCTATAAAATTGGTCTTATCAGGGTGGAAATCACCTCATTTACTATTTTATCTAGTATGATAATAGTTCTATTGGGCTACATACATTGTCTAAAACTAAAAATCAAAGTGTTATTAATAAAAATCAATGTATAAAACCATATAATAACAAAAATCACTTATAAGATGTCTATATCATGACACATTCTTTTCAAACTATGAATAATTATTCTTAACCTATGTCACTCCTAGTTATTATTCAAAAAATTCATAATGGTTACTAAAGTGTTTATTAATTTCAAAAAATTATCTAATGGGACTATCAAACTAGGTGTGTAATAAGGAACGTTATGATGAATTGGGTGAATATTGATCCTAGATCAATGTATCATTTTTTGGAGTTATTATTTATAGTTATCTTTGGGTTTGATCTACATCCACTTGTAGTATCCTAATAGGGTATTCATTTCATGTAAACCACTTCCCTCACCCCATGCCAAAATTCCTTCATATTTTACTATAGATTGAGTAAAACTTATATTTATCCAATGATATATCCCTAGACATAACAATATAAATATCATTAAGGATATCAAAAATGTATTCTCATCCTAGCTTCCAAAGGTTAAAAAATAATTTCCCTGATACAACTATAAATATATAATCTCGTAAAAAATAAATATTATATCTTAAGAGATGAATTTAAATTTAATGTCACAATGAACCATTCCAAAATAGTCTAGGCATACTCCCTCTAAAAATATATATAAATAATAAACTGGTTCATAAGTGAACTACAACATATCCCAGTGTGTTCATAATAATAGCACCCATTTTATACATATCCCATATAATACAATTCTTCATATCCTAGGGAAATAAAAAAAAGAAAACGATAAACTAGATTCTTAATAAGTGTAAAAATGATATATACCATTATAACAAGAGAATAAGGGTATTATAACATTATAATTATATTAAGGAAACCAAACCATTCTGATCGTAGATCATAATTTTGAGTCATCGAAAAAATCATGGAGGTTAGTCATACAAGAATAATAATGGTATGAATGAACAAAATCAATTAGAAGATAACATTTTCATAATTAATAGAGTTATGGAAAAGCTGTTATTATAAAACAAATATATCTAGGAATTCTACCTAGAAATTCATAACATGTTATTCTTGAGATAATCACCCATAAATATTCTTTGAGATTAGGATATCCTCTAGTATACCATCTTTTCCGGATTGAGAAAACATCTTGTGTTCAAACTGATCTCATAGAACACATATCATGATCCAAATCCTTATTTGTAGATGTAATCCAAATTTATGGAAATTGATTATAAAAATTTTATTGTATTATAACCCATTAAAATATATGGGTTTCATAAATCATCCATTATATCAGAACCCATGAAAATAAATGGGTTTCTGAGAATACTTCACTATAACACAATTCAAGGAAAATAATTGGTTTTTATAAAAAAATTCATAAAAAACCTAAACCATTGACAAGTACAATATTAATTGTATCCATGTATCATATCCCTAATGTACTAGAAAGAACAAAAAATATTTATATATTTTATGGAAAATTAGTTTTAAAGAACAAAGAGAAAATTTATTCGGGAAACTAAAATTTCACTTTGAAAAAGAGTTTTTTAGAAAAAATTATTTTGAAAATTATTTTCATCAAAAATATACTTGGAACATTTTAAAGTAATATTTAATGAAAATTTAAAACATTTAAAGAGTAAAATAAACTTTTCCCTTTTAAAATCACCCTTTAAAAACTAAAAGATAAATAAATCAGAAAAATTATTTTCAAAGAAAAGAAACTATGAAACATATAAATTAATATTCAATTTTTTTTAGGATATTAAATTTAGGATATACATGTTAAAACATTGATTCCTTTCATATTTTAGTAAAATCTAAATGGGCCTTACATTTATAGTGATATGAATATTACTTTTATATTTTTTTAAAACAATAAAAATTATTATAATGAATTTTAAATATAAAAGGGTGACATTATTAAATTTTTCATATTAATTTTACAAAACATGGATATGGATATGGAAATAATTTTTTACCATACAAGGAAATAATGTCATTTTCGACTATAAACACCCTTTTAGAGTCATGAGTACATAAAAGTATTAAAATATTTGGAACAATATATAATGATGAAGCATTGAAAGGATAATGAAAGTAATTATTTTCATGATATATAGGTCAAAAGAGTTCATTGTTCGCAGCATAAACATAAACACTCCTAAAAATAATGATCTTGTATCGTCAAACACATAAACCATTTGTTATATTGAATCATATTCCATATAAAGGAATAATATTAATAGAAACTGAAAATATCTATTAATAATTGAATTAATTATATTAAAATTAAATATTGTTTTATATAATAAACATAAAACTTGATAGGTGCATAATGTAATGTATCTCCCAAAAAAAATTATGCTAACAATCCCTTACCTTTAGTCTTGAGTTCATTCGTAAAAATTCATAATACTCTATTATAAATAAAATGGTATTATAAATATATTATATAATATTAATTATATATATCATACCATATATGATATATATATATATGACGTTTTATTAAATTCCTATTATCAATTCAATGTTAAAATCATATTTTCATCAATTTATGATTTTTTCATGTATTTTTAATTTTTTATTTTCTGTACAATTAATTTATCATAGTTATAATTTATCCAAAATTTAAAAAATTTTATGAATATCATATATATTGATCTTATATATATAGTAATGCATTAAAATTTAATGGTATAAAATGAAAGGCACCATTCACGAAGAGAATAGGTCGTTTGTACCCATGAACACAATTTATATTTTATCTATGGATGAAATGAAAAAATTGTAAATAATATTTTACCATTACATAATAATATTTTGTTCATATATTTGAAAAATATACATTAAATTTACAGTCATTTCCTTCCATTAAAATCCATAGAAAAAAATGAATCACAAAACATTGCAAGGTGGTAGTCAGTCATACACACGAATGACGTTATTGTATCCCACATGGAATATAATTTAAAACGGTATATGAGAAATCATAAATAATGAAATAAATTATTTTAATAATATAATATATTATTATTTAAAAAATACTTATTACCATCTATGTAAAATTTAATTGAAAAATATATCACATCAACTAGCGATGTTATAGTCCTCTATAAACATGATCGACTAACTAATTTCCCATATGATGGGACAACAGGTGGACATAATTAATTCCATTAAAATAATTTTTTATTATTATATGAAAAATAATAGTATTATAATAACATCATAATTTAATAATATTTTATGGAGATAGGAGAATAATTAAAATAATAATGCATTGTTTAAAACATTACTTCGTTTTTAGAAAACCTATTCCGGTTTAACCAAATGCCATACTAGAATTGAATGTTGGTATAAAAAAGGACTCCGTGATGTTTTTAGGTATTCAAATATTATATTTGAGAACTTATTTTGAGAAAAAAATGGTTTTGGATATTTGAATACCAGAGAAGAGTGTGAGACCTTTTAGAAGTTGAGAAGATGACATACATGTAATTTTTCAAATGAATAAAATGTACCCCCGGTTTCCCATTAAAAAGGCTAAAAAATGAGTTAGTATCATATCTATGTAGTAATAATATCACAATATTGTCATAAATTTGGTTTTTAATATTTTATAAGTCATTTTACCACCTAAATGATTTAGTTTAACTCCATTTATACTAGTTTCATCATTAAATGAGATAATAAATTTTTACTAGTTTTAGTATTCACCTTGACAAAAAAATAGTTGAAATTATTATATAATTTAAATTTATCTTATAAAATATATAAGCATAATTTTTATATATTCCATATATAAAATTCTATAAAATTATTTTTATATTAATCCCCTTGAAATTGGAAGAAACCTTTTTTCCAAAGAGAAAATGGTAGAAATATTAACAAGATTTTATATCAAAATTATTTGTAAAATTGATTTCAATTATCTAAGTTGGATTACTATATATATATTAATAGTAATTTATCATTTTAAAATATTCAATGAAATTAATCTAAATATAATTTTTAAATAAATATAAATTTTCCAATAAAAACAATTAATTTCACTATTCATAGAATGAATAATCTTTTTAGAGGAATCCCAAAAAAACACCATAATCTAAATTTAACATATATGTTTAATTTTTTTTTTCAAATAAATGTTCTAAATTTTTTGAAAACTAATTCTACCTTTTTTCAAAGAAAATAATTAAAAAATTTGAGAAATTTTTATTTTTTGAGTCATATAAAACAATACAAAAATTTATTTTTAATTAATTATTTTATATGAATTATTTATAATTAATATTTTAAATATTATTATTCTTATTAATGTGTCCACGTTTAATGATTAGGTAATAATGGTTGTGTTTAAAAAATAATATTAATTTTTCTCTATTCATCAAAACTAGTTGTTTCATGTAATGAATCCTATCAAAGAAATTAAACTTATTTAAAAACAATTTAATAACATATCGGTTTTTTACATACTCACCCCATATTTATATTCATCCCTAGGTTATCTCATCTTGTATTATAATACTGATGAAATATAAGGTTATGTAATAGTGTTTTAAATAATGTCATTATTTCCCTATTTAATGTTATTGTAAATATTATATTATTACCTGATAATATTCAGAGTCATGTTCTTTTGGGATTATATTAAGTGTACCATTATGCTATAAATAAAAATATAAACTGTATGAAGGATTTTTTAGTCATAAGTATTTGCTCTAAATTTACTTCCTCATGTCTTAAAAAAATAAGAGTGATAATGAAAGACAATTTACACCTTTACCTATCCCCATAATAGAAAATACACTTGATGGTATATGACACTTCATTCATGGAATGAATTAACTCAATTGACAAAGTATAATCTGAATAATGTAGACCAATCGATATGAATCTCAAAAAAATGTATAAAAGGGAAACCCATATGATCTAATAAACAATGAAAAATTTAAACAAATATCAAGTGTCTCTAAATAAATACCCAAATGATAAATAAAGCCACAAATCATAAACAACTCTAATGTCAAGTCTAGTATTGTCCATCCTCATCCCAAAATCCTCCTATAAAGCAAAAATATTTTCTCTCTATATATTGGGTTATCATAAAATTTAAACATAGTAGGATCATCCCTAAGGAATGTCATGGACTTTTGAAATGATTATACCACTACAATATTGGAAAAATTGTTGATCCAATATGTCCTTATGTATGTCAACTAACCACTTACATCCTAATTATGGAATTATATATAAATAAAAATTCCTAATATTGTAATGTAATATTAAATAATTGCTATAAACGGTACACCACATCAAATTTATTCTTATTTCATTCTCTAAAACCCTGATGTTGAAGCCCTGGAACACTCATCCATTTCATAGAATCCTTGACAAAAACACTATGTAAATCGTATCATACTAAGAACCCTATATGAAACTGGTAATAAAATTTATCTAGAGGAAACATGGGCAAACAATTCCTATCACAACCACTTCCGTATATCTATGATAATAATTAATTGTGAACATAAAGTGAATCTACATCATTCCTCTATAACTATGCATGATGCTCGTTATGATCCTCCTCGTCAATCTTATCAATCCAAAACATATGTGAATTGTATCTTCAAGACATCATGACATCATTAGTATAATACTAAATTTTAATAGAGAGTGTGGAGGATGGGGTATCTTTCTATATGTCATCACCATATTATATGTTGGTATGAAAACTCTATATATTTTCTGGTGTTGAAATAGAGTAGTCAAATAGTTGGGTAAATAATGAAATAAAAATGAAAATAAAATATATACATCTTACATAATGAATCAAAACCTATTTTTTAATTACAAGACTACCACTATATACCACCGGATAAAAATTAGTCCATATAACCTCAAAAACATTCATAGTTACCAATTAATTAATGACATGACAAAAGTGATTTACAAAAATAATCTACATTAAAAAGAATTTAATTTTCATGTTATCCCACATATTTATTTCCAAATAATTTCCCACATTTTCTTATCAAGTCTAGAGACATATTGATTTATAAAATTCATTTTTACCACACATCCTATTTTAGTTCAAGAGTTTATAATCCCTCACAACATATTTCATTCCAGTTTTGTTATTCAAATTCCATTACATCATTACTAGGAAAGTAGAACAACCCAAACATAAATACAAATAGTCCACCATCCTCATGTCTGCATGAATGACTTCTTGGTAAAATTACATCTAAACCACGTAAACTCCTATCCACAACATGACACAATCAGGACTAATATATACTACCACACATCTCTACTGCTACACATTAAAAAACCAAACACGATGACTAGAAAACATCACATAAAAGACATATCATTAAAGAATATGTCACAACCACCACTCATCACATTTTTTTAATTAAAAAATGAAATTTCATAAATATTGTTTTAATTCATTCAAGATAATTCACACACAAATCCTAGATTCCATTGGAAAAAAATGTATTATCATTATATATATGTTCTTGTATATTTTCATATGTGATAATTCAAATCAGCACGCACAATAAGTATCAAAAATAACATTCATAGAACAATAGAAAGAATATCAATAAAATCCTATGATGAAAATAATTGTAGGAATTCTCAACCATATAGGAAAAATCATAAGAATAAATAATTTAATGAGATTTATTTCCTTCCGCTTCAAATTGAGTTAATAAAGTTAAATATATTCCTTAGATTGGTTAATATTATATACCCAATGGAAGGAAAAACATATACTCCAATATATACAACAAAAGGATGAATGGTGAATTATACCCTATATTAATTAATTATTCAAATAGAATTTCGTAGAATCTAAAGATAGAATACTATCATTCATGAATGAAGCACCTCCAAAATCTTATGGATTCCAAAAATTTATCAAAACAACCAAAATCAAGGGATAAACATACCTCAAAAAACATAAAAAAGTGAAATGGAATGAATGGTGAATGGGAAAAAATTGACTTAACTTGATCCGAAGGAAACCCATTAAAAAGATCCAAGATTAACCAAGGGGTTCAAAAAAATCCCATTTAGTTTACTATAGAAGTGAAGGAGGATGATTTTTTGATAATGAATCAGGGGAAGGATTGAAAATCAAAACCATTTGGGTATATAAAACCTCTTTTTAAATAAAAAAAACTAAAATACATTATAGTTTGTTGAATAGATATGAAAAATGTGATATGTCTGGTGAATATGTAATATTAAACACCAAGAGATAACCTATTTATCCACATATTTCAAAAAATTATTTAACTAACACAATGTCATGTAATGTAGTGTGGTCTAACACATTATGTTTCATCTATATTCTATAATATCTAGACATTATTTCCAAAATAACATCAGTTCCATATTTTACCATTAATGTGCTAAAGGCTATGTCATGGTGCATTCTCCTTCCCCACATAACATAGTCACCCCACAAGAGCACAGTGATTTGTTCCAAGCCTACCCTAAGTGTTTCTATCATGGAGATGGATCACATATAGGGCATCTAGCCTTGACACCCAACACCACACCATTCAATGTGTTTCTACTAATAATCCACTTAATTTGTAAGTAATCCAAATCCATAATAATCTAAAAAAATCATCTAAATTAGATTTATAATCCCATGTTCACCAAGGATGAAAAATAAGAAACTCAAAACTCCAAATCATCAAGAAACTCTCCTAAATAATCTCAAATCCTTATATAAAACAGAAATGGAGGTTTAGAATGAGCATTAAACATTACATTCAATACCTTTTAAATAGTTAGCATCCTTAATAATAAAAACAAACTCCAGAGATTCAAAATAATCGTAGGGCATGATGAACCATACAATAAGATACATCTCTAGGATATCACTACAATTTAAAGACTTCTACTATGTCACACCAACCCAAATCATACTTTTTTCCATATAATCCACGATACCGACTACCAAAACTGATAGGAAACCAAACAGAAAAAACATAAATCAAGGAAAAATTCATTCCATATCATGATATTGTCTTTCCTTTTCAAGACTAAATCTACCACAATGTTAATTTTTTTTTTAAAATTTATTCATTAAGAAATGGATTTCCCCTCTTTATATGTAGTAATATTTCACACAAAACAACAATAAAAAAAATATTAAAATCTATCTAGGTAAAAATATCAAATAATCAAGGATAAAAAAATTTAGAAAAAACTAAAAGATGTAGGGATTTGACAAGAAACTTTTCTCAGACTCCCATGTACTCTCCTAAAAAGATCAATGCCTCTAGATAACATGATATAATAAGATGATTATTCAACACAACACCATTCCCTTATGATCCTAGAGAAGTTTTGGTCACCCCCCAAATTTCATGTCATTGTAAATATCAATATCTACCTAGAATTTGTCATGGGGGTCATTGTAAAGAAATATAAAGAGATGAGTCATACGAAAGACGTTATTGATCCTGTAAAATCACAGTGGAAGCACTAACTAATACACCACCATTAAAAAATCATCAAGACCACATAAGGACCAATGTACCTAGAAAAACAATTACACCCAAGAGCACACTAGTGTTACCCATGATATGGGGAATAATTTATGAATACATGGACCCATACTCAAACATCAAGGGCCTCATCTTGTGAAAAAATAACATTTATGTGAGTAATTAACCCTCTTTATCCTTTAAAGAATTAAAAAGCTATTTCTAGTCATTATTTTCCCCCAAACATACACCGTGATTTGTTAAGATCCTATCCTCATCCCACCAAAATAGATAACAATATAAGAATCCAACAAAATACTCAAATCATTCTATTCTAATGTGTGTGTAGTTTTTTATATAAGATAACTAATGAAAATTTATTTACCCCATGACATGTCAATTTACTTGATGTATTCCCAAAAAATATACTATAGCATCTAGATTGTCCACTTTTTCATTATGAATGATTGTTTGATAATAGTGTTGATTTGTAACAATGTCCCAAGAATGTAATAAAATCCTATCCAGACTGAGAAGGTACATTTTTTTCCATATACGATACAATACAACTTCAAATTCCTTGTATCCACACAACCTCAACAAAATATCTCCATTCCAAAGAAACTATGTCTACCGACTTCATGGTTAATTTTAATGTCGATGTGTTTATAAAAAAATCCATGGTTACCAACATAAAATCATAAAATACATGATCATGTGGTATTCATATGATTATTTACATAATGATTTCATCCACCTTCTACTCATGAAAATCCAGAGACACTGAAATTATTCCAGGAACATGGAGTTCGTCTTTTACTACCTTGTAGACTAGACATTGAAAAATAAACACTTTCACTATTTGTTTCATCTGAAGACACCATAAATATATCCTCTATATATGAAATATCATAGATACTATGTGTAAAAAATTAATGGGGAGAATAGAAACACATAAAGGTGTCTATTTGGAATCACTAATGGGTTGAACAACATCCCAAGAAATATTAATGATTTATCACCATCCTCATACCATACCTCTAAATAATAACTTAGGTAAATTTATTAGTGAATCACCACATCCCATGAATCTCTCCTCTGAGAATCCTCCACCTACTTCATCATAGAAGAGTTCAATATTTTCTAAAACTATTGAACTCCCCCATTATAACTTTCTATATCGATTTTTGAGGGCTATCTCCACCATTGACTTCCTTGTGTCCCCAGACTTTTAAGCACCATTCCTCCTTGACATCCTACTTGGTATAACATCTATAAAATTCCATTTTCTCAAAGTTAAGGATATCTAAAATACCTAGTGATGGAGAAACTCTATACACATATTTTTTAATAGAATTGTCTCACAAAATTACAAGATATACCAATAGAAATTTTTATATTTGAAGTGTATAATGTATTCCCTAAAGAGGTAATGTATCCATAGCATTAAAAACCCACAAAAACTCCCAGCTCTAGATCCTAGGAAAATACTGTTTTTATGGGAAAAATAAATTCATACATTCATATGATAATACCATATTTTATTGTATCATGAATAATATGGATACAGGATGAGAAGCTTCACTGAAACCCTCAAACCCCAACACTAGTTTAGGAAACTGATTCCCTATACCATTTATCCAGATCCCACATTGGTTTTAAAAATATGAATGAAACTAATGTATAAAATTATAAACCTTGACTTTTATGGTCATAGATGTCATTGGGGTTATAATTCATCTGATATCAGATAAGAACCTCTTGTATTATCTATAATGTTCAATAAAACTGTGAACCTCTACAGAATTTGTGGTTCTTGACTAATAAAAAAATCACATAAATCAAAGACTCATCATTTTGAATTTTGTATTTGTACATCATATACACTAATAAATGGACCTATATTTTTCACAAATTATAAGTGGATCACTTTCCAAAGGGCTATTGGTATTAAAGTATCTGCAAGACATCTCAAAGATGATTGACATGATCCACCTATGACTTCATATAGATATAAATATCATCAATGAAAATGACACAAAATGGTCTCGGAATTTAAAAAAAAAATTGTAGTCAAATCAAAAAAATAAAACTTTAATGATACCAAAGGAAATATCCACGAACATGATGTTCCCATATCTATAGGAAAATGCAGTCTTTAGAAATAACAATCTCCTTCACCATAAAACAGTGATTTCTATATCACAGATTGATCTCATAAATATAAATAGACATCGTATCTTTGTTGAAATGATTATAAACTCTTGGGAGAGGGCTGTGAATCCTAGTCATCATAGGGTTAATCCGTTGGTATTCTATACACAGCCTCAAACAACCATCTTCCTTGTTCAAGAATTATAATGGATCACTAAATAGAGACAAAATGGGCCCAATTAAATATTTTTATATTAAATATCAATATAAATCCTTAAATACTAAAACTCATAGGGGTTAATCTACTAGGGGCCCATTTTAATATAAAAGGCACTTGAATAAAACATTTTCCCAAAAATTATGTCGTGCTAAGGGGTAGTGTCTCAAAATTTTTGGGGAACACACCAAAAAATTCCTTAATCAATTTCGTAAACTCCACTATACTCGTTGGCACTAACATTATTGAAATTTAATACATTATAGAGAGTATGGGATCCATATACATACTAACCATTGAATGGAATCATTAACTAAAAACAACTATATGATGAATATATATTTCTATTAATGTTATATACCTCCAGAAGATGTCAACAACCACATTCATAAAATAGAACCAATCAGTGCGAAGGATGAAATCATATGACTATATTATAATAACGAATGAATCACCAAATTAATTATTCTATCTAATCACATCTACACACCCTAACCACAAATCAAAATTGTTGGTATTACTTTTAATTGATTTATCCAGTATAAGAGCCACATGCAGCTTCTCTATATCTGGTAACAAAAAGTGGACTAAAGATGGTGAATTAACTAGTGTGATACTCTTTAATAAAGAATCAAAAAACAATGATAGATGAAAACGATAACATATGTCTAACAATATCTAGATAAACTAGTGATAGAACCTCCATTACAGGAATGCTTCCACAAATAGATCACCATAATCACTAATTATGGAACGCTATAAGGACACACCCATGTCAAGGTACCTACATATATGGAACATAATTAGGTCATCCCCATCTCACCACATCTCCTATCAAGGGATCATAAGGATTATTACTATAACATTGAATGAGACATACCATCAACTACTATTGTGAATAGTAATAAACTTGACAACCTTCATGATTTTGAGCTCCATGAATCAACATGCACTAATTCAAATGATTATCGCAACCCCTATATAAAAATCACACCATTATGGAGAACCTATGATATTCGTGGGAACTAATGGCCCCATATGACTGAATGAAAGCTAATGGGGTTTAATTCCCAATTGATCAAAACTACAATGTATTAGGATATTGAGATATTTTTTAATAAATCAGATACATGGGGATCCATATTATTTCCCAACCTACGGTATCCCTCCATTTGAGTGAATAAAATTGATATCCTCAACCTTCTTTTATACCACTATATATTTTTGAAAGGAAAAAAAATTAACTATATTATGTATCAGTGGGTGGAGTGATTCTTCAAGATTCAAAACATGGTACTTCTATCAAGAAAATGATCATGAATATAAAATAATGGATCCTTGAACTTGATCCCATTATCATTCATAGACATACCACCCCCCCACACGATGGAGTGAAGGATGATAATACCTATTTACTTCATTCATTGGCGACGATATGAAATATTATTGAAACAACTTATAGATGACTACCATTTAAATGTATGGCTCCTTCAACAAATAGAGATTTGACATACACCACTAACATGCAACACCCCTCATCTGACTAACCACTAATGGGTCACAATACTCTTTCCAAGACCAAATAAAACCAATGGAGTTCATGAGATCCTATAACCTGTTCTCTCTATCTATGTTAGATACGTTACCCCTCCTAATTTCACAAAATTTTAATGATTATTGTCCAATAACATATTTTTACACTTATCATGCTCTTCATCGAGATCAACATTCTGTTGGACAAATATTTTATCCTATTAATGCTCACTAATCTAAGCCAAAGACACATGATGTTGAGGATCTATTTTTTAGAAGTCAGTTAAGGATTCACTAAAATCTTTATTATGAAATTTTATTTTGATTCATTAAATTAAATCATTTTAAAATCAAAGGACAATGCAATTTGGGTAAAAAAATAGTCAGGATTCATCTACCTCCCATAAATAAATACCTTGAAAGCAGCACAACCTCACTTGATCATTTGTAAAAATAAAACTTCATTCATAACATCATGGTGGGAGACCATTAAATCCAATAACACATATGATATCATAGACATATATCATACACCAAGACAAACTGACACGATTTACCTACAATCCAATGAAATCCTCATAGTGTATAAATCCAAACTGCATCTTATCTCTCAATTCCTTTGATACAACTCTTCATAAACCATATCCTTATATGGAACCCCTCCTAGGATGGAAATTAATGAAGTTAGATAATTCCCAATGAGTCCCAGATTCATCAATCTCATGTATGGTGACTAGCACCAAGAGCTTAAAAATCGCAAACATGTAAGCAAATACACAAATAGATTATTTAGTATTAGGAGATATAAAACCAATCACCAAAAAATTCATTCAAAAAAATTAAATGTATAACTGAAACCATCCCCAATTGATCATAAAATGTTAAAACATGAAATTATTCTCCAAATAAATACACAAATTCAATCCTCATGGAGCGAATCAACAACATCTATAATGTCTACATTAGTGATGTCGAGGTCAATCCTTGAAGTCCTCCTAGAAGCTAGAAAATTAATTTGAATATATGTAGGGTATGTATAACATGAAAACTCAGTTGGATCATCCTAATAGCCACTTTTTAAATCATGAAGAAAATACACATGAATATTTAGGGAAAAATGGTTCGAACATGAACCTATATTGGTCAATTGACCAATATAATCCTAACTATGGAAAACATTACAAATAAATCATCAAATTATAATAATATAATATAATGTATATCGACAAAAATGTTACCCCAGAACACATTATATTTAACTATCCACTCACACACCCAAATATACAACATCCTAGAACACCAACAACTTTAGTATAATCCTTCCCTAACACACTTAAAAAACTACATTGTACTAATAACCATTCACAAAATTGGTTATCTCATCCCTCTAAATGATACACGTGTTACCAAATACTCCAATAAAAACACCAATATAACTTGGATACTAATGTATCATGAACATAATGTATATAAACCTTATCCCTTACTCCTACTAGAAATGACCCCCACTATGATAGACTCATCCAATATTATTTAAAAAAATGAAATGTTTAAGATACACACAATACAACAAAAAATTATCATAATAACATCACTTGGGTGAGAGAGGATGGAAGATGGGGTATCCATCCACCCATCATCAATATCTTGGATGTTTTCATAACACCCCATAAACATTTCTTTTTCATCACATAGTTCTAAATGTAGGTGGGGTGGGTATAGAAATAACAATGAAAATATAATATATAATAGTAACACACGTAATCAAATCCTATGAATTTATAAGTAGAGATCCCTCAAACCTATAAACATCACTATAAGTAATAAAAACCTCCACAACTTTTCCTACCACCTATAAATTCATTGCACAACAATGGAAAACAGTAACAACATTCCACCTTTCTTATTTACCATTTTTTGGTAACCCATTTACATGTTTCAAAAAAATTACCCATATTTTTTTATATCAATCCCATTCATTTCATGTATAAATGAATCAACTTTAACAACACTACACATTTCATTTAAAGAATGAATTTACATCAAAATACAATCAATTTCAATTTTTACATTCATATTTAACTCCTTCACAACTGGGAAACAAGCACAACACAAATAGAAAAATAAATAGTCCATCATCATCATATTTGGAATCCCAACCTCCCACCAACCACACATATCGACCCCCACACAACACATCCATCATATATAAAAAACGCCACACATCCTAACCAGCAAACATTAAAAAAACATAACTCACAAACACAACATATTACAACCATGACACTTCATAAACTCCAAATATCAAAACCACCCTACATTATATTTCACTTATAAAAATTTGTTTTTCATTATATATATTTTAATATTTTTTGTTAAATTCTAACAGAAATTATAGATTCCATGGGATACCAATTTTTAGTCAAATATATGTTCTTATCTATTTTCATAATTATCCAGCCAAATAAAAATGAAAAAAATTTCTGATTAATTTTATCGCCACAAAAACCAAAAAACTCTCAGTAGAATATATTTCTTGAGAGTATATCAATGATTCTAATCCATATTGTAAAATTCAAAAGAACAAATAAATTAACTTTATTTCATGACATTCCCTTAGATTTTAGTTAAACCAATTAGTTATTTTCAATAAGCTATTTTATACAATATGCACAATAGAATAAAAAATATTGATATTCCATTATGTGCATTAAAATCAGGATATATAACGGATCTAAAACCATGAAAAATTATTCAAAGTGAAAAACAATCAATCCAAGGATCAACCCCCACCATTACAAAGGAATCAAAATTGGATTCCTATGTACTACAAACCAGTTTAAAAAACCCCCCAAATATATAATAAAACCACTATATGGAAATCTCAGAGATAATTTAATGTGATATAAGGCTGAATGGGGAATTTTAGTCACCTCGATCTAAAGTGAACTAATTTGAATGATCCATAATGATCCGAGGGCATTGAAACACAAAGGGATGTAACTAGATAAGGGGTGGATGTGTAGGGGTTGAACAAGAGTCAAGGGAAGGATTGAAAATCTAAAATAGTCAATTATGTACACCAATTTGGAATCAAATACCTCAGAACTACATAGCAATGTGGTGAATAAGAAAAACTCACATGGTTCATCTATTCAACACGTTATGTGAAAAAATACCAGGTACAATTTTTCCACTCATTTTAAAAATGAAATTTTACACCACTATCACATGGAGAATGACATGGTATTTCTCATGGTGGTTAATATTTAAAATTAAATGGATATACAGAATTCCATTATTTATGTCACCATCCCACATTACCCTCCTGATTTATAAGGATATAAAATATTGAGTACCACTTTCCATCTTCAAATATGTTATCAAACAGTTCACCATGCCCGATGCCATGACTATCTTAGGAATTTATTATATGCTTTGGGCACACATTTAGAGACTTAGTAAAACACTCCAAAACAACAACATCCCCTTGTTATGGTCACACATCCCTCAATACATAAGATCACACCAAGCCAAAATACCTTCTAAAATGCCATATAAATCCAATTCACAATCTATGGTTCCACTAGAATTCCCCCAAATCCAATGAATAACAACCAAACTATCCCATATCATCTCTAAGACTTTGTAAAACAAGAAGTGATATCTATATTGATTCTGGAACATTAAAAAAAATAATCATCTCATTAAAATTCTCTACGAATTTATATGTCTAATAGAACCCGGATCCCTATCATGTCACCATTGTTATGGGATTATCAACCCTTGATAAGTCTATAAAAAGCATCAATAGTAGCCATTAATCCTAAAAAATCCATGGATCATTAATAATGGATGGTATAGGTCATTTTTCAATAACATATTTTTTTGAAGGATCCACAAATAAACCCTCTAATTAGATTATATTATCTAGGAATGAAACATTATGTATCCAAAATTAAAAATTTTAAAAGATTTAATGAAATATATTCCTTCATAGATCATTTAAAAAACCATAAAGGATCATATACCTCTTTTATTATCCTATAACATACAATAATAACATTTATAAATAATACCACATATAGATAAAGGTAATATCTAAAGAATCTATTAGTAAAATACATGAAAATACCATGATAATTGTTATGTGAAAATATAATTATTAAAAATTATTTATGAATATACAGTGTTCAAATTGTAGTATTTGGTAAAACCTCCTTTGTCAATCTAAAATATTTATATTTGAAATAATGTTCAATAAATGAAATTTTTTGAGGATCAAATAGTTTATCAAACAATCCATCAATTTGTGGTAGAGGTTGCATATTCTTAAAAATGATCTTATTCAATTGTCTATAATCAATGTAAAGACACATTGAAACAACTTTCCTATCTAAAATAATAATATGTGTCCCCCATGCTAACAAACAAGGGCATATAAATCTCATATCATTATTCTCTTAGAGTTTGTCATAAATTCATACAACTCAATTAGGGACATTCTATATATAATCCATGAAATTGGTATAACACATGATATATGATCTATTAGAAGTTCATCATTAATATTCATATAGTGTATATGAAAATCATGAACAAATAAATTGACATATTCATTCAAATCACAGATATATTTAATACAGTGTTTTTATACAACCATTTGAGAAAAATACTCTTTATGAATGGGTAATAATTCATATAAAATTGTATTTATTTGAAATCAACATAGAGAGTGGGAATAAATTTTCAAAATAAAAAATTTATAATAAATTATATATAGTACTATTTTAAATGGAATATTCATTCAATATTTAACATAAAATCCCCAACTATGGAGTATAAGATAAGTGTGATATAATTATCAAGATCCACTTTTTTGATATAAAGATATTATTAACGTCCATGATAAATAAGTTAGACCCTATATTAGGCTATTAACATGAATACTTACCATGTTTACAACATATATGAAATTCATCTATAAATGGAAACATAGTATTTAATTTATTTACATCCATAAAACACTTCATTTTTTATATGTAATAAATTTAATTACTCCATTTTTCCCACACGTAGAATATCTTCCAATAAATTTTAGACACCTCCCAGAGTTCATATATTAATATACCTGAAATTTATGAAGTTGAATCATATTCCCTCTATGGTCAATAGAATCAGAAGAATAATAAAAATCCATTTTTCAATTATTAAGTGAGTTTGTTAAGTTACCTAGGTTGCAGTTGTAAATCATAATTACAGATATATAATTATATATATTTATATGATTTTGAATCCTAGATCCCATTTAATTTGGGTTATCATTATTTATTTCATTTAATTATTCATCTATTTATTTATTCACATGATTCCACATTATTCCATCCATTACTTGAATATATAAACACATAGTGAGGATCCAACATTTATTATCAGTGTAAAAAATCACATGATAATGAAAATCCTACTTATGATGACCAAAATTGTAACAAATTAAATATAACCATCTAAGTTTATGTTCATCCTATATCACTATGGACTATCATAAGTACACATATATTTAATCCAATCATTCAATATAATGGTTCATAATGAGAAGGAGAATTAACCATTGGATCCATACAACGATTCTCTATCTAGATGTGTATTCTAAGACACACTCATCATACACTGAGGGAAGATTATAATGACACTCAAACCACACTTTTATGGAGTTAACCCAATAGTGCATATGTATCACAACAGAATAATAATTATACTAACAAGAAACAGATTCCATTTCATGGAATCAAAATAATAACTACTTTACTAAAACATTAGTATTTAATCTTATTATTAAACATATATCCATAGAAATAACTAAACACCTATGATACTAATCCACAAATAAAAAGAAACCCTTCTATAATACTTATTGAGGTATACCAATCTTTAAACTCATTAATTTTACATCATTGTTTATTAATATTATGTTTTATGATATTAATACATTCCCCAGAATCATAAATTATTATTATTTTTGGAGACTAGATACATAATCATATTTTTCATTAAATAAATAAAACAAATATCACAATGTTAATCTAAAAAGAAAAAAATTAGATATAACAAATTTAAAATCATTCAACAAAACCATGAGAACTATAAATGAAACAATGAGCTTAGCAACCTAGTAAAGGAAAACATAAGATGCATCAATCAAAAGTCATAATTGAGAATAAAATAAGCATAAGGGTATTATAAATTGATCATAAATTTATAAATTCATTCCCAATAATTCAAATATCATTAATCATTAATCATGTAATAAGTTATTTTTAGAATAAAATAAAATTCATATGTGTAAGTAATCTCCAAAAAATAAATCATGAGCCAAGATAACATATGATTAGTTGAAGGCATAATGTTCAGGGATGCACATAATTATATAAAATAATTTACTTAGTAAATGATCACATCAATGACTATCATTGTGGATTGGGATCACTCCATATTCCATTATTTCCTCATTCCTTATTCAATCCCATGTTTATTATATTTTATATAGTTTCTTACTATACTAGGTTCACACCTCATTAAACTATATATACTCTAATTATATATTAATCTATTCCCAATTCATTAATTCATATATAGTTTTGGGAACAATAGTCAAATAATAAAAACAATTCATATATTTACTGAAAGTTCATAAATTCTCCCATTATTTATCACTATTTGTACCATTGAAAAATGGTTTTCTTGGACATTTCATGTTTTATTAATATAATTACATGATTAAAAGAAATGTTTTTTATAAATATTCCATCATATCAGGGTTAAAATATGTGAAAAATGTTTTTTAGAGAATTGTACTTAAATAATTAACATCATCATCCATAAAAAGAAATTAATTTTATTGTATCAGTTGGTCACATCCAAGGTGAATCATATAAATCCTAAAAGGATATTGAAATAGATGAATAATACCTTTAAATGGGAATTATAACTCCCCATTGAACACATGGCTAATTTAATATTCATTTTTTGTAAATATTAAACAAAAAATACTAATATATATACACTGCATAATTTATTTGAAAATAACCATTGAAAATTGCAATGAAATATATATATAAATTAAAGGTCAATATGGTGGTAAAATATATTCATTTGGTGAAATTTAAAATATGTAATACTAAAACATTTTTGATAAAAAATTAAAAAGTGCCTCATTCAGAAAAGTTATAGAAGATTAATTTTATAAAATTGGGAAGAAAGAAAATATTTTTTAATATGAATTTAAATATTAAATTGATCATTGAAAATAATGTTCATGAGAACATTTTATTAAAAATCGACATTGAAGAAAATGTCATTGTAAAAAGAGGAAATATGATCTGTTTTTCCTTAAAATTATTTTCTCTATCATTTTATTTAATAAATAGAGAAAATTTTAATATTAATTAATAATTTATAAATAACCACATGGGAATAATATTTCCATTAAATAATAAATAAATATAATTTCCTTTAATGGAAATTTTTAGTAGAAAACCTAAAAAACAAATGATATTATATCATACAACAACATAACATGTCAAGTATTGATTCATATACATTAAAAACTGATATATTATAAATATATAATTTTTATACATATATTCAGAAAAAATATTAACAAACATACTATGTATCTTTCAAATATAAATTTCAATTAACTTTTTATTAATAATTTTCTTCTCTTAAATGAATATTTTGGTGAAAAATGGTTTGTCTCCCATGAATGTATCTATTCAATGGTTGTGGACCTAGTTTCACAGTCATGGTTTCATCTTCACCTGAATTAAAATCCAGAAATAATTATAATATGTATTCACTATATTAATATTTATAGTCATTGATATTATGATATTATAAAACAAAATAATTGCATAACTTCATTGAGATGGTTTTCCTCAAGTACGCACATGTGATGTTTTCAATTTTCATAGAATGGAATGAATGAAATTTGTACAAGAATTCATCATCATAGAATCATATTTATATAATGATTATCACATATATTTATTAAATTTACCTTTATGAATATCCATATAAATACTAAATGAATAACGAATCATGTCGTTTCATGGGGTGGTAGTCCACAATTAAACACGAGAAACATTATCAGTTCCCAATAGAAAGGAATGAGTTATATTATAGTAATACCATTAAAATAAAACACATCTGTATAGTATAGAATATTATTACATAATTTAAAATTGTTTTAAAAAATTTTAATTGTGATTCAGAACAAATAATCACGATAAATATCTTTAGAAAAATATAACTCTTATACAGTTATCTTCCATTGAAGGGAACATTAAATATTAATAAATATATCTTTTTAGTAGAACATAACATAAATTTCATGTATAAAAATTTTTTGATAGTATTTTGGATGATATTGGATGAGATAAAGTGCTCAATTTGTTTAAAAAAGTGAAGATATGAGGAAACCTTTTATAAATGAGGTGGGTGGGAATTTTGTAAATGCTTGAAACGTTATTATATAATTTATTTAATAATCATGTGATAATGATACAAAATGAAAATTATTTAATTATAGGAATTCTAATTTAGATATCACATTAACTGCTAAAACTCTATTTGTTTGGTTATTTGTTAAACCTTATCCCTTTTGTTAACCCACTTTATTGACCCTTTAAATAATTACCAAGGTGACATGTTTTATAACATAAAAACTATTTATTGTGGGAAAAATATGATGGAATTATTAAATAATATTAATTATGATGATTTCAACTATTTAATCCAATTTTTAAGAGTCAATTCATAGAAGATGAATAAATTAAATATTAAAAAAAATTCACAAAACATAATGACAAATCTTTTTCAACAAAATGTTTTTAAGAATAAATGTAGATATATTTTTATTCAATACCTTTTAAATATAGTAATATTTATGTTAAATTATTATTTTTAAATATATTATAAAAAATTGACTTATTTAAATTAATTATAAACAATAAATAATCAAATTTATATGATAATAACACATTTCAAGCATGATTAATTTTTTTATTAAAACAACTTTTTATTACGTTAAAATGTATTTTAATATTTTTATCTAATTTCAATCCAATGAAATAACATTCCATATGTGTAAAATATACCTTTTCATAATTAATTTTATCTTATATAGACCCCCTAGTAAAACATATATGTTCTGATTAACAAATTCAATAATAATATTTCAATTGTATATATGTGTTAATTTAAAAAAGATGTTGCATATAATGACTCTTATCAATGAGATAAAATATACTAAATGATAAATATATCATGAAATATTTGTGTATAACATAATATATTATGTGTGTTTTATTTACTCACTAGGACTATTGACAATATGACCCCAATGTAAGGTGGGGTTACATGACATATCGTAATGTTGCATGACAGTTGACCCTACAAATTGTCTGCTACATCCAAATGATATCATCAGTCATTCTTATCATTTTTATTTATATATGATGGTGAAAATTTAATAAATACCAGCTTTATAAATAATGAAAAAATAAATTAATAATGAAAATAAACATAAAAATTATAAAATTATAAATAAAAAATAAATAATAATGAATTATTATTTTGTTTCCTTGATACCACTTGATAGTTATGAGGTTTATTGTAAGGGGATGACCATGATCCTAATAATGTGTTTTTATGTATTTTTATATTTATTATGAAATATACACAACTAGAGAAACTTTTTTCAATCAAGGAATGACCATCACATTTTATTTTTAGTTATTTTATATATATAATAAGTTAACTAATATTGCCAATACTTCTTTTTTAATTAATTTCATGACCTATTATTTTCATATGATAGTTTTATATAAGGATTCAAGGATTAAATCCGCATATCTGGGATTCTCACATGCACCATGAATCTTGAAACATCACCATCTAAATCATTGCGTGGTAGCATAGATGGTTCTAATTCATGAGTCATTGCTGATCAAGATAGGAAATCCTATTATCCTGGAATAATAGTTATTTCTCTCTTAGTAATTGAAGAGGGATGTGTAGAATTTTTTCTATAATTTTATTATGAATTCATTTGAATTTTTCCTCTACTATTGATATAATGTCTAGAGTGGATTTATTTTCCACAACAATACCTATACCATGTAAATGATTCAATAGTATATTTATAGAACTTGGATATAGAATAAATAATTGTACATTATCCCTGGACTATTCTCATAATCCTTATTGTACCATTGGACAAATACTAATAATTAATCAATTATTAACACAATAATAATAAGATGTCAAAAAAATATATAACAAAATTTAAAAAAATGTAAAAACCAAAATATTACTTATTTAAATGATATTTAAGATATCATTCTTATTGGACATTTGGCTCTAAAAATCATTCCTATTTATTATTTATCATAAAACGAATAATGACTAATTATTTATGTAAATATAATTAATAACACTATTCAATCATTTGATAGATATATTTATATTAACTAATCCCGTAAACAAATATTTCATAGGAATCATTATGTCCAAATAAATAAATATTTATTTACCATGCAAATTAATTATCTACCAATAAAAACACCATATTAACCAATAAAAATTATTAATTTCATTATAATGAAATATTTATTTTTAAATTCAGAAAATATATTTATTCTCATGAATAAGGGGTTACTAAATATATATAACCTACCAAAACTAGATAAAATCAAATTTTTTAAACCAGATAATAATATTATACTTTTTCATTAAATTTATATAGAAATTAAATAATGTTATCGGTATAGTTAGTTTGTGACCATTGAGACCGCTTTCAAAATTCCATTGGACTAAACACTCATAAATTCAAAGAATATAATCTTGAAAATCATCAATGAAATCACAAATAATGATGTTAATTTCACAATGAAAATAACATAACCTGAACACTCATCGTGTAAAATAATATTTTTTTCCATGATATCACATCATAAAAATTTCACCTCATATTTATTCAACATATATACATGAATTACTTTCACTGAAATTGTTGAATTAAATATTTTAAATATAAACTATGTTATTCATGGACTTAATCAGGTTATTATATTAGAATCAATGTGATTGAGACATCAACATAAATTAAATTTATAAGAGAAATCCTTTAATGGATGATTCATTATTTACATATCCATCATGAGAAAACCAACATACCAAGCATTTCATTGGATAATTGTCATGATAGTTTATACTAATATATCATAATATTAAAGTCATGATATTAATTAATAATAATATCATGAACATGCACCAATACCCACATTCATAGATTATAACATCAATTTAACATATATAGAATGCTGATTTCCATATAATGGGACTATTTTAAAAACCTCAGCTATGAGACTACTACTTTGGTTAAACTGTATATTTTGTGTTCCCCATATAATATAATTAATCTAAATAAGATATATTCATGATTAAATTCATATCATTTTAAGGATCTCATCATATTATAGAATTGGTATAACCTTTCAATGATAAATATACCCTTAGAAAATTAATATAAAATCTGTCATTCTGAAGAAAAATAAATATGGGATGAGAAATAAAATTAAAACATGTTGAGGGTAATTATATATTTATTTTTAAAAAATTAATACCCCATTAAAAATGGGTATAGGGGAATAAAATACATGAATTATAGGCCTAACGAAATATAGTCTTGAGAAAGACATGACCCTTGGGCGAAAATCGTACCCAAAGAACCCTATTACCCATATGTCTTGAAAACACTCCTAATAAATTGATGAACTTATTGACTAAGATCAAGATAACATTATTATATGAACCAATTAGACATCTCTTGATCCCACTACAAGATCTCGATCATGAGTTATACATGTGACAGATGTTTGTTTCCACTTGAAAAATAAATTCCTCACTAGATAAACATGAAGAGGGTGGTAAACCCTCAATATCAATTATTTATCTAATCCCATATCTATCATTTTTAAAAGTATTTGGTAATAAATTTTTGAAGGACATGGCGTCATACCAAATTTATTATTGATTACAATGATTGTTTAAAACCATTTCATGCATGAACTTGTTTTTTGACTTTTAGGGAACTATACAAAAATCATGGTGAAATATATTCACTATGGATAGTAAGGTATCTATTGATTATTCATTTCTTTTCATACTACATTTGACTGTGTATTATGTTTTTTCTATTGATTTTTTTCAACGAAATATCCCAAAATCCCAATAAATATATAAATAGTTCTCACACCCATTGTCAATCTATTACAACTTATAGTGGAACCTACATAAAATATTCCTTCCCCAGTGTTTTCCTAGACTAGTTTAAGAAAAAAAATGCCTGTTAATGTGTATAATTATAGAAATGATAAATTTTTGAATTCATGCTCCACATATTTTCAACATATAAAAAACCATTTATTCCTAAACATAATTATATTTAATTAAAAATCATATAAAAAATAATATTAAATATTTTCAAATTTATGTGAACTATTTTGAAAATCTCAATTTGGAGTACCATAAAAAAATTGATATACATATTTTTTTCATGATGAACTAAATGTAAAACAAAAAAATTAAGCTCAATATAATATAATAATCTATGAATAAATAATGGATTATTTGTCTAAAAATTGAATACAAATGTTTTATAATGTAAAACAGTATCACTGAAGATGAAATTCAACATTCATTGTGTTTTCATTCATCATAAAATATTTTCAAATAAATATAGTAAGTATAAATTCTCTATAAGGGTCCATATTGAATAATAACCAAACAGTAAACAATTATAAGAAAAGTATAATTTATGTTAGTTAAAAATAAAATATATTAAGACGGAAAATAATTGACTATTTTATTCGACCCATCCACATGATTGGGACTATCCAATTATACAAGTAGAAATTATTATAATAAAATATGACGTAAAATGTATCGTGTCACTACTTATAAAATTACATTAAATTATGATCCTCCATTATCTCCTTTAAATCATAAAATGAAAATGAAATTTCTATTCACATAGAGGACCTCTATGATTTGAAGAAACCAATCTTATTTTTTAGGTTAATATATCTAATTAATTAGACACACTAATGTGGATTTATGGGGAAACCAAGAATTTAGGGTGGTTGTTGATCAATGAAATATTTAATTTCATCATTGATAATCATTCTCATCGAAAAATACCTGGTTAATCAGAGTAATCCATAACAATTTATTACCATATGTTTCCGAATTTGATTCTCTAAAACCACATGATTCAATCAAAATCCAACAAAAACTCTTAATGATGATGGATCTCACCTATAAAAATGTTATTATAATTATGAATGGTTTGAATTATACATAATCAACATAGTGAGTTATATAAATATTGAATTAGTTAATGCATTTAAACTAAAATAATTTCTGTTAAAATTATGAAACACTATTATGATTAATAACTATCACGAGAACATTAATATATGCTTTAAAAAATATTAATTATTTAATTTTTTTTATTTATGACTTATTTATTGACTATGAGAAAAATTAAAAAAAAAACTAAATAGTTTTTCCTATTTAAAGACCATTTTGGGAATTACATGGAAAAATTAATATCAAAAGAAAACCAACTTTCGAAATAATATACTCCTTCTAAAAATTTAACATTCAACAATATAACATGAACACATTAAAAATAAAAAACAATGATTTTTTTCAGGAATTATAATAATGGTATGTTACCCAATATTAAAAATTTTATCCCAATATACATCTCCCAAAAAATTAAATTTAACTTCTTAGTTGTTTAAGATATCTTTGGGATACATTTTTATAAACACATAAAAAAATTATTTTAGTGGTTGAAATATTCACCACTCACCCACTTTATCATGAGGATTTAATTAAAAATATAATTATTTTTTCCACTCTCAATATCTATTATATTGAAAAATTAATAACAATAATTTTTGGATCATGTGAAATACATTGATTGTATAAACAGATTTACTTATATTTTATAAAAGGTAAAATAAATATTTTACATTTTAACATTCATATATATATATCCATAATTATTGTGAATAATGACAATATTAATGAAATAAAATATAAGATCAATGGGAAATTTTAGGTTGAACTCAACCATTGTAGATTTTGGAGGCTAGAATTTTTCCCAAAAACCAGTCTTTTATAGTTATTTGAGGATTTGAAAACCTCAGTCAATGATTTAATGAATTTAAAATAACATCATCATCTTCTTATAGATTATAAATTAATCAATATCCATAATATGTATACATGAAAAACAGTTATTGGAAAACGATATTCATAAAATTATTTTTTTTATAGTTATTTGTATGAATTATATTTATGTCCATGATTAGAGTTAGTACCATTAGACATCGATATATCTCATAAGTGTAAAATTGTAGTATTTTTAAATTTACCATGGGAATATAGTCCCTTTTAACTAACCAACTTATATTTTGAAACATTCTTCATTCACAATATAATCTATTATATTTCATAAAAAACAAAACTAAATGAACGTTTATAGTGTATCATGTATACAGAAACGGAATAAGAAATATTAAGAAAGGGGAAATGTTTCTTGAATCGGGAAAACATTTATTGATATGTAAAATATGAGAAGGGGGATTTTTTTAGCACATTAAGGGTTCATATATTTTAATGAAATTATTTACATGAGAATAATATATTATGTAATTTTATGATCAATGTATAACAATCCTCCCCTCCTTGAAAAGATTCTAATTTTTTCTAAGGTTATTGAATAATTTATTTTCGAAATGAAAATGTTCTTAAAATAAGATTAAAATCATTACCAATTATTACATTCAACACCATTGATAAGAATCATCAGTGATATAAAGGAATGTAAATGGATACATGTCTTCCCATAAATGGGGAAAATGTTACGAGCTAACAAAAAAATTTGTGAACTGAATATTTATTTTTGTCTAGGCTAGTGTGAACGGGAACCTCACTAATATATAGTTTTTTTAAAAAACGATTAAATATTTAATTATTGATAAATATCAGGTGTAAAAAAATTCGAACATTAATGAAATCATATTTTCCTTACATTTTAATGTTCTATTGGAAGCCTATATAGAAGTATTATAATTTCATTTATTTTATTGATGTCAATAATATGAGAAAAAATTTAATGATATAAACTTTATCATTCTATAGTTATTTATATCTATAGTATTTTATAGTTCCACTAACTATTTTATTCTACATTTCCTAGAAAAATTGAAATTACAGAACATAAGAAGAAAAGTTTCTTCAGCACCAAAAAAACCATTGGTTTCTCTAACAACAAGGCCTTTAGTCATGATATATGCTAATGGTTTAATAAAAAAATATATATTATACAAAATTTATAGATTTATAATAAACATATTCAAAAACTATAAAATAAAATATATAAAAACAAAGAAATTATGGGCTTCATTAGACCAAAAAAATTTATACATGATTCAAATGAATTTCATCAGGAAATAGCCCAAAACATCTGTTGTGAGGCAAGGGTGATTAAACCCCTTAGTAACCTTCCTAGTCATTTATCTCGATGTAAATCATGATATCCCCTTCTTCTAATGAAATGTCAATTTCCCTCATTGACTTCCTTATCATCATTTCCATTATTTGAAATACATGGAACTAATAAATAAATATATATTGGATAAATGACTTACAAGAGAGAAAAACATAGGAGAAATAATATATCACTATAAAACCTAATTATAGAGCTCTCAAAACACATGACATGCAATTATTGATCTATGAGACTATTTAATTTAAATTATTAGGGACTTATATATTTTATATTGGATAAGTGTGTACAGAAAATGATACAATTAGTGAAATATAGAACATTCTTCTATAAGAAATTAGAGTGTCAGTGAGCCTCATTAAAACAACAAAAATAGTAAAAAATTCTAATCCCACTGATATTATCCATCAGGGATGTCGATTCCATATAATGGATCAATTTTTCTCACCCCTTACGTGAGTTTTAAAAAGTAAGGCCATAATATGTAAAAATCAATGGTCTAACGGATTGAACACGAGGCTTTGTTTTTTAACTAGATCTATATTTTAGGGCAATATAAAATGGCTGAGTATTTCATTGGATTATTTAATAACATGAAATAAATAACTTGTTTTAGGTTAAAAATATAGTTTTTAAATTTCAAAATGGATTTGAAAGTATTAACCCTTATCACATTCCTGAAAATGATTTATCGGCCTTAATTCCTTTAATCAAACTATTTAACAAAAATTATTAAGGGCTAAAATGTCTTCTTCTTACCTTCAACCCCAAGAACTCCTTTTTATGTACTTAGTAAATAAGTAATAATTAGAAATTATAAATTAAAAAATATTATAAATGATTGAATAATATGAATAATTAATCATTAATCAATTTAATATTAGTAATTCATTAGTAGTAATTAATAAATTATTATTAAATAATTAATAATTAATACTGAATTTAATTGATTAATATAAAATAGTCGAAACCATGAGATCTAGAAATCAAGACCATGATCCCTATATTAAAAATAATAATTTGGGACATGTCACATTATTGTGAAAGAATTTGGCATGTAAACCCATCAAATACAACAAGCTTAAAAAATAAATTATTAGATATATGAGATAGAGAAAACTCTCCATTTGGTAACCTTGATTTCTTAACTATAAAATTGTTTTCCTTTTACTCATGTTCATCATACCACTCATACTATGTGAATATTGAATTATATTATTATATCTTTTATTATTATAAGGTATGATTAGACCATTGTGTCCAATGTTTTCTAATACTCTTCCAGAAATGTTGTATTTATTTCTTTATTGGATTCACAGATTTTTTCCTCAGCCAAATTAACATTATATTACAATGATAAATAATGAATTCCCTTCACTGATTTGACATGTAATTGACTTCAATATTAGATGATGTAATATCTAAGAGTATGAGGTCATATTTTTATCTTAATCTTCCACATTATAATTTTTAAAAAAATATACTCAACTTTTTAATCAAACAAACCTTTGGAAGAATCACTGAGTTTTTTATTCAACATATACTACCCAAAATATTATGATGGGATATAGGGGTTTTGAACCCTTTGTCATCACATTACAGATTTATTACCATTTCAAATATCTCATAAATAAGGATAATTGATTCTAAATGAGTACATTTACATATCTTGTGGTCCCTATTCACAACCAATTCATTATATGTATCTATGTCCTCGTTTTTAAGAGAATCCTTTTCTCTGTAATATAAAGATGACTGACAATATGATACATGCATTTACTATGTTCCAATAATTTATATTTTATTATCCTTCTACCCTATAAAATATAGGCTAATTGGTGACATGGTTAGAATAACCACCGCAATCATGAAATCCATATTCCATAAGATATGGAACCCCTGGGTATTTAACAATTGAAAAATCATTCTGGTTGTTTCCCAAATAGTAATATAACTGTGATCTAGAGAAATCCACATAAAAACCTATGACGTCATTCATGAAAATTGAAGGATAATATTTTACCCTGCATAAATGTGAAAACATCCAATGTATCCCAAACAATTTATTAATATCAGAGGAACCATTCTTCAATGAAAATATAACATGTAAATTATCCAAATATAGTATCAATCAAAATTCAAAAAACCTATATTAATTCATAGTATATGACTAAAAAACATCCATAATTCAATAAAATAGCTCATAAATTCATTTATTCTTTGAAGAAAGAAAATATGAGAAGGGATTCCAATATTTGGAAGATAAATTAGAAGTGTATTTCATTAACACAAATTCACCAACGAATCAAATAATATCATATGATGAAGAACACCATTGTGTCGAACTAGGTTTGAGAGATGAGGACGACCCATCATTTACCAAATAATTTAGTGGTATACAAGACTCATCAATCAGATTTTCTTTATAATGTTTTCCATAATCAGGAAATGAAAATCTATTTCCCACTAAACTAATTCAATATTTCACATGGGACAACCATGATGAGGGTTGTCCCGTGGATAGAGAATTATAAGAACTAAAAATCATGATCATATTGTTCTACAATAATTTAAAATGATTTTTCTATTATACAAAGTAATCAAAAATAACTCTTAAAAATTGACTAAATCATCAAAAACACTCCAGGATGTCCATTTGTAAAACTTCTCCTAGACCATTTATCATTAATTTTTCTCAACCTAATGTGTATTCACACATTCATGATGTAAATTTAGAACACCATGTGTACAGACATTTTTATTATTATAATTCATAGTACACATTGTTAATTAATAATAATTAGAAATAAATTTATAGGCCTTATTTTCTATTAAAAATGATCCAGGTCAAATATGAATGCATTCCATAAGGGGAAACAAAAACTTCCAATTCCCAATCATGTATCAATTAATATTAAAATTTAAAATATACAAATTATAATGGAAAAATCAATTTACTTGTTTAATAAGACATAAAATATAACAAAAATCATGTAACCATTAGAATTTAATATAGAAATCAATATTAAAATAATAAAAAGTCAGAATAACAGTATCAATGAGATGTGAGTTCAGATCAACCTCAACAAAATTAGAGAAAAACAGAAATACCATTCTTTTTTAGTATCCCTATAGAAATTAAGTGGGAAATCATAATATAAGATATATCCTAATGAATATATTAATATCATAACAACCAATCAGTGATCTTAAATTGAATCAAGAGTTGAGACAAAAATTAGCTATGTTTGGATCGAAAACAGGGTCATTGTCTAGAATTCTCAACATACCATTTTTGAGGGAAATTGATCCAAATTACATATTAAAAACATAAAAGTTTAATAGCAAACTAATATCATTCTATATTAATTTTTATGAATTTCTTTATATATTTATAGTCATTATATTATTATTATGAAACATTCCATCAAAAAAATTAAATAGTTTTATTATTACTAATTTTTTCAATATATATTATGTGGTTCTATTTATAATGTTTAAATTTATAATTTTATGATTTAAATTAGAAATAAATTTCAAAAAAATTAAATCAAAAATTTTATATTATCTTATCGTGACTTATTTGATATGATAATAATAGTATTACTTTTGGTTGAATATTGAGAAATACCTATTTTTATGATAACTCACTTTTTATTTATGTTTTTAAAAAGTGTAATTCTATTACTTAAAATTTATAAAATTTCAATAGTTAATTTTTATCAAGAAATATATAATAAATTTAATTTTAATCAATGAAAAACAGTGTTTTTATATAATAAAATCTAATTCTTAAAAACAAATTTTTTAGTAAAACTATTATTATGTAATTTAATGCGATTGATTATAAATTAATTTCTTCTACATATAAAAATTGAATTTAATAAAATTCAAACCATATTTGTAATAAAATTTAAAAATATAAATATGAGGTCACATTTATTATTTATAATTAGGAATAGTGACATTGGTATTAAATCATTTATTACTATATGAGTTATAACTTGTCATAGGGTTAAAACTAAAATTCCTTATGTCCAAATGAACTATAATCATGTTTTAATTATTTTTTATGGCTTTATTTGGACCTAATATTATATCATATTATAAAAAGATTCATTTTGGAGACATTTTACTTGAGTATGACATTAATTTTTTTTAGTTTAAAAAATTTTGTGTATGTCATCTCCCTCACAAATAAGTGGAAACCTTATCTCCTCCATTATCTCCACCTCTAGATTCACATATCACATACAATACCTAGAAAAACCGACCCTTCCACACTTACTAATTTTACATTTATGATCATATAACTATCATATGAATTGTTTTGGTATAATTATGAGGATTTAGAATGAATTAGTTGTATAGTTCATAACTGAGTATTTTGTTTTAATTTGTTGTTTTACCTCCATGTAAACTGCACTAAAAAATATTTCATAATAACATCAATATCACACATACACAAAAATTTTATTATATTTATCTTATAACCATTTTCAGATAATCATCTATTTAATTTAATATGAAAACATCATTCACGTGGATGTGCGGTCTACCGCGTCATAAAGACAATACAATTCATTTTTCAATACTCAATTAAATGGATTGTGAGAATAATTGAAACAAATGAAATAATATGATGTATATGTTTAAATTTTCATTATTTAATTTAATATAAATATTTAAATTTTTCCTTTATCATTTAACAAAAAATAAAATCATTGCTCATGTATATGTGCAGTATTCCACCTTGCGAACTGATTTGTTTTTAATGTCACAATATCCTGAAATAATTAGAATCTATATGTAGATTAAATGAAATTATGTGATATTTTAAATATAATAAAAATTATATAATATTAAAATTATACTTTATTTCATTTCGATGTGTTGTTCAAAAAAATAAAATGTTACTCGTCTGTATATTCATATTGTCGTCTCTATAATGTAAAAAATTCATTTCACATAACAACATTTCATAAATAATTATAAATATATGATTATTGTATAAAAATTATAAATATATAATTATTGATATTCAGTATATTATTTAATCATGATCCAATTCAATATATTCAATGTTTTGATGTAATTTTGGACATATGAGCCAATTATCCTAAAAATGTTTCATGTGAACAAAAACTGAAAAATAAAATGAATATGATATGGGTAAAAGTGATTTAAATGGAATTAAAAAACTAAATAATTATTATGAAATTAAATATTTAACTTATTTTTATTATTCATGATGATAATGAATTTACATGACAAGTTGAACATTAGGTAAAAGAAAAAGTTGCATAATCCCTTTTTAAAATTTTTTAAATTATTATTTTTTCGATATTTTTTCCTCAATATCAATGTTATTATGACTTCTGTGTCGATGATTTTATATAGAAATAAATTATTTATAATGGATATGTATATTTATATTAACATCCTTTCAATTTTTCTGAAATTATATCATTGTACATATTTATGTTCAACATTTTAAGTCTCATTACAAAAGGAACATGGATGATTTTTAACTTTTCTGTATTGAACATGTTTGCCCAAAATAATGGCCATTATTTGTTACTTTTAATACATAAAAATATTCCATAGGATTAAAATAGAACCATTTTCCCTTTATTATTGTATATTTAATTTTTTAATGGTGTTTCAATGTGAATGTGTATTAAATTTTTTAAAAGAGTTTGGAAAATATGTCTAAATGAGTTTTCCAAGGGTTTAATATGTTAAATGGTAAGATTAAATTCATTTTAATGGTATGGTACTTGATAATTTTATATGATTAATGGTGATCCTCAAAAAACCTATACAATGTCTAATACCCATACAACTTATAAAATGAGTGACCATGATATTGGTCCCTAATGCATTTTGTAATGTACTGTGTATTCAAAAGTAAGATGTATGGAGTTCACTAGTGATCATTCTACATTGTATTTAATTAGGATAATTTTTTTATACACGCGAACATGATTTATAAAATAATTTGATAAAATTAATATGTTTGTTTCAATTTATGCGATATACTTTTTGAAATATTTTTTTGGGATAATAGTTATTTACACATGTTGTTATGATTAATTTTATATAACTGATGAATAATGTGAAAAATTTAATCATTCTACATATTTTTATGTAAAACACAACACACATATATATCATTCTTTAAAAAACATTAATAAAATTTTTGTGCACATCCAACAGTTTCTAATGTTTTTCATAGGGTTTACATATTAGTAATAACCAAGAATAATTAATGTTAAATGTCATGAAAAGAGTAAATGTTTTATAATAAATGTTATATATTTTGGGAGATATTGAAATTTATAAGATGTTTCCACTTTCTAATATGTGGGTTTCTTATAAAAAATGGATGAACTTAATATCCAAAATTACAAAAGAAACTATCATCATTAGTGAAAGGTAATTAAGACATGAATTAAAACTAATGAGTGTGTATTGTTTTATTAACATGTCGTTATTGTTGGTACCATTATAAAGTTTAGATAAAATTATAGGATTGGGTAATGATAATATAATTCAATTTATAGATTTGAAATTATGTTTATGTTGAAATTAAATATATTATCAATATTACTATGATACTTAATCAAATATATGTATTATCAGAATGACTTTCTAAATAAGAAAAAAATATTCTAATGTAATAAGTTAACAATGGAAAAGTATGATTGAAAAGTAGAAACCTCAAATGGTTGGAATATAAACTATATAGTTCATTTTAGTGTTGGATATTTATATATATGATATAAATTGTGGAGGAATCCATTTTGGAGAGAAACCAATTTTACCATAGAATATCATGTCGATAGTTAAGAATTTCATGAAACGAAACCCTTTGGATTTTGGTGGAACCATAGATTTTATGGTAGGTGAAGAATGGATTAATTCTCAAGAAAGGAGATATTATAAAATTAGATATTGATAATTCAAAAAGGATACCTTTTTAAATTACCATTTTGATTGTGAAACTAATCAATGGTGGTAATTCAAAAAGAATACCAGATAGAGATGAGATGGATGCCATGTAATGGGCTAAATTAATGAATAACATCCCATGGATTTATTTCACTAATGATGTTAAGAATTGTATAAATAAAAAATAATTTGATTTTAGGAATGTTTAGAAGGATTAATTAGAGTCAAGAGATTAAAATTCTATAATGTTGGTCAAGTACACACCAAATTAAATTAGATACATTGATTGTAAAATTAGGGGATTCTACTTTTGATTGAAACAATTAATATGAAGATATTAATACTCAATGAATGTTAAATTTTATACCAATATTAGTCATTATTAAAATGAAATAAAGATAGATTTTGTAGATACATATTTACCCTATGTTGATAAGATTATGATGTATTCAATGTTGAAATAAATGCAGAATTAGTAAACTAATAAATCAATAGGCAAGCCCCCAACATATTCCAGTTTGGTAAAAAAAATATTGAATTATTTATAGGATCTGAAAAGTGTTATCAGTGTGTTATGTATAATCATAATAATCATGAACGGAATGACGGATTTCATTTTGAATGCAAGAATGAGGTAATATATTTTCATCCAATAGTGAGATGATTTAATTGTAACATGTTGGGGAATTTCTAATAATGAATATCTAATGTTTTTTAGTGAAATTGGAATTCATCAAGATCAAAATTATTAATAGTGTGGTAAAAAAATTTATATATCTATGGTGGATGGTGGGACATCTAATTTAGTGGGGATATATAATGAACTAAATATAATGTATATGAACAATACATCATTTTTTTGGAATACACAAACACATAACAAAATATTGTATTATTTTTCTTTATTTGGGAGCATGGAACCCCAAATTATAGTTTGGGGAGTGATCATCAGTGATTTCTAGAAATATATTCCCCATTTGTGCCCCTATATAAATCCTATCATTATAATCTATCTAAATTAAAACATAAGAAAAAGGTGTGCTTAGATGCTTAGTGAGGGTTAATAAGGGATATATATATAAGATAAAAAATGAACATAAGGTCATAGGAACTTTTATTAAGGATTAGAATATTTTAAAATGCATATTAAAAATCACATTTATGAGTTATTTCAAAAATAATGTATAACAAAATCCATTAATCATGACGAAGTCAAGATCATAAGCCATGATATCATAAAAACGTATATGAAACAAAATTTTAGATAGACATATAATAAAGTAATATCATTCCCTATAAATCATGAATCATTTCCAAAAAATACTAGTTTACTTTATTGGGGATTCACCTAATTGGTGGGATACACCACCAACCCATGTTTTTATATATTCCTTAAAGTGGCCGTCTTTCCCCTTCTCCCCATAGTGGATGGGGTTTTCCCTTATTCTCATATTTGATCAACTTTGTCAACATCTTTCCCATTCTTATCTCATGATATATAAATATTTACCCAATTTATTAGAGTTTTATATATGTCCCACCCATAATATAATGAGATACATATATATATGTTTTCGATGAGAACAGATATAAAACCAGAACCCATAAAAACATATTTCCTAAACATTTCTTCATAACATAACTCATTGGAAAAAAATTAATAATAATCAATCCATAATTAACATATACCATCTAGATAATCAATATTAATGGATTATTTAAGATCATATCCCCATTAAAACATTAGTTGTAGAAAATAATTAAGTCATATACGGAAAATGATTTTGAAAGATTCCTTAAAATAATTTTGGTGGAAAATTTCCCTTCCATTTTGAAATTGGTTTTAGAAGAAATATAACATTTAGAAAAACTTTTTTTATTGAAAATGACCACTAAAAATTGATGTAATACTTATAATCTATCTTAAAAATATTCTGAATATTTTTTTTAAAAAAAAATCTAAATTATCAATTCAATCATTTTTGCATTATTTTTCTATAACATTGATTTAAAGGATCATAGTGTTCCAGTAGAAGAGAGAATAAATTTAAATAAAACATTAAATGTCATGAAAAAATGTTACTCATGATACATAATGTAAAATGGCATAATAAAAACCTCATAAAATAATTTTGGTGTATCACATTACATTTTCCTCAAAGAAGGAAAATTGACTCAAATTTTCATTAATGGTTTGGTAAATTTTGAAACATAAACCACAGGGTAGAAAGATCAGAAAATTTATTTTTTAAATAACCATAAATTGATTGAAAAGGATCATATAATACATTTATCTGTAGTACATAAATGAAAAAAAAAATTGGAGGTTTATATGGCATATGTCTCATTGAAATTAAACTGTGACTTGATATTCGGTTACCTTATGTCTCTACATAATACGTGATAAAAAACCCTATAATAAATATTTGTTCATTATACATCCACAATAGAACCATATTCATATATATATATATATTACCAAATATTGTTTAATTATTACTCTATCTTTCTCATTTATTATCAAATTTATGATAAAGTTATAAAATTTTGGTTCAAAAATGTTTTGATATCGTATTCTTGGACCTCTTTCATTGATCATGGATTCATCAAATAAATAATGATAAAAATTTTATAATTATCATACATATAATAATTATATTTGAATTTATGTTGATTAATAAAATTTATTGGTAGAAAACATAACACTACAGAAAATCTGACCTTTCACAACGCTTCTATACCAATGGTTCGTAAAAATCGTTGGTATAGTTCCCTTTCCCAACGGTTTGGCTACACCGTTGGGAAATCCAACTTTGAGGCCACCTTTCCCAACGGTTTGGCCAAACTGTTGGGAAAGCCCACATTTTGGCCACCTTTCCCAACGGTTTTGGGAAACAATTGGGATAGGTATACCCTTTCCCAACGGTTTGGCCAAACCACTGGGAAATGTCCACTTTGTGGACATCTTTCCCAACGGTTTGGCCAAAACTGTTGGGAAAGGGTATACCTATCCCAATTGTTTGTCAAAAGCGTTGGGAAAGGTCCCCCACAAATCAACCTTGCCTCGAAATCAAAATCCAGAATCGAAATCTATACCAACGATTGACTAAACCGTTGGTATAGGCCTATTCCAACAGTTTTGGCAACCATTGGTATATATCCATTGATTTTTTATAATTTCTTCTTACCCATAAAATTATATAAATAAAAATTTAAAATCATTATGAGAATACATATATATATTTATGTAATTATATTCACAAAAGTCATGTTAGGTTAGTGGTTAAGTCGTTGAATAATAAAGTAGGGGTCTTGGGATCAAATCCCAGCGATTGTTTTTTTGAAATACATATACCAACGGTTCCATAACCGTTGGTATAGATTTTCATATTAATTATACCAACGGTTTCCGAAACTGTTTGGATAGGTCTATACCAACAGTTTTGGGAAAACCGTTGGTATAGACCTATCCCAACTGCTTACTGGGAAATGGTTCTCCAAACTGTTGTTATAGGTTATACCAACGGTTTGGAGGCCTATACCAACAGTTCCAAACCATTGGTATATTTCAGTTTTCCAATAGTGTAATACACCAACCATGGAGATTATAGGTTGTATGTATGCATGAACGATGTTTTAATTTTTTTATAACATTAATATAAAATCATTATATGATATATTATCATTCCAGAATTTTTTTTATGTAATATATATCAAGTATTTTTATTAAAATCATCCTTAATAAATTATATATATATATCGTGAATGAATCGAATTACTTCATGAGGTGGTTTTCTTCCACACTCATGAATGATGTTATTGTATTCCCACAAAATGGAATGAGTGAAGGTATATGTGATATAAAACACCATATGGTATAAATATGTCATAAATATAATTTATAACCACCAAACCCATCATAAATAACATTGATGAATTATGGGGATGGAAAATTAATTTTATCGATACATGGAGATAGTAAGCCTAATGTCGCATGGGAGATACATTCACATGATTTTTGATCAGAAAAGGGATATAAAATAATGTTTTATTAATAAAAATAAAATTAAAAATTATATTATTTTAAATTTATTATTTTATGATATATATAATATTATTATAAGAGGTATAGAAGATTAGATTAGGAGAATGACTGGTTATAGTGATTACCCCTTCTTCGAAACAACTCCTTTAAAGCTACTCTATAAGACTATATAGTTGATCTTATGGGAACATAATAACCACTATAATGTTTTTAGGTTTGTTCATAAGAGAATATTGTAGATTTCAGTTAATATATAAGAATAAATTTTGTGAAATGATATAAGGGAGAAGGTGTCCTTTAATAATGAACTTGAGGTCCACTATTGGATATTTGAAAATGTACAATTTATAATAAATAAAATATTATTCAATATACCTATAAATGGAAATTTATTAGAATATAATATTTTAAAGGGTGGTAATCCCATTCAAAAATTCTTTTTGGTGTAATATTTTGTATTTTTAAACATTATAATTTTTATTATGCTTTAGTTAACCGATATAAAGTTTACCTATAGTAAAAATATTTTCATTATTAAAACGTTAATATTTTTACTTATAAGGTGTAAATTGAACCCAAAATGGTAAATATATGATATTTCCAACCATAATTTATCAGATGTGTCCTTACTTAGTGTTTGAAGGATTTAAATATATAATATTTGTAAAATATCCTTATTATTAATTTTGACACAATTAATTATATTGGAATTACAAAAATAAATAAATATACACACCGTCAAAAAATTCATTTAATAACCCCATAATATGTCTTATTAATCTATAAAATTTGTGTATCACCTTAAGTAGTAAAAATTACATTTAAATTAATATTTATAATATCACTTAATTTTGTTTTTCATCAATTGAAAAATTACTGCATCAACGATGTGTAAATATTTGGGAAAATTATTAATTCACTAAATATTAAAAATTAATTTCAATGATGTATTTAAACCTTTTATATTTCATAAATATATGTACCATCTATAAATTCGAAAATTCAACCCCATATAAATGATATTGCACTTATTAAAAGTACTGTTGTGACATTTTGTCACTCTCTTTGATTTTAATTATATTTATTTCATTTTTATAGAATCGTTTCTAATAAATAAATATATTTTTGTAAATTACTCATTAAGGGTTGAATTAATTTCATCCAATAACTTTTTCCATGTTTTAATGTAATTTATTATTTTATATAACATTATTTGTACCCTTAATCACCATTTTACAATTAATTGTGGTAATATAATTTTTTAAAATCTATTATTATTTTAGTATAATAAAATGGGAACAATATATTAAATTTTTACCTTTTGATTCAAAATATGGAATCAATTTTTAAAAAATTTTAACATATAAATTTGTAATATTAATTTAAAATTAATGCTACATATGTGTTAATACAACTAGTTTATGATGTGAAAAAATCAAAATTTTTGAAATTTTTTATATCCAATTTAAATGTGAAATTCTTTCCAATGATATAAATTGCATTAATTGATGTAAAATTGTACTATTTATACATTTAATCAAATTAAAACCATAATTTAACTATATTGATATGTTATCTGAAATGTAAGTTTTAAATTAAAGTATAACATTTATAGTTATTCTTCAAAACATGGAACTACTTAGAAAAATATGTAAAGTTCACCCAAAGAAAATTATAAAATTATATTTTCAAAAAACATTTAAAATTTTCATTTATAAATTAAAAACATTACAAAAATGGTATTTAAAATGGGTTCTCCATTAAATTTCGGTAAAAATGCCCATTTTAAATGTACACCTTTTTGTTTATAAATTGTTTTTATTATTATAGAATTCAAATAAAATCTATTGGATGAGTTTAAAATATTTTTATTAAATATGTAATATATAAATTATTTAATTTCTTTTATAAATATTGGTTTTTCAATTTGATGAGATCAATGAGATTTTTTACATAGAAAAATTGTTTTCATAGAAAATGAATTTCATTAATTTCAAATATTTCATAATATCATTAATAAGGATTTGATATCCAAGGATTCAAATAATACATTCATACCTTATTTAATATTATTTGTAATTTCCATTCCACTAGCTACGTTATAACTATAAAAATATTATACTAATATTAGAATAACACTAATAGTATATTGTTGTTTGGTAAAACTAGGTCTTGTGTGTGACGCCAGAAATCAAAAATACTTTTGTATTGTGTTTAAAAACATCCAAACATAGTCTTTAATTCATTTAAATCAAACCTATCTATTTTATGCAACACACCATTTAAATATTTTTTATACAATACTATAATAACATGGTTCTTTCATATAAGACATGAAATATTCTGTATTGCATGAAAAGAAAAATATCTATTTTTTTATTAATTTAAAAAACATATTTCACAAAATCTAAGGGACTTACATTTTACACCACTTCAAATGAATTTTTCTATCATAATTATTCTAGGTTATAAATTTTTATTAATTTGAAATTGGATTCTAAGAATCCCACATCATTACAATTATACCAATACATATTTTAAAAAGAAAAAGTTTTAAACAAAATAGTAACCCATGGTAAATCTTAATTTGGTTTCCCCTAAAACATGGGTTCCGGTTTAGATTCCATACATCCAGGCTATTTTCATTGAATTTTTTTATAGAACCAAAAACACAAAAACAATTTTGTATCCAAAGGGACCTACATTCCAAAGGTAGTCATTCATTATGTTGTTTAAACTATGATACTCAAGAACTCCCATTGTCCGAGAATATGGGAGGTCAGGGTCATCGCACCCTTTTTGGGAGGAATTATTGCCTACTCTAAGACTCCCATATTGATTTATGATAATTTTATGAACCTTTATTAATTTAACAATGGTAATGTAGGTTTCCCTTGAAATTATAAATAAATTAATTTGCATGTGTGGAATTCATAATCACCTGTAACAATTCGATGGTCATCGTAAAGGTTTATGTCCATATGTATTTGAGGTTCTCCATCAATAGTATCCTCTTATATATAACATAGATATTTTTTGCTATTATTATGAGGATGTGGGTCTTTAAGCCACTCAGTGGGGGAACTCTAGTATACATGGTCATTTAGGTAGATGGATTCCACTCTAGAATTTTTCTTCATCCTGGGAGATAGATGTTGTTTTAGTGTTGTGATCGTACACATAGATGGGTGCCAATGTATCGTCATGAACAGAATAAGAACCCTCAAAGTTTGGTGCATCTTAATGGGACACATCATACCTTTTATGGGAATGTGATAAGGACCTAACTGTACATATTAATTATATTTGCTAAGAACATCTAGGTGGAAGGTTCCTAGTCAAATCTTAGTGTGGGACTCTTACCGAAGATCCCAATGAATATGGAAATGATATGATTTTCAATGTCATATCAGAACCTATTATGAACGTTTTCCAGAGAGAACATGGATAATTTAGAGTGTTGGTTTGAACCTCAGAGATGCTTCCTATGTACCACACATGAATGTGAATCAATGTCCATGTAGTTTGGTAATTGCCATAGGAGAGTATGATCCTTTGAGAGGGAATATGTTGGGGATTACTCATAAAGAGGATTCAAATTTAACAGTTTCCAAGTGAGACATCTTAAATCATTTAGATTTAGGTGGGTTTAATTCAGGACATATTCCTAATGAGGATTCCCAAACTAAGGGAATTAAGGTTGGACTCCCAAGGAGATTGTCCATTATGCTTGGGTCCTACGTGAAGGCTTCCTACGTATCCCAATTATGGTGGGAATTATAGTTCTTATAGTTCATTTAATCTGGTGGATTTTATAGTTGTTATGATCATCACAAATCTTAAATCTCGCATGAGTCATGATCATTGGGAGAAATTAGATCATGTGAATGAATCAATTAACTACACAATTTTCTTCCTATACTGGTGGAATAGGTCAGGCCTATGGTGAAAGAAGCAAGGGAGATTATGGGAGAGGGAAAAAAGAAATGTACCATTCAATGTTAAGTGAAGGTGATGGTCATTAGGTATAGTCTGAAAATGTAGTAGATTTTTCCAAGAGGGATTCCCATGAATGGGTCATTTAGTGGTAGGAGGATACCATTCCTCGTGGAAGGTAAAAGCAAATTTGATCCTCACTCTTCCTATTGGGGACCAGAGTCGTTACATCATAGTGAATATAAGGGGTTTAAAGATTATTATCCCCAGAATCCAAGACTGGGAACTCCTCAACACTGTCTCTGGGGTAATTCTCAATGTTATCTTAGATATCCAAATCCAAAGACATCCGGATGATCCTTACCCACTAGTAGGAAATGTTTGTAAGAAATCAAACCATAGAAATCCAAGTCCAAATAGGTGACATTATGATGTGCCTTTCCTAATGGGTTGAAAAACTAGAATGTCTTTGTGGAGGTCTATACATTGTCCATTTTAGAAAAGGGAGAAAAATATAGAGAATACCTTTTGTGAGTTTTTGAAAATAGGGATTAAAGGAAAAAAATATATCGGTGTCCTGTACAGGTATTCCGCAATATGAGATCTATATAGGTATATCGCACATGTCCAATGAGGAACCGAAAAATACATAACACATGATAGATAACCCTATGAAATATTTATATTATTTGGGAAATCGATTGTCGGGAATAAATCAATTAGGTTATATTTTTAAATTAATCACCATGTGTGTTCTTTGATGTCCATGGAGGAATATCACACAGGTCCATGATTATGGAAATGTTCACACGCAGGTGACTTCTTCCTATGGATATAGGCTCATGAAACAAGTATCATGTATTTCATAACCTTAATGGAAAATGATCTTTTTTATCCCTTTAAATTATATTTATATCATGTTTTAGATAACACCATGAGAAAATTTGGGGGATATGTACAATGGATATATGCAATGAGAGCATCCAGAGTTGTTTTCACTATTTTAGTTGTTTAAATGGGGTGCCAAAGTGTCTTATTTATAGATAAGGAGGGGACCGGGTAGGAGGGAGTTGGTACACATAGGTATTCATTGTATCTCTACAGCATATCTCCTCTATGCATCAATTTAAAAATTACACATACACATATTTCCTTGATGTTAAAAGTCGGAATAGGTGGTCGGTATAGGGGGATGCGCATTGGGCTGTATAGGAAGGATCTGTGTAGATCTTCTTATACATAGGTGTGCTATGTAAGTGGTATGTAGAGATGTAATGAGAAGGGGGTCTCGTTGAACCACCTTGGCGAATATACATCTCCATACCACAATTATAGCTCACCAACACCCCTGATTAGGATCAATGTCGGTCGTCGACCATGGCCCTTCGGGATGGGGCCTTCCCTACCATCACTGAACCTCATGAAAAATTGATAGGCTCACTAAAAAATATCCATTCCCCATTGATGAATTGTTTTGGGTTGTGAAACATTGAAATCCAATCTTATTCTTCCTCCATAAATATGCATTTTAATTAAACCGAACCTTTTGTTTCTATGTGACTTTCTCATCGTCCATTTTGTAGAGATGTGCATAGAAAACATTTCATGTTGTCTAAACACCTCTAGAATTATATTATCCTGTATTGAATCGAATCTTCTTCTATGTATCCACTAGGTAACTTTGACACTATTTACTATCATTTTTTGGGTTGTGAAGATACATCATGTTTAGAGGGATGCACTAATCGTTTCCAAAGACAATGGCCCCATAGCGAATATTTTGACTATTTCTATGGTAATATGGATAGCCATACACAATTTCTGTATTTTGTGTCATCCCCATAATTTTTTCCAAAGCATAGTATTGAGGAGACTTAGTGGTAAAGAATTGGATTTTGGATTGCATTCCTTTTTTGGGGTTTCAGCCTGGTTATTACTATGTGTCTTTTAATATGAAGTATTAGGGCATTCATGTCAAACTAATAAAGAGAGTGTTTTAGGTCAAATGGCTCTGAACATAAATATTGAAAATGGAACCCAAACAATTCTTAATGGATTTGAATTTACGGATATATTTTATTTTATATACTTCTTTGGGGAAGAATAAATCATGATTTTTATTTTCACCAAATATAAAATATTAAATATAAAAATAGTGGAGGCCTCATCCAAAAATGAAGTAGCCACTATCTGAAAAACTCATAATGGGGCTTGTATTAAGTATGGAAAACAAGATCATGTACTGCACAGACAGATAGTGGAATCCTTTGGCTGACATTCTTGTTATGTAGGAGGATTTTATTCTTGGCCAACTTGGGAATGTAATGTATTGACATGTAAGGGCATTCTTAATATTTATGACATTTTATTACTGATAGAAAAGGGGATTAAGATTTTGATGCCTCAAGACCATAGTGAGTGGATTTTCTTAAGATATGTGTATGAAAATAATGGGGGCCATCAATGCCAATATAGGCCATGAATGAGGAAACAATCCTACATGAATATAGTGTATAAAGATTGTATATTTGATATAAATGATTTCTATTATAGTTTTCTATTATGTTTAAAGTCATGTATCAAGGACATTATGATATGTAGTTTCAAGTTAGGCATCATGAAAATTAAGGTTATGTTTACAATATGCTAGGTAGTTTAATGTCATGTGGAAATGAAATTTTGGGGATATGAAGTTTAAAGTAGATATGAAAGGACGTTAAAGGGTTCTATTTAAGGCCTTTTGCATTGACCAAAGATTTTGATGGTTTTTAAATTTTTTAAATTTGTTTGGAAATTTGATACCATATTCTGGTAAGGAGAGGAATAATTGAAATTTGTGATTTTCTAATTTCTAAATCTGATGAATGATAATGGAAAAAGAAAAATGGGATTTAGAGAGGGTTTTATACAATAATTAAGTTACCAATATTTTAAAAAACCTATTATGGGGGCTGTATTATGAAGAGTGAACTAGGGAATGTGCTGCATAGCCAAATAGTAGCATGCATATATTGAAAGAAATGTTATGTAGGTGAATTTTATGCAAGGAAAATTGGGGAACATATTGTATAGTCAGATTAAAGAGATCTCATGAATTCATACATCATATTACTAAAAGATGATGAATGTTTACAGAGATCAAGATATTCCCATGCACAAAGAATGGTTTATAAAGAAATTACATCAATATAGAAGGGGTATTTTAAATCATGATTTCCAAAGAATTAGATATATAGGCACTCTATGAAGTTCGGTCCCAAACATAGGAATCATAGTGCCAATAGTTTTAGGTCATTCGATTAAGAAGAAAACATTATGGAAAAAAGTATGATATGTGTTAAAATTACATAAGATTATTACAATAATCTTTGAATATGTGACGTGGGAACATGTAAACCATAGTCTTAGAGAAATCTAGGTTGGGAGAATAGATATGATACAAACACCTAATCGATGACCGCTTTGAATTTTGGGGCTCATACATATCGCCATTAAATATTAAAGGGTTTAAAGAGTATTCTCTGATGAACGAAGTTTTTGATATTTAAAAACCTTGTTATGGGGGTTTTATTATGTTGGGTCTACTTGGGCACATGATACATAGCCAAAATGTGGCATCTATCGACCACTAGACCCATTATATGGGACTTTATGCAAGACCACCAAGGGAAAATTACAACATAGTCTAGAAAAAGTTCTCTAGAGTATAAGAAATTCTTCCTCCAGAAACTAAGGAATTATTATAAATATATATATGTTTCCATGATTTTGAGTATTAATTGTGATAGGGGAAATGTTTAATGAACAAATAATGTATTTGGAATGATATTATCCATGAGTTTTGTGTCTCTAATGTATATCTGACTCATATATAAAATGGTGACATTATTTTTTTTCCTTGGTAGGCTCCCTAAAGAGATGATCCAAAATAAAATTTCCATTATATATTATCTATGATTTGTAATAGGGGGTAATCTTATTTTTTTATGTGTTTAGGAATATGATCTATGGCCTAGTTTTCACTACATATCCAAATTGGTTGAGAATCAAGCCATATGTAGTTATTTGGGAAACATGTAGCTAAACATCATGATACGAGGAAATTATGATGTGCAGTTTAGAATCATGAATCAAGGACATAAGGGAGATTGATATGAAGACAAATTTTAATGTTGTGGAGGGACTAGGGTATTTTTCCCAAGTGTCACTATGAAACATGTAAATTTTGGAATCAAGCCACACATTGTTCTTATTAGATACAATTTCATGTAAAAGGTGTTAACATATATTGGATATCCTCATGTAGATCTGATTTGTACATCATACTATAGCTGGTACATTGATTAAAAATATATATGTCACTATGTATCTTATAGGTATAATAATCAAGACACACATAGTTCATAAAGAACCATACATTTTGTCATCATGCGATAAGGGCATGAAGTGATTTCGACATAAAAATGTTTTTTGGCACTGGAATGAGGGATAGGACCGAGGTGTCACTATATATCTTTCTTCATAAATAATAAGGACACAATTAGTTCTTAAATAAATATTTTCCCACCATAATTGAATTCACAAGTGGGAGATAATGGTTGTTTCTTGAATATGGATTCATACATGTATTGAGAACTCATATTGATATATTCATAATGATCTGACTCATACATAAGATTAATGGAGAATCAATTGCATGATGTTGTGGTTGGGTCCAAGATTGAAAGTCTGGACATCACTATGTATATCATATGGATTATCATCAATCCATGCATAGTTTATCAGGGGATTTCCTGTGTAGTTCTGTTTCATACACATGGGGTGGGGGATTTTTCTTAATTGTGACTAGAACTGAGATAAGATATCTTGGTATCACTGTGCATCTCAATAGAATGAGATTCATTCCACATGTACTAATGGTTACTTCCATATAGTTTAACGTCTTGTGTTAGGGACGAAGATGAGCTGATGTGAAATGAGAACATATCACATGAAAACTATAACTGAACCACACACATTTTTTTTAAATATTGGGAAGTTATAATCATGTTATTATAACATCTGTTGTTTCTTTTATGGTCTTATAGCCAGGACGATAGATAACCCCAAATATAAATTGAGATACCTTATTTATGCATTAAATCTCTTTACACAATTCTTAATCCCACATGAGCTATTCTTGGTGTGTGATATAATGAGTTGTAAATGATTCCCTTGCCACAAAAAGGTAAATAATGTGAAAGATAATGTTCTAATGATTGAATAGTAGTTGAGCTAGGATATAGGGCTTGGGAATCACTACATGCCTTTCTAGGGGCCAAAATAAATTAAAATTTAGTTCTTGATATTTTGCCCCATATTTTCAGGTATTGGCATGGGGAAGAGGGATTTTTATAATTTATAGCATAAAGGTGGGTCATAATGTACTAATCTTAGAAATAACCATATATCTTATTGTGATAATAATTAATCCAAAATATCTGGAATATATCCTTACCTAGATTTGGATCATGCATGGGGAAAAGGAAGGGGGTTTCTCTTCCAAAATCATATCTACGACCATAATTATATATCTGAATGTCTCTACATATCATAGTAAGGAATGAATAAATCCACATGTAGTTCTTTAAGGTGCTCCCTATAAAAGGTAGATTCAAACGAACAAGAGTGAAGGAACATTTCCAACATTGCGGTAGGACACACTATTGGTGATATGGGCATCACAACATATCTTAGTGATGATAGAATTAATCTATGTGAATTTCTTGAAATGTTCCAACTATTTAAACATCATTCGATATGGATGAAGATGATCCGACATGAAAATATGAAAATATTGATGCTGGTCAAGGGTTAAATCAAATGATTCCCTATGTATCTTAAAGGAATGAGAATCATGCCACACGTATTTCGTGAAAAATTCCCTTTAAAGGTTTGATTCATAAAAAAATGGGATGATGCGGATTTTAATTTTTTTTCAAGGTCAGGACCATCATTGCAGATATTGGCACCTCTATATATCATTTGGAATAAGAATCAATCCAAATGTAGTTCTTCAAAATAATGTTCTGCACACCAACTTAACTTGTTATGAGAGATGAGGGTATTGATACATTCCATAATAATAATTAATCTCAAGGCACAAGATGGTTTTAGAATAAAACCATGTATTCTAGAAGAGTGATTTGTATATGTTTGTTTCATATAAAGGAAAAGGTTAATTACTTGTATTTGTGGTTGTAGCATATCTCATCATTGGATATCCAAGCCTCACTATGAATCTAATTTAAATGAGAATCAAGCCACATGTAATTCTTTATGAACAATGTATTTTAATGTCTTTTGAAGAATAAATGAAGTCACCTGATGTCAATGAAATATTACCGCTGGACCACAGAAGAAGACCCAACTATTACAAAATATCTTACTAGGGGAAAGAATCCGGCCACACATAGTACATAAAAAGGGTGTGCATATCTCATTCAAATATATAGACAAATGTGGCCTAAGTCACACTGAGGTGTATAAAGGATGTGAGTAATGCTTGTGCGTGGAAGTTATATTGAATTTTAAAGGATCACAAGGAATTCTAATTTTTTATATCATGGTGGATTTCATAATGTCAAATGAAGTGATATTAACCATCCAATTTAATTTTGTGTGCTGAGGAACAATGTTTTTGTGCATTATAGCATCATTTTATATGGATGAAGTCTCAATGAATTTTAATTTATTTAATCTTGGATGTGTATGGTTCTATGTAGTTTAACATCATACGGATAAGACGATGTTTTCTATGAATTTTAACATCATACAACTAGGACATGTTTCATGATTACCCAATGCACTTCTTCATGACTATTACATTAGTTCATGTTATAACGAGTTATCCAACCATTGAGATTATGGAGTGAGATTTATTAGAGTGGTCTTTAACTATGGATTCATGTCCATCTAATTGGCTAAAAAATTGGTGGCATTTTTTTCGAGTATTATCAGAGTCCTATGGAATTATATCAATTCTCTATGATGAATTGAATGGTGTTGAAATATCTTGTTAAAATTTCATTATTTTCTATTTTTATAGACATCTAGTTCATTGAAGGAATAAAATAATTTTTTATTCTAATTGATCCAACTTACATAGTCAATTCTGGGACTTCTCATCTGTAAAAACTAGTCACAGAAGGAATCTTTGATTGAAGGGAACTGGACATAAATGTTTAAGACTATTTTAATTCTCTATAACAAGGAATAAAAAAATTGATTATGTAGTAGTATGGGTAGTAGTCATGTAATCCCATAATGTATGGAGTTTTTTTGAGGCCAAGATATCTTATCTTTATCCCCCATCCTATAGAGTATATTTTTTAGGGTCATGTTGAAACCCTCTATCAATCCATTGGTTGATTCATGGTTATTAGATAAATGATTGGATTTTATATTTTCTTCCTAATATAACATCCATTCCTTCACAGAATAGAAATTTGTACCATCATCCATCAATATGGTATGAGGGGCACAAAATATGGTTATGATATCAGCATTGACTATGCTAACAATACTTTTGGACAAAACATTCATAAGTGGAATTTCCTCAGTCCATTTGGAGAAGAAATAAGTAGCAGTAAGCATGTAATTTAATTTATTAGTCGTAGAAGGAGGGTAAGGTCCCACTACATCCATTACTCATACTGAAAATTACAAGTAGTATTTAACTGTATTTCGAATCTTAAGGGGTAGATGAATGATGTTAGCATGCACCTAGGAGGGAAGAAACTTATTAGTGAAACATGAGCAATCCTGCATCATCAAAGGCCAAAAGTATAATTTATTTCATGCTTGATCATAAAATCTATTCCCAAACTAGTGAAAACCATAGGATCCTGCATGTTCTTATTTCATGAAATCTACGGTTCTATCCCCATCAATGGATCTAAGATGAATTTCATTGAATCCTTGCATATAAGGGAATTGTTTTGTAATATTGGCCATCATAAAGTGGGTAATTCACTCCTCATCACCTAATATTATCTCATTGAACTCTATCCGGTGTAAGCACCATATTTGGGTGAAATTCTATGATTAGTGTCATCCATCCCACGGTTAGACCAAATGAATTTTGAATGGTACTGATTTAATTAATATCTTCTATTCTGGTTGGAAGAAAATGTTAATACACTTGATGATGAGCAAGGTCAATGATAGTATCACCACTATTTGGATGTTCTAGTGTTTTATTTGCAAATTAAACTACATAAAATTAATCATTTTGTGACATCGGGATATTAAAAAATGGATCTAAGGGAGATTCAACCATTAACCCTGAAACATAATCATACAGTGGTTAACTCTGATTTTCTGATGGCATAATCCCGATTTATCATATTGAATAACAATTATGAATCACCTTTCACATCATTGTTATTCATGGGTACTTGGAGATCAAATTCCTAACCTATATTGAGAGCCTAATATTCTACCTCAATGTCAGTCTAACCACATGATAATGGGATGGAATATGGAAACACATACTTCTATAGGGATATAAGCACAATTCCAAACCCAACATTATTGATTCTAGGGTCATCCATTATTTTCAACATTGGAATTCTAGATGAACCATCAAAATAATTGTCCCATATTCAGGGGCTTCCCTGAATAGAGAAGAATTGATCATCATGAAGTTCTATATTCAATGATGTATCTTCCAAATAAAGGTGATCACCAATTATTTATAATAAGTCTTGGTATTTTTCTTCTTTATAAGGAACAAAATGTTCATCAAACTACTACAGAATAACTACCCACCATGTCAAATGTCCTGTAAGCATTGGAAAATAGAGGATAAATTTTAGAAAGTTATTATGAGATACTAAATGGATTTCGTGATGCTACATATGATTCCTCAATTTATGAATTCAAAATACTAATGCTAGGTTTTTTATAAATATCTATATATCGAGTCTCTTTATCGATCATGGTTCGACTACAATTTTAAAGGTTTTTTCCATTCCCGTTATCATTCTTCTTCAAAAGGAAAGAAACTAATGATATCTCAAAGGATATAACATAAAGAAGAAGTGGTTTTACATCGACAGGTGGAATCAATACCAGTGGTCACAAGAGGTATTTATTGTCGGTATCAAATTCTTATTTCCATTCATTGGTACATTGATATATGTACCCCTTGTTCATTAATTTGGTGAAGGGAAACACTCCACTACATGATTAGATATAAAGTGCCTGATGAAGGCCATGTGTCTTTTATGTTATCTAAACTCCATCAGGTTTGGGGGGGATTCCATGTATTTCTTTAGACTTCTCAGGACTGAATTTGATATTGTGATATCATACGTCAGAAATGAGAAATTTTTCTGAGACCCTGAAAGCACAATTCCATGGGATAGTGTTCAGATTATATTACTGAATATTCCCAAATATGGTCTCCTGATAATCCAATGGATCATATCATTTTGTTTTCAAAACCACTATATCATCTGCATACTATTCAATAAATTTTCTTTTTAAGTGTTTGAATATGTGGTGCATTGCATGCTGATGTGTCCCACCTGCAATCATCATGAAAAACGTCACTAACAGATAGAAAAATATGCATTGAGAATCTATGATGTCTGTCGATACCATATCTTCATGGGATATATGGAATTTTTTATACCCAATATATACATCCAGGAAGGAGTGATTTTCTTTTCCATAAGATTCATTTTTCAAAAGTTATGTGATTTGAACCGAGTTGTTATCTTTGCAAAAATTCCGATTGAGTTCTCTAAAATCAATATAGACTATAATTTTTCCATTATTTTTTTAATAGAGTCAATATTATCTATCCAATATGTATTTTTCCCTTCTGATATGAATTTTTAATTGATAATATTATTAACTTCAGCCTCAATCTTGGTGGAATTAGTTTGGAATATTCTTTTTACTCCTTGTTTGTATCCCTAATGATCTTCTTCTAATACAATATGTTGGTTGGCCACCTTAGGGTCATGACCTATAATATCTATAAAATTTCAAAAAAAAAACTCTCGTTGTTTAAATATAAATGGGGAATACACTTCTTTCTCTTTAGAATTCATGGATGCAATAATCAGAGTGGGTTGTGGATCTGTTTCTATACACAGATTTATTTCTACGAGTTCATCCATTGTGGTGGACACACCTTCCTCAAATGCTGGAGGGGATACCCTGAGATCTTCTTCTTCTTCCTCATGTGATAACTCTTCTGTCTCTGATTCAATGGTAGGTGATAAAGAAGTGGGTTTAGATATAAGGTAGGAGTTGGTATTTGGACATCATGAAGTGTAGAAAACCGTCTTCGACCCAACTGATGATGATGGGCCTTTTTTAATTTTATTAAGGGAAGGTTATGGAACAATAAATAATATCCTAGGATTTTCCAGGAGTGTAATAAATTTTTCTATCTTGGATAATGAAGCAGAGTCTTTTTTATGTTTTATAGATGGAATTAATATATATCTTCTTTGAAATCCATGATTGTTTGGTGAATCAATGATTTATCTTATGTTGTCATGATCAATTGGAAATACTAACATTATGGACACCACTAAATGAGTACTTAGATATTGGCCCACCCTTTCAGTTTGATCAATTTAAAAAATTCAACCTCCCCTGAGATGATTTAATGGGTTTTCTGGGATCTTTTCTAGACCATTCAGAGCATTGATTCTTGTTACATACTCTTCCATGGATTTTTTTCCCTTTGTGTGATAAAACTATACATCAATATACTGAGATTCAAATATTTTTAATGGGTTATTATAACCATGTGATGTCCCAATTTGACCATTGAAGTAGTACTAGAGACAATGGTTGTATAGAGAAGGAATGGATGCATATTGATGTAACTAAGTCCTTCCTAAAATAATGTTTAAGTTGTGTCTTCCAGGAAAACCATGAAATCTGAATCAAATATAAGATACCAAAACTATTTTTTTGTGTAATATCTCCCATAGTTTATTATTCATTCTTATCATAACATTTCAACATTACAGTATAGAGAGACAAGTTAGATTTAGTGTTCCCCAATTAAAGAATTTTATAGTAGAAAATGAGGTTGACACTTGATCCATTATCAAGGAAGGACCATTAGATATTGGTATCATTAATATTTCTCTTTAAATACAAGGGATTGATGTGTCCATGTACTAAATCATCATTATCTTGGACCATGAATGATATGTCTACATGACATTCTGCAGGACCATTCTCTATACGGTAAACCTCAGACACATAAAACTCTGTTTCAAACTCTAGAGAACATTATAAAGCATCAATAAGTGCCTACTGAAGATATTTTTATAAATTAATAGCATCAAAGATTGATAATTGTTTGGTACTTGGGATAGTTTCTTAATGAAGTTAGACTTTTGATCCAAATGTTTTTGTATCTAACATGGAGATGTAGTTTTTCAGGTGCCTTGGAAGTTGATGCTACTAATGTAGATGGACCATTTTTCAATGAAGAACCTATAAATACATCTTATCTTGGTAAGTTATGCTGGATTTGTTTTCCCACCTACCACGAAAGAGGTGTAATATCCTCTAATCAGTCATATATGAAGATCATTTTGGGGTTGACCAAATCATGTGTCGGATGGTTTCCATGTTTCTGTTGAGCCTACTGGAGGGCTCTCCCATGAGTTTCTATAGCATAAATAGTTCGATGATGGGTGTAATTAAAATGGTGGCTTCTAGCATACCCATATCTTCCCCAGTTTCATTGAACTTGACAACCTCTTCCCCCATTTCCCAAACCATGTACACAGAATTCAGGTTCATAATCAGAATCCTCATTTTCATAGTGATCCGTTATGTGAATAATATTAATCGATCCAAAGGTCAACTCTGGACCTGATAAATATTCTACCTAACACATCAGTTATTGTTGTCTTGTTTAGAAAAGTGGATCTCTTGTATTTTAGACAATTGGAATGAAATCTTTCTAATTCAAGAATAACTTTGGCCTTAACAAATACTCATATTCTTTTTACTAATCATTATCCTTATGACTATGTCCATTATTTGAGTATTTTATTATGGAGGACTGATCTTTTGATGTATATTTCTTGGTTGTAATGGATGTGGAAGGCGGCATAATCAGATTTTCTACTGTGTTCATAGAATGGAATGAGTCTGATTTGAAAATATTCTAGACCGCCCAATCATAAAACATATATTCATTATTTATTCCGAATTCCTACCACTGCCTTCATCCTTTGGATCTATAGCAGTAATACATGGTACTTGGGCTTGTTATGTTTTTAGATTCTTTTGAGAGGAGTCCACCATCATTTTTGGAGGTAATTAAAAACAAAACACTCCTGGATGGGGTTCCCCAACTATTGATGAAAGGGAAATATTTTCGGAAACCTTCATATTTTTCATTATTTGTCTTTTTGGTCCATGGTTACTGGGCTAAATTGTTTTCCAAATATGAGATAACGCAGTCGGGGTCCTTGCTATTTTGAAATGAATAGAAATTGTTTTTCAACTCATCAAATTGTCTCTTCCATTGATACTTTTTATCATCATCACGAGGCGGAACATGTTGTTAACACTCATTAAGTGGAGCCCTAAGGAATTATGGGGGCATTTATGTAGGAGCAATTATAGGTTCTTGGTTGAGTGTAACTGTAGAAGCCTCTTATTTTCCTATATTCTTTCCCAGAGCTGATGGGATTACATAATACATATCATTAGTTTCAACAATAGAACACTAAAATTATTGGGCTATTGAATATAGTCATCTAAACCCTCCTATGTATTTCCGAAATATTATTTGTAGGGACAACTCCTCATAGATATTTTTCAAACAAATTGGTTACAAATATTCATGAGGGAGTGGTAGGATTAAATAATATGTTAGTCCTTTATATTGAGTAACGAAATCTGTATCTCTTTCATTCTACCTTTTTTTAGCTTGTATGATAAATTTTTGTGGTCTTCTATAACATTGATCTGAATTGGAAAGTTAATTTCTGATAGAAATACTCACATCCTGTAATTGATCTCAACAACAAATATTTATACTAGAGAAAGTTTATTCCCTATAATGACTGTACAAAACATATGATTTTTACTACTTCATTTTGTTGAGGGGTCTCCATAAAGGGATCGAAGTGAGAAATAAAATGTGTCTTGTGTTTTTTTAGATCTCATTAATTGTTAATTATTGGAAATGTGGTATTTACAATGTTTGGTTGGGGAGGAATTAAATCTACCCATTTTGGGTATTCCATCATTTCTAGCTATATCAATGATTTTCATCCTTCCATAGCTTCCAATTGAGTCTTCAATGACTCAACGATAATCCTCAGCATTTAATGAATATCTCGATGAGTTGGGACCTATAAAGGTACAACTGAAAGAGCCTTAATTGGTGATGCGACATGTAGGACCACAGATGTTGGGGATGTTGGTATTTTTATTGGATAACCCATGGGGATAAGCATGTAGGGACATTCTTTACCATGTTTTATGTGTGTATGTTACCTTACAAAATACGGTGTAAATATTTTATAATGCGGGATTATTCTGAGAGTAGGTAGTGATATGGCGTGCGATTCCATGGCCTAGTGTGCCTAGAATGGACCATTAAAAAATGTTGTGTATTAAATAGATCGCATGAGTGGTTTTCCTGAAAAAGTAGAATAACTCTTAAACAATATCATGGATCTTTACTTTGAGGGAACTTTTTCGTTATGGATGGATTGTTTTCAATAGGTGCGACTTATGTTTAGTCTATGCAGGCCTCTTGTGAGGGAACTCAAAAATGGAAAAACTATAAATAAAAGAATTTAAATAAAAAAAGAATTTATATTTGAATCCTCATAACTCTTGAATGGTGACTTAGATTAAAAATTTGAGACCATAATTGAGCTCGTGAGGGAATTATTTCCTTGGGAATAGAATAACATTGGCTGGTGTGGTCTAACAATATAATGAGTTTTTTTCTATAAATTAAATAATTTAATAAAGGTTATTTTATATTAAAATACTTATTACTCATAAACTGTAACTAAAAATGGAAACCAAGGAGTACCCTAGAGCCCATGGGGGGTGTGCTTCCCTTCGGCAGATCCTAATATTAGCCGGTGTGGGTCAAATGTGAAGGTTGGTTTTTAGGAGGTAACCGTAAATTACATAATTAAAATAAAATTTAATTAATTTTACAATCCTCATAACTCATAAATGGTAATTCAGATTAATAATTTGAGACTACTATTGAGTTTATAAAGAGATGTTATCCTTAATTAGGAATTAAACTCGACTAGTGCGGGTTAATATAGAAAGATTATTTTCAGACATTTCTAATAAAAAATTAAATAACATAAAAAGTAATTTAATTATATTTTCTTCTTCATTACACAATGACTCATCATAATTGTTGTGAATTAATGAGGTGACGATTAATCCATTAATGAAAATCATTAATGAAATAGTGTGGTGATGCTAAAACACATAGTGCATCTTCCTTCTTTAATTAAATAGGGATTCAGGTTTGATGAACAACCCTGCAATTCCACTGATGAAAGATTATGAAAACCTATACAATGATGAATGTCGTTGAATCTGAATATAGAGATGTAGTTATGAATTATGACTCTGTGGGAAAGAATAGATTAGAAAAAAATGAACAAAGTCCTAGAGTATTCATAGGGTGTTCTTAGAGATCCTCTCCCTCCCTCCCTATAGTTCATCACTGACGGACCCACGAGGTTGCGTCCTGTTTTTCATAGAGGATCCAAGTGTGACCAAACCCCCAAAGTGACAAAAAGGAATTCATGATTCCATAGTGATAAAGGGGGACTCCTATGGATCACAACATTACTTTCAGAATGGATATCGAACCACCACATTGATAGTGGTGACCCACGGAAGGAGTGTCATGGGTCTCGGTGCTGGAGGTGGTGCATGGTGGCGTTTCCACCAGGCTGCAGAGGTTGCCGGCTCGACAACCGATGGTGTTAGTCACTCGTGGTTCCATGAAAATGGGTGTAAAAGAGGATTGTGTCTTGGTCTTACCACATCATTGTAGGGGAGACGCGGCGCATCGTAGTGTCCCCAGGCGGTGGCATGGGGTCAGTGGATTGGTATCATAGGACTCGGCCGACCACAGGCCGACCATGTAGTTTCAGAGGCCGTGGCATGATGCTTCAGTGGTTGGTGAAATGAAGTCATCAATCCACCTTAAAGAGAAGGGACATGGTCCCCGCCGCATCCCTGGTGAATCAGACATGCCCACCAAGTGGGATAGGCTAGAGAAGTAGGCCTTACCCGACAAAGGTCCTGGCTGGTGGACCGAACTGGGCAGGTGGGATGCCCGAGCTGGTGGAGAACATTCTCACCATTAATATCCGACCCGTTTGGAAAACCTGCATGTTGGGCACCCCGTTTGGGTATTATTGTTCCTACCATGTTAGAAGGGGCAACAAATGCGGACCGGGTCACAGGGTGAGCCGGCAGGCTGGACCCAATGCTAGACCGAGCCATGTCCACATGGCTCAATGGGTTAGAATAGACCAGGTCAGCCCAGACACAATTGGGTCATCCCATACCTAATCAAGTCAGGTTAGGTCCGCCAAACCAATTAGGGTAATGTGGGACCCCTGGTCTGGGTGGGTCGGGTTGGTCCGACCAAGTTAGACTAGGCCAAGATGAAACTGGATCCAATTTACTAAATGCCAATATCATCAATATTGGGCGTCCAATTTATGTGTCACCTATGGCATTGGGATCCTTGAGATGAGAATGTCCATTGTGTAATCTATATGTGCATTTTTGTGGCAGTCGAAATAATACCAATGAATTGAGGAGTAGATTCTCCCAATATAAAGTGTGCTGGAGAGTGGGGAATAACATGGAATTTTGTGACATGAAGGATATGGTGAGTGGACCTTGGTGGTTCTGTAGAATAGTGGACCTTGGTGGTCTAGTACCAGAGCAGACCTTGGTTGTCCTATATAAGTGTGGTCCTCAGTGGTCCAATAGGAGAGTGGAACTCCATGGTCTAGTGGACTTTCCTATCATTATGATTTTATAGCCAAGGATACCACTATGGTCCCAGAGATGAGCAGACCTCAGTGGCCCAACATCCGAGTAGACCTCAGTTGTCGAGACGCCGAACATACCTTAGTTATCGAGCAACCATGAAGACCACCATTGTCCAACAGCCATGCAGACCTCAGTGGTCGAGAAACCGAGGGTACCTCACTGGTCCTGCAGCCAAGTGGATCTTACTGGTCCAGTAGCAGAGTAGACGTCAGTAGTCTAGTATATGAACAAACCTCAATGACACATCAAGGATGATTCCATCTAAAGTACAATATGATTCACAGTTACAACTGATAATATTTCATTCTATAGTATGATTTATTACTATTTTGAGCCATCCTTTCTTTGTGGTCTTGATTTGTGCTCATTTATTTGGTGTCTTGATTTGTTGGATTTCCATTGTGGTTTGGGGCTGATAATGAGTATTGTGTTACTCACCACTACACGTCTTCGCCTGAAAATTTCTTATCTCGTATAGGTTATCAACACTTTGATGAATACATTGGTGGTCAAGGACATGGTGGTGATTAGTGTGACTGGACAGATAGAAGTACTTCTTTGGCTATAAGAAGATACCCTTCACCAGGCATTCACTTAGGGTCTCAAGAAGACAAAACATGATTGTTTTACTTTCCTTTGGGGTTATGGGCTTGTATTATGGCCCCTTTGTAAATTATTTTTGTATTGTACTAGTAGTAGTTTTCTCAGTGACTATTGTCGTTTAATTTGTGTTTACATTCCACAATTTTTTCGTTGTGCATCGGTACATGTTTTAATGAAAATTACTTTCCTTTTTGTATATTCTTTCTCAGTGCAATTAACTAGCCCCTGGCCTATGGAAGGCGGGCTTTGGGTAGTCAAGGCATTGACCCTAGGGAACGAGTCATGGAAATGTGGTATCGGGGGCAGGTTTGGTTATACCAAATAAAATAAGAGTCCATTAATTAAATTGGTAAATGTTTTTAATTGTTTCGAGTTCAGATTTTAGGCTAGGGATTCCATTGTTGGTGTGGCGGCCGAGGTATCCATACATCAGGACACTGAATTTTAATTTCAATACTAGTTCATGAAAACCCTAGTTACATGAATCTTTTAATTTTTTCTCATGATATTTGTGAATAAGATTCATCTCACTCGGTATGATATATTAATAGTGATTCTTTTTTATCTCTATCAAGATTCCTCCATGAAGACAGCAAGCCATGATTCCAGCGTGTGACCATGAGGTTGGTGCACAGAGTGATGAAGAAACGGTACAGGGTCATTTTCCTAATATGGAACATTTGTGTGGTGTCCCGTGTTTACCAATGCCTGTTGTTTAGTAGTTACTTCTAGAGCTACTGGTATAGGATACACATAGGAGCTGATCATTATATGAGTTTCAGTGATAGATGCCCCTTAGGATTTGAGGTGACCTAAACACACATGAGACTAAGGACTTGCCTAAGGTTGTGACTGAGTTTTCAGTATCATTAGGGGACCATTATATCTGATGGAGATTCTAGAAGTTATCCATCTACGTGGCTAAGCTAGGAAATGAATGAGTTTAGATTAACTGATCTTATAATGAGGATTCTTTTCCATGTAATTATCATCCGAACCATTCTAAGAGAAGTGGGATCCTTCCATAGAAGCTAAGGGATATTCATTCCAATGATATTCTATATAATCGGTAGGATGACATGTTGGTAGATGAGAATTCATCGACATGTATCTAATTTTAAAGGTAATCGATGAATACTATATGAATAGTGCTTTGTGGCTCAGACCTCTGAATGAGATGTGTTTAGGGACATTGGAGCCAACAATATTTTTATGTGAATTCAAAATTATGATACAGTTCTAGGGAGAACCTTTTTGGTTGAATGTCCTTTTTATATGTAGATACAACCATTGGATGTTAACAGTGGGAGATCTAGAAGCTAGAATCATTCTTAGAGACTTGGACGTGTGAGGAGTTCTGAGAAGAGGTCCCAATATAGGGGATCTATTGCTCAAGGCTCATAGGGTGTGTCTAGATAGCCTAGAAAGAGGTAATTCATTTCAAATAATGGTAGGGTATATCGTTCTAGGGATTTTCTAGCCCATCGTGATGACATTGAAATGAGCGATGAGACATAGGGGAAGAGACAGTGATAGGAACAAATGAATTTGCAGGGCGGTAGACTTAGAAGTGGAGCTAGTGGAGTATTTGTAGATGGTTAACATTTTTACATGTTACCACCACCATCCCAATATGGTCCACACCAGGATGAGTGGGATGGAAAATAGGGGAAGGGATTAACTACATGGTGTCAAGGATTATGACCCAATGGATCGATGAAAAATTCGAGGTATGGTATGTTTCTACTCTTAGTTGTCAATTAAACAGACACTTATGTTTATCACCCCTTATTATCATGAATCCTGTTCAAGACATTGAGTTTCTAGTTTAACATTTTAAATGACACTTACGTCTTTAGATACCTATGGGAGGATACTTGGAAATCACCCTTATGGTTCCAGGGTTATCTAAATGTTGAGGAGAGAGTTTCCACAGTATCCACTTAGTGACAGTGCCAAGGCCTTATGACGTTATCATGGGTATGTGATGGTCATCAACAGTTAATGGTCATATGGAATATTTTTTTGGAAAAAGTATGTGGCATGTCTACAATGTTGGAATTGGGTTTTCATTGGTCGGTGAAACAGAAAAACCAGGCAGCACGAGACAAAACTCATTCATAGAAGGGTGCAGCCGATAACACTTTATTCATCCATCTATAAACATATGAAAGTGGATTTTTTGTCTTTTCAGTTACCATAAGTGGTTTATGAGTATAATAACATCATTTTAGAAGATGTTTTTAGGATTACCTCACCATAGGGGGGTGGACATATGCATCACACTACACCCTGATATGGAACCAATATTAGCATCAGTATATCAAATGTCTTTCACAAAGATTCCCGAGCTGATGGTTTATGTGGGGGATTTTCCGAGGAAGGGCTTTTAAAGAACCAATGTTTGAGGTTATGTGTGGGTTACCAACCCCATAACCAATGGTCCATTTATAATGAGTAACCAATACCAAAGGGATGATGAATGCATTGATCAGGTGAAAGGGGAGGGCTCTGATGTGGATGGAAAGGTGACTGTATGCTTTTCAGCAATTGAGACAAAATTTTTTGAGTTCCTCAATCTTGAGTTAGCAGTGTTAGTCTTCACATTAATGATTTGGTGATGCGTCCTCCATGGGATAATGGTTTACCATCTACTCGAACCATAACTATCACATGTATATCTTCTCTCAGAAGGATTTGGACATGATATAGAGACCATGGCTGAAGTTCCCCTTGGACAATGACTTCTAAGTGGTCTATAATCCCGCTAAGGGGAACATGGTAGTAGAAGGTCTCAGAAGGAGATAGAGTTTGTAGTTTATGAATGAATAAATAGAGCAGTTCATTTCTTTACAGTTATCCTTCATTAATGGGGAAGAAAAATCTTGTCTACATTTTTGGTTATTAACCCTCCACTCTGAAATGAGTCAGGAAAGAATAACTTGGTGAAACCGACTATGTGTATTTATGTGCTCATTCAGCCACAAGGTATACCCCTGATAGATATTTAAAAGGTCCAGAGAGAGTTGTTCTTTTAAGTGGATTATTAGTTCTAGTAGTGATGCCTAGTGTGGCAAGATGCATCGAGCAATGTGTGAGGGTGTCAAGGCAGAGTCATTTGGGACTCATAGACTCTTGAGCATAGCCTTTCTACCACAAATAGATGGTCATATTGAGAGGACCATACAGAACATGGAAGAAATGATTCATACTTGCGTTCTTAAATTTGGCCACATTTGGGAGGACCACCTACTATTGGAGGAGTTTGATTAAAACAAGAGCTACCACTCCACCATAGGTATGGAACCAATCGATGAATTGTACAGATGACCTTATAGGTCACCGTTATGTTGTACAGACCTTGGAGAGTGAACACTCATGGGTCCAGAGATGGTACATGCCACCTCTATGAAGGTGTAGGTCATTTGAGAGTGGATGAAGATGGCACAGAGATGACAGAAGTCATATACTGATTGGTTATAGAGACCCTTGGAATTATAGGAGGGGGAAAACATATTTATATGGGTCACTCACAGATGAGGGATACAATGATTTGGTCAGGGTGGAAATATATCTTTAAGGTTCATTAAACCTTTTCAGATACTGCAAAGAAGTAGTAGAGGTTTCATAAAACTTAGATATACCACCATAGTTAAAGAGGGTGCACAATGTATTCCATGAATCTAATCTAAAGAGATACGGGCACACCCCTTCTCAAGTCATTGACAATAAAAAGCTAGAGATTGATGATGGGGAAACATTCGCGGAGTACCTAGTAGAGATAGAGGATCAAAAATAGTGGATCCATCATGGACAGTCAATCCCTCTGGTGCATGTTCTTTGGAAGCACATGAATACCCATGAGATCATGTTAGAGTGGGATGCTCGGATTCATGATCAGTACCTTAATTTGTTTCTTTATACCTTGTTTTGTCTTACGAAGGTGTAAATTTATAAATTTGGGGCAATGTAATGTCTTGTAATTCCATGTATTTGTTTATTATATTGGATTATTTCAATATCAGGCATGGAGAAAGTGTGCAATTTTGAGGATCGATGTACCTAGAATGGACCATCAAAAAATGTTATATTTTTGAATAGCGCATGTGAGTGATTTTCTTAAAAATTTGGAATAACACATAAACAAGTTCCTGTGTTAATAATATGAGGGAACAACTATGTCCAAGATGGTGGTTTTACCCTATGTAGAACTTATGTTTAGTCAGCATGGTCCTTTAGTGAGAAAACCTGAAAACATCATAACGGTAAATAAAATAATTTAAATAAAAAATTGTTTTATCATTGAATCCTCATAATTCAAGAATGGGTAATCTAATTGATAATCCCATACTAAAATTTTAGCTCGCGATGGTTTCATTTCCTTTGTAAGAGCCTAATATTCGATGTTGTGGGCCAAAAATTGAAAGTAGGTATTGGCCATGAATAAAATAAGTCACTAAAGAATAATTTATTTTCATATCCTTATAACTATTAGATAGTATTTTGGATGAAAATCTGAGAGTACCATTGATCTCATGATGGGTTGCTTCACTTAGGAGGATCATAACATCATCTGGCGTCATAAGAATGTGAAAGCTTGTTTATGGGACATAACGGTAAATAAATGAATTTGAATAAAAATTATTTTATTTTTTAATTATCATAACTCACAAATAGTTACATGGATTAAAAATATGATACCACCTTTGAGGTTGTAATTATGTGCTCTCCTTATGCAGGACTTAACCTTGATTGGTATGCATGGAGGGAAAAATATTGTTTTCGGAGTATAAAAAATATAAATAAAAAACGTAAAAATGTTTTATTATATTTTCATCTTTTTTAAATAGTGTCTTATCAGGGATACGGTGTAGTGATGTAGAGATGATGAATCCATTAATTAAACTCATTAAATAATTAGTGTGGCAATGTTGCAATGCACAATACATATCCATTCTTTAATTAAATATGGATTTAAAGTAGAAAAAAATCTCATGAATTCCTCTGATAAAGGTCGAAGGAAAACACTCCAACGACGAATTCAATTGAATCAAAAATTGGTGAAGAAACATTGGAGAGCGGATTTAGGACCAGATATTGGCAGATGGTGACATCCTTTATCCTCAAACAAACTCCATTTTCCCAGTTAGGGGATTAAATCTGTTTGATTATTGTTCCATTATTCTTCCCTTCTAATCAACGAATGCGGATCAACATTGTATCTAGACCATCCACATATGATTTATTTCTGTGGGAATGGAAACAAATATGGTGATAGGTTATGTTGGGGATTAAAAATCAAATTGATTATATTATGGTTCATGACCCCACTAATAAGTATAGATCCGATCCAAAATGAAAAAAAAATCTTGGATTTTTTTGGGTGTTCTTTGTGATTTCTTTTCTCTCCACTATTGTTCTTCGCAAACAATCCCAGGAGGTCATGTTAGCTATTACCAGGAGGTTACAAGCAAGATAGGACCCTCGGATAAATGGAGACGAATATATGAATCCATAGAGATAAATGCAATGACTCGAGGATCACAATGGTCCTTTCAGAATGGAAATCGAACCACCACACCAATAGTGGTTACCTTTTGAAGGAGGGACTCCAAAATTATGGTCAAGAGTGGAAGGGACTCGTTCCGGTGAGTCCAATAGTGTTGATGAGGGTCAGGTCTAGGTTGAGCTATAATGGGGAAACGTTTACACGGCATAGCACATCGTCACTCGGTGGTGGGACACAAACAACAGACTTCCTACGGAGGACCCATCTGTCCCCAGGATGGATGCATGACATTATATGTCGCATCATTATGAAACAAAATAAGAGGTTTCTACTCTATGGATATATGTTGGTGGAGAATGGATATAGTTCCCACCATATCAGGGGTCGATCAGACTAGCCCACCCAAATAGTCAGGTCGGTGGAGCGAACAAGACATCTAGCGGCTCAGGATGGAGGTGAACCAGCCCTCCATTGGGGGCTGGGCCATATGGGAAACTTGTACACTGGGTGGCCCAAGAGTTCAGTAATAGAACAATCATGTAGTACCAGGATGTTAAATATATAATCTTATACTGGGCGACCCAACGGGCTATAAACATGGCCGAAATGGGCTGGTTCCTACAATGCTGAGTGGGCCAGGACAGACAGAGTCAGCCTTGATCAAATCAGGTCTGGATGGGTCATCCATACTATGACGGGTCAAGTGGGACCCCCAGGCTGGGTTGGATGGGTCAGTTTGACCGTGTCAGACCTGAGCCAAGATGCAACCAACCCATGTTTACTGATACCACAAAATCATTCAGACCGAGTGTCCAATTAACATGTAGTCTATAATGTTGGAACCCTTGTGATGAGATAGTCCTTTCTGTCTATTCTAAGTGATTTGTTGTGTTAGTCAAGATAAAAATGATGGCTTGAGGATTAGATTCACCCATAATCAAATGCACTAGAGACAGGTAATCCTAAGGCAGGCTGTAACATAAAGCACATGAAGAGGAAACATGGTGGTCCAATAATAGAGAAGACCTATGTGGTCTATTAGTATATGGAATCTTAGTGGTCCAATAGTATAGTGATCCTTAGTGGACCAATAGTATATTAGACCTCGGTGGTCCTATAGCAGATTAGACCTCATTGGTAAAGTAGATGAGCAGACCTCCGGGGTCCAGTAGCAGATCTGGCCTCAGTGGTCCAGTAGCATAACATACCTCTGTGGTCCAATATATGATCAGACTTTTGTGGTGTAGGAGCTGATCAGACCTCTGTGTCCCATTATCCAAGTGGACCTCAGTGGTATAGTAGTCGAGCATACATCAATGGTCCAGCAACCAACGGACCTCTGTTGTCGAGCAGCTGTGTGGACTTTTGTGGTCTAGTAGCTAAGCAGACCTCACTGGTCCAGTATCCAAGATGCCCTCAGTGGTCCAATTTCCAAAAAAAAAACATTGTGAATTATCAAGGATGAGTCCCTCAAAAATATAAGAGGATTAAGTTTTACAATTGATAATCTTAATTACTATAGTATGAGTAATACATGGTGTGATATGTTCGTTCATTATGGTATGTCTCTTTTGTATTTTCTTTGTGGTATTGATTTGTTGACTTTATTTTTTGTCCTTACTTTTTGGTTAGGTTCCATAAAAGTATTGTGTTACTTTCACCTACATGGGATTTGTCTTCCCATGTCATGTCTCGTGAAGGCTATCAATGCTTCGAAAGAGACCTTGGTGGTTCGAGACTAGGTTGTGCTCAATGAGATGGGATAGAAATGCATAATTCTACGAATAATGGAATATACCTTTCATCTACCCTTCATAGAGGGTCTTGAGAAAGCATACCATGAAAGTTGTACATTCATTTGTGTTTGAGGCTTTTATTTTGGCCCATTTTTTACTTTCAGTTTGTATTGTACTATCAATAGATTTCTCAGTGACAATTGTTGTTTGCCTTTTATTTACTTTCTTGGGTTTCATCTTTTTTCATGTGTATAAGTTTAGACGCAAATTCATTTCATTTTTTGGAGATGCCTTCTCTATTCTAGTTGACATCCCTTGGCCTATGGATTGAAGGCTTGAGGTAGTAAAACCATGGGCCCTGGGGGATGGGCTTTGATAACATACCTAATAGAGGGAATTCATTGTCTACATCAGTAGTCTCAGCAAACCCTTATTGTTGAGGTTCTTCTACTAAATGTTCATGAAAAGTAACCATATATATATCATTTCCGACATCAATGTTGCTTCGGAGTAACTCTTCATTTATCCATCTCGACTCCTTTATCTCCTCATATTGCTGGGAAAACCATTCCACAAGATGAAAGGATTTACCTTCTCTGATGGAAAAGTGAGACATGATTTTACCTTTACCATTCCTTTTATTAGGATCCTTTTGAATATTTGGAAGTTGATTAATCGTGGGAATACATAGATTTTGGGTAAGTCTCGGATTTCAAGTATGCACAAGTCCCTCATTTTCTTTGGTATAGACCACATCATGAATTGGAAATTCATCCCTTGACTCTCCCGAACTGGACTCATTTTCTAGAGGGTCATCCATGGTGGCATTAATGAAATTCACCAATGTATAATACATCGATGGAATTACGCTAGTATCTTTGTGAGATATTCTTATTATGCACCCTCCATGAGTATTTTTCCCTTATTTGTTGGTTCCCCGATAACAGTTTTGCGGATAGTAATATATAAGAAATCCTAAGATAGTTTATTTTTGAGTTCACTTTTAATATTTTTTATTAACTGGGAGAAAACTAACTTCTATTGAGGAGGGGAGTGTGAATGGGAAAAACCCCAATCCTTATATGTTGGAGATTTTCCTATTCTTCATTATTTCCCCTTTAGGATCTATTGTCAACTCTATGTGTTTCATTAAAAATACCATATCTTTGTAGGATAGAGTGGATCTTGAATAACTATTGATAATATCATCATAGATTCTCTTATGATTTTTCAAATAATGGTTCGAACATTAGGTGGGTTTATTATACAACACCCACATAAAGATTCTATTTCTAATGTTCATTGTGCAAATCCTCCATGAAATTTTTAGAGGATTCATGAAAAAGTATCTCAATAGATTTCTCTCTCTATTCTGGAATTTTTAAAATCCAATGGATGCCTAAATTTTTTTGAACATCTCTTCATTTATGAAAAGAATTACTTTGTCGTATCCAAATTGGGGTAATAGTATTACATGAGACCATATTCGGCTTTATTTTCTAGTTTTGGAGCATTGTAAAATAGAATTCATTATGTGCTCCCCATCGTCTAATATAAACACTATAGTGGGTTTTTACGATCAATTGATGCAACCTATTTAATGCATCAATCCATGAACGTTGAATGCATTTTTATTGTATCTCAATCACTGGATTTTGGGAAAACTAGAGACATTCAATGTGAGGTTGGATTTGGATCCCTTTTATTACCTTGACATGACATTTATATTCATGATATCGTAATAATTTGGGGTTTATATGATGAAGAGTTTTCTATATGTTGTTTCAGATATAATGAATACAGTCTTCTACCAACATCTTTGCAATTTTGTATTGAATGGTGTTCAAAGACAAGGACATGACTTGTAAATCACTTTTAGCTAGTTGTTTTCTCAAGTTCAATATATGATATTCATCTATTTCTAGATGCTTCTCCACTTAGTAAGACCAGAAATGATACTTCTTAATTTCATTACTAAAATAAAGCGAATCAGTTGGTGTTTTATCTTTTATAATAGAAGTAAATTGAGCTAAGGGACGTTTAGAGAAAGGTTGTCAACATGAGCTGTCTTTTGGCTGAGAAATTATTTTACCTCTAGCATAAATGCATTAAACATAAAAATACTTATGTTTAGAATGGACTTAATATAAGAGGTATTTCTCATAACTACATTTTCATTTGGGTAAATCTTTTTACAATAAGAAATACTACTACATAGATAAATTTTCCACCAAATTTTATCATGGAGACGATCACTAAGGTGGACTATTGTAAGGTATAAATCCACAATATCCTTAGTCTTCTGGCCACATGAAGGGTTGAGGTGCTCTCATCCAGAGATATGTTTTCTTGATCGACTGATATGTCATGAAGAAATCCATTATGATTTAGTGACTTATTAATAACATCATAATTAGTGCTACTACTAATCAAATTTGGTAATGAGAAGCTATAATCTTGAGTTTCAACAAATAAATATGTAATGGATTCTAGAAATCTTTCAATAAGATGATCCATATCGCTGATAAACACTTGATTCTAATACTTTTCAAGGTAATACCTCTTTATAGATGAATTCTTACACACATTTTAGGCCACCTTCAGGGAGAAGTGGTTATCAGGGAACGTGTATGCTCTTACCATAGAGTGGTCATCAGAACAGTTGATTATCCTTAAATAGAACTTGTTTCTGTTCCTGATTCATTTTTCCATATGATATGTAGGAGTGATCCAAATAAACCACCTAGACTATAACATATGTGTGTATCTATTCTAGGATGTAATTCTGGTGATTTATCCCAGGAATGGGGACCGAATTATGTGTTTATCCCTCTAGTAGTAATGAATATTCTATTATGATATTCTATAAAGACTCCAGTATAGGGAAAGGAATTTGTGTATTCCATTTCAAAAATTTACAAAATTTATTTTGTGACATCAGTGAACAGAATATGAATGTACGTTCATTATGTGTTTTGAGTAGGTGTATTTACCTACTTATGTCATCCCTTTTTTGTTTCTTGTTACTACTGTTACTCATGTGTGGGAGCAAAGAGTTGAGTCTTTCCTAGGTTCATCGTCGAAGCTTTCCGACTGACTTCTATGAGTTATGCCAAATGAAACTATTGGCCGTCTTGACAAATTCCAGAAGGTGTATGTGCCTACTGGATTGTTTCCACAAATCAGGGTTGTAATAATTCTTTATGTTTTTTCATACGAGAGTACTGGCATTCATGGTGAGTGAAAGCATGTATATGTTCATATATAGAAGTTTCCACCACATTTTGTTGGCAGGATTCTTTGAATAAAGCCAGATTGTTCTACATCCCGGATGATATATTATATATAGTTAAATGTGAGTTCTCATGATACTCAAATGAACTTGGATAGACACATTGAATTGGTGCACCTAGATTAGTTTGTTGGCCGACAGAATGAAGGCAGATGGGTGTATGTTCGAATTCAATATTTGCTACCAAAGTGGGGTGGTGGACTTCTCCAAATGGGGTAAAAGTATAAAAATTATCTCTATTAGCTAGATTTTGTCCATGGTGGTTCACCTTTCATGCCCAGGTCCGATGGACCTAGTCCGGGCAACCGAAGACAACACCCTCATCATGTTGAGGGTTTGCTGTCGTGCTTCATTTCATTGGTTATTTTATGTAGGATACTTTGAGAAGGACCCATTTTTCTTTAGAATGAGTCCATTGGTGGCCACTTTGTAACTTCCTGAGATTTTATGAGATATATTCGTTTTAATTTCTTTTTTGTCTTATGTTGTACGTGTAACACCCCAAGATTTCATAGTGTGTTATTTCTTCAAAATGATACAATAACTTGCACAACACGCAACACCGAGTTCAAGCGCACCATGACATACCAAAAAAGACGTTCAAAAGAGGTTATGAATAGTATTAAATAAATTTTAAACTTTATATAATCCTTATAATTTTAGAATCCATATTATGAGTTTCTTAGACATAATGTAAGAACAAATTCATTTTCAGTATTGCACTTTTACCAACTTTTAATTGTGAACCCTTTTTAAATACAATATTTTAAACTTTTTGACTAAATGGGGACATCAAAATTTTAAAATGAAACATCACAAGCTTCCACGGTACGCTTTCCTTTGAATAATACAGTAGCGTGTGTTGTACCAAACTTTGAGTTCTAACACACACCACAACCAATCAAACTAGCCGTTATGAATAGTAATACCTAATTTTTGAAATTATATATATTTTATAATTCAAAATGGACTTCATTTTTTGATTCGGAGTATTTAATTTAGCCTAAGGTGAAATTTTGGTACTTTTCGGATAACTTTAATATTTTGATGAATAGTGAAAATTACTAAATTTTATTTAAAAACAAATTTTTTAATAAAAATAATTAATAGTGATAAATTTTGATTTTGAGTGGTTTTAAAGTATAATTAGAATATATTTTTACCATTTTATCCAATGGTGTTCATTAGAATTAATTTCACTTTGAAATTAGACCTAAACAATTGTCAATCTTTTGATATATATTGTTTCTTAAAAACACGATATTTGTTGTGACAGCAGGAATTAATTATAAAATTAATTAATGAAACTTATATGTTTGGAATTTTGTAAAATATACATCATTTTTGAATTTGGAATTTCAATTATAGCTTAGGGTGAAATTTTGGCATTGTTCTGAAAAACTTCAATTTTTGATGAATAGTGAAACTACTAAGTGGTAGTTAAAAAAATTGAATTTTTCATAAAACATAATTTTACCGCTTCTATGAATGGAATTTCGAAAATCCGAGAGACACGGTTAATATCAAGAAGTAAAATGTGGTTAAATGAGATGAAAATAATTTTTGATGAATAGTATCTTTTTACTTTTATTTACCACGGTTAAAAGTAAATAGGGTAATTAAGGGTAGAAATGATATTAATATTGCCCTAAAACATGTCCTAATTCTATTGGAAAAGTTTATCTTGACCAAAAACAACCTTAGGAATAAAATATTATCATTTAGGTCCACGTGGATTAGATTATGAAATTCATTATTATTTAATTCAAAGAAGAGTTAAAAGAGTTAAAATCAAAGCTTATTTACTAAAACATTTTTAATATAAGGTTATACATAATATAAATTCTATTGTAAATATTCATTAGAAAGATAAAAATATTTCCTACATAATCATATTTTATTTATATTTTTTATAAATGAAAACATTTAATTCATTTATGACACAATGATGATGCAGTAATTACCTAATTAATTAAAAATTGGAATAATTGATATTATAAATACCCAAATAAATATAATTTGAGACTTTTTATCAATTAAAATAATTCTAGGTTAATATGACATGTTAGTATTGATTTAACTAACTATGGTCGAAGTAATCATTCTGTTATGAGTTTCAAAAAAATCAACTATTGAATAGTGTCAAAATTGACATAAATGAGTTTTTAAAAAAATATTATATTATTAATTGATATTAAATTCCTAAAAATCTAAGGTTCGGCCAAGAGACTTATATCATGATAGGTGTATCATTAATGGACCACTTGGGGGGTCTCTTGGATGTATATAGTAAGTTTATTAACTATATAATATAAAAATACAAAGTGACATGGTAAATGTCAAACTAATTAACTTAGAGTTAAAACTAAATGATATGGTTAATATAGTAACCCAAACCTGTCTAAATTCTATTTGTTAAATGGTTTTCGACCTATACCCACCTTTAACATTGAATAATAAACATTGGAGCCATTAGAAACCGAATATGAATTTATTATAAATTAATATTTCAAGCTTTTCCAAAGGTGCCCCTCACCCCTCTTATAAAAGGGCACTCCCCCTTATCATTACTTCACACCTTCATAGCCTTTTGGATCGGCCAAACTCTGCCCAAATACTCTCTCAACTTCCCTCACTACAACCTAGAGGCCTTAGTTTGATCAGAAAGCCAACCTATGGATCCCTTTTGATCAAATCAAAAGGAAGAACGCGAAGAAGAGGTAATGTTTTCACCACCCTTTTTCAAATTAATTTCTTCTTCCACTTCTTATTTATTTGTTATTACCATTCTAAAATAATAACTCTAGTATATTATATATACTGTGATTTTATTATAAATATGGTACAACCATATTCAGAATTCTATCCACCCTTTGAGTAACATGTCACCATACGTGCGTACGTACTGCCTACCGTGTCCACGTCGTGGTGTAATTGTTATTAAATATATTATTATTTGGATGGGTATAATAATGATGTTTAACTCGTGTAAATAATAAATATAACATGATAATTATTCTGTATATATGATATAATATCCAATTATATATTATTTTAAAATCAAAATAATGTTATTGTCGCTCGTGCATACGTACGGACTACCGTCTCCACGAACGCGATGAGATTCATTCTCCATCATATCCATTCAAGTATAATTATCAATTTATGATTTAAAAATAATGTTTAAGGACTTGATATCATTATGAATATGAAAAATATACAACCTAACCATTACAAACATGGATTACGTAACAAAAAATATAAAAGAAAACGAGTAAGTTAACACCCGAAACGACGATAATACTAAGATATTATTAACAAAGATATGTTAAAAGATCATATATGATATCATATAAATATATATGATTATTTTATAATTTAATAACAATTATTTCAACATTATACAGGATTTTAACCTACCCTATACCAACGAAAAGTACAAGGTAAGGGTTTATTTCACAATCTCTTCATTATCTGATGTTGTTTATATGCAATTATCTACTGGGATCTCTTTATCATCCACATCCATGTTTCTTCGAAATGTATTTCAAAACATTTTTACTATTTAAAAAGAATATGGGTTAAATTAATTTATACCCTTATGTGTTTTAAAGTAATTTTTCCGTCGTTTTCCAAACAAGGCACTTTTTACCATTCGAAAAATTTAAGGTAAGAATGTTTTTTTTAACTTATACGGCGGGTGCGGCTATTTACCGCCGTTATAAAATCGTCAAAGCTTCCCTTACAAGCTTATAAGAATATTTTCAAAGTAAATTTTTATTTTATAATTATGTGACTTTTAAATGATTTCAAAATGAATATTTTAAGAAATTTTTTAAGGTACTCTTTATCAAGATCATAATTTTAAATGTTTTAAAGATTTGTCTTTCTAAATATTTTAAATTAATGTCCATGTTTTCAAAATGATTTTAAGGATTTATTTATATGGACATGAAGGTTTTGAAATGATATTTCTTTTCAAAAGTTTCAAAGTGGTATGGGACACTTTCATTCAAAAATCACTTTTAAATTACTTCCTTTATAAATGTGTGACTTTTCCATGATTTTGAGAAAAGAGATATTTCTCTCAAATTGTTTTGATTTCATCTATGTCAACATCCTTTGATAAATTTTAAGCTTATTTGAAGTTGATTTATTATGATACAAAACTTCTATATAATATAGAATGTTTTTTTATATGTTTGACTGTGGATGTGCTATTTTTATACAATTCATGGTTTATAGTGAAAATATTGACATTTCTTATGCTAGTTTTAATATGAATGTTTATGTTATGTTTAAACATTTTCATATGGGAATGCATTGGACATAATATGTGACGGGTGGGGCCCGCTATAGCTACTCGATTCATCGGTAGGTCTCATGAGACAAACCAGTGTCTTGGCACAAGGCCTTGGAAAAATCTTATTTGTAGTCTTGGCACGAGGCCTTGGCTATGTGGTTATGATAGTCTGGCATTATGAATTCCAATATTATGAAAGTGGTTATTGATAATGCATGTGATTATTCAATTAGTATACTATCCATGTGAATAAGTAAAAGGAATTATTTCATTTTACATTTTCCATACTATGTTGAAGTTCACGTTTAAAAGGCTTTTGTTTTAGTTATACATTGCCTTAAATTTTTATTCTTATTTATGAAAGCTTCCGCTTTATTGTTATCCTTACTGGGAATTTGAGCTCACCTCTTTTCTATGTTTTATTTTTCCCAGGATGTAAAGAAGTAATTTATGAGTGACCTGCAGGGATAGTATGTGGGGATATGAGTGTGGAATATGGAGACAATATATTGTTGTAGCTTTTCACATATTGATGTAATGTAAAACTTTAAGAATATATATAGTGTTTACAAGGCTACTAAACCAATCGGTCTTTCTAGATTTGATCTTTCTCGTGATAATGCCAATGTTATGTAATAAAGCACCGACTCTGGTTAACTGGGGTCGGGGAGTTACAGTTGGTATCAGAGGAGGTTTAGTAAAAACCATGGAAGCTAGATTTAGGTAAACTCTGATTAGAGAACATAGACCTAAGATGGACCTTGAGGATTAGTATAGAAGAACATTCTATAATTTAGGTATTGTAGAGATTTTGTGAGTTTCCCGAGCAATACATCCCTGTCTAGATACGAGCAGGTAGAGGCGGCTCTGGCACAGATGTACCTAGGGGTAAAACCCGAAAACACCACTTTGAGCTAGACTCGAACAGGAACTGGTGCACGACAACGGGCCTTGCTGCACTCTTGGTTACGACACTCCCGGGGGATATGCTTAGGATAATTATCATTTTCATTACAAACCATTATTAAGGGTTTATGAGCATATACTTCCTCAAAGGAGACATTTTTATGATTATGGATTATATCCATAAACTGGTCAATTTACGTTAGGTATTTTACAAGTTTGGAATTATTCATTGCAATTCATAAACCGACCTAGTTTATGCTATTATATAGAAATGGTGCCCAGTAGAAGGAATGTGAACTCCAGTAATACATATGATCAAAACAGTAAGAAGGATCGCATCTTTAATGGTATCAATCCATCATTTAGATGGGAAATAGTCTCCCACATATTATCATCTAATGAAGAAATAGTATCATGTGTGGATAAGATAACTAAAGGGTTTACTAATTCCTATGGATTTGAAGGGAAGCAAAAGAATAAAAGGATGTAAGAGAGAAATATGGATAAAGGGAGTAGGGAAAAGAATAATTTCCCCAAATGTGATAACTGTGGAAAGAAACACCTTGGAACTTTCCTGAAAGGAATGGGAGTTTGTTATATGTGTGTAGGAAAAAGGGCACGAAGTACGTGACTACAAGGGTAAGAAAATGGTTTCAAATGTAAAATGCTTCATTTGCAAGGAGTTTAGACAATACGTGAACAAATGTCCCAGTCATCAGACTATGCCGCGAATGATGCTATTGGATAATAATCAAGTTATGATACTACCACAGATGAATAGGAATGATTAGAGTTATTGTGTTGATTATGTCATTTGAGTGTTGTATCAACAATGTACTTGTTATAATAATTATGGAGTATATAAGGATTGTACTGCAGTACTATTTCATTAAGGACTTGAGATTGTGTGGAACAAAGAAAATTGACTCAATAGAAGGATAAATTTTTGGAAAATATATGGTTGAGACAATGATAAACCATAATATAGTTCTCATACCGAGGTAGTGATTTTGGAATAATACATGATTGATTTGGATAAATTATATTGGATATTCTTGACTACCTTGAAACTAATTAATGATTTTTATATTTCATCGTTGTTTGGGTTTAAAACATTTCTTGATTGAAGGAGTATATCTATTATTATATAAGGAATAAGAGATCATGAATGTAATAAATGAGGTTTTATGGTAATTCAGGATGTTGCAGTGTTTTAAAAGAATACATGATGAAGGTGTTCACATGTTATTACGTGGAAAAAAGTATCTTTATTGTGTTTAACTTCCTTATAAATTTTGGACTGAAGTATTTTGGATAGTTCTAGTTTGGATTATTTTGGATTTCCATAAAAGGACAACCCGGAGGTCGGGCGGCAACCCGTCGCGTCTGGCAAGGCCACGAAACTCGAACCCACAACCGAAGGGCGACAAGGGTGTATCACCTACCACTGGCCCACGAGATGTCCTGGATTAAATAACGTAGTTTTTTTTAAAAGATCTGGTAGATGAATTATAAGTTTTTTTATTTTGGAACCCTATAAGAATAGTATAAATAGAATTTTTTTTACGTTCTATTATCATTTAGAGTGAAAGATTAGTTTGTGGTAGAAATTTATTAATGGATAAAACTCTAATTATAAAGTAAGTATATCTCCTTACGATCTTAGCCAATCTCATAAATAAATTCCTCAACATTAAGAAAAATAACCTAGAACAAAAATGTTGTCCTAGATAGTACCTTAAATCATCACTAATTTATGGCTTTGGGATTTTTGGCCTTTTCATAGCCATGTTCTCTACCACTCTCCATCAGATAATTGATGGTTATATTTCTCTTCCAAATCCATATTTTCCTACATGGAACCCTAGTATGTGTTATTTTTGGTAATCTTCATACTTTCCACTCTTTATTATAAATAGAGGCCTCATTAATTCATTTTTTGATGTGGGATTTCAACTAAGCTATTTTGAAACATAAAAAATGTGTTATCCTAATACCATATGTTTTGTTGAATCGATGGTATATTAAATCATCACAGATTGATGAATTTAAGGACCTAAATTTTAAACTTGTTTGTGATTTATGACCTCAATCACTACCTATAAATATTTACGTTTTTCCTCCAATTATATGTCTCTAATTGCCACCAATGTTCTCCTAATCGAGATCATAATTTGGTGGTGACCCTTTCATTTCTCTTTTCCTCATATTATGACTAAATTTTAGTAACCCAATTTATGATGTGGGTTTTCCCACAACGATATTTTCTATTTTCAACCATTTATTTTCAAAGAACAATTTCAAATTGCGAGGACGCAATTTATTAAAGGAGGGAAGAATGTAACACCCCAAGATTTCATAGTGTGTTATTTCTTCAAAACAATACAATAACATTCACTACACGCAACACCGAGTTCAAGCGCACCATGACTTACCAAACAAGACGTTCAAAAGAGGTTATGAATTGTATTAACTAAATTTTAAACTTTATATAACCCTTATAATTTTAGAATCCATATTATGAGTTTCTTAGAGATAATATAAGAAGAAATTCATTTTCAGTATTGCACTTTTACCAACTTTTAATTGTGAACCCTTTTTAAATACAATATTTTAAACTTTTTGACTAAATGGGGACATGAAAAATTTAAAATGAAACATCCCAAGCTTCCACGATACGCTTTACTTTGAATAATACAGTAGCGTGTGTTGTACGCAACTTCGAGTTCTAACACACACCACAACCAATCAAACTAGCCGTTATGAATAGTAATACCTAATTTTTGAAATTATATATATTTTATATTTCAAAATGGACTTCATTTTTGGATTCGAAGTATTGAATTTAGCCTAAGGTGAAATTTTGGTACTTTTCGGATAACTTTAATATTTTGATGAATAGTGAAAATTACTAAATTTTAGGTAAAAACAACTTTTTTAATCAAAATAATTAATGGTGAAAAATTATGATTTTGAGGGGTTTTAAAGTATAATTAGAATATATTTTTACCATTTTATGCAATGGTGTTCATTATAATTAATTTCACTTTGAAATTGGACCTAAACAATTGTCAATCTTTTGATATATATTGTTTCTTAAAAACACGATATTTGTTGTGACAGCGGGAATTAATTATAAAAATAATTAATTCCACTTGTATGATTGGAATTTTGTAAAATAGACATAATTTTTGAATTCAAAATATCAATTAGATCTTAGGGTGAAATTTTGGCATTGTTATGAAAAACGTCAATTTTTTATGAATAGTGAAACTACTAAGTGGTAGTTAAAAAAACTAAATTTTTCATAAAACATAATTTTACAGCTTCTGTGAATGAAATTTCGAAAATCCAAGAGACACTGTTAATATCAAGAAGTAAAATGTGGTTCAATGAGATGAAAATAACTTTTGGTAAATAGTAACTTTTTACTTTTATTTTCCACAGTTAATAGTAAATAGGGTAATTAAGGGTAGAAATGATATTAATATTACCCTGACACATGTCCTAATTCTATTGGACAAGTTTATCTTGACCTAAAAAAACCTTTGGAATAAAATATTATCATTTAGGTCCACTTGGATTAGATTAGGACATTCATTATTATTGAATTCAAAGAAGAGTTAAAAGAGATAAAATAAAAGTTTATTTACTAAAACATTTTTAATATAGGGTAATACAAAATATAAATTCTATTGTAAATATTCATTAGAAAGATAAAAATATTTCCTACATAATCATATTTTATTTATAATTTTTAGACATTAAAACATTTAATTTATTTACGACACAATGATGATGCAGTAATTACCAAATTAATGAAAAATTGGAATAATTGATATTATAAATACCCAAATAAATATAATTTGAGACTTTTATGAAATAAACTAATTTTCTATGTTAATATGACATGTTAAGATTTATTTAATTAACTATGGTCGAAGTAATCATTATTTTATGAGTTTCAAAAAAATCAACTATTGAATAGTGCCAAAATTGACATAAATGAGTTTTAAAATAAATATTATATTATTAATTGATATTAAATTCATAAAAATCTAATGTTCGGACAAGAGACATATATCATGATAGGTGTATCATTAATGGACCACATGGGGGTCGCTTGGATGTAAATAGTATGTTTATTAACTACATAATATAAAAATAAAAAGTGACATGGTAAATGTCAACCTAATTAACTAAGAGTTAAAACCAAATGATAAGGTTAATATAGTAACCCAAACCTGTCTAAATTCTATTGGTTGAATGGTTTTCGACCTATCCCCACCTTTACCTTTGAATAATAAAAATTGGAGCCATTAGAAACCTAATATGAATTTATTATAAATTAATATTTCTAGCTCTTCCAAAGGTTCCCCTCACCCCTCTTATAAAAGGGCACTACCCCTTATCATTACTTCACACCTTCATAGCCTTTTGGTTCGGCCCAACTCTGCCCAAATACTCTCTCAACTTCCCTCACTATAACCTAGAGGCCTTATTTTGATCAGAAATCCAACCTAAGGATCCCTTTTGATCAAATCAAAAGGAAGAACCCGAAGAAGAGGTAATGTTTTCACCACCCTTTTTCAAATTCATTTCGTCTTCCACTTCTTCATTATTTGTTATTACAATTCTAAAATAATAACTCCAGTATCTTATATATACTGTGATTTTATTATAAATATGGTACAACCATATTCAGTATTCTATCCACCCTTTGAATAACATGTCACCATACGTGCGTACGTACTGTTTACCGTCTCCACGTTGTGGTGTAATTGTTATTAAATATATTATTATTTGGATGGGTATAATAATGATGTTTAACTCATGTAAATAATAAATATAACATGATAATTATTCTGTATATATGATATAATATCCAATTATATATTATTTTAATATCAAAATAATGATATTGTCGCCCGTGCGTATGTACGGACTACCGTCTCCACGAACGCGATGAGATTCATTCTCCATCATATCCATTCAAGTATAATTATCATTTGACGATTTAAAAATAATGTTTAAGGACTTGATATAATTATGAATATGAAAAATATATATCCTAACCATTACAAACATGGATTACTTAACAAAACATATAACAGAAAACGAGCAAGTTAACAACCGAAATGACGATAATACTAAGATATTATTAACAAAGATATGTTAAAAGATCATATATGATATCATATTAATATATATGATTCTTGTATAATTTAATAACAATTATTTCACCATTATACAAGAGGTTTCCCTACCCTCAACCAACGAAAAGTACAAGGTAAGGGTTTATTTCACAATCTCTTCATTATCCGAGGTTGTTTATATGCAATTATCTACTGGGATCTCTTTATCATCCACATCGATGTTTCTTCGAAATGTATTTCAAAACATTTTTACTATTTACAAAGAATATGGGTTAAAGTCATTTATACCCTTATGTGTTTTTAAAGGAATCTTTCCGTCTTTTTCCAAACAAGGAACTTTTTACATTTCGAAAAAATTTAAGGTAATAATGTTTTTTAACTTATATGGCCGGTGCTGCTATTTACCACCATTATAAAATTGTCAAAGCTTCCCTTACAATCTTATAATAATATTTTCAAAGTAAATGTTTTATTTTATAATTATGAGACTTTTAAATGATTTCAAAATGAATATTTTAAGAATTTTTGAAATGTACTCTTTATCAAGATCATAAATTTAAATGTTTTAATGATTTATCTTTCTAAATATTTTTAATTAATGTCCATGTTTTAAAAATGATTTTAAGGATTTATTTATATGGACATGAAGGTTTTGAAATTATATTTCTTTTCAAAAGTTTCAAAGTGGCATGGGACACTTTGATTCAAAAATCTCTTTTAAATAACTTCCTTTATAAATGTGTGACTTTTCAATGATTTCGAGAAAAGAGATATTTCTATCAAATAGTTTTGATTTCATCTATGTCAACATCCTTTGATGGATTTTAAGCTTATTTGAAGTTGGTTTATAATGATACAAATCTTCTATATTATATTGAAGGTTTTTTGATATGTTTGACTATGGATGTGCTATTTTTATACAATTCATGGTTTATGGTGAAAATATTGACATTTCATATGCTATTTTTAATATGAATGTTTATGTTATGTTTAGACCTTTTCATATGGGAGTGCATTGGACTTAATATGTGATGGGTGGAGCCTGCTATAGCTCCTCGATGCATCGGTAGGTCTCATGAGACAAACTAGTGTCTTGGCACAAGGCCTTGGAAAAATCTTATTTGTAGTCTTGGAACGAGGCCTTGGCTATGTGGTTATGATAGTCTTGATTTATGCATTCCATAATTATGAAAGTGGTTATTGATATTTCATGTGATTATTCAATTAGTAGAATATCCATGTGAATAAGTAAATGGAATTATTTAATTTTACTTTTGCCATACTATGTTGAAGTTCAAGTTTAAAAGGCTTTTGTTTTAGTTATACATTGCCTTAAATTTTTATTCTTATTTATGAACGTTTTAGCTTTATTGTTATCCTTACTGGGCATTTGAGCTCACCCCTTTTCTATGTTTTATTTTTCCTAGGATGTGAAAAAGTAATTTATGAGTGACCTGCAGGGATAGTATGTGGGGATATGAGTGTGGAATATGGAGACAATATATTGTTGTAGCGTTTCACGTATTGATTTAACGTAAAACATTATGAATATATATAGTGTTTACAAGGCTACTAAACCAATCGGTCTTTCGAGATTTGATCTTTATCGTGATAATTCCAATGTTATGTAATAATGCACCGACTCTGGTTAACTGGGGACGGGGCGTTACAGTTGGTATCAGAGGAGGTTTAGTAAAAAACCTGGAAGCTAGATTTAGGTAATCTCTAATTTGTGCACATAGACCTAAGATGGACGTTGATGATTAGTATAGAATAACTTCCTAGAATTTTGGTATTGTAGAGATTTTGTGAGTATTCCGAGAAATACATCCCTATCTGAATACGAGCAGGTAGAGGCGGCTCTGGCACAGATGTACCTAGGGGTAAAACCCGAAAACACTGCTTTGAGCTAGACTCGAACGGGAACTGGTGCACGACAATGGGCCTTGCTGCACTCTTGGTTACAACACTCCCGGGGGATATGCTTAGGATAATTCTCATTTTCATTACAAACCATTATTAAGGGTTTATGAGTATATACTTCCTCAAAGGAGACATTTTTATGATTATGGATTATATCCATAAACTGTTCAATTTACGTTAGGTATTTTATAAGTTTGGAATTATTCATTGCAATTCATAAACTGACCTACTTTATGCTATTATATTGAAATGGTTCCCAGTAGAAGGAATGTGAACTCCAGTAATACATATGATCAAAAGAGTAAGAAGGATCGTATCTTTAATGGTATTAAGCCATCATTTAAACGGGAAATAGTCTCCCACATATTATCATTATATGAAGAAATAGTATCATGTGTGGATAAGATAACTAAAGGGTTTAATAAGTCCTATGGCTTTGAAGGGAAGAAAAAGAATAAAAGGATGGAAGAGAGAAAGATGGATAAAGGGAAGAGGAAAAAGAAGAATTTCCCCATATGCGATAACTGTGGGAAGAAACACCATGTAACTTTCCAGAAAGGAATGGGAGTTTGTTATATGTGTGTAGGAAAAAGGGCACCAAGTACGTGACTGCAAGGGTAAGAAAATGGTTTCAAATGTAAAATGCTTCATTTGCAAGGAGTTTGGACACTACGCGAACCTATGTCCCAGTCATCAGACTATGCCGCAAATGTTGCTATTGGATAATAATCAAGTTATGATACTACCACAGATGAATAGGAATGATTAGAGTTATTGTGTTGATTATGTCATTTGAGTGTTGTATCAACAATGTACTTGTTATAATAATTATGGAGTATATAAGAATTGTACTGCAGTACTATTTCATTAAGGACTTGAGATTGTGTGGAACAAAGAAAAGTGACTCAATAGCAGGATAAATTTTTTGAAAATATATGGTTGAGAGAATGATAAACCATAATATAGTTCTGATACCGAGGTAGTGATTTTGGAATAATACACGATTGATTTGGATAAATTATATTGGATATTCTTGACTACCTTGAAACTGATTAATGATTTTTATATTCCATCATTGTTTGGGTTTAAAACATTTTTTGATTGAAGGAGTATATCTATTATTCTTTAAGGAATAAGGGATCATGAATGTAATCAATGAGGTTTTATGGTAATTCAGGATGTTGCAGTGTTTTAAAAGAATACATGATGAAGGTGTTCAAATATTATTACGCGGAAAAAAGGATCATTATTGTGTTTACCTTCCTTTTAAATTTTGGACTGAAGTATTTTTGATAGTTCTATTTTGGATTATTTTGGATTTCCATAAAAGGACAACCTGAAGGTCGGGCGGCAACCCGTCGCGTCCGGCAAGGCTGCGAAACTCGAACCCGCAACCGAAGGGCGACAAGGGTGTATCACCTACCACTGGCCCACGAGATGTCCTCGATTAAATAATGTAGTTTTTTTGAAAAGATCTGGTAGATGAATTATAAATTCGTTTATTTTGGAACCCTATACGAATAGTATAAATAGAATTTTTTTTATGTTCTATTATCATTTAGAGTGAAAGATGAGTTTGTGGTAGAAATTTATTAATGGATAAAACTCCAATTATAAAGTAAGTATATTTCTTTATGATCTTAGCCAATATCATAAATAAATTCCTCAACATTAAGAAAAAGAACTTAGAACAAAAAATTTGTCCCAGATAGTACCTTAAATCATCACTAATTTATGGATTTGGGATTTTTGGCCTTTTCATAACCATGTTCTCCACCACTCTCCATCAGATAATTGATGGTTATATTTCTCTTCCAAATCCATATTTTCATACATGGAACCCTAGTATGTGTTATTTTCGGTAATCTTTATACTTTCCACTCTATATTTTAATTAGAGGCCTCATTAATTCATTTTTCGATGTGAGATTTCAACTAAGATATTTTGAAACATCAAAAATGTGTTATCCTAATACCTTATGTTTTGTTGAATTGATGCTATTTTAAATCATCATAGATTGATGAATTTAAGGACCTCAATTTTAAACTTGTTTGTGATTGATGACCTCAATCACTACCTATAAATATTTACGTTTTTCCTCCAATTATATGTCTCTAATTGCCACCAATGTTCTCCTAATCGAGATCATAATTTGGTGGTGACCCATTCATTTCTCTTTTCCTCATATTATGACTAAATTTTAGTAACCCAATTTATGATGTGGGTTTTCCCACAACGATATTTTCTATTTTCAACCTTTTATTTTCAATGAACAATTTCAAATTTTGTGGACGCAATTTATTAAGGGAGGGGAGAATATAACACCCCAAGATTTCATAGTGTGTTATTTCTTCAAAATAATACAATAACTTTCACTATACGCAACATCGAGTTCAAGCGCACCATGACATACCAAACAAAGACGTTCAAAAGAGGTTATGAATAGTATTAACTAAATTTTAAACTTTATATAACCCTTATAATTTTAGAATCCATATTATGAGTTTCTTAGACATAATGTAAGAACAAATTCATTCTCAGTATTGCACTTTTACCAACTTTTAATTATGAACCCTTTTTAAATACAATATTTTAAACTTTTTGACTAAATGGGGACATAAAAAATTTAAAATGAAACATCCCAAGCTTCCACGGTACGCTTTCCTTTGAATAAGACAGTAGCGTGTGTTGTACGCAACTTTGAGTTCTAACACACACCACAACCAATCAAACTAGCCGTTATGAATTGTAATACCTACTTTTTGAAATTATATATATTTTATATTTCAAAATGGGCTTCATTATTGGATTCGGAGTATTGAATTTAGCCTAAGGTGAAATTTTGGTACTTTTCGGATAACTTTAATATTTTGATGAATAGTGAAAATTACTAAATTTTAGTTAAAAATAACTTTTTTAATCAAAATAATTAATAGTAATAAATTATGATTTTGAGTGGTTTTAAAGTATAATTAGAATATATTTTTACCATTTTATCCAATGGTGTTCATTATAATTAATTTCACTTTGAAATTGGACCTAAATAATTTCCAATCTTTTGATATATATTGTTTCTTAAAAACGCGATATTTGTTGTGACAGCGGGAATTAATTATAAAATTAATTAATGACACTTATATGTTTGGAATTTTGTAAAATAGACATCATTTTTGAATTCGGAATATCAATTATAGCTTAGGGTGAAATTTTGGCATTGTTCTGAAAAACTTCAATTTTTGATAAATAGTGAAACTACTAAGTGGTAGTTAAAAAAACTGAATTTTTCATAAAACTTAATTTTACCACTTCTGTGAATGGAATTTCGAAAATTCGAGAGACACGGTTAATATCAAGAAGTAAAATGTGGTTCAATGAGATGAAAATATTTTTTGGTGAATAGTAACTTTTTATTTTTATTTACCACAGTTAAAAGTAAAAAGGGTAATTAAGGGTAGAAATGATATTAATATTACCCTGACACATGTCCTAATTCTATTGTAAAAGTTTATATTGACCTAAAACAACCTTACGAATGAAATATTATCATTTAGGTCCACTTGGATTAGATTAGGACATTGATTATTATTTAATTCAAAGAAGAGTTAAAAGAGTTAAAATAAAAGTTTATTTACTAAAACATTTTTAATATAGGTTCATACATAATATAAATTCTATTGTAAATATTCATTATAAAGATAAAACTATTTCCTACATAATAATATTTTATTTATAATTTTTAGACATTAAAACATTTAATTTATTTATAACACAATGATGATGCAGTAATTACCTAATTAATGAAAAATTGCAATAATTGATATTATAAATACCCAAATAAATATAATTTGAGACTTTTTATGAATTAAACTAATTTTATAGGTTAATATGACATGTTAGGATTGATTTAATTAACTATGGTAGAAGTAATAATTCTGTTATGAGTTTCAAAAAAATCAACTATTGAATAGTGTCAAAATTGACATAAAAGAGTTTTTAAAAAACTATTATATTATTAATTGATATTAAATTCTTAAAAATCTATGGTTCGTCCAAGAGACTTATATCATTATAGGTGTATCATTAATGGACCACTTGGGGGGTCGATTGGATGTATATAGTATGTTTATTAACGATATAATATAAAAATACAAAGTGACATGGTAAATGTCAAACTAATTAACTAAGAGTTAAAACTAAAAGATAAGGTTACTATATTAACCCAAACCTGTATAAATTATATTGGTTGAATTGTTTTAGAACTATCCCCACCTTGAACTTTGAATAATAATCTTTGGATCCACTAGAAACCGAATATTATTTTTATTATAAATTAATAATTTTAGCTTTTCCAAAGGTGCCCCTCACCCCTCTTATAAAAGGGCACTCCCCGTTCTCATTACTTCACACCTTCATAGCCTTTTGGTTCGGACAAACTCTGCCCAAATAATCTCTCAACTTCCCTCACTACACCCTAGAGGCATTAGTTTTATCAGAAAGCCATCCTAAGGATCCCTTTTGATCAAATCAAAAGGAAGATCCCGAAGAAGAGGTAATGTTTTCACCACCCTTTTTCAAATTCATTTCTTCTTCCACTTATTCTTTATTTGTTATTACCATTCTAAAATAATAACTCCAGTATCTTATATATAATGTGATGTTATTATGAATATGGTATAACCATATTCAGTATTCTATCCACCCTTTGAATAACATGTCACCATACGTGCATACGTACTGCTTACCGTCTCCATGTCGTGGTGTAATTGTTATTAAATATATTATTATTTGGATGGGTATAATAATGATGTTTAACTCATGTAAATAATAAATATAACATGATAATTATTCTGTATATATGATATAATATCCAATTATATATTATTTTAATATCAAAATAATGATATTGTCGCTCGTGCGTACGTACAGACTACCGTCTCCAAGAACGCGATGAGATTCATTTTCCATCATATCCATTCAAGTATAATTATCATTTGATGATTTAAAAATAATGTTTAAGGACTTTATGTCATTATTAATATGAAAAATATACAACCTAACCATTACAAACATGGCTTACATAACAAAACATATAAAAGAAAACGAGTAAGTTAACACCCGAAACTACGATAATACTAAGATATTATTAACAAAGATATGTTAAAAGATCATATATGATATCATATTAATATATATGATTATTTTATAATTTAATAAAAATTATTTCAAAATTATACAGGAGGTTAACCTATCCTCAAACAAGGAAAAGTACAAGGTAATGGTTTATTTCACAATCTCTTCATTATCCGAGATTGTTTATATGCAATTATCTACTGGGATCTCTTTATCATCCACATACATGTTTCATAGAAATGTATTTCAAAACATTTTTACTATTTAAAAAGAATATGGGTTAAAGTAATTTATACCCTTATGTGTTTTTAAAAGAATCTTTCTGTCGTTTTCCAAACAATCCACTTTTTACCTTTCGAAAAATTTAAGGTAAGAATGTTTTTTTTAACTTATACGGAGGGTGCGGCTATTTACCACCGTTATAAAATCATCAAAGCTTCCCTTACAAGATTATAATAATATTTTCAAAGTAAATTATTTATTTTATAATTATGTGACTTTTTAATGATTTAAAAATGAATATTTTAAGAATTTTTGAAAGGTACTCTTTATCAAGATCATAATTTTAAATGTTTTAAAGATTTATATTTCTAAATATTTTTAATTAATGTTCATGTTTTCAAAATGATTTTAAGGATTTATTTATGTGGACATGAAGGTTTTGAAATAATATTTCTTTTCAAAAGTTTTAAAGTGGTATGGGACACTTTGATTCAAAAATTTCTTTTAAATTACTTCCTTTATAAATGTTTGACTTTTCAATGATTTCGAGAAAAGAGATATTTCTCTCAAATTGTTTTGATTTCATCTATGTCAACGTCCTTTGATGGATTTTATGTTTATTTGAAGTTGATTTATTATGATACAAAAATTCTATATTATATTGAAGGTTTTTTGATATGTTTGACTGTGGATGTGCTATTATTATACCATTCATGGTTTATGGTGAAAATATTGACATATCGTATTCTAGTTTTAATATGAATGTTTAGGTTATGTTTAAACCTTGTCATATGGGAATGCATTTGACTTAATATGTGACGGGTGGAGCCCGCTTTAGCTCCTCGATGCATCGGTAGGTCACATGAGACAAACTAGTGTCTTGGCACAAGGCCTTGGCAAAATCTTATTTGTAGTCTTGGCACGAGGCCTTGGCTATGTGGTTATGATAGTATGGAATTATGCATTCCATCATTTTGAAAGTGGTTATTGATATTGTATGTGATTACTCGATTAGTAGAATATCCATGTGAATAAGTAAATGGGATTATTTCATTTTACTTTTTCATTATAATGTTGAAGTTCAAGTTTAAAAGTCTTTTGTTTTAGTTATACATTGCCTTAAATTTTTATTCTTATTTATGAAAGTTTCCGATTTATTGTTATCCTTACTGGGAATTTGAGCTCACCCCTTTTCTATGTTTTATTTTTCCCAGGATGTGAAGAAGTAATTTATGACTGACCTGCAGGGATAGTATGTGGGGATATGAGTGTGGAATATGGATACAATATATTTTTGTATCTTTTCACTTATTGATGTAATGTAAAACGTTATGAATATATCTAGTGTTTCCAAGGCTACTAAACCAATCGGTCTTTCGAGATTTGATCATTCTCGTGATCATGCCAATGTTATGTAATAATGAAACGAATCTGGTTAACTGGGGTCAAGGCATTACAGTACGCTTCACCAATATTAGTTTGCGCTATACGCGGCACCGTATTAGCTCTCATTATACGCAACACTATTCTTGGATATTTACACAAAATTTCATGTTGTTTTGGTTGAAATTATTCTACGAAACAGTTAGTATGGATTTTATTCCGTGAATAAATGAAATATGTTTTGATTATGTTATACGTAACACCAAATGAATGATACACTACATGAAACCTTGACTTGGCTTGCATTACACGCAAGAGCGACCTTGCTCGATAGCGTGTGTTGTACGTAATACCGATTTTCACTAAACAACGATATATTGTGATAATATTATATTGAACTAGACATTATGAATATTATTAACTAAAATATTAATTTTATAGCATTATTATTCATCTTAGACATTTTCTAGAACATGGTATGAGAACAAAATAATTTTTTTGGGTAAAATATGTATTCTAAAAAACACAGTTTTTACACCTTTTGATGGTGCACCCACTTTAAATCATGTTTTTGACATGTTTATAAGTTTAACATGAAAAATTAAACTTATTCATTTGAATCAGGATATAAAAATTTTATTTGGATAAATTTTTGATATTTTTTTGATAAGTTTCTTATTTTTATGAATAGTAAAATTATGCTAAATTTTAATTAAAAACAACATTTTTCATCAAGATAATTTATATTGATAATTTATAATATTGAATGGTTTTAAGGTATAAATAGAATATATTTTTACCATTTAATATAATTTATGTTATTATCATTAATTTTACATTGAATTTAATAGGTAAAAACATATCAATATTTTGCAATGTTTTAACTTTTATAACCCATTTTCTCAATAGCGGGATTAATTTTAAATTAAATACTAATACTTTTGTGTGTTGAATTTGGAGAAATTTACTCCATATTTGGAATCAGTAGGCCCAAATTATATTAATAGGCTACTTTTATATTTGGGCATTATGAATAGTAACTACGGTAAATTTTGTTTACCCAAGTTAAAGGTAAATCAGGTAATTAAGGCCAAATCTAATATCATAAAATTACCCTAACACATGTCATTATATAATTGGATGATTATATTTAGTTATAAAACATAAATGGGTCTAAATGGAATCTATTATAACCCACATGAGTGTGAAAAAGTCATTTAATTTATTTTAGTTAAAGAAAAGTGAAATATATCTCACTCAAACTTTAATAATTCAATTATATTTAATATAAGGTTATGCAGAATATAAATTCAATTGTAAAGACTAATTTGAAAGATAAATTTTTTTTCTATATCATGGTAATTTATTTGTGATTTCTAAAAAATATATAATTACCTTAACAGCTTATACATTAATAATGCAGATATTATTTATTTAGTGAAAAATCAATAATATAGTTTTTATTAAAATAATAATACCCATGAAAATGACCAAAAAGTTGACCAAAACATATTGTCCAACTATATCCATATTATAAGCATCCAAGGGTCGATTTTTGGACCATTTAGTGCCTTATAAAACAGATTATGACATATCAATTATTTTATTTTAAATGATATCAAAGTTGTCACCTTTGTAATTTAATAAATATAACAACATAATTTTTGTTATTTTAAGATGATAAAATCAAGTAAAAGTATTCTTATGAAATATTTGAGATTTATTTTCATCATAGTATTTTATTTTTAATTTTTATGTAAGAAATAAGTATATTAAATAATTATACAAAACATTTGTAGTAATTATTTTATTAAGTGAAATATCGAATGAATGGTTTTAAAAATATTAAAATAAATATTATATGAACCATTTAATGTGATACAAGAATTTTATAGATAAATATGAAATTTTGTTAATATATTATGGTTTTAGTTCGATCATATCTTATGTGTGGATTTTATTTAAATTCAAATAAAGGAATAGTGTCAAAATTGAAACTATTGTTATTTTATAAAAACAACATATTATAAAATTGTTTTAAAATCACAAAAATATTGAAAAATTATAAATTAAAATTTATATGGTCTAAAATGTCATTTATTTTCCAATTATGAAAAATTAAAAACAAATAAGTAATTATTTATAACAATTTAAAATTTATAATTTTATTACCACAAATAAAATTAAATAGATTAAATAAGGATAAATCAAGTTGCTAAGTTTTAAAATATTCTTCCAAATGTATAAATTTTATTTGTTGATGATATTACTACCATATCTCATCTAATCATCAAATTTGAGTCATTTTGGGAGTTTCTATGTGGGGTTTGATTTTATTATAAATTAATATTTATGAGGTTTCCAAAGGTTCCCATATCCTCTCTTATAAAAAGGGCACATCCTCCTTCCCCCATTTACAAAATTTTGAGCCTTAATTCTCGGACAAACCCTTCCCATATCCCTTATCAGCATCCCTAGAAACATACTCCAGGTCTTGGTCTTCTCAAAAGGCCTAATTTAGTGCCCTAAAATGAAGTTTAAAATAGGCAGGTCGAGGAAGAGGTAATCTCTTCTACCGATTATTTCAAGTTTCTTTCTTCTTATACATCATATTCTTCAATTGTTTCATTATAATGTAATAACATAAGTATCACTAATATATTTATATTTTATTATAAATTTGAAACAACCCTATTTCTCTAAGAATCCATCCTACAGAAAACGAAATCATTGCGCGTGCGTACGTATAGAATACCGTCTCTACGCCGTGTGTAATCTATTTTCCACCCCCACCTTACACGGATGGGTATAATGGTGTAAGGAATAACTATATATTTTTATTATAACATGATACTAATTCTAATATATCATATCATCCACTCCAATTCCATTCAATAAATATGGGAACAACATCATCACTCGTGCGTACGTACGGATTATCGTCTCCACGACGCGATAAGATTCATTCTCCGTGTTAACCATTCAATAATGATTATAAAATATATATATTGAATAATAATGATATATATGAAATAATAATGCTACTTTATTTATATATATATATATATATTTCATCTACTTACTTCCATTCAAGTCAAAAATAAAAGGAAAATAGTGTTCATGCGTACGTACGACCTACCATCTCCATGAACGGTGTGTTTCATTTCATTTATCTATAATATATATATATATAAACTGAATATATATTATATATAAATCATTTAATACATTCTATAAGTAAGTAAATCACGATATAATTAATAATAATATCAAGAACAACAAGTCCAAACACTTACGATAAATGAAACGAATATTACCCAAAACGTTGCTTTAACATGGAATTGACAAATGAACGGGTAATATAAGGACCGAAGTGAGACATATATGATATACTAAATATTATTATGGTTCTCCTACAAGTTAATAATTTGTTTAAAACCACTATACAGGAGTTTCAGACACATATGGATGAAATTGGACCTAAGGTAATAGATATCTTTTCCAATGTCATGTTATCCGAGATTGTTTATTTGTAAGTATCTACTAGGGTTATATTTATTATCCATATCCATGTTTTATAACAAAGTTTTCATAAAGTATTTACTATTCTTCCATGTATTTTTAATGTAATTTTTACCCTTTTTTGACTTTTACTACATCGTATGTAAGGAATCTTTCTATTGTTTAACATACGAGGTACTTTTTTACTTTTTCAGAAAAAGTGAAAAATAATGTTTTTAACTTATACGGCATGAACTGATTTTTATGGTTTCATAAAACCTCATTTCAATGATGCTTCCTCCACAATATTTCCTGATTATTTTCAACAAATTCCTTTTCTTTTAAAAATGCATGTCATTTTGAGAAAAGAAAATGATTTTGAAGAAGAAAGGATATTTTCCTCAAGAATTAATTTCAAGTGTTTTGTCAATAATTTTTTCCATCTATGATGACATTATGTCTCTATTATTTACATGGTTTGATGTTTATTATTATAAAATTGTATCCATTTTTTATATAGATTATGTTATGATGGGATGATGTTTATGAAACCCATTTTATTCATTGGTTTATAATGAATGATTTATGTTTATCTATTGGAACACGTAAGAATGATTTCATATTGAGTTGGGTGGGACCTATATATACATCCAATGAATTGGGTAATGATTTATATATCATGATATAGACATGGATGGAACATCATGGAAATCTGGTTCAGTAATACAGGGCTAGAACTACAAGTAAAACCAGTTCATCAATGGACATTGTCGACTATGATGGTCTTGGAAACAATGCCTTGGCTACAGTGGAAATCATATCATATGCATTATGGTTTTCTACAATTATATGATCTATTTCCAGGCTATTTTATCATAATTAATGTTCCTTTCTGATCTATTTCTTATGTACTGCCATGATTTATGTCATTTCTCATGATTATGGTATTTTATGTTCATGTTTTTACGTTCATATTTTTAGGGATTGTTTTATGTTCTCCATGATTACCCTTAATTATCATGTGAGATAATATTTTATATGCTTTCTTTTCCCTTTTATTTTAATAATGGTTTTAGGTAAGAAATCAAAAGGGGAAGATCATTATGGGAAATATTGAAAATATTTCACTATGATGAGAAGATTATATTACGAGGTTCCAAAGACACTAAACTAATACGGTCTTTGGGCATTTGTTTTTGTAATGTATTAAGTATTCCGCAAAAATAATGTAATGACTATGTACGTCATGATTTTGGTCTCTATAGTGGGTATCAGAGCGATGGATTAGTTAACCTTTGGAAACTAGGAAACAAAAACTTTAGTTATATCCCTATTGATATTTCTATGGTATGTCTAGGGATGTCCATAAGGTTATGTATAAGAACAGGATATAGTCCTAGAATTAAAGTAATGATAATAGAATTAAAACTAAGATGTTATATATTGAAGGTAATCTCCCTTTATTATGGTGTTTTCTTAGCATGGTTTTGGCCTCTCATACTATTCTCTTTTGGGTTTTAGACGATGGTTGTAACTGAAAGGAACCATATTGATCAATGTAATGGGAAATGCAATGATTGTGCTCCTGAACAAACCAATGCTATGGGAGATGGATTGAAAAATCTTTTTTCTATACTTACACAATCTATGAATCATTCTGGAATTCCAAATTAGTAGAGAAGGGAACAATATTCTATTGAGTCCTTTATGAGGCAACGTCCACCTTCTTTCAGTGGGTCTTCTGATACACTTGTTGCTGAACAATGGATCAACACCTTTGAAAATTTAATTTCCATACTTCGATGTTTGCAACACGAAAAAGTCATTTTGGTTGTTTACTGTTTAGAAGGTGAAGCAGACCAGTGTTGGACTATAATTAAGAATGCAAGGCCCCAAGATGAACTTGAATCCATGGAATCAGATGAGTTCAAGAACTTATTTTTCAATAAGTAATTTCCTCATATTCATTAAACGAATATGGAAAAAGATTCCCTTGAGCTTAAGAAAAAGGATGATGAATCTGTTGGTATATACGAGGTGAATTTTACAAGGCTTTCAATGTATGCATCAGGATTTATCATCCAAACAGTAAGTAAAGTTGATCGATTCTTCAGTGGATTAAAACCAAGTCATCGAAAGGCATTATCTATAAGAGACTTTAGTAACTATGAAGAAATTGTGGGTTGTGCAATTAAGGTTGAACTGAAAGTTGGTATTACATATCTGTTTCATGGTTTTGACAAGAAATGAAAGATGGAGTTCAAAGAAAAATCTCAAAACAATGCTAAAAAGAAGATGAATGTTTCTTTATGCTCAAAGTGTGGAAAGAAGCATGGTGGAGATTGATATAATGGGACTAGATAATGTTTTAAGTGTGGAGAAGAAGGTTATCGTGCAGTTAAGTGTCAAAGTAATGGGAAAAAGGTAGCTACTAATGTGAATAGAGAAAAGACTACAGAAAATACACCAACAAGAACTACAGTTCTACAAGTGCAATGAAATGGGGAATTATGCTAATCAATTCCCCAATCCATGGGTTAATTATGATCGACATCAACAATTTCTTAAGGAAAAAGAAAAAAGGGGAAGTCACATGCAATCATTATTGGTGATGTTGAATATGAAAATGAAGTGGTGGGATGATTAAGTGTTCATGTTATGATATTCCAAAATAATGTTATGGAATCTCATATATAGTATCATTGAATATTCAAATATCTATGTTTTGGTTTATTGTGGTTTTAAATAATTTTATGGTAACAGTTACCATGAAAAGTAATTGAAATATTTTTGGAATGTAGATGAAATGAGCATAAGAAGAAAATAATATGTTTGATAGTCTTCATGAGCTCATGACTGGTAAAAGGACAAAGTGATATCATGGTTTGGGTATATGGGATTTTTTTGTATTTTTGGTGTGTGTAAAGACTTATCATTTGACAGAATTCATGTTCTCACTAAGGTTCTATAGTAATTCATGTTTCAAGAGAATACATGATTAATGTATTCACCTATTTGGAATGTGACCAACAAGATATATCTTCTGATATATGGGGGATAAATGGTGGTATTAACGTGCTTGTTATATGACCTTTCTACTAATCATTCTCTTTATACTATGAGATTGGACAGAAGTATTTTGGATAAGCCTAAATATTGGTATGTATTAGGTTAGATATAAGATAGTATTGTTTAAGGCTAGATCTTTTTTCGATTTTATTTCTAGAATGTTATTTTAGTATAGTTTAATGAAAAGGGGCAACCTCTAGAACGGGCGAAAACCTGTCGCGTTAGACAAGGATGCAGAAATGGAAACCACAACGGAAGTGTGACATGCCTTTATCACATACCACATTCTTATATGATGTCCCTGGTTTGTAGAAACTAGTTTTATTTTATTTATCGGTATGATAGATGAAGTATAAGTCCATTTTTGGAATCATATACAATTAATCTCGCCTTAGATGGACTCATTCTAACCATATGTTTGAGATTGATGGAATGACCTATCATTCTATCACATGATCTACTAACACTTCATGAATGAAAAATTCGATTTTATTTCTTTAAGATACGAAGTGGAAATTGTTCCAGGCATGAACAACGCTGAGATTGTAACAAAATCAAGTAAGTATTTCTTTTAATTCAAAAATTCATCAACATTAGAAAAATGATCTTGAAAACCAAAAATGTTTTCCTAGTTCCCTCATATATGATGAATTAGATGGTAACATAGATCATCACAAATTTATTGCTTTGTGATTTTTGGATTTTTCATTATCATGTCCTCTACCACTCTTACTCAGAAGTTGATGGTTATATTTCTCTTCCATATCCATGTTTTCAACTATGATCTCCGATTAAGAATCCCAGTGATGAGTTAATATGGGAAACTGTAAGATTTCTTAATATAAATTTTAAAATTATTTTCTAGTAATCCTTTTTAATATGTGGGTTTCCATGAAAGAAACTTTCAAATAGAAATCTATTTATAACCCCGGCGAATTTAGAGGGTGAAATTCATATTTAGGGGGGTAGAATGTAACACCCCGAGATTTTATGAGATATATTCTTTTTAATTTCATTGATTTCTTGTGTTGTACGCTTCATAAAAATTATCTTGCGCTATACACAACACTGTATTAGCTTGCAGTATTCACAATACTATTCTTGGCTTGTTACACACAATTTCATCTTCGTTTGGTATAAATTATTCTATGCAACATTGAGTATAGATTTTATTCATTGTATGAATGAAATAATTTTTAATTATGTTATACAAAACACCAAAAGATGTTTTCACTACACTCAACCCTGACATGGCTTGCATTACACGCAAGAGCGACCTTCCTCGATAGCGTGTGTTGTACGTAATACCGAGTTTCCCTAATAAATGATATATTGTTATAATATTATTATGAAGTTTCTGTTATGAATAGTATTAAATAAAATTTTAATTTTATAACATTATTAATTATCTTACACATTTTCAAGAACATGGTATGAGAACAATATATATTTTTTGGGTAAAAACGTATATTTAAAAAAATGCATTTTTGCCTCCTTTAGATGGCCCACCAACATTAAATCTAGTTTTTGACATGTTTATAAGTTTAATTTGACAAAATAAAATTATTCCTCAGAATAAGGATATAAAAATTTACATTGGATAAATTTTTTATATTTTTTGGACAAGTTTATTATTTTGATGAATAGTAAAAAGACGCTAAATTTTAATTAAAATAAACTTTTTCATCAAAATAATTTATATTGATAAATTAATATATTGAATGGTTTTAAGGTATTAATAGAATATATTTTTTCCATTTAATATAATGTAGGTTATTATCAATAATTTTACATTATATTCATTGATAAAAATATTTCAATCTTTTGCAATGTTTTAACTTTTAAAACTCGTATGCCCAATAGCAGGATTAATTTTAAATCAAATAATGCAAATTATCTTTATTGAATTTGGAAAAATGGATTCCATTTTTAGAATCAGTAGGTCCAAATTATGTTAATAGGCTACTTTTATTTTTGGGAATTATGAATAGTAACTACAGTAAATTTTGTTTACCATAGATAAAGGTAAATCAGGTAATTAAGAGTAAATATAAAAGTATAAAATTACCCTAAAACTTGTCTTAATATAATTGGATGATTATATTTCTTCCTAAAACATACCTTTTTCGAAATCAAATCTTTTAGAACCCACATTTTTTTGATAAATATATTTAATTTATTTTATTTAACGGAAAGTGAAATATGTCTCACTCAAACTTTAAAAATTCAATTATTTTTAATATAAGGATATGGAAAATATAAATTCGATTACAAATACACATTTGAATGATAAAATGTTTATCTTTATCATGGTAATTTATTTTTAATTTTAGAAAAATATATATATTTACCTTAACAGCTTTTAAATTAATGATGTAGAAATTATTTATATAGTGAAAAATCAATAATATAGTTTTTATTAAAATAATAATACCCATCAACATGATCAAAAAGTTGACCAAAATTTATTATTAGACTATATATATACCATAATTATCCATGTATCGATTTTGGGACAATATGGAGCCTTATAAATCTGATTATGAGATTTCTATTATTTTATTTTAAATGATGTCAAAGATGTCACCTTCATAATTTAATAAATATAACAATATAAATTGTGTTATTTTAAGATGTTAAATTATAGTAAATGTATTTTTATGAAATCTATGAGATATATATTAATAATAGTATATTATTTTTAATTTTTATGTAACAAATCAATATATTAAATAATTATACAAAAATGTGGTAGTAATTATTTTATTAAGAGATATATCGAATAAATGGTTTTAAAAATATTAAAATAAATATTATATGAACTATTTAATGGGATACACGAATTTTCTAGACAAATATGACATTTTGGGAATCTATTAAAGCTTTTAGTTCGATCATATATTCCGTGTGTATTTTATTTTAATTAAATTAAATGAATAGTTTTAAAATTGACAATATTGTTATTTTATAAAAATAACATATTATAAAAATGTTTAAAAATAAAAAAATTATTTAATAATAATAAATAGAAATTTATATGGTCTAAAATGTCACGAAGTATCCAATTATATACAAATCACAAAAAATAATTAATTATTTATAACAATTTAAAATTTCGAATATTATTACCACAAATAAAATTAAATAGATTAAATAAGGATAAATAAAGTTGATAAGGTTCAAATTATATTTAAAACATGTCTATATTTTAATATATGATGATATTAAAACACTATCTCATCTAATATTTGAAGTTGAGTCATTTTTTAAGTTGTTAAGTGGGGTTGTATTTTAATATAAATTAATATTTTTTAGGTTTCCAAAGGTTCCCCTCTCCTCTCTTATAAAAAGGGAAGCTCCTCCCTCCCCTCATCACGACAATTTTAGCCTTAAATCTTGTCCAAACCCTACCCATTTCTCTTATCCACATTCCTAGAAGCATACTTGAGGTCATAGTCTTCTCAATAGAACATCTTTAGTTCCCTATGTGGAAGTTTGAAAGAGGCACGTCGAGGAAGAGGTAATCTCTTCTACCGATTATTTCATGTTTATTTCTTCTTCTACTCCCACTAATTTAGTTGTTTCATTATAAATTAATAAAATCAGTATCACTAATATAAAGATATGTTATTATAAATATTAGACAACCCTATTTCACTTTCTATCTATCCTACGAAAAATGAAATCATCGTGCGTGCGTACATACGGAATACCGTCTGCACGCCGTGGTGTAATTTATTTTCCTCTTCAACCTTACTTGGATGGGTATAATGGTGTAATGAATAAATTTATTTTATTTTTATAACATTATTCTAATTCTGAGATATCATATCATCCACTCAAATTCCATGCAATAAAGATGGGAACGACATCATCACTCGTGTGTACGTACAGATTATCATCCCCACGACGCGATGAGATTCATTCTCCATGTTAACCATTCAAGAATGATTATAAAGTATATATAATGAATAATAATGATATATATGAAATAATATTGCTAATATATATATATATGTCATCTATTTACTTCCATTCAAGTCAATAAGGAAAGGATAACAACAGTCATGCGTACGTACAACCTTTCGTCTCCATGAACGGTGTGTTTTATTTCATTTATATATCTATTATATATTTATATACTGAATATATATGACTTATAAATCATTGTTTACATTATGGAAGTAATTAAATCATGATATAAGTAATATTAAAATGAAGAACAACAAGTCCAAACACGTACAATAAATGAAACGAATATTAGTCAAAACGTTGCATTAACCTGGAATTGACAAATGAACGGGTAATATATAGACCTAAGTGAGTCATATATGAAATCATAAATATTATTATGGTTCTTCTAAATGTTAAAAATATGTTTAAACCCACTATAAATGTGTTTTAGACACATACAGTTGAAATTTGACCTAAGGTAAGGGATAACTTTTCCAATCTAATTTTATATGAGATTGTTTATATGTTATTATCTATTGGGGTTATATTTAACATCCATATCCATGTATTATAAAAATGTTTTCATAAATTATTTACTATTCTTACATGTATGTTTATAGTCAATATTACCTTTTTTACATTTAATACATGTTATGTAAGTAATCTGTCTATTGTTTACCATACGAGGTATTTTTTGACTTTTTCGGCAAAAGTACAAGAAGAATGTTTTTTAAACTTATACAGAATGAACGAAAATTTATGGTTTCATAACACCTTATTCCCATGAATCTTCCTCTAAAATATTTCATTATTATTTTCAACAAAATCATTTTCTTTTAAAAATCCAAGGAATTTTCAAAAAAGAAAATGATTTTTAAGAAGAAAGTATATTTTCCTCAAGAATTCATTTCAAGTGTTTTGTCCAAACTATTTTCCATCTAAGATGAAAATATGTCTCTATTATTTACATTGTTTGAAGTTTCTTATGATGAAATTATATGCATTTTTTTATATGGTTTATTTTATTATGGGATGATGTTTATGAAACCCATTTTAATCGTTGGGTTATGATTAATGATTAATGTTTATTTTTTGGCACATGTAAGAATGCTTTTATTATGAGATTGGTGGGACCTATATCTCTCTCCAATGCATTGGGTAATGATTTATACCTCATTATATAGACATGGCTGGAAAGGAAAGTAAATATGGTTCAATAATACAGGGCAGTAATGACAAGTAAACTCGGTTCAGAAATGGACTTTGTCCACTATAATGGTCTTGTCGACAATGCCTTGGCTATAATGGAAATAATATCATGTGATTTATGGTTTTCCACAATTACATGGTTTATTTCAATGGTATTTTATCATGGTTGATGTTCCTTTATGATCTATGCCTTATGTACGGCCATGATTTATGTCATTACTCATGATTTTGATGTTTTATGTTCATGTTTTTACGTTCAAATTTTATGGATTGTTTTATGTTCTCCATGCCTACCCTTACTAAGCATTTGAGATTACCCTTTATATGTTTTCTTTTCTGAATTGTTTAAATAAAGGTTTTAGGTAAGAAAACAAAAGTGGAATATCATTATGTGAAATGTTGAATATCTTTCAATATGATTAGAAGATTATGGTTCGAGTTTCCAAAGACAATAATCTAATTTTCTATTTGGGTACCTGTTACTTTTTATGTATTAATTATTCTGCAAAATTAATGTAATGTCTATGTACATCAAGCATTGGGTATATACAATCTTTGTCCACCTCCCAAGAATATTGGAGGTATTGGTGATTTCTTGCAAGGGTTAAAGTCCAAAAATGGTTGATGATAGAGGTTGACAACATCTTCTTCTAGACCATCTCTCATCGTTGACCGGACGATAAGGGTATTTCTTGACATTGAGGGCTTTTGGGGAGTCTCTAAGGTTGGAATGGTTCTTGATTTATTTTAATCTCATAACAATACATTGAAGACCCAACGATAAAGATTCTGGATTAGTGATGGTTTCCTTTGGGTAGAAGGGGAACCATTTTGAGCAGTAGCTAAAGAATTTATGGGTGCAAACTTGAAGGATTCAATTTTAAATTAAGGGAGTACATGGAAGAATGAACCTGTATAAATGAAATATAAAAACAATGAACTCTAGAAAAGTAGAATATTTTTTATGAACACATGCATGATTAATTTCCATGTATCTCCCTCTTTTAATAATTGATAGGTGCCTGACAGATGTGTAACATTGTCATTTTGTTATGGATTCATATCTAGTTAACCATATTTTGTTTCCCAATAACTGTATGTTATGGTCAAGAATCACTACATCTAGATGGACGGTTTCCATATCATTTAGTTATCAAACTGAAAACACCCAATGATTCATTATCAAAATGGACCTTCTTTCTAAAGGCAGGTGTTCGGTAGGTTTCCTTGCCTACAATACTTAAGAACCTACATTGGTTAAGAGGATGGGATTTCAGCCTCATAGAATTGTTTTAGGGGTAGTTAATTCCCTCTCCAAGTCTCTATTATATATTAATGATATGTTCATGAAAACTTATTAATTTTCCCAGATTAATATAGGTTTCCCTATAAATTTTCAATCAATTATTTTTCATGTGTGGGATTCAGAATCATCAGTATGTAATCAAGGTTCGTCATTAATTTAGAGAGATATATATATTAAAGGATCTACATTGATAGTATCCTACTATATACTACATACAGTTTCTTTATCTGTTGTTGTGATGATGATTGTTTTAAGACACTCATTGGGGAAAATGGAATTATCTAGCCATTCAGGTAGACAAATTTCACTCTGTATTTTTTCATCATCCATGAAGACATAAGTTGGTTTGGTGTTGGGATCACAACACGTAAATAGTCTATCTACGTATCCTAATGAAAAGAATCAGAACCCTCATAGTTTGGTGACATTTAATATGACACGTCATAAATTTTAAAATCATGTGTTCAAGACCTACATGTAAAATATAATTTCATGTGGTAAGGAAATCTAAGTGAAAGGTTAATAATCAAATCATGGTGTGGGACTTATGCCAATGAAGCCCAATGTTCTTGGAATGGATGTGAGATTACCTACTAGATTAGACCCTATATGGAATGTTTCCTATAGAGAACAGGGTTGATTTTGAGTGTTGGTTGGAACATCAATTTCAAAACCCATCACCTAGGGCTCATGCCTTGAATACCCATTACCACCTCCCAATGGTTAGGGGCTAGAGACTAGCACCCAAGGAATCTTACTTCAAGTAAGATGCATTTTCCTAAGTACCAATACACACAAACACACATATCCCTATCCAATTTTGCGGAAAAGTAAACATGAATTCAATTAGGACAACCCCAGAGAGTAACAGTAAAAAATTGAAATTAATGGGGCCAGATAAAATCCCATTAAAAGAAAAGTACAAGATCTAAAAGTACATCTATCATAAACCTACATAAAGGGTTGGTGAAGGTGGTTCCACATGAATCCGTAGAAGTATGACTTATCAGTCGGAACGCATTTGCCACCGCCAGATCACAGACCACCATAGACACTGTAGAATCGTATTTCATTTACAAAAAAACATGACATGTGTGGGTAGAGCAAGTACAAAGGTGAGAAATAAAATAAATATTAAGGAACCCAAACCCCTAAGGTAATACCACAATGGAAATTATGAAAAATTCAGATTACTAAAAAGGTAAAAATCATAGCCTCTAAGTATTAAAGTTACAAGAGATAGAGAGATTCACCAGAGTCAGCTCACACAAGAATAAATCTATTGAATGAAAGAAAGACTACTAGCAGTCAATGATGAATATCTTATACTATCGAGACAGTCATCACTAATGATTCACTTAGGCCTACTCGTTCACCAATACCCACTCATCAGAAAGGCCTATTGGTGTACCTAAACCCACTCATCATTTAGGGATTCTGGGGAACATAGACCCGATCATCTCTTTGTCCTACTAGGGAACCTATAACCACTCGTCACAGTATTCTCATCACAACCATCATTATTATTTTCTCTCCTAACTCGATTTATTCCACGAAAATCAATCCTCAATCCATAGGTTGTATATAAAATTCCTGTAAAACCCATTTTTATTATATAAAAAGGATCGCCTCTTCATGAGGGTCCCAATGATGAAACCGCCTCATCAATAGGATGTGCAGTTTTTCTATAATGGGCATTTTAGTAAAAGGTACTGGTTGGGTCCGAGCCCCGTCTAACCCATCCTAACCGACCTGACCAAGTTCAACATGGTTCAACCAACCTGACCCGGTCAGGTCTTGGCCAACCTAGTATGACCTACTGGACCCAGCCCGTTGGGCTGTGGGTGCAGCCCAATAGCCCGTTCTACCTATGGCATGGCTCGCGTGGGCTTGCCAGTTCTCCATGCCCATGTGGGGCACCCAACAGCTCATTCTAACCCCTTCGGCCTAGCCCACTATGGTAGACTAGTTTTCTCTAATCAGGATGTGGCACTCACCATGTCTGTTTTAGTCCAACAGACTTCCATGTACAAATGTGGCAGGTCTACCGTGTGTCAACTCGGCAAGTCCACCACGTAACGGCCCTTCGACTTCACCACGGGTTCCCTAACATGGCCTAGCTAGAACACTGTCCTCTATTGCGAGATGCGACTCCTAGATGCGTTCAGATGATCTTCTACCAGCATCCTTCTAGAGGCCATGATCCACCACTTATAGAGGCTATAGTGGGATCCAACGTCATCGTCCATCGAGTTTTAGACCCTTGACACCACTACGACCCTCCTTGACATGGCCCCTTGGCCACTTCCATCCATCTATACTGGTGTTCGTTCACTCAATACATCATTTTCCTTTGGCCACCTACTTGGGCTAATCCACCGCTGCGATCCTACCGATGCCATGGTTTCTATAACATCATGAATAACATAATGGAGTTGGAATAGTAGAATAATGCACAATGAACACACAATGGACGGACCAAGGCAGTTCTTCATGTCAGTGTGATTCATCCTTGTTAGGATGATTAATGAAGGATGATCAAAATGAAAATCCATCTTCTATTATTTCCCAACATGCAAATTCCCATGTCCAAGAAAGATGCCTAATCTGTGGGACAATCTGTAAGTGTATTGGCTCGCATTTTTCATTTATAAACAATAATGGGGAAGGGAGACCACACAGAAAGTGAAAAACATTTACTAGGAATCGGATCCCTCATCGATGACGAATGAAGTCACTCCAACGTCGTTCATAAATTCTGGATTTTAACTCCAATTGATGATAGGATCCATCTAAGGGGAATGAAGGAACTTGTGTCGATTCATCCTTCATCACCATTTTCCACTCACCAACACCACTCCTCTGGGGCCTCATAGAAATTACAGGGTCATTCCAATGATCCAGTATATCTAATAAACAATTAAATAGAGGAAAAAAAATTTCATTGTTTCTGTTATCCAAAGTCACCACATAGTTACACCATTTCATTTATGAAATAAAAATTCTGTTATGCATGAGTTGAAATTTCATTACGCTCTTTCAATTATGAAATGAAACATCTAACATGACTTTGTATTTCAATGAATCATTGTTTTTTGAATAAAATAAACCTTTTAAAATCATAATATATTTTATCCTTAAAACACCTGAAAATTTACTTTTTCCCTCAACTTGTCCCGGAAGAGGTTATGTATCATCTTATGTAATTATGAAACATTGCCCATTGATTTTTAATCGAGGAATCAGTTTAGATGTTTCCAAAATCACACATGCACACTACATTAATCAAACTAAAAAATTCCAACATTTATTCTAGGATCAATATGCCATGAAATCACATTCTGTCTGAGCACCTAGTCTCAAAATAATCCATTTTTTAAAAAAAAATCATGGATTTTCTTGGACATTACATTCTCCCCACCTTATGACATTTCCCCCCTCAAAAACCATGATAAGGGATAAAAAATTGTGATCTTGAGTGTGAATCTGAGCCTCCCACTCCCAAGTGAACTCTTAGAGATTCCCAAGCTAAAACTGAACACACACTAGTTGAATAAACCACCCATGAAGCACATTCTCCTGTCGATCCTCAATATCCACCATGCAGTCCAAAAAATTCACCACATCATCAATTTATTTATCACCCTAGTTGATGACTTGCGATGGATCATGCTTGTACCTCCTCAGTTGCAACACATTAAATACATTATGAACCTAATGCATCTATGGTGGAAGAGATAGTTGTTATTCCACCTCACCATCTCTGCTCAAAATCTTTAATTGGATGACGAATCTCATAGGAAACTTGCATCCGCAGCAAAATCATTGCAATTGACATCGAGGTGTGACCCAATGAAACTCATGGTGTCCTTCCACGAACTCCATGGGCCTCCATCTCCGATTATAATAAGATTTTTTTCAAGCTATGTGATCTCCTCATACACTCCTAGATGATATTCACCTTCTTAGTGGCGGCCCATACTATATCTGGACCCATGATTATTGAATTACTTGGTTCTGTCCAGTGTAACAGTGATCTGCATGGTCCCCCATACAGTGCCTTGACCAAGAACATACTAATGGTGGATTGGTAGTTATTTTTATATGAGAACACTTCCAGTTGTATATGGTCCTCGCAAAAGCAACTAAATTCCATGATGCATGCATGAAACATATCCTCCAAAACCTTGATTGTTTTCCCTATCTATCCATCCATCTGGGGAAGAAATGTGGTTCTCAATCATAGTTGATTCGTGAACACCTCGTAAAGTCCCTTCCATAGTCAGGACATGAAGCGAGAATCATTTTCAGATATTATCATTTAAGGAACCCTATGAATCTGAACTATATCTTAATCATAGATGAATCCCAAACCCTCTATGGAACCCTACTCTCGAATGGGTAGTATGTGGACCAAATATTTCAGTCAGTCAATGATAACCAAGAGTGTATCGTGTCCCTTGGATGCGCACCTATCACAAATTCCATCGATATACCATCCCAATTCCACTCTGGTTCCACTAGTGCCTGATCCATGTAATCTAGTACCTAATGCACTATCTTCAATTGATGAAAAATTTAGCATCATGAAATGAACTCTTCCACTACCTTCTTCATCCCTAGTCACCAATACTAACGTCATATATCCTCGTGCATCTTTTCCACTCTTGGATGCACCTCCATGGGGGTGGTTTGGAACCACATCAGAACCACCTATTTCAATTTCACCGATAAAATAGTTCACCCAATGAATAGGAATAAATGAACCCCACCTATAAAATATCTATTAGGTTCCTACCCTCTGGATAACTGATAATGTTGGTCCTCTCAGTCAACATCTCTAAGTTGGGTCTCCCTAACTTTTTGCCTGAGTTGGGGAGTTAAAAACATCAACTGAATTCATGATGCTCCATAACCATCTACGAAGGATATCTCTATCAGACCTAACTACATTGATGCCTCACTCAGAAACTACAACCTAGTTCTCCTGTAGTGTTCATGTTCCACCATGTTCCCTTTCACAAGAGTATATATTATTTCAATGTCATAGTCCTATAGGAACTCTAGATATAATCATTGTCTCAAATTTAGTTCCTTTTGGGAGAAGATATACCTGAAGATTTTGTGGTTGGAGTAGTCGGTAAACTGCTCACCCATCATGTAATGTTACCACATCTTGAAAGAGAAGACCACTGCTACTAGATCAATATCATGGGTAACATAGTTTAGATCATGATAAATTTACAATCATTAACCCTAGGTAATAATTTCCTACTCGTACATTAGGACATATCCCATTACGACCATTGATGAATCACATAACACTACATATCCCACACCCTCTTCTAGTAACCTCAAGATAGTGGCACACGTCAGTGTCCACCTCAACTCTTGGAAACACTGCTAGCTCTTCTCTATATACACAATGGTTTGTCCCTTACTTGTCAATGTTGATAAAAGTGTTGTTACCATGTAGTGTTCAGTCATGAACCTCCATCAGTATCCAACCAAAAGCAAGAAACTCTAGACCTCAATCATTGTCTTGGTTGGCTCCCAAGAAAGAACTCCCTCTATCATCGCTGAGTCCACTCCAATTCTATCCTCCAAAATTATGTGTCCTAAAATGTGGACCTCCTGAATCATGATTTGACATGTTGAGAGATTCCCATAAATCTAGAGCTCTCATAGCGTATCTAGAACCATTCTCAGGTTTGTTACGTGCTCCTCATAAGATTTAGTGTATACCATGATATCATCAATGAATACCTTGATGAACCAGTGATGGTAAGGATGGAATATCCTATTCATGATTCCAATGAACACATAAGGGTCATTGGTCATGAAAAATGTAATTCAAAAGAATACATAGTGTCTATAACAAAATTTGAAGGATGTCTTTGGTACATACTCATCTCGTACACAAAGCTGATGATAGATAGACCCAAGTTCATTATTTTAGAATATCCTCTCTCATTTCAATTGGTAAAATATGTCAATGATTCTTGTAAGTGGGTATTTTTTATTCAAGTTCACCAAATTCAGTTGCCGATAGTCCACAAATAGTCTCAAAATCCGGTATACCTTTTGGAAAAATAGAATTGGGGCCTCCCAAGGGGAAATAATTTTCCATACAAATCCCTTTCTCTGCAAGTCCCCGTGCTATACCCCCAACTCTTGAATCTCTATGGGAGCCATCTGATATGCTGTCATGGATATTGATGCCTTCACTGGGTATATGTCAATGTAGAAGTAAACCTCCCAATGAAGAAGTAATCCCAGAAAATCCTCTGGAATGATTTCCTCAAACATGCCCAACACTATAATAATTTTAGGACTCCTCCAATCCACTGCAGAGAGGGTATGGCAGCCCACTGGTGTGATCGGCTGCACCCTCCTCTGAGTAAGTTTCTATTACACTTAAATTGTTCCTTTTTCACCTATAAAAGAGAACATAGTTACATATTTGTGGATACATCACACTCTAACCCTACTATAGTCAACGAGAGTATGGATTGTGGATAACCAGTCGATACACATAATGACTTCGTAAGGCCTTGAAGCCGCTACTATGGGAACCCAACTGAAGCTCTCACGTCCCTGAGTAATCTCTCGCTATTGGTACTAGTGTGTTACCATCTAATACCCTTTTGTTGGAGTCTCTAATCATAAGGATTGAGCAAACAACTCTACTATAATATTTGAGCTATGAAAAAGGTATGCAGAAAGGGAAGAGTGACTGGAACCATTGTCTATAAGAACTTCAGCAAAGGTGGAGAAGACACATATCATACCTATAATTATATTTGGAGAATTATGATTATAGGACCTTAGTTTCTAAAGCCCATCCCTCCCATGTCCACCAGTTCTCGAAGCTCATGGAGGACCAACTGGTGGTGGTGGCGATATTACCTCAAACCTCCACGCATCACCTACCGCTTTCCATGATCCCCTTCCATGTATGTCTCCCTACAAACCACTCTAATCCACCCACTTCCTCTACCTAGACGGTCCCTCGAACATATGTTGATCATCTTCCTGGTGAGTCATGTATTCATGGGTTATGTGACCCTGCCTTCCTTATGCATAGAACACCCTTCTCCTCTTCTGATTCCATCTACACTGGGAGTCTCGATCTACCCACCCTATGTCCTGAGTTAATCCACTAAAAGGCCTTACCTACTTTCGTCCCCACATGTGCTTCCTGCTATACACTACTGAAGACAACACTACCTGATGTCTACTGGTATCTCCTACCACGGGAGCCTTCTCCTCTAGAAATATCTCCACGATAAGAGCTTTCTCCAGTACCCCCGACTGGGTAGGGATGCTATGTGATACCATGGATTCTGTGATCTCCTACTATATTCCCTAGTCAAAAGCTCACGCCCTAAGGAACATGTCTCACACAATTTCTGTAGAGTAGCAATAATGCTCAGTGAATCTCATTGATTACTATGTTTCTGTCATGATACACTAAAATAAGTCTAGTAGCTCTGGGATCAATACTAAGCACAGAGTCATCTGAAATAATTCCTCCCTAAAGAGGTGCTAAAAAATGGTCAATGTGATGGTCACCTTGTCATGATTCTAGATCATGAATCTCCACTATCTCCCCACTGATTACTGAAGAAGGGTCACAACTAAGATCTTTATCTAGTCCCGTGGTGTCCTCATAATACAGAAGATGCAGGTAACCACCTATATATTTTCCTCGACTATCTGGGGTTCAATCTCATATATGAACATGAGAGGTCTCTACTTCTAGAACTCGTGTAGGGAAGTAATCCTTTATTCATACTCTACCGGTAACACTGGTAGGAACTGATGATCGATGGGTGGTGGTAGCACTGGTGAACCACCTAGTGGGGACATCTCCATTACTAGACCCTATACTGATGTCTCATCACTAGGCATACCGTCCTCGTGGTCACACACATGAATCATTGTTGGATATCTATGTTGATTCATCCTTAAATAGATCAATATGAGAAAAAATAAATAGATTATACCTGGTGAGATGACTCAAACTAAAGAAGGTCTTCAGAACACACTCACATCCAATATGATGTTGGAAATGACGGTTTTCATGTACTGAGTTTAAAAGAAGAATTCATGGTTTCGTTTTATGGATACATCAGCTACCAAAACAAAAATGGACTCACCGAGTCTGAAAGTCGATCTCAAACCATTCAACACTGCAGCCCCAAAATAAATCAATTTACCCTCCGTCCATAAGGAAAAATCGACATACTTTGATACCACTCTATCACGACATGTCTTCTGGGGCCCATTCCATGACTACACCATGGCCACATAAAAAGGCTAGGGGTTGGAGACTATCACCAATGGAATTATTTTTCATGTGGGACTCATTTGAATGATTACCTCTATGCACGCACACACACATCCCCATCCCACAATGGTGAAACATACTAATGGATGGAACTAAGAAAACCAATGAGAGTAACAATACAAACCTGAAAGTAAATGTTCCATTAAAAAAGCCCTTATAAATTCAAGTACAAGATCTGGAACTCTAATTGCAGTAAACCCTACATGATGGTTATGTGAAGGGAGTGCCACCGAAAGCTGTAGAATTATGCCTCATCTTTTAGATCTCAATTGGAACCGCCTGGTCCCAGACCACAAACAGAACCCAGCAAAAATCAGCAAGTTTTCTCGAAGGATCAGAATGCATGGATTCATGCATGCAGCCCCCACCAACAACCACATTTGGATCTTCTAGAACAAAGACACTACGACTGATATGATCGAGGTCGATGACCATTTTTTCATAACCAAGATCACTAGTGGCACGAACATACTTTTCGTATCCTTTATCTATGGGAACTGCAATCCTCAAAGGAGAGCATCTTTATGTGAGGACCTCTCTGCTTTTGACCCAGGACCCCTTCCATGGATCCTTGCCGACGACTTCAATATGATCTCAGTCCCATCTCAGAAGAAGGGAAAATGATCGTTTCCCTGCAAGGTGAGCTTGGACTTTGCACAGTTCATGGACGACAAAAGACTCATGGATATGGGATACTTAGGCGACCGTTTTACATAGCGCAACAACCAGAAAGGGAGCAACCACTGTTGGATCCACCATGACCATTTTCTCTCCATCATTCATGATTTATCTATGTTCTATAATGCCAAGGTAAGGCATCTGGTTAGAGGGATTTCAGGCCACTCTCCGTTGTTGTTGTCCTTGTCTCCCCAATAGGTACCTCTCGAAAACATCAAGTAAAAAAACCAGTGGATCAGAGAACCGGACTACCTTCAACTGGTAAGAGAGATATGGGAAGATCCGAATCAGGGGTTTTCATGGGTGACACTTCACAACAAGATGAGATGTATAAAACAGGGCATGTTTACATGGGCTAAGAGCCTGGCACCCCCTAAAAAAAGCATGGATGAGCTGAAATCTGACATTGAACGGCTAAAAGGCTGGCTAGAGGAGGCTTGGGACAACTCCCATTATAACGATATCATGGAAAAAAGGAAGTGTTGGGATGAAATGGTCCTCTTAGAGGAATGACATGCAAAGAAAAACCAAGAGTCAAGTGGATAAAAGAAGGGGGAAAAACTCAGTCTATTTCCAGGCGTGCATAAGGGAGAAAAGTCGTCTGTTCCAACCGAACATTGCCTTGCTGGATGGTACATACACCAATGACCGGAATGTGGTTGGAGGTATGGCTCACACATTTTTTAAAGATTTGCTTGTTAGGCCAAGACCGATCATGCACAATGGCTACCCGGAAGGGGGTGAAGAATTCTGGGAGGTGATTCCAAATCTCATGCCCGAACAGGCCAATACTCTATTGGATGGGATCCCGAGAGAGGAAGAGATCCACGCATCCATGGAGAACATGAACCCCGAAAGCACACTGGGCCCGGACAGTTTTCCTAGGTCCTTCTACAGAGGTTCATGGGAGGTGGTAAAATGTGATATTATCAGAGTTATCCAGGATTTCTTTCATGGAGGATGCCTACCATGAGTGGCCAGTGCTAATACCCTCAACCTTATACTGAAGATCAAGGATCCTTCCTCTCTACAACACTACAGACCGGTTAGTATGTGTAATGTCCTCTACAAAATCATGGCATGTATTATAATTACAAGGTTAGCAAAGCATCTCCCACGGTGGATCTCCCTTGAGTAGCACAGATTTGTGAATGGAAGATCCATCCAAGGCACTATAGCCCTTTCACAAGAAATGGTGAGAGATATTAACACCATGTCTCACGGATCCAATGTTTCCATAATACTGGACATGAACAAAGCATACAACTATCTTGAATGAGGCTTCATCAGCAGAGTGATGAATATGATAGGCATGTCCTCATGGGCTTGCGACCTCATCATAAGGTGCGTAAGCTCGTCTTGGCTTGCTGTTTCGTTTAAGGGACGATATCATGACATCTTTAAATACACTCATGGTCTAAGGGAAGGAGATCCCCTGTACCCAAGCATCTTCATCCTTATGAAATATGTTCTCAGTCGCATGGTCAATAGAGGTATAGCCAACGACAATGTACTTCCTTACCGATGCAAGATGCAGATTCCCATATCTCTCATTTGATGTTTGTAGATGACACCTTCATATTAATAAATGTGGGCATAGTATCACTCAATGACATCAAAAAAATCATGGTTGATTACTATCATTAGAGTGGCCAGGCTTTCAACAAGGACAAAAGCATGGTTTACATCTCCAACAGATGCAATGCAAGGCAGGTCCTGCTCATGTGCAACAGGATGTGCATGCAACGTGTTGGAAATCACAAACCAATCCCATTGGTTTTCCCCATGCAGCAGTGTATTCCCAATACATACCATTTCCCATGTGATTTATCACTTTCCCATGTAGGGGTGACTCTCCCTCTTCCCATTCGTATCTCTATTTCCATGTATATGATTTATTGCCTTATTTTTTGTTCCTACTTTAATGCTTTGGTGTATTCTCATTTTTGGAATAGCCTATAAATATGGCTCATATGTAATCCGTAAAAAACAAGAGTGTGTGCAATACAAAAAGCTTGAAAGCCTTGTTGTGTTTTTATTGTCCTATTTTTTCCCTCTATTTTTTTCCCTTGTCTTGTATAGCCAACAAATTGGTATCAGAGGGTAGTACCAAAGCATCCTCCAAATTCCAAAGATGGCCACCGCGATCCAGCCGCAAGTTCCGACCTTGTCTAAGGACAACTATGAGAGGTGGTGCATTCAAATGAAGGCATTGTTTGGGTCGCACGAATTATGGGAGATCATCACCGGATAGTATGTAGTACCCACTGTGGAGGAAGAATCCACCTTCATGAATGAAGAAAAGATGACCGTTAAAAATCAAAGGAAGAAAGACAACAAGGCGTTGTTCGTTCTCTATCAAGGGTTGGATGAATCGACGTTTGAAAAAATTGCCTAAGCAACATCGAGAAAGAAAGCTTGGGATACACTTTCCACCATTTTCAAAGGGGTTGATCATGTGAAGCGGGTCCGTCTTCAAACATTACGAGCGGAGTTCGAAGCGGCATGAATGAAGGAAGGTGAGAGTATCTCGGATTACTTCTCACGTCTAATTATCATTATTAACAATTTGAAAAGAAATGGTGAAAAAATGGAGGATAATCGAGTTATTGAGAAAGCACTTCGATCACTCACAATAAAGTTCAAGCATGTGGTTGTGGCAATCGAAGAATCGAAAGATTTGGAAAAATTATCTATTGAAGAGTTCATGGGGTCATTGCAAGTACATGAGCAGCGAATGCAGAAAAATACGGGTTCAACAATAGAGCATGCCTTAGTGTCCAAGATGACTCTGCAAGAACCCAAGAATGGCCAATCACAACGGGGCAGTTATCGTGCAAGAGGTAGAGGACGTGCATACCATCCAATATATTAGCAAAAGCAACAAAACATCAGTAGCTTCTGTGGAAGAGGATACAGTGGAGGGTGATTAATGCGTAGTAAAATATTCAGCCAATATTCCTCTGATTATTAGAGCAAAGTGGATCATGATGAGCGATCAAACTACGTTGAATCACCTCATCACGAATAAGAAGGTACCACACTCCTCTTGGCACAAGAAAAAGTGAGTGAACACCCCGATGTATGGTATCTCGACACGGGTGCAAGCAACCACATGAGTGGTAACAAAGAGATGTTCGAGGAACTCAATGAAGAAGTTCGTGGCGATGTGAGTTTTGGCGACTCATCGAAGGTTCCCATTCTTGGAAAAGGTAAAATAAAAATCTTTCTAAAGAATGGTGAGTCAAATTATATTTCCAATTTATATTATGTACCAAGTGTGAAAAATAATATCATAAGTCTTGGCCAACTCCTTGAGAAGGGTTATGTTATACACTTGGAGAATTCTGCGTTTTCAATAAGAGATGCTCACAGAAGACTGATTGGTCAAGTTCAAATGACGAAGAATCGCATGTTTCCGCTACATATCAGCACGAAGGCCGGGCAATGTTTGTTTGGGCTCATGAAGAACGACTCATGGAGATGGAAACTGCGCTTTGGGAATATCTATTTAAGTGGCCTTAAAATTATATCCTCCTCAAGAATGGTGCATGGTTTTCCGACAATTGAATTAACAAATCATGTGTGTGAGGCATGTACACTTGGAAAACAACAAAGGAACTCCTTCCCAAGTGGAGTGTCCATAAGAGCAACAGAACCACTTCAGTTGGTTCACACTGATATCTGCGGACCACTTGAAACACCATCGCTTGGAGGTAATAGGTATTTTATTACCTTTATTGATGATTTTAGCAGAAAGTTGTGGGTGTATTGCATCACAGAAAAATCATCTGCTTTCACTATATTTAAAACATTCAAATCTCGTGTTGAAACTGAAAGTGGCCACAGAATCAGAGTACTCAGATCTGATAGAGGTGGAGAATACACCTCAAATGCATTTCAAGGATTCTTCAGGGAACATGGCATAAAAAACAATACACTACAGCCTATACGCCACAACAGAATGGAATCACTGAAAGGAAGAACCGAACTATCCTCGACATGAAGAGGACAATGCTAAAGGAGAAAGGGCTGGCAAAGAGTTTTTGGGAAAAGGCAGTCGCATGTACTGCCTACTTCCTCAATCGGTGGCCAACAAAGAGCATCAGGAACAATACACCACAAGAGTGATGGAGTGGCTACAAACCAAGCGTGGCACACCTAAAAATATTCGGGTGTGTCGCCTACGCTCAAGTCCCAGAAGCGAGAAGGAGGAAACTTGATGATCGTGGTGAGAAATGCATTTTTATCGGCTATAGTGAAGCATCTAAAGCCTATAAGCTTTACAATCCACTAATGAACAAAGTAGTGGTAAGTAGAGATGTGGTCATTAGTGAAGAAGAATCATGGAAATGGGATGATGAAGAACCAAACAAGGATGTTGCAGTCGAAACTGAGGATTCTGAAGAAAGACATGATCATCAAGAGTAGACGCCTACAAAACCTTCCTCGAGCACATCACCTTTAGTACGCAGAAGACCAGGAGTAAATTCCAACACTACTGAAAGCACTCCACCAAGTCAAAGTTCTGCTAGCTCGTCCTCACCCATGGCGCCTTTAAAGATGAAAACCTTGAGCGATATCTATGAGAAGACTGAAGAGGTAAATCTTTTTTGCCTCTATGCTGATCATGAGCCCCTAACATTTCAAGATTCTTTAAAGGAAAAATGTTGGAGAATCGTGATGGAAGAAGAAATTCATGCCATAGAGAAAAATTGCACTTGGGAGCTGACAACACTTCCTAAAAACTAGAAGAGTATCGGCGTCAAATGGGTGTATAAGATCAAGTGAAAGGCTGACGGTGAGGTTGATCACTACAAGGCAAGGCTCATAGCAAAGGGGTATAAACAGAAATATGGGGTGGACTATGAAGAAGTTTTCGATCCTTTTGCTCGCCTTGACACGGTACAGATGATTATCTCTCTTGCTGTCCATCATAGTTGGATGATCTACCAACTAGATGTGAAGTCTGCATTCTTGAATGGAATTCTGGAAGAAGAGGTCTATGTGGACCAGCCTGAAGGCTTTGTTATGCAAGGGGAGGAAGATAAAGTGTACCATTTGAAGAAAACTCTTTATGGGTTGAAGCAGGCTCTGCACGCATGGAATGCACACATCGACAGTTATCTCCAAGAGAATGGCTTCGCCCAATGTCCATATGAGCATGCAGTTTACATCATGCAGAATGATCATGGCGATATACTTATTGCATGATTGTATGTTGATGATTTGTTGTTTACAGGGAATTGTCAACCGATGTTCGTTGATTTCAAGGAGGCCATGTTCAAGAAGTTTGAGATGACCGATGGGGTTCTCATGTCCTTCTTTCTGGGCATTGAAGTGAAGCAACAACATGGTGGCATCTATATATCTCAGAAGTGGTATGCCAAGGAGTTGGTTGAAAAATTCAAGATGGCCGATTGTAATGCTGTAAACACACCGGTTGCACCGAGTTTGAAACTGACAAAAGATGGAGAAGGAAGAAGTGTTGACTCTACTTTGTTCAAGAGTCTGATTGGATGCCTGAGGTATCTCACAATCACAAGGACAAATATTTTCTATAGTGTTGGACTTCTAAGCAGGTATATGGAGACACCGAAAGAGTCACACTGGCTAGCTGCAAAACGTATCCTCAGGTACGTTAAAGGAACGGTAGATTTTGGTCTCTTTTATCCATACAACGAAGAAGCAAAGCCGTATGGATACTCAGACAGTGATTGGGGAGGTGACCAAGATGAATGAAAAAGCACTACTGGGTACGTATTTTTTCTTGGATCGACTGCCTTTACATGGAATTTCAGAAAGCAAAATGTGGTTGCTTTGTCCACATGTGAAGTAGAGTACGTGGCAGCATCCTATACTGTTTGTGAGGGAATATGGTTCAGAAATTTGTTGAAGGAGATGAAGCATCCACAAAACGGATCCACTGTGATATATGTGGATAATAAGTCAGCTATTGAACTAGCCAAATATCCAGTGTAGCATGGGAGAAGCAAAAACATTGATACTCGTTTTCATTTTCTCAGGGATCATGTGAAACCGAAAATGATGAAATTGGAATATTGTCACACTACCAAACAGGTGGCAGATATTTTCACAAAGGCACTACCGATAGATGCATTTAAAATGCTAAGAACAATGCTCGGGATGAAGCCGGTTTTGGTTTGAAGGGGAGTGTTGGAAACCACAGACAAATCCCGTTGGTTTTTCCCCATCAAGTAGTGTTTTCCCAATGCATACCATTTCCCATTTGATTTCTCACTTTCCCATGCAGGGGCGGCTCTCACTCTTCCCATGCGTATCTCTATTTCCAAGCATATCATTTATTGCCTTATTTTTTGTTCCTCCTTTATTGCTTTGGCATCTTCTAATTTTTGGAATAGCCTATAAATATGGCTCATATGTAATCCATAAAAAACAAGAGTGTGTGCAATACAAAAAGCTTGAAGGCCTTGTTGTAGTTTTATTGTCCTATTTTATTCCTCTATTTTTTTTCCCTTGGCTTGTATAGCCAACACAACGAGGATCCCTTCCAATGGAGCACCTCGGTGCTCCCATATCCACATGTAGAATGCGTATTAGAGATTTTAATCAGGTGGTTGAAAAGATCTCGTGCCGCATCCTCTACTAGAAAAACCACATGTTATTATTTGGCAGTCACATTACCTTAGTGAATAGCGTCCTGTCTGCCATGTCGGCCCAGGCGTTGGAATCCAGAAATGTGCCAAAAGGTGTTGTTAATTCTATCGATAAACTATTGGCGAGGATTATCTGGGACGCTGCACTGGAGGGAAAGAAATAATGGGCTTCATGGGAGAAGATGGAACATCCAATTCTGGATGGAGGGATCAACGTCAACAGTTTAAAGGGCACCATCCACTGCATACACGCCAAACTAGCATGTGAAATTATTGAAGGCAGTACACTGTGGGTAAAGACTATGGCCTGCACATATAATGGAAACGTGAACGAGACCTCGGTTCACAGATATCCTCTCTCGTCTAAAATAAGCAACCTCATCCCAAGCTTGCAGCAGCACTGTCAATGGATAATTGGCGAGGGCAACCTTCGGTTCTGGAAACAGAACTGGGCTGGTAGCGTGGCAGGATACCCGGGGTGTCCTGCTCCCACCATTTTCATCAAGGAAGCGACACTTCACCCGTCCTTCTTCAGATCCATTCTGGATACGGGGCACCAAGAGATCTTTGACAACATTGAAACATGCTCGGAACTTGATATATGCGTCTTTAAGCCATCCAACTCAGGGAGGTTCAACAGCAAGGACTATCGCAAAGCTTCCATCCCTCAAATCCAACGCGACGGATGGACGGGATTATTGTGGTGCAACAAGATTCCCACAAAATATAACTTTCTCGTGTGGGGAATATGAAACCAGGAAATATCGACAGATGACCAGATTAAAAGGATCAGCATTTACATGGCCTCAGGATGTCATTGCTGCAAGAATAGGCAAGAGGAGAAATCAACCCACTTGTTCTTTGAGGGGGAATGGGACCATGAAGTGTGGAACATAATTGGGGGGTTCACTGCTTATTCTTCCAGAGACAACCATGACACTCCATTTCTTGACAGATGGGTTTAGGGGGCAGAGAATGCAGGCCTTGAAAAAATGGTGAGATTTATGATACTCAGCGCTAGCTGCTGGAGCCTATGGCAGGAAAGAAACCGGGCCAGATACGAGGGGACCAACTCCACAGGGAGACTCATCATCTCAAATACAGGGAGCCTGTTGGTGGACTTGGTGACTCTGGCCAGCAACTGGATGGACGCGCCATCCCTACGGGCCCACCATGGCCCCGCACCCGTGGCTCTGCATCTGCTTCCCAGGATGCAAGGAAGATGGGTAAGGTGGATGGCCCCTGAGGTCGGCCTCAAACTGAACACTGATGGCGCTTGCAGTTTTGGTGAAATGCGTAGAGGTGGAGTCATCAGGGAGTACAGGAGGAGTGTTGTTCTCTCTTATACTACCCACTTTGGCATTGGAAACTCCCTTATAGACTAGGCCAAGGCAGTTCTCATGGGGATCAGGCTATGTGGCCAAAGGAATATTTGCCTTTCTCAGGTGGAGAGAGACTCCAGGATTCTGCACAACTCTTTTCATGGAAGGGGTGGGACGCCTTGGTCTATCTGCTACATCATAAGAAAATGCAAAGGGATCCTCAATAACAGTACAAAGGTGACCCACACCTGGCGAGAGGGGAACCAAGTGGCGGATCATCTATCCTCTCTGGGTGCCCAAGGCACAAACGTAACTATCCTCTCCAATATCTCCCAATTTAAACATGAGGGGGTCAATTTGATGAGAGGGGATTCCCTTGGCCATCATTACTTTAGACACCCTTAGTCCCCTTCTCTGGATCGTCCTTTCTCCCATCGCTGAATAAAAATATATTGAATGATGATTATGAGTTACACAATACTTAGTAAGGAACACAAAATAAAAATGTAATTCCACTATGGAATGTATGTATAAATTAGATTCTCAAATAGGATAATAATGTGTATACTCTAAAGAGTATAGTCCATAGGGAGAAAGATTCACCAGATTCTGATCACAGTGGAATAAATATAATGTTTGAAAAGAAAGACTACTAGTCATAAATGCTAAATACCTTGTACTAGAAATACACTCATCCTTGTTGAGACACATAGGCCTGCTAGGGTTCCATGAACTGCTCCTTACATAGGCCTGTTGGGGAACCTAGAGCCACTAATCATATAGGACTATAAGGGAACTTACACCACTCTTCACTTTGGACTTCTAGGGAACCTAGACCCTCTTGACTCCAAATCATGTCGGGGAATCTAGTCACACTCGTCACAATCTTATCTCCATATCCAGTCGAATGATTCCCACTTGTAGTGTGCTTTATTATTAGAGAATATACTACTCAAAAAATATATTGTACCTCAACTTCCCTAAAAACCTAATCAGAGTATATCAAATCGACTACATCATTGCGAGGGTCCCAAATCCACAAACAACATGTTAATCAGACATGCAATATGGACGTTATTTTAATTTTAGTTAAAGGGGCCCAGTTGGGTCTTGGCCTAGTATTACCTGGTCTGATCGACATGACCAAGACAAACTGGCCCATCTATGTCTAGGCCAACCTACTTCAGCAAGGCCCAAGGGACAGTCCCATAGGGCCTATTGGGCCCAGCCCATTAGGCTGTATGTCCATCCCACAAGGCTGCCCTATGGGCTAACCCTCCACTAGCCCAGCCCGTGCTGGTGGGCCGATTCTAAATTACCAACTAGGAAACCCTGTAGATCGGTCCCCCCACCTTCTGAACAACGCTCTATAGAGGTCCAGTTTTTTTTCAGCCAGGAGGCAGTGCTCGTTGCATCCTTTCAAGCCTCATGGGCCACTGCGTGCAATCTCGGTAGGTCCACCACGTAACTTCTCTACAGATTTTCCATGAGGTCCATGTTGTGGTCCAGCAATACCATAGTCCTCCACCAAGGGAAATGTATCCAAACATCATTTGGTTGAGAAACCTTCCACCGGCCCCGATCCACAACATACTGTAGTTTCCGTGGGTTCCAACACAACTGGCCATCAAGCCGTTGGCCCTTGACACTACAACCACCCTCCTTCGCTGCAGGGGTGCGCTGGGTCATGGCCCCTCTTCCACCATTTTTCTTCCATGTTGACGTTTGTTTACCCATCATAGTCATCTCCCTCTGCCACCTTCTTGGGTTGATCCACCACTATGGTCATACCTTGACCACAATTTTTTTCATGTCATGAAAAATTGAATGGAGTAGGCAGAGTTGAAGCACTTTCAAAGAATAGATGAATGACAGACCATGTAAATTTTTCATATCGCCATGATTCTTCCATGATATGTGTTTCAACATAGGATAATCCAAATGTGAGTCTAGCTTCCCAAAATTACCCTCATGACAATTCCCTTATCCTTCCAAGGAGACCAATCCGTGGGTCAATCTATTAGTGGATTTACCCACATTCGTCGTTTAGAATGAAGAAAGGGGTAAGGGAGAAAAACCAAAAAATAAAACCCCATACATGGAATTAGATCACTCGTTGTTGTAGAACGGAGTCGGTCCACCCCCATTCATCAAGTCTAAATCCATAACTCACGTCGATGATGAGATATTTCTAAGGGGAAGGATGGAAGATGTTGTGATTCAGCTTTTGTCACCATTTTTTGCTCGCCCATGGCACTGCTCTAAGTCCAATGAAAAATACCAACATCATGACAACATTCATGTATCTTTGTTAAACAATTTAATGGTGGAAACCGATTTCAATGTTTCTATTACATTCATTTTTCATGTAGTTATATTTTTTCATTTATGAAGCATTATTTCTGTTACGCTTGAGTTATTACATCATTACACTATTTCATTTATGAAATTAAACAACTAACATAATTTTATGTTCCAGCATAACTATATTTTGAATAAAATATATTTTTACTTTATTTTTTCCCCTAAAAGCCCAAAAATTAACATTTTTTCCACATCCCGCACCTAACAAAATTATTTCCATCCTTAGGAAAACTCTTCATTCCAGAAGTAACGGTTCCCTCATATTTTTAATCCAAAAACCCATTTAGGTGTTTCCAAGACCGTTCATGCATGATATATTAAACAAAATAATAAAATGTTTGAAGATTTATTCTAGGATCATTGGTACTTTAAGTCACGTGTCGTTTGAGTTCCTTGTCTTAAAATAATACTATAAATTTTTTTAAAAAACATTACATGGAATTTCATGGATATTACATTTAATTATAATCCCTACATATACCATATAGATTGGAATTAAATCACACAGTGATTGGTAAGTATCACAAGGGAGTATGGACCATTGAGAGAAAAGTGGTTGGGGATCACACTTAATGATAAATCCCTTATAACATGGTTCATTAGAGATGTCTTAACACATGGAGATTTATAGGTTTTAATTTGAGGCATAATCCTAAGGATGATGTCCAATATATGGGAATTAGGGTTGTAATCCTAGGGAGGATGACCACTAAGCTCGGGCCCTAAGTGATGGATTTTTACATATTCCAATTTTAGTGGGAATAATAGCTCTAATAGAGAATTCATTCATGTATATTGTATGGTATTTATGATCATAAAAAACATATAAGACCTTCTGAGTCATGGTTTATGTGGGAAACCATTAGATATGAATGATTCAACAGAAAACACACATTACCTCTTCTGATGGTAGAAGAGTCCGGGCCTATGGATAAAAAAGATGCGGAAACGATATATGAGGGTATAGAATAATAAACATTTCAATGTGAAATGAAGGTGAATGGCATTAGGTCTTCACTAAAATCTTGGCGATTATTCCAGGAGGGATTTTGGTGATTGTTTCCTATAGTGGGAGGAGGATATAATTCCCCATGGAAGAGAAAACCAAGTGTGACCCTCACACATTCTATTGGATACTGAAGGATTCATATCATATTGATTGGAAGGGGAGTGCATAGTATTATCCCTTGAATATATGACTGAGATCTCCACAAAAATATCTCCCAAGGGTCTATGTGGCCATAAATATTCAATTCCACAGACACCCTAAGGATCCTTAAACTCTAACAAGACCACTGTGGAAATCCTTTGACCATAAATATACAAAAGCAAATAAGAGACACACTGATGTACCTTTACCAAAGGTTTAATAAATCAAGTTGTGTTGGTGGATTTCTCAAAATGGTTCCATTCAGACAAGGGATCCATAGAAGGAGAATCCCTACCAGTAGTGGATTCAGAGGGGGATTAAAGGAATGATCACATATAGGGTCTTAATGGGTATGCCGCTTAGGAATGCCATGTATATATTATGTGCAAGTATTACGAGTAACTGAAAAACACTTAACACAGAAAGGATAATACTATGAAAGCATGACATGCCTTGGAATATGGAATACTGAGATAACAACACTGGCGTTATGTTTTTATCATATGCACCCAGGGTGTCCCTTGATTTCTTTGGAAGAATCTCACACAGTTGTTTGCTGCAGAAAACAACCATTTCTATGTGACTTATTCTTATGGATGAAGGGTCCTCGATCTAGTATCTTATATTCTTTACCATGATTGGAATTTGATCTTGTTTATACTTTTCAATTCTATCTTCTATCATGTTTTATATATCTACTTGAGAATATCTCGGGGACTTGGGAGAAGTATCTACAAAATGAGAGCTTCCAAATTTGTTTCAAGTTTTCCACTTGTTAAATTGGGGAGCCCAAGGGTCTTATTTATAGTCAAATATGGGATATGGTCGATTGGAGGTTTTCCACTTAGGTCTTTGTTGTAGCTCCATATCACAGCTCCTCCTTGTATGGGTGTAAAAATTACACATCCACATAGGTCTTGAGCATTGGTCCTTGGCATAGGGGCTATGTATTGGGCTACACGAAAAGGACATGCACTGATCTTCTTATGTGTAGGTGTGTTGTGTAGCTGGTATGTGTAGTTTACTATGCATTTGGTTGGTTGAAACACCATAGATAATATAAATCTCAATACAGTTAGGGTGCACCTATGCACCCCTTCATGGGATCTACACTGATCATAAATTTCGGCCCTTCATCCCTATGCCTTCACTACCATCACCGATGCCTTAGAAAAATGGACAGTTGCTCCATGAAATTTTTGAGCCCTATTGAGGATATTTTTTGGGTTGTGGAACATGGAAATCCAATATTATTATACCTCAATAAATGTGTATTTTACTCAAACAAATCATTTGGTGTCTATGTGAGATTCGATTATTCCATTCTATGTGGACATTAATAGAACACATTTTTTGGGTTCTATAAAGAACATAGGTGGAATGTGAAAACATGAACATGGATGATAAATCTAACTATAATGTTCTAATGGAGAGTGATATAGAACATAGATAGGAGAATGCTAATTATGACAAAGACATAACCCAAATAGGAATGAAAATGTTCCTTGATATAATAAAAAATAATGACAACATGTCACCATTTTATATCAAGGTCATTTTTTCTAAAGTTGAAGTATTTTACTGAGAAAATATAATTACTTGATTAAATCACAATATCACCCTTTGTGGTGAATTAATCAATTTACAAATCATATAGTATTCCATGGAATGAAGTTGGATTTTTCATTCCCAAAATATTTTCAGGTTTTGAGATCCAAAAATATAATTATAGGTCATTTCTTATGATTTTATCACTATAATATGGTAAGAAAACGTTATCCAATATTCATAATTACTCATATGGAGAGATTATAATTTAATCTATAAAACCACATCTGATGTTTATGATAACACATTACACTAATGTTATACCTTGTACCCCTTTTAAATGTTGAAAGTCCAAAACATTAGAAATTATGTCACTAAATTTCTAAAAACCATCTTAACATTGACCCCCCATATATAATAAAGTCACTCATATTTTTAACATGCCAAAAATGTGAATACCTTCATCATGTACTCTATTGAAATATAATAATGACCATAATTTCCATAAATCTTTATTGAAATCAATAATTCTTCATTATTTCAATGATTATTGGATATAATCCGTAAATTAAAAATGTCTATAAACTTCATCAACAATATCATAATCAAGTTTTATAAAAAACATTTAAAGAATTAAAAGGTAATAGGCACCATTAAATATAAATTATCTAAACATCATAATCATATATTTAGGAACATATTAAGAGTTAAAATTTCATTAATCACATGTTTCCAATGAATATCACATTTCCACTAGGTCACTTTTTTAGACCCTTAAAACTATTCAATATATTATTTTTGATCCATAGAGAAAAAAAATATATTGACCAATAATTAGATATTTCAAAAATCATGTAACATAATTATTGAATCCAAATACATAAACACTTCAATTATATAACTTATTCTATAATCCAATAAAAATTAATCCTCGTCATATTACATAAAACATATTTCCCTTCCTATTTCAACTGTATTCTCATCATCATCTTCATCATAAGAAATACTTGTACCCGATGTATAATTAACAATATTATCTTTCCTCAATGGATATTGATTTTAAAAATGCCCATTCTGTTCACATTTATATAATTCATCAATTGATAATACCTTTGGGTTGAAAATACTCACATCTTGTGCTAACTGAACATTTCATTTTATATTTCCAGCTACTTTCTTTGTGTACTTCATTCAAAAAGTGAAAAACACTTTATGTTCCTCTAAGAAATCCATATTTTTTGTGTTTCTCCACACATTATTCACACAAATGAAACTAAATATTTTTTCTATCGTGGTATATATTTCCAGAATTATCGACAAAACCTTTCTTTCTATTATTGGATGAGTTTGATTGTTGGGTTTGTTATATGTTGTTAATCATGTTGTGTGAAAACTGATTAGGCATTATTATAATATCCATCACTATGGTGATAATCCCATTGGAACTTTTGTCAGAATAATTTTATTATATTCAATGGGAACCCAGTTCGTTCTTGTTCCAATTGTAGAATAAAACTAGAATTCATAGCTAGAGAAAGACATACCTAAGGGGAAAACAACATAACTATGGAACATGTATTATATTATGTGTAAATTATGACACATTATTTAAATTAGTACACCTTAGGCTTATCCTAAGAAACAACCCTATAAATATCCTTAAAAATATCCATAGGGATCCCAATAATGTTATATAATTCATGTTTCAAAAGTTTTACTAAACATTTTATCTAATATCAACTATAATGACCTAAAAATTACATACATAGACATGCCATACTTTTTTAAAATTACACAAACAGATGCCCAAAGACTGTATTAGATTAGTTCATTTGGAAATTATGAAGGAAGAAACTTATTCTGGTGAAATATATTCAATTTTTCCCACAACTACTAATTCTATTTAGTATCCCAACATAAAAAATTTATTAATAAGCTAGGGAAAAGAAAAAAATTAAAAGGGTCATCTCAAATGCTCAAAAGGGGAAAAAATGGATATACGTAAGAATAATCATGGACATAGGTGTATGATAACGTGAATATAACATTATAAGATCATAAAACATATACAAGAGTGATGGAATAAATAATATTAATTAATAAAACATGAATCATGATGAAATCCAGAGTATAATCAATTAATGAATACCATAGTAATAAGACTTGAAACTTGTTACAAACACATAAAAATGCAATAATTTTCTTTATACGTCATGTATCATTTCCAAAACATAATAAGGAATTTCATAGGGGGTTCACCTACTGGGTGGGATTCACCACTATCCCGAATCACAGTCCTCTCATTATAGTGGATTAGGGTTCCCCTTCATTTAATAGTGAATCATGTTTCCCCTTTTCCATAGTGGATAATTTCCATCAACTTGTTTCCCATCACTATCTCATGAGATGTAAATCCTCATCCAATTAATTTGAGCGATATATAGTTCCCACCCATGAAATAATGAAAACCTTACCTCTTTGTTCACTAAGAACATAAATAATATAAACACCCATAAAAGTGGGTTTCATAAACATTACATCATAAAATACCCCATGGAAGAGAAAATGTTTATAATTATAAATCTATTATAAATATAAAAAACTAGGATAAATAATAAGAATGGTTTCATTGGATCATGTCCCTAGGAAAACATAAGTAACAAAAAATAAAATTGTCCTAGAAGGAAAATGATTTTGAAGGATCACTTGAAATAATTATTAATTAAAATATCATTTCCATTTTGAAATGAAATTTTTAATTCATAATACATTTAGAAAAAATATTTCATTTCAAATAACCTTGAAATACTATATATTATGAGTTGAGAACTATTTCAAACATCTTTTAAACCCTTCTTCCTTAAAAGATTTTAATTGATTATTTAAAACAATTATAGAAAACATTGCTTTAAAAGAAAATTTATTTCTAACATAAGAGAGGCTAAAACTGCTTCAAAATTATAATATCAAGGAGATAAGGATAATTATGATATGAAAATTCAATGGGATATATATAGGCCTCATAAATTAATTTAGATACATCCAAAAATATGTGTCTTAAAGAAGGAAAATTGAGTTAAAATTCCTTTAATGATATGGAATATTTTAAATTGTAAATCCCATGTAAGATATATCATAACATTGATATGTAAATTTTCATAAAATTAAAGATAAGGATAATAGAATTTATCCATTTTTAGTATATACACCACACAAAAGAAGCTATTTTTGGGCATGGAACTAGTCTTGCATAAATAGAAATGATACTATAAATTCCCTTACCATAAGTCTAAAGTATATTTGTACACATTAAGACCTCATTTATAATAAATATATTTTTATTTAAAATATACCATAGAAACATATTCATATATATAATACCATATATGATTTATGTATGACGTAATATTACTCTTTTGTTAACAAATTGATGTTGAATTTACATCATTATTTTTCGTAAATTTTTTGATTTCATATTCTTGGTCCTCTTGCAATGATCATGAATTTATCATAGAAATAATGATAACCATGATATAAATAACATATATATATTTTATATATATTAATTTATGGTGTCTCAATGATTTTTGAGGTATAAACTAAAATACAACGTTCATGAAGATGGCAGGTCGTACATACGCATGAAGATTGTTTACATTTTATTGTCATATTAAAATAAATAATAGAATATAATGAAATTTCATTCAAGAATAATTTTTATGTCATTGATATCAAATATTTTTATTTAAAAATCCTTAATATATTCCATGTAATGCGTGAATGAATCACATCTTTTAGTGTGGTTGTAGTCTTTCGTAGACATGAATGATCATGTTGTATTCCTACAAAATGAAAATACTAATGGTATTAGCAATATAAATATTATATAAGTATAAAAATGTCATAAATATCATATATAAACATTAAATTCATCATTATTACCACTAATTAATTATGGTGATGGAAAATGAATTGTATAACTATTTGGAGATGGTAAGCTGTACGTACGCACAAGCGATACTTTCACATATTTTTCAATGGGAAGGGGTCCATATAATGGTATGTTAATTATCATAATAAAATTTTAGACTATTTAGGATTATAAAATTATTATTAAATGATATGTATCATCAATTTATAGGTTTTATATAAGAGTAGAAAAAGTGAGTGATCCGTTAGAGTGATTACCTCTTCTTGAAAACATCTACTTTTGATCTCATCTAAAGGATAATTGATATCATATTTTGGGAATAAAATAACCACTAGAATATTTCCAAGTAAGTGAATAAGATATTATAGAATACATTGGATGATCTATAAGAATATATGTGGTTAAATTAGATGACAAATGTGGTTTCATTATATAATGAATGCGAGGGGCACTTTGGGAACTTATCATAATATAATTATATATTAATTTAAATCTCAATTAAAATACATCCAAAGAAAAGGGAATTTGAGTATGAAATGAGATAGGGTGGTAATGAACTAAGACAATATACTTTAGACATGTATTCGTGATTTTTTATGCTTTATCATTTTTATTAACCCTTTAGTTAACCTATTTTAATTTTAATAATGGTAAAAAATAAATATTAAAAGGTTGATAGTTTAACAAAAAGGTTTAAATTAAACCATAAATGGTCAATATATGATATTTTAGGCCATAATTTTTACCCTATTTCCATATTTAGTTTTTTAATTGTTTTCCTAATTAAATAAAATAATATATATATAAAATATAATTAGTGTCAATTTTTACACTATTTTTTTTATAAGAGATGAGAAATTTCCATGAAGAGTAAGGCTCCTTTATTTAAAATATTTAAGAATCTTACACAATTCTAAAAATGGGAGTCTTGTCACAATACTTCTTATGAAGAGATAAAAACTCATATGGAAGCCGATCATGCCAGATGAAATCAACTCCACTGACCCCTTTGTTTTCAAGGCCATATGCCACCGAATTAGCTTCTCTATAGGTATGAGAGATGATTTTACTCATAAAAAGAGGATATTCTAGGAAATTGGCCCAATGATTAGTGAGATGCCATGATAAATGAGAAGATCCCAACCTGATAGCAGAAATAATAGTAGTAAAATAACTTTAAAGCCAAATGTTATTCAACCCATGCCTCTTCTCCTGCTCCACCACAACAATAATGCCATGCATCTCAGACTCAAGAGAGGAGGTGATGACACTAGGACCATGGAACATCCATGAATTCTACCATGATGATCTTTGAATATGGATCCATATCCGGAGGGACCAAGATTTCCACGAGACATACCATGGAAATTAGCCTTAATCCAACTAAAAATGGGCTGCTACCATAACATTTCTAGAGTACCATACGGTGGTCAGAAAACACCAATGATTCTAATTTGATATAAAACAGTATAATCAGGAATAGAATTGGAACAAAAAATATTTCTTGGAGTCGAGGCCTCACGAACAGCAACAAGAACCTGAGTTAGATCAGTGCTAACAGATAATGACGTACCAGCATGAAGAGCTTGGTTCTGGGCTTATCCGATATAATGAAACACCTCATCAATAATGACCACAACGAGATAAAGCAACCGGATGGACAGGGAATGAGACCCCTAGCTCTGTATGATGTCATGGATGAATATCATCTGTGGAAGAGAGTCCTAAAACCGATGTCCAATGGCTTTCCACATTAAAGGAGAAGCAACACAACTGAGGAAAAGATGACTTGAATCCTCCTTGTGTTGGTGGAAAAGAACACATATAGAGCAAAGAGATACTACATTATATTTAAGATAACACTATATTGGGATTTTATGATGACTAGATCTCCAAGAAAATATAGATCTATAGGTTCTGATATAATTCTTATGCAACCCCACCATCCAGTGAGAATCCGAGTCACAATACAGGGAAAAATTGTAAAACAATGTGGATGAAAGAATACCATTTGTAGAAGGCTACCGAGCCCAAAAATCCTCCCCGTTAGATAATGATTAATTTCTAAAAATGTCGAAAATATGGCATGGAAGGCGTTCCATGATACCAAATTGAACCTTTATTGAAATATCCAAATACATGACATAATCATCACCTTAAATAAAATCAACAAGAGGGGTACCAGTCCAATTGGATTTCTAAAAATGAATAGATGAATCCTTAGAGACTAACCACAGTGTGTGAGATTCAATTGAGACAAAGTTATATTTGTATGCAGTCCACACAGGTGAATAAAGATGATTAAAAGCACCAATCTTGAATCTATTCATGAATTTAATCCGAAGGAAAGAAGGAGCCTCAGAATTTCTATTGAAAAGTCTTAAAATAAAATAATATTGAAGCTAATATTTAATGAGTTGATTATTGTTGATCCCTAACCCCTTCATGACATACGCCTTGTAGAAGGTATTCCATGTAACAGTAGCAATTTCTCTTTTAAGGATGTTGCCGCTCCAAATGAAATTATTACGAGAAACATTGGTATTCATAATGAGAGAGATGGTCCAATTATAAACCATGAAGGAATAAACAAACTTGGAGACAATAACATATTTAACCAAACAGACTCTTCCAGACATGGAGAGAGATTCCCCCTTCCACGTAGCTAAATGCCTTCTGACCTTGCTAAGAATCTCTAAAAAATAACATGATTTAGGCCTCCCCCAAAATAAAGGCACCCCTCCAAAGTTAAAAGGAAGAGAACCTTCATGAATTCCCAACTCTCTAGAAATGTAATTCATCATGGGAATAGAAATAGTACTTCCAAAGAAAACAAAAGATTGTCCCAAACTTATCTCTTAACCCGAAACAACTAAATAATGTGAAAAATCTATCTTGATATTTTTGATAATCTTTTTATCACCCAGGGTGAATAGGATCATATCGTCAACATACAACAATTGAGTGGGGGAAAAAGTCCTCTACCTGCATTAATAATCATCCTTTTTCATTACCTGTAATGATGGATAGATATCTGCTAAGATAATGCTCTACAATGGGGAAGATAATGTCATAAAGAGGGTCACCATGCCTGACCACTCTGGAAGAATCAAAGAAACCATCTAGAGACCCATTAATATTGGTTATATTAAAATTATGAAAATCAAATAAACAATATAACATCAAACCTATTCATTTAATAAACCCCAAAAATGAACTATTAACCTATAATATTCTTATAGTATCTAATTAATTAAAATTGGTTCACTATGAATATTTTTAATATCATTTAATTGAGTTTTTAATTAATTTTAACAATTACAACATCATTATTGTTTAATCATTTTTGAAAATTATCTCTTCACTAAAAAATAAACATAAATATACATTATGTAGATAAAGATTTTATATTTTATAATAATATATAATGTAGATCATATTTTCTTTTTATCCACATATTAAAAATTTTATACAGATTAAATGTATTTGTGTGATATTTTGTCACTCTCTTTTATCTTAATAATATCTATTTAATTTTAATGGAAAATTTTCTATTAAAGAATTCAATACACTATATTAGGTATTTAAGGTAAAATAAAATTCATCCAATATATTTTGGAAATGGGTAGGGTAATTTTATAATTTCTAATATATTTTTTTTTCTAAATTACCTGTTTTCCATTAATAGCGGCACTAAAAGTTTCTAAAGATTATATTCACATTCTACAAAAATAAAATTGGCCAATTTTATAAATTCATACATTTAGATTAGAAATATTAGTTAATTCTCAAAAATTCAATAAACAGTAATGAATAATATTAATTTAATATTAATTCCATGGATGTGATGAGATGACAAGGTTTTAAAGTAAAAAAGTCCCAAATTTTTAATTGTTTTTATATCCAATTTCAACATGAAATTATATATAATGACCTAACATGGATTCGAATATGTAAAATTATACTTATTATAATATGAGACCAATTTAAAAAATAATTTTACATTATAATTAAATTCATGAAAAAATCTATTTTCAATTAAAATTATGTATCATTCCCTATTCATCAAAACATTAAACATATTTGAGAAATAATAAATTTTTACCAAAAGTAATTTTTTTATATTAATATTTTTAAAAAAAAGTTTTACATTTTCATATAAAAACTAATTTTTTTAAACATTATTTTTAAAATGGACTATACCATAAAAATTTGTAAAATTACCCTTTTTCAAAAATACAACTTTTCATTAATAAAATTGGATTTATTATTAACTTATGCCTATAAAACACATTGGATGAGTTTAAAAAAATTGAATATGTAATTTATAAAATTATTTGAAAACTCCTCGATTTTTGTTGTTTTAATATATCAAGATAAAATTTATTTTATCTATATAGAAAAACGTTTTCTTAGAAAATGGATTTCATTATTTTCAAATAATTTTTAATTTAATTTCTCTATAATTGATAACGAAAAGATTAATATCATATTTTCATAATTTAGTTATAATTTTTTTTATTTACATTCCAAATGCTATGAGGTAAATATAGTAATATTTTAATATTATTATTTTGTGAAGATTTAAATCATTTTACAATGCAATATGTTGAAGGTAAACGACAAATATATTTCGAGGATGACATTTTAGACTCTATATGGTAATTTTGTCTCTATGGTAATTACTTTTTGTTTCTGTAATAAACTTAGTTAAAATCATGTATCATATAAACTATGTTTTCCATAACTATTTATTCATGGTTTTGGTTATGTTTATTAATTAAATTTTAATATATTTTAAAAGTATAGACGATAAGGAAAGTCCGATAAGTAATATTTTGAAATCCTATAAAAAAATACGTTATATGATAAATTTAGTAAAATTGAATTTTTGTTGTATAATATTTCGTTAAATGTGAATCTTTTTTATATTGATTGAAGAATTATTTACCCCCCAAAAATAATGTTCTCTAAATATAGCCAATACCTAAAAAAAATATATGTTCATTGATTTCATTGATTATGAAGATACAACAATATGAATTTTGATTTTTTTTTGTTTTCTTACACAGAAACTATGTTAACTCAATATAGAGTGAAAATAACCTGAATAAATGAGTTTTATAAATTTCTCAAGGAACTCAAAATATGATTAGTGAATTTCCCACCTTTTAATATTCCCTCTATAATAGTTAAATTTTTAACCAAAATAATTAATCATTGAGGGGAATTGGTTGCGTTATAATGTATAATGTTGAGGTAATTGATTTTAATTTAAATCTTATGGAACCCCTTGAGTTAGATTTTTCAATACATGACATGGAATCAGATGCTATGGTTTTTATTTAAAAATATGAATTAATCGTTTTGATGGAGTAAAATGTGAAATATATAATTATCATGATATTTAATGTTTACAATAACACATAATAGTTGAACGTGAGGCAGGTATGATGGATTTAACTAATAAAGGATTATTATTTAATGATTCATTAACATCATGGAAATCATAAAAATTTATTCAATGTGTAGAGTTTAAAAGACTACTCACCAACAACAATTTTATGTTTGAAACAGTATACATTTGTAGATGATTTGCTTTATGTTTTCCAAGAATGTTTCTTAGTAAGAACTATTTTTTTATTCTAGTGTAACTGTAGTCATATCAATTTAAATATTTATGTTAGCTCAAAATAAATTTCACAATTTTCATTAAAATTTGGATCTATAATTGAAATGAAAGTTCTCTAAATTTATCTTTTATATGGAACATGTTTTCGAATTTAGAAGTTTTGTGTTTGTGGTAGATATTTAAAAATTGAAAAATGAATCACTTGTGAACAACATAACTCACTTTTTTCTATTCGTCTCGGTTGTACCAAGAAGTATGGAATCAATTGAATGTATTAATGGTAGATTGAATAAGGTTTGATATTTTAACATATACCATGAATTTGTTGACTTTTAAATTTGATAAATCCAAAATATAATCAACAAAATGGATGATTCATAATTTTATTGTGCTATAGTTTATTTGGTAAAATATATTTTTATATTTTCTTTTGGTATTAATAGAGGCATTTTTAGTTAATAATAGGATTTTTATTATTCCTAATTGAAGAAATGAATCCATAAATTTCCATATATTTTAGATATTACGACTTCAGAGAGGCTATCTAGATTTCATCTTAATGAGAATTTCATTTTACATAGAGTTTCTCTCTCCATTACATCTGACCATAATCAAATAATGATATTTAATTTTTTGAAAGGAATTTAATAGTAGTCGCTTACTAATTAAAATTATAGTGTAATTTTTCATCTATTTTCTGATGGACAATCAGAATGAACAATATAGATTATAGAAGACATTATTTTCAAATTTTAAATAGATGAAAAAGTAATTTCAGATTAAAATATCTCATTTTATTATGTTTTAAAGTTTATTTTTTCATTCTAAGATAAATATTATTCCTTTCCATTCATTATATAGAAAGAGGTGTCGAAATACATTTTATAGGGTTGAAGTAGGTTAAAGGAAATTAATAGGGCTTGAGTTGGTAGAAGAGATAATTGAAATAGTAAATGTGATATATTAGTATATAATGGTATCATAGATTGGGAAAAAGACTTATGCTTATATCTCGAGGAATGATCATTAATTCGAGAGAAGTGATCCATATTTCCATGAACTATCTCCATTTGTAAATGTTATATGTTTTGTTTTAAATGGAATGATAAAAACATAGTTCACTGAATGCTATAAAATTATACATATTGTTAGATCAATTTAATATTGAGTTTTCCTAACTCTATGTTAATCCATTATAAATGATGTGTTTCATGTTTAAATATTATAAAACTATTTGTATATTACATCCCATGTCTTGATCTTTGAATTTTTATAGTAGGGATATAATATTTTAAATTTGTAAAAACTGGTTTAGAATCATGAAATAAAGAGAAGGTGGTATATAGTAATTTGATCATAAATTTAGGATTTTTTTAAAATCCTTATCGTTAAAGAAGAAACATGGTAATATGGTAATTAAATCAATGAAAAATATCCCTACTTGATTAAGTAAAGAAGAAGATTTGGAAGTTGTAATTTTCAAGATACGAGACAATTGCATCATCCTGGGTAATTTTAATAGTAAAATATTCTAATTCCTTATTTATAATCATAAATTAATATTTAAATTTTAATATTCATTATAATAATATCATTTAATTTTTTATTCTAAAAGGACATAATCTTATTCAAACTATATTTATTTACATATAATTTATAGTATTTCACAATTCTTAATTTCTTAATTTTTTAACATTACTTTTATAAAAAATTACATCATTTTTTCAATTGATATGTCAAAATAATCTTATTATGATTTTTATTGGAATTTAATGAAACAGATGAGTTTTTTGTGAATTTTACAAAATATTGGTTTTAAATGAATTATGGATTTTGTCTTGTATTTACAAATTCACATTCAATTTTTTTTGGTTTAAAAATTTAATTAGTTAATTTTTTATAATAATCGTTGAATATCATTCATTTTAACAAATATTACACTCGTCTTGTGCATAAATAAATCTATTCTGAAAATTTAAATTTTCAAGAAAACTACATTTCATCACAATTTCTAGGTTTTTTAAATGATATTATTCCACATATTGAAATTGAATTTCATAAAATCTTCTCCATATTTTTAATCATAATGTCCAAATTTATTAATGAGGATAATTTTATTTAGTTCATTATGAATTGTCATATTTGTAAAATATATAGTAATTATGGTAAAATAAAATGTAGGATAAATCTAAAATGACAAGTGATAAAATTTAATAAAATATATTCTAATAAATATTAAATTATATATATATACATATATTATAATCAAAGTTTTTATAATTTTTCATTTTGGGTCCATTTTTCGAGAATATGAAAATAATATATTTTTAATTTTTAAAAAAATCTATGTGTGTCCTCTCCCTCACTTTTTTGAGGACCCCCATAGTCAACTCTTACCCAAAATCAACGATCTTGTTTGATCAAAATACCCATACTATAATACCTTCCTAACATACGTACACACATCATAATGGTTTAGTTTTATCAAAATACATTCTGATATGGTTTGAGGTATAATCCAAAAGAGGTTTTCCAAAGAAGACCTATTGTTTTCAAACGAGTGTTTTCTTTTTAATATATTCTTTTACCACGTCAAACACTCTTTTAAGTATAGTGATCTAATAATATCATTATCTACCATATAACTAATGTTTTTTTTAAATTTTAAACCATTTTCATCTAGATATATTTATAATGGAAAATTAAAACATCTTTCAGGTGTATCTGTGGAATACAACCTTTTGAAAAAATTATTTTTCATTTACCATCAACTAATCTTATAGAGATGGTTATTAATTTTTCAAAATGGAATAATATTTCATATATGATATATATTTTACCCTAAAATTGTTAATAAATATTCTAATTATTTCATTTTTATTCAAATAAAAATATCTCTTATACGTAAGTATGGCTACCACCTCACGAACTGATGTATTGTATTTTTCAGCACCAAAACAATTATGGGTTTATCTATGTGGATTTAAAGATGTTTTAAGATATCTATGATATAATAACATATATGGTATGATAAAATGACACGTATCTTCTTTCCTAAATGATCAATGGAATGTAATCCTTAATCACACGTATGCTTAGACTCCTGTTTCCATGTTTTTATTTAATTTACTTATCAAAAAATATGTTTTTATTTTTTATAAATATATAATTAATGTTTAAAATTTTAAAATATTTACCAATTAATGTTAATGAAATTACAAAATTATGATCAATTTTACCACAGTCAGCATATAAAATTCATTTTAAAAATATTGGCTGAAAACATTCAAAATGTATAATGTAAACATAAATAATTGAGTAATGGGACATTGTATAAGTTAATGTAAATTAAATGGAACAATATAAATGGTAATTGTTACAAAAAAAATTGTATTATTACTCACATAGAAAACCGATACATAAAATGTTGAATGTTACTACCCATGTCAATAGGGGACACAAATTAATTTGGGATCATTTCTGATCAGAAATACACAGTTAAGGGTGATTCATGTGAGGTAGTTTTATGATGGTTGAAAAATTGGGATGTTTATTAGGGATTGAATTAGTGTATCAAAATCAATATGAAATAATATGTCTTGGCTTTCATGAATAAAAATTTGTATGATATATGTTTGGTGTTTAAATATTACGTCTCTAAATACTTCAATCATGATAAAAATAGATTTTTTTTGTCATATATGACATTAGATAAATAGGAATATCATTGTGGTACCACGGGGTTGATCACATAGAGAAAAAAAATCAGGTCTTGTGAAAATGTGATAAGAACCTGATAGGTGGATCCCCCACATGAATATTTTAAGTTTGGTTTTATAATATGTATGTAGTATTGGTTTAATTCATTTTAATTATTGTTATTGATGTGAATTTTATGTGCTAGAAAAAAGGTATTCCTTGATATTTCATGGGATTTCCCTATTTCTTTAGAAGAAACTAATAATGGAAGCCACAAATTGTTATTGGTGAAACCAATAAGAACTAAATAATCTTGTAAATACTATTTTTCAAGTGTAACTAAATATAATTTCCCCAATAAGAATATTTTGAAGGTTAGAAATAGACATTGGCAATTTGTCCTAGACTGGTCATCAAAAATCATGATATGGTCCTTCTATTGAAATCCTGTGAATTAGGGGTGTGAAAAATAATATGATTAATATATGTTAATAACCTAATTCCAAGACAAAGGGTTTATGAAGACTTTATTTAGGATTAATTTGGTTATATAAACTCCTAACCTCGACATCAACCCCTAAAAAATTATCCACACAGGATGACAATGGGAATAGACATTATATGATATGGAATCTTGCATGAAATATTAATTATGGTTCTCCGATTTAATAATTCGATGAATAAATGAATTCAAATTCAATCAAGGCACATACATTCATTTGGGAATAAGAAATTACATTTAGTAAATAATGTTGAATGAAGAAATTTAATCTGAAAAATACTTATTATGGAAATAGAAATTTAAATAATAATGAATAATCTATAATGAATGTGAAAGAATTGAAACTACAAAGGATGAAAATTTTTGTAAATAACATTGTATAAAATAATTCCCTTACGGATTCTAAAATAATTTTTAGATGAAAATAAAAAAAATTTGTAGTTTTGTATCATTCATGGCCAGTGATGGGGAGATAGAAAATATACAATCCTTTAAATATCAATATGTTAATATGAATAAAATTTATTATTGGATTACATTAAAATTCTATTTGAGACAATCATGATGTGTAATGAAATATAATTTCATATTATCATATCTTCAAAAATCCATGAATGAATTGAACCTACTTTATTTCATGGCTTGTATCTTATAATGAGTTTAGAATTAAAAATATTCACATGGTGTAACTGATTCATGCGGTGTATTTAATTATCATGGAGTATTCATGACTTGTACTAGTTCCATGTTATATATATTTATGATAAGGGTTATTATGCATGGGGAAATCAAATTTTAAATATGTTTAAAGACATTAAATGTATATAATTACTAAAATAATAAAATATCCTCATGTGATAATCAAATTTATATTTAATTAAAAAACATACAACACCCAAGGATCCATCAAATAAATAACAAATAAATCCTAAGGAAATATAACCACAATATATTTGGTAATAAAACATTTAAAATTCCACCATATTTGGAATTTTTTTGTCCTTAACAAAAAAAGTATATGAGCAGGAATTGAAAATGTAATAATTTTCAAAAAGTAAATGATCATTAAATGTAATTTTTTTACTAGAAACAGATGGTCATTGAAAATCACTCATGAAAATAAAATTTATCATACCTCATAATTTATTGCTTTATTCAATTCCTTTATTCCATAAATTAAAATCTCTCAAATATTCTTTTTAAGTTATACCCATATTTCAATTTACATCACAATAAATTTTCTCTCAACACTCAAGGTACAATGATACTGGAGTTATCCTCTTTCTGTGAATAAGTTTTCCTAAACGTAGGAACTATTTAATTTTAACATTTCCTCTATATTAATAAAAATAAAAAATTAAACATGACCTATTTATAATAAGTGTTTAAATTGATTTGAGACTGAGTGTAGGTGGGTAGTTAAAAAAACTTTATTCTCACAATGTGTGAAAATAATATAGTATAATACATGATCATTAATAATAACTCATTTATAAAAAACCTCTATAAAGCTATATCTCCCCACTCACAAATTCATAAGGAAGTTCCACACTGCTTTTGTGAATATCAATTAATATATCTTATTTGTTCTTATTTTTCAAATGTCTTGACTAGGACATATCTCGTATATATCACCTAACCACATCTGATCAATCATAATATTCATTATTTATGTAAATATTATTTTTTACCTTCTTAATTCACAACCAATATATATATATATATACTATTTTATAAACATGATAGGCATGAATGGTAAACCAGAAGAACCATCGAAAACACCCTATAGATAATTGGAAAAAGTCATTATAAATCTCTTCCATAGTATAATCCCAAATCAACTATTAATGAGCACATCCCACACACTTTTTCAATTTATAATTATGTTATTATATTATGTATAGTGTAGGAGGAGAAAAAATGGTCTTATAGCACGACTCATTCGTAACAAATATATTCATGGTTTCTATAGTCATAAGAAGGATTAATGTAATCATAGGAATCAGGATAAATGACTCAAAGAAGGTTCCCTTATTAATTTTCAATGTTTCTTTTTTCATTCCTAGTCGTGATATAATTTAAATAAATTATTTTATAGGTTTACATTCTTGAAGTATATCACGTGAAATATGCTCCATAAAACATGAAAATGTGTGTGTAGAATACATTAAAGAATTAGAATACAAATAATTGTTCAATCACTTAGGACATAATAACTAGTAATAATTCAATCGAAATTAATTAAAATAAACTAGAATTTTACATAAATTACTCTACCCAGCAGTCATGCTAAAACTATATTAAATGATAAAATTAGATTTTAAAAATATTACATCCTAACAATTTCTTTTATTTTAATTGGAATAATGTGGTTTCATTTTAATGTTTTAATTTAATTGTAAATTTGGCATGGAATAAATAAAATAATAAATAATACAATAGAAAACAAACTAATTCTAAAAAATATTCCCCTAAACAAAAAATGGAACTGTTTGTACAATGTTTTAGAATGTGATATGGGAGAGAAAAAAAATAAAATAGGAAAAATGATAAGGAAAATTGTTATGTTAATTTAGGGAATTGATATGTCCATATAATTATGGACAAACCAAAGGTGAAAATTCTATATAGAGATATAAAAATGGTAACCTGATAAATAAATTTTTGAAAAAAAATCATGTAATTGATAAACCATATGTATATAGGAGGAAACCTATATCGGAGAATAAAAATGGGAAAGTTAACATAGTAAAGATTTTATGAAATATTCGAAGATATATTCATGGATGATATCAATTTTAATAAACAAAAATACAATGAATAGAATTTTGTAAACAATGAAAACAATATGATCCTAAAAAATCAGAAAAAACTAAGAATAAAAATTAAGGGGTTCCATGAAAATGTTTTAAAAATGGCATTGTTATAAATATGAATATACAAAATATAATTCATTGGACTCCATGATCTTAGTTTTACACTAACCCTTGTAAGAACCACTAAATATATCCACGATCTCATGGTGGTGACTGGTTGGGTTCACCACCTCAAGAATGTGAAATCCAAAAATATCATGTCGTAGTTAGGGAATCATTGTGTGGAAAAGAGGATGAGGCTATCCATTTCATAGACATAGATCATATATTTTTCCTTGTATGTCATCTATATTATGAAATACCTATTGGGTTCATACTGAAGAATAAAAATCTCATCGATAACCATAGTATATATAGAAGACTATAAAGTATTGGTATGACAGAATAAATGATAATGAGAATATACGAAATCATAAAATTAAAAAATCATACCTCATCTATCAGATGTAATAAATGATTCAACCTGAAAATTTGAATACAATGAGTATAAATTATAGATTAAACAATGTATAATAATTGAGTGGTATATGGTTAAAAGGCTAATCATCGTAGGAAGATGATCCACTATCCATATAAAATTTCCCTCCTGAACAGTTTGTATCTAGTTATTCCCAACCATATTTATAGCTGCAATGGTGGGTGGAGTGGATGAAATTTCCTTGAAAACAATTTAATAAATGTTGAAATTTTTGAAGGTATATTATTTTTATGTGTTGATTCATGTAGTGGTTGTATGTGTTGAATTAAGATCAGTGCATTAACCCTCAGATGACGAAGTTAGGTGCGGGCCCTTTTAATGAAAATCCTAATCTACTAGAAAGTCACTCTGAGAAATATCATTTTTAATCTTGGTGGGTTGGGTAATGGATTGGGTTTATAACATGGGCTTGTGTGAAGAGTAATGGGGTAAATGCAGTAATGAGTGCTGGTATATTAGATGATGGGTGGGTAGATGGTGTGTTAGTGGTATCCTAAAGAAATGTATCTATAGAAAAAGAATGATCAATTAATGCGATACTCATGTGCATGATAATCCATCGTTGCTTCTACAAAATGTATTGGAGAACACTATCATGAATTCAACTAACCACCCACCCAAAAGAATGAAACGGTGGGACATGTTTACCTTGGTAAGATGGAGTCATCTTAGATGACATGGTAGGTGTAGAGGTGGTTTAGTAGAATTTTTTTGTTGGGATAGTAGTAGTCAGAGCCTCATGAGATGGAGCAGTTGGTGCTAGAGTATGAGAGCTGAGACATCATCAATTCCCTCATCTTACATGGGATCCCACTCATAATGATTCATGTTCGTATATAATTTCGTCAACCTTTGGAGCATTAGGATATTATTCCTCTCTATATTCCCTAGAGATTTTAAGAATAAAACATTATGATATTATAATCTAGATGAGTGATGAATCTTCTAAAATCATGGAAACACAAACCCTCAAAACATGGTTATCATATTTTTTTGGGTTCTAGAAATCCATCTTGATGGTAGGGCCTCTATTGTAAGAGGCCAAATGATCATCTCTATTTGACTGCTTCTACCTTTACCATCTCTTCTTTCCATTAAGGTATAAGAAATATCCCAATGTTCTATCTACATGGAAATACCCTAAATCGGGTTCCCTAAATCATATGTAGTTCAATAATGATATAAGGATTATGGTTGATTAATTCATAACCATGTTTATATTCAACTTCATTCAGATCAAACTCCAAGGGAGAATAATCTTGAAAAGAAACAAAGATAGATGTGTCAATACCAAATCCAATGATAAAGACTCCCAATGTGTCTTCCCATGTCCAGCCACAGAGACAGAAGGTCAAACATTCAACATCTTGAAAAACTCCAAGAATAGACCCTGGTAGATCAACTATTATACCTAGAAAATTATATATAGGTGAATTCTCCAGATGATATACTAGACCTTGTCATGTAGAGGGACTATCTTAAGAACTGTCGGGTCAAGGGACTTATTGGTCATAATGGGCATAGCCTAAATACTGAACTAGATAACCTAATTCTCAGGCTTAGAAAATTTTTATATGAAATTATGATTTGGGTGTTGGGATGATACATGGGACTAGAGTGGAGAATACTGTTAATGGATTAATGCTATGTGTTTGGAATAACTAGTTATTGATGAAGTTGGGGTTGGATTTTTGGGTGGTGGGGGATTGTCCAACATCAAGGATTTGAGTGTGAGATGACCATTACATAGGGGTAATAATTATGAATATGTTACCTTAAATGTGTTGATTAGGGATATAGAGATTTGAATCAATGAGTGTTGAATGGAGGATGAATGGGCTAGAGGCTCAACTTTGAGAAGATGATGAGGAAAAAGGGAGGAAGAGGAGTCGGGGAGAATGTTGGAATGGGTTGAGGCTGATATTTTTGGGGAGTAAATTAATTCGTATCACCAATTAAAATGAGAAGAATGAAATTTTTAATTGTCCCCATAATTTACATGTCATTTAAAAGATTCATCCATTGCATATTATGGGGAGTAATAATTTTTCTCGACCCTAAAAACTCATGTCGGGTATGGTGTACAAAAGATGTATAAGAATTTTATTTTAATTGTATTCCTAGAGCCTCCAATAATTAATTAATATTTTCCCAAACAATCCTAATATATAGAAATACTACTATAAACTATGGATAATATCAAGTTTTTCCTCATATTTAATGATTCAATTAACTTCGAAATGTAGAAAATGATTTTAATTCACTTGAATATTATTAAATAACATAATATTCATTAAATTATTCATGATATTTTTTTAGTTACAGACCATTTAATTTTTAGGATGGACCTTCAGATCATTGAATATTGATCATCACATAGGGTAAAACAATGAAATCATAAAAATGTACCTACCATCAAGATTTCATTTTTATGTGAAGTTGTTTTAGGGGGAATTAAATAAACCAATTTTCCCCCATTTGTGAAGATCTAAAATATGGTGTGTTGTTCATCCAATTTTATGTGTTTATTTGATATATTTGAGTGTTTTCATAAGTTTCCCATAGAATTTATTTCATAACATTCATTTGTATAATTCTTTTTATTTACAGTCTGAGCATCCATGTTTGTTCTTAATTTACCAAAAAGAATGATGCTCTAACCACAGTGGTAGGTGACATGGATCCCTATAAAAAATACATAATAGAGTAGAATTGATGGGTATTTTTTATGTTATGTGATAACAACAAATTGTTTTATCCAATTTGAGGATCTATCCCTTCCTGTTTATATTATCTACCATTTCCATGAATATTTTAATTTTACTTTTGGGTTATTCACCTTACCCTTTTGTCTATAGATGGTAGTGAGTTCCAGTGTTGTGTCAAATTCCATACTATTCAATAATTCCATTTACTGAGTATTTAATATTTTTTTGCCAACAATTAATTAGTATTGATGGAAATCCATATATGGAGAAAAAAATTTCGTTACAAAATTCAAAACCAATATAGTGGTATCATTGGTGCTAGAGCCATCTTTTACTCATTTCTAAGTGTATTCCACATAGAACAAGATTTAATATACCCCATGGGAATTGGGGAATCAAACCATAAAAATAATTCCCCACACATTGAATATTTTTACTTCTATAATGTTATTTTGTAGCTTGTATCTATGGTTTTTAATTTTTCCAATCTAATGGCACCAATGACATATATTTAAAGAAATCATCACATCCATATGTAGTGTGCTTAAAATAGTCCACTTTGTATGATTCTAGGGAAGTTACATTTATGCTGATGATGTATGATTATAGGAGACTTATGGAATGTTTTTATTATGCATTGAATTACATCCTCTTTGATGTATAAATACATCAATACACCATTAAAATGTTGAAATAATATTTTCAATTACAATTAATTTAATGAATCATCCACAAATAATATCTTATTATATTGATAAGGGATTTTTTCATATTGATATCCATTAGAAAGATAGTAATCAAAACTAGGAAACCATGTGAGTTCTTGTTTATGTAGATTGAAAATTCATTCATCAATAAAATCATACTTAATACATAATTAATTATCTTTCTTGATACTATGTAGCAAGAGTACATAAAAATGAGAATATATAACATTTTTAGAATATTTGGGGTCTTTGATAACTATATAAAATTATTTCATCATCTATATCCACCGTATTAATCATGGGTTTTCATCCTTTTTACTCATAATGAACCCCTATATTGTGCATGTAGTGGAAAATATGTGTTTGGAGAGAATGACGATTGGCCAAAAATTGTCATATTTGAAAACCACTATGTGAAACTCCTTCTATGTTTTCATGTAATTGATCTCAACATCATTTAGAGTATGATTGGCATTATAAATATAGAGGAATATATTTCCAAATTTATTCCCTAAAAATCACCCACAACGAAGTCACTAGCCTCGCACATATACTCAATATCCCTTTTCTTATTAGGTGATACTATAACATGAGTAACCACTAGGCTATTATTCTGAGTATTGAATTCCCTAAAACGTTCATCACATAAATTCAATGGACTCCCCTTGTACAATAAGTTAGTTAGTGGGTGGTTAATACTAGCGAAATCATGGATAATGCATTGATAAAATCCAGCAGGGCCTAGAATCTTCTTTATACAATTATGCATCATGGTATTAGGTAAATTATTAATAACCACGATTTTTCTATTTGAATTCCAGGTAATGATATGATGTTTGATATTGGTGGGCTTTTCCTCCATAGACCATGAATGTAATATTTTATTTGTATATCACTAGGCACTTCTATTTAAATCCTTTCAAAACTATGTCTATATTTCAAATGAAAACACGAAATGATCTTATTAATACTTGGAAGATCAATGAAAAAACTAGAAATTCAACTTCTATAAAATGAAAAATGATTTTCAAACAACATACGATAGTTAGTGGTATATTACAATACCTGAGTTAAATACATTGATATGTGATGTTTTTAAATTGATATATGAATGTGTTCATTGAGTAATCATCTGAGATAATAACAATTAAAATTTTTCTAGAGTTTCAATCTTATATGAAATATAATTCATGTCCAGCTAATATCCCTTTCATCTAATCCATGAATGTGAGAAGATAATGGTTTTTATAGTCATTGTGAATAGATTTATTTATTCAACACATAGTTTTCACCCCCTAATGGTTCAATTTGAGATTAAATAATCTTCATTGGGTTTTATTAATATCAAGACACATTTCTATGGGAATATATACATCAGTCCCACCAACTCATTTTCAGATATGGAAATGATGGTACCATCATCAATATGTTTAATAAATTAATTTTTAACGAATTATTTAAATTGATTTGTGAGTCACTATGTGGGTTGAAATTTTGGGTTTTCTCCTTCTTCCTCCAAAATTATATAGGTTCAAATTGTGGGGATGATACCCTTACATTCAGAAACACCCCATGTAATTGAAATTTTATTCCTTTTCAATAAATCAATTAGTTTTTATTCATGAAATTTATGAAAAAAAAATTTATATTAATTGAAAAACCTTATATTGTTTATAGAAATGAGTATCGCATGGTTCTCGATAAACGATTCAATTCTATCATTTCTGTATTGATGAATGAGGGTATTAATTTCAGAATGGTGTCTCTCATCAAAGGTTAATTATAATTAACTTTATAATTACCTTTATAGTAATCATTGAACTAATTTTTTTCTGAAGACGTGTTCTCTCTATCATCCCAAATAGTCATGTATTCATATTTCTGATTGGTTAGAATGTTGGATTGAAAAAAAATGAATCACCACCATGTGTGGGATATTTCACTAAATAGAACTATATTTTTTTATAACCAAGACAAAAAATAATCCTACCATGACTAAAATAAATCAAAGACAATCCACTTGTGATAAATAGTCTCCCTAGAATGATGTAATCATTTCCTTTATCCACGAAATCCATGATAGGGTAATCCAAAAAATTTGAATTTACCATCCATGACCATGAAATCCTTGAGAAGTGTTCACTGGTACTTGACATTATGATGTGGAACCTAAATCATGACCCTCATAGGTTAAAAATTATTGAACCAATCATTTTGGAGTAACTCATATTAATGTAGTTAATACTTTATCCATTGTCACCCAAGGAATTTCTAAAATTAGATGTCCCAATAGTGTATGAATTGAAAAGATTATGAGGTCTCACAACTTTAGTGAGAGCTTTATCTTAATGAATTCAATGAATTATTCACTCATGGTGATGTCTCCATGGTATCATAATTTTATTTTATTTGAATTCAACATATTTAAATATTTTTGACGAGCCAGAATCTAATTTATGGATTTTGTAAAGGGGATTTTGATATGTAGTTTCATGAATATTTCAAACAATATGTTGAATTTACCCTCTATATTTCGTAGTATTTGCAATCTACTAATGGAGATGGGTTCAGTATGGTGGTGACGGTGGATTATAAAAACAATCTTTTTATTATTCACTTGAATGGATGATTTTTGAGTTCTATAAGATTCCATATTTTTTAATGACTATCATTTTGTGTGTTATCCTGACAATCATTAATGATGTTTTTTACATTTATTTGTGGTATCTTTATATTCTATTTCTCTATTATTCATGGATTCATAAAATTCATTAATTTTCCATTCTTAAGTAATAAATCCTTATCCTCTCTCTGATTTGAATTGTTATTATTAGGCCATGTACCGAATAATTATTCTAATATAGTTTTGGAGAATTTCCCCATTTAGTATTAATGATTTTAGAGGACAACCATTAGATTCTGCATCTTAGTGTCTTAGGTAGTCATCCAATGATCCACGTTTTTATTAAATGTTGGGAGTATAATATCTTTATTTGACTATTAAGTTAGCTCTTATTGTTGCTTCATTAGTGAATCCTTATGAATCTTTTATTGGTGTGCATAATGATGGGATCTATGGAAAAATATTTTTGGAGAAATGACTTTTTATATTGAAGAGATGGATTTTGAGGTGGGTTACCAGGTTATACCTGATATCAAGGTGGTTAGAAACCATTATTATATTTTTTGAAACCATTATATAATTTATATAATAGGGGTAGGAGGAGGTTTCATTGGTAATGTTGCTAAAATATTTCTATTTTCAATTTGGGGGATTCTATTTAGGTTGCATGGTGAGTAATATCTTCCACATGATAAATCGTACATCACTAAAGTCCTCGGTTTATCTACCATAGACTTGTATTGTGGGATATTTCAAATAAATGTGTACTTCCAACATTCAACATCATGCACATTTGTCCATCATCAGTAGAGGAATCTACTATAGTCCATGTAACTGGTTTCAATACATGGAAAATGTTTTAAAGATAAATCCACATATTAATTCTATGTTATGTGCAGTTTCTACCTACTCTAAAATTTGATACCAAACTTACCAGGAAGTTTCTACATCTTCTTGGGTGAAGTTGAGGATATTCTTTATGAGCATCTTGGTTCATACTGGTTGAAAATATTTTAAAAATATATTTTTTCTAAATATTTCGATGTTTTAATTGACATGACAGATTGGATTCAGAACCAATCCATAGCTCTATCTCATAAGGGAAAGTGGAAAATTCTATTTCTAATCACATCATACATCTCAAAAGACTCTAAATAGTGTCACATAATTCAAAAAAACTATAAATATGTTCACGTTGATATTCTAAATCAAATCCATTGAATTGTCCTTGGTTTTGGATCATGTGGATGAGTCCATGTCTTATTTTCAATGTATAAACCTTCATATGGGGGAAACTAATTCATGAAACAACACAAAAAATGATTAGTAATACATAGTACATAATGGTGCACTCCTATAGTATTCTTCACACTTATTTCTAAATAGGTGGTACATATTGACCATTTTAATGATTTGGCTATGTAGGGTTGTTGTGATCGCCCATAGTTGAGTAATGATGTGATAAGATGGATGTATTTATTTCAGGATAGAATGAAAAAAATTTCATAATCCTGAAGTATTCGAGAATGATATAGAGGTTCCTAGAGCATTCACTTTCTAAAGAAATGTACACATGTGCTAGTCCCTGTAATAATGTTGTAAAAATAAAGAGGAAAGAGGAATGTGGGTCTTAGGTAATCACATGTTTTAACTACATTTCATGGAGAAAAAGTAATTAAAATCCTTGAAAATAGAACCAAAATATGATGCATATAGAGGACATCTGTTTAATTTTCTATCATGATCAAATTATAAATTTATAATGACCCAATCCATGCAAGATACAATTTGATTTCGTGACTGTAGAATGTGGTTGATAAAGAGGGAAAAAATTAGAATGGGTGGTGATCAAGAAGTTGGAATCTGAGTGGGGGGGGGGGGGGTCCTTGCATGAATTTCATAGGATTAGTTCATTAAGGAAAATATAGATTGGTATTACTTCTTAAGAAATAAAGGAATCATGATCACTTCCATGGCCAATGAAAAAGTTATTAAAATATCATGATTGACATGGACCTATAAATTTTGTTGAAAAGAATATTAGAAGTCACCAATTGGATTTGGTCAACAGAATTGCATCATACTAAGATATAAACTAATCAGGGATCTATAAGTAGTCATAATACATTATGCAATAATCGTTTTTCATCGGAAAATATTATCATAGGATATTGGTCCTTTCCTTGTCAACTATAAGTAGGTAATGGTCCCTAAATTACCATTACTTGCATTAGGGTTGTGAAAAATAATATTATTAACAATATTTTAATAACATAATATGTATCCAAATGGTTACCCATGTTTTGATTTAATGATTGACTAGGTTTAATCCATCCTTAATATTTACCCGAAAGCCTTACCGATTTTCCACACATGATGAAAATGGGATTAAATAATAGTGAAAATAGAGGAATGTAATAAATATTTATCAAAATATTATAACTATATAAATACCCCATTAAATATATTGAGAATAAATTAATGTATTTTCTTGATTTAATGAACATGAAAATAAAAGCGATATTTTTAGTTGAAAATGGTAATGAAATTTTAAATGAAATTGAATATGAAAGAAAATTTAGAACAAGAATGAGAAATAAAAAAATCATTGGAATGATGTTTGGGGGAAATGATGAAAAAATTAAGAAAGAAAATGGAATAAAATAATATGTGGGTAGTTTGGAGGATAAACTGAGGATGGAATTTAATGTGAGTTGGCTACACATATTCATCCTTGACCATCATTGGGGTTATGGAAAATATATAATCCATAAATTCTCATGAAGAGTAAAAATACAAAATCTTGTATTGGATTAAGCTAACATTTCCATTGAGACTTCTTCAATGTGTAATATAAATTCAGATCAAGTTATATGATCCTAAAAATTCATGGGAAACATTGCACCACAAGGAATTCACAACTTGTATCTTTTAGTCTATTAAGACATCAAAAAATTAATGACGAGTAATGGATTCACCTAGTGTATTTCATTTTAATATAAGATTCATTGCTTGAAATGGTTTCACATGATTGACTTTGGACTATATTAGTAGTATTCCCATGGAATTCACATCTTTAATATGTTTTAAATTGTGTAATGTTATAAATTTCTGAAATAACCATCTCTCCGCTTTTGATAATAGATTTCCTATTTCCAACCAAAACCCAATATATTATATAATAAATCATTATTATATCCTTAGGAAATTTATAAAATATATATATATATGTATGTATATATATATAAAATAACAATATAAGTGACCCATTGTGTAATTGGTCATGGAGTTTTATGAATGAAACCATGTTATTGTAGGAGACCCTTGGGTTTATATTAACAGGTACATTGCCCATGGTGGGATGGTCATAAAAACATAACATCATTAATAATAATAAAAATGATTTGTGGATGCGATCTCTCTATTTGAGTTGTAGGATATACAAAGACTATGATTTAGTTAAAGGTTGGATGGATTATAATAGTATTGGAAAATTGATACTTCAGAGGATAGATGATTCTATCCATGCAAATTTGGTGCATGATTCTTTTCTAGATGCAATCTAGTTATAACTCCATAGTTTAGCATGATTGGCATGGGGTTATGTACGGATAGGTTCCCAACAAAGAGGATTCAAAGTGTTCTTGTGAGTGAGGACAATGCACACTACAATAACATATGCTGGAATATGGGGAAATAAATTTGATTGATAAATGACCTCAAGGTGTAATGACTTATTGTGCTCTAGGGAAAAACATAATAATTAGTGGTGACCTATGGGGTAGAGGAATGGGTTCATGTCCCATATTTATTCGTTATGAAACAAATAATTAGTATATTTTTCATTTTAAGGAAGTTAATGAAGTTTCATGACAATTTGGATTCATGGTAAAGGACAATTTTCTTTAAAACATAGTTTTTAATTTTTAATAGATGCATCCCATAAATATTTTTCCTCAATTTGAATAAAAAAATTAATTTATTGATATATTCATATTGACATAATGGAATTATAAAGGATATTTTATATCTATACTTAATTTATTTCCAAGGGTTTCAAGATGAACATTTTTCATACTATATAATGATCATTTTAAATTTCATTAAAAAATGGAAATTGAATATTCTATTGTATCCTATATGATAAGAGAATATTTTCCACTATCATGAACATTATTAATTAATAGGATATATTAATAATATTCAATGGGTTTCATTAAAAACCCTTTTAACTTTGTTGTTTTATTTTTGGGTTTTTTTAATAAAGAGGGTATTAAACAGGAGTATATTGATATTAAAAACGTTATGTCATGTGTGTTCAAATTAATTTTAATGAGTTTGATGAAGAAAAGTAAAATATTAAATATTTTTTTGATGATATCGTACTTTTCAATAATATATGGAGAAGGGAAATCTCTATACTGCTTATACAATAGTGTATCCCAATAAATCATTAATGACTGGTGAGCTTGATACCTCTCTCAAATGAATTTATTAATGTTATTTTAATTCAATATAATGAATTATGGTGTTATGATTAGAGGTTTCTACTATGTATTTAACTACCCTATAGTTATATCAGACACAAGTGAAAACTATTTACGAATATAAATCAAAAAAATTCTGAAAAGTGTTTGATTATTCATAATTTGTGTTTTATATATTTTCTTAGAGATAAAAATTGTTTACCAATGTCGATATGAATTACATTAAATGTTTAACGAATTATTTGATAATAATATAAAATTTAGGTGTTTTATCATTTATACCAAACTAAGGTATTTCTTTATTTTATTTCCCTTAGTAATCATTTTCTTCTCAACTTAGATTTTTTAAAACAAAATATTACAAGATTGAGGATGAGTAGGAATGAAGAATAAATCTTATTAAATTTCGTGAATATTTTTCATGGTAAGAAAATGGGTTATATTTTTTATTTTTTGTAAAAATGGAAATAGATTTGATGTATCGACTTTTGATTATGTGATGTTTTATTAATAATTGATGATGTAATTACTAAAACTACATTCTTTAAGGATTTTAAAGTATGTTTTATAATTAAATCACGATTTACACTCAATATTATGTAATGTTTTATGGATAGTTTCTTATATCCCCACACTCTCAAATTAAGATCATCTGAGGAAATGAAAACATGGAAATAAATTATATAATTAAAATAAATCACCATCCACTACATCTCTAAATATGAATGATTCGATACTGATGATATTCAATACTCAAGGGAAAACACTTCCACTAAATAAATCTTGTAATATTTTAGTGTTTGAATTTCTATATTCAATCCACATGAATTTTAGGGTACACCTAAATGATCGTTGATGATATATTTTTAGTGATTCTATTAATCATAGAAACAACTTGTGTATAAATGAGAATATATTAATACAAAATTTCTCAATAGGTGGCACCGGTTTTCCCTCATCACCATGATCATTTAATGTATAAAATGCTTTTTCTTCTTGAATCACTTAGTTAACCAGATTCTAAAATACATTATCTACAGCAAAACATGTGATTGATTCCTCAAAAATTAAGATGAAAACATTAATTATACTGATGATGAAATTGATAACAAACACTGTCAATTTTCAACAATTAGTACACTATTGAATTGATGAAAAATCACAACCTCAACAATACAATCACAAAAAAATATCATCAATAAATAATTTATAATAATTACGAGTTGTTAATTTATTTCTTTATTGAAATAATTATTAATAGTATAATATTCAAAATTAATTATAAAATATAAATAAATTTTTATTTATAAATAATAATTATTAATTAATTTATAATAATAATTTCCAAATTAATTTATAATTAGTAAGTACTTTATAATTAGTAATTATTCCATTAAAAATAATTAAACTAAATTACTTATTATAATTACTGAATATTAAATAATTTAAATTTATTATTTAATTAATAATATTTAATAATTACTAAGAATTTAATAATTAGTATTTAATTAATAATAATAAATAATTACTAATTTAAATTATTAATAATAATATTTAGATAAAAATAATCATAATTTTATTACAATTGGGAAATAAGAAGTCATGAGTTTTTTGTAATTTCAAATTAATCAATATTAGGTAATTAATAGTTAGAAAATATTTAATAATAAATAATAATCGATAACTATTAATTAATTAATTAATTAATATTTATTATTGATCTAGAAAAACTAATTAATATTTAGTAATTATTAAATTATAATAATTCATTAATTTTTAATTAATAATCATTAATTATACTAATTAATTCATAATAACTAATATTTAGTAATTAATTAAAAGTTACTAATGTTTAAATTAACTCATAACACAGTTAATCAAGGATTTATTAAACCAAAACCATGATACCATAATTTGTTTTAAAATATCACACACACAAAATTTTGGGGATTATATGGCTTAAAATTTTCAAAATAAATAAAAATACAAGACAAATATTGTAAAACTAACTTCTTCATCTATGTAAAAATTAGGTGTATGGAGACTAGCTTACTTTAATACTATCAAAAAAATAAGAATGTAGAAAATCTCATACAAAGAACCTGAAAAAAATTTATTAATCTAATATCTTATTAGTATCCTGGAAATTTCTGAATGAAAACTACGCCATCATAGAAAGCCTCATGTATACATTGAACATACAAATACATGTGAACATGAATAACACAAATTGATGATTGAACTCCAACAAGAAATCAAAACACTGAAATCCTCCTCATATTCCATCAAATCTAGTTATGAATCATTCTTGTTAATCAATTGATGAAACTGGTTGTCACGCCCTAAACTACATACAAAATCATACCCATTATTCATGATCATTCATATACAACAGATTATGATTCCTTACTACTAGTATCCCTCTAAATCAAATAAGTTTATTTTTCCAAAAAAAAATCAATATAAATAAATTGCCTTAGAATATAACATCACCTTAACTCTACATCAATTGAATACTAGTCCAAATTCTCTATAGTGTGAAATCTAGGACTCTCACTGTCATATAAACAAGAATCATTTAGGTTATAAATAATCATCAAAAATATTCCAATCCTATCAATCATTATAATGATCCATCAATGATGGAATTCGGAATGAATAATCATGTTTTTGTAGGCCCCATGACCTCCCATATAATTAGGTTGTTGAACTCTCCTCTATGATTTAATGGGTTTCCACATATGTTTTTATATAAATGGATTTTTTCTCTATAATGTGATGATGAATATTTGAATCCAAATCCCAAATATTTTTATTCATAAAAAAAATTCCATAATCCAAAATCATAACATTATCATTAAATATTTTATTGATAAAGAAAAATGAATAACATGTAGATTCCTGTTTTCTCACCATTCCATATATAGGTCGATTTATTACATTTATCCCTATGGAATTGGCTTGATTTTTTGGATAATCTAATCGTATAGTTCCCATAAAATTGAGAATATATTAACACATATTAGAATCACTCTATATGGATAGTCAAGGACTATATAAAAATGAATATCTATATAATGACCCAAATAGTTATAAATAAAACATCCCATGTGATTTAATTAAATGTAATATGATGTAATATGGTTATAGAAAACACATTCATTTCATTAGTTATATAATATAATTTATAACTTCAAATACCTTTATTATCTGTTATCATTGATAATATAGCACTTAAACAATGGCCACATTATTAGATTAAATGCAAGGTTTAACAAATCCAATTGACACTCATAAGGGATGTTATGGCCTCAACTAGTAGGATATTATCCTATGAAACCAATTTAATAGAGAATTAGAGGGACATAATATCAATTCCCATTTCCATTAACCAAGCCCAAGGTGAGATCCAATAACATAATCATGAGAGAAAAAAATTATGGGAGATGTTCAAACTCATCACAATCATGAACCAAACCATATATGTCAAACCACCCAACAAAAGTCTCAAAATCATGAAACTTACTCTTAGATAATTCAATGGTGTATGAAAATTATATGAATCATGAATCTAGTAAAATGAAAATATATAGTTTAAATAATTATGAAAATTTTTCATTTTACTATTGTTACTTTTTAAATGATTCAGATATTTATTCAATAAAACAAACATTGTATTTTCGGTTACTGTTCAAATTCAATGAATGAATTTATTTTCTTGAAATAATAGATTTTTGTGATAAATAATAATTCAATGAAATTGTATTTACAAATATTATTTATTAAATATAAATGATCATATAATTTTTATGATTTTAAATGTAATGTTTACAAGGATTCAAAAATTGTTACACTCTTAAAACCAATTATTTCTCAGTAAATATTGCTTATTATTTTAAAATATAAAATTAAAATATTTAGAAAACTATTTACATGAAATGAATATTTATTTTGTAATATTTCTATAAAAATTATACAAAGATGAATTTTTCATAATTTTATGAGATAATGTAATTTTTGGGTACATATTATATACAATTTAAATATACAGTGTGTTTTATGACAATATAATGACACAAAAGTGATGTAATAAATACTAAAAAGCTAATAAAATCCCAAATAAATGTTTTCCATTTTGTATAATGTGAATTTTGTCATTTGAAAACTCATATAAATACTTTATGAATTCAAAAAACCATTAATATATTTTATGCTTATAAAATCTTGTCTTTAAGAGTATGACTCATCTTCACATCAACATGGATATTATTTAATTATGTTTGGCACCTGGAAAAATTAAATAATGATGAAATTATTCATTGGAATATACCATGAGTGTTTTTTGGGTCTGGTTATATTATTATCGAGAACCTAAAACCCAAGTTTGAGAAATATTAAATAAAACCACACTATTTTCCTATATAATCCAACCCATTATCCCATTTATCTTATAAAAAAATCCATGAAGCATGAATTTTCACTATACTACCCTCTATATATCCCCCTAGGTTCCCCCACACTCTCCATGAACCCCTCTAAAGCATATGGAGTCAAACTCTCAATGTATGGGATTCTCTCATCCCCCTCTAAATTAAGGTTTTTTTATTATCTCATTGATTCAATTCCTAATTCCTAATTTCGGGAGATGTATTTCCATGTCCCTATTAGAAACAATTTAATTTCAAAATGATGATATATCCCATCACTCTCATTATCCGACTTTATTACTTTCTAACATATGCTTTTATGCTTTAGAAAATTCAATGTGATTTTCCATTTGAAAATAATACTAATATGAATAATGTAGCCAATTCCTATTAAGGGTGTTATCATTTATACGTGAATTCTTATTTTAAATTTGATTTAAAAGTATGTATTCAACACTGCTTCTTCTTTTAATAAATTATGATGATAAATGAATCCATGTTTCATGACCTATGTGGCACGCTTAAGCATGAGAATGAAATGATTCTGATGGGTGACCAAAAACTATATAAAACACCAATGCATTGGGTAATGACTAAACTCATGAGAAATAATATTTGTTTTGGGAGTTAAAATGATTCCATTATGGGACTTTTTCATCATGATGTCTTGGAAGTTATCCATGACCTTAGTTGATGATGCAGTGTTATATGTTGTTTCAACATTACCAATGTATCTTTTATGTTTTCATGCTAGATCATGCCTCCTTTTTCATGTTTATTACTTTAAGTTGATATTGGATTTTCTTAATTTCCCAAGATAGTATACTTATTGATATATTTGGTTGTATTATGTGTAATTTTATGCAATAAATCATTATTTAATATGTAATAAATAGAATGGTTGGCATAGTTGGTTTCAAAGGAAAAGGATAGTTATTTTTGGGATTATGATTACAAAACTATAGAGAATGACATAGGTATGAGACTACGTATATGAAAAAATGATGATATTTTGGTAAGTATATATTATGTGTTTTATAAATAAAATACATCAATGTTTGTATACTATAATCAGATGTCTCTAAAGAATATATGTATGTAGTGGTAAAATCGAAATACACCTTGTTGAGCTAGAGTTGACCGGGAACTAGGGCACAACAACCTAACATAAATCACACATTGTTTGACACTAACAAGAGATATTCATTTTTAAAATCATAATATCATTAGGAAACAATTATTAAGGAAAAAAATGACCATAATATTATATTATAGGAAATATATCTTGGATAACATAGATTTAAACCTTGATATTCATAAGTTATAAAATTAGATCAAATTTATAAATTACCCCTTTAATGTCATTGAATTCCATTCTAGGAATGTTATATTTTAAAAATATTCTTCCTTAATTTTCCATTTATTCTATCCTATGATTGTAGATAAGTGGAATCAGGTAAAAATTATCGTGATGGGGAATGTGATGACTTAACAATGAGAATCCCAACATGATGAGAGTGGGAAACATGAACTTATTGCTGACACTATCTAAGGGAACTGTGGATCTAAATAGAAAACTATAATATGAGGATTTACTAAAACCTACTATGTAAAAAAATTATAATTTTTGGCTTTATGCGACAAAGGCCTCATATAATCAATTTATCATCTGATCCCTTAATTGTGGAACAATTGATTAACTCCATTGAGAAGATATTCATTATCCATCGATGTTTTGAAAAAGTGATTGTTCTGCTGGTTATTTATTATATGGAGGGAAAAAGATAAAAAGTGGTGGAAATTGATTAATAATATGAATCTTTAATAATATATAGATGTGATGGTTTAGAAGGAATTATGGAAAATATTTTTCGATAAATATTTTCATCGCACTCTCCAACTCAAAATTTAATGATATTTACTTTCCCTTGGGAAAAAAGACGATGAATCTATTTAGGCTTATGATTACATATTCAAAATTCTTTCATGATAACATATTGTATTTTTTGGTACCCCAGAATTTAAGCTTGAAAAATTTGTTAGTGGGTTCAAACCATGTCAATGAAAAGCCATGGTGATCCGAGACATTGATTTCTATGTATAATTTTTTTTGATATTCCCTCAAAGTCATAATGGTGATATGAGAATGTCATATATATCACTACAATACAAAGAGTAATTTTATGTTTAATTATGGTGGTTTGATAGTGAAATATTACTACTCAATAAAATTTCAACACCCTACTTGTCAAAGGTGCGGAAAGATGACCCTTGGAAATTGCCTAAGGGGAATGATGAATTGCCTTAGGTGTGGGAATAAGGACACCAAACTAGAAATTTTCTATAGGAGAAACACAAAAATGAGATATAGGAAATTAATGTTCCATTAAATCCTCAATAAATTGTTAATTTCATGAACTACCAGGAATATAGGTACTTTCCAAACCAATTTACTAAGGCAGGGTCTTTTACAGACAACCAACACCAACCAAGACAATATGGGTGATATTATTTCATAACTGCTGAGGTGGATCCCAATAATGAATAAGAAATAGGTACACTAATTATTCATTCAATAAAAGTGAATTTACTTTTTTATTTGGTTCTATGTATTCATTAATATCCAAAAAGTATAATAGAACGTTTCAAACACCACCACAAAACCTGAAAGTATATCTTTTTGTGAAAACAAAATATGGGGAAATTATAGCATCCCAATTGAATAAACCATATGATATAAAATTTTATTTTGTGAAAATACCAATGAACAATGTCATACTAACTTGGAGGAATTTGATGAAATTTTGGGCATGGATTGAATTTTACTATAGAGAGACAACAAAAATTTTCAGTTAGAAAGAAATCACTCTCTGTATTGAGAATTGTCCCTTGATTCTATATAAGTTCATGGAGGAGGATGATTCTTCTTTACCACCAAAATCTATATAATGGGAATTTTATCCCAAATGAGTATGACTATCTAGATCAAATGATTGAGTATATGTAAATGATCATCCATTAATACATGACCATTGTGAGGGAATACACTATTGTGTTTCCGGAATAATTATTTGGTCTTTCTCCAGGCATAGAGGTTGAATTTTCAATAAAGCTTATACCTAGGGCATTACCATTAACAAATAATCCTTAGAGATTTTTTTTGTGTAAATTTAGGTTTTGAATAAAAAATACATAAGAATATGGATATAGGGTGAATACGCATGTGTGATACACCATGGGGTACACTAGTCCCCTTCATCAAGGAGAATAATGATTCAATGCTCAATTTCAATGATTACTATAATCTCAATAGGATCACTATGATGAATAAGTATCATATTCTACATACTAATGACATGTTAAATTAGCTACATAGAGTACAATAATATTGAATGTGGATCTATGGTCCAGGTATTAAAAAGATATAGTAAATGAGGAAATCCCCAAGATTGTTTTTCATGAAGGTACGGGGACTCTGAGTTCATCATAATTTTTTTTTCAAAATCAATAATTATCCACAAATCCTTATTGACATATAGAATAAAGTCCTTATAGATTACCTCATCAAATGTTTTTTAATATATATAGATTATATTCAAATAAACTACAAAATAAAGGATGATCATGTCGAGAAATTGAGTATTGTGATAATTACATTATGAGATGATAAGATTAATGCTATGTACCGAAAATGTGTGTTATCGTTGAAAAAAGACTCACTCTTGGGGAATACTATCACAAGAAATGGTAAAATAGAGGACACTTACAAAAGTAATTTGATGATGGATGAGGCCAATAACTATTATATATCTTCATAGTTACCTTTGATTAGGTAGATACTATATTCGATATGTGAGAATTTTCTCATGATTTTCAGACACTCTAAACAATCATTCTCATACGGGAGTAATGATTTAAGGAATGATGAATGTGACTAGATCTTCAATGTGTTTGAAAATAGTCTTATCACCACACATGTACTCACACTACCTGAAAGTGGATAACTTTTCATGGTATTCAATGCTTCCTTAGATAGGGTATTAGGATGTTTGTTAATGGAGAGTAAAAAATTGGTAGCATATACATCAAGGAAGTTGAATGTTCATGATCAAAACTATCCAACACATGATTAAAAGTTGGCTATAGTTATCTCTCATTGATATTATGGTCGCATTACCATTTTTTGGAGTATAGTGAAAAATATATATATCACCAAGAATCAAATATATATTCACACAGAAATAGTATAATATGAAACAAAAATAATTTTTTGATCAGATTAAATACATTAAATGATCAATTAATATCATAATGGGAAATCAAATCAAGTTGATTATTCTCTAAGTATAAAGGATCCATAAATTCAATCATTGATGTGAATTAAGAGGCATATGATATTTATAGATTTTAAAATGATGTATATGGGAATCATAAATGAAGAAAAATCACCAATCCTTTCACAACTTATTCCTCAACCATCCCTTATGGATAGAAGGAAGGATGATAAAATAATTCAAGTGGGAATTTCTAAAAAAGTGGAATCTATATGAAAAGGTAAATCCTAGGATTTTAATTTTAATTTAGAAGGATTTGTATGATTTCGGTCACATATATGTTTACCATACAATCCATAGATAACCAATAAGAATATTAATAGAGCACATCGATCATGAATCTCTAATCACATTGGGTGTAAAAGGATTATCATGATTTTTAGGGAACTATTGGTGGGATAATATGAATAAAGAGATCATATTATACACAAAAATTTTCATGGTGTGTTACAATTTGAAGAATATAAGATAATAGTCTAAAATTATGATGAATCCATTGCACATACCCACATGGAAATGGTAAAAAATCACCATGTGATTTTCACCAAACATATAAAGACTTCAAGATGAAATAATAATATAAAGATTGTTGTCATTTGTATTACATATACAACATACATTATCATAATTTGAGAGGACTTATCAATCAATCCACTTGTATGGATATACTTTACAGAAGTGGTAAGGAAACATGGAGTACCAATATGGATTGTATCCGGTTCAGATTTAAGATTAACTACCATAATTTGGAAAAGTCACAAACATGCTCTAAATACTAAGTTGAAATTGAACATGACTTACCACCCCCAAAATGATGGAAAATCAGAGAGGACTATCTGGACACTTGAAGGCATGTTGATATCTTTCTCGATTGACTTAAAAGTATGATGGTACTTACTTCTTCTATAGTAAAATTATCATACAACATTTGTTTCAACTCAATCATAAAAATGGCTCCCTTTTTGTCCTTTTGTGGAATTAGTTGAAAAACATCTACATGATGGGACGATATTGGGGTATGAAAACCGCTAGGTCCTAGAATGGTAGAGAAAATGGTGGATATAGTTATGACCATTTAGAAACTAAAAAAATGATTGTTAGGGATGACATAAGACCTATGCTAAAAAACATCGACAAGACTAAGTGTTTGGTGTTATAGAAATGGTATTATTATATATATCTACATGGAATAATTTCATATGATTTGGGAAAATAGGAAATCATATTCCAAAATACATTTATTGATTTTAGATCCTTGATAGAATTGGAGAGGTGACTTATCAAATAGCACTCCCACTTATCCCATCTCCAGTACATGGTGTATTTTATTTATCCATCTTGAGTAAGTAAATACCAAACCCCTCACATGTACTAAATCTAGAGTTATTACCATCGAAAAATAGTCTCTCGTATGATGAGAACCTGGTGATTATATTAGATCATAGAGACAATGTTAGGTGAAATAAGTGAAGGCATATTATTAATTTTCTTTGGAGAAACTAAATGTTTGAAGATGTGATATGGGAACCATTTGAAGTGATGAAACATAGATAAATTCATATATTTTGCTATATGAAATGAAAATTTTAATATTGAAATTTATAAATCGGGGGAGATTATATTGACCCAAAATCTAAATAATAAAAATTCCCTTGTTATTTAATTAAATCAATTGTGTTGAAATATGGTAATAAAACACACAAACACTTATTTGGTTTTAATATATATTATCGGACATAGAAGTCCATGAAGAATCATTACCATTTAAAATATAGTCATTTAATAGTTTCCACATGATTAGTATAAATAGAGTATTTAATAGATTATATGGAAAAAAGAAAAATTAAGTGATAGCCTCAAAAAATTAGAATGTACCCAATAAATAACATTTAAATGGATATAGAATCAATAGTATTCCCCCAAGACAAATCCCAAAAAGAGATTATAAAACTTATGAATAGGCTAATCCATTTACTGGAGAAGTTCAATATCGTCGACATCAGAACTCAAACCATGTACGCTAAACCACCACCTGAATGTCTAGACATAGAACACATTATTTTTAAAGAGTTCTTTGTTGTAATAAAATTATATGTATCAAGACCCTAATAAAATGAATATTTATATTTTATAGAATAATGAATATATTATTACATTATAATTGAAACATTATAAATGATTTTCATTTTTATTCAATAAAATAAAAAATTTATTTTTGGTTAACATTCAAATAAAATTATGGAATTTATTTTCAGGATGTTTATTATTTTTTAAATTATAAAATTTTTTAAATATTTTTTATTAAATATACATGGTCACATAATTTTTATCAATTCAAATGTAATTTTTAAAAGGGTTCAAAAGTTATAATTGTCAAATAACCCAACATTTCTCGAAAAATGTCTATACTAAATTTAAAAGTGAAAACAAAGATATTTATAAAAATATTTAGATATGATGAAAATTTTATTGTAATCATAAAATTGAAGTTATCCTATGCTGAATTGTTCATAATTTTCTGGGAATTCTTATCTTTCAAGTAAAAAATAAATTTCATATAAACATACGATGTGTATTTTAACGTCATAATGACCCACAAGTAATGTAATGAATACAATAAATGTTATATACAAAAAATATATGTTTTATAGTTAAAATAATTTTTTTACATTATTAATTATATATATATTTTATGAATCCACCACAACCATTAATATATTTTATGTTTTTAAAATCATTTCTATAAGAGTATGGCTCACTTGCACAACACCAGGAGTTTTATTTTATTATTTTCATCCATTTTCAATTCAAAACAATTAAAAACACTCCCCTATTTCAGAAAACATGGTGAAAACCCCTGGGATGGTTTTTGGAGTGGTTATTTTATTATGTTGTGTGCCAAAACCATGTTTTAGAAATAATAAAAATATACCCAATCCTTTCCTATATACACCCTAGCAATATCCCATTTGTTTTCTATATAAATCATTTGATCACATCCTTACTCTGACCTCCCCTATCAATAGTCCTCCCAAGGTTCCCCCATGATCTCAATAATCCCCATACAAGCATTTGGAGTCACACTCTCATGTTATGAGATCATCTCATTCCACTCATTATTAGTGATTCATTATTATCTTATGCCATCTATTTCCAATTCATAAATTTGTGCGATTTGGGTCCACGAACATATTACTACACATTTTATTTAAAAATTATTATAGAACATGTTCATTCACATCAAGAAAATATATTAATTATTAACTAACACTGTTATGATGCTGAAATATAACCACGATTTTCCATGCAAAACAATTGTGCAGTAAATAAAATTCACATTTCCTAGCAAGGGTTTTCAACTCTATAAACTTATAATTTACATACAAGGGACTATAACATATTAATTTCAAAATCATTGATTTTGGAATAAAATATTATTATGACTGAATAATTTTTTTTATGATCTATGTGGAAATCTTAAGAATGAGAATGTAATTAAAGTGATAAGTGGGCTAGAAATTATATAGCACTCCAATGAAGTTTCCAATGTTTAGTGTTCTAATACGTCATGGTGTTATAGAGATAGAATATGATTATTTAATGGGACATTCCTTAAATATGTTTTGGATGTTATCTTTGACCTTTTTTCTGATTTATTGTGTTAATTTGTTTCAATATTTCCCATGTTTCCTATATTTTATCGTCATATATATTGCCTCATTGTTCATGGTTATGATTTTCACTCCTTTTATTCCCCAATGATATTGATATTGTCTAACATGTGTTATATTTTACATGTTATATTATTTTTATACCCTTACTAGGACTTATATATCACCCCTTTCTTATGGTATCTAGATTAAACCATGAATTTTTAAGCACACGATTGTTAAGGAATTATTCCATAAATATGATGTCTTTTCCATTTTAAGTTGTTATTTAATGTACCCTCTTCCATAAAATAGTCAAAATCTCTAAATTATCATTTCATTATGTGTAATTTTATGTAATAAATCATGAATGAATATTTAATAATAAAATGGTTTTCCTTAATCTATATTCTATTCATTACTAATATCTACAAGATTGATATGATGTGTTTTTCACATAGACCTTTGAAATCCAAAATCCATCTCAATTATATCATATAGTCCTTTCGTGGAAGAATTCTTACAATAGATCATCATAGAATTATTATTTTATTTTGATATATCATAATTTTATGGAGATGAATAATCTAAAACAAAATCCCCATACACATCAACCTTCAATGAGCTACTATAAGTTGCAATACATCAAAATTTCTTATTTCCAAATAATAAATATTACGCACCATGTATTACACTAATGGGAATTCTCATATTTGAATTCATATATATAAGATCCCACTTAATGTTATGTTAATCATTTTAATTTATTAATAAAATAAAAAAATTAAATTTTATTGATTTATATTAATTATAAGAATATGACATATATTTTTTTGAAAAGGAAAAAAAATTTGGCCAAAAAAATATCTTTTCTTGAATTGAGTTTTTAAATTAATATATATTTTATATTAAAAAAATTATTTGTTTTATGAATTCATCATGTCAAAAATATCATAGGAAGGATTTTTTTATGTTCCAAAAAATATTATCAATTAATAGTGGAAAATAATTTTTTATTGAAAATTGATTTTTTTGAAGTATTTGAAATGAGTTTTCTATTGTATTAGTTTCAAAATTTAATCAATTAAAATTTATTATATGAAATCCCTTCATTGTAATTGTAATAAATATTATACAATAAATTGGTTTCAAAAATTTTTTACTTCAAAATTCATTTTTTTGAATAATAGTTTGTCATAAATTTTTATGGGTATGATTTTATATAAAATATTTCCATTTATATAATTTATATTTAATAAAATTGATTAATTATTTCGAATAAAAATAATAAATATTCATACATATGTTTGTATTAATATTTTTTTCATTTTGAATTATAAATACTAAAAAAAGTGATAACGAACTATATAAATAATATTGGATAGAAATATATACACAAAATATCATCCATGATATAGAAATGTTCAATTTGTAACTATATTGAATGTTACAATAATAAAAAAATTTAATTTTTTTAATAATTCCAATTTTTTCCTCTGCCCTACTTATTAATGGACTCACCCTATCCTCTCAACACCAAAGAAGTTTTACCATTTTGGTCTACCCAAATACATAGTTTCCCAAACCAATATCACTAATATAATAAATTTACATATCCTACAATGTTTTTATCATAAAACCAACCAATTAAGGCTTTATGTATAAACCTAAAGTGGATTTCTGAAGTAGTTGTGTAGTTCATTACAAACTATTTATTTATTTATCATTATAAATCATTAAAATATTATTCAAACATTATAAAAATTATCACTATTATATTATATATATATTTATTGTTATTTAATAATTTAATAACCTAATTTTATTTTCTTCATCTCTCAAATGGGGAATTAAACCATCGTTTGTGTGTATGAAGAACTATTGTCTCACAAAACAATGTCATTCATTTTACATCACCACATATCACTTATAATTATGTATTTAATGCTGATATATGATAATTATGAAAAATTCAGCACTATATTAATATTCCATACCATATAATGCCCTAACATTCTATCCATTTAAGAATTATAATGTCATTCAGGGATATGCGTGGATTACCACCCCCACAAGGTGATGTTATTTTTTTCGTAACCACATCACGTGGATGATATATACAATTTTATATGATTATGTAATATGATATTCAGGATATAATAGTAATTACGAATCATAAAAATTCTACTACCTCCTCTAGTCATGATTTTTTTAAAATGTAAGCATTACCTAAGTATAAGTACAACTAACTATTATTATGATTGTAACACATATCATTGTTCTTAAACATAATAGTTTGATGGTTTTAAAAGTATAATTCAGTTATAAAAATGATAATTAATATATTCGTATTATTCTTATTATTCTATAGAGGATTCACTGGTGACCACTTGTAGCATATTCAACATAACAATTTCATTGTGTACATATGATCCATATTTTTTTAAAACATTCCGTAAGGAATTAATTGATTTTTTAATCTTATATTGCATAGAAAAAATAAAATAAAAGGAATATTAAAACATGAAAAATGATCATATGAAAATATATAATTTATATAATTTTATTGTTCACAATGATGGATATCAAAATTAGAATATTAGAGTCACAAAAAGGGATTTATAATATAAAATCCTATGTTCAAAATTTCTAAACAATTTTTATTCTAAATATTTATATTAAAAGTCCATATTTTTTAAATTATTTTAGGGGATTAATTATTCAGAAATATGAAAATTTTAATTAATATTTTATGCCTATTTCTACTTTCATTCAATATTAATTAAAAGGTAAATTTTAATGTATTTTATATGGAATTAATATACTTTAATTATAAAAAGGAAAACTCAATGTTCTATTTTACCATAGACAACATAAATATCTTTTTCCACAATCTAAACCATTATATTATGTTTTGATACCTTTAAAATATTTGTTTCTAATGAAAAACCACAATTTCATTGGTTTTGAGTATTTTTGTTTTCAAAAATTGGGTTTTAAAAGGAAGGGGAATTTATTTTTACAAAAGTGTTTATCATATATGTGAAATAGTGTTTTTAAAATGTTTTATGATAAAAATGTAAAAGAAATTTTTTCTATTAATGATATGGAACCTCATCTTTATTGATGAGTATATGTTATCCATATATATATATTATGACTGGTGATCCTAAAAACATTAGTTCTGTGTTATCATAATAAAATTTATATGACTGGTGAGCCCATTAATTCTTATATAACAATTGATTCAAATATAGCCCTAAAATGAATTTTGATTACTGGAAATTAAATTTGTATTATTATAAAGAATAAAAAAACACCTTAATAGAAACAGCGGCCATAAATTTTAAATTATGGGGGAATCACCGTAAAAAATTTCCTTACAATCACCATTCAAGGAATCAACCACATCATAAATCATAATATTCTTAACTGGAATCCTTTTTATAGCTAACACACCATCCATGAAATCAACTTATCTAAATGTTTCAATGACCTGAATTCTTTTTTTGATAAAAATTCGTCAATTGCTAATAATATAATCCTACATCTTAGGGAATATATCATTACCCTGTAGAAACCCTACAAGCATTGAAAATTCAGTTTCAACATTACTGAATTTAATATCATAAAACCTACACAACAAAAAACCATTTGAAAAATCCCCTTCCTTCACTTTAACAGAATTTCAAAACCCATAAAATAAACTAAAAACCAGAATAAAAGTACGCCTATTTTCTCTCACAAGGCCTCCAAAGATCTTCTACACAGAATGAAATGGCCCATCCACATTGATTAGTAACCCTATGGTAGGATCTTTCCATTAATCCCATCTTCCATTATTTCCACTTTGATTTTCCAAAATGGAGAATAGTTTTGGTAGAAACCATCAAAAAGCAGGACTTCATAACCTATATGAAAATATTAATCATCCATTTTCCTTTAGTTTTCATATTTTTAGCCGCCGAGAGTGTCCTAAAATACTATATAAAAATAATTTCATGGGCCTTCACATCCTTCCTCTACATACTGTCAAAATAAATTGCTAAATTAATGGCCTCTGGAATTGTATCTCCACTTACCTGTAAATTCAGATGACGATCTAAGAACCCCAAGATCCCCTCCTCCCATTATCTCTTAAAAATATGTTATCCAAATATTCCAACTCTAGAGATGAACAATAGTGACGTTTGGAGACCAAACACACTCTATTTTTTGGCACACTCTCATCCATTAGTAGGGCCATATATCTCAATATCAAAACCAAGATGTTCATATTGATTGGTATCAACGTGCAGAATAATTTTGGTGCCCGATGGTCTAACCAATTCTCATATTAACCATATTTATATTTTTATTACCATTAAAATACTATAACGTTGATCTAGTAAATGCACTATAGTCTATCTCTTTCATCAAGAAAATATTATTATAGATGTTTTTTTAATTTAGAGTAGCATTGATAAAATATAGGTACATTGTCGACTCTATGATGGCTATGTTTGGTAATGTGTATCCAAAAATGAATTACTCTTCACTCACCATGTAGGTCAGCCAGATGCCGATATCACCACAAGTGATAACCCAACAAGGCTGGTTGTCCAATACCTCCAAGAGATTTGAAATGAATAGATTGAGAATCATAATAATTCTGGATTGACCATGTTAATAATCACATTCTCTATATACCTATTAGTCATAAATTACACCCAAAATGAATTCAATGTGATTATATACCCTATATATTTCAACTTCATGTAATGAATGTATTACCAAACTATGCATAGATCAATCCCACTATCATCAATTGGACATGCCGATCATTTCTAGGATTCATTGTGTCATTTTACAGAATAGTTTACATCCAATTGTAATGCATTCCTGATAAGATATATCCTTGATATTTTCACCTATGGATGTTTAATGATTGATATAATATACATTTTCATAGAGGGGAATCAATTTTTGAATAGTATAATTCTTCTTCTAGATGATGGGATATTATTTTCCCAGATGTAAATACTCCACGTGATCCAATTGATAATATAATCAAATAATAATTTTTCTTATTCCTTTTGATATTTTGGAACTGAGATAATCTATTCGGAATTGACTAAGCTCCGTGCCAATTCTGTATTCAATTCTGTTTCCTAACCTCATTGAGAGTTTTTTTTAAATAAAAAAAATTAGTCCTCCATTGATTGATGCATTGAACAACCAATATTTCATAGGATTCTAGGATTTTTATGAACCTGTTAACTGAATCATTTTTTACATTACTAAACAAATAACATATCATCAGAAAATATTGAGGGAGATATCATTCCACTACCACACGTATTTTTTATTGGCATAATCCTTGAATCTTGTATGACCTACACGACGTTCCTTTGAGAGCTTCCCAGGATAAGATAAAATGACAATGAGATAGCATATCTAATTTCCATAAACCCCATAACAATTTGAGGAATCCAAATCCCCTTACCCTAATGGGGTTCGGGAGTCACATAGAGGCATAACATCTGATGCATAAATCATATATTAATTAATTAAAACTATATTTTGTCATGAATCTAAAAATATCACTCTAGTCCAATCTATCAAAATCTTGGTCCATATCTATATAGATAGTGAAATCTGTTCCAATTTCAAAGCTATTTATGTTCTCCATATATTATTTTACAATTCGAGTGGCACCATGAATACTACCCCCATTCAAAACCCAATGTTCTTAATCTAATATAAACCTATGAGTGGGACAACTATGAATTACATTGATAAGGATTAAATGAATTTTGTAGCTGATGTTACATTAAAGGATTGGACTATTATGGTACAACAATGTAGGATCCCTAACTATCTGGATCAAAACCACCCGCGAAGCAAAAACATATACAGTAATAAGACAACCTATAAAGTCATCATGAACATCCTCTCTATCCTATGTCTTATCAAGATTCCATGCTACCACATAAAATGCCTATGGTAATCCACAATGGCCCGATGCACTTTATTATTGCATTTTGAACACAATGTTTTTAATTATCTCCTCCTCAATACAAGAATCTAGAAAACCTTTATACTGATCTTCAATTATCCTTAGAATGTGTTTTATGAATCTATATTCTTCATATGATCAAATTATAACCAGAACCCTCCCCTATTTTTCCCTCTATATTATTCTCAAATGTTTTTGATTTTTTTACTAGCCACATCTACATCTAAGGTAAGAGAACCATATTATATCTGAAAATTGTCTTCATAATGAACATTATTATCCATTTTAAATTCTAGAAAATAATAACTATTACAATATCCCACTTTATTCCATATTAATCATCAATTTTCCCTGCATGTCCTCTTAGTGTCCAGCATTTTTTCCTCTTGAACTTTTTGATTCTCTAATAAGGAAATAACCAAGTCTTCATTCTACTAGGCCTCAAGACTATCCTCTATATTATCAAAATTTTCTCTAAGACATTCAATACTAATATCTATATCATTTTTATTATTACACCTCTCCGAACATCATTTTTCACATACTACTTCTTTTTATCCAATCCAACTCATGGTTTTATACTCATCAGTAATTTAGAGAACCTACTAACCATATCCATGATTCCCTCCCTATGATTCCAGTTACTTGAATAGTTGAAATTTTTAACTCTCATATTCTTATTCATTATTCCTACCAATAGTGTGTCATGATGAGATATTGACTTATTGATATGGGTTATAGAAGCCGATGAAAAAGAACCCAACCCTTTCTCAATTGTGAGACAAATATCAAGTCTACTCCAAACTCTTCTACTTCATTTCCTATTGTTACACAATGTTTATTTTGTTCTCGATAATCAGGGATCTATAAGTACCTCTTTTGAAATGTCCTCATTGGATTCATTCATAGTTTTACTAGAGAAAGACAAACCTCCCTGATTTTCCAATAAACAACAAAAGAGTTAAAATGACCCCCGACCAACCATGATAGACAACCTGGTTAAAATGAAGATAACTATAACCAAAACTCCACTCTATTAGAAACGTAACATCTCTCATAAAAAAGAAAATATATTATAATCCTTACTCATTTAATTTATTAGTTTGGTTATGTGTTTTTTGGATGACTCAGTAAGATCCATTGATATATCTTGTCTCTAGAAAACATAAATACTTCTTTTTCAAGGATCAGGATGATGATAATTTGGATATACCATTCTCATAGTGGAGGATGAGATGTGATAATTGATTTTTTGGTTTCTAAAACCATGAATAAGGATTCATGATGATGAAGAGAATGAGTGGCGAGGAAAGATGTGTTCACCCTTACTCCTAAACACTACACATACCATATGATAATTGAAATCAATAAACAAAATATGAATCAACCACATAGCCTAAAGAACCATATATAATGACAAGGTGGCTAGATATTCTTTTCCCATGGAATCTGTGATTTGCCCACTTTTCACTACTGGAGAAACAAATTTTGATTTCCCACTATTATTACCACATGTAGATATTGTTCCCTTCACTACATCTCATTCTTCTTATAACACTATAAATATGTTGGAAGAATGATAATTCTAATGCCTTTTTACTAATGTAATCCTCTTAATGAAAATAGAGACAACGAGGATTGTCTCTGGTATGTTTTGAGAGGAGGGAATCTCCCCTATCACCCCCACCAGCATGTTGTTGTTGTGTATGAAAATTCTTTTAGATTGACCATGGAAGAAGAATGGGTTTATTATAACCAAATAGAAAATTATATAAAGATGAATAACATGGAACTATCAAAATAGCATGAAATATGGAATAATGGTTCATTGATTCCTTTATATCCACAAGAAAAGGGGAATATGATTGGATGAGGGCCTTAAATGTATCATCAGTTAGAGAATTAGAGGTTATGATAGGCATGTTGGAAACCATTTCATCAATTGAAAATCACGCCTCTTTTTGAATAGTTTTTGCAAAGACCTGTGAAAAGATGTGTTACATAATATCCATTAAAAACTACATCAATCCAACACAAGTAGAAATACCTCGATCAGAACACCCAAATCAATATGAAAATACCTTTGAATTGATGTCGACATCAGATCATTCACATTGAAACCTATTTTAAATATTTTATAGACATCCATTGAGTGACCCTGGAGACATCATTACATTAATAAACAATGTAAGCACTGATAAAATGATCTTTTCCACCGTAAGAAACATTCACCTACCCCGATCAGAACACTAGTGGATGGTTTTGGAAAGGTCAATAAAAAAATAGAGTGAGGGTTCGCTACCCAATGTAGGCAAAAGGGATCTCCCAAAAAGGATTTATAATACCCCAATGAGATTACCAAATATTTATGGATATATGCATTGTGAATTTTGAGATTAAATCCATTTTTCATGCCTCTTAATGTATCCATGATCTATTATTTCCCATAAAAGGAATCCCATGACCACATTGAAAGTAATAAATTCAAATCACCACATTTACAGCCTATTTTAGACCACATCATTATAATGTAATACATTGAAAAAAATATATATTGAATGAGGATCCAAAAAGGGCTGAGACATCTGTTGGTTTCTTGAATCACCAAAAGTTCTCGATTGATGTAAAAATAATGAGGGACAGCTTCTCATGACCAAATATATCCAACAATGTAATCTTATTATTATTTGAGGAATCATCAATCTCTTAAACTAATATTTCAACCATAAGAAAACTATCAACCATGTCATAGAATTTTCAATAAATTAGAATCTCTATGAGGGAGGGTAAACTACACCTCAAATCTAAATCTGGTGGACCTACAGGCAAGTAATAGTATTAATAAACCCCAAAATATTTATAAGAGATGAATCACCACAAGAATCCATCAGGGGGATAGTTATTTGAGTTTTGGGAATCAATATAACTCTTTAAAGAAGGTATAGAATTTTCTTGTTTTAGTTGTCAGGAGGTCAGAGCCTCAAAAAACAATAATTATTTCAAATAATTGTTGTTATATTTTAAATAAGTTCATTAAATTATGATAATTAATCATATCCATGAAAAAAATGTGAAACCTTTTACTATGTTTTGATATAAAATTATTTGAAAATATCCACTGCTAGATATATTGAACTACTGTCTGGTTTTACTACCATTGAATGGAGGTACTAATAAACTCTGATACAATCGCATTGTAAATCATACTATTTTCTACAATTAATGAAATTTTACCACTACAGATAATATTTAATAGTGAAACTAATAATATGATCTACAGATAGGATATCCTACCACTAATGCCTCAAATTTTCTACCATCAATGAATCTACCACTCAAAAATGGTACCGCAAGTGATATAATTTTATGGGATTCATCCATCATTTCTGATGGTTTTATCAGGGCATCAACCGATAGTGGAGTTACCATGTCTATACAATTTTTTTTTTCAAAATTACATATCCAATAAATAGTTTATGCATTTAATGTTGAAAAATATCACATTCATTTCAGAGTGATTATTCTTAAACAACTCCAATTATGGAAAAATTAGGAATTAATCCTTTTTGAATTCACATCTTAGTACACTTCACCAAGTTATCCACATGGAATTTTAATTATTATCAATGGTTTGAGAAACCACTACAGAAAAGAAAAAAATTAATATTACCTATTCTTGTTTAAAACAAAAAATAAATCTCTTAAAATTACTAAAAAGTAAAACTCTCCACCTTAAAAAATCCCTTCATCCTCTTCATCCCTCCTCTAATCTGACACCATGTCCCCATTGCTTAACATACCCTCCCCCCCCCACTGACACTCCCTGAACGAACATGGCAACACTCCTAGATCCACCTTTCCACCCCTCCCAACAAATCCATCCCCCGCCACACTAGGAGAACATTCCACTTTTACTCTTAATACCCCAACATCTTCTCGAAATCAATCTATACCTCTCCCCTTTCCCCTATCAACCAATCCATGACCGAGCACATTATTGCTCCCTTGCCCTCTTTTTCTACTAAAGACCAAGCACTAATGACCACTCCATGATACCTAACTGTAGCTTCTATGCATGTCCACACTAATCCCACAAAACTCATCTATGAGCCACAATTCCCTAATCCCCTAATCCCTAATATTACAATCCCTAGGACCAAACCACAACCCCAAGACCCCACAAAAACTACCCATTCCCTTTCCACCTTTCTTAATTCACACTTAGCCCTCTCTTCTAAGGCCTCACTAACATTCCCTCACTACTGAGGCACTGAGACCTCACCTAATATCTCAATCCCTTTTCCCATCCTCATAGTATTCCATGCCACCCATTCCCTATCCCCCACCATCATCCCTAGTTATCCCACCTCTTCTTCATGCCTCATATTATATTTTAGGATTTATTTGAAAATATTTACATTATAATATAATGTAATTTTTAAATTTGAAGTTAATTAAATATTCTTAAATAAAATTATTTAATTGTTGATGGATTATACACATTCGAATTAAAAACTTGATAAATTATTTTATAAAAAAACATAATCAAATTAAAAAAAAATTAATGAATTTTTTATATATTTGGTTTTTAATTTTTTATTAATAGTATTAATAATGAAATTATAGGTATTATGTGTGTTTTATTTTGATTATCAATGTGTAGTAACATTCAGATATTTGGATAAAATATAGATCACATTACTGAGGAATGCACCTCAGAAAGATTAGGGTTTATTGGGGTTTTTTTAAATTTATAATGGATCCATTAATGGAACAATAAGATGAAAAAATACAATATTTAAATTCATAAGATAATTGATGTGTCATTAAATTTATGATAAAATGATATTGAAGAATATTCCTGATCAATATTTTTTATGGATTTTTCAGGGAGAATGAAACATTACATATATTTTTTGTACTTTTTTCATTCAATATAATGAGCTCCCAACATCAAAAAAAGGTCAATGAAATAAAAAACTATATAAACAATTCGTTTCTAATTGAAAGGAAAATATTTAACAAAAAAATAACAGAAAAAACATTTTAGGGTGCTAGAAATTGTTACACTAAAATGGTTGTTTTTAGGAATATAAGATAACAAGATCAAGATCATACATATCATTGGATATTACTCTTTATTTTGTAGTTAGTATTGTAAGAGAGAACATTATTGAGCAAAAAAATGTGTCTCATGATTGTTTTATGATCGAAATAAAGAGTTTTATGGTGGATGTATGAAATACTCAAAAAATTTAATTACATTGTAGTTTTACCATATCAAATGCCTATGAGGAATTAAAAATAATAAGGTATCCATGAACTTGGAATTTTTCCATGACTCATATCATGTGGTTATGGTACCTGATTTGTTTTATGATATGAAAAAATATAACAAAAATAGTTTTAATTAAATTAAAATATATGCTTATTCAATTTTGGAATTCTTTACTAGGTAGCGGTTTCATGTATACCTTGTTTAAAAACATATCAATCGTCTAGGTTGTAGTAATTTTATGATGTTAGATTTTTTAATTGAAAGACTACTGAAGAAAAAATAAAATAAATACACATAAAAATATTTTTTATTACATTTCATGGAAAATAAAATTAAAATTACGAATAATTTATTCAATAGCAACCAAGAAAATGAAGTGAAATTATAAAGACAATAACAATGATGGGGTAATGAGACATATAATATATTCAAATTCATGGATGAAATTTCCCTCATTACATAAATATTTCTCATTTTATCCAAGGAATGTATGATTGATATTGATTGTCGAAGGTTTAAACCCATTTGAGACATTGAGTGGAAGTTATTGAATTTCGTCAATTGTTTTGATCCCATAAAATCACAATCCGAGCATGTGTATGAAAAGAATGTATTTTATCATTTTCATGATTATACCTAGAAAAAAATTGTAATAAATGATATTGACGTATACGTGTTGCCAAAAATCAGAGAATTAAATTCATTGTAGAGAAATGGTGTTGATACATAGGATGCATTTTTTAAGAAAATGTTCAAAATTCCCCCTACTCTAATATGGAATATTAGTGAATTCCGTGGAATTAGGAACATATCTGTTTGGGACACATACATAGGTTAAATTGTCCTGCTGTTAATTTTTTATCCTAAATTAATACCTTATAATAATAATTTTTTCTTATTGTCTCATCACATGTTTCATGATGCGTCTCATAGATTTCTGTTGGAAAATTAAAAATGTAGTTGGTTTATTAATCATAGAACACCTCCATAGTTGATGAATAGTTCTGGAATATTGACAAAAATTTTACATGATGAAATATTATTTAGCATGGTTCTTTATTATAATGATCGGGGGACATGTGTAAAATGTGAATAATCAACTAACACCTAAATGAAACAGCAAATAGAGAATATATATTTTTCAAACATCTATATTTATAATTCAATTTAACACATCACAATATTTGATTTATATATATTGAGAAGTATATTTTATACAATTTGATCTTTAAATTACTTTATGAGTATAGAAATTGTAATGACAATTTAAATGATAAGATGGAATTTCAAATATTGATAATAATTCTAAATCATTGGCTAGATGATAGTATAAAGAACACACTATCATTTTTTGTAATGAAAAATATGGATAAAGGTAATGCCCAAAGGATATTGGAACATGTGATGGAATCTCATGGGAATTTAAGTATAATATCTAGGTGTTTATACGTAAATATTCATAGGATATATGGATTAAAAATTCATGACTCAAATGATTATTACATAAGATTCAAGATTTTATATTTTTTCATTTAACCAAAAAACTTTTTTATAGTTTTACTCCATCATTGTACATTTTTTGTACAAATATGTGATAGAAATCTAAAATTCAATGTGATTTACAACCTTATAGAATAATTTGTACTGACACATTGTGCAATTGAGATGAACTTTCCACGATCATTTTTTTCTATCATGATGCATTTTACTATAAAATTTTTCAATGAAACAAACTTATGGGGTCCCATACATTATTTATTGATGCATACATTACAGATATACTTTATATATTGGTTTATTGTATTATTTAAACAATTACTATCACATCATTAATTATGTTATTATATTTTATTTATTTTAATTCTATGATTTCTTAGTCATTTGAAATCACACATGAAATATAACCCTCATCCAAAAGGCTCAATTTCAAAAAGAAATTTAGAAGAGACATGTCTTAGATTTTTTCTAGATACATGTATGATATTGAGACAAGATTAAATCTAGTGGGATATATTGATTATATATCAAATCAATATCAAATAAATGGTAAATTAAAAATATTTCATACAATTGGCTAATCAGTAGATAGGGTCTCAAATATTGCACTAATAGAACTAGATTTTTTATATTAATATAGACATGTGATACTAAATAGTGAAATTTTAAATCCATTTATTGAAGATAATAAGATAAAAATAATTATTTTAATGAGAAGTCGAACAAGAAATGAGAAACATGAAAGCATAAAATACTAAAAATATTGTGTAATGGTTTGAACATCATGTATGTTCATGAATATTGAAATAAACATTTATATAATTTTAAAACATATATATTTTGAATATAATAATGTATATTATTTTTTATAGATCATTATTACTGATACTCAAGATGATTTTTTAGAACATTTTATGTTTCTAGATTGAGGTAGTATAAAATAGATTTGAATGTTGGATAGTTTTAAAGGGAATGTCATCAATTTTTTTTTATAGATAATCGATAAGGGGGAATAGAAAATATTAGTGGTATATTTACAGTTTACAAATTTGGATTCAATGTATTTTTTAAGGATAATATTTAATTAAACACGTAGGGTCAATTTTAATTTGTTTTATTCAATTTAATATTGGTAAATATTACGAACTGTATTAAAATAGATTGCATCATGTTTACTTATATGAATTTATTTCACATGATGGATGTTTTTCTACATGAATTGCATGATCCATATATCTTATCACATCATGTGAAAATGTTATATTATGTAGAAGATGTCCTGGATGAAGGGTCGAGTGTATATGCTCATATAAAGCAATCAGAATATTATTACATGGGTGATGATTTGGATTATTTATCCACTAACATTGTATCCCCAAAAAATAAAGAAACTAAATTATTTTACCATTGTTATATTGAAAATATAAGTCTTGTAACATTGGATAAAGTGGTTTATGTAATGATCGAGGAAGGTAATGAGATGTTTAAAAGAATAAATGAATGTTTGTGTAGTCATCTATTAACTTATAAACAAACCAGGGTATATGTTATTCTTTTATTTTATTGTGGATATTTTTTCATATACTAATTTACTTATATGTATCATTTTTTTGAATTAAAAAAAATAAATGTTCAGTTTTTTTATATCCATTCATTCATTATCATACCAATGAGACTTTTTCTTTTTAGTAAAATTCACAATTTATCACTTCTAATTTTTTATTGATCAATTTTTAAAAATATAATTCCAATATTTTTTACTAGTTCAATTGAAGTGAATTCTAAGGAATAATCATTTGAATGATACCATTAAACTCCCAATTCATGTTTCCTCAGCCATAGAAACACATAACGATTCATCATGATCCATACATGTATCATATTAGACACCCTTAGTATACCCCTTATCAATTTTTCTTCCCCCAAAATCTCCCTCCCATAAGAGTCTACAACACTATACCTCATTGTCCCATCAACATCTAGAAAATTTCTTCTCAATTCACTACGTTTATCACATGATAGCTGTATTGGTATGGAATAAAAAATCACTCTAGAATCTTCATTCATATATTAGAGAGTGACAGTTATAGGTTTAAATTTAAATTTTCATAATGCCATTTCATATTTTTCATATTAATATTTTTTTCATAAAATATAGAAGAATTTTTACCATAATTATAAACATTAAAAGATCTAATGTTTATAGGTTGAATAGATTGAAGATATTTTTCTCATCTGATTGTTATGGGGTCCCCAAAAATGATGTTATGAGATAATTTTACTAGATTATACGCATGTTATAGTTTGGCACAGTTACACATCTGATGAAATATTCTAATTGGATTAATATTCCCAAATCATGAATAATGATGTATTTTATTCCAAGATGAAGTTGATTTTATATAATTATGTCATAGTTGAATTATATTTTTTAATAAAATTCAAATATATAAAAAATGTATCTATTCGTATAAATTTTATTATATTTCATTATTCTTGATCTAATCAAATGAAATTAGAGTTGAGAAAATTATTGAATGAAATAGAAATATTTATAATGTATGTTTTGTAATGAGTTCAAGGATACATTATTGAACACTAAAAAATAGTATTATAATGTGCCTAATGGGGTACATGGAGAGAAGTGGAAGGTGTTTTTCAATAGAAATCTTTATGATAATAACTTTTAACTAAGAAATATATTATTGTAATAATATAATTTTACCAATTGACGTACATATTAAAAGGATATGAAATTATATACATTATGATTAAATAAAATATTATTTATCTCAGGAAGAATTAAGAAAAATATTATCATGATATGTTAAACAATTCAAACCCCACACTAATGGTTCAAAGAGTTATTCAATGAATAGATCGACTATTGTAACATTTCCATTAGAATAATTTTTTATAAGAAAAAATTATATGTTTCTTATATTAGTTTTTTTATTTATCTTCATTTAATGCAGTCAATGAATTTATCACACGAAGACTCGAGAACACAACATTTGTTTTATTTTCATATAAAATATGGTGGGATTTAGGTGAATGATCCTTCCAAAGCTGTTTGTGTATAAATTCATTTTTCATCATAATTTTTTTAATTGAAACTTTGTTAATCTTTATTACATTATATATAATTGAAGTTTTATTTCAATGAATAAATAAAATTGTTATTTGATGAATGTCTTAAACAGTCTTTTATTTCCTAGGATGGTCTAATAAGTCATGTACAAAAGAAGTAGCATCCCAATGAAGTGCATGTGATGGGGTCAGAACCATTACTATCACATGACATTAGATGATCACTAGGGATTATAATAACATATAGACATGCTATCAGATACTACCTTCCTTGATATTTGTTGAGGATATTTTTTATAATGTGATTCACAATTTCACAGCATGAGAGACCAGTCTAGCAGAAATGGGTGACATATAGAAGCATAATGTTATGGTTATTTCTCTTCTAAAAGAATCAGTTGAATTATATTACAATATTACTAGAAAAGTCCTTGGTGATGTTCTGTTGATGGATGGTTTGAGTGATAATGTAATTACACAACTTCATAAGAATTTAGTACAAAGTCCACAATTGGTTAGATGATTAAATATAAATATAAAACACTATTTAATTTACAACCAAATATTCATACAGGTGTCAGTAGTTGGGAGTGGAGAATAAGATAGAATATTTATGATCATAGTATGGTTGGTAGTGATGAGGGTTATCATTAGAATCACTGATGGTAATGTGTAACAAAAAATATGATGGAATAATATAATTATATGGTGAATAAGAATCCACGTAGTGGTTTTAGGTAGGGGATATTTTTATTTATCTTTCATTTAATAGAACTAGTATAATTGGTGATTTTCTATGTTTTCTTCTGAATTTTCGCCTATAATCATTATTTTTAGGCTCTTTTGAGTAATTTTTACATTATTACATAAAAATTATTCCATTATAGTTTGATGGATAATTTCAATTTCATAAATGTTATATTAGAGTTAGAATGGGTATCCTATGATTACTATTATGGTAGAAAGTATTTTAGTAGAATAATTTTATGTTGAAGAGTTATGTTATCACAAATAATGATGAAGATATAAGTATGAAATAGTTTTATATGTCTTCATTTTTATAAATTGTCTCTTCAGTTATCATTGTTTTGATTATTTTCATTAAGCTGATGTGTGTTTTGAAGAATAAATGTGTTGTTTTGGGACTATTTTAATTTATGAGGATGTGTTATGGGAACGTAAAAGAATTTTGCAATAGATATTTATATGTGGTTATGATGTGAAAGTATGTGTGGGGTTCTGTATATTAAGTAGGGTTATTTGATTAAGTGGGGGTTTGAAATGATGTTAGAATATTGTAAAATATGGATATATATAAGCATAGATAAAGTAGAAACATGATAATGTTGTCGTGTGATTATTTTATAGGGATATCTTTTTTTATTTATTTTACAATTGGATTGTGGATTTAGAATTATGTCATTTGTCCATTGATATTTTATCATTATTTATGATATTTTTAATACAATTTTTCTATACTTTATTATTAACATTGTAACTAAATGGAGTTTTTTATATTTTGAATTTTATTTATTTGATTTAGGTTTCGATATTTGTAAACATGATTTTTCTTTTAATTATATCACATACTCGGTTACGAAGATATTAAATATGTGCATGTTTTTATTTTGGATTACCACCCCATATATTAATTATTAAATACAAGAAGATATTATTATTTATTTAATTTATATATTGTAATAATCCATATATATTTCTCATGTTTTGATTATGTCATAATTTAGAATCCATTTAAATTTGATCTATTATGATTTAATGATTTCTAATATGATTCTATTATGTTTTTTCTGCTTTATCCACTAAATTGAAAATTTATTTATGCCTATTGTAATAAAATTTAATTACATGTTTATTAATTTTTATTTCATGGGTAATGATTTATGTTTATGTAAATTTATTTCCATTCAATTTATTTTCTGTCATTCTTCATTGGATGTAGTTTCATGAGTTTTTTTAGAAGTGATATATATTGATGATTTAAGATAATAATATATATGTATAAATTATTTTAACACCTTTTATAACCACCACTATATGTAGAAAAAATTATTGGTGTTCTAAAAAATAGTTATATATTCTTAAATATTGTATTGGTTTAAATCACCCCAAGATTTCCTTCCCTATTGAGAGGTAAAACCACTACTATAATATAAATAATCTATCCCAAAATTCATTATTTGAAACTTCCCATAATGAAACACTAAAATAGTGAAACCACCTCAACTTGGACGAATATTCCATATAACACCAAGATATTTTATGAGATAGATTAGTTTTAATTTCTTTTATGTCTCAGTTTGTACGAAACACCATTATAATCCAGTACTATACGCACCAATGTATTAGCTTGTAGAATACACAACACTATATTTTTCAAGTCTTACCCACAATTTCAAGTTCTTTTGATAGAATTCATTTCACAGAACACTGCATATATAATTTATTCAATTTAAAACCTAATTATGTATGGGTTATGTTATATGAAACAAAAATGTCAGATTTCCTTAAAAACATCACTTACTTGGTTTGCATTACATGTATGAGCGACCATCCTGGATAGCTTGCGTTGTATGCAATATGGAGTTTCACTAAATAATGATATATTATTAAAATATTATATAAACTAGAAAATATGAATAGTGTTAACAAAATTTTGAATTATGTATAACATTATCATTCATCTTATTTATTTTGAAGAACATGATATAAGAACAAATTCAATTTTTTAGATAAAAGAAATATTTTTAAAAAATTGCAGTTTGACGTATTTTGGAGGCACACCAATTTTAAATGTAGTTTTTAAAACATTTATATATTATAGATGACAATATAAACATCTCATATTGAATTAGGGCTTTAAAGTATTACATGGATAGTATTTTGGTATTTTTTGATGAAATTCATATTTTTATTAATAGTAATCATTTGTGCATTTTAATAAAAGAAATTCATCTAATTTTTTTATATAGTTATTTTATATTTTTAATTCATTTTAATAATAAATTGTATAATAATTTTATCATTTAATCAAATTTTTTCATTGGAAATAATTTTATATCTAAGATGAACATAAACAAAGGAAAATCTTTTGATAAGTTTTTACTTCTTAAAAACCCCGGTTTTTGGTCTTGACAAGTGGAATTAATTTTAAATTAATTTATACCAATTATGTGATTTGAACAATTAAAAATGAATTCAATATTTGGAATCATTGGTTCCAAATTATGTTAATAGATTAATGTATTTTTGATATTATGAATAGTACCTCTAGTAATTTTTATTTAGCATAGTTAAAGGTAAATCAGGTATATTAGGGAAACTAACACTATGATAAAGATAAAAGAAATACCATAAATACATGAAACATTATATTGGATGAATAAAACTAGATCAATATCACATATGGGATGGAATTTATTAATTTAATGGAGTTTGTTTCATGAATGTGATGTAATTATAATTAAAACAAAAGAAGGTGACAACATGTCACTATCATATAACTTATAAGTATTATAATTTTATTATAGTGATAAGTATTATAAAACATTGGACAAAAATTGTTTCCAGAATGATAATTATGTTATATACATCTTGTGGATTTATTTATAATATTTAGAGATTACATAATTACCATTACTGAGGACATAATAGTGATGTAGAATTTATTTTATTGATAAAAATATCAAAAAAATGGATTTAAATATATTATAATAAATAACAAATAAACTAATTAATGGGATGCATCAAATTTATAGGTGACAATGAAATTTTTATTATTGTATTAAATATTTGGTTTTGAATTTATATTCGATGAGGATTTTATTTAAAGTCAACTAATTTAATTAAGTGAATATTGACACTATTGATATTTTATAAAAATAATATATTATTAAATTATAATAAAATCACAAAAATATTTAAAAAAACTAAAATGTGAAAATAATATAGTCCAAAATTTCAAAACATATCCAATTATGGAAAATTTGAAACACAATAGTAAATATTTATTACCATTCAATATTTATAATATTTTTACCACAAATAAAAATAAATTCATTAAATACAGATATATCAAAATGATTAGGTTTAAAATAAATATAAAACATGTCAAAATTATATTGATTTAGAGTAATTAAACTCATAATCATATTATATTTGATATAAATGTTTTTTTGGAGAATTATAAAACGAAAATAAATTTATAATAAATGAATAATTCAAGACTTTCCAATGTTACCCCTCCCATCTCTTATAAAAGAGAACCTCTTATTTTCTTTTAATCACGCCTCCAGATCAATTTTTCTTGAGAAAAAACTACATAAATCTCCTAAAAAAATACTTCAATTCATCTTAGATTCCAACCTTTGGTCAGAAATTTATCTTAAGGGGAACTTTTGTGCATAATAAAAAGTGATACCCGAAATAGAGGTAATTGTTTTATAACATCTTTAAAAATTCATTTCGTCTTATAATTCCACTTCTTATGTTTTTACTACTCTAAATTAATAAATATATTATATTATAAACTCTGATATTTTATTATAATTATAGTACAACCTTATTTATGATTTTATGAATCCTATGAATACCAATTTCGCAATGCATGCATACGTAGAACTTACTGTCTCCATGACGTGGTGTAATTTTTTATTCAACAAGTCATAATTTAGATTGATATAGTGATTGTATAATAGATTTAAATAATGAATAGAACTTGATATTATTTTTTTTAAAATTCATATACCATCCAATTTAAATCAATTTATCCATAAAGGAAATGATATCATCAGTCATGCGTATGTGTGGCTTACCGTATCCTCAACGTGATGAGATTCATTATCCACGTTAACTATTCACAAATTATTATAAAGTATATATAATAAATAAGCATGAAATATATGAAATAATTATTCTAATATATTTAGGTATATATATATATCATCTATAGGATTCCATTCAATACAATAAGGAAATGGGAACAAAGTTCATTCTTATGTACTACTTACCATCTCCATAAATGATTTATTGCATTTCATTTATCTATATACTAAATATATTTATATATAAGGAATATTTCTGATATATAAATCATTTTTTACATTCTATAAGTAAGTAAATCACAATCTAAGTAATAATGTTAACAATAACTAGTCAAAACTCATTTGATAACTAACCCTTATTACATAAAACATTGCATTAACATGTGCTTTAAAAATAAATGGGTAATATAGAGTCATAAGAGAATAATATATGATACAATAAATATTATTAGGGTTTTTTACAAGTTAATTATATTTTTCAACCCACTATATTTGATTTTAGGACACATACGGAAGCAATCGGGCCTATGGTAAGGGATAATTTTGCAATTTCATTATTATGTGATATTGTTTATTTGTAATTATTTACTGAGGATATATTTATCATCCATGAACATGTTTTAAAAACATGTTTTCATTAAATGGTCACTATTATTCTAAGTGTGTTTAAGTTCATTATTACACCTTTATGACTTATAGTACATGGTTCGGAAGGAATAATTATTTTTTAAACGACAATGTAATTTTTGGCATTTCTAGACAAAGTACGAGTAAATTGTTTTACATGTATATCATGAATATATTTTTTATGGTTTCATGTTATATTATATCAATGAATCTTCCTCTAAACTATTTCAACATTATTTTTAATTAAATTATATTCTTTTTAAATTTCATGCAATATTTAGAAAAGAAAACATTTTTCTAAAAGAGAGGATATCTTCATCAAGAAATAAGTTCAAGTGTTTTGTCATAATTATTTTGCATCTAAGTTGACACTTTTAAAAAGGGTTATATGTCTATCCCAATTAATATTATTATTTGATTGTGTTATGGATGGAATTATATTTTATATGGATTATGTTTTGATGTAATGATTCTTAATAACCATATTTTTTATGGGTTATGCTATGAAGAATGAATTATGCTTTTTTCACACATGTAAGAATGATTACATTATGAGATGTATGGGACCAATATATCCCTACAATTAATTGGGTAATGATTTATATCTCATTATATAGTCATGACTATAATGTTATGTAAACATGGTTCAGTAATATAGGTTAGGAATGGAATGTAATCCTGGTTTAGTAATACATGGATGGGATGACATGTAAACCAGGTTCAATAATAGAATTTTTCCACTATGATGGTTTTGGCATCAATTTACAGGCTACTATGGAAGTAATATTACATGATTATTTATTTTCGCAATCCCATGTTTTATTCCAATTGTATTTCTTCTTGGTTAATGTTCCTTTATGATCTTTTAATTACACACAACCATGATATATTTCATGACCCATGATTTTAATATTCAAAATTTATGTTCATGTTTTTACATTATTATGTTTCTGGTTTGATCAATGTTCTCAATTATTACCCTTACTAAGCATTGGGATCACCCTTTTTATTTTTTTATTTCCCAAAAATATAAAGAAATGTTTAATGTGGGAAAACAAAAGGGGGTTATCTTTCTGGTAGATGTTGAATATCTTTCATCATGTTACAAGATTATTATCAAAGTTTACAGAGACACTAAATTTATATATCATTTGGGAGTGTATTTATTTAATTTATTATGTATTATTCAAAAAAAAATGTATTTTCCATGTACTTCGTGATTGGTTTGTTACCATTGAAATCTGAGCAATGGTCTATTTAACCAATGGAAACAAGGATGCGATAATTTTAGTGAGATCCCTAGAGATATTTCTATGGTATATCTACGGGATGTCCTTAAGGTAAGTCTAAATATAAGTAACCATCATAGAATTATGGTAACGATCATGAAGAACATAGGATTAAACCTATGATTTTAGAGATTCAAAGTACTCCCTATTGATTATGTTGTTTTCCAACTGTAATTTTTTCCACTAACACTATTCTTTTTGGGTTTTAGATAATGGAAGGAACCCAGAGAAACTAGGTTATTTATCAATGAACAGGGTAGTGAACTGACTTTCCTCTTAATAAACCGAATTTTAGGTGATTTGGAATGAATAACCATATTGATATAATTACATAATCTATGAATCATTCTATACTTCCATATGAGTAGAGAACTAGACATAGTTCTGTTGAATCCTTCATAAGGAAACATCCACCTTCTGTCAGTGGGTTTTCTGATGTCACGACCCGCCCTCGGGGTCCGTGCCGTGACTACCCCAAGCCCGCCTTCCATAGGCCAGGGGCTGGCGACTAGCACCAAGGCGTAAATCCCAGTAAATTGGGAAGGCATTGCCTTTGAAAAGTAAACACACACCACAGAGTAAACAAGCGGAAAGTAAACACTAAGCAAGCAGAGTACAACTGAAAGTGCGGAAAAGTAAATGGGCCAGAATACAAAACCGAACTGAAAGTAAAGTACAACTCGATAAGGGAAAAACAGCAACTGAAAAGTAAAAGCCGCTACTCCGAGCTGTCCACTGGAAATCCGACCTGAAGGGTGGGTACAGATAGCTCCTCTGCTCCACGGGTCTCGCCGTCCGCTCCGTGCACGTCCCGCCTAGTGGTCCACCTTCGGGTATCGTCCCGCTCTACAAGCCTCAGCTAAGGTCAACGCTGTCCGTCGTCTGCAACCAACACAACGTAGTGCGGGCGAAGCCCGTGCAGGGGTGAGTATAAGCTACTCAGTAGGGACCCCGAGACCCCTGAAGGTCTCTCAAATCCACAAAGGATAAACCACGAAGAAAAGTACAATCACGAAGTAACAACCGACACTGCTTAGGTATATGCCCATACATATATCTAAGTCATCAATTCAAATACGCTCCAACCTCCGAGCCCAAGTACAACTCAGTCCACGCAGGAAAGTATACGTATTCCACATAGGAAAGCAATACATAATCCACACAGGATTGCACAACACAATCCACACAGGAAAACAACAGGTTTCAGCTCACACAGGTATACTTCTTCAAGGACGATAAAGATGATCACTGATCCATCCAAGTCGTCGGACCCACGAAGGATCGATAGGTAACTAACCCCCGCAGAAGACCCACACAGGATCGGGCTCACACAGAACCTGTAGGCGCTGGCTCACACAGAACCGCTGAGCGCAAGGACCCACACAGGATCGGTCCCACACAGGACCTGTAGCACTGATCCACGTAGGATCGCTGAGTGTTGTAGTCGTCGTCGTCGAATCCACACAGGATCTCTGTACTGTCGTCGTCGAATCCACACAGGATCTCTGTACTATCGTCGTCGCAGTCACAGTAGCAGTCGTAGCAGTAGAACAGTCGCAACCAGCACTAGGGTTCCCGCACATAGCAAGCTCGTTCGGAGGGTCCGCTCCACGAGCCGAGAGGCTGATACATCAACTGTCACGAAGACCGAAGTTGATGGATCCAAAAGTTCTGTATCGTCAACAGGAACTCAACGCAACAGACGGCGCGTCGATCGGACGCCCGGTCTGAGAGTTATTGGCATTTTCGTCTCCGGGGCCCGGTTGGTTTTTAATGCAAAACCAACCCGACCGTACTCCACCTGCGTCCAAACCTCGGGCGGAGTATGCCAAAAGAACCGTCTCACTAAGAGGAACACTACGCGACTGACGGCACGTCAATCGGACGTCCGCAGCTCAAGATATGAGCGTTTCCGCTCCGAAGGCCCGGTTGGTTTCGTGAATGAACCAACCCGGACGAACTCAAAGTAACCCGAAACCTTGAGTGCGATATACCGAAACGACCGTCTCAATCCAAGGATCGCGTTGCCGCAGACGGTTCGTCATTCGGAGGTTCGAGGCTCAAGTTATGAGCCAAAAACCAATTCTGGTTCGAAACGGGGGGTCCGGGTCCCGGCCGACCCGGCCCGACCACCCCCCTGGGCGGCGCGGTGGCCGGCGGCGGGCCGCGGTGGCGGCGGCGGGCCGCGGTGGCGGCGGCGGGCCGCGGCGCACGCGGGTGGCACGCGGGGGGCAAGGCCCCCGCTGCTTTGCTTCAAGGCGGCACGGCTTTAAGCCGTGCCTTTGCAAAAAAACGGCCCCCGCAAGTGGGGGCCGGCTGGACAAACCGGGGGGCTGTTGCCCCCCCTCCTTTAAAGAACCGCCCCCCCTCATTAAGAGGGGGGTTTGTTGAACCGGCCGGGGGATTTAATCCCCCGGTTTTTATGATATCCGGCCGGCCAGCTGGCCGGCCGGTTTTTACCAACGGGACCGGAAATTCCGGTCCCGCCCTCGACTTCCGACGCCGGCGGCCCGGTCGCCGGTCTCCCCTTCCGCCGCGGCCCGGAACCGGCCACGGTCTTCTCGTCCTGCCGCGGCCCAGAACCGGCCGCAACGTTCGTCATCCGGCACGGTGCGACGACACCGCGCCCCTTTGCCGTGCTTCGATTCTTCTCAACGCGGCGCGACGGCGTCGCGTTCTTGAAGATTTTTCCTCGGCGGGGCGCGACGGCGCCGCGTAAATAAATTGAACGATCATCCGCGTGGTGCGACGGCACCACGCTACCTGCTTCCACCCGCATGAAGAAACATGAGCGTTGGAGGGGAGTTCGGCCGTGTTCGTGCGGTCCGACCCCCCTCGCGTTAACAATAATAACGCAACTTAAATAAAAACAAGCCACACGTTATACTTGCTAATCACGATCAAGAAAAGGAATAAATAAAGAATTAAACAACAACCCCTACCTCGGGTTTAAGATTCAAAGGTTCGGCTACGCTCCGCGGAAGACGGCGTCGCAGAGGTCGGGTGTCGCGGTCGACGTTCGTCAAATCCGTTGAAGAAGTGTTATGCCCGAAGAGACACGACGTTGGCGGATCTTCGTTTGCCGACGAAGAAGGTCCGAAGATACCGGGTCGCCGAGTCGATGATCCTTGACAAAGTGTTGTCGTTCTTCGTTGAGGATGAAGACGTCCTTCGCCGGAGAAGATGAAGAGGTGCTCTCAAAAGACAAACAAAGAACTCCCAAATAAAATAAGACCTACCTCTTATTTTATTAACACAACACAAAAGAATTTCAAAGTTTTGAAATTCAAAAAGGCATAACTCCCATAATTAAATAAGAGTAACATAAGCCAATTGATTAGGGGTTAAGTACGTTGAGAGAAATTGAAAAGAAAGGGGTTCGTGTGGGCCCCACCACACTTAATCCTCCCAAGGGAGGTTAAGTGGGTGTGGGTCCCACTTTCAACCTCCTTTGATAGGTTTTTTAAAAAAATAAGTTAAAATAAAATTTGTTTTACACAAATTTTATTCAACTTAACTGAAAAAAACCCCAAAACGTAACTTTCAACCCGCAACAAACGCAACTCCCAAAAAGGTCTCATTAAGCGAATATCGGCGCTGCGAGTTCATCGGTGCCCTCAGATTTCAATTCCGAGCACCGGATCAAAAGTTAGGAATTCCCGCTCGTTCGTTCACTGAACGTACCCGAGCCAAACTTCGGAAAATAATTCCGGGCACTCCGGGCCTCGGAATCAGGTGCCGTCTGAAACCGCGCTCTTGTAAAATTCCAAAGAAAATTAAGAAAAAAATTTCCCTTGAATTTTACGGGTCTTTACATTACTCCCACCTCAGGGCTTTACGTCCCCGTAAAGATACATCAAAAACTAGGGGAACAAATGGGGGTACTGAGCACGCATCTGAGCCTCCCGCTCCCAAGTGCTCTCCTGGAGGTTCCCGTGCTGCCATCTGATGCGCACAAGAGGAATCGATCGCCCCCGCAGGACCCGCTCCTGTCGATCCTCTATCTCCACCGGGACCTCCGTAAAAGTCGCCCCATCGTCAACGTCAAGCTCCCCATGGTCAATGATGTGTGTCGGGTCGTGCACGTATCTCCTCAGTTGGGACACGTGGAAGAAGTCGTGCACCCGGTGCAACTGAGGTGGTAGAGCCAGGCGATAAGCCACCTCGCCAATCCTGCTGAGAATCTGGAAAGGTCCGATGAAGCGCGGAGATAACTTGCCGCCTCGGCCAAATCTCCGAATACCACGTCGAGGTGAGACCCGCAAGAAGACGTGGTCGCCATCCTCGAACTCCAGTGGCCTCCGCCTCCTGTCAGCGTAAGACTTCTGCCGGCTCTGAGCTGTCCTCATCCGCTCCTGGATGACCTGGACCTTCTCTGTCGTGGCCTGGACCATCTCCGGTCCCACTAGTGCTGACTCCCCTGGGTCTGTCCAGCACAAAGGAGATCTACATGGTCGGCCGTACAACGCCTCGTACGGTGCCATCCCGATGGTGGAGTGGTAACTGTTTTTGTACGCGAACTCCACCAAAGGTAGGTGGTCCCCCCAGCTACGACCAAAGTCAAGGACACATGCGCGGAGCATGTCCTCGAGAGTCTGAATGGTCCTCTCTGTCTGACCATCCGTCTGAGGGTGAAAAGCTGTGCTAAGACGTAGCTGCGTCCCGAACGCCTCCTGTAACCCCTTCCAAAGCCGGGAAGTAAAGCGGGCATCACGATCGGAAACGATAGATGATGGCACGCCGTGGAGCCGCACAATCTCCTGAACGTAGAGACGTCCCAAGCTCTCCACTGAGCCCTGCTCTCTGATGGGTAAGAAGTGTGCCGACTTGGTGAGTCGGTCAACAATCACCCAGATGGAGTCGTGACCTCTGGATGTGCGTGGAAGACCAGTCACGAAGTCCATAGATATGTCGTCCCACTTCCACTCCGGAACCTCCAAGGGTTGTACCAAGCCTGCTGGTACCTGATGCTCAGCCTTCACCTGCTGGCAGGTGAGACATCGAGAAACGAACTCTGCCACTGCTTTCTTCATGCCCGGCCACCAGTGCTGTCGTCTGAGGTCCTGGTACATCTTCGCCACTCCAGGATGTACCGCTAAAGGTGAAGTGTGAAACTCCCTCAGCACTTCCTCTCGCAATGCGACTGGTACCATGGTACGTCCTCTGAAAAGGATGTCGTGCTCTGCTCCAAGGGAGTAACCATCAGGTGCCTGTCCCGAGGATATCTATGCACGCCGTGTCTCACAGTCAGCGTCCCCATGCTGTGCCTCCCTGACTCGCTGCAGTAGTGGAGGAGTGACTGTGAGAGACTGAAGAAAGGCTGCTCCATCTCTATCCACGAAGGATATCTGCAAAGAGGCTAGCTGCTCCGTCGCCTCCTCGAGTAGCTGAATGCCCGTCCTCCTGCTGAGGGCATCGGCTACTACGTTCCCCTTCCCAGGTGTATAGACTATCTCAAAGTCATAGTCCTGGAGGAACTCGAGCCATCGTCGCTGTCTCAGGTTCAGGTCCTTCTGCGAGAAGATATACCTGAGACTCTGATGATCGGAAAAGACTGTAAAGCGCTCGCCCATCAGATAATGTCGCCATGTCTTCAGAGCGAAGACCACTGCTGCTAACTCCAGGTCATGGGTAGCGTAGTTCTGCTCATGCGGTCTCAACTGTCGTGATCCATAGGCGATCACTGCCCGCTCCTGCATCAGAACACATCCGAGTCCGGTCCCTGATGCATCGCAGTAGACTACGTACCCTTCTCCCTCCTCAGGCAACCTCAAGATAGGTGCGCTAGTCAATCTCTGTCTCAGCTCCTGGAAGCTCTGCTGACATCTGTCAGTCCATACGAAGGGTTTCCCCTTCTTCGTCAAAGCTGTGAGTGATTCCGCAACTCTGGAGAAGTTCGGCACAAATCTCCGATAGTATCCAGCTAGTCCCAAGAAACTCCGAACCTCAGTCACGCTCCTGGGTGGCTCCCATGCTAACACAGCCTCAATCTTCGCGGGATCCACTGCAACTCCCGCCTCAGAGATAACGTGTCCCAAAAAGTGGACCTCACGTATCCAGAACTGGCACTTCGAGAGCTTACCATAAAGCTGGTGCTCTCGGAGTGTGTCAAGAACAACTCGCAAGTGATAGGCGTGCTCCTCCTCTGTCGTAGAGTAAATCAGAATGTCGTCGATGAAGACCACGACAAACCGATCGAGGTATGGATGAAAGATCCTGTTCATGAGAGCCATGAACTATGCTGGATCATTGGTTACACCGAAAGGCATAACCAAGAACTAATAGTGGCCATACCGACATCTGAAGGCCGTCTTCTGCACATCCTCGTCTCTGACTCTGAGCTGATGATAGCCTGACCTGAGGTCTATCTTCGAGAACCACCGTGCTCCCTTGAGCTGATCAAAGAGGTCATCAATCCTCGGTAGCGGATACTTGTTCCTCACTGTCACCTGGTTCAGGCGACGATAGTCAACACAAAGTCGCAAGCTCCCGTCCGCCTTCTTGGCGAAGAATATCGGGGAAGCCCAGGGTGAAACACTGGGTCGGATGAACCCCTTGCCCTGCAAGTCCTCCAACTGTACCCGTAGCTCTCGAAGCTCGGCGGGGGCCATCCGATATGCTGGAGTGGATATCGGGGTTGTCCCGGGGTACAAGTCAATATAAAAGTCTACCTCTCTGTGAGGAGGTAGCCCTGGGACGTCGTCGGGAAAAACGTCCGCAAACTGATCCACCACTGCAGGAAAACCAGGACTCCGCACGTCAACTACTCCAAGGATAAGGCTATCCAACTGATGAGTAATGGGCTGTCCTCTCCTCCGCGGAAGTCCATCCTGTGCTGCTAAGGCTCCCTTCTCGCCGGTGAAGGTGAACCTGCTCCCGTCGGTGCGCACACATCGCACCTTGCGCCTAAAACAGTCAATCTGTGCATGGACCGTAGACAGCCAATCCATGCCCAAGATGACGTCGTAAGGCCTCGACGCTGCTACAAGAAGATCCCAGCCAAAGCTCTCGCCTCCTAGAGTAAGCTCACACTGCCGGCACCAGTGCGTAATCGTCGAGTCTGCTCCCGTAGGAGTCTCTAGCCGTAAGGATCGAGCCAACGGCTCTGTCGGAATCTCCGAGCTCCGAACAAGGGCAGCGGCTATGAAAGAGTGACTCGCTCCTGTGTCTATAAGAACTGCAGCAAGGGTGGAATAGACACAGATAGTACCTCGAATCATCTCGGGTGCGCCGTGGTCGTAGGCCTCTGCTGCCTGGAGCTGTGCCTGTCGCTGCCCGCCAGCTCCCTGTGGTCGGGGTGGACCTCCTGGTGGTGGTGGTGGTAGAGCCTCAAAGCGTCGGCCACCACCAGCTGCTCGTCCAGCTCATCTGCCTCGTCTGCCTCCTCCCTGCGGACCGCCACGGTCGACCCTCTGCCTCTGCCTCGGTGGTCCATCAACTGACTGCTGCTCCTCGGCACGGCGGGTCGGGTAGTCGCGAGCCATGTGGCCCTGCCCGCCGCACGAGTAGCACTGTCTGCCTCTCGGAAGACTGGCTCCGTGCTGTGTGCCCCGCACTGCTGAGCCAGTGCCCTGAGATCGTCTGCCTGAAGGTCTGGTCTGTCTGGACCCCTGAGTCATCCGACGACTGCCTGCTGCAGATGACTCTGCCACGTGCCGCCCTGCGGTGGGTCGCTGTGCTGGTGTAGACTCAGCAAGGAAGCTCTCGATCAGAAGAGCCCGCTCCAGTACTCCTGTCTGAGTCGGTATGCTGAGGGAGATCAGCGATGCCCTGATCTCGTGTCTCAAACCCTGCTCGAAGGTCCGGGCCCGGAAGAATGGGTCCCGTACCATGTCGGTCGAGTAGCGCGAGAGATCGGTAAATCTCGCCGAGTACTGGGCGACCGTCATGCTGCCCTGCCGCAGCTGTAGAAGCTCCTGGATGTGCACCGCTCGGAGGGTGGCCGGGACGAACTCAGAGCGGAAGAGGCTCTCGAAGTCCGTCCAGAGTAAGGATGCCTCATCGTGCACCTAGAGCATCAAGCTCCACCATCGTCCTGCTGCTGCGTGTAATAGGCTCACAGCGAGGATCACCATGAGGTCTGCTGGTGTCCTCACTAGCCTAAACACTCGAACCACTGCCTCCAGCCAGTCCTCTGCTGCCTGGGGATCTGTCTCCCCGCGAAACCTGGGCGGTCGCTGTCGCTGAAACTCATGCAGTGCGCTGAGGCGACGTGCATCGTCAGCGGCTGCTGCTGGAAGCATCGGGGGCTCGGCGGGTAAAGCTACCGCCGGTGCCACTACTGGAAAAGGGCCCTGCACCGAGGCCTCGTCGCTCGGTGGGCTGTCGTCTCGCTCGACCATCGGAACCCTAGCTGGCTGCCGTCGTGGGGCCATCCTGAAAAGGAAACAGGTGCGCCACGGTTAGAACAGTATACCTGGTGAGCTGATATAAGTATTCACAAAGAAAACTTGAAACACACACGCAATCAATGTTTTCGTGCATTAAGTCAGAAATCAGAAGTCAGGGTCCTGGTGTACGGATACGTCGGCCGCCGCACCAACACTGGACTCCCTGGACTGATATCCACACTCAATACGCTAAACATTATTGCTTCACATAGAAAAGATCAGAGTTCTCGGTAGAACCGAACTCCTCTGATACCAATTTGTCACGACCCGCCCTCGGGGTCTGTGCCGTGACTACCCCAAGCCCGCCTTCCATAGGCCAGGGGCTGGCGACTAGCACCAAGGCGTAAATCCCAGTAAATTGGGAAGGCATTGCCTTTGAAAAATAAACACACACCACAGAGTAAACAAGCGGAAAGTAAACACTAAGCAAGCAGAGTACAACTGAAAGTGCGGAAAAGTAAATGGGCCAGAATACAAACCCGAACTGAAAGTAAAGTACAACTCGATAAGGGAAAAACAACAACTGAAAAGTAAAAGCCGCCACTCCGAGCTGTCCACTGGAAATCCCACCTGAAGGGTGGGTACAGATAGCTCCTCTGCTCCACGGGTCTCGCCGTCCGCTCCGTGCACGTCCCGCCTAGTGGTCCACCTCCGGGTATCGTCCCGCTCTACAAGCCTCAGCTAAGGTCAACGCTGTCCGTCGTCTGCAACCAACACAACGTAGTGCGGGCGAAGCCCGTGCAGGGGTGAGTATAAGCTACTCAGTAGGGACCCTGAGACCCCTGAAGGTCTCTCAAATCCACAAAGGATAAACCACGAAGAAAAGTACAATCACGAAGTAACAACCGACACTGCTTAGGTATATGCCCATACATATATCTACGTCATCAATTCAAATACGCTCCAACCTCCGAGCCCAAGTACAACTCAGTCCACGCAGGAAAGTATACGTATTCCACATAGGAAAGCAATACATAATCCACACAGGATTGCACAACACAATCCACACAGGAAAACAACAGGTTTCAGCTCACACAGGTATACTTCTTCAAGGACGATAAAGATGATCACTGATCCATCCAAGTCGTCGGACCCACGAAGGATCGATAGGTAACTAACCCCCGCAGAAGACCCACACAGGATCGGGCTCACACAGAACCTGTAGGCGCTGGCTCACACAGAACCGCTGAGCGCAAGGACCCACACAGGATCGGGCCCACACAGGACCTGTAGCACTGATCCACGTAGGATCGCTGAGTGCTGTAGTCGTCGTCGTCGAATCCACACAGGATCTCTGTACTGTCGTCGTCGAATCCACACAGGATCTCTGTACTGTCGTCGTCGCAGTCACAGTAGCAGTCGTAGCAGTAGAACAGTCGCAGCCAGCACTAGGGTTCCCGCACATAGCAAGCTCGTTCGGAGGGTCCGCTCCACGAGCCGAGAGGCTGATACATCAACTGTCACGAAGACCGAAGTTGATGTATCCAAAAGTTCCGTATCGTCAACAGGAACTCAACGCAACAGACGGCGCGTCGATCGGACGCCCGGTCTGAGAGTTATTGGCATTTTCGTCTCCGGGGCCCGGTTGGTTTTTAATGCAAAACCAACCCGACCGTACTCCACATGCGTCCAAACCTCAGGCGGAGTATGCCAAAAGAACCGTCTCACTAAGAGGAACACTACGCGACTGACGGCACGTCAATCAGACGTCCGCAGCTCAAGATATGAGCGTTTCTGCTCCGAAGGCCCGGTTGGTTTCGTGAATGAACCAACCCGGCCGAACTCAAAGTAACCCGAAACCTTGAGTGCGATATACCGAAACGACCGTCTCAATCCAAGGATCGCGTTTCCATAGACGGTTCGTCATTCGGAGGTTCGAGGCTCAAGTTATGAGCCAAAAACCAATTCTGGTTCGAAACGGGGGGTCCGGGTCCCGGCCGACCCGGCCCGACCCCCCCCTGGGCGGCGGCGGCGGACGGCGGCGGCGGGCGGCGGCGCGGCGGCGCAGCGGCGGGCCGCGGTGGCGGCGGCGGGCCGCAGCGCACGCGGGTGGCACGCGGGGGGCAAGGCCCCCGCTGCTTTGCTTCAAGGCGGCACGGCTTTAAGCCGTGCCTTTGCAAAAAAACGGCCCCCGCAAGTGGGGGCCGGCTGGACAAACCGGGGGGCTGTTGCCCCCCCTCCTTTAAAGAACCGCCCCCCCTCATTAAGAGGGGGGTTTGTTGAACCGGCCGGGGGATTTAATCCCCCGGTTTTTATGATATCCGGTCGGCCAGCTGGCCGGCCGGTTTTTACCAACGGGACCAGAAATTCCGGTCCCGCCCTCGACTTCCGACGCCGGCGGCCCGGTCGCCGGTCTCCCCTTCCGCCGCGGCCCGGAACCGGCCGCGGTCTTCTCGTCCTGCCGCGGCCCGGAACCGGCCGCGGCGTTCGTCATCCGGCACGGTGCGACGGCACCGCGCCCCTTTGCCGTGCTTCGATTCTTTTCAACGCGGCGCGACGGCGTCGCGTTCTTGAAGATTTTTCCTCGGCGTGGCGCGACGGCACCGCGTAAATAAATTGAACGATCATCCGCGTGGTGCGACGGCACCACGCTACCTGCTTCCACCCGCATGAAGAAACATGAGCGTTGGAGGGGAGTTCGGCCGTGTTCGTGCGGTCCGACCCCCCTCGCGTTAACAATAATAACGCAACTTAAATAAAAACAAGCTACACGTTATACTTGCTAATCACGATCAAGAAAAGGAATAAATAAAGAATTAAACAACAACCCCTACCTCGGGTTTAAGATTCAAAGGTTCGGCTACGCTCCGCGGAAGATGGCGTCGCGGAGGTCGGGTGTCGCGGTCGACGTTCGTCAAATCCGTTGACGAAGTGTTATGCCCGAAGAGACACGACGTTGGCGGATCTTCGTTTGCCGACGAAGAAGGTCCGAAGATACCGGGTCGCCGAGTCGATGATCCTTGACGAAGTGTTGTCGTTCTTCGTTGAGGATGAAGACGTCCTTCGCCGGAGAAGATGAAGAGGAGCTCTCAAAAGACAAACAAAGAACTCCCAAATAAAATAAGACCTACCTCTTATTTTATTAACACAACACAAAAGAATTTCAAAGTTTTGAAATTCAAAAAGGCATAACTCCCATAATTAAATAAGAGTAACATAATCCAATTGATTAGGGGTTAAGTACGTTGAGAGAAATTGAAAAGAAAGGGGTTCGTGTGGGCCCCACCACACTTAATCCTCCCAAGGGAGGTTAAGTGGGTGTGGGTCCCACTTTCAACCTCCTTTGATAGGTTTTTTAAAAAAATAAGTTAAAATAAAAATTGTTTTACACAAATTTTATTCAACTTAACTGAAAAAAACCCCAAAACGTAACTTTCAACCTGCAACAAACGCAACTCCCGAAAAGGTCTCATTAAGCGAATATCGGCGCTGCGAGTTCATCGGTGCCCTCGGATTTCAATTCCGAGCACCGGATCAAAAGTTAGGAATTCCCGCTCGTTCGTTCACTGAACGTACCCGAGCCAAACTTCGGAAAATAATTCCGGGCACTCCGGGCCTCGGAATCAGGTGCCGTCTGAAACCGCGCTCTTGTAAAATTCCAAAGAAAATTAAGAAAAAAATTTCCCTTGAATTTTACGGGTCTTTACATCTGAACCACTTGTTTCTGAACAATTGATAAGTAAAATTGAAATGATACTTTCCATCCTCCATTATTTGAAACATGAAAAAGTCATTTTTTTATTTATCGTTTAGAAGGTGAAGTAAACCACTGGTGGACTCTAATAAAAAATATAAGGCAACATGTTTAAATTGAATCCATGGAATGGGATGAGTTCAAATACTCATTTCCCAATATGTACATCCATCGTATTCTTAAAAATATATGGAAAAGTATTTACATGGGATTAAGAAGAAGGATGATGATCCTGTGGGTATATAAAAGGAATATTTTCAAAACTTTGAAGGTATGATTTTGGTTTTATCATCGAACTTGAATGTAAAGTTGATTGATTCTTTAGTGGATTAAATGAAAGTCTTCGAAGGGAATTAACTATTAGATTCATTAATAGTTATGAATATATTGTGCATTGTGCTCTCATGGTCGAAATGGAAGTTGGTGTAACATATCAATCTCATGGTTTTGACATAAACCAAAGATGGGGTTCAAGGGAAAATCTCAAAACAATTGTGAAACAAAGATGAATATTTTGTTATTACCAAAGTGTTAAAATAATCATGATGGTGATTTTCTTAATGGAAATAGAAAATGTTTTAATTGTGGAAAAGAATTATATAAAGTATTTCAGTGCCAAATTAATGGGAAAATGTTTCTAATGATGTGAATAGGGAAAATACTACAAATAATGCACCACCCACACTTCAATGTTACATGTTCAAGAAAATGGGGAATTATGGTAACCAATGCCCAAGTCCTTGGGTTAATGATGATGATCGACATCAAAAACATCTTAAGGTCAAGGAAAAAGGAAAATCGCATGTGATCACTATTGGTGATTTTGAGTATGAAAACCATGTGGGGGGAATGATTAAGAGTTTATGTAATGGGATTAAAAAATAGTGTTGTTGAATCTATTGTACTATATTATGGAATATTAGAATATCTAAGTATTGGTCCTTTGTGGTTTTCAATATATATATGATTGCGGTACCCATGAAAAGTGAATTAAATATTTTTGGAAATAACATGATATGTGGATCATGATTGGATAAAGAGATAATGAGAAGTTTGATAATATCAATGAGTTCATGATGGATATAATGAAAATATGATTTTATGGTTTGATTATATATATAAATATATTTTCGTGTGTGAAAAGAGTATTCTTGGATAGAATGCATGTTTTCACTAAGGGTCTATGGTAATTCATGTTATTAACATGTTTCACGAGAATATATGATTAGTGTATTCACATATTTGGAATGTGATCAATAACCAAGAACAACCTTATAAGGTATAGGAGATAAATTTTATATCGATTTTGTTCACCTATGTCTAATGTTTTATATTTTTAGTTCTGGAAGGATTTTTATGTTTTCCCAATATGGATTGTATAAGTTATAATCTTTTTTGTATTTTTTACATTAATTTATTATCTCAATATAGGTTGAATTGTGCATATTTTATTACATGTGAAATCTTTTTTGTTAACCCTCATGGAACGAACTATAATTCTATCACTCAATTTTCTAACACTTATAGAATGAAATATTCAACTTCATTTCATTAAATAAGAGATATGTGAAAACAGTTTAAGGCACAAAATATGGTGGGATTGTACTAAAATAAAGTAAGTATTTATTATGTTAAATAATTCTTCAAATTTAAGGAAATGATCTTGAACACAAAAAATGTTATCTTATTACCTTATTATTCAATGAATCAAATGCTCCATTAAATCATCACAGAATTATGGATTTCTGGTTGTTATCTTTCTCAAAACCTTATTCTCTATTACTCTCCATCAGAACATAATGGTCATATTTTTTCATCCATATCCATGTTTTCAATTCCCACCTATGTTATCCTATGTGGACACCCCCTGATGAGTTAATTTGGGTAACCATTATGTTTCTAACTTTTCATTTTAAAATAAAGCTATAGCTTTCCTTTTTTTTATGATGTGAGTTTCTATATATGGAACATTACAGTAGTAATCCTTTTATAACCCCAAAAAATTTCAAGAAGAAATTAATTTTATGGGGGGGGGGTATAATGTATCACCATAATATTTTATGAGATAGATTATTTTTAATTTCATTGATATATTTTGTTGTACAAAACAACAAGATTATCATGCGTGATATGCAACACCATATTAGCTTATAGTATACACAACAATATAATTGGCTTGAGTAACACACTATTTCATGTTTGTTTGATGGAATATATTTCACGCAACATTGTGTAGTGATTTTTTTCAATTTATAAAAGAACTATGTTTGGATTATGTTAAAAAAACACAAAAGTAAGCTTTCACTAAATGCAACACTAAATTTCCTTCAATTACATGCAAGAGGGGCCTTCCTCGATAGCTTTCATTGTACACAATATCAAGTTTCATTAGAAAATGATATATTATTAAAATATTTTATAAAATAGACATTATGTATACTATTAAATGAAATTTGAATTATATATAACATTATCATTCTTCTTCTGTATTTTATAGAACATGATATAAGAAAAAATTCAATTTATCAGACAAAAGAAGTATTTTTCCAAAAAATACATTTTTCTTCCTTTTGATAGTGAAACAATTTAATGTATAGTTTTTAAAAATTTTATATATTCTATTTGGCCAGAAAATCATCTCCCTTTGAAGCAGCACATCAAAATTTATCTAGGTTAAATTTTTAGTATTTTTCTGATTAAATTCATATTTTGATGAATATTGAATGTAGACACCCCCCATGACCTGTATGATCAAATTTATCTTCAAGTGGAATTTTTTTTATTCGGGATGTAGGATATATCTTACCCCATATACCCCGGGTTTTTCTCTCAATATATTCTTCAGGATCATTCGTTAAAAGTTTTTCGTTGCCTGAGGCAGAAGGGTCATTATAGACTGCTTGAGGCGGTGGTGGTTCAATGAGGTAGTATTGACCCCCCTCCAGATCATATGTAGGTGATTCGAGTGAATGTTATGTCCTCCAATGTAGTTTATCTCCCTGCCTCTCTACCGTAGTCTTTAGAGAGTACGTCAAAGAAGTCTTCGAATAACACTTATGGTTGGCTTCAGTAGAGATTTTTTCTAACCTCTCTGGATATTTTTCCCTTTGTTCTATGAATTCTTCCATCTATTTAGGTCAGTCCAATTAATTCAATCATTATTCATTTATTGTATCCCATGGTAGAATGGAATGATATGGAAGATATTGGCTTTATCTCAACCCTAAACCCTCATTCCATGCGTTCACATGTCCTGTATATTTCTTTGGATGTTGTGGATGTCCGTGATTTGGCTATAGTGGAGGTCCCCCTATCCCCAAGTCTTCCCTATAGAGATATTTCCCTGCCTCCTTCCATGGAACCCCTCATGGTGTCTCTAGAAGGCTTAGCTACCCAGAAGGCATGATTCAATAGAGATGGCCTTTCATCCTTTCATAGCATTTGTGGGAGGAAAAACGTCGTCTCTCATGTGGATAGCTCAACTCCAGTCATGCTTTATTATAATGACATTAGGTGTGCACAATATCCATATACACATCCTAAGAGGAGAAATTGTTCTCCAATATTGGAATGTATTTGAGTTCTAGGGAAATTCCCATGACTCTCTTTTCTCAATTATTCCTTTTCCCAACTAGAAGGCTTGGGGCATTGGCGCTCAGCTAAAAATAGACTTCCTTGTTACAAAAAAATACAAGAACAAGCATACGGTTGTGCCCATATTGGAACACAAAAAACACCTTGAGTGGACTAGGGATTACTTTTTAATTCATAATATTTGTGGTTTCATGCATGATGAACCATGTAACTGCTATATTTGGATTGTTTTAAATAAGCTGTGAAACATGATCCTACTACCAGATGGTGATCAGTTTATCACTAACAAGGCGGATCATGTCAATCTTTATTTTATATATTCCTTTGTTTTTGGGAGCTAATATCTTCATCTAAGATAGGCCCTAAGGAAGGATCTCTCCAGGTTTTACCCTGGTCTTTTCCTTAGATCATTGGGGGAACCTTTAATGTAGTGGCAAACCTAGTTTTTTCAGAGCATTAGGTTCCATTTCCCTAATAATTCATGCTTAGACATTAATTATTTCATGGAATCTAATGGACTCTTAGGACTTGAATTTTTAGTGGATCGTTTTTCCTCTTGGAATAATCAACATGGTAATCATTGCTCCAGGGTTCGCTTGGATCATGGTTTGGATAACTTAAATGTCATTTATACCTACTATAGTTCAAAGGTGAATCATATGGTACATGGGATCTCATATAATCCTCCCATTTTTGTATCTATATTCCATGCAAGCCACTCATGATTGTTTCAGGTTTAGTCAACATTGGCCTACTCTGCTAGGTTATCAGGATCATGTCACAACCTCTTCGGCTGATCATTCCTAGGGTAATAAGTGGGATATCCTTCATAACTAGACATGTAGGATGAATTTGAAGATCCATTCATGGTCGAAATATTTTCCTCCATTTTATGAGGCTTTGCAGAAATCCATGAAGGATTTTTCCATCTCAAAATCTCCTAGAGAAGGAATGGGATGATCGGGATTTTGAGGAACTCCTAGAGAAGAATAAACTCACGAAGGAGGATATTATGAAGTAGGAACTCATTTTTTGGGAGGGGTAAAGGATTAAATGAATCAAAGATGGTGATAGACACATTGACTTATTCTATGCATATACTAATGAGAGGAAGATATTTGTTAAGATGAATATAGAGATGGGGAATAGGGATTTCAATAAGGATAAGTACGTGGCGGGGGCATGAAAAATCATACTTCACATTGCATCTTGCGGTTACAAATGCGAGTTTACCAATAGGTAACCCTAGGAGAGCTCAATGATTTTATATGTGATTCATAGTCTTTTATCAGACCAGGAGAATGATTTCTTGGGCTCCTTTCCATCTTGGAAGAAATCCTGGAGGATTTTTTGCATCTGAACATAGATTGCTTTCCAATTCTGGATAGATTCCCTTGTGAATTTTATAGGTCTTCCTGAGATACTGTGAATTAGGAGTTGATCGTAGCCATCCAGGACTTATTCTATGGAGGTAATTTACCATATGATTGCATCTACCACTACGCTTGTGATGCTTCACAAATCTAAAAACCAAACTTCTATTTTTCATTATCACCCCGTGAGCATGTGAAATGTCCCGTATAATATTCTGGTTTGTATCATTATTTAATGGATATCCATTAATCTTCATTTATGGGTCTCATTGGATCAACATGGATTAATTATGGGGAGATCAATCTAGGAGGCTATCACCCTGACAAAGAAAATGATGATGGAAATTATTTTGAAAACATATGTTTCTAATGTGGCTATCTAGATTGATATGAATAATGATTTTGATCATGTTAAATGGTGATTCATTAAAAATGTTTTGGTAGGTATGGGTCATAACTCTTCAAATGTTGATATCATTCTCTGGTGCTTAAGCTCTTCTTTCTTCTCGGTATCCTTCATGGGGAAGAGCTTCAACCTCATCAAATATACCTATGACATAAGATAAGGGGACATGATCTCTTAGAGTCTCTTCAACCTTGTCTTGGTGTTATTGAGCCGTTTCCATCAAAAGAGCATAAAAATGGAGAAATTCGGAAATTTAGAAGGAGAAGGAAAGAACATAGTGGATCCCACATCATGTTCGCGGATGATACCTTTTTATTTCTAAATGCATCCAACCAGTCCTTACGAGGATCAATAAAAGTGTTGAATGAATACTGTCACATGGGTAGGCATATGATCAATAAAAACAAGATCCCTTTCTTCATAACCAATGGTTGTAACACAAGGTGAGATTCTTTAGTGAATCACATTTGGGTATGTAAAGAGGGTCCTTTCCTCTAGAATACCTCAGTGCCCCCATCTGTCCAGGAAGGCTACATATCAGTGCTTTAGTCACCCTCCTCAGTGGGATTAATGTTCAGGTGCTTAATTGTAAGAACAGTGTTTTTTTCCTTTAGAGGTAGGACCACTCTTTTGAACAATGTGCTTTTAGAAACATCTGTGCATGCCCTTGCGACTCGTAAAGTCCAGAAGTGTGTTATTAAAAATGTTGCTAATATTTTGGAATGTTTCTATATAGGACCTGCTCTTAGAAGTGAAAAGGCACCGCGTCTCATGGAACAAGATGGCGTTGCCGGTTAATGAATGTGATATTAATGATCTGATTATCTTGGATACCCTATAATGTATACATGAAAGGCATGTGTGTAGCGTTCTATAATTTCACACTCGTTATGATATTTCCATGAATAATGCATTGGGTTACCATGAATATATGGATAGGAAAGCCTCCCAGTTTTGTTCGATCATTGGTCCCCCTATTTTTGTCCTCTTCCTACACACCCACTGGATTAAAAACCGTAGTGACATCTCCTTCTAGCATCATAATTGTTGTGGGGATCTTCTTAGTTTTCCTGGTTGCCTGACCACCCACATTACCTTCAGGGAGGCTAGTTGTTTCCCCCATTAACTAATGATGTTTTGAATAGGTAGTAGCTGGACCATTTCAAGCTCATCGAATTATCCTCAGACCCAAAAATATGTTTTTATACCCCATATCCTTCAAGGGACATTAGTTCAAAGTATTTTTATTGTATAAATACCTTGTATGCCCATTAAGATGTTTGGGATGTGGTGCATTGGGTAAAGAGCATGCCAACAAACACAATTTTCATATGTGGATAATTAGGAGAGGTAATGTTCTAACTGATGAGAACATCATGTTTTGTTGAATCAATATTGTCTCTAGGTGTTTTTTCATTAATGTCCACACCATGGAATGTTTGGGGAACATGTTCATTGAATGTGAGTGGGTAAAGGAGGTATGTAATTTCTTTAGAGAGTTCACCGTTATCCCATCTCCTTTGATGGATGTAATTCCCCAACCCCAATTCCCTAGATTCGGTGCATTATTACAGAACAATGGCAAGATAGATAGAATAATGTCCCGAAATAACGATCATTTTAGTATACCTGGAATTACTAGATACATATATAAGTTTTAAATTACATCATAAAATAATTAAAACAACATTATTGTGTCCAATTTGAACATAATATTATCCATTATTCTATTCCTGTTTATTAATCATAAAATAATTCTTTGAATAATTGAAAAAATAAAACATAAGAATGGGGTGAGCTTAGATTCTTAGTGAGGATAACAATAAAGCGTAAAAATTCATAAATAAACATAAACATTTTATGGAAATTTATAAAACTAGAACATAATCATTTTAAAGACAAACATCAAAATAATATGTCAAATATAAATCAAATAATTCCATTTACTTATTCACATGGATATTCTACTTGTCGAATAATCACATGAAATATCAACAACCAATTTCATAATTATTGAATGGATACTGACAGACATCATAACCACATAGTTAGGTCCTCGTGCCAAGACTAAAAATTATATTTTTTCATGTCATTTTTCCAAGACACTAGTTTTTCTCATGATACCTACTGATGAATCGAAGATCTATAGTGGGATCCACTCGTCACATACTAATTCTAATGCATTCCTCATATGAAATGATTTGAAACATACCATAAACATGTTTAATAATAATAGCATAAAAAATGTTAATACATTTACTATAAAACATGAATGGTGTAAAAATAACACATCCATAATCAAACATATCAAAAAATCTTCAATAATATATGGAATATTGTATCATAATAAATCAACTTCAAAAAAATGAAAAATCCATCAAAGGATGTCGAAAAATATACAATCAAAAGTATTTGAGAGGAATTTTGGATCATTTAAATTTAACATAATTATAAAAGAAAACATTTATTTGGAAAATATTATTATAATCTTGTAATGTAAGCTTCAAAGGTGTAATAATGTTGGAGAATATTTGCACCCACCGTAAAAGTAAAAAACATTTTTTCAATAATTATGTCGAAAAGGTCATGAAGTACCTTTTTTGGAAAATGACAGAATCATTCCTTTCTAACTATTTTATAATAATTCAACAAGGGTATAAATTAATGTAACCTATAGTATATTAAATAGTAAAAATACGTTGAAATACATTTTTGAGAAACATGGATGTGGAGGATAAAAAACGTCCCAGAAGATACTCACGTATAAACAACCTCAGATAATAAAGGGATAGTATATTTTACCCTTACATTGTAATTTTCCTTAGATGAGGTTACGTTAACTTCATGTATAATTGTTAATAATTGTTATAAAATTATAAAAGAATCATATATATAAATATGATATCATATATTATCCTCCAAAATTTCTTTGTTACGAATATTTTATTAATATCATTGTTTCGGGTGTTAACTGATTCATTTTCCTTTATATGTTTTGTTAAAAAAATCATGGTTTTTATGGATATGATGTATTTGATCCATATATATAATGATAATAAGTTATTAAACATTATTTATAGTCATAAAATGAAAATTATTCTGGAATGGTTACGATGGGGAAATGAATCTCATCGCGTTCATGGAGAATGTAGTATGCACTTTACGCACGAGTAAAAATATCAGTTTTTGATATTAAAATAATTTGTAGGTGGATGGTATATCATATAAAAAGAACCATTAACATGTTATATTTATTATTTACATCAATTATACTCATTATTATACACATCCAAATAGTGAAGTGTTGAATGACGAACTACACGACGTGGAGACGGTAGGCCGTACGTACACATGTATAGTGAAATTCACATTCATAGGATGGATAGAATAGAGAAAATCCTTGTACCAAATCTATAACAACATTTTATATTTTATTTTGGTATTGAAATAACAAATAAATAGGAAGTGGAAGAAGGAAATGTATTTGAATAATGTGACTAAATTATTACCTCTTCTTGAGGTGGTTCCTTTTCATTTGATCAAAAGGGCTCCATAGGTTCGCTTAATGATCAAATTAAGTCCCTTGGGTTAAATTTAGGGCAGTTTTTTTGGATATTTGGGAATGGTTATGCCGATCCAAATGGATTTGGAGTGGTGATTTTGAGAGAAGGGGAAGTATCCTTTTATAAGAGATGTGAGGGTCACTTTTGGAAAAGCTTAAAAATTTAATTTATTATATAATCATATTTGGTTTATAATGGATAAAAAGGATTTAGTTTGGGTATAAGGTAGGTATGGATCCAAAACAACTCATCTAATAGGTTTTAGACATGTTTAGGTCACCATATTAACTTTATCATATAGATTTAACTCTTAGTTTAATAGTTTAACTTTTACCATGGATTATTGTATTAATATATTAAATGGTTAATAAACATAATATAAAAAGAAAAAATAACCCCATGTGTTTAATTATTGATATATATAACCTTATCTTAGTCTTTTTGCTGATACATATATTTTTAGGAATATTATATCAATTAATAATATAGTATTTGTATTAAAAACTCATTTCTGTCAATTTAGACACTATTTAGTAATTGATTTTTGTTAAAGAGCTAAAAAATGATTACTTAGAAAAAAATCATTAATCAACCATAAAATTTCATAGTAACCTATAAAAATCATTTAATTCATCAAAAGATTCACTTTACATTTATTTGTATATTTATAATATGAATTATTTTAATCTTTCCTTAATAAGGTAATTAATGCATCATTATTGTGTCATTAATAAATTAAATTATTAAATGTATATAAATTATAAATAAAATACAATTATGTAGGAAATATTTTGATATTTCTAATTAATATTTATAGTTGAATAGATCTTATTTTTATACCTATATGAAAAATGGATTACTTATTAAACTATGAAATTATCACTTTTAACTTTTCTTTAAATAAAATAATAATAAATGTACTAATCTCATCCATGTGGACCACAAAAACATATTTTATTAGCAAGGTTTATTTTGGTCTAAATACACTTATTCAATATTATTAGGTTATGTGTTTGGGGGATAGTAATATCACTTTTCCCATTAATTACCTTATTTATTTTTAATAGTGGTAATTAAAAGTCAAGAGATACTATTCATGAAAAATTATATTCCCCTTATTGAACCCCCTTTTACTTATGAATATAAACTATGTCTCTAATATTTTTGAAATTCAATTCAAAGAAGTGGTAAAATTTTGTTTTCTGCAAATTTTCCAACATGCCTAGAAAGTGGGTAAAAGATGGTAAAACAATCAATAAAATTTTATACATCTTATTTTATTTAAAAATGACTTTAATGAATTATATTTAACTAATATATGTTATATGTATATATTTTAACTTAAAATAATTTTAAATAAAATATATAATTATTTAAATAAAAGGTCAGTTTTATATAATAACACAATGTTTTTCAATATTCATCAAAAATTGAATGTTTTCAGAAAAATACCAAAAATTCTCTCTAAGCTAATTTTGATATTCAGAATCCAAAAATGATGTCTATTTTGAAAAATAAAATTTATAAAATTCCAAAAAACGTGTATAACTATTCATAATGACTATTTTGATTGGTGGTTGTGTGTTAGAACTCAAAATTGCATAAAACGCAAGCTATTGAATTATTCAAGGTGAAACATACAGTGGATGTTTGGGTATTACATTATTTCCTCTTTCAAATAATTTCATCCTAGAAAATTTTGAATAATATGCCTTAAAAATATAATGGTTGTTCTTCATCATAACTTCCTCGGGTTCCTACATTACCTCTTCCACTTTATGGTTTCTCCAATGAAATTTAACAAGAAGAGTTGTATGGTTTCTCAACACTTGTTCTCTAGTCTCTATTATTATGATATTCTATTGCAATAAGATAGATTGGGTTCCAGTTCTAATTTTTTATAGACGAGTACTTGTGTTGGGTCATCGTTATATTTTCTCAATAGTGGTACGTGGAAAAAATCATTGAACTTTGGAGAGACATGGAGGCCTTTACAAATGGAAAGCTACAACTCAAATTAGTTCTTGAATTTCATAAGGTATCAAGTACTTGGGACTCAATTTACCCTTCTAACTAAATCGTATAATCCCCTTCCATGGATATACCTTCAATAAAACATGATCTGCTTCATGAAATTTCTAATCTTTTCTTTGGTTATCATCATAACTGTTTTGCCTACTTTTGAGCTACTTTGATCTGTGTTTAGATATTCTTCACCTTTTCCATTGTTTACTAATCATTTTCTACGACTACAAGTTTTCTGTCACCAACATCATCCCAACAAGTTGGTGTGGGGAATCTCATTCCATATAACACATCAGATGGTTCCATCTAAATACTTAAATGGAATTTATTATTATTTGAAAATTCTACAAGAGTTAAATGTTGATCCCACATACCATGAATGTCATGTGAGCAAGATCTCAACATTTATTTTAATGTGTGAATAGTCCATTCTAATTTTCCATCAATTTGAGGGTGGTAGGTAATGCTCAAAAGAAGTTCGGTATCTAGGGACTTCTAAAGACTTTTCTAGATTCATGATGTAAAATGGAGATCATGATCTGAAACAATCGATAGTGTTCATCCATGAAGTCTTACAACTTCTTTAATATATAGATTTAATAAACATTCCTATGGTAAATCTGCGCTTGTAGCAACAAATATGTTTACTTGGTAAGAGATCAACAATGACCCATATTGCATCATTCCTTCGAGGAGTATTTAGTCTCTCCATGAAAAAGTCAATCATAATATGATCCCATTTCATCTCAGGCATGGGAAGAGTTTGTATGACTCCTCTTGGGTGTTGTCTTCGAGCCTTCACATGTTGAAAAACCATACATCATAACATGTAATCAGAAATCTTCCTCTTCGTGATGTCCCACCAATATTGTTCCTTAAAAAATCTATACATTTTAGTGCTACAAGAGTGTATAGTGAAATTAGAGATATAATATTCATTTAATAATTACCTTTTTGATCATGTACAAAACGAACACGATGTATCTTCCTAAATTTCAAAATTCCATCATTATATATGAAGTCGGTCATTCTCCCATCATTCACATCATTAATTTTTTTGAAACTCCTCATCATTAGTTTGAGAAATTTTAATCCTTTCTAGTAATGAGGGATTAGAATCAATTTGAAAAAATATTGATGTTTCACCTTCTATGATTATTCCCATATCCATTTTTTCTAGATCCATGTACATAAGATCTCTTTCATCTTTTATCTGGTTCAGAACTCCATTATCCTTTATTCTCAAAGCATCTTCCACCTTATTCGAATTCATTGGGTGATAGTGTACAGTGAAATCAAAATACATGAGTAGTTCAAGAAATTGCCTTTACCTCATGTTGAGTTCTTTTTGTGAGAAAATATACCTCAAACTTTTGTGATCATGATAAATCTCACATTTTATACAATATAGACAGTGTCTCAATATCTTCAAAGCAAAGATTAGAGATTCTAACACAAGATCACGAATGAGATATATTTTTTCATGAATTTTTAGTTGTCGTGATCCATAGGATATAAATCTATCATTCTGTATAAGGAAACATCCATGTCCTTTCTTTGAAGCATCACTATAAATAAGAAACCCATCATTCCATGATAGTAGAGTCAATATAGGATCATTTACTAATCTTCTATTTAGTTCTTCGAAGAATTTTCCACACTCTTTTTTCTAAACAAATTTAACCCCTTTACTTGTGAAATTGGTTAATCGGTTATCCAATCGAGAAAAAGTCTTCACGAAGTGTCGATAATAACCTTGTAAACCAATAAACCGGTGTACCATGGTTATACTTGTCGGTGTTGGAAATTCTTGGATTGCCTTGGTCTTTGAATGATCGATAGAGATTTTATCCTTAGAGACGATATGTCCATGAAAAGTAATTTCTTGAGGCCAGAATTCACACTTGATAATCTTCTCATATAATTCGTTTCTTCTGAGGGTTTTTAGAATAATGCGCATGTGATTTTCCTGATCTTCGAATCTTTTTTAGTATACCAAGATATCATCAATAAATACCACGACAATGTCATCAATATATTCCTTGAAAGCTCTATTCATTAAATCCATAAAAACATATGATTCTTTAGTCAGTCCAAAATGAATTACTGTAAACTCATAATGCATGTTCCTAGTTCGAAATGCTATCTTTGGAATGTCTTCCTTTGTCACACACAACTGATGATATCTAGTTCAAAGATAAATCATTGAATTTTTTTTAAATACATGTTGTTGATCAAATAAATCATCAATGCTAGGTAGTGGATATTTGTTATTTATTTTTATATCATTGATCTCCCTAAATTCATTGTACAACCACATAGATCCATATATCATTTTAACAAAAAGACCAGGGGCTCCCCATGGAGAAGCACTAGGGTGAATAAATCCATTATTAATTAAATATTCTAGTTGTTTCTTTAGTTACACTAATTCTACAGTGGCCATTGTATAAGGGATCTTCAATATAGGCCTTGAACTAGGAATTAAATCAATAGAAAACACGATTTATCGTTCTATAGGATGTCCATGTAAATACTCATGTAACATGTCAACATATTATTGAATAATATATACATCCTCTATTTGAATATTCCTTTCCTCACAAAATGTTATTTCACTATTTTCCTCTCTAATAATTGAATTTTGTAGAGCTACTATGGGTGGATCTAGATATGAAATAGATGGTGATGTTTCTAATCTAAATATAAGGTACCACTTATTATCATCGAAAATTGTTACATCCTTTTTAATAAAATAAATACTCGCATTATGGATTGAAATTAAATCCATACCTAGGATTATATCAAATTCAATCATGGGTATCATGATAAGATCTGCAGATAAAGCACATTTATATACCCTAATGAGAACTAATTGATAACACTTTGTTGTAATGATAATTCCCTTAGGAGAATAGACTGACAAATACAATGTTAAATCAGATTGTAAATATCTAATTTTAATAAAAAAATGGGATGATATGAAATAGTGAGATAATCTAAAATCAAATAAAGCATTGGCTAATTTTGAGGAAACCATTAAATTACCGTCCACTAGGTCTTTCAGAGAATCAACCTCAGTAGAAGTTCTAACATGAGCATGGCCTAAATCCCTTGGACTTTTCTGAGGTAAGTTTCTCTAAAGATTAGGACATTCATTGGCATAATGCCCCATTTCATTACAACTATAGAATGAATCATTGAAAGACTCTTTCATCCCCTTGAAACCAGGATCATGGTGTCCTTTTACACAACACTTGTAATAGACTCTCATTTTCATCAGCGAAGTATTGGGGTGTTTCATACCACATTTACCATAGGATGGAAATTCAACTATTCCTTTAATATCCTTATTTCGATTTTCATAGTGTTCGGAAGATTTCTTTTCATCTTTCTTTGATTTGATGTCAAAAGTCGTAGGGAATTCCTTTTATTTCTTGACAACACATGAGAAGATATGTTTGTACGATAAGTAGGATTTTGAGGCTAATGCTCAATGGAGAATTGGGATTAAACCATCAAAGAATAGTTCAATCTTTATCCTTGGGTGATGTATATAATCTGTTTCATTCCTTATTATCCTTGTAAAGTTATCGTCATACGTTGTGACATTCCCATCCTACTTTTTCCATAGACTCAAAAATTATCTCCCCATATCCGCTCGATTGTCACGATGAATGTATTTTTCTATGAAATGATCTTTAAAAACCATATATTCCTTATTTTATACTTCATCATCATCATTTGTGTTTTTGAATCAATTTACACCATTGATTAGTTTTTGAATCACAATACTTAATTCCAATCTTGTAAAACACTTAACATAAATTTAACAGTTTATGGATATAATCCATAATCAAAAAAATTTATTCATTGAAGAATTATATACTCATAAGTACATCATAATTGTTTGTAATGAAAATGTGAATTATCCTAAGAATATCCCACATGAGTGTCATAACTAAGAGTGCAGCAATGCCCCTTGTCCTGTACTAGGATACACCAGGTCAAGCTTGAAACTCAATGTTAGAGTTTTTACTCCAGGGAACATCTATGCCGAATCCACCACTACCGGTTTGTATCAAGACAGGGATGTATTGCATGGAAAATACACAAAATCACTAATTTTCCAAAATTATTGTAATTTCATCGATACTAATCCTCAAATTCTATCTTAGTGTAATATTTTCGAGGATTGTACTAAACATCCATTGATACCAACTATAACACCCGACCCCAGTTACCTAGAGTCAGTGCATTATTACATAACATTAACATGATACAATGAATCATATCCCGAATGACCGATTATATTAGTAGCCATGGAAGTACTATATACATACATAAGTTTTACATTTACATAATCAAATAATTAAAAAAAACATCATTGGGTCCCCTATGAAAAAAAACTTATCCCTTAGCATATTCTTGCCCGTTAATCGTAAAATATGTTTTTTACATCCTGGGAAAAATAAAACATAAGAAAGGGGTAAGCTCAGATGCTCAGTAAGGATAAAAATATACTGGAGACTTTCAAAAACAAAAACAAACATTTTATGGAAATGTATAAAACTAAAACATAAGCCTTGTAAATGTAAAATTCATCATAATATGGCAAATATAAATCAAATAATTCCATGTACTAATTCACATGGATATTCTACTAGTCAAATAATCACATGCAATATCAATAGCTAATTTCATAATGATGGAATACATATTGTCGAATATCATAACCACCTAGTCAAGGCCTCGTTCCAAGACTAAAAATGTGATTTTGTCAAGGCCTTGTGTCAAGACATTGGTTTGTCTCATGAGAAATACCATTGCATCAAGGAGCTATAGTGGGCTCCACCAGTCACTTACTAAGTCCAATTCATTCCTCAAATGAAAATATTTGAAACATAACATAAAGATTTGTATTAAAAATAGTATAAGAAATGATATTAATTTAACCATAAACCATGAATGGTATATGAATAACACATCCAATGTCAAAAATACTAAAAAACATCAATGTAATATGGGAGATTGTATCATAATAAATAAACATCAAACATGTGTAAAATCCATCAATGGATGTTGACATAGATGAAATCAAAAATATTTTATAGAAATTTTGAAATCATTTAAAAGTAATGTAATTAGAAAATAAAAAATTAAATTTGAAAATATTCTTATATGTTTGTAATGGAAGCCACAAATGTGTTATAATGATGGAGAATAGCTGCACCTACCGTATATGTTAAAAAATATTCTTTCCATAACATTGTCGAAAAGGTCATAATGTACCTTGTTTGGAAAATGCTAGAAAGATGCATTTATAACCATTTTATAAGAAGTAATACAATGAAATAAATGAATTTAACCCATATTCTATTAAAAAGTAAAAAAATTGAAATACATTTTTAATAAACACTGATGTGGATGATAAAGATGTCATAGTAAATACTCACATATAAACAACCTCGGATAATAAAAAGATTGTGAAATTAACCCTTACCTTGAACTTTTTCATGGTCGAGGGTATGTTAAACTCCTTTATAATGGATAAATAATTTTTATTAAATTATAAAAGAACCATATACATAAATATTATATCACAAATGATCTTCCAATATTTCTTTGTTAAGAATATTTTTGTAGTATCATTGTTTTAGGTGTTAACTTATTCATTTTCCTTTATTTGTTTTGTTACATAAGTCAGGTTTTTTATGGATCAAATTAATTTTATTCATACCTATAATTATATTAAGTTCTTAAAATTATTTTTAGTCATATAAATGAAAATTATTCTTTTACGGTTTTGATGGGGAAATGAATCTCATCGTGTTCATGTAGACAGTAATCCATATGTATGCACGAGCGACAATATCATTCTTTTGATAAAAAAATAATATTTAATTGGATGGTATATCATATATACATAATCATTAACATGTTATATTTATTATTTACATCAATTATACTCATTATTATACCTATCAGAACTGTGATGTGCTGAATGAAAAACTCCACCACGACGCGGAGACCGTAAGTCGTACGTACGCACGTATGGTGACTTATTCATTTATAGGATAAATAGATTAATTAGAATGGTTGTATCATATATATAATAACATCCTTGTATTTAAATTTTACACGAGTTATTATTTTGGCATGAAAATATCAAAGAAAGAGAATGTTGGATGAAGAATTGAACTCTGAAAGAGGTGATGAAATTATTACCTCTTCTTCAAGTTCTAACTTTTGATTAGATCAAAAGGGAACCATAGTATTTCCTTCTGAACTATGTGTGGAATCTAGGTTGATTTCAAGGTAGTTTGGAGGATACTTGGGTAGGTTTTGGCTGGGACAAATGGCTTAGGGGTGTGATTTTTATAGAAGGGAAAGTACACTTTTACAAGAGAGGTTAGGGTCACATTTGAGAAGATTGAAATATTAATTTATTATACCATCATATTCAGTTTATAATGGAACCATATGTATTTATTTTATGTTTAAGGTGGGTATGTGTCGCAAACAAATAAAACAATAGGTTTTATACTGGTTTAGGTCACCATATTAAACATATCTTTTAGATTTAACTCTTAGTTAAATTGCTATGATTTTACCATGTATTACTTTAGTATTATAATAAATGGTTTGTAAACATACTATAAAAAGCCAAACGAACCCCACGTGGTTCATTATTTATATATTTAAACTTATCTAAGTCCTTTGGCCAAAAATTATATTTTTAGGAATATTATATGAATTAATAATATAGTATTTCATTTAAAAACTCATTTAGGACAATTTTGACACTATTTAGTAAATGTTTTTTGTTAAAGTCCTATAAACATGATTACTTTAAAAAATATTATTTAATGTACCCTTACATGTCTTAGTCACCTATAAAATTCGTTGGATTCATCAAAAGTCTAAATTTACAATTATTTGGATTTTTATAATATGAATTATTTTAATCATCCATAAATAATGTAATTTCTATCTCATCATAGTGTCATAAATAAATTAAATTATTTAGTGTCTAAAAATTATAAATAGAATACCATTGTGTATGAAATAATTTAATATTTCTAATTAATATTTATATTTTAATTTACCTTTTGTGTAACCCTATATTAAAAATGGTTTAGTTATTAAACTTTGAATTTGACACTTTTAACTCTTCATCAAATAAAATTATAATAAATATCCTAATCTAATACATGTGGACTAAAAGGATCGTATGTTATTCCTAATGTTTATTTTGGCCAAAATACACTTATCCTATAGAATTACGACATGTGTTAGTGTAATAGTAATATCATTATTTCCTTTAATTACCCTATTTACTTTAAATCTTGGTAAATAAAAGTCAAAAATTACTATTCACCAAAAACTATTTTCACCTTATTCAACAAAATTTTACTTACTGATATCAACTGTGTCTATTGGACTTTTGAAATTCTAATCAGAGAAGTTGTAAAATTATCTTTTATTCAAATTTTATAACGTGCATAGAAGGATGGTAAAAGAGGGTAAAAAGTACAATAAAATTTTATACATCTAATTTTATTATAAAAATGACTCTAATTAATTACATTGAACTAATATATGTATTATGTATCTATTTTGACTTAAATAAATATAAATAAAATGAATAATTATTTAATTAAAATTCTAGTTTTAAATAATAACGCATTGCTTTTCAATATTCATAAAAAATTCAATGTTTTCAGAAAAATACCAAAAATTCACTCTAATCTAATTTAGATATTCTAAATCCCAAAATTGAAGTCAATTTTGAAAAATAACAGTTCAAAAATTTAAAAAATTGGGCATTACTATTCATAATGGCATGTTAGATTTTTTGTGGTGTGTTAAAACTCGATGTTGCATATAGCGCAAGCTATAGAATTATTCATAGAGAAATGTATTGTGGAAACTTGGGGTGTCACATTATTCCCTCCTTCAAATAATTTCTCCATCATAATTTCTAGAATACTTCCTCGTAAAAAGAATAAGGTGGTTCTTTATCATAAGTTCCTTGGGTTCCCACATTGCCTCTTCCATATTATGGTTTCTTCATAAAACATTTACCAGATGCATTTTCCATTTTCGCAACACTTGTTCTCGGGTATCAATAATTCCGATAGGTTTTTCTTAATAACATTGATCAGGTTCCATTTCAAATTCTTCATAGGTGAGTGCATGCGTAGGGTCATGCATGTACTTTCTCAATAGTGATACATGGAACACATCATTAACTTTGGAGAGACATAGGGGAATTTCAAACAGTATTCTACAAATCCATTTCATTCATGAAGTTTGAAAGCTCTAATGTACCTGGGACTCAATTTAACATACTTACAGAATCGTATAACATCCTTCCATGGAGATACATTCAAGAAAACATGATCTCCAACATGAAATTCCAAATCATACCTTTGGTTATCAGCATAACTCTTTTTCCTACATTGAGATTCATTAATGTGGATTAGGATAATCTACACCTTTTCAATTTTTTCCTGAACAAGTACATGGCCTACAAATTTTCATTCACCAACATCATCCCAACAAGTTGGTGTGCGACATCTCTTTCCATATAATGATTTATATGGTGCCATCAAAATACATTAATGGAATCTATTTTTATAGGAAAATTCTACCATAGAAAAATATTGATCTCACATACAATGAAAGACAAGTGAGAAAGATCTCAATATGTCCTATATGGATTGAATAGCCTGTTATGATTGTCCATAAGTTTGAGGGTGATAGGCAGTGCTCAATAAAATTTTAGTATCCAGAGCATTCTGATGACTTTTCCAGAATCTTGATGTAAAACATGGATCATGATCAGAAAAAATTGATAGGTTTACTTCATTATATCTTACAACATCATTAATATACAGTCTTACTAAACATTCAAGTGTTAAATCTTATCTTATATTAATAAAATATTAAGACATGGTAAGATGATCAACAATAACCCATATTGCATCATTACATCTAGGAGTATTTGGTTGCCCCATGAAAAATTCCATCGTAATATCATCCCATTTCTACTCAGGTATGGGAAGAGGTATCATGAATTCTCTATGATATTGTCTTCTAACATTCACCTGTTGGAAAACCATAAATCTTGACACATAATTACCAATATTCTGCTTCATGTTTTCCCACAAAACAATTTTCTCCAAATCTCTATACATCTGAGTTCTATTAGGGTGTATGGAGAAATTGGAGCTATGAGAATCATTAAATAATTCACTTTTTAGATTATGTGTATCAGGAACACAGTTTCTCTTCTCGAATTTCAAAATTCAATCATCATTTATGTTTTCAATCATTCTCCAATAATTCAATGATTTAATTATGTTTTGAAAATCCTCATCATCAATCTAATAACTTTTTATCCTTTATAGTAATGATGGATTGACAACCATTTGAAAAAGTGTCGATGCTTCACCTTCCATGATTATTCCTGTATTAATTTTTAGTAGAACCATGTACATAGGATCCCTTTCTACTCTTATCTTATTCAAAATTCCATGATCCTTTTTGCTTAAAGCTTATTCCCCCTTATTCACCTTCCCCGAGTGGTATTTTATAGTGAAATCATAATACTTGGGTAGTTCAAGCCATCTCCATTGCCTCATGTTGAGTTCTTTTTGTGATAATATATACATCAAACTATTGGAAAAATATAAATCTCACATTTTTACCATATAGATAGTGTATTCATGTTTTACAAGAAAATATTACTGCTGCAAACTCATGATCATGAGTGAGATAGTTTTTTTTCATGAATTTTTAGCTATCTTGAGGTGTTTTCAATAACTATATTATTCTATAGAAGGGTGCAACCAAGTCATTTCGTTGAAGCATCACTATAAATAACAAACCCATTATTCTCTGATGGTAGAATAAATATAGGATCATTTACTAATCTTCTCTTAAGTTATTCGAAAAAAAATTAAAAATCATTCGTCTAAACAAATTTAACCCCTTTATGTGTGATCTTGGTTAATGGGTTATCCAATTGGGAAAATTTTTGGACAAAGCACCAATAATAACCTGCTTAACCAATAAAATTGTATACCTCGGTTATACTTGTTGGTGCTGGCCATTTTAGGATTGCCTTGGTTTTTGAAGGATCAACAGAGATTCCATCGTTAAAGAAAATATGGCCAAGAATATAAATTTCTGTAATCTATAATTCACATTTGATTAACTTCCCATATAATTTATTTCTTCGAAGTGTTTTTAGAATAACGCACTAGTGATTATCAGGATCTTCATAGCTTTTTGTGTATACCAAGATATAATCAATAAATACCACTACAGTGTCATCAATATATTCATTGAAAACATTATTCATTAGATCCATGAAAACAGAGGTTGCATTAGTCAGTCCAAAAGGAATTGCTATAAAATCATAATGGTCGTACCTGGTTTGAAATGTTGTCTTTTGGAATGTCGTACTTCTTCATGAAGAACTGATGATATCCATATCAAAGATCATTCTTTGAAAAATATTGAGCTCTATGAATTTGATAAAATAAATCATTAATGCGAGGTAGGGGATACTTGTTCTTTATTGTAATATCATTGATATCCAAGTAGTCAATGCACAACCTCATAGATCCATCTTTCATCTTAACAAAATGAATACGGGATCCCCATGGAAAAACCGTAAGGATAATAAATCCTTTATTACATATCTACGATATTTTTTTATTTAGTTCAACTAATTCCACATTAGCAATTCTATAAGGGGTCCTCGATATGGGACTTGATCATGGAATAAAATCAATGGAAAACTCAATTTCTTGTTATGGAGGATGTCTAGGTATATCTTATAGAAACACATCAACATATTCTGTCACAATAGGTATGTCCTCAATTTGAACATTCCTTTCATCACCCATAGATATATCACTCTCTTCCACCCCAACAATTGAATTTCGTAGGGATACTAGGGGTGCACGTAGATATTATTCTGATAGTGACGTTTTGTCTCTAATGATAAGGTACTTCTTATCGTCATCAAAAATTGTAACCTCTTTCTTCTTATAATACATTTTCGCATCATAGTCCGAAATCCAATCTATATTGAGTATTACATCTATTTCAATCACGTTGGTGATGATCAAATCAGTAGATAAAGAACATTTATATGCCCTAATGGCGACTAATTGAGAAAACATTGTTTCCATGATACATCCCTTATGAGTTTTTACTGACAACTCCTTTGTTAAATCAGATTTAAATATGTAATTTTATTATCAAACTGGGATGATATGAAACAATGTGTAAGATCCAATGTCAAATAATTCAATGGCTAATATTGAGGAAAACATTAAATTACCTTCCAACATGTCATTAGGATCTTCAAAATATATAGTAGTGATCGCAAAAGCCTGTACATGATCCCTTGGTTTCATCAAAGGTATGTTTCCATGATGCTTCAGACATTCATTTTCTTAATTCCCCAATTCAATACAACTGTATCATTCAATATTCATAGCCTCTTTCTTCACATTGCAATCATTATCTTTGTCTCCTTTTTCAATACACTTTTAATAGTCTCCCATTACTTTTTGGAAAGTACCAGGGTGTTTCTTGCCACATTTACCCTAGGATTGAAATTCAACTTTTCCTTTCTTCCCCTTATTTCCATTTCCAAAGTGTTCAACAAATCTCTTTTTCACTTTCTTTGTTTTAAAGTCATAGGACTTAGAGAATTACTTTTTTGTCTTGATATCACATGAAATAATATCTTTGTACGATGAGCAGGAATGTGAGACTAATGCTTGATGGAGAAATGGTTTTAACCCATTAAAAAATCGATCAAACATACTCATTTGTTTAGTTATATAATCTGCTACCTTCATTGATATCCTTGTAAATTTAGCCTCATCCATTGCGACATTCTCATCCTCATTTTTCCATAGTCTCAGAAATTGTATTTCCATATGCGCTCGATGGTAATGAGGAAAGTATTTTTCCAGGAAAAGATATTTAAACACCATCCATTCCATATTTGATACTTCATCATCTTCATTTTTTTTTGAATCAATGACCACCATTGATCTGCATCTCTTGTCAATCGATAAAATGCTATTAAAATTTATTCCCATTCTCTACTCCCCATGAGTGCAATATTTTCTCCAAGGAACTTATCCAATAGTTAGCTAAAAAATTGATTTGTAGACCCACTTAATTTTGGCTGTTGTTTCCTCATAAAGCGGTGTAACATTGATCATCCATGTTTTCGATCACGGTGCCCCATACAGGTAAGGTAATTATTTATAACCTCAGTGAGTTGTCCTAGTGTGGTGATAAGTTGATCAACACTAGTTGCATCACCATCTCCACTAAAATTACATTGACTTGGAGGAAAATCTCTACATCGATTATCTGTGTTGAAACATTTTCCATTCTTCCACTGGGCACAATTAATTATCAATGGCATACACTGGATTAGTTTAGGAATTGCAATACATAATTCCACACTATTAAAACACTGAACATAAATTGAACAGTTTATGGATATAATCCATAACCATTTTTTTTTGCTTTGAGGATTTATATACTCATAAATCCTTCATAATGGCTTGTAATGAAAATTTTAATTATCCTAAGCATATACCCTGGGGGTGTCATAACCAAGAGTGCATTAAGGCTCATGTCGTGTACCAGGATACCCCAGGTCAAGCCCGAAACTCCATGTCGGAATTTTTACTCAAAGGTACATCTGTTCCATATCTGCCTCTACTTTCTTGAATCTATATATGGTTTCATTGCTTGTAAAATACACAAAATCTATACTTTACCAAAATTTTATGATGTTCTTCAATACTAATCCTCAAATTCTATCTTAGGGTAATTTTCTCTAATAAGAGTTTATCTAAATCTAGATTCTATGGTTTGTACTAAACTTCTTTTAATAACAAATGTAAGACCCCAACCCCAGTTACCCAGTTTCAGTGCAATATTACATAACATTGTTATGATACAAGAAATTATGTCCCGAATGACTAATCAATTTAGTAGCCTTGGGCATACTAGATACATACATAAGTTTTAAATTACGTCATAAAATAATGAAAAAACATCATCATTGTTTTCCCATTGAATTCTCTCTTATACCTTAGCCTATACATGGAGGTTAATCATAAAATACTTATTCTCATCATGGGAAACATAAAACATAAGAAAGGGGTGAGCTTAGATTCTCAGAAATGATAACAATAAATTGGAAACTTTCATAAATAAGCATAAACATTTTAAGGTAATGTATAAAACAAAAAATAGAAGACATTTAATCATAAACATTTGAATAATATGGAAATTATAAATCAAATAATTCCATTTACTTATTAACATGGATACTCTACTAGTTGAATAATCACATGCAATATCAATATATAATTTCCTAATGATGGAATTCATAATGCAAAAATCATAACCAAATTGTCCAGGCCTAATTCCAGGACAACAAATAAGCTCTTATCAAGTCCTTATGAAAGACACTAGTTTGTCTCATGAGACCTACCTATGAATCGAGGAGCTATAGTGGGATCTTCCCGTCAGTTACTAAGTCCAATGCATTTCTCGTATGAAATGATTTGAAACCTAACATAAGCATTTGTATAAAAATAGAATATAAATGTTAAATCTTTATCCATAAACCATGAATGGTATAAAAATAACACATCTATAGTCTAATAGACCAAAAAACATTAAATACAATATGGAAGATTTTATCATAACAAATCAACATCAAATAAGTGTAAAATCCATCAATGTATGTTGACATAGATGAAATCAAAATTATTTGATAGTAATTTTGAAATCATTTAAATGTAACATGATTATAAATGAAAATATTTATTTTGAAAAAATTCATATAAGATTGTAATAGATGCTTAAAAAGAGTTATAATGGTAAAGAATAGCCTCACCTACCATATAAGTTAAACAAAATTCATTCCATAATTTTGTTGAAAATGCCATAATGTACCTTGTTTGGAAAATGCCAGAAAAATTCATTTCTAACCATTTTATAAAAATTAAAACAATTGTATAAATAAATATAAACCCTAGTATAGTAAATATTAACTCTATTTTGAAATATATTTTTAAGAAACACAAAAGTGTATGATAAAGAGGTCTCAGTAGATAGTCACATATAAACAACCTCAGGTAATAAAGAGATTGTAAAATTTGGCCTTACCTTGTACTTTTGCTTGGTTTGGGTACAATAACATCCTATATAATAGTTAAATATTTGTTAGTAAATTATAGAATAACCATATACATATATATGATATCATATATGATCTTCTAGCATTGCTTTGATAAGACTATTTTAGTAGAATCATTGTTTTGGGTGTTAACTGATTCATTTTCCATTATATGTTTTTTACGTAAGTAATTTTATTTGGATAGGATGTATTTGATTAATATATGTAATGATATTAAGTTAATAATCATTATTTTTAATCATAAAATAAAAATTAATCTTGAATGGTTATGATGGTTAATTTAATCTAATCGGGTTCGTGGAGACGATAATCCATACATACGCACGAGAGAGAATATCATTCTTAAGATATTAAAATAATATGTAATTGGATGGTATATCATATATAAATATCATTAACATGTTTTATTTCTTATTTACATCAATTAAACTCATTATAATACCCATCCAAACATTGAAGTGTTGAATGAAAAACTACACCACTACCTGGAGACGGTAAGTCATATGCACTCACGTATAGTGACATTGTCATTTCATGGATGGATAGAATAATGAAAATGTTTTTACCATTTTATAATAACATAAAAACATGTATAAGTTATTGGAGTTATTATTTTGTTATTGAAATTACAAAGAAAGATGATGATTAAGAAGAAAAGAACGTTGAACGATGTGATGAAATTATTATCTCTTCTTCGGGTGATTTCGATTGATTAGATCAAAAGGGCTCCAAAGGTTGGCTTTATGGTCACATTAAGGGATCTAGGTTGAACTTATGGTATTTTGGGGGATATTTGAGCAAGGTTTGGCCGATCAAAATGGAGTTGGAGGTGTGATTTTGAGATAAGATGAATTACCCTTTTATAAGTGAGTTTAGGGACATTTTATGAAAAGCATGAAATATTTATTAATTAAACAATCATATTCATTTTATAATGGATAAAAAATTATTTATATCGTGGCTAAGTTGGTTATGGGTTGAATAAAACTCATCTAATAGGTTTTAGACATGTGTAGGTCAACATATTACCCTAATCTTCTTGATTTCAGTCTTAGTTTAATAGTTTATGTTTCACCATGTATTCATGTATTATTATAATAAATGGTAAGTAAACCGAGAATAAAAATACAAGAGAACCCCAAGTGGTTAACTATTGAGATATATACCCTTATCTAAGTCCTTTGGTCAAAACATATACTATTTGGAATATTATATCAATTAAGAAAATATTATTTGTTATAAAAACTCAATTATGTCATTTATGACACTATTTAGTAATTGGTTTCTGTTAAAGTCATACCAACATGATTAATTAGAATAAAATAAATTTAATAAACTCTAAAATGTCACATTAACATATAAAATTTATTTAATTCATCAAAAGTCTCAATTTAGATTTATTTGGATATTTATAATATGAGTAATTTTAATATTTCATTAATATGGTAATTACGGCATAATCATTGTGTAATTAATAAATTAAATTATTTAATGCCTAAATTTTGTAAATAAAATACCATCATGTAGGAAATTTTTTATCATTCTAATAAATATTTATAGTCTAATTTATCTTATGTGTAACCCTATATTAAAAATTTGTTAGTTATTAAACATTGAATTTAACAGTTTTGACTCTTCTTTAAATAAAATAATAATAAATTACCAAATCTAATCCATATAGACCAAAAGTATAATATTTTATTCCTAAGGTTGATTTTTGTCGAAATACAACTAACCAATATAATTAAGACATGTGCTAGGATAATAGTAATATCATTTTTACCTTTAATTACCTACTTACTTTTAACCGTGTGAAAAAGTCAAAATATACTATAAAAAAATTTCATCTTATTAAACCATATTTTACATACTGATATCAATAGTTTCATTTAGAGTTTTAAAAATCAATTAACAAAAGTGGTAAAATTACGTTTCATGCATATTTTCTAATGTTCCTAAAAGGTGGGTAAATGATGGTAAAAAGATTAATAAAATATTATACATCAAATTTTATTATAAAAATGACTCCAATGAATTATATTGAACTAATATAGGTATTATGTATCTAATTTGAATTAATATAAATTTAAATAAAATAAATAATTATTTAAAAAAATTCAGTTTTAAATAATAACATTGTTTTTCTCTATTCATCAAAAATTTAATGTTTTCATTAAAATACATAAAATACACCCCAAGCTAATATTGATAACATAAATCTAAAAATGAAGTCCATTTTGAAAAATAAAATTTATATAATTTCAAAAATTGGGTATTACTATACATAAATGCTAGTTTGATTGGTCGTGGTGTGTTAGAACTCAAAGTTACCTACAACACAAGATATTGAATTATTCAAAGAAAAAAGTACCATGAAATCATTGGGTTTTACAATAGAGGACTTCCGGTTTCTAGAAATATGGTTTAATGGATCAGCTGATAATGGTCAGGAAATTTTGGCTCGCATAGTGGTGTTTCTTGTAGGTTGCTGGTGTCTTTGGCGGGTGAGGAATAAAGGTAGGTATGAAGGATGAGTGATGTCCATTCTCACAATCATCACATGGATGAGAAATATACTTATTTATTGGCCAGAATCATTCCCATCTAGAAGGACAATGCCTCTCTTATCCGGTTTAATGTTGGGTCCTGCGACACCCCTCCCGCCAGTAGTAGTGTTGGGGGAAATTGGGACTGGTTGAACTATACTTCAAGAGGGTAGAAGCTCAATACCTGCAGATCATGTACCTTGGGTTTCATAAGAGGAGGGGGAGTAGTTAGGGGTGACATATGGTCAATCTTCATGGCCTTTTTAGTCAAGCTGGGTCAGGGGACCTCTCTCGAGGTGGTGGCAATGGAAATGCTCATGGGACTAAGACTTTGTGGATAGAGGGTCATGGATATCATCAATGTTGAAACTGATTACTTGATTGTGTATATCTCTCTACAGGGCTATGAACCTCCCCCATGGTTGATGTCCAACATCATCATAATTTGTAGTACTATTTTTAATAGAAACACAAATGGGATCAAGGTCGTAGATTACATAGCCGCACCTGTCATTTCTAGTTTAGAGGATGTTTATTTTCAAAATATAGACAACCTTAAGCCCAAGGTGGTAAATCAGATTTCAGGGGATTCCCTTGGTCTTCATTTTTATCAACCACATTTAATATGGTCTCTTATGTAGGGGTCAAGTAGGTAGGTTTTTTCTTAACCTCCATTTATTTTAATAAAAATTTACCCGATGATGATGAAAACCCCACTTTTTGGTTTTCAAAACAGTAATTAATTTAAAATGATTTTCTTCCAATTTGATGTTTTTAATTATCAAAATTTGTGTCTTTATTTGGAATCATTTGGTCTAAATTATGTTAATAGTTTACTTTTATTTTTTTCGGATATTATGAATAGTAACTATGTTAATTTTTATTTACCGTAGTTAAAAGTAAATAAGGAAAATTAGGGTAACTAATAATATGATAAAGATAATAAAATTACCAAAAAACCTAAAAAAATTATATTAGATGAATTAAAGATGACAAATATCACCTATGGGTTAGAATTGATTCATTTAATGGTATTTTTTTCCATGAAAGTGATGTAAATATAATTAAAACAAAAGAAGGTGACAAAATGTCTCTCAATTATATATTATAAGTATTACAATTTTAATATTGTGATAAAAATTATGAAACCTCTAACATAAATAGGCTCCATTTATCTAATTAAATTATCTACATCATGTGAATTTATATAGAATTTTTAGAGATTAAATAATTAACATTAATGATGAAACAATTGTGATGTCGAAATAAATTTATTGATAGAAATATCAAAAAAATTGTTTTAAAAATAAAAAAATAAATATAATCTCAACTAATTAACAAGATCATGAAATTTTTTAGGTGACCATGCCATGATATGTTTCTATTAAATATATTTTTATGAATTTATTTTATTTGTGGATTTTATTTAAATTCAAATAAATTAATAGTGTCAAAATTGACAGCAATGGTATTTTATAAAAATAAAAAATAAAACAATTATTTAAAAACATCCAAAAATATTTAAAAATTTAAAATTGAAAATTATATGTCGAAAATATCATAAATTATCAAATTATGGAAACATTAAAACACAAAATTAAATATTTATAACAATTTAATATTTCAAATATCATTACCACAAATTAATGTTTATAGATTAAATAAGGTTAAATCAAAATGATATAGTTTAGAATATTAAAAAACATGTATAAATATTATTAGATGAGATTATTAGCACCCATGATAATATTATAATTTAAATAAATGATTTTTGTTTCATTATAAACTGAAATTTAATATATTATTAATAAATATTACAAGACTTTACAAAGGTTTCCCTCCACTCTTTTACAAAAGGGCACCTCTAATTATCATTTAATACACCTACAAATCCCTTTAGCTCAGCCAAATCCTACCCACCAATCCTCCCAACATTCATCAATTCGTCCTAGAAGCCACCATTTTGGTAGACATCAATCATAAGGATTCCTTTTGTTCATACCAATAGTAGATACCAGAAAACGAGGTAATTTATTATCACCTCTTTCAAAATGATATTTTTATTCTACTTCATCTACTTATGTTATTCCCATAATAAAGTAATAAATCTAGTATCTTCTACATTCTAATATGTTATTATATTAATGGTAAAACTTTATATCTTCTTTTATTCATCATACAAATAATAATATCACCATGCGTGCATACGCATGGCTTACCGTTTTCACGTCATGGTGTAAATTGTTATTCAATAATACCTAATTTGGATGGGTATATTGATTTGTATAATGGATGTAAATAATAAATATAACATGGTATTATTTATTTAAAATATATATACCATTCAAATCAATACCATTTGACCATAAAGGAAATAACTTCATCGCTTGTGCGTATATATGGCTTACCTTATCCACAACGCGTGGAGATTCATTATCCACTCTAACTATTAAAGAATGATTATAAATTATATATAATAAATAATCTTGAAATAAGTGGTAAAATAATTCTACTAGATTTTTTTATATATGTATATTTCATTTACTTGCATCCTTAAAATTATATAAGGAAATAGAATGAAAATTTATCCGTACGTATGACCTACCATATCCATGAACGGTGTATTCCAGTTCATTTATCTCTTTATTTTATATATTTATACACTGAATATTTATTAAATATAAGTCATTTTTACCTTATTTATGTAATTTAACCACGATCTATGAAATAAGATTATGAATAATAAGTCAAAACTTGTATGATAAATAAACCAATTATTACCCAAAACATTTCTTAAACATGGAATTGATAAATAAGCGGGTGATATAATGTCATAAGTGAAACATATAAGATATCATTAAATTTATTGTGGTTCTATTATATGTAAATAATCTGTTTAAACCCACTATACAAGAGTTTCAGACACATATAGATGAAATTAGTCCTATGGTAAGGGATAATTTTACAATCTCATTTTTATACGTGATTGTTTATACGTATGTGTTTACTAAGGATATATTAATCTTCAATTTCCATGTTTTCTAAAAACAATTATACAATTTTTACTATTATTTTATGTATATTTTAGATATTTTTACACATTTTCATCTTTTAATACATGGTGTTGAAGTTATCTTTATATAGTTTACCAGATGAGGTACTTTTTAAATATTTTCAGAAGATAATAAAGAGAGTGTTTTTTAACATATATGACATGAATGGATTTTTTTAAAGGTTCATAATGGCTTATATAAATGAAGCTTACTCTAAACTATTTTTGGTATATTTTTAATTAAATTATTTTCTTTTAATATTTCATTTCATTTTGAGAAAAGAAAACATTCTTGAAGAAGGATGGATATATTACTCTAGAATTTTGTTCAGGCGTTTTATTAAACTTAGTTTCCATGTAAACTATTGATTTTAAATTGGGTTGTGTTTCAATCCATATTATTACTATTATTTGATTGTTCTATTTATGGAATGATATTTTATATGGATTATTTTATGATATAATGATGCTTAATAAACCCATTGTATTTCACGGGTAATGCTATGATGAATGAATTATGCTTGTTTGTGGTACTTGTAATAATAATTTGATTATGAGATGGGTGGGACCTATATCTCCCTCTAATTAATTGGGTAATAATTTATATGTCATGAGATAGATAGAAATGGAATGATAATTAATTATGGTTTTGTAATACTAGGATATAAGGGAAAGTAAATCTGGTTCAGTAATACATGGGTGGAAAGACATTTATACCAGGTTCAATAAGGTCTTTTTCGTCTGTGATGGTCTTCGTAGTAATGCATTGGATACTATGGAAATAATATTATGTTCTTATTTATTTTCCAAAATATCAGGTTTTATTCTAATGTTATTTTATCATGGTTAATGTTCATATATGATCTATGCCTAAAATTCTACCATGTTTTTTTATCACCGGTGATTTTTATATTGAATCATAATGTTCTTGTTTTTTATATTCTTATTTTTATGGTTTTTTATACATTCTAAATGATTATCCTTACTCATCATTGAGCACACCATTTCTATGTTCACTTTTCCCTAGGATATAATTAATCTTTTTAGGTAGGAACATAAAAGGGGATGGTTTTTATGGGAGACGTTGAAGATCATTAACTAAGTTAGTAGATTATGTTCCATGTTTCCAAAGACACTAAACTAATATGGTATTTGGGAATATATTTATGTAATGTATTATGTATTAATCTAAATAGATATATTTTCTATAAACATTGATCATGGTTCATTACATTATATCATTCGTAATAGGTTTAAATAATCATTGTGGAACAATTTTTTAGTCAGTGGAAGTTCCGCTAAAATTAAATATACCACATACAGTCCACTACTTTTTTATAGTGGTATGTGTTTGATTGACATTTTATTATTATTTTACATAATATTAGAGGATAATATATAATTATATTTATTTCTAATATCATCCTCATTTGACACTAACAGAATTCATGCAAGTTGGTGAATCTAGGAAAATTGAAATGATATAGTGATAAGAAAAATTTATAATGAAAAATTGATTTTCCAGGACGTAGTGAAACAATATTTTCATGAAATTTCAATAATGGCCTTATGGAATCATCTCATAATGATCATCCAAGAATCTTAAGAAATTGAACCCATTTAGAATAATACACAACAAATTTTCTAATCTATAATATGTTCCCTGAAGGTTCATATTTTACATTTGATCGATGGGATTTATTACTCTATATATATATATAACATAGTCTATTTCACTGGACAATAGTGTGCTCGATAGTCTCTCTCTATTTTTGTAATATATATTCCCACAACCATCAATGGAAGTGGTTGTGTGTGACCATAACATTTTTTATACCACATGTAATTATGGAATAGGATTATTGCATGAATATCCTTGTGAGGTATTATTTTTAAAACCAAATACAGGTATTGAATGAGTTTATTATATAATAAGATACATGGAAGCAGGTCAATTCATGTGTAGGTGGATATCCTTGGACATGATACCAAACCCTCCATTAAATATAATTTTTCATTATGTAAATAGTTTTTATGATTTTAAATATTTTTTTTTGATTTTATAAACTATTAAATATAAAAAAATAATATAGTTTACTCAAATTATTGTTTTTAATAATGTGTTTTCTATTAATATATTAGTAAAAATTTGATGTAATTTTATACATATTTTATTTGATAACTGATCAATATTTTGAGAACCTTTTCCAATGATCAATGTTTATATTTGTAATTCTTTTGTTAATTTGGAATCATTTTAAAATATTAGGACTTACTTTTTAAATTATTTTTACCCATAATTTTCATTATAATGTCAATTCACCCACCCCCCCCCCCCACATTAGTAGTCTGTGAAGACCAATTTTTTTTCTAGGGCTTTAAATTATATTTCAAATATAATCATTTTTCATTTAAAGATTGTAATTATCTATTTTAACCTCTCTTAATTAATTTTGTATTATAATTAGAAATATGTAATGAATAATAATAATCCAAATTATATTAATGGAATTTACTATTCTTAGTATAATATTAAGATAAAAATTCAGATACAGATCCTGGTATTTAATATTAGGATGTTATCATAGAAAAACATGAATTAAATAAATATCCTAGATCATAATGAAGGGATTCAACTAGGACTACCTAAAATTGTAAATATAATACAATGAATGATTTATATAACTTTATAGGATAATGAGATTTCAAAATAATATCTTCTTAGACTAGTATAAAAATTTTAGAGACATCGTCTATTTCACAAGAAGGAACTACCAAGGTCATGTAAATGTTCTTAAATACTAACATTATTTAATATTATATAGTTAAGATGAATCATGATAACCATACTTCTGATATATATATCTCAATTTGAAATAAATGATAAGAAAGATTCATTCTCTTAAGAATACCATTGATATTATAGATCAATTAATGATACTTCTCAGATGATTACTAAAAATATGGGGAGGAGAATTAGTTTTAATAAGAGAATAATGTGGAATAAGTAATCTACCAGTTAGGATAATTTCTAAAAGAACATGATGTTTGAGGAGGACCTCACAGTGAACAAATAATAAGATGATGAACCACTGAAATATATAGTGGGATTCAAGACATCTGACTCAAAATATTTCATGGATGGATGTTCTAGTTATACGGAATCATCATAAGATAGTGATAATTTAATTTCACCCTTATCTAGAAGATTTAAGAATTGATATAATGTGAATAAATTCTCTAATAAACATATTTAAAATACAAATATTTTAATAAATGGATTTTTTCAAAATATTGGAGAATGGAATATTCAGAAAATGAAGTAATCTACTATGACAAAAAAAATTACACATTAAAACATATTTCCACATATTAAAATATAATAATAGGTAAGAGAAAAAAATATAAGACATTTATAATGGATATGAAAAATTCATAGGGTTTATCAGATGATATATCAAGTGATTTGGAATCATGAAGGGAATAAAAAATAATAGATATTATATGTGTTTTATGAAAAACACATATAAGGTATCAAATTTTTTATAAAAAATCCCCATCATATTTATTACCATTATGAAAATGAAAATATATATATGAATATATTTCTTATGATAAATAATTTAAATATTTTAACATGATAGAAAACACATTTAATGATTTAAATGAGATATATAAAATATTAAAGAAGAAACATTCTTTGTCTTGTCACTTTAAAACTGATCTTATAATAATGTAGAATAATAATGATAAAATTATCAAATAAAATAGTGATATGAATTTATAAAATTGTAAACTAATGAAATATATATTCATATTTAGTAATGGATATAATTCATTTTCCATTATTTATGGGAAAAAATCCACCTATATATACCATGAGAATTTGAAAACCACATAGATATAGTTTAATTAATAGAAATAACATTTTCCCATGTTCCAGTTGTACTAATTCAGATGTTAGTTGTTATTCAATATGTCTTAATAAGGATTTTATTTCAGAAATACCTAGGTTTTCTTATAGGAAACTAGTTATGCAATTATGAATTCTTATATAACATATTAATAAAATATCATGACATAAAAAAATATGTGTACCAAAGTCATTTTGTGGATATCTTTAACAAAAAATGATTAAAATGTTCCTGTTAACAATTATTGTTTCTTGACATTGGATATTCTATAAATTTGATTTGTGACTACTCAATATTGGAAAATCTGATCAATGTTGATGGAGGGCATGTAACCATTAGATAGAGTTCCAAATTGAATATAATTTATCTCATTCAAATTGGTAACCCTAATACTAATTTAATCTCAACTAGTTTTATTATTGGTAGAATTAAATGTAATATTCATATCATCAAATTGTTTTTATATGATTCTTTTCTTATTATGTTTCAAAATAATTCATTCAATGTGATTTATTCAAAACATTCTTTAGTTTTTATTACTATGTCAAATGATAATTTTTATGTTTCATATAACAATCACATATTTAAAAAAAATCTTGTTTGAGTTCATTTTATAAAGACTCCTCTATGTGGAATTGCATACTAGGAAATTTCCATATTCAGTATCATAGAAAGATAATTAGGAAATTATAATTTTTTATCTAACAAAAAAATAATTTTAAATAGACTACGTATCGAATTCCTTTCAAAAGGGAAATAAAATATAAATATATATCAATAAAATAAAGAAATATAATCATATCAACCTATATAGTCAGTTCAGAGTAATATTTTTGGACCCTATACAATATCTTGTTTTGTAGAAAAGAATTATTCCTATGTTATAGTGGATAATTATTGATGTTACATATGTGTGTTTTCTATTTCATGTAAATGTAAATATTTTTCCAATTTTTACTAATAAATAAATTTATTGAATGATTTATTGGAAATAGAAATAAAAACTTAAGAAATAATCATAGAAATGTGTTTTAAAATTGGGGTTTAGAATCCTTATTCTCACAATTGGGCTATAATAATTACTTTTCTGGTCATTATACTCCATTGTAGAATGGTGAAGTAGAGATATGATATAGAACTCTTCAATGAATTTCATAGATCATGATCAATTATTTCAATTTTGATGATTATTATTGGGACTAAGCAATGGATACAACATCTTATATAATTATTTGGGTTTTAATGGAACACTATTAATGAAATACCCCTTTGAATTATGTAATGGTTGAAATATGAATGTTAATTAATTTAGATTCGTTAGATATAATGTCTTTATAGTTAACAAAAAAGATAAAATAGAAATATTTTCATTCAAAAGAGACGAAAGAATTTTTAGTTGATATTATTCTACCTGTAAATCATACAGGGTATTTAATAAAATACCTAAGACAATGGAAAACTCTATACATTTCATTCTTGATTAAACATGTCTACATGGGCATTACACCACTTTATAAAATCAATAGTATGACCTTTCAAGTTTATATATCACTGCTATACCTAGTCAAAATCTCTATTCAAACTCTATAACAAATCTACATGTTAAAATAAAGAATATGAACATGAAACTATAAACATAATGAGGGAATTATTACATATCTCTCTAAATCCTTTATAAATCATAGGTTTTTACCATTAGATTATATTTTAGGAAGTCTATATAGAAGAAATCAGACAATATATACTAATATATACCATGTGTGACAACAATCATTGTTGTCACCTCTTCATCATAAGATCATCACATAAGTGGGAGAAAATTATTTATGGCTAAAGTAAATACATTCAAATCTAATTCTTTTTAAAGAAAATGATTGTATAAACTAGTTTAAAGTCCCAATTAATACATTATTATTAAAACATAAGAGGTGTTTAGAATCACGGATGATGAGATAGAAATAATAATTATCAACATTGAAAAATTAGTTTCATAAAGATATAATCAATATGATGTTACTGACATCTAGGAAATATTTAATCCTATGACTACACATAAATCCTTTATAATGTTCTTTACCTATACAGTACTAATGAATTATAACTATATAAAGGGGAATATCAAGAATTAATTCTCAAATGGTTATAAGGTTGTATATTTTTTGTCAAAAATTCCACTTAATATCAAAACCCTTACATTAATAATCATTTTTGAAAATTTATAAATTCATTATATTGAATAAAAAACACAATGATATTTTTGTAACAAGTTCATCTTTTTTTTTATTTCAAAAGGTTTTCCAAAAAATTACATGGAAATTATATATTTGTAAAAGTAATTTCAACTATAGTTTTAGTAGTAAAATTTGATTTTGATGAAATTATTTTTGGGTCATCTTGAAATTCATTATGTAATGTGTTTTCCAAAATAATGCTAAGTGAAATTGAAATTCTTCTGATGGGAGAAAATAATGTCTTTCATAGTTTTTATATTTTTTATAGTAAACGTGGAATTGTTTTAAATAAAATCTCATACAAGAAATATATTTTAAAATTATTTTACTTGGAATTTAATAATGTTAGTGATACCCCAGTTAGTTCTAGAAATAATATATATTGATAATTCTTGGGTATTAGTTGGTCAAATTACTTATAGAGGCATGGTAAAAAGTTATTATACTTAACTAATATCTGTACTTCTATAATATTTAGTGTGAATATGTGTACCCATTTTCATGAAAATAAAAATGAAACATAATTACATTATCATAAGTGTATATTCAAATAACATATGAATACATTCACCATATGAATGTTTTATTATGTAGGATAATAATTTAACATAGTTAGTTATTCAGATGCTTATTATTGTTGTTATAAGTATGATACAAAAAAACCTATGGAGTATGTCACATTCTGTCAAAGTGTGTGGTTTCATGGTACGATATGTAATTGATCAATTTGGAATCACCCATTACTGATGTTGAGTAAATATTTGTAGGATGTTTTGTGATAATATTTAGTGGAAGATGAACACTATATAAGACTATGTGTATCGATTTTGACATTTCCCTATAAACTGTGATAATCAAATTGTCATAAATCTTTTCATGAACATTTTATCTCATTCTCGAACCAATCATATTAATACAATATCTCACTTTTGGGAAGGTAATTTTAAATAGCATGACATAATGATTTAATTCATAGGAATTAAGTATCTGATTTCAAAAATTTTAACAAGGACATTTAATTTTGAGATAATAATATATATTAGATTAGAACTTGGAAAGATAAGAAGTTATTATTACTTTATTAAATTTTTGATATATTCTATTGGAAATATTCCCTAAACTGGTGCTACTATGGATGATCTATCATAATTATCAATTTTCATTTCATCATATTTTATATGATACCTTGGACATGTGACATAGGTCATGAAAATAGTGATATAGTACCCTCACATTCTACAATGATCTTACGATACCATTGGTATGTGACTATTGTGTGCAACTAGAAAAATGATACAATAAACATTTAAATGTTTCTATATACTATTTCATCATACAATGAGAAATACTAATGGGACCCACCATTCAATGTCCTATGATTCTTTTTTTACCACCATTAATATATTTGAATTAAAATTAATATAATTTCTCTCAAATTTTATTAAATTTATTTGAAATATGTTTTAAAAAATTTAAATACCTAAAATATAGATCACTCTATATATAAATATAACGATCACCTTCGTGAGTATGCCTCATTTGAACCCATGTTTCGTTTAACCATTATCTCTTAACAATTTATGATTTCAACATTCAAGGAATGAATATTTTAAAAAATGGGGTGTGAAATGTCATGATGTTCTTCGTGATGAGCTATATCCTTCAATGATTTGAAGAGGTGAATTGATTCATCGTGAATAGAAAAAGACACTAAATATTGTGATTTGGGTTATCTTGGATAAAATGGAAATATATGATGAGTTATTAATATCATGTATGTCTCATTAATTGATAGTGATATAGGACAAAAGATGGATCAAATGTTTCCTAGGTAATGACTGACCAATCAATCATATGTTGGTTCACATAAACTATCTATTTGTAGAGTATGTGTTTGGAAAAAATAAATACATGATTAAGATAATGATAAATGGTTGAAATGTTGAGTTTTAATTAATGTAGTGTGACAAATTATTGAAATATCCCAACTAAGGTATATATAAGGATTTTCATGGTCGATTTCACATTCATGGATATATTTTCATTGAGTATATCCGAATGGAATTTACTAGGAATGTTGGTGTTTAGAGACTAGCTATAGTTGACATTGATGGGGAATTTCATCTTTGTTTTTTTATTCAAGATACTCTTTTTTAAGTGAAGGGATATATTTTCATTAATTTTTATCATAATATATTGAAATTATGTCTTCGTAATAGATGATACAAGACTAACTTGTGTAGATATATAATGGAAGATATGATGAAAATCTGATAAATATCCTCTAGGTCAAATTACATGACCTATCCTACGATAATATCTTCCTTGGTAAGATCCAATGGAATTTTAACTAATGGTGAAGAGAAGATAACATATTATGGTGGGTTTTTCTAGAGTCAATAACATTACAAAATGATGAACATATACTAGAATCATTTAATAAATAAAATTCCGAGGATAATGAAAATATATATGAATAATTTTACAATATTGATCATCCTACTAGACAGTGAGATGAATTAAAACTTGTTTGGAGCTAGATAAAGTTGTGGTGTATTCTTATGAAGTTGATGTTGAGTCATCTAAAGTTTCTATATAAGTATCTTATCTTGTTTAATTAGAATAAGTGACTAACCATTATATGATCAGAAGTACAAAAAAATTCTATGATTCAACTAACCCACCTATTTCAAATTCAAAATAGAGAAATGATTTTTAAAGATTGTGTGGAATCTCAATATTCTAATGTGTTAAAAGATGATCAATTAGAGAATTCCTCATCTGATAGTACAGAATTATTATTTGGTTAGTCAGATAGATGTGGTGGTGTTGATGATAGCGATAAAGAATAGTAATTCAAAAAATTTCAGATTTCATCTTAATCAGATGATCATATTGTAGATTTCATACCCGGTTCTTCATGGTGTTTATCACCCATCCAAGAATGAGTCATAGGGATGACCATGATGTTTCAAAAAATGTTATTAAAGTGGAACTATCTAATGGAGATAAATTACTGACATTGAATATAACATGTATTAATTACCCCAACTGTAATAAATATAATGATTATAGTGAAGATGATAGTGGTAATGGTTAAAATTCAGGTTGTCTACCTGGGCATGGTGTACCTTCTATATCTCTTCCTGGTAAATATCATATGGGAATATTGATTAAGGATATTATTGTAGTTGAAATGTTAGATGTTATTACCTCTGAAGACCATAGTTAAGAGATTGGAAATGGGACATATTATATTCATAATTAAGAGATGATTTCATATCATTATTCTTCACATACTCCTCCTCCTAGTTATTTGACTAAAGTGGACACAGATTCCATTATGAACTGTTTTTTAATATATTAGTGGGATTCTCATTTCCCATCATCCTCAAGAAACCAAGAACAATGATGTTTATACACAATGGTTAATCTCACAGGCCATTTCTCATATAACTCATATGATGATTACTAATATGTAACAGATTGAATTTTATAATAGGAGATTAGATGATTAAATATATAAAGATTGATCCATGATTCTTAAAATAAATTGAATACATAAAAGATATATCTATCACTTTTGGAGACATTGGAGTCAACACATATATCTAGGGATTGAAATTATATTCCTCTACCTCCTTCTCCTTCCTCAGCTAATGCTAATTTCAAAAAATCATTGGTAAGATAAGATATACAAACTACTACAAGTAATTATACTTATTCTCATTAAGAAGAAATTCAAATTATAAGAACAGATAGAATTCATTTATGAAAATTGGATATTTTATGATTGAATGAGTCTAAGAGTGATATGGAAACTATCTGAAAATAAATTATTTATTACCTTTAAAGGATTTACACCAACCATCATCTTAACACACATTCTATGTCATTTCTGTAGAAACTATGAATTCCTCGACTAACAAGAACCTTCAAGCAGAATGTGATCAAGAGGAAATATTTGTCTCCTCTTATGAAGATATTTATGGAGTAGAGGTTAAGCATCAGAACATTCATCGAACATGGTGGAAGAATTATCACACTCTTTATTGTATTGATGGATCTTTTCTTGTACACTATTATGACTACAATGATATCCCCAACATATCCTTGCCCATCCATTCCATTCATTGGATCCAAACCATCATCCCATTCAATACATATCCAGACTACTTCCATTACAGTGATACCACTAAACCTCAATCTAATTAATGTTATTGGATATCATAAAAATATGGTAGATCTTGGTATTATATTTAGTCTTCTAGTATAACCAGCTCAATCTTCCTCCTCCTATGATTCTATGACCATTGGAATAAAAATGGAGATAGTTTATCATGAACATATCAAAAAGGATGATTCTCCATATCCCAATTAAGATTTTATAGGGAATGTGATTTTATCATTGTTCGGATGTATTACATACCTTTTGATGATATTTAAATGAACTCAATTTTAATTCATTATATTGTTCTTTGTTTATTTTATTCCTAATTATTTTATTTATATTTTCGATAATATAAATAAGGGGAGTAATAAAATGTAATACATAAATGAAATATTAACCCATGTACTTATAAGGGTTAACATGTTATCTATGCATTGTATAGAAATGAAATGTATATGAAATTATTCACCTATATTGATTAAGGTTTTAAATACTATTTTTTCAATCAAGGAATTTTTATCATAAAAAGGGTGAGATTTTGTATACCCTCCTAATTTAAATTGTCAAAAATCATGTTTTTTATGTTTTTAATATGTTTAATGATTTATGATATTTAATTATATTATGGAAGTTTTTGAATATTTCTATGATTATTGACACATCATTATAAAAAATATATTTAACTCTAGTTATTATGAGATTAAATCAAGTAGTTTCAAACTTGAATTGATGTACCACCAAGCACTTCTACCATCATACGATACATCTCCCATATTTCTACTGAAAGAAGAAGATACTACTACTGATATAGTTGAATGATGATAAAAACAACAATATCTACATATAGGATATACTACTTTTATCATCAAATATTTCTTATCATTAAATGATATTCCCCTCAGAGATACTAACAATACTAATATACAGTCATATTTTACTATGACTAGTTAAATATGCTTCAACTAGGAAATCTAAAGCTAGTAGAGCTACCATGGATATTCAGAATAAATTTAAAAATTCTTTATCAAAAAAAGTATATGAATTTAATTTTAGATAATAGAACAATCATTTAAGAATTTTTACTCTTAAAAAAATATAAATAATATATAAATATCATTTCATCCATTCCATATTTTGTTCTCACTAAGATGTTCCAAACTATTATATTATTATTTTGGAATGGATAATCAGATATCTAGGAATTCTATGTATTTCAAAGATCCATTTCATTTGAGATAGAATGAATGCATGAGTTCATGGTGAATACATTAAAAAGTAAATTAAGTTAGAAAATAAGTAAAATTGAATAATGGATACTACAAAACATCATGATACACTATTTTAAAGAACACTCTACAAAAATCACATGCTATCAGACCATAAATACATTTAGATACTCTTGTGTAACTGATCCCAATTCGAATGAGATACAACACATATTCCCATCACAAATATTTCTCAGTTTTTTCATACTTTAATTTTGAGCTATGTTTTTCACTATGATATATATCTATAAAAAACAGTTTCTTATACTAATATATAGAGTTATTTACAAAAACATCAAATTATTGTTATTTTTATACCAAAAAACACATGTAAACGAGGTCATGTCTGACATGTTCATGTTTTATCCCAAATATAAGTGTGGAATATTACTTTTTTCTGGACATCATTATGATATGTTGTGTGTAAATCCCAATTGATGTTTTTAACCGGTTTATTCTATTACAATAATCATGGAAAAAATTTATTTCTTTGAGGAGATTATTATGTCTTGTATTGAGACCAATCACCTAGTAAAATTTAGATGTTCATTATATTTTTATTTGATGATTTTAAATAGTTTTTTTCTCAATTTTCAAACCAATTTGATGAAACTGGACACTAATAGTCCCCTAATATTGGGGTTTTTATACAATGTTTAATATGATCAGATTATTTTTAAATGATAATTTATCCTTTAGAGTATTTTATCTGAGCTATAATAGATCATTTGAGACCCATTTTTGAAGATTAACATATAAATTTCTATGATTTATTTTAAATGTGAATATATATAAAATTTGGTGATTTAGTTTACAATATTTTTTAAATATAAATATATGTTGGACAAACAATTAACCTCTCTTGACCATTCCCCTCCGACCACTTTTGTAGGTAATATTCTGTGTCATTAAAGACAAATATAGTTGTTCTAACATAGTAGTTTCCTCAAAGGGATTGAACTTTGCATTATTTATTTGTATAATGAGTAATGAATATAACACTCAATGTTTCTTAAAATTGTTTTATATTTAAGCAATGTGTTTTACATTTTTATATGAGTAAATGTTTTTTTCTATTTCATGTGGTTGCGATTTATTTTATGTGATCAAATAATATTATAATAATGGTAAACATAAATTTTTTTTCACAAATAATGTATTTCTTAATTTTATGTATATTACTAGGCTTTTTAAGCTATTCCTAGATTGAAATTTTTTTTATTGTTTTTTTAGGATGAATATAAATGAATATAAAGTTATGTTGAAATTAATGACTATTTCACATTAAAAAATCATTTTTGTTTTTTAATAATTTATATTTTACTATAAATAGACATTGAGTATAATTTTATACTTTTGAATAAATGATTTTTTTGTATTAGTTTTAATACAATTTTCTAAAAATCTAAATTTTGAATATCCACAAATTATATGAATTTTAATTCTTGTCTAAAGTCACATGATTATGTAATTTTTTAAATCATGGTATTTTTGTTTTTTATTTGGGGAAATTCTTAGATAATTTTATAAGTTAAGATAGTTTTAATATAAAAAACATGATAGATTATACATTATGGTTATGTTGATGTGATAAAACATTTTTGGATTACCATGTTTTTATATAAACCATGTTTGTTGGAAATGGATTTCCACAGAGGAAACAAATATTATAAAATAGAAATGTGTGATGTGGAAAATTTGATTCCAAATCAGAATCCCCAAATGATTACAATTAAAACATAGAATATTTTTATAGAAATGTCCCATTTCATGATGGTATGAATGGTGGTGGAATACATGTTAGAGAGAAACCAAATTTATAATATAGGAATATGTCTATAGTAGGGAATAATTTCAATTGAAACTACATATATTTGAGTGGAACTTCATATCCATTGGTTTATAAATGAATGATCAATGCTCTAGAAACTATAGTTTTTAGGGAATGTTTTTACACAAAAGGGAAACTCTTTATTTTTATGTTTTTGATGTTTTTCTTGATCGATGATAGAAAATGCTTATGAATACAAGAGAGATAGATGATATTGATACTATGAAATGAGATATATTTAAGAATATTATAATTGTGATATATTCATAAAATATTTTTAAATGATGATAGAGAATAAATTTCATGAATTGAGGTAAATGATGTAGTATCAGTATCCACATATAAGAATGAGTGAAAATATTATCCAGGTACACAATAAATTTCATTTGGTATATTGATTGTAAAATTATTAAAATTTTCTATGGATTAAGACCTTATTTATGAAGATATTTGGACTCATGAAAATATAAAATTTATTAGATAGATTTTTATCATGAAAGATGAGATTGGTTATTCTAATAAATATAAACATGGTGAAGAAATTAGAATGATGTACTCATTGTGGAAAGAAAATGAGAATAAGTAAACTAAATAACCTAAAGGTAATTTTCAAACATATTCCATGTGTATTGGAAAATATTTTAGAGAATGTGTGAAATGTTCATGAAGGTGTTACTAATGTGGAATGATTAGTCAAATGGATGGGGTATTAGAAAAAATATTCTTAAAGATTACTTAAATTGTCAAATTGTTAGTCATCCAATGGTGAGATTTTTTAATTGGATTGATCTATGGACGTATAAAATTATGTGTTAAAGGATGGTTACATTTGGTGAAATTATCATGAAAATAAAATAAAATGTTCTGACAGAATCATTTCTGACTAATATAATTGATTTGTGGAAAACTAATGAAGTGGTGAAAATTTTATGTAGAACATTATTTTTTTGATTGATCATAGGTTATTTTACCATCATTTAATGGTGAAATAGGAATATATTCTAAAGAGATCATTTTCAAAATTATTTGGGAATCATTGGATTGTGGTTACAGCCTTTATAATTTCAATTTTACCAGAGATAATTGTTATTCTTATAAACATAGTTTTTATAAATATTTTGATATGTTTATGTTTGAGTTTATGGATGATATATTTTTATATTAAAAAATTCATGAGTATACTAAAATAAAAATAATGATTATTTTGATATTCTTTATAGAGATGAACTTATATTAGAAATTTAGTAACTCTTAATTCTAGTTTATAATGGATTTTATTCATCTGGTGTATTATATATAAATATTTCACATCTTTTTATCCTACTAAAAAATATGTTTATAAATAACGTCAAAGGCATAAATTTTATATAGATTCATTCTTTCCATAGTTAAGTATAATAATTTTCGAGGTTTATTAAATTTTTTTCTTAGTTATTTATCCCAATGAATATTTTAGCTCGAAAAGGTAGTATATTTATATATAGGAATGTGTGTGATGACTGTTTCAAAGAACATGAAATTTTGTTTGTGGGTTCTACATTTTTTACCCACAATATAGATATGGTGTACATTTCAACCATAATAATTCTTCATTTAATGGAGTTAGTTTTGTACCATTTTGAATAATTGGGTAATTTATTATGCCCTACGTTAATTGAATTCTCACAAGTTAAATTATATACCACATCATATGGAATTATCTATTGGTGTTTTTATTTATAATTTTGGGGTATTAGTTATATAGAAAATTGTGTAAAATATATACATTTTATAAATTATTTATGTATATTTTTAAAAAAATCTGAATATGTGGGTATGAGTGATAATATAATTGATTAAGTATTACGAATACACGATTCATGAGTATTTAAAAAGAGAAAACCAAGTTGGGGATGCTTTTAGACAAAATGATACTACTATATTAACCATATTACATTTGGTAGAAGATCCTTTGGTTAATGATGTGATGATTTTTTTCAAATAAGTTGTTCATAAAGAACCATCCATTGCTTTGTTTCATGTGCCTATAAAATCATTTCAGTAAAAATGATTTATAAAAGATGATAAATAAGATCATCTTTTATTCATAATTGTAGAATTTTTTTGGAAGATTATGTTTAAGTTTTAATGTTGATGAAGTTGTTTTTATCAGAGTGGGGAATGAATTATTTGTGGTTGGTGATTTACATATCAATATAGAGTCATTGAGTAGTGTTCATAGTTCATAAATATCTAGTAATCCTATTACCAATAAGATTTATTAGGAAAATTGTTCGTATTAATGTTTAAATGGAATGAAAAGTGATATTTATTAAATTACCATGAAAATTTTGAATTTTTAACAGGTAAAAGTGGTATGGAAGATAATAAAGCTAGTGTTTCCTGATTTTTATGTTCTGAAGTGGAAATCATAAAAATACAACATTGGATTTCATGGTGTGGTCAACAATGATATCTTGATGTAACACAAAATTATAATTGATTTTATATTTATTAAATAAACCTTAAGGATTATTTTCTATTTTATATAATATGTACTTATAATAGATTTATTGAATATACCTCAAGGTGGTATTTAGGTTCTATGGAGTTACTCATTCAATTTTATACGAAGATGATGCCTAATTTTCGTATATATTTTTGAATTATCTTCAAATGTTGTTCAGTACTGAAGTACATTTTAGTACATATTTTCATCCTCAATATTATGGAGAGTTTGATAAAATAATTTAATCCTTTAAATATAGCCTTTTATATTATTTTACTGATTACTGAGGATGTTGGTATCATCATGATGTATTATTTTATTTTTATAATAATAATATTTTTCATTCCAAAATACATATGGCTCCACTATATGCACTATTTGGAAAGGAATGGAAGACTCGATCATGGTGGAATTATGTAAGTGAAATAATGTAGATGGATTCATAATTGGTAGAATAAATTGTTGATAAGTTTCTGTTTAATTCCAATCATAAGAGGATCAATTATTGTAGGTAAAAATAATATGTAGGTAAATGGAGAAAAGATCTCCTATATAATGATCTATATTATGTTTTTCTAAAATTATTTCTTGGGAATATTATTAAATGTTATAGTAAAAATGAATATTAACTATGTGGTTCAATAAACTACAAAAAAGCCCTAAAGATCATGGATTTTTTTCCATATAACAAGTTTTTTCTATTGTGTTTGTCATATGAACATGGAATATTTCATTATTGGTTGTTATAAATATATATGTCAGATGCATTTCATGTTTATTCCACGATGTAGATAATTTGGATAATTAAATTTCATATATAGAAGAAATAGTATTGATTCTTGACCATTGATAAAAATTACTATATAATATGGTGATTAACCAGGTTATGGTTTGGTGGAAAACCCATATGGTTTATGAAGCCCCACGTGAATAATTAAATCCAATGAGAGAAAGATATTATCAATTATATAAATAGTAAATGAAAATGTGAGGAACTAATTTTCAAAAGTGTGGAAAAATGTGACAACAAATATAATTTATGATATATAATTTTATTTCCTTTAAATATACATTAATTACAATGTATATAGTTATATTCACTAAAATAATATTTGATAATTATCAATCCAAAATTGCAAGATTTTTTTTTCTAATAATGTTTTGGATTTAAAAATTATAAAGATTTATTTGAAATATTTATTTCCAATTATATAAATTTAATTTAAAAAAATAGGATAATTTTTTAATTCATAATGAAAAAATTATCTTTGTATGATATTTATAACGTTCATTGCATGTTTTCAATTTCATTATTTAGTGAAAAAATATTTTATTTTTTAAAAAATGACCATTAGTTTTCTTGTATTTTCAATGTAAAATTCAATCATATAATATTTATGAAATTAATTAATTTATTTATTAAAAATAACATAAAATTTATAATAATTAACATTTTACCCGAATTTGGTATAAATTTATTTTCACTTATATGAATGTATATTTTTCTAATAAAACATTTCTCATTGGGTTCTATGTATATAATTTCAAATTAAATTAACATTAAAATCGCCATTTAATATCATATCATAGATTATTTATTTTGGATAAAAACAATTAATATAATATAATAATGTAAAATTAATGATGTTGATGATAAATAATTATAAACATAAAAATATATTAGCACAGTTGTAGAGAAAACAAGTTTATTTGGAGGTTAAACAACAGTGATAATGGTTAAAAGGATATATAATCTTGATTAATTATATTTTTTCTCCATATTTTTAACCTATCACATTCAATATATATGAATAATAAATTTTTTATTAGTTGTTCTTTAGTAAGTAATTAATATAAATTAATATATTTTTTAAAATTCCATGTAGTCCTTTCTCCAACATATAATAGGACACACCCTCTTCTGTATTCTCTACACATTAAGCTCTATTTTTTGCCACATAATTCCAGAATAAAATGTTTACATAATTCCCCATTTCCTATAATTCCTGTTTTTGTTAAAAAACATACATAATAAGGCATTACATACAAAACTACATAGGTTATCCAATCAAGTGGTATTGTTTTACATTGATCATTTTTTTGTATTTATTTTTCTATGACTTTATAATATTTTATAATAATTATGAAAATATATAATCATTATATTAAATTTACTTAATTTCTTTACATTAATTCCATAACCTATATCCTTCTCATTTTCCCCAAAATGATAAATTATACCATCATTTGTGTGTATGGAAGACGACCACATCATAGACTGACATAATTCGTTTTCCATCACCGCCACTCAGGAATAGATATAATGATATATTATATTTATATAAATTATTTTTATGACATATATATCATTATTAAATGGTAATATATAATATTTTTGTTAACTTTTTATCCTTTGAAAAATGATAGCGTTGTATGTATATACGTACATGTAGATTACTTATTCTATGAAGAGATATGATTCAATTCTCATAACCACCTCACTTGGAAGATATATATAAATTTATTTAAAGATTTAATACAATAATCAATTTATAACCATAAATTTTTAATTATAAAATTATATATAAATTTATTTTGTCATGATCATTTCAAAATGGAAACATAACTCATGTACATGTGTGACCAACTCTCTCAATGATTTTAAAATATTTCATTTTTCATAAACCATTCTAATGGATGGATTAAAATTTATATTAGTTGAATTAAAAATATAATTATATTATTTTTATTTTCTATATGATTTAAGAAATTCCTATTTCTCCAAACACAACTTACCATAGTAGTTCTGGACATATGGATTAAGTATTCCCAAAACATCATACAAGAATGTAATTTATAATGTAGTTGTATATATCATGATACTAAATAAAAAAAGGAATATTAAACATGAAAATTTTTTATTATTAAATATAAAAATAACATATGTTGCTTATTTATAACATTATATATGACACATTATTAATCGGCTCGAGGTAATGAATATTTTAACTTAAAACCTCATTTGAAAATGACTTAAGAATTAGTTTCATAATCTATTTATTCCAATTAAATATTTTCAAATTTTTCAATGGATGTATTTATATGGATTGAAATTATTTATAAAGGATATTTTATGTTTTTTATAACTTTCTGTCAAAGTTTTTCCAAATGAATCTTTTTAGGTATTTTATTCGGAATAGTTGGAATTTTTTTAATGAAGGGAAAAAGCAATGTTCTGGTTTAATGTATATGTCATCAGTGGACATTCTCACAACAAAAACCAGTATTTGATGGTTAGATTCCATTACATGTTTCAATTTTTACTACAATAAAAACTTCCTTTTTCCGTAAGTATGGTTATTGTTTTTGAAAAAAATGATTTCAAACTGAATGGATTTTTCAAGTGTTATACATGATGATGAAAAATACAAATACACCATATAAAATTGGTGATTTTGATACATATTTTAAATTTTTTGTCTCTATATATCATAACTGATAACAAATCCCAATATAAATTATAAAATAGGTGATATTGATATAGATCTCCAATTCACTCTGTAGAAGGAGGGGGCTCACTAAGGAGGTTTCTTCTGTGGAGAAAAAATGGGTCAATTTCTTTTTTATATGGGTTATGAATATAAATATCTATATAGACATTAAATTTTTATATTTTCAATCTATGTGGTTTAATATATTTCAATTATAATCGGTTTTTTATTTTTCATGTCAATTTGATTTAGTTTATATGCTCATGTAATATTGTGATAATGGTAAAAACTTTATAAGTGTCTATTTTTTTCACTACACTAATCGATTTCATACTTTTATACACCATATTTATCTTTTTTTCCACAAACCAAATTTTTGATTATTAATAAATATGTTTCTTAATGGGTTATAATAAAATATAAATCATTTTTCAAATTATAAATTTTCTAAATGAAAATAAAAATTGATTCATTTTAAATGTTTTATATTTTATAACCATTCCTGCTTAATATAAGTGTTCACTATGTAATACATGGGTTTGTTACGTAAGTTAAATAACACATTTCTCTAAAAATGTAAACACCAATGATCCTAGAAATGTATAAATTCATTTCTTGATGAAAATATAATTATTATATAATTCTTAAGGTAAATTTGTTATAATCATGGAAGAGTGTTTCTTAGTATGATGGTCAAAATTTGGATCCATTGCTTGTATAGAATAAATATAATTCCCCCATCATTCCCAATCCCAAGGTATATTTATGAAAACACAAACATGAATATACAATAAATATGTTTCTTATAAAAAATATATTTTTACAATACATACCGATGATCAGTTATATAAGGACATTTTGATAATTTGGAAAAAACATTAACTAAAAAACACCCATGTCTTATTAAACTAATTTCTATTTTTCCCACTATATTAAAATTTTAATATTCTCATATGTAGATCTAATATAACATACATATTCTATGCATAAGTTACTATTAAAAAAATATTAACCATAATATTTTTCTTCATAAAAATGGAAAATGGATAAAATAATGATGTATTGAAATCAATCATTGATGAAGGAAAAGTATAAGTAAGAATAATAAAATATCATAATGGAGAATTATTAGATATTTGGATATTATATTATAATCTAGTTACTAGTACCCATAATAGATAAATCGTTCCAAATAAGCCACATATCATAATTTATAAATCATTAAATTAATATTATAGTATTACAGAATAGTTTTCATAGGATGTTAGTATAAATTGTTTTTGACCACAAAATATTACATGAACTCATAATATTTTCTCAAAATTTCATTATTAAGGTGTCATAAAATCATATTACAATGTTAATTAACCATGGAATCAAAAAATATTACTACATTGTTCTACCATGTTATCGTAAACTTATAGTCTCCAGAGTTTGATTATTTACCCAATGCATTGGATCATTTTTTGGCAGCACCATTAATTAATTTTCATGTACATTGTATATGTGTTCCAATAAAAAATATCATTGATGCCTCCCTAAATAATAATAACATTTCAAAACAATGTAATATAAATATGCATCTAATGATATTATATACCAATCTTGACTTATCCCCTTAATGTTGCATATGGTATTTATATCATATCGACTGAGGGAATAAGGTTTCATCAATAATTTTACCATTCAATAAATGTATTCAATACTGGGTAACACCTTCAATTTTATGAATATAAATATTGTGTATTCACAAATTAATAACATTGGATGTAAAATTTGTTTTGAAAACATCCAATGTCTTAGGAAATCAAAATTAGTGAAGTATCATTTCTATTATATGATATAATATTTTGTGAAAAAATTAATATTATTATATAAGTTTTTATAATTTGAATAATTTCTTCTATCAACCATAAAATATGTTAGAATATGCTGGCACATGTGAAAATTCTATTTCATAGCATTATAAAACTTATATTGGAAAAAAGGAATATCCTTGACCTTTTAAATATATTTTTTTAAGATAAATCAAATATTAAATATGACATAAATTATTATGAATTATTTTATAATAAAATAATTTTTAGAGTTTAAATTTTGTGGAAAATTATAAGGTTGAAAAATTAGTGTTCACTTGGGAAATGTTAAAAAGATACAGTTCTCACAACATGATGAAAAAGAATTTGTGGATAATGATTAAATTTAACTTTAATTTGTAATGAAATTAAAGTTAGTATAAAATTAAATTAATAAATTATATAGATATATAAAATGATATGAAAAAATTAAATCAATGAATAAGGATATTAAAAATGGAGGTTCCCTAAAAAAACCAAAAAAAATAGTTTCACCTATAATAAATATTTTCGGATACAAATGAATCAAGGTGAAAGGAAATTTTTAGTGGACATATAAAAAAACATTAAATAATTAAATATTGTAAAATACATAAATTATGAATGAATGAAAATATATCAAAGATATCATGGTGCACAGTATAAAATGAGTCTCACGAAATTAAATTTGAGACAATAATCCCCTTTCCTTAATTAATGACATACATTATTGGTATTGAATTTAATATATATAAATAATAAAAATATTAATAATTTATTTGAAAACATCATTCATATCTATATACTTTCAAATTATTAATTTATAATTATTCTCTCCATGTATATTTTTTATTTTTAATCTATTTTCAGTATTTTGTGTGATTAATCTTGATCCTTTTTAACTAGTTTCTTTATTGTGACATTTTTCTTAAATAAAATCCAAAATTTCATCATTCATTTATCATAAAAATTTAAAAAAGTAGTAATATTTAATTATATAAAATTTTAACATTTACATCCATAAGATTTTTTTCATGATAATTTTGGATTAAATAAAAATAAACATGTTTTAGTGATTTTTAACAAACTAGAATATCTGATTAATTAATAATTATATTATTAATTTAACACTTAAAAAAGTAAAATTAGATAATTAATTACTTAGTTTTATCATATTTTATAATAAATTAATTTATAATAGTCATACATGACATTATTTTATATCATTTCTCAAGATGGTGGTTAGTCTGACCCAAATATGGAAATACCATAATTAATAGTCAAGTATTGTTATGAAAGTGGATTATTTTTTGAATTGTTTAGTAATTATAGTCTAATAATTATATTATTTTTAAATAATTTAGTTTTGTAATAATATTAAGGGATATTTTAAAAATTCATATTGAAAAAATATGAAAAATGAGATATGAAACATCACAGTGGAGATTGATCAAATTTATACATGCTTAACATTCTAATTTACCAACAAATGAGAGTAAATGATTACAGATTTAAAAAACCTTAAACCTGTCATCCTAGAGTCAGTGGTTGATTTATTACATTAGTATAAAATAAAATAAATAACATCTCTATTGGATGAATATTATAGAAGTATAGGTTAAAATATGCATTCATGAAACTCATTTTACAATTGAAAACATAAATAAAACATATTATATATTCTGGATAAACCATTATTTCCTTTAGTATACCCCAATGTTTCAGTCATAAAACACTCTTTATAATTTTTAGGATAGGAAACACTAGAATGAGTCAATCTCTATTAATACATATAAATATGCATAAATCAAATAGTATCATGAATACATATTAAATAATTAGTATATAAATGTAAATGACTACAACACATTCCATCTAATAAAAAACATGAAAAATGATTAATATGATCCGAATAAATGATGATCAAATAATTACATATCAATAAAATGATGGGACTAAAACATATCCATGGATATTCAAAATAATTATATAATCATATGAAAAAAATAAACAACCTCATAATAAGGGATTGAATTTTTTTTAATATAATATCTGTAACATCATTTACTCATTTTAATGCATCTTCTTTAAATTAAAATTTCCAAATCCAAATAACAATGATAATTTCTCTTAGGATACCTACTATTTCATTGTGGTTTTATAATAGGATTCTCGCATCAAATTATAAGACTAATTCATTCCTCATATGAAATGGGTGAAATATAATTACAATAATTTTTTTATAAAAAATAGAATTATGAGAATTTGATAATATACCCAATCAATAAATATAATCATTAATAATTTATGATAATATGGATAATAGTATCAAAAAATTTATTCCCCATTCAAAATGATCATAAAACAACCAAATAAATTATAAAGATGGTTTCATTACAACATATTCTCAATAGAACATAATAAAAATAAGGGTTGTTTTATTTTAATGAACAAAAACACTGATAAAATTTAATTAAAAACATTCTAGAGGAAAATACACATTTTTCCATTGAATGTAATTTTCATTAATAAATCATTGAATGAATATTATGGATATAATTTTCATTAAAAATATCTCTAAAATATTTTAATGGAAGATTCAATGAATGAGGGGTCACGACGATGGGTAATTTTGTACATGCCCAAAAAACGTCCATTCACAATATTGTAATGATATGGAAAAGTACCTCAATCCAAAAAACCATATGTCTCCATTTAAATAGAATATTAAAAAGTAAAATGTTGTTAATATTTTCATAAATAAATCATTTTATGAATTTAGAAAAAATTTTGAATTTTTTTTCGAGAAACAAGGACTTGGAAGAACAATAGTTGTTTCTTGAAATAGAAATGAAATTGATTTTTCATAAAAACAGATTCTCAATAACATTAAACACCAATGATAGGGAAAATTTAAAATTAACTTAATTTTTCATAAATAAACATAATATAAGATATCATATTTGGTTTAAGATATAAATATCAAATAATTTCCCCTGGGGAGACATAATAATAAACAATCAAAAAAATAATGAGTTTGTGAAATAAATCCTTCCCACATTTGTGTTGTTTTATTCATACTCACCATAAAATTAATAAAATAAAATGAAACAATAAATACCATGAATTTAATGAAATTCATGATATATCAAATCAAATTGGTATTATATAATCCAAATTTTGGAAAACGTGGTTAATATAACATATGCCTCACAGAAGTAAAGGTGAGACTAGAAACCCTTATCTCATGTCCTGTATCATTTATATGTGTTTGATGATGATATAAAATAAACATATGATTGTTATAAATATATTATATAAACATTTTAATATATCTCATACCATATATTATTTTCTTTCAATATTTTATCACTCAATTATTAATTATTTTTGATTCATTGATTCAGATGATAATTTATTCAATTTTTATGAATATTTTGGTTCATTAATTTCATTACATTAACATGGATAATGGTTAAATAATATATATACTTGTAACCATGATATAAATATCATATGTAATAATTATTTATGTATTTATAGAAATCTATAAAAGTTAGTGATATAAAAATATTTACATTGTTTATAGAGACTGTAGGTTGTACATACACGTGTTTGTTGTTTCCATATTTTCATTGAAGGATAAAAGAAAAGGAAAAAAATATTAATTAAATATTCCAAAAATATTGTAATTTCATAGATATATTTTATTTTAATAAAAAATTTCATTATTACAATCCATTTAAAAATAAAACGATAACATTTCACCTTACCACGTGGATGTGATTGTCAATAAGTGAACATAAGAAATGATATATTATTAAAAATGATAGGGAGGTTGGAAGTTAGGTGTGATTTAATATTAATATTATTATAGATATTTATATTATATAATAAAATTGTTCCAACATAAGCCTTACTACATTCCATGTAAACCGTAAGCGAAAAATGAATCACATTGCTTCGTGAGGCGATAGTCCGCTATACAAACAAGCATAGTTAGCATATTCTCTATGGGATTGAATTTAAGAATGAATATGTTTTATCAAAATTATATATATATAATAATTACATAAATATCATCTTAATTTTTTAATTACATCATTGTATCCCACCATGAAATTTGTTTATTGAGAAATAATTGATTGCATCATGAGGTTGTAGTCAACATTACACATGATTGATAGTTTAATTTTGAATCTGATAGAAGTGGTTGTTTATATTGGTTATAAAATTAAAAAAATTATATCTACATATATAATTTATAATTTTTCTATTACATTATAATATTTTTAGATGATTTGAAAAAGTTTGAAGAGGAAAAAAATATTAAACACTAAGTTAAAGAAATTAAATATTCTTCTGAAAACTTTATTATGTTTATAGAAAAATAATCCCTTGGATGACATTCCAATAAAAATAATTCATTACGATATTGTTAGGGAATTTATAAAGGTATTTGGGTAGGTATTTTATCAACAAATTGGTTTTGGATTTCTGATGAGGAGAGGAGAGGGATATACTATTGTATGCGTGGGAGAGGAAAATTTTGGATATATTGAAAGAAATAAAGTTTAACACTATTTTTAAAATTAAAAAATGATAAAAATGGATAATGTTATAATATTATATGTTATAATGATGATATATGGATATAAAACTCGCATTGGGATATTATTAGGCCATTTGGCCCATAATATTATTTATTTAGACCCCTTGTAAACATGTTTTCACCCATAATTAATTATTAATGTTTTCACTATACATTATGGTAAAAAATTATATTCCTATTTTATATAGTATATAATATTGTAAATGAAAATATGGAATTAATTTTTTCAAATTCAATTCATAGATGTAGTATAATTCAATTTAAAAATAAACCGTAGAATAGAGCGGAAAAAAATTACCATTGAAAACAATCAAAATATTAAAAAATTATATCAAAATTTAACATGATATCAATCACATTGACATAAATTATTTATATTTAAATATATATAAAAACTTTTTCATTAAATCATTTTTAAAATTTAATTTGAAATTTTAGATAATTTATAGTATTCAGTTCCTATAAAAATTCTCTAATTTTTTGTATTCAACAAAAAATTAAAATTTTGAAAATTAAAAAAAACATCAACTAAAGATTATTTTAGAATTTAAATTAAAAAAAAATAATGATAAACTATTTTTTTCTAAAATTGACTGAAGTAAATTTCATTATATTTTCACAAATCATTAAAAAAATAAACTTTTATAAAAATTGAGGTTTTTATAATATATTTCATTGTAATTCAAAGAAATATTATTTACATCTCAAATAAATTAAAAGATAATATTTTTATATTATACTTTTTAAATCATATAATTTTCATAAATTATATATTATTATTCATACATATCAATTTAACAACTAGGTTATACAGATATAATATATTACTTTATATTTTTACTCGGTGATATGTGTTCCATATCTATCGTAGATATAACATTTATTTAAAATTAAATATATCAATAATAATTGTGGTGTTACATTCTTCCCACTAATAAAATACTACCATTAAATTTATAGAATCTCGCATTGTGTTTGGGTTGTTCTTGATCATACTATCTTTGGGATCCCACATCAACTCTTCTATTATAGGATTTCACCAAAGTACCTTTTTTGATGAGTCGTATGTTTCCAAACAATTGTTATGTAGCATATAAAATATTAACCGGTGGTTCGATGTTAGATAATAAGGATTCAAAATATTTTTCATCAATGGTTAGAATACTAATTGGGTATATAATGTGTTTTGTTGACAAGAATATATATAACACATCATGTAAATTAGAGAAACCTTGTGGAATATCCAAAAGGTAGGACCAAACTCAAAATAATTCAAGGACTTGAAACGGCCTAATGTACCTGGGGAATCATTTAAATTTCTTTCCAAACCATATAAATCCTTTATATGGAGATTATTTTATGAAAACATGGTATCCCATTTGATATTCCGAGTCATTTATTTTGTTATCAGTGTATCCCTTTTTCATACACTTAGGATCTTTTATATGTGTTTGAATAGTCTATAACGTTTTCATTGTCTCTTCAATATATACAAGACTATTACGGTTCCTTAAAAAAATTACAAGAGGTTGTCATATTAAATATATTTCCTTGAAATGCTTTATATGGAGTCATTTGAATAATTCCATGGATTCTATTGTTATTGTATAAATAATCCAAATGTAAATAATGGTATCACATTTCATTAATGTCTAGAGAGAAGGACCTCAATATGTATTTTAATGTTGAAATTGTATCTTCGTAATTTCCACCAATTTGACGGTGATATGTTGTTCTTAAATGAAGCATCGTATCAAGATCCTTATGTGAAATCTTACATATTTGTATATATATCATGTATCTTGACAAGATGCTGTTGATTTATGTGTGCTATTATGTCACAAAACCTCATTATTATAGAGTTGTGTAACATTCTAAAGAGTTATGTCTTCTCTGGTAACACATGATTATGAATAATTTGTATGGTGGTCATTAATAACCCATATTGAATAATTATTCCATGGAATATTTGTCAATGAAGTGGAAAACTCTACAGTAATGTCAAAACATTTTAATATACAAATAGGTAGAGGTCGCCGAACTCATTCAAGGTTTTCTCTCTCAACATCCACTTATCGACACACAAAACATCCTACCGTGTAGTGGAATATTTACCGAATAATTTTATCCCACTATTGTTTTCCTTGAAATCACTATAAATCATGTGAATCAGAAGGTGTAAAATGAAATTAGATAGAAGATAAGAATCTAACAATTCCATTTTCATCTCATATATAAATTAATCACATAATATATTCCAAATTTGGACATTCCATCAACTCATAGAAGGAAAAAAATCCAGAAATCATGCCTTTAAATTTTGTAAAGAAATTATCATCATCTTGTTGAGACTTTTTTTCTTTTTGAATAGAGATAGTCTAGAAATAATCTCAAATAAGAGTGATGTATCCCCTTACATGATTATTCCCATATCCATATTTACCAATTTTATCACCATAAAATCCATTTTAATTCTTATTTTTTCTACGAATCCATGATCCTTATGGATAAAATAATCATATTTTATATTTTACTTACATGGGTGGTAGTGTATTGATATATAAAATTCTTTGAATTGCTCAAGTAATCATAATTCACTGATATTTAAATCTATCTATGATATGTTTTACTTAATTATATTATGATCCATATATATCTCACAATTTTCACCATTGGTATAATTAATGCATTTCATCAATTATAATATTAATGTCTCCAACTCAAAATCATAGTTTTGATTATTTTGTTAATTATTTTAACCAATATTGGTTCACAAGAAATGAATCTAATATATTTTGTAATGAAATAACCAAGTCAATTATTTAATGGATTACTATCTATTAAAACCCATCATTTCCATTTTAATGATTCAAAATAATATTATTCACTAATAACCTCTTCAAATATTCAAAACATTATTCACATCCCTCTACCCACATAAACATAAACCCTCCATGTGTGTTCTTGGTTAATAGGTCTTCCAAATAGAATATTCTATTGAAAAAATTACCCAAAGTAAACTACCAGACCAATAAAACTATATAAATAGGTTATGTTCATTGTTATAGGTCAATATTTTACTACCTGCTCCTTTATAGGATCAATATATATTCCATAATTGTAAATAATTTTGGTAAGAAATAAAACATTCTGAAGCAATAATTCACACTTTCTAAATTTTTAATATAAGTGTTTTTCATAAAAGAGTCTCTAGAATGATCCCCAAGTGATTTCTATGGTCCTCATAAATTAGAGAGTAAATGAAGATATTTTCAAAAAAACACAATAATAATAAATATAAATTATTTTAATACCATATTCACTAGAACGAAGAAGTTAGAGGATTTAGTTTTCAATCACAATGTATTAATATAAATTTATAATGTATATACCACTTTTGAAATGATGTCTTCAATATATATTCATTCATTAAAATGAATTTATGATAACTAGTATCTAGTTGATCTTTATAAAATATTAAGCTACATGAAGTTCATTTAATTAGTGATCAACATTAGGTAGGAGTAAATATTCATTATTGTAATACCATTAATTTACCTATAATCAATGAATAACCTCATAAGTCCAGCATTATTATAAATTTAAAGGACTCTGCTACCCAATGTGAAATAGTAATGTATTGAAATAACAAATCACATAACTACTATAGTTTTTTCTTAAACTCTACTAATTTCACATTGGCCATTCTATAGGTAGCCTTTCATATTAGTAATGAACCAGTGATTATATAAATGGAAAACTAAACATCATGTTTTCATGGATGTCTGTGTAATTCATTGGAAAATAAATAAATGCATTACTATAAAATTTGTACATGTTCAATTTTAATATGAACTTTTCCATATATAGATTGGGTCTTATATTGTTAAAATAGAATCTCATTCAAAATAGATATTGGGGGTTGATCTAGACAGAAATCATGTGATTATGTCTCCTCTCTAAAGATAAGGAACACCACGTAATTTTAATAAATATCAACATCCTTATATTTAAGAATGTTTCACTATATTTTGAAATCTATTAGTTACTATGCATTATTTTAGAATAAAAAATACGTATAATAATGAAGTCATTGAATAGGGAACAATTACTCTCTTAATAAGAACTTACTGACACATACATGATCCAATGAGTCTTCAATTATGAGCTTTGGATAAATAAATACCTTATTAGGGTTCTAATGAAATATCAAATTTTCAATGTAGAGTTTGATGATATAAAGGACTGTGAAAAAACAGAATAAAATAAATCATTTTATTGTTTTGTGGACAGTATTAAAGTGCCTACCACCAAGACATTATAATGTTCAACCTGACCTTATGTGTTTACATATGCATGGACATGTTCTATTGGTTTTCAGTGGAATGATACCATTACCAATCGGAAAATAATTTTAATATTTTCCTCTCTCCTTTCATCAAAACCATTACATATAGTAGATTATCTATTACCATTGAAATCATTGGCCAAGAGAAATTTATATCCACAACCAGAGTAAAGTCACATTCCGAAAAAGAATATTCCATGGAGTCTCATTCCACATTTATTTCAATATATAAATTCAACCATTCCCATATTCCCTTCTTCCACATATCCTTTTATGGTTTCCCCAGTATCCCTCTTCATATCATTAATTCCATTGAACCCATATGTATTTTAATATTTACCATCTATTAAGAAATAACATGATATAATATCCCTATATAATAAGAATGTTTTAGAGACTATTTACCTTCAATGGATTGTCTTAATAAATTTAATGAATTTGTAAAACATTATATTTAGATTAAATATATAGTTATTAGAATTCCTTGATAAAAATTTAATGTTTTCTTTATACATAACAAGATTTTAATCTTCCATTTTTCTATGACTGTAGAATTATTCTTCAAAACCCAGTCATTTCATATTAGGGGGTTATTATTTAAATAAGAGTAACTTAAAATACATATAACCCATGATAACTATTTCTTATTTATCCTGAGTGGTTTGAATCAATGAGAACCATTTATATGATTTTCCTAAGATATGATAAATATCCATGAAATTTTTTTTCTGTTTTTTTCTTCCCAGAGGAAAAACAATGTCTCTAAGGAACATATATAATGGTCATCTTCTGATTGATTTATAGTAAGAAGTAATGATGGAGTTTTCTGATTAATGAAGAGGTATATCATTGTTAAACCACAATGTTTATTAGTGTTACATACATAGATTATTTTAAATGTATTTTTATTTTAATTTCCATTAATTCTTTGTTTTGGGGGGTTTCCAAAGTTTTTATGGAGAATAGGTGAGTTTTCATGAATTGGGCCAAACCGTGAGCCCAATTCCAGATTTAAAAATAAAATTTGTTTCTTTTATAAATTATTCATTTTTTAATATTTTTCACTAATTCCAATTCCTAATTGACCTTCCCTAACCTATTAACACCACCAAGGTGATTTGGAGCTTTTAGAAATCCATAACCAGGGGTTATTTGGGTTTTTGTCTAAGGGGTTGGGCCTGCCCGAAAGCCCAATTCCTGTTTTAAAAATAAAATTTGATTTTGTTATAACTTATTCAATATTTGGGCTTTTTCGGTGATTCCAAGTCTCACTCAAGCCCAGGTAACCCAGCCGCGCGTCTGAACTCTCTCCCACCCATTTGGAGCTCTGTAGAATCGCGATTTTGTGCCGATCTTCATAGGGTTCCTCAAATCGCCCAGATTTGAAGAGGTAAAGTATTTCTTTCTTAAATCTCTCAATTCTCAGTCTTTTTACTCCATTCCAGTTCCTAAATGAGATTATACATCTTGTTAGAACGTACCATAAATTTGGGCTCTTTTAAATTTCAGATACTGGAGTTTTGGAGTGATTACTTCAAGATACTTCAAGTAAATGAGCCCTTTTCTTTCCTCTTTCAAATTACTTTGGGTTTAACTCATTGTTATTAGGGTTTCATCGGTTATAATTGAGTTTAATAATGTCCAGAAACTAGGATTTCGAACCTAGGGTTTAACTTTGGGATTTCTTGGCCAATTTGTGTGGTTTTAGGTTTGATCTAGTTCTCTCTTGGTGCGGCGGAGGTGCGATTTGATTTCGCATGGAGATTCAAGGGGTTTTGTTAATTTGGTAGGTGATTCCATTGTGTATGAAATCTTTGTGAATTGGATACTGTTTTTATGGTATTTTCATGCTTATTAAATTTTATTATTTCTGAAAAATATAGTTTTAGTGGTGTTTGTATTTAAAATGAATCCTAAAGGCCAATTTCATGTGAAATTGAGGGTTTTTCATAGAAACGTATTATTAGTTTAATTGGGTCTACCCTATAATTAACTAGTTGATTTTATTTAAGTATAATAGAGATAAAAATACTGTTTTTAATGATTTTCCCTTGTGTTTGTTTCTGAAAAATCTGGTTTTAATGGTGTTTGTGAACCACATGAAATTCTAAGAGTTGTGTTGTGTAAAAAATGGAGACTTTGCAATGATGTCGTTTCTTGAACCATATAGGGTTGCCCTAAAAATGATTTTGTGTTTTCACTGAAATGTATTGGGATCTCCTTTATGTTTTGGAAACTTAAATATATGCACATAGTATGCAAGTGAGGTTTATAAGGTGTTTTGTGTCCGAAACACTATGAGATTTTGAGGAATTGTTTAATGAAAAATCTATGTGTTTTGTTGCGTGTTTTAAGTGGTATAAAATGTGATAGCTACTGTATTGGTTGTGATTGACCAGTAATGGTGTTTTATGTTAAAATTTATTTATGTTGCATGCTGAAATTGATTGAGCACAAAAGGGGAAGCCCGGGTACCTAGGTGGGGCGGATTTGTACTAGTACGGCTAGTGGACCGGATGGGTTTTGTCCCTGTTTCACTTAGCATTTGGATAACGACAACTCTAACTAAACTGTGTGGATGATTATTGGGGACCACTAGGTTATGGGTGTGTTCCCTACTAGTGGCTCGTGCACGAGAAAGAATTTGCTATGGTTACTTTACATCGAGGTACGAGGTACATAGGGCCCAAGACAACCTAGTGCCTAGGGGTGTTCCCAATGTTGTTGCTCATTGGATTTGTAGTATCTACCCATGTCTTAGGGTGTGTTTGGAAGTAAATTACAGTATCTAACATTTCTATTTTAATGTGTTAATATTTTGAAAATTTTGGATTGAAAACTATTTTCAATTAGAGGTTTCATTTCTTGAAATTTGAACACTACTTTTCCTTGCGTTTGAAAACTGCTTGCTTTTTCACATTGTATTTCTTACTCTTTGGAATCATTGGGTGGTATCCTACTGGGCTTAGGCTCACACCCTACTTACACCTCTTTGGTGTAAGTAGACTTGGTTATGTTTGATTCAGGTAAAGTAAAGGCTAAGGGTGATGGCGGTTCACGGTGTTAGTTCTCATTCTTGGTGCGGAGTTGTGGAGATAGCTTGGGGGCGATGACCCCTAGTCGTGTGGAGTCCTTGGGGCTGTCTTGATGCTATAATTATTTTTATTTGGACCACTTGTATTGTCTTTAAACCAATGTACTCAGTTCTGGTTTTTTTTTACTTAAGTCTTGTTTGGCTCAAAAATTTCAGATTTATATTATGGATTGTTTTTAATGTTTTATGCTTTCATACTCGGGTAAATCGTTCCCAAACCTATATTAATGATACCCGGGCACTTGTGCCAGCCCGTGGGGATAGGGAACGCCCTTCGGGTCATGTCACGGGCTGGGTTTGGTGCCGGTTTTGGCGGTGACCAGATTCGGTTCGTGACAAAATGGTATCAGAGGAGGTTCGCTCCATGGGTCATGTTATTTGGGGAAGAGTCAGCATAGTCTGGAGATAGGATTTTTGGGACTTGAAATTCCAGTCATGGGTAGTGTGCCTGGCCAGCACACCTCATGAAGGGATTCAAGTCACCATGGTAAGTATGGATTCATTTGAGTGCTTTGGTTTTCTTGGTTTAATGATGACTATGGGAAATGAAAAGAGAGTTGGGAGAATAATCTCAGTGAGCTCGCAGGGCCTGGCAAGCCATGTGGAGCCATGGATATTTCCCTATAATACTCTCTGTGAAGGCGAAGTGATTGGAATATGGCTGCCAACCATATGTCCAAGTCACCCACCGAAACTAGTTTCCTCTTGCATTGTTTTGTACTTTAGTTTTGAAATCTTAGCACTTTTGTTTTAAGGTGACTTGGTTTTAAGAAGCGTAAAGTTTTTATGAAATGATTTTCAAATAAAGAGGGAATGGTTTGGTTTATGAAATGGTGGAACTGAATTTTCACAATTTTTTTTTGAAATGTAAAATGGTGTTCTTACACCTCTTTGAAAGTAAGAACTATATTGAATTTGGTTTTGAAATGTGTTTCCAATAGAGTTTTCTAAACAATTAGAGTGTGTTTTAATGGGATGATATGTTTCGAAATTGATGTGAATAAATTGAAAGTGAGTTCTTTTCTAAATGGTTGTGTCCTTATGAAATGTTTTGTAAGTTGTGAATTGGGATTTCGATCTCATTGTTAGCAGTTTTGAGGAAAAGGTTGGGTTGGTTGACCATTTTGTTTTTGAAAAGTGGAAGGAAGTTTTGTTTTACCCTTTGGTATTTCCATGAGTGACCACATGCATGGGGTTATATGGGATGATGGATGGTTGATGGCACGACTGGATGAGTGCTGGGATGGATATGAGGAGGGTGCCCAATGTGGCACAAAAACATGCATGTGTGAGGCCCATGGGGTACCATTGGTGGATACGCTTACTGCTAAACCGTTTGTTTTCAAAGAATTGGTTTTAAAGAAAAACATGATGTCTTGATGAATAGTTTGGTATGGTTTGTATTATGGGTTTTTGAAAATGTTGATGTTGTGGGATGTTTTGAGTTCAAGAACCCCTTCTGTTTGAACTGTGTTTTGGGTTTGTGTTTGGATCTGGTTTGTGGCATGTTTTGACCAATGGACCAGCTTGGTTGGGTCCTTGGGTTCTCTCATTGGATAAGGTACGCCCCCATTAAGGGTTAATGCACAACTGAAGTGCAACCCGTTTTGTTTCGCCATTGGAAAATCCTCCAGTTGATCAATATAAATAATATTTTATCGAACATTTCTTTTATTGAGTCTACACCCATTCATTTCGCTGATTTGTGGATCCTCTTGTAGTGGGATAGTGCTTGGGGAAGGTTGAAAGAGACCTTAGTTTCTTAAGTTTCCTGATTCACCAAAGGTGGGAGTGTTGTTTCGTTGTTAGTACAGATGAGTGTCCTGATGGTGTCTAAGAGGGCATCTGGGTTCTTTATAGTTTCTTTGAAGAAAGAGTTATTATTAAACAACCAATTTTGAGATTTAGGTCATGATATGATATTGTATCCACTTTTTGGACTTATCTGTTGTTTAGGGACTTTGAATATGGTCCTGTTCCATGTATTGTTTCTATCAATCGTCAGGGTCTTGTTCGGTGACGCATTGTGATGTTGTGTGCTCTTTTGACCATAAAGGTGAAGGTCACACAATCCTTTAAGGTTCTATGTTATGTTGGGATTGTTTCTCCCTTGGGAAAAACATCAAATCCTCTATCTTAGAGGAAGGTGTTTATACGTGTCTTTCCCTTCTATTGTTTCTCACCCAAAGAAACAGGGTGCGATGTGTGTGCATCTTCTGATCCCTTGTTTCAATTAAATGTCTGGTTTTGTTAAAGTGGGTTATGAAGTGTGTTATGTCTTGATGAACCCATCGGGGTATGAGGTGTAGTTGTTTGTGGAACCGAAAGAAGAAGTTCCACATAGGGGTTTCAATAGCCTAACTGCGTGGCCGAAGATGCTTCAATATTTTGAGCTCCAGCCATAGGTCCCGGAGAGAAGCTGGCGCGTAGTCAGGGGAAACACCAGTGTCGTTTAAACACTTATACAAAGTCCTATCCTCAGTATGAAATATAGGAACAGTTTAAACCTATGGTTTCATCATCTTCCTTCTGTTGTTCTCGTTCGGTGGAAATAGGTAGAGGGCCTTGTACCCATGTCATCGCCTAATGTTTTTCCCTCCCACGTTGATTTCCATTGAGTCATTGGAGAATGATTAGAAATTTGGCTAGAAATTTTGTGCACACATTTTGTGCATGATTAGTAGTGTCAGTGTGCTAGGAAGCCATGTTCAAATAATGATCAGCATAGTTAGTGCATGGTTTCCCAAACCGTGCGGTCTGACCCTACACCCTTTCCAAATCTTAAAAAAAAATTGGGTCTTTTTGTGTCGGCACATGCTGGTCAGTTAAGATGGTTGGTTCTTGTGGTGGGAAGACCAACTGTGGGTATCATGTATATTATTTTGTAAATTTCTAATTTATGTATACCCCTTGTACTAGGGAGTCTATTTGGGCCTCCCCCTATTAGTGTCTTGATTCTGTCTCGAAAAAAAAATTAAGTTGTCTCTTATGGTGGGGAGCCCATTTGTGTCTCTTTATACGAGTAACTCATATTTTTCCTTGGTTTTGTATGGGAAGTAGGTGTTATCATTTGGAGATATCTAACTACCTACATCTTTCTTTGGTAAAAATTGATATTGGAGAGTGACCAATGGTTTAGTTATAGTAGGGCAAGTGTAACCTTGTTCGATGTTGTTGTTTATTTGGGTAAATTGATTGAGTATTGTTCTGATTGTGTTTGAGGAGTTTTCATTTGGGATAAAGCATGAATGTGCTTAATAATTTCAGAAAAGTGGTGTATGTTTTGGCTGTGAGAGTATTCCTTCCTTCATTGATCACTGGAGGTGTTATGGCCTTTGGGGGAGAAACCTGGCAAGAGAGTACCTCTTGGTTTCTCAGTTGAGTTTGGTTGTTGCTTTGGCCTTACTGTGACTTTCCGGGGCGGAAAGTTTTCATGGTGGGGAGAATTGTTACATACATAGATTATTTTAAATGTATTTTTATTTTAATTTCCATTAATTCTTTGTTTTGGGGGGTTTCCAAAGTTTTTATGGAGAATAGGTGAGTTTTCATGAATTGGGCCAAACCGTGAGCCCAATTCCAGATTTAAAAATAAAATTTGTTTCTTTTATAAATTATTCATTTTTTAATATTTTTCACTAATTCCAATTCCTAATTGACCTTCCCTAACCTATTAACACCACCAAGGTGATTTGGAGCTTTTAGAAATCCATAACCAGGGGTTATTTGGGTTTTTGTCTAAGGGGTTGGGCCTGCCCGAAAGCCCAATTCCTGTTTTAAAAATAAAATTTGATTTTGTTATAACTTATTCAATATTTGGGCTTTTTCGGTGATTCCAAGTCTCACTCAAGCCCAAGTAACCCAGCCGCGCGTCTGAACTCTCTCCCACCCATTTGGAGCTCTGTAGAATCGCGATTTTGTGCCGATCTTCATAGGGTTCCTCAAATCGCCCAGATTTGAAGAGGTAAAGTATTTCTTTCTTAAATCTCTCAATTCTCAGTCTTTTTACTCCATTCCAGTTCCTAAATGAGATTATACATCTTGTTAGAACGTACCATAAATTTGGGCTCTTTTAAATTTCAGATACTGGAGTTTTGGAGTGATTACTTCAAGATACTTCAAGTAAATGAGCCCTTTTCTTTCCTCTTTCAAATTACTTTGGGTTTAACTCATTGTTATTAGGGTTTCATCGGTTATAATTGAGTTTAATAATGTCCAGAAACTAGGATTTCGAACCTAGGGTTTAACTTTGGGATTTCTTGGCCAATTTGTGTGGTTTTAGGTTTGATCTAGTTCTCTCTTGGTGCGGCGGAGGTGCGATTTGATTTCGCATGGAGATTCAAGGGGTTTTGTTAATTTGGTAGGTGATTCCATTGTGTATGAAATCTTTGTGAATTGGATACTGTTTTTATGGTATTTTCATGCTTATTAAATTTTATTATTTCTGAAAAATATAGTTTTAGTGGTGTTTGTATTTAAAATGAATCCTAAAGGCCAATTTCATGTGAAATTGAGGGTTTTTCATAGAAACGTATTATTAGTTTAATTGGGTCTACCCTATAATTAACTAGTTGATTTTATTTAAGTATAATAGAGATAAAAATACTGTTTTTAATGATTTTCCCTTGTGTTTGTTTCTGAAAAATCTGGTTTTAATGGTGTTTGTGAACCACATGAAATTCTAAGAGTTGTGTTGTGTAAAAAATGGAGACTTTGCAATGATGTCGTTTCTTGAACCATATAGGGTTGCCCTAAAAATGATTTTGTGTTTTCACTGAAATGTATTGGGATCTCCTTTATGTTTTGGAAACTTAAATATATGCACATAGTATGCAAGTGAGGTTTATAAGGTGTTTTGTGTCCGAAACACTATGAGATTTTGAGGAATTGTTTAATGAAAAATCTATGTGTTTTGTTGCGTGTTTTAAGTGGTATAAAATGTGATAGCTACTGTATTGGTTGTGATTGACCAGTAATGGTGTTTTATGTTAAAATTTATTTATGTTGCATGCTGAAATTGATTGAGCACAAAAGGGGAAGCCCGGGTACCTAGGTGGGGCGGATTTGTACTAGTACGGCTAGTGGACCGGATGGGTTTTGTCCCTGTTTCACTTAGCATTTGGATAACGACAACTCTAACTAAACTGTGTGGATGATTATTGGGGACCACTAGGTTATGGGTGTGTTCCCTACTAGTGGCTCGTGCACGAGAAAGAATTTGCTATGGTTACTTTACATCGAGGTACGAGGTACATAGGGCCCAAGACAACCTAGTGCCTAGGGGTGTTCCCAATGTTGTTGCTCATTGGATTTGTAGTATCTACCCATGTCTTAGGGTGTGTTTGGAAGTAAATTACAGTATCTAACATTTCTATTTTAATGTGTTAATATTTTGAAAATTTTGGATTGAAAACTATTTTCAATTAGAGGTTTCATTTCTTGAAATTTGAACACTACTTTTCCTTGCGTTTGAAAACTGCTTGCTTTTTCACATTGTATTTCTTACTCTTTGGAATCATTGGGTGGTATCCTACTGGGCTTAGGCTCACACCCTACTTACACCTCTTTGGTGTAAGTAGACTTGGTTATGTTTGATTCAGGTAAAGTAAAGGCTAAGGGTGATGGCGGTTCACGGTGTTAGTTCTCATTCTTGGTGCGGAGTTGTGGAGATAGCTTGGGGGCGATGACCCCTAGTCGTGTGGAGTCCTTGGGGCTGTCTTGATGCTATAATTATTTTTATTTGGACCACTTGTATTGTCTTTAAACCAATGTACTCAGTTCTGGTTTTTTTTTACTTAAGTCTTGTTTGGCTCAAAAATTTCAGATTTATATTATGGATTGTTTTTAATGTTTTATGCTTTCATACTCGGGTAAATCGTTCCCAAACCTATATTAATGATACCCGGGCACTTGTGCCAGCCCGTGGGGATAGGGAACGCCCTTCGGGTCATGTCACGGGCTGGGTTTGGTGCCGGTTTTGGCGGTGACCAGATTCGGTTCGTGACAAAATGGTATCAGAGGAGGTTCGCTCCATGGGTCATGTTATTTGGGGAAGAGTCAGCATAGTCTGGAGATAGGATTTTTGGGACTTGAAATTCCAGTCATGGGTAGTGTGCCTGGCCAGCACACCTCATGAAGGGATTCAAGTCACCATGGTAAGTATGGATTCATTTGAGTGCTTTGGTTTTCTTGGTTTAATGATGACTATGGGAAATGAAAAGAGAGTTGGGAGAATAATCTCAGTGAGCTCGCAGGGCCTGGCAAGCCATGTGGAGCCATGGATATTTCCCTATAATACTCTCTGTGAAGGCGAAGTGATTGGAATATGGCTGCCAACCATATGTCCAAGTCACCCACCGAAACTAGTTTCCTCTTGCATTGTTTTGTACTTTAGTTTTGAAATCTTAGCACTTTTGTTTTAAGGTGACTTGGTTTTAAGAAGCGTAAAGTTTTTATGAAATGATTTTCAAATAAAGAGGGAATGGTTTGGTTTATGAAATGGTGGAACTGAATTTTCACAATTTTTTTTTGAAATGTAAAATGGTGTTCTTACACCTCTTTGAAAGTAAGAACTATATTGAATTTGGTTTTGAAATGTGTTTCCAATAGAGTTTTCTAAACAATTAGAGTGTGTTTTAATGGGATGATATGTTTCGAAATTGATGTGAATAAATTGAAAGTGAGTTCTTTTCTAAATGGTTGTGTCCTTATGAAATGTTTTGTAAGTTGTGAATTGGGATTTCGATCTCATTGTTAGCAGTTTTGAGGAAAAGGTTGGGTTGGTTGACCATTTTGTTTTTGAAAAGTGGAAGGAAGTTTTGTTTTACCCTTTGGTATTTCCATGAGTGACCACATGCATGGGGTTATATGGGATGATGGATGGTTGATGGCACGACTGGATGAGTGCTGGGATGGATATGAGGAGGGTGCCCAATGTGGCACAAAAACATGCATGTGTGAGGCCCATGGGGTACCATTGGTGGATACGCTTACTGCTAAACCGTTTGTTTTCAAAGAATTGGTTTTAAAGAAAAACATGATGTCTTGATGAATAGTTTGGTATGGTTTGTATTATGGGTTTTTGAAAATGTTGATGTTGTGGGATGTTTTGAGTTCAAGAACCCCTTCTGTTTGAACTGTGTTTTGGGTTTGTGTTTGGATCTGGTTTGTGGCATGTTTTGACCAATGGACCAGCTTGGTTGGGTCCTTGGGTTCTCTCATTGGATAAGGTACGCCCCCATTAAGGGTTAATGCACAACTGAAGTGCAACCCGTTTTGTTTCGCCATTGGAAAATCCTCCAGTTGATCAATATAAATAATATTTTATCGAACATTTCTTTTATTGAGTCTACACCCATTCATTTCGCTGATTTGTGGATCCTCTTGTAGTGGGATAGTGCTTGGGGAAGGTTGAAAGAGACCTTAGTTTCTTAAGTTTCCTGATTCACCAAAGGTGGGAGTGTTGTTTCGTTGTTAGTACAGATGAGTGTCCTGATGGTGTCTAAGAGGGCATCTGGGTTCTTTATAGTTTCTTTGAAGAAAGAGTTATTATTAAACAACCAATTTTGAGATTTAGGTCATGATATGATATTGTATCCACTTTTTGGACTTATCTGTTGTTTAGGGACTTTGAATATGGTCCTGTTCCATGTATTGTTTCTATCAATCGTCAGGGTCTTGTTCGGTGACGCATTGTGATGTTGTGTGCTCTTTTGACCATAAAGGTGAAGGTCACACAATCCATTAAGGTTCTATGTTATGTTGGGATTGTTTCTCCCTTGGGAAAAACATCAAATCCTCTATCTTAGAGGAAGGTGTTTATACGTGTCTTTCCCTTCTATTGTTTCTCACCCAAAGAAACAGGGTGCGATGTGTGTGCATCTTCTGATCCCTTGTTTCAATTAAATGTCTGGTTTTGTTAAAGTGGGTTATGAAGTGTGTTATGTCTTGATGAACCCATCGGGGTATGAGGTGTAGTTGTTTGTGGAACCGAAAGAAGAAGTTCCACATAGGGGTTTCAATAGCCTAACTGCGTGGCCGAAGATGCTTCAATATTTTGAGCTCCAGCCATAGGTCCCGGAGAGAAGCTGGCGCGTAGTCAGGGGAAACACCAGTGTCGTTTAAACACTTATACAAAGTCCTATCCTCAGTATGAAATATAGGAACAGTTTAAACCTATGGTTTCATCATCTTCCTTCTGTTGTTCTCGTTCGGTGGAAATAGGTAGAGGGCCTTGTACCCATGTCATCGCCTAATGTTTTTCCCTCCCACGTTGATTTCCATTGAGTCATTGGAGAATGATTAGAAATTTGGCTAGAAATTTTGTGCACACATTTTGTGCATGATTAGTAGTGTCAGTGTGCTAGGAAGCCATGTTCAAATAATGATCAGCATAGTTAGTGCATGGTTTCCCAAACCGTGCGGTCTGACCCTACACCCTTTCCAAATCTTAAAAAAAAATTGGGTCTTTTTGTGTCGGCACATGCTGGTCAGTTAAGATGGTTGGTTCTTGTGGTGGGAAGACCAACTGTGGGTATCATGTATATTATTTTGTAAATTTCTAATTTATGTATACCCCTTGTACTAGGGAGTCTATTTGGGCCTCCCCCTATTAGTGTCTTGATTCTGTCTCGAAAAAAAAATTAAGTTGTCTCTTATGGTGGGGAGCCCATTTGTGTCTCTTCATACGAGTAACTCATATTTTTCCTTGGTTTTGTATGGGAAGTAGGTGTTATCATTTGGAGATATCTAACTACCTACATCTTTCTTTGGTAAAAATTGATATTGGAGAGTGACCAATGGTTTAGTTATAGTAGGGCAAGTGTAACCTTGTTCGATGTTGTTGTTTATTTGGGTAAATTGATTGAGTATTGTTCTGATTGTGTTTGAGGAGTTTTCATTTGGGATAAAGCATGAATGTGCTTAATAATTTCAGAAAAGTGGTGTATGTTTTGGCTGTGAGAGTATTCCTTCCTTCATTGATCACTGGAGGTGTTATGGCCTTTGGGGGAGAAACCTGGCAAGAGAGTACCTCTTGGTTTCTCAGTTGAGTTTGGTTGTTGCTTTGGCCTTACTGTGACTTTCCGGGGCGGAAAGTTTTCATGGTGGGGAGAATTGTTACATACATAGATTATTTTAAATGTATTTTTATTTTAATTTCCATTAATTCTTTGTTTTGGGGGGTTTCCAAAGTTTTTATGGAGAATAGGTGAGTTTTCATGAATTGGGCCAAACCGTGAGCCCAATTCCAGATTTAAAAATAAAATTTGTTTCTTTTATAAATTATTCATTTTTTAATATTTTTCACTAATTCCAATTCCTAATTGACCTTCCCTAACCTATTAACACCACCAAGGTGATTTGGAGCTTTTAGAAATCCATAACCAGGGGTTATTTGGGTTTTTGTCTAAGGGGTTGGGCCTGCCCGAAAGCCCAATTCCTGTTTTAAAAATAAAATTTGATTTTGTTATAACTTATTCAATATTTGGGCTTTTTCGGTGATTCCAAGTCTCACTCAAGCCCAAGTAACCCAGCCGCGCGTCTGAACTCTCTCCCACCCATTTGGAGCTCTGTAGAATCGCGATTTTGTGCCGATCTTCATAGGGTTCCTCAAATCGCCCAGATTTGAAGAGGTAAAGTATTTCTTTCTTAAATCTCTCAATTCTCAGTCTTTTTACTCCATTCCAGTTCCTAAATGAGATTATACATCTTGTTAGAACGTACCATAAATTTGGGCTCTTTTAAATTTCAGATACTGGAGTTTTGGAGTGATTACTTCAAGATACTTCAAGTAAATGAGCCCTTTTCTTTCCTCTTTCAAATTACTTTGGGTTTAACTCATTGTTATTAGGGTTTCATCGGTTATAATTGAGTTTAATAATGTCCAGAAACTAGGATTTCGAACCTAGGGTTTAACTTTGGGATTTCTTGGCCAATTTGTGTGGTTTTAGGTTTGATCTAGTTCTCTCTTGGTGCGGCGGAGGTGCGATTTGATTTCGCATGGAGATTCAAGGGGTTTTGTTAATTTGGTAGGTGATTCCATTGTGTATGAAATCTTTGTGAATTGGATACTGTTTTTATGGTATTTTCATGCTTATTAAATTTTATTATTTCTGAAAAATATAGTTTTAGTGGTGTTTGTATTTAAAATGAATCCTAAAGGCCAATTTCATGTGAAATTGAGGGTTTTTCATAGAAACGTATTATTAGTTTAATTGGGTCTACCCTATAATTAACTAGTTGATTTTATTTAAGTATAATAGAGATAAAAATACTGTTTTTAATGATTTTCCCTTGTGTTTGTTTCTGAAAAATCTGGTTTTAATGGTGTTTGTGAACCACATGAAATTCTAAGAGTTGTGTTGTGTAAAAAATGGAGACTTTGCAATGATGTCGTTTCTTGAACCATATAGGGTTGCCCTAAAAATGATTTTGTGTTTTCACTGAAATGTATTGGGATCTCCTTTATGTTTTGGAAACTTAAATATATGCACATAGTATGCAAGTGAGGTTTATAAGGTGTTTTGTGTCCGAAACACTATGAGATTTTGAGGAATTGTTTAATGAAAAATCTATGTGTTTTGTTGCGTGTTTTAAGTGGTATAAAATGTGATAGCTACTGTATTGGTTGTGATTGACCAGTAATGGTGTTTTATGTTAAAATTTATTTATGTTGCATGCTGAAATTGATTGAGCACAAAAGGGGAAGCCCGGGTACCTAGGTGGGGCGGATTTGTACTAGTACGGCTAGTGGACCGGATGGGTTTTGTCCCTGTTTCACTTAGCATTTGGATAACGACAACTCTAACTAAACTGTGTGGATGATTATTGGGGACCACTAGGTTATGGGTGTGTTCCCTACTAGTGGCTCGTGCACGAGAAAGAATTTGCTATGGTTACTTTACATCGAGGTACGAGGTACATAGGGCCCAAGACAACCTAGTGCCTAGGGGTGTTCCCAATGTTGTTGCTCATTGGATTTGTAGTATCTACCCATGTCTTAGGGTGTGTTTGGAAGTAAATTACAGTATCTAACATTTCTATTTTAATGTGTTAATATTTTGAAAATTTTGGATTGAAAACTATTTTCAATTAGAGGTTTCATTTCTTGAAATTTGAACACTACTTTTCCTTGCGTTTGAAAACTGCTTGCTTTTTCACATTGTATTTCTTACTCTTTGGAATCATTGGGTGGTATCCTACTGGGCTTAGGCTCACACCCTACTTACACCTCTTTGGTGTAAGTAGACTTGGTTATGTTTGATTCAGGTAAAGTAAAGGCTAAGGGTGATGGCGGTTCACGGTGTTAGTTCTCATTCTTGGTGCGGAGTTGTGGAGATAGCTTGGGGGCGATGACCCCTAGTCGTGTGGAGTCCTTGGGGCTGTCTTGATGCTATAATTATTTTTATTTGGACCACTTGTATTGTCTTTAAACCAATGTACTCAGTTCTGGTTTTTTTTTTACTTAAGTCTTGTTTGGCTCAAAAATTTCAGATTTATATTATGGATTGTTTTTAATGTTTTATGCTTTCATACTCGGGTAAATCGTTCCCAAACCTATATTAATGATACCCGGGCACTTGTGCCAGCCCGTGGGGATAGGGAACGCCCTTCGGGTCATGTCACGGGCTGGGTTTGGTGCCGGTTTTGGCGGTGACCAGATTCGGTTCGTGACAATTAGCTTACTTACCCATTAACTATAAATTAGTAAACATAACTGAATCAGTTTTCCAAATATAGATAAAATTTTATCAGTTCCAGCTATAGATGCGGCCCCGTAATTTTTATATTTTCTATTATGGTAAATACTCTATGGGGTATTTTAATTGATATAGTTCCTAATACATCAACATAGTTATATATTTTAAAACTCTTATACATCATAATAGATTATAAAATTATGAATAATATTTCTAATACAAATACTAGTGAAATAACTAATATAAATTGAAATATTTCATTATATCTTATGTCACAATTATAGGCATGGATACTTTATAAAAGTTTTCAAACCATGAAAATCTCTCCAAACAATTCATAACTGTTTGTAAATAAAATGTGAATTAACCAATGAGTAATTATTGGGAATATTAAAGTTAGTTCATATTACGAACCATTTATGTTTACTGGGTAAGTATTTTTTCATCCTAAACACACCCCTTTCAGAGATATTACCCAATGTTATTTTTGTTACGGAACCAGGACTACCTATAGTATCCTGATAAGGATGTATTTATAGGAAAACAAGCATAATATATACCCTAAAAAAATATATCATGTTATTTTATACTTAGTCTAAATAAATATTAATTTTTTATGTTCCCAAATGTATTTTTAGATAAATCTAATTACAAATTATTCAGCTAAACCACAATATGATACCAAAAATTATGATCCCAACCCTATTAGCCTAGATTTCGTGGTAAATTTTGTACATTATCATATGATATAAGGATGAACATCCTATATGGAAAATATTTTAGTAATCATGGTAAATTAAATACATAAATGATTCTCAGTATTAAAATTGGATATATAAAATAATATATATTATTTTCATTGAGTACAATATTATTCACTTTATAATATCCCTTCATATTAATCAAAAAACAATTCCTAATTTCATGGGGAATGGGTAAATAAGACATGGTTGAGTTCAAATTCTAAACTAGGGTAGGTGTAGATTGGAATCTATCATGATTACATTACACATTGTAAATATGTAAAGGTAAAAAATTTAAATGCATTCCATGTAATCAATAACATGAAAATGATGAATAAGATAGTATGAACAAATGATAATCAAATAATTCAATAAAACTATCACATGAGCTAAAAAAATTCCATTGGATATTATATCTAATTCTTATTCACATGGAAATCAATAAAATATATCATAATAAAGGAATAAAAAATGATAGACATCATAACAAAATATTCAAAGACATTCCTAAAGACATATTACATAAATGGGAAATATCTCTTCTAAATACAAAAGATATTATGTCTCATGGGAAATAATGATTCAACAAGGTTATATGGAGGAACCATCATATCAAATACTAAATCCAATTAATTACTCACATGAAATAGGTGAAATATAATCAAAATAAATGTTATTATGGAATAAAATTATCATAAAATATTTTAGTATATTCCCCAATCACTAAATAGAATCTTAAATAAATCAATGTAATATAGAGAATGGTCTAAATATAGTACACCCCAAAAAACTGATTATATTTCATCCATAATAATAATATGAATTGTATAATTTAATCATATTTTGAATAAATAATATATACCATATTCATTGTTGTCATTGATGAATATAGACACAGTAAAAATGTCTTTAAAAACATTTGTCACAAAAATAAGAATTTCTCTTTTAAAATAACTATAAAAAACAAAATGATACTATAATGAAAATGAATGAATTTTATTTATAGATATAATTGAAATATTATAATGAATTCTCTAATTATTTATCAGTCACGATGGATGTTAATTCCATAAATACTGAAAAAAAATTCCTTTGACACTGTTCTAAATATGGGAAAATATTTCTTGTTTAGAAAAAAAGAATATTTCTTCCAAAATTCCATGAAAATAGTAAAAAAACTATTAATAATTTTTTTATTACTTTTTTTTTATTTTTTAAATATTATCAAATTAATCTTCAAAAATCATGGAAATGAAAAAATAAGTGTTTCTAAACAAATAGAGGAATGAAATATATCTTCTATAAATACATTTTCCAAGTCACATTAAGTACCAATGAGAGAGATAATGATACTATTACTTGAAAATATAATTAATTAATACATGAGAAGAAAATATATTATTTTTATGATTGATATATCAAATAATTCCCTCTAATGATACTTAAAAATAAAAAATCCTGAATAATGATGAGATTATGAAATAAAATGTTAGGAATATATTATTATTTTTATCAAAATTCCCATCAAATAAATAACATAAAATGAATATTCAATAATAGTAAAGGAAAATATATTATTTACATAACATAGTATTGGGCCAATATATACCCCAAACATAAGAATAAGATGTGAATATGACATATGTCTCACTGATGTAAATGTGAGATGATACACCCTTACCATCGGTGTAATTTCCACTGTATGTGTTAGAACCTACTATATAATAAATATAATATTTTTGTAAATAAATTATAGAACCATAATAATATATATAATATCATATATTATATACATTTATTCTTTCATCACCCATTTAATAAAATTTCTCTTTTACAATCTCTATCTCAGGTTATAATTTATTCATTATTCATGTATGGGTTTTGGTTTATAATTAAGGTACCTTTACATTGATCATGGTATAATTATATACATTATTTGAACAATGACATAAAAATAATATATATTCATTATATATGTGTATGTAGTAATGTGTAAGTTTTAGTAATATAAAATGTGTTACACAGATCATGAAGATGGTTGGGTAAAAATATTTATGAACACATTTTTATTTTTTTTATGATGGATAGTATGAAAAGAAAATAAATTATTCATAAAATATTCATTTATAATTTATTTATATATCATACATATAAATAATATAAAAATTTATTATCATCCATTTAAAAAATGAATTACATTTCCCATCAATATATGGAGCATGTAGTCCAAACGTATATATGTGAAATGCTATTTCTTCCAATATATTGAATGGTATAAAGTAATATGTGACATTATATTTATAGAAGTAATTTTAGATCATAAGTATCACATATATTAATTAAATATACCCTTAAATCCATCATTATAAATAATATGTGAAAATTGAAATGTGTCACATTGTGAGGTGGAAGTCCACTCTACACATGAGTGATATTATTGTACCCTACATTAAAACAAATTAATGTGGTATATGCAATATCATTCTTCTAGAAGTTTAATAATGTCATAATTATCATATGAATATGTTTAATACATAATTAGATCCAGTAGTTAATGGTGGTGATGGAAATCAAATTACATTGGTTCACGACGAGGTAATCCTCAGTACACACGATTGACAACTTCACTCTTCAATTGATGGAGGTGGATATGAATATAAGTTATTTGAATAACCTGATAATATATTATTATATAGAAAATATAATCATTACAAACATAGTATATTCGGATAATATTGGAATTATTTTTGAGAATATAAAATATAAAAAACTGATTTAGTAATGTAACATATTCTTTAGAATACTTATTTAGGTTTTCATGATAATAATTCCATCAACATAATTTTGATTAAAAATTCAATCTATGAAGTTTTTATGTATTTATTAATAGTATTTGGATAGTAATTATATGATTTAAATTGTTTTTTATATGTGATATACAGAAGGGATTGAGTGGCCTTTTATAACTCTGGTATAAGACACACTTGTAATTTCTGAAAAGAATAAATTTTACCCACAATATTTAATTGAATCAAAGATAAAAAATGAGTGATTGTAAAACTATATATATTTTAATGTCTCAATATGCTCATATAAATTATTTTTTAAAAATGATAGGTCATTCATAAAACATATCATCTTATGGTAACCCTATATAAACCCGCATTTATCTTAACCAAAATAATTAATTTTGATTGTTTTCACTTGGAATTATTGTAAAAAATTATGTTCCCCATTTTATAATATATAACATATGATTACTTAAAAAAATTAATCCATTTATATAAATTCAATAGGATTATTTGGTATAATTGAATTTTAAAATAATCCCTCTTATATGTCAAAACATTCGGGTTTCTAATCAAAAACAATCAAATGCCTAAATTGTTTTTATATCTTATGTTAATATAAAATTGATATAAATTACATAGATTAGTTAAATATAAATAAAATTTTAATATATTTAATATGAATACCATTTATACTAAAATATCCATTTCAAAATAAATAAAATAAATATAAACTAATTATAAAAAGTCTTTATTATTTACTAATAATAAATAAAAAAATATTTACAGAAAAATTCAAAAAATTAGATAAATATAATTTTGAAATGTAAATTTTAAAAATAATTTTTTCAGTATAATTTTTTATATGATCTAAAAATTAAATTTAAAATATGTACTTAATGGATAATAAAACTTCTTTATAGAAAAATAATATTTTCAGAAAGATATTAGTTTTCTTTTGAATAATTTTTACTTCTATTTCTAATTAATTGATAACCAATGATTATTTAAATTTATGTGTAAAAGATCTAATTTTAATTATTTAATTATTACTTTTCATACCCACAAATATAATTGCTATCTTGTAATGATATATTATATCAGGGTATATTTAGACACTATGTTTCTTATTCGTCACGTTATCTAAGAGTTCGTATTTATTTAAAAATAACATATCATATTGTGATGGGGTGTTAAGTGGATTATATTTTTTTCATAAACATAATAATATTTCATATTTAATATTTATTCATCAAATCTAAACCTATCCATGTTTTTGTATGTATTTCCTTTGATGTAAAACCTATTATGTTTAATAGCTTTCCATTAACGAACCCCTGAGTCTACATGAATATCAATATAGTATATCACTATAACCAAGGTGTAAAATTAGTTTATAATATTAATAAAAACAACATGATAATTATGGATGATAATTGTTATTATTAATAAAATAATATTTATTAATGAAAAGTAAATAACAAATTGATTTTAAAAAATTTTATTCTAAGCTCAATAAATGTGTCTTTTTCAAAATGGGGTTTGATGAATTTTTTCATGTGAAATATATAATTAATTTATACCATTTAGAAACATTATTTTATGAAATTAATATAATTTTGAATATAATCATGTAAATATTAGGATAAGGAGAATTTATAGGATTGGTTTAAAAAGGTCTATTATTAATTGAATATTGAAAAATACATATTTTGAAAAAAACAGTTCATAAATTTGTAATTAAATATCCCAAAATATTTCATATATGTTCCTAAAGTAAACATATACATATTAAATTAGATATAATTTATTAAATTAATATCAACTAATCAATATAATTGATTCCAGAACAAATTATTTTTTGGCATTAAAGAACATTATAATAAATAATTGTTTTCTGCATCTATTTTGTTTTTACGTTAATTAATTATTTTAATAAGTATTTATTAATATTTATACTTTGATGTATATATTATATTTCCAATATATTATTTTATGTTTCATTTTTCTATTATTACATGTAAATGAATTGAAATAATTTATATTTTATGGCATAAATTAATTAATTTAATTTGTTTTGGTTGTTTTCATGGTTTAATAATGACAAATTATATGAGGTATAGAAATTAAATCATGTATTTGTGAATACATGTTTCAAATTATAAAAAATAGTATAATTTATTTGGTAAAACATAATTTTCTTTATTATGAATGGTAAAAAAGTATAATTTTATTTCCACTATTAATGTTACAATAGTGGTAAAACCTTGATATAAGTGTTAGATTTCAAAAGGAAGTTTAAAAATCAATATCTTCTAAATATTTGAAATTTAATACTATTTGAAACTTCAATGTATTTCTATTTTGATCCACATTCTAATGAAGTTGGCTTAAAATCATTAAAATCTTTTAGGAAATTTAATCATTGTCACATCGCTCCTGTAAAAAATTAAATATATAATACTCCATCATTTACAAAAATTTTTCCTTTAATATAATATAATAACTTACGCAAAACCAACCATCAATAATTATATCGATCATAGTGTTTTCTTGATTCTCATTTGACAAATCACTCAAGGATTAAAAAAATATGCCAAAAGAGGTCTCTAAAAGAAGAGGTACAAATCTCATCCTAGATCATTCAATATTATTTCATCATCTACATCCTATATAATTATGGTATCCCTAAAATATTAATTAATATTTTATAATAAATATATTTATATTTTATTATGATTATGGAGAAACCATTTTCTAACCTTTCTCTTTCTAGTGGGAGATGAAAGTATTGCTCATGCATACATGTGGACTACCACATCCACATATTGATATGATTAATTTTCCACAACCAATATTCATCTTTGGTTGTTATGTTACATTTAATATGTATATATATATACATATTTATGTAAAAAATAATTATTCAAAAAATATTTATTAATATTTAACTTTTAAACTCTCTATCCATCGAAAAATTGAAATGTCACTTGTGAAAATATACTGACTCCTATATTAAAACATTTGTGTAATTAATTTTCCATCAATTAATTATATGAAATATTTAATTATGTATATGTATTTTCTGGGGGCATTAGAAGTTCATGATGGGCATTAACCAAACTTTGTAAATTTCTATAATCGATGATTAATCCATGATCAATACGATGATGAACGCCAGTATCCACATAAATGAATCAAAGATAAATGAAAATACATGGAATCCAAAACCTAGAAGAGGGGATCAACACATTTTGTTTATAACAAATTTAATTAAATTATAGAAATTACACCAAGGTGATTCTTTATTCATTGATGCTTCAGTCCACATGTAAGATTTGCAGCTAGGTTGTGATGTGGAATACAAGGATATGAATCCTCTAGCGGTGATACACATGGTCCACATATCTTTGATCATTCATGAAAGATTCTCCAAGTTCTAGCATGAAAGATACTTGTTCTTGAGAAGGCATCATTCGATCTCCTTGAGAATTTCTTCCAAAGCATTATCATTGATCTGATGGAGGAGGATCTCTCTCGCTCTTAAGAGTGTTCTTGTAGAAGGAAGATTTCTATTGGCTTGAATGTTTACTTTATGGATGACATGCACAAAACTATTCATTAGATGGTCCAATGAACCCTTGGATAGAAAATAGAATAATAAAATAACAAGCAATTTAATTCACCATTTATTAATAAATAATCTGCATAGGTGTCTTTACGTAATTTAATATTCAATGTGAAACACCATATCAAAAAATAATAGAACAGTTTTTTTTGAATAAATGTTATTAACATGAACTTTATATTAATATATTATTTATCAAAATATTATTTAATAGTATTTCTCACTGAACCCATAACGTGGTCCGTCCGTCATTTTCAATATTTACCAAGACATGAAAGATGACTAATTGTTTATTAAATTTATATAATTTCATTATCTACCGATAATTAAATATTTCTTTTGAAATATATTCCCTCAAATAAATTTGAGACAAATTTAATGAAATCGGGCATACTAGAATAATTATTAAACCACGATTGTGAATAATATTTATTCAACATGTTAAAAAAATATATTATTTAATGAAGCTACTGTTTACACTTTAACTGTGAACATATAGGCCTCTTTCTCATTGGCATTAGTTGGGATTTATTATATTCCATTATTTCTTTTTAGCTATGTGTCAAGAAACCCTAGGGAAAGAATATGATGTCTGAATGATATGTCACCTCATATGAAGTCTTACCATGTAATATAATCTCATTGTCCCACTATCACTAATCAATTGGGTTGCATGAAATTTACATCAACCCATTTTCCCTATTTTTTATTCATTGAATTCATAGAATTTTTCATTAATGAAGAACACCTAGGCCATCAATTTAGTTTGGATATATCATTTCCATCATAAGGTATTATTATATCTACTTCTTTAGAAGTGAAAAATCCTTTCTCGCATTATTTGCTAATGTGGTATTACTCAGGACACACCAAATATATCATACCTCACCATAAACATCAATCATCATTGTTTCCATCATTATATATAAGTGTCTCAGTTATAATACCCATTAATAATATTAATAAAGTCCAACGTCCAATAAAAGCGTCTGCATATATTAACATACAATGACACTTATAAAAGTGGATTTCTTACCAAAAAGTGTTGTTCTCATAATATCTTCCTCGATATTACCAAGGGAACACACCATGAGAAGTTTACTCAATGTTTGATGAGTGTCGACGCTTGATAGATTATATCATTTGTGTCCCTTAAAATGATATCATCCGACCATAGAACATATATTCAATAATATTTTCTTTGATCTTTGAGGTTCTGATCATTGCAGGGATCTACTATGACCTATTAATGTGACATCAATACTTTGGAAAATATCACGTACTAGGTCATATAGATGAACAACAATGATGTGATAAGTTTTTTATTAACACTCCTAGAATTAATAAAGGTTTATTATAAATTAAAAAGAATTTGGTTTCTAGGACACCAACTCCAACAGACTTCAACTAACAATCGACCCAACAAATAACAACCTTTATTCTTCAAGCTCTCACTTGATATTCATGCTGCTTATGAGATAATCCTTTAATCAAGGGCTCTTCCATGTTCTAAACAGACATAGAAATGAAATATATATTCTATAAAAACATTTTCCACATCACATTAAGTACCAATGAGAGAGATAATGATACTATTACTAGAAAATATAATTAATTAATACATGATAAGAAAGTATATTATTTTTATGATTGAAATATCAAATAATTCCTTCTACTGATAATTAAACATAAAAAATCCTTAATAATGAAGAGATTATGAAATAAAATGTTATCAATATGGTATGATTTTTATCATAATTCCCATCCAATAAATAACATAAAAAGAATATTAAATTTTAGTAAAGGTAAATATATTCTTGACATAACATAGTAATGGGAAATACATACCCCACACATAGGAATAAGTGGTGAATATAACATATGTCTCAATGATGTTAATGTGAGACGATGAACCCTTACCATCAATGTAATTTCTATTGTATAGATTAGAACCTACTATATAATAAATATACAATTTTTTTAAATAAATTATAGAACCATAATAATATATATCATATCGTATATTATATACTTGTAGTCTTTTATCACCCATTTAATAAAATTTCTCTATTATAATCTTTATCTCATGTAATAATTTATTCATTATTCATGTATGGGTTTGGTCTATAGATAAGGTACTTTTACATTGATCATGGTTTAATTATATGCATTATTTGAATAATGACATAAAAATAATATATATTTATTATATATGTGTATATAGTAATGTGTAAGTGTTAGTAATGTAAAATGTGTTACGCAGATCATGAAGATGGTTTGCCAAAAATATTTATGAACACATTTTAAATTTTTTCATGATGAATAGAACAAAAAGAAAATAAATATTCAGTAAATATTAAATTATAATTTATTTATATATGATACATATAAATCATATAAATATTTATTATCATCCATTGAAAAAATGAATTACATTTCCCATCAATATATGGAGCCAATAGTCCACACGTACAGACGTGAAATGATATTTCTTCCAATATGGTGAATGGTATAAAGTAAGATGTGATATTATATTTAAAGAAGTAATTTTAGATCATAATTATCACATATATTAATTAAATCTACCCTGAAATCCATCATCATAAATAATATGTGAAAAACGAAATGTGTCACTTTGTGAGGTGGATGTTCACTCTACATACGATTGATATTATTGTACCCTACAATAAAATAAATAAATGTGGTATATGCAATATCAAAATTCTATATGTTTAATAATTTCATAATTATCATATGAATATGTTTAATAAATAATTAGATCCAGTATTTAATGGTGGTGATGGAAATCAAATTACATTTGTTCACGACAAGGAAATCCTCAGTACACACGATTGACAACATCACTCTCCAATTGATGGAAGTGGATATGAATATAAGTTATTTGATTAACCTGATAATATATTAATATATAGAAAATAAAATCATGACAAAGATAGTATATTCGGATAATATTGGAATTATTTTTGAGAATATAAAATATAAAAAACTCATTTAGTAATTTTAACTCTTCTTTAGAAAACTTATTTAGGTTTTCATGATAATCATTCCATCAACATATTTTTGATTAAGAATTGAATCTATGAAGTTTTTATGTATTTATAAATAGTATTTGGAAACTAATTGTATGATGTAAATTGTTTTTTATATGTGATATGAAGAAGGGAGTGGGTGGCCTTTTATAACTCAGGTATAAAACACACTTGTAATTTTTGAAAAGAATAAATTTTACCCACGTTATTTAATTGAATCAAGGATAAAAAATGGGTGATTTTAAAACTATATATATTTTAATGTCTCAATATGCTCATATAAATTATTTATTAAAAATGATAGGTCATTCTTAAATCTTATCATCATAGGTTAACCCTCTATAAACCCGCTTTTATCTTAACCAAGGTAATTAATTTTTATTGTTTTCACTTTCAATTATTGTAAATAAATATGTTGCCCATATTATATTATATAACATATGATTAATTAAAAAATTAAACCATTTATTTAAATTCAATAGGATTATTTGGAATAATTTAATTTTAAAATAATCCCACTTATACGTCAAAAAATTCTGGTTTCCAAAAAAAAACAATGAAATGCCTAAAATGTTTTTATATCATATGTTAATATAAAATTGATATAATTTACATAGATTAGTTAAATATAAATAAAATTTTAATATATTTAATATGAACACCATTTATAATATAATATCCATTTCTAAATAAATAACATAAATATAACCTACAATTATAAGTCTTTATTTTTTACTAAAAATAAATAAAAAATATTTACAGAAAAAATCAAAAAATTAGATAAATATAATTTTTAAATGTAAATTTTAAAAATTATTTTTTCAGTATAATTGTTTATATGTTTTAAATATTAAATTTAAAATATGTACTTAATGGATGACGAAACTGCAATGTAGGGAAATAATGTTTTCAGAAAGATGTTATTTTTCCTTTGAATAAATTTTACTTTTATTTATAATTAATTGATAACCAATGATTTTTTAAATTTATGGGTAAATTTTATAATTTTAATTAATTAATTATTCCTTTTCATACTGACATATTTAATTTCTATCTTGTAATGATATATTATATTATGGTATATTTAAACACTGTGTTTCTTTTTCTTCAAGTTATCTAAGAGTTCATATTTATTTAAAAATAACATATCATATTGTGATGGGGTGTTAAGTGGATTATATTTTTTTTCATAAACATAATAATATTTCCTATTTCATATTTAATCATCAAATCTTAAACTATCCATGTTTCGATATAATATATCATTATAACCTGGGTGTCAAATTAAATTAGAATAGTAATAAATACAACACGAGAATTATGGATTATAATTGGTATTATTAATAAAATAATATTTATTAATGAAAAGTAAATAACAAATCAATTTTAAAAACTTTTATTCTAAGATCAATAAAAGTGTCTTCTTCAAAATGGGGTTTGTTGAATTTTTTTCATCTGAAATATATTAATAATTTATACCATTTTCAGATAATATTTTATGAAATGAATATAATTTCTAAAATAATCATGTAAATATTAGGATAAGGTGAATTTATAAGATTGTTTTAAAATGATATATTATTCATTGAATATTGAAAAATACCTATTTTGAAAAAAAAAATCATTAATTTATAATTAAATGTCCCAACACATTTCATATGTGTTCTTAAAGTTAACATATACATATTAAATTCGATATAATTTATTCAATTAAAATAAAATCATCATAATAATTGATTCCCGAAGAAATTATTTTTTTGGCATTAAAGAACATTATACTAAATAATTTTTTTTCTGTGTCTAATTTGATTTTACTATAATTAATTATTTTATTAAGTATTTATGAATATTGTTAAGTGAATATATATATATATTATATATTCAGTATATTATTTTAAGATTCATTTTATTGTTATTACATGGAAATGAATTCAATTTATTAATATTTTATGGCATAAATAAATTTCTTATCTTTTTTTGTTGTTATCATGGATTAATAAAACAAATTATATGACGTATAGAAATTAAATCGTCTAAATATGAATACATGTTTCATATTATAATAATTAGTATAATTTATTTGGTAAAACATAATTTTTCTTTATTAAGAATGGTAAAAAAGTATAATTTTATTTTCACTATTAAAGTTAAAATAGTGGTAAAACCCTAAGATAAGTGTTAGATTTCAAAGGGATGTTTATAAATTATTATCATATAAAATTTGAGAAATTTAATACTATTTTAAACTTGAATGTATTTCAATTTTGATCCACATTCTAATGACATTGGCATAAAATCATTATAATCTTTTAGGAAATTTAATCTTTGTCACATCGGTCTTGTAAAAAATTAAATATATAATACTCCATCATTTACACATATTTTTCCTTTAATATAATATAATAACTTACACAAAACCAACCATCAATAATTCCATCCATTATAGTGTTTTCTTTATTCTCATATGACAAATCACTTAAGGATTAAAAAGATATGCCAAAAGAGGTCTCTAAAAGAAGAGGTACAAATCTCAACCTAAATCAGTAAATATTATTTCATCATCTACATCCTATATAATTATGGTATCCCTAAAATATTAATTAATATTTTATAATAAATATATTTATATTTTATTATGATAATGGAGAAATCATTTTCCAACCTTTCTCGTTCTAGTGGGTGATGAAAGTATTGCTCATGCATACATGTGGACTACCACATCCACATATTGATATGATTAATTTTCAACAACCAATATTCTTCTTTGGTTGTTATGTTACATGAAATATATTAATACATATATATATATGAGAAAATAATTATTATAAAAATAATTATTAATATTTACCTTTTAACTCTCTATCCATCGAAAAATTGAAATGTCACTTGTGAAAGTATACAGACTCTTATATTAAACATTGATGTAATTAATTTTCCTTCAATGAATTATATGAAATATATAATTATGTATATGTATGTTCTGGGGGCATTAGAAGTGCATGATAGGCATTTACCAAACATTGTAAATTTCTATAATCGATGATTAATCCATGATCAATACGATGGTGAATGCCGGTATCCACATAAATGAATCAATGAAAAAAGAAAATATAGAGAATCAAAAACCTAGAAGAGGGGATCAGCAAATTTTGTTTATAAATGATTTAATTAAATTATAGAAATACCACCAAGGTGATTCTTTATTCATTGATGCATCAGACCACATGAAAGATTTGAAACTACGTTGTGATGTGTAATACAAGGATATGAATCCTCTAGCAGTGATCCACACATGGTTCACAGATCATTGATCATTGATGAAAGAGTCTTCAGGTGCTAGCATTGAAGATACTTGTGCTTGAGAAGGTATCATTTGATCTCCTTGAGAATTTCTTCCAAAGCGTTATCCTTGATCTGATAGGGGAGGATCTATCTCACTCTTGAGAGTGTTCTTGTAGAATGAAGATTTCAATTGGATTGAATGTTTTTATACAAGGATGGTGTGCACAAAACTATTCATTAGATAGTCCAATGAACCATTGGATAGTAAATAGAATAATAAAATAACAATGAATTTAATTCACCATTTAATAATAAATAATCGGCATAGGTGTCTTTACGTAATTTATTATTCAATGTGAAACCCCATGTCAAAAAATATTAGCATATCTTTTTTTGATTAAATGTTCTTAACATGAACCTTATATTAATGTATTATTTATCAAAATATTATTTAATAGCACTTCTCATTGAACCCATAACGTGCTCCGTCAGTCATTTTTAATATTTACCAAGACATGAAAGATGACTAATTATTTATTAAATTTATATAATTTCATTATATACTGATAAATAAATATTTATTTTGAAATATATTCCCTCAAATAAATTTGGGACAAAATAAATGAAATCAGGCATACTAGAATAATTATTAAACCACGATTGTGAATAATATTTATCCAACCTGTTATAAAATATATTATTTAACAAAGATAATGTTTACACTTTTTTGGGAACACATAGGCCTCTTTCTCATTGGATTAAGGAGGGATTTATTAAAGGCCAATATTTCTTTTTATCTATGTGTCAAGGAACCCAAGGGATATTATATGATGTCTCAATGATATGTCACCTCATATGAAGTCTTACCATGTAATATAATCCCATTTTCCCGCTATCACCAATCAATTGGGTTGCCTACAATTTTCATCAACCCATTTTCTCTATTTTTTATTCATTAACTTCATAAAATTGAACATTCTTGTAGAACAGTAAGTCCATCGATTTACATTGGATATATCATTTCCATCAAAAGGACATAAGATATCTACTGTTGTATAAGTGAAAAATCCTTTCTTGCATTATTCACTAATGTGGTATTACTCATGACACACCAAATATATCACACCTCATCATAAACATCAATAATCATTGTTTTCATCATTATATCTAAGTGTGTCAGTTATAATACCCATTTATAATAATATTAATATCTAACGTCCAATAAAAACATCTGCATATATTAACAGACAATGACACTTATAAAAGTGGATAACTTACCAACAAGTGTTGTTCTCATAATTTCAGCCTCGATATTACCAAGGGACCACACCATGAGAAGGTGAATCAATGTTTTATGAGTGTAGAGCTGTGATAGATTATATCATTTGTGTCCCTTAAAATGATATCATCTGACCACAGAATATATATTCAATAATATTTTCATGGATCTTCGAGGTTCTGATCATAGAAGGGATCTACTATGACCTTTTAATGTGACATCTATACTTAGGAAATTATCACGTACTATGTCATAAAGATGAAAAATAATGATGTGATAAGTAGTTTATTAGCACTCATCAAATTAATACGGGTTTATCATAAATTACAAATAATTTGGTTTCTAGGATACCAACTCCAGCAGACTTCAACTTACACTAGATCCAACTACTAACAACCTTTATTCTGCAAGCTCTCACCTGATATTCATCTTGTTTATGAGATAAGCCTTTAATTAATGGATCTTCCATGTTCTCTTCTGTGGAAACTATGCTCATTGCAACTTCACCACTTTAAATGATATATCTCAAGATTTGATACATTTAGAGTATGTACTTTTTCAATTTATTTGACCTTATATCATTTTGAAGATCCACAACTACAGTATTATTATAATACAATGTAATGATATGTTTACTACTATGCATCACATCATGATCCCGGATAATGTTCTAAAACCATACGACTTACTCTGACTCATCAGAAGCCACTATATATATTTGACTCCACTGTAGTATCAAAAAATTAATATATTTTAACTCTTCCAGCTCACATCTCCTGTGTTGAGATAGAAATCATATCCTGAATGTAACTACATATCATTCTGATCTATCTCAAATCTAGCATCAACATACCCTCTAATAAAAATATCACTGTCTCCTTTATATAATAGGAACATATATTTAGTTATTATCAGATATCTATGAATAGTATTCAAATAATTCCAATGTTATTCTCGTATATCTTCTTGATATCTTCCTACTATGATCTGTGCATAGGAAATATCAAGTCTAGCATATAATAATGTTTAAATTATAGATCTTATCACTAAAGCATATGTAATCTCACTCACCCTCTCTTTATCATGTTGTGTCTGGGGAACCGGTTTCTTAGAAAGATGTATAACTTGTGACAAATGAACCAATCCTATATTAGATTGTTCCATACTATTTCTCTTTAGTATATGGTAAATTTGAGTACTTTGACATATTCCAAGATGCCTCTTGGAACTATCATGAATGATCTTGATGGCTATAATATAGGCTGCTTTTCCTATGTCCTTCAAGGTGAAGCACGTGTTCAACCAGTCCTTGAATGACTGCAAGACTGGTATGTCATTTCCAATAAGCAATATGTCCTCAAAATATTCTACAAGGATAACGAATGCATTCCCCTTAAACTACATGGAAAAACATGGATAAATTCCTTGCTAATCAAACCAAATTCTCTTATAGATTCATCAAATAGAATGTTTCTTGACATGGATACATTATGTAATCCATAAATTGATCTATGCATCTTGAATAATATTTTAGCATCAAATGGTATCACAAAACCTTAGAGTTGTGTCATATAGACATCTTCCTGAAGGATCCCATTAATTAATTTAGTTTTGAAACTCATCTGCCAAATCTTATAGCCATGGAAAGCTATTTTAGAAGGAATGGTTCTAATGGATTTAAATATGGAAACCGGTGAAATGGTTTCATCATAGTTAGTTCCTTGATACTGTTTAAGACCCTTATCAACTAGGCTTACTTTGTAGTCACAAGCTTTACCATCCATGTCCATTTTATTCTTGAATACCCATTCACACACAACAGGATTTACATCAACTGGCATATTGTCAAGAACCCAGACATGGTTCTGATACATGGAATCCATCTTAGAATTAATAAATTCATTCCATTTTTAAACTTGTGTTATTTTTCTTACATCCTTGTATGATATAGGGTCATCATTATCCAAAATCATTAAGTCACCATCCTCAGTGATAAGGAAAACATGTCTCTCTGGTTCCCTTACATTTCTTGTACTCCTACACGGTAATTTTGTTTCAGGAATTAACTATTCCATGAGGACCTATGGAACTTTTTCCATTACTAAATTTTATGTATCTTAAAAATTATCTTCATTAAAATGAATCTTTCTCCCAATATACATTTTAAAGATCTTCTACCTCTCAAAATAGACAAACATTCTAGATTCAATCTCTTTATTGTCTAAGAGACTATATAGGTAGTATCCCGTTGTTTCCTTGGGATACCATTTCAAGATACACGCCATGACCCAATGTGATAGTTTATTGCCTGAGAAATCCTTAATAAATAACTCACATCCCCATATACATCCAGGGGACAAATTGGTTTTTATTTCCACTCCATTTATTGAAGGTAATCACATTTACTTCCTTAGATGGAACTTGGCAGAATGTGTTTGCGGTAATTTGTAATGCATATCCCAAAATAGTATAAGGAAAGATCTACATGACTCATACTAAACCATACCATTTCCAAAAAGAAATGATTCCTCATTTCACAAACATCATTCAACTATGGAGTATAAGGTTGAGTGTGTTGAGATACAATCCTAGACTCCAGTAAAAGGATGATGAAATCTTAGTTAAGATATTCTCCTCCTCGATACGATCGAAGCTTCATTATCTTCATAACAAGGGGATTATCTACATCATTCTAGAACTCCTTGACCTTCTCAAAAGACTTGAAATTATACATCAATTTGTAAACATATCCATATCTAATCAAGTCACCAGAAAATGTAATGAACTATGATTATCCACCTCTAGGTTTCACTATAAATTCTATACACACATCAGTGTGAACCAATCCAGAAATTTCTATGATACTTACACATTGTCCACCAAAGAATGGTGTGTTAATTTTTCTTTGTAAACAAGAATGACATCTATCATGTGAATTTTGCTCGAAAGAGTGTAAAATAATAATCTCTATAGAGAATTATCAGGAACTTCTTAGTTACATTAACAATGTAGTGATACCACAACATGGTGTTGTATGAGTTATGTGCACTTGGATTATTATAAATTATAAAAACATTGTTATAATCATTTAATTCCGACATACAATTATTTAAATGCTACATACCATAATATTTGGTGTCCTTATGAATGTAAAAAAAATTGTACCAGGTCATGAAAATCCATCCATCGATATCTAACTCAAAACCAAAATTATGTTCACGGTAACAATGGGTAAATAATAACAGCCATGAAATACCAAAATCATGACCTTCAATATTGTTAGGTGTTAGTCACCAATGGAAAGAGCAACCAGCCTCACACCATTGGTAGCTCACAGATCCTCCTCTCCTCTGGAAATTTTCCAGAATCAAATTCATTCCTACATTTAAATAAATATGTGAGCCCCATAAGTTATACCTAATACCCAATTTTTATAAATGGAAGGATTTCACTTCATAAAAAACTCACATTTGGCTCCCCCATGCATCTGTGTGTAGTTCCTCTTCCAGGGTCCTGACTTCCTCATGCAAAGAATACTACGTCCAATTCCTTGCAATTGTTATGGATGGTCTTATTCTTGGTTAGACTATTCTTAGAGGTTTCATATTGTTCATAATTATTAGACCCCTTTTACATGTCCTTACTCTTCCTATTCACCATAAAGACTATGAGTTTTTCACACCCCATGTCCTTATCAACATGGTGGATTCGGGTAAGAAACTCTGATAGAATCTTCCCATTATTTCTCAAATTATAATTCACAATAAAACCATATAAGGTCTTAGAAAGCAATGATAGTATGAGATCTATACACAACTCATTTAGGGATTTAATCCATATGATGTCCAAATGCCCAATTTTTCCATTGTTCATGAATACATGTGGCCTAGATGGTGTAGACTCTATATGAACAGTAATGAACAATGCTTAGAGATCTCATTCTTATAATATCTCTCCATATCATGATAGAGATCCCGAAGATGAGATTTTATGCTATAAGCATCCTTTTCCTTGGGTTTCTTCAAAATATCCTTGGTCATTGATGACAACATGACATACTAAACATTCAAATCATCATTCATATTTTTATTGTATATAAAGGGTTCCTCCTCACTAGCCTCATTTCTAGGCGCAATAGGTAATGTCTCTTCTAGCACAAAATTTTTGTCTCATGGAGAAGGATAACACAAAGGTTCCTTTACCACCCTTGGAAATTATTACTGGTTAGATGATTTCCATTTAGAGTTTGGATCAAAAGGATATGCTTGATTTCATTCGTAATGATGTTTCTTAAAATTAAAATGAAATTTTTTTTAGTACTTTATCTTGAAATATTAGACAAATAAATTAATTAATATGCATTAGTATCCCACTAAATTGTCGAATCCAAATAACCCTCACCAATGGCATTCGAATATCCTATTACATGAACATTCTAGACTAAAGGATTCATATTTCCCTTCAAATTACCCCAACTAGGCTGGGCTAATCATCTTGAATGGGTTTAGGTCATCATTTTAAATTCAAATTGAATTAACTCATATCTCCATGATCTATTGAGTGGAATCCCCAATCCTGAAATCCGCAATTTTTTATTTCCTCGATCTTTGCCTCTCAGTTACACCATGTCCTACTCGGGAAGTCCACCCTTGATGTAAACTATTTTATCTCAACCGAAAAAATTAAAATATAATTCCCCAATAATTGGAAGAACACAAACTAGGGTTGCTCAAGAACTTTGAACTATGGTTCGATTCAAAACATTGTAATGGAAGGCTATACCAACTTAATATTTCATTGATGTATTTTATCCTTTAAGAATAAATCTCAACTTATTATCTTTTCAGAGGAATTTTTTTATTATGGGGGATATACATAGGTTTTTAACCATGTATAGATAATATTTATTCATAATCCATTTTTTATTTTACTTTGATATTTTATGCTTGTTAGTTCATTAATTATGTGATTTTGTCAGACATCCATAATGAATAACAATAAAAACAAACGAAATAAAATAATGTGTATGGTCATGAACATTACTATTTGTTAGTTTATCTAGCAGCTGATAAACTAATCATGCCCTAGTGGAGAAACTCTTTGAACCATTTTGGTTCATGTTTACAACTTTCCACTAGTCATCCTTTGATTCTGCTTGGATTGGTTTTTCCTTATCTCAAAACTGGAACTGCCTCCACTAGTCTAGGAGATCCATCCATTATATATTATTTTAACTTACATACAGGTTAGGGTGAAAGGGGGTTTTCATAAAAGAAACCACGTCCATGGAAGCACTATATATTAATGATTGGAAGGAATTCATGACAACATTTGAATTTAATATATAAATTAAATGGGAACCGATAACATACCATCGACTTTTTTAGCTAATGATCGTCCATATACATGAAATTAATTATTCATTCAATAAAACTAGAATTCAATTATTTGATCATTATTATTACTATAAATTAAGCTTGAATCGATTAATAATTATATTTAATAAAAGAAACCTTTTTATCTTAGTCCTTTTATTAATTTCCTTGATATTTTTATCCAGAACCCAGTAAAAAACATCTACGATGGAAGAAACCCGTGAATACCATCCAAAACTACTCAATATGTATTTATACATCTATACACTTTCTTCTTTATGACATGTTAAAAACATAAAAAATTATAATTGTAATACAACTCATACATGATGTTATGATCATTGAACATTATGCATATGTTATTTTAAAAGGACACACACACATAGATATATATATATATATATCAAACACTTGTCACTTTTTGTGTCCCAGATTTATGCCCACACAAAGGTACATGTATTAAGGGGTACATTATATAATAATAAATGGTTTTAAATCTGCGTAATATGTAAACAGTACATTTCATGTTGATCTTACTACATGGTGTGTACCCTCCCCACTATCCATACAAAGTAAACACCTATGGAAACAGTGTGATAGGTTTACATCAAAAATATTTGGAGTACATTTAATGATCATTGGTCTACACATCATATACACTTCATGTTACTCTATCATCAGGTGGGTCATTTGTGTGTGGGATACAAAACATGTCCCAGACCGAAAGGGACAACGTTCTGTGTCCAGTGGCCCACACGTCATGTAGTATGGTGGAAAATGTGATAGTATTTCATTGTCAAAACATACTGTAATTATTAAAAAAAATAGTTTTTCATTAATGCACATGACTATAGTAATTTACGAATTACTCCAGATGCATTGAACATAAATACCCATTGTGTATATCCAAAAACACAATGTGCACTCATGAATTATCTGGACAGAACAACCAACACCTCTAAATTAGAACCTCGATTTAATTTTTTTCTTAAACTTATATATTACTAGTAGATCTATGTGGAATGATACTATCATAATAGTTCTTCAAATTTCGATTATAAGAATGATTATACATTAATTGACAAACTTACTTTTTAAAGAAATAATCAACAATGAATTATTTAAATAATTATAATAAAAAATATGACCACTCTTATACAACTTGTGGGTTCCAGGCACATCACAAGCTCATGATGGGTGTGTAGCCAAATTTATTAATGTCTATAATTGATTATTAATCCATGATCAATACCATGATGAATGTAAATATCAATATAATTGAATCAACAATAAAAAATAAAGTAGAGAATATGGAACCAAGAAAAAGGGATTGAAATATTTTGTTTATAATTTATTTATTTAAATTATATAATTACACCCATGGTGATTTATTCATCATTGATATATCCTACCATAGTTCCAATGTGACTCTTCATTATAATAAGGAATCCAAGGATAATAATCCTCTAGTAGTGATCCAAACATGCTCCACGTATCTCTACATGTCTCTAATGGAGTCTTTGGGTTCTAGTCCGGATGACACTTCTGTTTGCGATGCCTACCTTCGATCTTCATAAGAATCACTTCCAAATAGTTCTCCTTGATTGGGTGGAAGAGTATATCTCTTTTTCTTAAGAGAGTTATTGGAGACGGAAGAGTTACCTTGGCTCAGGGGATTTTCTCCAGGGATTTTGTGCACACAATGATTGGTTATCTAGTCAACTTACCCATTGGGTAATATAGAGAATAAAAACATAACATGGAATTTAATTCATCATGTAAAAATAAATAATTATCACATGATCCATTACTTAATTTATTGTTCAATATAAAACCCCATGTCAAATAATAATAGTAATACTGTTATTTCCATGACATGTTCTTAACATCCATGTTTATTTAAATATTATTTAACCAAATAATATTTAATATTATTTCTAACTAGACCCATAACATGATCCTCAAATCCTCCCCAATATTTATCAGTCCTTAAACAATGACTACTAATTTATTAAATAGTTATCTATTCATTATCTGCAGATAAGAAAATATTCCATCTGTAATATATTATTTCGATTTACCAGTGATAAAATAAATGAGATAATTCATGCTTGAATTATTATTAAAGCACAAACTGGAATAATATTTATTCAAATTGTTAAATTAATATACTATTTAACTAAGATACTAGTTAGAGCAAGTGTGTGACCCTCTAGGCCTAATTTACTTTGGCATTATATGGTCTTTCCTACATTCCAAAAATTACTATCTAGCAACTGGTCAAAGAACCTATGAGAAAGAAGTTGAAGTCCCAATGTCGTGTCACCTCATATGAATGATTAACATGTAATGTAATCCCACTATCCCAGTATCGTCAATTATGTGGGTTTCATGCATGTTCCATTAACCCATGGGCTTGATTTCTTATTCTATGACTTCCCAGAATTGATCTTGCCAAGAGAAAACCATGGAAAAGTATTTAGTTAAGCTAAATCATTTCCAGCGAAGGGTATGAGATATCTACATCCATTGAAGTGAAAAATCTTTTATCACATTATTCTTTAATTCATTATCACTTGTGATTCACCAAACATATCCTATCTCACTACGAACATCTATCGTCACGGTTTTCATCAATACATCAAAGTCCGCAAATTGTGATACAGATTAATAATAATCTTAAAGTCTAAGGAACAATACAAATTGTAGAGACCCGAAACCTGACGTACATGAATATTACATTACTTTTGCGGAATACTTAGTACATAACAAAAACACACACACAAGGATCGTAATAGTTTAGTGTCTTCGGAAACTCGGAATAAAATCTTCTAATCGTGGTGAAAGATCTTCAACATCTCCCATAAATATCTTCTTTTTTTAACCTAAAACCTTTCTTTATATCCTGGGGAAAAGAAAACATAAAAGGGTGAGCTCAAATGCTCAGTAAGGGTAAACAAAAGAAATATCAATCACATAAGAACATAGCTTTTGGAAATCTTAACCTGTAAAAGAGCTCATAATATCATAACATGGGATAAATCATAGAAGTGAAAATGAGATCCCCATAATCATAACATGAAACTTGAAACTTTGTGGCATGCACACATAATCATGGAAAATCATTTCTTGTTAGTCATGACTCATTGCCAAGACTATCTTAGTGGAAAAAGTCCCTTTCTGAATCGAGTAACCCTCGTTTCAGTCCTGTTTCACTGAACCGGTATAACCTACCATTTCAGCCATGTCTATCTCATGAGATATAAAATCTTTACCCAATGCATTGGAGGGAGATATAGGTCCCACCCATCTTATAATGAATCCTTTCTTATGTGTGCCACATAATCATAAATCATACATCATCGCATAACCCATGTAATAAAAATGGGATTCTTAAACAACATGACATCATAAAACAATTCATATAAGATAAATGAATTCATAAAAATATTTCCATCACAACATAATCAAATCCATGTAATAATAGGGATAAAAACAGAACCCTTTTATTATCTTAGATGGAAAATAATTTTGATAAAATATTTGAACTTCATTCTTGAGGAAAATATCCTTTCTGCTTCAAAAATACTTTTCCTTTCTTAACATGTTGTACAATTATAAACTAAAAGAAGTTGTTTAAAAATAAAATTAAAAACTTGTAAAGCAAACTTCTTGGAAATAATGTTTTAAAAATCCATTCATGCCGTATAAGTTAAAAAAAACATTCTTCGTACTTTTGTCGGAAAAGTCAAAAAGCACCTCGTACGGAAAAATGACAAAAGATTCATTTCATATTCCTTACTAAAAACTCACCTAAGGGTAGAATTGGATTTAAACTATTTCAAGTGGATGGAAACAATATTACATATTGAGGGAACATGGATGTGGATGATAAAATACACCCCAGTAAATACTTACGAATAAACAATCTCGGATAAAAATGAGATTGTGATATTTCCCTTACCTTAGGTCCGACTTGCTTTGTAAGTGTCCGAACCTCCTGAATAATGATTTAAATCATGTTATTTACTTATTACAGAATCATATTCATTGTTATGATATCATATATGGTTCACTTATGACATTATATTACCCGTTCTTTTGTAAATTCCATGTTAAAGAAGCGTTTTGGGTAAAATCGTTTCATTTATCGTAGGTGTTTTGACTTGTTGTTCTTGCCATCATTATTACTTATATCATGATTTACTTACTTCCAGAATATAAAATATGATTTATATATCATATATATTCAGTATATATATATATATAATAGGTAGATAAATAAAATGAAAAACACCGTTCATGGAGACGGTAGTCCGTATGTACGCATGAACGCTGTTTTCTTTTCCTTATTGTCTTGAAATGGAAGTAAGTAGATGACATACATATGTATATATATACATAAATCCAGTAGCTTTATAATGTCATATATTTCATTATTATTTCTTATATATACTTTATAATCATTCTTAAATGGTTAACATGGTGAATGAATCTCATCGCGTCGTGGAGACGGTAGTCCGTACGTACGCACGAGCAATGATATCATTTCTATAAATATTGAATTGAATTGGAGTGGATTATACAATATATCAGAATCAATATGATGTTGTAATAACTTTGTATAGTTATTCTTTACACCATTATACCCATCCATGTAAGGTGGTGGTGGAAAATAGATTACACCACGGCGTGGAGACGGTATTCCGTACGTACGCACGCGCGGTGATTTCTTTTTCCGTAGGATGGATAGATGGTGAAATAGGGTTGTTTCATACTTATAATAACATATCAGTATATGAGTGATACTGATGTTATTACTTCATAATGAAACAACCTAAGAAGAAGAAGTGGAAGAATAAATAAAGATAAAATAATTGGTAACGGTAATTACCTCTTCTTTGAAGTGCCTCTTTGAGACCTCCTCTTAGGGCACTAAAATTGGTCTTTGAGGAAGACCAGAACCTCTAGGATGTTTCTAGGGAAGTGGAGAAGAGATTTTGGCAGGGGTTGGCCGAGCATGAGTGCTCAAATTGGTGTGAGGAGGAGGGGGAGGAGGTGTCCTTTTATAAGGGAGGAGAGGGGCACCTTTGGAATTCTTAAAAATATTAATTTATAATAAATCTAACCCCACATAAAAACTTCCAAAAATGACTCATATTCAAAGATTAGATGAGATAGGTTTGTAATCTCATCAACCAATCAAATTTAGACATGTTTGGACCTTATTTGAAACCTTATCATTTTGATTTATCCTTATTTAATCTATTTAAGTATATTTGTGGTAATAAAATTCTAAATTTTAAATTATAACAAATAATTACTTATATGTTGTGAATTTTCCATAATTGTTTACTTTATAACATTATAGACCATATAAATATAAATTTATAATTTTTAAATATTTTTGTGATTTTTAAACAATTTTATAATATGTTATTTTTGTAAAATAACAATAGTGTCAATTTTGACACTATTCATTTATTTGAATTTAAATAAAATATATACAGAAGATATGTTCGAACTAAAAGCTTTAATATATTAATAAAAGGTCATATGTATCTATAAAATTAGTTCATCACATTAAATAGTTCATATAATATTTATTTTATTATTTTTAAAACCATTTATTTGGTTTATCTCTTAATAAATACGACAACATTTTTGTATAATTATTTAATATACTTATTTGTTGCATAAAATTTAAAAATAAAATCCTATGATGAAAATAAATCTATTAAATTTTACAATAATACTTTTACTCGAATTTATCATCTTAAAATCACAATATTTAAATTGTTATATTTATTAAATTATGAAGGTGACAACTTTGGCATCATTTAAAATAAAATAATATAAGTGTCATAATCGCTTTTATAAGGCTCCAAATGGTCACATATTCGACCATTGGGTGCTTATGGTTTACATGTACATGTCCAATAAGTTTTGGTTAGGTATTTGTGCATTTTATGGTCACTATTAGTTTAATAAAGACAATATTCTTGATTTTTCACTAGATAAACAATTTCTGCATCACTATTGTTTCATAATTAATGATAATTATTTAATCCCTAAAAATTATAAATAAATTTATATGATGTAGATAATTTCATTAGCTTTCTGGAGACTATTCATGTTCGAAGTTTCATGAAGTTTATCACTAAATTAAAATTAATATACTTATAAGATTTAAGAAAATGACATGTTGTCACTTTCTTTGGTTTTAATAATAATTAAGTTATTTTCATGGACAAATGTCCATTAAATGATTCTAATCCGACCCTTATGTGATATGGGTCTACTTTTAGTCATCCAATAGGATTTTGACATTTGTTAGGGTAATTTTAAAATATTATATTTACCCTTAATTGCCCGATTTACCTTTAACTATGGTAAATAAAATTTACCGTAGTTACTATTCATAATTCCCAAAAATAAAAAGTAGCTTATTAACATAATTTGGACCCACTGATTCCAAATATGGAATCCATTTTTCCAAATTCAATACACAAAATATGCAGAAATTAAATTAATATTAATCCCGTTGTCGAGAGAAAACGGGTTTTTCTTTAAAACATTGCAAAAGATTGAATTGATTTAACCTACGAATTCAAGGTAAAATCAATGCCAATGACATACATTATATTAAATGTTAAAAATATATTCTATTTATACTTTAGAACCATTCAATATTATAATTTAACCACATAAGATATTACGATGAAAAAAGTTGCTTTTAATTAAAATATAGCGTGTTTTTACTATTCATTAAAATATGAAAGTTATCGGAAAAATATCAAAACTTTATCAAATGTAAATTTTTATATCCTGATTCAAAAGAAGAATATTATTTTGTCAAATTGAACATATAAACATGTCAAAAACTATATTTAATGTGGGTGCGCCATCAAAAGGCGGTAAAACTGCATTTTGTTGAAAAATACTTATTTTACCCGAAAAATTTATTTTGTTCTTATACCATGTTATAGAAATGTGTAAGATGAATAATAATGTTATAAAATTCGAAATTTAGTTAATACTATTCATAACAGCTAGTTCATGACAATATTATAATAATATAACATTGTTTATTAAAACCCGATATTGCGTACAACACACGCTATTGAGGAAGGTCGCAATTGCGTGTAATGCAAGCCAAGTCAGGGTTGCGTGTTGTGAAAGAATCCTTCGTTGTTTCATATAACAGAATCCAACCATATTTCATTTATAAATTTAATATATATATATATATATATACTCAATGTTGCGTAGAATAACTATTATCAAAATTGTGTGTAACACGGTCCAAGAATAGTGTTGCGTATACTGCAAGCTAATACGGTGTTGCATATAGCGCAAGGTAATCTTGGTGTAGAATACAACAAAAGACATTAATGAAATTAAAATAATATTTTTCATAAAATCTTGGGGTGTTACATTCTACCCCCCTTAAAATGAATTTCGCCCTCGAAATTCATCGGGGTTATAAATGGTTTACTATTTGAAAGTTTCTTTGATAGAAACCCACATCGTAAAAAGGAATACCAAAACATGGCTTTAAAAACTAAAGTATGAAATGTAACGATTACCCAAATAAACTAATCACTGGGTTTCCACATAGGTGAAAATATGGATATGGAAGAGAAATCTAACCATCATGTTCTGATGGAGAGTGGTAGAGAACATGGCTATGGAAAAGCCAGTAATCAAAAATCCATAAATTTGTGACGATCTAAGGTACCATCTGATTCATCAGGTATAAGATCAATAGGACAACATTTTTGGTTTTCAAGATCATTTCCCTAAAGTTGAAAATTTGAATTAGAATAAATACTCACTTTATTTTGGTACAATATCACTATTGTTCGTGCCTTGAACAATTTCCACTTCAACTCTTAAATAAATGAAGTTGAATTTGTTATTCGTGAAGTGTTAGCAGATCATGTGATAGAATGACGGGTCATTCCATCTGTCTCAAACAAAAGGTAAGAAAAAGTTATTAAATATACATAAGTCATTCTATAGTGAGATTAATCATATATGGTTCCTAAAATTGACTTATACTTCATATATCATACTGCTTAATATAATAAAACTAGTTTCTACTAAACAGGGACTTCCTGTAGGCCAGTGGTAGGCGATAAAGGCCAATCGCACTTCGGTTGTGGGTTCGATTCCCACAGCCTTGTCCGAAGCGATGGGCTGTCGCCCGTCCTGCAGGTTGTCCTTTTTTATAAAACTATATTACTATAACATCCCATCAATAATATCGAAAAACAAACAATATTCCATTCCAATCTTTAGGCTTTATCCATAATACTGGAGTCCACTCTCATAGTGAAAACGATTACCAGAGATTTAATACCATCGTTGAACCCCATATATCATAAGATATGTTTTGTTGGTCACATTCCAAACATTCAAAGTCCTTAATCATGTATTCTTTTGAATACCCATTGAACCTTAGTGAAAACTTGAATGCAGTTAAAAGTTAACACTTTCCACATACCAAAATCCTCAAAATTCTATATACTCAAACCATGATATCACTTAGTCCTTATATCAATCATGAGCTCATGAATACTATTACACATTTCATTTTCTCATCTTCATTATGCGCATATCATCTTATTTACAAAAAATATCTCAATCACTTTGAATACCACATAAATAAATATTGCAATACTCAATGATACAACATTATTTTGGAATCCCATTACATAAACAGTTAATCATTCCACCACATCGTTGTCATATTCAACATTGCCAATAGTGATCGCATGTGATTTCCCTTTGTCCTTTGCCTTTAGTGGTTGCTCATCTCGATCATCACTAACCCTTGGATTAGGGAATTTATTAGCATAATGCCCCATTTCATTGCACTTGAAGCATTGAAGTGTTGGTGGTGCGTTCTCTGCAGTGTTTGCTTTATTCACATCATTAGAAACCCTTTTTCCATTACTTCGACACTTAGCTGCTCGATGACCTTCTTTTCCACACTAAAAACATTTTATAGTCCCTTTAAGACAATCTCCACCATGCTTCTTTCCACACTTTGTGCATAAGGAAACATTCATCTTCTTTTCACCATTATTCTGAGATTTCTCATTGACCTCCATCTTTCGTTTCTTGTCAAAACCTTGAGATTGATACGTAACACCAACTTCCATTTCTACCTTGATAGCACAACGCACAATTTCTTCATAGCTACTGAAGTCTTTTATAGCTAATGCCCTTCGAAGACTTGGTGTTAAGCCACTGAAAAATCGATCAACTTTACTTTTAGGTTGGATGATAATACCAGGAGCGTACCTTGCAAGTCTTGTAAAATTTGCTTCATAGGTACCAACAGATTCATCGTCCCTTTGCTTCAGTTCAAGAAACTCTTTCTCCATCTTTGTTCGAAGAATACGAGGGAATTACTTACTGAAACACAAGTTCTTGAACTTGTCCCATTCCATGGACTCAATTTCATCTCTTGGCCTCGTATTCTTGATAAGATTCCACCATTGATCAGCTTCACCTTCCAAACGATATACTGCTAAGATGACTTTATCATGTTCAGAACATTGAAGAACTGAAAATATCTTTTCAGTAGTACTGATCCATTGTTCAGCCACAAGTGGATCAGAAGACCCACTGAAAGAAGGTGGTCGTTGCCTCATGAACGACTCAATAGAATATAGTTCCCTTCTCTGCTCATTTGGAAGTCCAGAATGATTCATATATTGTGTAAGTATAGCAATAAGATTTTGCACTCCATCTCCCATAACATTTGTTTGTTCAGGAGGGAAATCATTGCATTGTCCATTGCATTGATCAACACGGTTCCTTCGGGTTCCAGCCATTGTCTAAAACCCAAAAAGAATAGTGTGAGAGGCAAAAATCATGCTAGGGAAAACAACATAATAAAGGGGGAGTACCTTCAATATCTAACATCTTAGGTTTAATTCTAAGATCGTTAGCACAATTCTAGGACTATAACCTATATGTATACTTAACCATAGAGACATCCCTAGACATACCTTAAAAATATCTCTAGGGATCTCACTAACGTTTTCGCATCCTAGTTTCCAAAGGTTGACTAAACATTTCCTCTGATACCAACTGTAGAGACCCAAAACCTGACGTACATGAACATTACATTACTTTTGCGGAATACTTAGTACATAACAAAAACACACACACAAGGATCGTAATAGTTTAGTGTCTTTGGAAACTCGGAATAAAATCTTCTAATCGTGGTGAAAGATCTTCAACATCTCCCATAAAGATCTTCTTCTTTTTTACCTAAAACCTTTCTTTATATCCTGGGGAAAAGAAAACATAAAAGGGTGAGCTCAAATACTCAGTAAGGGTAAACAAAAGAAATATCAATCACATAAGAACATAGCTTTTGGAAATCTTAACCTGCAAAAGAGCTCAAAATATCATAACATGGGATAAATCATAGAAGTGAAAATGAGATCCCCATAATCATAACATGAAACTTGAAACTTTGTGGCATGCACAAATAATCATGGAAAATCATTTCTTGTTAGTCATGACTCATTGCCAAGACTATCTTAGTGGACAAAGTCCCTTTCTGAATCGAGTAACCCTCGTTTCAGTCCTGTTTCACTGAACCGGTATAACCTACCATTTCAGCCATGTCTATCTCATGAGATATAAAATCTTTACCCAATGCATTGGAGGGAGATATAGGTCCCACCCATCTTATAATGAATCCTTTCTTATGTGTGCCACATAATCATAAATCATACATCATCGCATAACCCATGTAATAAAAATGGGATTCTTAAACAACATGACATCATAAAACAATTCATATAAGATAAATGAATTCATAAAAATATTTCCATCACAACATAATCAAATCCATGTAATAATAGGGATAAAAACAGAACCCTTTTATTATCTTAGATGGAAAATAATTTTGATAAAATATTTGAACTTCATTCTTGAGGAAAATATCCTTTCTGCTTCAAAAATACTTTTCCTTTCTTAACATGTCGTACAATTATAAACTAAAAGAAGTTGTTTAAAAATAAACATAAAAACTTGTAAAGGAAACTTCTTGGAAATAATGTTTTAGAAATCCATTCATGCCGTATAAGTTAAAAAAAACATTATTCGTACTTTTGTCGGAAAAGTCAAAAAGTACCTCGTACGGAAAAACGACAAAAGATTCCTTTAATATTCTTTACTAAAAACTCACCTAAAGGTAAAATTGGATTTAAACTATTTCAAGTGGATGGAAACAATATTACATATTGAGGGAACATGGATGTGGATGATAAAATACACCCCAGTAAATACTTACGAATAAACAATCTCGGATAAAAATGAGATTGTGATATTTTCCTTACCTTAGGTCCGACTTTCTTTGTAAGTGTCCGAACATCCTGTATAATGATTTAAATCATGTTATTGACTTATTACAGAATCATATTCATTGTTATGATATCATATATGGTTCACTTATGACATTATATTACCCGTTCTTTTGTAAATTCCATGTTAAAGAAGCGTTTTGGGTAAAATCGTTTCATTTATCGTAGGTGTTTTGACTTGTTGTTCTTGACATCATTATTACTTATATCATGATTTACTTACTTCCAGAATATAAAATATGATTTATATATCATATATATTCAGTATATATATATATAATAGGTAGATAAATAAAATGAAAAACACCGTTCATGGACACGGTAGTCCGTACGTACGCATGAACGCTGTTTTCCTTTCCTTATTGTCTTGAAATGGAAGTAAGTAGATGACATACATATGTATATATATACATAAATCCAGTAGCTTTATAATGTCATATATTTCATTATTATTTCTTATATATACTTTATAATCATTCTTAAATGGTTAACATGGAGAATGAATCTCATCGCGTCGTGGAGACGGTAGTCCGTACGTACGCACAAGCGATGATATCATTTCTATAAATATTGAATTGAATTGGAGTGGATTATACAATATATCAGAATAAATATGATGTTGTAATAACTTTGTATAGTTATTCTTTACACCATTATACCCATCCATGTAAGGTGGTGGTGGAAAATAGATTACACCACGGCGTGGAGACGGTATTCCGTACGTACGCACACGCGGTGATTTCTTTTTCCGTAGGATGGATAGATGGTGAAATAGGGTTGTTTCATACATATAATAACATATAAGTATATGAGTGATACTGATGTTATTACTTCATAATGAAACAACCTAATAAGAAGAAGTGGAAGAAGAAATAAAGATAAAATAATTGGTAACAGTAATTACCTCTTCTTTGAAGTGCCTCTTTGAGACCTCCTCTTAGGGCACTAAAATTGGTCTTTGAGGAAGACAAGAACCTTTAGGATGTTTCTAGGGAAGTGGAGAAGAGATTTTGGCAGGGGTTGTCCGAGCGTGAGTGCTCAAATTGGTGTGAGGAGGAGGGGGAGGAGGTGTCCTTTTATAAGGGAGGAGAGGGGCACCTTTGGAATTCTTAAAAATATTAATTTATAATATATCTAACCCCACTTAAAAACTTCCAAAAATGACTCATATTAGAATATTAGATGAGATAGGTTTGTAATGTCATCAACCAATCAAATTTAGACATATTTGGACCTTATTTTAAACCTTATCATTTTGATTTATCCTTATTTAATCTATTTAAGTATATTTGTGGTAATAAAATTCTAAATTTTAAATTATAACAAATAATTACTTATATGTTGTGAATTTTCCATAATTGTTTACTTTATAACATTATAGACCATATAAATATATATTTATAATTTTTAAATATTTTTTTGATTTTTAAACAATTTTATAATATGTTAATTTTGTAAAATAACAATAGTGTCAATTTTGACACTATTCATTTATTTGAATTTAAATAAAAAATATACAGAAGATATGTTCGAACTAAAAGCTTTAATATATTAATAAAAGGTCATATGTATCTATAAAATTAGTGCATCACATTAAATAGTTCATATAATATTTATTTTATTATTTTTAAAACCATTTATTTGGTTTATCTCTTAATAAATACGACAACATTTTTGTATAATTATGTAATATACTTATTTGTTGCATAAAATTTAAAAATAAAATCCTATGATGAAAATAAATCTATTAAATTTTACAATAATACTTTTACTAGAATTTATCATCTTAAAATCACAATATTTAAATTGTTATATTTATTAAATTATGAAGGTGACAACTTTGGCATCATTTAAAATAAAATAATATAAGTGTCATAATCGCTTTTATAAGGCTCCAAATGGTCAAATATTAGACCATTGGGTGCTTATGGTTTACATTTACATTGCCAATAAGTTTTGGTTAGGTATTTGTGCATTTTATGGTCACTATTATTTTAATAAAGACAATATTCTTGATTTTTCACTAGATAAACAATTTCTGCATCACTATTGTTTCATAATTAATGATAATTATTTAATCCCTAAAAATTATAAATAAATTTATATGATGTAGATAATTTCATTAGCTTTCTGGAGACTATTCATGTTCGAAGTTTCATGAAGTTTATCACTAAATTAAAATTAATATACTTATAAGATTTAAGAAAGTGACATGTTGTCACTTTCTTTGGTTTTAATAATAATTAAGTTATTTTCATGGACAAATGTCCATTAAATGATTCTAATCCGACCCTTAGGTGATATGGGTCTACTTTTAGTCATCCAATAGGATTTTGACATTTGTTAGGGTAATTTTAAAATATTATATTTACCCTTAATTGCCCGATTTACCTTTAACTATGGTAAAAACAATTTAACGTATTTACTATTCATAATTCCCAAAAATAAAAAGTAGCTTATTAACATAATTTGGACCCACTGATTCCAAATATGGAATCCATTTTTCCAAATTCAATACACAAAATATGCATAAATTAAATTAATATTAATCCCGTTGTCGAGAGAAAACGGGTTTTTCTTTAAAACATTGCAAAAGATTGAATTGATTTAACATACGAATTCAAGGTAAAATCAATGCCAATGACATACATTATATTAAATGTTAAAAATATATTCTATTTATACTTTAAAACCATTCAATATTATAATTTAACCACATAAGATATTACGATGAAAAAAGTTGTTTTTAATTAAAATATAGCGTGTTTTTACTATTCATTAAAATATGAAAGTTATCGGAAAAATATCAAAACTTTATCAAATGTAAATTTTTATATCCTGATTCAAAAGAAGAATATTATTTTGTCAAATTGAACATATAAACATGTCAAAAACTATATTTAATGTGGGTGCGCCATCAAAAGGCGGTAAAACTGCATTTTTTTGAAAAATACTTATTTTACCCGAAAAATTTATTTTGTTCTTATACCATGTTCTAGAAATGTGTAAGATGAATAATAATGTTATAAAATTAGAAATTTAGTTAATACTATTCATAAAGGCTAGTTCATGACAATATTATAATAATATAACATTGTTTATTAAAACCCGATATTGCGTACAACACACGCTATTGAGGAAGGTCGCGATTGCGTGTAATGCAAGCCAAGTCAGGGTTGCGTGTTGTGAAAGAATCCTTCGTTGTTTCGTATAACTGAATCCAACCATATTTCATTTATAAATTTAATATATATATATATATATACTCAATGTTGCGTAGAATAACTATTATCAAAATTGTGTGTAACACGGTCCAAGAATAGTGTTGCGTATACTGCAAGCTAATACGGTGTTGCATATAGCGCAAGGTAATCTTGGTGTAGAATACAACAAAAGACATTAATGAAATTAAAATAATATTTTTCATAAAATCTTGGGGTGTTACACACATGTCCATAGATAGGAACATCCAATGACACGTATGAATGTGGATGTCCAACTAGAGGGTCCTGTTATGTTTGTATGATATTAGATATTACCTAGGGTTCACACTATGATAAGGTTCCTCAATGTTTTATTTCTCCCTGCACATGATTGCCCATATCATTTGGGTCCAATCAATTGATATCATAACGCCATGTAACATATATTCATGAATAGTGGAATGGAATATCCAATTTCTTATCATAATCAGGATTTTCTATGACCTTTTAATGGAACATATATTCATAAGGAATTATCGCATACGATTTCATGTTGAAGAACAATAATGATATAATAAGTAGTTTATTAATATTCACCCAATGAATAATGGATTATCATAAAGTAGAATGAATTTGGTTTCTTGGGAACCAAATCCCACAGTAATATATATATATATATTATATTTATTTCAAGATTGAAATTATTTATATTAATTAAATGAGATCAGTGTGCATGGCCCATAAACAATGAACCAAAACATACATAAATAATGAAAATTTTTACACTAGAAGTAATGATGAATGATACTTAATTAATTAACGATAATATATTATAATCATAACATGTTTTAGATTTTTGGTATTATTATTATTTTGGAATATAATTATACAAAATTTAAAATTATTATACCTGAGGTTACTATGAATTTAACGAAAGACTGACATGAGGTATGTGTTTCCACTTATAGTCTAATTTTTTTAGATTTTTTATGAATAATTTTTATAATTATTAAATTATATTATATATGAATCTAATCACTTATTTATTATCTTATCATTTTTTATTCATAGGAATTTAATGGTTTGTTTTCATTTTCATCTATATATTTATTGATGATACCAAAATTTTATTTTAAATGAAAATTTATTTTTTCCCTTTTAGTTTGGAATAATTATAAACATGTCCATATTTTCATGAAACAGTTTCCATAATTGAATTTTAATATTCTCAATAGATTATTTAAATTGAAATTATATATAGTTTTAAAATTAATTTATAATTCTCTAAAAAAGTTTGTCTATTCATTTTTAAAATAAGATACTTTTGTTTTTATTGAAAATGTTAAAGGAGTTATCGTTTTAATATACACTACATAAATGAAATGATTATTTCCATCACGAAATCTTCTTGCGGTTATTAAAATTTATTTATTAATATTTCCCTACTATGTTTTATGGATTACTTTGGATATAATCATATGTTACCATAATTATTCATTCAACACATGGTTAATGATTAAGAAGATTAAATTTTGACAAAACTGATATCCATTCCATATGTTATTATATGATGATATGTAGAAGGTTTTCTAAACATCTTTTATACATATATATAGTTTTTATTATTTTATGTTGAGGCATAGAATTATATATAATAAAAAATAATTGGTTAATGAAGTGTATATCTGAGATTATAACGATTCTAATGGGTAGTGAACCAAGATCGGTATGTGACTTTGTCTAATAGGATATTCATGATAGTGAACCTTGAATAAGAAAATGGTGGAATGTGGAGTGAGAGAAATCCACTATTATATTCTTTCTATTAAAACATGACCACATAAATGTTTTTATATTATTATTTCCATGAAATAAACTTATGTATTATGAATATGATAAATTTTTATGGTTCATGTTTGATTATTGATGATTCTGAACTCTTATTTCTTCTGTTATTTGATTGAAAAAACCATATGAAATTTTACATGATTAAATATATTTTAATAAATAGGAAGTATTATTGTATGTTATTATCATGTTTTTATATAATTATTTATAACATATTCTATCATATTATTATTTATTTTTATTTATTATCCTTTCCCTCACTAATCATATAATCTCACAATTTTTGTGTGTCCCTTCGCCATGTTTTGACGAAATCCTTTAATTAAGATATGTATAAGAAGGTTGATATTTTTGAATAACATAAAAAAATTATTGAGGGTATTTAAAATTCAGACGTTTATATATACATTTTTTAAAGACACTAAACATCTACAGTCCTCATGAATGTGTTACATTGAAATATATTGAATATTCATCTAATATGACAAAATATTTATATATGAAATGTATAGATCTATATCATTTGTTTTAACTAAATAATATTTCTTCAATTTTAGAGGCTAGTATGAGTAAAATTTCATGAGAATCCATAGGATATAACTCTATATTAAAGATAATCATATATTATAGTAACTAATTGCATGATAAAACGAAAACAACCTTGTGTAGATTTTACATGTGGACATTCTTTTTCAAATAACTTTTCTAGTAGTGATAGATATAAAATGAGAATTTTAATATTAACTCAACCATCATTCTGGTCTATGGTGGATTTTATCATACTATGAACCTTTTTTACAATCTTGGGTGATATTATTATCTATATACTCCTAATATTTTTTTTCCATTATTAAGGATTAAAATAGATAATTAACATAGATGTCATAGGTTAAACCTAATGTGACATAAATTCAAAATAAATTGTTATGATTTAATGATTTATCACTTTGATTAATGAATAACAAATTTGTATGGAACAAGCCTATTTTCTCATGTAATCTTTTCTTGAGGGTTCTATTCTCTATATATGGATTTATTACCTTCATGGAATCATGTAATGTTCTTTTCTTTTACCTCGCTTAATCCATTTTCTATGTTTTAAAATTTAGTTAATTTCAATGTCTGTTTGGTCTTAGATACTCAAAGGCATAAACTCCCCCCGTTTTCTTCCTCCACTTCCCCCTAATATATAGTTCCATCTCTTTTTTAGATAATCTTATTTCGATTACCCTATTTTATTCTCGATTCAAAGCTATTAACTCTGTGGAATCTTTATTCACATGTATGTACATGAATCAACTTCATTGGTCCCCTATGGACATGGTGGCACTCTTCCATCCAAAAGTGAATGTGGACTGCCACTAGAACCATAAAAAAGAATGTTCTTTGGAAATAACTGACTAGCTGTCAGTGGAGTGGGAGTGAGAGGTCTTGGGGTGGATGGTGGATATTTTGATACGTCCACTTATGGTATTTGATTTTGGTGATGTTCTATAGTCTTCCATGATTTTGGTTTTCTGGTGTTTTTTCATTATTATATTTTGTGCTTTTATGGTTAGATTATTGATTTTTATGAGGTTTAATTTCCATTGATGGAGATTCTTCAAGGATGAAGATTGTATTGTTTTTATATATTTCTAGTGTAACTCCAGTTATGTTGTTTCTTATGTATGTTCCCTGATAAATACATATTCCATCGAGCCTTTTTGGAGATAGATCATATATGGTGTTTTTGATGTTTTAATGGAGTTTTCTACATATAGAGTTATTCTAGAAGTGACAGTGATGAAGGTTCGATATTGAGGGGATATGTGGTAGTCTAGCATGTCGGAATCTCATTAATGGGATTGATTCACTAAAGTTGATGATATTAGAGGTGGTACTAGATTGAATGTTTTAAATTTTTTAATTGAAACTTTTTGGGGATAGATTTGGGTTACTTGTCATTATTGTGTGTTTGTGCAGGTTGACACCCTACCCCATAAAATTCTTCTTTTGGAAAATATCAATAATATCAGTTTGGAAGATATTAATGGTTTTATGTGGTAATACTCACCATTCATCATTTAGAAAGATATTAAATATAGAATGATATTATTGAGGGGTTACATGTATACTTTGTTATTTAAGTACCCTATTTTTACTTTTTTATATGAATTCATATATATTAAGAAAATATTAAATATATTTAAATTCACATCCTCAATTAATATATGTTAAAATGGATATAAAAACACCAAGTCATATGATGACTAAATCTCATGAAAATAAATAATCCCCAATTAATTTCTTTAATATTTTTCAACCAAAAATACTATTATTATTCCTATATTTGAATTTGACGTGAATTTGGGAATGATTTTAATTTCGTAATATATAACTCATATCAATTACTATAGTAGGGGAATCACAATTTATACTGTAAACTATTCTTCTATTATATATCTGTTTTTGGATTAATGAGAAATTACAAAATAGATTACACCCATTACATAAATCATTATTTATTTTAAAAGTTTGTATTTATATCAATTAGTTTAGGAGAAAATTTTAGTCAATGATATTAAATTTTTACAAGATATTATTGATAACTTTATATAATATTTTACTAGCATTCCCAATAGAACTCAAACCCAGTGCTACACCTATTTCAAAGACTCTATATTGAATTCTCCCGATTGATGTACATGAAATGAAAATGGATGTCTAGAGGATTATTTATAAGTTATTAATTTGACCATGTGAATTACCAAGGGTCAAAATCCAATGTCATGTTAATTAAAAATCAATATAATGGGTGATTAATTTTTTGATCATATTTTATAGATTTATATTTAATATTATAATGTTAAGTAATTCATCAATTAAATTGGAAGAAATTTTTTTCTTATTAGGTTAAATCAGTTTATTATAAAATGTTTTTAAAAACATAATTTATATATTTTGAAATAAGAATTAAAAAACAAAATAATTTTTCGAAGTAATCATATCAAAATTATATTATGGTTAAATTTAGGCATTCTTTTCGAAAGGATTATTGTTTCATGAATAGTGAAGTATTCAATTTTTGTAAAAATTTAATTTATTTAAAATTAATAATGAATATAAATGTATTCTTTTTATAATATCCTAGAATCCTCACTCTTTTATTTGGTGCTGAAATCTTAAATATTATATTTCTAATTTTGATGATGATAATTATGAACAAATATTTTTCTATTCCAAACCATAAAACATAAAAATTAAAATTTGGATTACTTATATCCTAGAATAGTTATCGGGTTTAGTGTCTTATAGAATTTGGGAAAACACCAACATAAAAAAAATTTATGATATTAAATGATAATTTATCCCACATAACCATACTTTTATTTTTCACATTCAGACATCACCATCATCTATATAAATTATCTTTAGAAAAAAACAGTTTCAACTATTTAATTTATAACATCAGAAAAAAGAAATGTAATAAGGGTGATCACAAATTCTTAGTAACATTTCTCCCAAGCAGTAGTAACTAAATTTCATCTATGACCATAAGAATTTAATAAGTGTATATCGATATAAACAGAGTGTATGAGAAAATAATAAAAGAATTCATAAAAATCAAAAATTGGATCATCTAATATGAAAACATAGAAAAATAAAGAGTTACCTAAATCAATAACCATTATCCTTGTGCCATAAATATTAATTAAAAATCATTATAAACCCATAAAAAGAAATTAAAACCCGTTTTGGTAACATAGAGCATCATATTCATAAAACCCATTATAACCCTTTTAAATTTAATAATAATATGTTTTAATTCGAATAGAATTATTACCCAATAAATGGGAGTGTTATCTAGGGGAATTTTTCAAATAAGATATATCAATACCACTCGATGATTCCTTGGTCACCCCATCATTAAAGAAAAAACGAGCTCAACCGATGCTATTTAGCTCGCCAAATCATATATGCTATAACAGGATCACACAGTATTATCTAGTCCACCACATCATATAATTATATTGTATCATATAATGAATATGTTTTTTTATTCTTTCACTTTGGAATGAATCATTTATAATCTTAAATTTATCAGCTTTGAATACAAAAATAAGATTTTATTTTCAAATCACACAATCATGAAAAAGATAACCTTTTCCATTGAAAATTATTAAATAATATAATAAACCCACATAATTGTAAAATGTGTTTTAATTTATGTAAATTTTCAATCTATCAAAAAAATCCAAAAAATACATAATGGTTAAAGCAGAAGAAAATTAGGTGTCACAATGTACATTCATAATTCATTCTGTTATTTTTCAAAACGTTCAGTGTAAAACACATGAAAATATTGTTCTTAAAACCCATAATAAATAATGTATGATATATAATTTATAAATTATTATAAAAAAATTTCAAAAAAAATTTATAAATATTAATATATAAGAGAATTATGGTTTCAAGGATGATTTTAAAGGATGAAGTATTTTGATGAAAATTAATTAATCACTTTGGAGAAAATTTAAATATTAATCCCCATGAATTAATTGCATTATAAAAACATTGAAAACGATTATAGAAGATAAATTATTGATATATAATGTTAGTGAGATTTAATATAAAATTTCTAGAAGAATATCGTTGTATAAAATCTAGAAATGCCTAAAAAAAGTTTATTTAGATGAATCTCCATACCACATTTGTAAATTTGGAACCATAAACCACATGAATGATATATCATAAAAGTCCATTGTAAACACCAATAAATTTATGAATAATAATTCTAAATTACATTCAACGTAATTATATAAACAAAAAACAAGAGGTGAAAATGGAAGATATCTCACTTAAATAAATGTGTGACTAGAAAACCCCTTACCTTGAGTTGGACTTATCACTTTGGTATTCATATTTATAGAAAATAAATATACATTAATAATTTAAATCATCATGAAAATGTTTCATTTCTATAATTTATTATATTTATCTTATTAACATATTATATGAGATTAATTAATCGATTATGTTTACATCAGATTTTTGACCATATTCATCTTGTGTGTCAAAAATGAATTATATGGGTTTACTATGGTAAAAGAATTAATTATTTAAACATATATACATTAGCAATAATGACATAATCAAAATATTTTGTCCTTAATTAAACATTTAAAACTATTCTTTAGATATGGTTACTATAAATGAACTATAGTTACAATCATTTATATAGAAATCCATTCCTACACATGAGTAGCATTTTCTACTTTTAAAGGATCTATATCTAATGAAGATAATCAAGATTTATCTTTCTATAATGATCATAATATCCTTAATACCATATTATAACATTATACACGCACAGACACAGAAATATATATCATTCTAATGTTGTTGATATGAAAAAAAAATTGCATCTCTTCGGGGAGTCAGAAGTATAAACATCTATAAATGACATTATAATTTTGATAGAAAGTGAAAATATAAATGGAAAAGATTATATTATATTTCATGGATGAAAAATATTTCATTATTTTCATTAATATTTTATTTATATCAAATATTTTTATTGTATTTTCCCTTATTACTTTCCATGTAATGTGATAGTAAAAAATGAATCACATTGTTTTATGAGGTGGTAGTCTGCAATACACACGAGTGACATGGTCATATCCCCTAATTTAAGGAATTTAATATTATATATATGAAACAATGACATAATAGTTATTATTATATAATAAATATCATATTTATATATTGTATCAATCATTATACAAAACAATGAGTTGTGGATATATAAAAAGAAATGACATTGTTTCATTATGTGGTAGACTTCTACACACATAAATTAGGATTTTCTAACTCATATTAAGAATCTATCTTTCATTAAATATAATAACCATACCATAATAACAACTCATTATATGGAATAAAATTAGGTTATTATATCATCATGTTAAAATATTAATTAAATGGGTGAAATAATAAATATAATTAATGGGCTCGTGGAAGATCATTACCTATCCTTTGGGTATCATTGCAAGGTTTCCCCTAAAGCCTTCAAAGGATAATGTTATAGCCAGAAAATTTATTATATGAGTAATATAGGGTTTTTTGGAAGTGATTTGGGTAGAGTGTGTATAATCCAAGAAACATGGGAGATGTTAATAAGTGAGGGGAGTGAGTTCCATTTTATAGTTTATGAGGATTGATATTATTGTAAATACATAAAATTATTCACTATTGGGAGGTCAACATTAGAAAAATTGGTTACAGTATTTATAATTTATGTTTTTGATGGATGATATGGTCTATCTACACCTCTAGAACATAAGAAACACAATTTTAATCTAGTTGTTCCTTAACTCATATGTTTCTTTATTTTCATCATGTTGGTTTTTTCATTATGATTCCTATTTTTTGTACCTATAATATTAATCCATTGCTACTAAATTAATATCCAATTTATTCGAAAATTTAAAAACACTATATATATATATATATTAAATTTTATCAATTAAAAATTATATGTGTGTTTGAAGGTTACTTTAGTATAAATGCATGTTACATTCAAAAAAACATCTTTAATAGTATCCAATCTAACTATGTTTTTACTATTCTAGGGTCAATATATTCATTATGAATCTTAAATTTTACACTAATATCTATCATTGATATTAATTGACATTTATAAATCAGTTTTAATAGGATAATATTTTTAGAAATTTTAACTCCTTTAATATAATTTCTCATAAGATTATATTAATTTCAATTTGGGAAACATTTATTTAAATTGAATATTGAAATAAAAAGAGAGAGATAGAATTAAGATAATTTTTTATCAAAACTATTTAACTTGAAATATTTTTCTACAAAATTATTGGAATATAAAAAATCATTTCCATTACAATTTATTTATTATTTTTACTATAAATTATTTTAGTTAATTGTCATATAAATAATTATTATATTGGAGTTTCCTATGTGTATAATGTAAAAAGTTCATCTCTTTAAAATGAAAATGAATTTTGATATTATAAAAGAATTTAAATTTAAAAAATGTTTATAATAGAACATATATTTTTTCCCTATCCAAAAAAAATATATAAATTAAAAGGGAAAATTTTCATTTTCTTATTTTTCATTATATAACATATTATATAGTTCAAATTCATGGACAAGTTTCCCAAAAAGTCATAAAAATAAATCCATAGTTTATTACTGTCTAAATGTGTTTTCAAAAAAACTGACAAGTCTGTAGGTCAATTTTAATCCTTATGATTAATGTCTAATCCCATGGAGAACTCATTTTTCATCAACTATTTTTATTAATTTTAACTATTATCACTAATCGGTTGGGTCAAAATTTATGATTTCCTTAATAATTTTTTTAAATTTTTCTTATTCCAACTATATACACAATTTTTTAAAATTATATTCATTTAATTGTAATGATTTAATTTAAGATTATTCAAACAATCATGTTAGAAAGATAGTTTTTATGAAAAGTATTTATTAAGAAAAGGCGATAATATATTAACTTCATGAATAACAATAAAAATAAAAAAATTCATGAAACTGATTAAATAATTAGTGTTATATATTTCATACATTTTTTTAAAATGTTCTTTATTATTGATTATTTTATGTAGTTAAAATGGATGATCGTTTTGTATCATTTATGTGTTTTTAGTTAAACCCATTTTGATAACCAAAAAGCAAACATTTACTAAAAAATAATATAAATTTGAGTCAAATGTAATTAATTAAATGAAATAAAAATAGAAAGATCATATGATACATGGAATTATCTTAAAAAAATATTATTACTTTAAAATTTATTATTTTTTTGAAATAAAAATAATTTTTAAAAAATTAAATTTAATTCATTATTCAATTGAAAATAAATATTTTTCGAATAATCCAAACAATTTAACCAAAGTAAATTTTATATTTGGATTCTAATAATAATTTTAATTTTATCAAATATATTTTATAAATGTTCCAAATATATATCATTATATTTTTTATGAATGGAAACTATAATATTTTTTGAAGAAAACATATTTTTGAAAAATAAAATAACTTTATTGAATATGGATTGATTTTTTACTTAAATTTTTTCAATAATTTATACTTACATATATATATATATTTCATAAATTACATTATACATTTTATTCCCATCAATTTAACAGATTGGTTATAATGGAAGTTGATATCATAGGTTGTTTTTGTTCAGAGTTTTTTGTTTTTTTGTCCTGAAAATTATATTTTTATTTCAAAACACTTTTAAGGAAAAACTGGGAAACCCACACAATGTCCACAACCAAGGGGTTATCCGCCAAAAGAACCCACAATGTTATCTAAAACATGACTAAGGATGTTTGATATAATAAAAAAGTCGTATTACATTTAACTAAAGATAAATATAGTGTTTCATGTCCAATATGATATAATAAAAAATTGTCTTATTTTGAATAATCATATTGTTAGATACCCCATTTAATAAATTAGTTCATTGTAATTTTTACATCGTTTTTTTAAACAAAGGATCAACATTTATAAATACTACAATTTTAAACCCACATCATTAAAAGGTTTTATAATAAACCTTCAATATAAGACAGAATGTGATGTATGATGGTCATCTGTAATAACACATACCAAGTTCCCTAAAAGGATAAAATATGTGGGAAGTGATGATTTAAACATGTAAGAAAAACATAAATACCAATATGTATATAGAGTTATAGAGATCAACAATCACTAGAAATGTGAATTGTCAATAGAAATTTAAAAAACATAAATTGAGGATTTGTGGAAGAGGTTGTTGATATAATTAGATATCATGGTAATAGAATAACAATTTGTTAAAATATCACATTCCTAGAGTTGATTAATTCTTTAAGAATATCAACTAATATAATATGGAACTATACTTACTTAATTAATATAAAAACATCCTTATTCAATTTTTACAACAATATCATCCTTTACTCAAAATGATTTGTATTCAGGATGATTAATTCATTCTAGAAGAATAAAATTAAACAATAAAAGGACCACATAATACATAAAATTATGAAAATATATTTCTCCAATTTCTATACATTATACATGTTGATAATTTTTACATCATGGTATGATAATTCACTAATTTATAAAAACAGAATAGGAAAAATTAATCATCAAAATTCAATAGTAATACATAGTGTTAATATTATGTTATTCCAAAATCTTATATCCCAAATTACCGAAATGAACACTTATATAAATGTATTTCTAACATCTATGGTCATTTCATAGCATTCATAATTTAATACCATAAATTTTGAAAATATTATTTTTATGTTACAATAGTCACTAAGTCACTACATCACTTTTTAATCAAATTGTTATTTATATGATAAACCATGTGTTCTCAATATCTATGATCATATTAACCCTAACTATTATCATTACCAATAATCTCATTTCTACCAAATTAAAATCCATAATTCAAGGTAACCCATAGCTTAAAAAATATGTATTCCCATTAAAGTATCTCCAAAAATTACCATACCCACTTTATTATATCATCTCTTAAAACCTCAAAAGGGCATCACAGACATTGAAATTATAATCAACCTTAATAATTTAAAACAATTATGGTATCAATTAACATTAAGATAAAATCACATAATAACAACCTAATCTCAAATTTTATCTAAAAGTACATTAGATGCATATTATAGCATCCCAGAACCCGCACTCAAGGATTCATTGCTGAAAACATAAAAATTAATATTTCACCTTTGATTATCTTATTTTTACCCTATTTTATTCATTCTAAACCATACGACATCAAAAGTTAATATTGGGTCATAGAAATACACAATTATCTTTCATGTTTTAGTTATATATTGAATTATTAAAAGATCATACATAAATAAGTCACATGACATTACATGTGAATTTCTCCCACTAATCCCATATATTACTTTTCACATTGTGAAATCATGATCTTTCTTATGAAATTAATTTTACAAAAAAATTTAATATAATTATTTATATATTTGGGAAATTATATATAATAGTGGTGAGTTCAAATTAAATTTAAAGTTAAACATAATCATGAGAATTAGAATGTAATCAATGATCATAAGAGGTTTATAAGGGTTTGAAAACATAATTAGATTTCATGAGAAAATCGAAAAAGAAATCATACCCACAAACACCTATATCAAAAAATATAAAAACACGGAAAATTATTTAGTCACTAGAATCAATAATCATGACCCATGTTACACCAACCATCATCATCAGAAATATTATAATCCCATAACAAGAAATTATAACCTAATTCGAGGACATGGAGCATCATATTCAAAAAACAATTCAAACCCCATTTAATTTGAGTAATCATATGACCAAATTCAAATATAATTACTTCTCATAAAAATGGAGACCTTTGTAGGTGCACCAATCCTATAAGGGATAATTAGATCAATCATCACTATCTTGTATTCCCTATAGAAGAAGTTGTAATTGTAACGCCCCGACCCCAGCTACCCAGAGTCAGTGCATTAATTACATAACATTGGCATGATCACAAGAAGATCAAATCTCGAAAGACCGATTGGTTTAGTAGCCTTGGAAACACTAGATATAATCATAAAGTTTTACATTACATTTCAAAGTGAAAAACTACTACAACAACAAAGTCTTCATATCCACACTATTAACCCCTCATAATATCCCTGCAAGTCATTCATAATTTACTTCATCACTACCTGGGAAAAATAAAACATAGAAAAGGGGTGATCTCAAATGCCCAGTAAGGATAACAATATAGCGGAACATTCAAAATAAGCATAAACATTTAAGGCAATGAATTACTAAAACAAAAGCCTTTTAAAATTGAACTTCAACATAGTATGGAAAAAGTAAAATGAAATAATTCCATTTACTTGTTCACATGGATATTCTACTAATCGAATAATCACATGCAATATCAATAACCACTTTCATAATGTTGGAATGCATAATGCCAGACTATCATAACCACATAGCCAAGGCCTCGTGCCAAGACTACAAATAAGATTTTGTCAAGGCCTTTTTCCAAGACACTAGTTTGTCTCATGAGACCTACCGATGCATCGAGGAGCTATAGCGGGCTCCACCCGTCACTTATTAAGTCCAATGCATTCCCATATGAAATGGTTTAAACATAACATAAACATTCGTATTAAAACTAGCATACGAAATGTCAATAATTTCACCATAAACTATGAATGGTATAAAAATAGCATATCCATAATCAAACATATCACAAAACCTTCAATACAATATAGAAGTTTTGTATCATAATAAATCAACTTCAAATAATCTTAAAATCCATCAAAGGATGTTGAGATAGATGAAATCAAAATTATTTTTAAAGAAGTATCTCCTTTTATTTTGAAATCATTTGAGATCCATATAAAATAAAACATCTTCTTTGAAAATATTCTTATAAGCTTGTATGGAAAGCTTCGACGATTTTATAACGGCGGAAAATAACTGCACCCGCCGTATAAGTTCAAAAAACATTCTTACCTCAATTCTGTCGAAAAGGTTAAAAAGGACCTTGTTTTGAAAACGACGGAGAGATTCCTTTATAAACCTCTAATAAAAAGTCAAACAAGGGTATAAATGACTTTAACCCATATTCTTGTAAATAGTAAAAATGTTTTGAAATACATTTTTAAGAAACATGGATGTGGATGATAAAGAGATCCCAGTAGATTATTACGTATAAACAACCTCGAATAATGAAGAGATTGTGAAATAACCCTTACCGTGTACTTTTCCTTGGTTGGGGTAGGTTAACCTCCTGTATAATGGTGAAATAATTTTTATTAAATTATACAAGAATCATATACATTAATATGATATCATATATGATCTTTTAATATTGATTTGATAATAATATCTTAGTATTATCGCTGTTTCGGGTGTGAACTTACTTGTTTGCTTTTGTATGTTTTGTTACGTAAGACATGTTTGTAAAGGATAAGTTGTATATTATTCAAATCCATAATGGTATCAAGTCCTTAAACATCATTTTTAAATCATCAAATGATAATTATACTTGAATGGATACGATGGAGAATGAATCTCATCGCATTCGTGGAGACGGTAGTCCGTACGTACGCACGAACGCTACTTCCATATAATTTTTATTTTAAAAGAATCGAATACAAATGATACATAGGTATATTACTATTCCAGTATAATATAATATTTTATACATGTTACTTAAGTTCATTAACACCATCCTTTATACGTTCCATGTGTGGTATGAACGAGTCATATCATTTTAAGGGGGCGGTAGTCCGCACATCCTCAAATGAAATTATCGTATGTATATACAACATGAAACGAATAATGGTATGAAATAAAATGGAATTACAGAAGCTTATATATAAAATATATATCATTAATATCATATTTAATTACAGTGCCATCATAATGGCCACCATGAGAGGCGGTAAGATGTATTTGAACAATCATCGTTTCGTGAGGCGTTAGTTTGCCATCCACAGAAACATTATGTTCATCATCCATTAGATGGAGTTGTGTGTATGTGTAGTTTTAATCCTTCTTATAACAACATCCTAGTATATTGGGGATACTGGTGTTGTTACAAAAGAAAGGAAATAAAAAGAGTTTGGGGGTTGAAGAAGCAAAATAAATGAAAATAATTTAAGAGAAATCGTTACCTTTAATTTAGGTAACTCACTTTGGTTGGAACCAAAGGACTTTTTGAAATGCTTTCTTCCTAAGGGGAAGCTTCAAGGAGGAGGAGAGAGATGTGGGGAGCTTAGTTGGGCAGAGTTTGGACGAGCCAAGTTGCTTGAGAGGTGTGAGGAATGAGTAGAAGTGGTTTCCTTTTATAAGGGAGAGGAGGGGCTCTTTAGAAAAGAGTGAAAGTATTACTTTATAATATATTTATATTCGGTTTATAATGGTCCAAAAATAATTGAGGTCGAAGATAAGATGACTCATTTTCTAAATAACATCAACCAATAAGATTTGGACAGGTTTTAGATAATATTTTAATCATTATAATCATATTTATTAAAATGCTTTATTAATGAGGTAAACATTAAGTCATTATTGTGTCATTAATAATTTACATTATTTGATGTCTAAAAATTATAAATAAAATATCATTATGTAGGAAATCTTTTTAGCTTTCTAATGAATATTTATAATCTAAAATCCAACATGTATAACCCTATGTAAAAATTGTTCTTCTAAAAGATGTAAGCTTATGCCATTTTTATTTTTATTTTAACTTTATTAATATAAAGTGTCCCTACCACATACATGTGGCTCCAAGGGGTCCCCAAATTGACCCAAGGATGCCCATGGTCGGGTATGTGTCCACAAATAAGGTTAGGACACGTTTTAGGGTAATTTAATATTATTATAATATTATTTTTTTAACCCTTATTTACCGGATTTACCCTTAACCATGGTAAATAAAATATTTACCACAGTAATTATTCAAAATGTCTAAAAATAAAAGTTACCTATTTACACAATTTGGACATCCTGATTCCAAATATGGAATCCATTTTTCTAAATTCAAAACACAGAAGTGGCAGAAATTAATTTAAAATTAATTCCCGCTGTCAAAACAAAAAGCGTGTTTTTAAGAGATAATAACTATCAAAAGATTGACACTTGTTTATGTTCGGTTTAATTGTAAAATTATGTCCAATGACCAACATTATATTAAAATGTAAAAATATATTGTAAATATACCTTAAAACTACTAAAATTCATAATTTATAACTATTAATTATTTTGATTAAAAAAGTTGTTTTTAATTAAAATTTAGTAATTTTCACTATTCATCAAAATATGAAAGTTATCTGAAAAGTACCAAAATTTCACCTTAGGCTAAATTCGATATTCCGAGTCCAAAAATGAAGTCCATTTTCAAATATAAAATATATATAATTTCAAAAGGTAGGTATTACTATTCACAATGGCTAGTTTAATTAGTTGTGGTGTCTGTTAGAACTCGAGGTTGCGTACAACACACGCTATCGCATTATTCGAAGGGAAACGTATCTTAGAAGCTTGGAGTGTTACATTCTCCCCTCCTTCAAATAATTGTGTCCTCGCAATTTCTAGGATATTACTGCATAAAAAGACTCGGGTGGTTCTTCATCATAAGTTCCTCGGGTTCCCACGTTGCCTCTTCCATTTTATGGTTTCTCCATAAAACTTTTACCAGACGCGTCGTCCGGTTTCTCAGTACTTGATCTCTCGTATCAAGAATCTTGACAGGCTCTTCACAATAAGACAGATCAGGTTCCAGTTCTAATTCCTCATAGGTGAGTACATGCGTCGGATCAGGCATGTATTTCCTCAACAGAGATACGTGGAACACATCGTGAACTTTAGAGAGACTTGGCGGCATTGCCAATCGGTAAGCTACAACCCCAATTCGTTCTAGAATTTCGAAAGGTCCGATGTACCTGGGACTCAATTTACCTTTCTTACCAAAACGTATGACTCCCTTCCATGGAGATACCTTCAGGAAAACATGATCACCGACTTAAAATTCCAAATCCTTCCTTTGATTATCGGCATAGCTCTTCTGCCTACTTTGAGCTGATTTGATGTGATTTTGGATTACTTTCACCTTTTCCACCGTTTCCTCCACCAGTTCTGGGCCTACAAGTTTTCTTTCACCAACGTCATCCCAACAGGTTGGTGTACGACATCTCTTTCCGTATAACGCTTCATATGGTGCCATCTGTATACTTGAATGGAAGCTATTGTTATAGGAAAATTCTACCAGTGGTAAATATTGATCCCACATACCCTGAAAATCAAGTGAGCAAGATCTCAACATGTCTTCTAAGGTCTGAATAGTCCGTTCTGATTGTCCGTCTGTCTGAGGGTGGTAAGCAGTGCTCAAATGAAGTTCAGTATCCATGGATTTCTGAAGACTTTTCCAAAATCTTGAAGTAAAACGAGGATCACGATCAGAAACAATTGATAAGGGTACTCCATGAAGTCTCACAACTTCATTAATATATTGTCTTGCTAGACGTTCCAGGGGTATATCTTCTCTTATAGAAAGAAAATGTGCTGACTTGGTAAGACGATCAACAATAACCCATATTGCATCGTTCCTTCTAGGAGTCTTTGGTAGCCCCATGACAAAGTCCATCGTAATATTGTCCCATTTCCACTCCGGTATGGGAAGAGGTTGCATGACTCCTCCAGGCTGTTGCCTTCCAGCTTTCACTTATTGACAAACCATACATCTTGACACAAAATCAGCAATCTCCCTCTTCATGTTGTCCCACCAAAAATGTTCCTTCAAATCTCTATACATTTTGGTGCTCCCAGGGTGTATAAAGAAATTGGAACTATGAGGATTATCCAGCAATTCCCTTTTTAGATCAGGTATATTGGGAACACAAAGTCTCTTCCCGAATATCAAAATTCCATCTTCATACACAAAGTCTCTCAATCTCCCATCATTCACAGCTTTAATCTTCTTCTGAAATTCTTCATCATCGGTCTGAGAACTCTTAATCCTTTCTAGTAAAGATGGTTTGGCAACCATTTGAAAAAGCATTGATGTTTCACCTTCCCTGGTTATTCCCATGTCCATCTTTACTAGATCCATGAAAATTGGATCCCTTTCAATTCTCATATTGTTCAAAACCCCATGGTCTTTTCTACTCAAGGCATCTGCCACCTTGTTTGCCTTCCCCGGGTGGTAGTGTATCGTACAATCATAATCCTTGAGTAATTCAAGCCATCTCCTTTGCCTCATGTTGAGTTCTTTTTGTGAGAAAATATATTTCAAACTCTTGTGATCAGTATAAATCTCACATTTTCACCATAGAGGTAGTGCCTCCATATCTTCAAAGAAAAGATCACAGCTGCTAACTCAAGATCATGAGTAGGATATTTTTGTTCATGAATTTTCAACTGTCGTGATGCATAGGCAATAACTCTATCATTCTGCATAAGGACACAGCCAAGTCCTTTCTTCGATGCATCACTATAAATAGCGAACCCATCATTCCCCGATGGTAGAGTCAATATAGGAGCATTGACTAATCTTCTCTTCAGTTCTTCGAAACATTCTTCACACTCTTTTTTCCAAACAAATTTAACCCCTTTACGTGTGAGCTTCGTTAATGGGTTAGCCAATCGGGCAAAATTCTGGACGAAACGTCGATAATAACCTGCCAAACCAATAAAACTACGTACCTCAGTTATACTCGTAGGTGCTGGCCATTCTTGGATTGCCTTGGTCTTAGAAGGATCAACAGAGATTCCATCTTTAGAGACAATATGGCCAAGAAAAGAAATCTCTTGAAGCCAGAATTCACACTTGCTAAACTTCCCATATAATTCATGCCTCCTCAGAGTCTTCAAGATAATGCGCAAGTGATTTTCATGATCTTCGTAGGTTTTGGAGTATACCAAGATATCATCAATAAATACCACCACAAATTCATCAAGATACTCCTTGAAAACTCTATTCATTAGATCCATGAATACAGAGGGTGCATTAGTTAATCCAAACGGCATTACAGTAAACTCGTAATGCCCGTACCTTGTTCGAAATGCTGTTTTCGGAATGTCTTCCGTCTTCACACACAACTGATGGTATCCAGATCGAAGGTCAATCTTTGAAAAGTATTGAGCTCCATGCAGTTGGTCAAATAAATCATCAATACGAGGTAGGGGATACTTGTTCTTTATCGTTATAGCATTGATCTCCCTGTAGTCGATACATAACCTCATAGATCCATCTTTCTTTTTAACAAAAAGAACAGGGGCTCCCCATGGAGAAACACTAGGGCGAATAAATCCCTTATTACTCAATTCCTCTAGTTGTTTCATTAGTTCGACTAACTCTACAGTGGCCATTCTATAAGGGGTCTTCGATATAGGCCTTGATCCAGGAATCAAATCAATGGAAAACTCAACTTCTCGTTCTGGAGGATGTCCAGGTAAATCTTCCAGAAATACATCTACAAATTCTTTCACAACAGGTACATCCTCTATTTGAACATTCCTTTCCTCACCGACAGTTATTTCATTCTCTTCCTCCCCAATAATTGAATTAAGTTGAGCTACTGGGGGTGGATCTAAATAAGAATTAGGTGGTGACGATTCTGCTCTAAAAATAAGGTGTTCCTTATCATTATCATCAAGAATCGTAACCTCTTTCTTCTTACAATAAATCTTCACATCATAGTCCGAAAGCCAGTCCATACCGAGGATTATATCAAACTCAATCATAAGTATGACGATGAGATCAGCAGATAAAGAAAATTTATGTGCTCTAATGGGGACTGATTCACAAAACTTTGTTGCAACGATACTTCCCTTAGGAGTTTTAACTGACAACTCCCTTATTAAATCAAATTGGAAATATCTAATTTTCTTAGGAAACTGGGAAGATATGAAACAATGCGATGATCCAGAATCAAATAATGCATTTGCTAAACTTGAGGAAACCATTAAATTACCTGCCACCACGTCTTTCGGAGCTTCTACCTCTGCAGTAGTGATAGCATAAGCCTGGCCTTGATCCCTTGGCCTTTTCTGAGGTAAGTTATCCTAACGCTTAGGGCATGCATTTGCATAATGCCCCATTTCCCTGCAATTGTAGCACTGAACGTTGGTAGCTTCCTTCTTCCCCTTGCAATCTTGAGCTTGGTGGCCTTTTTCACCACACTTGTAACAGACTCCCATTCCCTTCAAGCAAGTACCAGGATGTTTCTTCCCGCATTTACCACAGGATGGATATTCAACCTTTCCCTTCTTCCCCTTATTTCCATTCCCAGATTGATCAGCAGGTCTCTTCTTCTCTTGCTTTGCTTTAAAGTCATAAGACTTAGAGAATTCCTTTTCGGTCTTGATAGCACATGAGACAATGTCTTCGTACGATGAAAAGGATTGTGAGACTAATGCTCGACGGAGAAATGGTTTTAACCCATCAAAGAAACGGTCAATCCTACTTCTTGGGTTGCATATATAATCTTCAGCATACCTCGCTAACCTTGTAAAGTTAGCCTCATACTTTGTGACATTATCATCCTCCTTTTGTCTCAGACTTAGAAATTGCCTTTCCATATCCGCTCGATGGTCGCGAGGGAAGTATTTTTCTAAAAACAGATCTTTGAACTCCCTCCATTCCATATTTGATACTTCATCATCTTCCTTCATGTTTTGAATCAATGACCACCATTGATCAGCATCTCCAGTGAGGCGGTAAACTGCCATGATAACTTTTTCCCTTTCACTGCTCCCCAAAGCCTGAAATATTTTCTCTAGGGAATTTATCCATTGCTCAGCTACTAAGGGATTTGTACTCCCATTGAACGTTGGTGGTTGTTGCCTCATGAATCGATCTAACATTGATCCTCCATGCTGCAGATCAGGGTGCTCCATACGGGTAAGGTTATTATTCATAACCTGAGTAAGTTGTCCCAGTATGGTGATTAGCTGATCGGCACCAGTTGCATCACCAGCCCCACTATAATTATCTTGAGCAGGAGGGCAATCCCTACATGGAGTGCGTGCATTGATACGGTTTCCATTTCTTCCACTAGGCGCCATTTCTAAACAATGGCATAAACTAGATCAGTTTATGAATCAAAATACATAATCCCATACTTATAAAACACTTAACATAAATTGAACTATTTATGGATGTAATCCATAATCATAAAAATGTTTTCTTTGAGGAAGTATATACTCATAAACCCTTCATAATGATTTGTAAAGAAAGTGAGAGTTATCCTAAGAATATCCCCCGGGAGTGTCGTAACCAAGAGTGCAGCAAGGCCCGTTGTCGTGCACCAGTTCCCGTTCGAGTCTAGCTCAAAGCGGTGTTTTCGGGTTTTACCCCTAGGTACATCTGTGCCAGAGCCGCCTCTACCTGCTCGTATCCAGAGAGAGATGTATTGCTCGGAAAACTCACAAAATCTCTACAATACCAAAATTCTAGGAAGTTCTTCTATACTAATCCTCAAAGTTCATCTTAGGTCTACGTGCTCTAATCAGAGTTTATCTAAATATAGCTTCCAAGGTTTGTACTAAACTTCCTCTGATACCAACTGTAACGCCCCGACCCCAGCTACCCAGAGTCGGTGCATTAATTACATAACATTGGCATGATCACAAGAAGATAAAATCTCGAAAGACCGATTGGTTTAGTAGCCTTGGAAACACTAGATATAATCATAAAGTTTTACATTACATTTCAAAGTGAAAAACTACTACAACAACAAAGTCTTCATATCCACACTATTAACCCCTCATAATATCCCTGCAAGTCATTCATAATTTACTTCTTCACTACCTGGGAAAAATAAAACATAGAAAAGGGGTGAGCTCAAATGCCCAGTAAGGATAACAATATAGCGGAACATTCAAAATAAGCATAAACATTTAAGGCAATGAATTACTAAAACAAAAGCCTTTTAAAATTGAACTTCAACATAGTATGGAAAAAGTAAAATGAAATAATGCCATTTACTTGTTCACATGGATATTCTACTAATCGAATAATCACATGCAATATCAATAACCACTTTCATAATGTTGGAATGCATAATGTCAGACTATCATAACCACATAGCCAAGGCCTCGTGCCAAGACTACAAATAAGATTTTGTCAAGGCCTTGTGCCAAGACACTAGTTTGTCTCATGAGACCTACCGATGCATCGAGGAGCTATAGCGGGCTCCACCCGTCACTTATTAAGTCCAATGCATTCCCATATGAAAAGGTTTAAACATAACATAAACATTCGTATTAAAACTAGCATACGAAATGTCAATAATTTCACCATAAACTATGAATGGTATAAAAATAGCATATCCATAGTCAAACATATCACAAAACCTTGAATACAATATAGAAGTTTTGTATCATAATAAATCAACTTCAAATAATCTTAAAATCCATCAAAGGATGTTGACGTAGATGAAATCAAAATTATTTTTAAAGAAGTATCTTCTTTTATTTTGAAATCATTTGAGATCCATATAAAATAAAACATTTTCTTTGAAAATATTCTTATAATCTTGTATGGAAAGCTTCGACGATTTTATAACGGCGGAAAATAACCGCACCCGCCGTATAAGGTAAAAAAACATTCTTACCTCAATTCTGTCGAAAAGGTTAAAAAGGACCTTGTTTTGAAAACGACGGAAAGATTCCTTTATAAACCTCTAATAAAAAGTCAAAAAAGGGTATAAATGACTTTAACCCATATTCTTGTAAATAGTAAAAATGTTTTGAAATACATTTTTAAGAAACATGGATGTGGATGATAAAGAGATCCCAGTAGATTATTACGTATAAACAACCTCGGATAATGAAGAGATTGTGAAATAACCCTTACCTTGTACTTTTCCTTGGTTGGGGTAGGTTAACCTCCTGTATAATGGTGAAATAATTGTTATTAAATTATACAAGAATCATATACATTAATATGATATCATATATGATCTTTTAATATTGATTTGATAATAATATCTTAGTATTATCGCTGTTTCGGGTGTTAACTTACTCGTTTGCTTTTGTATGTTTTGTTACGTAAGACATGTTTGTAAAGGATAGGTTGTATATTATTCAAATCCAGAATGGTATCAAGTCCTTAAAAATCATTTTTAAATCATCAAATGATAATTATACTTGAATGGATACGATGGAGAATGAATCTCATCACGTTCGTGGAGACGGTAGTCCGTACGTACGCACGAACGCTACTTCCATATAATTTTTATTTTAAAAGAATCGAATACAAATGATACATAGGTATATTACTATTCCAGTATAATATAATATTTTATACATGTTACTTAAGTTCATTAACACCATCCTTTATATGTTCCATGTGTGGTATGAACGAGTCATATCATTTTAAGGGGGCGGTAGTCCGCACTTCCTCAAATGAAATTATCGTATGTATATACAACATGAAATGAATAATGGTATGAAATAAAATGGAATTACAGAAGCTTATATATAAAATATATATCATTAATATCATATTTAATTACAGTTCCATCATAATGGCCACCATGAGAGGCGGTAAGATGTATTTGAACAATCATCGTTTCGTGAGGCGTTAGTTTTCCATCCACAGAAACATTATGTTCATCATCCATTAGATGGAGTTGTGTGTATGTGTAGTTTGAATCCTTCTTATAAAAACATCCTAGTATATTGAGGATACTGGTGTTTTTACAAAAGAATGGAAATAAAAAGAGTTTGGGGGTTGAAGAAGCAAAATAAATGAAAATAATTTAAGAGAAATCTTTACCTTTAATTTAGGTAACTCACTTTGGTTGGAACCAAAGGACTTATTGAAATGCTTTCTTCTTAAGGGGAAGCTTCAAGGAGGATTAGAGGGATGTGGGGAGCTTAGTTGGGCAGAGTTTGGATGAGCCAAGTGGCTTGAGAGGTGTGAGGAATGAGTAGAAGTGGTCTCGTTTTATAAGGGAGAGGAGGGGCTCTTTAGGAAAGAGTGAAAGTATTACTTTATAATATATTTATATTCGGTTTATAATGGTCCAAAAATCATTGAGGTCGAAGATAAGATGACTCATTTTCTAAATAACATCAACCAATAAGATTTGGACAGGTTTTAGATAATATTTTAATCATTATAATCATATTTATTTAAATGATTTATTAATGAGGTAATCATTAAGTCATTATTGTGTCATTAATAATTTAAATTATTTGATGTCTAAAAATTATAAATAAAATATCATTATGTAGTAAATCTTTTTATCTTTCTAATGAATATTTATAATCGATAATCCATCATGTATAACCCTATGTAAAAATTGTTCTTCTAAAAGATGTAAGCTTATGCCTTTTTTATTTTTATTTTAACTTTATTAATATAAAGTGTCCCTACCACATACAAGTGGCTCCAAGGGGTCCCCAAATTGACCCAAGGATGCCCATGGTCGGGTATGTGTCCACCAATAAGGTTAGGACACGTTTTAGGGTAATTTTGTATTATTATAATATTATTTTTTTAACCCTTATTTACCGGATTTACCCTTAACCATGGTAAATAAAATATTTACCACAGTAATTATTCAAAATGTCTAAAAATAAAAGTTACCTATTTAAACAATTTGGACATCCTGATTCTAAATATGGATTCCATTTTTCTAAATTCAAAACACAGAAGTGGCAGAAATTAATTTAAAATTAATTCCCGCTGTCAAAACAAAAAGCGTGTTTTTAAGAGATAATAACTATCAAAAGATTGACACTTTTTTATGTTCGGTTTAATTGTAAAATTATGTCCAATGACCAACATTATATTAAAATGTAAAAATATATTCTAAATATACCTTAAAACTACTAAAATTCATAATTTATCACTATTAATTATTTTTATTAAAAAAGTTGTTTTTAATTAAAATTTAGTAATTTTCACTATTCATCAAAATATGAAAGTTATCCGAAAAGTACCAAAATTTCACCTTAGCCTAAATTCGATATTCCGAGTCCAAAAATGAAGTCCATTTTCAAATATAAAATATATATAATTTCAAAAAGTAGGTATTACTATTCACAATGGCTAGTTTAATTAGTTGTGGTGTGTGTTAGAACTCGAGGTTGCGTACAACACACGCTATCGCATTATTCGAAGGGAAACGTACCGTAGAAGCTTGGGGTGTTACAGTAATGGCCACACATGTATCTATCTGAACCACCCCATCATATAAGCTATATTTTTCACACCTTATGAAATCTGGGACACCCCAACATTTAATTTTAATGATCCAAATAATCAATAAAATGACTGTATAATATCACTTATATAAACTCAATTTTTCTCTTAAAGAAATCTGTTTGGATATAAAAAATTCCCATATATTTATAAAAACCACATTGAATAGAAAATTTTCACATTATTTTAGAATATCATTTTTAATAAAAAAACCAATAAAAATTTGAAAGTAGGTATTAATTTATGGAAATTTGTAATCATTCAATGAAATCCATAAAATAAATACATATCTTGGATGCATAAATGTTGTTGTCACCGTGTAGAATTTGGATACCTTTTTTCATTTCCCAAAACATTTTATATAAAATAAGTCAATAAAATTACTTTTGAAAACCATTTAAACTAGAGTATTAAATTTAGATCATATTTTTTATTATTTCCAAATCAATTTAAAAACCAAAATTCCAAATATAAAGAGTGTTTTATAGAACATTAAAAAATAAAATTTAATTAAAATAAATATACATAATGACATTACAAATATTTTAATAAAAACCACCATAAAAGAATAAAATTATAAAAAAAATTAAATTCCAAAACAATAAACAAAATGATGAAAAATTATTTCAATGGATATGTATATAAATTAAATAAAAAAAATATTGGCGTATAAAATCATGATATGCCTCAACGAATAATGATTGGGATAATGTACATTGCCGCTTTAGATACAATGTGTCTGTAATCGCCATGAAAGATATATTAGAAAATGGATGTGAATATCCCAATAAAAAAATAAAATAAACATATTATACATTCATGTGTAGTATATATACCAAAAAAGGACGTGAATGTGGCATATATCTCATAGAAATAAAAGAAAGAGGAGAACAATGTTAAACTAAGTTTGACATTTCACATATTTAATTATATTTGTATATATTTACAAAAGTTAATTAATTAATTTATTGATAAATTTTTTAAATTTTTATAATTGCTTTTAATCCACCTAATAAAATATTATATAAATTTACATAATCCATTGTTTTTAAATCATATTTTTTGACCATATTCGTCATGTATTGTCCTAAATGACTTTGGTGGGTTTACTATGGCCAAAGAAGAAATCATTTAAATTTGTCTAAATAAAATTCATTAATTAATTAGCAAATTTATACATGAATTATAGTTTTTAAAAAAATCATGAAATATGGTTATGAAAAATGAACTATGATTTCATTCATTATGTTGGTAGGTCACATGTATACATGAATAATGTTTCCATTTATCCATGATTATTATAGAACTAAGGTAAGACACACATGTATTTATATAATGATAATAATATCTTAAATAACATATAATTTAATTATATATAATCATATATATCATTGTATTGATGTGGAGATTGAAAAAGAGATCATGTCTCTTCAAGGGGTGGTAGTCTACACATCCATAAAAGATGTTATCATTTTATATAGTGAGTGAAAGGGATAAAATAAAATTAAATATTATATATCTATAAGAATATATGTGTGATTAATATCATATATTTGTTATCCAAATCCTATATATTATTTATATTTACAAATATTATCTTCCATGTAATGCGTCAATGGAAAATGAATCACATTAATTCATGTGGCGGTAGACCATAGTAAACATGAGATACATTATCATATCCCCAATGGAATAGAATGTAAAATGATACATATTATATAATTACACCAATAAATTCTTATAATATAAATATCATATATAATTTTTTATCCATTATCATAACTAACCATGGGAGGTGGTAATGGAGATACAAATGAAATTGTTTGGGGAGGCAGTAGTCTTTCATACACACGAATGATGATTTCATAACCCATTTTATGGAAGTGTGTGTGGTTTTAATTCGTGAACAAAAACATAAAAAATCATAGTATAAGGAATATAATGATATTATTTTATCATAAATGTATGATAATATGTTAAGGGGTGGATAAATAAATAAAATTAGGACCCTCCTTGAAGAACCACACCTCTTCTTCATGTACCCTCCACAGGTTTTCACTAAAACCATCAAAGGATGGATTTATGAAAAAAAGGTTTCTAATATTTAATGAGGAAAATTTTTAACTTGTTTGGAATGATTTATAAGTAGCCAAATGACATGAGAGGTGTGATGAAGTGAGAGTGAGTGTGCTTTAATAGTGAGGAGAATAGAAATTCATCTAAATACTCAAAATTATTCATCATTGGGAGGTCATGTATACCTTATCTAGATCAAGATTGAAAATTTACGGGTCAGAGGGATTATATGGCCTATAAACTCCACAATCACATAAAAACCACCTCTTCAAACAAATATTTTCCTTAACTCCTACGTTTAATTTTTTGAATTTGACTTTTTGAATATGTTAACTAGTTTGCTAACCTATGAAATTTACCCATAAGACTAATATAAAGAGATAATTATTAGAAAATTTAGAAACACTAATTATAAATATTATACCAAATTTATAAATAAAAAATATTATTTGTTTAGAAATTTACTTTAACACAAGCGCGTGTAATGGGAAATAATATTACATTATATATAACTATAATAGCTGAGTTTATTTTTTTTGGGTCAATATAATCATTATAAAATATCAATTTGTAACTTCATGGTTTCAGTTTCCCCAAAATGGTTCCCCATACCCGGTTAGTCGCATGGCTTCAATGGTATTTCCCCAAACACCATAGGTTTCCAACTAATAGCACGTGCCAAGGTCTGATAGTTGGGAAACTATTCCCTCGATAAAATTATATACACATCATAATAACAAAAAGTAAACAATAGTGGAAGCATTAATACAAAAAAAAAGTAAACAACATAATAAAAATATGAATATAATATATATAGATATATAAATGATGCATGTCACATGTGTCTAGGAAATCATCCAAAAAGTCACAATGATGGAAACCCATAAAGAAAAAACATTCCAATAGAAAAAATAATAAACTCCAGCATAATCCCAAGAGTCAACAAGATTTCATGATCTCTAGGTCTAACAAAAATTAAATACCTGATGAAGAAGGGAACATTTCTTTATCGATAGTGAAACCATAAAATCTGTTTAGGTCCAAAAGCATGATCCAAGAAGGGTGTGACACAAATCCATATAAGAAACCAATAAAAGATATGTGCCTAACTGTTAGTGAATATATATATTAGGAAATATGAAAAATGAATCCATAAACAATTAATTACACAAAAAGTATACAATCCTACAATTTTCAATTACATTAATATACGTTTTTCAGTTTTTCAATCCATTGAATATTGAAATATCTAGATATAGCATTAGATTTGTATACCCCTATATAATAGTAAGAAAACAGATGTCTCAGAAGACCATCTAAACAATAAAGTATAACTGATTCCAAGCTTCTACTTTTTTTATTAAACTCATCACAATCATTATAATATCCACAAATGACCATCTATGAATGCTCTCACGGTCTAACCCATATGGTCCAAAAAAACATAGATTAATGATAAACGGCCTCTAGGGAAGCTCTCATAGTCAATTACCCTTGGTCTACATAGCAATAAATAATTATAATAAACCTACTAGTAGCTCTCACGGTCAATATCCCTTCGGTCAACAAATCATTATTAATTTATAAACGACCTCATGGGTAGCTCTCAAAATCAATACCCTTGGGTGTACAAAGAAATGAATAAATTTTAAATAAACTCCATGTAGCTCCCATGGTCAATACCCCATGGGTCAACATATCATTAATAATTTAGAAATGACCTCTTGGGTAGCTCTCATGGTCAATACCTCCGGGTTAAACTCTATACCAAGGCTCTCATGGTAATGTGTAAATAATCATTGAAACCCTAATAGTTGTCCGGGTCGAAGCCTCTCACAGTCCATTAGAAAAATAGTGTGCATATCTTAACAACGCAACACATGTAATCTATAACTACTCCATGGATAACATTCACATGAATAAAACATGAAATTAATATAATCCCTCAAACTAAATCCTAAAAAATTAAATGCATGGAATCAATGTACTCATCATACACAACCTAGGACAAATGGAAACAAACAGTCAAACTAAGGCAACAGACCCGGGGGGTGTCCCATAATCAAGGAATCTAACCATACACCTATGAAACAACCCATTTTGAATTAATTAATCCACATTAGGTAAATAATAAGTTTAAATTCCCCATCAAGAAATACCCCAAATGTGGGTATGTTTCACTTATCACATATATAATCCATAGACGAACAATGAAAGGCACAAAATGAATACCGTGATATCATAGAATCAGTACACTTGAATGTTGTACCATGAATTTTACTTGAAATACATAGATATAGAAAATTGTAACAACATAGATCCATTGATAAATCACGAGTCATGAGGAATCTGGAAGAAAGGATCTTCGAGAAATGGGAACTCAATAGTGGGATTCCAAAGCACCTGATGGAGTGTCCATCGGAGATCAGACAGAGAATCAAGGGAGGCTCAAAATTCGATGTCATTCCAACACTCTCATATTCGATCCAAGGGGAGATTAAATATATTCTTGAAATTTGAGATGACCCAAATATAAATTATCAAATAAAAAAAATTACACAGTGTATTCGTTAAATGTACACACCATGTTTTAGCCTCAACCGGCCACTACTTTAGGTAGTCTGCCGAGTCACCTATATGGCCATGTAATTGAACGTTACATGGAGAGTACGTAGCATTACATGGTACCCTGGTACATGGTGTGTTCACATAAGTACACATCGTGGCCATAGAAAATTGTTATTTCTTACACTTTCCAAAAAACAACCAGAAATAATGATCCATACCTGAAAAGATGATACGGGATATTACAAACATCACCACTTAATTCAATTAATCCCTGAATTTCCCTTAAAAGGGTGGTGAAGAGAATATACAAACAACTCTGGGCATTTGATCATGCGTCAGCCTCCCTGTCTTAAGTCTCATCCTACACTGGGTCATGATGTCATATCACCCATACCAGAGGAAGAAACTGGCCATGGAGAACCTTTATTCTATGATCCACAATCTAAATAAGGTGCTTCTCGAAGGATACATACACATTAAACTCAACCTCCTCAGATTAAAAAAATGAAACATGTCTGAAATATGACTTCAAAGCTAAGAAACATGAATGACATCATGTATAGCCATGTACCTTTGAGGTAACTACAATCAATAGGCCACTAGAGCGACCTTATCTAATACCTCAAATAGCCCAACATATCCCGGTTTATGGTTCCCCTATCAACTAATCATTCGGTGTCCCAACCATGGTGTGGAAGACAAGAAAAATTGATCTACGAATTCAAACACTAGAGGTCATTTATATTGATCACCATTAGATTTTTTGCAAGATTATGCTTTAGCCACCCTCATCTGAATCAACTCAGCCAGCTCTATGGTATCCTAGACAAGATGAGGTCCCATCATAGATTCCTCTCCTACCTTCATCCAATATATGTTTGATCGGAATGACCTACCATAAAAATCCTCATTAGGTTCTATCTAAATAGTTTTTTGAGAACTATTATTGTAGTCAAACTCCACTTGGGGTATGTGTCACTCCCAATAACCATAAAAATATTAGCTGCATGCTCGAAGAATGACCTCCAAAACCATAATCTTGGTCTTCTAATGGACATATCTTTGGGGATGGAAATATTTACTCAAAAGTACCTATGTACTCAAATCCCTTTGTAGTCCTTTTCCGACATGAGAGGTAAACCAGGAATCCATGTCTGAAATGATATAGTGTGGAACTACATGAAATTCACAATAAATCGAATATAAAAACATCCATGATCATCAACACTGAATTTTCCCTTAATCTATAGTTAAATTTTAATCCTATACGTGTATTTCAATAACAAACCATGAAAACATTAGTTCCTCATGGTTTCCTTGGTAGACCCTATCACAAAATCTATTATGATATCATTTAACTTCTACTCAGAAATGTGTAACTGCAGTAAAAGACTATCTGATGGCTGATGCTTCACCTTCACTTGCTGAAAAGTAGACAATCTCATAAAAAACTAGAAATATACCACTTCATGTTTGGCCAGTAATACTGATGATGTAGATCTCGATATATCTTGGTGACACCAAAATGAACTTCTCATGATGAGGCATGAAAATATCATAAAATCTCATCCCGTATGTCTATGGACACCCATACACACTCATAAAAATGATAAACCTCATCTTCTCCAATGGTCCACCTATGAGTAGGTTCCTCACCATACACAATATCCCATAGGAATAGTACTTCATAATATTATAGCTACCTTATTCGTATTCGGTCTAATAGTTTAGTAGTAAGAAATATTGAGAAAAATAAATGTCTTCCCATGTCTATCATGCACCTCCAAATGCATGTCAATGAATAGAGACATAAGATACCGCTCACTACTTGCCTTCTGAACTTCATGTAGCTTATTCCTTCTTAACACATTATCCACTTCTTTTCCTTTCCCAGGTGTGTAGGCGATAACATAGTTAAAAGACTGAAGGTACTCAACCCACATTCGCTGTCTCACATTCAGATCATGTGATGTAATGATATACTTCAGTCATTTGTGTTATGTGTAAACTACAAAATGATATCCCAAAATATAATGTCTCCAAAAACACAGAGTGTGTACAACACCATGCAACTCGAGATCTTGCATCAGGTAATTCCTCTCATGTGGCCTTAACCACCGAGACTCAATAACAACTCCTTCCCCTACGATAGAACTAATCTCATCTTAATAATTGATGCATTTTAGTAAACAGTGTAAATTTTTCCTAATTCCGAAAAAATATGTATCATTGCTGAATTCAGTCTTAGTTTTATCTCCTTAATGGATGAATCACAATAATTTGCCCACAATTACTTTTCACCCTTCTTAAGCAGGCTCGTTAATGGAACTAGTAGGTGTGAAATGTTCTATATAAACACCTGTAGTATCATGTCGGCCCATGAAAACTTCTTACCACAAATAATTTATTTATATTCTCATAAGAAACCGCTTCTTTCAAATTTTCTGGGTTTACTGATACTACTTCCTCTGGGATAACATGGCCCAAGAAATGATTTTTTTCCATCCAAAAGTTTCATTTTTAGAGTTTATAATATAACTGATTCTCTCTCAGTGTACATAGTATGATCTAAAGATGGATGGCATGGTCGGGTCTAGTGTTGAAGTAGAGAAAAATTTTGTTCCCAAAAACTACCACAATGGAGTCCAAGTGAGGAAAGAAAAGTCCGTTCATCGGTGCCATGATAACAGATGGTGTGTTTGTGAGACTGAATGTCATAACCAAATTCTTGTATAGACTATACCTGCTCCAAAATACATTAAGGGTTATATCTAATGGACTAATGCAAAACAAATGATAACTGTATATCAAGTCAATATTTGAGAACACCCAGTATCCTCGATCATGATAAAAAATATCATCAATCCTGGATAAGGGATCTCGGTATTTGACTATCAAATGGTTCAAATTTTGATAATCCACACAATGTATGAGGGTACCATCCGACTTCATTGTAGAAAAATTAGGTGAACCTCAATGGAGAAGTACTATTCCTGATGAAACACATCACCTTCAATTCCCTTATTGGCCTCATGATCTCTAGTAACTCTTGTGTAGTGATCTTATATGGAGGAATGAACATGGATTATGCTCTAAGATCATTCTTAATAGATAAATATACCTCTTTTTCTATGGGTAAAACAAAAAAGTCATTGGAAAGACATCTCTGAAATATTCCACCACTTGATGAATGTCTATTTGTGAAGTCCCCTAGTCATCTAGTTATAAACTAGAAATCTAGGCCGTAATTCCTCCTAACCCATGATGCTCAGATACAACTCTTCTAATTTGTACATCCTATTCGCTCTTGTGTATAAAGGACCCACCCCCAGGTGACATGAAACTCACCCTCTAGCAATATCAATCAACAAAGTCTCGGAATAATACTAACTATTCCATTCATAGAATCACATCGAAACCTGTCATCTATAGGATATATAGGTCCCATAATAAGTAATACCCACAAACCTCATGAGGGAACCTGTAGCACTGACGTACTCTCATCTACCTATTCCCCAAAAGAGTGACTAGTGTTATAACATCATTAAAAGTAATGATTGGGAGCCTAAGGCTCTGTACAATAGAAATATGTATAAAACTATTGGAATCCCCTGTATTGAAAGGAGTATAAGCTAAAACTATGGAAAATAGAATTGTACCTCTAAACATAGAGGGTCCAGGATCATGCTCATATTGATTATTCTCCTTCACAAAAGTATGACCAGTATCACAGTTATGTTACCCTGACTGACTACCCTGAGCTGGTCGAACCTACTATCTTTAAAAACATGTCACCTGTATACCATGGGCATGACCACCTCCTCGCCCTAAATAACCTAATGATCTCCAGGTCTATAACATAGGAGAATCTGGTGGTCCTTATTATAAATGTGGAGTCTTGACATATCCCCTCTCCCTAGGTACTAGTGAGAAAAACTGGAGAAAACATTGAATATGACCCATCTTACCGTAACATAGGCACTCAAATGGGTCTCTCTGGCACAATGAAATTTTATTCCCACTCTTCTCGCACTATTTTCACCTCATTTGACTACCTGTAGGTACATCCCCACTACTATAATCACAACATGATGTCTTTATTTGGTGCTTTATGCTATTAGATGAATGGGTAATAGCCCTGGATGACAAAATGCCCAAGGTCACAGCTCTCAACTACCTCTGATTGCACTCTGTTGTCAGCGCATAATTACAATAGCAGTCACCAATGCCAGCATGAAAACATTCACTTGTGATCCGAAGTCATTCCTGAGACCATACTCAAACAACCTAGACAAAGATAACTCATCACCCCCCAAAATAGGTGTGATGCATGGAATCTTTGTAAAGAGAGATGAGTAATCCATCACTAAAAGAGATCCCTACTCCAAATTAAATAACTGTCAGGATCGATCGACCATCAACATATCATATTAAAAGTAATCGTAGAAGGCCCACTAAAACTCTTCCCAAGACATATCATGATGACATCCCTCTTATGAGACAACATCCCACCATCTTTTGGTGGAATCACATAGCTTATACGTCGTGAGCACCACCCTCCTCTCAGGAGGCATCTCCAAATTCTCGAAGATATAAAGAATGGCCTCTAATAATGACTCCATGGCTAGTGGTCCTCCATCACCTGAAAAAGTGGGAGGATGTTCCTGCTTGAGGATCTTCTAGTAATCCCCAATCTACTATTTCTGGTGGCTACAAATCTCCCAGTACCTGGCATAAAACCAGAGGATGTCTTGGTGGCATGACTTGGCATGGTAAAGAGCACACCTCAGTTCAATATTATCAAGAAAAACAACATATAATTTGAATAACAGAACATGAGAAGGAAATAATTCATGTTTTACAAAATAGTGTTACATGACATGTAGAACCACTACAACACATGTTCCTATCAAGCATTTACATGTGCATGAAATCTACCAATCTGGGTCATGTAACACCCCTGAACACAGTGTGTCCCTCCTATGACATAATGAATACTTTATCATTCACTCGGCCCAAGTTATTCTACACATCTAGAAATGCACGGTCCTCTCCTGGTGTGACACAACACGATGTTTTCACCCCAGAAATTTAATGTACTTCTTTTGTTCCATCCATTCATGTTGTTAGTCACACGACCGATCACATGGTCATTATAGTATAGCGCGTACTCCCAGTACACGTAGTATTCTACCAAAATTTTACAAACCTCGTGTCTCTACTCAAACAGTCAGTCACACGGTCGACACTACACAAAGTGTAATTTTGAAAAGTAGATTCTTCTAGATATTAAGAACACATGGCATGTGGTCATAACATCACACGTTTTTTTATATTTTTTATCAAGTAGTAATCCTCTAAAACATCTCTGCATCCATTAAAAATATGAATTTTTATTCCATGGAAATCCATATTCTGATCCATAAGATCCAATACACCCTGAGAATCAATGTTTGACATCGTATTTTATATCATTCCATAATTGAAATCAATTAATTTTCAAACATGACCTAATTTTTTTTTATCAAATATGGACCATAACACCCTAGGGACCCATTTTTGGAGTCCATCGAAATAAAAAAATTACATATACCAATACCCTTTATAAAATAGAAGTTATTCTATCACAACATAATTTATATCTCAAACAACATCTATCACAACATCATGAAATAAGTAATGCATCCTAAATGGCAGGATAATAATTAATGACATGTGATCTCTAGTAAGTGCCTATATGATGCATGTTATGAAATACCCTCATCTGATTGGGATAAGACAGAAATAGAACCACGTTGATATCAATAATAATAATACAAAACAAGTGTGTCACTCGATTGTGAAATCAAATCCACTGTAACAATTGAAAATCTAGAAAATCCATTTATTCAAGATAAATATCCATTTCCCTATACATGGTTTAGCTACTCGTAGTCATTGTTTATTACCAACTACATATTTGTTCCTATAACTATATATAGAATCCAAATATTATGACAAAGTATAAAATAAAACTACTTTGATACCACTTTTTAACATCCTAGTTCCTGATTCCATCCAATGGTTCCCCATTCCTGATTGGTCACATGAACTTAAGAGGATTTCCCCAAATACTAGTGGATTCCTACTATCCATGAGGGGAAAGGTCAGATCTTGGGGAAATTATACCTTCATTAGAAGAGTATACACAATGTAATAACAAATAATAAACAATAGAGAAAGCAGTATTAAAAAAATTTAAATTAAACAATAGAATACTGATAGGGATATAACAAAATGAGAATATATAAATTATTCATGTTACATGTGTCTTGGAATGAATCTAAACAAGTCACATTTCTATAAAATAATAAAGAAAAAATTACAATAGAAAACAAGTAATCTCTATCAGCATCACAAGCCTCATCTTGGTCCCTTTCTCTCCTGCACCAAAAACAATCAAATACCTGATAAAGAAGGGAACTTCCACTTATATATACTTGCAACCATATAACCTGTTTGGTTCCAAAATCAGAACCCAAATATGGTGTGAGACGAATCCCAGAAGACAACCACAACAAGTTCTATGCCCTACTGTTAGTGAATATATATTGAAGGAAAAATAAAAAATGGAGATATAAATTAGGAAGTAATCAAAAGAAAAAAAATACTAAAAGTTTCAATTACGTTCATTTACATTTTTCAGATTTTCAACCTATTTGATAAAAAATACCAGGATCTATGGTAATCTTTGAATCCCCGTGTGTAATAGTGATAAAACAGATGTCTTAAAAGCCCATCTAATCAATAAAAATTGATCCCAGGCTTGTTCTTTGTCTTGGAAACTCTTCAAAATCATTCAATTATCCACAAACGACCCTCTGTGAAAGTTCTCACAACCTATATCCCTATGGTTTGTCATAGCATTGTGTTAGGATAAATGACCTCATGGGTAGCTATCATGGTCAATACCCCTGGGTCTACATAGGAACAATAATTTATTAATGACTTTCGGGTAGCTCTAATCATCAATACCACCTAGGAAAACATATTATAATAATTTATAAAATTCCTCCTTAGTATCTCTCATAGTCAATACCCCCTGAGTCTAAATTGCAATCAATAATTTATAAATAGCCCCAGGTAGCTCTCACAATAAATACCACATGGGTGAACATATCATAAATAATTTATAAATGACCACCTAGGTAGCTCTCACAGTCAATACCCATGGGTTAAAGTATACACTAAGGCTCTGATGGTTATATATAAATAAACTTATAAACCCCCACACATTTCCTAGTCCAAGGCTCTCACTGTCCATTGAAATAACAGTGTGTATATCATAAAAAGGCATAACATTTTATCTCTAACTACTATATGGATAACATTAGCAAGAATAACACATTGAATTCATATAATCAATCAAAATCCATTCTAAACAATTAAATTCATGGAAAAAAGGTACGCCTCATAGGCAACCTAGGACAAACGATGATAAATAGTTAAAATAGGGAAATACACACATGGGGTGTCCCGTAAGAATGGAATATGACCATAAACATATGGAACAAATTATTTTCATTCAATTAAACCATAGAAGGTAAATAATATTATTAAATTCCAAATAAATAAGTTCCCCAAAGATGGGTATGTCTCACTTTTAGCTTGTATAATCCAAAGACTAATAATGAATGGAACAAACCACCTACCGTGATGTCGTACGATCAATACTCTTAATCCATGACCAATGAATCGACCTAGAACATTATATATCTATAAAAGTGTAAAAATGATCATCCATTGATATTTCAAGATAAGTGAAGAATCAGGATGAAATGATTTATAATAAATGTGATATCACCGGTTGGATTCCAACACACCCAATAGTTTCCCTTTTAGAGATATGAAGGATAATCTAGAGGGGCTCTATGGTTGCAGTTGTTCTGTTTCTCTTTTATAAGATCCAAGGGGAGAATAAATATGTTATTGATAATATATGTGACCCCTCTCAGATTTATCAAATAAAATGAAAAGTACACAGCGTGTTCATTTAAAATGCATGTCATGTATAAGCCCCAATCGGCCCCCGTTGTAGGCGGTCTTCTAGGTCACCTACACAGCCAAGTACTTGGCTGTTACACATCAAATATATGGTTGTATGCGGTACGTTGGTACACAGTGTGTACTCATAAGCACACATCCCATAGTTAGATAATTCCCATTTGTTCCTATTTCCTAAAAAACAAATTGAAATAAAGATCCATACCTGAAATAAAGATTCAGGTTCACACACAATTTTTCAATGAGTGGAACATAGATGATATTTATTTAAATTTAAAACTCACTAGAAAGTAGATATTATTTTTAGAAATATTAAATCATTTATTATAATTTATTTTTAAAATCAACTAATTCCAATTTTAACATTATTCAATTAAATGGAATATAAAAAAGAATAAAATGATAGAATGAGAAAATACTGTGACAAAAACGATGTAATATGATATATTAATCTAAAAAAATATTGAAATAAAATAATTAATTAAATTTAATATACTTTTTTAATTTTTATTATCATTGATTTACTTAATTATTATCTAAATAATTACTATGTTTACGTTTCTTATGTATTTAAAAAGATTGAATCGTCTATGAAAAAATAAATAAATTTATAATTATTAGAATAGATCTATTATCTTTAAAAATGATATTTGAATCCAACCCTATATTTCATTTTATCTTATACCAAATTATTATATAAATTAAAAGGAAATGGGTTATGTTTTTACTTTTTCAATACATAAATTATTATATAGGACACGTTCATTGAAAAGTGCTAGAAAAAGACATAAAAATATATAACAAGGTAATAATGGAAAAATTATGTCTATAAAATGGGTTTTGGACATGTTTCAATGTCATTTTTCTATTATATTTTATGTTTAATATCTTGGTTAAAACATTTTAAAGTTAATCTCTTTGATTAACTTAAACTGCATTCACTAATGATTATGATCAAAAATTAATTTTGAACAATTGGGAATTATAATTTTTTTTACTCCAAATATGAAATCCATTTTTCTTTATTAAATTCATATATATGGAAGTATATAGTTTTAAATTTATCTCGCATATGTGATGAGAATGCAAGGTTTTTAAAATAGATTTTTTTAGAAAAATATGATTCTATATTAATTATATAAAAAATAAATGTTAATTTATAAAAATAAACTAATATTTAAATATATATATTTTATACATTTAATTTATATCATTTCCTATTATGTATTATTTTAATTAATTAAAATGGAGATACATTATTTATTTTAAAATATTTTTTAGAAAAATGAATTTCTAAACTCAGAAAACCTTATACTAAGAACCAATTTAATGTTGATTCAAAAGTAATTATATGGATTAAATATAACTAAATAATTCATAGGTCTCATGGAAAAATTTTCAGATAATATTGAGAGTTTAAAATTTTATTATTTAAAGAAAAGAAAAGGCTTTTTCTAATATTTCTTCACAGTTAACTAAAATATAAAATACATTGAATAATCTTAAAATTTCATTAAAAGTAAATTTTTGTAATCTGAATCAAAAAATAAATTTAATTTTAAAAATATTTATTTAAATTTATTTTAAAAAAAATATTTTCTTCCATTAAAATTAATAAAAATAAATTTTTAAGAAAAAATATTTCTGAAATGATACGTACATTAATAAAAGAAGATTTTTTATTAAAAAAAAATTTCAATAATTTATATTTCATAATATATATATATATAAATCATAACGAAGTCAATACCATATATACCCATAAATTTAACTACTTGGTTATTATTGTAATATATATTATGGGTTTTTTATGTTCAATGTTGAATGTTGAATAATTTATTTGACATAAAAATCTTGAGGTTTCCCATAACTGAATGTAAACATAGTGTTGTATGTCCTTTACATTATCAAATAAATTTTTCCTTTTAAAATTTCAAGGTGATGTAATTTTTCCATAATATTACACAATTTTTGTTGAAATATAAATATTATAAATCATTATATATCAATCATAATTATACATGACTTTATTTTTTTCCCCATATTTTGGTTAAAAAACATTTTTCTAAATACTTCATCACACTACATTTGATGTCATTATATTAAAATGAATTTTTCGTCCTCAATAATTTTAATCATGAAAATTGGATTCCATATTTATAATCAAATTGTTTAAATTTGGAAAATTAATCTATTTTATTTTTGTCCATTATGAATAGTACTAATAGTAAATATTTTTCATCTCGGTAATGGTAAATCATGCCACTAATGTTGAAAATAATTTGATAATGTCTTAAAACAACCTAATGATAGTTTTTATTTCATTAGATTGGTGTTTCTAAATAATGATCATCCATAAATAGACATTTTTTAATTTTCATTCAAATTGATTTATTATAAATTTAATATTATTTTATGTAACATATATATTCAAAATTACACCTCCCTTTATTTTAATATACATAATATTTTGTGAAATGCATAAGAACAAATTATTTTTTGTTTAAAAATAATATTAAAAGAATTTAGTCAACATTGTGTTTATGTTAATTGTTTTTAGATTTTTATTATGAAAATATTACATTAAATTATTTTGTAACAACAAGAAATTTCATCTTCAAGTCATAAAAAATCATGTCCTTGATTTTATAAGAATTAAATGTAATATAGTTTAGATAATTTATTCATTCCCATTATTATTTAAATAAATATCAAATATTAGTGATTTTTAAAATTAGATATCTTATTTCCCGTAGTTTTTTTGTCATTAAATTATGATACTGTGAATCATAAATAAAATGAAAATAATGATATATTATGAAAATTAATAATTTATTTAATTATATATATTTATAATAATTTTAATATGGTAAAATTAAAATGGATATGACCAAGAATCTCTAAAATGGTATATATGTGGGAAATATATCATTTTATTGTAAATTTCATGACAGCTAAAGTGTAAAATTACATTGATATGATGGTAATAAAAAAAAGGGTTCATATGTGGTAAAAACTAATAGATAGTGGTTAAAATATCAAATAATGTTGTTAAACATTTATTTTAATAGATAATTTGGACTTATAATCACCATATCTTTAAAATATATAATATTGGTCCCATTTTTCAATGAATATTTAGTTATATTAATTTATTTATGATTGGGTTAAAATCCATTTTCATCAAATTTTATATCTGTGGGGAAATTAAACATCACTCTTGCATATTTGTGGATTACCACCTTCTTAAAGTAATGTGATTCTTTCATTCATCATAACCACAAAATGATTTTTATTATTATGGATTTAATTAATATTTGTTACCTAAATGACATAATTATAATTAAATAAGGATAGAATAACACCATTATATATACTTTTTCACTAAATAAAATTGATAACATCCCTAGTGGGTACATGTGGACTCCCACATCCACGAAGTGATGCGATTATCATTTATTTTTGTTTTTTAGGGTTGGTTATTGAACTGTATTTAATGTATAATAAAAAAACATTTCATAATTATGATTATATATATGATTATAAACTGAAATCTTTTGGCCATGATTGACCTATAGATTTTTTTGTGTTTCTGAAAATAACTCCCTTATAGAATCTGATTCAAACATAAATGATTATATATATAAATAAAAAATTATTACATGTGAAATTAAATTTATAATGATAGTTTACCTAAAATTATAAATTTTATAAGCAATAAAATAATTAATATATCAATATTTATCAGGAGTATAATGTGCGTATGTGACAGTTGAGACTCTAGGTAAGGGAAATTTTACCTTAAAGAACAAAAAATATATGTTTTATTGATTTATTTTGTAAAACATTTATTCTTTTATATATTCATAAATTTTTTTATTAATGTATATATATATTAACATGAATTAATTATAGAAGTAATTTTTATATTTTCTTCTACGGTTTTCAAAAGCCATATTTTTTGGAATGTTTTCAAAAAAGGAAAAATAAAAGTTCTATTTTATGATATATGGAATTATAATTCCTTCCCTCCTACATAAACCATATTTTATGGTATATTCCATTAAAAGATTTTATTTTTCAATTAAATAAGTTAATTCTCTTTATTCTTGGTATTTTTAATAATGTGCTAAAATGGAATATATATTTTAATTACTGGAACAATTTTCATATGTCACAAATAATGTTTTTATATGTATGATAATGTAAATTAAGGTGTTGATTATTGATGACTATATTATTATTTAACGAGAATTATTTATGATTATTGGTGAGCCATATATATATCATCATGATGGTTGAGCCTGATATATCTCTCTAATACATTAGATTAAGGGATGGAGTTTTCCTATTACATCTATTGTATGAGATTATAGGAATTTACAATGTAGTTTATTCAATTTTAAAGAGTGATATTGAAATTATTTCATATATTATATATATAATTTATCTATGGGTTTGTGGTTTTATTTTGTATTCTTATGATCTTATGAGATATTCTAATGATATTATGTTAAATAGAATGATTTTGAAAATTAATTATGGTGGAATGAATAGTTTTTTTAAAATGGTTTCATATATTTCATCATGATTTGAAAATAATCATTTATGAGGCTTTCTATTTTACCTTATTATTTCTTATAAAAAATTTTATATAAATATTTTGGAAGTAATGTTTATTTATCAGACATGAAATTCCAAATTTGATGCACAATGATTATATTGAAAAAAAGTAATTTTTAACAAAGTGTATTCATAGAATAATTGGTTCCTTTATTTCATTCGTTTTATTTCCCTTCATGATTTTTTATTCTTAAACCAAATTCTCAATAGTTATCCATAATTTTTTACATATTTTTTTGGATGTGTATGAGGTCATGAATTCAAAAGTAATGAAATATCATAAAAATAAATCATTTTCATATGTAAAAGGTTTTATTGTGTGAGAAAAATAGAAAATAAGTGGATGTTACCATATAGTAATGTAAAATTCTATTTTATAAATGTGATGAAAAGAATCAATAAAACTATTAAACTAAATGATATTTTCTAATGAAATAAAATCCATTCATATATATAGATTCAATTTACGAATTTTTCTTGCTGGGGATTTATTATTCATATAATAGAATATATTTTATAAATTTTTAATAGTCAATATAATTTTTCCATATAACATTAATATATTTGTATTTGTGGTTATAATGATATAGATTTTTATTATTTACGTGTTTTTAATGTAAACTATGTGTCTTCATAATTTTTTTTCTGTAGAGAAAACAAGGTAGTTGAAAATTAAATTAACCATGAGGATTATGTGTTTAAATACCATTAACATTGAAAGGATTTATTTTTAACTTATAATTTAATTATTGTGATTGATGGTTTCATGTACAACATAATTATTGTTGAAATCCATGCAAGATAATAATCAGATATAGAATAGAGAGACATGTTGAAAGTGGATCACTTATGAGAGAGCACCCCAAATATTCATAGAAACATCTAGACAAACGGTAGTAGAGGGATATATTAATGACATAGAGAAGAAATTTTTTGTCTAGGGGTTTTCAAAACATTAAGTTTTAAATTTTGTTCATGGTGAAGTTAATCAATGGTTGTTGATGGTTATGAAGACAATGGAACAAGATTAAAATGATTCTATGGAATAGGGAACATATTTGATTTGTTTCCTTGATAAATATATTTAATAGATTGTTCAGTTTAGGAGGTAAAAATAATTCTTGGAATTATATTATACTAAGAAATATTTCATTTTCGCATATAAATTTAACCTCATCCAAATTAGATAAAAATTCATCAAATTGGTTCTGAGATATTAATATTAAAATTAATCAGTACAACATTATATAAATGCTATTATACGAAGGTGTGTTTGCCTATAATTAATTTAAATGTTATGAGAAACATCATTGTTGAGTTGAAAAGGTTGAAATTGAGTTTAGAAATGAAAATGTTTCCCTTGATGAAATGATAAACAATAGGTCCATGTGGGAAAAATTGGCAACTAATTCATTATAGAAATCATAAGGTGAGAAAATAACTGTAATTTTTTTTATTTCTGTGGTAAAGTTAACTATGATAAATGTCCTATAAAATCCTATAAGCCATTATGATGTGATATTTTTATGAATACAACTTTTTATTTTATGGAAAAATATAATAGTGATAGTAAGAACCATTTTTGATTTTTTTTATTTAGGAAATTAGAATTTATTAAAATGGGTCATTATGTAGATGAATGTATAAATAATATCATAGATGAAGGTATTTATAAATTCTATATGTAGAAGGGTGAGATGAACTAAATTGAAACTACATTAGCAGATATTAGTCCAACAAAAAATATTTTAACATGTATATTACAGATTAATTTCAATAATTTTAATATATTATTATAGTAAGGGTATGTAATTCTTCTAATTTTTCAGAAAGTATCTAGTGAAATGGAAGTTTCACCACATGAAATGACATTCTTACTTTTCAAAAATAGACATGTGGGTATTATAAAATAAAATATAATTTAAAAATATGTACATATTACCATATGTAGATGTATTATCATTCCAAACCTAGTTTTCTTGACCATTTTAGTGTTTCTTGTTATTCTAGGTATGGATTGGATTTCAATTTATAATGCTAAGATTGATTTCTAACCCAATGATGTTATTTAATTAAATTTGATTCAGTTTTTATATAATTATGAATTCATAAATTATATTAAAAACATATAATCTAAGAAAATTTTATAATATGGAAATTATAGATTACATTATATTATTATTGAAACTTGTGGATCTTTGTATATTGATGATGTTCGTGTAGTAAAATAATAACTTGACTATTTTTCAAATGAATTTCAAAGTAATATGACTGATAATGGTTTCACTAATCTTATAATATCACTATCATCTGATAAAATTTTATTAAAAAGGAATGATGGATAAACAAGTTTTTTCATTGATTAATCAGAATTAAATAAAATCAATATTAAGAATATGTGTACTATACCTTATTAATATATCATGTTTGATTAGGCATGATGAGATCAGTATTATTTTATGGGAGATAATAGGTCTGAGTACCATTAACTAAAGGTGGCGGAGGATAAAATCCATACTATAATATTTAAAAATGGTATTGAAATTATGTGTTTGTGGTTATTACCCATAGGATGACAAATTATCAAGATTTATTCATTAGTCATATGAACCAGGTTTTCCATCAACATTTGGACAGTGATTTGGTTTTGTTTAGTGAGGATATTATTTCTTATTATATATGTGAATTGCATCATGAAAATCATATATTGATTTTTATTAAAAACAATGAAATAAAAAAGTTATATATTGAAATTGGTAAATATTATTTTTTGGAAATAATTTTTTTTCATTCCATGGAATTGTCATTAATAAAGAGAGCATAATATTTAACCTTATTAAAAAAATGTCTATTAATGACTAAGACACATAAAAATTAAAATGATTTTTCATTTTTATATATTAATAAACTGTTACTAATGGTTTTTTGAAAACTTTTCCTTATTTTTAATACCTATAACCAATCTAAAATGAAAAGGATTTAGGTTTATTTATATAAAGTAATATGATTAATGTTTCCAATAATTGGAATAAAATATTAGTGAATTGTCAATTTTGTCCCATGCCATCTATAAATGGTAAAATTGTTATCAATTTTTGTGCTTCTATAATGGGGGTGTGTTTTTCTATGGATTAATGATCTGATAAATTCATATTCATTATGTTAATTAGAACACCATGATAATAATTATACTACAAATGTTCTCAAATAGGAAAAAGAAGTGTTTTAATTTATAATTTTGACACATAATTAACATAGAGTAATGTTTACAATATATAATGATCATAATAGATTAAAATATATATTCACACACACAAAATTGAATATGATATAGGGGATATATAATGAATTTATAAAGGATTATAAATAAATAATTCATTACCATCTAGTTAAAATAAATATATAATTTAATGAATTGATTCAGAAAACTATTGTATCATTAAATGTGCTATATCTATAGTATGATCATTCGGATAATGATTTGGGGAATATAGAATTTGAAATTATTCATCCATAGACTACCTATGTTATTTTTTAGGTTTCAATATAATTATCTTTATCATGAAAAATTAGGAAATATTATAAGGAAGAACATGATTTAAATGAAAATATAGAAATATTTAGTAAAGGAAATTTCCATGATTTCTTGTTGAAAATGATTGGGTATTAAGATTCAAAATAAGGTTATGGGATTCATGTAACCCCAATTTGATGAACTAACTATTAGGTTAGTCTCAATTCTACCTATTTACAATGATAATTGCAAAAATAGTTATATAGTTCGTTTAGAAGATTTCAAGAGATAAGGAATGAATAAATATATTTTTAATATTATTATGAAATTTATTAATTTTCAATCAGAAAAAGTCGAATGGAAATTATTGAATTAGACTCTTTAGTCATTTTCAATTTAAAATTATGAATTACAAAAAATGAATTTTGATTTCATTGTTGGATTAGTAAATAGATCTCGAGGTAATAATGAAAATTGTGAAACTCATGATTGATTATGTAAATCTTATCATTTTCATCTTACTAGATTTAATTTGTTATTTGGAACAAATTTATCTACATTTTTTTAAACATGGTACTAGAATTTATATATTCCCTCTATACATATTATTTGATTATGATCAAAGAGTCATCTATAATTTCTATAAGAAACAATAGAATCCATTGAGTATATAAATAAATTTCAATACATAGTTTCTTTTCAATTTGATGGAAAATATGAGAAAAATATTCGTTCTTTGGAATATATGATTTGAGAATTTTGAATGTGTTATAATGTAATTTGGTATCAACATCATACATTGGTTGAGATTTATAATAATAATAGTTATCATTATAGTATAGATATTTCACTTTAAAAAGAATTATATTGATGGATAAGTAAAACTATAGATTATTGTGATGAGGTAATGGAATGAATGTTTTGTAGACTTGAAATCATAGAAGAAAAAATATTGAATCTTATGATGATTTGACAAAATTTGAGGATATTTCAAAGCATGAAGATAATTTGTGCAGATAATCAGAGGAAATATCTCTCATTCAAGTTTGGTTATCAAGATTTCATTAATTTATCTCTGTGGAAAATTATTATACATATTCATAGAAATGGAACAATAACTGAACAATTCATTATAACATATGTAAATTTGGATTATATTGGTTTATTTGTATACTTAGTGGACTTACTTCCTAGTTTATCATAGCTATATAAGATATTTAATTTTTCATTATTGAGAAAATATGTGTTGAATGAATCTCAAATTTATAGCAACGATGTAGCTTATTTGGAAGATAATATTTCATATAAGGAACAAAATTTTCAGATTTTTGAGCATAGAGAGTAGGAGTTATGGAATTAGATTATTAAATAGGTTATATTTTGGTGGAACACCATATAAATCTATAAGAATCATTAAAATTATAAAATTATATGAATGAAAAATATCTCCCATTATTTTAGTAATAATCAAAATTACAGTGATGCAATTTCAAAAAGATTTGAAAAGTGAAAACCTAGGAAATTATTAAAATGTATCAATAATAGTCCATTATAATTTTTTTATTTTGTTTTATAGAGTTATATTTGTTTTCATCTGTAATATAATATTATTATTAAAAAATAAAAGGTAATATTATTTTTAAAAACATTATATTCCATTTTAATGTTTTATTTAAAATCATTTCATATAAATTTCATAATTTTAATTTGAAAAAAATTACATTGTTTTTGAAATCATCATATTAAAATTATATTAGTTTTAATTTTTGGGATTTTATCCAAAAATTCATTTTTATCACAACTGAAAACTATAGATTTTTTTAAAAATAATCATTTAGTGTCATTTAAAAGAAAATTTAAAATTACCATTTTCTATAAAGTATAATTTTCTATTTACATTTTATTAATCATCACTAAATTTTTTTTATTAATTAAATTTTTATCTTACAAATGAATTTTTCTAAAAATAGGTCTTTGGTATGATTCAATTTATATTAGTCGTCAATATTCCAATATTGGGAAGAGTCCATTTTTAGCTTAAAATTCATATTTCTAAAAACACTTTTTTATTGTGTTTTATGAATTTGAATTAATGATTATTTCAACCACATCTAGAAATTTAAGAATTATTAATGGTTTCAATATTTTGAATAAGGTGTTCAATCGTTTTTTAACTTGTCTCAATTATTTTTTAGACATAAATAAATTTAACCATATTAAATATTAATCTACTCTAGAGGGATAAATTGGGTAAATAATGTTAAAAATTAATGTTATAATGAATAAAAATTGACACAAAACATTAATTTCTTTTATTTGATAATTTTATTAGAACAATATAAATATATAATTTTAAAATGAATCAATTTAATGAAATAGTATTTAGATTAAAAAAAATTTATTAACTTATCTAATGGATAATGTGTAAAATGTCACTCAATTTATTTTATTATCTATAATATTTTGTGAATGTGAAAAAAAAAACAGTTTATTAAATGGTTATTTAATTGTTTAATGAATATATTTAATTTATTTATTTTTTAATTTTTAGTGATAAAATTATATCATTATGTTCTTACTCATTGTCGATAAACTACTTGTTCAAGTACTAGAAAAATAAAATAGAGGATTTTAAAAACATTAAAAGTTATATAATTTGGATAAATTATTGTACCCCAAGATTTATTAAATAAATATAAGATATTTGTGATGTGTAAAAATTATATATTAAATTTCTATTTCTGTATTGAAGTCATTAAATACAAAAAATGTTAATGTCACAGAAAATGACTATAATGTTAAATTATGATATATATAATATTTTATTTAATAAACTAGAATTAATAAAAATATTAACATTGTACTACAGAATTTATATAATTTAAACAAACAATTATGGTAAATTTACCATTCACTTATCCTCTTATAGAATCATCATAAACCCCTAAAGTTTGAACAACATTGACATCCCAATAATCGTCAAAATGGTTGACATGGGTTTAAAAATAATTTCTATTGTTCAAAACATATGCTATTATTTTAAAATATTTATTAAATGAGAGGATTTATACTCATCCACATTTTAATTTATGAATATATATTATTTATTCTATTTTAAAATGAATATTAATTTATATTAATTTAATACTTTATACAATTACAAGAATTCTCATACCCACAATTATAATATGGAACCTTCAGACCATTCATCCAAAATAATTTCCATTATTCAAGTATGGAAAATAAATAACCATGATCTAGAGGTTTTTATCTAACCCATATTCTAAACTAGGAAGGAATAATGTATAAAGCAGTGATTTTATCCATATTTAAGGTATAAGTACAGACCAACATATTTTATGTTTTTTTGTTATTATAACTTCTTAGAATATTTTTTTACCACAGTAAAAAACTATCATCATTATAATAAAAATAATAAAATGCAATTTTTTTTATTTTACTAAAAAATGTCATCTTCTTTTACAACCCATGGGAAATGAAAACATTGCTCCTGTGTTCATATGGGTTAGCACCTCTACATGGAAATGTGTTTTGTTTTTAATCACCACATCAAAAGTATGGTTATTACCATCGATTTAATTAATATATATATATATATGTTATAAATTACATAATTATTCTCATGTAATAATTTGACATCATCTATTTTTTAACCATTCCATTCATTAAAAATTGATAATGTCGTTCATGCATAAGTTTGGACTACCCCCACCATGAAGCGATGTGATTATATTTCAATATATCAAATTCATTTATTCATTCAAAATTGTTTCTAATATATTATAATTAAAATAAAAATTTCATGATTCTTATTTTGTAGATGATTGACTAATAAGTCTTTTTTACCAAGATCAATACACAAAATCTATTTTGTTTTTTGATGTAAATGTACTCAAGAGTTTGATTTAGAAAAAAATGATTATAAAAATATTTAAACATTGAACTACGTGACATAAAAGGGTTAATGATAGGGTAATGAACATACTAAGAACTAAAATAATGTTATTAAATTGAAATATAGAGAGAATAAATGAAAACTCAAAGTCGAGGGAAGAGACACATTACCATAAACACAAAATTTTAATTCATTTAATGATATATTTTTTAAATAAATTTCATTGAATTATATACTCATAAAACTATATTATTGATGTATATAAAATGATGTAAATTAATTATAATGTACTATATACAAATTCCTTGAACTGATTTCTAATGGAATCCATTTATGAAATGTATAAAAAAAAGGAAAAATGAAATTTTCTATTTGAATGTGTATGTCATAAAATGTTTTAACAAACATAGTAACGATTATTTGATTTTGGAATTCATATATAGTATACAATGTATTCTTAAAAAATATGTGCTTCCCTTTATTTTGGGTATTTTCAAAAATTGAGTTAAATTTAATGTGAATTTCAATATTTGGAAATATATTATTATGTGTGAAAAGATTATTTCAATGAGTATGATGATAGGAATTCATGATTTCATGTATTATGATAAAGTTATTGTTAATTTGATTTTTTATGATCATGGGAGATACTAATATTAATCATGATGAAGGGTTTTCCTTGTATATCTCACTATGATGAGTGAGCCTAATATATATCTCCAATGCATTGGGAATGGGATTTAGTTATCCTATCAGGTTTCAATAATTTGGTTATTCCATTTATAAGAGTGAATATAAGAGTGATAGGTAAATTTTTTATAAATAAAATTACACGATTTATCTGTTATTACAACCCATATTAAAAGAAATATTATAATTCCATAGATTAATCTAATGAAATTATGTATAATACGATGTTTATGCTATTTGTTATGAGTGTTATGTATAAGCTTTTGAAAAATATTTCATAATTTTTATTTATACCAAATAATTTATTATGAGTATTATTTAAATGTTAATACTTCTTTTAAAGTGTATTATATAAATCTTTGGAAGGTATGATTATTTATAGGTAAATAAAATGATTAATTTGATTTTAATATTTATTATTGAAACTGATATTTTTTAAGGATTATTATTTGACAAACAAGATTATTTCTTTTTCTTTTTTATATGACATATACATATTTTTTAGTTCTCAGACATCATTTTTGAATTCATTTCATTAGATTTTATGTATGACTGGGGACACTGAAGATTTACTGATGAAAATTGTGAAGATATGCTAATTAAAGAAATTTTTTTATAAAATAAATGTTTTTATTTTTTTAATAATAGATACAGAGTTGGATTTTAAAAATTTTGATTTAATATTTTTTTAATGTTGGATAAAATAATTATATAAAAATACAGAACTAAATGTCTTTTGTAAATGCACAAAAATTTATTCTTTTCCAAGGATTTAATTTACTAAATATTTATGGAAATCTATTTATGAAGGTGTACACATGTAATTTTTGTTAAGAGGAATGAAGATTCAATATGACTCTATATTTATTATAAGTAATAGAATATGATCATCATCAAGAATAAGTATGCTTTTAGTCATTTTGATAATTTTCCTTGGAATTTCTAGATACTTAACATTTTTCCATGATTTACTTTTGATTTAGAAACTATTAATATAGGGGGTGAAATTAAAACCATACCCAAAACAATTATCCATTCATAGTATATAATCTATGAGTTTCTAGCGATTTTCCTTGGAATTACTTATACCCTAAATATAAATAAATTTTATGAATGTATTATTTATAGATTACATTGAATAATTGTTTTATTTATTGAATGTATTACATGGAGCTGAAAAGAATGTTGGAAAATTATCTTTCTATAACATTACAATAGAGAAGAAAATGTTTTTGATTTAAAGTGATTGAATGGACCCAATCATACCCATTATATAATAAAAATTTTCAATTCATGAATTAATTTTCATAAAGTGTTGGATCTTTATGGTTTAAAATATTAAAAAATTAGACCAAAAATTTATATAAGTAAATATTAAATCACAAGGTGGAGACTTACACATAGGGTATATTTTTTCAATATACAAAAATTTTATGAAATATGGAGTTTTCGTAACATGGAGTCTCAAAAACATTTTCCTCTTGAACTCATATATTACCCTAATAAAACATTATACATAGTGGAATATAGTTGGAAATGTGTGATTCCCTAAATAATATATAAGGGAAATATATAATGTAATGAAAGAAACCACTTTATTCCTGATTAATTATAACAAATTTATATTTAAAAAAATTAATCTTTGGATATAATAAACATTTTGTTACATAAGAAATAACATTTTCTATAGACAACATTACTTAAAAAATTTCATAAAAAATAGTTTTAAAAAAATATAACTTATCAACATTCCTTTAAAAGAATAAAAATTATATGATAACAATTTCAAAAAAAAGTTATACATATCAAACAGATGATTTAAAATATATTTCCCTTTAAAAATAAGTTCATTAGTAATCACATGGGATAATATCATAAAGAACATGATATAATTTGATCGTAATAATATAGTAAATGTTGAAAAATAGAAAATATGTCATAACAATAATAGAGGATGACTACCAAGGAAAAACACATGGATTACAGGGTCCCACAATTTAATTTTTTACTACTGAATCCCAAATAAAATGGATCTTGGAAAATTGAATTACCCCGATCATTGGATATCTTTCTTGGAGAAACTATCCTAAAACATATAGGTTATCGTGTGAAGAAAAAAGGAAATAAATAATTAATGATAAACATAACTATTTCCCATGAAATTAATATAGGTTTCAAAATCATGTTTCATATCATAATTAGTGTATAATTAAGGAATTTATTATAAAAATGATGAAAATGAATGTATTTCCCAATCAATGGAAGGGAGTATAATTTGGGAAAAAATGTGAGATAAATATATAACGAATTTATATGAATTTCATGGCATTATGTGGAGAGATAATGTGTTATTGAGTGATATTGTTGATAACGAAAAGAAAGAGGTTGGTTCAAATAAAAGGAATGTTAAAATGATTTATAAAAATTAAATAATGGTTTTAATTGAGGTAAAATCTATTGGCATCAATTATAATAAAATAAATGATTCGTTTTTTTCATTTAAAATGAAATTAAAAATGTTTTTTAGAAAACATTAATAATGAATACATTTTAAAAAAATTAAAGAAAGTCATAAGTTGCCTAAAATTTTCTTTTAAATTCATTAATTTTAAAAAAATAAATTAATAATATAATTTTAATGAATATGGAAATGGTAGATAATGGTTTAGAAAATATTCCTTTAAAAATTATAAATTAATGTTTTCAAAGAAAAGTGTCCATTATGAAAAACGATCAAAGAATAACTTAATTGAACATCATGAAGAATGTATAATATGATGAAAACAACCTTTAATATAAAATAAATTATTATTTATTATTTTTTTTTAAAACAATTAAGAAAATGGATGCAGAAGAAAAATATTTTCAAGGGAAACAATAAAATGCATTTTCTAAAGAATATCCATTATCATGAGTTTGATTTGTTACTTGATTTATTTTTATTCCAAAATATTAAAACAATTTTTATTACTTTTTTATTATGAATGTTTTTAAATATTAGTAACCTTTTTATTTTATTTCTTATATTTTAATATTGAATAAATAAATAATTTTTGTTCATGACATACGATTTGATGATAGTTGACTCGTATGTAAAAATGACTTTGACGGGTTCACATTGGTCAACGATGTCACTATTTAATTATATAAAAAAATAATAATCAAGTAATAATTTCACAATATATATATATATATAATTATTTTCAAACCATCCTAAAATAAGGTTTTAGACAATGAACTATGTTACGATCATATATATGATATGATGTATGTATTACTAAGTAACATTTCCATTTTTCTACTATCATCATGGAAATAATTTAAGTGTTATATTGTCATTATATAATTATATATATATATATTTAAAAAATATCATATTATTTCTTTAAAAACACTAATATATACAATCAATGATATGCAAAAATGAAAAATGTATCACATCGTTTTCTAGAGGTGGTTATCCAAATGTACACAAAAAAATTTTATAATCATTCAATGAATGTAATGGAAAGAAAAAATATGATATATTAAATTTATAGATTTACAAATATTTCATTAATATAATATATATACACATTATATATATAGTCATTATAATCCCTGAGATTCAATGATGGAAAAATTACATCGGTTAACGTGATAATAGTCCAATATACACACGAATGTTGGTTTTTATCCTATTTTCATGAGGATGACATATGTAAAATCCGTACCTTAATATATATCGTGAGATTAGATAAGAATATTACATTTAATTAAGTTGCATCCCCCAAATTCCAAAAGATGTAAATAAATTTCCTAGGTTTCAACACAGTTGGTGGATGATATCCCATTCGATAAAAAAATAACCGAAACAAAAAATCCATAAAAAATAATAATACATGAAGCGTGATAAAAAAATTTATACTAACTCAATGTAAGAAAATTGATATAAAAAAGACCCTAACCTTGTACCACCATACAAGACTACAAATATCAAGGCATACATTGGAAGACAAAAATGGAAAATTTCAAGACTACAAGACATAAATCCATTATCCAACTCTAACTCCATTACCGTGAACCATAAAGCATCACTAAAGAATAGTGACGATTTACCTTTATCTTTATCTTGATATAATTTATCTAAAAAATATCCATCCTACTAATGTTAGTCTTAGTAATGCAACCTAGTAGGTTTTCCCCAAATGATTTCCCTTTTCATGCCATAAGATAGAAGATGCTTGAACATTAATATAAAAAATATATATAACACATTAAATCAATTTATAAATGAATTTAAAAAATTATTAATTTTATATTATTTTTCCAAAAAAATCCAAATTTCCTATAAAATCAACGAAATAATACATTAAACTCATTACACATGAGCCATTTTTCCATAACTAGTTTTGTTCCACACATCCAACCATGCATAAAAACTTGACATCCCAATAGCGGCGAGTGGCACATCATCCATTCATTAGGTCATAACTTGATATAACATTCTGATTGGATAAATTACAAACCCTTATATATCCTACTAATTATAGGGAAGCCTTCATTACATTATCTATACCAAATCTCATGTACACACACAACCAACATACAAAGATAAGTTCCAAAATAATCCTTTTAACTAGTTCATGAATATATGACTTTTATTAAAAAAACATTCAAATAAATTGATTCAATTAAACCAACCCTTTTATTGAGAACAATTTTCTATGCATCAAAACTAATATATCATTTTAAAATTATTGTTTTAAAATCATGTTACCAATTTTTCTTTCCACAAAACACCAAATTTCCTCAATTCTATTACTCGTCACCAAAGAGGGTTTCCAAAAAGAAATTCACAACAATTTAATTACAAATTTCAATAAAAAAATTTAAACAAATAACATCATGTTATCAAAATATTATTTGATAGTGAAGACAAATATGCAAAGTTTTTATGAATGATATAAATAATGAAATGAAAACAACAACAAAAACGAGTTGAATATTCAAAACCAACATTTGATATATTCCCATATCATAAACAATGAAAAAAATAACCCTTAATGGAATAAAATACCTTAGATAAATCAACCATGGATTAGATATAGGAAACATAGATAGAGAGAGATATGTGTAGATATAGGATAAATAACCACAACCCACCATAAATGATGAATTACCACAAAAATAATGATTTAAAAAACCTATGAACACATTCATGTTGGCTTAAGATCAACGGGGAAATAATCATTAGACTTTGGGATGGTAAAATATCATGTTAGGGAAGATTTCTACGAAAAAGTTGTTAAAGTCTAATCCTAAATGAGATTCACAATTTCAGTATCTTGTTTTTAAACTATGCATGGTTAGTTAGACGAGTAGTAAACCCTCCGATACTACTGTTCCTACCACTTCCTCAAGGAGGAACCTCACATAGTTAGCCCAATCGGTTTGAAAACCCATGAAAAAATAGGGGAAAACACATTATACCAGTTTTCATTGCTTCACATAGGTAGCTGCACATTTTGTAAAATCCATGCATTGACCTGTGTGCCTTCCCCCTATCCTCCATCTTAATGTGTATGGTTTCTTATAAGAGTTTTACAGTTTTCCTGAACCATGAACCTGTTTAAAATCCAAAAAAATATTCAAAATGGTCTATAATCCATTCCATTCATTACCCAAACACATTATATACATAAAATAGATAAATAATGTGTAATTTCATGAATTCTAATGTGGTACATTTTACCCACCATTGGTCATTCTATCACAGGAAATTAGAAATCCAACTCAACATTGAAAGAGTTCGTGCCTTTGTTCTACTATATATTTCTCCCATTCCTATGTCTCTTCCTGAATATGACCATGTTTCCACAAATGTATCACTAGCCTGATTATTTTTCCATGAAAGACATTATCTTGACTATCCACAATCTGCAATTGCACATGCACTAACGAAACACCCAGATCAAGTTCAACATGATCCCATTGAATCACATGGTCAGGATTAAGCTAATACATTTCAACTATGATAATTAAAACATATTATGCATTACACTAAACCATGGTGGAAAAGAAAACTGATATTCGACATTGACTACTCATTTAGGTATCTCAAAATGGCATATTTGTCAAGGGGATAACATTAAACCCTTTACACAATAACAAACCCCAATCCTTGGATAGATCCTTAATAACATAGGATCACTCACCTAGAATAACTAAATCTATCAATAATGAAATACATATTATTTCTTATGGATTTGATCTATCTTAGTCCATTTCCTTGTTAAATGTATCTTCTCCATTATATCATAGTCACAGATCAACCAAACTATTAAATTCTCACTTATTTCCACCCAACAATGTGGATAATGATATTAACAGAAATACAATGCTTAAAAAGGATCTAGATGTAATGATTCCTGCTAGATATCAGTATATAAGAACTCCACTAGCAGTATTTTCACCTCGGATGAGCTACAAAAAACTATTACACATTCCCCCGACATGTCTTCCAATGTTAGTATCATTATTTTGGATTTCTCATCCATTATAGGATGATACATAATATTGTTAGTCAATATAGAACAAACTAATTTCTTTATATACTTACAAAAAAATGGATGTGAACCATATATATCCATCTGAAACTATCGATATTGGTACACCATTACTCCTTAACACTTATCATATTTTTTTTGGATAAGCCCTCCACAGTATGAGAATCATGAATTGGGATGAAATTAGATAACATTGTGAGTCTATCCACTATCACCCATATATAATCATGTTTCCAACCCATTATTGGGAGACCTATTAAAATATCCATAGATATGTGCACACATCTAAAAATATGGATGGATAACATTTTCAACATACATACTGGTTAGTGATTCTCTACCTTAACTTGTTGACATGTTAAGAATATCAAAAAAATTATCCAACTTTGTTTATATGTCGACCCACCACAATGTGCTATTAATTATTTTTACATATTCTATATTATATGAAGAATATACAATCATGAAGGGTGATAAGAAAGAAGAATTTGTTCCTAAAAATACATAGATACAAAAATTATATTTCTGAAAAACAACACTAAACTGCCATCCATCATCCAGCCACCAACGGTCTCCTAAACATTGAGTTATTATCTCATAGCCACAAATTTTATATCAGATGTTTATGCCTCTTTAATAATATTCACCAGATTATGAACCAAATAATTTTGGAATAATTTTTTAACAACACCTTTATTTTTTGAAATTCCACGTTCATCTTTTCTATTACTGACATCAACTGCCACAGATTTGAACCCTCTTTCACTAACTGTGAATACAAATTTCATCTTAATTAAAATACGAATATATTTTCTTTACATAGTGCATATGTCAAGTCAATGGTAAATTTGTTTTGATACTCCATCAATAATTTTTTCAGGTTCAAATACAATTTTTATAAAATATATTTCGATCACTTATGATATGTGGCCACAATAAATTTCTCACTCAAGGGAACATGAAACAATGACATCACAACATGGAATATAGAAGCAAAATCCCAATCATGTATTGGTTAGTTATTCTAAAAGACCATATTTATATTAATACATATGAACAAAATGGTCTCCCAACACGAGAACACATCCTAGACTAGATGCATAAGACTCACAATACACCACAATCCATTTTCTTGATTGTGGAAAAGTCATGTTTAGTGATGATGTAAGGAAAAATATAATATTTTTAAAAGAAATATGAAATTTATAATTCTTATAGAATATATCATTCTACCCTATCATGGATATCATAGGTGGATCTAGTCATGAAAAAACCTGAACAAAGCATCACTAATAACTAGATAGACCGATGAAACTACACATCTCAATAACATTATTTAGCAGTATCCAAGATATTACAACCATTATTCATTATGAACCCCTAAAAACACGTTTTCCATATATTAAAAGGCCATGGAAACACACCTCTTCAAATCATAAGTAACATGTTTATTTTTTGGAACTCAAAAAATATCTCTTTGGATTCCCATAATTATTTTCGTGTATTTATCATGGTCATTCCTTTTCCTTGAAAACACTAATATTTCATCCAAAAAACAACCAAAAAATAATCTAGATATCTATGAAATACACGATTTTTCAATTCCATAAAGATATTTGGTGAATTTGGATTACCTAAATAGATTACCACATATTCATAAGCTCAATATCTACTTTAGAAAGCTATATTAAGAATATACTCCATCTGAACATGAAATGGGTTATATCATGATCTCAAATTATTATTAGGTAACCAATGAGCTCCCCTCAACTGATCGAACATATCATTATTTCATGGAAGTGTACACATATTCTTTATCATAGCTTGGTCATTCTTATGATAATCAACATAAATAAGAAAAGTTCTGTCTAGCTTCTTGACAGACAAAACTGGTATAGATTATAAAGATATTCTTATCCTAATGAACCCTTTTCCTAACAGATCCTCCAACTGGAATTTTAATTCCAATAATTCATATGGTTCCATTTAATATAATGTAATTTAAATAAGACCAGTCCTCGATATGAGATCAATCATATATCCCACTTCTCTTGTGGGTGTAAACCAAAATAAATTATTTAGAAAAACATCTAGAAATAGTTCAATATTCATTATATAAAATATTTTATAAATATCTTCCATCGATGCCAAATTCAAAGCTTCAAACTGGTATGATATCATTCCATCTGTTAGTTCCAACAGGCTCATTGCACCTGAATATATATTAATTTCCCCCATAAAGATATAGTTGACAATATCCTCAATCTAAAACATACTCAGTAGATATTACTGTCAATTTCATCCTTGGACTTCATCAAACAATTCATACCATGGATTATATCATGGGATTACATCTAATGTTTTGTGAAATCTTATATAAGCTCACTCTATCAATAGTTAGAGAACATGTTATACAAAAAGAGGTTCAATATTCTCTTTGATACAATGGAGTTTTCAATTTTAACACAGAAGGAATAAAATCATATTTTAAACCCAAAAATTCAATAGAATGAGATTCAATAATGTAATGGGATTATCCCATCTAAAAAATAAATCCTTCATAATGGTAGAATTCAAAAGAATCATACCTCTCACCATTGATTCCGCATACTGATCATTCACAAAAACCAGCTTAGGTCCATATCGATTCTTGCTAACCATAATTTTTACTTCTTTTTGAATTGATATTTCCCTTGATAAGGAGTCATGGTAGCAATTGAATTACCATAGTGAGATATGTTATATTGATGAGAGTTATTCTACTATCCTCACCTCGTCAATGCATACAACCATTGAAACACATGATAAGTCTCCCAAACACTAGAACTGGGTTCACTACGACAATAGCATTGAATATTATTCGTATGATTGGAATTATTTAATTCTCTTTATGGGGTTTTACACAATCACTTCATGTGGTCGAAGAAACCACATTGAAAATATCTAAAATTTTTATTTTGTTTTTGAGGAAGATTCAACAATCAATCCATTTGATTTTGAGCTGGACTTCCACATTGTAAATAGGTGTACCACAAAATATTTCCCCCAAAATTATAGTTCCAACTATTTTAAAAAACTAATATTATTATTATAGTTATAGCTTCTAAAACTTCCCTTACAGGCATTGTCACTCTATTAACCATCTTTGTATAATATGTTATATAGAGTATGAAATTTTTTGATTGAATTTCATAAATCATCATGGATTCAAAAATGTGTTCCTTCAAGGATGCACATGAAGAATAATTAGGTGAAAAGAAGACTAAATTAATAAATTTAACCATGTACCCAATCATTATGAGTCCCTCATATTTCGTGATAATGAAATTTGTTATTCATACAATCGTGAACATATAAGGATAAACTAGTTTCATGAACAATTATCAAAATTCCCCCCAAGCATGACATTTTTCTAATTTATCATACAGAAAAAAATCTAACCATTGGCATGAATGGTCATCTAGAATATACATTTAAAGCTTGAATTTGGTTTCTGAGATTGTTTATATAAATCAATGATTCGATTAATCCCATTCATCCACACCACTAACCCTTTTGGTTCCAAATCACCCCGAAATATAGGAGGGTTCTGTTTATGGAAGTAAACCGAATGATCCACTTTCCATAGATTGTCCTTTTTGTTCCCTATGCTCACAGCTTCATAAAATTTTACTATAAATTGAACATGTATTTGGATAACAAGTGGATCCGTTTCAACCAAATTCTAAGAAGCTTCTAACAATTCGTTCCTACGACCAATACTGGCTTCCATTATCTAGATTCACAACAATCATCATAAGTATAACTCCCTAGAAACTAATGTATTAATGTTTTAAAATTATATGAAATCATATATTTTTTAATTCCTTCAAAAATCCAAAATTTTTCTCAATCAACCAGTTTTTAAAACATCACCATGCTTTTTGAAATCAATTAATTTTCAAAATAATTCAACTATGCATTTTTCAAAAAATCACATTTGAAATCAACATTATAATTTTTGGGAAATAATTATAATTTTACTTTTAATAAAAATTCATTACTCATAATTAAATATGAAATTCTAGTAAGAGGTCGTTTATATAATTCATGTCCGTTATGTCTAATTTTCTAAACCAATTATAATGAGATAACACACTCATAAGTGTCTCCAGTACACTTGTCTTCCCAACTCACTGATGACTTTATGTTTTTTATAAAATTGTATGATATGTATTTTAATGATATACATTTCAATTCATTAAATTACTTCTCTTTAATACCATCCCATCTCAATGAATAGACTAGAAGGAATTGCAAATCCAAGACTTATAGAACCAATTACCAAATGTTTGGTCAAGGACTGAACAAAATGGTATGTATTGTAAAATCCCTCCCCAAATCACTATATTGACATCAGGGAAGGTAATTAAATGGCTTTCAGAGATATCCTACTGACACTATAGGCATGAAATTAAATGATAATGTATTTAATATTATTGGGGGATGATTATCTATTTGACAATTAAAATTACTAAAAATAAACATTCCATGACCAAAACCACTACATAATGCATGATTACAATGCAAACTAACTGAAAATAATTCCATTGATATAAAAAAACCATAAACACGTACCATTGTATAATACAACTAATATCAAAGTACATATTAGAAGAAAAAAATGAAAAAACTCTATGTCTCCAAGACATATTTAAATTTACAACTCCAACTCCATGCCCAAAAATCTTGAATAAAAACTAAAGAAGTGTGATGAGTTACCATTACATATGTCTTGATGGACTATATCTGCAAAAGAACCAATGTTCCAAAGAAGGGTTGTGTTTGGAAACTCATAATGTTTTATAGAAATTACTTCCTTAATCACACAGCTAGGATAGAAAAGGTATTCATATTTATATAAAATATGATAAATAAAACACATGAAAATATTTTATAACAGAATATAAAACAATTTCCATTTGAAAATAGTTTTGCAACAGAAGATAGTTTGTATAGGAAAGAAAACAAAATATATTTAAAATCATTCCACAGGGTCTATTTTTTCATAAATAATTCTATTCCAGATATCCACACTTCTAACCATGCATGAAACATGGACCTCTATATACTCAAGAGTTTTCATTCATCCTTTCATTAAGTATTTACATATTGAAATATTTTCAAAGGGAAATGTCTTGAACTATATCCATCCAACTAATGTTGGGGGAGACATCATACTGTTATCTGTCCCAAATGTACATTAATACACACAACCATTATATAAAAAACAAAAGCAAACAAACCTTTCAACCATTCTTATAAAATGAAATTTCATTGAAAAAATTTCAAAATAATCAATTTAATAACACCAATGTGTTTACTGGGAATACATTTTCATGCTTCATAGCCCAATAACCATTCAAATATCATAATTTTACATTAAATTTACAAATTTTGTCTTTCCAAAAAATATCCAATTTTTTAAAATTCGATAAATCATCACCAAAGAGGTTTTTAAACAAGAAATTGACAATAATTTCACAACCAATTTCGAGCAAAAAAATAGAATTGAAACTAAGACATCATTTTAAATTAAGATGAGTCAATATTAAATCTTTCAACTTTGGGAAATTAGGATGGAATGATGAATATCATGGAAACACCAAAAAACTGGGTGGAATCTCAAAACACTAACCAATAATAAAAAATGTAAGTCTAGACATGTGTTTCCTAAAATACATTATATCTATCCAAAATGGAATTAATATAAGAAGTAGATTGAAATAGAATTAGATCTGGTAAAACCCACAAAAATCAACCATAAATGATGACTTATCGTGAGAATCATGCAACAACACACCTAGGAGTTCTCTCAGACCATCTTCGAATTGATGGGGAAATAATCCATATTATTTTGGAGGGATAAATTTCGAGTTAGGATATATTTTTAGCAAAAACTATGGGTTAATGGATAATCCAGATAGATCCACAATAATATGATCTTGTTTATAAAAGGAGCATTGTTAGTCAAACGGTTAGGCAAACTGTGTGCTAACCATGCACTAGACACTGGTTTAAGGAGGAACCTCACATAGTTTTCCCATATGGTTAGAAAATCCATTCACCAACTATGTAAAATCCCATTATCCAACTTTTCATTTTTTTTCTCCTAGGTAGCGTCATTGGTTGGACAAATTGTGTTCCATCCTCAAAGCCTCTCTCTCACTGTGCACAGTTTTCATTAGGATTTTCACGGTTTACCAAAACCAAGAAGAAACTGTTTACCTTTAGAAAAATACAAAAGAATTCCAAAAAGGTCTTCAAACCCTACAAAACCTCACATATACAAATTATATACATAAAATACATAAATTAACTGTTACTTACTTGAAACTAAGCGTTCAACAAGATGTATGTAGTTTCTGACATTATCATAATAATACCTCATTATGGCTGAGAAAAAAATATTTTTATATCATCATGGATGAAAATTATTTGAAGAAGGTGGAAGATGAAATAAAAAACACTTTGTTTAAAATGATACAACTTCTTCTGAAAAAATAATTAGGTTTTCCCCAAATTCCTTCCCATGGGGGTTCTATAATCGAAAAGGCCACGAAGACTTGTTAAGGTATGTATGAAATGTATTTGATTCTTTATTTTCAAACCCAAAACAATTTTAATTATTATTGAAATGATTATTAGAATTTATCATTTATGATGAAGGGGAGTGAACCTTTTCAATATCATAAAATGATAAATTAATATAAGATATGTTTCTTGAAAAAAGGATCCAATCTAACTTTATATTAATGAAGAATGGTTTTAGATGAAAATAAAATCAATAAATAATATTTAGAAAAATTTGTTTATGTTTTTTACCCTCATCTCTTTTATAACCGATGATGACATTTATTTACAATTATCAGGACACCAATGATTTTTACTCTTTAGGGAAAAAGATAATTAATAAAAAGGTTAAAATGACTGATAAATGGTCATTACAATATATTTTCAACTTTATCCCAATAACTTGGACAAATATATAATCTATATGAATTCTAAATTATTAAATAAAAAATTTATTATAAGTAATATTTAATATCATTTTCAGAACTGTTCATTTAATTTGACATTAAAAATAACATGAAATAAATGGAAAGAAAAAATATTCTCTTTATAAATCAATATCACATTATGTTTTTTTAATCAATTATCAGAACATAAAAATTTATTCACTCTCTGTTTATTTTAATATTATAAAACCATTTATTTTACTTTTATATTAATTGAATTGACACCGTGTCATTATTACCCAAGAATTTAATGAAATTACATCAGTACAATATATGAGAAGTAAATTATCATAATAAAAAACTTTTTATTTAAAATGACTATTTACAATGGAATATATGTTAGTACTATCCCGACTAAAAAATGTTATATATATTAAACAAATTAAAATGATGGTTTTATCTTTATCTTTTAATTAATTATTGTAAATGATAAAATAAATGGAATATGGAACTTAGTTGACAAATATAAGAGACATGTATTGATATTTATGAACTCAAATAATAAAATTTAATAAATGAAATTGTTATGGCGATTTTTTAGTCTTTATCTTGTGTTTTTACCCCATATAATCAGTTTACCAATATAATGGAAATTAATATTTACTATTAATTGTTTTCATAATTCCAAAAAAATATAAATGTGCATATTCAACATATTTGTACCTAATGATTCTAAAAATTTTACACATTTTCATGTATTTATTCACATAAGTGGTTGTATTTAATTTAAATTTATACACACAAAATGCGTCAAAAAGTAGCTTTTTTAAAATAATGGATTATATGTATAAAAAATCTTTTATTACAATTTCTATTATGGAAACCATTACAAGGACTAAAATTATATTATATAATAAGAAGTAAGTAATGAAGTTTAAAACAAAAAAATTTGAAAATTACTTCATAAATGTCACGAACCACCCCATGTCAACCCCGTGACTAGTCACACGAGGAAGCCCATGGCAAGGCTTGTGGGGGGTTATCAATTCTTTTTGGATAGAAAATAGTGACATGAATCAATCATAACATAATTGGGAATTAATTTTTACAATGAAATAAATAATTAATAAAAATATATAGATCATATAAAAAATCACCTACATCGAAAAAAATATAACCTAGATATACCTCCACATGACCCCATGAGTTACCCCCACCATGGAATAGGTATAGATCCATGAGAGAGTCCAAACAAGATCGTAATCCAACAAATTATATTAGGTCTATTACTGTTAATAGGAACATGTTAGGTATGAACATAAGTCATCCTAGTAAGTTAGCACCCGTGTATCCATAGATTACTTTTCTCTAAACATTCCATTTATCATTGTTTGAAATTACATAGAGAAAATTATACTTTTATTTAAAAATATATCAAAAATTTCATTCAAAAAATACTGTTTCAAAAAATGGATTCAATTTTAAAACATATTCCTATTTCATATCCAATTAGAAAAACCTTTCCTAGAAGAAAATACAACACATATAAATGTATAAGAAATATTGAACTAATAATATGTACCAATATGATGGTATATCAATCCATGATAGAAACAAAACAAACATAAAAAATAAAATAATTCATTAATATAAACAATAACAGTGTCCAAAGTGAGAAAAAGTAAAAAAGGGAACGTTTATAATAAAATCATTGGAATGTCAGAATAATCTCCTGTGACAATCCTTTAAATACTTGGTTCAAACCCATATACCAACGTATAATTCAATCCAATTTGAATAGCCAATATGGATACACTAACTACCAATACTAGTGTAATATCATACAAGGATTATCACACACTTCAATGGGATATTGTCTGTCAAATACGGATATAAATAGAATCTATATTTCTACCCACAAGATTATGGTTATCAGACATATGATAATTGAATACATTGTAGGTGAGTACTTCATCACATTCTTCGAAGTAAATAAAACTTCCTTATACCACTTCACATAACTTTCAAAATCCCTATCACCATCTATACAAAGGACCTTTGCAAAAGAGGACAACCATATGGGTTTTTATCACACAAAACACCTTTAGAAAGTGCCAATTTTCCAAACACATCATGATATTACAAATATTTTTTCCCTAACATCCCATTGTATATATTGGGCCCTTACATTTGTGAATCCAAAACCATTTCTAAAAAAACACCTTTCATCCCACAACCATTTCAAAATCGAGGATATTTCTTAACAAAAATTCTTGAGGTTATAAAATTGATAAAAATATAAAATCAATTTAAAATCTCAAGTGAAGTCATTTTGTAACAAAATTACATTTGGATACAGTTACTGTTTTTAATAAAATAATTTGAATGAATTAAGGAAAACATAGGAGGATGAAAGGAGAGTGTTTTGGAAACAAAAGAAATTATAAAATACAATAAATGGAAAATCCATATACATCAATGAGACTATACATATGTACACCCCTTAGAAATAATGATAATTACATATACTCCAGAATATAAATATGCACACCCATAAAATTGTCAAAGGGTCCAACTATAGACTCACAAAGAAAGTAATATAAGAATAAAATAATAAAAGGAACCCAAAACCCACTCAAACCACCATTTCATTAACAAAAGTTATTTTCAATAACTCAATGATGTTAATATTCAATTTTATAACACCCAATCCTTTTGTCAATATCAATTGTAATTTTTTCAAAAAATAGCATACATCCATATTTGACACATAAATGAATTAATATATATATCCATTGAATTTTTTTCAAGAATTTTCAAACATAAATGGGAATAATAAATCATTTTAATATAAATAAAGCTTGAAGAACCCAATTTTACATCAAGTGGGAATAATAAAGAGGTTAAAAATATTCATCATAATGAAAGTTGATAGAAACACCTACCAAAATATTGTGTGATGCATATAAATTCTATGAGATTGCAGGAAAAGGAAAAACTAGAGAATCATAAAACAGAACATTAAAATTTTAGACAAAAATAATACAATAAAAACCCTAGGTTTCAGCTAATATGGGACCATTCAAATGAAAAATATTATAAAATAATAAGAAAGAATACATTGGAGAATTAAAAATACCCACATAAAAATCCACCTGATTAACGAATGATAAACAATAAAAATCAAAAGAAGATGATATAAGTATGACTCCCAAGGCACCCAAGGTTCATAAAAATGATTTTGATAGGAGAGGGATGGAATTGAGATAAAAAAATATGATAAAACATAGAATTTAATGTTTTTATAAACAAAGGAATGTTTCATTGTTTGGTCGCATCATCCTCCAAGTCATTCACTAACCATGGACACCCCACAAGATAAAAATGTACATCAGATGATATAGTTTAATGATTTGAAATACCATGAACCGACCATGAACAAATTAAATATATATATATATATATATAAAGAAAATTACATATCATACCCTTTCTTCATTGTTTACTCTAACCATGTTCATGTTGTGGACTAGGTCTTGGAATTCCCATGAAGGCCACACAGATAATCATTTTCATCATATGTGATGGTAAAAACCTTGAAATTACTATGACTAAAATTTTTTATACGAATATAATGAATTTGAAACCACCAATGAAACCACCAAACACAAGTATTCCATGAACAACATGCACAATAACCATTCATAGAGACAAAAACAACCAAATCCCCAAAAAACAAAAAACACATCCTTTAGAAGATCAACATAAATATTAACCAAAATATCATGATATGAGAAAAGAATAAAATAGAAGAAAAAACATTTTGGGGATTGAAAATTATCCCCATCGCATTAATATTATTCACCATAATGGTCAACATGTTAATCAATTGAGAAAAAGTAAGCTATCTCAACCAAATGTATGTAAATTCACAATGAAACATCCTAACAAAGTCCAAATCAAAATAAATAAAAACAAATCCCTGAACAATGGTGTCACATTTCAACTCTATAAGTCATACCCAACCAGATGATGAATATACAATACATCGATCTATGGCGGGTCACACCAAAATTAAAGAATCTTGATAAAATAATTACAGTGATCTATGGTGAACCAAACATCAAAAAAATCATGATTCATTGATTTCGTAAGAATAAAAATCAGGAAAAAATGATCCACCAAAATCCAAGATCAATCTGTATGATTTTTTTACAATACACATTTTCTCATCAACACGGTCTGAAAATAGAGGATTCAATAATAAGACCTCCCAGATCTTCTATAAAGGAATAATTTTGAAAATAAAATCAACTACAATATGGAAAACATATACTTCCCCACATAGCCATCAGAGGAAAAAATATTGGCCTACAACCCCTACAACTATAAAATCATGACTTTGTGAAAATAATAACATAAGGTTCAATGGATACAACCTTCATTACTAGAAAAATATATTTTACAGCAGTTAGGTCCAAGAATCCTCTAATTGAGACTCCCTCTTTTGAAGACACAACATGAATAACTTCTTAAGATAACCTAAATGAAGACAATATTGACAAGGATTGTATAGATTATAATTAGTTGGCTTTGGAAGCAAGACAAAAAAACATGGGAATTACACGAGTTAGTGTCTTGAAATGTGATAGCTAGGAACTATTGAATTAGATCCCACATAATGTATTCCTCTGGTAAAAACATCTCACTAGGGTATTTGGGTGGACCCTGGGGTGGGCCCCACGTGTCTGCGGGGGCAACTGGTGGTACCTGGTAGGCCAGGACCCAACGTCCATGTTAAGGAGGGGTGGCTGTGTGGTCACTGGGACCTAGTTGTCACAAGATCCATCAAAAGAACCATGGGAAGTTGTATTTCCAACATTTATATTCTTCCTAATGGGAACTACCTTAGCTAAAAATGCATCATAAAATAACAACCTGGACTGAAATTATACAGATGATATAAATCGATCCACAATATATGGATGAAGATGCTAGACAATGATATATTATTTCAATGTATTATTTGAATCCATATTTGGTGAAATTAAACAATCACATTAAAATTGTCAATATAGGCCTTCACCATCCAATGAGCATGATAAGAAACCAAGATATCTTCTATAATATTCACCTTCAACCCCTCATGAATAAACCATTGAATTATTGATACATAAAAACATTAAAAGTATTCAAATATATGCAATGATGATTTGATTATCATCTTAATTTATTCCAAATCAAGTACCTTAAAAAACATTGCACAACTCACACCCTCATTACTATATATGTCCCAATGTCTTGAAATCAATTTTGACATTATAAATTCATTCAAAATATTATAGATGACGTAGATAACCTTGGATAATAGGAAAAACTAAGAAGAGTTTAAATTCACCACAACACTATGATCATAGGAATGTCCAACAGTTGTATGAGACTTTTCGGAAACCCTTTAGACTATTCAAGGCATTGTACACTATATGACGCACAACCACAAAAATTAATCAGCAACAAAGCTAATTTCATCCCAAAGGATAATCCAAAAAAAATCTCTAATATCATAGAAAATCATCAAAATATTGAAAAAAGTTATCCTCTTTCAAAAAAAAACCATCCCCATTCAAAATTTAAATCAATTTTATTACAAGACCACTAACTAAATTCCATCACCCACATTTAAAATGAAATAATTTACCAAAAAAATTATATCATAAAATTCTTTTTAATTAGGAATCAAATCATCCAAAAAAAATAAAAATAAATTGTCAAAAATAATAAACAGAATTAAATAGAAACTAGTGGTCATTCATTACCCATCAATATGGTTTAGCAGACTATTCCAGGACAACGAACAAACCACATTATACATTTGAACCCTGCACTCAGGATCCAGATGGTTCTCTGTGACATGTAAGCTCTCCATGTGATTCATGATCAATTACATCATCATACCCTAACATTAAAAACCACATCACACCAAACATGCACCCATAACATGATAAAAAAATTCTAAATGAATGACTAAAGACCAAAATATCCCTAGAAACAAGAGGATAATTAAGAGTAAGAGTATCTTATTCTCTAAATGTTCCCACCACTCATTTTCGGATAGCCCTATCTCTAATTTAATAGAAATGACAAATAAAAATGGATCTCATTAATACTATTTTGTAGTGAATATCCACGAGTATCCCCAAAACTGGGATAAAATCGGACCACAACAATGCTTGAGAGGCATTCCGAATACCCTTATGCTAGAAAATGATGTTGAAAATCAAGAATAACTCGATGAGGAATGATTGTTTCCCATGAAACCAAAAAATTATAAACATGAAAAATCCAAATATAATAAATAAAAGTGGATAAAATTTACAAAATACAAAACATTCATATGACCCTGCATGTTTCCCATAACTATGGAATTAATCTCACTCAATGATTGATTTTGAGAAATTGCTGAACTAAACAAATACACATCATTCAACCCAAATTTGTAGGCATAAGAATGGTGTGAGCATAAAACATATCAATATTTAAGAACCAAAAAATCCACACATGTCATTTAAAAAATATTCCAAAATTGACATTCAAAAATGATGATAAAAAAAATGGTTTTTTTATTACTTATAGAACCAAATAAATAATTCCTGAAATCAGATTTTGAAAATAATAATTGATCTCCATTTTAAATAGTATCCCCATTTTAATCCCAATTTGAAACATAATCCATGATGAAGTTACATCCCAGATAAATATATATGAATGATGGATATAAAAAAAATTCTATAAATAGTAGGGTATATCAAAAAAATAAATTAAAAAGAAAATAAATCAAGAACAATAATACTTATATCAAAACATATACAGTATCAAATTTTCCAGAAATTAATATAAGATGAAACAAAATGTATTCATCGGCATGTCCTAACCATGTTCAGAGGATGTCTTTGATACACATGGTTTATACCCATCTATGTGTGTATGGTTCAATCCATATTATATAACCAAACTGGATACACTATAAATCTTAACTAGTGACATGCCCCCACATTGATTATTACACTCTCCAAAAAGATGTTTTATGTATAATCATGACAATGATAGAAATCATCACATAACCCTAATGATAATTTATATTAATCAGATGATAATTGTATAAAGGGAATGTGAGGAGGTCATAAAATGATTGGAATTAATTATAAACCATATCTCCACCATTTGATTCTTTCTAAGTTCCAAATATCGTTTAAGCAATGATTATCAGAAATCAAGGACAGTTATAGGGGTTACCTTCACACAAAATATCATCAAAAATTTCTAATTGAGACAAGACATTGTGGGAGTTGAAATTTTACTTCCACAACATTCCATGGTTTTTACTAGGCTTGAAGATTATTAAATCCTAAACCATTTACAATTAAAACAATTAATACTCCAAAGTATTTCCATATATCAATGTTATTTTTTAACCATTTTTCTTATGTTTGATATTTCTCTAAACATTTAGGACACACAGTATAAATCCTTGGACCAATTTATTTGAAAACTGAAATATTTTTTTGAAAAATGTGTATTATTTATGATATAATTTTTAAGAATTAAGGAAAATGGGAAATGATTAAATGATAGTGGATTGAAAACTAAATATATTATAAAACAAATTCCATGGAATTCCATTTATATGAATTTCATTATATAGATATACACCCCAAAAATACGTATATATGGCCCTATCAACAATCACATATATGAAAAAACCTAAATATTATTGGGGTATATTTAAAAAAACCTAAGGAATGTAAAATAAGCATCAAACCATAAATTATTACCAAAAACCCACTCTGACCACCATTTAACACCCAAAAAATATTTACACCAACTAAATCAAGGCCAAACAAGATTTAAAAATATAGACAATTATTTGTAAAATAAATTATAATTTTATAGATCACATAGAAAACATATACATTTGATACATATAATAATAATAAAATATTTAATTTAAAAACAACATTTTTTATTCCATTAAAACCATGGAATGGAATAATAAATCATTTCAACACATCAAAAACAAGAGGAACACAATTTGGAAAAAAATCAAAAATCTCATGAACATAAAGACACTATTCAAAAATGGAAACGATAGAAAGACAAACTTCAATATTGGGTTAATGCGCAAAAATATTGGTTCAATTATGAAAAAATCTAATGGAGTGATGAAATACTAAAAAATCAAAATAATCAAACAAAAATATCGAAACATTATTCAATGGTTTGGAAAAGAAGGAACCAATCCATATTCAACGAATAAATATGATGAAAATGGATGAAGAGGGACAAGAAGAATTACTAAATGAGAAATACGCAAAAAAGTTTATAGAGAGGACCCCAGAATTCATCGATGTGGGGAAATGTATTACACTAATGATGCATTAGGGCCATAAAAATTAGTGGGAGAGGATATGATTTAATTTTTCATAAAATATATGATGTGAAACATCCACCTTCATATTTCTAATAAGATACGAATGTAACAAAGTTAGACTGCATATCCCACCAAAGCACGTGATATCCATTCTCACCCCACTGTAAGGAAATGCATGTCACATGATATAGTCAAATAGTTTGGGAAACTAACAACATATTTTAAAACCAACTCCATCAAAATGATAGAAACTACCTCTTTTTTATGTATTATTTCCCATAATACCGCAGAAGTCATTCGCTATGTCTCAAACAGCCCAAAAGTTTGCTTAATTACATTTTCCCCTAAAATTGATGTTCCTAAACCGAGGATAAATATTTCATGACAGAACCATGAATGATAAATTAAATTCCAAAAACCATTTATCTCCAGCAATATTATAATTTTCCCCATGAATTTCATAATAGACTTATATTTGGAATAAATCATAGAGAAACTTCAAAAACTCGGAAATATAGACCCACAAATCATTTCAAACCTCAACTAAAAGATAATAAAATAAAAAATTAATGATGTAAGATATAAATTACTGATTGTTTTTTAATGTAACAATTTTAAATAAAGATATAGTTCTCAAAAAATCATTATTTATTAACTATTCATTGAAATATAATACATTTTAAAATAATCCAATAATTTCACCTTAAAAAAGTTGATATGATTATCCCAAAAATGATATCTTTTTTATAAGGTACAATTTATATTGTTTTTAGAAATAGGTTATAACATATTATGACCAAAGAAATATAACCAAGTATTGAATAAAGCATAATGTTCGTGAATAAAATGACATCACTAAAAATTGAATAATTATTAACATATAAACAATAAATATATATATATATATATCAAGAGTTAGTTAATCATATTCATCCCCAACTATTAAAATGTATCTTTATAGAAATCAGATTTTAAATATAATATTTCACAGTTTATTTGTGATTAGTGTTTTCATGTCTTGTATGCTACTGCACACATTTTTTTATATATCGTCATGTTAAATTATTCCCCATGAATAATTTTAATCCTCTCAAATTGAAATAAGGATATGTAGAAAATTTTATGACCTCAAAAAATATTTCTATTAAAATTCCACATGGTAATAAGGGTGAATAAAACTTCCTCTTGAAAAAAAGGAATGGAATCATGAAGGCCATCACAAAACTAGGTTCTAAATAGGATAACATTAGTGTTAATATAAAATATAAAGAAGGACAAACAATTTAAGGTCAAAATAATTATTTATAGTGATAGAGATAATTTATAAAAATAATGTTACTGATCCAAAAAAAGATATCAACCAAAAAACTATAAGTCAATGAGGAGAGAAATATACGATGAATTCATTAGAAATGATGTTAATAGGGTAAATTTTTTATAGACCCTCTTCTAATAGTTTACTAGTTATGTTACCATTTAGATGAATAATAAAAGGAAATATACAAACATGATAAATATAATTTCATAATTTAACTGGTTTCCATGATAATATTAATTTTCATAAAAATAAATGGTATTAAAGAAAACTGTTTTTTTCTTGAAGGAGTTAAATAATCTTTTAACATATAAAATAAACCAAAAATGGTTAAATATTTTTTCCTCTGGTATTTTTACATTAACCAATCCCAAAATTGATAGTACAACGCAACTCAAAAAAATAGAGTATCTTATGAAAGAATGAATAATTGATCACTATATCCTAATAAATAACACACAAAAATCATGAGAGGTCATTCGATATATTTTAACCTTATATTTCATCAAAATATAATATAATAAGATTGAATCCAAAATATTTGGATGATTTGATATCATATTAATCCAAGATAAAATAAATATTTACCTCTAAATAACATCAATCACTCTTAATGGCTCATATCAAAAAAATTTAATACATAATCATTTAATCTCTAAGATATATGCTAATAATATTCATAAATTGTGTGAATCTCCATAAATCTATAATAAAATCAGAAATAATTCAAAAAGATAATACAATATTTTTTTAAAATAGAATCCCATAATGTTCTATTTACCTTCATTGTATAATGTTTCTGAAATAATGAATCATATAATCACCAAATCATATTTCAATCACATACTTATCTGAATAATAAACCTTGTGTTACCAAAAAAACTTAATCATTAACTATCACATCATTTAGAAAAAAATTAACATAGAGATCCAGTAAGTTGGTGGTAGGAATTTCACAGAGGTGATTATTAAGTTCTGGGTTCAAGCCCTACTATCTTTTCAAAAATGAACGTTTCATCTATTTTATTAAATAATTATCAATATAAATCATCTAAATTCCCATAAAAAATTATGGAAGTCATTAAAAATTAAATTAATATTTAATGATCATATAAACCCTGATGGTTATCAACACCTATAAACTAATAAAAATATTATACTTCCAAAATTAATTCCCCATGTTGAACCTAGGGTTTACATATACCTCATCCTAATAAAATTTATCGCAAAATGTCAATAATACCTATAAAATATCATCACAAAAAAAATTGAATGGAATGTAAAATTTATTAAACTTATGAACACCCATGAAATAATAATACATTAATGGTATCCATATCTCTTTTTTTATCCTCAAATTAATTCATCATAATACACAATGTTATCTAAACCATTAAACTGGGAAAAAAATCAATGACCTGTATTTAAACATTACCTAATCATAAATTTTGTATATTTAATTAATTTTATTATATTTGTGGATATTTACGACTTATATTATTATATAATTGGTTCATCACTTTTACAGAAACATATACTACATCACCAACTGGGCACTTCCATATAGTATCAAATATTACCAAATAACAATTTATTATATGATTAGATTTATTTCTATTAAATATATTCCGAATTTTCATCTTTGCCTCACCATTTTCTCTAATCATCCTTGAAACAATATGAAAAATTACATTAAAGGTGGGATGAATAGAAAAATTATCAGTAAGGGTGATATAAAATTGCAATAAAAAATGTTGTGTGTTCAGGAATACTTATAAATGTTATGAATTTTTCAAAATTAAACATTAGGCTAAACATAAAAAATTTATTACTGATGAAATTAGTATTTTTACAAATATATTTCAAAAATTTATTAACTAATATTAAATAGAAAATAAAATTCATAATTGTTTCTTTTCAATGATGAAAATCATATGAAATTGTTTTTAGAAAAATATTGACATATTTTCCAGTAAGGTAGCATATAAATTTCATTAATCATAAACTCATGAGTCATCAAATGGGAGAATAAAATAATAAATTATTAGCATAAGACATTGGAAACATATTATAGGTGGTCGAAACACAAATCAGAACTTATGCAAAAGTCATGGATAACTTATAATGAAAACATACATGATTTAAAGGGTCAAATATTGAAAAAGGTTTTCTCCCCAATCTCATGTATACCATTTCATTAAAAAAAGAATTTCCCAATTAATTGTATTGAAATGTAGGAAAAAAATCAGAAAATATATATGATTATATGATCCATAAAAAATAATATAATCATAAATAATGAACCAAATTATTAATAATGGAATGAATAAGTGTTTCAAAATATTTTATAATATACTAATGAAAATAGGTTTCCTAAATATAGGACATGATAAATGATAATGAGGTATGTATTAGCCCCACAAAAGGAATAGATAATATGTTAGTTCTATGTTTAAAATACATATATATAATTTCGGAATAATTAAATAATATTATAGAGATAGAAATTTTTATAGAGATTGAATGGTTCTAAACTGATGAAAAATGGTGGATCAGAGAGATCCCATAAACATATATGAATATCATTTGATGATATCCATAAATACCATCCATTTAAAAATACTATTGAAAATACAAATAAACATGGGAATGCTGTTTATTCACAAATGGAAAAAAGAATGTTTTAATGAAATTCAAATATTAAATAATGGATTTATTGTAGGGAAATTCCTTTGACTCTATATATAATGAAATAAAATATTTCATTTGTCTTTTATAAAAAAATTCAAAAGATTCCATATAAAATTTGAAATATTATTCCTTATATAACCTTTGAATGAAATTAAAAATGAAAAATAAAATTTTCATTATAATTTAATCATGTCTATATAAATAAATTACTATAACATCCTTAAGAGTAAAGACTTTGAAGAGAAATAATTTTTAAATAAATATTTAAAACATATAAAATGATGTTTTTAAATTAAAGTGTCCCTTTTATGAAACCATATTGATATTCCTTTATAAATTATTTTTAAATAATGTAAAATATGTTCAAATTTTCATTTCAATCCATTTATATATAAAAATTAATTTTCTTGAAGCATCTATAAGAACATATATGAATGCGAGAATGAGTTGTATGGGAAACATTAAATGAGTGTTTTTAAAGAGTGTGGTCAACCTTGAGTCTGATTCAACAAGTATGATATATATATTTATATATAATAAAAAAATTAAATTTTAATTCATTGATATTTTTTTAATTTTTTAATTTTTATTTATTATGAGTTTATATTAGATCACATATTTAATTTCATTCATATTGCACGTATGGACGGTATTCAGCTCCAAAGACCAAATCGACTTCAATAGGTTGACTATAATCATAGTGGAAATTATTTAAAGTTATAATGAATAATAGAAATGATATATTAATCTTCTTTTAAAATCAATTATTTTATTAAATATAATAGTGAAATAAATGTATGAAAAATTTTATAAGAAAATACAAGCATGGAGGTCGTATGTTGTATGTACATATAAGAAGCATTTCAATTTTTCAATGACAATGATTGAATGAAGGCAAGTGTAATTTTAGATTTTAGGAATTATAAATATATCATTTATATCAAATTAATTTATTAAATACACTAATATATAAAATCCATGATATTTGATAGTGAAAAACAAATCCCATCACATCATGGTGGTGGTAATCCAAACGTACGGATGATTGATGATATCATATATCAATGAACAGAAATATAAGAAAATAAAATAAATATAAGATATCCATAATTATAAACAATTCATGAATACCATACATAAAACATAAATAAATCATCATATATATAAGTCTAATGTAAAGATATTAGAATAATTACATCTATTCATGATGTGGTAGATTTCCATACACATGATCTATATTTTGGTTTCCCATTTTTTGAATTAGGATATGGAATTTGGTTATGAAATTAACATAATTTAGTCCTACGATATGAGTGATTCAGATTTTATTATATCATCATGTTTGAATATTAATTATAGTATATTGTTGAATAAATAAACAAAAACACATGGTTAAGAAAAATTCAACTTCTTCAGAAAACCACACTCAGTTTAGAAAAAGTATTTCATAGGAGGGGTTTATAATAATACCAAGGAATATAAAACATGATAAGGGTTATATTTAAGGGATTTATCTAGATATTTTCTAAAAAATTGATTTTCAGGTCCATATAGAAGTGGAGAGGATGAGACAATTTATGAGTAATAACAATGTTTTTACTCTATAGGGGTGTTGAAAATTAATAGATAAGAAAAAATGGAAATAAAATGGACCTGAAATGATATTTTAATCCATTTCCCTATCATAAAAACATATATTTGATTTTTATAAATTTTATATCATTTAATAAAATATTATTTATTATAAATATTCATCATTTTTAGTTTTAGAACAATTCCTTTAATTTTTATTTCAAAGAAACATGAACCAAATATTATTGAAACATAATTCATTAAAATTCACTAACATGATATATTTAAAAAAATTGGAACACATTTATTCATTAAATGTATATTATATTTTTATAATCAATTTTTTGAGTTTATATTAAATGAACAATTATAGTTCCATTGTTTCATAAGAATTTATGTTAATTACATTGTAAAAAATAAATATAAAAAAGTTATGATAAAAAAATTTAAACACTCAAAACATCTATATATAATATATGATATGTTTCTGTTATCCATATTAGAAAATATTAAAGATATTAAAAGTAATAAATTGATATTTTTGTCTTTGTCTATCATTCAATTATTATTAATGGAATAATCCATGAAACAGGGAACCTAGTGGATAAATATTGTATAATTTATGTTATATGGTTATAAGAAGCCCATTAATTTAGATAATGGTAAGTGTTAGTGTAAATTATTAGTCATTATCACGTTATATTTAACATCAATTAATTGATTTACTATAATTTTCTGGACCTCTACAGTCTATTCCTTTGCTGAAATATGGTGTTTCAGTCGTTCTAAGAGGTCATGATGACTTATTCCCATCACTTTGTCAAATTTCAAATTATGTGAACAATGTTTCTAGTTTTTTTATTTGTTCCATCGACGATTAAATTGGTGATGAGTTATCTATCAGTTAGTCATCATTATGTTAGTATTATACAGTGAGACATATGGGAGTAGTTTCATCAATTAGACAGATGTGAAAAATGATTCCATCCTCCTATAGTTTAGCCATTTTGATGATTTTGATAACATAAAAAACATTCAAAGACCTTTTTTAAGGGATTTAGGGCTAATTCAAATCACGTAACTCCTATATAAATTTTTACAAGGGTTAATATGCATTTACTCAGTCAAACCAAGTAGTCTTGACAAATCCAGCTTTAATGGATAGTCTAAATTGTACATTAAACTGCTACTTTGATTTGTTTTTCAAAAACCTGTGATGCATTCCACCTTATTCATCCTTATTGTTTTCCTTGCTAATAGATGACCATAGTTTTTTCTTCTATACGATTCATGTGATCTAACTTTTGTCCTTCGATTTTTTCCCCTTGATATCATTCTTGGTGTCTACACCCCACATATCTCGGTGCATCCAACAAGTGTCGATCTATCTTCGATATAAGGTATGTTCTAACTCTTTTCATCTGCATTCCTCAATATTTTTCATCCTATTTCTCCTTTCCATGTGATGGGATGTGATCTTCATCATTCCAATGGCCAATTCTTTGGTTTTGGTTAATGTGGTTGTTCTGTGGCATCCTCAATTGGATGCAGCTGTTGAGAGATAGTTGACCATGATCCATTGTGTTGCGTATTCTCATTAAAAAAGGTCATAAAACTATGGAGGTAGGGGATTCTTGGTATATATATTAATATTACATGCAATAATAATTTTATCATGGTTTAATCACTATATAATAATTAAATTTTATATAGTAAATATTTAAACAATATTAATGAATTAGTACCAATTTCTTATCAATGCTATTTTCTATATTTTTCATAGATAATTTGATTTATATGGATTTCCAATATAAATTTCGGTTTTTGATGGATATTGGTGCAAAATCTATGTAAAGACCCAGTATTTCCATTTTTTCTAAATATATGGTAATTTTACGAGTCCACTGAAAATGATGGAACATGATTCTGAGGCTCAGTGTTCCCGAAATCTATTTCTGAACTTTTGTTCGGGTACATTCAGTAAACGTGCGAGTGGGTTTTTCTAACTTTTGAACTGATTCTCGGAATAGAAATCTGAGGGAACCGTTGAACTCACAGCACCGTTATTCTCTTAAGGAGACCTTCACCTCAACCACAGTAGGTCAAGGGTGGATGTTTTCTTTTCACATAATCGTGAAAGAATAAAATCATAATAAACGTTGTATAGATTTTATTTTTATTTTTATTCCATGTGGAAGTTGAGAAGTGGGGACCAACAAACCTGAAGCTCTTATGAGAGGTTATGATGGCGGGGACCACCTTAACTAACCTTCCAAGAGAGTTTATGGTGGTAGGGACCACCAAAGGTATAAAGCCCCTTGAACTCCCCTCTTAATGAGTGAGAAACCTCCTAACTCCCTATTTTATGTTGAGGAGCCTCTTGAGCCTCCTCCACATTAATTTTTCATTCCCTTGTCCAACATATTATGACAACCTATGTGATTAATTAACCCAATTTGAAATTGTGCCAACAATTAAAATTTGGGAAGCATTTTTTATTTTGGGTTGCATATTATTTTGACAGAATTCGTTGGCAAAGGGGAGGGCTCTTGTTGGGAGAAATCTCTCTAATGAAGAATGCCAATGATGAAATTCCTCCATGATGAACGCTCCACTGACAAAGAACGTCGACTTAGAATTATTCCTCAGAATCACCTTAAAGAAGCAACCAACATAGGATGTCATCGAAGGTTGTCCTCTCCTTTTCATCATCATCAATGATCAATATGAAGAAGGGGTTTATATCTATATGTTTATCACATCCCATGTACTCCCTTCTATTTCTTGTGCTGGTTGGAAAAAATCATCGCGGAAGGATAGAGATTGACATTCATTGTTCATGTTCTCAATGATCTTCTTACCAACACTCTAACGTTGAGGGTGTGGGCCAAACAGACATGGTCTGTCCCCTCCGTCGTTCTTCTTTGGTGTGTTCTTCATAATGAATGAATGATGCCGAGGCACTATTGTCCCGCGGCTGAGGCACCCACCCGTGGCCAGACCACCGCCCTTCGGCCGGACCGCCTCCCCAGAGCCAGACCGCCACCGTCATCCTCCGAGCCACCGCCGTCGGGGCGCTCCTCGCTGTCGTCCACCAATCTGAGCTGCACCGCCATCTTCCGAGTCGTGCCGCCATCCGCCGAGACGCATTTGTTCAGGCCGAGCCGAGCCGCGCCGCCACCGTGTCGAACCGCTGTCACTGTCGTGCCAAGACGAGTCGCTCCACCATCCGTCGAGCCATGCTACCATCCGCCAATCCACCATTTCCCACGATCGAGCCGTTCCGCATTCGAGCCACACTCATGACTCCCTCCGCGACCGATCGTCCCTCGCGGCCACCCGAGCCCAAAACGACCCATTTGCATTCTTTTGTCCATAACTTGGGCGGCAAAAATCTGTTTGATGAATCATCAACAGCACTGGAAATCATGGAGCGAGATGGTCACTTTGTGTTTACCCAACTAGAGATTTGGATTATGATGGGGAAAATTTGGGTAGGATCGAGCACGAATCCAACCGGGCCCTGAGACTAAATGGATAATAACACAAAGACCGAGTGTCCGATTGACGCATTGTCTGTTGTGTTGAGACATCCATGATGTGGAAGACCTTTTTTATGCTTCTTCATGGGACTTAGTGACAGTTGGAGTATCAACTAGTAATTCATTGAGCAGATCCTCCCAGAGACGAGTGAGCATAGTGAGGCAACCCAGTAGCTGGCTAAAACATGACGACTGCTGACCTTTTTGACTTGGAGTGACTTAACATGCCCATTGTGGAGCACCTCTTTGTGACATAGGATACCCATGAGGGGTAGCACATATATGTGACATGGTAGACCCACAATACAAGACAGGAGAAGTACCTCAGCAGGCCATGGTGGGGAGCGCCTCTATGTGACACAACATATACACAATACTCGACAGGAAGAGTACCTCATCAAGTTAATAGGGGGAGAACATCTGTGTGATGTGGCATATCCATGGTGGGGAGTTCCTCTATATGATGTGGCAGACCTATGGAACTCGACAGAAGGAGTACCTCAACATTCCAAGGTTAGTGTGAAGAACCGTTGTGTGATATGGGAGTCCCATTGAACTCAATAGAGGAGGGGTTCTCTAGCAGCGAAAATGTTCAATGATGTGACATGAGATATTAATTTTTACTAACCCTATAATAAATCCTACTGTGAGCTAAGTCGGTACCTCTATGTTTTTTCTCATGATATAGATATAATACATGATAACTTAGGTATATGTATGGGAATAAACCTAAGTAGGGTTATCTATTAAATTCATACATTGTGTCTTATCCATGGGAGGATTTTTTGAGACCTTGAGGGTCTCAGGGTACCTAATGAGTATCATTATTCTCACCCATGTATGGGATATTCCTACACCTAATTGTGTTAGATGCTGATGACAGACAACACTGACTGGGGCTGAGAGTACAAGGACTAGAAGGTACCCGGAGGTGCACCATACAATGTGTCACTAAGTAGAGGATACAGGTGTATGTGGAGTGGTGAGGAGGTGAACTTTATCTACCCTTCAGGTAGGATCCTCCAAGGAAGTCCCAGTAGCTGATTTTTTTTCTTTAGTTGTACTGTTTTTTAGTTTTACTTGTGCCTTTACTGTTGGGCTTGTATTCTAGCCCCTTTTTCCTACTACACTCACTCTGATTACTTTTCAGTTTAATTTAGTTTATATCATGTTGTGTGTTTGGTTGAGTGTGGTACAGGTTATAAAAGCAATGTCTTCCTAGTTTATAGGGAATATGCCTTTGGTACTAGTTGCCAGCCCCTGACCTATGGAAGGTGGGCTTGGGGTAGTCACGGCACGGGCCCCGGGAGATGGGTCATGACAAATTGGTATCATTGGAGTCAGTTCTACCATATAAAATTGTACTTTTATCATTTTAACTACAATAGAGTTTTGTGTAGTGAGTGTGGTTATCAGTTTAGAGAATCCAGTGTTTGTGCGGCCACCGAAGTATCCATACACCAGGACCCTGACATCTGATTTCCAGCTCAGTGCACGAAAACACTGATTGTGTGTGTATTTCCAAAAGTTTTCATTGTGATCATTGAGTCAACTCACCAGGTATAACATGTTAACCATGGAACACATTTTTCGTTTCAGGATGCCTCCACTAAGAGAGAAAGCTAGGGTTCTGAGAATTGTATGTACTGATGGACCACCGAGTGACGAGGCCTCGGTGTATTGCCTTCTTCTGGTAGAGGAACTAGTGGAGGCACCATTGGTACCATTCCTCTTTGGTCCACCGATGCCACCAGCCCCCGCAGCAGATAGTGCACGCCTCTTTAGCGCATTGCACGAGTTCTAGAGCTAGAGGCCACCCATGTTTAGCAGAGAGACAAACCCACTGGTGGCTAAGGATTGACTGGAGGATGTGGTGAGAGTCTTCCAACTTGTAGGGACACCAGCTGATCTCATGGTGATCCTTCCCTCCAGCCTCCAACAAGAAGCAAAAGTAAGATGGTGGAGATTGATGCTCCATGTTCATGGCGAGGTGATGCTTCATTGGGTAGACATTGAGAGCCTGTTTCAGGCATATTTTGTTCCATTGACTCTTCGTGTAGTGCGCATAAAATAGATGCGTCATCTACTACAGGGTAGAATGATATTAGCCCATTACTCAGAAGGGTATACTAACCTCTCATGCTACTCCATAGATATGGTTTGGGACCCATTCATCATGGCTCGGACATTCTAGCTTGGGCTTAGGTGAGGGATCAGGGCTTCGATGATCTCACTCAGCATCCCGACACAGGCGGGGGTGTTAGAGAGAGCCATATTGGTGGATATTTTTCTTGATGAGCAGTCACCAGCAGTGAGACCCACCATCAGTCATCATGTAGCAGAGGCTTCTGCAGCAGAAAAAAGATAGACGTCACAGAGGTCCGAGTGGACAAGACCTATAGGTGGATGACTACAAGACTCAGGATCCGTTGTGCGGGGAACCCGAGGAAGAACCATTCAGGAAAGGATCATGTAGTGGGAAGGGTCACATGGCTTGTGACAGACCGACCCACCATACAGATTATTAATTGATGGTCGATGGACTGCACAGACAGAGACATAGGTTCGATCAAGGCGGTCCGCAGGGAGCAGGTGGACGTGGCAGTGGAGCTGGCGGTGGACGACGATTCGAGATGTTACCGCCACCACCACCAGGAGGTCCACCCTGACCATAGGGAGCAGGTGGATATGGGTGAGCTCATCTCTAGGCAATTGTGGCCTACGACCATGGAACTTAGGAGGTGATACAAGGTATGGTATGTGCCTATTCTACATTATCCATAGAACTTATAGACATAGGTGCCATTAATTCTATTATTGCCACTGCCCTTGTTCAGAGATCAGGGATTCTGATGGAGCCTCTGGCTTGATCCTTATGGATAGAGACTCTTACAAGAGCATATTCGACGATTAAACACTAGTGTCGGAAGTGAGAGCTTACTCTAGGATGCGAGAGCTGCAGCTAGGATCTCCTAGTAACAACATCGAGGCCTTACGACGTCATATTTGTTATAGACTGGATATCTAGAATCTATTATCAGATAGATTTTATTTGGAAGAAGGTGCGGTGTGTCCGCATGGATGGGACCTGGTTTACCATAACTGGCGAGATCGGAGCCTTTACAGTGTATGATGGACTTACATGGAGGAGAGTGTAGATGATCACTAATCTGTTGGCTAGCCTTACCCTCAGAGCTGTTGATGTGGAGAGTCTGATCTATCCTATAGTGGTGGACCAGTACACGAATATCTTCCCGAATGATATTTTGGGTCTACCTCCTCATAGAGAGGTGGACTTCTACATTGACTTATACCCCAGGACGACACTGATATCTACACCAGCGTATCAGATGGATCTCGTGGAGCTTTGTGAGCTACGGGTATAGCTGGAGGACTTGTAGGGGAAGGAATTCATCCAGCCTAGTCTTTCTCCATTGGGAGCCTCGATTTTGTTCTCCATGAAGGCGGATGGTAGCTTGAGATGTTATGTCGACTTTCAGCACATGAATCAGGTGATCGTGAAGAACAATTACCCACTCTCGAGTATTGATGACCTCTTTGATTAGTTGAAGGGAGAGCAGTGGTTCTCAATGATAGACCTCCGACCAGGTTATCAATAGATCAGAGTACGATACGAGGATGCGAAGAAGATGGATTTTAGTTGTTGGTATGGCCACTATGAGTTCTTGTTTATGCCATTAAGCGTGACCAACGCTTCAGTCGTTTTCATGGGACTCATTGACAGGATCTTTCATCCATGCCTATATCTCTTTGTAGTAGTCTTCATCGACAACATTCTGATCTACTCAACTACTAAGGAGGATCATGCCTATCATTTACAGGTAGTATGAGACACACTCCAAGAGAAACTGCTTTATGGTAAGCTCTCAAAGTGCCTATTCTGGATCTGAGAGGTTCCCATTCTAGGAAATGTCAGATAAGAGGATGGAGTTGGAGTGGATCTAGTGAAGATTGAGGTAGTAATTGCATAGGAGCCACCCAGGAGCGTGACAGAGGTACAGAGTTTCCTGGAATTTTCCGGATACCACTAGAGGATTTTTCCATATTTATCTAGAGTTGCAACACTACTTTATGTTTTGAAAATGAAGGGGAAAACCATCATGTGGTCGATGAAATTCCATGAGATCCTTAAGGAGCTGAGGTAGAGGCTGACTAGTGCCCACATCTTGAGGCTCCCATAGGAGGATGTAGGGTATGTAGTCTACTACGACGCATTAGGGACCAGAATCAGATGTGTCCTGATGCAGGAGAAAGAAGTGATCACATATGGTTCTTGAAAGTTGAGACAGCATGAGAAGAACTATGATACCCATGACATGGAGTTAGTAGCAGTGGTCTTCTCCTTGAATATGTGGCGATATTAGTTTATAGGAGAGCGCTTTACAGTATACTCAAATCACAAAAGACACATGTATATCCTCTCTCAAAAGTACATGAACATGAGACAATGATGTTGGCTTGAGTTCCTCCCAGACTATGACTTCGAGCTAGTCAATACTATTGGGAAGGGGAACGTTGCAGCAGATGCACATAGTAGGAGATTTGGTATACCACTACTAGGCGAAGCGATAGAGTAGATGGCCGCTTTGTACATATCCATTTTGGATAGAGATAAAACAACTTTTCTTCAGTCTCTTACAATCACTCACCCACTTCTTCAGCGATTCGGGGAGGCGTAGCGTGGGGACCTTGACTGCAAGACACGATGTCCTCAGATATCCATAAGACATGCACCTAATTGATTTTCTAAATGTGGGGAGCACGTCATCCTCTTTAGAGGATGTACTATGGTACCAGTGTTACTTCACGATAAAGTGTTGAGGGAGTTCTACACATTCCATCTAGTGGTACATCCAGGGGTGGCAAAGATGTACTGGGATATCCGACAACAACATTGGTGGGCGGGTATGAAGAAAGATGTAGCAGAGTTTGTCTCACGGTGCCTCATTTTTCAGTAAGAGAAAGTGGATCATCAGGTACCAGTAGGATTGGTTCAGCCTTTAAAAGTCCCATAGTGGAAGTGGGATATGATATTCATGGTCTTCGTGATTGGTATTCCACATATATCCAGGTGTAATGACTCTATTTGGGTGATCGTCGACCGACTCATCACACCAGCCCACTTCCTATCGATTGGAGAGCAGGTTTCAGTATAGATCTTGGGATTCCTCTATGTGAAGGAGATTGTGCGGTTAAATGGATTACCCTCGACGATTATATCTAATCATGATACACGTTTTATTTCCTGGTTTTGGAATGGGTTGTAAGAATCATTAGGGATGTAGATTCATTTGAGAACCACCTTAAATCCTCAGACAGATGGTCAGATTTAGCGGACCATTCAGTCCCTCGAGGACATGCTATGTGCATGCGTCCTCGACTTTGGTCGTAGTTGGTAGGTCAGTTGACAATGGTGGAGTTTTCATACAACATCATTTATCACTCCGCCATTGGGATGGAACATTTTGAGGTGTTATACGGGTGACCCTGTAGAACACCTTTGTAATGGACTGACTGAGGGGAGTCAACACTCGTGGGACTAGAGATGGTACGGGCTACCACAGAGAATGTGTAGATCATCCAAGAGTGGATGAAGACTACACAGAGCAGGCATAAGTCATATGCCCCAAGAAATAGTGACCACTAGAGTTCAAGGATGGTGACCATGTCTTTCTACGAGTCTCACCGCAATGATTTTTTCGGTGATTTGGCCGAGGCAACAAGTTATATCATAGATTCATCAGTCCTTTCTAGGTCATCAGTAGTGTAGGCGATGTGTCTTACCACTTAGCACTTCCACCTCAGTTGTAGAGGGTGCTCAACGTCTTCCATGTATCCTAGCTGAGGAGATACATGCATGACCCTTCCCATGTCATTGACCACAGATAGCTAGATGTGGATGATGGGGTGATGTTTTCCGTGGTTCCAGTCATGATTGAGGATTGATCGTAATAGGTCCTTCATGAATGGTTGATACCTCTAATGCGTGTTCGTTGGTAGCATGGGGACCTCAAGGAGAGCACATGGGATCAGGAGTCTTAGATGCGTGCTCAGTACCCCAACTTGTTTTCCTAGTTTTGGGTTGTGACTATCGGGGATGTAGAGCCCGAAGGTGGGGATATTTTAATGACACAGAATTTCCATTTAATTTTTTTAAATATATGGGAATTTTACGAGTCTATGAAAATTGACAAAACGTGATTCTGTGGCCGGCGTGCCCGAAATCAATTTTTGATATTTTTTTCGGTATGTTCAGTAAATATGTAAGTGGGTTTTTCTATCTTTTCAATAGGTTCTCGGAAATTAAATCTGAGGGAACAGTTGAACTCTCAACGTCGGTATTTTCTTAAAGAGGCCTTCCCCTCGACCATTGCAGGTCGAGGGTGGAAGTTATCTTTTCACATAATCGTGAAGGAATAAAATGAAAATAAAATATGTTTAGTTTATATTTTTATTTTTATTCTTTGTGGAAGTTGAGAAGTAGGGACCACAAGACCTAAATCTCCAATGAGAGGTTATGATGGTGGGGACCACCCGAACTAGCCTCACATGAGAGGTTATGGTGGTAGGGACCACCCGAGGTGTAAACCCCATTGAAATCTCCTATTTATGATAGAGAAACCTCCCAACTCCCTCTTTAAAATAGAGGAGCCTCTTGAGCTTTCTCCAAATTAATTGTGTGAACCCTCCACCAACATGATTATACCAACCAATGTGATTAATTATCCCGATATAAAATTTTTCCAACAATTAAAATTGGGGAAACACATTTTATTTTGTGAGGGATGTTCTATTGAGAGCATTCGTTGGGAAAGGGGAGAGCTCTTGGTGGGATAATTCTCTCAAACGAATAATTCCAACAAATAACTTCCTCCAGGATGAATGCTCCACCGACGAAGAACACCTACTTCTTCCTCAGAAGCACCTTATGGAGGCAACAAAAGTAGGATGTCTTCAACGACCATCATGCCCTCCTCATCATCATTAATTAACAATATGAGGTAAGGGTTTATTCCTATATATTTATCACATCCCATGTACTCCCTTCTATTTCTTGTGCAGGTTCGGAATGATCATTGCAGGATGTTAGGGTTTGTCATTCATTGTTCATGTTCATTATAAACTTCTTGAAACAACTCTAACGCAGAAGGTGCTAGCCAAACAAACACGGCCCGACCCCTCCAATGTTCTTCATTGGTGTGTTATTCGCCGTGAATGAAGGTGGCTAAGGCACCTCCCCACAGCCGGACTGCCGTCGCCATCCACTAAGGTGCCGCCGTCTAGGCCGAGCGACATGTTCTTCCGTTGAGCCACCGCTTTCTGGGCCGAGTCATGTGATACCTCTGTCCATCAAGCCATGCTGCCAACCACCGAGCCTTCGCATTCTGGGATGAGCTGAGCCGCACCACCGCCGTGCCAATCCGTTGTCGCCGCCGTGCAGTGCCGAGCTACACCACAATCCACCGAGCCGTGCCTCCATTCGCCGAGTCGTCGCTTCCCTTAGCCGAGCCGTTCCGTGGTCGAGCCACCCTCGAGGCACCCTCCATTGTCGAGCTTCCCTCACTGTCACCGGAAGCCCTCGCAGCCCCTCGTAGCATACCAAGCCAGAACCAATGGGGTGTACCGCCCAATGAGGCAGGCCTAACCCAATGGTCTGGGACGCTGAGTGGGCTAAGACGAACCCAAATGGTCGGCCGCCCAACGGGCCTAGCCAGACCTAGAGGGTATGTCCGAGTCGACCCGAGCCGGGTCGTGTCGGGTCGGTCCAAACGAGTCAGACCAGACTCGGGCTCACTACGACCCATTTTTATTCTTTTGGCCATATGTTTGCCACCATATGCTCATTTCATGAACTGTCATCAGTGCTGCAAATCTTGGATTGAGATAGTCCCTTTGAGTGTACCCCACTGGAGAATTCGATTAAGATGGGGAACAACCTGGTTGGATCGAGCACGAATCCAACCTGGCCCTTGGGACTAAAAGGCAAATAACTAACAGACTTGGTGTCCGATTGACTTGTCGTCTATTGTTTTGTGACCCCTATGACATGGAGGACCATCGATATGATTATTCGTGGGACTTATTGGTAGTTGGAGTATCAACCAGTGGTTTGTGGAGAAAATCCTCATGGAAACGTACAATCATAGTGTGAGAACTCAGTAGCTGGATGAGACTTGATGACTGCTGACCTTTTTGACTTGGAGTGAATTGGCAGGATCAGTGGGGAGTGCCTCTATGTGATGCTGCAGACCCATGAGTTGGAGAACCTCTGTGTGACATGGTAGACCCACGGTACACGATAGGAGAAGTACCTCAGTTGTCCATGGTGGGGATAGCCTCTGTGTGATGCGGTAGACCCACGGTACTCTACAGGAGGAGTACCTCAGAACATCATGAGGGGGACAACCTCTGTGTGAAGCAGTAGAATCATGGTAAAGAGCGCCTCTGTGTAACGTGGAAGACCCACGGTACTTGAAAGGAGGAGTACCTCAGCAGTCCAAGGATAGTTGGACAAACCACTGTGTGACATGGCATGACCTCTGAACTCGATACAGGTGGGTTTCACTAGTAGCCGTAGTGTTCGACAATGTGACATGGTATGTTACTTATTACTACCCCTAGAATAAATCCTGGTGTGAGCTGAGTCTGTACCCCTATGTTTTCCTCTTGATTGAGATGGATTACTTGATAACATAGATATATTTAGGGGCATATAACTAAGTAGGGTTATCTGTTAATTTCATACATTTTCGTTTGTCCCTGTCTGGATTCTGTGGGAATTTGAAGGTCTCGGGGTCCCTATTGAGTATCGTAATACTCACCCCTGAAAGGGGTATGCATGAACCTCGTTATGTTGGATGCAGATGACAGACAATGCTGACTAAGGCTGAGAGTACTAGGACTAGAGATTTCCCTGAGGTGGACCATACGATGTGTCAGTATGTAGAGGAGACGGGTGGACATGGAGTGCTGATGAGGTAATATGTACCTACCCTTCAAGAAGGAACCTCGGAGGAACACTCCATAGCTGCTTTTCCTTTTCTCCATTTGTATTGTTATTCAGTTGTACTTGTACCTTTACTGTTGGGCTTGTATTCTGGACCCTTTTTCCTACTTCAATCACTCTGTTTACTATGTTTTTTACTTTGGTTCATATCCTGTTGTGTGCTTGGATGTGTTTGGTATATGTTATAAAGGCAATGCCTTCCTAGTTTTAAGGGAATGCACCTTTGGTGCTAGTGACCAGGCCCTTGCCTCTGGAAGGCGGTCCTGTGGTAGTCAAACCATGGGCCATGGGGGACGAGTCGTGACAATCGAAATCTATGATTAATCATGGATTAATTGGTCAAATATATGGAACCATGTATAATGAATATTTTAGTTGTTGTTCTTTTAGATTTTCTATGATGATAGTCAAAAAAAATTAGTTATGCATGTTTAAATGAAATGGTTATTTCAATATGGAATGATGAATCCGTTGTGTGATATAGATAATGCCTTCAAGGGTTCTGAGTTACCCTATTTTTTTTATAGGCCATGAACCATATGCATTGGAGTAATGAGTTCTCTTTGTGTGTGAAGGATAGATGCATTGTTTTGGGCCAAGAGCTGAGTTCCTATGTTTTTTGTTTCAGGCTGTGTGTGTAATTGTGTGATTTAGGGATGGATGATCCTGGAAGGTTGTGGTGGTATGTGGTGGTAGCGAGGCCCAATGGTGGTGGTGGTATTAGATTCATATAGTGTGGATATCCATCTGTTTATGCATTTGGTTGTCGAGGAGGAAACTAGGGATTACGGAACTGGTTGAAGTTTTTCTTAAACATTGATATGATAGTTGTTTTTGTCAAGTCTACTATTTTTTATCTTATTTAATTTTTCCACTGCTTTAGGTATATGTTTTTGATTACCCTTGTTACAATAGAGATGAATATTCATAGTGTATGCCACATGGTTTCTATGTTTCTCTCCTCAAAGATGGATGGGCCTGCACTATTACTATAGGTGGTAAAGACTTTACAGGTAGTTCATCTACTCACCGTGTTGTTCCCCTTTAGTTTAGTAACTTCAAATAATTATATAGATTTCCTGTAGTTATTTATTTGAGATAATTCTGGGAATAAATTATTTAATTAATGATTTTAATCAATGGGGTTGGAGCTTACTAGGATGCAATGTTGATGTAATATTTCTGAGAAGCCATGGACACAATTTAGTTATGCATGGAGGGCATGGATCTTGGATTGAATGGTAATGTGATATAATTTGGTATATGTTATTCATTAAATAATGATTCATGAATTAATTAATTTATGGTGTAATTGATAGAAAGGCATAAAGTAACCTAGTATAGGTCTTTAAATGGTTTTGTGCTTATAGGATATCTAGTCTTTACATTAGAAGCCAAGAGTCTGAGAGACATTAGATGCAGTTGATTCTCTGACTAGGTTTTCTCTATTGTGTGGTTGTGTGCTACATTATATCATGATCTATTTTTGTTTCGAAATGATACTCAACACTTTGGTTTATGTTGACTGACACCCCATGGATTCTAAACCCTGGGGTTGATTTCTCCAATATCGTATTGGGAGGATGGATGGTTGATTACCACCTCTGGGCTTTCTCTCTTCTCTTTGTAGTTTCTAGTACTAGTTTTTATGGAGGATAGTTTTCCTCATATTTGTGTGTAAATGGATATAACGTCTTCGGGTTATATCACACACATATATTCTGGATATTTTTTCATATGGGATACTAAATATATAACTTGTATAGACTATGATGACTTGAGGATCATTAATTGATGTATGAGATTTATTAGACTGAAGTATGATACCTAATGTTTTATAAAGTTTATTAACACTATGGTTACTCCCATTTCATCCTGGTTACTTATGGTTATGTGTATGTGGCAGTTTTATGTTCCATGAGGTGTAGGTCATAGTGCCTTGAACAAGTGTCTTCGAGGTATCCTTTTTAGAGAGAGATGCTCAAAACATGCAACGTTCCGAAAAAGAGGCGAACCAGTGGTGCAATGGTAGTGGGTTACCCTTTAAATACTTGATTATTTATATACTATTTTTTGTGAAACCTAGTGAGAGTAGAAATGGTCAGTCTGAGAACATAGTATACCATTTCAGGTTATGATTTAGTTTCACATGATGTTCATACTGCTTTAGAATTATTTTATTACATTTTCACAAGAGGATATGGGGAGGATCACACAGAGAATACTATTATACTCAACCTACATTATATAGACTATTTTTTTGTTCAGATTGAGTATTTTGGAGATCAATATGGTTACTATTAGTTTGGGGGTTTTGTAGGAGCTATTTTGGCATTGTGGTCACTGTTGTTTTAATTTCCATTGGTAATTTCTGTTTTCCCAGTCATTTGTAGTAGTCATATCCTGAAATTTAATATGTTTTATTGGGTTTCATTATATATTGTTTTCTAAGAAATATCTGGTCGTTGTCTATCTAATCACTCTATTCATCATGTTTTATCTTAGAGAGTATTGTATCACATCTGTGTGTTTTCTATAAAATCACTACCAGTCTCTGTCCTAGGCCTTATATGAGGCGGGACTCGAAGTGTCATTATCTCTATTCTCCCCTTTTCAATATTTTAGGGGTACACATTTTGGGGAGGGGGTCTTGAAATTTAATTTTCAGAGGTCTGAAAAATGGATAGGATGACATATAGAGAATTACATAATATATGTTTCATGGGTTGGTAGGGAGACACTGTTAGCTAAGATTACAAAGCACTGTAAACACTAGATACCATATGAGGGACTTGTATTTTGGGCCCATTGGATCTGATGCATTGACCATTATGTTTATAGTGTCTACTAAATGAAGTGATGTGGATTGCAAGTTAAAGTCCTATGAAAGGCTCATGTATCATTGTTCATTACAATTGTGTCTGGATGGGTAGACCTTGGGATAGGTTAACCTAAAAATAATGAAAGAATACAAGTATTTAATGGTAATGTGTTCCATATTTTATGTTTCAGATCTCTAATAGGCATATCTAATGTAGGTATGGCTCTTCGTTGGAATCTTAATTAGATTTTTAATGAATATGTCCAATGTGATTCACCAGTAGATCATCGTCGAGTAGATATTAATGAAGATGGCACATGGAGGAGAAAAATACAAGAATTTCAGCACTCGAGTCTACAAAATTATCAAGAATCCATTTCGTATGTTTACATAGAATACTTGTTAGAGGTGGTTGATATAGAATTTTGTTCAATCTAAACTATGATGGAGTACATGGTGTTTTTGGCTCTAACGATGCAGTGTGTGGCCATGAGGCTTTACTGGTTCTTATTATTAGAGGATCGTGAGGAAGTGGTGGTCTCATGGGAGGAGTTCAGAGACTAGTTCAGAGTCATGTTTCTTTCTTCGACAGTGATGGGGATCTAGACGTTATGAGCTTTTTACACATAAATAGGGGAGCTCATGTGTGGTAGAGTATGGATTCCATTGCAGGAACGTTTTGTGATATCCTGTAGACCTATTTGCAGATGATAAGGTAAGAGAGAAGCATTTCATGGAGGCTTTGCATCCAAAGATCCATCACCAGGTAACCCCTCTTATGCTTGAGACATATTTCGAGGTGATGGAGATGGTATAGGTCATCGATAGAATGTCATCCAGAATCAGATAATCACGATAGGGGACTTGTAATGATTCTTAACAAAGAATACCCTTGGTCCGGTGTTCCCGGTTTTTAGGAGAGAAGAGTTTTTGTTCAGATGGGGGAAGGTACTAGCCATTAGTATCTTATTTCAGAGAGGTCGGTGGCTCTAAGTCTTATACTATGTGATCCGGAACTTGTTTTTCATATGGTTCTCTAGTTCATCAGTAGTGAGAGTGCCTTACCTTTCTGAGTAGTCAACATGTGTTAGGTGTTCCACATTAGGTTCCTCCATCGAGAAAGATATAAAGGAGGATTAAAATCATGTTGTACCAGATTTGGATCAGTATTGAGAATATGGAGTAGTTAGAGGATAGCCTCGGGACACTCCACATCTTAGTGAACATAGCGCGACCAAGGAGGTAGTCATCATCAGGGTGAGAGAGTTTCTGGGGCTGGTCGTAGTTGTCTTCAATCATTATCATTTCCAGACCTAGGTCATCCAAACATCATTTGAGGAATCCTTTTCATGTTTTCTACATCAGTGCATTCCTCATTCGATTCAAGAGTGATACACTACTTAATATCACATGACCTTGTCCATGCATTAAGACATTAGATAGAGATTCTTCGAGTGCCCGATGTGTTGACTACACCAGTTGGAGGTTGAGCTAAATTGTATGAAGTATATAGAGACTCTAGGATATTGTGGCGAAAGAACTAATCATGGGTAGATTTTCTATGTTTACATATACAACCATATAATGACATCCTCCGCATGGATTGGTTGTATTATGCGCATGCTGTCATAAGTCTCTTCAAAAGGCAGGTTCTCTTCTTCAATGCTCATGGGGATCCAATTGTGTTTGTTGGTATGCGAGACCCTTGTATGGGATAGATTCTGGTTTTGAAATTATCATCCATGATGGTCGATCTGATGTTGAGTTAGTCAGATGTTCAATCGTTAGCATTTCCTAGGGTCGTGGAAGAGTACCATGATGTCTTTCCAAAAGTGGTTGAAGCATTACCCAATCAAGAGGAGATCAAGTTCAGGATCGATCTATATCCATGTGTGTCTCCTATCGTGATATATCCATATAGTATTCCACCTACTATGTTTCGGGATTTACGTATATAGCTCGATGGTCTATTATATTTTGGTTTAGTTCGGCTGGGTATGTCACCGTGCGGTGCACCAGTTTTGTTTGTAAGGAAGGATGAGGACAGTTTCTAGTTGTGTGCAGATTATCTTCTCTTAAACCCAGTGAAAGTGAAGAATCGTTATCCTATTCCACTGATTAATGATTTATTCAATTAAATAAAATATTAATGTTGGTTCTTAATGATAGACTTACGATCGGGTTATCATCAGATGCGTGTGAAGGATAAGGTAATTATAAAGACTACTTTCTGTTTTCTTCATGTTCATGACATGTATTTTGTTATTCCATTTGGTTTGATGAATGTTCCAGCTATGTTCAAGTTTTTGATTAAAGATATATTATTTGAGTTATATGGTGTGTTCATGGCGATCTGCATCGATAAAATCATTATGTACATCATGTATGATGGGACCATGCAAAGAATCATCTTTCCATTTTGGGAGTTCTTGATAGACATCACCTATTTTGGAATTTTTCAAACATTGAGTTTTTGGATCATGAAGTCTATTTCATTTTTCATGATTTATCCTGGTAGGGAGTAGTTGTGGATCTATCGATTATATAAGAAGTTGTGTCTTGGGAAACCCCCAAGATAGTGGCAGAGGTGCGATTTTTCCTAGATCTCGCAGGTTATTGTAGGAGGTTTGTAGCTAATTTCTTTTAGGTTTCAAATCCTCTAACGATGTTCACTATAAAGGATCATGAATTTATATGGATGAATAGGTGTCATGAATCATTTTTGTATCTAAAGGATAAGTCTGTTAGAGACAAATTAATTGTCTTCTAGTAGAAGGATTTCATTATGAGGATTTATATGATGCTTCACATATAGGGTTTTGTTTTGTTCTGATGCAGGAGAGATTGTTCAATTCTTATTGTTATTGGATGTTGTGCCTCCACAATGTATGTATGCCACCCATGATCTAGAGTTAGTGATTCAATGTATGAATAATTTGATTCTTTTAGTGTAATGGAAGACAATTAATCATTACATCTCGATATGGGAGAAGTTGGGGGAAACATTTTCCCTTTTCAGATGGTCGTACAATCATCTATGGTGCAATAGGTGGACAAATCCTAATTGGGTTATCATTATGTGGAGGACTAGAGAGACAAGTTTTTTTTGTTGAGGCCCCTGATGGATGGTCTGTGGATGAACAACAATAGTTGTTGTTTTAATGAAGGATTTTAGTTCTTGTGGTGATTCGTGATATTTCTATTAGAGAGATCCAAAGTTATCATTTTTATCTTGACAGCCTGTCATGAAAAATAAGTACCATGATTTTGAGGAGTCATTTTTTGTGTCATAGGTTGAAGCATTTAGTTGAAGAGTTTGTGTCTTCATATTTGTTCTTCCAGATGGCGATGTCTATAAACCATGTTCCTAGTTGTTTTCTTTAGCCATTATATGTTCCTCAATGGAAGTGGGATGACATCTTGATGGACTTTGTTTTAGGATAGCCTTGAGCTTAGGAAGACTATAATTCTTTATGTGTGGTAGTGGTTCATTTGGCCAAATCATCCCACTTCATAGCAGTCAAGGAGTCGATATTATTGGATGTTTTATCAAGGAAATATGTGGAGGGGCAGTGAAACTCCACACATTCCCAAGGAAGATCATTTATGATTGAGATCCATGTTTTACCTCAAGAGTCTGGAGAGGTATCCCTCATGATTTAGGTTCTTAGTTATTCATTAGTACTTCTTTTCATCAACATAATGATGATCATAAAAACGAGACAATCTAGACTCTTGAAGACATGTTGTGCTCTAATGTACAATATTTTGTAGGTTCATGGTTGAGTCACCTACCCATGGAATAGTTCTCTTATAACAATAGTTTCCACTCCACCATCGGTATGATTCTGTTTGATTCATTTTATGCCAAACCATTCAATTCTCCTTTGTCCTTGACTGGTGTTAGAGATTAAGAAATTCTTATGTCAGAATAGGTATATAGTACTAAAATAATGGTTTAGTGGATTCATGAGAGGATGAAGGCAATAAAATATATTCAAAAGTGTAACACTGGTCATAGGAGGAGACATCTAAATTTTTGATGTGGAGGATCACATGTTTCAAAAGGTGACACCCCATTGTGGGTAGTGAAGGTTTGGTCATGGGGGTATGATTTTTTCTCGGTTTACTGTGCTTTTTGAGGTATTAGATCATGTTAGATTCAGAGAGTATCTGATATCACATTCCCTAAAGATGAGTAAGGTACATGATTTTTTTCAAATGTCACATAAATTCCATTATATTCATGAAGACTCTCATTTCAACAATCAAGAAGAGATCGATGTTGACAATGATGTGACCTTCGATGAGAGGCATGTAGATATCTAGGACCACCAGGATAAGGTTTTTCACAAGCATGTTAACCACTGAGTTCATGTTATATGGAGGCATAGTGGTATAGTTTAGAGTATCGTTGAATGTGAGTTGCAGATACACACATTGTACATTGAGTTATTTTTATCTCATCCCTCATAAAATTGTTCATTAGATGGGTATAGAACCTTTTTTATGAGAGCGATTGCATTTTTTTGGTTGTGGATTACTCTATTTTGATAGTTTTCTCCATTGGGATAGTGTTTAGTAGTTGGTTTTGGTTATTTCATGGATTTTCTCTTTTTCCCCTGCTGTGGTGGTGAGCTCTTTTGATATCGAGACCCTTGAGTGGTATCTCGAAAGGTGGTTGTTTGGATGCCTTTACATGTGTCCTCTCTGGGTTGGGTTTGAAATCTCGAGGAGGAGAATGTTTTGAGATGTATCTGATGTAATGTCCAGACATATTTGGTCAATTATTTTTCTGAAAAATGGTGTTTGAGGTGTTCTGGGAGGTCAAGGTGACTTATTCCCAACACTATTCCAAATTCCATGTTCTGTGAATAGTGTTTCCAGTTGTGTGAATAATTTCATTGATGAGTCATCTGTCAGTGATTCATCTATCAGTGAGTCATCTTTTGGCGAATCATCTATCAATGAGTCATCTGTGAGTGAGTCATCTATTAGGGAGACATATTTTAATAGTTTAATCTATGAGATAGATGTGAATAATGTTTCCAGCTTCCTAGAGTTTCACATGATTGATGTTTTGTTTGACATAAAGCACATTAAAATCCCTTTTAAGGGATTTAATGCTGATTCAAATCCCACAACTCTTATATTAAATTTCTTAATGTTTATTATTCCTTTACTAAGAAAAAATGTATACTCTTTTACTAGATCCACCTTTAATGGAAAATCTAAACCGACCCTTAAACCGATACTCCATTTAGATGTTCAAATGTCCAAGATACCTTCTACCTATTGCATATTTATTACATTCCTTGGTACTTGAATCCTTGGGTTCTTCCTTCCATATGATTCATGTAATCAATCATAAATCCATAGATCATTTCCCATTAGATTTTTTCTTGGTGTAAACACACCCACTATTTTGGTGCAATAAGAACGTGTCAATTTCCCTTCAACATAAGGTATGTTCTACCCAAATTCATCTAGTTCATCAATATATTTCCTACCTACCTACTTTACATGTCATGGAATTCAATCAAAATTTTTCTAATCAAACAGTCTTGGGTTTTGGTTGATGATGTTGTTTCACGGCGTCCCCGAGTGGATGTTGTCATTGTAGGAGAGGTGATCGTGATCTGCTGTGTTGGCCCATTCTTGTGAAAATTTCTTTTGAAAAAATTATAGGTAGGGGTTTCATGGAATCTATATTATTTTTATGGGATGTCTTAGAGTTATCATAATTTATCCACTAGGTCATAATGGAATTTTCATAGTAAATATTTTAACCGGATTAATGAATTCGTATTAATTTCCTAGCGATGTTATTTCCTATTATTTTTCTAAATAGTGTGATTGCTATGATTTTCTAATTTGTAATACTATTCATGATGGAAATTCCTAAAGGATGTTATTTAGAATAGATCTAGAATTAATTGGAAAAATATAAAGAGGAATTTTTAACGAATTTTGTTGAGGATGTTGGGCTTTGATTACACTCAAATGGATACAGTTATGTATGATTAAAGGAGTCAGTTAATACAATATAGAATAATGTACCGGTGTTGTGATAAGTATAATAAATTTAAGGGTTACGATTTAATCTCTTGATTAAAAGGCGGAGTAGCTTATGCATTAGATCTGTGATTGCTCATTGTGTGTGAAGGTTGAATGCCTTGTTTAGGGCCAAAGGACCAGTTTCTATGTTGTTTGTTTCCTATTGCTTGTGTTTTGGTGTGGGACTAGGACAGCTAGGCCAGAAAGGCTATGGTGGTATGGGGGGGGTAGGGTGGCCCGATGGTGGTTGTAGCAGTTTACTCGAAGAGTGGCGATATACATTATTTTATGCATCTGGGTGTCAAGGAGGACCCTTGGGATGATGGAACAGGTTGAACATGGGCTTACCCATTGATATAAAAGTGGTTGTTATTAAATATGATGTTTTTTTATCTGATTTAATTTCCCCACTACTTGATGCATATGGCCTTTCTTACACACCTTTGAAAAGGGTTTCTGACACATGGGGTATGCCATGTTATTTATGTGTTTAGATTCTCGAGGATGGATAGGCCTATGCTCCTACTATTGGTGACAAAGCATCGACTAGTAAATCATCTACTCACCTTATTGATCCTGTCATGTTTGGTAGCATAGAATGATATTCAAGAATTCTAGGAATTATGGAAAAGTGATAATGTTTTTAATAAATGGTTGAATGAGTTATGTTAACCCTTTGGGTTGGAGCTTGCTAGGATGCAATGTTGAGGTAATATTTTTGAGAATTTGTTAACTCATTTTGGTTATTCAAGGAGGGAATGGATCTTAGTTTTAATGGTAATTGGATGTCATATGGTAATTATTAATGGTTAATTATTAATTAAATAATTAATTAAAATATATTGGGAATTATGAAAAATAGATAAAGTCCCATAATGTAGATCTTTAAATGGTTGTTTTCTTATAATATATATACTCTTAGTAGTGGTATCCATGAGTCAGAGAGATATTAGTTGTAATTGAGTCAAAGAATAGATATTTTCCAGAGTGAAGTTGTGAGATATATTGTAACACCCCGAGATTTTATGAAAAATATTCTTTTTAATTTCATTAATGTCTTGTGTTGTATGCTACACCAAAAGGAGCTTGCACAACCTGAATCCTTGACTTTCCTTGCATTACAAGCAATGGCGACCTTCCTCGATAGCTTGTGTAGTACGCAATATCGAGTTTCACTAAACAACGATATGCTATTATAATATTATTAAAACTAGCCGTTATGAATAGTAATAACCACTTTTTGAAATTTTTTAAATTTTATTTTTCAAAATGGACTTCATTTTTGGATTCGGAATATCGAAATTAGCTTAGGGTTAAATTTTGGTACTTTTCGGATAACTTTCATTTTCTGATGAATAGTGAACATTACAAAATTTTAATTAAAACAACCTTTTTAATCGAAATAATTAATAGTGATAAATTATTAATTTGAGTGGTTTTAAATTATATTTAAAATATATTTTTACAATTTAATACAATGTTGGTCATTGGATGTAATTTCACAGTTAAACCAGACATAAACAAGTGTCAATCTTTTGATAGTTATTATCTCTTAAGAACACACTATATGTTTTGACGACGGGAATTAATTTTTAAATTAATTAATTAAACTGATATTGTTTTAATTTGGTAAAATAGACATCATTTTTGAGTTCATAACATAAAATATATCTTAGGCCTAATTTTTGGTATTTTTCTGAAAACTTTCAATTTTTGATGAATAGTGAAACCACTAAGTGGTAGTTAAAAAAATAAATTTTTCATAAAACATAATTTTACCGCTTCTGTGAGGGGAATTTGAAAAATACGAGAGGCACTGTTGATTTCAGTAAGTAAAATGTGGTTCAATGAGATGAAAATAATTTTTGGTGAATAGTATCTTTTTACTTTTATTTACCACGGTTAAAACTAAATAGGGTAGTTAAGGGTAAAAATGATATTATTATTACCCTAACACAAGTCCTAATTTTATTGGATAAGTATAATTCGGCCAGAAACAACCTTAGGAATAAAATATGACCATTTAGGCCCACATGGATTAGATTAGGACATTTATTATTAATTTATTTAAAGAATGGTTAAAATAGTTAAAATCATAGTTTAATAAGTATATCATTTTTAATATAGGGTTATTAATAAGATAAATTCGACTATAAATATTCATTAGAAATATAAAAAGATTTCTTACATAATGGTATTTTATTTGTAATTTTTAGACATTATATAATTTAATTTATTTATGACACAACAATGATGCAGTAATTATATTATTAATGAAATATTGACATAATTGATGTTATAAATACCCAAATAAATGTAATTTGAGACTTATTATGAATTACACTAATTTTAAAGATTAATATGACATGTTAGTATTGATTTAATTACCTTTTTTCGAACTAATCATTCTGTTATGATTTTCACAAAAATCAATTACTAAATAGTGTCAAAATTGACATAAAATAGTTTTTAAAACAAATATTATATTATTAATTGTTATTTTATTCCTAAAAATCTAAGGTTTGTCTAAATGACTTAGATAAGGTTATATATATTAATAATAAAAACTTGGGGTTCGTTTGGATTGTTATATTAAGTTTATTAACCTTATAGTATAAGAACACAAGAAGACACGGTAAAAGTAAAAAAATTTAACTTAATGTTAAATCTAAATGATAAGGTAATAATAGGAACCAAAACTTGTCTAAATTATATTGGATGAGATGATTTCGACCCATCACCACCTTATCTTTGAAATAAATCAATTTGGAGCTATTTAAAACCGAACTTGAATTTATAATAAATTAATATTTTTAAGAATTCCAAAGGTGCCCCTCTCCTCCCATATCAAAGGGCGCCTCCTCCCTCTCCTCCTCACACCAATTTGAGCCTTCAAGCTCAAAAAACCCCTACCACATTCGCCTCTCCACTTCCCTAAAGACATCATAGAGGTCCGGGTATTCTTCAAAGACCAATTTTAGTGCCCTAAAAGGAGGTCTCAAAGAAGCACCTCAAAGAAGAGGTAATGCCCGTTACCAATTCTTTCATCTTTATTTCTTCTTCCACTTCTTCTTCATTAGTTGTTTCATTATGAGTTAATAACATCAGTATCACTAATATACTGATATATTATTATAAATATGAAAAAACCCTATTTCACCTCTTATCCATCCTACGGAAAATGAAATCACCGCGCGTGCGTACGTACGAAATACTGTCTCCACGCCGTGGTGTAATCTATTTTCCACCACCACCTTACTTGGATGGGTATAAGGGTAAAAATAATTAATATATATGATTATGTTAAAGTGGTATTGATTCTGAAATAATATAAATACACTAAAATACAATTCCATGATCATGGGAACGATATCATCGCTCGTGCGTACGTACGGAATACCGTCTCCACGATGTGATGTGATTCATTCTAAATGATATTCATTGAATAATGATTATATAAATGGATTTAATGAATTAATATGATATATATTACACTAATACCATTCTGTAAATGAGTTATCTATAACCTAAAGAGAAGAATAAGAATTTATTCGTCAAATCACCCATAAGAACAAAAAGTAATAAACACCCGAATAACAAGTAGTAATGAAATATTACTATTACGAAGCTAAGAATATAACCATGTATAGTATCATAAAAATACGTATGATTCTGTAATAAGTCAATAACATTATTTAAATCATTATACAGGAGGTTTGGACACTTACGAAGCAAACCAGACCTAAGGTAAGGGAAATATCACAATCTCATTTTTATCCTAGATTGATTATATTTTGGAATTTACTGAGTGCATTTTATCATCCACATCCATGTTTCCTCAATATGTAATATTTACATCATTATACAATATTTTATATCCAATTTTACCCTTCAGTGCGTTTTTAGTAAAAGATACGAAAGGAATCTTTTTTCATTTTTTGTACGAGGTACTTTTTGACTTTTCCGACAAAAGTATGAGAAGAATGTTTTTTTAACATATACGGCATGAATGGATTTTTAAAACATTATTTCCAAGAATATTCCTTTACAAGTTTTCAAGTTTATTTTTAATCAACTTCTTTTAGTTTTAAATTGTATGACATGTTAAGAAAGGAAAGTGTTTTTTATGTAGAAAGGATATTTTCCTCATGAAGGGAGTTCAAGTGTTTTGTCAAAATTATTTTCCATCTAAGATAATATAGGGTTCTGTTTCTATCACTATTATTACATTGTTTTGATTATATTGTGATGGAATTATTTTTATGAATTCCTTTATCTTATATGAATTGTTTTATGATGTCATGATGTTTAAGATTCCCATTTTTTTACATGGGTTATGCAATGATGTATGATTTATGATTTTCTGGCACACATAATAATGGTATCATTATGAGATGGGTGGGACCTATATCTCCCTCCAATGCATTGGGTGAAGATTTTATATCTCATGAGATAGACATGGTTGGAATGGTAGGTTATTCCGATTTAGTGAAACAAGACTGAAACGAGGAGTGAACTCGGTTAAGAAATGGACTTTCTCCACTAAGATAGTCTTGTAAATGAGTCTTGACTAATAAGAAATGATTCTCTATGATTATGTGTGTATGCCACAAAGTTTCATGTTTTATGTTATGATTATTGGGATTACATTTCACTACTATGATTTATCCCATGTTATGATATTATGATCTCTTTTGCAGGTTAAGATTTCTAAAAATGTTATGTTCTTATGAATATGATGTGATTGATATTTCTTTTGTTTACCCTTACTGAGCATTTGAGCTCACCCTTTAAAGTTTTATTTTCCCCAAGATATAAAGAAAGGTTTTAGGTTAAAAAATGGAAGATCTTTATGGGAGATGTTGAAGATCTTTCACCACGATTAGAAGATTATATTCCGAGTTTTCAAAGACACTAAACTATTACGGTCCTTGTGTGTGTGTTTTTTTATGTACTAAGTATTCTGCAAAAGTAATGTAATGTCAAGGTACATCAAGCTTCTGGTCTCTACAGTTGGTATCAGAGGAAAGGATTAGTCAACCTTTGGATACTAGGATGCGAGAACTTTAGTGAGATCCCTAGAGATATTTCTATGGTATGTCTAGGGATGTCTCTAAGGTTTAGTATACGTATAGGATATAGTTCTAGAAATACGGTAACAATCTTAGAATATAACCTATGATGTTGGATATTGAAGGTACCCCCCTTTATTATGTTGTTTTCCCTAGCCGGATTTTTTCCTCTCACACTATTCTTTTTGTGTTTTAGAAAATGGCTGGAAACAGGAAGATTCACGATAATGGAGGTTATGATGGACAATGGAATGATATTCTTCATGAGCAACCAAATTAAATGGGATTTGGAAGTCCAAACATCATTATTACGCCAAATCAGCAATGTCATAATATGATCAATAAACGCAAATTTGGTGTGTTTCCTGACTCAGCTAATAAGAGAAAGTTGGAGTTTCATGATGATCATAGAGGAAAAAAAGTTCAATGTCCCCTATGTATATCATGTGGGAAGAGGCATCAAGTAGAATGTTTCAAAGGGACTGGAAGATGCTTTGGGTGCGGAAAATAATAACATAAAGCCAGTAAGTGCAATGGAAAAGGTTCAGTTAACACCATGGATGAGTATAATGGTATTTCTACGACATCAAAAATGGTTAAATGTTTTAAATTTGGAATTTACGGGCATTATGAAAACCAATTCCCTAAAGGAAAGTCTCTTGAAGATAATCAGTATGGTCATATGGGTAATATTTATGTTGATGCTGGTGAAGAGACTACAAATGATATGTGAGATGAAATAATTGTTGAAGCTCGATCAATGGTTTAAGAAGGTAGTGGAATGATTACATGTTTATCATGTTTAATGTTGTATAAGTAATCTCATGGTACAATGGAATAAAGAGACATCTAAGGATTGTTACACTGTTGTCTTTCCTATGTTTTGAAAGTGAATGATTAATGGTACTAGTAACCACGAAAGGTTATTCAGATATTTTTGGAAAGTAGATGATATGTGCATAATGAAGGGATAAGGAGAAAATTAAATGTTTGATAGTATTAATGAGCTCATGACTGATATAAGGTGAAGGTTATATCATGGTTTGAGTATAGAGAATTTTTGGATTTTTGTATGTGGAAAGAGTTAACTTTTGACAGCATTCATTTTTTCACTAAGGTTTAATGGATATTCATTTTTCAAGAAGAATATATGATTAAGGTATTCACATGATTGGAATGTGACCAACAAGATAATGGGGGATAAATGATGTTTGGTTGATGACATTTCAAATAATCATTTTCTTTATACTATGAGCTTGGACCGAAGTATTTTAGACAAAGATTGGAATAGATTATGTTGGACATAAGATAGTATTTTTTAAGGATAGAAGTTTTTTTTCAATATTATTGATGGGATGTTATATTAATGTAGTTTTAGAAAAAGGACAACCTGCAGGACGGGCGGCAACCCATCGCGTCGGACAAGGCTGTGGGAATCGAACCCACATCCAAAGTGTGACTGGCCTTTCTCATCTACCACTGGCCTACAGGAAGTCCTTGTTTAGTAGAAACTAGTTTTATTATATTAAGCAGTATGATATATGAAGTATAAGTCCATTTTAGGAACCATATATGATTAATCTCACTATAGATGGACTTATGTATTTTTTGATAACTTTTCTAACCTTTTGTTTGAGAGAGATGGAATGACCCATCATTCTATCACAAGATCTTCTTACACATCACGAATGACAAATTCAACTTCATTTCTTTAAGAGATGAAGTGGAAATTGTCCAAAGAACGACCAACAGTGAGACTATACCAAAATCACGAAAGTATTTCTTCTAATTCCAATTTCATCAACTTTAGGGAAATAATCTTGAAAACCAAAAATGTTGTCCTAGTGCTCTTATATCTGATGAATCAGATGGTACCTTAGATCATCGCAAATCAATAGCTTTGTGATTGCTGGCTTTTCCATAGCCATGTTCTCTACCACTCTCCATCAGAACATGATGGTTAGATTTCTCTTCCATATCTATATTTTCATCTATGTGGAAACCCAGTTATTAGATTATTTGGGTAACCATTACATATCATACTTTTGTTTTTAAAGAATGGTTTTGGTATTCCTTTTTACGATGTGGGTTTCTATTAAAGAAACTTTTAAGTAGTAAACCATTTATAACCCCGACGAATTTCGAGGGAGAAATTCAGTTTAAGGGGGGTAGAATGTAACACCCCGAGATTTTATGAAAAATATTCTTTTTAATTTCATTAATGTCTTGTGTTGTACGCTACACCAAATGGAGCTTGCACAACATGCATCCTTGACTTTCCTTGCATTACATGCAATCGCGACCTTCCTCGATAGCGTGTGTAGTATGCAATACCGAGTTTCACTAAACAATGATATGCTATTAAAATATTATTAAAACTAGCCGTTATGAATAGTAATAACCACTTTTTGAAATTTTGAAAATTTTATTTTTCAAAATGGACTTCATTTTTGGATTCGGAATATCGAAATTAGCTTAGGGTGAAATTTTGGTACTTTTCGGATAACTTTCATTTTCTGATGAATAGTGAAAATTACTGAATTTTAATTAAAAACAACCTTTTTAATCGAAATAATTAATAGTGATAAATTATTAATTTGATTGGTTTTAAAGTATATTTAGAATATATTATTACAATTTAATATAATTTTGGTCATTGGGTGTAATTTCACAGTTAAACTAGACATAAACAAGTGCCAATATTTTGATAGTTATTATCTCTTAAGAACACGTTATATGTTTTGACAACGGGAATTAATTTTTAAATTAATTAATGCAGCTGATATTTATTGAATTTGGTAAAATAGACATAATTTTTTACGTCATAATATCAAATATATCTTAGGCCTAATTTTTTTGTATTTTTTCTGAAAACTATCAATTTTTTATGAATAGTGAAACCACTAAGTGGTAGTTAAAAAACTGAATTTTTCCTAAAAAATAATTTTACCGCTTATGTGAGTGGAATTTCAAAAATCAGAGAGACACGGTTGATGTCAGTAAGTAAAATGTAGTTCAATGAGATGAAAATAATTTTTGGTGAATAGTAACTTTTTACTTTTATTTACCACGGTTAAAAGTAAATAGGGTAGTTAAGGGTAAAAATGATATTATTATTACCCTAACACATGTACTAATTCTATTGGATAAGTATAATTCGACCAAAAACAACCTTAGGAATAAAATATGATCATTTAGGCCCACTTGGATTAGATTAGGACAATTATTATTAATTTATTTAAAGAAGGGTTAAAATAGTTAAAATCAAAGTTTAATAAGTATATCATTTTTAATATAGGGTAATAAATAAGATAAATTCGACTATAAATATAAATTAGAAATCTAAAACGATTTTCTACATAATGGTATTTTATTTGTAATTTGTAGACCTTAAATAATTTAATTTATTTATGACACAACGACGATGCAGTAATTATCTTATTAATGAAATATTGACATAATTGATGTTATAAATACCCAAATAAATTTAATTTGAAACTTTTTATGAATTAAAATAATTTTATAGGTTAATATGACATTTTAGTATTTATTTAATTAATTTTTTTGAACTATTCATTCTGTTATGATTTTCACAAAAATCAATTGCTAAATAGTGTCAAAATTGACATAAAATAGTTTTTAAAACAAATATTATATTATTAATTGTTATTTTATTCCTAAAAAACTATGGTTCGGCCAAATGACTTAACTAAGGTTATATATATTAATAATAAACAACTTGGGGTTCGTTTGGCTTGTTATAGTAAGTTTATTAACCTTATAGTATAAGAACACAAGAAGACACGGTAAAAGTAAAATTATTTAACTTAATGTTAAATATAAATGATAAGGTTAAAATAGGAACCTAAACTTGTATAAATTCTATTGGATGAGAGTATTTCGACCCATCCCTACCTTAGCTTCGAAATAAATCAATTTGGAGCTATTTAAAACCGAACATGACTTTATAATAAATTAATATTTTTAAGAATTCCAATGGTTCCCCTCTCCTCCCTTATAAAAGGGCACCTCCTCCCTCTCTTCCTCACACCAATTTGAGCCTTCAAGCTCGGCCAACCCCTACTACATTCTCCTCTCCACTTCCCTATATACATCCTTGAGGTTCGGGTCTTCTTCAAAGACTAATTTTAGTGCCCTAAAAGGAGGTCTCAAAGAAGCGCCTCAAAGAAGAGGTAATGCCCGTTACCGATTCTTTCATATTTATTTCTTCTTCCACGTCTTCTTCATTAGGTGTTTCATTATTAGTTAATAACATCCGTATCACTAATATACTGATATGTTATTATAAATATGAAACAACCCTATTTCACCTCTTATCCATCCTATGAAAAACGAAATCACCGCGCGTGCGTACGTACGGAATACCGTCTCCACCTCGTGGTGTAATCTATTTTCCACCACCACCTTACTTGGATGGGTATAAGGGTGAATGTAATGAATATATATGATTATTGAAAAGTGGTATTGATTCTGATATAATATACATACACTACAATACAATTCCACGGTCATGGGAACGATATCATCGCTCGTGCGTACGTACGGAATACCGTCTCCACGATGTGATGTGGTTCGTTCTACATGATATGCATTGAATAATGATTATATAAATGAATTGAATGAATGAATATGATATATATTACACTAATACCATTCTGGAAATGAGGTATCTATAACCTAAAGAGAAGAATAAGAATTTATTCGACAAATCACGCATAAGAACAAAAAGTAATAAACACCAGAATAACAAGTAGTAATGAAATATTACTAATAAGAAGCTAAGAATATAACCATGTATGATATCATAAAAATACGTATGATTCTGGAATAATTCAATAACATTATTTAAATCATTATACAGGAGGTTCGAACACTTACGAAGAAAATGAGACCTAAGGTAAGGGAAATATCACAATCTCATTTTTATCCGAGATTGTTTATAATTTGGAATTTACTGGGGTGAATTTAATCATCCACATCCATGTTTCCTCAATATTTAATATCTACATCATTCTACAATAGTTTAAATCCAATTTTACCCTTCGGTTAGTTTTTAGTAAATGATACGAAAGGAATCTTTTGTCATTTTTCGTACGAGGTACTTTTTGACTTTTCCGACAAAAGTATGAGAAGAATGTTTTTTTTAACTTATACGGCATGAATGGATTTTTAAAAAATTATTTCCAAGAAGCATCATTTACAAGTCTTCAAGTTTATTTTTAATCAACTTCTTTTAGTTTAAAATTGTATGACATGTTAAGAAAGGAAATTGTTTTTGAAGTAGAAAGGATGTTTTCCTCAAGAATGGAGTTCAAGTGTTTTATCAAAATTATTTTCCATCTAAGATAATATAGGGTTTTGTTTATATCACTATTAGTAAATTGTTTTGATTATATTTTGATGGAATTATTTTTATGAATTCATTTATCTTATATTAATTGATTTATGATGTCATGATGTTTAAGATTCCCATTTTTATTACATGGGTTATGCAATGATGAATGATTTATGATTTTGTGGCACACATAAGAATGGTATCATTATGAGATGGGTTGGAACTATATCTACCTCTAATGCATTGGGTAAATATTTTATATCTCATGAGATAGACATGGCTGGAACGGTAGGTTATTCCGGTTCAGTGAAACAGGACTGAAACGAGGAGTGAACTCGGTTCAGAAATGGACTTTGTCCACTAAGATAGTCTTGGCAATGAGTCTTGACTAATAAGAAATGATTCTCTATGATTATGTATGTATTCCACAAAGTTTCATGTTTTATGTTATGATTATTGGGATTACATTTCACTACTATGATTTATCCCATGTTATGATATTATGATCTCTTTTGCAGGTTAAGATTTCCAAAAATGTTATGTTCTTATGAATATGATGTGATTGATATTTCTTTTGTTTACCTATACTGAGCATTTGAGCTCACCCTTTAATGTTTTCTTTTCCCCAAGATATAAATAAAGGTTTTAGGTATAAAAAAATGGATGATCTTTATGGGAGATGTTGAAGATCTTTCACCACGATTAGAAGATTATATTCCGAGTTTCCAAAGACACTAAACTATTATGGTCCTTGTGTGTGTGTTTTTGTTATGTACTAAGTATTCCGCAAAAGTAATGTAATGTCAATGTACGTCAAGCTTCGGGTCACTACATATATTTTATCAAATACTTTTTGTGTTTCTATATGCTACTCCAACCTATCGTTTAGGGTGACAAACACCCCAAGGATTCTTAGCCATGGGGGTGTTTACCCCAATATCCCGATGTGAGGATGGATTGTTGACTACCCCCTTTGGCCCCACTCTCATATCTTGTTAATTATTAGTGCTGGTATTCACGGATGTTGGTTTTCTCAATATATGTGATTAGAAGGAAATAATGGCATGTTGTTATTTCACAAACATATATTCTAGATATAGTTTCTTATGTTCATTTATAGGTATAACCTATATAGGTTGTGATGGATAGAGGTTCCTTATGAGGTTTGTGGTTTGTAGTGGATTGATTTCGATTACCCAACATATGATACATTTCATTCAGACCATGGTAACTCATGAAAAACTACCTAGTTACATCTGTTTATGTGGATTTGGTGGTAGTGTGTGGCATGACGTGGAAGTTTTGCTGCTTTTCCATGGTGTCTCTTGACTATCCCTTTTAGAGAGTGATTATCAAGACATGAGAAGTTGGGGAAAAGAAGAAAAATAGTGGAGAAGTGGTAGAGGGGTACCCTTGACATTGTTTATTATTTTATAAACACTTTTATGCAATACTTGGTGAAGGTAGCCATGTTATGATTGGGAATATAGTTTACATTTTTTGGTGACGCTTTAGAATTAATTTTTTCACTATCCCATAACATTATTTTCTTATATTTTCACGAGATGCTCTGGGGAGGATCCAAATGAGTATAAAATTATACTCAACCATTGTTATATATTCTTTTTTTTTTCAGGTCACATTGAGTAGTTTGGAGATCAGGTTAGTCTCTAATAGCTTGGGGTTTTACAAGAGCTGTTTGGGGTTCGTGGTTGCTTCTATTTTACTTTACATTGGTTCTTTCAATTTTCCCTATCAGCTGTAGTAGTCATTACACAAGAAAACATATGTGTACTTCGGTTTCTTTTTTAAATTGTAGTCTGACCAGGATTTTGTTTTGGTATATCTTAACTCTCTCTTCTGTATGTTTTCTCTTAGAGTGTAATGCCTCCAATCTGTGTGTTCTATATACCCTCGGTGATAGTAACCAACCTGGGGCCAACGGATGGTATGTCCCGGGGGGTCATTATCTGTCTTCCATAATTTCCATCCCAAGAGGGGCACACTTTTTCGGGAAGGGTTCGTAACATTTACCCTAATCATGGTAATTAATTTTTACTATGGTCACAATTTAGAAAAACAATAAAATAGGTCCTAGTTACAAAATTTATACGTCCTAATTAGAAATACTTAATTTAATTTTCAATATAAATTTAGATGAGTGGATTATTTTAATTTAAAATTAACTTTGATAATTGAAAAAAAATTTGGTTTGTAGAAAAATACCATTGAAATATAAAAATATTTTTATAAAAATTTCTAATATAAAATCAATCAATAAGAATATAATTCATAAATATTTAATAATGATGTGCTAAAAATATTATAAAAATAAAAAAATTTATAATATTACCTTATAAATAATTTAAATGAAAATACAGATTTCAATAAAAATCAATATTTTTTCACTATTCACTTAAATATCAAGAATTTCAGAAAAATATCAAAATTACACCCACTGAAAACTATGATATTATAAATTCATAAGTTATAAGATTTATATAAATTACCTTTTCAAAATGTTCAATAAATTTATTATAAAATTATCAACAAAAAAATAAAATCTATTTTAGAATGAATTTTATTTTCGACAAATAAAATGAATTTACCAAAAGATGATTGATTTTTTACAATTAATTTATCAATATATTCATATTTATTATTAAATTTTTAAATTTCTCATAAATAATTTATTCATATTGACACCAACTAATTTATTTTTTATCATATAATAATCATATTTTAAAAATAATATTTGAGGGTGTATTGCTGCTCGGTTTTGCGTGTCATATAGGCTATAAAAAATAGTTTCTTTAATTTTTTGTTCATGATAGTAATTAATACAAAAAGTGACAGGGTTTATTTGTATGTGTAATTTTATGGTGTTAAATTATTAATCATGAAAATTTAATTTTGTTGATGCAAACTATCCAACTCAAGATGTTGATTTATCAATGAAAATCATGGAATTAATGATATAAAGGCACTATATTTGTTGAGAAAGGTTAGGAATACATAATATTAATAAAATATTGTTATATATATGCACCTAGATATATATTATTATGATTAAAATATTACATTTAAATTCAATTAATCATTATAACTTCTCGACACATTACCACCATAGGAAAGTGAAAAAGGTGGATAATGCTTTGAGTGGAAATAATTATACAAAATTATATCTGATGAGGATCAGAATATTTCCAAAATTAATTGATTTTATATTTATTGAAAATGAAATATGTTAGATGGGGATAAATACCATATTTCTGAAATGAGCGTTCATGCATTTATCTATGTAATGATAATATAGGTGTGAATAAAAGCTATATAGTTAAAAACAAAGGTGAGAGGTTTTTCAATTTTCATAATTGATTCCGATAGAATGATAATTTTTAAGAATCATGTTTTTGTACCATCAACACCATAATATAAGAATGAACTATTGGAATAATCTCATAACTCATCATTATCAAGTCATCCTAAATGTACGGAGATGTATAGTGATCCAATATATTATTTATAGTTGGAAAATATGAATATGGATATTGTGTAGTATGTATCAACGTTCATGTTATTTTAGTAATATTTTCATTATAGATATATATATAATATGAAATCTTATAACAACATCTAATACTTCAATGTAAATGTGAAGAAATCAACATGGACTTTATTTTTTGAAACCCCGATGCATATAACAGCAATAATGATATTTGTGTTGTCATCGATCTATTAAAAAGTTATCGCAATTCATTCCAAATAGATAACATTTTAATATTTATCATATTTATAAGATATACATTATGAATGTAATGGCCTAGTGTTTTCAATAGAAATTCCCTTCATATAAATATGTCATAAAAATAACTTGAAAACACAAAATAATGAACTACTTAGTGATAATTGACCTTTAAACATAATTTTATCACCTTTGTGTTTGGAATTTCAAAAATTCAGCATACACGGTTGTAATCAGTAAGTAATTTGGAGTCTGATAAAAAACATCATTTTTGGTGAATAGTAACCTACCTTAATGAATAGTAACATACCCTTATGAATAGTGATATACCCTGATGAATAGTAACCTCACCTATGATGGTGTAAAAATAATATTCAAGTTGAAAGTATGACATAACTATATTTTAGAATAGGTTTACAAATGTTTTCAAACTGGTTTTTGATACTAAATTATGATTTTAATTAAATATTAAAATCATAATATTTAGAAAATTATTTTTGAAAAATTGACTACATTTTTGGGTTCTACACGTCGAAAAGTGGTTAGGGTGAATTTTTTGGATTTTTCTGAAATACTTGAAATTATGATGAATAGTGAAATACGATAATTTACAAAATAAGAAAAATACATTATGTATGAGGTCATGATGATTTTATGTGGATTTAAGCCCAATTGGTTTGGATTCACATGATAAATTTACTATTTTTGGTCAAGGAATCATCATTATTCTTTGTCTTGAGGGAAATTAATAAACTATTAAATAAACAATTGGGAAAACCCTCTCCTCCCTCACTATAAATACCCCTTATCCTTACCTCTTTCCCCCACAACTCTCAAGCCGTTTGTATAGGCCAAATTCTGCCCAAATACCCTCCCATGCTCCTTTCCAACGTCCTAGGCTTGATGGTCTTTCCAAAATACCAAAATCAAAGGCCATAAGAGGAGTCTCAAAGAGAGGAGATCAAAGGGTAAGAACCCTCTATCGTTTTCAAGTGTTTGGTTTTCATTTTTTTTCTTTTCTTATACCCTCTTCCCATTCCCTTATCCAAAATGCATGAAATCTCCAGAATATCATATTTTCTAGATTCTAAACATGTTTATGGAAAATTTCATGCATCATGCTTCTTCTCCTCTCCCTCATGTTCTAGAATTAAACTTGTCCGTGATGTGTCAAATTACCGACATCCTGGATATTGTGTTTTCAATTTATTTTATCATTAATTATGGTAATGGAACCATTTGTGTTATGGTTTAATGGGATTAATATATAAGTTATATGTCCTATTTAAGGTTCTATAATCCTCATACACTCATGATATAAAACAATAATACAAAACAAGTCAATTATGGGAAAAATTGATAAAATTAATTCAAGTGTTTATCATTAATGTTAAATGTAAAGGTTATCTTTCAATATAATTAACCAAATAAATTTTATAACCATGTAGCCAACTGAATTTCCACTAATGTTATATAACTTCAATTCTGGACAACCACTTTCATCTTACAATTTATTTTAACAAAAATAGAATTGAACCGATCATTAAAAAATGAAACAAACAGACCCGAAAAATGAAATTGAACCTTGTAATCAATCAAAATGTGTATAAATGAACTTAAAAATGTTATAATAAATATTTTACATATAGATAAGGTTTTGGAACTATTGATTATTAAAACTAATTTGACTATTCAGGTCATTAATATCAAGTGGATAACACCGACAGACCTAAGGTAAGGGATCCTCTCAATTTCAATATTATTCGAGATTATTCACTATGTTAAGAGATGTCGCGTGTAATTATTATTAATGGCGTATGATTTATCACCTCCCCCATACTTCCCTCATTATTTATAAGTGATGATAATTCCATTTCCTCTCTCACTAACCCCCTTATGTACTCTTGATACCATGCCGATAGTCCGTAAGGAATTCTACCCGAACATCTTTTATTCCTTCAGGTTGTCTTATCTACCTTTCTACAAAAATGATGTTATCTTATCATTTCATTTGCATAATCTAAATTTTGTGTACATGTTATATGTTTATCTATAAAGACTCTTTCATAACTCTCATTCTTGGATATACAGGATTTTAATTGATTCTCTCCTCATTACTTCCTGTTAAGTGAACCCGTTTTAAGGGTACTTCCCGAATTCTTTCCTATTATCAAGTGTACTCTATCCTCTATTGTAAGTCACCTTTGTCTTTATAAAATCAGTATTTTTTTATGAAAACCCTCCTGGTTTACTTCTGTTTTTATAAAAAATATTATGCCTCTTTTCATTTTAAGGGATATTCGATGTTTTCTTAAACCACAATAAAATGTTTTGACTCAATGATTCCTAAAAACTATTTTTACATGTTATCACTTCAGTTTGTTATCAATTGTCATGATTTATTCCTTTATACATTATTAATGTCCATTTATGATTTAATTCCTTTATTTCATGGAAACTTGCATGTTACGTCCATTTTTTATTATGCTTCATGGCGTGATTGTGTGCCCATTTATTTCATTGGGTACTCTTATGTTTATGTATGGTTGATTATGTGAGATTATTTATGTGGAAAGAATATACATGAATAAGCATAGATGGGTATGCCCAGATAGTGCTCCAATGCATTGGGTAATGTTAATGTCTCATGAGAAGATTATGGGAAAACGGTCCGGGTGGTTTGCCTTGCCTTGTTCTACTATGGGAAACAAGATCGGCGGTTAGCCTTGACTCGTACTAAAGTCATGTTTAAAGTTTCTGCCACCTCTCTAAAAAACTATGCTTATATAATCCCATGCTTATTTTATTCCATGTTTTTATGATCTCATGTTTATATTTTATGATTCCATATGTTCCATGCTTCCAATATCATTATGTCAAGCCTCCTAACTCATGTGCTTAATGATTATTCTTATGTTCTTTCCCTTATAGGAATTGTTCGCCTATCCCTTTGTTCATGTGTTCCCCAGGGTACCCTATGCGGACGTAAGAGCTCAAGGGATGTTAGGAGCTCTTTATGGAGATTAAATAAAGATGTTATTTTATCCCCATGTTATCGATGTTATGTACCTAGTTTCCAAAGTCACTAGACTTAGCGATCCTTGGCTTCTACTCTAATGATTAATTATTCTTAAAATCATGAAATGTTTTAATGTAAATGTCTTGGGATGCTATAGTTGGTATTAGAGGATGGTCTAGTAATTTTTGGAGATTAGGAATAGAGCACCTTATTGAGAACCTTAAGGATGAGACTATGTATTAGAAAACATTCCAAAATTTTGGTGAGTATTGAGTTAGTGGTTTATCAAGAAAATACATACCTGTTTGGATATGAGTAGGTAGAGGCAGCTCTGGAACATATGAATCCTAGGGGTAAAACCCGAAAACAGAGCTTTGAGATAGTAACAAATCAGAACTGGTGCATGACAATGGGCCTTGCTACACTCTTGGTTACGACACTCCTTGGGGATATGCTTTGGTAGATTCACGAGCATAGTACAAACCATTATTAAGTAAAAAATACCATAAGAATATAAGTTACGAAATAGATTGAGGATAACCTATATTTTACCTTTGGAATCACATGTTAGGGTATACTTATTCTTTATAAGTTTATATATTAATGTTCAAAGTTTCCTTTTATTCTCAATAGCTAAGTATTCAAGATCTCTAATTATACATTTTTATCTTCGTTAATGGAGGGAAATAGAAGAACATGTTCCAACCACCAATGTGATAAGAAATGTGATTATTGCCCTAATGATATGCCTGATGTGATGGAAGCTAGTGCTCAAAACATTATGGAAGTACTTGCTCAGCTGGTTTGAGTTATTAATACTAACATGAATCAGGTGGAATTCCCTCCTCCTCCATGGAAAGAGCAAGTTGTCGTGGGATCCTTCATTCGGCAAAGGCCTCCCATGTTTTGCAGATCTTCTGATCCCCTCCACGCGGAACAATAGATTAACTCCATTGAAAAGATATTCTCCATCCTCTAGTGCTCGGACGTAGAGAAGGTGGTACTGGCAGTCTATCGTTTTGATGGGGAAGCTGATCAGTGGTGGACACTGATCAATAATACAATGTCCCAAGAAAAAAACGATTCCATAGATTGGGAGGGAATCAAGAGGATGTTTTGCAACAAATATTTTCCTTGAAGCCTCTGTCTCATGATGGAAAGAGAGTTCCTCAGACTGAAGCAGAAAGAAGATGAGTCCATCGGGGTGTATGAAGCAAACATTATAAGGCTTACATGGTATGCATCTGGATTTGTCATGAAAACCGAAAGCAATGTATATCACTTCTTTAACAGACTAAATCCAAGTATACAAAATGCGTTGGTGATTCAATACTTCAACAGTTATGAGGATATTGACTGTTGTGCCCTCAAAGTTGAAATGGAGATTGGAGAGTCATAGTGGTCTCATGGGACCAGGGACAAGAAGCAGAAAATGGAAAACAACATGGGCATTCCATCAAACAAATCCCATGATGGAATGAATCCAAACAACCCCCTTTGAAAAAATTGTGGGATGAAGCATCCTGGTAACTATCTGAAGGGATGAAAGAATTGCTTCAAATGTGGGAAGTTTTGTCATCTGGCCATGAACTGCCGAAGGGGTATGAAAAATCCCGTTAATGTTGAAGAAGAAAGGAAGGTTCAGATCAACACTCATCCTGCAGTGTAGTGTTACAACTGTAAGGAGATTGGGCATTATGCAAACAATTTCCCTAAGCTGAGGGTTTTTAGAGGCAATCAGCAACAACCTCCAAGGCAACAATGAAGGCCTTATTCCATCACTAGTACTGAGGTGGAGCAAAAAAATGACGTGGTGAGAGGTACGCTTGTTATTCATTAAAGAAGGGAAAACGTACTTTTTGATTCTGGTTCTACACATTCTTTAATATCTTGCAAGATTATATTAACCTTTCAAACACCACCTCAAAATTTGGAGGAAAAGTTATCTGTGAGAATAGTGAATGGGGCCTTCATTGAATCCATGGTTTATAACTCCTCCCTGGTTAACATTTGTGGACTAAACCTCCCTGAAAATCTAGTCATACTTCTATTTGTGGAGTTTGACGCTATCTTTTGCATGGATTGGCTGTCTTTATACAAAGCCAATATCAACTGCCAGGAAAGGGATATCACTCTTCACATCCTCGAAGAATCCTCCTATTATTTACATGTGCAAGGAGGAAGATGAATCTTCTTTCAAACCCTCATCTCAAGTGTGGATATTGCTGCCTTATGAGCATGCATATCTAGTTTAAATGATTGAGACAAAGTGGAGAATCATGCTTTAAGACATGCCCATCATGAGGGATTACACTGATGTATTCCCTGAGGAGTTGCTTGGTCTTCCTCCTGACCGAGAGGTTGAGTTCTCAATTGAACGTATCCCTGGATCTCTTCCAATCTCAAAAAAACCTTACAGAATGGACACAGTAGAGCTGGATGAGCTGAAGAAGAAGTTACAGGAGAATATGGACAAGGGTTTTATATGCTCGAGTGCTTCACCATGGGGTGATCCAGTCTTCTTTGTCAAGAAGAAGGATGGATCAATGCGCCTACGATTTGATTATCATGAGCTCAATAAAATCATGATAAATAACAAGTATCCACTTCCACAGATAGATGACTAGTTTGATCAGCTACATGGGGCCAGTTATTTATCTAAGGTGGACCTTCAGTCGGGATACCACCAACTAAAGGTGATGAAGGAAGATATTCCCAAGACTGACTTTCAAATGAGGTATGGAAACTATGAGTTCATAGTGATTCCCTTTGGACTCACTAATGCTCCAACAATTTTCATTGATTTAATTAATAGTGTCTTTAGAGATTTCCTCAACAAATTTGTGGTAGTCTTTATTGATGATATTCTGATATAATCCAAGAGCAAGGAGGAACATTAGGAGCATTTGAAAATTGTGTTAAAGACATTGCGAAGGGGGGAGTTGTATGCAATGTACCATAAATATGAGTTCTTGAAGGAGGAAGTATCATTCATGGGGCATGTTATCACCATCAAATGGATATTTGTGGACCCTTCCAAGACAAAGGCAATTAAAGAGTGGCCGAGGCCAACTTCTGTAATGGAGATTCATAGCTTTTTGGGTTTAGCTGGATATTATTGACGAATCATGAAGAAATTTTCATGATTTTCAAACCCAATGACCAAGCTGATATGGAAGGGAGGAAAGTTTGTCTGGACACAAGAATGTGAATACTGTTTCAAGGATTTGAAAAAGAGGCTTGTCACTACGCAAGTACTCACACTCCCCTCTAGTGGTGAACTCTTTGTGGTGTGTAGGGATGCTTCTAAGAATGGATAATGTTGTGTGCTAATGAAAAATGATAAAGTGATATCCTATGCTTCAAGGCATCTTAAAATACAAGAGCAAAACTATCCAACACATGATCTAGAGTTATCTGCTGTGATCTTTTCCTTGAACATCTAGCGGCATTAACTCTATTGGGAGAAATGTTAGATATATACTGACCACAAGAGTCTCAAGTATATATTGACATAGAAAGTGCATAATATGTGCTAGTGAAGATGGATGGAGCTCATCAAGGATTACGACTGCTCAATCCACTACCATCCTGGTAAGGAAAACAAGGTGGCAGATGCCCTATGTAGAAAGGATCCAGCATCTTTATCAATGATGAGAATTGAAAAGGATCTGATCTTCTTATATTTGCAAAGGATGGACTTCAGAATCATTAAGGGAGGAACATCATCAATCCATTCACAAATGATTTCTCAACCAATACCCTTGGGGAAAATAATGGGTGCTCAAAGAGAAGATGTGGAAATTCAGAAATGGCTGGAAGCTGTTAAAAATGGGAAATCCTATGATTTCAAAATTTATGAGGAAGGAGATGTAAGATTGGGACACGATTATCTGTACCATACAATCTATAGATAAATAAAGAGCTATTGAATGATGCACATCGACCAGCCTTCTCTATCCACCATGGGAGCTCAAAGATGTATCAAGATCTCCGAGAAAACATTTGGTGGGACAATATGAAAATGGAAATTGCCGAATATACATCAAAGATCCTCATAAGTCAGCAAGTGAAGGATGAGAGACAATAGTCTAAGGTAATGATGCATCCACTAACCATACTAGCATGGAAGAGGGAGAACATTACCATGGACTTTGTAACTGGACTTCCAAGGACATCTTGAGCAAACAATGCTATATGGGTCGTTGTGGATCATCTTACGAAGATAGATCACTTTATCATGATTCGAGAGGACTTCTCATTGGATCAACTAGAACATATTTACATCAATGAAGTGGTAAGTCTACAAGGAGTACAACTATCTATTGTATCCGACCGTGATCTGAGATTCATCTCAATGTTTCGGAAAAGTCTCCAGCATGCTCTGAGCAATGAACTGAACTTTAGTACGGCCTATCACCCTCAAACTGATGGTTGGTCTATGTGAACTATTCTGACTCTGGAAGACATGTTGAGAGAGTTTTCTATGGAATTAAAATGAGGATGGGACCAATATCTTCCACTGGTTGAATTCTTCTATAACAATAGTTTCCACTCAAGAATCCAAATGGTAACATATGAATCCCTTTATGGGAAAAGGTGCAAAACACTGGAATGTTGGGATGAAGTCAGTTAGCATAAGCTGTTAGGACATGAAATGGTCGAAGAAATGGTCAAGAAGGTGAAAACCATTCAACATCATATCAAGGTAGCCCAAAGTCGACAAAAGAGTTATGTAGATAATTGTCGATGAGACCTTGAGTTAAAAGTTGGAGACATTGTATTTCTATGCATATCTCTGTGGAAGAAGGTAAACTGTTTTGGGAATAAAGGGAAGTTAAGTCCTAGGTACATCAGCCCCATCAAGATCCTTGATCAAGTCGGAGTTGTGGCCTATCAACTGGCACTTCCACCTACCATGTAGAAAGTACATGATGTCTTTCATGTATCCATCTTATGGAAGTACAAACATATGTTTTCATTGTTCTTTTTATAGTATCTCTTTGTTCATGTGTTCCCTAGTGTACCCTATGTGGATATAAGAGCTCAAGGTAAGTTAGGAGATCTTTATAGAGATTAAATAAAGATGTTTTAGCCCCATCTTATTGGTGTTATGTAACTAGTTTCCAAAGACACTAGACTTAACGATCCTTGGCTTGTACTCTGATGATTAATTATGTTTAAAATCATGAAATGTTTTATGTAAAAGGCTTGGGATGCTATAATGAACATGTAATGTATAATGGGTTATGAAATTCTATTCCATCGTATTATTATTTAAGGTATATGTTGATGTTATGGAGATTTATTTAGCAAGATCTTGATATGAAAATGTGTTTCAATACTAATTATCTTCCTAAGATGGATATTTAGTATGATGGAACAATTCAAACCCTCATGTATACTAATATAGACCATTACCAATAATTCAAATGTTGTTGGGAATGACATATTCCTTTTTTCATTTTTTTCGTAAAACAATATCATTCACTTGATCATTCATATGGATGCTTATGAAGCCTTATATGTAATGAATTAAAAAAATCTGAAAGGATATGATGAAATTTGAGAAATAATTATATAGGTACGTGATATATGTTATAAAACTACATATAAGGATACATATATTGATAATTATATCAAATTAGTATAGATTTGATAGAAGAGTTATATAGAAAATCGACAGAGTGATATGGAATTGAATGATGGTGTGACGATTTTCGTTGGAATTTATAAGGCCCTGTCCTTATACATGTATTAATCTATAGATGAGTACATAATTTGACTTTAATTCACATCAAGGATATTTTTAGGTTTATATCATTTGAGAAGAAGTTCATAACATATAAATATCAACTTGAATATTATATGTAGATACCTCTTCCCACTATACATTTTTTTCATCAAACAAAAACATTTTAAAAAACAACATGTTTTGTTTCATGTTTTAAATAGAATGACTTTTCCATGATCCCCTACTAGAATATATTCATCTTCATTTCCTAATAAAAACATTTCAAAACATGGTATAGTCATAAATATCATGGAAAGGTCTACACAAATAAGGAAAACAATTATTCTTGGGAAAACATGAAAACCATGAATACTTCATCATAATGTAATTCTTTTCACCTTTAGGAAGTAGTAAATATACTTCAATGAATATAATGTCATTTACTAACCTTTTTGTAACCAAAATATTAAAATAATTCCCATATAAATATATATATAATATACAGAGGTAACATGGAATATAAACAAACATAAAAGGAATAACCATACAGTCGACTTTCACACATATCACTAAATGGAATAACCATATGATAGAATTCCATAACCAATTAATTGGAGGTTATAACCTAAAAACCCATCATTTGTTTATCACAAAACCACCTGTCATTGGATTATCACGTAACCACACATCTATGTATTATTATGTGTGCACCTTTGGAATGTCAATGTATCATTATATAATGAGACACACATATAATATTGTATTTATTATCATTTCACTCATAAAATTTCATTTTGAATCAAAAGAAATAATTTAAAGATATTGAAAGAGTAAATACACCTTGAAAACTATTTTCAATACAAAAAAAACAAAAAATTGAATAAGGGATTTTATTTTGATTTTAAAAAAATTAAGTCTTATAGGGGAAGACAATATCAAATAACTGTTATAGTGGTAGGGAGTTCGTTGTGACCACATATATTGAAATCATTCATTTTATTATTTAGTACAACTCATTATAGACAATGATTCCCTTTGAATGAAACTAAGAGTCAAAGTGTTTTATTATACACCATATAAAGAAAAGAGGTATATATTATCAAAATATTCCTCAATGAAAGGAGATTGAGATGATGTCCCTTACCTTGAGTCAAACTAATCCCTTTCATTATTTAATTTCCTGAATAATTAAAGTGTAAGAACATGGATCATCATTTTAGGTATGGATGTTTTATTATGGTTTTTTTAGGAAAAATTATGATATGAAAATTTTTTATGTACACACCAGGTACTCTTGAGTACACGCCATGTACCTGGTTTCCATGGGTAGCAATGTACTGGTCGTGTAACGCCCGAGTATATGGGCATGTGGACCACCTAACGCGGGGGCTGATTAAGGCTAGTACAATGAATGTACATTAAATGAACACGACATTTATTTTTCTTTTTATTTAACTAATCAGTCAGGGGCCTTGTCTCATCTCTATAACACATCTCTTCTTCTCATGTTTCTTATAAGAGAGTGAAGAGACACATGAGAACATCAATCCCCAATAGTTCCTCCATCCATGATCTAATTGAGACGCCACCCGGTGCATTGAATTCCCACTAGTGAGTTCTCGCATCTTCAAGAGTTTCAATTAACAATTTCTCATCTCCCTTGAGTTATCTAAGGTTGAATGATTGAGACCTTTTTGAAGATCTATGAGGTTCTATGTAATTTCAAGGGCGAACATACTAGTGTATTCATTGTACAACATCGAGGTCAGTGGTTTGATCCTTTCATTGGATTTCACTGGATTATATATTCTCAATGTCCCGAATACAATTGATTAGAGAATTGCATGTTTTTGAATTCAATGGTATCTAATGTCTGATAAGGTTTGTTTCTTCGGGAATGGGGTATTGATATTATTAATAATTATTACCTTGTTTATGGATGTGTTTTCCATGTTTGTTTTGGTCATGGACGTTAGGTCTTGAAAGAATGTTACACTCTTTTTTTCACATTCCAATTGTTGATAGGATGTACTTGTTGATGAGTTGAGTTTCCTGAGTTTCACATTATGAAATTATGAAGAAGGGTAATTGACTATGAGAGATTCCTGATGCAGGGTCATATATTTATATTTATTGTATTCATTGACTAGTGGAATTGACTGTGAGATATTCTATGGGGTCACTGACCAGTGGGGTTAGGCAGTGAGAGATAACTAGAGGGTTGTTATTAAAAATATGTGAGACCATATGGAATTGACTATGAGGACTACAAAAGGGTCATTATAATTATTTTTTCTATGAATACCAAGGTGGTATTCACCGTGAGAGCTACCCAGGTGGTCGTCTGTAATTGATTGTTGCTCTGTGGGACAAGAGGGGTTATACTATGAGAGCTTTCCCAATGATTCATTATTATTTTCTTGAATTTTGATATGTCGGACTAGAGGGGATTAGAATGTGAGAACTTTCCCAGAGGTTTTCTTTGGAATGTTTGAATGATTGAGATGACTCTTCCATGCCAAAACACGAACTTGGACTTGGTTCTACTAGTTTTTTAGAACGTCTTCTGATACATCTATTAATTATTATTATATAATGGGATACATAGATTTGGATAGATCATGATGTTAAATTATTCATTGGATTGAATAATTAATATATGTAAATGAATGTAATTATTATCTATTGGATTGTTTACTTTTGAGTACATATCAGTTTATTACTTCATTTCTGATTATTACCTTCTATATATATTCACTGCTAATTAGGCATAAATATTTTGGTAATTTCATACTGGGATTCATCTCAAACCCAATTTAGGTTCTTTTTTGGTCTCAAACAGATTATATGGTTGTAGGTAAAGATAAGGTAAAGCACCCTTATTCATCAAGTACTTGAGTTATGTGGGAGATGGAGACCAGGGGAACAAGATGAGGCTTGTGATGCTATTGGAGTTTTAGTTTTTTGTATGTTGGATTTAGTATTTTATTTCATGAAATTTGACTTTTTTGGTTAATTTACAAGATAACCTTGACATGAATCATTATATATATATATATATATGATACATTCATTTATTTACAATCATTATTTTTCTATTTACATTTTGTTTGGTATTACTGCTTCCACTACTTTTTTTTATTTGTTTCTGATATGTTACTGTTCAAATGAGGGCATATTTTACCTACTATCACACACAAGGTCCTCAATTCTATATTTAATCCTCTGGTGTTTGGGTAAATTCATTTGAGGCCATGTGACCAACTGAGTACGGGGAACCTTTGGGTGGAACCATGAACTAGGAATTTCCAAAGTGGTATCAGGGGAGTGTCCATGCTACATTTTCACACTAGTCAGATCCTATAGACAGGGATAATAAGGAATAGGTAGTTGGTAATAAGTTGTGCCTAGGTGTATCTAACCAGTTTGTAGGGAATATCCATGTTACCTCTAAAATTTCAATTTTCTGGTTTTGCAATTGTTATAGTTAATTTTATTTTACCGTTGGGTGATTCATTTTTTTTCACTATTATCATTGATATTGTTGAGGTTATATTTCTATTGCAACCATATGAGATGAGGGTATTCCATATAATTCATCATATAGTAACTTCATGTAGATCACATTCCATGAATTCTTTTCATTCCATTTAGGGTGCAGTACTAATTGAATGTTATTGTGAAAGATGTTGTGCTATATATGCCTGAAATTTTGATAGATGTTGTGATAGAATACCTAATATGTTTAAAGGGTATTGGAATATATAAAGAATAATTTTTATTGATTCCAAACATTGTTCCTTGAGGTGTTATGGACCATCTTAGATTAGTATTTGGTTGATCATGTTTGAACTATAATTTATTTTTTACATGTTGTAATGGGGAATATGATGACAAACATTGATTTGTTAGAGTATGGGTTCTCACGGTTCAGAATAAATCATCATGAAGTAAATATATTATGTTTTTAATGGTTTTGGAATATTTTTAGAGGCTTAATATCTAGAAACCCAAACAACACAGTGTTTTGTGTTATGAGCACATGCCATTTGATATTTTGTTCTGGAAGAAAACTCTTTTCTTATGTACATGAAATGTACCGTAGGTACACAAAATGTAATCCTTAACAGTGGGACTGAATCTATGATTAGAGACATGGGGTTTGGAAACATGGATAGAACACACCGTGTAATGGGAGGAAACATTTTAATGAAGGGAAAATGAATCCAATGGGGTGACTAACAACACATGAGGATAAGTTCTAGATGCTACACATCGTGTCCATATTGAACATGTTGTGTAGTGTTTCCTAGGAAAGAATGATGTGGTTTATCCATGAAGGAGTAATTTGGAAGGATGTAAAATTCAAGTACACATCATGTCATTAGAATAACACGCCATGTGTATGGGTGTTACATGACCAGGTTTGGTAGAGTTACATGCCCTTGTTGAATATTAAGGGAACATGTCATGTATTGGTTTTACATGCCTAGTAACCTTCTTTTTTATAACATGGATGTTTTATTCTCATGTTACATTCATGAAAATTTATGTTTTAGTCAATGATAATCTTGAACTGTGGTGCATGATTGATGTAGAAGAGTCATGCCACCAAGACATCCTCTAGTTGTATGAGAGGTGCAGGGTGATGACCAGACATAAGAAATGATATATTAGAAATTACAAGAAGATCCTCCCATTGTTCCCATATTTTAAACATCAGTGATACTAGACACAAGTGCTAATACACAGTCCATGAATCAATTTTGAGGATGTTATAGACTTTTCAGGGAGCACCATCTCACACCCCTTCTATGGAAGAACTGACACAGGTGTTCTCACATTAGCATCCTCCCACTTTTTCAGGGGATGAGGGATCACAAGTTTAACATTCATGGTTCAATGCCCTGATTTATATATTTGAGAATATAGAGACACCTATGAAGAGTAGGTTGAATCTTTCTATGTACATGCTTCGTGATTCCTCTAGAAGATGGTGTGATGTTATCTCACATGCGGGAAGTCATTGGGATATTTTATGTGAAGAGTTTAAGAGGATCTTGTGTGACTAAATCTAACCTAAGGTGTTGAGGGCAGATCAATCCCAAGATATCATGCATCTAGAGTAGGGCACTCTTTCGATGATGGAAGACTCTTCAAATTTAATATAGCATTAGTGATTCACACATGTTCTGGGAGGTGACGAGTTATCTTAGGGTAGGCGTTTTGATGATGCCCTCATGTATGACATCTGATCATAGGTTAATGTCATCATTCTAACTTCAGTGACTGCTATAGTATCCAATGCAGTAATTAATGTGCGTAATCTAAGGGTGTTGGGAGCTATGATCCATGGTTTTCTAGCATCCAGGGATGGTACTCATTCGACAGATAGTAGGAAGCTCCATAGGGATCCATCACATGATGTTTTTTCAGGTAGTTATGTGGTATGATTCCAGTGTGGGAATAGTTGGAATACGATGCCTCAGTGCTCGAGAGACCCAATTGATTTCCATGCTTATGGAAATATGGGTCATCTTTAGCATTTTTGTTGGTTTATGTCACGAGTATCTAGTGATAGGGATTATGTTATGACTCTACATTCAGGAGTAGGACCACCGATTTCTCCTAATTATGGGAACATGAGTTCACCAGGACATTCAGGCTGAGGAGGTGGTCATGGCCTTCGTATCCAGTTGGCAGGCTTTCAGTGGTTGTAGGGTGGAACAGTTAAGGGTGGTCAAGAAGGGTCATAGGTCCATTGTGTATGTCTAAATTTTCAGTGTATTAGACCCAATAGGGGAAGGATTCTGGAACCTCTATTATTAGAGGTACGATTCAAGTTTCTTCAATTTTATTTTCATCTATTTTTTATATAAGGTCTTCCTAGAGTTTTATATTTCTTTCCATTTTGGAGATCATTGGGCTCCACATCATTAATTATGAGGATGTTATGATGATAGAAACTCTATTGAGTATAAGGATGGATAGTGTATGTAATTTCAAGGAGTTCCCTCTTGAGATTGGTGGGTGTCACGTATTATGGGACCTCTTTATCTCAGAGATGATAGGGTTCAATTTCATTATTGAAATGGACTGGTTGGTCCCTTTTTAGGCCTTTCATGACTTCTATCGCCACAGGGTGAGTTTCACATCACTAGAGGGTAGGTCATTTCTAAAAAACGGTGAATGGGATGTCCAAGAAAGAAGAGCTGGACCAGAGCATCATGGGTTTGGATGAATGGCATCCCAGATTGCTAGTTTATATCTACATGACTAGTGAACTTCACATCTTGACTTTCCTATAGTGGTGGATCACTTCAGTGATGTATTTCTAGATGAAATTTATGGTTTACCTATTTAGATAGAGTTAGATTTGCCTATTGATCTTATTCCAGGAGTGGATCTGGTGTGCATTCCACTACATAGGATGGGTACACTAGAGATATAAGATCTCAAGAAGCAGTTAGAGGATTTAAAAGAAAGGGGTTTCATCCAACCCTATATTTCTCCTTAGGGTTCTCCTATCCTATTTGTGAAGATGGAGGATGGTACCCTCAAACATTTGTGTGTATTATTAGAATATGAAATAGTTGATAGTCAAGAACTGATATCCCATGCTGATGATTGATGGTCTACTTCAATAGTTATAATGAGCCCGAGTGTTCTTGAAGATTGAATTGAGAACCGGTTATCATCAGTTGTGCATTAGACCATCAGATATACCTATTGCTTCCTTTAAGAGTGGGTATGGTCTATAATAGTATGTTGTTAGGTCGTTAGATCTGATGAACGCAATGATCGTTTTCATGGAACTGATGAACTGAGTGTTCCATCCTTACATGGATTCTTTTGTGGTAGTCTTTGTGGAAGACAACTTTGTGAACATTCACATTCGACATGACCATGACACCCATCATGATATCATATTTAGTACATTGAGAGGGAATTTTTTATATGCTATGTTCTCATAATGACACTATTGGATGGACCAGATTCACTTACTGGGTCTTTTTATCATAGGGATAGGAGGATCTGTAGTCACATAGAATGTGAGAGAAGTAGTCTCCTGGGAGCATCCAAAGAACATCATTATCGTACAAGGTTTTCTGGGGATGGTTTGTTACTACTGTCGAGTTAAAAATGGATTTTCAAGATTATCAATGTCATTGATGGGCTTGAATAAAATTGTGCGATGTACTTGTGGACAAAATACTATGATTCAACCTTTTAAGAGTTGAATGGGAGGGTGAATTCAGTACCGATACTGGTTTGTTGGAGTCGGGTAAGAGTTACACCATTTAATATGATGTGTATGGTATCATGTTGGGAGCAGTTCTAATGCTGATGGAATGGGTCGTGCATACGAGTCTAAGTAAATGAGAACACATGAGAAGAATTTCCAAACACAAGATCTCGAGTTTGCAGTGGTTGTTCATGCTTTACGTTGTTTGAAACATTATATTTTGGGAGAACATTTTGAGTTATTCACTGACCCGAAATGTCTGATGTATATCATTACTCATCATGATCTAAATTTTAGATAGATAAGAAGGGTTGAGTACCTAAAATCATTTTTCATTGAGCTTGCCTACACACCAGGGAATGGAAGCACACTAGATGATGACTTGAGCAGGAGGACTCAAATACAAGATATTCAGGATTCCAGTAGTGAGTGGCAGTTTATGGCTCTGTTCTATGAGATGAATTTGGTGGTTCATTACAGATAGGGGCAGACGTTTCTTTCATCTGTAGCTGTTACCTCTACACATCAAGAACTAGTGAGAATAATGCAACTATCATATTTTGAAGGCCTACTCATATGAGAATGTATATTAGGAGATGACACTTCTCTTGGGTGGACAGTAGATGAAGATGAGATCTTGTGTTGTAATGGACGTGGATGGGTTTCAACAGACATTTGTGAGGATTTGATGTGAGATTTTAATTCCTTAGTTTGGGTAGTTCATCCTTGTGTCACCATGATTTATCGAGATCTAAACTGTTAGTATTGATGGCCATGTATGAAGAGGGGTGTTTCTGGTTTTTTATGTGATATTTCACCTGTCCGCATGTGAATGCAGAGCATCATTGACCATCTTTTATATTACAGTCGCTATGTATTCTTGAGTAAATGTGCAATGATTGTGAGATGGATTTTATTATGGGTTTACTGAGGTCGCCTTGAGGGAATGATGTAGGTTTGGTTTTTGTGTATACACTCATGAAGGATATACATTTCATTCTGATCAAGGAATCCATTAGTGTTGATGAGCGTGAAAGGTTTTACATCTGAGTGATTGTTCATTTGCAGGGGGTTCCGTATTCTATCATCTAATATAGGGATTCAAATTTTACTTCATGTGTTAGGTAAGGAATCTAGAGGGCTCTGGGTACACATGTGATTTTGAGTACATCATACCATCCACAGAAAGATGGCCTGTCCAAGCACTCACTTTTGGTTTTGGAGGAAATTTTATGAGAATACATCCTCGCATTTGGGGGATCTTGGGAGAGATACTTACCCCAAGAGGAGTTTTCCTAAAATAATAGCTTACAAGTGACGATTCAGTTGTCTCCTTAAGAGTCTTTGTAGTGTAGGTCATGCTGATCACCCCTTTGTTGGTTTTAGGTAGGAAAGGTATCTATGTTGGGATATCATTTTGTCCAGGAGACCACTTAGATGGTGGAGTAGATCTTGGGGAGGATGTATAATGCAAAAACTCATCAGAAATCTTATGGTGGTCGATGGAGATGACCTCAATAATTTTAGGTTGAAGATGAGGTTTTCATTCATGTCACACTGAGGCTGGGACACATATGGATTATGAGATAGTGAAAGATTTCACCGAGATACATACACCTATTTGAGGTTTTGGTGATATTTTGGACAGATGGATATCAGTTTTTCTTAGAACATAGGTGTCGGGCTATGCATGAAATCTTCCATGTTTCTTAGCTATGAAATTGCTTTTCAGACCCGTATCGGGTTTTCTAACCTATGGAGGTTGAGTTATATGTGGATGCATCTTTCAAGGAGAACCCTATTCAGATTGTGGATCACAACATGAAGGTTCTACATGGCCGGTGTCTTCCTCTGGTACAGGTGTTATGGAAGCACGGGCGAGTACAAGACATGACATGGGAGAAGGAGGCCAACGTATTATCCCTGTGGCCAGAGATGTTTGATGTTTATTCTTCTCCACCCATGGAAGGTAAATTTTGGTACGAATTTCAATATGAGAGGATTTTTGTATGAACCCAGATCATTATTTCTGGTATGGATCATTATTTCAGGTTTTTTTAGGAAAAAGATAGATTTTTAAATATTCTATGTACACGATGTGTATCTAGTATCCATCGGTTGTCATGTACTGGTCGTGTAACGACTGAGTACACGGCCATGTGGACCGCCTAAAGAGGGTTTGGTTGAGGCTTATACAAAACCTATATTGTAAATGAACACACCACATATTTTTCATTTTATTTGATTAATCATATTGGGGTTGCCTCTCATATCCAGAACATATCTCTTATTCCAATGTTTTGTACATGAGAGAGATGAGATGGAAAATATAAACAAACCCCTATTGTCCCTCAGTTCTAGCTTTGATTGAGATATCGTTGAGTGCATTTGATTCTTACTGTTGAGTTGTCTATTCCCCTAGAGTATTTCTTCCTTATTTATCCTCTCCATTGAGTAACCCAAGGCTGAATGATTTTTAACTTTTTGTACATCTATGATGTTCTAGGGAGATTCACCAGCCTACATTCTAGATTATTCATCATACAACATCGAGGTAAGTGGTTTGTGCCAGTATTTGGTTGTCCATGGATTATATAAACTCAAACAATTGAATACCCTTGATAAGGGTATTGGGTGTTTTATAATTTTAGTCTGTTTAATTCTTGATATGGTTTGTATGTTTTATAAATGGGTATTGTTATGAATACGGTTCATTACCCTGTTTATGGATATATTTATGTTGTTTGTTTTGGTTATGGTCATTGGGACTACAACTAAAGTTAGGATTATTTTTCCCCATGCCTAGTGTTGTTAGGATGAAGTTTTTGTTTATTTGAGATGCATGAGTTTCACATTATAAAATTATGACCAATGGTAATTGATCATGAGATCTTCCAGACATATGCCCATTTAGGTATATTTATTGTTATCATTGATAAGAGGAATTGACTATGAGATATTTGATGGTTTCATTGAACAAATAGGTTAGATAGAGAGAGATACCCAGAGGTTAGTTATTAAACGTATGTTAGACTATAGGTAATTGATTGTGAGAACTTCTTGATGGTAACCATAATTATTATCACTATATAGTCCAATTTGGTATTGACTGTGAGAGATATCTAGGTGGTAATTTGTAATTCAATGTTGCTATGTGGGACTAGACGGGTTGGACTGTTAGAGCTTTCTCATAGGGTCATTTTTATTTTCTTGAATGGTGATATGTGTAACATGAGGGGATTAGAATGTGAGAAATTTACTAGAGGGGTTCTTTTGAATGTTTGAATGATTTTGATAAGTCATCCAAGCCAAAGAACATGCTTGGACTTTGTTGTACTTATTGTTTAGTTGGTCTTCTAATACATTTGTTTGTTACTTCTATACAATCGCCGACCATGATTTTTCTTGATCATGAGGATTCATTATTGAATGGATTTAATTATTATTAATTTTAAATGAATGTAATTTGAAATTGTAGGATTGTTTACTTTTGAGTACTTCTTAGTTTATTGCTTCATTTCTGCTTATTACCTTCCATATATATTAGCTGATAGATAAGAATAGAATGTTTGGTGATTTCCTATTAGGATTCATATCATGCCATGTTTGGGTCTTGCTTTAGGCCCAAACAGATTTTATGGTTGTAGGTATAGATATGGGAAAACACCCTTCTTCATCAGGTACTTGAGTTTTGTGGGATCTGGAGAGTATGGGACCAAGATGAGGCTTGTGATGATGTTATAGATTACTATTTTCAATACTTTGGTTTCATTATTGTATTTATAGAATTGTTTCATGTTTTGATTAATTCAAAGATACTTATTACATTCATCTTTACTTATATATATATGATCCCGTTTTTATTTACTATAAGTCTTCTGTTGTTTACATTGTGTATGGTATTAATTATTCTGCTACTACATTCTATTGGATTCCCCTGTGTTATTCTGCCAATGAGGGCATAGTTTCCTCACTATCATACCCAAATCCCTTTCATTTATTAAAAAACCTCTAGCATTCATGGAAATACACATGAGGACAAGTGACCAACTAGATATCGGGCACCTTTGGGTGGAACCATGAACCAGGACGTTACAAAACATATGTTAATTTCTACTTGATTTGAATAAATTTTAATGTTTATTTATAATTTAATATCACTTATTACCATCTTATAGCAGTTACATAATTATTTAATTTAATATTTCACTTTTTGATGATATTCGGTACATAGGTTGAAAATGAACTTGTTTTTATGTAAATTTTCTATGTATTAAAATTACTATCATCTCTACAATGATATTCATGATTTAAATATCATATATATATAAGGACCCAGCCTTAAATAATACTTAATCTGGAGTTATTTCAAGAATACACGTTGAGGATCTTTTCAGGTTTAGAGTTTTAGAGAATTAGATCATAAATCTTTCATTACATTCCACATTTAAACAAAGTGGTTACATAAAAGATAGTACTCATTTTTCCATTGAGGAGAACATATTTAAAATAAAACATGGATTATTTCTTGACACTTCATTGGCACTGTCATCACATCATGTACCTGTCCCTTGACCTGTGAAAAGCATTTTAAAAAACATGGGATGAGAATAAAAAGCTCAGTAAGGAATTTAAAAGTATGAAATGAAAACTTTAGTCCTTGTATGAAATCATACTTTACTCGTAAAACATAATCATTTTATCATACCTCATCAAATCATGAATAAATCATAGAAATCATTATAAATAAAGGTAGCTCGAGGCATTCATAACAGTCTTACGTAGGGAGTAACCATCATGGTTATGTTTGGAATACACATCACAGTATATTCCCTAAATATCTTTAGAGAAACATTAACATTTAACCGCTTCGCATTACCCAATGCTTTGGAGAGCTATATCAGGCTCACCCGCCCTTAGTTTATCACGGAACCAACTGATTTCGAAAACAATTCCCAAGAACCATAACATAATCATAACACATAAAAAACTCATAAAAGAAACATAAAATTTCCATATTTCAGTCACAAGAGATTACATCATGATATTATCATAAATAAAAACATCTAATAAAATCATTAAAACACAATGATAGAAAATCCCTTTATACTTTGAAATTATTAAAAGAAGTCATTTAAAAGAGATTTTAGAATGAAAGTGTCCCATACCACATTGAAACTTTTGAAAGGGTTTTAAAACATTCATGTACATTTAAATAAATCCTTAAAACCATTTTTAAAACATGGACATGTATGATAAATGTTTAGAAGAATAAATCTTTAAAACCATTTAAAACAATGCTTCAATAAAAGAGTCATTTTCCATTTTGAACATTTAAATTATAAGCCACGTGAAAGAAGACCATTTTTTAAAAATTTAAATGACTAGAGTATAGACATAATATGGATATGTAATGTCAACGGGGATGTATATACACAATAAAAGAATAAAAGTGCATATCATCAAGAAGTGTCTCATGGAAGAGATATTGAGACGTAATCCCATTCAAAGATCATGTCATTTGTGTATGGATAAATCAATTAAATAATTATTTGTAACAAGTATAAATACACCGAATATAAGTAGATATCAGGTGTGAAACAATCATAGGTCACTCACATAAACTCTTGAAAAAACAAAAACAATTACGAAGATATTTAACTCAATGAAATGATATTGAGTTACGATTTCCCATACAAGTTCGTATAAATGGCGTAAGAATTTATCAATGAGATGATTATGTGTAGAAATAGTATATTCACACAAGGGTTTGTAGAAATTACAACATAGTGATTCCACACATAATCTTTTCATAATAAAATCAATAAGTATAGGTTTAACCTAAAGAATTGAAATTGGGTTATGAAGTTCCCTTACAGAAATTCGAAAGCCTAACAGCGTTAATTTAAAATTTATAAAAATGAGTTGATGAGAAAGAAAATGGTATCTCATCTATTGGACATAATATTTATAGAAATGAGGATATATAAGAACATATCCAAACATAACAACATGTAAATTAAAAGACATAACAAGAAGAAGTATTTAAAAAAAGGAGGGTGAAAGAATCCCTTACCGATTTGGGTAACATTCAAAACGTACACCCCATGAAAGAAGGACCAAACAATGACGATGTAAATACCCATAATGAGAGTGTATTACACAAATATTAGAATCATGGTTAGTATATACACCAATTAATTTATATAGTTAAAAATATATCATGAATCTCATAGAAATAAAAATTAAGATAACATATCCCCTTACGAAAATTCGGCAGCCTAACGACACCACATAAAACATCCAAAAATGGATTGATGATATCAATTAGGGCATCTCATCATATGAACATAAAAAGTAAATTAAGGGTAATATAAAATAACATCCCCAAACATAAGAAATTTGAGCTTAAAAGAAGTGACATAAAAGAGAGTACTTAAAATGAAAGAGAGAGGTTGGATCCCTTACCTCAAGTCTGGCTTGTCTTGTTAGTTTCTTTATATTCATGAATAATAAACTTTTTTCAATTTATAATTTCTTGTGGACCTCCATTAAAGTTTATTATTCCATTCATATCACATATTATAATGTGATAATAAGTATATATTTATGTGAATCCATATCAGATGTTTTTGTCATTGTTTGGTACATGAGTCAAAACTGAACTTGTTTGAAAAGAATTGTCCATGTAGTTATAAGTACATCATATCCAGAATAGTATTAATGATTTAAATATCATATATATCCAGTAAATATTCATTTCATACTATTCCATAACATTGGTTGATAAAAATAAATGAAATGCACCGTTCATGGAGACGGTAGGCCGTACGTACGCATGAGCGCTACTTTAATTTCATTGTCATATTAATGGAATTAAAAATAATTGAGATATATATATATATTATAACTACAGAATAATATATATGTTATATAGGTCACATAATTTCATTAATTTCATTCTTTATGTATTCCATGTATTTCATGAATGAGTCACATCACTTGAGGGGGCGGTAGTCCACACTTTCTCATATGAAATTATCGCATTTGGACAACATGCAACGAATAAAGGTATGTTTGACATATAAAATACAGAAGAATATTGAAATCATAAATACCAAATATATCATATATAAAATACAGTGAAATAATAATGTCCACCTTTTAAGGTGTTAAAGGAATATTGAACAATAATTGTTTCGTGAGGCAGTAATTTTCTATCCACTGAAAGAGTATGTTCTTTAACCATTAGACGGAATTGTGTGTAAGTGTAACTCAAATCCTTCTTATAGAAACATCCTAATATATTTCATATACTGTCATTGTTACAAAATAATGTAATAAAAAGAGATTAGGGGGTTGGAGAAGAAAAACAAAACAAAATAACATTAGAGAAGTATTTACCTTTAAATCCGGTAACTCATTTTGGTTTGAACCAAAAGGGTTTCTTGGAGAGCTTTCTGCCTAAGTTAAGGATTCTTGGATGAGTAGAGGAATGTTGAGAGGAAATATGGTAAGATCTTGGCCAACCCAATCTCTTGGGAGGTGTGTGTAAAGAGGTAGTGGTGGGGGCCTTTTATAAGAGGAGAGGAGGGTCACTCTTGGAATGTTATAAAATGTTACTTTATATTAAAATTACTTTCATATTTTAAAGGTCCCAAATTGATATATTTGTAGGATAAGGTGATAAGGTTTTGAAATACACCCATCCAATAGGTTTGTGACAAGTTTAAGACTTAGATTTTACCATATCTTCTCATTTTATTTAAATCGTTCATTTATGAGGTAATCGCCGCATCATCATGATGTCATAAATAATTTTATTTATTTAAATTAAAAAAAATTATAAAACAAATACTATGATGTAGGAAATAATTTTAGGTTTACAATTACTATTTATAGTCAAAGATATAATTTATGAAGATAAAATTAAAAATGTATTACTCGGGTGATACATTCTTTAGTGATATTCTCCTTTAAAAATAAAATGATAAAGAGTCACTTTCACCCAAAAGTGATTCCATGGGGTCCCAAAGATTGGCACAAAGCATCCCATGGTCGGCCATGACACAACCAGTAGCATTATGATACATTTTAGGGTCATTTGTTATTATTACGGTATTATATTATTATCCTTAACTACCCGATTACTAAATAATCATGATAATTAAAGATAATTACTGTCGTTACTATTCATAATGTCCAAAAACAAAAGAGTCTTAATTACTTAATTTGGACCTTATGATTCCAAATATGGAATCCATTTTACCAAATTCCAAACATAGAAATTGAAATAATTAATTTAAAAATAATTCCCATTGTCAAAACAAATACCATGTTTTCTAAAACAATATCTATGAAAAGTTGCACTTGTTCACGAACAATTCCAAAGTGAAATTAATTATAATTACCACCATTGGATTAAATATTAAAAATATATTCTAATTACACTTTAAAACCAATTAAAAAGATTATTTAACCATATAATTAAATTAGATAAAAAATATGCTTTGATGTAAAATGCAGTATTTTTCACTATTAATTAAAAATGAACATTGTCAGAAAAATACCAAACAATTATCCAAAGTAAATTTCAATGTCCCAATAATAAATAATATGTTTATTTTGAAAAATAGTGCTTATAAAATTGTCAAATTTTATATTTAAAAAAAATTCTCCATCAAAAGGCGGTAAAACAATCTTTTATAAAATATTAGAGTATTTATTCTTAAAATTGGATTCATTTGAATTTTAAGCCTCTAACTTTTATTGGATAAATGTAAAAATATTTAACAAACATATGTAATCATTTTGTAGTTAGTTTTGTTCATTCCCGCCATTACAACGGCTAGGCGTTAACTACCATTTAGAATCATATTATTTTATTATTAGAGTGCAATGTAAGATTTCCAAGAAACTCGTTGTTGCGTATTGGGTACGCCATCGAGCATAGTGTTCTCATTAAATTAATATTTACATTTTATTCACAAATATGGATAAATATTAAAATTTCATATACCTTTTTACTTGGGGTGTTACATCCTTCCCCCCTTTTGGGAATGGCGTCATCGCAATTTTAAAATTGGGCTCGGAAACTTAATTTAAAGTCCCACATCAAAACAAGAGTTGGTAAAAATATCACTTTAGAAGAAAGAAATAAAAGTTCATAGGTCACCCAAGTTAACCAATACTAGGATTCCATGTAGGAAAACATGGATATGGAAGAAAAAGAAAAGGGTCATGTTCTGAGGGAGAGTGATAGAAAACAAGTTTTGGAGAAAGTTATCCACCAGAAAATCACAAACTTTTGATAGGTTAAATGGTATTCGATTCCCCAGTAAGAATAGTTATCATACAACATTTTTGTTTTAAGTTACTTTTCATTGAGGAATTCATTTTTGAACGTAACTAAATCATAAGGAAACATACTTACGTGTCATGTATACTTTCATCTTTTACTATATTCCTTACTTAAACTCATATTTTCTCCAAAAGATGAGTATTTAGGAAGACTTGTTCTCATTAAGAGTACTATAATCAACTTCATGAGAATCAAATAATCTAAAAAAGAGAACTATATATTTTCCATGTCTTTAGACCTTAACCAAAACCAAACCAAAAATTTTAGTACGAGATTAGATAATATCCAAAAAAAAAATTTTACAAAAATAAAAACTACTCCTAATCTCCAAAATTTGTCAAACAAAACCCAATGTTCAACAAAGACCATTCAATAAACATCTATCCATAAAATTCTTCAAAGTAAACCAAACTAATATTGAAACCCAAATCTCTGAAGGATTTAATCACATAGTCTTCCAACGTAAAATTAATATTTATCTCCAAATAACATCAGTTGCTCTTAAAGTCTCATATTGAAAAGTAATCAACCTAATCCCATATTCTCCATGATAGGTTAATAATTTCCATAGATAACCCAAAATCAACTTATACTATATTAATAAGATCATCTAACTAAAATGAATTTTTCATACTATCTAGGGACTTCACGTAGTCCAGTGGTAGGCGATAAATACCAGTCGCACTTTGGTTCTGGGTTCGATTCCCTCAGCTTCGTCCGACATGACAGGTTGTCACACGGTCTACGTGTTGTCCTTTTTCCAAAACTACATAATTCTTATAACATTCCACAAAAATCAATAAAATATTCAAAAATAACTATAACATAATTTAACCTCAAGTTTATCTCATATTTTTCATTTTCCATCATAACATATAGTAACCCATATTTACCTCAAAGGTAAGGATCATATAAACCCTAATGGTTACCTTTATAATTATTACCTAAACTTCCACATCGAGTTGGTTCTATCATACATGATGCATCAGAGAAATCACCATGGTTCAAGTGGTTAATCGTGACTCCTTTATAGTTGGTTTATAATATCCCCAAGATTCCTCATTAAATCGCCCATTTCATCAAGTCTCTTAATCAGAGAACCGCCACAGTTGCCTTCAAACCCATTGTCACTTTGGTGCCTGCTAGATCCATCCATTTACTAAAACCAAAAAATGACAGTGTGAGTATATCAACAAAATAATCATGTACTAATGAGGAAGATAAGCACTAAGATATACTTACTCATTCACTTTATCTAAAATCTATGACTTTTTTGGAAATCCTATCAATTATGGTAAATTCATTTATTCTTAAAGAATACCCTAACCTATAAATTTATCTAAACCGACCTCTGATGCCAACTATAAGGACCCAGACTTAAATGTTACTTAATATTGATTTATTTCAAGAATACACATTGAGGATCTTTTCCGGTTTAGAGTTTTAGAGAATTAGATCATAAATCTTGAATTACATTCCACATTTAAACAATGTGGTTACAAAAATATAGGACTCATTTTTTCCATTAACAGAAACATATTTAAAATAAAACATGGATTCTTTCTTGGAACTTCCTTGGCACTGTCATCACATCATGTTCCTTTACCTTGACCTATGAAAAACAATTTCAAAAACATGGGATGAGCATAAAAATCCTAGTAAGGGATATAAAAGTATGAAATGAAAACATTAGTCCATGTATGAAATTATAATTCACTAATAAAACATAAGCATTTTAACATACCTCATCAAATCAGGAATAAATCATATAAATCATAAGACATAAAGGTAACAGGAGGAATTCATAACATTTTTACGTAGGGAGTAACCACCATGGTTACGTTTGGAATACACATAACAGTATAGTCCCTAAATCTCTACGGAGAAACCGTAACATTTAACCCCTTCGTGTTACCCAATGCATTGGAGAGCTATATTGGGCTCACCCACCCTTAGTTTATCAGGGAACCACCCGATTTCATAAACATTTCCCAATAACCATAACAAAATCATAACACTAAAAACATGCATAAAAGAAACATAAAATTTCCACATTTCAACCACAAGATATCACATCATGATATTATCCTAAATAAAAACATCTAATAAAATCATTAAAACACTATGAGAGAAAAATCCCTTTATACTTTGACAATATTAAAAGAAGATATTTAAAAGAGATTTTGGAATCAAAGTGTCCCATACAACTTCAAAATTTTTGAAAGGGTTTTAAAATATTCATGTCCATTTAAATAAATCCTTAAAACCATTTTTAAAACATGTACATGGATGAAAAATGTTTAAAATAATAAATCCTTAAAACCATTTAAATTGTTTTTAGTAAAATTGTCCTTTCCCATTTTGAACATTTAAATTATAAGCCACATGAATGTAGACCATTTTCAAAACTTTTAAATGACTTGAGTATTGACATAATATGGATATATAATGTCAAAGGGGTATATATACACATTAAAAAGAATAAAAGTGCATATCATCGAGAAGTGTCTCAAGGAAGATAAATTGAGACGTAATCCCATTGAAAGATCATGTCATTAGTTTAAGGATAAATCAATGACATAATTATGTGTGAAAAGTATAAATACACCCAATATAAGTGTATATCAAGTGTGAAAAACTCAGAGGTCATTCAAAAATACTCTTGGAAAAACAAATCCAATTATATAGATATTTAACTCAATGAAATGAGATTGAGTTACGATTTCCCATACAAGTTCGTATTAATGGTGTAAGAATTTATCAATGACATGATTATGTGTAGAAATAGTATATCCGCACAATGTTTTGTGGAAATTAAAACATTGTTATTCCACACATAATATTGTCATAATAAAATCAATAGGTATAGGTTTAACCCAAAGAATTGAAATTGGGTAAAGAAGATCCCTTATAGAAATTCGACAGCCTAACAGCGTCACATTATAATTCAGAAAAATGATTTGATGAGATAGAAAAGGGTATATCATCTCTTGGACATAATATTTATAGAAATGAGTTTATATAAGAACATATCCAAACATAACAATATGTAAATTAAAAGACATAACAAGAAGAAGACTTTTAAAAAAAAGGAGGGTGAAAGAATCCCTTGCCGATTTGGGAAACATTCAAAACGTAAACCCCATGAAAGAAGGACCATACAATGCTGATGTAAATACCCATAAATGAGAGTATATTACAAAATAGTAGAATCATGGTCATTACATACACCAATAAATAGATATAGTGACAAATATATCATTAATCTCATGGAAATAAAAATTTAAATAACATATCCCCTTACGAAAATTCGGCAGCCTAACGACGCCACTTAAAACGTCCAAAAATGGATTGAAGATATCAATTAGAGTATCTCATCATATGAACATAGAAATTACAGTAAGGTTAATATAGAAGAACATCACCCAACTTAAAAAATATGAGCTTCAATTAAGTGACATAAAAGAGATTACATAAAAAGAACGAGAGAGGTTGGATACCTTACCTCAAGTCTGACTTGTCGTGTTCGTTTCTTTATATTCCTGAATAATAAACTTTTTTCAATTTATAATTTTGTAAGGAACTAATTTAAAGTTTATTATTACATTAATATCACATGTTATAATGTTATAATAATTAGTTAATTATGTGAGTCCATATCAGAAGTTTTTGTCGATGTTAGGTACATGAGTTAAAAATGAACTTGTTTGAAAACAAATTTCCATGTAGTTATAAGTACATCATCTATAAGAAAGTATTAATGATTTAAATACCATATATATCCAGAAAATATTCATTTTATTCTATTCCATAACATTTGGAGATAAAAAGAAATGAAATTCACCGTTCATGGAGACGGTAGGCAGTACGTACGCATGAACGCGACTTTCATTTCTTTGTCAAACTAATGGAATTAAAAATAATTGAGATATATATATATTATGATTCCAGTATAATATATATGTTATATATTACACATATGTTAATTAATTTAATTCTTTATACATTCCATGTATTGCATGAACGAGTCACATCACTTGAGGGGGCGGTAGTCCACACTTTCTCATATGAAATTATCGCATTTGCACAACATGCAATGAATAAATGTATATTTTAAATATAAAATAAAAAAGCATATAGAAAACATAAATAGCATATATATCATTTATAAAATACATTTACATCATAATGTCCAACTTTAAAGGTGTTAAAAGAATATCGAACAATCATCGTTTCATGAGGTAGTAACTCGCCATCCACTGAAATAGTATGTTCTTTAACCATTAGACGGACGTGTGTGTAAGTTTATCTCTAATCTGTCTTATAAAAACATCCTAGTATATTTAATATACTTTTTTTGTTACAATATAAAGTAATAAAAAGATTTTAGGGGGTTGGGGAAGAAAAATAAAACAAAAGAACATTAGAGAACTCTTTACCTTTAAATCGGATAACTCTTCTTGGTTTGAACCAAAAGGGTTTCTTGGAGAGATTTCTACATAAAGTAAAGCTTCTGGGATGAGGATAGGTATGTGGAGATAAACAATGGGCTTAGCTTGTCCGAGCCAATGGATTGGGAGGTGTGTGTAAATAGGTAGAGGTGGGGGCCTTTTATAAGAGGAGAGGAGGGGCACTCATGGAATGTTATAAAATGTTACATTATATTAAAATGAGTTTCGGATTTTAAAGGCCCCAAATTGATATATTTCGAGGATAAGGTGATATTGTTTCAAAATCCACCCATACAATAGGTTTACTACAAGTTTAAGACCTAGAGATTACTATATATTCTCATTTTATTTAAATCTTTCATTTATGAGGTAATCGTTGCATCATCATGATGTCATAAATAATATAATATATTTAATTTCTAAAAATTATAAAAAAAATACTATGATTTAGGAAATATTTTTAACTTTAAAATTACTATTTATATTCCAATATATCATTTATTTAGACAAAATTAAAAAAAATTTACTCGGGAGATAGATTCTTTAGTGATATTCTCCTTCCTTTAAAAATAAAATGATAAAGTGTCACTTTCACCCAAAAATTATTCCATGGGGTCCCAAAGTTTGGCACAAGGCATCCCATGGTCGGCCATGACAAAAGAAGTAGAATTAGGACACATGTTGGGGTCATTTGTTTTTATTATGATATTATTTTATTATCCTTAACTACCCGATTAATAAATAATCAATATAATTAAAAATATTTACTGTCATTACTATTCATAATGTCCAAAAACATAAGAATCTTAATTACATAATTTGATCCTTTTGATTAGAAATATGGAATCCATTTTACCGAATTCCAAACATAGAAATTTCAATAAATAATTTAAAAAAAATTTCCGTTGTCAAAACAAATAGCAGAATTTTTTTAGACAATATCTATGAAAAGTTTGGAACTTGTTCATGACCAATTCCAAAGTGAAATTAATTCTAATTACCAGAATTGGATTAAATGGTAAATATATGTTCTAATTACACATTGAAACAAATTAAAAAGATAATCTAACCATATAATTAAATTAGATTAAAAAGCAGTTTTGTTGTAAAATGCAGTATTTTTTACTATTAAATAAAAAATGAACATTGTCAGAAAAATACCAAAAAATTATCCAAAATAAATTTCAATGCCCCAATCATAATGAATAATATTATTTTGACAAATAGAGCATATAAAATTTTCAAAAGTTAGATTTAATAAATGTTCTCCATCAAATGGCGGTAAAACAATCTTTTAATAAATATTAGTGTATTTATTCTTAAAATTGGATTCATTTGAATTTTAAGCCTCAAACATTTATTGGAAAATTGTAAAATTATTTAACAAAAATATGTAGTCATTTTGTAGTTATTTCTGTTCATTGCCGCCATTACAACAGCTAGGCGTTAACTACCATTTAAAATAATATTATTTTATTTTTAGAGTGAAACGTATGATTTCCAAAAAACTCTTTATTGCGTATTGGGTACCCCATCGAGCATAGTGTTCCCTTTAAATTAATATTAACATTTTATTCACAAATATGGATAAATATAAAAATTTCATATTCTTTATTTACCTAGGGTGTTATAATATATACTGTATATATGTATTTATAGTAGTCCATAACATTTGTAGTTATGAAATGAAATGCACCATTCATGGAGATGGTAGGTCGTACGTTTGCATAAACACTACATTAATTTATATGTCATATTAATGAAATGAAAACTAAATGATACATAGCATGTTATAATTCCAATATAATATATATGTTATATATGTTAAATATTTTTAGTAACTCAATACATTATACAATACATATATGTAATGAACGAGTCATGCCACTTTGAGCGAGAGGTAGTATGCACTCCCTCAAATGAAATTATCATATATACACATCATGGAAAGAATAATGTTATATTATAAATTAAAATTTCAGAATAATAGAGACAATATAAATATAATATATATTATATATAAAAACATTTCCATAAGAGTGGTCAACATTAATTGTTTTAGGATAAAATTTAACAATCATCATTTCGTGATGCAGTAGTTCGCTATACACAGAAACACTATGTTCTTATCCATTAGTTGGAGTTGCGTGTATGTGTAGTTGGAATCCTTATCCTAAAAGAATAATATAATACAGAGGATACTGTTGTTTTTATATAATCAATGAACAAGAAAATAATAGGGAGTGCATAGTGAAAATAATAGAAAATAACTTGACATAAGATGTTACCTTCATATCTGGTTACTTTCTTTGATTTGAGAATAAAAGAATTCTTAAATTCCCTTCTACCCAATTTAAGGATTATAGGCAGAATGGAGATATTTTAGGAGCTTATTTTTTTATAATTTGTATGATATAGTGGGCCTGAGAGGTGACAGTAAGTGGGTAGAGGTTGTGGGTTTTTATATGAGGGAGGATGGGAACTTTAACAATGTTTTGAAGTATTATTTTATTATAAATTAAATTTCAATTACAAAAGGTCCAAAACTCATAAGATGATTTCGGTTCAAATACCCATAATCCAATAATTTTTAGACAGGTTTTGAATATAGTGTAATCCTTATCTTTTTGGTTTAACCCTTATTTTACCGTTTTTATTCAGACTGTGATGTCATGATATTTACATATTGTGGGTTAATGTAATTACCATATCATGTTAATGGACCCAAAAATAATAATTTATGAAATATTTGTACTTATCAAAATCATTAATATGATTCTTATATTTTTTTGGATGTTAATAGCATTTGATAAATTATTTCATATTTTAAATTATGAATTATGTCAATTTTGGACACTATTCATACCTGAATTTTTCACATATTAATAACCACTTTTTCCATATAGAAAACATTAAATCAATCCAAACATGTCATCTATAGTTAGATAATTCGTGTATGACATTAATTATTTAAAATAGTATTTATTTTAATATTTTCAATATCATTTATTTGAATCCTTTATTAATGAAGAAATAACTTCATCATCATTGTGTCATATATAAAATTATTTATTTAATGATGAAAAATTAAAAATAAAATATCATGTTGTAAGAAATATTTTCAGATTTATAATGATTATTTTTTGTTAAATATATCATATATATTACTATATATTATATTTTTTTATTAAAACATACAAATGTATGCTATATTTTTCATTAATATAAATTAATTCTTATAACATGTCATTATCACACCCATATGTCTCCATGGGCTCCCAAAATCAGGCCAAGGAATCCAATGTTCTATCATATATAATCCAATTGTATTATGACACGTGTTAGGGTAGTTTTATATTATTATAATATTAATTTTTTACTTTTATTTACTATATTTACCCACTAAAAATTCTAAATAAAATAATTACTGAAGTTACTATTTATAATATCAAAAAATAAAAGGTACCTCAAAAAAAATTTGGACCATATAATTCCAAATATAGAATATGTTTTTTCAAATTAAAAAAAATTGAAATAATGTAATTTAAAATTAGTTCATGTTGTCAAAACCAGAAAGAGTGTTTTTAAGAATAAATAACTATCAAAAGATTGACTTTTGTTTATGTCCAATTTCAATAGTGAATTACTTAAATGACAAAAAATGTATTAAATATTTTAAAAATAATCATTTTACAGTTTACAAACAATTAATATAACAATATAAGTATAAAAATTAACTATACAAAAAGGCAGTTCTTAATAAATATGCATTATTTATCAATAATCTTTAAAAAATAAATTTAATCTGAAAAATAGCAAAATTTGAACCAAATTAAATCTTGAAGTTAATTTTCTAAATAATAAGTTAATTTTTTTCAAAAATTTTATATCAAAATTATGAAATATTTATTTAAAAAGGGTTCTCCATCATAAGGTACTAAAATGGCAATTTAAAAATATTAGTGTATTTTATGCTTAAAATTTGACTCATTCTCATTTTAAGCATCTAAATTTTATTGGATAAATTTAAGAACATCTAACAAACATGTATAATGATATTGTAGTTAGTTCTGTACATGTTAACTACCATTCACAATAATATTAATATTATTATGTTATTTTTTGGTATAATTCATTGTTTTGTGCAACATATCATTTCGAAGAATCTTATTGTTGTGTTTCGAGTACACTATAAAAAATCACCCCATTAACATAAAATCAATATCTTATTCAAAAATAATAATAGATATGAAAAGGAATGATTCAATAAATATCTAGGATCCTACATCATTCCCCCTTTTGGAAATTTCATCCTCTCAATTTTTATTTAAGTCCCAAATAAGTGGGGTATTTATACATCATATAATTTTTAGATTCCAACATTTCCTCTTCCCCCGTATGGTTTTTCCACAAAAAAAATTATATGACTAATCACCTTATTTTTCATAACATTCACTCTACGATTAAGAATTCCCACTGGTTGTTCCTCATAAGAATTATTCTCTTCCAACTGCACTACCTCTGGACTTAAAACATGAGCTGTATTCGGAAGATACATTAAAAACTTTAAAACATGAAAAACATTGTGTACATGGGATAAAATTGGAGGTAAATCCACCATATACGAAACTGATCCAACTTTCCAAAGATTTTATAGGGTCTAATGAACCTTATACTAATCATTCCCTTTTTAAGAAAATGCATCACATTTTTCAAAGGAGAAACATTTAGAATTACATGATCACCTACATCAAAAGAATGATCTGTCATTCAGTTATCTTCGTAACTTTTCATCCTTCTAAGTGGTATCCTCGTGTACTTCTGAATCAACTAATCTTTTTTTACCATCTCCTCTATGAATTAGATCTCATCAACTTCCTTTCACATACTTCATCCAAAAAATCTTCAGTTTTACACCGATGTCTATATATGGCCTCAAATGGAACGATCTATATACTGGAATGAAAACAGTTATTATAAGAAAACTCGACAAATGAGATATGTTCGTACCAACATATCTAGTAATCCATTGAATAATAATATATAATATTTTCCGATGTCTCAATTGTTTGGTCTAACATCCCATCTAATTTTGGATGAAAAAAAGTACTGAAATTCAATTTAGTACGCAATGACTTCTGACATCCCTTACAAAATTAATAAGTGAATCTGGGTTCATGAACAGATACAATAGAGAGGGGAACACCATGTAACCCATTAATCAATTTAATATAAATTCGATAAAGTTGATCTAGAGATAGAGTATCTCAAAAAGGAATAAAATGAAATGATTTAGTAAATTGATCAATAATATCCTAGATTTCATTGTTACCTCATGATGTTTTTGGTAAACCCACCACAAAATCCATGGACACATACTCCCACTTCCACTCTAGCACAGACATAGGCTGATACATACCTTTTTGTAACTACCACTTTTCTTTGACCTATTGAAAAATCAAACATTTCACTGTAAAGTCATCAATATATATAATCATTTCATCCCACCAAAAATACTCATGAAGATCTCTATATATCTTTGTACAACTATGATGAACTGAAAATGGAAAAATATGTTCTTCACGTAACAACTCTTTCTTCAACTATGAATCAAAAAGAACTCATAACCTCTTTCCAGACCACAAAATACAATATTTATCAATTCTAAATTCATGTGACTTACCATTCCGAACCAATTATACCTTTTTCTATAAATCATTGACTTCTTTCTACTATTTCAGAATTCTTTCTTATAGAAATGATTTCACTACCACCTGAAACAATACAGAGGAATTCCCTACATCGAAAAATTATAATTCAAAATTCATCAAATCAAAAACCAAAGGAACTTAATACAAACATTGCATGGTTAATGTAGCATTGTTCTTTTGACACAAATTGTAAGCCACTTTATTTTTCTTTCCCGAATGATAATGGAGCGTGAAATCATAATACTGGATTAATTCTAAAAATCTTAACTTTTTGATGTTTAATTATTTCTGAGTTAATACACACCTCAAACATTTTTGAACAATATAAATTTCACTCATTAATCCATATAAATGATGCCTTCAAATTTTTAATGAAAAACAACAGTGATAATTCCAAATCATATATAGGTTAATTTATCTCATGAGGTTTCAACTTACGTGAATCACAAGTTATTAATAGATAATTTTGAATTAGGACAGAACCAAGTCCTTTCAATGATATATCACTGTATATAACAAATTTTCAATTAATATAAGGAATGGCCAAAAAAATATTTATGAATATTCTTTTTAGTTCTTGAAAACAATCATCACATTCTTTTGTCCAGATGAAACAAACTCCATTACATGTAATCGTAGTTAGTGGGATAGATAACAAAGAAAACATTTCAAGAAACCTTCAGTAATAACCTACAAATCCGAGAAAAGTATAAATCTCTGTGATATTTGTGGGTCAAGTACACTCTTCAACAACTTTAGTTTTATAAGGGTCAATAGATATTACATCATTAGAAACAATATGGCAAAGGAAAAAAATCTGAAACAAAAAATCAATCCTTTTAAACATTCATTATAGATTCATTTCTATTAATGTTTACAAAAATGTACTTCAGTGACATTCATGTTCCTATCCACTTTTAGAATATAAAAAAATATAATCGCTAAAAACAACCCCAAAATGATCCAAAAACCAATGAAAGACTCTATTTCTACATTTCAGCACATTGGACAGGATTCTCATAGCATTTAAACTCATGAGAAACTAACACCATTCGATTTTTTGGCTTTGATCTTGTGTAAAAATGATTTATATTACTGTCAATATACAAGATAACATTTGTGAAACACCTTGGAAAATGGGTGAAATTTTCATCATATGTATCTTTAGATTATTCTTCATTTTTTAAAAATTCCAATAATTACTTTTCATTTCATTTTTGAATAGCCTTAAGAAAATATTTATCGATGATGTTATTTCTAAATTCATCACATTCCCTGTCATCAATCTGTTATCGTCCTCTGATATTTTTAATTATTGACCACTACTTATCGACTCCACCTTCAAAATGATAAACAACAACAATAACCTTTTCAATCTCTAAACAACTCATTTAATAACAAATATTTTCCAATGATTTAATCAACACTTAATCGGGAATAGGGTTAGATGATCCTCTGAATCATCGGGAAATTTGCATCCTAAAATTTTCTACAATCAATATATTCCCATTTGGTTGGTTTAGTTGAACTCGTGCATAGACCCCACTACTATTTACCACTTGAGTCAACTAATAAATAACTACAAAAAATTGTATTGTTTTGATTCAGACTATCTCATGATGTTTATTTGGAAGGTAATTTCCAACTTTATTTTTCCCCCACATAGCTTTCTCCATTTCCTATGCTGAAAACCATTCTAAACAAACATATCTAAGATGAATAAATGTGGTAATATTCAAATTCTATATGAATTAAATTTGAAAATAATGTAAAAAATCATTTATGTATGTTCTGTCAACCATATTATAACTTCTAATGTTATCTAAACCAACCTCTGATACCAACAATAAGGACCATAATTAAACATCACTTAATCTTGAGAGAAGTCTACAATTTGACCATAATTCACATAGAGGTTATTTTTATGATTAGAGCTTTAGAGAATTTTGTAATAAATTATACATAACAACTAGAATATAAAAATTAGACACTTCTACTCATTATCCATTTTTTTCATCAAGAAATATGCTTTAAAAAGAAGCATGTTTCATTTCATGTTTTAAAAGGAATCAATTTTACATGATACCATCGTTGACTATATTCTTCTTTAACTCATGTGAAAAAATTTCAAAAATTGGGATGAGCATAAAAAGATCAGTAAAGGATACAAATATAAGGAAAATTATTAGTCATCATATTACATGAAAACCATGAATACATTATCATAAAGTACTACATTTCACCTTTGAGAAGTAGTAATGATTCATCATTGGATATAAGCACATTTCATAGCCTATTTGTATCCCAAAGATTACCAGCAATCCCATACAATGAAAAATATAACATATAGAATTACCTTTGTACATAATCATACATAAATGGAACAACCATACATTCGACATCCAGATATATCACTAAATGGAATTTCCATACAACCGACATCCACACCCAATGCATTGGATGTTATAATGTAAACACTCATCCTTGGTTTATCAAGGAACTAGCCGTCATTGGTTTATCACATCACCATGCATATTTGGTTTATTACATAACCTACCATCATATTTCCATTTACCGTTATATAATTATAACACATAAAATATTTCAATTATATAAATTTATCTCATAAAATTTCATTTGAAATCACAAGAAATCATTTCAAAATATTGATATTGTAAATAAAAATTTAAAATAATTTTCAAAATTAAAACACCCAATAAGGTAATACAGTGTTTATTTTCTTTTTAGAAACATTTAGTCGTATAGAGGAATCCAATATCAAATAATTATTACAGTGGTTGAGAGTTCGTTTCTAGTGCATATGCTAAAAAAATCCTTATATATTGTAGTAAAATTATTCATAGAAAATATTCCATTTGAATGAAATTACAATTAAAATGGGTTTATTATACACCATACAAAAGAATCATGTATATACTATCAAAATATGCCACAATGAGATGACATTGAGATGAAGTCCCTTACATTGATTCTGACTTGTCTCGTACGTTTATTAATTTCCTAAATAATAATCATAGGTCAATTTAGACATTATTTATAAACTTTTAATTTTTTTATTCATTTTATATCACTTATTACTATGTTATAGAAATTAAATAATTATTAATGTATATGTTGGTCATTTTGTTGATATTCGAAAATTTAGTCAAAAATGTACTTGTTTTGATGTAAATTGTCCATGTAGAAAACATTACATCATCTCCATAACGATATTCTGATTTAAATATCATAAATATCCTATATATATGTACTTATAATACTCCATAACATTTTTAGATATGGAATGAAATGCACTGTTCCAGGAGACATTATGCTGAATGTTTTCACAAACCCTAGTTTCATTTTATTTTCTTATTAAAGGAATGAAAAGTAAATGATACATAGGTATGTAAGAATTATATTATAATATATATGTTATATGTGATAAATAATTTAATTAAATCTATGCAATATATGTTCCATGAATGGTATTAATGATTCATGTCACTTTGAGGAGGAGATAGTCCGCACATCCTTAAATGAAATTATCATATTGTCAGATCGTGGAAACAATAAAGGTATGTTGTATAAAATCATATATAAGAATAGAGATAGTATAAATTAAATATATATCATATAAAAATATATTACCATCATAATGACCACCATGATAGGTGGTTGGAGATAATTGAAAAACTATCGTTTTGTGATCCAGTAGTTCACCCTACACAAAAACAGTATGTTCGTATCATTTAGATGGAGGTGTGTATAAGTTTAGTTAGATTAAATCACATAAGAACCTACTAGTATATTTTTGATACTGTTTTTGTTGTGTAATAAAAGAATTATAATATAATAGTGAGTGGATAACGAAATTAAAATAATATATCTTAAGGGAAAATGTTGCCACTATATCGGGTAACTTCGTATGATTTAAGGCAAATAGATTTATTGACTTGTCTTATGGCCAAGGTAAGGAATCTAGGATGAAAGGATATTTTTTGGGATATTATTTTTGAAAATTTTTGACAATAAAATGGGCTTGAATGGTGTGAGTAAGTGGGTAGAGGTGGTGGAAATTTATAAGAGGGAGAATGGGCACTTTAGGAAATGCTTGAAATTTTATTTTATTATAAATTCAATTTTGATAATAAATTTCAAAACCCATTTAAATTGAAGATAAATTGATTTTGGTTTGAATACCCATCATCCAATAATTTGTAAACATGTTTCAAATATCTTTGTATCCATAACATTTTTGTTTAAACCTTATTTTACCGTTTTTAATCTTACATTGATATCATGTTATTTAAACATTATTGGTTAATGTAATAAGAATATCATGTCCAATGACCAAAAGAATTCATTTATGACATATTTGGACTTATCATACACATTTTTACGATTCTTGGATTTTTTAGAATATTTTATCATTTAATAAACTATTTTATATTTTATGTTATGAAATAAGTCAATTTTGGACCCTATCAACACATGATTTTATTAAAAATTCATAACAAGTTTATTCCATTAAAAAAATATTAAATCAATCATAACATGTCATATTTACATATATTATTCATCGATGACATTAATTATGTAAAATTATACTGATTTTAATATTTATAAATTCATTTATTTGAAATCTCTATTAATGGATCAATAAATGCTTCATAATTGTGTCATAAATAACATTATTTTTTTAATGTCTAAAAATTATATATATAATAACATGATGTAGGAAATTATTTTAGATTTATAATTACTATTTATTGTCAATGATATTAGTAATATAACCCTCTTTTAATATTATTTTATTAAAAGATACAAGTTTTTGTTATATTCCTATTTACTTTAAATTAGTTATTATAAAATGTTATTCTCACACCATAGTGGATGCATGGGGTCCCAAAATCAACCAAGGTATTTCCATGGTCGATCATATCTATTCCAATAGGATTAGGACAAGTGTTAGGGTAGTTTAATATTATTATAATATTATTTTTTTACTCTTATTTACCATATTTACCTTTTAACCATGGTAAATAAATTAATTATAAAGGTTACCACTCATAATGTAAAATAATAAAAGGTACCTGGTCACAAAATTTGTACCATATGATTCCAAATATGGAATCCATTTTTATAAATTCAAAACAAATAATGTTCAGAAATTAATATAATATTAATTTCCGTTGTCAAAACCAAAAAGCGGGTTTTTAAAAAGTAATACCTATCAAAATATTGACATGTGTTTATGTTAAATTTCAATGGGAAATTACTTCCAATGAAAAATATTGGAATAAATTATAAAAAAAAATTCTAATTAAACTTTAAAATAAATTCTAATAATAATATAACTATTTAAATAAATGATACCAAAAGGTTGTTTTTAATTATAATGTAGTATTTTTCACTATTCATTAAAATTTGAAATTCTTCAGAAAAATACCAACACTTAAACCGAGGTATATTTTGATATTCTACATCAAAGAAGAAGTTTATTTTGTCAAACAGAAGATATAAAAATTACAAAAACTATATTTAAATAGAGCTTTCCATTATAAGGATGTGAAACAGCCTTTTTAAATTATTATAGTATTTTGGGATTAATATTCGATTCGTTCTTAATTTAAGCCTCAAAAATTTATTGGATAAATGTAAAAACATTTAAAAAACATGTATAATCATTTTTTAGATTGTTCTGTTCGTTCTTGGAAATACAATGGCTAGGAGTTAACTACCATTAAAAATAATATTCATATTATTATATTATTTTTCGGTATAATTCAATGTTGTGTGAAACATAAGATTTCAGAGAAACCCATTGTTGCATGTCAAGTATGATATCAGAAAAATCGTCCCTTTAACACAAAATTAATACCTTGTCTATAAATATTAATAGATATGAAAAACTATGATTATATAAATACATAGATTGTTACAAAATATCTTGATGGATTAAATTTATTAGGTTTTGTAATAATGGTGTTTGGTTCGCTTGGAATATTGTTCTATTCGATATTCATGATCGACTGGGAACTATAGAATATCACTTATAAGACAAACTAAACATCTATCCAATTCAAAAAAAATCATTTAACTCTTCATTTGAATTATATACATAATCCATAAATATTACTAAACTCATAAATTATTCCATTTGATAATGATATTTATTAATATGAACAATTGGAATAAATCTTGGAGCATAGAGATAATGTTATATGGAATGAAACCACTAACCTACGTAATGAGAAAAAAATAATCAAAAATTTGAGGAAGCTACATGGGAACCCAAAGACGTGATGAAGGTAATATATACCATATTTTCAATTCAATAGTGATGGAACAAGGATTTATCAATTAATATTAATGGATGACGAATTTATAAACTTGAGGATTTAAAATGACACTATATTCAATTTAATAATTTTCAAGCAACACCGAGTATAAATGAACCCTACCATAATTCTATTTAGATATGAAAATTTTATCAAATCCATTAAATATTCATGGATGAATATTATTGACCACATTATTTAATATACATGATGAAAAAAATAAATAAAAAATAATTGATAAATTCTGATGAAATATTTTCTCAATTTTTAGCAAAGTTAATTAATCCCTCAAAAGTACATTTTCTTCAAAAACATGTTTTCATCATTTTTACGAGTTAATGTTATAGTAAAATTATCAAGAATATGTAAATTATTTTTTATTAAAATAATATCATTTTTTTATCATTGAAAATGGATATTTTGGTTATATTTTATGACTTTAATGAAAATATTAATTTTCTAGAAATTAGTGAAAAATAACAATTTTTATTGAAATCCTTATTTTTTTTAACTATTTTTGACATTCCATTTTATTTTAAAATGGTTTAAAAGTATAAAATTTTCAATGATATTAATCAAAATTCAATTTGGTTCATTGGAATCAATTTTAGAAATAAATTTTGAATAAAATCAATTTTATATAAAAGAGGCCTTTTTATTAAAATTTTTATTTTCTGTTTTCATTGTCTTTTTTGATCTTATATTGAAATTAATTTATATCTACAATAATATTATAATATCATGAAATGGATTTGTTTTGATTCATTAATAAAAATTTATCACATTATTAGTATTTTACATTTTTCGGAAAAAGTTAACTTTATAGGGAATATTAAAAAAACATTTCTGAAATGTAACATCTTTTATGATATCACCAAGAAAGTCACGTGATATAAAAATTTACAAATCTTATTGAATGACTCATGTATGATAAAATAATAAAAATAAATATCATGAATCATTTAAAAAAATTAAAATTTAATTTATTCCATTATAAATATGAATATCCTTTCAAGTGCTGACGCAAATCATGTACAACACAAGAAAAGTAAAATTTGTTATCTAAAAAAAGTTATTGAGTTGTTATAATCCATATAAGGAAATGGATATTAAATTATTTTTATTATATATTATATTTATTTCCATGTATTAATTACATATTTATATCAAAATTTTAATTTTCAAATTGATGTATGATCCTTACACAAGGCCAGAAAAAATTACACATTAAATTTTCTGTGAGGAAATAGATGTAATTTAAAATAAATATATCATGATTAAAGATGGGTATAATAATATAATATTTATTTCAATGGTACTTATTTAATTATAATTTTATTTAAAAAAATTATTACCAAATATTTTTATGCAGTGCTAATAAACTATTACATTTATTAAAATATAATTCCAATAAATTGTATAATAAATAACAATGATACATAGTTTGATAATTCTATGTTATAGAAGTGTAACATTAATGAAAAATAAATTCTTTGGATGTTATAAAATTTTTGGTTCTAATTTTACTTATTGTTTTCATGTTTTGAACATCAAAATAATGAATAATTTCAAAATTTACAATAATGATATTCTATGGGATTAATATTTGATAAAAATTAAAATAATTAAAAATAATAAATCATAATAAAGTTGATAAGAATTTATATAAAATTTTACCATTTGTGAATTTATAGGCCATTTAGAATCATTTGTAAATAGAATAGTCTGATTAATGTCTTGAGAAATTACAAAAGTGTCAGTCACCTAAATTATAAAAGGGATCATCCTACAAATATTCTTAACACAAAATTAAGACATATTTACTGACAAAATCATATTATTACTCTTTAAAATTAGTTATCTAGGTTTGGTATGTGTTCTTCTGATCAAAAGTCCATCCTTAAGTCCCTTACGAAGGGATCTATAGAAGGTTTCTCGAAGAAGTTGTAATTTAATTACACAAATTCTTTCAATATATCTCTTATTATTCCTATTATAAATATACTAAATGTTTCATAACATTATATCATATATTTCACTAATATAATAATATTTTATAACCAATATGAAACAAGCAATATCTGCCCACATTCCAATCAATTTGAACAGGAATGTATCACATGTGTGTACGTTCAACATATCTGTAAACACCCGTAAAATTCAAGGGAAATTTTTTCTAAATTTTCTTTGGGATTTTACAAGAACACGGTTTCTGACAGAACATGATTCCGAGGCCCGAAGTGCCCGGAATCAATTTCCGAAGTTTGGCTCGGGTACGTTCAGTGAACGAACGAGCGAGTTTTCCAATCTTTTGAACCGGTGCTCGGAATTGAAATCTGATGGTAACGATGAACTCACAATGCCGGTAATCGCTTAAGGGACCCTTTACCATAGTTGCGTTTGTGTGGGAGAAGAAGTTAATTTTTGGGGAATAATTAAAAAAAAGTGAATAAAATTGTTGAATCAATTTTAATTCATGTTATGTGGTTAACTTCTCCCATGGGAAGTTGGTGGTGGGCCCACATCCATACAACTTCCCATGTGAGAATATTTGAAAGGGTGGGGCCCACACGACCCCCCCCCCCACCTTTTCTAATTCCTTAAACTCCCTAACCCTCTTAACCCCTCACATTTATAACTCCCCATTAACTCACCTTCATTAAAATTTGACAACTTGTTGTAATTAATTTGGTGAGTTACATGTATGATTTTGAAATTCAAACAATTGAATTTCAAATGTTTTGTTGTGTTAATAAAATAAGTTTAGAACTTATTTTATATAGGGTTGGTGTTGGGTTGTTGGAGAGCTTTTTGGAGAAAAAGCTAAGGAACACCTTCTTCCTCGACGAAGAACATGAAGAACGCCATTCTTCAACGAAGGAATTCTCCGCCGAAGAACACGGTTCTTCCGCGACGCCGTATCCGCGACACGACGTTCTTCTTCCGCATCGTCTCTTCCGCGACGGTTTTCCGTGATGAAATCGCCGTCAACGACTTAGAATCATCGCTTCACGACGTCGACGTTCTTTCCCCGCGACGCCCGACCTCCGCGACGCTCGTCTTCCGCGGGTCGTTGCCGAACACCGTTCCTGAACCGAGGTAGGGGTTTATTTATTTAATTGTTCGTGAATACAAACATGGTGATAATCGTGGATTACAACCCTTTTTGTTATCGAATAACGCGAGGGGGTAGGACCGCACAAACACGGCCGACCCTCCTCCTTTCTTTTTTGTGATGGTTTCCTGAGGTTGATACGAGAAGTCGTGGTGCCATCGCACCACGCGGGTATCTTGCGGCAAGTATTGCGCGGTGCCGTCGGGCTGCGCCGTGGAAAGAAATCCAAGAACGCGACGCAGTTGCGTCACGTCAAAGAAAATCGAAGGCGCCGCGGCCGGAGCGGGGTCGCGGCGGAGGGGAGCAGTGTCGTCGCATCGCGCCGGACGGCATAGGCCACAGCCGGTTCCGGGCCGTGGCGGCGTAAGATGACAGGCGGCCGGCACCGGGACACCGGTGTCGGCGAAGGAAGGACCGGTCGTCGCTGGTCCTTGCTGGCGGAACCGGCCGCCCAGTGCGGGCCGGCCGGGAAGTGGAGACAGGGGGAATTAATTCCCCCGGCCGGGTCTTCAAGCGGCCCCAACTAAGGGGTCGCGGTTCACCAAGGGGGGTGGGGCTTTGCCCCCCGCGCGCGGCGCATATGCGGCGCCCAGGCCGCGCCGCCGTGCCGGCCCGCGCCGCCGCACCGGCCCGCGCCCCCGGACGGGCCGGATTTTCCGAGCCGGGTCGGGTCGTCGGGCTGGGTCGCCGCCCGGGCCAGGTCGACCCTATTCCGCCGACCCGAGGGGGGGGGGGGGGTCGGGCCGGGTCGGCCCGTGCCCAGACCCCCAGTTTCGGACCACTTTCGGACAAATGCCCGCAACATCGGATACGGGCCTCCAAATGACTCGACGTCAGTGGCAACACGATCCTTGGATCGAGACGGTCGTTTCGGTATATCGCACTCAAGGTTTCGGATTACTTTGAGTTCGGCCGGGTTGGTTCGTACACGAAACCAACCGGGCCCTCGGAGCGGAAACGCTCATATTTTGAGCTACGGACGTCCGATTGACGTGCCGTCAGCTTTGTTGAGTTCCTCTTAGTGAGACGGATCTTTTGGCATACTCCGCTCGAGGATTGGACACAGGTGGAGTACAGTCGGGTTGGTTTTTCCTTAAAAACCAATCGGGCCCCTCGAATGAAAAAGCCAATAACTCTAAGACCAGGCGTCCGATTGATGCGCCGTCTGATGCGTTGAGTTCCCGTTGATGATACAGAACTTTTGGTATCCTCCGCCTGAGATTTGGATGCATATGGATAGTGGCCGGGTTGGATCGCACCGAAATCCAACCGGGCCCCTGGAACTGAAAGGATGATACTTTTCTGACAGAACGTCCGTTTGACGAACCGTCAGCGGCGTTGTTGATCACATTGAGAAACAGTCCCAATGAGTATACCCTATGAGAGTTTGGGGTACAGTGGAGATACGGCCAGATTTAGTTCGCTCACGAAACCAACCAGGCCCCTACGACGAAAAGGCCAGTAACTCACAGACTGGGCGTCCGATTGACTAACCGTCTGTTGCGTTGAGCCCCCTATGACGAGGCGGTCCTTTCAGATACTTCTTCGTGGAACTTTGAGATACTTGGAGTATCGACATGTAGCTCTTGGAGCGGACCCTCCCAGTGACGAGCGTGCGGAGTACGGAGACCGTGTAGCTGGCTGAGACCTGACGACTGCTTGACCGACTCGACTTGGAGTGAGTCGACTAGCCTAGTGGACAGAGTGCTACTTTCTGAGGTACAGACCCATGGAGGACGGAGCACTACCTGTGTGACAGTGCAGACCCGCGGTACTTGTCCGGAGAGTACCTCAGTAGGCTTCTAGGGGGTGTGCACTACTGTGTTTGGGTGACATACCTCGGCAGGAAGCACTACTGTGTCTGGGTGGCTGACCTGCTGTACTCAACAGGAGGAGTACTTCAGCAGTCTTAGGTTAGTGAGCAGTACCTCGGAGTCGTGACAGGACCACTGTACACTCCAGATACGGAGCTCTTCAGCAGTTATGGTTTCGATAACGAAAATCCTGGTTTGAGCTGAGACTTTTGACCTTTGTGTTTACCTCATGATTGAGATGGGTCACTTGATAACTTAGGTATATGTATGGGAATATACTTAGGTAGTGGTTATCCGTTGATTTCATCATCCTTGTGTTTCCTCATGATTGAGATGAGTTACTTGATAACTTAGGTATATGTATGGGAATATACCTAAGTAGAGGTTATCTGTTGAGATCTTCTTTTTGGTTATCCTTGTTGGTTTTAGAGAGACAATGAGGGTCTCGCGGTCTCTACTGAGTATCGTTATACTCACCCCTGCACGGGCTATGCCTGCACCTCGTTGTATTGGTTGCAGACGACGGGCAGTGCTGACAGAGGCCGAATGTTCGAGGACTGGATGGTACCCGAAGGTGGACTACACGATGAGTCAGTACCCGGAGGTGGACTACATGACGAGACAATATCTGGAGGAGGACTTCACGGCCAAACAACCCACAGAGGAGGTTGACAGGTGAGAGCATTGTGGAGGCTATCTGTACCTACCCTTCAGGTAGGATCTGTGGTGGACGATCCAGGAGCTGCGCTATCTGTACCTACCCTTCAGGTAGGATCCATGGAGGACGACCCTGGAGCTGCTTCCTTCTTCCAGCTGTTTCCTTTTTCTGTTGTACTTGTTCAGTTGTAGTTGTATTTTCTTTTGGGTTTGTATTCTGGCCCATTTTCCTTTCAGCACTTCTCTTTTTACTTAGTGTTTACATTTTCTGCATTCTTACTCTGTGGTGCTTGTTTTCTTTTATAAAGGAAATGCCTTCCCAGTTATCGGGATTTACGCCTTTGGTGCTAGTCTACAGCCCCTGGCCTATGGAAGGCGGGCGTGGGGTAGTCACGACACGGGCCTCGAGGAAGGGTAATGAGAAATTCGAATCAAAGGAGTCGGTTCTACCGCAGAACTTATAACTCTGATATTTTCTTTCTGTGAAGCAATAGTGTTAAGGGTACCGAGTGTGGCCTTCAGTTCAGGGAGTCCAGTGTTGGTGCAGGCAGCCGAAGTATCCATACACCAAGACCCTGACAACTGAATTCTGACTTTGAGCACGAAAACATTGATTGCATGTGTGTTTTCCATAATTTTTATTAAAATGTCATCTCAAACCAGGTCAGCTCACCATGTATAATCATTTGACTGTGTCACGTTGTTTCTTTCAGGTTGCCTTTTCTCGGACGACCAGCTAGATCCTAGAGAGATGTGCGTGCTGACAGCCTGTCGAGTGACAAGGCTTCGGTACAGGGCCCTCTTGCAGTTGAGGCACCAGCGGAGGCACCAGCAGTACTACCATACATTGGGCCACTGATGCCACCATCCCCAGTAGTAGGCGATGCACGCCACTTGAGTGTGCTGCACGAGTTCCTGCGCCAGAGGCCACCCAGGTTCCTGGGAGAGACGGACCCGCAGGCGGCTGAGGTTTGGCTGGAGGCTGTGGTGAGAGTCTTCAGGCTAGTGGGGAGGCCGGCAGACTTCATGGTGATCTTTGCTGCTAGGCTCCTTCAGGCAGCAGCAGGCAGGTGGTGGAGCCACTTGTTTCAGTTTTGCAACGGGATAACCTTCGCATGGGAAGACTTCGAGACCTTATTTAGGGTGGAGTTTTTTCCAGTAGCTCTACACCCCGAGCGTGTACAGGAGCTTCTGGCTTTGCCGCGTGTTTTTCGATCAGTAGCCGAGTCATCTGTGGGCAGTAGACAGATGATGCAGAGGTCCAGGAGGACCAAACTAGTATTTGGACGATCTCGGGTTTTAGGACCATTGGTGAGGGGCACCCGAGGTGGGAACAGAGCTTGGCGTGCCAGAAACAGGCTATGTTACTCATGGGGCGGGAAGGGTCACCTGGCACGTGACTGTCTGAATCCTCGTACAGTTGATTCGCAGGCGTTGGAGGAGCCACCAAGGCAGTAGAGCTCCGGGAGTAGGTGGACTGGAGCGGAACTAGTGGATGCATTCCTTGTACTTCTAGTTCCATGTTTCTGTTGTATTCGTGTCTTTGTACTATGAGCTGCAATAATAAAAAGACACTTATCTTTGTTTGCTTTCCTGTCTTTTTGTTTGGTTGATACTGAGTGGTCCCTGTTAAAACTGTTGAAATGACCCTCACTTTTGAGATTTCTACTGGAGCAGACCTAGTGACCTCACACTGATGCCAACAGTGTGACTCAACCCTTGGAGGTGATAGTGACAGTTGGATCTCTTAGTAGTTACGTCGGGGCCTTACGATGTCATCCATGGCATGAATGTGTCATTCATGTCAGGATTGACTGTATTAGGCAATGGGTGTGGTTCATCCACGGGATGAGACCAAGTTTCTCTTTTCGGCAAAAGAGAAATTTTAGCAGCTCTTTCAGATCATAGGCAAAGCAGGTGCAGATCATCCAGGAGCGGATGAAGACTGCACAGTGCAGTAAGAAACAGGAAACCGGCTCCAGTCTTAGAGACTCAAGCGTGTTAAATGTTTCAAGAAGTGGAAGCTTTATGGATAGATGATTCTGCGAAGTAGCAGACGTGGAGGCAGATCTAGGAGAGCAGTATGAGGTGGTGTACATCTTAACATGGTACAACCACCCACCTTAGTTATTCCCGCCAGGCTCAGGGAGCTGGAGGGCGGAGGAAGAGTGTGGCTGCATGTGGTCAAGGAGTGTGACCCAATGGCTCTAGAAATGATTCAAGGGACAGTCTGTGTCCACTACCAGCTGCTGTAGTAACAGACGCCGATATGAATCATTCATTTCTTTCACAAAACTTGTTCCAGAACTAGAGTTTCTGGTAAGCCGTGGACTTGACCCTCACGTCTGGAGATACCTTGGGAGGAGACTCGATAATCACACTTACGCCGACGGTGTGGTCAGACCCTCGAGGCGAGAGTTTCGGTTGGAATTTCTTGGTGGCAGTGTCGAGGCCTTACGATGTTAGTTTAAGTATGGAATGGGCAATAACTGTTCATACTCAAATTGACGGTATTAGGCAAACGTTGGGATGGGTTTTCCTTGTTCGGCGAAAAGGAAACCCCAGGCAGCACACTATAAACTTTTTCACATGAGGGTGCGATGAATCACTCTTGAGTCGTTCAACCATACCCTCGTAGCGGATGTCGTTTCGAGTTCCAGTTCTAACAGAAAATGGAGACCTCCGCAGTTTGAGGATGACGATCACGTCCTTATACGGGTCTCACCTCGACAAAGTTTATGGAGTTTTGGACAAGGCGGCAAGTAAACTCTGAGGTTCAACGGACCTTTCTAGGTCCATAGGTGGGTAGGCGAGGTGGTTTACCGCTTGACCCATCCACCGCAGTTGCACCAGGTGCACGACGACATCCACATATCTCAAATGATGAGATATGTGCTCGACCCTTCGCATATCATCGACCATGAGGAGCTGGACGATGGGGATGTGGTGTCATTCACGGAGGTTCTAGTGGGGATCGAGGATCGACAAGAGCAGATCCTATGAGGATTATCGATTTCTCGGGTGAGAATTCTTTGGCAGTACGGAACCTCTAGGTAAGCACATGGGAGCGGAAGGATCAGATGTGTGCTCTGTACCGCTTTTGTGACCCTATTTTGTGTTGAAGCTTTACGAGGACGTAAAGCCCTGAGGTGGGAGTAATGTAAAAACCCGTAAAATTCAAGGGAAATTTTTTCTGAATTTTCTTTGGGATTTTACAAGAACGCGGTTTCTGAAGGCACTTGATTCCGAGGCCCGGAGTACCCAGAATCAATTTCCTAAGTTTGGCTCGGGTACGTTCAGTGAACGAACGAGCGGGTTTTCCTATCTTTTGAACCGGTGCTCGGAATTGAAATCCGATGGTACCGATGAACTCGAAACGCCGGTAATCGCTTAAGGGAACCTTTACCGTAGTTGCGTTTGTGTGGGAGAAGAAGTTAATTTTTGGGGATTAATTAAAAAAAAAGTGAATAAAATTGTGGAATCAATTTTAATTCATGTTATCTGGTTAACTTCTCCCATGGGAAGTTGGTGGTTGGCCCACATCCATACAACATCCCATGTGTGGATATTTGAAAGGGTGGGGACCACACGAACCCACCCACCTTTTAAAATTCCTTAAACACCCTAACCATCTTAACCCCTCACATACTTAACTCCCCATTAACTAACCTTCATTAAAATTTGACAACTTGTTGTAATTAATTTGGTGAGTTACATGTATGTTTTTGAAATTCAAACAATTGAATTTCAAATGCTTTGTTGTGTTAATAAAATAAGTTTAGAACTTATTTTATTGAGGGTTGGTGTTGGGTTGTTGGAGAGCTTTTTGGAGAAAAAGCTAAGGAACACCTTCTTCCTCGACAAAGAACATGAAGAACATCGTTCTTCAACGAAGGACTTCTCCGCCGAAGAACACGGTTCTTCCGCGATGCCTTATCTGTGACACGACATTCTTCTTCTGCGTCGTCTCTTCCGCGACGGTTTTCCACGATGAAATCGCCGTCAACGACTTCGAATCATCGCTTCACAATTTCGACGTTCTTTCCCCGTGATGCCCGACCTCCACGACACTCGTCTTCCGCGGGTCGTTGCCGAACACCGTTCCTGAACCGAGGTAGGGGTTTATTTATTTAATTTTTCGTGAATACAAACTTGGCGATAATCGTGGATCAAAACCCTTTTTGTTATCGAATAACGCGAGGGGGTCGGACCGCACAAACACGACCGACCCTCCTCCTTTATTCTTTGTGATGGTTTCTTTAGGTTGATATGAGAAGGCGTGGTGCCGTCGCACCACGCGGGTATCTTGCGGAAAGTATTGCGCGGCGCCATCGCGCCGCGCCGTGGAAAGAAATCCAAGAATGCGACGTCGTTGCGTCGCGTCAAAGAAAGTCGAAGGCACCGCAGCCGGAGCGGGGCCACGGCGGAGGGGAGCGGTGCCGTCGCATCGCGCCAGACGGCATAGGCCGCAGCCGGTTCCGGGCCACGGTGGAGCAAGATGACCGACGGCCGGTGTCGACGAAGGAAGGACCGGCCGTCGCCGGTCCTTGCTGGCGGAACCGGCCGGCCAGTGCGGGCCAGCCGAGCAGTGGAGACCGGGGGAATTAATTCCCCCGACCGGGTCTTCAAGCGGCCCCAATTAAGGGGCCGCAGTTCACCAAGGGGGGGGGGGGCTTTGCCCCCTGCGCGCGGCGCACTTGCGGCGCCCAGGCCGTGCTGCCGCACCAGCCCACGCCGTTGCGCCACCGGCCGGGCCGGGTCGTCGGGCCGGGTCACTGCCCGGGCCGGGTCGACCCGGTTCGTCCGACCCAGGGGGGGGGGGGTCGGGCCCGGTCGGCCCGGGCCCAGACCCCCAGTTTCGGACCACTTTCGGTCAAATGCCCGCAACTTCAGATATGGGCCTCCAAACGACTCGCCGTCAGCAGCACCACGATCCTTGGATCGAGACGGTCGTTTCGGTATATCGCACTGAAGGTTTCGGAATACTTTGAGTTCGGCCGGGTTGGTTCGTACACGAAACCAACCGGGCCCTCGGAGCGGAAACGGTCATATTTTGAGCTACGGACGTCCGATTGACGTGTCGTCAGCTTTGTTGAGTTCGTCTTAGTGAGACAGATCTTTTGGCATACTCCGCCCGAGGTTTGGACACAGGTGGAGTACAGTCGGGTTGGTTTTGCCTTAAAAACCAACCGCGCCCCTGGAACGAAAATGCCAATAACTCTCAGACCGGGCGTCCGATTGACACGTCGTCTGATGCGTTGAGTTCCCGTTGACGATACGGAACTTTTGGTATCCTCCGCCCGAGATTTGGATGCAGATGGATAGTGGCCGGGTTGGATCGCACTGAAATCCAACCGGGCCCCTGGAACTGTAAGGCTGCTACTTTTCTGACAGAACGTCTGTTTGACGAACCGTCAGGGGCGTTGTTGATCACTTTGAGAAACGGTCCCAATGAGTATACCCTATGAGAGTTTGGGGTACAGTGGAGATATGGCCGGATTTGGTTTGCTCACGAATCCAACTGGGCCCCTGGGACGAAAAGGCTAGTAACTCACAGACCGGTCGTCCGATTGACGCACCGTCTGTTGCGTTGAGCCCCCTATGACGAGGCGGTCCTTTCAGTTACTTCTTCGTGGGACTTTGAGATACTTGGAGTATCGACCTGTAGCTCGTGGAGCGGACCCTCCCAGTGACGAGCGTGCAGAGTACGCAGACCGTGTAGCTGGCTGAGACCTGACGACTGCTTGACCGACTCGACTTGGAGTGAGTCGACTAGCCTAGTGGATGGAGCACTACTTTTTGAGGTGCAGACCCATGGCGAACGGAGCACTACATGTGTGACAGTGCAGACCCGTGGTACTCGTCCGGAGAGTACCTCAGCAGGCTACTAGGGGGTGTGCACTACTGTGTTTGGGTGGCATACCTCGGCGGGAAGCACTACTGTGTCGGGGTGGCTGACCCACAATACTCGACAGAAGGAGTACTTCAGCAGTCTTAGGTTAGTGAGCAGTACCTCGGAGTCGTGACAGGACCACTGTACACTCCAGAGACGGAGCTCTTCAGCAGTTACGGTTTCGATAATGAAAATCTTGGTTTGAGCTAAAACTTTTGACCTTTGTGTTTACCTCATGATTGAGATGGGTCACTTGATATCTTAGGTATATGTATGGTCATATACCTCTGTAGTGGTTATCCGTTGATTTCATGATCCTTGTGTTTCCTCATGATTGAGATGGGTTACTTGATAACTTAGTTATATGTATGGTCATATACCTAAGTAGAGGTTATCTGTTGAGATCTTATTTGTGGTTATCCTTGTTGGTTTTAGAGGGACCAGGAGGGTCTCGCGGTCCCTAATTAGTATTGTTATACTCACCCCTACACGGGATATGCCCGCACCTCATTGTATTGGTGCAGACGACGGGCAGTGCTGACAGAGGCCAAGTGTTCGAGGACTGGACAGTACCCAAAGGTGGACTACACGATGAGTCAGTAACCGGAGGTGGACTACATGACGAGACAGTATCTGTAGGAGGACTTCAAGGCCAAACAACCCATAGAGGAGGTTGATGGGCAAGAGCGTTGTGGAGGCTATCTGTACCTACCCTTCAGGTAGGATCTGTGGTGGACGATCCAGGAGATGCGCTATCTGTACCTACCCTTCAGGTAAGATCCATGGAGGACGACCCTGGAGCTGCTTCCTTCTTCCAGCTATTGCCTTTTTCTGTTGTACTTGTTCCGTTGTAGTTGTATTTTCTTTTGGGTTTGTATTCTGGCCCATTTTCCTTTCAGCACTTCTCTTTTTTACTTAGTGTTTACATTTTCCGCATTCTTACTCTGTGGTGCTTGTTTTCTTTTATAAAGGAAATGCCTTCCCAGTTATCGGGATTTACGCCTTTGGTGCTAGTCGCCAGCCCCTGGCCTATGGAAGGCGGGCTTGGGGTAGTCACGACACAGGCCCCGAGGAAGGGTCATGAAAAATTCGTATCAAAGGAGTCGGTTCTACCGCAGAACTTATAACTCTGATATTTTCTTTCTGTGAAGCAATAGTGTTAAGGGTACCGAGTGTGGCCTTCAGTTCAGGGAGTCCAGTGTTGGTGCAGGCGACCGACGTATCGATACACCAGGACCCTGACAACTGAATTCCGACTTTGAGCACGAAAACACTGATTGAATGTGTGTTTTCCATAATTTTTATTAAAATGTCATCTCAAACCAGGTCAGCTCACCAGGTATAATCATTTGACCGTGTCACGTTGTTTCTTTCAGGATGCCTTTTCTCGGACGACCAGCTAGAGCCTAGAGAGATGTGCGTACTGACATCCTGTCGAGCGACAAGGCTTCGGTACAGGGCCCTCTTGCAGTTGAGGCACCAGCGGAGGCACCAGCAGTACTACGATACATTGGGCCACCGATGCCACCAGCCCCAACAGTAGGCGATGCACGCCACTTGAGTGCGCTGTATGAGTTCCAACACCAGAGGCCACCCAGGTTCCTGGGAGAGACAGACCCGCAGGCGGCTGAGGTTTGGCTGGAGGCTGTGGTGAGAGTCTTCAGGCTAGTGGGGATGCCGGAAGACTTCATGGAGATCTTTGCTGCCAGGCTCCTTCAGGCAGCAGCAGGCAGGTGGTGGAGCCACCTGTTTCAGTTTTGCGACGGGATGACCTTCGCATGGGAAGACTTCGAGACCTTCATTAGGGTGGAGTTTTTTCCAGTAGCTCTACACCCCGAGCGTGTTCAGGAGCTTCTTCCTTTTCCGCGTGTTTTTCGATCAGTAGCCGAGTCATCTGTGGGAAGTAGACAGATGATGCAGAGGTCCAGGAGGACCAAACTAGTAGTTGGACGATCTCGGGTTTTAGGACCGTTGGTGCGGGGCACCCGAGGTGGGAACAGAGCTAGGCGTGCCAGAAACAGGCTGTATTACTCATGCGGCGGGAAGGGTCACCTGACACGTGACTTTCCGACTCCTCGTACAGTTGATTCGCAGGCGTTGGAGGAGCCACCAAGGCAGTAGAGCTCCGGGAGTAGGTGGACAGGAGCGGAACTAGTGGATACATTCCTTGTACTTCTAGTTCCAGGTTTCTGTTGTATTCGTGTCTTTGTACTATAAGATGCAATAATAAAAAGACACTTATCTTTTTTTTCTTTCCTGTCTTTTTGTTTGGTTGATACTGAGTGGTCCCGGTTAAAACTGTTGACTTGACCCTCACTTTTGAGATTTCTACTGGAGGAGACCTAGTGACCTCACACTGATGCCGACAGTGTGACTCGACCCTTGGAGGTGAGAGTGACAGTTGGATCTCTTAGTAGTTATGTCGAGGCCTTACGACGTCATATATGGCATGAATGCGTCATTCATGTCAGGATTGACTGTATTAGGCAATGGGCATGGTTCATCCAGGGGATGAGACCGAGTTTCTCTTTTCGGCAAAAGAGAAATTTTAGCAGCTCTTTCAGATCATAGGAAAAGCAGGTGCAGATTATCCAGGAGTGGATTAAGACTGCACAGTGCAGTAAGAAACAGGAAACCAGCTCCAGTCTTAGAGACTCGAGCGTGTTAAATGTTTCATGAAGTGGAAGCTTTAAGGATAGATGATTCTGCGAACCAGAAGACGTGGAGGCAGATCTAGGAGAGCAGTATGAGGTGGTGTACATCTTAACATGGTACAACCACCCACCTTAGTTATTCCCGCTAGGCTCAGGGAGATGGTGGGCGGAGGAAGAGTGTGGCTGCATGTGGTCAAGGAGTGTGACCCAATGGCTCTAGAAATGATTCAAGGGACAGTCTGTGTCCACTACAAGCTGCTATAGTAATAGACGTCGATATGAATCATTCATTGCTTTCACAAAACTTGTTCCAGACCTAGAGTTTCTGGTAAGCCGTGGACTTGACCCTCACGTCTGGAGATACCTTGGGAGGAGACTCGATAATCACACTTATGCCGACGGTGTGGTCAGAACCTCGAGGTGAGAGTTTCGGTTGGAATCACTTGGTGGCAGTGTCGAGGCCTTACGACGTTAGTTTAAGTATGGAATGGGCAATAACTGTTCATACTCAAATTGACGGTATTAGGCATACTTCGGGATGGGTTTTCCTTGGACGAAGAAAAGGAAACCCCAGGCAGCACATGATAAACTTTTTCACAGGAGGGCGCGAAGAATCACTCTTGAGTCGTTCGACCATACCCTCGTAGCGAAAGTCGTTTCGAGTTCCAGTTCTAACAGAAAATGGAGACCTCTGGAGTTCGAGGATTACGATCATGTCCTTATACGGGTCTCACCTTGACAAAGTTTATGGAGTTGTGGAAAAGGCGGCAAGTAAACTCTGAAGTTCAACAGACCTTTCTTGGTCCATAGGTGGGTAGGCGAGGTGGTTTACCGCTTGTCCCATCCACCGCAGTTGCACCAGGTGCACGACGACATCCACGTATCTCAACTGATGAGATACGTGCTTGACCCTTCGTATATCATCGACCATGAGGAGCTGGACGATGGCGATGTGGTTTCATTCACGGAGGTTCCAGTGGGGATCAAGGATCGACAAGAGCAGATCCTACGAGGATTATCAATTTCTCGGGTGAGCATTCTTTGGCAGTACGGAACCTCTAGGTAAGCACATGGGAGCGAAAGGCTCAGATGCGTGCTCTGTAACGCTTTTGTGACCCTAGTTTGTGTTGATGTTTTATGGGGACGTAAAGCCCTGAGGTGGGAGTAATGTAATGACCTGTAAAATTCAGGGGAAATTTTTTCTGAATTTTCTTAGGGATTTTACAAGAACGCGGTTTCTGAAGGCACTTGATTCCAAGGCCCGGAGTACCCGGAATCAATTTCCGAAGTTTGGCTCGGGTACGTTCAGTGAACGAACAAGCGGGTTTTTCTATCTTTTGAACCGGTGCTCGGAATTGAAATCTGATGGTACCGATGAACTCGCAACGCCAGTAATAGCTTAAGGGAACCTTTACCGTAGTTGCGTTTGTGTGGGAGAAGAAGTTAATTTTTGGGGATTAATTAAAAAAAAGTGAATAAAATTGTGGAATCAATTTTAATTCTTGTTATGTGGTTAACTTCTCCCATGGGAAGTTGGTGGTGGGCCCACATCCATACAACATCCCATGTGTGGATATTTGAAAGGGTGGGGCCCACACGAACCCACCCACCTTTTAAAATTCCTTAAACACCCTAACCCTCTTAACCCCTCACATACTTAACTCCCCATTAACTAACCTTCATTAAAATTTGACAACTTGTTGTAATTAATTTGGTGAGTTACATGTATGTTTTTGAAATTAAAACAATTGAATTTCAAATGCTTTGTTGTGTTAATAAAATAAGTCTAGAACTTATTTTATTGAAGGTTGGTGTTTGGTTGTTCGAGAGCTTTTTGGAGAAAAATATAAGGAACACCTTCTTCCTCGACGAAGAACATGAAGAACACCGTTCTTCAACGAAGGACTTCTCCGCCGAAAAACACGGTTCATCCGCGATGCCGTATCTGTGACACGACATTCTTCATCTGCGTCGTCTCTTCCGTGACGGTTCTCCGTGATGAAATCACCGTCAACGACTTCGAATCATCGCTTCACAATGTCGACGTTCTTTCCCCGCGACGCCTGACCTCCGTGACGCTCGTCTTCCGCGGGTCGTTGCCGAACACCGTTCCTGAACCGAGGTAGGGGTTTATTTATTTAATTGTTCGTGAATACAAACTTGGTGATAATCGTGGATTAAAACCCTTTTTGTTATCGAATAATGCGAGGGGGTCGGACCGCACAAACACGACCGACCCTCCTCCTTTCTTTTTTGTGATGGTTTCTTGAGGTTGATACGAGAAGGCGTGGTGTCGTCGCACCACGCGGGTTTCTTGCGGCAAGTATTGCGCGACGCCATCGCGCCGCGCCGTGGAAAGAAATCCAAGAACGTGACGCCGTTGTGTCGCGTCAAAGAAAGTTGAAGGCGCCGCGGCTGGAGCGGGGCCGCGGGGGAGGGGAGCGGTGCCGTCGCATCGCGCCAGACGACATAGGCCGCAGCCGGTTCCGGGCCGCGGTGGAGCAAGATGACCGGCGCCCGGTGTCGGCGAAGGAAGGACCGGCCGTCGCCGGTCCTTGCTGGTGGAACCGGCCGGCCAGTGCGGGCCAGCCGGGCAGTGGATACCGGGGGAATTAATTCCCCCGACCGGGTCTTCAAGCGGCCCCAATTAAGGGGCCACGGTTCACCAAGGGGGGGGGGCTTTGCCCCCCGTGCATGGCGCACTTGCGGCGCCCAGGCCGTGCCGCCGCACCGGACCGCGCCACCGGCCGGGATGGATTTTCCGAGCCGGGCCGGGTCGTCGGTCCGGGTCGCCGCCCGAGCCGGGTGACCCGGTTCGGCCGACCCAGGGGGGGGGGTGGGGGGGTCGGCCCGGGCCCAGACCCCCAGATTCGGACCAATTTCGGTAAAATGCCCGTAACATGGGCTACGAGCCTCCTAACGACTCGCCGTCAGCGGCAACACGATCCTTGGATCGAGACGGTCGTTTCGGTATATCTCAATAAAGGTTTCGGATTACTTTGAGTTCGGTCGGGTTGGTTCGTACACGAAACCAACCGGGCCCTCGGAGCGGAAACGCTCATATTTTGAGCTACGGACGTCCGATTGACATGTCGTCAGCTTTATTGAGTTCCTCTTAGTGAGACGGATCTTTTCGCATACGCCGCCTGAGGCTTGGACGCAGGTGGAGTACGGTCGGGTTGGTTTTGCCTTAAAAACCAATCGGGACCCTCGAACGAAAAAGCCAATAACTCTCAGACCGGGCGTCTGATTGACGCGCCGACTAATGCGTTGAGTTCCCGTTGACGATACGAAACTTTTGGCATCCTCCGCCCAAGATTTGGATGCAGATGGATAGTGGCCGGGTTGGATCGCACCGAAATCCAACCGGGCCCCTGGAACTGAAAGGCTGATACTTTTCTGACAGAACGTCCGTTTGACGAACCGTCAGCGGCGTTGTTGATCACTTTGAGAAACGGTCCCAATGAGTATACCATATGAGAGTTCGGGGTACAGTGGAGATATGGCCAGATTTGGTTCGCTCACGAAACCAACCGGGCCCCTAGGACGAAAAGGCTAGTAACTCACAGACCGGGCGTCCGATTGATGCGCCGTCTGTTGCGTTGAGCCCCCTATGACGAGGCGGTCCTTTGAGATACTTCTTCGTGGGACTTTGAGATACTTGGAGTATCGACCTGTAGCTCGTGGAGCGGACCCTCCCAGTGACGAGCGTGCGGAGTACAGAAACCGTGTAGGTGGCTGAGACCTGACGACTGCTTGACCGACTCGACTTGGAGTGAGTCGACTAGCCCAGTGGACGGAGCACTACTTTCTGAGGTGCAGACCCATGGCGGACGGAGCACTACTTGTGTGACAGTGCAGACCCGCGGTACTCGTCCGGAGAGTACCTCAGTAGGCTTCTAGGGGGTGTGCACTACTGTGTTTGGGTGACATACCTCGGCAGGAAGCACTACTGTGTCTGGGTGGCTGACCTGCTGTACTCAACAGGAGGAGTACTTCAGCAGTCTTAGGTTAGTGAGCAGTACATCGGAGTCGTGACAGGACCACTGTACACTCCAGATACGGAGCTCTTCAGCAGTTATGGTTTCGATAACGAAAATCCTGGTTTGAGCTGAGACTTTTGACCTTTGTGTTTACCTCATGATTGAGATGGGTCACTTGATAACTTAGGTATATGTATGGGCATATACCAGGGTAGTGGTTATCCGTTGATTTCATGATCCTTGTGTTTCCTCATGATTGAGATGGGTTACATGATAACTTAGGTATATGTATTTCCATATAACTAAGTAGAGGTTATCTGTTGAGATCTTCTTTGTGGGTATCCTTGTGGTTTTAGAGAGACCTTGAGTGTCTCACAGTCCCAACTGAGTATCGTTATACTCACCCCTGCACGGGCTATGCCCGCACCTCGTTGTGTTGGTTGCAGACGACGGACAGTGCTGACAGAGGCCGAGTGTTCGAGGACTGGACGGTACCCAGAGGTGGAATAAACGATGAGTCAGTACTCGGATGTGGACTACATGACGAGACAGTATCTGGAGGAGGACGTCACGGCCAGACAACCCACAGAGGAAGTTGACATGCGAGAGCGTTGTGGAGGCTATCTGTACCTACCCTTCAGGTAGGATCTGTGGTGGACAATCCAGGAGCTGCGCTATCTGTACCTACCCTTCAGGTATGATCCACGGAGGATGACCCAGGAGCTGCTTCCTTCTTCCAGCTGTTGCCTTCATCTGTTGTACTTGTTCAGTTGTAGTTGTATTTTCTTTTGGGTTTGTATTCTGGCCCATTTTCCTTTCAGCACTTCTCTTTCTACTTAGTGTTTACTTTTTCCGCTTTCTTACTCTGTGGTGCATGTTTTCTTTTGTAAAGGAAATGCCTTCCCAGTTTTCAGGATTTATGCCTTTGGTGCTAGTCACCAGCCCCTGGCCTATGGAAGGCGGGCTTGAGGTAGTCACGGCACGGGCCCCAAGGAAGGGTCGTGACAATATCATCTCACCATTATGGTATAAATATATTTTTATTGACATATGTTAAGTATGGTAATTATGGTGGTTTTAAAATTTAAATATGATATTTATACACAATAATAATTTTTTAATGTTCATATCATATCTACCTTTGTATCTTGTAATTTGTTGGGAAATTACATTGTTTCTCATGCATACCTGTTGACTAACGCCTCTATGAAACCATGTGATTCATTTTTTATATCTACTTTTTATTATGGAAACAATGATGGATTTGATAATATATGTGATATATACGATATACTAATGATTATATAAATGATTATTATTATTTACATTTCATTCATTCTTTTCTTCAATAAATTAAATCAACATTCATTCATGTGTACGACCTCCAATATTAAATAATGGTATAATTAATTTCTTAAATAATGAATTTTTAAAATAAAATAAATAAATAAATAAATATAGTTATTATATATGAAATTAATATCATTAATAAAATTTTAGTGTTGTTGGAATCATGACCAATGTATATGATCCATAACTACCGAATAAAGGCATACAACAAAATTTATATGTTTCTACCCAAAATAGTGATTTTAACATTGATTTCATAGTAAATATGTGATAAAATTTGTAAATAATACATGGTGTGATACATAGGATAATTTTTATGTAATATATGTATAATAAAACTATATTTATGATAGAGGTGGCAGCATTCTCTTACAATTAAAGTAGAATATGAGGTATACAATTTCACTTCCTACTTTTACATCTTTGATACACAAGACATATCCACCACATTTTTTTCTATAGATTATATATTAAATCCTTGATATTTAATAACTTTATTTTCATTGAATTATTTTAAATTTAATTTTTATTATTTTTTATTTTTTGATGGGGAAAATTATTCAAAATTTTGAAGAGTTGTAATGGTTTATTTCACAAGCACTTCTTAATTAGAGATTTAATATGTTTAATTTCAAGATAGGGAATATTTCACTTCCAAGTCCATGTTTTCTAAATGTATTTTCAAAAATAGTTTTAATATCATATTTAATTTTTTAATATTCATCATTTACCATGGTTGAATTTTTATAGAATAGTATGAAAGGATTATTTTTTTCATTTTCCAACAAATGTATATTGTGAATTTTCTAAAAAAAAATAATAATGAAGGAATATTTTTTATTTATATATAATTGGGTGAATTTTTTCCTTTATTACACCATAATTATTTATACCATCCATTTTAATTTAAAATAGTAATTTTCAATGAAACTTTTTTCCATCATACTTGAATATTATTTCATTAAAAGTAAATTTCAATGTGAAAAAGATAGTTCCCTCGATGAATTTTTAATGATATTTTCATATTAGTTTTATTCATCAATGTATAAAACCATTTATATTATTTATTCACCACTGGGTATATATTTTAATGATACAATAATTTTATGTATTCATTTATTTTTTTTCATTTTATATTGAACATATATTAAATAAATGTATCCTTTTATCATATTTAGGATTATTTCTTAAGTCATATAGCATTTTTAAATATGTTTTTACATTTTGAAATTATTGTATTTTTCTGTAAATTATATATCAATCGAACATTATTATACAATAAGTATATTTTTTATAAGTCTTAATTATTCAATAATTAAATAGATAATTTTTATATTTATTGAATTTTTTTATCATGAAGTGCTGAGTGGGGCTTGAAATTATATATCCCCTCAAGGCATGAGAAGGTCTCATGAGAGAAAATTTATTGTTAAAATAAATGGACTTTTCGAAAATGTCTCAACATTATTTTGAATGTTAATAAAATATATATATATTAATTTATTATATAATGGTGTAAAATATGAAGCATTTAACTAATTGTGAAATTATTTAATTATCCGTAAGATTTCTCTTTTATGTTATACATGGATTCATATTTTTGAGATGTAATTAATTTAATGAATTATGTTTCCAATTATTTACAATTCTAAAATGATTATTCCCTATTTTCGAATGATATAAATTACATTGATTAAATTAAATATGAGTTAAGTTATTTAACATTCTATATTGGTTATTAATTATTTAATCATGATATTTTTAAAATTATGTGACCCTTAGTGATAATTTTAGCTTACCGCCGTATTGTTCTTCCATTATGATGTATTCTAGGAAGTGTATTATGATTGAAATATAGGGATATTATAAATTAAATAATTATAATATATGTTGTGTTTTATGATGTTATTTTTAATGTAAAATTCAAGTATTTTTGTTGTTTACCAATACTGAAAAATTATTCTGTCATTTAGAATGTGTTTCCTTATGTCTGGTGATAGATAAATAATGTAACAACCAACACTAGGATACTGGAGTCGAGGTTTTTTAATGTTTGTATCAGAGAGTGCATATTTGAAGCCTTGGGAACTAGATATTTGAAATAATTTAATAAGGAATATAACAATATTATTCATTTTTAGGATACCTCAAAATATAGGATAAACTTTCATATATTTTTATATTACCATGGATAAAATTGTTTTTACAGAAGGAATCATCTATTAATAAGAATGTACTTTGATTTAGGAATCATTTAAATAATATTAAGGTATTATTTGATAGCTCACTATGATAATTATAGTTTGTTGCCCAAACATTTGATTTTGATCTTAGTCAATGGATAGAACCACAAGGAATAGAATTAACATCACATTCCATTAGAAATGTGGGGATCCTATGTAGCCAAATAGAATGATAACAAGAGTGAATAATATTATGATTATTCAAAATCATTTTTCGAGATATATGATTAACAACCAACACATTAACAACCTATTAGTCCCAACAATTAAAATAATAATAGTGTTTTCATAGTGCCTGAGAAGTGGATTCCAGGGGGTAAAGAATGATCAATCGTCATCATGTGAGAAATTTAGAAAGAAAAATCACTGTGAATGTAACAATGGATTATGAATAAGTTTTGTGTGCAGTATAGAATGATATAAAACAAGAAATTTCCAAATAAAAATAAGATTACAATGAATGAAAATAAATTTCATCAATGTGATTCATTTATAGTTTATTGTCTTAGTTATGGGGAAACCTGAGCACTATCTAGGACAATTCCCTCTTCTAATAGTCATCTATTTGTACATTCAGGGGTTTATGTTTTTTATTTTTCAATAATTGATGTGTAATGAATTGACTGTTATATATTTGGATGAAAAAAATTAAATAATTAATTATTTTACAAATTGTGTTTTCATTATATAAATAATGAACATTATAAGGACTGTGTTGATTTTTGAACCATATTTTTCATCATTATCATAAAAACTAAAATCACCATTAAGAGATTAGTAATTTAATTTCAATCATCTTTTTAAATTATTTATCACAATTTTTAGGTTTTATGTTATTAGAGTCAATCATTATTATGTATATTTGGGGAAAATTTTGTTTAAATACAACCCATTGGGTTATTATATGTTTTAGTAAAAAAATATTTATTGAATAATAAGTTGAAATTTTGTGTATATCCTTTTAAAGGTAATGATAATTTTTATGGTTTTTATAATAATTTATTTGAAAGTAATTATGGATTATTATATTTTTGGGAATGAAAAAATTTAATGTATGAGATAACCTTTTTGGATGAAAAATTTATTTAATGTTGAATAATCATAAGTAATTTTACGTTTTAATGATAATTATGGAAATTTTAAAAGGATTGTATTTATATCGGTTTAGAAAAATGGAAACCCAGAAGTTGGGTGAAAAACCAACACATTAGTCAAGGATGTGAGTCTTGATCCCACAATAAATGGGAAACAAGGTTTCATTACCTATAACTAGCCTATGTGATGTCTCATTTAGTATGAAATAGTATTTATTTATTTAAATTACATTTTTGGTAACAGAAATGATTATTATTGGAAAATATTTTTTATTATATAATTTACATGGGAGTTAGATATTTATTTATTGCACATTTATTTATGTTATATCAAAAAAAATGTTCACTATTTTGTGAACCAAATAAGATTACAGTAACTAGAATATTAGGGAATTTAATTTGAAGAATAAAAAATGATTTATGTTTTGGAGGAATATATGATTTTATTTTTTATTTTTTGGTATTTAGGGTATTCATTGAAATTGGTAGTGTATCTAGTAGAGTATATGTATTGGGAATGCACAATTTTTGAGATAAATGTTATCTTTATCATGGATGATTGTGTGATAAAAAATATCATATTTTTTATTTCAATATTCTGATGGATCATTTTTAATACTCTTAAGGACACTAATTTATTGAATGAAATAAGATAAAAATTGGGTATTCATATTAATTGTTTGTAGATTAACGTAGTTTTCCTCACATTTTGATTGATTTACATGGTAATTATCTTATCATGCACTTACCATGTTGGTATTTGTTAATGTACATATAAATAGGTATTGGTTTTTGTTGGTGGAGAATTTGTGATCCACATATATTTATTATAGGGATCTAGGAATGGAAAAATTTCATACTCATCATTTGAAGAAAAAGATAAGTTTGGGGTGGAAATTTATTAAAGGATGATTCTATACATTTCAGCTTTGTATATTTCCAATATATTTTTACACTCTGAAGTAAGAGAATTATTCAACTATAGGATACTGATTTTGAAACAAAATATTTATCTATTTTATTTTATTAGTAATAAATCAGTATCCTTTTAAACCATAAATGATTTTGTAATGGTTTACATAATACTAAGAATGATCTATATCAATCTATATGAGTACATTGGAGATATGTTTTTATCCCATATCCATGTTTTCACGACCCACAAATGATCACTTATATTGAAATGTATTTATTTCCTTATTTTAGATTAACTTTATACTTTTCTTTCTCTATGATCAAGAGGATGTTTTATTAACTCTGATTATGGTACTGATTTCCAAAAAATGTATTTTCAAATTTCAAAACAATTTTTACAGATCAAAAGATTATTCTTTAAGGATTCGATTTATTTAACAATGGGAGACTGTAATTCCCAATTATTTTAATATAAATATTTTTTTGATATCTTTCATTTCTGGCAGTACCAAGCAAAAAAAAATGTGAAAATATTAATATTTAAATATTACCTTTATATAATAACGATAAATTTTGAGGGTATCAATATTATTATATTAATTATGAACTATTTATATAGAATACTCAAAAAAAATTCCTTGATTAACTCTCATTAAATTTGTACTCAATATTTTTTAAAGATATTTATGTTTTAGAAATTGATTTTCATCAAAAATGGGGTTCTGTTTGCATTAAGAATATTATAATATTTTTAGAAGATATATAAATATTATTTTCTTAGAAATAATATTATTTTTGAAAACAAAATAAAAAAATTATATTTGAGTGAATTTTTGGATTTTTCCAAAAAAATTTATTTTCAAGTGAATTGTGAAGATGGAAATTTCAATTTAAAATTTTATTTTTGGTACAAATATATGTTATGATCTATTTAATATTAAAATGGTATAAAAGAAAACTATAATACCCCAAGATTATATGTTATGTCTCTTTTTAAATTTTCATTCTTTTATAATGTGCATTTTATATAGCACTTACCATAAAAGAATGATTAAATATTATTATGGTGATGTTATCATCTAACTATTGGAATGGTGGGAAAGAAATAGATTTTGTAAATTATGAATATTTAGTTTATAAATGTTTATAAAATGGTATCATTAGTTAAAAATTAATTATAAATAAAAATAGAAATAGATTGAACATCAAAGGTGTGTTTTTAAAGAAACCAATTTTTATGGCCATAAAAGATATTTTATAATAATAAATTATAAAAATAACTATTAATTAAATATATTGTTGAAATTAATATTTTTTATATTCACTAATATGTTTTATAATTCAATAATGAGTTCTATATAATTAATATAAGAAAAAAATAAATTTCACCAATAAAAGACTATATTTTCTAAATAAAATTTAACCTATATTAAATGATTCAACTCTGTAAGAAATAATTATTAAAAATATTATTCATTATTGTGATGTCCTACAACTATATTCCAATTGATAGGTACCCTGATCATGATGATCCAAATGGACCCAATAGCATCATAACGAATGCGAGAGGCTGCTAACTAGTAGTGAGGGCCTAGGGTGTGGCTTTGTAGAGATTAAGCCCTCATTACCAAATTGTAGTGAAAAGGGTGGATGTAAACATTGATAATTATTGGAATAAATAGAAGTAAATATAAGAAAAAAATAAAATAGGGAAAATAGAAAAAATAACCTAAAAAACTAGAATAGCATTCAACAACTGATGATATGCCATGTCACTAGAAAACATGAGAATATGGCTACAAACAATAGGTAGAACATGTTCCCCAAAATACAAATGATATAAAAAATTATCCAAATAATCATGAGGATTGAATCATTAATATTCTATCAATCTCTAAAATAAACATCATTAAATCAAGTGTTTTAACTCATATGCTTCCCCTTATCAAGACCCGCAACCACATAATCTTACTCGGGTACCAAACATCGCCCAAAGATGGTGTGATACAAATCATTATGGTCCACCACCAATAGTGTCTATATCATCTATCTTGTTAATGGAAATGTATTATTTTATATGAATGAATATATAATTTAATGCAGTACAATGTTACTAAATACCCAGATACATACTTCATCCCTTAGCTGATGTCTTAACGTAACTAGTCTATTTATTTAATCAATTACTAGTTTATATTAATTGGTCACGTGAGGCATGGAAAGAACTGACATAGTATCTGGATGTGGTATATACTGAATGTTCTAAGGTAATGAACATGGAGATTTCGACCTCATGGGCTTCTAACACAGTAGTAACTGTAGCCTAGATTGGGGTAAGAGTGTAATCTGATGAACACATTATGAATCATTTCACAATAAGGTTCCTACCGAATCTAAGTTGATCGCCCAAAGTAAGACATGGGTATACAGATATAGGGCCCTGTGAGATATAAACATGGAACATACTTGTCAATAATATATCCAAGGAGTGTATCCAAGGAATTCTATAATTAAATGGAGGGATCTAAAGGTGTCTTACCAGGCATCTATGAATATACATGGATCGGGATCATGGTGGTTATCAACCAATGCGAGTTGTATCCTTGAATTGGAATGGGGTTCCCAAGTGGTCATCGAATTATATGATGAGAATCGAAGGTGATATCGAGTCCAGACATTTCTATTTAATTATTAATTCATGCAATATTTTTTTTAGTACAAGCCTTAACGTTCATTAGTGTCATATAGACATGTAGCATGCAACCTTTTTATCTAGTCATTTGGTTAAAGCGCTAAATTTTATTAATGTGACAAGGAAAAATAACATGCAACCATTTAATCCATTTAAGGCATATTTCAAATTAAAGGTTCATTCCACTATCATCAATTATTGTGGATATTGGTTCTACGGATATCAACCAATTAATCAATCACATTAAATTTGGCCATGTCATATACTCAATATAATTTCAATTTCCATTACACATTTAATAATAAATTGAATCACATACCTTAGGGTGGTCATGTGGTAAACATACATGGTAATTTACATTATGAAATTCCAAATATAAACATGACATTTAATATAGAAAAGAATACCCTATGAGAGGTCAATCCCTGACACACTCGAATAGTGGCTCAAACGTGTCAAACACTAAAAACCAAATTATGGAATAACATTCTACATGGAAGGGATGGAGTTGTGGTCATCACCACCAATAATTAAACACATATCTAGAATACAATATACATACTGTTCCTAATGATTATAAGAATGGAATATAAATTCATTAAACGACATCCGACAAAATCGATGGGCCCCACAAGACAATTCCAAAGACAACGAACATTAGGGATGAGTTATAGATCACCCACCGTTGGGTTGTATGATCCTTATCCTCTAGTATAGGCCTTTGATTTTCTTGTATCAAAGTAGATAAATAAAAAGGGGAAAAATTATCAGACCACAATATCTTGTTTGAGTGAAAAAGAGTAGGATAACGACTCAAGAGAACTTGAATACATAATGTTATGCATCCAACGTGACAGATAAAAGATTGATCAGATCTCAGCTGAAGAAGATCATTTATTCCCTAACATTGATCTTCAAAATTCTCCAATAAGAGATCAATTTAGGTCGATTCCAACTAACCTTGGATTAGGGAATATGGAGGAGGGTTAATTATTTCATTATAGTCAAAAACGACAATTTACCCTTAAAATAGAATGTGAATTGTTTCCAAGCATGGCTTGACAAACCCTGTGAAATCCATACACAGGTACTTGGAAAAAAGGGTATCTCACAAATTTTGGCTACAAGACCATGTTCCAATAGTGCGAAAAGGATCTATATAGATAAAAACAATCCAGATGGTTTTCTAAATCATTCGAAATTCCAGCAATGTTTACTCTAAACCAGCCACCATTTATGTTTTTTACAATAGATGGGTTATGTGCTCCGAAAATTCCCCGAACACCCTTGAGACCTTTCGTAACCCTAAAGGAACAAAATTTTGCTCTTATGTAAATATTTAGATCTAGAATTTAAAGGATCCATACCTGAGTGAAAAATTGGGTTCTTAGAATCTTCCACCATTAAAAGAACTCATCCCTGAGTTCACCTTCCATGGTTGGAGAAACATTGTTTGAGAAAAACTATGTACATTGGGAACATATGTCGGCTCTCTTATCCCAAGTCTCATCATGTAATCATCCGTGCTGCCATATCACCCATACTAGAGGAACATACCGACCTCAGAGAACCTTTGTTCTACTGTGTATAATGAGTACTGAATACTCCTCAAAAGAAGCATCACTATCTATCTATAATCCCTCAGTATAAAATGTATGAGAAAGATCAAAATGATACTGGTTAATCTATGAAACATGAAAGACAACGAGCGTGGAACAGTAGGTCAAAGTCAGTAGTAACCGATAGGCTACTGGCCTAACCCTATCTAGAATCTCAAATTACCATACATAACGTGGCAATAGATTTCCATTATTTTGTAACCATCTACTCCCTATACTGGGTGATACCTAAAGAAAAACTTGATCCCTGACGTCGAACTCTAGAGTTCGTCGATAGCGATCAGCATAATTTTTTTTTCTTGACTGAGTAATAGTCATAAACTTTTGATATTCTGAACCTACAATGAAGTCTCCTGAAATATATGAGGACCAAGTAGGAATGCCTCACCTACCTCTACCCTACACAACAGTGAATGGAATGGCCAACCATATAAAGCTTCAAAAGGATCCTTCTAAATTTTAGAGGTAAAGAAGTTATTATAGGAGAACATGAAGAGAGGTATATGCTTCTCCCAAGAACCATCAAAATCATGGACACATGCCTATATCGTATCCTCTAGAACCGCTCTTTTCCATTATTATTTTCCACCAGTATAAGGGTGAATAGGCGTTCTTAGAAGAGCCTAAGAGCCCATTGATTTATTCAAACCCTACCAGAGCCATGAAGTGAAATGAGAATCCCTATCTGAAATGATAGTGCATTGAATCCTCATGTAGTTGTATGATCTAACAAACAAAGTGTCTTCCCATCTCATCAACATAGTATGTATCATATATAAGAAATAATTTGGATGATTTCATTTGTAACTCAATGACTAACCAGATGGTATCTCTACCCATTGACTACCAAGGTAAGCTTACCAGAAAATCCATGGAAAACTCAACCCATTTCAATTTTTATATTGGATTTGGTTGTAGCAATCCAACAAGCCTCTGGGTATCTTAAATCACCTACTGAAAGGTTGAACACCTAGTGATAATTCCTCTATATAACGTTTTATCACAGGCCACCAGTATTGGCATTGCATATCTCAATACATCATAATGATGAATGTATAAACATCCCACTACTAATTGTGGGACACCTTTATAAACATCACTCTCATATCATTAGGATTCCAGATATGTCCACCTAGATGCAGGACACCAAATTTTTTCAGAGAACAGTAGAGAGGTTGGTTATCTCCCAATATACTCTCATAGAAAACCAAGCCTTCTAGATCTGAAAATTGCATACACATCACCTTCTCTAGGAGGGAAGATGAAACAATCAAGGATTAGAGGTAATAATTTTCATGACTATCATGATAATATATATGCAGCTCAGAAAAATGATCATTATCATCCATTCATCATTGGATTCCCATACATTCTATATCTGAGTTTTCTAAATGAACGCATTAGAAACTATATTTCCCTTTCTAGGCATATTGGCATGCTCAAAATCAATGTATTGATGATATTTGAACCATATTCATTGTACGAGGTTCACATCATGCTGTTATGAGATATATTTTAGGCTCTTATAATCTATGCACACTACAGTGAACTATCCTAGTACATAATGTCTCTAGAAATGTATGTCATGGACAACAGCTGCTAGCTCAAGGTCGTGCATCAGTTAGTTTCTCTCATGAGGCCACAACTACCTATATCTAAACACAAAGACTTCTTCCCCTTACATCAAAACTTCCCCTAGGATAATTCCAAATGAATTATATGAGATTGTATAACCTATACTCAACATAAGAAGAATTATAATTTGTGCCAGTACAAGCCAAACTAGAAGCTTCAGAAAGGATTTCTCACAATATTATGAAAAGTATAATTGAAATCGTTCTTTTCAAGACCAGTAAAAGGTGATGTAGGCTTTGAGAAGACTTGTATGAATCCCTTTTAATATCCATCTAGCCCGACGAAACTCCATATATCAACACATTCTTGGGATTATCCTAAGAAACTCCAACACTAACCTTTTTCGGTCAACAGATATTCATGATTCCAATATTATTTTACATAATAAGTGGACATTGTTGATATATAAGTCACACATATCAATATTGGAATAGATTTTATTCTCTCTCTCTCTGTACTCAAAACAATATCAAGATGTATGGAAAGGATTCTATGACAATGAAAATACACCAAGTTGTCATCCACAATGAACATGGGAAAAAAGTTTAAATATAGATGGAAAAAACAATTCATCAAATCCATGAAAATGGAAGGAACATTCGTAATACCGAACAACATAACATGGAACTCATATAAACCATACGTCCTAGAGAATATTGTACTATCTATGTATGGTGGCCTGGAACGCACCTGATGATAACTAGATCTCAAGCCGATCTTGGAGAAAACTATTCTCCTTAGAGAAGGTAAAAGATATAATCTATTTGAGGAAGTGGATATAGGTTATTGAATGTAAGATGGGTCAATCTTCATTAATGAACTCATATACATAAGGTTCCATCATCCTTATTGGAAAAAGAACTGGAGAACCCCAAGAGGATGTGATGGGATGTATAAAATCTATTTCCTATAAATCCTCAAACTGCCTCTTAAGCCCCTGAAGATTAGTAGGTTCCATCCTACATGGAAGAATGAACACTGGAGCTACACCAGGAAAATGTTCAATTGTAAACACTTCCTCTGTTTCTAAATAGGTATGAAATACAAATCATTGAAAAATACATCCCTAAAGTGATCCACTAATGGGGGAAACTGTCTTCTCTTAAACACTAATCCTCCATGAAAATATTAGAAATATGGGAAGTCACTCCACCTATCCCATGATGCTCAAGCTCGACTCTACCATCATGGACATCCAATTCACCATTATATAGATAATTACAGACATCCAGTGATGTAAATGATACACTATGGTGATAGCATTATACAAAATCATGACAGTGAACCAACCAGTCCATTCCATGAATGACTTTTAAGTCTTTCATCTCTTGAAATAAGAGGTTCTATGTGATAGGGTAACTACATACCATAAGGGGATAGTCCCTACACTAGTGTATTCCCTCTGTTCATGCACCTAACTATGTATCTAGTTTCATTATACCATATAGATACAATATCTATAGTCCAATACTTTCCAGAATTGATAAAGAGGTAAAATATAATTATGTACCTATGTCAAATAATGAAGATACTATAGTGGAGGATACTTCAGTAGTACATTATATTGTAGATGGTCCCACAATATTATCCTAGGTTATGGGTTGTAGTTCATGAAAATGACGTGATCCAATACCCTATGAAATAAATGGACTTCCACAACCACAACCGATTTGTTGGCTCTTTGGGTGATCTGGGGTCAAGCTATCCTAGCCACAACCTTTTCCTCACCCATACCTATCGGTGTTACTCCAACTCCCTAACAAACATGGAATAAGAGAAATCACTCCTTTAGGTGGAGCATGTGTGGATCCTCTTCCACTTAAAGCTGGTGGAAAGGTCCTATAGAAGTGATGTAGATGCTCCATAAAACCGAAAGGCTCAAACTCCGTCATGTCTCTATCATATTGAGGCTTTTTGTGAAAAAACATTCCACACCGATGAAACACCAAAGACCTACTGAAACAGGGATTCTAGTTGTCCCTGATCTAATGAGAAACCACATGGTAATGTTTCTTGCCACCGATATAACTACTGGCCTAACGCATCATAATCCAGTATGCTTGGTACTATTGTCATCGTTGAAGTTACACTTAGTGATAAGATACTAATTGAATATTTTAGAAAATGTCGGTAGGATAAAGAAATTGACCCGCGTTCTGAAGGAATACTATATCTCTTCCTCGAAACTTCTAACACACGAATTTTCATCATCGGATATAATCCATGTAAAGCACTATAACTCCATGAAATGTGTTGAATACTATATAACTGAAATACAACCCTACTCAAGATGCATGAACTCCTTATATTTATCAACTATTAGCATCTGGTGAATATAACTTTTCATAAAAGGCAGTTGAGAAATCAACCCATAACATTCCCTAATGACGATTGACATGGGTAAAAACATCCCACAAATGCTTGTAAGGATCCTGAATCTTGTATAAAGAATTAACTAACCTCAAATCTAGAGGCATCTACATATTCTCAAATATATATATAGTTTCTTCAAGAGAAACTCCATTTCATGTGGACCACCATCCACAAATAATGTAGAAGGATGCTGATTTTGGAACTCGTGAGTCTGATCCACTATCATAAGATTAAGACAAGGAGAACCATACATGGAATGTATTAGACATAAGAAACTATTTGGAACATTGGAATCAGTTCCCAGATCTGGGATAGTTGGTAGTGCATAATGTGTCATTCCTTGAGGTAAGACCGACATCTAGGGTCCCACCATGTCTAGAGTATGGTCATCTCTACCTTGATAGAATACAACTAAGGATGTTGTGTTGGTATTGGTCTAAAAATGCCAAGAACATGCATCTGAACAAGCATAGATGCAAGGAGATAGCATCACTAGAGGAAAATGGACATATTAAAACTCATAACACAAGGAATATTACCCCAAAAACATGCTTGGACGGCCAGGAATCAGTAAGTGAAAAGTATATGATTCATTTAATTTTTTTATTTAATTTCCTTTTTCACTCCTTTACCTTCAATAAACATTACAAGGTTGGATAAGGATGTGCAACTATTTCATTTTAGTTGTCAGGATTCGCTTCATAATGTATATTCGTTTCTTTAGAATCGGTTCATGTACACCTATAACCAGAAAAAACAACCATTTATTTATAGCATAATGGATTGATTGGTAAATTACGCATCCCAACACATGAGGGCCAATAAAACTCATAAATTCATATAGACAATCATTTAATTGAATCCAAAAGTAATACATCTAAAATTAAACTATCACAACATAAATTAATAACCACAATAACATCAGTAAATGAATACAGTTAAATGGAACTATATGGATTGGAAATAAGCATGAAATTATAATTCTAGGTGCCTATAATGATTCATGTAACAATGATCCTTTCCCTCATATCATGAGGCCAATGATGAAAGAAAATCCATAAATATAGTAATAATAAACAACACCACAGAACATGTGCATGAACCATCTATGAGATAATGTAACCTGTAATTGGAAAAAGTGGAAAAACAATTATAATTTAGGAAACATAGTTTTTACCCCAACATTGGGTTCATGACTCTCAATCATTGCTTATGAAAAGGCCTCAAGAGTCTCTAAACTCTGATCTATTGTCATCATAGAAAAAAACATGAAAACTAAACTACTCTAATAACATGTTGCGATGCCCTAGACCTATATTCCACTTGATAGGTGCCCTGAGTTTGGTGGGCCACATGGCCTCAAGTTCACCTCCCCTAACTCTAACAGTTGACAACTAGTAGTGAGGGTCTAGGGTATGTCTATGGGGAGAATAATTCCTAATTACTAATGTGTAGTACAAAAGGTGGATGTAGATAAAGGAAATTAGCTGAATAAATATAAATAAAGAGAAGGTATAATGGAAAATAGAGGCAACATTAAAAATAACTAAAACAACTGTACTGATATTCAATAACTACTGATATGTCATGTCACAAGAATAATGGGGAACATGGATATAAAAAACAGACACAAAATGTTCCAAAAAATATAAAGGAAATATATGTATATCCCATGAATCACATGCTTCAACTCAGTCTTCAGCTCTCAATATCCATACTAAAAACTATGAAAAAAATTGTTTGAATATTTATGCTTCCGTTTATCAACACCTACAACTAGGTAATTTTCCCTAGTTAACAAACTATAACTTGATAGGGTGTGAGATAAATCTTAGTGCGCCACTACCAATTTAGTGTATTACATTCGTCCCGTATAATATATATGTAAAAGTATGTAGACATGCATATAAAAATTAATGCAGTAAAAGGTAACTAAAAACCCATGTAATTTCTTCAGAGATCAGCTAGTGTTTGAATGTAAATAGTCCATTAATTTAATTAATTGGCAGTCTATATTAATATGTCACGTGGGGAATGGAAAGTACTGACATAGTCCTGTGATGGTGTAGATAAAAAATGTTCTATGGTAATAACCAAGGAAACATAGACCTCAGGGTTCACTAACTAAGTTATAACTGTAGCCTAGCATGGGGTAAGTCTATAATCCAATGAGCATAATTCAAGGTATTCCACAATGTAGTGATTATAGAATCCTAGGTGATTGTACAAGGTCATATGGGGATAAATAGATATTGGGTCCTACGGGGTGTAACCATAGAACCTACTTATCAATGTTGGATCCAAGGAGTGTATCCAATGCATCTTGTGATAATATGGAGGTATCCCATAGTGTCATATTCTTCATCGATGAATAGACAAAGATTGGGATCTATGTGGGAATAATCCTATGCAACCAGTATCCTTGAATTAGAATGGGGATCCTGAGTGCTCATGGAATTCTATGATCAGAATCCAAGGTGAGTTCGAGTCAGTCCATTCCAATTTAATTGTGAAGTCAGGTCAAAGCTCTATCTATTCATACATTTCCATTTATTAGTCGGATAAGTTAAAGTAGCCTGCATCCTTTTTATCAGGTCATTTGGTTCATGCCATACCATTCATTACTGTGAAAATGATCACTAACATGCACCCATTAAATCCATTTAAGTTATATTTCATATTCATGTTTCATTCCGCTTCTATTGATTAATGTTTTAAGGGGTGCTACAGATATGAATCAAATTAATCATTTACATTTAATTTGGTTATGTCATATACTCAATCTACATGATAATTTACATTTCAGATTTAATAATAAATTGAAGAAATTAACGTAGAAATATCATGTAATAAGAATACATATTAATTTACATTGTGAAATTCCCAATATAAACATTCCATTTAATACAGAAAAGCATACCCATGGAGTGGTCAAGACAAAACACCCCCGAATGTTTTCTCAAATGTGCCAAACAATAAAAACCCAATTATGGAATAACCTTTGGTATGGATGAGGCAGAGTTGTGGACAAAACCACAAATAATTAATCAAACATATGAAAATTCCATATCTATGCGGTTCTAATGATTATATGCTTGGAATATAAATTCAATAAAGTGTACCTAATGAAATCAGTGGGCCCCACATAGCAAATCCAAAATCAATGATCTTTATAGATGAGTTATAGACCACCCACCTTTGGGTCGTATGATCCTTCTACTTTGGTATTGAACCTTTATTTTGATTGGATTGGTGTAGATATAAGAAATGGTGAAAATTGTGCATAACCTGATATATCATTCGAGAGAAAAAGAGAATTAGAAATGCTCAAGAGGACTTCAGTACTTACTGTTGCACATCAAATGTGATGAGATTAAGCTCAATAGGATCCAAAATGAAGGTGTTATTTGAATCCGTAAATTTGATCTTTAGAAACCCCAAAATTATTATAATTTAGGAGAATCCTTCATATGTTGGGATTGTGGAATATAGTAGTGGATTAATTAGATCATTATGTGAAAAAATGACATTTTACCCTTAAAGTAGCATGTGCATGGTTTTTCTATACGTTTGACATACCATACACAAATCGTGCATGGGTACCTACGAAAAAGTGGATCTGACACGGTCAGGTTGCCTGGTCTTGTTCCAATCGTATGAGGTGGGTCTATCCAAAAAACACAATATTTATAGTATACTAAACTGTGTGGAATTCCTACACGGTTTACAATAAACCATATGTGAAGCCTTTTTTCCCAAAAAATCAAGTTTCAAGCACGAAACATGCCCTAGACACCCTTGAGACCTTTTCTAACCCCTTATGCATCCAATTTATGTGGAAAGTAGATATTTATATTGAAAATTTAAAGGATCCATATCTGAGTGATGAACCGGGTTGTTAAATTGTATTGAAAAATGTAAACTAAAATTTTAAAATAAGATTAAAAAAATTATCTTAGTGTAACACCCCGACCCCTCTAGGATAAATCCGGTGCATTACTTGTGATATTGGCATGATTATAAGGAATGAAAATCCGAAAGGAATGATCAATTTAGTAGTCTTAATGAAACTAGATACATATATGTAACTCAAATTACATTGGAAAGGTTACAAAGTACAACACATAAAAAAACTAAAAAAATTGCATCCACAAGAACTCAAATGAAGATCTTTTCTTCATCAACTATTGAAGGTAAAAAATGAAAGGGGTGAGATCAAATGCTCAGTAGGGTTAAAAATAGTGGAATCATGAGTACAATAACAAGTGAATCACAAACAATCTGACATAATCAATATGGCATAGTGAATAAATGAATAACTAATTCCATTAATAAACTGTAAATGAAACTGCATCCATAGATTTTTTCATACTGAAAATTGCATGGTCAATAATAGTAACTGATGATGAATAAATAGAATGCTTATTAATTTGAAATCATTTATCTGTCACATGTAACCATAATACAGAAAAAACGGTTTAGTTCTGTGGGTAGAAACCTGTCTGATTTTTGGAAATAAACTTGACGGGTTTGTCGCCAAAATGTTTTGTCTCATGAGACCTATCGATGTATCGAGGGGCTGTAGTGGGCCACACACACTTCTACATCCATGAAATAATTATAAATATATTCAATACAAGATAAATATACCTTTTCAAAAATCTTTATAGAGTAGAGAATGCAGATTCATCAACATTTCCATAGTTAAAATAACTTTCCAAATATACACATTTTGTAAAATGGTTTATGGTTTAGACAATAATCAAACACATGAAATGAGATAATGGATATTTAATGGAAATATGATTTTTAATGGAAAGTGAACTCATATGGGATGTAGGTACACCACATAGGGATTATTAGGTGTACAATACAACGTTTGTCACAACAAAATGGTGGTTGGGGCAAAGACCCTTACCACAACGTAATCGGTCGATTCAAAAGACCAAAACATAATAACCATCAAATTATTCATTGATTACCATGATTATAAATAGAATAATTTAATTATATAACAAATGTTAATACACATAAACCACATACCAGAAATAAGTGGAGAAAAATGAAAATCTCACGTAAATGAATGTGAGATGAGAAACCCCTTACCTTATGCCTGAGTGTGTTCTTCGTTTGTTTTAATGACCTGAAAAATAAAATTTAGCTTCATTAATTAATATGTCCAGCACATACTATACATGTATTTTATTTATTTTAACCTTATTAGGTTCATTCATGGCCCTTTCTATGGGTTCAATTGGTTCAATTTTCATGTTTTGGAATCATTTTCTCCCTTGATTTTCATGGTTCGTTACTTGTTTCCATGAATGGAAGTTCATTTGAAACAAGGGTAAAAATCCAGAATTGTTAATTAATATTATTAATGAAATTATGGATATTTAAAAGATCTTATAATGTTTTTGGGTTATATACCATGATGATGATTCATTAGTTAAAACATTAATGATGTTCGTTTAGATCGTTTTAGTGGTTGTTTGATAATAATAACCTCATTTTGTTTTATAAATTAGAACCATGAGTACCAAATAATTACATAACCATGGGTGAGTCATAACACATATATTATAACCATTTTCAACCATATAAATGGTTTCATGACCTAAATTGAAGGAATTATTGAAAATTGAAATCACATCGTCCACGATGTCGGTAATTCGACACATCACAGACAATGTTTTAAATTCCATGAACCAGTGGGGAAAAGAAGAAGTTTGATGATGGATTTTTCATGAACATGAGAAAATACAGAATATTCATGATGCTGGATATTTAATTCCCCTTTGGTAATAAGAGATTAAGAAAGAATAAATAAAGAAATCAAAATAAAAAATAATTTTGAAATCACTTTCAAAAATTCGACAAACTAATGGCTACGCAACATGGTTTTAGAAAAACATTAAAAAGAGAGGGCACAAGGGTAAACTAAATAGAAATGAATAATAATATATAGTAGATAAATAATAATAATAAAAATAAGAACATGGTATGGAAACTTGAAATATATACCACATAAAAGAGAACATGAAAAAAAAAAGAACGAAATTGAGAATTTTCTTATATTGTAGAATAACACATAGAACATGACGGTTGGGACCTTGGGGGATTGAGGAAACATTGGGAGGACTAATATAAAGGTAAGGAGTCAAGAAAATCTCTGAGGTAGAATTGGGAATTAATTCAATGAATAGAAGAGTTGGTATTTATAAGAAATGTGAGGGATTATTTAAATAATTTTCAAAGGACACCTCATGTGTGGTTTTTTGCAAAACCATGGGCTTTCCCATTTTATTTTCACATGGAATAATCCACATGAGAAACCTCGCATCTTATTTAACTATAAAAAAGTCAATCATATTTATGACATCCTTATTTCATCCTTAATGATGTCATAAACACACCGAAACTAAAAACTGTATTTTTTTTACTATTCACTGAAAAATCAACAATTTCAGAAAATTTTCCAAAATTCACTCAAAACATTTTTCGATGTGTTGAATTAAAAAGTGAAATCCATTTTTCAAAACTAATTTTCTAAATAATATTAGTTTAATTTTTAAATAAATTCATAGTTATTTCAGAAAATAACAATCTTAACATGAAATTAGTTTTATTTCTCATTGAAAAACTAATTATGATCTCATCATCTTATTGCCTTATGAAAATGAAATAATATTATTATTTAATATTCATAGTGATCATATTAATATTCATATCACTATTCATAAGTGTATGTTACTATTCACAAATAATTATGTTTGTTCTATCAGACTCCAAATTACTTACTGATCACAACTCTATATAAACATTTTTAAAAATTCAAAACATAGAAGTGGGACATTTATATTTAATGACTAGGTTTTGAGAATATCCTAAATAACCTACTGTTGTTTTGAAGGAACACAGTCATGAATATAATATATTTAACTAAAACATACTATAAAATGTTTGGGGTGCTACATTATTCCCTCCTTCGGAAATTTCATCCTCGAAATTTTATGTATACAGCCCTCCAAAATGATGTGGGTGGTTTTTCATCATGAAATCCTATGGTTCCCTTGTTGTTTCCTCCATGTAATGGTTTCTCCAAAGAACCCTGACTAGACGAGTTGTCTGATTTCCCAATACATGTTCCCTTGTATCAAGAATCTTGATAGGCTCTTCACAATATGACAGATCCTGTTCCAGTTAAATTTCTTTATATGTGAGTACATGCGTTGGGTCTGGCATGTATTTCTTTAATAGTGAAACATGGAATACATCATGAACTCTTGGGAGATTAGGCGGCATCGCTAGACTGTAAGCTACAACTCCGATTCTTTCCGGAATTTCAAATGGTCCGATATACCTGGGGCTCAGTTTACATTTCTTACCAATCATTTAGACACCCTTCCATGGAGATAATTTCAGAAATACATGATCTCCCACTCGGAATTTCAAATTCCATCGTTAGTTGTCCGCATAACTCGTCTTCCAACATTGGGATGATTTAATATGAGCTTGTATTTTCTTCACCTTTTCTGTGGTCTCTTCTATATGTTCTGGGCCAATAAGTTTCCGCTCACCAACTTCATCCCAACAAGTTGGAGTTTGAAATTTCATTCCATATAATGCTTCTTATGGTGAAATTTGAATACTAGATTGGAAAATATTGTTTTAAGAAAATTCCACCAAAGAAAGTATTGATCCCACATACCTTGGAAAACGAGAGAGCATGACATCATCATATCTTCTATAGTTTGAATAGTCCTTTCAGACTGTCTGTCGGTTTGGGGATGACATGTAGTACTCATACGAAGCTCAGTATTCAAATCCTTCTCGAGACAATTCCAAAATTTTGATTTAAATCGATGATCTCTATTGGACACAATTAATAGAGGTTTACCATGAAGTCTTAAAACTTCATTAATATACAGTCTTTCAAGGCTCTCAAGTGGTAAATCCTCTCGTATAGCAAGGAAATGTGCTGATTTTGTGAGACGATCAATAATTACCCATATAGCATCGTTCCTTCTACGTGTCCTCGGTAGTCTGCTGATAAAATCCATCGTAATGTTACCCCACTTCCACATATGAGTAGGTAGAGGATGCATCACTCCGTTGGGATATTGTCTTTAAACCTTCACTTGTTGACAAACCAGACACCTTGACATGTAATCATCAATTTCCCGCTTCATATTATCCCACCAAAAATATTCCATCATATTTCTATACATCTTGGTGCTTCCCGAGTGTATAGAGAAATTTTATCTATGAGTATCGTCTAATAGTTTCTTTTTTATCTCTGGTACTTCTGGAATGCATAACCTCTTCCCAAATTTCAGAACTCCTTTTTCATACACAAAGTTAGCCAATCTCCCTTCCTTGACAGCATTAATTTTCTTATATAGATTCTTATCGTCAGACTGAGAGCATTTTATCTTTTCTAATAAAGATGGTTATCAATAATTTGAAAGAGGAATGATGTTTCCCTTTCCATAACAATTTCCATATCCAACTTTAGTAGAACCCAAATATAGGATCTCTCCCAATCCACATTTGAGTCAGAAGTTTATAATCATTCCTACTTAATGCATCTTTCATCTTATTTTCCTTTCCCGGGTGGTAGTGTATAGATCAATCGTAATCTTTGTGTAATTCAATCCATCTTATTTTCTCATGTTGAGTTCTTTTTGTGTGAAAATGTATTTCAAAAACATGTGGTCTGTATAAATCTCTCATCTCTCTCTGTAGAGATAATGCCTCCAGATTTTCATAACAATATTGCGACTGCTAACTCAAGGTCCTGAGTTTGATAATTTCTCTCATGAGTCTTCAACTGTCTTGATGCATAAGCAATAACTTTATCATTTTTCATAAGGATGAAACCCAGCCAATCCTTTGATGCATCATTCTATATTACAAATACACAACTTCCAGATGGAAGAGCCAAAATTGGAGCATTGACAAATCTTATTTTCAATTATTTGAAACACTATTCACAATATTTTGTCCAACCAAATTTAACCCCTTTTCATGTGAGCTTCGTTATCGGGTTAACCAGTCAGGAAACATTCTACACGAAATGCCGATAATAACCTTCTAAGCCAATAAAATTCCATACCTCAGTTTTGTTTGTTGGCGTGGGCCAATATTGGATTGCCTTTGTCTTCACAAAATAAACTAGGATTACTTTCTTCGAGACAATATGGCCAATAAAAGAAACTGACTGAAGCCAGAATTTGGACTTACTAAACTTCCCATATAATTGATTTCTTCTAAGAGTTCCCAAAATAACTCGCAAGTAACTCTCATGGTCTTTATAGATTTTTGAGTATACAAGGATATCATCGATGAATATCACTACAATGTTATCAAGATATTCCATGAAATCTCTTTTCATATACTCCGTGAGAATAGATGGTGCATTCATCAGTCCAAAAGTCATCATTGTAAACTCATAATGCTCATACCTGGTTCGAAATGATGTCTTCGCAATATCTTCCTTCCTCACAGTATGTTGATGATTACCGGATTGATGGTAAATATTTGAAAATTATTGAGCTCCATGAAGTTGGTCAAATAAATCATCAATTCGGGATAGAGGATACTTATTCTTTATTTTATTAGCATTGATTTCTCTTTAATCAATGTATAGCCTCATGGATCCATCATTTTTCTTTATAAAAAAGACTGGGGCTCCCCATGGAGAAACACTTGGTCAAATAAATCTTTTTTCACTCAACTCTTATAGTTGTTTCTTCAGCTCCACTATCTCTACAGTGGCTATTCTATATGGGTTCTTTGATATAGGTCTTTTACTAGGAATTACATCAATGGAATACTCAATTTCCTGCTCTAGAGGATGTCCAGGTAAATCCTCTGGAAATACATCAATTTACTCTTTCACTTTGTGCAGATATTCAATTTGATGATTTCTTTCCTCTTCCATAGATATTGGTTTAACTTCCTCTAAAATTATTGAATTCAGTAGAGTTGTTGGCGGTGGTTCTAGATAGGAATCAGTTGGTGAAGTTTCTTCCCAAAAGTCGAGGGATTCTACACCATTTAAAAAAAATTAACTTCATTCTTCTTACAATAAATCATCGCATCATAATTTGAAAACTAATTCATACCACGAATTTTATCAAATTCAGTCACTGGTATGATGACATTGTTAGCAACTAGAGCACGTTTTTGTGACTGGAGGGGGACTAGTTGACATTCCTTTGTTGCAATGATATATCCCCCACGAGTTTTGACTGAAAAATCCTTTATCAAATCAAATTGGACATATCTTAATTTTTTGGGAAACTGAGAATATTTAAATCAATGCGATGATACATAATAAAATAAAGTGTTGTCTATGTTTTAGGAAACAATTAATGTACCTACCACTAAGTCACTAGGAACTTTAAACTCTGCGGTTGTATTTGCATAGGCTCTCCCTTGTTCACATGGCTTTTTTTGAGGCATGTTTCTTAGATGCTTTGGACACTCATTTTCATACTGTCCCATCTCTCTACAATTGTAGCATTGAACATCATTTAATTGATTCTTCCCCTTGCATTCATCAGACTGATGACCCTTTAATCCGCATTTATAGTAGTCTCTCATATCTTTCAAACATTTCATGAGATGATTCTTTCTTTAGTTCTCGCATAATGGGAAAATATTCGTTCCCTTCTTCTTTTTTTTGCTTCTCCATTTCCTTTGTTATCAAAATACTCTTCCTATCATGGTTTCTTTGAAAAAACTTGATCTACAAAATTCCATCTCTATTTTGATGACACTTGATACAATTCCATCATAAGATGAAAATGATTGAGTATCCATTGACCTTCGATGAAATGGCTTAAGACCTTCAATGAAATGATCAATCTTGTCTGCTAAGTCATGAACGTAATCCAATACATACCTGGCTAGCCTTGTGAAGGTAGCCTCATACTCTGCAACACCGTCTTTTTTCCTATATTTCAATCCAAGGAATTTCCTCTTCATTTCAGTTCATTTCTCATGAGGGAAATATTTTTCGTAGAATATTTCCTTAAAAGTCCTCCATTCCATATCCTCTATCTCTTCTTCCTCCATAGTATTTTGAATCAAGGACCACTATTGATCAACATCGCCCGTGAGACAATATACTACCAGTACTACCTTTTTATTTTCATTTCATCTTAATGATGTGATTATATTTTCAAGGGACATGATCAATTGCTCGGAAACTGCTAGATTAGTAGTCCCACTGAAATATGTGGGCTTCTGCCACATGAAACGATCAAACACAGGTGTTGAATGGTTATTTGTTACAACTTGAGTAAGTAGTCCCAATATAGTCATGATTTAATCTCTTCCAACGTTTACTGTATTGACTTTCTCAGTAGGGAGATCCCTACCATGCCCATGAGTATTGATTCCCCTTCTTCCATTAGATTCCATTTCTAAAAATGGGGTACACTGGATTAGTTTATAAATATCAAATAGAAAATCACTCAACATAGATTAAAATTCTATGCATAGATAATCATATAAACATGGTTCCTCTGAGGATAAATTTTCATTAAACTCCTTCATAATGACTTATAAAGAAAATGTTAATTATTCTAAGCATGTCCCCCAAAAGTGGTGTAACCAAGAGTGCAGCAAGGCCCATTGTCATGTACCAGGATACCCCAGGTTAAGCCCAAAACTCGTTGTCATATCTTTCACTCCAAGGTACCTCTGTGCTAGAGCCACCTCTACCTGCTCATATCCAGACAGGGATATATTGCTAAACAAAGATCCAAATAATCTATTCCTTAACAAAATACCAGGATGATAATGTATGTTTATCCTCAAATACTACCTTAGGGGTTTGTTCCCTACTAAATAATTCCTACTATAGTTTCCATGTTTCCTACTAAACTTCCTCCGATACCAAATGTAAAACCACAACTACTCTTGGCTGGAGATGGTGAATTACTTGTGATATTGGCATGGTTAAAAGGAATGAAAATCCTGAAGGAATGATCAGTTTAGTAGTCTGGAAGAAACTAGATACATAGATGTAACTCAAATTACATTGTAAAGGTTACAAAGTACAACACGTAACAAAAACTAAAAAAAATTCATCCACAAGAACTCAAAAGAAGATCTTATCTTCATCACCTATTGAAGGTAGAAAGTGAAAGGGGTGAGATAAAATGCTCAGTAAGGGTTAGAAATTGTGGAATCATGAGTACAATAATAAGTGAATCACAAAAAATCTGACATAATCAATATGGCATCGTCAATAAATGAATAACTAATGCCATTAATAAAATGTAAATGAAAACGCATCCATATATTTTTTCATAGTGAAAATATCATGAATAATAATAATAACTGATGATGAATAAAGAGAATTCTTATTAATTGGATATAATGTATCTAGAACATGAAACTATAATACCGTATAAACTGTTTATGTGGGTAGAAACCCGTCTGATTTTTGGAAATAAACTCAAAGGGGTTGTCACTAAACTGGTTTGTCTCCTGAGAACTATTGATGCATTGAGGGGCTGTAGTAGGCCCCACACACCTCTACATCAAAAAATTCTATATACATATATTAAATACAAGAGAAATATTCCTTTTCAAAAATCCATATAGTGTAGAGAATAAAAATTCATCAATATTTCCATAGTTAAAATAACATTCCAAATATACACAGTTTGTAAAATGGTATACTGTTTAGACTATAAATTTACCCATGAAATGAGATTATGGATATTTAATAGAAATATAATTTCAAATGGAATGTGAACTCATATGGTCAGTAGGTACACCATATATGTATTATTAGGTGCACAATACAAAGTTAGTCACCACAAAATGGTGGTAGAGGCAAAGAACCTTACCACAATGTAATCGGTTAAATCATAAGACCAAATTTAATAACCATAAAATGATTCATTGATTAAAATTATTATTAATAGAATCATGTAATTATAAAAAATTGCATTACAAATATACCACATAGAATAAATAAGTGTTGATCAATTAAAATCTCACAGAAATGAAACTGAGATGAGAAACCCCTTACCTTATGCTCGAGTGTGTTCTTTGTTTTTTTTAATGACCTGAATAATAAAATATAGCTTCAATAATTAATCTTTCCAGAACCTCCTATACATGTAATTGATTTAGTATAACCTTTTTAGGTTCACTCATGGCCCTTTTTATGGGTTCAATTGGTTCAATTACATGTTTTGGAAGAATTTTCTCCATTGATTTTCGTGGATCGTTACTTGTTTCCCTGAATGTAAGTTCATTTGAAACATGGTTAAACATATAGAATTGTAAATAAATATTATTAACGAAATAATGGAGATATAAATGATATTATAATGATATTGGTTTATATACCATGATTATGATTCATTAGTTAAAACATTAATGATGTTTGTTTAGCACGTTTTAGTGGTTCTTTGATAATAACAACCTCATTTTGTTTTATAAAATATAACCATGAGTACCAAAAAAATTAAAGAACCATGGGTGAATGATTACACATATATTATAACCTGGTTCAACCATTTAAATGGTTTAATTACTAGACTTGATAGAATTATTGAAAATTGAAATCACATCGTCAACGATGTCGGTAATTCGACACATCACGGAAAATGTTTTTAATTCCTTGAACAAGTTTGGAAAAGAAGAAGATTGATGATGAATTTATCATGAACATTAGAAATTATAGAATATAAAAGATTCTGGAGATTTCATTCCCCTTGGGTAAGAAGAAATGAAGAATGAATAAATAAATAACTCAAATTAAAATAATAATTTTGAAATCTCCTACAATAATTTGGCAGCCTAATGGCTACACAACATTGTTTTAGAAGGAAATTAAAAAGATAGGGGACCGAGGTAACCAATCCAGAAATGAATCATAATATATACTATACCAGTAAAAAAATTATTAACATGGTATAGAAACATGAACTATATACCACATAAAAGAGAACTGGAAAAGAAAAGGAATGAAATTGACAATTTTCTTACCGTGTAGAATAACACTTAGAACATGAATGTTGTGACCTTGGGGGATTGAAGAAACCCTGGGAGGACTGATATGATGGTAAGGAGGCCAGAACATCATTGAGGGAGAATTGGGATTGAATTCATTGAAGGGAAGAGTAGTAATTTATAGGAAAAGTGAGGGATTATTTTAATAATTTTCACGGGACACCTCATGAGTGATTTTTTGAAAAACCATGGGATTTTTTATTGTATTTTCTCATGGTATAAGCCACTTGGGACACCTCACATCTTATTTAACTATACATAAGTCAACATGAATTATGAAATCATTATTTCATCATTAATTATGTCCTAAACACACCGAAACTAACAACTTTATTTTTTTACTATTAAATGAAAAAACAACTGTTTCAGAAAAATTCCCAAAATTCACCCTATCCATTTTTCGACGTGTATAATTCAAAAGTGAAATAAATTTTCCAAAATAATTTCAATATATTATTAATTTAATTTGTAAATAAATTAATAGTTAATTCAAAAAATAACAATCTTAAAGTGAAATTAGTTGTATTTCTCATTGAAAAACTAATTAAGATCTCATTATCATGTTTCCTTAAGAAAATGAAATAATATTATTATTTACTAGTCATATGGGTCATATTAATATTCATATTACTATTCATAAGGGTATGTTACTATTCAAAAAAAATTATGTTAGTTCTATCCCACTCCAAATGACTTACTGATCACAACTCTAGTTGATCATTTTTTATAATTCAAAATATAGAAGTGGAAAATTTATATTTATTGGCTAGGTTTTAACTATATCCTAAATAACCTAGTATTTTTTCAAAGGAAAATAGTGATGAATAAAATGTTTATGGTTCTACACTTAGGGTGAAATTTGGTATTTTATTGAAATATAAAATTTCCAGTGAATAGAAAAAATTGTTAATTTTATAGAACTATAATATTCAATATATTAATTTTATATTTATGTTTTGAATAGTAAAATGACCTATGAGGGGTAAATAAAAGTTTTTCATCATATTAATTAAAATATAATTTATTTATATCATGGACTATTTAAATATATGTTTTCAAAATTACAAGATATGTTTTGAAATTTTTATAAAGCGTTAATGTTTATTTATAGATTTATAATTAATATATATATTTAAAAGGAAATTTAATTTCAAAAAAATGATTTATAAATAAATATTTATATTCATTATTATAATTTTATATTTTTATGATACTATAATTATTTTTTCAACGTTTCATCAAATTAGTTATAATTTATAAATCTATATTTTTTGAATAATGGGTTTTTTATTTAAAAGTTAAATTTATCCCATATTAATTTTTTTTAATAAAATAGTTTCAATTTTTAAAATTATAAACATCAGAAAATGGTTTCTGTGAATTTTTGGATTTTTTTAAAAATAATTGATTTTCTGTTGAATAGTTAAATACAGTCAATTATTGTATTTAACAAATAAATTAATTATTGAGTCTTGTGATTTTTATGGCTACTATAAGCCCGTAATATCGTAATATCCATATATATTAACTATATTTATTCATGTTAATCAATATTTTTTCATACTCATGAGCCAAAATAAAAAACAAATTAATAAAATAATCAAAAATCACCCCTCTCTTACACTATAAATACAACCCCTCACCACCTCTACTCCTCACACAACTAAAGCCTTCAAGATTCTAAATTTTATCCCTAATACAACTCCCAAACCTCTCCCAAATTTTATGATATTTTGTGTATCACAAAAATATATATTTTAATGTCTCTTAAGGAGGTTCTCGAGGAGAGTAATTCAAGAGGAAAATTGACTTTTGTTCATTTAAATTCCTTTTCATTAATTTTTTTCTCATCAATTCCTCACATCCACCTATATAAGTAGAATGATATAACCATTATATTAATTATAATTGATTTTATATGTTATTTTAATATCCATTATCTATCATCTTCTCCTCTAACTTTTATTCATAAAATGACAACATCATTTGTGATGTATCGATTTACAGCCATTGTGCACGATGCATTTTCATTTTCCATTAGCTTATTCAAGGATGGTCATGTAATCAATTTAATGGTAAAAAAGATAATAATATGTATATTAAAACTTATTTTATATTATTTAAATAGCATATATAAAAAATAATAATTAATTTGAGAAAATTATTTAGCGATGATCAAAAAATGCCAAAATTAATCTAACTGGTTATCATTAATGATTTATCTAACAAATCATCCCCACATATGAAAAAATGATATATAAAGCCATTAAATCAATTTTATTTAAATTATAAATATATAATTTAAATTATAAATAATTATCACCATATTACATGATCTTCCATACGTGTATACAAGTAAACTACTCTGGAAACCCAAGAAAACAAACCATCTAGAACAATAATATTGAATGTTATATCTCATTTAAAGACCATAAATGAAATTAATTAAACTATAATAAATAAAATAATTATTTTATAGGTTATTATTTAATTTATTAATGAGTCTAATTTCATATTCCCTAATATTAAGTTGAATTAAAAAACACTTTCATACATATGGTATGGGTTTTCTCATATATCATTTTTTTCTAAGGTATGCCTTATTTACCCCAATTTATTTTCTATGATGTATGCATATATAAATTTCATTTATAACATCTAGAATATATTTATATTCATTATATTAAATGTTTAATTCGAGGATCAGTAATATTATAGGTCATACAGTTCGACTGTTCGCAATGTGGTAATGTATTGTCTGTAAACATCCATTTTTAATCAGGTAACGATTTCTCCCTCTTTACAGCATTGTATTTCATAATTTTTCATATGTACACATCCTAATTATTTTTTTGTTAAAAATAAAATTATATAGCTAAATATTATTAACTATTATGGTGAAATACATGATTTATAATGGATCCTTTTCAATTCCTCCTGTTAGGCAGGCCTCGTTAAAGGGAATATCCAAATATATACACATTTTAAAGTAAAATCCATTTTATGTTTTAATACACAAATATATTTCTAATAAAAAAATTTATTTAAATAAAAATTATTTTGTTTCATTTATAGATTTATGCGATAAATTATGCCTCTCCATTTTTTTAAGACTCGTTTACATTTTCCCTTAAACTACTCTAAAGTTGATCATGTATAATGTTTCATAAAAACTCTTTATTAATGTTTTCACATAACATTCAAAATATCAGTAGGAATATTGTTTAAATATTCCTAATAGAAAATTACATTATAATTATTTTTTATTTTATGGTATACTGATTTTATAAATCTGATTTTATGAAAAATAAAAAATTATTTTTCAAAAGAAATCTTCTTTGCAACGTAAAAAAGGGTATTTATCTCAAAAATTACACAATGATTCTATTCGAATATTTTAATCTTTTTCAACACCCTCTATTGAATCCTATGATTTTTTATAATAATATATTACTCTACCATTTAACATATTTTATTATATGGTTATTTCTTAGTATGTACAATCTCAATACCATTCAATTTACAACTCTGGATTGATTCTAAGGTCGTTTATTTATTGGTGAAAGTTAATAATATTTATTATGATAATTTCAATATGAATGTATTTGTTGATTAAGTTCCTTTAATTTAATATAAGGAATAAATTGTACATAGTAAGTGATTATCAGGTAATTCGATATCTTCCTGATGCATCAGTAGTTCTCATGCGATATACTAGATATGGTATTGGTCAAGTATTTTCCCAATTATTTTAAAATTTGGAGTTTTCATAGGGATTAGACATTAAATTAAATATTTATTGTCCAATTACTTGAACGTATATTTAATATTTCCTACATTATGCATTCCATTGTTATGATATTAGTAATAGATAATCCATGGTAGTATTCTATAAGTAAATGTCGATTGTTATGTTTCATTATAATATGGATATTTTTATGGATGTATTTAATCATAAGTTATTCCAACTATATTATGATAAATATTATGTTTTCATTATATGTGTTTTCAGTGAATAAACATTCTTTATTTCTTATGTTTTTATAAGCTTCATTTTTATTGAATACCCTTACTAATAATCAGATGTCACCCAATTTATTTGTTTTATTTTTCCCCAGGATATAATTATTTATTTTACAAATGAACTTGAGGGATAATATAGGATTTTGTGGGAGTTTCAATATGATTTCTATATTTATTTCCATTAATTGTTGTTATGTTTTAGTTATGTTTCTATCTGATTTTCCAAATCTACTAAATAATTCTCTCCTTTATGTGACATCTTCTTCATATTACCAATGATATAATGTACGGAAATGAATATGGGAAACATGGTTTGGGATCATTATAGTTTTTATCAGAGAAATTTTCATTGAATCATTGAAAATATCATTTAGAAAACATAAATTGGGGAACATTACCATAAGATTGTCTTTGTAGGTAAACAAAGAAGATCATCCGAGAATTTGTTCAATGTTGATATTTTTTGGATCTTTTTAATAATATATCCTAGTGTAGATACTACAAGGGGATGTGGTTCTAGAACAGATGTACCTAGGGGAACAACTCCTATAAGGTGAATCAGGCCTGACCCGGTGTAACATGGTAAACAACAACACGCCATAATGCGCAACGGGTTTGAATCTCCTGAGAGATATTCTTATGATAATTGAATTTTTTGTTTCAAATCATTATAATGGATATAAAAGTAAATATGTCCCCAATGAAATCAGTATTAGGATTATGACATTACTAAGGAAAAAATATAATTATGATAAATATATAAATAGTTTTGGGATTAAAAGTTATGTTCTATATAGATATATTCTAATAATGTTTAAGACATCATTTATAAATGGAACCACAAAAAAGGAATTTGAACCACCCCAATGAACATGATCCAAATATTAAAAGGGTTATATATGTTATATACTTATGAAAATATTTCTACGTGAACATGTATCCCAATAATTCCGATCATATAAGGATATTATATCATTTAATGATGATAGAATGAATTAATTATATACGTATTATGGATTCTTAGAGAAATATGAGAATAAGATTACAAAAAAATATAGATAATGGAATAAAATGGAAGATTTATTTTCCAACATGTAATAATTTCGAAATGAAACACCTTGGTACATTTGTAAAAGAAAATGATGTTATTATATGTGTGGAGAGAAAAGGCAATGTGCTTGTGACTTCATGGGGAAAAATGGTTTCATATGTTCATGTCATCAAAATTCATTGATTTGGGACACTAATAAAATAGTTTTCTCAAACTTTAGTGGAATATACCCCGATATAAGAAAATAGATCATGGTCTAGTTTATTCTATTACCACAGATGAATTCAACTGATTAATATGACTGAATCTAGATTTAGGATTTATGATATTTTTGGAGTCGGTAAATAATGTTATGGTAATAAGAATCATGAGATATATAAGGATTGTCGTAATATTCATCTTCATTATGAAATGGATGCATATGAAAAAGACATCAGTAATCAAGAAAAGTGATTCTATTATATGATAATATTTTTAAAGCCTCATGACTTGGAAGAGATAACCCAAAATGTTTTCTTCTTATTGATATAGTAATATATAGATACATGTTGGGTATTATTGGTGATGATGTAGGTGGTTATTGACCTGGTGGTTTATGATACGATATAATTATTAGATATTTGGGTTTATGGATAACCTTGTATTATATTATTTGAAAAATTCTTGTTTTAATTATAGTTTAATGGTGACCAAGGTATTAAAATTTTTGTCATGGAATAATAATAGATGAATTATGTTGTATTATGGATAATATGATGTTAAGAATTTTTTTCTTTTGTCTTTCAATTTGGGAAGGCGTATTTTGGATGGGTCTTAAGGGTTAATAATTGTAGAATGGATTAAGGATAACATTTTTTAAGATTAAAGTCTGATTTATCATATTGGATAAGGTATGGTAAACGTGTTTGTGTTATTAAACCTTTAATTACCAAATGTTTGAATTATTGATCACTTGATAAAAATGATTCATGCTTGAAAACTCATCTTCAATATCCATCTTAGGGTATGAGAAATGATGTTGAGATAGATTAATATACCACCAAATGGAGATAATAAGACATGTAAAGTAATGAAGTATGTTTATTTTTTCATTTCCTTCTATGGATTTTAAATTAAATCCTCAACTCTTGGAAGATTATTTTGGAACATCATCTCATTACTTTTATTTTGGAGTTATATTTGGTGTTTTAACTAATAAAAAATTTATGATTTTGAGATTGTATTATTCCGAATTAACATGTTCCCAATCACTATAAATGAGAATATGATTGTTTTATTTCTATTACATTACCTTTTTAAAAAAAATATAAATTATTTTTGAATCCTAGTTTTATTGTGACTTTTACATTTCACATTACCTATTTTAAGAGGAATTTCTATAAACAAATTTCACGACATTGGATTTCCAAAAATAAATTTTCATGTGTAAAATGTATATTTAAATTTCATTAAAAATTAAAATTTATAGGTAGTAATTTATTTATGGAGGTATAATCTAACACCCAAATATTTTTACGATATCAATATTTTTAAATTTTTCTTCCTTGATATTGTACATTATACAAAACACAGAGCTTAATTAAAGATTAAATTTTTTATTCTATTAGATATCACCATGTCGTTGTATTTGAATCATTGAAATATGTTATTTAAATTATGAAAATATAGTTTACACATGTTTATAAAATAAATTATTTGGTTATGAAATATTTAGAAATGAAATTAATAATTTATTAAACATAATAGATATGTTATAAAAAACAATAATTATGACCATAATGGAATTTTATGTTGTTAAATTAAATTAATAACTATTAGTAAAATATCATAATAACATTTATATTCTACATATTCAATCCAATGTTTATAAGTTAAAATAATAAGTTTGATGGGTTTAATATATGTATAAATCCAATTACACCCTTAAAAGACAATATTTTATAATGATAGTTTTACCATCTTGTATTGGTGATCTTATTTTGAACATAATTTTTTCCAAATTTATAAATTTAACAAATGAAAATGAACATAAAATTTTCAATTATTTTTTCAGAATTATCTATAGGTGAATTTTTTTTATTTTCTTAAAAATATTTATTTTCCAGCGAATAAAATATTCCCAATTTTTATAAACCTATAATTTTTCTGATATTTATTGTATATTTATTATTTGAGTAGTAACATAACCTAATAAAGTGTAAATAATATTAAGGTACCTTATAAATTAAAATAAGAGATATATATATATTATGGAATAAGTAAATAAATGTTTTAAAACAGATACATTATGTGTCGGTATTTTTGTAAAGTGTAAATGATTATTTCAAATTTTATAACAATATAATGATTTAAAATATATTTTTTAAAAAAAATTAGATTTATAAATTAATATTTTGATTTTATTGATTTTATAATAAATTAATGAGTCCGTAAATAATTTATCAATGTTTTATAAAACTAGTTAAAATTTGAAAATATTTATCTAACTAATATATAATGATTTTATTTAATAGTTAAAATTGTCATATTTATAAAAAAAATTCATAAAACATACTCAATTAGTAAATTATACACAAACAATTATGGTGAATTTTTGGTATTTTTCTAAATTAGATTATTTTTTTTGTTAATAGTGAAATTTGGTAATTTATGTTATTTAAAAAATGAACAAATTTTTGAGTCATGGAAAATATATGGCTGGTGTAATATAATAATATATAACTCTCTTTTAGTATTTAATTAATTTATTTCTTTAAATCAATTCTTTTTATAGTCTGGAGCACAAATAATAAACTAGTGAGTAAAATAATAAAAAACACCCTTCTCATACACTATATATAAGACCTCTCACAACATCCATTACTCACACCTCTAAACCCTTTAATCTTGTACAATATCTACAAAATACCACACTATAATCCATCCCCCATGTTATTTTATTTCATGTATCACCTAAAATACCTCATCAATATCACATAAGGAGGAAATCATTTAAATAAATTCAAGAGGGAAAAGTCCATTTCTTTCTTTTAATTTACTTTTAATTTCATTAATTTATTATCATTTCATCCACTACACTTATCCAACTAAATTTATAACTCTAATATCACATATATAATGTAAATTTTAATTATTATATTTGATCAATCATAAAACCTCTTATCTTATCCTTTTATTCTAATAATGAAGACATCGTCCATGATGTGTCTATTTACCGTCATCATGGAAAACCCATTTTTATTTTCCATTACTACCTTTACGATAGACATGAAACAACTTTTATGGTCAAAAAATAATACAATAATTATATTAAAACATATTTAGTGTTCTATAACTATTATACAAAGAAAATAAATATTTATATGTCAAACTTAGTTTATGGTGATCAAAAAATGCCAACAAAATTTATACGGTTATTAGTAAATTTTTTAAAATTAAATCATTATAATATAAGAAAAAATTGAAATATATAAGACCAGTAAATAAAATTTATATTCATTAAGAAAATATAATTCCAATTATGGAGTATTGTTTCCATTTAACATGATCAATCATGCATGTATACTGGTGATCCAATCATCAAAACCTACGAGACAAATAATCCCGAACGACAAAATGGAATATTTTAACTCATCGAAAAGGCAATACATGAACATAGTAATATTATATAAATAAAATATTTTCCCAATTGGGTCGTAATTAAATTAATATTTAATCAAATTTTACATTCCAAGTCATTAAGTGCAAGTGAAGAACACCTTCAGACCTAAGGTAAGGGCTTTCTCATCTCACCTTTATCTCCATGAGATATGAATTATTAACCACTATTTCTTGTTTGTGGTGTATAAATAATTCCATTTGATTCATAATAAAACAAATATTTATATCCTCATGATATTAAAATTTTCATTTTATTATTATTAATTCTATGGTTCATACATTTTGACTATTTGAGAAGTCTTAAGGGATCATCGTTGGACAACCATTTACCTTAGGGTTATGATTTTTCTCTCATTACCCTAGTGTAAATATGAATTCTTCATATACACTACTTAAAATTATTATTTTATTTTCCTAATATATGTATGTATTTTTAATATTATTTCCTTGACCTGGAAATAAATTTTTTATAATGTTCCTTTGCAAATTCTTCCTGATAAGAAGGCCTGATTAAATTAATCTTCCCAATCTATTACTCATTTTAATGTATCATCAACACATGTTTTTTAGAAATTTTTTTTTCTTAATACCACTATTTATATGATTAAATAATATTTTATATATTTATGGTTTTATTCAAGCAATTATTCCTCTTAGTCTTTAAAGTCTCATATATTCTTTTCGTTAAAACATAGTGGTTCATTTATAATGTGTATTAAACAATCTTATAAAATGTTTTACAATGAGTTTATAAATTTCATTATAAATATTTAGTTAAAATTTCTAAAATATAATTCTACTTCAAACTATTTTATTTTTTCAGATACTCATTTCCACAATCGGATGTTCTGAAAACAGATAAATGATTTTCCAAAGGAACTATGACTTCAAAATTATAAAGGGATACTCATTCAAGAAACCCTCCATGATTTTATTTGAACATTTTCATCTATTTCAACAACCACCATTGAATCCTATAATTTATTGAGGATGATATATTATTCTTCCATTTAACAAATTTTATTGAATGGTTTAATTTTTTTTTGGAATTTACTATCTTAATACCATTCACCATATTACTTTGGATGATTTATGGTTATGTTTATATTTTACAGAATATAATTTATATTTAATATTCTAGTTTAAATATAAATGTATATGATGATTATGTTCCACCACCTATATATGGAGAATTCATTGGACTAATTATGTGATGGGAGAGTCCTGCAATATTCCCTCGATGCAATGCTAAATCTCATGAGACAAACTAGATGTGGACTTGGCAGTGGACTTTCCCATTTATCTTCATTTATGGATATGTAAAGGGACATAAATTTTTTTAGATGTCTTAGAATAGGCCTCGGTGGTATGTTTCATATTATTGGAATTATACATTCCATTATAATGACATTACTTATTGATAATCCATGTTTTTAGTCGACTAGTAGAATATCTCTTATTAACTTTCATTCTCATGTGATTATTTATATTGAACTATTTAATCATATTTTATTCAATCCAAGTTATTATCAATATTATGTTTTCATAGCATAAATTCATTGATATCTACATTGACTTAATGTTTATGTTTATGATAGATTTTACTATATTGGTTACCCTTACTGAGAATGTGACCCCACCCCTTTATTATGTTAATTTTTTCCTTGGATGTGAAGATTATTGTTATTAATAAATTTTTGTGTTATTTTTTGACTTTATGGGTGTTTCCAATGGTGATTCTATTTTTAGTTTAATTTTTAATGTAATAGTTACATTTTTTCCTTCTTTTCTAAACCTACTAAACTATTCGATCCTTTGGGATGTGATCACTTATTCATATTATCAAGGAAATATAGAATGTAATTGCCTCCACGATACTATAGTGAGGGTCATTAAAAAAACATGGTTCTATTATTTTACGAATAACAGATTTTTATTCATTTGAATAAAATTTATAGTTGAATTTCGTATAAAATAATTTTTAAAAATTAAGAAGTTTTTATGAAAAAAATAATTTTTTTAATTTTGATTCCAATTTGTGAACATTGATTTAAAAAAATCTATGACTAATATGAATTTAATTTCATGAAATGTAACATATCTGTTATTTAAGATCCAATTTTTTATATGAATAATTTTTCAGTTTATATTCATGATTTTAAAATTGTTAAGAATTTTTTTAAAAATTTGTTTTTATAAAATATGATATCATTTATGATACTTCGAAGACATGTACATAATATAAATTTTTATGAAACTTTTGGGACAAATAAGTTATGTCAAAATAATATACATATAATTTTAAATATTCGAAAACATTTAGACAATAAGTCATTCAATAATATATATGAAAATCATTTCAAGTGCAAACATTGAGCCTCCAAAGAATTAGAAAAGTCAAATTTGGTATCGTAAAAATAATAATTTAGTTGGGATAAGTACATGGTCAAAATTCACATTAAATATATATTATTATTACAAATTATTAAGAATAGAAATGAATTTTTTTATTATATAACACATGGAATATCCAAATTATTTTTCAATGCTTGTGTAATTCTAGATAAGTAAAAAACACAACATCAAAAGTGATTTCGTGATATAGATGTGAGTTAAAAAATATTAATTACATATAAATTATTATTTTTATTGTAATAATATAATTTTTATAATAAAATATGACTTATTTTTTTTATAATTATATTATATTCTTCTAAAATGCTAATTGATTATTAATTTAATAATCATGAAAATAAAATTAATGATATTCATAATATTATAAGTAATATAATATGATATACTGATGTTTTTATATGAAATCACTAGATTATGATGATTTTTTAGAACAACGTAAAATAGTTGGTACCAATTTTACCTGTTTTTTTATATTTTTTAATTTAATTATTGAATAGTCTCCAAATTGATAGTAATGATATTTTGTGGGATTTTTTGTTTTAATTATATCAAAAACATAAAAATATTAAATAGTAATTAAAAATAAAATATAATGTCTAAAATTTACTGAAATATTAATTTATTTTATATTTTTTAGCATTTGAATGTAGAATAGTTATATAATATTATTATTGTTTGGGAAATTCCAAAAGTTCTCATCACGTAAAATATAAAAGGGATCCTCATCCATCACTTATTCACACCACATTAAGCCATATAGCTCAACCATGTACACCTGATTTCTTGTCCCAACTTCCTTATCCATGTTATGGAGGTTTTTTACTTCTCAAAATACCATCCATATGTCCCATAAGAATGGATGTAAAGATAGTCTCCTAAAGAAGAGGAAATTATCTTACCCAATATCATTTAATTCATATTTTTCTTATACCACTTCTAAATATTTTGATTTTATAATAAAATGGAAACATCAGTGTATTAAATAATATTGAATTTTATAATGGATATGGAACTTCCATTATACATAGTTTTTTCCATCAAATGGAAACTAAAAGTATTCCTTATGCATACGTACGTCTACAATAACCACATTGAAATACAGTTATTATTTTATAAATATTTATTATAGATGTGAATTATTTTTGTTTTAAAGTTTATATATTAAATTTAAATAAATATTATATATCATTAATGATAATATAATATTTAACATCTTATCTTTCAATCCAAAGGGAAACGAAAACGTCATTTCTGTGTAGGTTTGAATGACCACCTCCATGGATAAATGTGAAATATTTTCATTTTTATTTTATTTGGAAGAAAAAATGGTTGTATTTGTTGAACATATATCATATATATTCAATAATTATTATTTTATAGGAGATAATAATTCTTTAACATTCATTTTTTATATCTATCCATATATTATAACATTGTTCATGCATTTGTGAAACATACTATCACAATGAATAGTTCAATTCATTTTCTATATCTATATTTTAAAAAATAATATCTATAAATATTTATATTCAATATATATAATAATTATACCATTACTTCAATCCAATATATGATTAATACCTTATAAAATTTTAAGGTTCAGAACTACCAAACCAAAACATACATAATAAGAGAGCAGTTATAACATAAAACCGTGGATTAAATAATGAATTGTTAATTAATAAGTGATAAAAAATGAATATAATATATGGTTTCATACATATTATTCGGGTTATTTAATTAATTTAAATTAAATCTATATTTTTTGTAAATGATGTAAATGTCACTTATGTTTAAGGTCAAATGTGGGTTATGGGTATTCACATTAAAGGTTTACTTCTGTAAGACATATTACCTATCCACTTATTATTTCTGTTCTGTGGAATATATACATCCTCATATATATATAATATCATGAAGAAGTTTGAGATATTGATATTTAAAATTTAATTTGATGTTATTTATTTAATGGATCTTACTATTGAAATGTTATTAATGTGGGAAGGGTTTATTTCACAATCACTTAATTGTTTTGGATTGTTCTTCTTTAAGAACTAACACGAGAATATTTCTCTTCCATTTCCATGTTTTCTAATAGTGTTTCAATTTTTTATTATTTTCCTATAATTTATTAAATTGATTTTGACCCATGATTCCCTTTTTAATAAATAGTATTCATTCAATACTTTTTTCGAAATGATATAGTATGTGAATACTATAAAAAATAAACAAATAAGGAATATTTGTTTTTAATTTATATGAAATGAGTGTATTCTTTAACATTTATTACACCTTAATTATTTATAAATTCCACTATAGGTTTAAAAGCTAATTATTAATGATATTCATTTCCTTCACAGATTAACATTGTTTCATTAAAATTTAATTACAAAGTGAAAAATATATTCTCCTAAAATATGTTATTAATGATACATTTAAGTTATTTTTATTCATTATAGACAAAATATTTTATTTGACTTATTTACTACTAAGAATATGATTTAATGATACCATAATTTGAATAAGTACCTTATTTTTAATCATTGGATATTTTATTTCTATTAAATATAAAAATTCATTTATCATATATATGATAATTAATTATATTGTATATCATTTCAAAATATAGTTTTAATTTTGTATTGTATTTGATTTAATATGAAAATAAAGATAAATCCATATACAATACACATTATATATATTTTTTGAACTGGAATATTGATTCATGAATTTAATTATCGATTTTGATATATGAGTAATTCATTTGACCTATACTTTTGGTGGGGAATCAAATTATATAGCCCCCAATGAATCATTAGGTCTAGGAGAAAAAAAGTTGGCCAATTTAAGTGGGTTATTACCCACAATTGTTAAAATGTATTGTTAATGGTCTTGATAGTATGTATACCATGATGTCTAAGTCCATTGGAACTAATATTAATCATTTCCATCATTAAGAATTTAGATATTATTATCCATGATAAATTCACTATGATATTATCTATGGACATAGATTGTTACAAATTTATTGAATATATATATATATATTTACCAATTATTTCAAATACTATATTTTTTAAATTTTTTATTATATACATTTTATTGATTCAATTTAATGTGTTTTCATTAAATTACTTTTCAATATTAATCTTCCATTTTTGATTCAAAATTATTTCCACTGTATATAATACATACTGATCATTTGAGATAGATCATTCTTATGTTTCCATTGTCTTGTATTCTAGGTAGAGTACTATGAATATATACATGTATATCATAACAGAATTAATGAATATACTATGTTTTATTTTAATATTCCAATTATAACATGAAATATAATTATGTATCTAGATTTCCAATACTGCTAACCAATTCAGTACATTGAGATCTGATTACATTTATATAGTGGAAATGTAATAAACTAACCATATAATCTTGTCTACTAGAGGGGGTGGGTGTTAGAAATAATTTTAACACTCCAATATATTATATGTATTTCGATTGAAGAAACGTTTCATATTTTATATATTGTCTTACACACAACCCCTTGTCTTTGTGAACTGAAATATAGTAAGCTATTTTAAAATAGATTTCATCTTTTATGGTATGTGTATTAGTTAAAAATTAATGAAAAATATTTATAATTGTTTTTATTAATGAAAATTTTTCAATGAATACATTATCAATAATTACATAATTATCAATTAATTCCTTTTACGTTTCAAAAATATTATTTCATCAACAAAATAACATATTTTTATATAATAAAACTATTATTAAATTATTAAATTATTAAAAATTTAATTTTACATAAATAATATTATTTTTAAAATCATCATTTCAATATTATCTTATGTTAAATTTTGTATATGTTTTTTTAAAAGATTTACTTTTTGGGAATAGTTTAAAATTCATATTTTTTTAAAAACTATCATTTCATCTTATGTAAATGTCCCCTTTTGTTCCTATTTTCACCATAATTTATTCTAATCCTCCATTAATTATAAAATGTATAATTAATCATATTTTAATAATCATTATACATGTTGTGGGTATAATTTATATATTTTCTTACAAACTCATCTTTCTAAAAACCTATTTTTATACACAGATTGTGTATTTATAAAAAAATTAATGTCTATTGATTAATGATTTTAAATAAATTTATAGATTTTATTTTTGATATAAATTTTCTTCAAAAATAGACGAATGGAAAAGATTGAAACTCAATTTTATGATTAAATATTCATCTTTTGAAAATATGTTTTCATTTAAGTTTTTGAAAATAATTATTTTTAAATTATATAACTCACAGAAATTAAATATGATAAAACGAATTTTATTTTTAATAATAATAATTAATATAATTTAATAGTTTCAACATAATGTTTTTATATGGAAAAATATAAAAAAATTAATATTTAGTTACCATGATTCGGATTAAAATAGGTTTACTAAGTGGATAGGGGAGTTAAAACTTATGATAAGGTACGTATTTAAAATTAATCTTATATATTTTTTGTTTATGGAAGATATTTTATCCTTATATAATCCTGTATTTTAATATCTGACCATTTTGAGCCACATTCCAATGAAAGTGTTGTTAAATCATTGAATGGTTTTATTAAATTCCTTGTCTACCCATCACCAAGCTTGTTAAAGAGAACCTAATCTCCCCCATTATTAAAACCCTATGATATATATATTTGAAATTACCTTACCCAAAACCATAATATTATATTTAACATAATACTAGATATTCTAGTTTTCTTATAGGAACAATCCTTGAAGCCATATGGAGTATGCTGAATGAGGACCTTCATATAAGTGGTATAGATCTTAATCATTCTTTTTCAATTTTTTTCTTCTTATACTTCTTATAATAATTTTGAAACCAGAAAAAAATGAATAATGGAGTATCATAAAATTACTAAGATATCATTTTTTAGATTTAAAAACAATTTACCACTTTATCTCAATCCAATGGTAGATGAAAGTATATCATCTCTGTACGTGCAGATCGCTACCTCCATGCATCGATACAAATTATTTTCATTTAAAATCATCAAGGACACTTTATTATAATATATTTAATTATTATAAGTTATATTAATGTTAACTTATTTATTTTTAGTAATATTTAATATTTTCCATTGCTTCATTCCATCCATCAAAAAATGGAAATGCAACTCGTGGATACATAAAACTCTCATCTCAACATAGTGATGTCCATCATTTTTCATTACCAATTTCTATTAATTTTTATAAATAAGTATATAAATAAAAAAATATTTTCATAATTATTAAAATTATTAACATGAAGGAAACCAAATAAATGTTCATTGACCAAAACAGTGGATACAAAACATAATTGAAAAATGAAGTATTTAACACCTGAAATAACAATAATAGTGATTGATTGAAAATGACTGGGTGAATTGATTTCAATGTAAAATATTTATGATATTATAGGTATGATTTTTGTTATTGTATATATTTATTATAAATTTGAATTTATTATAATTGATGTCTGGGTTCTAACTTTGAATGATAAACATGAGGTATGGGTTTAACTTTACAGTATCATTTTTATTGGGATGGCCTATGCTTAATTTATTCAATGATTAAGTTGTATGATATATCCACTAAAAATAATATATATTTTAATATTCTCAAGTTTTTAGGTATATTTCGTGTTATAATTTCATTTAACTCTTTATAATAAATCAAGAGTCTGGAAAAATAAATTTAATGAAAACTGACTAGGTTTTTCCCTTCAGTCAATAATTTTTCTTCAAAGTCAATAATTCCATTAAATATATTCCATTAATTTATTTAATATTACAAAAATATGATTTTATATCAATCCTTAATACATTATTAAGTTTTTATAAATATTAATAATTACTTTCTTATCAATTTCCCAAAAGATGCACTACATAATTTTGTCTAAAAATATGAAAGGAGTTTTTGATTTAACATACATAATATGAAAACATTTCCCTATTATCACGAATAATTTTTTCATTCATTCATAAATTATTTTAATCATTTTTTCTTTTTGGTGAAATTATTTCCCTTATTATTTTGGACTTCGTATAGTTTTTAAATATGTTTTTTTCTATTGGAAAGGGTATTTTCCTAATGAAATATTGTAGTAATCATGTTATTGTATTCTTATATATAATATTATAATTTTATGTTTATAATGATGATTTAGGGATATAATACAATTATTCTATATTTATTATTTTTATAGATCATTTATGATTATTATGATGGGATATTTATGAGATATTTATCCTTTCTATGGAAGATGATTTATTGATATGATGAAAGATTTATGATCTTATAGAACACATATGTATGGTTTGTATTATTTAATATGTGGGATTATAAGTATATAGAACTCTAATTCATTGAATAAAAAATGGTATCTCATGAAATAAAAAGAACATTAATAAAGAGTGAACCACATTCAATAAGGGACATTGTCTGACAAGACATTTTTGGGAGTGAACATTTTATGTGGAAGTAATGGAATGGGGTGTAAACCAAATACAATATCATATTCCTTATATTGAACATTAACTAAAGAAATGATTTTTTATGTTTATGTGTCTTCTTAAAACAATTACCTTATGCTTATGATATGCTTTTAGGGCTAGTGATTAACTATTTATGATTCCAAAATATTTTTTCTAATATAATTATTTGAAAATTATATAAGTGAGGTATTGTTATTAGATATATGTAACTGATTGAGTATGATTAATATAAGACTTGATCCGATTTTCAGACAATTTATCTTATCATATTCTCCCAACATATCTAATTGAAAGCTCTAATTGACATATTTATATTGAATTCGAGATAAACATTTAATAAGTTCCCATTCTCTACAATATAATGAACAGATTTATGAATGACATATCTAATAAGGGTTTCAATAATAACATAATTAATCAGAATCTATGAGGATAATTTATGTACTAGTTCTTTACAAATCAATGTTTCTAAGGATATTAACCCTGTAAAGTCCTCAAAAGTTTGTTTTTATAAAATAAATTGAGTATTCATCTAAAATGAGGGAATATTTATGTAAAAAATTTATAAGACACTATAAATTCCATCCATATAATCCGGTAAGATAGGAGGTGGTGAAAAAAATATCTTATAACTTCATAGAAGTAGTAGTCCACACAAACAAATGAATATCGATTCCATTATTCTAAATGAAAAAGGGGAATGGGGGTTACGGATTATTGAAACATTTTAAGAACATTCAGTATAAAATACATTCCTATATTATCAAATTTTATTTGTGAAAAAAAACGAATTTGAACAATTCATAAGAAACATTTTTATGGAAATGTTTGTACCTATATTAATAATGTTGATCTCCCTATAGAGGAATCCTTTAAATGTTTGGACATTGGACAAACTTTTGTGATAATAAGGATTATGAATTGAAAATGTATTCAAGGGGAAGGAAATAGGGTTGATTATAAAAAGTAAAATGAATATTTTTTTATTAATTATTTTACAAATTCTTCGCAAAACAAATCTAGTATTGTTTTGTTCACATTTGATAATAATTAAATTTTTTTGAGTGAGTGAGTTTGGTTATAAAGGTTTGTTGATAGGCCCAATTCATAACAAGAATGAAAGTATTTTTTTGTTATTATTTCTTCTTAATATAAATAGATAACATGATTCACATTTCATGAAGACAGAAAAAATAAATATAATAGAGTGGCAACATGGTTTAAACATTAAAAACCCAAAACATTCAATTAGAGATATTTTAAAACATTTATGCTCATAACCTTTTGGGTAACCCATTTTACCATTTTTTATTTCACCGTATAATGTAATTTTTATCTATGTATTTAGTATTTTTTTCATATAAATTTTCAACATATAATATAATGTTTAAATATTAAATCTAAATTTTAATTATATTCTATTATATAAACATATGGTGACCTAAAATATTTTTTTTTAAATAATGTAAATTATGTTATAAAATATCATTAATTAGTTTCTAAAATGATATCAATTTTTTTTATATATTAAATAACACTTGAAAAAAAATATTTTATATGAAAAGATTTATTAATTTTCAATTCACTATTATATTCTAATAGCATCTTAAATGTTGTGATATTTATGAAACATGTATTTTTCATTGTACAGATAAATATAAATATTTTCAAAAAAATAAAAAAACCATCCTATGATAAAATTTTCATGATGATATTATAATTAATCACCATATTATTAAATTCATATTTTAAAACATAGGAATTTTACATTTAAATAAATTCATTAAATATAAATAATGATATGTACAGGTAAAATATTTTTTCAAATAGTAGTTGTTCTTATTCGTAATTTACATAAAACAATTATATATCTTGAATTAATTGAAAATTATTATATTTATTTAACAACATAATTTAAAAATTATATAAAAATATTTCTTTTAATATAAATTAGATAAATAAAATGAAATCATTTTTTATGATATATTTTAAAATTGAAATTATATATATAAATTTGTGTCAAAATCCTCTATATTTATTTACTTTTATGTATTTGATGATTAAATTACACATATACATAAATTCAATTTTTTTGGATAGGTTTTAATGGTCATATATTTTTCATAATAAAATTATGTCACAATTTTTTTAGTGTAGTGTTTCATATAAACCCCACTACCCAATGTTGTATTTATTTATGGACATATACTAAAATCTCAGGTCATTACATTCTATCCCATCAAATAAATTGAATCTTCTAAATTTAAAATAATAAATATTTAAACTAATTAGGGTATTTAAATTATATAAATAACTAAATATATAATTTCAAATAACGTATCATGATTAATATCCTAGGTATGACTAGGGATAAAATCTTTTCCCAGTGTCCAATTATCAAATTTATTATTCCTCTCTTGTAAATTTGATTCTCATTTCCCCCCTTTTCCATAGATAGAACTTATTCTAGTTAATTTCATAAATTCCATACTATGAATCGTCCCAAAGTTTTGAGATAAATTAAATTTTTTCATATTTCCTTCATCATATTAATCTCTTAAATTTACATAGACTATATCTTTCTGTTCTTTGGTTTTTTTGGATTTAAAAAATATTAGAATTGTTATTCATAATTCATGACTGATGGATTTTCATAATATAAAGTTTTCTCACACCAATCATTATCTCATTTGGGTTTTCATTAGAATAGTACATCCATTTTCCATACACCCATTATTAAAATGATTACTATTGAAATCATTAATTACTATATCAAAAACGAGTTAACATGACTAATTAAAAATAACATCCATAACATATCTATCTTAAGATAATTAAGTGAAATTTATTTAATCATAGAATTGTTAAATTATCTTTCTGTTCAACATAATTCAATATAAAATTAATCTATGTAAACATAGGTTTTGTCCTCTAAATTTAACTAAAATAATTCCTTATCATAACAAATAATTTATAATTTTTTTAAATATAATTTAATTAATCAAAACATATCCCCTAGGTGTTTCTATCTTGTTATAGAGTATTAGGCCCATTCTACATTAACCATACTAAGGATTTAGTTTTTACTCAACCAATATCTTTCTGGGGGATATATCGTAGGTATCTCTTACAATAAGATATCCTAATGTTAGTATCCATAGATCAAAAAAATTTCACTGATTATCAAATTCTCCATACTTCACAAAAACATTGAGATGATATCTGATATTGAGACATATATATTAGGATTATCCCTACAGTTTTTGATAATATAATCTTATTCCTATACATTAAATATTTAATATACCCTCATCAAAATTAAAGGGTTATCAATGTAATTGATGCTAGGATTAACATTAACATATCTTCCCATGAGGACATTTACATCATCATCTAATAGAATTATAATCTCCAAATATAACAAAATATCTCTCTAATATGAACTATGATATCCCAAATGATAGCATCCTATTATTACATGATATGTCGAAATTAATTCCTTATAATATGCGTTGATAATTTTTTATTAATGTATAAGATTACTTGGGAAAAAATTAATTTAAATGCTCTGTTTATTCCCCATATAATAATCAATTTTCCCAACATATTCAAAACTATTAATCAAAAAATGAATCATCAATATTTCATAGAAATAATTAAAAAATGAAACACATATATACATATCATTCATATTACAAATTTTCAAAACCTATGTAAATGGAAACATTAAATGGGGTCAATTCAAATGATCTATATGGATAAACATATGTTATGTAAATCAAAGATAAAAGGTAATCATTATCTGAGAATGTCTTTATTATAAAGTAATCAAGGTATAATAACACATAAATGATAAATCATAGCTAATGACACATGGATCATATTCCATGATTCATAAAATTTATAATTAAGCACAAGGTAATTGATATCGTTAGATCAAGGAATCAGAAAATTATGGCCATAATAAAATATAATAAATCATAATAATATAATAAAATTTAATCAGCAAGGCGTAATAAAAGCATATTAAAATGTTTTTTCACAATATAACTACATAACATTTCCAAGGAATTATTCTAATTAATCATAAATATGTGGTCTCTAGATATGATTATGTATGAAATGACCTAATTCCATTTTGGGGATTATCCATCCAAACATTACATGAGAAATGTGTAAATGTGCCGCATAAAATATTCATGATTCTATGAAAATAATAACATTAGAACACCATAAAAAATAAATCATTACACAATGATATTAAATTTCATTCTAGGTAAAAAAACCTTTAACCAATCATATATTATTTTATCTATATAGATAATGATTTTAGGCTTCATTCAATAATTTCCCAAATCAATATATATATTCAATATATCTGAATATAATTCAATCAATGTAATAAAAAATAATTTTTTCATAATAGAAATGCATTGGATGAAAATATTGGATTATAAAAAATCTATTGAACTGAAAAAAAAATTAATGGATCATTTCATTAACTACAATGAATTTTTCATAAGGATTCAAGATGAAAATATAAAATGGTATTATTTTAAGAATACCATCAATCAAGTATATAATATTTTATAATACATTGACATTGGCAAAAAAATTATGTTAAATGAAAACAATATTCTTGAAACAAGGAATATCTTTGAACATTAAAAAATCATTAATATTAATTGAATATTTTATTAAACAAGGATAATATTAATTTATTTTACCGAAAAATTCTGTATTAAAGAAGTTTCATAGAAAATTAAAAAATGGTCGAATAATGTATTCACATTGATAACATTAAAAACTTATTCATTTCACAAATTAATGAAAAATTACTTTATTCAAAAGAATATAAAAATTTAATAAAATTAAATGGAATTCAATGTAGTATGTAATTACCTTATTAAATTATTAATATATTGATTATTATATTATCAAAATAATCTAATTAATATCAACATGGAAAAGTGAGGCTCCTAATCGATGAGAGGGTACTTGATATGTTTTAATTTTAAGAAACACTTCTGCTAGAATATGAGTAAAGGGGAATTTTATTTTTCAGGGGATATTTAAAACCCCATTAATTACATCATTTCTATTAGATAATTACATTAGTAATTAGATACATTATTATAATAGTATCTTGGTTCAAAATATGAAAAACTCTAATCAAATCTAATTTAACACAATGATACCCTTAACATAATTATAGACATACACTAAATCACATGGGAATCATGTATAAAAAATAAATATATTATTACAAAAATTATATCATTATTCATATATATTACCTTTTATATACATTATTTATAATTATTCTCCATATGTATATAATTTAATTATTGTATATTTTCATGAGATGGTTTGGGTAATCTTTATCATTTAGAAATAGTTTCATAATCAAAGATCCAATTTATATATGCTACCTGGGTTGTTGATGTGTAATTATTTACAATGTAAAATTTTCCATTATATATTAGTCTTGGTTAGGATTATTAATGATGCAACTGATGATGAACATGTTTCGTTAATTTAGAAAAAAAAATACATTAATATAGTAAATAATGAGTTTAATATAAATGTCACCATTATATAACCAAAAATGTATTTATCTACTATATCAAAAACATATTATTTCTAATTAGGATCTCATAATCACTGTTGATTTTATTTTACTAAATTTTTCATGTATGTGGTTTTACCGAAGAAAAGATTATCATACCCAAATTATTGGATGAGTATGGAAATGAAAGCAGTATAATTTGAAATAATAATATTATTATAGATTAATAATTATATTATTTAGAAATTTTTATGTTGATGAATAATATTTTAGTATAGTTTAATATATTATAATGAAACTAGTTGAAAAATAAGATATGATACTTCATCGAGGCGATAGTTCACATGGAGAAATGCTAAACATGTTCATTTCTCAATGAATGAGAGGGAATTTAGGAGTATTATAATTTATCCCAACATAAAAAAGTATAATATATATTAAATTTTTATTCATTTATTTCATACTTATAATTATCTTTTATTTGTGGTGGTGAAAACCATGGGACATCTCACTTTGTAGGTGGTAGTATGCACAATAAAAACAAAGGACTTTTTCAGTTAAAAAATTGAAAAAGGGGTATTGTATATAATGACTATTAACATAATATAATATAAATATAATAAAAATAAATATTTAATTCTACATATAATATTTTTAAGTCTATATTTCAAAGGAAAATATTTTAAATTGACAATGTAAAGGAAAATTTTGTACATATACCTCGAACATTGACATTCCAATGGGGTATTCCTTGGAATGGTGGTAATGAGGTAAAAGAATTTATTCTAAAGATTATTTAATTATAAATAGTTTACAGAGGAAATAAATAGGGTTTAGTATCCATTGAAACCTGTATTTTATAGTTTACATGAAGAGTTGTGAGTGGGAAATTTTATTAGTGGAATGAATGGTTTTTTTTGTAAATACGTCATCTTAATATGGTGGGAGAAAAATAGTTTCACATGACAATAATTATAATAATTTGAAAATATTGGATTGGAGATAATTGTTGGTGATGACACACATCAGCCACTACATAATTATTGTTATTTTAACATTTTAACACATTGACCCCTTTGGTTAACCCATTTAACACTTTTGTTAATTAATATGGTAAATGTTTCTTACCAAAATAATTAATTTATTATTAAAAATAGTAAAATGGTCATTATTAATAAATTTAAATCTTATTATTAATTTTTTTAACATATATTAATATATTAACTCAATAAAATTAATAAAAAAATAATATTAATGTAATATATGAATAATTGTTAGAAACATTTTACGTGAATAGTGTCAATTATATTCTAAAATATTAAACATAGGCCTGTAATCTAAAAATATATTTCTGTATAAAAATATATTTCTGTATAATTCACCATAAATCGAACAATTGAATAAAAATACACAAACCTATATGATGATTATATTTTCATGATGAATCTATAAATTATTACCTTTTTTATATCATATTATAATACTTTAGGAAAATAACCGTTAAAATAATAATATATAATGAAAAATATTTTAATAAAAAATAAGTTTAGAATTGGTAGCTGATCCTAATCATAACTACTTCAAAACAGTAAAAATATGAATTTGTTCATAAATATTATATTTTATTAACACAACCATTTAATAATAATATATATAGTTTTAATTAAAAATATGCACAACATATTAATAAAATTGTTTTTGAAAAGTATATTTTTTACCATAAAATGATCAAAGTATATTTTTATAAAATTTCTAATATATATATATATATATGTTTTGGAAAATATTATTAATTCCACAAAACTTTATATTTTGGTTTTAATGATATTTTTTCTATATAAAATGTCTCATGTTTTCTGTAATGACCCAGTGTCCCGAACCGAGGTTTGGTGTCGTCCAACCCATCACCTGACCCAATCCATGGCATTTCCAGAATGGAATTCTTGATCCACATGGGATAGAAACTTGTTCATGGTAATCAAAAATACACTTTTTGGAATTATTACACTCAATATAAACAATCATAAACAATAATCAATAATAATTCATCATTCCAAGATCGATCGAACTAACCAAAGAGATACAATAATTTCATGTTAAAAATTTTAACATGTCAGCCAAATATAAATGAAAAAAATGTTATGTAAACCAACTAGACCACCAAATCATGATGTATAATAGGACCAAAACCCTCATTCCACCTCCGCTGACATGTAAACGAATATTGATATAGCAACTAGATCAAAAATCTGCAACATAAAATAGAATTCCTTTACCTAAGGCATACATAAAAATGTATACATAAAGCCAATGATGTATGTAGAGACCAGACCGAAACCTAGTAAGACACCACCCAAATGAAATATTCAATTCTATATCATTTGAGGTCAAATCACCATGAATGGTTTATGAAATATAATGAAAAAAAATTTAATAAAAAAAATTTGTGGAAAAAACATTCTAATAAGAATGAAATTCAATTTTACATAAGATAAAGGTCAACCATATTCCAATGATATGCATAATTTCAAAAGACAACCATGGAGAATCCATAGAGGTAAGAGAATAAGTGGGACAGTATGAACCTCTTATCCCAGTGACACAAGGTATATCAAAAAAAAAACCAAAACATCCTCCTGTACGAGCCACTGTTTAGGAATACATCAGAAGTTATAGTGGTTTCCAATAATCATCATCATAGTTTAGTTAGTGCTCTATCATCAACCCTAATACGAGTAACCATGCCTTGGCCCTATAGATCCAACTATCGTACTAGTCCTAGTCTTCACATTTAGATACTAAGGATTCCCTTTCAGCTCAATTCTAATTTAACATATCCCAAAAATCACCATATTCACATTTACACATCAATAAATATATTCAGCCACAAAAAACATCAACCTCTCATACTAAAATCCTCTATCAAAATCACAAAAAACCAATATATTTTAAATCCTACTACTCACCACTTTATCAATTAATAAATAACATTTATGATTCATTATTGGGAAGCACAAATGAAACTCAAGACATTTAATTTTCAAAAACCTATTTCAACACATACGCATATCCAATCCATTAAAAATAAATTTCATTATTTTAAGATAATTGACATCACACATTCATGAAGAAAATCCAAAATACTAATGTCATATAATAATCCTAAAACATTGAGTCACCTACCTCATTCTTGGAAACATATGGAATTCAGTGGACAACCACAACCAAACAATAAGGGAACTCGATAATGGGATGGTAAAACCAAAACCATCACGATTAAACCCATGAAACCATGATTGAAACCATTCTATAGAATCCAACCATCTATAAAAAAGAGTTCCCAAGAAATAGGGAAGAAGAACCCTGGAATATGGATGAAATTGGGTGAAAATTAAGATACTTGATGGTTCCTAAATATCCAAGAACAAATACACCTCAAAGTTGGATTCCAAGTGGACCAATATGGATACAAATTTTATCAAAGGAATTCAAATATTTTATGGTTAGAATTATGGTTGGTTTGGTGACAAAATTGGGGGAGGGTAGATAGGTAATTCACCAAATCTATAGACCCAGATAGGCTGCACTAATAGACAACATCGTTTTACAAAACATGTGGTTACCTTGAGGTCACCTATTACAAAGAGGATACTAGAATAATTTTTTACTCATGGATTGCAGACTCTTATGTAGCTGGTCGTGTAGTCTGGATTGTGCTACTCTCCATGTTTCATAATTTTCTCTTGGTTGGTTCACTATTTCCCATAACAGTGTGAAAACCATGAAGCACTTGCTTTTGGTTCCAAAAACTATATTTTGCACACACAAAAACCATGTTAAATTAATGAATCAATATAATTCATGAAATAACAATGTATTACCTCATTATAAAATCAAATATGGGACAATAAACCCATCCATGAAAAACATTCCCCCATTAGAAATTCACTCTGATGTCTGATCAGAGAACAAAAATATATACTTCTTTAAAACATATGATTTTCCTTCCCATGATTCATTATCATCATTTACATGATAGAAAAGAAACCTAACCATTGTTATGGAGTTCCCCCAAATCACATTCTCTTAAAAATCAATAATTTGTACTTACTATTCAAAAATAGTAAAAATTGATTTTGACACTGACTCCACCCAATTTAACACATGAGAGATGTCTATAATATACATTTTCAACTATGAGAAATGGAACACATTATTAATTGACATCGACTAAAAATAAAAATCTTACCAGTGTCCCTCTTATAATACTAATGATAATCGCAAAATGTTCTACATACCTATATGTTATATTTCTTTTATAGCCAACATGACAATGAACTATATGGGGTGAAACATTAAAAATACTCGGTCACCCACTGAGAAAACTATATATCAATGCCTATGATCCAAATAAGACAGATGGAGACATTATACTATCAAAAATTTTATTCAGATCAACATGGATTTGTTATTCATTTCATGCACATGTCTGAGTTCCAATAGTGATGTTTCAGCCACCTCAATCCAACATAACATGGATAAACTCAACCAACCAAAAATAACCTCAAATGGTTCCATTAAAATAATGTATTGGTAATTATTATTATATAAAAACTCAACTAGCCCAAAAATGGATATCCCATTATCCTGCAAAATCCAACACACATGCTCGAAGCATGTCATCCATGATCTGGTTCGCCAAATCCATCAAACTATCTATTTGAGGATGATATGTTGTACTCAACATGACCCGTAGAAACATTCCCTTTTGAAATACCTCCCAAAAAACATGAGGTAAAAATTGGTTCCTTATCTAAAATTATTGGTGACAATAAATAATGAAGACTCGCCGTCACTTGTTCATACAACCAACCCAACTCATAAAATTTGGAAGAATCTTATATCATAATGAAATGGGTTGATTTGGTAGGTAAATCACTACACATTAGGAATTTCACCCCTAAGGTGTTTGAGGTAATCTAAAAAACAAATCCATGTAACATTGTTACACATCTATATAGGAAAGGGTAATGGTTGAAGAAAACTATAGGGAATTTGATAATCTACATTAACCTATTGACATGTAAAACACATTGATACGAAGTTATCAACAGCTCACCTCATACATAGACACAAGAATTGAAATCACATATAAAAAAATATGGGTTGTAATATGGTAAAAAAAACTACCAATAATAATTGATATCTGGAATCACCAACGTTCACAGTGAAAATGGAAAAATGAAGAGACCCTTATAACATAGTACTCCATTAAGAGACAATGACCACTCACATGGGAACCTCCCCCTATTTATTAATTGCATTGAATTTTGGCACCACTCATCACTCATTTTCTATTTTTCATTAAACTCAATAATGGATGGTTATAAATCAACACTAATGAAGAATGATCCTCCACTATGCTCCTTGGATTCCAGATGCATCTGAAAACAGCCCCATCAATGTCTAATCATCAATCGAATATTTCAATGCTTTCACTTAATCTTTACATTCCAAGGTATCTTCTACCACATTACCTTTTCCTAGTGTATAGATTATTTCACAATCAATCCCTAGAAGGTACTCAACCCATTGAAGAAACCTTAGATTCAGATATTTTTGGGAGATTATGTTCACTAGGCTCTTTTTTTGAAAAAAAAAATCCAAACTTCTCTTAAAAAAAATAATGATTTCATGTCTTCTAGGCATCCATTACTACCACTAACACATGGTCAGCGGTTGAGTAATTCTGTTCATGTGGATTGATTTTGATAGAACTATACTTCACCATATGGTCATCTTGCATCAGAAACCACCCATTCCCCATAGTTGAGGCATCATAATAATCCACATTTTCAATACTAGATTATTTAAATGGTCAAAATAGGGGTTGTGGTAAATGAATACTACCACTACCCAATGGAATCAAGACACATTGGGCTCCATTAAAAAATATCCCATTTTTGTGTGAGAATAGAAATGTATGAAGAAATATGAGAGAAATACCGAATGATCAATGTAAAATAAACTAGAATGTCCAAAAATATTCTAAACTCTAAAATAAATTCTTTGAATTCTCCCATGAAATCAGTACATTGGTCTTCTCATGTTCAAACTAAACCCCTCTCTCTGAGTTCAGGTGACAAAAAAAATAACAAACCTAATCTAAAATGTAAACATGGAAAAAAGTTCATAGAGGTGATGCTCCCGAAGTGTTCCATGTGTGATCCTCGAATGTCATTCATGCTCCTCCTAATCACCAAAAAATACATGAATTCAATCAAAAAATAAAGTGATAAATGAGTCAGAATATTGGTTGAATAAATGGTTTATATTCTTCATGATGAGTGCTGGAGAATTCTACAACCCAAAAGGCATGACCAAATAAATTATATGGATGTACATACTATATAGGGACGTTTTCAGAACATCTATCTTTGAAACTCTTACATGAAGATACCCAGAGAACAATTCAATCTTAGGAAGGTACCTCTTATACTTAAGTAGAATGAAAAAGTCATCAATATGGAAAAATTATATTTTTTCTTGATTGTTACATCTTTTAAATTTCTGTAATCAATGAAAAACATATTGATCTATACACATTATTGATAATATAACTAGGGTCCTAAGGTGAGAACCTTGGGAGAATGAATCCTTTGGATCCCAAATAATCCAATTGTACTATAAAATAACTATAATCCCTGGGGAAAATACATTATGAGGGAATATATTTCAGTGCTATTTCTTATTCCAAATCAATGATGAAAACAATGTCCCAATCAAAAGGAAAACCTGATAAATCATATAAAACCCCTACATGAACTCATACACTATTGATGATAATAAAGCCAAGAAATATATATCATATTCCCCCAAAATATGTGATAAAATATGTAAAATAAGACAATAGAAATCCATAAGTGGAGTTCTAGCACATCCCAAATCAGGATCCATTTCACCTTCAAAATTAAGGTACTCCAATCTTGTGACACAAAATGCACACAATGTTGATATCAATAAATGCGTTCTTGAAAATGTGTCATCTAATCCATACTGAGGATCTCATCAAAGAGATCCATTTATATAACAAGTAAATCCCATTCTAACTCAACCCCTGCTAACATAAGTGCACAACTCGGACACTTGAAACCATGCTCTCCCTTCTTATCATGTGGTTTCAGACGCTCAAGTGAATATGAGATAAAATAATCAAAAACATTCTTAAAATCATCAAAATGAGAATAATTATATGAAACAAAAGCACTAATATCAAAAATTATAGCATATATAGATGATATAATGAGGATTAAACATTGAAATGTTGATGGAGGTGCATCTAATTCCACTAGTTCTCGATCCATATAATGAATATTCCTAGTCTCCAACTGAGATAGAGAATGACCACTGCTAGATAGTGCTGAATTGAACATACTTTTTCCAAATGATGATCCATCCCTACTAACTAAACTAATAGACTATGATCCCAATGTCATGTATGTCTATCATTGGGAATAAATCCCTCTAAATATAACATAACATACTCCACCCTATTATTTACGTATTAATATACAAAACTTTTTCAAGTACCTGATATATCCTCACAGATTGAATGCTCTTGGTAGAGCAGAACATGTGAAAAAACATATGCACTTCATTTCCACACTAATGGTCAAAAACAAAGCTTATAATTTGATTCCATAGTCAATGCCATTTAGAAAGGTTGTCCTAGTCTAGAAAATCCCTTCTTATCCTATTATTCCCACTAAAATATGTTTTTAGAAAAAGTTACATTGCCCTAACCAAGTAGTCACACAATTCTAGAGAAAGAATAATTTCCACTCTGAACAATCAATACAATCATAGATCGATTAACCACATATGCATAAGTCTTCATCTTTTAGAATATTACAAGGTAAAAAATCTTTTTTTGCAACCCCATTTCATAAAAATTAGGATTTAAGTTCTCTTTTGAAACCACATCAGATGATAATCAGAGTTACATAACAAAATGTGTCACACACTACATCATTGTAGGATCTCCCTAGTGAAGATCCAAGAACTCTTGGGTCTTGAAAATGGGAAAGTTCATTAGGAAACACTACTCATTCCACAAAAACTATAACTCATTCAAAATCATTTTCACATGATTCACATATTGATCCACTAAGTCCCACCACCCCCTAATGAGACCCTAAATGAAAATGAAGAAAATTTCACCTTTACTAACTTAGTTGTGCCATGAAAAACGTGAATCATCTCCATAATATCAACAAAATACTAAACATATATGGGATTCATGCAATAATGAATGAATATATGATTGTTCTTGAGGATATTTTGAGAATTATTCTTTTCCATGACACAGTTCATCTTCTCCAACATGAGAAGGACCATATCACTTTTCTTACTACAATCTAAGATAGAAAAAACTTATCTTCGACTCGTATCTTATAATGTTTTGAGTGATAACTCTTTTTAGCCTATTTCTACAGCTATATATGATGTCTCTAGGGAGGCATCTCACTACATTAAAAAAACTACAATGTAAAACCATTAATACACCATTCTAAAAAAATATCATCAGTAACAACATATCTCATGAATTTTAAAAAACAAAAAACAATCACTATAAAAATGAGAAGCTAAAAAACTTCACCCCTACTCTATGTCCATTCACAATATATATCCTATATGTCTCTCCAATAGAATAACACAAAATGTATTTCCAAAATCACTTGGAGACTGAATATTATTCATGTGGTGTGTTATCCTGACCAACCACCCACTACCAGAACATTTAGAACCAAAAAACCTAGAAATACTCTACCCAGATTATCCTAAATATCATGAATCCAAGAAGAGTGTAACTATGCCCTGATAACATCTTATCACAAATCCTTTTGAGGTTACATCCAACACATTTCTCAACATGATCCGTGTCATGGATCAAAGGTCTTTCTTGATCCCCACGAGCTGGAAAATAGATTTTAGGAATAAAAAATACACATTTGGGAACTAGTTAACCCCTGATAAACAACCATAAACAATAATCAATAATAAATCATTAAACCAATATTGATGTCCATGACCCAAGAGAAACAATAATATCAATTTAAAATTTTATAAACTTTTACCAATACCATAATACCAAAATGGGAGGGGAACCAACTAGAACCCAAAATATACTTGCAGTAAGGAGACCAATACCATCATTCTATCTCCAATAACAACTTCAAGTAGATTAAAAAAGAAACATGATCAACCATCATAAACATGAAACATATTTCCCTTACCTGATTCATATATAAAAAGTCTATATACACCAATGGGTTTATGTAGCGTGTGAGAAAAATCCTAGTAATGTTCCACCCAGAAGAAATATTACATTATATAAAATTAGAAATAAAATCACCTTGACTATTTTAAGAATGAATTTGGAAACATTTTTAATAAAATAATTTTTAGGAAAACACTTTTGAATAAGTATTCATTGTAATTTAACATATAATAAAGGTCCAGTGTATCCTGAAAATATTAAAAATATCAAAATATGAAAAACGAAATCCTTAAAGGTACTATAACTAGTAGGATATTAGGAACCTCATATCATATTGAAACATTGTATAATTACCAGAACCCACATGTTAATCATGGATGTTCCACTAGAGAGGAATGCATCAAATGTTCTAGTCATTTCCAATAATCATGATCATCATAGTTTAGTTAATGTTTTATCTTCAATCCTTCAAAAATAAAAAAGTCCTCAACACTACCGATCCAACTAGAGTACTAGTCCCAGTCCATCCATGTAGATAACTAGGTGTTTCTCCATTCTCAATACTAATTTCACTTATTATATAAGTCACCACTTTCACATTCATACATGATGAAAAACATTTACACATGCACCCCTAGAATTTATCTTATAAAAAACTTCATTCAAATTCATACTCACAACAAATCCATTTTAAAGCATTCTTTGATCCTCTTGAACATTTCATAAAACACATTTAAGAAGAATAAAAATGAATAAAATATGAAACACAACAAATTTAATTTTGAAAACCATATTTCAACCCAAACACATATAAAATCCATTTTAAGACATAATTCTCACCTTTAAAATTTTTCCAAGAAAAAAATCATGAAGCTAATAAATCATAAACATTTCATCTAATCATTTTAAAACAAGTAATCACCTACCTCATGCTTGGAATATCATTGAATCTATCTGAAATCCCGAACCACGCCATAAATGGAGTATTTAAAGGAATTATCTATCCAATCGAATATTTATTAAACCCATTGTACCATTATTCAACCCATTTTTGGTAATCCTAAATGAGGGATAAATAAGAATGCATGAAATTTGGAAGAATAACCCTAGATGATTGATGAAATCATGAGAATACAGGGTCACAAGATGATTCCTAAAGATCAAAGAAAAATTACACATAAAAATTAAACTCAATGGGGTGATAAGGGGGTGTGTAGTAAACATTTCAGGCTAAAATCCTATATGATTTAGATTATGAAATGTTTGGGGATAAAATAAAGTGAGGTATGAAGGGTAATTCAATATTTGTAATGAAATGGACATGCAGCATGATTAGTTAATAGTGTTTTCCAAACCATTACAAAACTGTGTGGTGTCCCCTTTCAAAGAGGACACTAGTGGGATAGTTTCAAAGTAGAGGGTGTACGCCCATGCTGCTGGTTGACCACTTGATACAATGACACAATCCAGGTCGCAAGTTTTCCTCTAAGCATGTGCATAATGTCCCCTATCTGTGTGTTCACTATACACCACCTCCTACCATGTGACATTCCAATCCAAGATTCCACTGAGGGTTCACCCATATCAGTTGGACACTATGACTCAAGCGCATTTCCCCAAACAATAGAGATTCTGACTAGTAGAGAGGGCCTAAACAATGACCATGGGGTTATTATTCCCTCTAGTAGAGTGAATTAGAACATATACTTATAATATAACATAATATATGTAGCTGTTGAAACTTGATAAAAACTACAGAAATAGACTACAGTAATAAATAACTACAAAAACTTATACACATAAACATAAAATGATGTGGATATGTCATGTACTTATAATGTTGGGAAACATAGATATAATGAATCATGAATAAAATGATATACAAAAGTAGATAAGAGAAACCAAAAAATATCCCCATCATCCTGAGCTTGAGCTCGGTCATTTACCACTAACTCCATACTACGAAAGCAAGCACTTTGATTTCTGGAGTAGTATAATCCCCTTTATCAAATCCCACATACACATAGTATGCTTGAGTACTAATGGTACTCTGATAGGGTGTGAGATAAACCTCACTAGGACACCACCAATGGTGTCTATAACATCTAGTCCTTCAAATACTAACATAAATAGTATTCAACCATCCATATAGATAAGTAAATAAATAAAATATCATAAATACTGAAGAACCTCCTTCAACCCCTGGATTGATTCTGAACATGTATTTGGTTCCATAATAAATTATGTTATATTTTTTATAGTATGTAACATTGGGCGATACTAGAACTGATATGATTATATAAATAAAGGATGCAAGGTATCACAATGCATCATGAATATTATTTATAATGAAGAGGTTCCAAGGTGAATCCAAGGCAACCAAGTCCTCAAGGGACACCAAATCAATAGTAAATAAAACCTTTATAAGAGGTAAGAGTGTAATCATTGGGGAATTTCACAAAACATTCCATAATAATTAATATTATCATGTCTAAGGAAATCATCCAATCTATGTTATTAAATGATATGGAGAGGGAAAATGATTTCACCAATGCACCTCATGATGGTAAAAACCACACTAGATCTCTGAAATACATCCACGTAATTCTATAATTTTAATGGTGGGATTCTATAAGTTCATATTTGGAATCAACTTATAGATGAGGATCATGTTCCAAGGTGGATATCACTATTGAAAACTATCATCCGTTAAATGGACTGGCATTCATGAGTGAAATGGAAAATACATCAAGAATATATATGAAAACAAGATTTTGACCACTACTATAATGATTTTAATGTCCAAATGTAATTAGGGACCTTACAGTTGATTAATTATATAAAATTGGCCATGTGATTCTCATGACATTTGATAATTCATTTGGTTGAAGTGTTTACTTTCATTAGTGTCACAAGGATAAAGGGAATGAAAAAATTTCATTTAATTCATGTAAGTATTATTCAACATTTATGTTTTTCTCAGATACCATCCATTAGACAGGGAATGTGGTTCTACCTATGTTCAACCAATCCATTTTATTTCATTTCATTAGGCAAAGTATAATATATTATATACATTCCAACTTATAATTTATCATTGATTTGTCAAATTAAAGAACATTATTTAGGTGTGTCATGTGAAAATCATAGAATGTTCTATCCATTCAAAATTCATTAATTTAATTGAAAAAATTACATTAATAAGGACATGTATGATCTCACCCAGAAGGTTTCACAATATGCTCATCATGCTACTAAAAGCATAAATATGAGAACACTAATAAGTGATGGTCTATGTTGTGGATATTACCACCAAAAATGAATAAAATATGTTTCTAGGATCTTATAACATGGATCTAATTAATAAAAAATCATATAAATTAAAAATATGACACCTGAAGATATATTAATGAACACACATTAATTAATAAAATGAAAATTTTTAAAGAATGAGTTCTATACCATCTTCCACATACTCAAAGGACTCTCCTCATCCAATATCATCCTCTAGGTTTGATTGTATTAGAATAGAACTAAAGAATAGAACAGTTCCCTGAAATATAGTCATATAATCTAGCATATAAATAGAATCCGTAAACGGAAGAAGTATGATGAAATATTAAAAAGGAACTGAGATCTTATCATTGTAGATCCAAAAAGATGAACATTGATCACATCAGACACAAAATGGATGCTTGAGATCAGTATCTAATGTAGATTGAATTTAGGCCTCCAAAAGAATGTTGAAAGGGGCAATTACACTGGAGAAATAATATTAGAGGTGTTTTATTTAAAACTTAATTTACAATAAAAATGGAAAAATCACCCAAAATATCGTTCTCACAATTTTCCGAACTGTTTCCCAAATATGCATGGTCTTCTAATGGGAAGGGATACATGCATGATTTTTCAACATATTTAGGTATACCATTCACTAATAATGTTAGTCACCATTTTAATTTTTTATGTAGTTTTATCATGGTCATGAAACCCAAATCATATTTCTGGGGAAAACTGTTCACCCTCCAACATCTCACTATATAGCCTCTCACGGTTAAATATAACTTTGCAGATGTCCCTGCATGATTTATTATATATGTGATACATTCAATTTGTTTTCAAAAAGGTTTTTTCCAGGCTCTTAATAAGCCCCATAAACACCTACAAACTTCGCAAACTCATTTGGAATCCAAATTAGGTCTGCGAAAGGGAATTTGACCAAAATTTAAATGACCCATACATAAGTGAAAAACTACGTTCTTAAATTATCCCACCCACCCATTAAAGGAACTCATCCCCATGTTCACCATATAGTTGTGGAGAAACATTGTATATGAACAAATCTATCCACAATGAATGTATGATGGGCTCCAACTCCCATGTCTCATCCTATACACCACCGTGATTCCACAAAAACAATAGTAAAGGTAAAAACTGGCTTCGATGAGCCTTCGTTCTTTAGTGAGTGATGCTTATAGGATCCTCCACAAATGAATAATTAGATTCTAGTTAAACTTCATAAGGAAAAAAATAATGATACTTATTGATATGATAAAGGAAAAGATGTGAAACATGGACGATGTCGTGCATGGAATGTTACCATTGACATTGTAGAAACTGGTATGCTATGGGCCTCAATCTCTCCATTATACAAAATGGAAATACCTAATGATGCCATATCTTCCCTTACCTATGTTTCTATCTATTACCAAGCATGGGTGATACCCATAGGAACACACAATCCCATGCCCTAAACTCTATAGGTCATTAATGGAAACCGACATGATATATCTATCTAGAATAAGAAGTATACATACGTTTTTTGGTCACCTAAAACTGCCCCAAAATAATTTTGAATGAAACCACCACCTAGTAGGGCCACCTATTATATCTATACCTAGAATATGGTTGATTGGAATGACCTAACATGGAAGGCCTCAAACAGAGCCATTGATTCATCTCCTAACAAACATAATTATATTTGAACTTGATTAGAGGGATATACTTCTCCCAAGAACTATTAAAATAAATGATGCATCCCTATAGCATTTCCCCAATAACATGTATATTCAATTAAAATTTTTCATCTTTTTATGGTGAAAGTATAATATTAGAACAACCAACATACCCATATCACTTTTCAAAACCTTCCAAAAACAATATGTGAAATGAGAATCCCTATCTTAGATGATAGTACGAGGGACCCCCTATAGTCATTTGATCTCACCGACATAAAATATTCCAATATCATCAAATAATAAATTATCCTAGATAAGAAATAAGTGGGATATCTTCATCATCCTATCAATTACAACCAAAACAATGTCACTACCTCAAAGAGAACTCGTTAAACATAGTAAAAATTTCATGGAAATAGCTTCTCTTTTCGATTCCGGGATAAGAATTGGATATAACAAGTGTGGTAGTATCAGTTTCTCCCCCTTAACTAGCCAATTGGTAGAACATATAGTGATAAAGCATGTTATCTAATATTTCATCCAAGGTCACCAATAATGGTGTCACATATCTCTATTTATTTTTGATTTAACTAATGAATAGACCACTGAGATGCAGTGGAATAATGCATCAATTATTTGTTTATATCCATATGATCCTAGAAATATCCTTGAATACAAATAATGTCATATCTATCCAAATACCAATAATGATGAAATTCATTTAATGAAATACAATCATAGACAACAAATCCTTCATGATCTGAAAAGTGTATACTCATCACCTTCTCAAATTGTGAACAGGTAACTATCATGGCTGATAGGTGGGATTTCTCATTAATTTTATGAGAGTCTATATGCCTCTTTGAATATAGGGCCCTAAATTTATATTCATCACTAGATTCCCATATATCTGGTGCCTATGTTTTCGGACATGGAGCATCAGTGACTATAATTCCCTTTCCAACCGTATAGGAAATATTGAAATCAAACCACTAAATATATTCAACCCACATTCAATGTATTAGGTAAAATTCGTAGTATATAAAGATATATATTAGGTTCTTGTGGTCCATATACAACAAAAGTTTCTAACCCAATAGATAATTTCTCCAAAAATGTGAGTCATGGACAACAACTACTAGATCAACGCCATGTGCCAGGTAATTTATCTCATGAGGCCCCCACTACAATAATCCATACAAAATGACTCTGTCATTCTACATTATAATTAATCTTTGTCTAACACCCCAATGTTTTAAAAATAATTTTAAATGCGTGAAACATTGTTCCATGTAGATATTTAAAACAATACTTTAAAACTAATTTTTCCACTTCTATGTTTTGAATTTCAAAAAATGATCATCTACATTTGTATTCAGTAAGTTATTTGGTGTCTGATGGAAATAACAGTGATTTTTGGTGAATAGTAACATGCCTTTATGAATATTAAGTTGAATAGTAATATTTTGCAAATGAATAGTAAAGTTTATTAATATTTTATTTTCTTATGGATTTAAGGTAATGAAATCCTGGTTAATTTTTCATTGTGATATAAAAGAAGTTATATAATTAACAATTTTTTTTTTGAATTAAGTATGAATTTATTTAAAAATTATATTAATAAAATTTAGAAAATTATTTTCAAAAAAAGGAGTATATTTTTTAATTATACACTTCATTAAATGGCAAGGTTGAATATTTGGGATATTTCTAAAAATTTCGAATTTTTGATGAATAGTTAAATAAGGTAAAATACTGTATATTTAAATTATCAGTAAAATATGATATTTATGACATCATAAGTGATCTAAGGCCACATGGTTCGAAATCACATTCCATTATTATTATTTGGGTTCACATGAGCTAAGACTATTCACATTTTTGGTCAAAAAAATATTATAATAATGATTAAAATAATGTAAAATAACTCGTCTTCTCCACTATAAATACCACCCTCATTTACATCTTTCTCCCACAACTCTAAAGATGTGATACATACCTATGTTCTACACAATAATCCTACCAAGGCACTTCACCATGTCCTAGAGCTGATGGTCTCACCGAAAGTCCAATACTCAAGTCCTTAAGAAGGTTCTCAAGGTGAAGAGATCAAGAGGTAAACACCCTCTTTTGTTTTCTTTATTATAAATAATTTTTCGTTTTTATTATTAGTTTCCTTTGCATTATGTTGGGATATATAATTAAATATCCCACCTTACTATGCATATTATTTAATAATGATTATAAACCCATTTTCTCTAATCCAAAAATTTTATGAAATTTTAAGCGATGTCGTTGGGATGCGGAATTTTCGTAAGGAATTTCGCAAATAGTCTTTTTTAATGATTCATTTGTTTTCTTTTTAATTACAAAAAATTCTTTAACCAATAATCATGAATGATCGATAATCTTACATATTATTTATTTCATCATAGTCATGAATTATTCCCCCTTATAATTCTTATCCTCTCCTACTTATTCAAGGAATAAAAAACATTGTTCATGATGAGTCGAATTACTAACATCGTAGACGATGTTATTTCAATTGTCTCTAATTTCATAAAATCTGGTCATGAAACCATTTATATCTTTGAAAAAGGTTATAATATATGTATCATTTCACATCCATGATTATGGAAATCTATATTAGACATGTATTTAATTTATAATGCAAAATGAGGTCATTATTATCAACGAACCACTAAAATGTTCTAAACGAACAATATTAATGTTTTAACGTATGCATCATCCTCATGTAAGAATTCAAAATGATAAAATTAATAATTTATGATGCAAGAAATATTTAAAAACTACTCCATTCCAATTATGATGTTTCACTTCCAATTTTCAAGAACAACCATCATGAAACAATCATGGAAATCATTGGAAAGAACTCACCCAAAACAGTGCAAGGAAAAAAATGCTAAAAATTAAAGGGTGAAATGGTGTATTGAAATGATCATATAAGTTATTATAGTGATGGATATGTTTCTATAAGTTATTAATAAATAAATTAACTATTATATATGAGGTTTAAATGAGTTTGATGTATGACAAACCTGAGGTAATGGAACTCTTAACCTAATTTCAATTCTTTGGGTTAACCCTCTACGTCATTATTTATGTGGTATTATAATAATATGTGTGATAGGGTTTGTTTATATTATGTTTTATTATGTGTATTTATAATGTATATACATATTAAATCCACTATATTAATTTTATTTTCAATTCTATGATATTTATAAGGGACTTTTCTTTTAAAATCATGTTTTTCAATTATGTTATACAAAATTTAAAAGAATTATTTTTATGAAATTTTTCATGTTGTATGATTATGTTCTAGTTATTGGGAATTGATTATGATTAAGGTTTTGACCTATATCTCCCTCAAATGCATTGGGTATTTTTATGTTGGAGGTCAGTCATATGGTTACTCCATGTGTAATTGCAATGGTTACACAAATTACAAGGTAGCTAGGAGTGTTACAAATTATAAGGTTACTGTGAGGGTTACACTATTATATAAGTAATTTCCCAAGATAACTTTATGGTTATATTTATGATCTTATTATTTGTTTAGATCTTTTTTAAATCTCATGTTTCACGATGTAAGCATATAAGGGTGAGAGGTATGTCTTTTTATAATGATTTCATACGTTACAAGTATTCAAGGACTCATGTGTTATTTCTTTATTTTTATATCCCTTACTGATCTTCTTGTAATCATCCCATGTTTTTAAATGATTTTGATATGTTATAAGGATGTGTAAGAAAAGGAAGGAATCCATGTTTAATTGTTTCTAATTTGTCATTGAAATCATGTTTTATGTGAAAATATTTATGTTTTCCAAGAAAGGAATATTGTTTTTATCCTGTCCACTATATAATAATGTGTAATTTTATGAATTTATAATGTCACTTTTCCTTAATGCTCTTAACATGAAAAGATCCTCAATGTGAAATGAAGTGATTTCTTGACTAAATTCAAGATTATGTAATGAAATAAGGTCTGGACCTTGTATTTTTTATCAGAGGATGGTTCAGATAACATTAAGGATTAGAAATATGATAACATAATAACATAATTTTGTTTAATATATGGTTAAAGGGAAATGTTGTAGCATTAAAATATTACCATATTTCTTCGTCTATGATATGTTTGTTTAGAATGGTTGTGTGGAGAAAAATAGGGAAGCTGAAGAAGAGAGGCCCTGATAGAACATCATCCTTCTGAATCTACAACCCGTAATTGTAGGGATTGGAACCGAGTAGTTAGTGAAATGGATGGCATAGATAATACCAGTAATAAATGGTGGTGGAAAACATTCAATAGAACAACTAGATGTAACACAACAGAACATGACAATAGTGGAACTTTTTTTAGACAACACCCTCATTCTTTCAATAGATCTTCTGACCTAGTAGGGGCTATAGGATGGATTAAAGACCATTAAAAGATATTCTATGTTATTAAATGTTCAGAAAAAAAGGTAATTCTTTCCATTTATCACTATTAAGGTGAATGTAATTAGTGGTGGTCAATGGTATGGAATAACAGTGATATAGAGGATTTTGATGCCTTAGAGTGGGATGAATTTAAAATTATTTTCCTTGAAAAATATTTTCCTATGGTGGTGTGACTTATGATGGAGAAGCATTTCCTTGAATTGAAACAGAAGGAGGAAGATTTAGTGGCCATGTCTGAAGAGAACATTAGTTGACAAGTGAGGTATTCTCAAAATATTATTCTGGATATTGATATAAAAACAATCGCTTTTACTCCGTACTGAAGCCAAGGTATCGAAGGGCATTGGACTCCCATGAATTCAAAGGATCTATGAAAATTTTATTATGAGATGATAGGGTAGAGATTGAGGTTTTTGATGGTCAAGTGCATTTTTTCAACCAAGAAAAAATGAGGTCCAGATGGAAGGAAATAGGTAATAATCAACAAATGAAATATGATGCTAAGAAAATACAGTTTGCAGTTTGTGAAAAGATTGGAAATAAGCACCCTAGGGAATGTCTTAAAAAAATAAAAAGTGTTTTAAATGTGGTATTTTTGGACATATTTCCCGAGATTATAATGCAAATGATCCAAAGACTAATAATGATATGAAAACTGTAATGTTTTTTTAATTGTGGTGAGATGGATCATTATTCAAATGCATGTCTAAAGAGAGATCTGAATGATGTATAGAAGCCAAACTACAAGCATAAATGTGTAGTGAGATCCTTTATGTCTATGTTAGTAGATGGTGGTCCATACAATGAAATTGTATCAGGTAGATTGTTTTCTACATAGATTTTGGTAAAGTTTTTTTGATACAGGGTCTAAACATTCCTTCAATTTTGAGAATTTTTTCGGGAAATTTTAAATATCACCTAAACATGTGAGACCCGAACTTATTTTTAAAACACCAGGGAGAAATATTATAGCAAAGAGGAATTATAAGATTATTTATATTGTGGTATGTGGAATTACTTTACCTACAATCCCTCTTGTTTTACCCTTATTTTTGTTTGATGTTATGCTAGGAATATATTGACATTTTTTTATCATGATAAGATTGACTGTAGAGAAAAATAATTTTTTCTTCACAAATATTTTAAATTTTTATATAAGAACAAATACATTATAATAAATAACATATGGGGAATCTAAGAAAATATTTAAGGATGGAAATTATTGTTATTTATCTCATATTTTTGAATATAAGGGAACTATTCAAAAGGATGATATTTCATTGGTAAATGAATACCTTGATGTTTTTTCTGATGAGTTACAAGGGGTCTTACCTAATCGAGATGTCGAATTCACAATTGAATTACATACTGATTATAAGCCAATTTCAAAACACCCATATCTTATGGCTCCAATAGATCTTTTGGAATTGACATTTCAATTGTAGGAATTGCTTGATAAAGACTTCATTCTTTTTAGAACACCAACATTGTGTGCTCCTATTTTGTTAGTTAAAAATAAATATGGTTCCATGATACTTTTAATTAATTATAGATCATTGAATTACATCACTAATAAAAACAAGTAATTTTTTCCTTATATTGATGACTTTTTTGATCAGCAACATGGAGGTCAATACTTTTCCAAGATTAACTTGAGATCCGGATACCATAAACTAAATGTGTAGGAGGATGACATCCCAAAAATAGCCTTTCGTACAAGATAAGGGAATTACGAATTTTTTGTTATTCCATTTGGGTTAACTAACTCAACTGTAGTATTTTTCAATCTTATGAATATAATATTTCATGACTTAATAGATAAGTTTTTGGTTGTTTTTATTGATGACATTATGGTACTTTATAAGAATAAACAGGGGCATGAAAATCAACTAACAGTTGTCTTACAAACATTAAAAGAAATGGTAATGTATGGAAAATAAAGAAATTGTGATTTTTGGTGGAAACAGCTCTATTTTCATGGAAATATTGTAAATAATGATGGAATAACAGTTGATCCTGCCAAAAACAACTGGGTGATGAATGGCAAAAACCCACAAATGTTATTGAGATTCATAGTTATCCTGGATTAGAGGTATATTACTGATGATTTGTTAATAACTTTTAATGGTAATCTAGTTCTATAACTATGTTGACATGAAAAGGGGATAAAATTATTTGAACATAAGAATGTCATAATTTTTTTATGGAACTGAAGAAGTGATTTTTGAGTGATATAATTTTGGCCTTGACTTCCCAAAATGGTCCGTTTTTTCATCTACAATGATGCTTCATTGAGGGACTTGGTTGTGTTCTGATGTAGAATGATCAGGTAATTTCTTATAAATCAAGAAAACTAAAACCTCATGAGTTAAATTATCCCACGCATGATTTGGATTTTGCAGCTCTAGGTTTTTAATTGAAAATTTGGAGGCATGATTTATACTGATCCAAATATAAATTATATAATGACAATAAAAATCTGAAGTATATATTCACTAATAATGAATTGAACATGAGGTAGATAAGATGGCTTAAACTGATATAGGATTACGATTTCATGATCAATTACTATCTAGGAAAAGAAAACAATGTTTCAGATGCCTTAATTCAAAAAAATCATGCATCATCAACCATGTTACATTTGGAATTGGATACCTTGATTAATGATTTGATAAATTTTGTCTTAGAAGATGTTGGTGTAGGAAATACCTTTGTTTTGTTTCAGGTTTTAGTACATTCATCATTATGAGACAGAATTAAGCAAGAAATGAAGGAAGAACCTAAGCTATAGAAAAAGTTAGAATTGGTTAAAATTGGTATGTTTTTTGAATTAGTAGAGGAAGTTCCTGGGAATATAGTGATGATCTAGCAGCTCATGTAGACAACTCAGAGAGTGAAATAATGTTATGTAGATAACATAAGGAATGATTCTCTCTCGAGGTAGGTGACCACTATTTCCTTAAAATATCTTCTTGGAAAACTGTGATGTGTTTCGGTAAAAAAGGGAAGCTTAGTCCATGATTCATTGGTTCTTTTGAAATCCTAGATAAGGTTGGACCAATTTCATACCAAGTATCATTTCTTACGAGTTTGTCTCAGGTACACAATGTTTTTCTTGTTTCGATGTTGAAGAAGTATGTGCCAGATTCATCACATGTTATGAGCCTATAAGTAGTTCTGCGGGAAGATAACCATTATTATGAATATAAACTAGTTCAGATTCATGATCGATGAGACCATGTATTTCGGAATAAGGTATTCTACTATGTAAAGTCTTGTTAGAGAAACCACATGGTTGAAGAAGCAACACGAGAGTATGATAATCCTATGTGATAAAGGCAGCCTCATCTCTTTAATATGTAAATAAAATTGTGATGATGTAATTTTCATAAGGTGGGGACAATTTAACACCAGAAGGTTTTAAAAATAATTTGAAATGCATGAAACATTAATTTACGTAGATATTGAAATCTCGCCTTTAATTTTTTTTCCACATCTATATTTTGAATTTAGAAAAAAGGTCATATACATTCATGTTCAGTAAGTTATTAAGAGTTTGATGGAGCCTTCTTGTGTTTTTGTGGAATAGTAACATACGCTTATGAATAGTAATGTGAATAGTAATATGGATCTAATAAATAGTAATTTTTATTATTGATTTAATTTCATATGTCCTTAATATTATGAAATATTGGTGATTTTTTTTACTTTGATATAAAAGTAGTTATAGAATTAAAATTGTTAATTTTTTAATTAAGTATGATTTAATTTAAAAATAACATTACTAATATTTAGTAAATTATGTTAAAGAAATGGAGTGTATTATTTATTTCTACATGTAGAAAAATGGAAAGGGAGAATTTTTGTGATTTTCCTGAAATTCTTGAAATTTCGATGAATTGTGAAATACAGTAAAATACTGTATATTTAAATTATCCATAATTTACATTATTTATGACATCATTAGAGTTGTAAGGCCCCTTGGTTTGAACTCACATTCCATTATTACTATTTGGGGTCACATGAACTACAACTATTCATAGTCGTGGGAAAAATATTACAATAATGATTCAAATAATGTAAAATAGATCCTCTCCTCCACTATAAATACCACCCTCATTTCCATCTTCCTCGCAAACCTTTTAAGCCTCAAGCCTTACCTATGTTCTTTCCAATACTCCATCCAATGATCTTACCCACGACCTAGAGATACTTTTCTCAGAAAATGGAAAAAACTCAAGGCATTAAGAAGGATCTCAAGTATAAGAGAACCAGAGTTAAACATCCTTTTTTGTTTTCTTTCATTTCTTTCATTTAATGTTATTTTTTAATTTTCATTGGAATATGTTGGAATAAATCATTCCATAACCCTTAATACTTCTCATATTATATATGAATGATGAGATACCAATTTTCTCCCATCAAAATATTTTATGAAATTTTAAGCGATATTGTTTTTCTATTGAATTTTCATAAGTGATTTCTCAAATTTCCTTTTATTTCAAGATTCATTTATTTTCATTTTATTTCTTCACCATCTCTTATTCAAGAGGAATTAATGATCCATTATCTTACATATTATGGATTTCATCATGTTCATGGAAGTGTATCCATTATACCTCTTATCCTCTCCCTCTTATTTAAAGAATAAAAAACAATTTCCATGATGTGTCGAATTACCAACATCATGGATGATGTTATTTCAATTTGCTTTAATTCTGTCAAATCTATTCATGGAACATTTTTTATGGATGAAACAGGTTATAATATATGTATTATGTCTCATCCATGGTTATGTAAATCTTTTGTACACATGATTTTAATTTAAAAAACAGAATGAGGTCGTTATTATCAAATAACCAAAAAAATTAATTACACTATCGTTAATAATGTTTTAACATTTCAATCATACTCATGTAATAATTCAAAATGATTTACGGTAATAGAAATATGTAAATACCACTCAATTACAATTTTGGAGTCTCAATTCCAATTGAAAAGAACAACCATCATTAACCAATCATTGAAATCATGTAAAGAACTCACCCAAAACTGTTCAAGGAACAAAATACTAACAATTAAAGGGTGAAATGATGTAATGAAATGATAATATAAGGTATTATAAAGATGGTTATGTTCTTTAAGATGTTAATAACTCTATTTTAACCATTATACATTAAATTTAAACGAGTTGGATGTAAGGAAAACATGAGGTAAGGGAATTCATATCCTGAGTTCCATTCATTAGGTTAACCTTCTACTTCATTATTTACGTGGTATTAGAATTTTTTGTGTGATGTTTTTTGTTTATATTATGTATTATTATTTGTTTTTATAGTGTATATTCCTATTTAATATAATCTATCTAGTCTCTCTTAAATTGTATGATATTTATAAGGGTCTTCTCTTTTAAAATCCTCTTTCCCAATTATATTTTTCAAAATTCAGAAGCAATGTTTTTTTGAAATTATTCATGTTGGATGACTGTGTTCTGGTTCATGAGAATTTTTTATGATGAATTTTTACCTATATATCCCTCCAATGCATTTGTTATGTGTATGTTAGAGGTCAGCTGTATGGTTACTCCAAGTGTAACTTGGATGGTTACACAAATTGTATGGTAGTTGTGAGGGTTAAAAATTATAAGGTAGTCGTGAGGGTCACCAAATTGTGTAAGTAATGTCCCAAGATACCTTTATGATTATATTTATGTTCTTATTTTTTTTGTGGATCTTGTGTAAATTTCATGTTTCACAAGGTAAGTATATATGGGTGACAAGTATGACTTTTGAAAATAATTTCATATGTTACAAGTGTCCATGGACTAAAGTGTTCTTTTCCTTTTTCTTATATCCCTTACTGAGATTTTTGTGATCATCCCATGTTTTTAAATTTTTTTCACAGGTTATAGGGATATTTTTGACAAATAATGAATCCATGTTAATTTTTTGAATATTTTTCAATGAAATCATTTTTTATGTGAAAAGATTTATATTTTCCATGAATTGAAGACTTATTTTATAGAATCCACTCTATAATAATGTTTAATTTTATGAATGTATTACATCCCTTTTCCATTTATATATAAACGTGAAAAGATACCCAATGTTAATTTAAAGGATTTGATGACTAGATTAAAGATTATATAATGTAATAAGGGTGGGTCCTTATACATAGGCTTATTCATAAGGCATCAATGAGCACATTATCGCTTCTTCCAAGCTCTGGAAGAATTAGAATATGTTTTGATACATTCCAACCTTTCATATCCTGAAAGGGTTTATCTCAGATTTCTGACCACATATACATAACACCCTTATTTATTTGACATGAAAGAGGTGAAACATTACATGACAAGTCCCATATGAAATGATTATAATAACCATCCATCCCCAATAAACTATGTATACGAATCCAATTCTTCCAATAATGCCTAAAAACATCAACAACCACCTTATCAATGTCAATTGATACTCCTAATTCTGACATAATATTATTCTATATTTGATCTCTTGATATCGATAAGTTTCACCTAGTGTGAATTCAATAAGTATGATGCTCTATCATTGCAATCATAACAATATTAATGATCATGGAATTGTTACTATGAGTGTGAGAGTGCATTAATATGTTGTCTATAAATACTATGACAATGGAACCCTGATAAGGGATAACACCCTTCTCATCAGAGCCTTGAAATTGAATGGCAGAATCTTTAGAATGAATGCAATAACATGGTATTCATTCAGACCTTATATTATATAGAAATTTTCTTTAGAATGTCTAATGGTATGTCCTACACCAGATGATAGTCTTGTCATTGGTAAATTTTTTAAAACCACTTTCTCATTGGAGATAGTAAAAGACATCATTTATTCAATGTAGCGAATAATATTTCTTGTCCATATTCTTGTTCAACCATCAATACTCCACACATAGATGAATTTTACCATACACCTTCTTGGAGAAAATCGTAGGATACCCCCAAGAGGATGACATAGACCATATAAAACCATTGGCCTCTATGCCCTCTAACTAGCACTTGAGCTGCTGGATCTCTGTAGGTACCATCCTATACAGAGGAATGGAAACTGGAGATAGTATAGAAACATTATAAATAGTAAACTATCTCTCTTTATTATGTGTTATGATAGGTAAATATTCAGGAAAAACATTCCTAAAATGATATAATATCAAATGGAATTCAACTTGATGTAAACTATGATCCTCCCTGAAGAAATATGATGTATGGTTGGTCACTCAACCTATCCAAGGATTCTGAAGTATATCTATAATATCCTAGAACACCCACACCCCATTTTATCGAAAAATACTACCTTCTAGTGATGTAAGTGATAAATTATAGTGAATGAAAACCGCACTGGGTTGAAACATAACCGACTTGTCTATCCCTATAATTACAACAATTCTAGTCATATTGAGTACAACAATGTCCCAAAAGAAAGGGTAACCACCAAACTCAAGAAGAATATCCCTATATTAGTTTATGACCTCTCACTATACTCCCAATGATGTATCCATTGTCATTAAAATGTATTAATATAGTATTTCCCACCCACAACATTCCATTATAGTTAAAGAGATAAAGGATTGTGCAACGTTAGTGTTATATATAGAAGATACTACAATTGAGGATAATTGAATTGTTCCTCGAACTATATATGGTCCAATATATGGATCCTTGAGTATCAGCTATAGTATATGCAACTAACATGATAAATGACCCTGTGAAATAGCTATTCTACATGATAAAAATTGTTCTTCTGGAGTTTCCGGTCATCAAAAGTCTAGATTCCATGCACATAACCACATCCTCACTCATTCATGATGATGAAACTCGAACTCTTTTCCAAACATGACATAAAATAACATGTCCTTGAGGGTGGATTTGTTTCAGTGCCTCTTCAAATAGAAGTAAACCAAATGTTATGACATAATCTTTGAATATTCTGAATATGTCCACAAGATCGGGACTCCATAGGGTCTCTATCAAACTGTGGATTTTGGTGTCCCTATATAAAACACTGAGGGAGACCTATTGAGTTACCAACATGGGGACTTTTGGTGGCAGTATGATGATAAGAATACTCAAAGGACCTATATCTACTACATGATGAACAATCAGTCTACCTAATTATGTGTCATAATGTCCCAATACTTTTTCTATCAAAAAAGATATGATATGTTATAAGAGGTTAATTGAATATTTTATAGACTGTGCAAAGGATAAAGGCATTAATTTTAGTACATATGGCATACTGAATCACACTCTAGAATCTTTTATCCCACAAATACATGTCACTAACTTAAAGTAGTGTGAAACGCTATAACTCATTGAAAAATTTCGAATATTCCATCACTAATATAAAACCCTTATCGAGATACTTGAACTCTTTAACTTTTTCAGATCACATCATCCGAGGTAGGAAGTAATCAAATAATATAGTATGAAATTAGACCCATACCACACCCTACTGCCAACCAGCATGGGTATTCACATCCCACCAGAGCTTGGCCAAATCACAATGCATGTAATTAGGGATCATGAACCTCTTCTCTAGGGGTGTCTCCAGATTCTCAAATGTGAAAAATTGGCCTCTTTATAAGAATTAATAGCATGTGGATTTCCATCCCCTGAGAACATAGGAGGATGATACTACTGGAACTTACTTTTCAGACTAGTCATCATAGGTATAGGTCATGGAGCACAATTCACAGACTACACTACATATAGGAAACTATCGTGAAACTAAGAATCAGTGCCGATATAATGTATAATATGAGGTTCCTCATGTGGAACTCATGGAGGTATTAGTGGATTCAGAAGACCCACTACATCTGGAGTATGGTTGTCCCCACCCATATGGTGCATGACATGAGGACATCATATTGGCATTTGTGTGAAAATTATATGAAAAAACTTCAAAATAAGAGTTAGGTAGATACATAGCTACAATTTCAAATGTTGAACATAAGCATATCTCAGTACCAAATGTATACTACCCAAAATACTTACATAGATGTCAATATATTGGTATGTGATTAAGTATAATGTCTTGGTGTTCCAGTAGATGATATCCTAATAGGATTTTTCCTCATCATTTATAGGATGTCATTTCACATAACATGTTAGGTTTCACCTTAACAGTTGACATTTTCTTATTAACAAGTATCATTATTCATAAAATATTTATCTAAAATCCTAGTCAATTGCGTCCCATAGATAATATCACTATTAATGATACCAATTTTATTTTCATTTAATGTATCCACTCGGTAAAATATCCATTCCCATCCATGAGGGAACATAACACCTCATTAATTGATACTAGAAATCACTCAATCCCTACAAAAATTCATCAGAATCATTTATATATATAAATGAGGCTCACTAAACTATACTAGGAAACCAGGAATATGTGAGTAGTGAAATGGGACTATATGGAAAGTGAAATATTTGTTCCTATAATGATGTTGGTAAAAATTAAACATTCCCCAATATAAATTGTCCAAGTATAAAATTTGTTCTATATTAAGAATAATAAACAACAATATCACATATCATGTGAGTAAAAAATATATGAAATGATTTAAATAGTAATATGAAAAAATATTACAACAATTATAATTGAGGAAACTCATCATTTATCCTAATAATAGGTTCAGTATGCCATTGAATGTATTATAACCATGTTACAAGTGTTCAAAATCTCTAATATAATTTCTCCAAATAAAAAATAAAGAAAGGAACTAATCTGATAATATTTTCAGTGTCTTAGACTCAGATACCACTGAAGGTGACCTGCTCTCGGTTGGACACCAGGCTGCAGGATCATCTCCCTAAATTCAAGAGGATTCCAACTCACATGTTGTACCTAAGTTGTGTTTATGGAGAGACTATTCCCTCATTACCAAGTGTATCACAACATATAAGATAATTAATTGATGAAATGTAATAATAAAATTAATAAGCATATTATTGTAATACAAAAGATAAAAAACTAATACTAAAATAATAATGTTTATGATAGTATGTCACGTACCTATAAAACTGGAAAATAGTATACCAGGGATCATTAATAACAAGATATTGAAAATTAGAAAAATGAAACAAAAAAATATCTAAAGCTTCTTGAGCACTAACTCATATATTTGTTACTTGCTCCATCCAACAAAAGAAATAACTCATGTTTCCAATTTAGTATGTTTCCAGTGGTCAACACTTGTATACATGTATACTTCCCTACAACCAATGGATCCTAGATTGGGTGGGAGAAATATTTTAGTATGCCACCCCCAACAACACCTATAACATGCAGTCTGTGTAATATAAACATAAATAGTGTGAAAAAATTCATATATAAATGTAAATAATTGCAGTAATGTAAGTACCCAAATTCCTTCTCTAACCCTTATATGGTGTCTAAATATGTAACCAATTCACTAGTTAATTAAGTTACATGCTATATAAATAGCCGATTTAGGGGATACTAGAAGTAACTTGACAATAAAAATAAATTATCCATGGTATCATGAAGAATATTGAATATTATTTATAGTGAAGACATTCTATAGTGATAAATAATGTCACATATACATCAAAGGTCACTAATTAATTAGTAATTTCATCATAGATCTGGGATAAGGGTGCAATATTGAGAGTTTCATCCAAGGCCTTCTGCAATAATGAATCTAAACAAGACAAAGGAAAATATCCAACTAATAAATGGGATAAGCTATGGCCATGACCAAGGATGTATCCAATGCACCTCATGTACATAAAACCTTCAAGATCTAAGGACTGTATCCCATTCATCCTATAATAGTAATGGGGGATCCTACAGTGTCATATTGGGAATCCACGGATAGATGAGGATTAGGTTCCACAGTGGGTCTCACACATGGAAAATGAAATCCTTGAATCGGATTGGCATCCATCAATGCCTAAGGAATTCCCCTAGAAATCAAGAAGCTAACTTGAGCCTGACTACTCATACAATGATGTCAAGTTATATATGTAATTAGTGACCATACAATTGATTCATTTAACAAAATATGCCATTTAATTCTCAAGGAATTTAATAATTCATTTGGTCCAACCCATTCCTTTCATTTCTGCAACAAGGATAAAGGGAATTAAACCATTTTATTTAATTTATATTCAATTTATAAGGTTTACTCTAATACCATCAATTAGAAATGTATAGTGGTGCTATATACATTCATTGAATCAATATTATTTCAATTCAGTTGGACAATTCATATATTTACTATATACTCTCCCATTTTCCATTTAACATTAATTCATCAAAATGATGCACATATATTAACCATGAAATTTGAAATTAAATCAAGGCACTATCATTTCTAAATTAATTGTGTTAATTTAATATAAACCTAGAACAATGTTAGATAACAACTCACCCAAAAAGTGTCACAATAGGATCAATAACCAACTATATGAATAAATATAATAACACCCTATAATATATGGTTAGTGATCTTGAAGTGACCACCAAATGATCAAAAAAATATATTGGAAGGGAATTAGATCATGGTTCTAATTACAATATTCTTGGAATAGAGATTTCATAGGTGATGCCTTGAGAAATTTGTGCACACACACTAAATTTTATAAAATGACAAAAATTTATGGATGAGTTATATACCTCCTAACATGTATTCATATGACTCTCCACATCCAGTATCACACCCTAGTATTGACTACATTGATTTATATATGATTAATGGATCATTTCCATTAATTTATGGTATCTGATTCTACATCTAAATAATACCATTGATTGGAAGAAAAATGATTAAAAATTAAAATATTAATTGAGATATTATGTGTGTGGATCAAAAAATAATAATTATGAAAAAATCGAAGTTGATATTGACAGATGAGATCAATTCATAGATTTAATGTTTTTTAGGATTAAAAAGGATAAAGGAGTTGTGTTGTTCTTTTGATGAAGAAAATGTGATGAGGAATTAATTTTAATAAATAATTTGTTGAAAAAATATCAAAATAAACATAAAATAGGCATCAGGAAGTTTTGCTTCATATTTTTCCAAAATGTGTGACAATTATGATCCATCTACTGAAAGGAAGGAGTATCCCCATGATTAGGCCATAGATATGGAAAAAATATGGACCAAATATGTGATACACCTAAACTATTTTTCTCATGTTTTTTCATTGCTACATGGTCCAAACTATATGGTTAGGGAAAACAGTGCACCCTCGGACTATTGCCTATCCAACATTGGATTGTTAAATCTAACTATGTGGCTTACCCTACATGGTCTATTCCAACAATTAAATATGCTATTTTTGTACAAAAAATTAGTTTACTCGTTCTGAAAAATCCCAAGAAAACCCTTAAACATTTAATAACAAATTTTAAATCCACATTAGGTACGAGAAAGAGAATTAGACCAAAATATAATGGATCCATAACTAAGAGAAAACTGTGTTCTAACATGTTGGGTCCAAAAACGCTAATTTTTACTAAAAGATCTCAGGGAAACTAAATAACCAAGATAAGAAAAGAAATAAAAATTCAATGCATCAAGATAATATCAATGATGTGAAAACCATGATTTTTCAATTATATTTGATTCCTAATAAATCATGTGTTATATTATATTATAGTATACATGTATAAAATATAAAGGAATAGAAAAAACTATCACTCATTAATAATGATAAATAAATTAGTTATCGTTGAAAAAAACTGAATTAACATTACAACTCAACAAAAAATATTTAATTGAAAATCTAAAATTTTAAAATATAGATCCCGACATTTCATTAGAATAATCTACCCCATGAACAAAACTATTAAAATGAAATAAAATGTATGTAAAAAAATCAACATCCTAAAAACTGTAATATATCATTAGAGAAAATATTTGCTAATATTTAGTAAAATAATTAATTGGTAATTATTGGTTACAAACAGAAATGTTTCTTTGGGGACTACAGATTCATATGACCATTGGTGAAATAAGACCATAGGTCAATATATAACAGTTATCAAATTTTACAATTAAGAACTATACCAATTGATGGTAATATTACCATTATAATTACTATTTTTAAGTATTAATGAAAAATGATAATTGATATCAAAAGGATAAATGATGTCATCAACAAGTAGAGCCATGTCGTTTGAAGCTTATTTTTTAGAACAGATGAGGGATTTCGCATAACTATGATTCGACATTAACCCAACCTATGGTTGGAATAAATAATTGAATATTTAATGCAACAAATATTTTAGAAGTTAATGTTATTGGAGATTACCACTTGGTTATTGTTAAACCAAGATACTCCATGAAACTACCACCAAAAAACTCCATATCATTATAGAGTATATGAGTGTAATAAGGTGTTACATGTCCATGAAATATATTATTAAATTGAAATTTCAATAGTATTAATAAAATAGTTATTTAATCGATTCTTTATTTAAATTTTTTTCCTAATAAAATATATGATTAAATATGATCAATATAAAAAAAAATTGAGGAAAATTAATCATAATATTATTTTTTTAGAAATAATATACCACTTATAATGATCTTTTTTATAATGAATTTTTTTTAAATAGTGTTATAAAAGACAATTATTTTTCTATAAATTTTAAATTCTTTTATAATTTTCTATTAAAATTTTCAAATTGTCCAAAATTTGTCCATTCCTTAAAACATATATTTTTCAATAGATAAGTATTTTTATATTTAATAGTCAAAATTATCATATTTATAGAATAAATATATAAAATAAACATTGTTTCTGAAATAATAAGGTATAAAATATCTTACTGGGAATTTAGGATAATTTCCTAAAACATTTTTATATAAATAGTAAAAATACAATTGTGGGTTCTTGGTATGTCTGATGACCATATTGTTATTTATTAATTGTTTAATAATTAATTAACCAAAATATATGAACAAAAATATGTTATTTTGTTAATAATATGTATTTAAATATTTTTAATCACTCTTCAAAACTATAAGATACATTCCAATGTCTGAAATGGAAAATTTGATTTTAAAACAAATTACACTGTGGAAAATTTATTTTTCCATGCCAGAAGACCTATTAAAATGGCCTTTTTATAATGGATTAAAATACCATAAATTATGACTAAAATTTAGGAATCCCTAATAAAAAGACAAAGGTATTCCAATGCGTTTTCATTTCAAAATCCCTGTTTTCCAAGTCATATATTTGGAAATTATTACACAATTCCTTTACTTTTCCAAAAAATACCCCTTTAGTTATCCATAAACCGTCACATTTAATCCATCCTCTATTTTTTAATGGTGATTTTTCATAATATAGATTCACCCAAATGGGTTCCTAATCCCCCCATGTAACGCCTCGAGCTTCCACAATACGCTTCTCATTCAATAATGCAATAGCTTGCATTGTACGCAACTTCGAGTTCTAAAACACCGCGACTAATCGAAGTAGCCGTTATGAATAGTAATAACCACTTTTTAAAATTATAGAAATTTTATATTTCAAAATGGACTTCATTTTTGGATTCGGAATATCGAAATTAGCCTATGTTGAATTTTTGGTATTTTTCTGAGAACTTCTAATTTTATATGAATAGTGAAAAATACTTAAAAAAACTTTTTTAATAAAAATAATTTATAGTGTTAAATTATTATATTGAGTTGTTTTAAAGTATAATTAGAATATATTTTTACCATTTTATCAAATGGTTGTCATTAGAATTAATTTAACATTGAAATTGGACATAAACAATTGCCAATCTTTTGATATAAATTGTTTCTTAAAAACACGCTATTTGTTGTGACAGCAGGAATTAATTATAAAATTAATTAATGCAACTTATAGGTTTGTAATTTTGTAAAATAGACATCATTTTTGAATTCGGAATATCAATTATAGCTTAGGGTGAAATTTTGGATTTGTTCTGAAAAACTTCAATTTTTGATGAATAGTGAAACCACTAAGTGGTAGTTAAATAACTGATTTTTCATTTAAATGAAATATTACCACTTCTGTGATTTGATTTTCAAAAATCCGACATACATGGTTTTCATTATGAAGTAAAATGTGGTTCAATGAGATTAAAATAAATTTTTGGTGAATAGTAACTTTTAAATTCTTAATCGCGATTAGAGGTAATTAGTGTAGTTTAAGGTAAAAATAATGTTTTAATAATATGATATGAGCATGAAACTTGTCCTACTACTATTGGATGACTCATGGCCGACCAAGACAACCCATGGGTCAACTTGGGGACCCCATGGAGCCACTTTGGTTGGAAAATGACATTAATATATATTTATTTAATGTTAAAATTAAATTGACACAAACATGGGTTGTTTTACTAAAACAGTTTTTAAGTGGGGTTACACAAGTCCAAATTTTGATTATAAATATTAATTATAAAGATAACAAGATTTCATACATCAGTGTATTTTTTTTATAATTTTTATACATTATATAAATTAAATTAATTATGACATCATGATGATGCAGTGATGACCTCATTATTCAACGATTTAAATAAAATGGAAAGATAATGTAAACTCCAAAGCGTACACTTGTCAAAAACCTATTGGATGAGTAGATTTCGAACCCTTATCATCTTATCCTCGAATTATATATGTGTGGTACCTCTAAAATCCGAAAACCATTTTATAATAAAGTGACTTTTCATTACTTTCCAAGAGTGCCCCTCCTCTCCACTTATAAAAGGCCCCCACCTCTCCCACTTTATTCACACCTTCAAGCCATTTGGCTCGGCCAAACTCTGCCCAAATACTCTCCCAACTTCCCCATCTTACTACTAGAAGCCTCACCTTGGGTAGAACTCTTCCCAAGGAAGCCTTTGGCTCAAATCAAAAAGAGTTACCTGATTTTGAGGTAATGTCTTCTCTAATGTTGTTTTGTTTTATTTTTCTTCTCCAACCCCCTAAACTCTTTTTATTCATTTCTTTTGAAAAAAAACCAGTATCCTCAATATACTAGGATTTTGTTATAAGAAGGATTCGAGCTACACTTACACACACCTACATCTAATGGTTAAAAAACATACGGTTTCTGTGGATGGTGAATTTCTGCCTCACGAAACGATGATTGTTCAACACTCATATAACACCTTCAAAGGTGGCCATTAAGATGTCACTATATTTATATATGATATAAAATATGTTTATGTTTTACTTATGCTTTTGTATTTCTCATTTATGGCATACTTTATGATTTCCGTTATGTTTAAAACGCGATAATTTCATTTTAGGAAGTGCGGACTACCGCCCCCTCAAAGTGATTTGAATCGTTAATGTCATATGTGGGATGTATAAAAGATGGATTAAATGGTATTATACACTATATTATACTGTAATTATATTATAAATTTATATCATTATTATTTCATTCAATTAAATACGAAATAGAAATGAAAGTAGCGTTCATGCGTACGTACGGCTTACCGTCTCCATGAACGGTGCATTTCATTTCTTACCTCTAAATGTTACGTGACATTATGAATGAATGTATATACTGTATATATGATATATATGATATCTACATCATGAATATAATTCTGGATATAATGGATATTTCACCACATGAACAACTTGTACTTATAAGAAGTTTATTTTTGACTCAAGTACCAAAGATCGACAAAACGACCGTTATTAACATAAATAATTAAATAATGTTCATAACATGGTAATAAGGGATATAAAAGGAATAATGAACATGAAAAAGGTTCTTAAGTAAATAGAAATTAACTCTATTTTATTATTAAGGAGGTTAAAGAACGGTTGAGTCAGGACAAGACGCAAGGTCAGGGAATTTCTTAACCCAACTTTCATTCTTTGGGTTAATCTCCTACTTTCAAATTATGTCATGATATTATTATGTCTTATTTTGTATTCTTTATGTGTAACTATAGTGAATACACATAATATATCTATTTTATTTTAAAAATAATCTTTTTAAGGACTCTGTCTCAATCCCCGTTCATTGAGGCATATTTGGTTTTATACACAACTTTCTTTTATACGGTGTATAAACCCCTTTGACTTTTACGTTTATTCAAAAGGAATGTTTTTTATACGAAGCATTTTACTAAACGACAAAAAGGGAATGTTTTTCTTTCCGTACATATGCGGCGACAACGACTTCTCCACCGCCGTGACCATTATTTGAGTTTCGGCTTCCTCTACAAGCCATCATTTTGTTAATATAAAATAAATACAAAGTTTTAACTTTATTTTATTTTATTGACAATGGTTTTGAAAGAATTTTTATTATATCAATGTCTTGTATTTATATCTTGTGATTGAAATGTGGAAATGTTATGTTTCTTTTATGCATGTTTTATGTGATACGATTATGTTTTGGTTTATGATATGTTTAAACCTATTCATATGAGGAATGCATTGGACTTAATAAGTGATGGGTGGAGCCCACTATAGCTCCTCGATGCATCAGCAGGTCTAATGAGACAAACTAGTGTCTTGGCACAAGGCCTTGACAAAATCTTATTTTTAGTCTTGGCACGAGGCCTTTACTAAATGGTTATGATAGTATGGCATTATGCATTCCATCATTATGAAAGTGGTTATTGATATTTAATGTGATTATTCGACCAGTAGAATATCCATGTGAAGAAGTAAATGGCATTATCTCATTTTACTTTTGCCATATTATGTTGATGTTCATGTTTAAAAGGCTTTTGTTTTAATTATACATTGCCTTAAATGTTTATGTTTATTTATGAAGGCTTCCGCAATATTGTTATCCTTACTGAGCATCTGAGCTCACCCCTTTCAATGTTTTAATATTTTCCAGGATGTGAAGAAGTATTTTATGAATGACCTGCAGGGATAGTTAGAAGAGGATATGAGTGTGGACTATGAAGACTTTGTTATTAGTTTTTCACGTTATGATGTAATGTAACATTTATGAATGTATCTAATGATTCCAAGGCTACTAAACTAATCGGTCTTTCGAGACTTGATCTTTTGTGATCATGCCAATGTTACGAAGTAATGCACCGACACTGGGTAGCTGGGGTCGGGGCGTTACAGTTGGTATCAGAGGAAGTTTAGTACTAACCTTGGAAGCTAGATTTAGATAAACTCTGATTAGAGCACATAGCCCGAAGATAGACATTGAGGATTAGTATAGAAGAACTTCCTAGAATTTTGGTATTATAGAGATGTTATGAGTTTTCCGAGCAATACATCCTTGTCTGGATACGAGCAGGTAGAGGCGGATCTGGCACAGATGTACCTAGGGGTAAAACCCAAAAACACCGCTTTGAGCTAGACTCGAACGGGAACTGGTGCACGACAATGGGCCTTGCTGCACTCTTGGTTACGACACTCCCGGGGGATATGCTTAGGATAATTCCCATTTTCTTTACAAAACACTATGAACAGTTATGAGTATATACTTCCTCAAATAAAACCTTTTTATGATTATGGATTATATCCATAAATAGTTCTATTTATGTTAAGTATTTTACAAGTATGGAATTATGTATTGTGATTCATAAACTAATCTAGTTTATGCCATTTTTTAGAAATGGCGCCTAGTGGAAGGAATGGAAACCGTATCAATGAACGCACTCAGTGTAGGGATTGCCCTCCTGCTCAAGATAATTATTGTGGAGCTGGTGATGCAACTGGTGCCGATTAGCTAATCACCATACTGGGACAACTTACTCAGGTTATGAATAATAACCTTACTCGTATGGAGCACCCTGATCCACAGCGTGGAGGATCAATGTTATACCGCTTCATGAGGAAACAACCACCAACATTTAATGGGGGTACAAATCCGATAGTAGCTGATCAATGGATAAACTCCTTAGAGAAAATATTCCACGCCTTGGGAAGTAGCGAAAGGGAGAAGGTTATCATGGCAGTTTACCGCCTCACTGGAGATGCCGATCAATGGTGGTCATTGATTGAAAATACAAAGGAAGATGATGATGTATCGAATATGGAATGGAGGGATTTCAAAGAGCTTTTCTTAGAAAAATACTTTCCTCATGACCATCGAGCAGATATGGAAGGGCAATTTCTGAGTCTGAGACAAAAGGAGGATGAGAATGTCGCAAAGTATGAGACCGACCTTACAAGGTTAGCAAGGTATGCTAGAGATTATATACGTAACCCAAGAGGTAAGATTGATCATTTCGTTGATGGGTTAAGACCATTTCTCCGTCGATCTTTAGTATCACAATCCTTCTCATCATACGAAGATATTGTCTCGTGTGCTATCAAGACAGAAAAGGAATTCTCTAAGTCTTATGACAACAAAGTAAAGCAAGAGAAGAAGAGAACGGTGGAACAAGAGACAGATAAAGGGAAAAAGGGAAAGAAGGATTTTCCAATATGTGATAATTGTGGGAAGAATCACCCTGGTACATGCCTAAACGGAATGGGAGTTTGTTATAAATGTGGAGAAAAGGGTCACCAGGCTCGTGATTGCAAGGGAAAGAAAGAGTCTATCATGTTGAATGCTACAATTGTAGGGAAATGGGGCATTATGCAAATGAATGTCCTAAGCGTCAAGGAAACTTACCTCAGAAAAGGCCAAGGGATCAAGGCCAATCTTATGCTGTGACTATAGTTGAAGTGGAATAATTAATGTATTGGTTCTTTTGGACTCAAGGATTATATTCTGGTTATAAGAATAATGTGATATATATAAAGATTGTACTGCAGTACTTTTTGATTTCAGTAAGGTTTTAATATGATGAAGGTAATTATATTTTTATTATGTGACAATAAGAGAAAATTTACTTTGTTTGGGGAATCTGATAATTGATTTTGGAATTGAGAGACCTTTTAGAGAAAGTCTGGACAGAGGTAATTTGGATAACTATTAAGGTTGGAGTGGATTAAGATGATCTTTGGATAGTATTGTTTAATGTTAAATCATTTCTGAAGATTATTTTTGGAATATTATAATACTATAGTTTTAGGGAAAGGACAACCTAAAGGGTGGGGCATAACCCGTCGCGTCGGACAAAGCTGCAGGAATCGAACCCACAATCAAAGTGCGACAGGCCTTTATTTCCTACCACTAGCCTACAGGAAGTCCCTGGTTATTACAAAATAATTTTACTAATATAAATGGTATGTGTTAACATTTGGAACCTTATACAATTAGGATAAGTATAATATTTTTGAGTTCTATTATCTTTTTGAGTGAAAGATGAGTTGAAGGTTGAAACTCTAATTGTCAAGCATAAATATATATATACCTATCTCTTATTCAATGAATAAATTAATTCTTAAACTTTAGTAAAGGGATATTAAAACAAAAAATGTGTTATCCTAATACCTTATGTCTTGTTGAACTGATGATATTTTAAATCAACATATATTGAAGGCTTTGAGGCCCTCAATTTGACAGTTGATTGTGATTGATGACCTCAATCACTCCCTATAAATATTTACGTTTTTTCTCCAATTATATGTCTCTAATTGCCACCAATGTTCTCCTAATCGAGATCATAATTGGGTGGTGACTTTTTCATTTCCCCTTCCCTCTTATTAAGGCTAAATTTTATTAATCTTATTTCCGATGTGGGTTTTCCTCAAAGGTATTTTCTCTTTTCAACCTTTTATTTTCAAAGAAAAATTTCAAATTGCGAGGACGCAATTTATTGAAGGAGGGGAGAATGTAACACCCCGAGCTTCCACAATATGCTTCTCATTCAATAACGCAATAGCTTGCATTGTACGCAACATCGAGTTCTAAAACACCGCGACTAATCAAAGTAGCCGTTATGAATAGTAATAACCATTTTTTAAAATTACAAAAAATTTATATTTCAAAATGGACTTCATTTTTTGATTCGGAATATCGAAATTAGCCTATGTTGAATTTTTGGGATTTTTCTGAGAACTTCTAATTTATTATGAATAGTGAAAAATACTTAAAAAAACTTTTTTAATCAAAATAATTTATAGTGATAAATTATACTATTGAGTTGTTTTAAAGTATAATTAGAATATATTTTTACCATTTTATCAAATGGTGGTCATTAGAATTAATTTAACATTGAAATTGGACATAAACAATTGCCAATCTTTTGATATAAATTGTTTCTTAAAAACACGCTATTTGTTGTGAGAGCGGGAATTAATTATAAAATTAATTAATGCAACTTATATGTTTGGAATTTTGTAAAATAGACATCATTTTTGAATTCGGAATATGAATTATAGCTTAGGGTGAAATTTTGGCTATGTTCTGAAAAACTTCAATTTTTGATGAATAGTGAAACCACTAAGTGGTAGTTAAATAACTGATTTTTCATTTAAATGAAATATTACCACTTCTGTGATTTGATTTTCAAAAATCCGACATACATGGTTTTCATTAAGAAGTAAAATGTGGTTCAATGAGATTAAAATAAATTTTTGGTGAATAGTAACTTTTAATTTCTTAATCACGATTAGAGGTAATTAGTGTAGTTTAAGGTACAAATAATGTTTTAATAATATGATATGAGCATGAAACTTGTCCTACTCCTATTGGATGAGTCATGGACGACCCAGACAACCCATGGGTCAACTTGGGGACCCCATGGAGCCACTTTGGTTGGAAAATGACATTAATATATATTTATTTAATGTTAAAATTAAATTGACACAAACATGAGTTGTTTTACTAAAACAGTTTTTAAGTGGGGTTAAACAAGTCCAAATTTTGATTATAAATATTCATTAGAAAGCTAAAAATATTTCCTACATCATAGTATTTATTTATAATTTTTAGACATTATATAGATTAAATTAATTATGGCATCATGATGATGCAGCGATGACCTCATTATTTAACGATTTAAATAAAATAGAAAGATAATGTAAAATCCAATGTGTACACTTGTCAAAAACCTATTGCATGAGTAGATTTCTAACCCTTATCATCTTATCCTCGAATTATATATGTGTGGGACCTCTAAAATCCGAAAATCATTTTATAATAAAGTGACTTTTCTTTACTTTCCAAGTGTGCCCCTCCTCTCCACTTATAAAAGGCCCCCACCTCTCCCACCTTATTCACACCTTCAAGCCATTTGGATCGGCCAAACTCTGCCCAAATACTCTCCCAACTTCCCCCTCTTACTACTAGAAGCCTCAGTTTGGGCAGAACTCTTCCCAAGGAAGCCTTTGGCTCAAATCAAAAAGAGTTACCCGATTTTGAGGTAATGTCTTCTCTAATGTTGTTTTGTTTTATTTTTCTTCTCCAACCTCCTAAACTCTTTTTATTCATTTCTTTTGTAACAACACCAGTATCATCAATATACTATGATGTTGTTATAATATAGATTCGAGCTACACTTACACACACCTACATCTAATGGTTAAAGAACATACGGTTTCTGTGGATGGCGAATTTCTGCCTCACGAAACGATGATTGTTCAACACTCATATAACACCTTCAAAGGTGGCCATTAAGATGTCACTATATTTATATATGATATAAAATATGTTTATCTTTTACTTATGCTTTTGTATTTCTCATTTATGGCATACTTTATGATTTCCATTATGGGTAAAACGCGATAATTTCATTTTAGGAAGTGCGGACTACCGCCCCCTCAAAGTGATTTGAATCGTTAATGCCATATGTGGGATGTATAAAAGATGGATTAAATGGTATTATACACTATATTATACTGTAATTATATTATAAATTTATATCATTATGATTTCATTCCATTAAATATGAAATAGAAATGAAAGTAGTGTTCATGCGTACGTACGGTTTACCGTCTCCATGAACGGTGCATTTCATTTCTAACCTCTAAATGTTACGTGACATTATGAATGAATGTATATACTTTATATATGATATATATATGATATTTACATCGTGAATATAATTCTGGATATAATGGATATTTCACCACATGAACAAATTGTAATTATAAGAAGTTTATTTTTGACTCAAGTACCAAAGATAGACAAAACGACCGTTATTAACTTAAATAATTAAATAATGTTCATAACATGGTAATAAGGGATATAAAAGGAATAATGAACATGAAAAATGTTCTTAAGTAAATATAAATTAACTCTAGTTTATTATTCAGGAGGTTAAAGGACGGTCGAGTCATGACAAGACGCAAGGTAAGGGAATTTCTTAACCCAACTTCCATTCTTTGGGTTAATCTCCTACTTTCAAATTATGTCATGATATTATTATGTCTTATTTTTTATTATTTATGTGTAACTATAGTGAATACACATAATATATCTATTTTATTTAAAAAATGACCTTTTTAAGGACTCCGTCTCAATCCCCTTTCATTGAGGCATATTTGGTTTTATACACAACTTTATTTTATACGGTGTATAAACCCCTTTGACTTTTACATTTATTCAAAAGGAATGTTTTTTATACGAAGCGTTTTACTAAATGACAAAAAGGGAATGTTTTTCTTTCCGTACATATGCGGCAACAACGACTTCTCCACCGCCGTGACCATTATTTGAGTTTTGGCTTCCTCTACAAGCCATCATTTTTTTTAATATAAAATAAATACAAAGTTTTAACTTTCTTTTATTTTATTGAAAATGGTTTTGAAAGCGTTTTTATTATATCAATGTGTTGTATTTATATATTGGGATTGAAATGTGGAAATGTTATGTTTCCTTTATGCATGTTTTATGTGATACGATTATGTTATGGTTTATGATATGTTTAAAACTATTCATATGAGGAATGCATTGGACTTAATAAGTGACGGGTGGAGCCCGCTATAGCTCCTCGATGCATCGGCAGGTCTCATGAGACAAACTAGTGTCTTGGCACAAGGCCTTGACAAAATCTTATTTGTAGTCTTTGCATGAGGCCTTGACTACGTGGTTATGATAGTCTGGCATTATGCATTCCATCATTATGAAAGTGGTTATTGATATTTCATGTGATTATTAGACCAGTAGAATATCCATGTGAAGAATTAAATGGCATTATCTCATTTTACTTTTGCCATATTATGTTGATGTTCAAGTTTAAAAGGCTTTTGTTTTAGTTATACATTGCCTTAAATGTTTATGTTTATTTATGAAGGCTTCCGCAATATTGATATCCTTACTGAGCATCTGAGCTCACCCCTTTCAATGTTTTAATATTTTCCAGGATGTGAAGAAGTATTTTATGAATGACCTGCAGGGATAGTCAGAAAAGGATATGAGTGTGGACTATGAAGACTTTGTTATTAGTTTTTCACTTTATGATGTAATGTAACATTTATGAATGTATATAGTGTTTCCAAGGCTACTAAACTAATCGGTCTTTCGAGACTTGATCTTTTGTGATCATGCCAATGTTACGAAGTAATGCACCGACTCTGGGTAGCTGGGGTCGGGGCGTTACACCCCATGTTTCTAATCCTAATTATTTAAGAGATATTCTTCATGCCATGTGAATTCATTTCCTCTTCTTTTCAATTCATGTAATCCTTTTTGTCTATAACATATAAATGTTGTGTTACAATATATTATTTTGTTTATTATAATACCCTTACTATTAAAATAATTTTTTATAAATTAGGGGCCTTCATTCTCTTTCATTTCACCCTTTCTAATGAAACATTTTATAACCATCATGATGTTGAATTTACTTCTTATCTTTTTCACTTTTAGTTGAGATATTCTCATTTATTTTCATTTTTAATATACAAAAATTCTCCCTTTTCCATGAGTATTCACCTATTTGTAAAAAGTATTTTTAAATTTTTTTATTTAAAAATATGAAACACATTTTTAATTTTCATGGGTTAATAATGATATAATGTACATGTCTTTAAGTAGTTTTTTATGCTGTAATATTGATAAGAAACCCATTATTTTTCTCCATGGGTTATTAATGAATATATTTATTATGATATATGTGGATCATGTAAAATTAATTCATATGATTTATAAAAACTTATTTTACTATAATTTATTTTTTATAGAAATTACTCTCTAGTGATGACATGTTTTATGATACTACTGTGAATAACCATGGTAATTTTTTTTGATTCCATATTTATAAAGCTTGGATATAGGATAATAAATGACACATTACAATAAAATTTCCACATTTCAATGTTAGGAATCATGTTATTTTTTTAATGATATTCTAAATTATTTCATGCTCATGTTATATTTTTCGAACTTGCATTATTATTGATATGCCTCATGATCACATGAAATATATCACCCCTACAAATTCAATTACTATGATCATGCTCAACCCTTTCCTTAAATGTATGTCACTAGTATATGATATGATATTTATGTATTATAGGATTAACCCATGAAGATGTATTTAAGGTGTATAAGATAGATATTTTGTTTCGTAATTTATTATGTACTTAATTTTCAAGAAACTAAATATTAAAAGATTCTTTTTTCCAATGTAATGAAATGTTTATGAAATTAAAAGGATGGATTACATAGTTGTATTAGTGGGATGTTTATTAATTTGAGTAAATTGGGAATATAAATATTTAGTATTATCTTTATATAAATGTTTAAATATAGGAAAACGTCCTTGTATTATGGGGACTACTATGTAAGTTGTTTCCAAGAAAATACATCCTTGTGAAGATACTGCATGGGGACGTTGCTCTGGAATAGATTTTACTATGGATAGCACATGAAAACAGAATAATCATCTATAAATATATTTTAATATGTTATTTAAAGAATTAATTTCCTCACACAGAGTTTGACACTCTCAGGGGATATTTTTTGTTAATCACAATATGTTTTCAACCGTTATGAATGATATATAGAATATTTAATGTTTATTAGAGGAGATAAATGAATATAATATTAAACAATTATCATTTATTCCATAATCATTATTGAGAAATATATGATTCCTAAATGTAACATGTTTTTCACTAAGGTTTAATTATTTCAGAAAAAATGTTGGGAAATATGAGGAACCACGTTAATGTGGAGTGAAACAGCCATTGAACTTATGGACATTTGGTCGAAATTAGAATAGAAATAATCATATGGATGATGAGTCAACCAAAATTAGGAATGTATAAAAACTTTGATTGTGTTGAGGGTCCTAATTCCCCTCAATCTAAACATAATTTCATTGATTCTTTTATGCATCAATGAAGAACCTTTTTTGGATCTATAAATCCATTGTGAAAAGACCAAAATTTTCTCATTTAATTTTTTTTATTTATATGGGAATTTATGAGACTGTGAAAAATAGCGATGCATGATTCTGAGGCCCGGAGTTCCTAAAATGATTTCTTAAACTTCTTTTCAGGTGCGTTCAGTAAACATATGAGAGGGTATTTTTAAATTTTGAACTAGTGTTTGGAATTGAAATCTGAGGACACTATTGAACTCATAGCGCCAATAATGGCTTCAGGAGAACTTCACCTCAACTGTAGTAGGACGTGGATGAAAGTTAGTTTTTCAATCATTTTGTGGGAGAAAATAAAATTAATATTATTTATTTTAATTTTGATTTTGAAACCTCAATTTTTAATTCTGATGGTAGGAAACAATTGAAAAATTCATTAAAGTGGGGAAAACCATTGGAATCCTCCCAATTTATCATGCTAATTTAATGTACCAAGTTTGATGTGCCAACATTAATCCATAACTGATTAAATTATCACCTAACCTCTTGTAGGGAAAAGGATTGGAAAAGGAGATCCTTTGGACAAACATCCTCCAAATGAAGAAAAACTCCAAAAAAGAATGTCCTCAGGAAAAAAACAAGGAACTGACTTTAGATCCTGTTGCAATAGCGATAGACGTCGGAGAATTTAACATCCTCATCTTCTTCCTCGCGTCATCTCCAATGAGAAAAAATGTAGGGGTTTTAATTTTTTCATTATTAATATATTTTTTTATTCTTATTCTTTTTGATTCAAAATGATGATGGCCAAATAAAAAGGCAATCATCCCACACATATACCTTTCCCCATTTATCTTTTGATCTTTGTGAGTTCTTCGCGCACTCTTCGACGTCAAATGATTAATGACACTTGAAACGAAATTTTTTTCCAAGAGCAACATATGGACTTGGATCCCTCAACCCGAGGATCGTGAATACATGAACGACATAATTTTTGGTCCTGGAATGAAGCTGTAATGGCTCGTGGAAGAAGGAGGCAGCCGGCACATGGACGATCGCTAGGAAGGGAGGCTCACATCCGCGCTGCTGGATGAGGAGGAGGCCATGAGTCGTCGGTCGTGGCGGGGGCAGTATGGATGCCGACATTCGATCGATCACATGGTGGAGCGGCGGCGCATGTCCGCCCCACCGGTGGAGCCGGATGCCGTGTAAGAGGCCGAGAGCCGGGTGGCCGTAGCAGAATGGAGGGACCCACTCAAGTCCTGCGGTTACCTGGCAACGCCGAATGGAACTGCCTTTTATCTCTTACAAGAAGAAGGGGGTCACTCAACTTCGGCACTAACATTGGTGGACCGCTTCACAGGGCAATGTCCAGCTGGCCCCGCCACAGGGCCACCCCCCAACGGGCCATCCCAGCGAGCCCCGACACCGGCCCTCACCCATCACAGGTCGGGCCATCCCCTTTGCAACTGGGCCGAACCACAACCATGTGAGCTCGGTCCACCTGAACTGAATCTGTTCTTCCAAGGCCGGGTTAGGCTGGGTAACTTACATCGGGTTGGACCCGACCCGGGCCCATCCGGACCCATTTTTTCCTTTATGGTAATATTTTGAGAACCGTACGTTTGATTGATGAACCGTAAGTGGTTCTATAATTCTTCGATTGAGATGGTCCTATTGTTATACTCTAATTTAGTTTTGGATAAATTTGGATTATGGCCGGGTTGGATCGAACCATGAATCCTACAGGACCCTCAAAGCAAAAACGCTAATAACTGACAAACCGGACATTCGATTGACGCACTATCTTTGGAGTTGGGTCCCTTATAACATGGAAGACCTTTGGGATACTTATTTATGGAACTTCATGGATGTTTATTTATCGACCTATGGATTATTGAGATGATCTTCCCTTAATCAAGTATTCTTAGTGTGGGAACCCAGTGGCCGGTAGTGAGCCAGAGGTTGGAGAAGATAATATGGAGGTTAGTACCAAGCGATCTTGTGTGGGTCAGCACCGATCCTATGTGGTTGAGATCTTGTGTAGGTCAGCCCTCAGTGATCCTTTCGGGGTAAGCGCATACTAATCATGTGTGGGTCAGAACCTATGTGGGTTAGCACTTAGTGATCCTATGTAAACAAAGCATATTGATCATGTGTGGGTCAGTTCCTATTTTGGTCATTGTGGGGGTTATTACTTATCCATCCTATGTGGGTCAGACTACGTATAATCAGTAGTAGTGCATGTTGATATAATAAGATGATATATCTTTGCGATTGATCATCAGTACTTCTATACTTCACTAATTCCTATGTGACCATAGTCTTATATCTTCGTGGTATACCTGTGTGGTTATATATCGATGAGGTGTTACCTATGTGGTACTCCTACCTTCGTGGTGTGCCTGTGTGGTTCTATATCTTTGAGGTGTTACCAATGTGGTAATTTTACCATTGTGGTGTTACATGTGTGGTACTTCTACATTTGTGGTGTTACCTTTGTGGTATTCTTCCCACTTGTGTGAGATAAGTATATTTTGATAAATTAGTTATATTTATGGTAATATACCGAGGTAGAGTTGATTTAATTATTGTGGTTTGTCCTTTTTGGATTTTGAGATACCCTAGGTTGTCTCGAGGTCCCTACTGAGTATCGTTATACTCACCCCTGCACAGGATAATCCTACACCTTGTTGTGTCTTGTGCAGAAGATATACAACATTGATCGAGGATGAGTGTATTATGACTAGAGGATTCTTGGATGTAAACCATAGACGAGGCATACCGTAGTGAAGACCATTCGAGGGAATTACTTACCCTTCAGGTAGGATTCTTGACGGGTGTTCGCAATAGCGGTTTTTCATTTTTTTCTTGTACTTTTCAGTTTTCCTTGTACTTTCGAGTTGGGCTTGTATTCTGGCCTCTTTTACATACTGTACTCACTCTATTTACTATATGGTTTACTTTGTGCTTGTATCTTATTGTGTTCTTGGATTGTTTGAGTTTACAGTTTATAATTGAAATGCCCTCCCGTTTTATGGAATATGCCTTTCGGTGCTTCTCTCCAGCCTCTGGCCTATGGATGTTAGGCATGGGGTAGTCACGACATGAGATCCGAGGAACAGTTTTGGAAAAATTAGTATCACATGAGTTTGGTTCTACCAAATAACTAGGAATCATATATTTTTTGTGTTGAGAAATAGTGTTAAGTGTTTTGAGTGTGGTTTTCAGTTTGGGGAATCCAGTGTTGGTGCGGGGGCCGACATAACCTTTCTCCAGGACCATGACTTCTGATTTCCGACTCTTTACATGAAAACATTGATTGAGTATTTTTTTTTTTTTGAAAAGTTTTATTTCTTATATCATGGTGATCCTTGCTGATAGTCTTCATTAGGTGGTAGCTAGAAGATGGTGGAGCATGATGCTCCAGGTTCATGATGTGGTGACTCTCATCTGGCAGATTTCGAGAGCCATTTTAGGGCATAGTTTGTCCCAAAGACCCTACACTCAGTGCGTATACAGGAGCTTCTCCACTGCCAATAGGGTATCATGATTGTAGATTAGTATTCAGCGATGTTCACCGACCTCTCACGCTACTCCACTTACATGGTTTGAGACCCTTTCATCAGGGCATGGACCTTCGAAAAGGGGCTTAGATGAGATATTAAATCTTCTATGGTTTCTCTCAGCATCCCGACACAGGCAGCGATGTTAGAGGAAGAAATCTTAGTGGATAACTTTCTTGATGAGTAGTCACCGGCAGTGAGACACACCACTGGATGACACATAGTAGATGCATCGGTATCTGTAAGCAGACATATGATGCAGAAGTCCAAGAGGACCAGACCTATAGGTGGATGACCATACGATAAACGGTCAGTGGTGCAGGGCTCTCGAGACATAGTAGGACCAGCGAGGAAGAACAAGTGTTATTTGTACGGTGGGCAGGGTCACATGGCTTGCGGCTTTTTGACCCGCCGTATTGATGACCAATAGATGGTCAAAGGACAGTATGGGTGAAGGTGAAGATTTTATCAAGGAGTTCTATAAGAATGAGGTATATGAGACAGACGAGAATGCCATGTAATAGTATGTGGGTGGTGATTCGTGGTTCTACCGCTACCACAACCAGGTGGTCCACCCCTACAATAGAGAGCAGGTGGGAAGGGGCGAGTTCAGCTTCAGGTAGCTGAGGCCTATGACCATGATGCTCTGGAGATGATACGAGGTATGATCTGTGTCTACTCCACCTTAGAAACATTACTTATAGACATATGTCCCAGTCATTCTACTATTTTCAAGGCCATCGTTCGGAGTTCTAAGATTCTAATGGTTCCATTGGCTCGATCCTTACATCTAGAAAGTTCTACGTTAGTAGATTTGAGGATTACACACTGATGCTAGCAATGTGAGATTACTATAGGTGCCGAGAGATTTAGTTGTGAACTTCTTATAGCGGTGTCGAGGCTTACGACATCATCTTGGGTATAGACTGGTTATCCACATTCCATTCTAAGATCAACTATATTAGGCACAATGTATTGTGTGTCCTGATAGATGGGAATAGGTTTTCCTTCACTGGCGAGATAGGATCCTTTACATCACATGATGGACATACCTAGAGTAGGGTGCAGCTGATCACACATCAGTTGGCTGGCCATACCCATAGAGTGGACAGTGTTGAGAGTCCGAGATATCATGTATTGGTGGACTAGTACTCTGATGCTTGTCTAGAAGATGTTCTGAGTCTGCCTCCTCGTAGAGAGGTTGACTTTTATATCAACATGTACCTCACGAAGGAACCAATATCAATGCTAGAATATCAGAATTGATCATGAGGATCATCTAGATATGTGATTATAGTTGTAGGACATACAATGCATCAGGTTAATTAGGCCTAGTGTTTCTCCTTGGGAAACCCTGATTTTTTCACCAAGAAGGTCGATTGGAGTTTGAGACTCTGTGTGAACTATCGGTGCCTGAACCAGGTGACCAGGATGAACAAGTACCCACTCCCAAGGATTGATGATGTTTTTGATCAGCTGAAGAGAGCACAATGTTTTTCAATGTTAGACCGCAGATCAAGTTATCACCAGCATAGTGTACGAGACAAGGATATGCAGAAGATGACCATCAGATTCGGTATGCTCATTATGAGTTCTTGGTAATTCCATTCGGCATGACCAATTCCCCGGTAGGGTTCATGGTACTCATAAACTGGATCTTCCATCCATGCCTTGATCACTTAGTGGTATTCTTCAACGATGGTATCCTGTTATAATAAGTGACAGAGGAGAAGTATACCTATCATATGCAGATAGTTCTGGACACACTCTGTGAGCACCAGCTTTATGGAAAGCTCTTGAAGATCTTGTTAAATATCTTAGAGGTTCACATTTTGGGAAACATTATTTTGGATGATGGAATTGTGATGGATCTAGTGAAGATAGATGACTTCCATTCTTTGGAGCCACCCAAGAGTTTTATGGAGGTGCAATGTTTCTTGGGTTTGTCATTTTAATACAAAAATTGGTACCTGAATTTTATAGTGTTTTAGCATCGTTATCTGCATTGACATGGAAGGGGAAACCCTTCGTGTGGTAAGATAGATGCCACCCGATTTTCCTGGAGATGAGGGAAAGGCTGACGAGTGCCCCCATCTTGAGGCCACTGGAGGAGGGTGTAGGGCACTTTGTCTACAATGACACATCAGTGACCGGACATGGATGTTTCCTAATGCTAGAGCGAGGAGTGATCCCATATGGTTCTTGACAGTAGAGACATAATGGGATGAAATATGTTACCCATGACCTGGAGTTTGCAGCAGTGTTATTCTCCTTGAAGGTGTGGCAACATTACAAGATGGGAGAACGTTTTACAGTCTACTCTGATCATAAGAGATGCAAGTATATAATTTCATAGAAGGACCTGAACCTGAGACAACAACGTTGGATTTAGATCCCCCAGTGATATTACTTTGAGATAATAGATACTCATGGGAAGGGTAATGTTGTTGCAGATTCACTCAGTAGGAGGTCTGGTATACAGTTGCTGGGTGAGGCAACAGAGTAGCTAGTCGGTTTGCAAATATCCTATGTGGATCATGATGGGGTATCTTATCTTCAATCTCTGACAATCCCTCCCTCACTCTTACAGTGATTCAGGAAGGCTCAGCTTGGGGATGCTGACTGCAAGGCTCGACGTGCTCATATATCCATAGGTCAGACACCTGATGGATTTTATGAAGTTGGGGAGCACATTATCTTCATTATAGGGTGTACTATGGTACCAATATAACTACGGGAGTAAGTGTGGAGGGAGTTCCATACATCCCCTCTAGAGGTATATCCCAGAGTGGAAAAGATGTACCATGACCTCCAGTGTTAGCACACCTGGCTGGGATTAAATAAATCAGTATCATAGTTTGTATCTTGGTGCCTCACTTGTCAGCAAGTGAATGAAGTGAATTGGGTTTTAGTAGGCTTAGCATATCCATTAGAGGTTTCATAGTGGAAGTGGGATGGAATTTCCATTGACTTCATGATGGAACTTCCTTGCACGTCTAGGAGTCATGATTTTATCAGAACGCACTTTTGGTTGAACACCTCCGTCCATCCTTCAATAGATGGTCAGAAAAAGTAGACCATTTAGACCCTTGAGGACATGTTATGTTATTGTGTCCTTGAATTTGGGCACAACTTGGAGTATCACTTTCCTTTAGTGGAGTTTGCATAAAACAACAGATGTCACTCCACTATTAGTATGGATCCATTGTAGGCATTGTACAGAACACCTTGCAGATCCCCTCTGTGCTGGACAGGCCTAGGGGAGTCCGCACTCGTGGGACCAGAGATGGTACAAGCTACCATGGTGAAGGTGTAGGTCAACCAGGAGCGGATGATTATTGCACAATGCTGAAAAAAAACTTATGTTGGCAGGAGATGAAGACCTCTTGAGTTTGAGGATGGTGACCATGTCTTTTTATGGTTCTCACATCAATGATTAATGAAGAGATTTTACCGGGGTGGAATGTTATCTCTGAGGTTCATCGAACCCTTTCAAGTCCTCAGTATAGTTGGCAAGGTGGCTTACCACTTAGCTCTTCTCCCTTAGTTGCAACGGGTTCACGACATTTTCCACGTATCCCAGGTGAGGAGATATGTACATGATCCTTCACATATCATTAACTAGTGCGTGCTAGACATCGATGATGGGGCAAATTTTTTGGAAGTTCCAGTGGAGATTGAGGATCGAAAAGAGTGGGTCCTTCGTGTGCAGTCGATACCTCTGGTGTGCATTTGATGGAAGCACAAGAACCTCTATGAGAGAACATTGGAGTTGGAGGATTAAATTCGTGCTTAGTAACCCCACATGTTTCCCTTGATTGTGTTGTGGCTTTCAGGGATGAAAATCCCAGTGGTGGGGAGAATCTAATGACCTAAATTTTTTGATGTAATTTTTTTAACTGTATAGGAATTTTTCTAGTCTGCGTAAATTGATGGCATGTAATTCTAAATCTCTAAGTGCCTGAAACGAATTTATGAACATTTTATCAGGTACTTTCATTAAACATGAGAGAGCGTTTTTTCAACTTTTTAACCTGTACTCGAAATTAATATCCAGGAACACCTTGGAACTCGTAGCACTGATATTCGCTTAAGGAGACCTTCACCTCAACCACAGCAGTTCGATGGTGAACGTTAGTTTTTTAGACTATTCATGGGAGAAAATAAAATAGACATGCTTTATTATATTTTATATATTAAAACATCCATTTTGAATTATTGTGGTGGGGACCACCCTAACCCTTCATTGATGTGGATAAATCCCTTGGAATTCTCCCAATTTATTGTGGCAATTTAATGTAGAAAATTTGATGTGCCAACATTAATCCTTAACATATTAAACTGGAACATCACCTCTCGAGTGGAAAAGGATTTGAAAAGGAGATCCTTTGGAGAAACATCCTCCAAAAGAATAACCACTCCAACTAAGATCGTTATCCAGTTCAAGAATGAGGAAACAACATTGGAGCCTATTTTGGCAGCGACATACGTCGGTGACTTCATCATCTTCATCTTCTTCCTCGCACCATCACCAATGAGAAAACATGAAGGGGTTTTAATTTGTTTATGATGAAATATTTTTTTGCTGTTGTTATGGATTAATAAAGATTATGTCCAAACAAAAAATGACATCATCTAGCATATATTCCTTGCCCCCTTTATCTCTTGTTCTTCACGCGTTATTCGCACGTTCTTCGTGCATTCTTTGACATCAAATATTTAATGACGATTGAAAAACAAGTTTTTGTTGAGCGCGACATATGGACATAGAGCCCTTGATCCAAGGATGGTGAATATGTGAACGAAATAATTTTCAGGCATGGAATGTATCCACAATGGATCACGGAAGAAGGCTGCGGACGACACTCGGTCGGCCGCGAGGAATGAAGGGTGGCACGCGTTTACACCGCCGAATGATGAGGGGGTCATAGCCTGTCAGCTGCGGCAGGGACAGGGTGGTGGCCGACATCTGGCCCGCCACATGGTGGAGCGGCGGTGCATGTCTGCGCCACCGGTGGAGCAGGAGGCCACGGTCTCTGGGACGCTGTGTATGCTAAAGAGCCGGCCGGCTCCGTCCGGCCATTCCAAAATGTCGGGACCCACTCGAGGTTCTACGGTGACCTGGCCGGGCCTAATGGCGCTACCATTTTTTCTTCCAAATAGAAGGGGGTTTCTCCCCATCAGTTCCAGCTCAGGTGGACCACGACTATAGGCCGCACCACCTGGCCGCGCCTCATGGGCCACGCTGCCGGGCCGCGCCACAAGGCAGCGTCGTCGGGCTGCGACCCCAGTCCCCTCCATCAGGCTACGTCATCGAGCTATGCCACCAAGGCGGGCCCACCTTGCCTCTCCACCAGGGTGTGCCCAATGGGCTGCGCCACTTGGCCCACCCAGCATGGGTCGGGCCGGGCCGTCCCCTTCGCAACCAGGTCGGGCCACGACTCATCGGGTCGGTCCCGCCGGGGCCCAAGACATCCAGTCCCGACCCATGTCATGCAGGGTTGACATGAACCGGTTTGGGTTGGGCCAGGACCGGTCAGCCCAGGCCGGGGTGATCTGACTGGGTTGGACCGGACCCTGACCCATCCAGAACCATTATTGCATTTATGTCCATATCTTGAGAACATGGAATTCGTCTGATGAACCATTTACATCACCGAAATTCTTGGATCGTAGCGGTCCTATTGGTACACCCCACATGAGTTTTGGATAACGTTGGAGTTTATCCAGGTTAAATCGAACCCCAAATCCAACTAGACCCTCGAAGAAAAAACGAAAATAACTCACAGACCGGATGTCCAATTGCCGCATCGTCTATTGCATTAGGTACCTTATGACTTGGAAATACATTGGCATACTTCTTCATGGAACATCATTGCAGTTGAAGTATCGACCGATGGATTGAGAAGAGGAACTTCCCGGAATCAAGCATGCTTAGTGTGGGAACCCAGTGGCTTGCAGTGAGGTAGAGGTTGGAGACAGATAATATAGAGGTTATTACTATGGAATCCTATGTGGTTAAGCACCGAGCCTATGGGGGTCAGATACTATGTTGGTCAGCGCTCATCGATCATGTGTGGGTCAGCACATACTGATCTTGTGTGGGTTAGATACAATGTGGATCAGCGCTCAGTGATCCTGTGTGGGTCAACGCATATTGATCATGTGTGGGTCATATCATGTGTGGGTCATTGCATGGGTTAGTACCCATCGATCCTGAGTGGTTCAGGCTATGTATAATCATTAGTAGTGCCTCTTGATAGAATAAGATGATTTAGCTTCACTACTGATCATCTGTACTTCTATACATCAATAATACATGTGTGAGCTGAGTCTTATATCTTCCTAGTGTACCTGTGTGGTACTATGTTTTCGAGTTGTTACCTGTGTGCTACTCCTACCATCGTGGTGTACCTGTGTGGTACTATATCTTCGAGGAGTTACCTATGTGGTACTCTAACCATCATGGTGTTACCTATGTGGTACATCAACCTTCGTGGTGTTACATTTTTGGTGTTCTTCTTTCTTATGTGAGATGAGTATATTATAACAACTTATATGTATGGGAATATACCTAATTAGAGTTGATTTCTTGATTGTGGTTTATCCATTGGGTATTTTGAGAGACATTCTGGGGTCTCGGGGTCCCTATTGATTATCATTTAAACTCACCCCTGCACGGGCTATGCCCGCACATTGTTGTGTCTTGTGTAGACGACGTACATCGTTGATCGAGGAAGAGGGTACCAAGACTAGAGGCGGGACAGAGGTGGACCTTAGGTGAAGCGTACCGTAGTGAATAATGTTCGATATATGTACCTACCATTTTGGTAGGATTATTGATGGGTGTTTGCAAGACCTATATGTCAGTTTTACTTGTACTTTTCAGTTTTCCTTGTACTTTCCAGTTGGGCTTGTATTCCGGCCCCTTTTACTTACTATACTCACTTTGTTTACTATATAGTTTACATTGTTCTTGTATATTTTTTGGTGCTTGTTTTGTGTGAGTTTACAGTTTATAAAGGCAATGCCTTACCGTTTTTGGGAATATTCCTTTCAGTGCTTGTCGCCAGCCCCAACCCTATGGAAGGTGGGATTAGGGTAGTCAGGGAATGGGCCCCGAGTTACAATTCGTGACACATTGATTGCGGAATAATGGATTTAATCTATTGAAATGAACATTTATATACTCATCCATAAATAAATATAGAAATTCAACAAGGAATTATACTACATAGAAGAAGAATTTGATCAGTGGTGGGAACTAGTTATAAAGAGAAATCAAAACATGGAGATTGATTCTATGGAATGGGATGAGTTCAAGGGGATAATATTAAATAAATATTATCCATATTAGATGTGAAAAATATTTGGGAAGGAATTCCTAGACCTATGGAAGAAATAACATAAATCACCTATAGTCTATTGAATGAACATTAAAATAAATTTTCAATAAACCTATATCTTTGTTAATCATCGTATTGGAATGGATGAAAAATCCTTCAATGGATTGAGACTCAATATATGGGGGAATTTATAAATTTGTGACTATGAATGCTATTGGATATATGTTTTAGTTATATGAAGGTTGAATTGGAGTTTTGAGAGACATAATGATCATCCAGTTCAAATTATGATAATAAATAAATTGATCCAAACTCTGGAAAGAATATTGATATAGGAAGAAGAGGAAAGAAATTGAAACTTCCCTCGTCAAAAAAATTTAGGAAAAATAAATTGGGGAACTTATTTATTAGGAGTGAAATTTGAAACATGTGTAGAATATGTTTCCATATATCCTAGAAATGTTTTATTTAGGTGATTTCCCACTATCTCAACACTAATGATATTGGGATGATGGTACATGGATAACATGATGTCTAGTTTATCAAGTGTGGGTAGGTTGGGATCATTGGTTTTCAATGTCCCAATAATAATATATTATAGGGAAATAACTATCTACCTCATCATAATGCATGAGATAAAGGTCGAGAATATTCTATAATGATGCATGAAGTAGAATATCACCTTTATGTGGTGGTACGTACAACAATTTTACTCTTAATTAAATCAAATAAATTTATTGATTCACATTATATATATATACCTTTATTTCATCCATGTTTATAATGAATATAGAATCAATCCTTGAGATTCTAGAAATATAGATTTCATTCATGATTCTGGGAGGTATTACCCTGTTATAAAATGTTTGTACAATCTATATTATTAACTTTTGTGAAAAAAATATCATCTAAAATATAGTAGTAAAAAACACGATAGGATTCAACAATATATTAAAGATATATTATATCTCAAAGTATAGAGCTTTGATAAAAAGCAAGAATAATGAAACATCTATAGTATTGAATTGAAATAATATATATTATCTCAATGGAATGATATATTATACTATTTTTTTTTCTTGAACCAAATTCCATATCCATCTTTATTGATATGGTCAATGTAGAGTGACATGAATTTATTAGGATAGAATATTTTCTGATCATTTAGGAATTCATTTGAATATTTACGAAAGAATTAGCTCGACCTCCCCATAAAGAGTGTTAGAGCTCTCTATTTAACTCATATATAAATCGAAGCCAATATTAATTATCAAATATATAATGGGAAAGGTGGAGTTAGAAGGTTTCAAGAAAAAACATCAAGATCTTTTAGAGAAGGGATTTATCTATCCAATTGTGTATCCTTAAGGATAACATGTTCTATTTCTATGGAAGTAGTAATGATAAATTCCACTATGTATTGAATATAGGGAAGTAAATGTGATCACAATAATGTACATGTTCCATCTCTCAAGGATTGATGATTTATTTATCTATCGTCTAGTGTCTCAATTTTTCTCCAAGATTGACCTTTGATCTAGATATCATCATTTGGGGGTGATGGAAGAAGATATTACTAAGGCTACCTTTTGAAAAAGATATGGGAATTATATGTATTTTTTTTATTCTCTTCATCATAAATAATTATCATCTATTTATTGATTTAATGAATATAGTATTCAATGACTACCACCATAAATATTTCATAGTATTTATTGAAGATATTCTGATATAATATAAATGTCTTGTGTGGAATGGGGATCATCAAATGGTTTTACTAAAGACTATAATGATGGAGAAACAATTTTTAATATTCATAAAATCCATGTTCTATTTAAAACATGTTAAATTCATGAGACACATTATAACCAAAGAAATAATCCTAGTTGACCCTATAAAAAATGTTATAGAGGATGGGACTCTTCCTACAATAGTAACTAAGATACATATTTGAAATTTATTATTTTTATATTATAAGAGGTCAATGAAAATATATTGATGAAAATATATTCATAAAAATTCAATCCAATAACAATTCTAACCTGAAAAGAAGATGTGTTCATCTTGAAAAAAGAGTGTGAAAAAAGGATACATGAACTAAATATGAGATTAGTTGAATCCCTTATGTTATCTTAACCCTATATCAGAGTATCTTTTATTATATATTGTGAGGAATCATTGATGTTGATTTTGTTCATCTTGAGGAAAAAATGAAATGGTGATTCATTTTTAATATTTAATGTTAATGAATAATGGTCAATATTATCTGATGTATGACTATGTGTTACTATCTCACACCTTCTACAATGATATGGAGGAAATATCTATTGATTCAAAAGTAACTTTTTGTATTTTCCATTCAATTTATTTTGGAAATCAAAAAATAGTTCTTATATAATTTATAACTATATATTTCATGTCCAATTTATTTTAAAAATGTTTTTATAGAAAACATATTTCTCTTAAAATAAAATAAAAAATAGTTTCAAATTATTCCTAAATATAAACCATTTTTATTCATTTTAATTATTATTATGAGATTAGATCCGATATTTATCAAATTCAACTTCATCAAAACAGATTTCAGATGTTATGTATATTCATCATATTAAAAGTGATTTATAATCAGAATTTACATCAGAACCGATAGAGCGAGATTCAAAATCATAGAATTATCATAATGATTTTTTTTGTGGAAATCCATCAGATTTATCTTAATCTAAATCCTGAATATGGGAAAAAATATTCTATCATAATGGAATAAATTTTACACTACATGTGGTGTATATAAAAAAGTGTCATGCATTCTTTTATAATATTTTGGTGCTCTAGGTTACCATGTACTTGTAAAGATATCTAGGAAAAGATGACCATTAGAGGATCAATATGACCATTGAATTATTTCCAATAAATACCTTTTCATATGATGATTTTGAATTTAGTGACGGACACATGTAGAGACACTAAGAAAACATTATGTTGATTTTTCTACAGTGTTAGAGCTCTGATGGATTCAAGTGTGAACAACATGTTCTTTTTTTCTTTTAACCATTTTAGGTTTATTTATATAATTTTTTTGTTTGACTGATTATGAATAAAATTGTGCACTTCAATTGATATGAAGACAGAGATCTTATCTACATGATCAAGGTATTGTAGGGATAGAAAAAGAAAATCCAATTATCATATAAAGGGCTCCTAAGGATAGGTAGACAGGGAATCCAGTAATCATATTTAGGTTTTATGGGGATAGCTGGATAGACCAATCATTGTATAGAGTGATTTACCATATAAGGAAAAGACATACTTTTATTAAGAATAAAATGTGGGTCCTTGAATTTTTTTTATTGGATTCCTTTCCATTTAGGTGAAAATAATGGTTTTCATTTATATTATTTTTAAGAGTCTTTATTTCTACAATAATTTTAATAGGATGTGAATTGTTTTATATTCATTTTTCTATTTTTGTTTTGATTTTTATGAAAGCATTAATTATAAAACAATTTTTTTTTCTGATTATGATTCTATATGCATTATGATAGAATTATTACTTTTTTAATACATTATGTCATCATAAACATTCTAATTGGTATTCTTTTGTGAATACTATGCTAAATCAATTTCATATGTGGGTAAGATATAACTGTGAAAAGAATTGCACTATTACCAGATTATGATTTTATACCCTATTATGATAGAATGTCATTACGTACTATGGAATAAATATATGAATCTAATTTATTATTATATTTCATTTATCAGACCCTATATCAATGTTCAATTACCATTTAAATACTTAATAGGTAGTTTTGAATACAATTTGTTTAACCTTGTTAAATAATGAAACATTTAAGATTAAAAATGAATATTTTTAAACATAATATTCACCTATTCTTCTTTATAGCCATCATCATATACATTATTATCTGAAATTATCATTATGTGGATAAATGTGATATATACATAGACCATAAGAGTATGAAGTATATATTAAAAAAATAATTGATAATGAGACAAAGGATATGGTTCGAACTTCTTAAATAGTATGGGTATTCAATTAATTATCAACCCATAAGATAAGAATTAGTCCCTTGATGCTCTAGGTCCATGACATGGTGACTCTCATCTGGGCGGACTTCGAGTTCCATTTCAGGGTAGTGTTTTTCCAAACGGCCCTACGCTCAGTGCGTATACAGGAGCTTCTCCACTTATAGCAGAGTAGCATGGTTGTCGCTTAGTATTCAGTGAGGTTCACTGTCCTCTCACGCTACTCCATTGACATGGTGTGGGGCCCTTTCTTCAGGGCCCAAACCTTCGACCAGGGGCTCATATTGTTGATTAAAGCTTCAATGGTTTCTCTTAGCATCTCGAAATATGAGGGGGTTAGAGAGAACACTCTTAGTGGAGATATTTCTTTATGAGGAATCACTAGTAGCACAACCCACCACCCAACGACACTTAGCAGAGCCATCCACATCTAGGAGAAGACATATGATGCATAGGTCCAAGAGGAATAGACCTATAGGTGGACGACCACTGAATACAGGGTCGGTGGATCGGGGATCTCAAGATAGAACATGACCTGTGGGGAACAAGAAGTGTTATCCATGCGGTGGGGAGGGTCACATGGGTTGCGATTGCCAAACCTGCCTTATAGAAGACCATTGGACTGTCAAATAACTGCCTAGGTATAGGTGAATATTCAATCAATGGGGTCCACAAGTAGCTGGTGGTGGGAGTTGATTCGAGGTTCTTCCGCCACCACCGCCAGGTGGTCCTCCCGGACCACAGGGAGCAAGTGGAAAAGGACGAGCTCAGCTTCAGGTAGCTAAGACCTATGACGATGATGCTTAGGAGATTATACGAGGTACGATATGTGTCTACTCTATCTTATCTACATTACTTATAGAAACAGGTTCCAGTCATTGTTTTATTTCCATGTCCCACATTTAGAGCTCGGAGATTCCGATGGAGCAATTGGCTCAATCTTTACAGCTAGAGACTTATAAAAGAGAATATATGATGAAAACACACTGGTGATAGCAATGAGAGCATACACTAGTAGTAGAGAGCTTTGGTTGGGATCTTCTAGTAGTGTCGTTGGGGATTACAACATCATCTTGAGTATGGACTGGTTATCAATAGTCCATGTTCAGATCAACTTTATTAGGCAAAAAGTGTGGTGTGTCCGCACAGAAGGGATCTGGTTTTCCTTCAATAGATTGAATTGATCCTTTACAAAACAAGATGGACTTACCCGAAGGAGGGTGTAACTGATCACACATGATATGACTAGCCTTACCCTCATAGAGAATGATGTTGAGAGTCCTAGCTATCCAGTAGTGGTGGACCAGTACTCTGATGTTTTTCCAGACTATGTTTCTGGTCTACCTCATCGTAGAGAGGTGTCCTTTTCTATCGACTTGTACCTCAGGACATAACCGATATCTACGCCAGCATATCAGATGGCTCATGCGGATCATCAAGAGCTGCGATTACATCTAGAGGACTTATAGAGCATGGGGTTCATTAGGACTAGTGTTTCTCCTTAGTCAGCCCTAATTTTGTATGCCAAGAAGGTGGTTGGGAGTTTTAGACTTTGTGTGGACTATCGGCACCTGAACTAGGTGACCGTGACAAACAAGTACACCCTCCTGAGGATTAATGATTTTTTTGATCAGCTAAAGGAAGAATGACAGTTTTCAAAGATAGACTTCATATCTAGCTATCACTAGCTCAGGGTACGAAATTAGGATGTGTAGAATATGGCCTTCAAATGTCGGTATGGTCATTATGAGTTTTTGGTTATTCCATTCGGCATTACCAATGACCCAGAAGGGTTCATGGGACTCATGAACAGGATCATCCAATAATAACTTGATTTATTTTTGGTATTCTTCATCAACAACATCCTGATATACTCAGAAATAGAGGAGAGGCATGCATATAATCTGCAGATAGTTCTGGACACACACAGAGAGCACCAGCTTTATGGAAATATCTTTAAGTGCCAGCTCTGGATCTGAGAGGATAACATTTTGGGACACGTTCTCTTGGAGGATGGAATTGTGGTGGATCTAGTGAATATTAAGTCTTTTCTTTCATGGGATCCACCTAGGAGTGCGACAGAGATGTAGAGTTTATTGGGTTTTTCAGGTTACTACCATAGGTTTGTGCCTAAATTTTATAGAGATTCAGCACCCTTATCATCATTGACATGGAAGGGGAAACCCTTCATGTTTTAAGATAGATACCAACATAGTTTCTAGGATCTGAGGAAGAGACTCACGAGTGCCCCCTTCTCGAGGCCAACAGAGGAGGGTGTTGGGTACGCCGTCTACTGCGACACATCTGCGACCAAAATTCGATGTGTCCTAATGTAGGAGAAAGAAGAGATCCCATATAGATCTCTAAATACGAGATAACATGGGCAGAACAATGCTACCCTTGACCTTGAGTTAGTAGTAGTGTTATTCTCCTTGAAGGTGTGGCAACATTACTTGATGGGTGAACATTTTACAGTATACTCTGATCACAAAAGTCTTAGGTATATCTTCTCTCAGAAGGAACTGAACCCAAGACAACAACGTTGTCTTGAGTTCCTCTAGGACTAAGACTTCGAGATTGTATATACTCCTAGAAATGAAAATTTAGTATAAGATTCACTCAGCATGAGGTATGGTATACAGTTCTTGGGTGAGACAATGAAGCATCTAGATACTTTGCAGATATCCTACACGGATTGAGATAGAGTAGCTTATCTTCAGTCTATAACAGTCACACCCCCACTCATACAGAGATTCTGGAAGGCACAACTTGGTGATTCTCACTGCGAGGCTCAATGTGCTCAGATATCCATAGGATAGGAACCTGATGGATTTTCGGGAGGTGGGGAGCACGACATCCTCTTCAGAGGGCGTACTATCGTACTGATGTCTCTACGGGGGGAATTATTGGGTGAGTTCCATTCGTCCCCTTTAGTGGTACATCATGTAGTGGAAAATATGTACAATGACCTCCGATGTTAGAACTGTTGGTCAGGAATGAATAAAGTCGTTGTAGAGTTTGTCTCTCGTTGCCTCGCTTGTTTGCAAGTGAAGGAAGAGCATCAGGTTCCAGCAGTATTAGTTAATCCAATAGAGGTTCAAGACTGGATGTGGTATGGAATTTCAATGGACTTTGTTACGGTACTAACTTTCACATCTCAGATTCATGATTCTATCTGCATGATTATTGACTGACTCAAAATGTCATCCTACTTCCTACCTATCATAGAGAAGGGTTCAGTAGAGATCTCGGGACTCCTCTATGTGCAGGAGATTGTATAGATTCATGGAGTTCCATCTACTATTGTCTCCGATTTTGATGGACATTTTACTAATATGTTATGGAAGGTTTTATAGGAGGTGATCAGAACGCAGCTTCTGTTGAGCACCGCCTTCCATCTTCAAATTGCTGGTCAGGTAAAGCAGACCATTCAGACCCTCAAGGACATGCTACATGCTTGCATTTTTGATTTTGGACACACCTGGGAGGATCACATCTATTTAGTGGTTTTCACATACAAAAATAGCTATCACTCCACTATTAGTATGGAACCATTATTGGCATTGTATGGGCGACCTTGCAGATCCCCTATGTGCTGGACATACCAAGGGGAGTTTGCTCTCGTGGGACCAGAGATGGTATGGGCTATCACCGAGAAGGTGCGGGTCATCCAGTAGTGGATGAAGACTACACAGAGCAAACAAAATTCTTATTCTGACAGGAGATGAAGACCTCTTGAGTTTGATAATGCTGACTATGTCTTTCAATGGGTCTCACCTCTCCATGGTCTAAAAGGATTGGACCGGGGTGGCATGTTATCTCTAAGGTTCATCAGACCCTTTCAAGTCCTCAGTATAGTTGGTAAGATGGATTACCGCTTGGCACTCCCACCTCAGTTGAACGGGGAGCACGACATTTTCCACATATCCCATCTGAGAAGATATGTTCATGATTTTCCACAAATCATTGACTGCTGCGATCTGGAAATCGATTATGGGGCGACTTTTTTGGAGGTTCCAGTGGAGGTTGAGGATCAAATGTAGTGGATTCTTCATGGGTGGTCGATACCTCTGGTGCGCATTCGCTGGCAGCATGAAAACCTCCAAGAGAGAACATGGGAGTGGGAGGCTCATATTTGTGATCAGTAACCCCACATGTTTCCCTAGTTTGTTTTCTGAATTTTGGAGAATTAAATCCATAATGTGGAGAGAATGTAAAGACATGAATTTTTCCATGTAATTTTTTTAATTATATGGGAATTTTACTAGTATGTATAAATTGATGGCACATGATTCGAAGTCCCGGAGTGCCAGAAATGAATTTCGGAACTTTCTTTTGGGTACGTTCAGTAAACGTGTGAGCAGTATTATTTAAATTTTTTACCGGTACTCGAAATTGAGATCCAAGGACACCATCGAACTCGCAGTGCCGATTTTCTCATAAGGATACCCTCACCTCGACCATAGTATGTCGATGGTGAATGTCAGTTTTTCTAACTTTTCATGAGAGAAAATAAAATAAACATTCATTATTTTATTTTTATTATTGAAACGTCAATTTTTAATTCTGGTGGTGGTGACCACCCAACCCCTTAATTAATGTGGGGAAAACCCCAATAATTCTCCAAATATATTGTGCCAATTAAATGTACCAACTTTTATGTTCAAACATTAATCCTTATCATATTAAATTGGAAACTCATCTCCCACAGGAAAAATGATTGGAAAGGGAGAGCCTTTGGAGGAACATCCTCTAAACAAATAACCACTCCAATGAAGAATGTTCCTGATATCAAGAATGAGGAACTGACTTTGGAGCCTGTTGCTCTAGTGATAGACATTGGTGAATTCATCATCTTCATCTTCTTCCTCGAGCCGTCTCTAATGAGAAAACATGTAGGAGTTTTAATTTTTTTATGATTAAATCTATTTTGATGATTCTTCTGGTTCTAAATTCACAATGATGATGGTCAAATAAACAAGGACATCACCCCACACATATACCATGCCCCCTTTATATTTTATTCTTCCCACACTATTCATATGTTCTTCGACATCAAATGTTTAATGATGGTTGAAACACAATATTATGCAGAGCGTGTCATATGGATGCAGATCCCTCAACCCGAGGATGGTGAATATGTGCACAACTTAATTTTCGGTCCTAGAAAGAATCCACAATGGCTCGTAGAAGAAGGCGGCGGCCGACTTCGTGTCATCCACAAGGAAAGAAGGGTGGCGCATGTCCTGGCCACCAGATGATGGGGAGCTCACGACCCTTCTGCCGTGGTGGGGGTAGGGTGGTGGCCAACTTCCAGCCAAACACATGGTGGAGCGGTGGTGCGTGTCCGCCCTGCCAGTGGACAGGAGGCCAGGACCGCCTAGCCACTGTGGATGCCAAAGAGATGGTCGACTCCAGCCAACCATATCAGAACGGTGGGACCCACTTCGGTCCTGCGGTAACTAGCAGCACCTAAGGGCACCGCTATTTTTTTCTTCCAAGAAAAAGTTGTTTGCTCACCTTTAGGGCCATCTCGGGTGGACCTATCCACTGGGCCATGCCCGGTGGGCTGCGTCATTGGGCTGGCCATCTAGACCACGCCTAGTGGGCTGCCCCACAGAGTTGTGCCACCGAGTTGCGCTCGGTGGGTTGCGCCATCGTGTCTTTCTTAACGGGCCGTACCACCAGGTCATCCCCTTCCGAATTGGGCCGAACCACAACCCAGCGGGCCGTGCTAGCTGAGGCCCAGGAAATCAGGGTTGGACCCATGTCGATCCGATTCAACCCAAACTCGGTTGGCTCAGCGCAGGCGTGGTAGGCCATGGCTGGGGTGGGCCGACCTTGTCGAACCGGACCCAAGCCCATACAGACGAATTTTCACCTTTATGGCCATATCATGAGAACCGGGAAACCATTTGATGATCCTTCTATGGTTCCAAAATCATTGTATTTATAAATTCCAATTCTAGACTCCACATGAGTTTTGGATAATTTTGGAGTACATCCGGGTTGGATCGAACCCCAAATACAACTGAGCCCTCATAGTAGAAATAGTAATAACTCATAGACCGTATATCTAATTGATGCATCGTTTATTTTGTTGGTTCTCTTTTGATGTTATAGATCGTTGGGATACATCTTCATGGAAATTTTTGGTAGTTGAAGTATCTGATGATGGGGTGAGGAGCGGAACCTCCCAGAATCAAGCATGCATAGTGCGAGAACATAGTGACTGACAGTGTGGCAGAGGATGGAGACAGATAATATGGAGGTTAGTACCAAGTGATCATGTGTTTGTTAGAACCAATCCTGTGTTTGTCAGATCTTGTGTGGGTCAACGCTCAGCGATCATATGTGGGTCAGTTCATTCATATCTGGTGTGGGTCAGATCCTGTGTGGGTCAACACTCAGTGATCATTTCTGGGTCAGTGCATACCGATCCTGTGTGGGTCAGATCTTATGTGGGTCATTACAGGGGTTAGTTCCTATCGATCCTATGTGGTTAAGACTATATATTATCAGCAGTAGTTCCTATTAAAAGAATTATATGATCTAGCTTCACGACTGATCATCTGTACTTCTATACATCATTAATACAAGTGTGATCTGAGTCTTATATCATTATGGTGTACCTGTGTGGTACTATATATTCGAGGTGTTACCTAGGTTGCAATAATACCAACGTGGTGTAACTGTGTGGTACTATATCTTCGAGGAGTTACCTATGTGGTACTCTTACCATAGTGGTGTTACCTGTGTGGTACTTCTACCTTCGTGGTGTTACCTTTTTTTCTATTCTTCCCTCTTGTGTGAGATTAGTATATTTTTAATTACATAGGTATAAGTAAGTTCATATTTTTATGTAGAGTTGATTTATTGATTTTGGTTTATCCATTTTAGATTTTGAGAGACCTTCGGGGGGTCTCAGGGTCCCTACTAAGTATCGTTATACTCACCCCTACACAGGCTATGCCCGTAAATTGCCGTGTCTTTTCCAGATGACGTATAATGTTGACCGAGGATGAGGGTAACCAGACAAGAGGCTACTCAGAGGTGGACATTATACAAGTCATACCTTAGTGATGACCATTGGAGATCTATACCTACCATTATGGTAGGATTCTTGATAGGTGTTCGCAAGAGCTATTATTTAGTTTTACTTTTTCTTTTTAGTTTTTCTTGTACTTTCTAGTTGGTCTTGTATTCCAGACCCTTCTACTTACTATACTCTCTCTGTTTACTATATAATTCACTTGGTACTTGTATATTTTTGTTTTCTTGGTTTTGTGAGTTTACAGTTTATAAAGGCAATGCCTTCCCATTTTAGGGAATACACCTTTCAGTGCTTATCGCCAGCCCCTAGCCTATGGAATGCTGGATTGGGGTAGTCATGACACATGCCCCGAGGGACGGGTTGTGACAAATTGATGGTTGAATAATGTATTTCCTCTATAGAATGGAAATTTTCTATACTCTTTCATTAATAAATAGAGAATCTCAACATGGAATTACACTGTATATAAAAAGAAATTGATCATTGTGGGAAACTAGTTATAAAGATGAATCTTGGAGATTGATTCTATGGAATGGAAGGAGTTCAAGGGGATAATATTAAATTACTATTTTCTCTATTAGATGTGTAAACATTTTGGGAAGGAATTCCTAGAACTTTTGATGAAATAACATAAATTATCTATAGTCTATCTAATGAACATTAAAATTCATTTTCAATACACATATAGCTTTGTTAATCACTATATTTGGAATGGATGACAAATTCTTCATTGGATTGAGACTCCATATGTGGAGGAATTTAGTATTTTGTTACTATGAATGCTATGAGGATATAATGATTAGTTATATGAAGGTTGAATTTGTGTATCGAGAGAAATAATGATCATCCAGGTCAAATTAAGGGAATAAATAAATTGAGAAAAATTCTGGGAAGTATATTGATACAGGAAGATGCTGATGGAAAGTGAAACATCCCTCCTTAAGAAAGTGATGAAAAAATAAATCGTGGAACTTATTTATTAGGAGTGAAATGTTAAACATGTGTAAAATATATTTCCATATATGTCAGAAATATTGTATTGAGGTGAATCCCTAATAACCCACCAATAATCACATAGGGATAATGGTACATGGGTAACCTGACATCTAGTTTATCAATTTTGGGTATCTTGGGATCATTGGTAATCAATGTCCCAATAATAAGATAATAGAGAGAAACCCCCATCAACATCATCAAAGGCCATGAGAGAAATGTCGAGAATATTCTATCCTGATGGATGAAGTATAATATCAACATTATGATGTGGTATATACAACCACTATACTCTTAATTAAATCAACTACATTTAATGCTTCCCATTATATGTATACCTTTACTTCATCAATGTTTGTAATGAATATAGAATAAATCCTTGATAATATTGAAATAGAGTTGTAATTCGTGAATCTTGGAGGTATTACCCAGTTATAAAATTTTAATACAAACTATATTATTAACTTTTGCGAGAAAAATATCATCTAAAATATAGTAGTCATTAACATTATGGGATTAAACGGTATATTAATGATATATTATTTCTCAATGTATAGTGCTATGATCTAATGTAGGAATAATTAAACATTTATTGTCTTGAATGGAAATAATATATATATTTTCAAAGGAATGATATATCATCATAATATTTTTATTGAACCAAATTCTGTATCTATCTTTATTGATATGGTTGATGAATAGTGACATGAATTTATTAGGATAGAATATTTTCTGATCATTTAGGAATTCATTTTCATATTTACGAAAGAATTACCTAGACCTCCCCATATATAGAGTTAGATCTCTCTATTTAACTCATATATATATCGAAGCCAACATTAATTATCAAATATAGAATGTTAATGGTGGAGTTAGAGGGTTTGAAGATTCAACTTCAAGAATGTTCAGAGAAGGGATTTATCTATCCAATTGTGTACCCTTTGGGATAACATGTTTTATTTGTAAGGAAGTAGTAATGATCAATTAAACTATGTATCGAATATAGGGATGTTAATGTGATCACAGTAATGTACATGTTCCATCTCTAAAGGATTGATGATTTATTTATCGATCTTTTATGGTCTCAATTTTAATACATGATTGACCTCTGATCTGGGTATCATCAATTAAGGGGGATGAAAGAAGATATTCAAAAGGCTACATTCTGAAATAGATATGGGAATTATGAGTATTTTTTTATTCTCTTAATTATAAATAATTCTCATGTGTCTATGGATTTAATGAATATAGTCTTCAATGACTACCACTATAAATATTTCATAGTATTTATTGATGATATACTCATATAAACTAAATGTCATGAGGGGAATGGGGATCATAAAATGGTTTTATGGAAGACTATGATGATGGATAAGTAGTTTTTAAAATTCTGAAAATCTATGTTCTGTTTAAAACATGTTATATTCTTGAAAAACATTATAACCAATGAATGAATCCTAATTGACCCTATAAAAATTTTCTATAGAGGAGTGGAATCTAACTACAATAATAACTATGATACATAGTTGTAATTGTTTATTAGGATATTATAAGAGGTCTGTGAAAAAATATTCATAACACTATAAGACACTAATAATGAAAACCTGAAAAGGAAATGTGTTCATCTGGAAGTAGGAGTGTGAAAAAAGGATACATGGACTAAATATGAGATTATTTTCATCACTTGTGTTATCTTAACCCTATATCAGAGATGGGTTTATTTTATATTGTGACTCATCATTGATATTGTTTTCATGCATCCTCATGAAAAAATGAAATGGTGATTTATTTTTAATCAAGAATGTTAATGAATAATGGTCATTATTATCCTATGTATGACTATGTGTTACCATATCACACATTCTATAAAGATATGGAAGCACTATATGTGGATTCAAAAGTAACTTTTTTACTTTTCCATTCCATTTGTTTTTGAAATCAAAAAATCATTCATCGATCATTAATAACTATATATTTCTTGTTAAATTTATATTAAGAATGTTTTTATAGAAAAAATATTTGTCTTACAATAATAAAAATTAGATTCAAATTATTCTTGAATATAAACCAACCTTATTCATTTTAATTTTCGTAATGAGCTTAGATCCTATATTTATCAGATTCAACTTCATAAAATCAGATTTAAGCTTTATGTATAGTCATTATATTAAAAATGATTTATAATAAGACATTAACATCAAAACAGATAGCATCAAATTCAAAATCATAGAATTATCATAATGAAATTTGTGTTGAAATCCATTAAATTTATCTTAATCTAAATCATGTTTTTGGAAAAAATATTCAATCATAATGGAATACATTTTCCAAAAGTGGTTTATATAAAAAAAGTGCCATGCATTCTTTTATAATATTTTGATGTTCAAGGTGTCCATGTACATGTGAAAATCTCTATGAAAATATTACCATTACAGGATCAATATGACAATTGAATGATTTCAAATAAATACTTTTTCATATGAGGAGTTTGAATTTAGAGATAGACGCATGTAAAGACACTAAGAAAACATTCTGTTAATTTTTCTACGGTGTAAGAGATCTGAAGGTTAATAACGTGAACAACAAGATCTTTGTTTCTTGTAACCTTTTAAGGTTTGATTTTCTAATTTTTTTGTTTGAATGATTGTTAATAAAATTGAGTGCTACAATAGATATGAAGATAGAGGTCTTATTTGTACGATCGAGGTCTTTCAGGGATAGAAAGAGAAAATCCAATAATCATATAAAGGGATCCTAATGATAGGTAATCAGGGAATCCAATAATCATATTGAGGGATTATGGGGATAACTAAATAGATCGATCATTGTATCAAGTGATTTCCCTTGTGAGGTAAAGTCATACATTCATTAAGAATAAAACGAAGCACCTTGAATTTTATTAATTTAAACCCTAGCATTTAGGTAAAAATAATTGGATTCATTTACATTGTTTTTAAGAGTCTTTATATCTACTATTACTATAATATTATTTGAATTGTTTTATATTCATTTTTAAAATATTTTAATTATTGTGATAACATTAATTATGATAGAATTTTTTTCTCTGATTATGATTCTATATGAATTATGATAGAATAATTACATTTTTAAAACATTATGTCATCATAACCATTCTGATTACTATTCTTTTGTGAATACTATGATAAATCAATTTCATCTGTGAGTAAGATATAACTGTGAATAATATTCCATTATTACCAGATTATGATTCAATACCCTATTATGTTATAATATCATTACACCCTATGTAATTAATATATGAATCTAATTTATTAATATATTTCATTTATCATACCCCAGGTCCATGTTCAATTACCATTTAAATACTTAATATGTATTTTTTAATACAACTTTTTTTTACATTGTCAAACAATGTAACTTTTAAGATTAAAAACGAATGTTTTTAAACATAAAATTCACCACCTCTTAATTCTAGCCGTCATCATATACATTATGATCCAACATTATCATTATGTAGATTAATGTGATATATAAATATACCACAAGAGTATGAAGTATATATTCACACGAAAAAAATTGATAATGAGACAAAGGACAGGGTTCAAACATATTAAATAGTATGGCTATTTAATTAATTATCAACCCAGAAGATAAAGCATAGTCCCACATGCATTAATTAGTAAAAAACTTGTTATAATATAAATATTGGGGATTATTTGATTTCCATTGATCAAGGATCTACTAAGGTTGGACTTGGGATTCATGGGGGAAGGTATATCCTCAATATCATTCCAAAGGATTACTCGTCCATCATTAATAGTGAAGATAAAGAGAGATCAAATAGAATATCTTTTGAATGAATAGTATATAGAGGTGTTGATAAATTGGATGTTTCATGAGTTCAATATTTATTGAGATTATATACAAAAATATCATACCATGTAATGTGTCCCCTCTATTTCATATATATTGATGGAGATGATGGATGAATGGAATTTTTTGTTTTTATCTATACATACTAGAAGCACTAAAATAAATTGAAAACATTGAGATCATTATTTGTGGAATAATATAGAGAATGGATATTTCAATCTACACAATATGGTTCTTTGTGTGTTAACAAGTGAGAGTGGAAGGAAATCATTATAATAGTTTATTTCAACCACAAAAAATTCCAACATGGGAGTGGGAAAATGTTACTATAGACTTCATCACTAGTCTCCCAAGGACTTCTATAGGAAACATGGAAACATGGTTTATTATTTATCATCTATGCTAGACTACCCATTTCCTCGCTCTATTGTAATATTTCTCTCTTTAGGAGCATTCCAATATATATTTAATGGATTTGGTGAGGCTTCATGGGGATCCATTATCAATCATTTCTGATTGTGGTATAATCTTCATGAATAAATTCATGATATATCTTTTATAATGTCTTGGAAATTTTGTGTAATAATTTTTAATTATACGTAAAAATTAAGAGGCTACATGCTATGACAACATGTGATTCTGTGGCCCGGTGAGCCCATAATGGGATTTTGAACTGTTTTTACGGTACGTCCAGTAAATGTGTGAGTGGGTTATTCTTTCGTTTTAACCATTTATTGAGGGAACTATTGAAATAAGAATGCTATAATTCTCTTGGAAAGGAATTAACTTTGGCTGGAAAGTGAAGATCGAAACAAGTTGTTTTTCTTACTATTCAGAAAAAAATAAAATAACATTAAAAAGTTATTTTATTTCTTTTATCACCAACAAGCGGTGCCATGATGACCTTGCAGTGTAGTGAAGTGAAATTGATGAGGTGAATTAATGGGGATCATTAATGTATCATTAACATGATGTGTAATAAAACATTAATGATACGTAACAGTGATATTGTTTCATAAATGAAACTACATAACGATGCAACGTTGCAGCATAACATAAACGATGTGAATTGTTTTATTTTTAATATTTTGAACCATCGATGGAATAAAGATTAAAAGATATGGATTCTATGATGAAACTCTAATGGATTTCCTCCCCAATGAAGCATGATGAACGTCGATGATAATTCATCGACTTTGATGTAACTCAAAGAGCCGATAATGCCATCTACCTCTTGGATCCTCGATGATGAAGCGCTATGGAAACATATGTAAATGAGGTAGGGGTTTCATTTTAATGTCTTCCATGACCTTTATTTCTAAATAGAAAATGCAAATCAACCCACGAACAAGTTGATTTGTGGGTTGCTCATTCTTGTGGGAGGGACCCCTTTTGGGGTTCAATATTTGGACTAAATTATCAAGGATTGACCATCCTCTCAGAACATACCCTTATGTTTAAAACATATAAAACGAAGGGCTCAGACTGAAGGGAACTAGCCCTGAGCACCACTAATTTTTGTCCAAGATCAAAGAATGGAACATTTGAGACCATCGCGGTGATGGTGACACCCTATGAATCCCTTAGGTGCAGGCGGATTGTGAAACAGACCACTAGAGAAAATTTGGTGGCCCATAAAAGGAACCACTGGAGGTAGGTAGCAATGGACCACGATAGTAGCTACAGGTAGAGGGAGGCAACGTACCCATCAGTGTGCCAATGCAGCATGGGGGGAGGTGATGACCGACACCACTTATAAGTGGAGGCCTGTGTCCGGGCCACCCATGCAACCTCACAAGCCACGATCGCTCAACTGTGATAGTGGGGAGGCCACGGTTGGTCGACCATGGATGGTGATAGACGTAGCACCAGGTGAGAACAATGTTTGGATAGAGAAGGGGACGCATCAAAAACTTCTGCATTGTAAGTGCACACCACATGCCGCACATGCGAGCGGGCTTCAAATGGTGGGCTATGCCCCCAGCCAGCGGGCCAAGCTAGTCCCATGACCCAGTGGGCTAGAGCCATAACAAAGTGTTTAGACCTGTACCCTTTGAGTAGGGCCATCCTAGAATGGGTCATCGGATGACTCGTCGAAATGGACCCTCGGCCAAACTGGGCTGGGTCCACTGAGGCCCATTGGGCCTAGTCCACTACAGGTCAGACATGACCTACCTTGACTCGAACCAGTTAAGGTCAGGTGTGTCTAATCAAACCGGTCTATGTGGGACCCTAGGCTGGGATGGTCATGTCAGTCTGACCGGGTTGCACTAGGACCAGACACAACCGACCCTTGACTAATAAAACACTAATAACATGCAAATCATGCATCTAATTGACAAGTAGTTTGAATCGTTGGGAAAATCTCTATGAGGATGTTATTTTTGTATTATATAAAGAGACTTACAAAGACTTTGAATTTAAATGTATAGATTGGTGGAGTAGTTCTCTTGATTTAAAGAGTGCAGATGACTAGTATCCATGAAAACCTCAGTAGCCCTAGAGATGAGAAACAATGTGTACCTTAGTGGCCCAGGAGACCAGCAGTTGTGTGGACCTAAGTGGCCCGGTAGAGATGTGTGGACCTCAGTGGCACGAATGATGAGCATCGTCCATGTGGAACTCAGCGGCCCGAAAAAATTCAGGGACTCGTCTGGGATGAGTCCCTCAATAGTAGGTAATGGTGTTCACTATAATTGATGAAACATTTCCCTATGATTCATATTATACATGGTTTCAGTTTTCCTTTCATTGTGGATTTACTATGTGGCTTTCGGTTTATTTGGGGTATTTATCCTTAGTGGACTGGGGTCCCCTACTGAGTACGGTGTTACTCACCCCTGCACAGGCTTTGACCACATTTCTTTTTTATTGTGCAGATGACTGATGTTTCTAATGAGAACTTGGTTTCTTTGGACCAGGAGGTCCCTAGTGAGATCTAGAAGATGGGGTATAATCATACAACATCGAAAAGCTACTATTCTCTTACTACCAGGTGGGGTTCTCAGTGGGTGTATATCCATATTTTGATATTTACTTTCCTGTTTTCTAGTTAGACCTTGTTGGGTTTGTATTTTGGCCCATTAGTTTTCTAGTTTTACTAGTACTGATCAATTTTTTAGTGGTACACCTGTCTCCTTTTCATGTTTATGGTGGTGGGGGGGGGGGGGTTACAGTTACAAAGTAAAATTACTCCCACTTAAAATTTGATGCCATTAGTTCTAGTCTCCAACCCCTGGCCTTTGGGAGGAAGGTTTAGGGTAGAAACGACATGTTCCCTAGGGAATAGGTCATGATAATGGGGTATCAAAGGTAGTCATTTCAACCTCAAAGACCTAGAGTATGTTGTTTCTGTTTGGGTTCAATAATTTTAAATTTAGCTAGTATGAATTTTCGATTTGGGGAGTCCATATTTTATTCAGTTGTAAATGTATCCACACAGTAGGACAATGAAATCTACTTTTTAGCTCAATGCATAAGAACATTTTTTAAAAAGTGTCTCCTATTTTTCTTTTATATAAGATTCTGATCACCAGCTATAATCTATTAACTGTTGACCATCTTGATCTATTTCAGGATGCCTCTACATGGATGACTAGCCAAGACTCTAATATGTGGTTGAGATGAAAACCTTCCTAGTGACGAGGTGTTTGTTCAAGGACCAGTTCCCATGATGGACCCACTAGTTGTTTCACCAATTCTTCCACAAACCATTGGTCATCATCTACTAATGGTGGTACCAGTAGGGGACATGTGCAGACTCAGTTCCTTGAAAAATTATTAGATATAGAGACCTCCAATGATTAGGTGAGAGAGGGATCCTCTGGTCATTGAGGATTGGATAGAGGCAGTGAGATGGGTATTCTGCTCAGTGAAGATACAACACAACCATATGGTTGTCCTCACTCGGTAGGGAGATCGTGAAGCTTGACAATCGAGATTCATGATGAGGTGACCCTATCCTTTGATGACATTGAGAATCTCTTTTTGGAGGAGTTATTCCCCATGACTTTATGCAAGATTCACATTTAAGAGCTGCTTCACCTTCAACAGGGAATTATGATGGTATCAAAGTAAATAGTTAGGTTCACCGAGCTTTCCCGCTGCTATAAACCCATGGTACAAGATCATTTCATTAGGGCTTGATAATTCAAGAAGGGGCTACACCCGGATATTAGGGAATCTGTGTTGTCTCCCAGTATCCCCAAATGTGTTGAAGTGTCAGAGCGAGCTCTAATAGTAGAGAGACTCCTCAAAGTGCAGGGACCGACATTAAGTTCCACCCTCTAGTGATAGGCAGTCATGCCATACATCATTCCTAGCCGATAGATGGTGTAGTGGTCTAAATGGTCTAGATCATCTAGTGGAAGACTCCATGTCTTAGGATCGGTGGTGTGTGGCTTCCGGGATAGTGGGAGACATAATAAGAGAATTACGTGCTACTCGTGCAGAGGGCTGGTACACATGGATCGTGGCTACCTGGCCCGCCGTATAGATTATCGGAAGACGGTTGAGGAACCCCTAAGATAGAGGTAGTGGTACGAGAAAAGATGATCATAGGGTGAAAGATGTTCTAAGGGAGCAGGCTGAGCCACTTGTAGTGGGCTACGATTAGAAGTATTACTGCCACCACCTCTAGGTGGTCTTCCCTGACCTTATGGAGTAGGCGGACATGGGAGAGCTTAGCTTCAGGCAGTGGATTCATATGACCATGAAAATTAGGAGTTTATTTGAGGAATCATCTATGTATTCTCAACTTTAGATTCAGTTATTATAAGCACATATTAAAGTCACCTTTTCATTCCCACAACTCTTGTTCGGAGCTTAGAAATTCCAGTGGAGACATTGGATTGATCCTTATTGATATAAACTCTTAAGAGAGGGGATTCAATTATTACACACTAGTGACAGTAGTGTGATAATACTCTAAGCATAGAGAGCATCAGTTGGGATCTCCTAGTAGCAACGTCGAGACCTTACAATGTCATCTTGTGCATGGACTTGTTATCTATAATCCATCCTCAGATAAACTATTTTAGGAAAAATGTGAATTGTGCCCATGAATATTGGACAACATTTTCATTCAATAGAGATAAGGGAACCCTTTCAACATAGGATGGACTTTATCAGAGAAGGGTATAGTTGATCACTCACCAGTTTTCTAGCCTCACCCTCAGTGTGGTGTAAAATAGGTGTCCAATATTTCCTATAGTTGTTGACAAGTATGAGGATGTTTTTCATAGGGATATTCCAAGACTACCTCCTTACAGAGAGGTAGACATATGCATCAACCTGTACCTCAGGATGACACTGATATCCTCACCTAAAAATTATATTTCTTCTATGGAGCTTTGCGAGCTAAGGATACAAATAATCACATACAATAGAAGGGTTTCCTAAGGCCCAGTGTTTCCCCATGGGCAGCCCTAGTGTTCATTTTCAAGAATGAAGACAATTGCTTGAGGATATACTTGGACTTCTGATGCCTGAACCACGTGATCATGAAGAATAAGTATCCACTGCCAAGGATTGATGACCTCTTAAATCACATAAATTGAGCGAGGTGGTTTTTGAATATCGACCTTAGATTAGGCTATCATCATCATTATGAATGAGATGAAGACATATCAAAGACACCATTTAGATGTCGGTGCAACAACTACGAGTTCTTGGCCATGCCTTTCGTCATGACCAATTCCCCAGTAGTGTTCATGGGACTCATAAATAGGGTTTTCCAACCATACCTTGACCGTTTTTTCATGGTATTAATTAATGAAATCATGATATACTCAACATCATAGGAGAAGCACGCTACACGCCTTTTGATAGTCCTATAAAAAATAAGAGAACACCAACTTTATGGTAAGCTCTCGAAGTTCCAGTTCTCGATTCGCGAGGTGGACATTCTAGGCCACATCATCTGAGAGGCTGGTTTTCAGTGGATCTGGTGAAGATAGAGGCAGTGCTTTATTGAGAGCCACCCAGAAGCGTGAATATGCTATAGAGTTTCTTGGGGTTGGAAGAATACTAGAAGTGGTTTGTTCCTGACTTTTATAGAGTAGATGAACCATTATCTTCAATATCAATGAAGGGACAACCCTTCGTGTGGACGACGAGGTGACAATAGAGTTTCAAGGAGATATGACTGAGACGGATGAGTTCCCTCATTAGGAGACTGCCAGAAGAGGGTGCCAGTTATGTAGTGTTCTGTGACACATCAGAGACTAGATTGTGTTGTTTCCTAATCGTGGATAGAGTACTGATTGCATACTGATCATGATAGTTGAGGAAACATGAGAAAAACTATTTGATCGATGACATGGGGTAAACATAGTGGTATTTTCCTTGATGATGAGACAAAACTACGTGATGGGTGAACGATTTACCGTCTACTCTGACCACAATTGTCTTAGGAATATCTTCTCACATAAGGACCTAATCATGAGACATCGTCAATTGATGCACTTCCTCTAAGACTATGAATTTTAGATATTCAAAAATCCTTGGATGGGGAAGGGGGTGGAGGATGCAGGTAACAGGATGTTAGGTTTTTAGATGATGATTGAGGCTACAAAGTAGCTATCCACAATCCAAATATCCTTAGGGGATGATGATGAAACATCAAACCTTTAGATGATGAATGTCACTCCCACACTCTTATAATGATATAGGGAGGCATAGTGTAGGGATGATTAATTCATTGCATGATGTGCTCAGTTATCTTTAGTTAAGGCCCTTGATGGATTTTTGATAGGTGGGGAGTATGTAATACTTATAAGAGGATGAACCATAGTATATATTATGTTATGGGAGGATGTGTTGATGGATTTACATATATCCCCATTGGCAGTGCATCATGGTGTGCATAATATGAATGAGGACCTTTGACGTTAGTACTGGTGGACATGGATGAATAAAGAGGTGGCATAGTTCGGTTTACAATGCCTCTCTTTCCAGTTAGTGAAGACCAAGAATCATGTCCCAGTAGGCCTGGTGCAACCACATTAGGTACCAGAGTGGAAGTGGGATGGTATCTCCATATAATTCATAATAAAATTACCACAGACATCCAGTGGACATGACTCAATCTAGGTGATCATTTCCAAACTCGCCCAGTCAGTTCAATTCATACTCACCCAAGAGAAAGGATCGATAGAGGGCTTGGGACACCTCTATGTCTATGAACTAGTGAAGCTTTAAGTGGTAACATTGACAATAATATCATATCTTGATGTTATCTATACATCACGATTGTGGAAGGTATTTAATGATGCATTCAGGACTTAGCATTTCTTTAGCACCATTTTCACCCCTAGATGGATTGTCAGACTGAGCAGACCATGCAAACCATGGAGGACATGATTCGTTCTTATGTCCTATATTTTAGTCGTAGTTGGGAGGACCAGCTACCACTTGTAGAGTTTGAATACAACAATGTCTATCATTATACGAATGTCATGGAACCATTCGAAGCCTTGTATGAGTGACCATGAAGATTGCCTCTATGCTGGAGAGACCCAGGGAAGTCGACACATCGGTGTACAGAGTTGGTATGGGAATCCATTGAGATGGTGTATGTCATCCAATAGAGGATGCGGACTACATAGAGCAGAAAAACTTCTTATGCTGATAAGAGAAGTAGTCCCATGGAGTTCAAGGATGGAGACCATATTTTCCATCATGCCAGTCCCTGAAAAATATTATAGAGATTTTGTTAGGGCGGAAGCTATATTCGAGGTTCATCAGACCCTTTTGGATACTATGAAGAGTTAGCGAGGTGGTGTATGGCTTAACCATTTTCCCATAGATGCACAAGGTGCCTGATGTTTTCCACGTGTCTCACCATAAAAGATACATGCATGACCATCGCACATCATCGACAGGGGAAAGATGGACATTGATGATGGGGAGACATTTGTGGAGTTCCTGGTTGAGATATAGGATCAACAAAAGTGGGCCCTATGTGGGTGGTTGATTCATATGGTGCACGTTTGATGGAATCACAAGAATCTCCAAAAGAGCACATGGGAGAGGGAGGCTTAGATTTGTGCTCAATGCCACCATTTTTTTGATTAGACATTGTTTTGGATTTCACAGACATAAATTCTATGGTGGGAGGAATGTAATGTCTACGAATTTCCATGTAATTTTTCTACATTATATTGAATTATTTTGAGACTGTGTGCTTTGATGGAATGTGATTCTGTCAACCGGTGTCCCCAAAACATAATTCCTATGTTTTTTAGGTATATTCTATAAACGTGCGAGCGGGAATTATTATATTTTGAACAGGTGCTCAGATCAGAAATCAGAGGGAACCCTTGAACTTAGAATGAAAGTATTATGCTATAAAGGATACTACAATGGCTAAAAGGTTCTTAACAAAAATGTTGTTTTTATACCTTTTGGGAAAAAAATAAAATTAAAATGTTATACTATTTTTTTCTCACTGATGAGCAGAGACATAGAGATGAAGCAGTGTAGTGGTGAGGCATCAATGAGGATCATTAATAGATCTCGTTAAGGGATATTTAATACAAAACATTATGTCACATTAATGATATGTAAATGTGGCGCTGTTTCATCAATGAAATTGTAACGCCCCGACCCCAGTTACCTAGAGTCGGTGCATTAATTAAATAACATTGGCATGATCACAAGAAAGATCAAATCTCGAAAGACCGATTGGTTTAGTAGCCTTGGAAACACTAGATATATTCATAAGTTATACATTACATCATAAAATGAAAAACTACTACAACAACATAATGTTTCCACAGTCCACACTATAATCCCCTCATAATATCCCTGAAGGTCATTCATAACTTACATCTTCACATCCTGGGAAAAAGAAAACATAGAAAAGGGGTGAGCTCAAATGCCCAGTAAGGATAACAATATAGCGGAAACTTTCATAAATAAGAATAAACATTTTAAGGCAATGTATAACTAAAAAAGCCTTTTAAACTTGAACATTTAATATAGTATGGCATAAATAAAATGAAATAATGCCATTTACTTATTCACATGGTTATTCTACTAATCGAATAATCACATGCAAAATCAATAACCACTTTCATAATGATGGAATGCATAATGCCAGACTATCATAACCACATAGCCAAGGCCTCGTGCCAAGACTACAAATAAGATTTTGTCAAGGCCTTGTGCCAAGACACTAGTTTGTCTAATGAGACCTACCGATGCATCGAGGAGCTATAGCGGGCTCCACCCGTCACATATGAAGTCCAATGCATTCCCATATGAAAAGGTTTAAACATAACATAAACATTCATATTAAAACTAGCATACGAAATGTCAATAATTTCACCATAAACTATGAATGGTATAAAAATAGCACATCCACAGTCAAACATATCAAAAAACCTTCAATACAATATAGAAGTTTTGTATCACAATAAATCAACTTCAAATAAGCGTAAAATCCATCAAAGGATGTTGACATAGATGAAATCATAATTCTTTTTAAAGAAATATCTCTTTTTATTTTGAAATCATTTAAGATCCATATAAAATAAAACATTTTCTTTTAAAATATTCTCATAAGCTTGTAAGGGAAGCTTTGAAGATTTTATAACGGCGGAAAATAGCCGCACCCGCCGTATATGTTAAAAAAAACATTCTTACCTTAATTCTGTCGAAAAGGTTAAAAAGGACCTTGTTTTGAAAACGACCGAAAGATTCCTTTATAAACCACTTATAAAAGTCAAAAAAGGGTATAAATGACTTTAACTCATACTCTAGTAAATAGTAAAAATGTTTTGAAATACATTTTTAAGAAACATGGATGTGGATGATAAAGAGATCCCAGTAGATTATTACATATAAACAACCTCGGATAATGAAGAGATTGTGAAATAACCCTTACCTTGTAATTTTCTTTGGTTGGGGTAGGTTAACCTCATGTATAATGGTGAAATAATTGTTATTAAATTATACAAGAATCATATATATTAATATGATATCATATATGATCTTTTAACATTGATTTGTTAATAATATCTTAGAATTATCGTCGTTTCGGGTGTTAACTTACTCATTTTCTTTTATATGTTTTGTTACAGAAGCCATGTTTGTTATATCTTATTCATATCCAGAATGATATCAAGTCCTTAAACATCATTTTTAAATCATCAAATGATAATTATACTTGAATGGATATGATGGAGAATGAATCTCATCGCGTTCGTGGAGACGGTAGTCCGTACGTACGCACGAGCGACAATATCATTATTTTGATATTAAAATAATATATAAATGGATTGTATATAATATATACAGAATCATTAACATGTTATATTTATTATTTACATGAGTTACACATCATTATTATACCTATCCAAATAATATTATATTGAATAACAATTACACCACGACGTGGAGACGGTAAGCCGTACGTACGCACGTATGGTGACATGTTATTCAAAGGGTGGATAGAATACTGAATATAGTTGTACCATATTTATAATAACATCACAGTATATATATGATACTGGATTTATTATTTTAGAATGGTAACAACAAAGGAAGAAGAAGTGGAAGAAGAAATGAACTTAGAAAAGGGTGGTGAAATCATTACCTCTTCTTCGGGTTCTTCCTTTTGATTTGATCAAAAAGGCTCCTTAGGTTGGCTTTCTGATCAAACTAAGGCCCCTAGGTTGTAGTGACGGAATATGGGAGAGTATTTGGGTAGAGTTTGGCCGAACTAAAAGGCTTTGATGGTGTAAATAAATGAGAAGGAGGAGTGCCCTTTTATAAGAGGGGTGAGGGGCACGTTTGGAAAAGCTAGAAATATTAGTTTATAATAAATTCATATTCGGTTTACAAAGGCTCCAAAATGACTATTCAAAGGTTAAGGTGGGGTGGGTCGAAAACAACTCAACCAATAGAATTTAGACAGGTTTGGGTACTTATATTAACCTTATCTTTAAGTATTAACTTTAAGTTAATTAGTTTCATTTTTACAATGTCTCTTTATATTTTTATATAATATGTTTAATAAACTTACTACATACATCCAAGAGACCCCAAAGTGGTCCATTAATGATGAAACTATCATGATATAAGTCTTTTGGCCGAACCTTAGATTTTTAGGAATTTAATATCAATTAATAATATAATATTTGTTTTAAGAACTCTTTTTTGTCAATTTTAACACTATTCAATAGTTGATTTTTTTGAAACTCATAACAGATTGATTAATTCGAACAAAGTCAATTAAATAACTCCTAATATATCATATTATCCTATAAATTTAGTTTAATGCATTAAAAGTTTCATATTATATTTATTTGGGTATTTATAATATCAATTAGTTTAATTTTTCACTATTATAGTAATTACTGCATCATCATTGTGTCATAAATAAAATAAATTATTTAATGTCTAAAAATTATAAATAAAATATCATTATGTAGGAAATATTTTTATCTTTCTAATGAATATTTATAATCTAAAATCCAACATATACAACCCTATGTAACAATTGTTTTTCTAAAAGATATATGCTTGTGTCATTTTTGTATTCATTTTAACTTAATTAAAATAAAGTGTCATTATCACTTACAAGTGGATCCATGGGGTCCCAAAATCGACCCAAAGATGCTCATGGTCGACCATGTATCAACCAATAGGGTTAAGACATGTTTTAGGATAATTTAGTATTATTATAATATTATTTTTTTAACCCTTATTTACCGGATTTACCTTTAACCATGGTAAATAAAATATTTACCGCAGTAATTATTCAAAATGTCTAAAAATAAAAGTTACCTATTTACACAATTTGAACATCCTGATTCCAAATATGGAATCCATTTTCATAAATTCAAAACACAGAAGTGGCAGAAATTAATTTAAAATTAATTTCCGCTGTCAAAACAAAAAGCGTGTTTTTAAGAGATAATAACTATCAAAAGATTGACACTTGTTTATGTTCGGTTTAATTGTAAAATTATTTCCAATGACCAACATTATATTAAATGGTAAAAATATATTCTAAATATACTTTAAAACTACTAAAATTCATAGTTTATCACTATTAATTATTTTGATTAAAAAAGTTGTTTTTAATTAAAATTTAGTAATTTTCACTATTCATCAAAATATGAAAGTTATCCGAAAAGTACCAAAATTTAACCTTAGGATAAATTAGATATTCTGAATCCAAAAATGAAGTCCATTTTGAAATATAAAATATATATAATTTTAAAAAGTAGGTATTATTATTCATAACGGCTAGTTTGATTGGTTGTTAGAACTCGGTGTTGCGTACAACACACGCTATCGCATTAATCAAAGAGAAGCGTACCATAGAAGCTTGGGGTGTTACATTCTCCCCACCTTCAAATAATTGCGTCCTCGCAATTTCTAGGGTATTACTGCATAAAAAGACTCGGGTGGTTCTTCATCATATGTTCCTCGGGTTCCCACGTTGCCTCTTCCATCTTATGGTTTCTCCACAGAACTTTTACCAGACGCGTCGTCCGGTTTCTCAGCACTTGTTCTCTCGTATCAAGAATCTTGACGGGCTCTTCGCAATAAGACAGATCGGGTTCCAATTCTAATTCTTCATAGGTGAGTACATGCGTTGGGTCAGGCATGTATTTCCTCAACAGAGATACGTGGAACACATCATGATCTTTAGAGAGACTTGGCGGCATTGCCAATCGGTAAGCTACAACCCCAATTCGTTCAAGAATTTCGAAAGGTCCGATGTACCTGGGACTCAATTTACCTTTCTTACCAAAACGTATGACTCCCTTCCACGAAGATACCTTCAGGAAAACATGATCACCGACTTGAAATTCAAAATCCTTCCTTCGATTATCGGCATAGCTCTTCTGCCTACTTTGAGCTGCTTTGATGTGATTTTGGATTACTTTCACCTTTTCCACCGTTTCCTCCACCAGTTCTGGGCCTACAAGTTTTCTTTCACCAACGCCATCCCAACAGGTTGGTGTACGACATCTCTTTCCATATAACTCTTCATATGGTGCCATCTGAATACTCGAATGGAAGCTATTGTTATAGGAAAATTCTACCAGAGGTAAATATTGATCCCACATACCCTGAAAGTCAAGTGAGAAAGATCTCAACATATCTTCTAAGGTCTGAATAGTCCGTTCTGATTGTCCATCTGTCTGAGGGTGGTAAGCAGTGCTCAAATGAAGTTCAGTATCCAGGGATTTCTGAAGACTTTTCCAAAATCTTGAAGTAAAATGGGGATCATGATCAGAAACAATCGATAAGGGTACTCCATGAAGTCTCACAACTTCATTAATATATAGTCTTGCTAGACGTTCCATGGGTAGATCTTCTCTTATAGCAAGAAAATGTGCTGACTTGGTAAGACGATCAACAATAACCCATATTGCATCGTTCCTTCTAGGTGTCTTTGGTATCCCCATGACAAAGTCCATCATAATATTGTCCCATTTCCACTCCGGTATGGGAAGAGGTTGCATGACTCCTCCAGGCTATTGCCTTCCAGCTTTCACTTGTTGACAAACCATACATCTTGACACAAAATCAGCAATCTCTCTCTTCATGTTGTCCCACCAAAAATGTTCCTTCAAATCTCTATACATTTTGGTGCTCCCAGGGTGTATAGAGAAATTGGAACTATGAGCATCATCCAGCAATTCCCTTTTTAGATCAGGTAAATCGGGAACACAAAGTCTCTTCCCGAATTTCAAAATTCCATCTTCATACACAAAGTCTCTCAATCTCCCATCATTCACAGCTTTAATCTTCTTCTGAAATTCTTCATCATCGGTCTGAGAACTCTTAATCCTTTCTAGTAAAGATGGTTTGGCAACCATTTGAAAGAGCATTGATGTTTCACCTTCCCTGGTTATTCCCATGTCCATATTCACTAGATTCATGAAAATTGGATCCCTTTCAATTCTCATCATGTTCAAAACACCATGGTCTTTTCTGCTCAAAGCATCTGCCACCTTGTTTGCTTTCCCCGGGTGGTAGTGTATCGTGCAATCATAATCCTTGAGTAATTCAATCCATCTCCTTTGCCTCATGTTGAGTTCTTTTTGTGAGAAAATATACTTCAAACTCTTGTGATCAGTATAAATCTCACATTTTTCACCATAGAGGTAGTGCCTCAATATCTTCAAAGCAAAGATCACAGCTTCTAACTCAAGATCATGAGTAGGATAGTTTTGTTCATGAATTTTCAACTGTCGTGATGCATAGGCAATAACTCTATCATTCTGCATAAGGACACAACCAAGTCCTTTCTTTGATGCATCACTATAAATAACGAACCCATCATTCCCCGATGGTAGATGCAATATAGGATCATTGACTAATATTCTCTTCAGTTCTTCGAAAAATTCTTCACACTCTTTTGTCCAAACAAATTTAACCCCTTTATGTGTGAGCTTCGTTAATGGGTTAGCCAATCGGGCAAAATTCTGGACGAAACGTCGATAATAACCTGCCAAACCAATAAAACTGCGTACCTCAGTTATACTCGTAGGTGCTGGCCATTCTTGGATTGCCTTGGTCTTAGAAGGATCAACAGAGATTCCATCCTTAGAGACAATATGGCCAAGAAAATAAATCTCCTGAAGCCAGAATTCACACTTACTAAACTTCCCATATAATTCATGCCTCCTCAGAGTTTTCAAGATAATGCGCAAGTGATTTTCATGATCTTCGTAGGTTTTGGAGTATACCAAGATATCATCAATAAATACCACCACAAATTCGTCAAGATACTCCTTGAAAACTCTATTCATCAGATCCATGAATACAGATGGTGCATTAGTCAATCCAAACGGCATTACGGTAAACTCGTAATGCCCGTACCTGGTTCGAAATGCTGTCTTCAGAATGTCTTCCTTCTTCACACACAACTGATGGTATCCAGATCGAGGGTCAATCTTTGAAAAGTATTGAGCTCCATGAAGTTGGTCAAATAAATCATCAATACGAGGTAGGGGATACTTGTTCTTTATCGTTATAGCATTGATCTCCCTGTAGTCGATACATAACCTCATAGATCCATCTTTCTTTTTAACAAAAAGAACAGGGGATCCCCATGGAGAAACACTAGGGCGAATAAATCCCTTATTACTCAATTCCTCTAGTTGTTTCTTTAGTTCGACTAACTCTACAGTGGCCATTCTATAAGGGGTCTTCGATATAGGCCTTGATCCAGGAATCAAATCAATAGAAAACTCAACTTCTCGTTCTGGAGGATGTCCAGGTAAATCTTCCGGAAATACATCTAAAAATTCTTTCACAACAGGTACATCCTCTATTTGAACATTCCTTTCCTCACCGACAGTTATTTCATTCTCTTCCTCCCCAATAATTGAATTATGTTGAGCTACTGGGGGTGGATCTAAATAAGAATTAGGTGGTGACGATTCTGCTCTAAAGATAAGGTGTTCCTTATCATTATCATCAAGAATCGTAACCTCTTTCTTCTTACAATAAATCTTCGCATCATAGTCCGAAAGCCAATCCATACCGAGGATTATATCAAACTCAATCATAGGTATGACGATGAGATCAGCAGATAAAGAAAATTTATGTGCACTAATGGGGACTGATTCACAAAACATTGTTGCAATGATACTTCCCTTAGGAGTTTTAACTGAAAAATACCTTATTAAATCAAATTGGAAATATCTAATTTTCTTAGCAAACTGGAAAGATATGAAACAATGCGATGATCCAGAATCAAATAATGCATTTGCTAAACTTGAGGAAACCATTAAATTACCTGCCACCACGTCTTTCGGAGCTTCTACCTCAGCAGTAGTGATAGCATAAGCCTGGCCTTGATCCCTTGGCATTTTCTGAGGTAAGTTCTCCTGACGCTTAGGACATGCATTTGCATAATGTCCCATTTCCCTGCAATTGTAGCGCTGAACGTTGGTAGCTTCCTTCTTCCCCTTGCAATCAGGAGCTTGGTGGCCTTTTTCACCACACTTGTAACAGACTCCCATTCCCTTCAATCAAGTACCAGGATGTTTCTTCCCGCATTTACCACAAGATGGATATTCAACCTTTCCCTTCTTCCACTTATTTCCATTCCCAGATTGATCAGTAGGTCTCTTCTTCTCTAGCTTTGCTTTAAAGTCATAAGACTTAGATAATTCCTTTTCGGTCTTGATAGCACATGAGACAATGTTTTCGTACGATGAAAAGGATTGTGAGACTAATGCTCGATGAAGAAATGGTTTTAACCCATCAAAGAAACGATCAATCTTACTTATTGGGTTGCGAATATAATCTCCAGCATACCTCGCTAACCTTGTAAAGTTAGCCTCATACTTTGTGACATTCTCATCATCCTTTTGTCTCAGACTCAGAAATTGCCTTTCCATATCCGCTCGATGGTCACGAGGAAAATATTTTTCTAAAAACAGATCTTTGAACTCCCTCCATCCATATTTGATACTTCATCATCTTCCTTCATGTTTTGAATCAATGACCACCATTGATCAGCATCTCCAGTGAGGTGGTAAACTGCCATGATAAGTTTTTCCCTTTCACTGCTCCCCAAAGCCTGAAATATTTTCTCTAGGGAATTTATCCATTGCTCAGCTACTAAGGTATTTGTACTCCCATTGAACGTTGGTGGTTGTTACCTCATGAATCGATCTAACACTGATCCTCCACGCTGCGGATCAGGGTGCTCCATACGGGTAAGGTTATTATTCATAACCTGAGTAAGTTTTCCCAGTATGGTGATTAGCTGATCGGCACCAGTTGCATCACCAGCCCCACTATAATTATCTTGAGCAGGAGGGAAATCCCTGCATGGAGTGCATGCATTGATACGGTTTCCATTTCTTCCACTAGGCGCCATTTCTAAACAATGGCATAAACTAGATCAGTTTATGAATCAAAATACATAATCCCATAATTATAAAACTCTTAACATAAATTGAACTATTTATGGATATAATCCATAATCATAAAAATGTTTTCTTTGAGGAAGTATATACTCATAAACCCTTCATAATGATTTGTAAGGAAAATGAGAGTTATCCTAAGCATATCCCCCGGGAGTGTCGTAACCAAGAGTGCAGCAAGGCCCGTTGTTATGCACCAGTTCCTGTTTGAGTCTAGCTCAAAGCGGTGTTTTCGGGTTTTACCCCTAGGTACATCTGTGCCAGAGCCGCCTCTACCTGCTCGTATCCAGACAGGGAGGTATTTCTTGGAAAACTCACAAAATCTCTACAATACCAAAATTCTAGGAAGTTCTTCTATACTAATCCTCAAAGTTCATCTTAGGATTACGTGCTCTAATCAGAGTTTTATCTAAATCTAGCTTCCAAGGTTTTTACTAAACTTCCTCTGATACCAACTGTAACACCCCAACCCCAGTTACCCAGATTCGGTGCATTAATTACATAACATTGGCATGATCACAAGAAAGATCAAATCTCGAAAGACCGATTGGTTTAGTAGCCTTGGAAACACTAGATATATTCATAAGTTTTACATTACATCATAAAATGAAAAACTACTACAACAACATAATGTTTCCAAAGTCCACACTATAATCCCCTCATAATATCCCTGAAGGTCATTCATAACTCACATCTTCACATCCTGGGAAAAATAAAACATAGAAAAGGGATGAGCTCAAATGCCCAGTAAGGATAACAATATAGAGGAAACATTCATAAATAAGAATAAACATTTTAAGGAAATGTATAACTAAAACAAAATCCTTTCAAACATGAACATTTAATATAGTATGGCATAAATAAAATGAAATAATGCCATTTACATATTCACATGGTTTTCTACTAATCGAATAATCACATGCAAAATCAATAACCACTTTCATAATGATGGAATGCATAATTCCAGACTATCATAACCACATAGCCAAGGCCTCGTGCCAAGACTACAAATAAGATTTTGTCAAGGCCTTGTGCCAAGACAGTAGTTTGTCTCATGAGACCTACCGATGCATCGAGGAGCTATAGCGGGCTCCACTCGTCACATATTAAGTCCAATGCATTCCCATATGAAAAGGTTTAAACATAACATAAACATTCGTATTAAAACTAGCATACGAAATGTCAATAATTTCACCATAAACTATGAATGGTATAAAAATAGCACATCCACAGTCAAACATATCACAAAACCTTCAATACAATATAGATGTTTTGTATCACAATAAATCAACTTCAAATAAGCGTAAAATCCATCAAAGGATGTTGACATAGATGAAATCAAAATTCTTTTTAAAGAAATATCTCTTTTTATTTTGAAATCATTTAAGATCCATATAAAATAAAACATTTTCTTTGAAAATATTCTCATAAGCTTGTAAGGGAAGCTTTTAAGATTTTATAACGGCGGAAAATAGCCGCACCCGCCGTATAAGTTAAAAAAAACATTCTTACCTTAATTCTGTCGAAAAGGTTAAAAAGGACCTTGTTTTGAAAATGACGGAAAGATTCCTTTATAAACCACTTATAAATGTCAAAAAGGGTATAAATGACTTTAACTCATACTCTAGTAAATAGTAAAAATGTTTTGAAATACATTTTTAAGAAACATGGATGTGGATGATAAAGAGATCCCAGTAGATTATTACATATAAACAACCTCGGATAATGAAGAGATTGTGAAATAACCCTTACCTTGTACTTTTCTTTGGTTGGGGTGTATAATGGTGAAATAATTGTTATTAAATTATACAAGAATCATATATATTAATATGATATCATATATGATCTTTTAACATTGATTTGTTAATAATATCTTAGAATTATCGTTGTTTCGGGTGTTAACTTACTCATTTTCTTTTATATGTTTTGTTACATAAGACATGTTTGTTGTATCTTATTCATATCCAGAATGATATCAAGTCCTTAAACATCATTTTTAAATCATCAAATGATAATTATACTTGAATGTATACGATGGAGAATGAATCTCATCGCGTTCGTGGAGACGGTAGTCCGTACGTACGCACGAGCGACAATATGATTCTTTTGATATTAAAATAATATATAAATAGATTTTATATAATATATACAAAATAATTAACATGTTATATTTATTATTTACATGAGTAACACATCATTATTATACCCATCCAAATAATATTATATTGAATAACAATTACACCACGACGTGGAGACGGTAAGCCGTACGTACGCACGTATGGTGACATGTTATTCAAAGGGTGGATAGAATACTGAATATAGTTGTACCATATTTATAATAACATCATAGTATATATATTATACTGGATTTATTATTTTAGAATGGTAACAACAAAGGAAGAAGAAGTGGAAGAAGAAATGAACTTAGAAAAGGGTGGTGAAATCATTACCTCTTCTTCGGGTTCTTCCTTTTGATTTGATCAAAAGGGATCCATAGGTTGGCTTTCTGATCAAACTAAGGCTCCTAGGTTGTAGTGAGGGAAGTTGGGAGAGTATTTGGGCAGAGTTTGGCCGAACCAAAAGGCTTTGAAGGTGTGAAGAAATGAGAAGGAGGAGTGCCCTTTTATAAGAGGGGTGAGGGGCACCTTTGGAAAAGCTAGAAATATTAGTTTATAATAAATTCATATTCGGTTTACAAAGGCTCCAAAGTTGACTATTAAAAGGTTAAGGTGGGGATAGGTCGAAAACAACTCAACCAATAGAATTTAGACAGGTTTGGGTACTTATATTAACCTTATCTTTAAGTATTAACTTTATGTTAATTAGTTTCACTTTTACAATGTCTCTTTGTATTTTTATATAATATGGTTAATAAACTTACTACATACATCCAAGAGACCCCCAAGTGGTCCATTAATGATGAAACTATCATGATATAAGTCTCTTGGCCGAACCTTAGATTTTTAGGAATTTAATATCAATTAATAATATAATATTTGTTTTAAGAACTCTTTTATGTCAATTTTACCACTATTCAATAGTTGATTTTTGTGAAACTCATAACAGATTGATTACTTCGAACAAAGTCAATTAAATCAATCCTAATATATCATATTATACTATAAAATTAGTTTAATGCATTAAAAGTTTCATATTATATTTATTTGGGTATTTATAATATCAATTATTTTAATGTTTCACTATTATAGTAATTACTGCATCATCATTGTGTCATAAATAAAAAAAATTATTTAATGTCTAAAATTTATAAATAAAATATCATTATGTAGGAAATCGATTTATCTTTCTAATGAATATTTATAATCTAAAATCCATCATATATAACCCTATGTAACAATTTTTTTGCTAAAAGATATATGCTTGTGTCATTTTTGTATTCATTTTAACTTAATTAAAATATAGTGTCATTATCACTTACAAGTGGATCCATGGGGTCCCAAAATCGACCCAAAGATGCCCATGGTCGACCATGTATCAACCAATAGGGTTAAGACACGTTTTAGGTTAATTTAGTATTATTATAATATTATTTTTTAACCCTTATTTACAGGATTTACCCTTAACCATGGTAAATAAAATATTTACCGTAGTAATTATTCAAAATGTCTAAAAATAAAAGTTACCTATTTACACAATTTGAACATCCTGATTCCAAATATGGAATCCATTTTCCTAAATTCAAAACACAGAAGTGGCAGAAATTAATTTAAAATTAATTCCCGCTGTCAAAACAAAAAACGTGTTTTTAAGAGATAATAACTATCAAAAGATTGACACTTGTTTATGTTCGATTTAATTGTAAAATTATGTCCAATGACCAACATTATATTAAATGGTAAAAATATATTCTAAATATACTTTAAAACTACTAAAATTCATAATTTATCACTATTAATTATTTTGATTAAAAAAGTTGTTTTTAATTAAAATTATTAATTTTCACTATTCATCAAAATATGAAAGTTATCCGAAAAGTACCAAAATATAACCTTAGGCTAAATTAGATATTCCGAATCCCAAACTGATGTCCATTTTGAAATATAAAATATATATAATTTTAAAAAGTAGGTATTACTATTCATAACGGCTAGTTTGATTGGTTGTTAGAACTCGGTGTTGCGTACAACACACGATATCACATTAATCAAAGAGAAGCGTACCGTAGAAGCTTGGGGTGTTACAAGAAATTGTGTAAAGACGTGAGGTCACATCGTAACATAAATGCTAAGATGTGTTTTATTTTTAATAGTTTGACTCATTGGTTGAATGAGGATTAAACTATGATGATTCTAAAATAAACCTCCAATGTATTTCTTCTACAATGTAGAATGACAAATCCCGTGGGACGCCATCGAATTTGACATACCTCAAAGAAAGAAGAACGTCATCGACATCTTCGATGCTTGGGGATGAAGTGCTATGACAGTGAACATAAATGAGGAATGTGTTTTTATTGAACCATTCCCCACACATTATTTATAAACAAAAAATCCTGATCAACCCATGAATAAGTGGATATAATAGTTACTCGTTCATGTGGGAGGGTAATCTTTTTGGGGTTCAACATTATGACTGAATTATCATAGATTGAACATATTCCCTGACCCTTCCCCTAGTTTTTAAACATCTAATGTGGCGGGTGCGACCCATCGACCATGGTAGGTACTGGACGTGTCCCATGGTTGGTGTTGTATAGGAGGACCAGACCACCCCTTACAGACTGCTTTCGGATATAGGATGGGATGCGGCGACAGCTGCTGCGGCCCGGGCGCACACCAACGACCGTACATGTCGACAAGCTTTAAAGGGTTATACGAACATGAGCCCAGCAGGTCGTACCCATGCCGGCAGGCCGGACTCATGCCCCTTGGGCTGGGATGGACGAGACCGGGTTGCCGGGAAACTCAGAGAGATGGACACGTGACCAAACTCAGTCAGGTATAGCAAGGCCGATTGGGTCTGGCCCACTGGTCGGGGCAGGAATAGACATATCCTAACCCAAACAAGGTTAGGTGAGGTCAGTCAAAACAAACTTGGGTATATGGAACCCCTAGGTCAGTCCGACATGGTTGGACCAGGCCAATATGCAACCAACCACTAATTAATAAAACAACAATAACATGCATACTAGGAATACAATGGATGATCCATTTGAGGCATTGGGGACTTCTCGAAGAGGTGAATCATTTAAAATTCTCTACAGAGTATTCCAAATAAGTTAGACTTCAACGTATGTCTTGGGGGAGAGGTTCTCCCTGGATCAAGAACAACAAATGAGTAGCATCTGTGTGGACCTTAGTTGTTCAGAACATCCATGTAGAGATCAGTGGACCAACAAACAAGGAGTAGCCATGTGAACCCCAGTTTCCCGACAGACATCTGTGACTCATCTAGGAAGAGTCCCTCAACATTACAAAATGTTGTTCACTATAACTGATGATCCTTTCTTTACGCCTCATATTAAATCTGGTGTGAGTTTTCCTTGCATTATGGATTTACTTTATGGATTTTCTTGGTATTTTCTTTGTGGTATTTCTTCGTAGTGGTCCAGTATACCCTATTGAATTCTGTGTTACTCACCTCTATATGGGATTCACTCACATGTGTTGTGTCTTGTTTAGATGAAAAACATTTCGATGGTGGACTTCTTAACCATGGACCAGGTGGGGCAATGTGAGATCTGGGAGACATTGCATACTCTTCCATCATCCAGTATCTAATCTACTCTTACTTCAAATAGAGGTTCTCAGAAGGTGTAAATCTAGTGTTTTTTCTGTACATTCATGTTTTCTAGTTAGTCTTTGTGGGGTTTGTATTCTAGTACATTTGTTTTTTGGTTGTACATTTACTCATAACTTGTTTAGTTGTATATTTGTTTCCCTTTCTAGTTTGTGGTATTTTAGTGTTTGTGTACATGTACTAAGAAAAATTCCTCCCAATTTTAGTTTGAGGCCTTTGATTCAAGTTTCCAACCCCTTTCCTTCGGGAGACGGGCATGGGTGGTCACGGCATGGGACCTGAGGGACAGGTTGTGACATCGTCAACATGATTTCAATACTGAATTTAACGTGTGTATGGACAATCAACCAAAAATCTATGTACAATCTGAAAGGACTATTCATACACTTGAGGAAATTCTATGAACATGATCAACATGATTTAATGGTATATGGATTCAACACTACTTATTAGTTGAGTTCTCATGCCATAAAATATTTCAATCAATTATTCAAATGGAACCCCATATATCATTCTATGGGAAATGATTCATAACATATATTATTTTTTTATGTTGGAAAGATATTGATACATCAGCCTTAAATTCTAATATATGTGACATAAAAGTCTGACACCATTTAACAACAGAAAATAGGCTTCTCAGAGTTTGCATAAGAGTAATACTGACAACCGTCAAAGGGATGTCAGATTATATTTTAGAGGTAATGTTTTTCATTGAATTTCACCATGGAAGAGAGTCGCAAGATTCAAAATGAAATGAAAACATTTTTATAGGTACAATGAACCCTTTTTTTAATCCCTACTCGCATAGGGGTTGTGTCCTATCGGCTAGGACTTCTTCTAAATTTGGTGCTTATTCTTGATGTTTTCCACATATCTTTCTTGAGGAAACTCATATATTGTAACACCCTAAAATTTTGTGAAATATTTTACTCAAATTAATTTATATTTTTGGTATTTCTATTTTCACCCAACACTAAATATAAATTTTTATATGAAATTTCATAGTTTTTATTATGTTACAAGAATTTCTGAGTTCCTTCGATAGATTGTGATAAACACATGACCGGGTCTTATGGAAATACAATATACTATTAATATGTTTATGAAAATATTATTATAGATACCACCTAGTTGTTAAAATTTATGTTATATATAAGATTAAATATTTTTAAAATTATTATTTTCACCTGAATCCTTTGGTTATTAATTATTAGAAGTGAATTAAATGACTATTTGAAAATAAGGAAATAAATTTTCTAAGAAAACTATTATTCTATGTACAAACACAATTTTATCTCAATTATTTAAAAAAATATATTTTTGATTAATTGTTTCAATAAAAATTATATATCATATACGTTTGAGAACCATATAATTGATTTTATAGGTATTATATAACAATAAATTCAATCTTAAAAACCAAATATATATTTGTCTAAAATGTAATTTGATCACCTTTAAAAAATATCATACTTTAAATCTTATTTATTAAACATATTTAATTTATAAATGTAAAAATGAAATTTACTTTTGGCATATAAATATGAAAATTTACTTTGGGTATTTTATTTTTAATTTTCCATGAACTTTCATATTTTGATTAATGGCAACTAAGACTGAATTTTAGTTCAAAACTGCATTTTCATCTCATTTTATTAAATAGTTAGGTAATATTTTTCATTAATTTATATGTAAAAATATGAAAAAGTTATTTCATTTAAACATAATTAGGTAATTCTAAAAAATTCATTGTAAATTTTGATATAAACTCATAGATAAGTTTGGAACATTTAAACATTAAAAACTTCTTTATCATCCTGTATATGGGATTTAAATTAAAAAAATATCATAACATTTTTTAACATAATGTGGAAGAATGGATTCTGTATTTATAATCATCATTGCTGATAATTTCTAATATGCCAAACATTTTTTTTACCAGAAATATTAGTGAATGTAATTAAATTAATTAGAAGGATTAAGGTGAATTAAAGATTAACGTGGGACAAAGTCACAATCATAACAGGAAATATGACCTAAACATTTGTCCAAATTCAATTTCCATGAAATAGTTTGACCACATAGCCTATTGGTTCTAATTTTATGAGTTTTGGGGAGACATGTTCATTAATTTGACCCATATAATAAGTTATGAAAGTAAAAAAATAAAATATAACAATACCATATCTTTAATATTTATGAATCATTAATGTACGTACGAAGATACATAGTTTATGTTATATAAATTATTTTAAATGTTAAATAACTTTATTGTCATGATAATTAAACTATAATATTCAGATATGAATAATTTACATTAAATTCTCAACTAATGCAAACACATGTATATTTTAGTTATTAATTGAATAAAATAAATTATAATATAAATAATAAAAGTGGTGTAAATTGATTGATCTATTATATTTAATTAATTATTATAATGATTATATCATTATACACATATTTTAATCTAATATATTATAATTCCAACATTTATTTTCACATTTTAAAATTTAAATTAATTAAATAATGTCAAAATTTACATTACTGATATTTTATAATAAATGACGATTAATTGAAAATACTAAAATATTTATAAAAAAATATATTTATTAAATTAATTTGTAAATGTTAAGAAATTAAAATATGGTCTATTTATGAAAAAATTCATAATTAATAATTAACCCATTGACCCAAATATATTTAAAATATTGTTTTCATGGTTTGGGTTAAAGCTGTGGTTTTCAGCGTTACATGGGCTTTTATTAAAATTATTCCCAACACGTGTAGGAATATTTTTTTTTCAACTAGTTATAATGTCTTTAATATATTAATATTATATGTTATTATCAATATAACATTAATTAATTATTAATTGTTGAATTACATAGGCTAGAAAACTTATAACATTAAAAAAACAAAAAAGATAAAATATGGGGGAATATAAAAGATACGAAGCAAAATTATAAATATGAAATTATTATTTTTTGTTTTAAGTTGTTAAATACCATAATTCTCCCTTAATACATTATTTTTATACTCTTTAGAAACATGAGTTATGGTATACCTCCCAATAGAGTATACCTTTTGTTATTGACAAGAAAGCCACTCCCCCTTCATTATAGAAAGGAATTCAATCTTTCCCTTCCTCACACCTATAATGATAATAGTTTTCTTAAAAAAAATATGACATATTAGTATTCAATCATCCCAAACCTCATCATATAATCCTACCATAGTTCATAAATCAAACCAAGGAAGCCCTTTGTTTCAAACCAAGAGGACATACCCAAGGAAGATGTAACATCCTTCATAATGTTTTCTTATTTTCATTCTCCTCCACTGAAATATTCTTATTACATGATCATATAATATTATTATTATTATAAATATAATTATATATTTTTATTATAAGTATTATGTATATAATTATATAAAATTACTCGTAATGGGTAATAATATAACCACACTTTTGTATGGAGAACTACTATCTCAGGAAATGAAGTTATTTCTTTTTTCATTACCACCTCTCAAAGGTGTGAAATATGATGGAATGTATTTTTTTGTGACATATAAATTTTTTATGATGCATTTATGTCTCTATAATTATTATATAAACCAAACCATCATGATTTCCATTTTTTTAAATATGATATCTTCATTTTTGAATGTGTGGACTACCACTTCCTCAAAGCGATGTGATTCATACTAAAATTACATGGAATGTAATAAAAATTTTATTTGTTGACATATATGACATAATAAATAAAATGTAATGATAATATATATCTATATATATATTATTTGAATTATTTTCTTCAATACAACCAAAAACTGGAAACAACTTTCATGCCTATGTTCGACCTATAATCTCCATGAATGGTGTTTTTCATTTCATATTTATATATATTATAGATTATTAAAAATATTGATATAAATTTTATTTTGTATAAATAAATAATTTATTACATTATTAACATATTTTAACCATAGAATATGTAAGAGGAACAAAAATAATAAGTCAAACATATAAGAAAAATAAAGAGGATATTACTATTGACGCTCCTTTCCGTCACAGAGTCCAACGAATGGAAAAAATAAATACCTTAAACCCAAAAGGGTCACCCATTAAAGAACAAAAAAAATTGACAAAGGCATGGTCAGAGAGACTATTTGGACTGAGGCGCACAAGTTACGTGTGAGCCGCGCATGTCACATGCACGCCCCCTATTGGTCGCGCAGCTCACTTGCGCGCCCCATTTTGTTTTTTTAAGGTGTAAGATGGCCTATAAATAGACCCTGTGGTCCCCATTTTAAGGACAGATTTTCCAAAAGTCAAATTCAAGCTCTGGTCTCCCTAGTCTTCAACTCAACTCTTCTAAAATCTTCTAAGGTAACTTTTTACCTAGAATGGAAGACCTGAAGGCGTAGAATAAGGCCTATGTGTTTAGAATTAATCAACACTTGCACGCCTATGTGTCCATACCTCCATAACAATGGAAACACTTGCACACCACCCTAATCATTCAAGGAAAATTCCAAGTCAATCTTTGGGAAAAATCTTTGGACAATACTAAAGGCTTGAGTTAAGTCATGCCCAAGTATTACCCTACAGATTCTTAGTCGCCCAGGTGAACCCATGCCGTGCAAGAACACTTGTGTGGCCAAGACATGCGTGTCAAATGACATGTGCGACCTACACTTGTGCACCAACTTCATTTGTCTTCCTCTCTCTTATTCACCTCTCCTCTTCAAGATATTATCCCTAGAACCCCTTTTAAAGACATTTATGGCACAGTTCTGTTGTTGGCTTCTTTATCTGAAAGGAATTTGGGGAGAACCTCTCCCAAAACCTCATGACACACATGCTTTATGTCACCACGGTTAGAGCTTTCCTCCATATAACCTTATCCTTTAAGATGAGAAGATCATTTGATTTTGGCATCCTTCTTGAGGAAGAAGCCCCAAGTACCCTTAAACCAGGCCTCCTTCTCAGGAGTAAGCCCTATTCATAGTTTCCTTTAACATTGGGAATCCTCCTCAAGAGTAATCCCCAATCATATTTTTTTTGATTTGGGACTCCTTCTCAAGAAAATGCCCCAATCATAAGTCCCTTTAATTTGGGAATTCTCCCTAGGATTAAGCCCTGGGCTAAAACTCTAAATATCCATAAAGTACAAATGCTTTTATAGACCCTGCTCCTGGTCTTCTTTCCAGAAGTATGTCCTGGTCTTCATCTACTTGGGTAGTCATACATAGTTAATCCCCACATCATTTCTTGTGAATGCATCTATCGTGTCACAATCGTCAGGTTTACATACACCTCTTGTTTCTCACATCAAGCATGACTCACATGACCTCAGAGTGTAAAAGTAATCACGACATCTCTTTGTTGGTCGTTAATCATTCATAAGCCCCATATTTCTTCACCTGAACTACGTGAACTTTGATCTTTACTATAAAAGTAGAGTACGTAGGATGCCTTTCTAAGGTCCAAGACCATCATTCATTAATTCATTTACGTCCCATTTTATGTTAAACTATATCCATCTTATTGAACTATGTGGGTTATGATTCCTTTTTAATGAGGATACGTAGGTAGCCCATCTGTGTGTACGATCCCAACTCTGAAATAATCCCTGTCTTTATGAATGACAATAAACATCATGTTCCCCATTGAGTGGATTAAAACTAGTATGGTCATCATAATGACCAAGATATTTCTATATAATTTATTGAAATATACCATTGACTAGGAATTTCTAATATATATGGATGATTCTCCATTGATGAAGAACCTCAATGAAATATGAGAGATTCTCTAAATCATATACATAAAAATCATCAATTTCCAAATCTAATTGAAAACTCATTTTCATAATTGGTGAATTAATAAGGATTCTTGAGCATAACTTAAATCTATAAGAGAGTCCCAGTGTATGCAATAATTCCCCCCAAAAAGGTGTGATGATCCTTACCTCCCATCCTCTCAACCAATGCAAATTAATAATCTTCATTAGTCCATAACTAATGAGATCCTACCCTTTGAAGGTAGGACCAAATGGATATAGAATCATTGGATGTTTCAGTTCTACGAATAAACCCGTTAGAAACTGATTGGATTGTTTGAACATTAACCAAACAAGTTCATTCCCCATTTCTAACTAAACAAAAAAATTGTGAACCCGTCGTCAATCCTTTAACAAGTTAAATGATGGTTTACTTATTTCTTAGGACCCTATTAAACTCAATATGAGGGCCAAAAAATGAATCAATTTCATATGTGATAATCCAAAAGATGTACCCTCGAAAAAATTATCTTGATTATGTCTACTATATCAAACATGCACCATTTTCCAAGATCTCTCTACAACCCAAAATGACTCCTTTAAGCTTCACACCTGTGAATGCCTTGGCCGCTGCTCCTACTGGATCCTCGTCCTCTCTCAGGACGACATCACATACTCCGCATCTTCAACTTTGTGTATCAAATGCATTGGTTATGGAATACCATGAACACAGTACCATACCGACTTTAGAGGCCGATCGAAAAGCCCCCCAAATTAACAACTCACCCTGGTTGTCCGGACAGCAATGACCAGTGGTCATGAATCGTATGGTGCCAACGACCATCTCCAACTGTTTCAGATCTTTATACATGGAACACAACAACTAGTCCCTCATATATTACATGGAGGTGGATCAATAGGTAACTCAAGGCCTTAGTTTAGGAAGACAGGAGTACTTTCTGAGGACTCCCACCAACAATCACTGCATGACTCGTGTGGTAGTGCACCCTCAACATGATGGGGGTATCACCTTTAGGAATTCTTTTGAGGTTCCTCATACCTAAGAATGCAAGACGAACCATAAGAGGAAAATTTGTCCAAAAACGATCAGTTCATACCCATACCCCCTCCGGAGAAGTCCATTAACCTAACATGATGGAAAACAATGAGCATGCATATACACTCATCCATCCTAATTTCATTTCCAAGAAGACTCATCTGGTATTAACACACCAATCTTAATAGGAAATTCTGGAATAGTACTATTGGCAGGCACATACACCTGTTTATAAATCATCAGCCAGTCAGCAGGTTCTTCTGATTGCATCCAAAGGAACCCACCAACAAAATGTGGTGACCACATGTAAATAGGCACATACACATGCTTACAGTCATCAATTATTCCAACAGTCTCATCTTCTAGTGTTGAAGTAATTTGATCAATCATCTTCGATAGAGAAAAATCAGCAGGCACATACACCTGCAATTTATCAAATTAACCAACAGTATCATTTGGTAACACCTGGAAATGTCAATTAGAAATCTCAAATGACAAACATGAGGCAGACACAACTTTCTGGCCCACACATGGGTACTGTCACAATCCACTGACAGGAAGAGGAAGATAGGTGTAGAGACCCGAAGCTTGACGTACATGGACATTACATTACATTTGCGGAATACTTAGTACATAACAAAAACACACACTAAAGGATCGTAATAGTTTAGTGTCTTTGGAAACTCGGAACGTAATCTTCTAATCACGGTGAAAGTTCTTCAATATCTCCCATAAAGGTCATCCCTTTTTTTTCTACCTAAAACCTTTCTTTATATCCTGGGGAAAAGAAAACATAAAAGGGTGAGCTCAAATGCTCAGTAAGGGTAAACAAAAGAAAAAATCAATCACATCATATACATAGCTTTTGGAAATCTTAACCTGCAAAAGAGCTCATAATATCATAACATGGAATATATCATAGAAGTGAAAATGAGATCCCCATAATCATAACATAAAACTTGAAACTTTGTGGCATGCACACATAATCATGGAAAATCATTTCTTGTTAGTCATGACTCATTGCCAAGACTATCTTAGTGGACAAAGTCCCTTTCTGAACCGAGTTCACTCCTCGTTTCAGTCCTGTATCACTGAACCGAAATAACCTTCCGTTCCAGCCATGTCTATCTCATGAGATATAAAATCTTTACCCAATGCATTGGAGGGAGATATAGGTCCCACCCATCTTATAATGAATCCTTTCTTATGTGTGCCACATAATCATAAAACATACATCATCGCATAACACATATAACAAAAATGGGATTCTTGAGACATCATGACATCATAAATCAATTCATATAAGATAAAGGAATTCATAAACATAAATCCATCACAACAGAGTCAAACCAATGTAAAAATATGGATAGAAACAGAACCCTTTATTATCTTATATGGAAAATAATTTTGATAAAACACTTGAATTGAATTCTTGAGGAAAATATCCTTTCTTCTTCAAAATCAATTTCTTTTCACAAAACATCATGCAATTTTAAAAGAAAGAGATTTTATTGAAAATAGTCATGAAATATTTTAGATGAAGCTTCATGAAAATAAGGCTTTATAAAACAGTATAAATCCGTTCGTGCCGTATAAGTTAAAAAAAAACATTCATCGTACTTTTGTCGGAAAAGTCAAAAAGTACCTCGTACGGAAAAACGACAAAAGATTCCTTTCATATTATTTTCTAAAAACTCACCTAAGGGTAAAATGGGATTTAAACTATTTCAAGTGGATGGAAACAATATTTCATATTGAGGGAACATGGATGTGGATGATAAAATACACCCCAGTAAATACTTACGAATAAACAATCTCGGATAAAAATGAGATTGTGATATTTCCCTTACCTTAGGTCCGATTTGCTTCGTATGTGTCCGAACCTCCTGTATAATGATTTAAATAATGTCATTGACTTATTACAGAATCATATTCATTGTTATGATATCATATATGGTTCACTTATGACATTATATTACCCGTTCTTTTGTAAATTCCATGTTAAAGAAGCGTTTTGGGTAAAATCATTTCATTTATCGTAGGTGTTTTGACTTGTTGTTCTTGACATCATTATTACTTATATCATGATTTACTTACTTCCAGAATATAAAATATGATTTATATATCATATATATTCAGTATATATATATATATAATAGGTAGATAAATAAAATGAAAAACACCGTTCATGGAGACGGTAGTCCGTACGTACGCATGAACGTTGTTTTCCTTTCCTTATTGTCTTGAAATGGAAGTAAGTAGATGACATACATATGTATATATATACATAAATCCAGTAGCTTTATAATGTCATATATTTCATTATTATTTCTTATATATACTTTATAATCATTCTTAAATGGTTAATATGGAGAATGAATCTCATCGCGTCGTGGAGACGGTAGTCCGTACGTACGCACGAGCGATGATATCATTTCTATAAGTATTGAATTGAATTGGAGTGAATTATACAATATATCAGAATCAATATGATGTTGTAATAACTATGTATAGTTATTCTTTACACCATTATACCCATCCTTGTAAGGTGGTGGTGGAAAATAGATTACACCACGGCGTGGAGACGGTATTCCGTACGTACGCACGCGCGGTGATTTCTTTTTCCGTAGGATGGATAGATGGTGAAATAGGGTTGTTTCATACTTATAATAACATATCATTATATGAGTGATACTGATGTTATTACTTCATAATGAAACAACCTAAGAATAAGTGGAAGAAGAAATAAAGATAAAAGAATTGGTAACGGTAATTACCTCTTCTTTGAAGCGCCTCTTTGAGACCTCCTCTTAGGGCACTAGAATTGGTCTTTTAGGAAGACCAGAACCTCTAGGATGTTGCTAGGGAAGTGGAGAAGAGATTTTGGCAGGGGTTGGCCGAGCTTGAGAGCTCAAATTGGTGTGAGGAGGAGGGGGAGGAGGTGTCCTTTTATAGGGGAGGAGAGGGGCACCTTAGGAATTCTTAAAAATATTAATTTATAATAAATTTAACCCCACTTAAAAACCTCAAAAAATGACTCATATTCGAAGATTAGATGAGATAGGGTTGTAATCTCATCAACCAATCAAATTTAGACATGTTTGGATATTATTTTAAACCTTATCAATTAGATTTAACTCTAAGTTAAATAATTTAACTTTTACCGTGTCTTTTTGTTTTCTTTCACTATATGGTTAATAAACTTACTATAACATGCCAAACGAACCCCAAATTGTTTATTATTAATATATATATCCTTATCTAAGTCATTTGGCCGAACCTTAGATTTTTAGGAATAAAATAACAATTAATAATATAATATTTGATTTAAAAACTATTTTGTGTCAATTTTGACACTATTTGATATATGATTTTTGTGAAAGTCATAACAGAATTAAATGTTCGAACCAAGTTGATTAAATCAACATTAATATATCATAGTAACCTAGAAAATTAGTGGAATTCATAAAAAATCTCAAATTACATTTATTTTGGTGCTTATAACATCAATTATGTCAATATTTCATTAAAAAGATAATTACTGCATCATCGTTGTGTCATAAATAAATTAAATTATTTGATGTCTAAAAATTACAAATAAAATACCATTATGTAGGAAATCGTTTTAGCTTTCTAATGAATATTTATAGTCGAATTTATCTTATGTATAACCCCATATTAAAAATGATTTACTTATTAAACTTTGATTTTAACTATTTTAACCCTTCTTTAAATAAATTAATAATAAATGTCCTAATCTAATCCAAGTGGGCCTAAATGGTCATATTTTATTCCTAAGTTTGTTTTTGGTCGAATTACACTTATCCAATAGAATTAGGACATGTGTTAGGGTAATATTAATATCATATTTACCCTTAGTTACCCTATTTACTATTAATCGTGGTAAAAAAAGTAAAAAGTTACTATTCACCAAAAAATTATTTTCATCTCATTGAACCACATTTTAGTCCTTGATAATAACCGTGTCTCTCGGATTTTCGAAATTCCATTCACAGAAGCGGTAAAATTAAGTTTTATGCAAAATTCAGTTTTTAACCTACCACTTAGTAGTTTCACTATTCATCAAAAATTGAAGGTTTTCAGAAAAATGCCAAAATTTCATCCTAAGCTATATTTCATATTCCGAATTCAAAAATGAAGTCTATTTTACCAAATTCATAACATAGAAGTTGCATTAATTAATTTTATAATTAAATCCCGCTGTTAAAACAAATAGCGTGTTTTTAAGAAACAATATCTATCAAAAGATTGACACTTGTTTATGTCTGGTTTAAATGTGCAATTACATCCAATGACCAACATTGTATTAAATTGTAAAAATATATTCTAAATATACTTTAAAACCACTCAAATTAATGATTTATCACTATTAATTATTTCGATTAAAAAAGTTGTTTTTAATTATAATTTAGTAATTTTCACTATTCATCGGAATATGAAAGTTATCCGAAAAGTACAAAAATTTCACCTTAGGCTAAATTCGATACTCCGAATCCATAAATGAAGTCCATTTTGAAAAATAAAATTTACAAAATTTCAAAAAGTGGTTATTACTATTCACAACAGCTAGTTTTAATAATATCTTAATAGCATATCGTTGTTTAGCGAAACTTGGTGTTGCGTACAACACACGCTATCGAGGAAGGTCGCGATTGCGTGTAATGCAAGGCAAGTCAAGGATGTGTGTTGTGCAAGCTCTTTTTGGTGTAGCGTACAACACAAGACATTAAAAAGAATATTTTTTATAAAATCTTGGGCTGTTACATTCTACCCCCCTTAAAATGAATTTCTCCCTCGAAATTCGTCGGGGTTATAAATGGTTTACTATTCGAAAGTTTCTTTTATAGAAACCCACATCGTAAAAAAGGAATACCAAAACTTGGCTTTAAAAACTAAAGTATGAAATGTAACGATTACCTAAATAAACTAATCACTGGGTTTCCACATAGGTGAAAATATGGATATGGAAGAGAAATCTAACCATCATGTTCTGATGGAGAGTGGTAGAGAACATGGCTATGGAAAAGCCAGTAATCACAAATCCATAGATTTGTGATGATATAAGGTACCATCTTATTCATCAGGTATAAGATCACTAGGACAACATTTTTGGTTTTCAAGATCATTTCCCTAAAGTTGAAAATTTGAATTAGAATAAATACTTACTTTATTTTGGTACAATCTCACTGTTGTTCGTGCCTTGAACAATTTCCACTTCATCTCTTAAATAAATGAAGTTGAATTTGTTATTCATGAAGTGTTAGCAGATCATGTGATAGAATGACGGGTCATTCCATCTGTCTCAAACAAAAGATTAGCAAAAATTATATGCATAAGTCGATCTATAGTGAGATTAATCATATATGGTTCCTAAAATGGACTTATACTTCATATATCATACTGCTTAATATAATAAAACTAGTTTCTACTAAACAGGGACTTCCTTTAGGCCAGTGGTAGGCGATAAAGGCCAGTTGCACTTCGGTTGTGGGTTCGATTCCTACAGCCTTGTCTGAAGCGATGGGATGTCGCCCGTCCTGCAGGTTGTCCTTTTTCTAAAACTACGTTACTATAACATCCCATCAATAATATCGAAAATCTTCTATCCTTAAACAATACTAACTTATGTCCAACATAATCCAGTCTAATCTTTAGGCTTATACATAATACTGCAGTCCACTCTCATAATATAGTGACAACGATTACCAGAGATTTAATACCATCGTTGATCCCCATATATCATAAGATATGTTTTGTTGGTCACATTCCAAACATTCAAAGTTCTTAATCATGTATTCTCTTGAATACCTTAGTGAAAACATGAATGCAGTTTAAAGTTAACACTTTCCACATACCAAAATCCTCAAAATTCTATATACTCAAACCATGATATAACTTAGTCCTTATATCAATCATGAGCTCATGAATACAATCAAACATCTCATTATCTTCTTATCCTTTCATTATGAACTTATCATCTACTTTCCAAAAGTATCTGAATAACCTTTCATGGTTATTGGTACCATTCATCATACACTTTCAAAACTTAAGGAAAGACAACAGTGTAACAATCCTTAGATGTCTCCTTATTCCATGAGATTACTTATACAACATTACACATGATAAACATGTAATCATTCCACTATATTCTTAGACCATTGACCGAGCTTCAACATTTCTTTCATCTCACATATCATTTGTAGTTTCTTCATCATCATCAACATAAATACTTCCCATACGACCATACTGATTCTCTTCATGAGACTTTCCCTTAGGGCATTGGTTTGCATAATGCCCATACATTCCACATTTAAAACATTTAACCATTGTTGATGTCGTAGCAATACCATTATCCTCATCCATGGTGTTAACTGAACCTTTTCCTTTGCACTTACTGGCTTTGTGTCCTTTTTTTCCACACCCAAAGCATCTTCCAGTTCCTTTGAAACATTCTCCTTGATGCCTCTTCCCACATGATTTACATAGGGGAAATTGAACTTTCTTTCCTCTATGATCATCATGGAACTCCATCTTTCTCTTATTAGTCGAGTCAGGAAACTTACCAAATTTTACTTTATTGATCATGTTGTGAGATTGTTGATTCGGCATAATAATGATGTTTGGACATCCAAATCCCATTTCATTTGGTTGCTCATGAAGAATATCATTCCATTGTCCATCATATCCTCCATTATCGTGAATCATCTTGTTTCCAGCCATATTCTAAAACCCAAAAAAGAATAGTGTGAGAGGCAAAAATCGTAATAAAGGGGGAGTAACATAAATATCTATCATCTTTGGTTTAATCTAATATCGTTACCATAGTTCTAGAACTATATCCTATACGTATACTTATCCTTAGGGGCATCCCTAGACATACCTTAGAAATATCTCTAGGGATCTCACTAATGTTTTCACATCCTAGTTTCCAAAGGTTGACTAAACCTTTCCTCTGATACCAACTGTAGAGACCCGAAGCTTGACGTACATGGACATTACATTACATTTGCGGAATACTTAGTACATAACAAAAACACACACTAAAGGATCGTAATAGTTTAGTGTCTTTGGAAACTCGGAACGTAATCTTCTAATCGTGGTGAAAGTTCTTCAATATCTCCCATAAAGGTCATCCCTTTTTTTCTACCTAAAACCATTCTTTATATCCTGGGGAAAAGAAAACATAAAAGGGTGAGCTCAAATGCTCAGTAAGGGTAAACAAAAGAAAAAATCAATCACATCATATACATAGCTTTTGGAAATCTTAACCTGCAAAAGAGCTCATAATATCATAACATGGAATATATCATAGAAGTGAAAATGAGATCCCCATAATCATAACATAAAACTTGAAACTTTGTGGCATGCACACATAATCATGGAAAATCATTTCTTGTTAGTCATGACTCATTGCCAAGACTATCTTAGTGGACAAAGTCCCTTTCTGAACCGAGTTCACTCCTCGTTTCAGTCCTGTATCACTGAACCGAAATAACCTTCCGTTCCAGCCATGTCTATCTCATGAGATATAAAATCTTTACCCAATGCATTGGAGGGAGATATAGGTCCCACCCATCTTATAATGAATCCTTTCTTATGTGTTCCACATAATCATAAAACATACATCATCGCATAACACATATAACAAAAATGGGATTCTTGAAACATCATGACATCATAAATCAATTCATATAAGATAAAGGAATTCATAAACATAATTCCATCACAACATAGTCAAACCAATGTAAAAATATGGATAGAAACAGAACCCTTTATTATCTTATATGGAAAATAATTTTGATAAAACACTTGAATTGAATTCTTGAGGAAAATATCCTTTCTTCTTCAAAATCAATTTCTTTTCACAAAACATCATGCAATTTTAAAAGAAAGAGATTTTATTGAAAATAGTCATGAAATCTTTTAGAGGAAGCTTCATGAAAATAAGGCTTTATAAAACAGTATAAATCCGTTCGTGCCGTATAAGTTAAAAAAACATTCATCGTACTTTTGTCGGAAAAGTCAAAAAGTACCTCGTACGGAAAAACGACAAAAGATTCCTTTCATATTATTTTCTAAAAACTCACCTAAGGGTAAAATGGGATTTAAACTATTTCAAGTGGATGGAAACAATATTTCATATTGAGGGAACATGGATGTGGATGATAAAATACACCCCAGTAAATACTTACGAATAAACAATCTCGGATAAAAATGAGATTGTGATATTTCCCTTACCTTAGGTCCGATTTTCTTCGTATGTGTCCGAACCTCCTGTATAATGATTTAAATAATGTCATTGACTTATTACAGAATCATATTCATTGTTATGATATCATATATGGTTCACTTATGACATTATATTACCCGTTCTTTTGTAAATTCCATGTTAAAGAAGCGTTTTGGGTAAAATCATTTCATTTATCGTAGGTGTTTTGACTTGTTGTTCTTGACATCATTATTACTTATATCATGATTTACTTACTTCCAGAATATAAAATATGATTTATATATCATATATATTCAGTATATATATATATATAATAGGTAGATAAATAAAATGAAAAACACCGTTCATGGAGACGGTAGTCCGTACGTACGCATGAACGTTGTTTTCCTTTCCTTATTGTCTTGAAATGGAAGTAAGTAGATGACATACATATGTATATATATACATAAATCCAGTAGCTTTATAATGTCATATATTTCATTATTATTTCTTATATATACTTTATAATCATTCTTAAATGGTTAATATGGAGAATGAATCTCATCGCGTCGTGGAGACGGTAGTCCGTACGTACGCACGAGCGATGATATCATTTCTATAAGTATTGAATTGAATTGGAGTGAATTATACAATATATCAGAATCAATATGATGTTGTAATAACTATGTATAGTTATTCTTTACACCATTATACCCATCCTTGTAAGGTGGTGGTGGAAAATAGATTACACCACGGCGTGGAGACGGTATTTCGTACGTACGCACGCGCGGTGATTTCTTTTTCCGTAGGATGGATAGATGGTGAAATAGGGTTGTTTCATACTTATAATAACATATCAGTATATGAGTGATACTGATGTTATTACTTCATAATGAAACAACCTAAGAAGAAGTGGAAGAAGAAATAAAGATAAAAGAATTGGTAACGGTAATTACCTCTTCTTTGAAGCGCCTCTTTGAGACCTCCTCTTAGGGCACTAGAATTGGTCTTTGAGGAAGACCAGAACCTCTAGGATGTTGCTAGGGAAGTGGAGAAGAGATTTTGGCAGGGGTTGGCCGAGCTTGAGAGCTCAAATTGGTGTGAGGAGGAGGGGGAGGAGGTGTCCTTTTATAGGGGAGGAGAGGGGCACCTTAGGAATTCTTAAAAATATTAATTTATAATAAATTTAACCCCACTTAAAAACCTCAAAAAATGACTCATATTCGAAGCTTAGATGAGATAGGGTTGTAATCTCATCAACCAATAAAATTTAGACATGTTTGGATATTATTTTAAACCTTATCAATTAGATTTAACTCTAAGTTAAATAATTTAACTTTTACCGTGTCTTTTTGTTTTCTTTCACTATATGGTTAATACACTTACTATAACATGCCAAACGAACCCCAAATTGTTTATTATTAATATATATATCCTTATCTAAGTCATTTGGCCGAACCTTAGATTTTTAGGAATAAAATAACAATTAATAATATAATATTTGATTTAAAAACTATTTTGTGTCAATTTTGACACTATTTGATATATGATTTTTGTGAAAGTCATAACAGAATTACATGTTCGAACCAAGTTGATTAAATCAACATTAATATATCATAGTAACCTAGAAAATTAGTGGAATTCATAAAAAATCTCAAATTACATTTATTTTGGTGCTTATAACATCAATTATGTCAATATTTCATTAAAAAGATAATTACTGCATCATCGTTGTGTCATAAATAAATTAAATTATTTGATGTCTAAAAATTACAAATAAAATACCATTATGTAGGAAATCTTTTTAGCTTTCTAATGAATATTTATAGTCGAATTTATCTTATGTATAACCCCATATTACAAATGATTTACTTATTAAACTTTGATTTTAACTATTTTAACCCTTCTTTAAATAAATTAATAATAAATGTCCTAATCTAATCCAAGTGGGCCTAAATGGTCATATTTTATTCCTAAGTTTGTTTTTGGTCGAATTACACTTGTCCAATAGAATTAGGACATGTGTTAGGGTAATATTAATATCATATTTACCCTTAGTTACCCTATTTACTATTAACCGTGGTAAAAAAAGTAAAAAGTTACTATTCACCAAAAAATTATTTTCATCTCATTGAACCACATTTTAGTCCTTGATAATAACCGTGTCTCTCGGATTTTCGAAATTCCATTCATAGAAGCGGTAAAATTAAGTTTTATGCAAAATTCAGTTTTTAACCTACCACTTAGTAGTTTCACTATTCATCAAAAATTGAAGGTTTTCAGAAAAATGCCAAAATTTCATCCTAAGCTATATTTCATATTCAGAATTCAAAAATGAAGTCTATTTTACCAAATTCATAACATAGAAGTTGCATTAATTAATTTTATAATTAAATCCCGCTGTTAAAACAAATAGCGTGTTTTTAAGAAACAATATCTATCAAAAGATTGACACTTGTTTATGTCTGGTTTAAATGTGCAATTACATCCAATGACCAACATTGTATTAAATTGTAAAAATATATTCTAAATATACTTTAAAACCACTCAAATTAATGATTTATCACTATTAATTATTTCGATTAAAAAAGTTGTTTTTAATTATAATTTAGTAATTTTTACTATTCATCGGAATATGAAAGTTATCCGAAAAGTACAAAAATTTCACCTTAGGCTAAATTCGATACTCCGAATCCATAAATGAAGTCCATTTTGAAAAATAAAATTTACAAAATTTCAAAAATTGGTTATTACTATTCACAACAGCTAGTTTTAATAATATCTTAATAGCATATCGTTGTTTAGCGAAACTTGGTGTTGCGTACAACACACGCTATCGAGAAAGGTCGCGATTGCGTGTAATGCAAGGCAAGTCAAGGATGTGTGTTGTGCAAGCTCTTTTTGGTGTAGCGTACAACACAAGACATTAAAAAGAATATTTTTTATAAAATCTTGGGCTGTTACAATAGGAGCAGGAACAAACACATACCCCAAACTCATAATTGACGTATATTTCCGTTCTGGAAGCCTATGTCACCAAGCGCCTTCTGACAATGGTGAAAGAGTAGAAGCAAATCCCTGCCTGTTGAGTCAATAAGGTTTTCTTTATGACTTTTCCATTCCTTCTTTTTTTGAAAATAACAAACACCTTATCTTTAAGAAAATCGCTTTTATAAGAAAAATTGCTTTTATAAGAAAGATTACTTTTATAAGAAAAATTATCCTTATCATATTTTCATCCATATTTTACTTAAGTATAAAATTTGGATTCATTTAAATTCTCTCGGAATTGTTTGAAACTTTGATATGAAGAATTCTATTTTAGGATCCGAATTCTGGACAATAACTGTAATAAAGTTTTACTCCGAAATCCAGACTAGAACTATAATAATGTTTCATTCCGAACCCCGGATACGAACTCTAATTAAGTTCTACATCAGATTCAGGATGCGAATCCTAATGAAGTTCGACAATGAATTCTCATTACGAACTCTTGTGATGTATTCTCATTAAAAATTATGATGATGAATTCTCATTAGGAATTCTGATGATGAATTCTCATTATGAATTCTGATGACGAATTCTCATTACGAATTCTGATGACGAATTCTCATTCCGAATTCATCTATTAAACAGAATCTAATCATCTCTGTTTTATACACTCTAAATTTATTCAGACTCTGAATCTTCAATCCGAAATTTCATTTTTTCTTATGCATTTATATTTTGTCTACTCTTTATTATTTTCCTTACACTCTGAACTTTCACTCCGAATTTTTCATTCCAAACTTTTGAATTAAATTTTAAAACGATGTCATACTTTCGGTTACACTTGTTTTATTATAAAACAATTTCATCTATTCTGTTATAAACTAACCGTTGGATAAGTGACACGTATACAGGTCCCTCCGATTTTTAAGGAAAATATGACCGTTGGGAAGGAGGCCGACCTTACCAATAAATAGGAGCTCATTTGAAAGATCTCGGTGCTGAAAGGCTGACTGATCTTCGACTCATGTGATTATATACATGAAGTGATTTCTAGAGATAGAGGCTCTTATTAACTCTCAATGCTACGTGCGACTCCGAATGTTGGTGGTTACATTCGAGGACTTCCAGGGATAGAAAGACAGAGGTTTTGCAACACCTTGAAGTTGAGGGCTTCCTTGCTGAGGAAGACAGAGGTTGCCAACTACCTTTAAGTTTAGGGCTTGCGGGGATAGCAAGACAGAGACTCCGATCTTCTTATCGAGGGCTTACCCTAGTGTGGGTAAGACAGACTTGCTTGAAATTATAAATCAAGGGACCTTTATCCAAGGTTGTTGGATACCCTTCTCTTTGGGTTAAAAGAATTATATCTTGTTACTTGTAGTTTTACTACTTGTTTATTTTCCGCTGAATTTTGTATTATAAGGAAAGTATAACTTTCTTATACTTCCTTACTCATACTCTATTTCATTTAGATTCTATACGCTTTTAGGTAGAATGTCATATTGTAATCTTTTCCGGATCCTACTTTCGGAATCTCTTTCCAAGCTTTCATTTTGTATTAGAGGTGTTGTGAATTTACTTAAGTTTAACCTTGTTAAACATAGCCCTTTCCTTTGCTTAAGGAAAACATAGTTATCTGTAACTAACATTAAAGGTTTTAAAGGAATTTTTAAAGTATACAATTCACCCCCCTGTTGTAAATTGAGCATATACAACACTATTTCGATCCTACAATTGGTATCCGAGCAGGTCTCTGAAATACTTATACTTGCGAATAAGTTTTTCTTGCTCACTTTTCGATTCCGAACTTTTCCATTCCAAAATTTTCCTTTCCGAACTTTGTTAATACGAATCTTTTCTTCTAACAAGTTTGTGTTCAGAAGGATATTTTTTGTATGGAAGGAATTAATGTTGGTTATATTGATAATCTAAATCCTACAAGACCACGAATCTTTGATGGTAATGATTATGAGTACTGGAGAGATCGAATGAAGACTTTTGTTATCAATACTGGAGTAGAAAACTTTGTTATGCTTACTGGTGATAATAAAATTCTTGATAAAGAGGTTAGAACCTTCACTAACCAGGAAAAGCAAGAGTATCAACTCAACTATAAGGTACGCAATACTTTACTATGTTCAATGAATAGAAATATATATAGCCAAATTTCTTCTTCTGAAGCAGCTAACTATATCTGGAAGAAGTTAGAGGATACACACTTTGGAACTTCAAAGGTGATTGAGACTAGGAGAGATATGCTTAGAGCTGAATACCATGGCATCAATTTTCCTTATGGAGAACCTATTTGTAAAGTTCAACAGAGATTTATGACTATCGTAAACAGCCTAAAATCTATGGGAGAAAAAGGCTTAGATGATGAAAAACTTGTGGATAAGATAATCGATATCATGCCCAATGAATGGGAATCCAAAATAACTGCTATAGATGAGAACAGGAAGGTCACTCTAATTTTCTTGATGATTTATTTGGAACTCTTCTCCAACATGAAACCACAATGAAGAAAGATGCTGACAACATCAAAAATAAAAATGTAAATGGTACTGTTGCTTTAACAACAACATCAAATATTATGAAAGCGAAGACTCCTGAAAGAGTAACTAGATCCAAGTCTAAGAAGATGATAGTTCAGTCAGATTATAGTGAGAGTGAAATATCTGAAAATGAATTAGAAAATCATTCTCGAAGAATGAACAAGATAGCTGGACAGAGAAATTTCCAATCCATGTATAAGAAAAAGGAGAAGAAAGACAGAAAAGATGGAGAATTTACTTGTTATGAATGCAAGAGAGCTGGACATATTAGACCATATTTCCCTTTGTCCAAAAAGAAAGAAAGGAAAGAAAGGAATTCAGACGGGAATAGAAAAAAGTATTATAAAGCCAAAGCTAAGAATGTTTTTAAAGCTAATGATACCTGTATTGCCAGTGGTGGTGACTCATCAGATGAATCTTCTGATTATGAATCTTCAGGATAGAAGAATCTTGGTCTTATAGCCAAATTACCTATTGATAATCATTGTTTTATGGCTAAGGTATGAAATGTTGAATCATTGACCAATGTTTCTTTAAATTTTGATGATAATAAGTATTATAATTCTTCTGATGAAGAATCTTCTTCTGATGAAGAAAATACTTTACCTACTTATGAAGAAGTCTCTAGGTTTTCTAAACTTCTTCAGATTGATAATTATAAACTCAATAAAAAACATGATAAGGCAAACTCTAGGAATTATATTCTTACAAAAGAGATATCATATCTTTCTAACGATCTTCATAAAAAATGATGATTTTGAAAGTATTTCAAAAAATCTTGAGGAAGTAAGTTCTGAGAAGAATAAACTTTCTAAAGAATTAGAAAAAGTTATTTCTATGAAAAATGTTTTCGAGCCTACCTCTAGTTCAAAAACTAATGATTTTGAAGATAAACACTTGGTTATAAAACTCAAGTCCAAAATTTTTTCCATAAAGAAGTGTTTATCATACTTTACCCATGGTAAATAAAATTTTGATAAAATGTATTCACAAATACGACCTTTAAGAAATAAATCTGGATTTGGTTATACCCATGCAAAACCAATTTTCAGTAACAATTATTTTTTTCCTCAAAGTGCCCCATTTTGTACCAAGTGTCAATGTGGTGGTCACTGGGCAAAGATTTGTTCCTTAAACAAAACCCAATCTCTAGGATTTCACAAAACTAATTCTTCTAAGAAAATATGGGTACCTAAAAATTTATTATCTAGAAATCTCGGATCCAAACAAATTTGGATTCCAAAAGTCTAATTTTCTTCTTGATTTCAGGAAAACAAAGAAAGTACCAGCAACAATACATGGTACATGGATAGTGGATGTTCCCGGAACATGACTGGTAATAAAAGCTATTTTGAAAAGATTATCAAAACGAAAGGAGGAAAGGTAACTTTCAGAGATAATGCTAATGGTGAGATTGTTGGTATTGGTAATATTGTTTTTCTTGGTAAAACTTTGATTTCAAATGTTCTTTTTGTTAAGGGTCTTAAGCACAACCTCATTAGCATAAGTCAGTTATGTGATGAAGGCTACCTTGTGAATTTTAGGAATGATAAGTGCTTAGTTCACAATTCCAAGGAAGAATTTATTCTCTCAGCCAATAGGCAAGAGAGTGTTTACACCTTGAACTTAGAAGACCTTATAAGCCAAGATTTACCTTGCCTTAGTGAAATGGAAGATCATTCCTGGTTATAGCATAGAAGACTAGGTCATTGTAATCTTAGGAACCTATGTAAACTCTCTAAGAAGAAACTAGTTCAGGATCTACCGAAGCTTAGATTTCATTCTTATAATGTTTGTGATCCTTGTCAATATGGCAAGCAACATAAATCTATTTTTAAATCAATCAGTGAAGTCTCAACAACTGATGCATTACAGTTAGTGCACATGGATCTTTTCGGTCCAACAAAAAATGAAAGTATTGGAGTCAAATACTATGTGTTTGTTCTAGTTGATGATTACACTAGATTTACTTGGGTCAATTTTCTAGAAAAGAAATCTGAAGCTTTTTCTTATTTTAAAAGTTTTAGAGCTCAAGTTAAAAATGAGAAAAACCTTCCATTGAAAACTATTCATAGTGATCATGGAGGAGAATTTCAAAATTCTGATTTTGAAACTTTTTGTAGTAAAAAAGATATTACTCACAATTTTTCAGCACCTAGAACTCCTCAGTAGAATGGTGTAGTTGAAAGAAGAAATAGAATTCTTCAAAAGATAACTAGAACCATGTTGAGTGAATATTCTATAGCTAGACATTTCTAGGCTGAAGCTGTATGTACTGCTTGTTATACTATAAATCGAGTTTTGATTAGATCTTTTCTTAACAAAACCCCTTATGAGTTTTGGAATGGTAGAAAACCAAGACTATCCTACTTCAAGGGTTTTGGTTTCAAAGTATTCATTTTGAATACTAAAGATAACTTGCATAAATTCGCACCATAATCTGATGAATGGATTTTCTTAGGCTATTCCACAACCTCTAAGGCTTATAGAGTTTTTAATAAAAACACTAGTACTGTTGAAGAAATAGTACATGTAAAATTTGATGAGTCTGGTCCCTTTATGTTTAAAACATCCCAGCCTACATCCTCGGATGTGTTTTCAAAAACTGACTATCAACTTTTGATATAATAATCTTCCGATAAGGATAATGTTCAGGAAGATATTCCTGAAACATTTACTCTAGAAGACTTTCTACCCTATGTTGATGAACATGCTTTTCAAAACCCAAATCAGGCGTTTCTTATGAATCATCCCAGTGATAGTATCATTGGTGATGTAAATCAACATGTAAGGAATAGAAGTTCCTTAAGAAATGAAATAGAACATCAAGCATTTTTCCCCAATTAGAACCTAAAATCACTGATGACGCTTTAGGTGATGATGATTGGATCAAAGCCATGCAGGATGAACTAAATGAATTCGAATGGAATAATGTCTGGACTTTGGTTGAAAGACCTAAGGAAACTTCTCTAATTTGAGTCAAATGGGTTTTCAGAAATAAGTGTGATGAAAATGGAGTCATAGTAAGAAATATAGATAGACTTGTTGCTAAAGGCTATAATCAGCAAGAGGGAATAGACTATGAAGAAACCTATGCTCCAGTAGCTAGACTTGAATCGATCCGTATTCTACTTGCTTTTGCAGCATTCTTTAATTTCAAACGTTTCCAAATGGATGTGAAATGTGATTTTCTTAACGGTTATGTTCAAGAGGAAGTTTTTGTTGAACAACCTCCTGGCTTTGAAGATACAAAACATCCAGATGATGTTTTTAGACTTACCAAAGCTCTATATGGCCTTAAACAAGCCCTACGAGCATGGTATGATAGACTCATTGGATTTTTGCTTCAAAATAACTATGTTAAGGGAAACACAGATCCAAAATTTTTTATAAAGAATGATAAGAAAAATGTTTTGATTGTTCAAATTTATGTAGATGACATCATATTTGGTTCAACTCAGCAATCTTTGACCGACTCTTTTTCAAGTTTAATGAAATCTGAGTTTTGAATGAGTATGATGGGTGAGTTAACATTTTTTCTTGGTTTTCAAATTTCTCAAAACCCAGAAGGAACCTACATATCTCAAAATGAGTATATTAAATATCTTCTTAAAAAATATAGTTATGACAACACTAAGAGTATATGTACTCATATTGGTATCTCAATCTCTTTAGATCTTGATGAAGCTGGGAAACCAGTAGATCAATCATCTTTTAGGGGTATGATAGGGAGCCTACTATACTTAATAGCTAGTCGACCAGACTTAATGTTTTCAGTATGATTATGTGAAAGATATCAATCCAATCCTAAGGAATCTCACTTAAAGGCAGTAAAAAGGATTTTTCACTACCTTAAGGGAACCATGGATCTAGGATTATTTTATACTTCTGGAAATGATTTTATCCTAAAAAGCTTTTCTGATGCTGACTTTGGTCGATGTAGAATGGATAGAAAAAGTACATCCAGAACTTGTCATTTCTTAGGAGATTCTTTAGTTTCTTGGTCTTTCATGAAGCAACATTCTGTACCACTCTCCACTGCTGAAGCTGAATATGTAGCAGCTGGAAGTTGTTGTGCTCAAGTGTTGTGGATGCAACACACACTCACAGACTATGGCTTGAGTTTTACTAAAACTCAAATTTTGTGTGATAACACAAGTGCCATTGCCCTTAGTAAGAACCCTGCACATCACTCCCGTGAAAAACACATAGATATTAGGCATCACTTTCTTAGAGATCACACACTTAAAGGAGATATTATTCTTCAATTTATCGGAACACAAGATCAACTTGCTGATATTTTCACAAAATCTTTTCCTTCTCATAGATTTGAATATATTAAACAGAAGTTAGGAATGATAACTGTAAGGTAATCATTTTTAATTAACATCCTGGTGAAAAATTCTCCTTACAGTAATAAACTCATTTTCATAGGGGGAGTACATCTGTTTGTTAGAATAACAAAGTTTTTCAATATTAGTTTTCAAACTTTTTTGGAACTAAAATTTCGGAATGGAATTTCCGGAACTAAAATTTTCCAGAATGGATTTTTTTCATATAGAAAACTTCTAAAATAGAGATGTTCATATTGAAAATATCCAGAATGAAAAACATTCGTACTGGTATTTTCAAAATGGAATTTTCATACCAAATCTGTCATAATGTTTTTTTTGGAATGAAATTTTTTAGTACTAAATTTTTCGTACTGAGTATTTCGTACTGAGTTTTCCTTACTGAGTTTGTTTTTCGTACTCAGTTTGTTTTTTGTATTAAATTTTTTTGGTTTTCTTAAGAATATTACCAATTACGAATAATCCTCCTAAGCCAATCTGAAAGGTATGTTTTCCTTACTCAAATTTTCGTAATCATACTTTACTTGCTGGAATTTTCTTATATTTTGTTTTCGGATTATATTTTTCTTAATTCTATGATTTAATAAAAACCTCAAAAGATCGGATTCAAGAAAATTGGGTTTCGACTGTCAGATCTGATCTCTACTTATCACAACCGTTCGATCAACCATGGAAGATGAACCGTTTTTTCGTTGCGTATATAAAGGGAACCCAAAATGGTTGTCCCACATAGGTTTTCAAGCTCCAGTGTCTCGATGTTCTGCCTCTCTGTTTTAAGACCATTCCGAACCTTAGTTTTTTCAGTTCCGAATTTCTCAGAGGTCTTCAGATCCGAATGTCTGTGGATGTAGCTTCTCAAGACATGTCTTCTTTTAAACCGATTTCAAAGTGGTTAGTATATAGAGAGAGGCTGGTTCATCCGGATTTCTTCAACAAGTATGATTCTCTTATTTCCATGAATATCAAGCTAAATGGTTTGGATGATGTTGTGGTGTCAAAACCAGGGAATCAAGATGAAGTGTATACAGATTTTCTTATAGAGTTTTATGAGACACTTTCCTTTATTAAGAAAGATGGAAGGGAGAAGTTGTCTTTTAAGTCTTATGGTAAGACTTATAAGCTTTCATATGACAAGGTAGCAAACTTGGTAGGGCTGAATAATGAAGGTGAAGCTGAGTTCATATCCCATGTATTACAAGATTCTAAAGATAGCTTCGACATTGGAAAAGCTTTAGAAACACTCGGACTGGCAGATGACAAGGCTCAAAAGATTGCTTCTCTATCTACAAATTTCCGGATTCTGGAGTTATGGGTACAGGGTCTTATCGTACCGAGGAAGGGTGACAAAGATAGCTTAAAGAAAGTGAGATCTATATCCTAGATTTTCTGATAAATCTGAGGAAGGTTAACCTGATGATGCACATTCTTATCACTCTTGAGAATTTGAAGAAAGGAAATCTGAGAGCTCAGATTATAATGTATCCAGCAATCATCTCGAAGATGATAGTTCGGTTCCTTGAGTCTCTTAAGGAGGCTTGCAGGTCTAAGACAAGAGTTTACAAGATTATGTTGGTGAGTGATGGTACACTCAAATGAATGGATGTAGCTTTTGACCAGAAAACTGGTCAATTTGTTGATTCTCCTGCTCAAGAAGAAACAGTTCCGAAAGTTGCTGATCCGGAATCCTCTAAGCCGGTAAGGAAGAGAATGCTGAGAGAAGTATAAGTAGAAGTAGAGAATCCCAAGTCTAAGGAAAATCAGTCCGCACCTCCAAAACCAAAGAAAAAGAAAGCTTATCCAGATGAGGTTGTTTCTAAATGGAGGTAAATGAAAGAAAGGAGAGTGCAAGCGGAGCCTCAGTTTGGCTTGGACCCTGCGGAGGCTAAGGCCTTGAAGGAAAGAACTGCAGATGAGCTCGAAAAACGAGCAAAAGAAAAGAAACTCAAGAAGAAGATGTCTGAGGCTAAGGTAGCTCAGGCTTTGTTGAAATTCAATGAGATGGTTTCTGCAAGTATACCTGTTCCGAGAACTTTTTATCTAGAATCTCTTCCTGAGACTCCAGGAAGAAATTACATTGCTCCGGAAAAAGCTGTTGCTGAGAATGCTGATGAAGTAGAGCAAGTTAAGCAAGTGGAAGAAGAAGATGTTGCTGAAGGAAGTGGTGAAACCGGAGTTGTGTTGAAACAAGTATATGATTATAAGGGGACACCTTCGGAACATTTATCGCTCCGGACTTCTGAAGCTGAATCTTCGAAGCTAGTTACTCCAGCAATAGAAGAAGAGAAAGGATAAGAAGAAGTAGCTTATCATGGAGAGGAAGAACATCTTCTACAAGATATTGCTCAAATGGAGAATATAGAGGTTGGTTCTCAGAAAGTTCCTGATGAGGAAGACCATATTTTTCAAGTCTCTGATAGTGAAAAGAAAACTCCGGATCAGGATTCTATTCCGAAAAGAGACAAGGGAAAGAAAATTCTTGCTAATACTCCGAGCTCAGTAGCGGTGAAGAGAATGGAGGTTGGTAGTTCTTCAAAGAGAAAGCTTGACCTTATTGAGGAAGAAATTTCTCCAAGCAAAATGTCAGATTCGGAGTCATCCTCGCTAGGAAATGACTTTGTTGTTCAATCCTTGAGGAAGTTAGTGGGTTCCATTCTGACCATCTCGAATATAGATTCAAGATGCAAAATGCTCCAACATGTTCTGAACCAGAAATCAGATTTCGTATCCATGGTTATGGATAAGTGTGTCGAGATCGAAGATGAATTCTAATCTATTCTTGTTGGCTATGAAGCCCACAAATGATATTGCAAAAGGATGACTAGATGGTCAAAGAAAAATGTAGAAGAGATGATGCTTTTGGATGAATTTCAAGACAATGTTAAAGTTTCTTTTGAGACTGAGGACAGGAAGATAAATGAGCTGAATTCTTCTTTTGAAGAGAAGCTGATTGATGAAAAGAACTTCCGGATTCAAGAAGTTAGAGATCTGAATGGGAAGCTGAATTCCGTTTCTCAAAACTGGAAGTTTGAAAGGGACCATCGGATTGAGTTAGAAACGAAATTGAAGGATCAGGAAGAAAAGTTTAAAGCCCAGGAAGAAAAGCTTCAAGCCCAGGATGAAAAGATTGAAGCCCAAAATGCAAGAATAGTGGTCTTAGAGAAGCAAGCTGAAGAATATCATAAGTACTTAAAGAAGATAAATACTATTCTAAAAAGACTCATGGCGAAGGAGAAAGATCCCAAATAGACAGATCCGATCTTTTGTTGTACCTTAACTCTTTTGTTGTTGATGTTTTAAAACTTAATGAAAAATTTGTGCTTGCTCGTTTCTTTTTGTTTTTACTACTAATCTTTCAGGTACTTTGCAATATTTTCCATTACCTTGTATTCTTTTTGAAAATCAAAAAGGGGGAGAAGGAAAATATCCTTAAGGAAAAAAGAACTCTAATAAAAGCTTATCCAAGGCGGAGTTTTTCATTAAAGAAGACTTTCTTATTCATAATGAAATGTCACTCCGAAAATCTATAATACTATCCTTAGAGTTTCAAAGCCTAAGGGGGAGTTAGTCTTATTCATCTACATCCATATGCAAAGGGAGATAAGCCTCAATGTTTTCTTTCTTCTTAGAATTTTTTTGGTAAGGTTGTTTGTGCTTTCCAAAAAGGGGAGATTGTTGAGTCAATATGGTTTTCCTTATGAATTTTCCATTCCTTCTTGTTTTGAAAATCACAAACACCTTATCTTTAAGAAAATCTCTTTTATAAGAAAAATTCCTTTTATAAGAAAGATTGATTTTATAAGAAAAATTATCCTTATCATATTTTCATCCATATTTTTCTTAAGTATAAAATTCGGATTCATTTCTATTCTCTCAGAATTGTTTGAAACTTTGATATGAAGAATTATGTTTTAGGATCCGAATTCTGGACAAGAACAGTAATAAAGTATCACTCCGAAATCCAGACAAGAACTGTAATAAAGTTTCATTCCGAAGACCGGATATGAACTCTAATTAATTTCTACATCAGATTCAGGATTCGAATCCTTATGAAGTTCGACAACGAATTCTCATTACGAACTCTTGTGATGAATTCTCATTACGAATTCTCATGATGAATTCACATTACGAATTCTGATGATGAATTCTCATTATGAATTCTGATGACGAATTCTCATTACGAATTCTGATGACGAATTCTCATTCCGAATTCATCTATTAAACAGAATCTGATCATCTCTGTTTTATACACTCTGAATTTATTCAGACTCCGAATCTTCACTTTGAAATTTCATTTTTTTTCTTTTGCATTTATATTTTGTCTACTCTTTATTATTTTCCTTACACTCTGAACTTTCACTCCAAATTTTTCATTCCGAACTTTTGAATTAAATTTTAAAACGATGTTGTACTTTCTGTTACACTTGTTTTGTAATAAAACGATGTATTCTATTCTATTATAAAATAACTGTTGGCTAAATGACACGTATACTGGTCCCTCTGATTTTTAAGGAAAATATGATCGTTTGGAAGGAGGTCAACCTTACATATAAATAGGAGCTCATTTGAAAGAGCTCGGTGCTGAAAGGCTGACAGATCTTCGACTCATGTGATTACATTCTTGAAGTGATTTCTAGAGAGAGAGAGGATCTTATTAACTCTCAAAGCTTTGTGCGACTCCTAATGATGGTGGTTACATTCGAGGACTTCTGGGGATAGGAAGACAGAGGTTTCCAACACCTTGAAGTTGAGGGCTTGCGGGGATATCAAGACAGAGACTCCGATCTTCGTATCAAGGGCATACCCTGGTGTGGGTAAGACAGACTTGCTTGAAAGTATAAATCAAGGGACCTTTATCCATGGTTGTTGGATACCCTTGTCTTTGGGTTAAAAGAATTACATCTTGTTACTTGTAGTTTTACTACTTTTTTATTTTCCGCTGCATTTTGTATTATAAGGAAAGTATAACTTTCTTATACTTCCTTACTCATACTCTGTTTCATTTAGATTCTATACACTCTAAGGTAGAATCTCATATTGTAATCTTTTCTGGAACCTACTTTCGGAATCTCTTTCCAAGAATTCATTTGGTATTAGAGGTGTTGTGAATTTACTTAAGTTTAACCTTGTTAAACATAGCCCTTTCCTTTTCTTAAGGAAAACATAGTTATCTATAACTAATTTTAAAGGTTCCAAAGGAATTTTTAAAGTATACAATTCACCCCCCTCTAGTAAATTGAGCATCTACATCACTATTTCGATCCTACACTGCCCATATTCATGATACCTATCAGAATATTATAAGAACATTACCGACATCACAAAGAAAGAACCATAAATCGATCCCTATCTATGGAGTGACTCATCAACATCTCACCCTGGAGTAGATACAGACCTCTGTTCCAGTCCAGGAGGGTCATGTGTATACTCACCCATGTCATATGGACAATCATGTCAGGAATATAAACCCGATTTATAGAGAGATAGTCAGCCTAACCTGACCATTTCTCCTGAGAAGGCCCATACACCTGCCCATAATAACCACTTTCATCAACAAGTATTCTCAAAAGTTAGTAAGAAGGAATCCAAGAAAAAGACCCATGCAGCACAGTTAAAACATCCTGATCCAATTTTCAATAAGGCCTTTCTCAATACTGGAGTTCTTGAAGACCTCAAACAATTATCTGTTACAAATCTCGATTCTACTCTCTCATTTCCAAATTCTGGAAATAAGAATAATAATTCTAAAGGACTTTATCAGACAAATCCTCTTTAAGTCTTGCTTAATGATAATTTGGTCAAACATGAAGCATCATCTTTAGATGAGAGCCATGATAAAACTCTATGTGTCCATAAGACCAAGGATCAAAATGTTTCATCTTTGGATGTAACACACTATGGTGGTCCTCCCCATGATTGTGAATTTAGCTGCAAAAGTCCTCTCCGTAGTAGTAATTAGCATTGCCTGTAAAATTTTCAATGGAAAATGCAGTAACGAGAAAGCCCTCTTATCTTGAAGGACATTCAAATACGAATCTAGTCATTTCTGATGCCTTATTGCTAGAAGGTGAAATACATTCTCAGTCAGAAGATAGCTCGGGGTGTAGGTCATTATCTGAACCACCCCTGAGTCATTCAACATCTAATTTGACTAATTAATTCTCTACCAATATTTTTGAATCTGATTAAAAAAAAAAGCACCAGATTTGGTCCATTCAGTTAGAATAATATTCATAAAATGACAAAGAGGAAATGCCGAATATGAGAAAACAATTGAAAAAGATGAAATACTAATCATGTTTTGGCCTTTGGCTGACACTCAGTATGATATTCCAGAAACGTTGACAAAATATTGTATTCACGATATTTGTCTCAACATATAGAAATATTATTGTCACTTAAAAGAGTAAATATTACCTTGTGATGAATATCAAAATCATATTAAGATAATAAAAGGGATGAAATTCCATATTGACTTGGCATCTCTCTCAGTTTCCAGACATCTAAAGGTTGAAAATCCGTAGAGAGCCCTTCAGCGTACATGACATGGTTCATTAAAAATGGTGCACCAGTTAATTACTAATGCCCCATCTGGAATTCATAGCAGGTGATGGGGTGTTCATGGAGCATTGCATTTCAATGTGCTCTCCAGCCAACAAAGATCACCAAAAGTGGTCTCATGCAATGTTATTGCCCATGGCTGGCCGCAGCTAACTGCTCTAGGGTGTAATCAAATGCTTGCTCAAGAACATTCCTCAACTAGTTCTTTCCAAAGTAAGACATATAAAGAAAAAGTTTTCGAATTACTCTTGAATCTAGTAAATGAGAATATCCCACAGGTTTCTCATTTAGAGAATGCACATCATCAGGTGACAGATCTGTCAGAAATAATGCAACGATCATCTTAGCCAGGTGATTTGAGTGGATGTCAGATGATGCATCTGACCACTTTCTAGACTAAAATCCGGAAAATCCAGAGTGTTTTTAAGAATTTTTATGATGTGGATGCTCAAGAGACACCTTAGCATTCTAGGTGAGGACACTTTATTCAAACCCTTAGGATCAACGGATAGGATTTGAGGAGTTGAGCAGGAAAAACAAGAATAACCCAGGTCTACCATACTGGGGACTTTTTCAAATTCTCAATCTCTTACTCAATGAAAGTCAGCCTTCTCTCAATTAGGGAAGAAGCCACAAGATGAACACAGAGAAGAATTATCATGAAATTACCTCCAAATTACAGTTCATCAAGAAGTTCATGAGGGATCAACCAAACAAAAGGAAATGCCTCACAAAGGACATGGAAGAAGACGGTATCATAGAAATTCTGACAAAAAGGATGCAATGCGTTATGCATTGGTAAAAGACATCAATTCCATTATCACTGATCCCCCAGAACATGAAGCTCAATGAGAGGAATCAGATGAAATAGTTCATATTCAAGAGGCTGTATACACAGAATCAAATGAAGGAGATGTGTGTACCAGAAGCCCGAGGGCTTCCTAGAGGAAAGACATTCCTTCGGGTAAGACCCTTCCATACTCCAGAAAGGAAAATTCCTAAGAAAAAGGTAAAAGTCATGTTATATTCCACCCTACATCTGGAGAGGGACAATCACTATCATTAGAGGAAATATTTTTACAAAATGAAGAAGAGATGAAGGAGTTAAGGATGTTAAATGTAGAACGACTTCAAGGTAGTCTTCCTGCAAAGCATGTTAGAGTTAATAAATCAGGGGAATTTTTTGCTGCTATTGGGATGGATCAAGAATATCCCCCATTGTATGTACACCCTCACAGGTCCAATCCTATGGGTCATACGCGACAACAACCAATAATACTACAAGTAGTGGAAGTACCGATTACCACATCCATCCAAACTCCAGTTATTTCACCTGATCAGGTCCAAGATCAACTAGATGTTTCTCAAACATTAATAACTACCATTGAGTCATTAATAGATCGGTTTGAAGCTATAGATGGATGACCTTCACCAGTGCAACCAGAGAATAAGGTTTTCCCTGAATGGGTTGATCTGATTCCTCATCCTCCAAATTTTTCAAATGTTACCTTCCCCATTTTTAATGGTTCGGGAGATCTAGAGAAGCATTTGACACATTTTTTCTCTTGATGTGATCCTATGTTGTGAACTCCACAACAACAAGAAGTAGTAAAACACATGTGTTTTGTGAAATCATTGCAAGGAACAACATTTATTTGTTATACATGTTTACAATCCCGATCTATTGTTGGATGAGATGATCATCGTCCGAAATTGAATTTTTTAGTTCATCTCAATGCTACAAAAAACAACAATTTTTGATCTAACAATTTTCAAAAAGGGGAGAATGAAAGAGTTTCTAAATTAATTTCTCAGTTGAAAGGATTAACATATTTATTGAATATACTACTCCCTAAAGAAGAGTTGTTACCCATTTGTGTGGAAAATCTCCATGATGAATTTCATACTACATTGATCCATGTGTAATAGACAAGAGGGTTTTGGGAACTTGCATCAATTTACTAACAAGTGGAAAATTACATTGCAGAAACAAAATCTAAGTCCCGTGTAATTCTATCAGCTGCAGGAAGGATAATAGAGAAAGTAAAGGATGATACATTTACACTTAAACAAGAACCTGTACATGCATCCACTTCAAAACCTTCATTATATCGAAGGTTTCCACCTCCTGAGTGTCAAAAATAATTCTCCCTCGTCAATATGATCAAAGAGATCAAAGGAGGAAACATTTTGAGGGTTTAAAGAACAAAGTTTATTCTTTCCAGAATGAATAACTTCCTTATTACTTCATCCCGGCTCTGTAAAACAATCTAGTTCAGTTGCCAAGGCCCAAAAGGATGAACAAGGAAAGAGATGAAGACCTCCCCGACTATTGCTCATTTCATAAGATTTTGGGGAATTCCATTTTGGAGTGTTTTGTCTTATATGACCTCCTACAAAAGATGGTGGAATCTGGAAAAGTGAAACTAAAAACTTCTTCAGCCTAGGTAGCATGTTTTACTGATACAGATCTAGAGGAATAAGGCGAGTGGAATGAAGTCAAAAGTGAAAATGTGCAGAAATATGATGATTGCATGGTCAAGAAAATGATCAACCAAATTAATTCCATTTTACAAACACAATGGAATAAACCAATTGTGTCTTATTCTATTTCTTCTACAGCAAAACCCTCTTTATCAAAAGAAAAACCCTCAATGAAGAGTAATAATCTGATGAAATAAGGGAAGTCAGAAATCGATGAGCTCATGTCAAATCCTATGTTGTAATTGACTCTAGATGATTTTATGCCTTAAGCTTCAAAAGATTGGGCACTGCCACACAAAAAGGCACTGACTGAACTAGTTCGTTAGGCAGAATCATCAATAGATGAAGAGTTTATATTTTGTTCTATTTACATGATTCATTTAATAGATCCCTATGCCAATGAAAGTTTCAATCATGATGAGCCAAAGTTCACTATATCTAACAGAGGAATTATAGTAAGAGACAGAGGTCTTGGATACATAGGAAGACATGGATATTCTAGAAGCCACTATTTTAATCCTACCCCAACTTGAACTGTATATGCGGCAGAAACTTGTAGAAAAGCCCTTCAGCGGGCTCAAGAGGAACAAGAATGTTCTTCCACACATTGAATATTCGGTCCAAAGATAGTTATTTTAGAGGACCAGTTAGAGTTTACACCTTCTTCTTCTCAGTAAATAAATATTCCTAGTCAGTCTAATCTACCGAATTCAGGACTGTTTTTAATACATGTCCCGATACAGGATGCATCTACTGCCAATGCATCAACTTCCAAGGCACCTGAAAAGACACATTTTCATGCTTGGAAACACAGACCATTGGACAGAAATTATGATTTATTGTAACATTTGGATCAACTACAGGCTAAGTTATCAAATTTTCATGCCTTTAATTTATCAGAAGATCTTCAGGAGGTGCTTATTGAGGATTTTTCAAGTCCACAAGAACTGATAACTAAAATTGATGCATCTTAGGTCTACCATATAGAGAATGATCAGGTGGAAAGACATGTAGTGATATCATTTATAGATGAATTTGAAGATGTTGTTGTACATGGATTTATCATACCTTTGTATCAATCTGGCAAAGTCAATGACATAGACATTCAACAATCTATTATTTATAATCGATCAGGAGTCAACCTCATTCTTATTCATACACTTCATTGATTAAGCCTCACATAATATTATTTATCTCCTTCTACATTGATGTTTCAATGATATGATAAGAATTTACAAGATCCTCTGGGTGAAATTACACTCATAATTAAGATTGGATACCTTATGTCTAATTTGGACTTCATGGTTGCTTTTCAGAACATAGCCTTCAACATTTTTATTGGAAGACCTTGGCTACATCATAATACGGTCGTAACTTCGTCATACCATCAATGTCTCAATTATTGTTTCAATGGTCAAATGGGTACATTGTATGGTGTCAAGGACCCATTAAAAATGTGTGAATCTCAATACATTGAAGAAGAATTTTATCACATGGAGGGAAAGGAAAATTTCACGGCAAAGGAGGTCACCAAAATTAATGCTCCATATGGTTTGGAAATGATTCCTGTAAACACATTCATTCATGTGAGTGCAGATTATGTGTTTCCTATTAGTCAAATTGATAGGATAGACCTAAATCCAAAAACACTTATTGAAATTTCCATAATGTCAATGATAGAAGTCAATCCAGATAGAATGGGAGAAATTGTTGATTCGCCAAGCAGTGATGAAAGCATAAATGGAGATGTTTTCATTTCATCTGCTAAAATCCAGCAATTCTATACTTCATCAACCAGGCCAGAAGAAGTTATAACAATACCATATGAAAACAATGATGTCTATTCTCAATCCATCATCTCCTCTCTATCACCCTAGTAAGACCCATCATCATCAATAGGGTTAGAAATGGAATCCTCTTCTTCAAGATATTCAAATTTTATCTTCTCCCCTGACCATGGAAATTATGTTTTGATATCTACAATACATGTAGAAACAGAAGAAGTAACACATATTGATGATGAAGAAGATGATCTCAAGGATGCTCCTCCAGCATTTGAAGAGGGTATCTTTACCACTGTGGATGAACTCATAGAAATAAATCTGGGTAGAAAAGAAGATCCATGGCCCACTTTAATTAGTGCAGCCATGAATCATGAAGAGAAAGAAATTTATACTTCATTTCTAATGAAAAATCAAGATGTGTTTTATTAGAATTATATAGAAATTCCAGGCCTTGTTCCCGCTGATTCCACTCATCATTTGGGTTTTCCAGAAGAACATCGAGGATTCAAGCAAGAAGTAAGAAGAACACACCCAACTTATGCCTCCAAAATTGAAGCTGAAGTTGATAAGATTATCAGGGATTAATTAATAAGAGAAAATCAATATCCCAAATGGATGGTTAATATTTTCCCAATGAAGAAGAATAATGGAAAAATTAGAGTTTTCATTGACTTCAATGATCATAATCAGCATTGTCCCAAGGATGATTTTCCAGTTCCGATCACAGAACTCTTAATTGATACAACAACTTGCCACAAAGCTCTTTAATTCATGGATGGTTAATCTGGGTATAATCAAATACAAATGACCCCAGAAGATGAGGTGTCTACAACCTTCAAATTTCCTCATGGTGTCTTTTTCTATTAGGTAATTCCCTTTGGCCTGAAGAATGCAGGTGCAACGTATCAACGTTCCGTGCACCATATCATCAAACCATTATTACGGTTTTTTTTTTAATGTTATGTGGATAATTTTTTGGTTAAATTCCGAAGAAATTCTGTTCACATGGCCGATCTAGAAATCATATTCAAAAAACTTCGAAAACACAATTTGATGATGAACCCCCCGAAATGTGCTTTCGGGGTAACCTCAGGAAAATTTCCCGGCTTTGTTGTATGCCATCGTGGTATTGAATCTGATCCTGAGAAGACAAAATCAATCCTTGACATGTCACCTCCTAGAAATTTTAAGGAATTAAGAGGACTTCAAGGAAACATGGCCAATATTCGGCGTTTTATTGCCAATTTGGAAGGCAAGTGTTTAACCTTCCCCAGATTATTGAAGAAGGGAGTCACCTACCAGTGGAATGAAGAATGTCAAGAAGCATTCTATATCCTCAATAAATATCTCTTGAGTCCACCATTATTAATGCCACCTATTGAAGGAAGACCACTTATTCTCTATGTGACAGCATTAGAGCTATCATTGGGTGCCTTCCTTTCCCAAAAGAATCATGATGGGAATAAAAAAAGCCTTTACTATCTTAGTCGTACTATTCTTGAGATAGAAAATTGATATTCAAGTATTGAAAAGTGCTGCCTAGCATTAATATTTGCAGTTCAGAAATTGAGAAAATCTATGTAACATCATGAGGTTCAATTGTTATCTCACAATAACCCGCTCAAATTTATCCGTAGTTGTCCAATGATTACAGGACGTCGGGCAAGGTGGGAAGTTATTTTGTAGCAATTTTACATCCAGTATGTGTCTCAAAAGGCAATAAAGGGCCATGCCCTAGCCATCTAATTTTCTAAACACCCATCTGTAAAAGATATGTCTTTATTTATTGAATTTCCTGATGAGTAATTATTCTCTGTTCAAGATAATCCTCAAACATGAGAAATGTACTTTGATGGTGCCTCCAGAAGTCCAAAAAGGAATAAAATGGAGGACCCTAAATTCTAAAAAGTTGTGTTATGAATTGTGCTTATTTACCCAGATAAGGAAGTGCTACCCTATTCCTTCTTGTTGTCGGAAGGTGGTACAAACAATGAAACAGAATATCAAGCTCTCATCGCAGGCTTGGAATTGGAAATTCAAGCACAAGTGAATCACTTGAATGTAAAAGGGTATTAATATTTGGTAATCAATCAAATCAATGGTAATTATACCATTAAAAAGGAAGAGTTAATCCCATTGTGTGATTATGTTATAGAATTAGTGGCAGAATTTCCCTCGAAACTGATATTTTCTTATGTCCCGCGATCACAGAATTCCAAGGCTGATGCACTAGCTAATGTTTCCATAACCCTATCAGATCCAAATCGGGATGAAAAAATCATCAATATTGCCCATCATCGTATAGTTTGACCTCTTTTTCAAATCAGAATAGGGGAAATCAAAGAAATCAGTCCCATTTTTGAACCATATGGTCATACTATAGGATGTATGAAGCCTATCAGGGAATACCTTCAAAATGGAGCACACCCACCTGATAGAGCTGTGAAATAACATGTCCGGTGGCGTGTGGTAAATTTTACTCATTATGATAACCTAGATGACGAAAAAATTCTCTACAAGCAATGTTTTGATGGAATTATCTTCATATGTATTTATGGTTAAGAGACAATGGCCATCATGAATGAAGTACATGCAGGAGTTTGTGGTGTTCACCAGTCTAGACATAGAATTTCTGGTCAAATTGGAGGACTTGGATACTTCAGGCCTTCAATGATGTAAGATTGTATTGATTTCCCTAACAATTATCATTCTTTCCAAGTATGTTCCAACTTCACTCATCAACCCCTAGAGTTACTTCATACAGCTAAATACTCCTGGCCATTTGCTATAAGAGGAATGGATGTAGTAGGAACTTATCCTCCAGATACAGTTAAGCAATTTATGTATATTCATACTCATACTAACTTCTTTTCCAAATGGGCAGAGGCAATACAATTCAAAGAAGTCAGTGATAAAATCATTGTTATATTGGTCAAGTACAACATCATTACCAAATTTGGTGTTCCTCATACCATATTGACAGATAATGGCACCAACTTTTGTTTATCTGATGTTAGAAAATTGTATCAAGAATACAATATCTGATCCTACCAGTCATCTCGGTATCATGCAACGACCAATCATCAAGTAAAGTATTTCAATAAAAATCTTTCAAACATACTTATGAAAATGGTGGATAAAGATAAGAAGTCATGGCCTGATAAACTTTTTCATCTCTATGGGCTTATCGGACTACCACCCGCCCTGTTATACGATTCACTCCATATTCATTGGTATATGGAATGGATGTTGTATTGCCTATTAAAGTCCAATTACATTACATAGAGTTGCCATTTTTTGATTAGTTATCTACAGATGAACAATCTCAAAAGCGATTGGATAAATTGGAATGACTAGATGAAAAATGATTGTGCACAATGCATCATTTAGAAGTCTATCAAAATCTAATAGCATGAGCATTCAATAAAAAAATTAATCTTCATTCATTCATTCAAGGACAACTAGTATTGCTCCTTATAACCCCAATGACACCAAGAAAGAAGCCTCTAATGCTTGAGCCAAAGTGGGAAGGACCTTACTCAACACATAGGGTCTACTCCAATGGAGATTATTCTTTAATATAAATGGATGGAGAACTCATTTCAACTCCAACCAATGCAAGATTCTTGAATAAGTATTTTTTGTAACACAAATACACCCATTGTCCTTGATGCAGGACATTAAACTACATATCCCCCTCTATCGTCAAACATGATTTTATACTGTGCATTGTTCAAGCTGCAGGACGTTAAACTGCCAAAAACCTCATTTTTGTGACACGTGAAATTAAATTGGGATCAACGCATGTGCAATTGCCTTTTAAACTCTTTTTCCATGCATGCCTCAGGCAGATAACCATCCATAAGCCCCACACCATCTTAGTGGTCACATCTTTTTTGACACGATAGTCAAGTCTATTGTTGCCTCTTGTTTCTCACACCGAGCATGACTCTCGTGAGCTTAGAGTAAGCTTCGACCATGAAATCTTCTATGGGCTGCTATCCACACTTATGTACAGACATCATATTTGGGATGTTTTCCTCATGTACACCCTGGTCACTGAATCCATCTCAATTGAACTACGCGGACTTTGATCCTTGCCTCCTAGGCCGGGTTCGTAGGCAACTTCTTAAGGATCATGCCCGAAACCACTTTAATCACATAAATTCAACTCCATCCCATACGATTTTGAACCATGAATCCCTTGTCAAGCTTCTTATTCATATCAGTTCTCTTTCATCCTATATGATATTAAACTATTTACATCCCATTGTCCTATCTATATGCTGTTAAACTATACAGTTCCCCATTGTCCTTGTCGTATGTACATTAAACTGCATAGCACTAGTCTATGCATATGACATTAAAGTATTTGAATTTATTTCCTGTATAACAATAAATTGAAACAATCCCTGGTACCCTCACTCGAGAGGAATCATCATTGACATGGTCTCCAGCCATGTCAAATTTCAAGAACCACGTATGGATTGATTCTCATCCTTATAAGATACGTTGTGACACCAAAGTCTTTAATCATGGTTCCACCCAAATTTGCAATAAAGTCCTCGTTACCCCTCATATGTAGGAACCAAATCTGTACAATGGGAATGTCATGAACTATGTATAGCTTGATTGCCACCATCATGGGATACATAATAATGCTCAGGAATTCCTCGAGTCCATCCCCGAGCCTTTGGGCCTAACCCCAAACTCCACTTTCAGTCCCTTGACTGAAAATTACCCCTTGGAGCACATGATGTGATATGGAACGCCGCGGTCTTTATTCACGTCAGGTTTATAACAAATGAAAAATGTGTCTCCCTAGCTATGGTCCGTGCTCTAGGACCTAAACTATGATCTTCCATTCCCTCATCGTGAATGACGTTAAACTATATTTCAAGAACTTTGTTTTCCTTGATTAGCATCCTAATGAGATGCGTAGTGGCATACATAATTTCAATTTAGGACCTAGCCACAACATTATACAAATAATATATATGGTCTCCAAAACCCTTTTCTTGAATTATGGTCACATCATTTTTGATTCATAAGAGTTCTTTTTCCTGAGTATGCAGCATGTTCCTTTAGGTGGCCTTGCATAAGTTGTCTACATAATGGACCTGTCAGCCAAAAGATTCTAATATTTTACAGTGTATCTTATGCCCCAGTTGGCCTTACATAATTCAACATCTATAATGGGTTTGTCAAGTAATGGTAACTTCATTCTTAAGGGAAGTCTTTTTTGTCCCAATTGTCCTTAACAACGATATGTAGGGATCTGCTAAAAAAACTGTCATCCTTAACATATTTGTTCCATACTCATTTTCATGATATGAATGTATTCAAGTCTATGGTTTACATTTTCCTCCTTATCCATATGTTCATATAAATATGAAATAACCATGTACCAATTGACCATATGTCGTATAATATTTCAATCTCCAGTTTTAGTCATATGATTTAAAACCATAGATACGTATTTTCCTACGTTTTGGTCAGACCTTTATAGAGATTACATTCCTACAATTCATTGAAAATTTTTAATTGAAATATCCTCTCCATATTCTAGTACCATTCTCCATAAATCAGAATCTATGCTTTGAAAATTTGAATATATGTAAAACATTCTTCGTCTTTTAGCAATATAATGTCAAATTTTTGAGAGTTTTTTTTCCTAACTATGCATCACGTTCCCTTATGTGGCCTTGCATATGTTGTCTACATAATGGAACTTTCATCCAAAAGATACTACCATTTGACTATGCACCATATTTCTAAGTTGTGCCTACATAATTCATCCCCCATAGTGGGTTTGTCAAGTAGTGGTAACTTCATTCTTAGAAAAGACATACTCTAATTCTTTCTATCTCTATTTCCATGACATTCCTCATATTCAAAATTTCCCAAGTCAAATTTTACATTTTCCCACCCTCTATTCATGAATATGGTAATATATTTCCAAACAAATTATAAAAAATTTATCAATATCATCCATTAGGTCAAAGCTGGTCAAACATAAATATTAGACTTTTTATAATCCAACATGCATGACATTAAACATCCAATAAAAAAAGACATGGTACTCATTAAATTGGGAACCTATAAAGGGTACATTGAACAAATGTCGAGTCCCAGCTCTCTAAATGTACATTTTGTATGATTTAGGAAATATTGAGAAATTAAAAGATAATTTTTGTGGGGTTGTTTTTATATCCCTAGTAAAAAAATAAAACTATTTTTACTAGGCCCATTGGATTAGGTGAAAATAAGAGCAATTATCAAGAAAATGAGGGTACAGATGATTGAAGATGAACTATTTTTCATTTATGAACTAGATTAGAAGAACATCCACATACTGGGGTCCATTATCTTTTTTTTCAGAAATTACAGAATCCTTTCAACAAGAATTCTCATATGTTTCATCAGTATCCACTTGAAGTTCATTTACTCGACTAGCTTCATTCTCTTCACCTCGATGAAGTGCTTTTTTGGAATTTGTGATGGCTTTTAGACCATTCGTTGGGACTTATTCCAATGAATTATGAAGTTGGTCAAGCTCCCCAGTAATAGCATCTAGCTCTTGCTAAAGGTGAAACTGCTCGAATATCTTCTCCTTGATCTTCTTCTTCAGTTACTTCAGGGTTGTATCATGATCACCCATAGCTTGGGACACTGGAGCCCAAAATTAACTAATATTGGTCAGCAATATAGATCTGAGCAGGTCTTGAAGACACTTTTTCTCTTGCTCCCTCCTTCTAATGACTTGTTTCACTACGACATGGATTTCATGATATCCAAAACTTCCACTTCCCCTTGATTTCTCCTGCTTTACCTCAGAGTCGTATCATCTTTGCTTTTCGGATCCATCTCTGAGAGGGGGGGGGACTTTTGTTGACTCTCCTTTCCATCATAGAGTCAAATGAATGGGAAAAGGGAATACCTTAAGCAAAAATGGGTCAACCTTTGAGGAACATCAAAAAAATTGACGAAGACATGGACTAGGATCCCATTTGCAGTGAGGCGTGCAAGTCACATTCACACAACCTATGTGTCACACAACTCACTTGCTCGCCCCATTTTGTTTTTCTCCCAAGGTGCAAGGTGGCCTATAAATAGCCCCTGTGGGACCCCATTACGAGGAAAAAAATTTCAAAAGTCAAATTCAATATCTAGTCACCCTAGTCTTCAATTCAACTCTTCCGAAATCTTATAAGGTAATTTATTACCATCAGTGGATGACCTGAAACAGTAGAATAAGGCCAAAGTGTTTAGAATTCATCAAAAATTGTGTGCATAAGTGTTCAGACCTCCTTAAAAATGGAAACACTTTCACACCGCCATACACTTTCTATGAAACTTGTGCACCGCCCATTTGAAAAACATCTTAGGAAAATAATAAAGGATTGAGTTAAGTCTCACCCAAGTAATACCCTACAGATTCGCCATCGCCTAGGTGGACCCATGTCATGCAAGTACACTTGTGAAACCAAGACTTGTGCGCTAAATGACTTGTGCTACCAACACTTTCGTGCCAACATCATTTGTGTGCCTCTCTCCCGTTCACATCTCCTATTCAAGATATTAGCTATCGAATCGCTTTTCAAATCCATTTATGGCATGGTTTCTTTGTTGTATTCCTTATCTGAAAAGAATTCTATGAGAACCTCTCCCAAAACCTCGTGACTTACAAGATTTATGTCACTACGGTTAGAGGTTTCCTCTATATAACCGCATCCATTATAATGAGAGGAACATTTTTATTGGGCCACCTTCTATGGAATAACCCCCAAGTCCCCTTAACATAGACCTTCTTATCAAGAGTAAGCCAACGTCATATTTTCCTTTAACATTGGGCATCCTCCTCAGGAGTAAGACCCAATCTTAATTTCCTTTGATTTGGGACTCATTTTAAGGTATAATCCCCAATAAAAAGTCCCTTTTATTTTTAGCCTCATTCTTAAGAGTAAGCCCCATGTTATAAGTCTACATTATATTGGGCATCTTGCCTAGGCGTATGCCCTCAGTTAAAACTCTAAATCTCAATAAAGTACAAATACCTCTATGGACCCTGCTCATGGGCATCTATTCTGAAGTAAGTCATGGTCTTCATCTACTTGGCAATTCATACATATGTAAGACCCACATCATTTCATATGGCTGCATCTTTCGAGGAAAAATCATCATGTTTACTGATACCTCTTGTTTCTCACATTGAGCATGAATCACATTATCTTAGAGTGTAAAAGTAATCACAACATCTCTTTTGGGGTTGTTAATCATGCATAAGCCCCATTTTTCTTCACACGAAATATGTGGACTTAGATATCTTCCTTAAAAGTAGAGTACATAGGAAGACATTCTATGGTCATATAATGTGATTCATTAATAATTTTTCATCCCATATAATGTTAAACTATATCTGTATTATAAAAATATGTTTTTTCTGATTCCTTTTTAATGAGGATATGTAGGAAACCCTTCTGCGGGTGTGATCCCAACTCATAAATAGTCCAAGTCTTTCTGAATGAAAATAATCTTCAAGGGCCCCATTGAGTGGCTTTAAAACTATTATTGTCATCATAATGACCAATAGATTTATATATTATGTATTTGAGGATACAATTGACTAAGTATCTCTAATACTTATGGATGATTCTCCATCGATGAAGAACCTCAAATAAATATAAAAGATTCTTTAAATCCCATACATATCAATCATCTATTTCAAAATATAAATAAAACTCATTTTAATTATTTTTGAATTAATAAGGATTCGTGAACATAACATAAATCTATAATAGAGTCCCATAGTAGACAATAATTCCCCCAAAAAAGGTGTGATGAGACTGACCTCCCATCCACTCGACCAGTGTAATTTCTTAAGCCTCATTGGTCCACAACTAATGAGCACTTTCACATGGAATATAGGCCCAACTGGATATAGAATAATTGGTTGTTTCTAGTTCTACTAATAAACCCATTAGAAACTGATTGTATTGTTTGAACTTTAAACAAACAAGTTCATTCCCCATTTCCATCAAAACAATTACCTAAAACGTAACATTAACATTGAGTTGTTAATAAAAGGGTAATATCAAGACATAATGAAATAATATATTGTAATTGATGTAATATTAATCTTCTATTATATGTGTATAATGAAATTATATTAAATATATATCAGGATTCAATATGAAAGAAGAAATTCAAAACTTAAGGTAAGGGAATTTCATGTCACTTTTTTATTTATATGAGATATATGTCGTATTCACCACTATCTTCTTTTGTGGGGTGTTAATACATCCCTATAAACTCTTGTATAATTAATTTTCATTATTTGATAATATTAAAATCCATATATGATGTTATTATACCATTAGGATCATTATTCTAAAAATACCTATGTTCCAGGGGTTTTCACATCTCACTTTTTTAAATCCATGAGATACAAGCGTTATTCAGAAATAATTTCATTGGGGTGTTGTATATACTATCCATGAACAAATTATATGTTTTATATAAATACACTACTACATTAATGGCCATTAGAGACCGCCTGGCGACCACTTTTGGCGGTCGCTGTTGCTTCGTCGGTAAAGAGCAATAGCGACCGCCAATGGCGGTCGCTAAATCCTGTATCGAAATACAGCGCAAAACTGCGCTGTATTGATGATCGGTGGACTCGGCAGTGGTGGGGAGCGATGGTGAAGCTTCATGGCCGGTCATGGTGGATCTGCGGCGGCCGGAGGGAAGTGTGGTAAGTTGAGGGTGGAAGTGGATGGTGGTCCGATGTTGTGGGGGATGACGGGGGTCACCTACGAGGGGGTAGGGGGAAGAGAGGGCGGACACATGCGATGAAAACGGTGAATGGATGAGGCGGCGCGCGGAGGGGAGATGGCCTGAAGTTGCAGTGGCGAGAAGGAAGTGGGGAATGACAATGCGGGAAAAATCCCGCCTTTTTTAGGCAGGAGTAGCGACCGCCATTGGCGGTCACTAATAGTATTAATAGTGACCGCCAATGGCGGTCGCCCATGTGCAGGGGCGCAGAAACACAAAAATCTAGTAGTGATAAATATATTAATATTTACATATCCATTTGATGATATTGCATTCTTTGGGGTTATGGTAAAAAAGTAACTAAATCTATAAACTAATCGTGTCAAAAATTTTCAACCTTGAAATACATGTAATGGTGTAGACCTATATTTTTCAATGGGTTGTATATAAAACCCATTTTAAAGTTATTTTATAAATATTCACATTTTAATTATTTTTAAGGATTCATATTATTTTTTTTCTAATGGGGAATATGATTCAATATCACTAATGTGGTAACAATTTATTGATACAATACATCATTCATCGAGATTATTTATGATTATGCTTCCATTGATGAAATCATATGATCCATTTATCAATAAGACTCATAAATTTTATTAACCAATGGTTATTCATGATATATTCATGTATTGAAACCATTTTTTGACATGGTCTTACTTAATATAATTAAGAAAATGTTTTTAACAAAACCAGACTTCATCTCTCACTTCGGTCGAAAATCTATGCACGTTTGAAACTATGTTCCCTAAAAAGGGTTTCATAAATTTTTTATGTTTAAAAAGTGTTTAATATGTTTTTAGGATTTATTTATATGTTTTTAATTTAATTATAATGAAAAGTGATTTCAAATGGTTTTCAGTAATTCTTTATTAATATGAAATGTTCTAATAATGAAATGGTTACAATTTTTTTTCATGATTTATGTAACATCCCAAGTAAATAAAGAATATAAAATTTTTATTATTTATTAATATTTTTGAATTAAATATTAATTTTACCTTAAAAGGGATTCTATCTTCCATGGAATACCTGATACACAACAAAGGGTTTCTTTCAAATCTTACGTTTCACACAACAATGTGTCATACTCAAAAGTAATAATATAATATTATTTTAAATGGTAATTAATGCCTAGTCGTTGAATTGGATGGAATGGAAAGATCTAACTACAATATGAATACACATGTTTGTTAAATATTTTATTTACTTTTATAAATTAAATGTTATAGACCTATATTGTGAATGAAACTAATATTAAGCATTAATACTCTAATATTCATTAAAAGGATGATTTAATTCATTTTGATGGAGAACCATCATTAAATATAGCTTCTACTTGAATTATTTTTGTACCTTTTTAAACTGATGATTAGTTTATAATAAAATACTATTTTCAAACGTTCTGAAAGAGCCATTCCTCCCTTTATAAAAGGACACAACTTGTAACCCATTACTCACACTGCACAAGACCATCGTATCATCAAACCTATTCCTAAATAAGATAACTACATCCTTCTATTCAAACTAAAATTGTTACCTTATGAAGAAGGCACTTTATGTGAACCTTTTGGTTCAAGCCAAAGGGAGTTACATGATTTAAAGGTAACGTCTTCTGTTATGTTCTTTTGTTTTATTTTCCTTATCCAACCAGCTAAAAACTTTTTATTTCTTTATTTTATAAGAAAAAACGTATCCTCAATATACTATTTTGTTTTTATGAGATTAATTCTAACTAAACTTAAACAGGCCTCCATCTAATGGGTAAAGAACATACTGTTTCTGTGGACAGTAAACTAATGCCTTGCGAAATGTTGATTGATCAATTTTCTCCTACCAACTCTTATGGCGGACATTATGATGGAACAATATTTTTATATTATATATATTAGGTTTTTTATTTCTTCATGCTTATGTATTTTTTATTTATACCATAACTTTATGGTTTCCATTATGGGTAAATGCGATAATTTCATTTGAGGAAGTGCAGACTACCGCCCCCTCAAAGTGATATGACTCATTCAGGATGTACATGGAATGCATAAAAGATGGAGTTACTGAAATTATATATGATATTATACTATAATTTCAAAATACCTATGTATAATTATGTTTTCATTCCATTAATATATGAAAATAGAAATGAAAGTAGTGTTCATGTGTACGTATGACTTACCATCTCTATGAAAAGTGAATTTCATTTAATATCTCAAAATGTCATGTACTATTATAAATTCATATATATAATTGATATTTATGATATATATTATATATAAATCATTAATATCATTCTGGATATAAGGGAATTTTGAACACATGAACAACATGTAATTATAGAAAGTTCATTTTTTACTCAAGTACAAAATATCGAAAAAACGACTGTTATTATCTTAAATGATTGCATAATGTTTATAAAAATGTAATAATTGATATAAAAGGAATAATAAACTTGAAAAATTTTATTAATAAAGTATAAATTATCTTTAGTTTATTTTACATGATATTAAAGAACGAACGGGTCAAGTAGGACACGAGGTAAGGGAACTTATTAACCAAATTTTGGTTCTTTGGGTTGATATTACCTTTCTTATTTAGTCGTTCATTGATTATGTGAGAAATTAATTATTATATATTATCATGTATTTATAATTTCTACACAAAATATATCTATTTTAGTTAAAAAATGATCTTTGTAAGGGTCTTCATCTCAATCTCCATTCATTGACGGATATTTTGATTTACACACGACTTTCATATATACGGTGTATAAACTCCATTGACATTTCATTTCATTCAAAGGGAATATATTTTTCTATGATTATTTTTACTAAGCAATAAAAGGAATGTTTTTATCATTTTTAGTGACAAAGGACTCACCGTAACAATAATAAATTGTCGGCTTCCTCTATAAGCCTTAATGTTTTTTTAAAAAATGAATAGAAATCCATTATTTTGTTTTTGGGTGTCTTGGTATTGAAAATGTTTTTCGAAATGGATTTACTGTATCAATATCATGAATTGAATTCTTGAGATTTAAAATGAAATTTTATTAGGGAAATGTGTATATTTGCAATATTTTATGGGTTATGAATTTTTTATGGTACTTGTACATTTTACATTTGGTTACGTTATAAACCAAATGACGGGTGGTGCCATGAGAAACTAGGATGGGTGGTTAAATTATAACCTCCAATGAATTGGGTATGGATGTCAACCGTATGGCTATTCCATTTAGTCATATATGTATAAGTCAGCCATATGTTTATTCCATTTAATTATTCTTATGTTTAAAGGTGCTTATATATGTTATGTGTTCTTTCTATGGGTTTTAGGGTAGTCTTTTAGTTAAACATGGTCAAGAAATGATCTTTTATTCAGTGAAGAGTAATTACTACATCATAATGGTGAAAATTATTACTTATGATAAATTATTCATGGTTTACTTGGTGTTTTGAAAAACTAATAGTTTCCCTTTGTTGTGTATCCCTTACTAAGCTTTTTATGCTCATCCCATGTTTTTGAAATGTATTTCACAAGAAATAAAGTGGAATATGTTCAAGGATCGGATCAAGGAAGAGTCTTTTTGTCTAAAACATGGAACTAGACATCACTTATTTTTAAGAGTATTTATTTTATAAAAACATGGAATCATTGTAGAAGTGTCTACTATGTAATTTTTTATATGTAATTTAATAGTTATGTCCTAACTCTCTAAAACACTAAACCAGAAAATATACTGAATGTGAATTAATAATTTAATTCATGATTATGTAATGTTTTATGGTTGTGTCTTTATAGTTGGTATTATGGGTATGTTTAGATAATTTTTGAGGTTCAGGTGTCATTTGAGAAGCAATGGCATCACCATAATGGTTAGAAAATTTGAATGAGTCATAGTTATTTTAGATAAACTGAATGAGTTTAAGATAACATGAATAAGTCTATCTTAGTATTTACCCTCCTCATAAGATATTATATGATGATTTTACTACAAAACTCACACTGAACTTTTTGGTTTTAATAAATGACTGGATTTATGAGGCACCAAAGCAATAGTGGATGTGAAGAAAACTGTGATAGTTTTATAAATGAACAACTGATTGAAATGGGACCTGCAATGATAATTCTTGTCGTTATACTCAACAAACTATTTGGAGTCATTATTTACCACCTCAAAGTCGGTAATTTTTATAAGGCATCGTATAATAGAGAAAAAAATACCTATTGATGTTCAAATAATAATCATAAAAGTATGTATATTAAAATAACATGTTTCAAGGATGTGGAAAGAAACACCTAGGAAATTGCTTAAAAGGGATAAGAAGATGCTATAAATGTGTAAATGAAGGTCACAAAGCAATAACTTTCCCTGGAAAAAGGAAACACCCATTTGACTCTACGAAAGGAAAATATTTTCTTTTTGAGGGATCAATTGATTGTTTTAAATGTGGTGTGCATGGTCATTGTACAAATAGATGTCCTAAAAAAAGGTTCATGAATGGGATCACCAGGACCATACAAATATATGTTTACCAATACCTAAATACATTCCAATTGAGGATGAAGAAACTAATAATGACGAATGGGAGGTATTTATTATTTCATAACATATGTGTTTACATTATTGAATCTTAGGATATGATTTATGTTTTTTTGTAGGAAATAATTATTTAAAAATAAGTTGGTAAGGAATTGTTAATGTATCATGAAGATAATTTAATGACTAAGAAGTTAAAATATAAAGGAATCAATAGTTGTGTTAGATTTTATGATGATGAAATGCTTAAAAGTATTTAGCCTATTTTGATGATGGGATTACATTGGAATAATTTTTCTAGTATGTGTAACCCTGAAGATTTTTATATGAAAATTTTAATCATGGAAAAATTGTTCATTCTTTTTTGGATATAGTTATAAAGAATCATTTTGGATTATATGATCCTTGAATTTGAGGCAGTTACAGAATAATACTTTTTGGATGAAAATGTTATGTATGAGATAAAATTTGTGGTTAATATATGTTATGTTTATTTTTGTTTTATTTATCTCATTTTTTGGAATGCTATAAAATTATATAATTTTTAAAAAAATTAACAACACATAGACAATTTGACAACCCATCACCTCTAACAAAGATGCATGAATAGAACCCACAAACAAATTGTGATTTGGATTTATCGCCTACCACTGGACTACGTGAAGTCCCTATTTAGTATAACCTATTCTTTTTAGTTAAATAATTTTGTTGATCAATAATAATTTAATTTTGGAATCTAATGTTTTATCAAATGGTTATATTTACTATAGGAAAATGATTTAGTGATTATGTGATAATGGATATTTTACTAGATGTTCGATATTTTGGTAAAGAACTATATGGCTTTGGAAAATAGAATACTTTTGGATTTCAATTGAGAAGTAATGGTGGAATTTTATTTTGGAAGAATCAGTGTTTTTATTATGGAAATATAAGCATTTTTTTGGTATTTATAAAAATCACTAACCTTTTATAGAGAATATGTAATTAGGTTAATTACTCTTTATTATGAGAATTTAAGAGTAGTCGATGTTATTTGGAGATAATTGTAAAGATTTACTATGGAAGACTATGTGTGTAAATTCTATTGAGCTTTGGATTTCAATATTTGTTTGGATTATATTGAAGTATTTTAAGGACAATTGTGTGTTCAATAGTATTTGTTGAACTTTTGGTACTATTTGTTGAATTTTTGATATTAAGAGTAGTATTTATTTTTATAAAGGATTATCCTTTTTGGGGACTATCTGATCTTGTACTAAATTTTTAGTTTGGGTTAATGTATAATGATTGGGTAAATATATAGTTCTTCTTTTTTGGATTATGTGATTCTCTAGAAGTTTATTCTAGCGCTTCAGGTGTGACCATGGCATTATGAATACTTTTATTTTGTAGGAAAATGAGTTTGTGGTAGGAATTTAGTAAAGGATGAAAGTCTATATGACAAGTAAGTAAATTTCCTTATGTTTTTACTTAAGCTCATAAATAATTTTCTGAGCTTTATGAAAAGTAACTTAAAAAAATGTTGTCGGTTAACATTTCCTACTGGGGAATCAAAGACCGTTTAACCCATCACAAGTTTGTTTTTTTCTGTTGGTTATCATTCTCCTAATAATGTTTTCTTTCACTCTCCATAAGAACATGACACTATGTTTCTCCTATATATCTATGTTTACATGGAATCCTAGTATGTTCTATCTTAGGTGACCTTTGTAATTATCTTTATTTCTATTAATGTTATAGTTTTATTTACTCTTTTCTCGATGTGGGACATTAAATGATGTTTCCAATACCAATTTTAATATAGAGAGGACACAATTTCCAAAAGGGGTGAGGGATGTAACATCACAGGTAAACAAAGAATATAATTTTTTTAATATTTATTAATATTTGTGAATTTATGATTATTTTTACCCTAAATGGTATTATATGTTCGATGTTGTACCCAATACTCAACAACGTATTTCATTGAAATCTAAAATTGCACACAATGTGGGGTCATACTAAAAAGTAATAATATAATATTATCACAAATTGTAGTTAACGCCTAGCCTATGTATTGATGGGAATGGGCAGAACTATCTACAATAATAATATACATGTTTGTTAAATTTTTTTACATTTATCTAATAAATTTTAGTGGCTTAAAATGTGATTGAATCTAATTTTAACAATAAATACTCTAATATTCTTTACAAATCTGATTTAACACATTTTGATGGTGAACCATCATTAAATATAGTTTTTTTCTCTATTATATGTTCTATTTTACAAAATAAAATTCTTATTTAGAATCGTGAAACTGAAATTAATTTTGGGTAAAATTTTGGTGTTTTTTTGAAAAAATTAATTTTATGATGAATAGTGAAAAATACTGTATTTTAATTCAAAACATCCATTACATATAATATACTTATATTGTTATATTATCATTTTAAATGGTTTTAAAATTTAATTATATTAAATTTTTACCATTTAATAAAATGGTGGTAATTGGAAGTAATTTCACTTTGAAAATGGACATAAACAAGTTCCAAATTTTTGATAGTTTTTATTTCATAAAAACACGCTTCTTGTTTTGACAACAGAAATTATTATTAAATTAATATCTTCCACTTTTGTGTTTTAAATTTGGAATAATGGATTCCATATTTTAAATTAGGATTTAAAAATTGTGTAAATAGGTATCTTTTATTTTTTGACATTATGAATATTTACTTCAATAAATATTTTATTTACCATGGTTAAATGGTAAATCTGGTAATTGAGGATAAAAAAATATTATAATAAAAATACTAAATTACCCTATAATGTGTTTTAATCATATATTTTGATGCACTTCTGACCATTGTCATCCTTAGGACGATTATGTGACCCCATGGAGCCAGATTGGTTTAATAATGGTACTTTATAGTAATTAATTTAAAGTAAAGACAAAATTGACAAAAACAAATATATTTTAGTAAATAAATTTTTACATGGGGTTATATAAGTTTTCATTTAAACTATAAAATTTAATTTAAAGTATAATAAAATTTTCTACATCATGGTATTTTTTTATAAATTTAAGACATCATAAAAATAAATTTATTTATGAAACAATAATGATGTAGTGTTTACCTCATTAATGAATGATTTAAATAAATAAGATTATAAATAATAAAAAAATATCCAAAACCATTCCAATTATTATTGGATGATTTTATTTACAACAAGGGTCATCTTATTTTTTTATTTAATGATTTTTTTACCTTTTTAAAACCGAGGATATGTTTGTAATAAAATAATATTTTAAAACATTCCAAAAGATCCCCCATACTTATAAAAGGAAACCACTTATAACCCATTAGTCACACTTCACAAGCCACTTGGCTTGTCCAAACGTTTCCTAAATAAACTCCTTAAATCCATCTCTTACACCTAGAATCCTTATATTATGTAGAAGGCACTTCAAGTAAACCTTTTAGATCAAACCACATCGAGTTTCTTGATTTAAAGGTAATGCCTTCTCTAAAGGTCTTTTGTTTTATTTTTCTTCTCCAACCCAATAGACACTTTTTATTACTATAATTTATAAAAAATCAAGTATCGTAAATATACGAAGTTTTTGTTATGAGTTGTATTCTAACTACAATTACGCACACCTCCGTCTAATGGGTAAAGAATACACTATTTCTATGGAAGACAAACTAACACATGCCGAAACGATGATTGTTCAATCTTCTCCTACCACCTCTTATGGTGGAAATTATGATTGAGCTGTATTTATATATGAAATATATATTATGTTTATTATTTCTTTATGATTCTATATTTTTTATTTATAGCATACCTTTTTGGTTTCTATAGTGGTTAAATGCGATAATTTCATTTGAGTAAGTACGGACTACCGCCCCCTCAAAGTGATATGACTCATTCATGCCATACATGGAACATAAAAACGATTGAGTTACATAAATTATATATGATATTATACTATACTTATAATATAGATATGTATAATTATGTTTTCATTCTAATAAAATATGAAATAGAAATGAAAGTTACATTCATGCATACGTACGGCTTACTGTCTCCAAGAATGGTGCATTTCATTTCTTATCTCCAAATGTTATGTAATATTATAAATACATATATATAGTGGATATATATGATATATATGATATCTAAATCCCGAATATAATTTTTTAGATAATGGACCCTTAACCACATGAATAACTTGTAATTATAAGAAGTTAATTTTTGACTCACGTACCATATATCAACAAAACACATATTATTAACTTAAATGATTGCATAATGTTTATAGCATGGTAATAATTTATATAAAATGAATAATAAACGTTATAATGTTTATTATGCACTTATAAATTATCTTTAGTTTATTATTTAGGATATTAAAGAACAGACGGGTCAAGTCGGAGACGAGGTAAGGGAACATCTTAACCCAATTTCCATTCTTTGGGTTGATATTAAATTTCTTGTTTATGTTTTTTTGATCATGTGAGAAATGAATTTTTATATATTATCATTTACTTTTACATTCTACACTTAATAGATCTATTTTATTTACAAACTAATCTTTGTTAGTGACTTCATCTCAATATCCTTTCATTGAGGCATATTTTGATTTATGCACGACATCCTTTTATAAAGTGTATAATGTACATAGACATTTCATTTCATTAAAAGGGAAACCTCTTTCAAGGAATCATTTTACTAAACAAAAAAGGAATGTTTTTAATGTTTGTGGTAATAATGACTTCTCTGCTGTTGTAATCATTAGTTTGCTTCCTCTATAAGCCTTAATGTTTTTATAAAAAACAAGAAATCCCTTATTCAATTTTTGGGTGTTTTGGTATTGAAATTGGGTTTTGAGATTGAATGAATTTTTATAAATCATGAAATTATTTCTTGTTATTTCAAATGAAATGTTATAATTTAAATGTTTATATTTGAAATATTTTAAATGTTATGATTTTATTATGGTACTATGATTAATGACGGGTGGTTGAGTGATAAACCAAATGGATGGTGGTGCCATGAAAAACCAGGACGGGTGGTTATGTTATAACCTCCAATGCATTGGGTATGGAAGTAGGTCGTATGGCTATTCCATTTAGTGCTATGTGTGGAAGTTGACATTATGGTAATTCCATTTACATATATTTATGTCAAATGTAACATTTATATGTTATGTGTTATTTTTATGGGTTTTATGGTAATCTTTTCATTACAAAAGGGTAAGAAATGATCTTTTATTCAGTGAAGAGGATTTCCTACTTCATAAAGGTGAAAAGTATTACTTATGATAAATTATTCATTATTTACTTATTGTTTTTAAAAAAGTAGCTTAACTTTTTTGTGTATCCCTTACTGATATTTTTATGCTCATCCCACATTTTTGGAATATTTTTCATAGGATATGAAGTGGAATAAGGTCAGGGATTGGATCAAGGAAAAGACATGTTGTCAAGAACATGGAACTAGACATGGGTACTTTTTAATGAGTTTTTATTTTATGAAAAAATGGAAATTGAGTAATAGTGTCTACTTTGTAATTTTTGAGATTTAATTTAATAGTTATAGCCTAACTCTCTAAAAATCGAAACATGATAATATCCTCATTTTTAATTATTCATTTAATTCAACATTACGTAATGTTTTATGTCCAGGTCCTTATAATTTATTTCTATGTTTTCAAAAAAAATTCAATTAAAATAATATTAAAAATGTTTTCAAAATTTATTTATAAGTTTTCTAATTATTTATAAAGAAAAGGGTTATGAATTTTTTTTCCAATTTTCCTTTATAGGTTTTCAATGTGTTTTTAAGTAAAAAATGTCTTAAAATGGGATTCCTGATTTATTTACAACATTTCAATGTATTTTCAAAGAAAAATGTTTTCTAAATTATTCATCCTTTAAAAAGTGTTTTTCAAAGTGTAATATATTTTTCACTCGAGAAATGTTTTTTATGAAATTATAAATAATTATTTTGTAGAAATGGATTTTTTAAATTATTTTATGAAATGGATTTTAAATGAACCTGTATAATTTATATAAAATGTCACATGACATCTTTCAAGTCCTTATTTATATAAGATAACATAATTTGATATATTTTAGCCTATAATGGGGATATAATTAACTAATACCATTAATATTCATTCTTGAATGGATTATTTTTATGGTATTGACTTTTATGACACACGGTTCTCTTCTAGATGTTATATTTCATTGAAATACAATTCGTTTCCAGTGGTATGATTTGATTAATTGATTATGATACCTATATATTTTCGACAAGTAATGATATGGTGAAATTTTTATGATTTTCATTTCATTCCATGGGTTATGACATGATACATATAAAGCCCATCTATTCATATAGGTAATGATATGATACATGTTTTATAATCTACTAGAACATGTTTTTATGATTATATGTGATGGTTGGGACCTATTTATCCCTCAAATATATTGGCTAAACATTTTTATATCTTGAACTAATGATGAGTAACATGTTAATGGAAATGGTCCAAAATGGGAAACATGTTTGTTCAGATCCACTACGTGAAGGAGGGGAAAACCGATTCACTATGGGATGATAAGGAACCCTGAACAACAATGGAAAGATAAAGAAACCCCATCAGTTATGGGAAATGGGGAATCCTTTTCCCTTATATGGAATGGAATATGACTAGGGATAGTTTTATGTCAATCTTGGTAGGTGTAGTCCCAATAAAGTGCCCTGATATGTTTTTGGAAATGTACCCTGACATATAGGGAATGATGTAACAAGTTTATGTGTTTTCCAAAAATTATCTTTCTTATTACTATTATATTATAACATAGTTCATGTTCTTGATTATCTTATGATTCATATCTTATGAACATAAAATATTTATGGAATGTATCTTATTTCTAATAATTGATATGCATGGTACAATTTTTTAATATTATGCTCATGTTATCATATAATTATGTTCATGATGTGATTATCTATATCCATTATTTACCCTTAATAAGAATTCATGATCCCCACATTATTATGATTCCTTTCACTAGATTACGTAGAAAGGTATTATTTATGAATAAAAAATAGAATATCATTATGTTAGATTTTGAACATCTTTTACCAAACTAGAATAATGTGTTCCAAAATTCCAGGGACATTGAAAAATTTCATTCCATGTGAATTTACATTAGTAATTTTTTGAATATTCATATATAATGATGTAATATCAATGTATGTAAATCTTGGGTCTCTATAATTTGTTTCAAAGTAATGGATTAGCCAACCATTGAAACTAGAATGATAAAACCATATTGAGACCCATATGAATATTTTTTTTGATTTTTATAGTGATGTATCAAAGGATAATAATGTGATATCATAGGAAGGATTTACAATTTTTAAATAAGATAATATATTTTTCAAGATTATGTGGTTATCCATATGATTAATATTCCTACGAAAATTTTTTCTAGGTTCTATTAATGGCGAGAACCCGAATGAACTAGGTTAACATTGTATGTGATTGACAATCTTATGGTAGTTAGTCAAAGGGGATTATCAATGGAATAATGTATGTTTTGATCATGACTAATCAATTTTCATATAAGATTACTAACAATGTGTACATTAATAAACTCTCAGACTCACCAAATAAAAAAAATGAAGGAGTTTTTTGAGAGTGTTATTAATGGAGACCATGTGGAATGAATAATCAGTTACCTTTGTGTCAAGAATTTTCAATAAATCACCTATGTGAATAAATTTGAAGGAGATTAAAATATTTTTACTATTGAATATAAGTACACAAATAATGTAACTTGAAAATAAAAAATGAATGGGATGTTTAATGTAATGGATGGAAATATTGACCACCCTAATCTATCAACAATTGTTAAATTCTTAGTTTGTGGAATGAAAAGTCATTATAAAAACTGATATTCTAAGTGGAGAGATATAAAAGGGAATCAGTAAGGTGATATGAGTAATATTTACATATCTGACGATGATGATATTGTAGATGAAATGTGATTGGAAAGAGGTAATATGTAAAGGGATGAGGTATCCTTGTTAATGGATCAAGGATGAAGTAGAGTAATCAATGTTTTTATATTTTTGGATTCTGTAATAATGAATTGTAAAATATAAGGATTTTTCAGTTTATGCTTTCCTCTATGTATTTAATATTGGAGATGGTGGCCCAGAACCAACTATTTTTTATACATTATTAAATACCTTATCACATATTGATTTTTCTTCTGTAAGACAAAGCATGTGATAATGTCCTATGTATAGGTTTTTCTGTAATGGGTCATAGAGGATCCCTACAATAATGAGAACTGGAAGTACCATAAAATTATTCATTAATATATGATCTATGATCAGATGATTTTATTTTAGGGATGGAAAAGATACAGTTCATCAGTAAAGATGACTCATAAAACATTAAGGAACCATCTAATGGTGTGTGCCCTTGGTAGTATCCAGAATTATATTATGTGAACAAGACCCACTAGAAGGAAAAACACATTTCATAGTGTAATTAGATGTTTCTATCAGCAGAAATGTGAATTTTTCCATAGAATTTAAGATTATAATTAATAGGTATTACAACCCGCACACGGGGATTTATTGAAAAAAACTATGACGAAACATTGTTCACAGTGAGGTAGGATATATTGGGTGTGTCATGAGTAATATTGCATTTATAGATAATGTGTGAATGGAATTTTCAGTTATGTTCCATAACAAAAGTTGATATCTCAATACCATTGATGGAATTTATATAGCCTAAATAAATCCATGTCCATGGTAAGGAATAGGCAAGTTCAATTCTAGGAAGTCAAAGAAAAAATAATCGTGCATATGGGATGATAGAACTATCATGAAACCAACTTGATTCGAGATATCGTGAAAAAGGGATTACATTACAAGGTAAGTTTTCATATGAGGTGACACATCATTACAATAATAAGTTATTTCTCTACTAGTTCCTTGACATGTTTCTAGACTCTAAACAAGGATTTTAGGTAGGATTCACCGAATTCCATTGAGAAAGAGTCATAGATAGCCACACACTATGTGTGTCCAAGTATCTATATTAAATAATCATTTAACAAGTTGAATAAAGATTATTCCAAATTCTCATTTAATAAATATTCAAGGATTCCGGGTAGTAATTATTTCAAGAATAGTTATTTGAGAGAATATATTCAGGATAAAATAGAATATTTATAAGTAAGTAATTCAGTGTTATTTATTTGAGAAATAAATAATCATTATCCACCGTCTAATAAATATGGTGGAGAAATAAATAAAATGATAAAAATACATGTTTTGAATATTAATATGCACACCATGTAGTTTTAATGGGGATTTTTAAGAAATAATAGCATTTTTTTCATTTAAATAACATTAGGTGTAATTTTTTTTGCGTGCATGTCAAGTAATAATAATAGTAAACTGTTATTATTATACAAGGTGTCTTACTAATAATTAAATTAAATTAATAAATACTATCGGGAAACTAATTCATTTTTTATTCTAATTAATGAAATCCTAATTACATTATTCTCATTAGCCTAGCCATTCAGTTTTGTTGTGCACAACATAATTTGATAGAGCTTGCAAGTCAAGAGATAATTCTTTTCCTCTAAGAACACTCTAAAGTTATGAGAGATATCATCCTCCCCCATATCAAAGAGAGTTCTTTGGAAGCGGATATCAAGGTGATCAAAGTTGGACATTGCAAGGGAATTATTTACAATGATATCACCTAGATATCCCTTTGGCAATATTCATATATACACGTAGCATGTGTGGATCACCACTAGAGGAAGCCTACACCTGGATTCTAAGACGCAATGATGGATCACTTCGGATCATGACTAGAAACATCAATAGATAGATAATTCAGTCAACTTAATTCCTTCCTTTTAATTAAATAAATTATAATGAAAAAATGATGATCCACTTTATTATTTTCGGACTCCCCCACATTCTTTTGTTCTTAATTCTATTCCGAAGATCCAACATTTTATCATCGTGAAAGATCTCAGATTGGTCATTGTAAAGAATAAAATTAATGTTGGGTACACAAATCCATGTGTTTATGCTATACCTGGAACTTACAAGTGGTATTAGAGCATTCATATCTTTGATTATAATTATTTAATTTTTCGATGATGACATATTCATTTAATAAATTAGTTGTTTTAATTAATGTTAATTGTTATGTAAATATGAATATTGATATTTGTTTCTCCTCTTCCATTTCTCTTTCACCTTTGAGAAACAATATTTTAATTTGATTTTAATTTAAATAAAATAGGGGTTCTTATTCAGTGGTGCCTATGGTTCTAGGTTGTACAATACCTGAACATATGTTGTTTATTCAGCAGTACATGTAGTGTAGACAAGGATCCATGTACCAGGACAGGTCTACCAAACCAGGCTGTGTGTTGGAGTTTATCAATGTCTTAGGTGACTTCATGTGTTGAGAAGAAATAGGTGGAACACAGTTTCCAGATTACACCTTTTATGGCCCAAAAGACATGATGGGTTATCCCTTCAGGTTACTATTGGATGATGTACCCCGTACATGGCCTACCTGGCTGGAGAATATGCAATGTAGATACTACAAAGACTATGTCACACTATACATGTCATGTACTCCAATGATTTCCTAAGTACATATACCTGCTATATCCCAGGGTATGTACTTTGGACAGATAGTGAATGATAGTACATGACATGTAGTTTGAACAACACACCAAATACTCATCCAAATTACACATATTTATTAATAATTACTAAAATATTTTACAAACCCCTGAGATGTGTACTATAGAGCAGGAATGAAGATAAGGAACAACTTGTGATAGGTGTTATATATATGTGGGTTTAATTTAACATCTTTATAACATTCATTTCTACTCATTGGTTAGTTATGAATGAGAATTCACCAAGTTTCCTCCATGTTACAAGTTATATAAAAATATAATTTTGAATGAAATTAATTGTTTAAAATTATGTTTGAATAAAATATCAAGGAATTTCAGAAAAAGGTTTAAGATAAAAGGATTAATTGATTAAAGATACTTTATTATTTCATGAATTATTTATTGTAAACATGAAAGATTAAAAAATTTAATTCTAGTTTTATTTATGCGTAAATATTGGTGCATGTATGGATGATCAATAGATAGACTGAGACCTTTATATGTGTATCATTTCTTTTAACTAATTTATTTAAATTAAATTTTTTTCCTTCGAGCCTTATCCACATTTATATGTTGGGCCTCTATGCCCAAGGATTGTTTTATGTAGAACCCAAATTTAACCGTCACCCATGAGTAAGATAAAATAATATTTAATGGACGGACCTTCTAAGCTAGTGGAGGCGGCTCATGTTAGGAGCAAAGGTGAAACCAATCCAAGGAGATATAAATGTGGATATATGGAAATCTATAAACACAAACCCAAAAGTTTCAGCTATTTCTCCCCTAGGCCTTGAATTAGTTTATCAAACATTAGATAAACTAACCAATAGAAAAATCTCCAGATCATTCCTTTTATTTTATTTTTGTCAGTTCCATGGTTTATTTATTCTAGGTGTGTTATTATGATCACATAATTAATGAATTAAACAATCATTTGTGATATAACTATAATAAATCAAAATTATGCATAAATATTATCATAGACATGGTTAATTTCTGAAGTATATCCCATTTAATATTAAAAATCATTTAAACACATATAATAAAATGGAAATTTCATATACAGAAAAAATACCTCAAAAAAATATTATTTCTATATAGCCTTCCATAATCATGTTTAGAATCGAACCATAGTTCAATGTTCCTGACCAACCATAGATGGGGTGCTTTCAATTATTGGGTAATTATAATTTATGGTTTTGGGTCGGATTGACTTGGTTCACATCAAGGGATGACTGCTACGATAGGACATGGTGTGACAAAGAGGCAAAGGTCGAGGAAATCCAAATTAAAAGGATTTCGGGATAGGGGAGTCCACTCAGTGGATTAAGGAACTATGATTTAATGTAGTTGGAATTTGGAATGCCTACCTACAACCCTTCATGTTTCTTGTCCAAACCAATTTGTGGTGATACAAGGGAAATATGGATCCATTCAACTATAATAATTAAGAAAGAGAATATTCTGAAGATAATGGTGAAGGATATTAGATTTCGATAAAATAGTTGGAGACTAATATGTATTAATTTATTATTCCTAGTTTTTATCATGATAAATTAATAAATCATTTATCATCATAAACTATAGAAAAGAAAAGAAAAAAACTTCAATCATATCATTATGAACCATACTCATGAAAAAAACTTCTCACAATCACCAATTTCATGGAGTGGCAGAGGCATTTACGCGACATCCATCACCATAAGAGAAAATTGTATGTGATATTTCAGCCAGTTCCCGTTGCACATAAAAAAGAGGCTATTGAGGTGGAACTATCTCTCTATAAGAAACATATAGATGATGCCGAAAATTCCCAATGTCTCTTGCTATTAGACACGTCTAATGAGCTCTTGAAGCAACATGAAATCATGGATTTATATAGCATGATGTCTAAACTTTAGGATCTATATCAAGAGAATGGGAGATTGGAGAGATATAATATCAACAATGATTTGTTCTCAACTAATCATAGAGAGTATGCGCCATCTGAGCCTCATGTTTTCAAGTTTATTGTCTACATTGAATGCGTAAACATCATAGGGATTATGTTCTAATATGAGTAATGTACAGATCACATCCTATCACCACTACCCAAGACCTTCTATTTCTTTATTATCTACTACAACTTGAGAAATAATGAGAATAGTCTGTCGGAACATCTAACGTTAATTCTCTAGGCAGATAAGTACATGGGGAATGATAATCCTGCAATCCTTATGATGAATAACAAAATGAAGGAAAATGAAAAGGGGTAAAGGTTTTATAACATGTCTGAAGCCCCCATGCACCATCCATAAAAGAAGGGGAAGATCTAAAGGCAGCGAAAGGAATAGGAAGTTGTATGTTTTTCATGTGGAAAGGGAGGCCACTGGAAGAGGAAATGCACCTAGAATCATGGGGATGCTAAAGGTATGTTCGTTATCTAGTGTAATATTTCCATTTCTACACAATGGGTATTAAATATAGCTTGTGGGGCTCACATATGTATTCCAATTCAGGAACCAATTATATTTAGAAATATTTCCAGAGGATAGGAGGATATTTGAGATTCCAATGGAAAGAGTATGGATATGATAGCCATTTGAAATTACCATCTTTCATTTCCAACTGGGATGCTTTTGGTTTTACATAAATATTAGCATGTGCCTAGTGTTACAAAGAACATAATTTCTGTATCATGTTTGGATATGGATGGATTTATTTTCATGTTTGGAAATAAAGGTAATTTCAATTATAAGAACAATGTTTGTTATGGGTTGGAACATTTAAATAATGTTTTCTGTATTAAATCATAAAAACCAAGTGTTGGCAATCGATAATGAAACAAACTCATAGGACTCATACAACAACTAGTTTTGGAATCATCATACTGCTCTTATAAACTAGAAGATCTTGAAAAGGATCTTCCAAGATATTTATATAGACTCTACTGAGCTAAAACCACTTGATATATTTCATGATTGTTTACATTGTTAGATAACCAAGCTACGTTTCAGTGGATTTGGTGAAAGGGACACAGATCTTCTAGGATTGGTGCACAAAGAAGTTTGTGGACCATTTCTAGTAGAAGCTTCAGGTGGATATTATTATATCATTACATTTACTAATGACTTCAGTATATAATTGGATATATCTACTAAATAATGTATAAGTCACAGTCCTTGGAGAAATTCATGTAATTCACGAATGAAGTACAAAATCATTTTGGTAAGATGATAAAGAAGCTTTGATCGGATCGAGGTGGAAAATATATGAACCAAAAGTTCATCGACCTTTTATGGGAGTGTGGGATTCTATCTTAACTCACTCATCCATATACACCATAGTGGAATGGTGTTAGTGATAGGAGGAACCAAAACTTTTCATAAATGGTGAGGTCGATGATGAGTCATCCAGATCATCCATTATCATTTTGGGGATAGGCATTACAAACTACAATAAAGACATTAAACAGAGTACCAACTGAAAAGGAAAATTGAATTCCTTCCAAGTTATGGAATGGAATGAAACCCATTTTTTCCTCACAATTTTATGGGGATGTGAGGAGTTTTTTATGGCCTTCTCAGGAAAAAAAATAGCTGTCACGACCTGACCCTACCTGGGCTCGAGCCACAACTACCCCAAGCCCGCCTCCATAGGCCAGGGGCTGGTGAAAAGCGCCGAAGGCTAAACAACTGGAGGAATCCTTTTCCTGAGTACCTGTACACACATACATGAAGCACACTCAACGAAAAAGTGTAGATTAGAAGAAAATAAAAGTAAAGAAAAGGGAAACTGCTATATATAAATTATAATAGTGCATCGACCTCGAAACCGTTCAAAGTACAAGGTGAAGGTAAAATGAAAAGAAAAGGGGAAAACACGCACCCATCTAGAAAAGTGTCACAACCCGTCAACATGTGAACAAAAAGTAAATAGATGGAAGGGTCCCCTACCTGGAACCTAACTCTGACCATCGCACATGGTCCAAGCTCTCAAACTCCTAAGCTCCATTGAAGTCACGACCAACTTGTCTATCGTCTGTAATGGCACACCAAGTGCGGAAAAAGCCCAAGTAGGTGTGAGTATAAAAATACTTATTAGGATACCCCGAAGGTTCGAGGGAGCAATAATGGAGGTATAAAAGGGTTAGCAGTAGATCGAACAGGGGAAAGTAAAGGAGTACAACCGAGAGTGCAGCCAAAAGTACAACAGCAAAGAGTACTGCTCAACGCAACAAAAGGAAGAAAGTATACTCGTACAGACACAAGGAGCTGGAAACAGTGATAAGATGAACTTCTCATCAAGTCTTCACTACCTATAGCTAGAGAGTAGACTCGTCTAACCACGAGAAGCTACACACGGAAAGCATGTGGTATACCCCGTGTGTCTTTGCCTCTCTTGGAGGGAGAGTAACCAAACCCAAGAATTGGGTACTGGAACAAGGTATATACATATCCCTATTCTCAAAATGAAGCCCAAACATGGTCGTAAGGGGATCTCCATCCTGTAGCTCAGCCTATGAAAGTGAGTCTCCATCAGTCCCAGAAGAAAACACCATAGATGCCCAGCATCCCGCACGTCTGCCCCGAACTACAAGTCATGGGGATCAAACCACCGCACATCGACACTATCCTCTTTGGGTGGCACTGACTCGCCCACACGGTTTTAGGTCGCGTCACAAGGACATGTATCGGTGGGGGAAATCACTCCTCGTACTTGAGATTTTTGGGGGAACGTCAAACCACAACTCGTCACTGCCACGAAGTCGAGAGGTCTCCTCAAAGACGACAGGCGACCCCCTGCCCAGCCCCACTGGAGGGTCCCTAGAAGTCAACGGGTTCCCACTACAGGGAGACCCAGCAAGAGTCGACGGGTGCCACACTGCCCATTCCCATAATAGAGTAATCCACTTGAGGGTGATCTGGCTAAAGTCAGCGACATGACCATTGCCCAGCCCAGTTGGAGGTATCCCAGAATTGGGGACCACTCCTCAGCCCAGCTGGAGGCAATCCCAGCATCGGGGACCACTACCAAGCCCAGCTGATGGTAAGCCCGGCATCGGGGACCACTGTCCAGCCCAGCTGGATGTAAGCCCAGCATCGGGGACCACTGCCCAACCCCTTTGGAGGTAAACCCAGAACTGCTCTGGCCATCCCTGCTGGATGGTACTGCTCGGTGAACACCGTTGTACTGGCCATCCCTACTAGATGGTATCCCACTTGAAAGCCCTGCTCGAAACAACCTCAGCCCTGCTGGTAACAACCTCATCCCTGCTGGAAACTACCTCAGCCCTACTAGAAGCAACCTCAGCCCTGTTGGAAACAACCTCAGCCCTGCTGGAAACAACCTCAGCCCTATTGGAAACAACCTCAGCGATGCTGGAAACAACTTCCTGGGAAGAGGATCGGGCCCACATAAAGTGTTGGTCACACCGAAACCACAAGACCCCTACCAGGGAACACAAAGTGACGAGAGAATCTCCCCAGGTCTTACAAGGCGATCCCTCTCCAATATTATGAGTCACTATCGAAGAGGATTGAGACAACTCATCCCAAAAAGTGGGAAAACAGCCACGATGTATGAACACCCGTGGTCGCAAACTGTGCCACAGTCTGATGGAAGGGCCACGATACTGAAACCCATCACAACTGAAGAAACAGAGGAACAAACCATCTCTGCCAGCCAAACAATCGAGAACAAAACCAGGGTAGACAACTCAACACTGCTAGTCAAACAAACGAGCACAGAGGGTCCCTCTACATCGCGAGAGGTCAAAGTATGTAAAGCAGAACACGACACGCACATGGGGACCACAGGACGTGTGGCCCCTTCTCAACCCCGACCAAGCGCACAAACATTCTCAGGTACCAAAATTCTCATGTACCTCCCAGCACTCCCGTATACTCCCAGAGTATACCACATCTCCAGCCCAAAGGCTAACGTGCACCCGACACCCAATGTCAATGCGAAGGCGTAACGTAACAAATCCTTCCTGCCACCTCAACGGATGAGGCACAGTCAACCACATCTCTTTAATCACCAAACCTCACTCTCCCTAGAGTGCACGCGATCACACACCAAAGGTCCGCTACAAACACGGTAGAAGAACCTCCACTAGGGCACCTTTCATATTTCCACATTTAATAAGATCACGTATGAGGCTCCACACAACCAAACGGATCGTACCGTTGTAATCCTCGTGGAAAAACACGCGAGATATACTACTTACTCGCCTAAAATTTATATCCGAAGGAAAAGTCAGCCAACACCGCCTCACGCCTGAACGGCATCCTGTGACCCCGAGCCCTAGCCCCGAAAACAGTCAGGCGCATCACACCACTGCGATCCCCTCTGGAAAACATGTTAAAAATACTGCCTATTTGAGCATAACGGATATCCAGAGAAAAAGATGCATTCCAGCATACCACGCACAAGCGGTTCTACGCGGGACCCATTACCTGGCCCCGATGCGCTGCCAACGGATCGCACTGTTGCGATCCTCCCGAAAAGGTACACATGTTTGACTATTCACCTGTCCAAAACAGACACCTGGTGATACAATTGGAAATCACTGGCAACTCCCGAAACGACCCTCATAGGGCCCGCAATAGCGTGTGGAATTAAAGCGGGCGGATTACACCACTGCAATCCCCTTAGAAAAACATCCAAAATCGATTACTTGCACGCCCCGAACTGACGTCCGATGAAAATGTCATGAAACGCTACACGCAGCTCAAAAGACGGGTTGTGGGGCCCACAACTCAACTTCGGCCTTAATGCCTGAAACCACCCTAGAAAGCATCGCCTTGGAACGATGGTTGCAACACCATTGAAGACGCCCAATTCAGAAATCGGATGTGTCTGCGCCATCCAAAAGAAGAATCCCTGGAAAAATGCCCGTCCACTTAAAGGTCATGCCGTGCCCCCGAGCCCCTCGTTTCGAGAATTAAAATTCGCTAAAACCATCTCAAAATATTCGTCTCATTATGAGGAATGTGCCGTCGAAGACGGCTCGCAAAACCAACTATAGGTTTATGATTAATAAAAATGAACCATTTTATAATAATAATAATATTATTATTATTATTATTATTATTATAACCTTATTTTTTCTTTATTTTTATTTTTTTTACCGCGTCGGTCGTCTCTCCCGACTAGACCCACCTCCCGTGGGTCTTCCTCCCACACGACCGCCTCACCGTAGACCTCGCCGATGCCTCGCCCCTGGCCACCACCCTGGCCGCTCATCGGTAGCCCCAACAGACCGCCGCCGCAGCCCCGCTCCCTGCGGCTCCTCCCTGTTGCTCGCTTGCCCGACACCCGCAGCCGAGTGCCCTGCGCCGAGCCCGCCGCCTTCCGCCGCGCTCTCCCGATGCCCTCTACCCCGGCAACTCGCTTGCGTCGTCGTCTGCCGTGCTCCCTGGTTGCCCGGAGGACCCCTATGATCGGAACCGACCAGATACCCCAGAAACACTGGTTTTTGGCCGGAAAAACATTCCAAACCCCGCTCACCTTTGGTGGACAACCGCGACCCCATCCGAACCCAGATTTCAATTCCGAAACAAGATTTTGAAGAATGGAACATAGGATACGAATTCATAGGGCTCGCTCGGAAATTTTAAATCATTTCAAAGTATATAATTGAATTCAGAGATGGTGCGAAAACCAAAAATGAAAACGCAACAAGGCCAACTTGCAAGGTGTTGCCAGGAGCTTCGTCGCGATCCATCGGAGCCGCACCTTTCCGGAGAGGAGGAGGTGAAGCTTGCTGGTGGAGGTCTCTCTACGGTGGAATATTCCGCTAGCGGGTGCAATGGGAGGAGGAGGGGGTGATTAAGGGTTTAAATAAGTTAATTAATTAAAATCTTAATTAACGTAAACCCCTAATTTTAACCTTTATTCGAACCTTTTACTGAGGTCAAAATTAAACCTCCCCTAGGGTAAACACCACCTCCTGAGCACAACGGCGGTCTCAGAATTTTATTACGATTTTCCTTTCAAAAGTTATTAAACATTACTCCCGAGACCTCCAAATTACGAAAACTCCCCTGGGGCCATTTTTCATAGACGGCCTGCGCCCGCAAAACATATACCCCTACTAAGGTAGAAAACAAATTCTGGACTCAATGGTGGCATTGGTTTTCCAATCCGAGCCACCGTTTAAATTCTACATGTGTTTCACCGTTAAAAAAATTAATTAATTACTTTAATTGTCTGTTTAACGTTTCGAATGTGGGCGAGGGGTCCAAACGACCGGCGCTGACATGTTTTCTATCGTTCCTAGGGTAAACACCCCATTTCGGAACAATATGTATGCTTGGATCTTTGATCCGAATCACTTTTTAAAAGTTATCCAATTTATTTGGCATTCCCAATGTGAATGCACTGAAAATTTAATTCCAGCCACACCAGGGCTCAGAATCGCATGACGTCTGAAGGCGCTGATCTGGAATATCATCATGAATTTTCAAAAGTTTTTCACAGCAAAAACCGTGTTCCTAAATAATTCCCTCCTTGAATCTTTTCATCCCTGAAAAGAAAAACCAGGGAACAACACAGGGTACTAAGCTCACACCTGGCTCTCTCGTACCCAGAAGAACTCTCGCACAACTCTATGCCACTGCACACAAACCAAAGGATTTGATCTGTTCACGCGAGTTCTACCCTCACTGATGTCGTGCATAGGAGCACGCACACCTCTTCTCGGGTGAGTCACGTGGGAGACGTCATGCACCCAAACCAGCATTTGTGGTTAGGGCAAGGAGGTAGGGAACCTCGCCATCACTCTACACTGTCTCAAACAGCCCAAAGGCCCTCAGGGGGTAGCTCACCTCCCCGACCGAACCCCTAAGTCACACCCCGTGACTGGAATCACCGCTCGCACCAGGAACAAGGCCCGATGATCCCCTCATTAAGAATATCCATATGGTGAAACACCCAAGGATATCTGGTCAAACAAGATTTAACAGTCGATGTCTCACAACCAAGACTCTCTTACATGCTCGGAAGCGAATGAGTCATCACCATCGACTAAAGAAAAAGGTCTCACGCCATTTTACCTTACCAAGACAGGGTTACACCGACACCCTGCGCCACACTGGTAACAACCCAAACATGGAGAAGGGAGAAAATAATTTCACACATAGAGTCTATCAATTCTACTAAAAGAAGTAGAAGAGTTGTAGACCGTCCCTATTATCACCTCATGCTCTGTAGGATCATAGACATACAAAGCTCCTGGCAGTCCGTGGTCCCAACTGTCAGCTCCCGGAGAATGACGTGGATCGCGTAGTGGTGATGAGAAGACCTCATAAAGTCATCCCCCACTACTAGCTCCTCCCGCTCTTCTGCTAGAACCACCTCTATAGGCGCTACACCGATAACGATTTTGCCTCTGTTGTGGTGGTACACCTGCTGCTTGCTCGAAGCTCTCTGCATGCCTGGTCAGGCGGTCCCGTGCCATGTGACCTCGTCTATCGCAAGCATAGAACTGATTCTCTCTGGGATGCACTGGTGACCTCTGCTGCCACTGTGGTGTACGACCATGCCCTAGAGTCCGGTTGTCAGAAAGCCACCTACGTCAAGGGTATAATTGACAACGCCCTCTAGCTGCGGCTAACGTCTCAACTCCAACGTGCATGCTGCGACCACCAACTCTAGAATGTAACAGAAAGCTCTCGGTCACCAGCACCTACTCTAGCACCCTGACATATGTGGAAATTCTCAAGGGTACAATGACAGCACGAATCTATTGACAGAGACCCTTATCACACTTCCGTGCTCGGAAGTTGCCGTCAAGGACCATGTACGAGTAAAAGCATGCACGGTCTGTGAAACTAGTCGCGTACTCGGCCACCGTCATCCCTCCCTACTGAAACTAAAGGATCTCTTGAATCTGAACAGAGTGCAAGCAGGTTCGGAAAGACTCCACACAGAACAAGAAATGAATGTTCCCCATGAAAACAATGACTCTTCAAGAAACTGAGTCACTAGACTCCACCAACGCCGAGATGCTCCACGAAAAACGTCTGCTGCCAAAGCCACTATCTGATTTACCAGCGTCTCCACAAGCCTGAAAAGGCTAACCACTACACGCCTTCTGATATTCCTATATAAAATAATAGAACACCAACATTATTGTAATCTCTTGAAGTATGAGATATTGATTCGGGGGTGCACATTCTGGGACACATCATCTGGGAGGCTAGAGTTTCAGTGGATCTGGTGAAGATAGAGGCAGTGCTTTATTAAGAGCCACCCAGAAGCGTGAATAAGCTGTAGAGTTTCTTGGGGTTGGACGAATACTACCAGTGGTTTTTTCCTGACTTTTATAGAGTAGAAGAACCATTTTATTCAATAACAATGAAGGGACAACCCTTCGTGTGGACGAGAGTTGACAACAGAATTTAAAGGAGATATGTCTGAGATTGATGAGTTCCCTTGTTAGGAGACTACCAGAAGAGGGTGTTTGTTATGTAGTGTTCTACGACACATCAGGGACCAGGTTGTGTTGTTTCTTGATCGAGGAGTGAGTAGTTATTGACTACTAATCATGATAGTTGAGGAAACATGAGAAAAACTATTTGATCGATGACATGGGGTAAAAATCAGTGGTATTTTACTGGAAGATGAGGCAGAAATACGTGATGGGTGAACGATTTACCGTCTACTCTGACCACAATTGTCTTATGAATATCTTCTCACATAAAGACCTAATCATGAGATATTGTTGATTTATGGACTTCCTCCAGGACTATGAATTTGAGATATTCCAAACTCCTATGAAGGAGTAGGGGTGGAGGACGTATGTAGCAGGAGGGTTAGTTTGTAGATGATGAGTGTGGCCACAATGTAGCTAGCTACAATCTAGATATCCTTAGGGGATGATGATGAGGCATCCAACATTCAAATGATGAATGTCACTCCCAAACTCTTACAATGATTTAGGAAGGCATAGTATAGGGATGATAAATTCATGGCATGATATGCTTAGTTATCTTTAGGGAATCCCCTTTATGGATTTTTGATAGGTGGGGAGCATGTAATACTTCTAAGAGGATGCACCATAGTACCTATTATGTTATGGGAGGATGTGATGAAGTATTTACTTATATCCCCTTTGGCAGTGCATCATGATGCGGAGAAGATGAATGAGGACCTTTGACATTAGTACTGGTGGACATGGATGAATAAAGAGGTGGCATAGTTCGGTTTATGATGCCTCACATGTCAGTAAGTGAAGACCAAGAATCATGTCTCAGTAGGCCTGGGGCAACCACATTAGGTACCAGAGTGGAAGTGGGATGGTATATCCCTATAATTCGTAATAAAATTACAATGCATGTCCAGTGGCCACGACTCAATCTAGGTGATTGTTTCCAAACTCACCCAGTCAGTTCACTTCATACCCATCCAAGAGAAAGGATCTATTGAGGGCTTAGGACACCACTATGTCTATGAACTAGTACACATTCAAGGGATAAAATTGACAATAATATCATATCTTGATGTTTGCTTTACATCATGGTTGTGGACGGTATTTAAGGATGTATTCAAGAATTAGTTGTGCTTGAGCACCGTTTTTCACCCATAGATGGATAGTCAGACTGAGTAGACCATACAAACCATGTAGAAAATAATTCGTGCTTATGTCCTAGATTTTATTCGTAGTTGGGAGGAACACCTACCACTAGTGGTGTTTGAATTCAACAAAATCTATAACTATATTAATGTCATGGAACCATTATAAGCCTTGTACGAGCGACCATGAAGATTGCCTCTATGCTGTAGAGTCCCAGGGGAGTCGACACTTCGGTGTACAGAGTTGGTACGGTCTACCACTGAGATGGGGCAGGTTATCCAAGAAAGGATGCGGATTTCATAGAGCATAAAACATTCTAATGCCGATAGGAGAAGTAGACCCTTGGTGTTCGAGGTTGGAAACCATATTTTCCATCATGCCAGTCCCCGACGAATATTTTAGAGATTTGGTTAGGGCGGAAGCTATCTTCGATGTTAATCGGACCCTTTTGTATACTATGACGAGTTAGCGAGGTGGTGTACCGCTTAACTCTTTTCCCATAGATGTAGAATGTGCATGATGTTTTCCATGTGTCACACTCAAAAAGATACATGCATGACCGGTGCACATTATCGAAAGGGGAAATATGGACATTGACGATGTGCAGAGGTTTGTGGATTTCCCGGTTAAGATAGAGGATCAACAAAAGGGGGTCCTATGTGGGTGGCTGATTGCTATGGGGCACGTTTGATGGCATCACGAGAATCTCTAATAGACCACATGGTAGAGGGAGGCTCAGATTAATTATCAGTGCCCCCATTTGTTTGATTAGCCCTTGTTTTGGAATTCACAGACGTAAATTCCTATGGTGGCAGGAAGGTAATGTTTAAGAATTTCCGTGTAATTTTTTTACATTATATTGAATTATTTTGAGACTAAATGCTTTGACAGTATGTGATTCTGTGGACTAGAGTCCCCGAAATAGAATTCCAATCTTTTTTAGGCATGTTCAGTAAAAGTGTAAAGACCTGTAAAAATCAAGGGAAATTTTTTCATAATTTTCTTGGGTTTTATTACAAAGAACACAGTTCCTGACGACACCTAATTCCGAGGACCGATGTGCCCAGAATCAATTTCTGATGTTTAGCTCATGTACGTTCAGGGAACGAACGATCTAGATTTCCTATCTTTTGAACCGATGATCAGAATTGAAATCATAGGGCACTAATGAACTCGCAGCACCGGTAATTTCTTAGAAACACCTTTTCTGGAGTTTGGTTTTCTCGGGTGAGGTTATTAGGTAAATGGGTTTACTAAAGAATGAAATAAAATATTGTGATACGAATTTTATTTTTATTCTAAGTGGCTTAAACCTATGCATGTTGTTGGAGTGGGACCCACTACATCCTAACTTCTCTATGTAGGATATTAGTGAAGTGGGGCCCACACGAGCCCCACCCGATTCAAATCCCTTTAACCTCCCTCTCATGAATTTAATTTGTAACTCACCCACACCCTATTTAAATGTAAAGTCAAACCTCGAGTTAAATTAGGATTATTAAAACACTCATCAATTAGAGTAAATTAATTGATTATAATCTTTTGAATATTTCAAAAGGGATTGGCATGAGTAATAAAATAAGGCAAAGCCTTATTTTATTATTTGTTGAATTGGTGTGTGATGATTTGGAAGAGGAGAGCTCAAGTCTTGGACATCTTATTCCTCGTCGAAGAACGCGAAGAATGCCGAGTCTACGACGGAGAACTATGTCACCGCAAGGGGAATTTTGTTGGACCATCTTCTTCCCTCTCCGCAGCCGGTGAGAGATTCCTTCTTTGAAGAACGATGATGCACCACATCCTTCATTGGGCGAACGCCGATGAAACTTACAGAGCTTCGATCCGCAATGTTGTCTTCCACGAAGTAGTCTACCGTGGCGTCCTTTTTCCACGATGAACCTTCGTTCGACAACACCTTGAGGTATGGGTTTTTTTTGCTCGTGAATTATACCTTGTTGTCTATTGTACTTTCCTTGAGCCACATGTTATCATTATAACGAGAGGAGGTCGGACCGCACGAACACAGCCGACCCTCCTCCCCCTTTTATTTTTGTACTTTTAGCGACATGAACAAGGTAGCGCGGTGCAACGGTACCATGCATAAGCAAGAGGAACGGGCAAAGAAGCGCGACATCGTCGCGCCGTGCTGTTGAGGCCGAATGAAGCCACAACTGGAGTCAGGCCGCGACAATGGTGCACAGCTCCGTCGCGCCGCACCGGAGAACCATGAAGGGGCCACAGCCGGAGTGGGGCTACGGCGGAAGGGCGCGGTGCCATCGTGTGGCGCCGGTTAGTCCAAGGCTGCGGCGGAGCAGGAGAGGGTGGCTGGAGCCGCCCTCTGTAGGTGCACGGGGGGTGGGACCGGCTGGTCCTACAGTGACACATCGGCTGGTCAAACCGGTCGGCTTCCAAGTAGTCTGTGGGTCGTAACCCTCGGCGGGCAATGGATTGGTCCCCACCTGGGGCTGCAGTTTCAATCAAGGGGGGAAGCCCCCCCCCCCACCACATTTTTCAATGGCTCGGCCAGCGTCGAGCTGGCCATGCAGGCCGCGCCGGCACATGGCCACCCGGACATGCCGCGCCAGCCGGGCCAGGCCGCGCCCTTTTGGGCTGGACCCAGAACCGGGTCGGGTCGCCCGATTCGGGCGGACCCAGGGGGTCTTGGGCCAGGTCGGTCCGGAACCAAAACCCCCTAAAACCGGATAGGTTCATTCATTTGCCTATATCATGGGATACAGACCTTCGATTGATGCACTGTTAGTTTCGATGCGATCCTTGGATCGAGACGGTCGTTTCGGTATATTACACTCAAGGTTTCGGAGAACTTTGGATATGGTTGGGTTTGTTCGAACCCGAAACCAACAGGGCCCTCGGAGCGGAAACACTTATAACTTGAGCTCCAGAGGTCCGATTGACATGTCGCCAGCTTCGTTGGATTCCTTTTAGTGAGAAGGATATTTTGGCATACTTTACCTGAGGTTTGGACTCAATTGGATTATAGCCGGGTTGGCTTGTACCCTAAATCCTACCGGGCCCCTATGACGGAAGAGCTTATAACTTTCTGACCGGACATCCGTTTGACGAACCGTCAGTGGCGTTGGTGATCACATTGAGAAACGGTCTCTATGAGTACATCCTATGAGATTGTGGGGTATAGTTTAGATATGGTCGGGTTGGTTCGTACATGAAACCAACTAGGCCCCTGGGACTAAAAGGCTAATAACTCACAGACCAGGCGTCTGATTGACGCACCTTCTATTGCATTGAGACCCCTATGACGAGGTGGTCCTTTAAGATACATATTTGTGGGACTTTGTGATACTTGGAGTATCGAAAAGTAGCTCATCAAGCGGACCCTCTCGGTGAAGAGCTAGCAGAGTGTAGAGACCTAGTAGCTGGCTGAGACTTGACGATTGTTGATTGATCGTCTCGGTGTGATTCAGATAGCCCAGTGGGGTGCGCTTGGTTGTAGCAGCAGACCCATGGAGGAGGTGCGCTTGGTTGTAGCTGCAGACCCGCGGTACTCAACAGAAGGAGTACCTCTGTAGGCTTTGAGGGTGTGCTCTTGGTTGTAGTGGCAGACCCATGGTGGGATGCGCTTGTTTGCAGCAACCAGCCCACAATACTCGATAGGTGGAGTACTTTAGCAGTAAAAGTTATTAGGATGTGCTTGGTCGTAGTGGCAGGCCCACTGTACTCGACAGAGGAGGAGTTCTCGAGCAGTCGTGGTTTCGACTTCATGAATAAAATCCTGGTTGGAGCTAAGTCTATAACCATTGTGTTTCCTCATGATTGAGATGAGTTACTTGATAACTTAGGTATAAGTTTGGGCTTATACCTAAGTAAGGGTTATCTGTTGAGATCCTCCTATGTGGTTATCCTTGATGGATTTAGTGAGACCTTGAGGGTCTTGGGGTCCCTACTGAGTATCATACAGTCACCCCTGCACGGGCTATACCCACACCTCGTTGTGTAGGATGCAGACGACGGACAACGCTGACAGAGGCCGAGTGTTCAAGGACGAGTCAGTATCTGGAGGTGGACTTCACGATCAGATGATACTCGGTGGAAGTTGACGAGTGAGAGTGTTGTGGATGATCCAGGAGTTGCGCTATCTATACCTACCCTTCATGTAGTATCCGAGGTGGATGACCCAAGAGCTGCTTCTATTCTTCCTGCTGCTTGTCTATTCTGTTGTACTTCCATTCAGTTGTAGCTGCACTATTCAGTTGGGTTTCTATTCTGGCCCATTTATTTTTCAGCACTTTCTTTTGTACTTAGTGTATTACTTCCGCTCGTACTATGTGGTGTTTTGTTTACTTTTATAAAGGCAATGCCTTCCCAGTTATCGGGATTTATGATTTTGGTGTTGATCGCCAGCCCCTGGCTTTTGGAAGGCAGGCTTGGGGTAGTCACAGCACGGGCCCCGAGGACGGGTCGTGAAAAATTGGTAGCAGAGGAGTCAGTTCTACCACAAAACATATAACTATGCTATTTTGTTTCCGTGAAGCAATAGTTTTAAGGGTACAGAGTGCAATTTTTAGTTCAGGGAGTCTAGTGTTAGTGTGGGTGGCCGACGTATCCATACACCAGGACCCTGACATCTGATCTTCAACTCAGTGAACAAAAACACTAATTGCATGTGTGTTTTCAAAAGTTTTCCCTCTAAACAGCTCAAACCAGGTCAGCTCACCATGTATAAATAATTTGACCATGTATAATTTGTTTCTTTCAAGATACCTCCCCGCGGACGACCACATAGAGCCCCGAGAGTTGTACGTACTGACAGCCCGCAGAGCGACGAGGCCTCAGTACAGGGCCCTCTCCCCATTGAGGAAACAGGGGAGGCACCAGCGGTACTACCACCCATTGGGCCACTGATTCCACCAGCCCCAGCAGTAGTGAGTGCACATCGCTTGAGCGCACTGCACGAGTTCTAGTGCTAGAGGCCACCCAGGTTCATGGAAGAGACGGACCCGCAGGTGGTTGAGGATTGGATGGAGACTATGGTGAGAGTCTTCAGGCTAGTAGGGACACCATCAGACTGTATGGTGATCCTTGCTGCCAACCTCTTTCAGGCAGCAGCAGGCAGATGGTGGAGCCTGATGCTCCAGATACATGACGGGGCGACACTTCTGTGGGCAGACTTCATGAGCTTGTTCCATGTAGAGTTTTTACCATCCACCTTTCAAGAGGTGCGTATAAAAGAGCTACTACATCTTCAGCAGGGTAGCATGACAGTGGTTCAGTATTCAGCTAGGATCACCGACCTCTCACGCTACTCCACTGATATGGTACTGGACCCGTTCATCAGGGCCCGAACCTTCAATCAGGGGATTAGGCGAGTGATTAAAGCTTCTTTTGTTTATCATAGCATCCCGATGCAAACAGGGGTGTTGGATCGAGCCCTCTTAGTGGAGAGCTTCCTTGCTGAGTAGTCTCCAGCAGCAGGACCCTCCACTAGCCAGCATGCGGCAAAGTCTTCTACAGCGGGCAGTAGACAGATGACGTAGAGGTCCAAGAGGACCAGTCCTACAGGAGGTCGACTGCATGACATAGAATCGTGTGTGAGAGGCACTTGGGGTGGAGATCAACTTACCAGGAGTAGACAATGTTACTTCTGCGGTGGTATTGGTCACATGGCATGTGACTATCCGACCCGCCATACAGATTATTAGTAGATAAACGTAGGACCTCCAAGGAAAAGGCATAGGTTCGATTGAGGCGGACCGCAAGGAATAGGAGACCGAGACAGGGGAGCTGGTCGTGCAACAGATGGTGGATGATGCTTCGAGGTGTTGCCACCATCACCACCAGGAGGTCCACCCCGACCTCAGGGAACATGTGGACATGGGAGAGCTCAGCTTCAGCCAGTAGAAGCATATGACTATGGAGCTCCGGAAGCTGGCAGACAAGAGTGGGACTAGTTCCAGGAATATGACCATCGATCTTGGAGCTTCTAGTTTCCTTGTTGTCATTATTTTGTGTCTTTGTACTTCGAGCTATAGTAATAATAGACACTTTTCCTTGTGGCATTTTCTTCCTTCCTTTTTGTGTACTAAGAGGTTCTGGTTTAAACTGTTGACTTAACCCTCATTTTTGAGATTCCTAATGGAGGAGACCCAGTGACCACACACAGATGCCGATAGTGTCACTCAACCCTTAGAGGCGAGAGTAACGGTTGGATCTCTTGGTAGTAGTGTTGAGGCCTTACGATGTCATCCATGGCATGGATTAGTAACATTCATGACAGGATTGACTATATTAGGAAAAGAACGTGGTTCATCTAGGGGATGAGACCATATTTCTCTTATCAGAAAAGAAGAAATCTTAGAAGATCTTGTGGGAATAGAGATGGTCCAGGCCACGACAGAGAAGGTCCAGGTCATCTAGTAGTGGATGAAGACGGATCAAATCCGTCAGAAGTCTTATGCTGACAGGAGGTAGAGGCAACTAGTTCGAGGATGGAGACCAAATTTTCTTACGGGTCTCACCTCGATGTGGAATTATGGATATTTGGCCGAGGCGACATGTTATCTCCATGCTTCATCGGACCCTTCTAGATCCTCAACAAGGTAGGCGAGGTGGGTTACCGCTTGACCAATACACCTCAGTTGCACCAGGTGCACGACGACTTCCACGTATCTCAACTAAGGAAATACGTGCTTGACCCAACACATATCATCGACCATAGGGAGCTGGACATTGGAAATGGGGTGACTATTGCAGGATTCAAATAGAGGTTTAGTATCGATAGGAGTGGTTCCTATGAGGATGGTCGATTCCTCTAGTGCGCATCAGATGGCATCACAGGAACCTCCAGGAGAGCACTTGGGAGCAGGAGGCTTAGATACGTGCACAGTACCCAATTTTGTTCCCCTAGTTAATGATGTATCTTTACCTTGACATAAAACCCTGAGGTGGGATTAATGTAAAGAACCATAAAATTTAGGGGAAATTTTTTCATAATTTTCTTGGGTTTTTTACAAGAACGCAGTTTCTAACGACACCTGATTCCAAGACCCGATGTGCCCAGAATCAATTTTCAATGTTTAGCTCGGGTACGTTCATTGAACGAACCAGTAGGTTTTCCTAACTTTAGAACCGGTGCTCAGAATTGAAATCTGAGGTCACCGATGAACTCGCAGCATCGGTAATTGCTTAGAAACACCTTTTCTAGAGTTACATTTTCTCGGGTGAGGTTATTAAGTAAATAGGTTAACTAAAAAATGAAATAAAATATTGTGCTACAAATTTTATTTTTATTCTAAGCGGTTTAAACCTATGCATGTAGGTTGGAGTGGGACCCAATACATCCTAACTTCTATATGTAGAATATTAGTGAATTGGGGCATGCATGAACCCCACCCCATTCAAATCCCTTTAAACTCCCTCTCATGCATTTAATTTGTAACTCACCCACACCCTAATTAAATGGAAAGTAAACCCTCGAGTTTATTTTGGATAATTAAAACAGTCATCAATTAAAGTTAATTAATTGATTGTAATCTTTTGAATATTTCGAAAGGGGTTGGCATGAGTAATAAAATAAGACAAATACTTATTTTATGATTTGTTGAATCGTTGCTTGAGGTTTTGAAAGAGGAGAGCTCAAGTCTTGGAAATCTTCTTCCTTGCCGAAGAATGAGAAGAATGTTGAGTCTACGACAGAGAACTCCGTCACCGCAAGGGGAGTTCGTCGTACCATCTTCATCCCTCTCCGCACCCGGTGAGAGACGCCTGCTTTGAAGAACGATGACGTGCCGCATCCTTCATCAGGTGAATACCAACGACGCTTATGGAGCATGGATTCGCAATGCCGTCTTCTATGACACCATCATCCGCGACTCCATCTTCAGCAATGTCCTTTTTCTGAAATGAACAATCGTTCGACAACACCTTGAGGTAGGGGTTGTTTATGCTCCTGAATTATACCTTGCCATCTGTTGTCCTTTCCTGGAGCCGCCTGTAATTGTTATAATGGGAGGAGGTCGTACTGCACGAACATGGACGACCCTCCTCCCCCTTTTGATGTTGTACTTGTTGCGGCATGAACATGGTAGCACGGTGCAACGGTACCGTGCAGATGCAAGAGGAAAGGTCAAAGAAGCACGACGTCGTCGCGCCGCGCCGTTGAGGCCGAACAAAGCCGCAACTGGAGTCGGGCCTCGGTGAAGGGGAGCGGCACCGACGCGCCTCATCAGAGAACCACGAGGAGGCCACGACGGAGGGGCGCGACTCCATTTCTGCGCGCCGGTCCGACCAAGGCCGCGGTCTGAGGCCGCGGCGGAGCAGGAGAGGGCGTCCGGAGCTGCCAGCCGCCGGTGCACGGGGGGCAGGACCGGCTGGTCCCGCGGTGACACACCGGCCGGCTTCGGAGAAGGCCGTTGGTCGTAACCCCTGGCTGGGAATGGAGCGGCCCCCACATGGGGCCGCAATTTCAATCAATAGGGGCAACCCCCCCCCCCTTTCCGCAACGGCTCGACCAGCACTGAGCTGGCCATGAGGGTCGCGCCCGCGCCAGGCCAATCGGTCGCCCAGGCTGGACAGGCCGCACCGGGCCGGGCCACGCCCTTTTGTTCCGGACCCGGACCTGGGTCGGGTCAACCTGGTTCAGGGCGACCCAGGGGGTCTCGGGCCAGGTCGGTCCAGGCCCCAAACCCCCTAAAACCGGACAGGATCGTTCATTTGCCCATATCATGGGCTACGGACCTCCGATTGATGCACCATCAGTTGCAATGCGATTCTTGGATCGAGATGGTCATTTCAATGTATTACACTCAAGGATTCGGTGATCATTGGGTACGGCCAGGTTTGTTCGAATCCAAAACCAACCGGGCCCTTGGAGAGGAAACGCTTATAACTTGATCTCCGAACTTCCGTTTGACGTGCCGTCGACTTTGTTTTATTCCTTTCAGTGAGACAGATCTTTTTGGAATACTTAACCTAAGGTTTGGATGCAGTTGGATTATGGCCGGGTTGGATTGTACCTAAAATCCAACTGGGCCCCTGGAATGGAAGAGCTGATACCTTTCTGATTGGACGTCTGTTTGACGAACCGTCAGCAACGTTGGTGATCATGTTGAGAAACAGTCCCTATTAGTATACCCTATGAAAGATCGGGGTATAGTTGAGATACAGTTGGGATGGTTCATACACAAAACCAACCGGGCCCTCAGAACTAAAAGGATAATAACTCACAGACCGGGCGTCCGATTGACGTGCGGTCTGTTGTGTTGAGACCCATATGGCGAGGTGGTCCTTTGAGATACTTCTTCGTGGGACTTTCTGATACTTGGAGTATCGACCAGTAGCCTGTGGATCGGACCCTCCCAGTGATAAGCTAGTAGAGTGCATAGACATAGTAGCTGGCTGAGTCCTGACAACTACTTATCGATCGTCCCAGAGTGATTCAGATAGCCCAGTGGGGTGCGCTTGATTGTAGCAGCAGACCCACAGCGGAGGAGTGCTTGGTTTAAGCTGCAGACCCGCGGTACTCGACAGAAGGAGTACGTTTGTAGGCTGTGAGGGGGGTGAGCTTGGTTGTAGCGGCATACCCATGGTGGGATGCACTTGGTTGCAGCATCCTGCACACAATACTCGACAGGTGGAGTACTTCAGCAGTCCTAGATAGTGGGACTTGCTTAGTTGTAGTGGCAGGCCCACTGTACTCGACAGAGGAGGAGTTCTCTAGCAGCCATGGTTTCGAAATTAATGATTAAAATCAGGGTTTGAGCTGAGTCTATAACCTTTGTGTTTCATCATGATTGAGATGGGTTACTTGACAACTTAGGTATAAGTATGGGGTTATACCTATGTAATAGTTATCTGTTGAGATCCTTATATGTGGTTATCCTTGTTGGATTTAGTGAGACCTTTAGGGTCTTGGGGTCCCTACTGAGTATCGTATACTCACTCCTGCATGGGTTATGCCTGCACCTCATTGTGTTGGATGCATACGACGGACAGCGCTGACAGAGGCCGAGTGTTCGAGGATGAGTCAGTATACGGAGGTGGACTTCACGATGAGACGATACTAGGAGGAAGATGACGGGCGAGAGCATTATGGACGATCCAGGAGCTGCACTATCATTACCTACCCTTCAGGTAGGATCCATGGTGGATGACCCATGGGTTTCTTCTATTCTTCCAGCTGCTTGTCTTTTTTGTTGTACTTCGATTCAGTTGTAGCTACACTTTTCAGTTGGGTTTGTATTCTGGCCCATTTTTTCAGCACATTCTTTTGTACTTACTGTATTACTTCCACTTGTTCTATGTGGTGTTTTTTTACTTTTATAAAGGAAACTCCTTCCCAGTTATCAGGATTTACTCCTTTGGTGCTAGTCGCCAGCCCCAAGCCTATGGAAGGAGCTCTTGGGGTAGTCACGGCACGGGCCCTAGGGACAGGTCGTGACAAAACGTATGAGCGTGAATTTTTATATTTTGAACACATCCTTAGATAAAAAAATTGAGGTCACCCTTGAACTCAGAATGATGGGATTCAACTATAAACGATATAACATTGGACGACAACGTTTTAACAATAATGATGTTTTTCAGACCATTTTGAAAAAAAATATAAAAAATTTATACTATTTCTTTTCTCACTAATGAGAGGAGACGTAGAGATGATGTGGTGTAGTGATGAGGAATCAATGAGGATCATTAATAGAGCTCATTAATGGATATTTAATAAACATCATTATGAAACATTAATGATATGTAATAGTGGCGTTGTTTCATCAATGAAATAGTGTAAGGACGCGAGGTCTCATCGTAATAGAAATGATAAGATGTGTTTTATTTTTAATAGTTAGAGTCATTGGTTGAATGAGGATTAAACTATGAAGATTCTCTAATGAACCTCATTTGGATTTCATCTACAATGTAGAATGTCAAATCCAGTGGGACACCATTGAATTTGACTTACCTCAAAGAAAGAGGAACGCCATCGACATCTTCGACCCTTGGGGAAGAAGTGCTACGACAATGAACATAAATAGGGTATGTGTTTTATATTGAACTATTCCCCGCACTTTATTTATAAAAAAAATTCGGATCAACCCATGAATAGGTTGATATGTGGTTACTCGGTCATGTTTGAGGGTATTATTTTTGGGGTTCACCATTAGGACTGAATAATCATAGATTGAACATATTCCCCGAACTTGCACCCACTTTTCAACCATCTAATGTGGAGGGCGTGAACCATCATCCACGGTAGCTGAGGGAGGGTTCACGAGGTCTGTGCCATATAGGAGGACCACACCACCTCTTATAGGCCGCTTTAGGACATAGGATGGGATGTGGCGGCAGCTGCTGGGTCCCAGGCGCAAACCAACAACAGCACATGTGGACGAGATTTAATGGGTGAGCCGGACATGAGCCGAGTAGGCCGTACCCATGGCGGAAGGCTGGACCCATGCCCTTTGGGATGGTACGGATGAGACTGGGTTACCAAGAAACTCGGAGAGCTGGAAACTCGACCAAACTCGGTCAGGTTCAGCAAGGTCCATTGGGTCTGCTCCACTGGCTGGGGCCGAACTGGACATATCCTAACCCAAATAAGGTTAGGTCATATCAGTCAAATTAAACAGGGGTATGTGGAACCACTAGGTCGGTCTGACCTGGTCGGACCAGTCCCATATGAAACTGACCCCTAATTACTAAAACAACAATAAAATGCAAACCGGGTATCCAATTGATGATCTGTTTGAGGAAATGGGATCTTCTCGATGAGGTGAATCATTTAGAATTCTTTATATAGTCTTCCAAATAAGTTATACATCAACGCATGTCTTGAGGGAGAGGTTCTCCCCAGATCAAGCACACCAATGAGCAGCATCCGTGTGGACCTAAGTTGTTCGAAAGAGCCATGTAGAGCTCAATGGACCAACAAACACGGAGTAGCTGTGTGGACCTCAGTTTCCCAACAGACATCCGTGAGTCATCTAGGATGAGTCCCTCAATATTACAAAATTTTGTGCACTATAACTGATGATCATTTCCTTATGCCTCATATTAAATATGTTGTGAGTTTTCCTTGCATTGTGGATTTACTCTATGGCTTTGCTTTGTGTTTTCTTTGTGGTATTTCTTCTTTGTGGACCAGTCTACCCTACTGAGTACTATGTTACTCACCTATATATGGGATTTTTCCACACGTGTTGTTTCTTATGTAGATGACGAACATTTCGATGGAGGACTCGAAAACCTAGGACCAGGGGGGGCCAAGTGAGATCTGGAAGACATTGCATACTCTTACATCATCCAGTATCTAATCTACTCTTACTTTAAGGTGAGGTTCTTAGACGGTGTCAATCAAGTCTTTTTTCGGTACTTCTATGTTTTCTAGTTAGTCCTTGTGGGGTTTGTATTATATTACATTTGTTTTTTGGTTGAACATATACTCATCACTTGCTTAGTTGTATATTTGTTTCCCTTTCCATTTTGTGGTATTTTTGTGTTTGTGTACATGTACCAAGTAAAATTCCTCCCAATTGTAGGTTCAGACCTTCGATCCAAGATTCCAACCCCTTTCCTTTGGGAGACGGGCATGGGGTTGTCATGGCATGGGCCCCGAGGGACATGACGTGATATCATCAACTTGATTTCAATAGTAAATTTAACATTATTATGGCCTATCAACCACAAATCTATGGCCAATCTGAAAGTACTATTCATACACTTGAGGAAATTATACAAACATGATCAACATAATTTAATGGTATATGGATTCAACAATAACTATTTGTTGAGTTCTCATGCAATAAAATATTCCAATAAATTTTTCAAATGGATCCTCTTATATCACTCTATAGGAATTGATTCATAACATCTATTATTTTTATTATGTTGTTAATATATTGATACCTCCGCCTTAACATCTAATATATGATACATAAAAGGTTCACACCATCGAACAACATAAAATATAATTCTCAGAGTTTGCATAAGAGTAATACTGACAACCGTCAAAGGGATGTCAAATTCTATTTTAGAGGTAATGTTTTCTACAGATATCACCACGGAAGAGAGTCACAGGATTCTAAATGAAATGAAATCATTTTTATAGGTACATTGTACCCTTTTTTCACTACTCGCATAGGGGTTGTGGCCTATCGGCTAGGACTTCCTCTAAATTTGGTTCTTATTCTTGATGTTTTCCACATATCTTTCTTGAGGAACTTCATATATTGTAGCACCCTAAAATTTTTTGAATTATTTTATTCAAAATAATTTAGAATTTCGGTATTTCTAATTTCACCCAACAATAAATATAAATTTGTATATGAAATTTCATAGTTTTTATTATGTTACACAAATTTCTATGTTCCTTCGATAGCTTGTGATACACGCATGACCGAGTCTTACCGAAATACAATATACTATTAATATGTTTATGAAAATTTTATTATAGTTTCCACCAAGAAGTTAAAATTTATATTACATATAAGATTAAATATTTTTAAAAATTTTATTTTCACATGAATCCTTTGGTTATTAATTATTAGAAGTGAGTTCAATGACTTTTTGAAAATAAGGAAATAAATTTCCTATGAAAACTATTATTATATGTAAAAACCATATTTTTTCTCAATAATTTTTAAAAAAATATTTTTGAATGATTTTTTCAATAAAAATTATATATTATATACTTTTGATAACCATATAATTGATTTTATAGGCATTAGTTGACAATAAATTCAATCTTAAAAAAAATGGTATATTTTTCTAAAATTTAATTTGACCGCCTTTTAAAAGAGATCCTATTTTAAATCTTATTTATGAAACTTATATAATTTTTACTTTTAAAAAAGAAATTTATTTTTGGCATATAAATATGAAAATTATCTTTGGGTGATTTATTTTTAATTTTCCATGAACTTTCATATTTTGATTAATAGTTACTAATACTGAATTTTAGTTCAAAACTGCATTATTATATAGTTTTATTAAATTGTTAGGTATTTTTTTCATTTATTTATATTTAAAAATATGAAAAAGTAATATAATTTAAACCTATTTAGGTAATACTAAAAACTTCACAGTAAATTTAGTTATAAAATCATAGATAAGTTTGAAAATTTTTAACTTTAAAAATTGCTTTATCGTCCAGTAAATGGGATTTAAATTAAATAAATATCATTTTCATTTATTAACAAAATGTGGAAGACTGGATTCTATATTTATAATCATCATAGTTGATAATATATAATAAGTCAAACATATTTTTTTTACCATAAATATTAGTGAAAGTAATTAAATTTAATTAGAAGGATTAAGGTGAATTTAAGATTTACATGTGACTAAATCTCAATCATAAGAGGCAATATGACCAAAACATTTGTCTAAATTCAATTTCCATGCAATAGTTCGACCACATAGCATATTGGGTCTAATTTTATGAGTTTTTGGGAGGCATGTTCATTAATGTGACCCACATAAAAAGTTATGAAAGTAAAAGAAGAAAATATAACAATACCTCATCTTTAATATTTATGAATCATTAATGTCCAAAGGAAGCGACATAGTTTAAGTTATATAAATTATTTTAATTATTAAATAAATTTATTATCATGATAATTTAACTATAATTTATAGATATGAATAAATTTCATTAAATTATCAACAAATTCAAGAACATGCATTTTTTAGTTATTAATTGAATAAAAAAAATTATTTTATAAATATTCAAAGTGGTGTAAATTGATTGATCTATTATAATAAATTATTTATTAAGATTATTATATAATTTTACACATAATTTATTCTAATATATTTTAATTCCAACATTTTTTTTTCACATTTTAAAATTTAAATTAATTAAATAATGTCAAAATTGGCATTACTGATATTTTATAATAAATGTCGATTAATTGAAAATAATAAGAAATTTATAAAAAATATATATTTATTAATTTTATTTCCAAATGTTAAAAAAATTTAAATATGGTCTATTTATGAAAAAATTCATAATTAATAATTAACATATTGACCCATATATAGTAAAAACATTGTTTTCATGGTCTGTGTTAAAGCTATGGTTTTGAGCGTTACATACGCTTTTATAAAATTAATTCCCTACACGCATAGGAATATTGTTTTTTAATCATATATAATATCTATAATTTATTGATTATATATTTTATTATAAATATCAAATTAATTATGTATTAATTGTTGAATTACATAGGCAAGAAAACTTATAACATTAAAAAAACAAAAAAGATAAAATTTGGGTGAATATAAAAGATACGAACAAAAATTATAAAAAAGAATTTTTTTTGTTTTAGCTTTTTCAAGACCATAAACCTAAAATAATCCTTTATTTTTATACTCTTTAGTAACATGAGTTATGGTATACCTCCCAATAGTTTATACCATTTGGTATTTACAAGAAAACCACCCCCTTTGATTATAGAAAGCAATACAATATTTCTCTTCCTCATGCCTATAATGATAATTTTTTTCTTAAAAATTATGACATATTAGTATTCAAACATCCCAAACCTCATCATAGAATCCCCCTTAGTTCATTAATCAAACCAAGGAAGCCCTTTGTTTCAAAACAAGATAACTTACCCAATGAACATGTAACATCCTTCGTAATGTTTTCTTATTATCATTATCCTCCCCTAAAATATTCTTATTACATGATCATATAATATTATTATTATTCTAAATATATTTATATATTTTTAATATAGGCATTATTCCTATAATTATATAAAATTACAGTTAATGGGTATTAATATAACTATTCTTTTGTATGGAGAACTACCATCTCATGAAATGATGTTATTTGTTTTTTCATTACCACCTCTCAACGGTGGGAAATATGATGGAAAGTATTTTTTGTGAAATATAATTTATTTATGATGTATTTCCGTCTCTATAATTATTATATATTCCAAACCATCATGATTTCCATTTTTCTTAAATATGATATCTTCATTTTTGTATGTCTGGACTACCACATCCTCAAAGCGATGTGATCCATACAAAAATTCCATGGAATGTATTTTAAATTTTATTTGTGAACATATATTACATTTAAAATAAAATGGAATGATAATATATATATCTCTCTCTATATATATATATTATTTGAATTATTTTATTCAATACGGCCAAAAAATGGAAACCACGTTCATGCGTATGTATGACCTACCATCTCCATGAATGGTGTTTTTCATTTCCTATTTATATATATTATAGATTATTAAAAATATTTTTATAATAATTATATCGAATATATAAATATTTTCTTCCATTATTGACATATGTTATCCATGGAATATGTAAGAGGAACAAAAATAACAATTCAAAACATATACGAAAAATAAAGGGGATATTACTGTTGATGCTCCTTTCTATCACAGAGTCCAACAAATGGAAAAATGAAATACCTTATGCACAAAGATGGTCACCCATTTAATAAAATAATAAAAATTGATGAAGGCATGGACAAGGAGACCATTTGGAAGGAGGCACACAAGTTACTTTTGCGCCGCACAAGTCACAAGCACACCAACTATGGATCGTGCAGCTCACATGCGTGCCCCATTTTGTTTTTTTCCAAGGTGTAAGGTGGCCAATAAATATCCCCTATGGGCCCCATTATGAGGAAAGATTTTCCAAAAGTCAAATTCAAGCTATGGTCTCCCTAGTCTTCAGCTAAACTCTTCTGAAATCTTATAAGATAAATTTTACCTAGAATGGAAGACCTGAAGGAGTAGAATAAGGCCTATGAGTTTAGAATTCATCAACACTTACACACCTAAGTGTCCAGACCTCATTAAAAATGGATACACTTGAGCGCCACCCTACTCTTTCAGGGAAACTACCACTCCATCCTTTTGGAAATATCATTGGATAATAATAAAGGCTCGAGTTAAGTCTCACCCAAGTATTGCCCTACCGATTCTTTGTCGCCCATGTGAACCCATGCCGCACAAATACACTTGTGTGTCCAAGACATGCACGGAAACTGACAAGTGTGTCCTATACTTGAGCATCGACTTCATTTGTGTTACTCTCTCCTGTTCACCACTCCTCTTCAAGATATTATCCCTCGAACCCCTTTTCAATGCAATTTATGGAATAGTTCCTTTGTTGTATTCCTTATCTGAAAGGAATTTGGTGAGAAACTCTCCCAAATCCTCATGAATTACATGCTTTATGTCACCACGGTTAGAGGTTTCTTCCATATAACTGTATCCTTTAATATGGGATGATCCGTTGATTTGGGCCTCCTTCTCAGGACTAAACCCCATGTTCCCTTTAACCTGGGCCACCTTCTTAGGAGTAAGACCTAGTCATAGTTTCCTTCAACATTGGGAATCCCCCTTAGGAGTAATCCACAATCTGAATTCTTTTTTGATTTAAAACTCCTTCTCATGAATATACCCCAACCATATATCCCTTTAATTTGGGAATTCTTCCTAGGATTAAGCCCCGGGTTAAAACTCTAAATCTCCATAAATTAGAAATACCTTTATAGACCCTACTCTTGGGCTTCTTTCCTGAAGAAAGTCTCGGTCTGCATCTACTTGGGTAGTCATACATACGTATGCCCCATATCATTTCTTATGGATGCATCTATCGTGGCACAACTGTCAGGTTTACTGACACCACTTGTTTCTCATAGCATGCATGACTTACATGAGGTCAGAGTGTAAAGGTAATCACGACATCTATTTGTTGGTCGTTAATCATGCATAAGCCCCATATTTATTCACCTGATCTACATGTAATTTGATCTGTTCCTTAAAAGAGGAGTAAATAAGAAGCCTTTCTAAGGTCCAATCCCATCATTCATTAAATCTATTCCATCCCATTAGACGTTAAACTATATCCTTCTTATCGAACTACGTGGGTTCTCAATCCTTTTTAAGGAGGATAAATAGGTAGACCATCTGCAGGTACGATCCCAACTATGAAATAATCCCTGTCATTCTGAATGACAATAAACATCAAGTGCCCCATTGACTAGATTTAAAAACAGTACGGTCATCATGATTACAAATAGATTTCTATATAATGTATTGAATGATACCATTGACTAGGAATCTCTAACACATACGGATGATTCTCCATTGATGAAGAACATCAAATATATATAAAATATTATCTAAATCCTATACATATCAATCATCAGTTTCCAAATCTAAAGGAAAACTCATTTTCATGATTGGTGAATTAATAATGATTCTTAAACATACCTTAAATCTATAAGAGAGTCCTAGAGTAGAAAATAATTCCCCCCCCAAAAGGTGTGATGAACCTGACCTCCCATCCTCTCGACCAATGAAAATTCATAAGCCTCATTAGTCCACAACTAATGAGCACCTACCATTGGAAGGTAGGTCAAAATGAATATTGAATCATTGGGTGTTTCAGTTCAATTAATAAACTCGTTATAAATAGATTAAAAAGTTTGAACCTTAACCAAACAAGTTCATTCCCCATTTCTGACTAAACAAAAAAATTGTGAACCCAATGTGAATCCTTAACCAAGGTAAATTATGTTTTACTTATTTCTTAGGACCCTATTAAACTAAATATGAGGGCCAACAAAGTAATCAATAACATATTTGATTATCCAAAAGATGCAGCCTGGACAGAATTATCTTGATTATGTCTGCTATATCAAATAGGTCCTCTTTTCCAAGATCTCTTTGCAACAAAAAATGGATCCTTTAAGGTTCACACCTATGAATGCCTTGTATGTTGCTCCTACTGGATCCTCATCCGCTCTGAGAAAGACATCACCTACTCAGCATCTTCAACGGTGGGTATCAAATGCATTGGTGATGGAATACCATCAAAACAGAACCATCCTGACTCTAGAGGCCGATCAACAAGCCCTCTAAATTAACAACTCACCCTGGTTGTTCGGATACCAATGACCAGTGGTTAAGAAGAAGGTCATGCCAGGCACTGTCTCCAACAGTTTCAGGTCTTTATCCATGGAACACAACAACTAGACCCTACCATATTACATGGAGGTGGATCAATAGGTAACTCAAGGCCTCAGTTCAGAAAAACATGAGTCCATTCTGAGGACTCCCACTAACAATCACCTCCACACTCGTGCGGTAGTGCACCCTCAACATGATGGGGGTATCTCTTTTAGGCATTCGTCTCAAGTTCCTCAGACCCGAGCATGCAAGACAAACCGTAAGAGGAGAAATTCGTCCAACAACGATCAGGTTCTTACCCCTACCCATCAGGAGAAGTCCACTAACCTAACATGATGGAAAACAACGAACATGCATATACACTTGTCCATTCTAATTTCACTACCCAACAGACTCATCTGGTAGTAACACACCAATCCTAAATAGAAATTTCGGCAGAGTACTATAGGTATGCACATACACCTTATTATAAATCATCAGACAGTCATTAGGCTCTTCTTACTGCATCCATAGAATCCCACCAACCAAATGTGGTGACCACCTATAAATAGACACATACACGTGCTTACAGTCACCAATTCTTCTAGAAGTCTCATATTCTAGTATTGAAGGATGTTTATCAATCATATTAGATGGAGAAAAATCAGAATGCACATACACATTCAATTTATCAAGCTAACCAAAAGTCTCGTTTGTAGCACCTGGAAATGTCAATTGAAAAGCTTCAATGACAAACATGAGGCAGACACAACTTTCTGCCCCAAAACATGAGTACTATCAGAATTCACTAACAGGAAGATGACGATAGGAGTAGGAACACACACCTATCCAAAACACACAATTGATGTATATTCCCGTTTAGGCAGCCTGACTCACCTAGAGCATTCTGAAAAAGGGGAAAGAGTAGAAGAAAATCTCTGCCCATATTCTGGATACCAATCATAATATTATAAGAACTTCAGTGGCATCAGAGTGAATGAAACATAAATCTATCCCTATCAGTGGAGTGACTCATCAACATGTCACCCCGGTGTTGATACAGACCTTTGTTCCAGTCCAGGAGGGTTGTGGGGCATACTCACCCATTTCATATGGACAATCATGTCGGGCATATAAACTCGATTTAAATAGAGATAGTCAGCCAAACCTGACCATTTCTCTTGATCAGGAACATACACCTGCCCATAATAACCACTTTCATCAGCATGTACTTTCCAAAGTGAGTAAGAAGGCATCCAAGAAAAAGACTGATCCATCACAGTTAAAACAACAAGATCCAATATTCAATAAGGCATTGCTCATTGTTGGAGTTCTTGAAGACCTCAGACAATTACCCATTACAACTCAAGATTCTAGTCTCTCATTTCAAAATTTTGGAAATAACAACAATAATTCTGAAGGTCTTCATCAGAAACTTCCTCTTTAAGACATGCTTAATGAGAATTCTGTCAAACACGTTGCATCATCTTTAGATGAGAGCCATGATAACACTCTGCGTGGCCAGAAGACAAAGGATAAAAATGTTTCATCTGTTGTTGTAACCCTCCATGGTGGTCCTCCCCATGATGATGAATTTAGCTATGAAAGTACTCGTCGCAGTAGTAATTCACATTGCCTGGAAAAAATTTCAATGGAAAATGAAGTAACGTCAAAGCCCTGTTATCTTGAGGAACATGCAAATATGAATCTTGTCATGTATGATTCCTTATCGTTATCAGGTGATATACTTTCTCAATCATAAGATAGCCCGTGGTTTAGGTCACTATCTGAACAACCCATGAGTCATTCAACATCTAATTGGACATATTAATTCTATACAAATCTTTTCGAATATGATAAAACAACAAAGAAGCACCAGCTTTGGTCTAATCGGGAAGAATAATCTTCACCAAATGACAAAGAGGAAGTGCTGAATATGAGAATACAATTGGAAAAAGATGAAATAATAGTCATGTTTTGGCCTTTGGATGACACTTCGTATGATATTCGAAAAACGTTGACAGATGATTGTATTCACAATATTCATCTCAACATATGGAAAACTTTTTTTCACTTAAAAGATAAAATATTACCTTATGATGCATATCAAAATCATGTTAAGATAATAGAAGGGATGAAATGCCAAATTGACTTGTCATCTCTCTCAGTTTCTTGACATCTAATGGTTGCCAAGCCGCATAGATCCCTTCAGCATACATTCCTTGGTTCATTAAAAAGGTTGCACCAGTTGATTACCAATGCCCCATCTGGTTTTCATATCGGGGGATGGGGTGTTCATGGAGTATTTAATTTCACTGTGCTCTCCAGCCAAAAATGATTTCCAAAAGAGGTCTAATGCAATGTTATTTCCCATGGATGGGCACAGCTAACTACTCTTGGGTGTAATCAAATTCTTTCTCAAGAATAGGCCTTAACTAGTTCATCCAAAAGTCATACATATAATGAAAAAGTTGTAGAATTAATCTTGCATTAAGAAAATGAGAATATCAAATAGGCTTCTCATTTAGAGAATGCACGTCATCAAGTGATAGATGCGTCAGAAATAATCCAACGGTCATCTTATCCAGGTGATTTGAGTGGTTGTAGGATGATGCATCTGACCAATTTCCAGACTAAAATCCGCAAAATCATGAGAGTTTTTAAGAATGTTTAAGATTTTGAAGCTCAAGAGCCAACTCAGCTTTCTAGGTGGGGACACTTTTCATCCATCCATCAGGATTCATAGACAGGATTCGAGGATTTGAGAAGGAAAAAAAGGAAGAAAACAAGTCTACCAGATTGGGGACCTTTTCAAATTCTCAATCTTTTACTCATAAAATTCAGTCTTCTCTCAATTAGGGAAGAATCCACAACAGGAACGAAGAGCCGAATTATCAGGAAATTCCCTCCAAATTACATTTCATCATGAAGTTACTGAGGGATCAACCAAACAAAAGTCAATGTCTCATAAAGGACATGGAAGAAGGCGGTATCACAGAAATGCTGACAGAAGGCATGTAATGCATTATGCATCAGTAAAAGTTATCAATGACATTGTCACTGATCCCCTAAACATGAGGCTCACTTAGAGAAATCAGATGAAAAAGTTCATATTCAAGAGGCTGTATAGACAGTATCAAATAAAGGAGATGTGTGTAATAGAAGCTAGAGGGCTGCCCAGAGGAAAGACATTCCTTCAGGTAATACCCTTCCATACTCCAGAAAGGCACATGCCTATGAAAAGGTTAAAATTCAGGTTACATTCCACCCTACCTCTGGAGAAGGCCAACCACTATCATTATAGTAACATTTTGTACAACAAGAAGAAGAAATGAAGGAGTTAAGGATATTAAATGCAGAACTACTTCATGGTTGTCTTCCTGCTAAACATGTTGGAGTTAATCAATCAAGGGAATTTTTTACAGCTATTGGGATGGATCAAGAATGTCCAGTATTACATGAACACCCTCACATGTCCAATCCTATGGGTCATACATGACAATTACTAACAATACTACCAGCAGTGGCAGTACTGATCGCCACATCCATACAAGCTCCCGTTATTGCACCAGCTCAGGTCCAAGATCAACTAGTTGTTTATGAAACATTAATAACTACCATTGAGTTATTAATAGCTCGGTTGGAAGCTATATAAGGATGACGTGCACCAGTGAAACCATAGATGAAGGTTTACCCTGAATGGGTAGATCTGATTCCTCATCCTCCAAATTTTTCAAATGTTACCTTCCCCATTTTAATGGTTCAGGAGATCCAGAGCAGCATTTTACTCATTTTGTCTATAACTGCGATCCAATGATGGGAAATCCACAACAAAAAGAAGAAGTAAAACTCATGTGATTTGTGAAATCATTGCACGGACCATCCTTTATCTAGTATACAAGTTTACAATCCCGATCTATTGTTAGATGGGAAGATCTTTGTCAGAAATTGATTTTTTTGTTCAGCTCAACGCTACAAAAAACAATAGTTTTTGATCTCACAAATTGAAAAAATGGGAGAATGAAAGAGTTTCAGACATCATTTCTCGGTGGAAAGGATTAACATATTCCTTGAATATACTGCTCCCTCAAGAAGTGTTACTACCCAGTTACTACCCATTTGTGTGGAAAATATCCATGATGAATTTTGAACCCCATTTATCCATGTGAAATACATAGGTGGGATTTGGGAACATATTTCAATTGCCTTAAAAGTGGAAAATTCCATTGCATAAACAAAATATAAGTTCGGTGTAATTCCATCAGCTCCGGGAAGGAGAATAGGGGAAGCAGAGGCTGCTATAGTTACACTTAATCAAGAAACTGTACATGCTTACACTTCCAAACCTTCATCATATCGAAGGGATCCACCTCCTGAGTTTCAAAAATAATGCCCCCCTCATCATGATTATCTAAGTGATCAAAGGTGGAAACTATTTGAGAATTTAAAGAACAAAGTTTATTCGTTCCAGAATAAACAATTTCCTTGTTACTTCATCTCAGCTCTGGAAAACAATCTAGTTCAGTTGCCCAGGCCCAAAAGGCTGAACATGGAATGAGATGAAGACAACCCCAACTATTGCTCATTTCATCAGATGTTGGGGAATCCCATTTAGGAGTGTTTTGTCTTCAATAAACTCCTGCAAAAGAGGGTGGAATCTGGAAAAGTGAAACGGAAATGTTCTTCAGCCCATGTAGCATGTGTTACTGATACTGATCCAAAGGAAGAAGGTGAGTGGAATAAGTCAAAAGTTAGAATGTGCAGAAAAATGATGATTGGATGGTCATGAAAACAATCAACCAAACTCATGCCATTTTACGAACACAATTTAATCAACCAAATGTGTCTTCTTCTATTTATTCCACAGCAAAACCCTCTTCATAAAAAGGAAAATCCATAAAGAAGATGCATAATTTGAAGAAAGAAGGGAAGTTAGAGAAATATGAGCTCCTGTCAAAGCCTAAGTTGTAATTGACTATGGAACCTTTTATGCCATCTGCTTCAAAAGCACGAGCACCACCCCACCAAAAGGCACTACCTGAACTAGTTCATCAGGAAGAATCTTCAATAGATGAAGAGTTGATCTTTGGTTTTGTTAACATAATTCATTTAACGGATCCCTATGCCAATGACAGTTTCGATCATGATGAGTCTAAGTTCCATATATCTAACAGAGGAATTAGAGTATGAGACAGAGGTCTTGGATACATAAGAAGACAAGGATAATCTAGAAGACACTATTTCTATCCTACCCCAACTAGAACTGTATTTGTGGTAGAAACTTGTAAAAAAGACCTTCTGTGGGCTCAATTGGAACAAGAAATTTCTTCCACACATGGAAGAATCGGTCCTAACAAAGTTACATTAGAGGACCGTTTAGATGTTACACCTTTTCCCTCTTTGTAAATAAATATACCTAGTCAGTCTAATCTACCGAAGTCAGGATTGTTTTTAATTCTTGTCCCGATATGGGATTCATCTTCTACCAATGCATCAAATTCCAAGGAACCTGCAAAACCACATTTTCATTTTGGGAACACAATCCATTGGACCAAAAGTAGGATTTATTGTAACATTTGGATCATGTACTGGCTATGTTATCAATTTTGGATGCCTTGAATTTATCATAAGATCTTCGGAAGGTGCTTATTGAGGCTTTTTCAAGTCCTCAAGAAATCAAAACTGAAATTGTTGCATCTGAGGTCTACAATATAGAGAATGATCCTGTGGAATGCCATGTTGTGATATATTTTACATATGAATTAGAAGATGATGTTGTAGATGGATTTATCGTACCATTGTATCAATCTAGAAAAGTCAATGACATAGACATTCGACGAGCTAATGTTGATAATGGATCAAGAGTCAACATCATTCCTATTCGTACACATCTTCAATTGAGCCTCACAGAATCTGATTTTTCACCTTCTAATTTGATGTTGAAATGATATGATAAGAATAAAAAAGAACCTATGTGAAAAATTATACATAGAATTCAATTTGGAGACGTTTTGTCTAATTCAGATTTCATGGTTGTTCGTCAGGACATAGCCTCCAACATTTTTATTGGCAGACCTTGGCTACATCAGCATGTGGTTGTACCATCTTCATATCATAAATGTCTCAAATATTCTTTCAATGGTCAAATTGGGACATTGTATGGTTGCAAGTACCCATTCAAAATGTGTGAATCTCAATACATTGAGACAGAATTTTATCACATGGAGGGAAATAAAAATTTCACGGCAAAGGAGGCCAGCCAAATTAATGCACCAAATGGTTTGGAAATGATTCCAGTAAACCCATTTATACATGTAAGTTCAGAATATGTGTTGCCTATCAGTCAAATTTACAGGATAGAACTAAATCCAAAAACACATATGGAAACTTCCATAATGTCAATTATGAAAGTCATGCTAGACGGGATGGGTGAAATTGTTGATTCGCCAGGCAGTGATGAAAGCTTAAATGGAGATGTTTTCATTTCATCTGATGAAATCCAACAATTCTATACTTCATCAACCAGGCCAGAAGAAGTTAAAACAATACTAGAGGAAAACAATGATGTCAATTCTCAATCCATCATCTCCTCTATATCGTTCTAGGATGACCCTTCATCGTTAATAAGGTTAGAAATGGAATCCTCTTATTCAAGATGTTCAAATTTTATCTTCTCCCCTGACCATGGGAATTCTACTACATTATCTACTATGCAAGTAGAAACAGAAGAGGTAACACATATTGAAGAAGAAGAGGAAGATCTCAGGGATGATCCTCCAGTATTTGAAGGGGGCATCTTTACCACTGTGGATGAACTCAGAGAAATAAATCTGGGTACAAAAGAATATCCACGCCCCACTTTAATTAGTGCAGCCATGAATCATGAAGGGAATGAAATGTATACTTCATTCATAAAGAAAAATCAGGATGTATTTTATTATAATTATATAGAAATTAATGGTCTTTTTCCCGATGATTCCACTCATCATTTGGGTTTTCCATAAGAACATCGAGGATTCAAGCAAGCAGCAAGAAGAACACACCCGACTTAAGTCTCCAAAAATGAAGCTGAAGTTGATAAGATAATCAAGGATTAATTCATCAGAGAAGTTCAATATCCCAAATGGATAGCTAATATTTTCCCTATGAAGAATTCAAATGGAAAAATTAGAGTTTTCATTGACTTCAAAGATCATAATCGGCATTGTCCCAAGGATGATTTTCGTGCTCCGATCACAAAACTCTTAATTGATGAAATAGATGGCTACGAATCTCTTTCCTTCATGTATGGTTACTCTTGGTATAATCAAATACAAATGGCCCCAGAAGATGAGGTGTCTACAACCTTCAAATCTCCTCAAGGTGTGTTTTACCATCAGGTAATGCCCTTTGGCTTGATGAATGATGGTGCAACGTATCAATGTTCTGTGCACCATATATGCAATCCCTTTTTAGAGAAAATCATTGAATGTTATGTGGATGATTAGGTGGTTAAATCTAGACAACATCTTGATCACTTGTCCGATCTGGATATCAAATTCAAGAAACATCAACACAATTTGAAGATGAACCCCTTGAAATGTGCTTTCGGGGTAACCATAGGAAAATTTTCCAACTTTACTATATTCCATAATGGTATCGAAGTTGATACTAAGAAGGCAAAATCAATCATTGACATGTCACATCCTAGAAATTTAAATGAATTAAGAGGAATTCAAGGGCACTTGGCTAATATTCGGTGTTTTATTGCCAATTTGGCAGGAAAGTGTTTACCCTTTACAAGATTAATGAAGAAGGGAGTCACCTACTAGTGGACTAAAGAATTTCAAGAAGAATTTGATATCCTCAAGAAATATCTATTGAGTCCATAGGTATTATTTCCACCTGTTGATGGAAGACCACTTATTCTCTATGTGACATCATTAGAGCTATCATTGGGTGCCTTCCTTGCCCAAAAGAATGATGCAGGTAATGAAAAAAGCCTTTACGCTCTTAGTCATACTATGATTGAGGAAGAAACGTGATATTCAAGTATTGAAAAGTGCTGCCTAGAATTAATCATTGCATTTTAAAAATGGAGACACTACATGCAACATCATGAGGTCCAATTGGTATCTCACAAAAACCCGCTCAAATTTATCCTTAGTTGTCCATTGCTTACAAGCATCTGGAAAGGTGAGTAGTTATTTTGGAGCAGTTTTATATCCAGTATGTGACTCAAAAGGCAATAAAGTGCCATGCCCTAGCCGATTTCCATGCTAAACACCCATGTGTAAACGATACATATTTATATATTGAACTTCCTGATGAGGAAGTCTTCTCTATTCTAGATAATCCTCAATCATGGGAAATGTACTTTGATGGTTCCTCCAGAAGTCCAATAGGGAGGACAATAGAGGATCCTAAATTCAACAAAGTTTTGTTTGGAATCATTCTTATTTCCCCAAATAAGGCAGTGCTACCCTATTCCTTCTTATTGTCAGAAGGTGGTACAAACAATGAAGCAGAATATCAAGCTCTCATTGCAGGCTTGGAATTGGAAATTTAGGAAAAAATGAATAACATGAAGGTAAAAGGTGATTCAGATTTTATAATCAAACAAATCAATGGGAATTATACCATTAGAAAGGAAGAGTTAATCCCATTGTGTGACTATGCCAGAGTGTTAATGGTAGAATTTCCCTCAAAACCGACATTTTAATGTGTCCCGCGATCATGAAATTCCCTAGACGATGCACTGGCTAATGTTTCCATAACCCTAGAAAATTCAAATCGGGATGAAATAATCATCAGTATTGCCAACCGTCGTATAGTTTCACATTTTTTTAAATCAAAATTGAGGAAATCAATAAAATCAATCCCATTTCTGGACCATATTTTTATTCTACAGGATATATGACACATATCATGGAATACCATTAAAATTGATCACACACACCTGATATAGCCGCGAAAGAACATGTCTGGTGACGTGTGGTAAATTTTACTCTTTATGATAGCCTAGATCACCAAATAATTCTCTAGAAGCGATGTTTTGATGGAATTATCTTTAGATGTATTGATGGTGAAGAGACAATGGCTGTCATGAATGAATTATATGCAGGAGTTTGTGGTGGTCACCAGTCTGGACATTAACTTTCAGGTCAAATTGGAGGACTTGGATACTTCTATCCTTCAATGATGCAAGAATGTATTGATTTCACTAAGAAGTGTCAATCTTTCCAAGTATGTTATAACTTCATTCATCAACCCCCATATTTTCTTCATATAATTAAATACTCATGTCCATTTTCTACGTGGGGAATGGATATAGTAGGACCTTATCTTCCAGCTACAATTAAGTAGTTTAAGTATATTCTTACTCCTACTGACATCTTTTCCAAATGGGCATAGGCAATACATCTCAAAGAAGTCGGTTCTAAAAGCATTGTTAGATTGTTCAAGTCCAACATCATTACCATATTTGGTGTTCGTCATACAATATTGATAAATAATGGCACAAAATTTTCTTCATCTGAGGTAAGAAAATTGTATCATGAATACAATATCAGATCCTACCATTCATCTTGGAATCATGCAACAGACAATTTTCAAGTATAGGCATTCAATAAAAATCTTCCAAACATAATTAAAAAATGGTGGATAAAAATAAGAGGTCATGGTCTGAAAAACTTTTTCATGCTCTATGGGCATATTAGAGTACAACCCGCACTACTACACGATCAACACCATTTTCATTGGTATATGGAATGGAAGTAGTATTGCCTATTAAATTCCAATTACTTTGCTTAGAGTCACCATTTGTGATCAGTTTTCTACATATGAACAATCTCAAAAAGGATTGGATGAATTGGAATGACTAGATGATAAAAGATTGTGCACATTACATCATTTAGAAGTCTATCAGAATCGAATAGCACGATATTTCTAGAAAAAGAATTCTTCATTCAATCATTCAAGGACAATTGGTATTGGTCCTCATAATCCCAATGACACTGGGAAAGAAGACTCCAATGCTTGAGCCAAAGTGGGAAGGACCTTACTCAATACATAGGGTCTACTCTAATGGAGATTATTCTTTAATCTCAATGGGTGGAGAACTCATTACAACTCCAAACAATGCAAGATTCTTGAAGAAGTATTTTTTGTAACACAAATACACCCATTCTCCTTGATGCAGGACATTAAACTGCATAGCCCCCTATATCGTCAATCATGATGTTAAACTATGCATTGTTAGAGATGCAGTATGTTAAACAGCCAAGAAACTCATTTCTGTGACACATGACATTAAACTGTGATCGCCAAATGTGAATTTTCCTTTTAAACTCTATTTCCATGTGTACCCCGGGCAGCTAACCATCTAAAAGCCCCACAACATCCTTCGTGGTCACATCATTTGTGACACGATCTTCAAGTCTGTTACTGCCTCTTATTTCTCACACCGAGCATGACTCACGTTAGATTAGAGTAAGCTTCGACCATGAAATATTCTTTGGGCCGCTAACCACGCTTATGTCCCAACATCATCTTCAGGTCATTGTCCTCAAGTACACCCTGATCGCCGAATCCATCTCAATTGAACTACGTGGACTTTGATCCTTTCCTCCTAGGCCGGGTACGTAGGCAACTTCCTAAGGTTCATGCTTGAAACCACTTTCATTACATAGATTCACCTCCATCCCATATGATGTTGACCTGTGAATCCCCCATCAACTGTCTTATTGATATTGGTTCACCTTCATCCTAAATGATGTTAAACCGTGTGTGTACGATCGTCCTAGCTATATGACGTTACACTATACAGTTCCCCATTGTCATTGTTGCAAGACATTAAACTAGATAGCACTGGACCATGCATATTACTTTAAAGTATTTTCTCTTTTTCCCTGTATAACAATAAACATCAACAATCATTGGTACCCTCACTCTAGAGGAATCATCATTGACATGGTCTCTAACAATGTCATATTTCAAGAACTACATATTTCTTGATTCTCGTCCTTATGTGATACGTTGTGACACCCATGTCTTTAATCTTTGGTCTATCCAAAATTGAAATAATGTCCTATTTACCCCTCATATATAGGATCCATATCTGTATAATGGGTATTTCATGAACTACATGTATCTTGATTCCCACCATCATGGGATACATAAGAATGCTCAAGCATTCCTCGAGTAAAGCCCCAAGCTTTTGGGCCTATCCCCAAACTCCCTGTTCGGTCCCTTGACTGAAAATTACTCCTTGAAACACATGATGTGATATGGAACACCCTAGTCATTATTCACATCAGGTATATAACAAATGCAAAATATTTCCCTATCACTATGGTCCGTGCTCTATGAACCTAAAATTTGATCTTCCATGCCCTTATCCTACAAGACGTTAAACTGTATTTCAAGAACTATGTGTGTCTTGATTATCATATTAATGAGATATGTAGTGGCATATAGAATATCAATTCAAGACCAAGCCACAACATTATTCAAAAAATACTCATGGCCTCCATAACCATTTTCTTGATTTCTGGTCACAAAATGTCTGATACCTGAGTGTTCTTTTTCCTGACTATGCAGCACGTTCTTTTAGGTGTCCTTGCATAAGTTTTCTATATAATGGACCTGTCATCCAAAAGATGACACTATTTTACTATGTAGCTTATGCCCCGGTTGGCCCTGTATAATTCAACTTCTATAATGGGTTTGTCATGTAATGGTAACATCATTCTTAGGAGAAGCCTCTTTTGTCCCTATTGGCCTTAACTATGATATGTAGGGATCTGCTAAAAAACTACCATCCTTAACATATTTGTGCCATAATCATTTTCATGATTTGAAAGTATTCAATTCTATGGTTTACATTTTCCTCCTTATCCATATGTTCATAGCAATATTAAATAAACATGGAACACTTGACCATATGTTGTATAATGTTTTTATCTCCGGTTTTAGTCATATTATTTAAAACCATAGATACATTTTTTCCTATGTCTGGATCAGACCATTGTAGAAATCGCATTCCTACAATTCATTGACAGTTCTGATTGGAAATACCATCTCCATATTCCAGTACCATTCTCCATTAACAAACTCTATTCTTTGGAAAAATTGAATCTCGATAAAACAACCTTCGTCGTTTAGCAATAGAATGTCATATTTCTGAGATTTTTTTATCCTGACTATGAATCACATGTCCTTAGGTGGCCTTGCATATGTTGTCTACATAATGGACCTGTCAGCCAAAAGATACTACAATTTGACTATGCACCATATTCCCTAGTTCTACCTACATAATTCAGCCCCCATAGTGGGTTTGTTAAGTAGAAGTAACTTCATTCATAGAAAAGACTTACTGTAATTCCTTTTATATATTTTCCCATGTCATTCCTCAGATTCAAAATTTTTTCAAGTCATAGTTTACATTTCCCCCACACTATACTTGAATATTGTAATAAGTATCCAAAACAATTATCAAAAATTGAGTCAATATCACTATTAGGTCAGAGCTATTTGACCTTAAATATTAGCCTTCTTATAATCCAACATGCATGACATTAATCTGCCAATAAAAAAAGACATGGTACTCATTAAATTGGGAACCTATAAAGGGTACATTGGAAAAATGTCGAGTCCTAGCTCGTTAAACGTACATTTTCTATGATTTAGGAAATATTGAGAAATTAAAAGATAAATTTTGTGGGGTTTTTTATATAACCCTAGTAAAAAAACCATACTATGTTTACTAGGCCCATTGACTTAGGAGAGAATAAGAGAAATTATAATGAAAATGAGGGTACAGATGATTGAAGATGAACTGTTTTTCATTTATGAACAAGATTAGAAGAACATCCACATACTAGGGTCTATTATCTTTCTTCAGAAATTACAGAAGACTATAAACACGACTTCTCATATGTTTCAAAGCATCCCAAGCTTCATCAGCATCCACTTGAAGTTCATTTACTCGACCAACATCACTCTCTTCAGCTCGACGAAGTTATTTTTTGGCTTCTGTGATGGCTTTTATACCATTCATTTGGACTTATTCCAACAAATTTTGAAGATGGTCATGCTCCCCAGTAATATCATCGAGCTCATTCTAATGGTGCGACTACTAGACAATATTCTCCTTGATATTTTGCTTTAGTTCCATCAGATTTGTATCATGATCACCCATAGCTTGGGACACTGCGGCCTGAGATTACCTGATATTGGTAAGAAATGTTGCTCTGATCAGGTCTTGATGAAACATTTTTCTCTTGCTCCATCCTTCTAATGACTTTTGTCACTGTGACATGAATTTCATGATATCCAAAACTACCACAACCACTTGATTTCTCATGCTTTAGCTCAGAGTCATACCCTCTTTCCTTTTTGGATCCATCTCTGAGGGGGTGGGGGGGACTTTTGTTGACCTTCCTTTCCGTCACAGAGTCAAACGAATGGAAAAAGGGAATACCTTAAGCACAAAGAGTGTCACCTTTTGACGAACTTCAAAAAAATTGATGAAGGCATGGACTAGGAGCCCATTTGTAGTGAGGCGTGCAAGTCACTTTCGCACAACATATGTTTCACGCAGCTCACTTGCATGCCCCATTTTTTTCACCCAATGTGAAAGGTGCCCTATAAATAGCCCATGTGGGCTCCCATTACGAGGACATATTTTCCAAAAGTCAAATTCAATCTCTGGTCACCCTAGTCTTCATCTCAACTATTCTGAATGCTTTTAAGGTAACTTATTACCAAGAATGGAAGACCTGAAGGAGTAGAATAAGGTTAAGTGTTTAGAATTCATCAAAACTTGCTTTCCTAAGTGTCCAGACCTCCTTAACAATGGAAAGACTTGCATGCTGCCCTACCCTTTCGATGAAGCATGCATGTCGCCCTTTTGGAAAGATCTTAGGATAATACTAAAGGATTGAGTTATGTCCCACACAAGTATTACCCTATAGAATCTTTGTCACCCAAGTGAACCCATGCCATGCAAGTACACTTGTGAAACAAAGACTTGCGCGCCAAATGACTTGAGCAACCTACACTTGCGTACCAACATCATTTGTCGGCCTCTCTCCCATTCACATCTCCTCATAAAGATATTAGCTATCGAATCCCTTTTGAAATCCATTTATGGCATGGTTCTTATATTGGATTCCTTATCTGAAAGGAATTCTGTGAGAACCTATCCCAAAAAATCGTGACGTAAAAGCATTATGTCACTATGTTAGATGTTTCCTCTATATATCCTCATTCTTTAATATGATAAGAACTTTTGATTTGGGCCTCCTTCTTAGGAATAACCCTGAAGTCCCCTTAACCTGGACCACCTTCCCAAGAGTAATCCCCAGTCATAGTTTCCTTTAACATTGGGCATCCTCCTCAGGAGTAAGCCCCAATCACAATTTCTTTTGATTTGGGTCTCCTTGTAATGAATAATCTCCAATAATAATTCCCTTTTAATTTTAGCCTCCTTATCACGTGTATGTCCAACGTTATAAGTCTACATTATTCTGGACATCCTTCATAGGAGTAAGCACTGAGTTAATTCTCAAAATCTAAAAAAAGTACAAATACCTCTATGGACCCTTCTCATGGGCTTATTTACAGATGTAAGTCCTGGTCTCCATCTACTTGGGCAGTCATACATATGTAATCCCAACATCATTTCAAATGGCTTCAAATTTTGCGGCACAATCATCAGGTTTACCGATACCTCTTATTTCTCATACCTAGCAGGACTCACATGAGCTTATAGTTGAAAAGTAATCACTACATCTCTTTGTGGGTCGTTAATAATGCATAAGCCCCATATTTATCCACATGAACTACGTGGACTTTGATCTCTACCTTAAAATTAGAGTACATAGGAAGCCTTTCTAAGGACCAATAATGCGATTCATTAATACCTTTTCATCCCATATAACATTAAACTATATCCATCTTATCGAACTACGTGGGTTCTGATTCCTTTTTAATGAGGATACGTAGGAAACCCATCAATGGGTACAATCCAAAATCATAAATAGTCCAAGTCTTTCTGAATGACAATAATCTTCAAGGTCCCAATTGAGTGGCTTTAAAACAAGTATGGTCATTATAATAACCAAGAGATTTTTATATAATGTATTTAAGGATACCAATAACTAATAATCTCTAATACTTACCAATGATTCTCCATCGATGAAGAACCTCAAATACAAATAAAATATTCTCTAAATCCCATACATATCATTCATCGATTGTCAAATCTAAAAGAATACACGTTTTCATTCTTGGTGAATTAATAAGTATTTGTGAAAATAATTTAAATCTATAATAGAGTCCTAGAGTAGACAATTATTCCCCCAAAAAAGGTGTGATGAGCCCGAACTCCCATCCTCTCGACCAATGTAATTTCGTAAGCCTCATTGGTCCACAACTAATATGCACCTACACTTGGAATGTAGGCCCAAAATGATATAGAATAATTGGTTGTTTTGAGTTCTGTGAATAAACCCGTTAGAAACCGATGGGAATGTTTGAATCTTAAACAAACAAGGTCATTCCCCATTTCCGATGAAAAAATTACCTAAAATGTAAAATTAACTTGCAGTTGCAAATAAAAAGGTAATATCAATACATAATGAAATAATATATAGTAATTTATGTAATATTAATGTTCTATTATATGTTTATAATGAAATTATATTAATTATATATGAAGAATCAATGTGAAAGAAGAAATTAAAAACTTAAGGTAATGGAATTTCATATCACATTTGTATTTCTATAAGATACATGTCGTATTCACCACTATCTTCTTTCGTGTGGTTTAAATACATCCCAATAAACTCTTGTATAATTAATTTTTATTATTTGATAATATTAAAATACATATCTGATGTTATTATCTCAATAGGATCATGATTCTAAAAATACTCATATTGCATGGGTTTTCACATCTCACTTTTTTACATCCATGTGATACAAGCCTTATTTGGAAATCATTTCATTGGGGTGATGTATATACTATCCATGAACAAATTATATGATTTATATAAATAAATATATTCATATTTACATATCCATTTGATTATATTTCATACTTTGGGTTTATGGTAAAAAGTAACTAAATCTATAAACTAATTTTGTCACAATTTTTCATCCTTGAAATACCTTCCATGGTATACACCTATATTTTTTGATGGGGTGTATAGAAAACCCATTTTAAAGTTATTTTAGAAATATGCACAGTTTAATGATTTTTAGGATTCATATGATTTCTTTTTCTAAAGGGGATTATGATTCAATGTCACTAATGTGGTAATAATTTATGGATTCAATATCATCATTTATCGAGATTATTTATGATTATGCTTCCATTGATGAAATCATATGATCCATTTATCAATAAGACTCGTGAATTTTAATAACCAATGGTTATTCATGATATAATCATGTATTGAAACCATATTTCGACATGGTCTTACGTAATATAATTAAGACATTTTTTTAAAAAAACCAGACATTATCTCTCACATTGGTTGAAAAGCTGAGCACGTTCGAAACCATGTTCCCTAAAAAGGGTTTCATAATTTTTTTTGTTTAAAAATTGTTTAATAATATTTTAGGAATTATTTATATGTTTTTAATTTATTTCTAATGAAAAATGATTTCAAATGTTCTTCGATAATTCTTTATTAATATTAAATGTACTAATAATGAGAATGGTTCTAATTTTTTTCATGATTTTTGTTACATCCCAGGTAAATAATGACTATAAAATTTTTCATATTTATTAATATTTTGGAATTAAATAATAATTTCACCTTAAAAGGGATTCTTTGTTTTATGGCATACCTGATACACAATAAAGTGTTTCATTGAAATCTTACATTTCACACAACGAGGGGTTATACTGAAAAGTAATAATGTAATATTATTTTAAATGGTAATTAATGCCTAGTTGTTGTATTGGTAGGAATGGAAGGAACTAACTAAAATATGAATATACATGTTTTCTAAATATTTCATTTACATTTATAAAATAAAAGTTAGAGGCTTAAAATGTGAATGAAACTAATATTAAGCATAAATACTCTAATATTCATTAAAAGGCAGATTTAATGCCTTTTGATGGCGAGCCATCTTTAAATATAGTTTCGGTCACTTTATGATATTTTTTATTACAAAATAAAATCATTCATTAATATTTGAACTTAAAAATTTTCATTGGGTAAAATATTAGTATTTTTCTGATATAATTCATTATTTGATGAATAGTGAAAAATACGGTATATTAATTCAAAACCGCCTTTTTATATAATTTATTTATACGGACAGATTATATTTTAAATTTTTTTAAATTTTAATTAGAATATATATTTACCATTTAATCCAATTTTGGTCATTGTATGTAATTTCACTTTGAAATTGGACATAAACAAGTGTCAATATTTTGATTATTTTTATTTCATACAAACATGATTTTTGTTTTGACAGCATGAATTAATTTTAAATTAATTTATAGCACATATGTGTTTTGAATATGGAAAAATTAATTTCATATTTGGAACCAAGAGGCCTAAATTTTTTAAACATATAACTTTTATTTTTAGACAACATGAATATTTACTTCAGTAAAAATTTTATTTACCATGGTTAAAGGTCATATCTAGTAAGTAAGGGTAAGAAAATATTATTTTAATAATATTAAATTACCCTAAAATGTGTTCTAGTCCTATTTGTTGATTCATGTCTGACCATGGTAATCCTCTGGGTCGATTTTGGGACCCCATGCACCAACATGGAAGTAATAATGGCACTTTATATTAATTAATTTAAAGTAAAGAGAGAAATGAAATAAAAAATAACTTTTAGTTAACCAGTTTTTACATGGGGATATATAAGTCATCATTTCTACTATAAATATTAATTTGAAATATAAAAATATTTCCTATATTATTGTATTTTTTATAAGTTTTATACATCATAGAAATAATATTATTTATAACACAATAATGATGCATTGTTTACCTCGTTAATGAATGATTTAAATAAATAAGATTATAAATATTAATACAATATCAGAAACCTGTCCTATTCTTATTTGATGATTTTAATTTGAATGTAATTCACTTTATCTTCTAATTTAATTATTTATGGACCTTTTTAAACTGATTATTAGTTTATAATAAAATAATAGTTTCAAACATTCCTAATGAGACATTCCTCCCCTTATAAAAGGACACAACTTGTAACCCATTACTCACACTTCTCAATACCATTTTATTGTCAAAACTATTCTTAAATAAGATCATTACATCCCAATATTCCCTCTATAAGCATTACCTTAGGAAGAAGGCACTTCATGTGAACCTTTTGGTTCAAGCCAAAGGGAGTTAACAGATTTAAAGGTAACGTCTTCTCTTCTGTTCTATTATTTTATTTTCCTTATCCAACCACCTAAACACATTTTATTCCTTTATTTTATAAGAAACCCTATTATCCTCAATATACTAGTTTGTTTTTATGAGTCTGATTCTAACTAAACATAAATATGTCTCCATATAATGGGTAAAGGGCATACTGTTTCTGTGGAAGACAAACTAACTCCTTGCGAAATGATGATTGATCAATTTTATCCTACCAACTCTTATGGTGAAAATTATGATGGCACTATATTTTTATATTATATATTTTATATTTATTATTTCTTTATGCTTATGTATTTTTCATTTATACCATATCCTTATGGTTTCCATTATGGGTAAACGTGATAATTCCATTTGAGGAAGTGCATACTTCCGCCCCCTCAAAGTTATATGACTCATTCGTTCCAAACATGGAATTCATAAAGGTTGGAGTTACTAAAATTATATATGATATTATACTGTAATATTAATATACCATTGTATAATTATGTTTTCATTCCATTACAATAGGAAAATAGAAATGAAATTAGTCTTCATGCGTAAGTACGACTTAAAGTATCTATGAATAGTGCATTTCATTTATTATCACCAAATGTCATGTACTATTATAAATTCATATATAAACATGATATTTATGATATATATTATATTTAAATCATTAATATCATTTTGGATATAATGGTCTTTTGAAAACATGAACAAACAAGTAATTATAAGAAGTTTATTTTTTACCCAAGTACCAAATATCGAAAAAACGACTGTTATTAACATAAATGATTGAATAATGATTATGAAAATGTAACAATTGATATAAAAGGAATAATAAACTTGAATATTTTTTAATAAAATATAAATTATCTTTAGTTTCTTATTCCTGAGATTAAATAATGAACGGGTCAAGTCGGACATGAGGTAAGGGAACTTATCAACCTAATTTCCATTCTTTGGGTTGATATTCCTTTTCTTGTTTTGTCGTTCTTTGATTATGTGAGAAATTAATTTTTATATACTATCATGTATAAATACATTCTATACAAAATATATCACTTTTAGTTACAAAATGATCTTTTTAATTGACATCTCAATATCCATTCATTGAGGGATATTTTTATTTATACACGACTTTCTTTTATACGTTGTATAAACTCCATTGACTTTTCATTTCATTCAAAGGGAATATTTTTTCTATGAAGCATTTTACAGAGAAAAAAAAGGAATTTTCTTTTGCATTTGTGGTGACAATGACCTCTCCGCAACCGTAATCATTAGTTGGCTTCCTCTATAATCCTTAATGTATTTTAAAAAAAAATAATAGAAATACATTATTTTCTTTGGGTGTATAGGTATTGAAAATGGTTTTCAAAATGGATTTATTGTTTCAATATCATGAAATGGTTTATTTTTATTTAAAATGAAATTTTATTAGTTAAATGTTTATATTTGAAATATTTTATGTTTTATGGTTTTATCATGGTACTTGGACATTTTACATGTGGTTATGTGATAAACCAAATGATGGGTGGTTCCGTGAGAAACCAGGATGGGTGGTTACATTATAACCTCCAATGCATTGGGTATGGAAGTTGACCATATTTATATTCAATTAAGTGATATGTGTTGAAGTCAACCATATGGTTATTCCATTTAAGTATGCTTATATCCAAAGTTTCCTATATATGTTTGTGTTCTTTCTATGGGATTTAGGGTAATATTTTAGTTAAAATTGGGAGAGAAATGATCTTTTATTTAGTGAAGTGTATTTACTACATCGTAATGGAAAAAAGTATTACTTATGATAAAGTATTCATGGTTTACTTATTGTTTTGAAAAACTAACAGTTTACCTTCATTGTGTATCCCTTTCTAGGCTTTTTTATGCCCATCCCACGTTTTTGAAATGTTTTTCACATGACATAAAGTTAAATAAGTTAAAGGATTAGATCAAGGAAGAGTCATGTAGTCTAAAACATAGAACAGGAAATTGATTATTTTCAAGAGTTTTTAGTTTAATAAAATGGAAACATTGTAGAAGTGTCTACTTTGTAATTTTTGAGATGTAATATAATAGCTATATCATAACTCTATAAAACTCTAAACCTAAAAATATACTCAATTTGAATTATTAATTTAATTCTATATAATGTGATGTTTTGTGATTGGGTCTTTATAGTTGGAAATAAGTGTTAGTTTAGTTAATTTTAGAGGTTAGGGTATCATTTAAGCAAAAGTGGCATCACCATAATGGTTAGAAAATTTGAAAGAGTTATAGTTATTTTAGAAAAATTGAATGAGTTTAAGATAACATGAATAAGTCTATCTTAGTAGTCACCCTCCTCAAAAGATATTATAAGATGATTTTACTGCGAAACTGACACTGAACCTTTTGGTTTAAGTAAATGACTAGATCTATGAGGCACCAAAGCAAGAGTAGATGTGAAGAAAACTGTGATAGATTTCTAAATGAACAACTGATTGAAATGAGAGCTTCAATGATAATTCTTGTGGTTATTCTCAACCAACTATTTGGAGTCACGAGTGACCACCTGAACCTTGGTAATATTTATAAGGCATCATATAATAGAGAAACAAATCCCTATTTATGTTCACGTAATAATCAAAAAAGTATGTATATTCAAAAAAACATGTTTCAAGGATGTGGAATGAAACACCAAGGAAATTGCTTCAAAGGGACAAGAAGATTCTATAGATGTGTAAATAAAGGTCACAAAGAAAGAACCTTCCATGGAAAAATGGAACACCAAGTTCAATCTAGGAAAGAGAAAGAAGTTCTTTTGGAGTGATCAATTGAATGTTTTAAATGTGATGTGTACGGTCATTATACAAACATATGTCCTACAAAAAGGTTCATGGATGGGATAACTAGGACCGTACAAATATATGTTTACAAATACCTAATGCCATTCCAATTGAAGATGAAGAAACTAACAATGACCCATGAAAGGTATGTATTGTTTCATAATATATGTTTTGACATTATTGAATTTTAGGATATGATTTGTGATTTTCTTATAGGAAAGAATTATTTCAAAATAATTTGGTAAAGAATGGTTAATGTATCATGAAGAACATTTAATTATTAAGAAGTAAAAATATAAGGGAACCAAGAGTCATGTTGGATTTTATTATAATGAAATGATTAAAAGTATTAAGCCTATTTTGATGATGAGATTACATTGGAAGACTTTTTCTAGTATGTGTAACCCTGAATTTTGATATATGAAAATTTTAATCAAGGAATAATTGTCTTTTCTTTTGTGGATATAGTTATAAAGAACAATTTGGGTTTTTATGATCCTAGAATTTGAGGCAGTTACAGGTTATTACTTTTGGGATGAAAATGCTATGTATGAGGGAACATCTGTGGTTAATATATGTTATGTTTATTTTTGTGGTATTAATCTCATTTTTGGGTATGCTATATAATTATATTATTTTTGAAAAATTGTACAACACGTAGACCATGTGACAACCCATCACCTCTGACAAAGATGCATGAATCGAACGCATAACAAAATTGCGATTGGGATTTATCCCCTACAACTGGACTATGTGAAGTCCCTAGTTTGTATGACATATTCTTTCTAGTTAAATAATTTTATGGATCAAGATTAATTTGATTTTAGAAACTAATGTTTTATCAAATGGATATATTTAGTATTGGAAAATGATTTGGTGACTATGTGATAAAGGTTATTTTTCTAGATTTTCTCTATTTTTTGAAAACACTATATAGAATTGGAAAATAATATAATTTTGGATTTTAATTGAGGAGTAATGGTGGAATTTTATTTAGGAAGAATCTATATTTTTAATTTGGACATATAAGCATTTTTTGGGTATTTATAAAAATGGTTAAACTTTGATAGAGAATATGTGATTAGGTTAATTACTCTTTATTATTAGAATTTAAGAGTAGTCGATGTTATTTGGAGATAATTGTAAAGATTTACTGTGGAAGACTATGTGATTAAATTTTATTGTGGTTTGGATTTCAATATTAGTTTGGATAATATTGAAGTATTTTAAGGACAATTGTGTATTGAATAGTCTTTGTTGAACTTTTGGTACTGTTTGTTGAATTTTTCATATTAAGAGTAGTATTTATTTTTATAACGGATTATCCGTTTTTCGGGATTATCTTATCTTGAACTAAATTTTTTAGTTTTGGTTAATCTATAAAGATAGGGTTAATATATAGTTCTTCTTTTATGGATTATGTGATTCTCTCGAAGTTGATTCTAGTGCTTCAGGTGTGACCATGGCATTATTAATACTCTTATTTTGGAGGAAAAATGAGTTTGTGGTAGGAATTTAGTAAGGGATGAATGTCTATATGAAAAGTATGTCTATTTCCTTATGTTTTTATTTAAGATCATAAATAATTTCCTCAACTTTATTAAAAGTAACATAAATAAATGTTTTCTCTTAACATTTCCTACTGGGTAATCAAAGAACATTTAACCCATCACACGTTTGTTATTTACTGGTGGTTAACATTCTCATAATCATTTTTTCTATAACCCCCCATAATAACATGACACTATGTTTCTCCTCTATATCCATGTTTACGTGGAATCCTAGTATGTGCTATCTCAGGTGACCTTTGTAATTATCATTATTTCTTTTAAAGTTATAGTTTTATTTACTCTTTTTATGATGTGGGACATTTAATGATGTTTCCAATCCCAATTTAAATATAGCGAGGACACAATTTCCAAAATGGGGAGCGATGTAACATCACAGGTAAACAATGAATATAACATTTTTCATATTTATTAGTATTTGTGAATTAAAATTAATTTTACCTTAAATGGTATTCTATGTTTGATGGAATACCCAATACGCAACAATGTATTTCATTGAAATCTTACGTTGCAAACAATGCGGGGTCATACTGAAAAGTAATAATATAATACTATCACAAATGTTAGTTAAATCCTAGCCTATGTGTTAAAGGGGACGGAAAAACTATCTACAATATTAATATACATGTTTGTTAAATATTTTTTTTACATTTATCTAATAAATGTTAGTGTCTTAAATTGTGAATAAATCTAATTTTAAGCATAAATACTCTAATATTCATTACAAATCTGATTTAACGCCTTTTAATGGTGAACCATCTTTAAATATAGTTTTTTTACTTATATATATTCTATTTTAAAAAATAAAATTCTTATTTAGAATCGGGACACCAAAATTTACTTTGGGTAAAAAAAATTTATTTTTCGGATAAAATAATGTTTTTGATGAATAGTGAAAAATATTGTATTTAAATTCAAAACTGCCATTAAATATAATTTACTTATATTGTTATATTTTCTTTTTTAAATGGTTTTAAAATATAATTATATTATATTTTTACCATTTAATCAAGTGGTGGTCATTGGAAGTAATTTCACTTTTAAAATGGACATAAACAAGTTCCAATCTTGTTATGGTTATTATTTCTTAAAAACACACTTCTTGTTTGGACAATGGAAATTAATTTTAAATTAATTTGGTCCACTTTTGTGTTTCAAATTTGGAATAATGGATTCAATATTTTGTATCTGGATTTAAATTTTTTTAAATATGTAACATTTACTTTTTGACAGTATGAATATTTATTTCAATAAATATTTTATTTAAAATGGTTAAATTGTAAATTTGGTAAATGAGGGTAAGAAAACATAATTATAATAATATTAAATTACCCTATAATGTGTCCTAATCATATTGGATGATTCACTTCCGACCATGGTCATCCTTGGGTCTTTTTTTTTGACCCCATGGAGCCACATGAGAGTAATATTGGTACTTTATAGTAATTAATTTAATGTAAAGTCAAAATTGATATAAACAAATATATTTTAGTAAATAAATTTTTACACGGGGTTATATAAGTTTTAATTTCAACCATAAATATTAATTTCAAATCTAATAAAATTTTCTACATCATGGTATTTTTTTATATATTTAATACATCATAGAAACAAAATTATTTATGAAACAATAATGATATAGTGTTTACCTCATTAATGAATGATTTACATAAATAAGATTATAAATATTAAATGATGCATCCCTATAGCATTTCCCCAATAACATGTATATTCAATTAAAATTTTTCATCTTTTTATGGTGAAAGTATAATATTAGAACAACCAGCATACCCATATCACTTTTCAAAACCTTCCAAAAACAATATGTGAAATGAGAATCCCTATCTTAGATGATAGTACGAGGGACCCCCTATAGTCATTTGATCTCACCGACATAAAATATTCCAATATCATCAAATAATAAATTATACCAGATAATAAATAAGTGGGATATCTTCATCATCCTATCAATTACAACCAAAACAATGTCACTACCTCAAAGAGAACTCATTAAACATAGTAAAAATTTCATGGAAATAGCTTCTCTTTTCGATTCCGGGATAAGAATTGGATATAACAAGTATGGTAGTATCAGTTTCTCCCCCTTAACTAGCCAATTGGTAGAACATATAGTGATAAAGCATGTTATCTAATATTTCATCCAAGGTCACCAATAATGGTGTCACATATCTCTATTTATTTTTGATTTAACTAATGAATAGACCACTGAGATGCAGGGGAATAATGCATCAATTATTTGTTTATATCCATATGATCCTAGAAATATCCTTGAATACAAATAATGTCATATCTATCCAAATACCAATAATGATGAAATTCATTTAATGAAATACAATCATAGACAACAAATCCTTCATGATCTGAAAAGTGTATACTCATCACCTTCTCAAATTGTGAACAGGTAACTATCATGGCTGATAGGTGGGATTTCTAATTAATTTTATGAGAGTCTATATGCCTCTTTGAATATAGGGCCCTAAATTTATATTCATCACTAGATTCCCATATATCTGGTGCCTATGTTTTCGGACATGGAGAATCAGTGACTATAATTCCCTTTCCAACCGTATAGGAAATATTGAAATCAAACCACTAAATATATTCAACCCACATTCAATGTATTAGGTAAAATTCGTAGTATATAAAGATATATATTAGGTTCTTGTGGTCCATATACAACAAAAGTTTATAACCCAATAGATAATTTCTCCAAAAATGTGAGTCATGGACAACAACTACTAGATCAACGCCATGTGCCAGGTAATTTATCTCATGAGGCCCCCACTACAATAATCCATACAAAATGACTCTATCATTCTACATTATAATTAATCTTAGTGTAACACCCCAATGTTTTAAAAATAATTTTAAATGCGTGAAACATTGTTCCATGTAGATATTTAAAACAATACTTTAAAACTAATTTTTCCACTTCTATGTTTTGAATTTCAAAAAATGATCATCTACATTTGTATTCAGTAAGTTATTTGGTGTCTGACGGAAATAACAGTGATTTTTGGTGAATAGTAACATGCCTTTATGAATATTAAGTTGAATAGTAATATTTTGCAAATGAATAGTAACGTTTATTAATATTTTAATTTCTTATGGATTTAAGGTAATGAAATCCTGGTTAATTTTTCATTGTGATATAAAAGAAGGTATATAAATAACAATTTTATTTTTGAATTAAGTATGAATTTATTTAAAAATTATATTAATAAAATTTAGAAAATTATTTTCAAAAAATGGAGTATATTTTTTAATTCTACACTTCATTAAATGGCAAGGTTGAATATTTGGGATATTTCTAAAAATTTCGAATTTTTGATGAATAGTTAAATAAGGTAAAATACTGTATATTTAAATTATCAGTAAAATATGATATTTATGACATCATAAGTGATCTAAGGCCACATGGTTCGAAATCACATTCCATTATTATTATTTGGGTTCACATGAGCTAAGACTATTCACATTTTTGGTCAAAAAAATATTATAATAATGATTAAAATAATGTAAAATAACTCGTCTTTTCCACTATAAATACCACCCTCATTTACATCATTCTCCCACAACTCTAAAGATGTGATACATACCTATGTTCTACACAATAATCCTACCAAGGCACTTCACCATGTCCTAGAGCTGATGGTCTCACCGAAAGTCCAATACTCAAGTCCTTAAGAAGGTTCTCAATGTGAAGAGATCAAGAGGTAAACACCCTCTTTTGTTTTCTTTATTATAAATAATTTTTTGTTTTTATTATTAGTTTCCTTTGCATTATGTTGGGATATATAATTAAATATCCCACCTTACTATGCATATTATTTAATAATGATTATAAACCCATTTTCTCTAATCCAAATATTTTATGAAATTTTAAGCGATGTCGTTGGGATGCGGAATTTTCGTAAGGAATTTCGCAAATAGTCTTTTTTAATGATTCATTTGTTTTCTTTTTAATTACAAAAAATTCTTTAACCAGTAATCATGAATGATCGATAATCTTACATATTATTTATTTCATCATAGTCATGAATTATTCCCCCTTATAATTCTTATCCTCTCCTACTTATTCAAGGAATAAAAAACATTGTTCATGATGAGTCGAATTACTAACATCGTAGACGATGTTATTTCAATTGTCTCTAATTTCATAAAATCTGGTCATGAAACCATTTATATATTTGAAAAAGGTTATAATATATGTATCATTTCACATCCATGATTATGGAAATCTATATTAGACATGTATTTAATTTATAATGCAAAATGAGGTCATTATTATCAACGAACCACTAAAATGTTCTAAACGAACAATATTAATGTTTTAACGTATGCATCAACCTCATGTAAGAATTCAAAATGATAAATTTAATAATTTATGATTCAAGAAATATTTAAAAACTACTCCATTCCAATTATGATGTTTCACTTCCAATTTTCAAGAACAACCATCATGAAACAATCATGGAAATCATTGGAAAGAACTCACCCAAAACAGTGCAAGGAAAAAAATGCTAAAAATTAAAGGGTGAAATGGTGTATTGAAATGATCATATAAGTTATTACAGTGATGGATATGTTTCTATAAGATATTAATAAATAAATTAACTATTATATATGAGGTTTAAATGAGTTTGATGTATGACAAACCTGAGGTAATGGAACTCTTAACCTAATTTCAATTCTTTGGGTTAACCCTCTACGTCATTATTTATGTGGTATTATAATAATATGTGTGATAGGGTTTGTTTATATTATGTTTTATTATGTGTATTTATAATGTATATACATATTAAATCCACTATATTAATTTTCTTTTCAATTCTATGATATTTATAAGGGACTTTTCTTTTAAAATCATGTTTTTCAATTATGTTATACAAAATTTAAAAGAATTATTTTTATGAAATTTTTCATGTTGTATGATTATTTTCTAGTTATTGGGAATTGATTATGATTAAGGTTTTGACCTATATCTCTCTCAAATGCATTGGGTATTTTTATGTTGGAGGTCAGTCATATGGTTACTCCATGTGTAACTGCAATGGTTACACAAATTACAAGGTAGCTAGGAGTGTTACAAATTATAAGGTTATTGTGAGGGTACACTATTATATAAGTAATTTCCCAAGATAACTTTATGGTTATATTTATGATCTTATTATTTGTTTAGATCTTTTTTAAATCTCATGTTTCACGATGTAAGCATATAAGGGTGAGAGGTATGTCTTTTTATAATGATTTCATACGTTACAAGTATTCAAGGACTCATGTGTTATTTCTTTATTTTTATATCCCTTACTGATCTTCTTGTAATCATCCCATGTTTTTAAATGATTTTGATATGTTATAAGGATGTGTAAGAAAAGGAAGGAATCCATGTTTAATTGTTTCTAATTTGTCATTGAAATCATGTTTTCTGTGAAAATATTTATGTTTTCCAAGAAAGGAATATTGTTTTTATCCTGTACACTATATAATAATGTGTAATTTTATGAATTTATAATGTCACTTTTCCTTAATGCTCTTAACATGAAAAGATCCTCAATGTGAAATGAAGTGATTTCTTGACTAAATTCAAGATTATGTAATGAAATAAGGTCTGGACCTTGTATTTTTTATCAGAGGATGGTTCAGATAACATTAAGGATTAGAAATATGATAACATAATAACATAATTTTGTTTAATATATGGTTAAAGGGAAATGTTGTAGCATTAAAATATTACCATTTTTCTTCGTCTATGATATGTTTGTTTAGAATGGTTGTCTGGAGAAAAACAGGGAAGCTGAAGAAGAGAGGCCCTGATAGAACATCATCCTTCTGAATCTGCAACCCGTAATGGTAGGGATTGGAACCGAGTAGTTAGTGAAATGGATGGCATAGATAATACCAGTAATAAATGGTGGTGGAAAACATTCAATAGAACAACTAGATGTAACACAACAGAACATGACAATAGTGGAACTTTTTTTAGACAACACCCTCATTCTTTCAATAGATCTTCTGACCTAGTAGGGGCTATAGGATGGATTAAAGACCATTAAAAGATATTATATGTTATTAAATGTTCAGAAAAAAAGGTAATTCTTTCCATTTATCACTATTAAGGTGAATGTAATTAGTGGTGGTCAATGGTATGGAATAACAGTGATATAGAGGATTTTGATGCCTTAGAGTGGGATGAATTTAAAATTATTTTCCTTGAAAAGTATTTTCCTATGGTGGTGTGACTTATGATGGAGAAGCATTTCCTTGAATTGAAACAGAAGGAGGAAGATTTAGTGGCCATGTCTGAAGAGAACATTAGTTGACAAGCGAGGTATTCTCAAAATATTATTCTGGATATTGATATAAAAACAATCGCTTTTACTCCGTACTGAAGCCAAGGTATCGAAGGGCATTGGCCTCCCATGAATTCAAAGGATCTATGAAAATTTTATTATGAGATGATAGGGTAGAGATTGAGGTTTTTGATGGTCAAGTGCATTTTTTCAACCAAGAAAAAATGAGGTCCAGATGGAAGGAAATAGGTAATAATCAACAAATGAAATATGATGCTAAGAAAATACAGTTTGCAGTTTGTGAAAAGATTGGAAATAAGCACCCTAGGGAATGTCTTAAAAAAAATAAAAAGTGTTTTAAATGTGGTATTTTTGGACATATTGCCCGAGATTATAATGCAAATGATCCAAAGACTAATAATGATATGAAAACTGTAATGTTTGTTTAATTGTGGTGAGATGGATCATTATTCAAATGCATGTCTAAAGAGAGATCTGAATGATGTATAGAAGCCAAACTACAAGCATAAATGTGTAGTGAGATCCTTTATGTCTATGTTAGTAGATGGCAGTCCATACAATGAAATTGTATCAGGTAGATTGTTTTCTACATAGATTTTGGTAAAGTTTTTTTGATACAGGGTCTAAACATTCCTTCAATTTTGAGAATTTTTTCGGGAAATTTTAAATATCACTTAAACATGTGAGACCCGAACTTATTTTTAAAACACCAGGGAGAAATATTATAGCAAAGAGGAATTATAAGATTATTTATATTGTGGTATGTGGAATTACTTTACCTACAATCCCTCTTGTTTTACCCTTATTTTTGTTTGATGTTATGCTAGGAATATATTGACATTTTTTTTATCATGATAAGATTGACTGTTGAGAAAAATAATTTTTTCTTCACAAATATTTTCAATTTTTATATAAGAACAAATACATTATAATAAATAACATATGGGGAATCTAAGAAAATATTTAAGGATGGAAATTATTGTTATTTATCTCATATTTTTGAATATAAGGGAACTATTCAAAAGGATGATATTTCATTGGTAAATGAATACCTTGATGTTTTTTCTGATGAGTTACAAGGGGTCATACCTAATCGAGATGTCGAATTCACAATTGAATTACATACTGATTATAAGCCAATTTCAAAACACCCATATCTTATGGCTCCAATAGATCTTTTGGAATTGACATTTCAATTGTAGGAATTGCTTGATAAAGACTTCATTCTTTTTAGAACACCAACATAGTGTGCTTCTATTTTGTTAGTTAAAAATAAATATGGTTCCATGATACTTTTAATTAATTATAGATCATTGAATTACATCACTAATAAAAACAAGTAATTTTTTCCTTATATTGATGACTTTTTTGATCAGCAACATGGAGGTCAATACTTTTCCAAGATTAACTTGAGATCCGGATACCATAAACTAAATGTGTAGGAGGATGACATCCCAAAAATAGCCTTTCGTACAAGATAAGGGAATTACGAATTTTTTGTTATTCCATTTGGGTTAACTAACTCAACTGTAGTATTTTTCAATCTTATGAATATAATATTTCATGACTTAATAGATAAGTTTTTGGTTGTTTTTATTGATGACATTATGGTACTTTATAAGAATAAACAGGGGCATGAAAATCAACTAACAGTTGTCTTACAAACATTAAAAGAAATGGTAATGTATGGAAAATAAAGAAATTGTGATTTTTGGTGGAAACAGCTCTATTTTCATGGAAATATTGTAAATAATGATGGAATAACAGTTGATCCTGCCAAAAACAGCTGGGTGATGAATGGAAAAAACCCACAAATGTTATTGAGATTCATAGTTATCCTGGATTAGAGGTATATTACTGATGATTTGTTAATAACTTTTAATGGTAATCTAGTTCTATAACTATGTTGACATGAAAAGGGGATAAAATTATTTGAACATAAGAATGTCATAATTTTTTTATGGAACTGAAGAAGTGATTTTTGAGTGATATAATTTTGGCCTTGACTTCCCAAAATGGTCCGTTTTTTCATCTACAATGATGCTTCATTGAGGGACTTGGTTGTGTTCTGATGTAGAATGATCAGGTAATTTCTTATAAATCAAGAAAACTAAAACCTCATGAGTTAAATTATCCCACGCATGATTTGGATTTTGCAGCTCTAGGTTTTTAATTGAAAATTTGGAGGCATGATTTATACTGATCCAAATATAAATTATATAATGACAATAAAAATCTGAAGTATATATTCACTAATAATGAATTGAACATGAGGTAGATAAGATGGCTTAAACTGATATAGGATTACGATTTCATGATCAATTACTATCTAGGAAAAGAAAACAATGTTTCAGATGCCTTAATTCAAAAAAATCATGCATCATCAACCATGTTACATTTGGAATTGGATACCTTGATTAATGATTTGATAAATTTTGTCTTAGAAGATGTTGGTGTAGGAAATACCTTTGTTTTGTTTCAGGTTTTAGTGCATTCATCATTATGAGACAGAATTAAGCAAGAAATGAAGGAAGAACCTAAGCTATAGAAAAAGTTAGAATTGGTTAAAATTGGTATGTTTTTTGAATTAGTAGAGGAAGTTCCTGGGAATATAGTGATGATCTAGCAGCTCATGTAGACAACTCAGAGAGTGAAATAATGTTATGTAGATAACATAAGGAATGATTCTCTCTCGAGGTAGGTGACCACTATTTCCTTAAAATATCTTCTTGGAAAACTGTGATGTGTTTCGGTAAAAAAGGGAAGCTTAGTCCATGATTCATTGGTTCTTTTGAAATCCTAGATAAGGTTGGACCAATTTCATACCAAGTATCATTTATTACGAGTTTGTCTCAGGTACACAATGTTTTTCTTGTTTCGATGTTGAAGAAGTATGTGCCAGATTCATCACATGTTATGAGCCTATAAGTAGTTCTGCGGGAAGATAACCATTATTATGAATATAAACTAGTTCAGATTCATGATCGATGAGACCATGTATTTCGGAATAAGGTATTCTACTATGTAAAGTCTTGTTAGAGAAACCACATGGTTGAAGAAGCAACACGAGAGTATGATAATCCTATGTGATAAAGGCAGCCTCATCTCTTTAATATGTAAATAAAATTGTGATGATGTAATTTTCATAAGGTGGGGACAATTTAACACCAGAAGGTTTTAAAAATAATTTGAAATGCATGAAACATTAATTTACGTAGATATTGAAATCTCGCCTTTAATTTTTTTTCCACATCTATATTTTGAATTTAGAAAAAAGGTCATATACATTCATGTTCAGTAAGTTATTAAGAGTTTGATGGAGCCTTCTTGTGTTTTTGTGGAATAGTAACATACGCTTATGAATAGTAATGTGAATAGTAATATGGATCTAATAAATAGTAATTTTTATTATTGATTTAATTTCATATGTCCTTAATATTATGAAATATTGGTGATTTTTTTTACTTTGATATAAAAGTAGTTATAGAATTAAAATTGTTAATTTTTTAATGAAGTATGATTTAATTTAAAAATAACATTACTAATATTTAGTAAATTATGTTAAAGAAATGGAGTGTATTATTTATTTCTACATGTAGAAAAATGGAAAGGGTGAATTTTTGTGATTTTCCTGAAATTCTTGAAATTTCGATGAATTGTGAAATACAGTAAAATACTGTATATTCAAATTATCCATAATTTACATTATTTATGACATCATTAGAGTTGTAAGGCCCCTTGGTTTGAACTCACATTCCATTATTACTATTTGGGGTCACATGAACTACAACTATTCATAGTCGTGGGAAAAATATTACAATAATGATTCAAATAATGTAAAATAGATCCTCTCCTCCACTATAAATACCACCCTCATTTCCATCTTCCACGCAAACCTTTTAAGCCTCGAGCCTTACCTATGTTCTTTCCAATACTCCATCCAATGATCTTACCCACGTCCTAGAGATACTTTTCTCAGAAAATGGAAAAAACTCAAGGCATTAAGAAGGATCTCAAGTATAAGAGAACCAGAGTTAAACATCCTTTTTTGTTTTCTTTCATTTCTTTCATTTAATGTTAATTTTTTAATTTTCATTGGAATATGTTGGAATAAATCATTCCATAACCATTAATACTTCTCATATTATATATGAATGATGAGATACCAATTTTCTCCCATCAAAATATTTTATGAAATTTTAAGCGATATTGTTTTTCTATTGAATTTTCATAAGTGATTTCTCAAATTTCCTTTTATTTCAAGATTCATTTATTTTCATTTTATTTCTTCACCATATCTTATCCAAGAGGAATTAATGATCCATTATCTTACATATTATGGATTTCATCATGTTCATGGAAGTGTATCCATTATACCTCTTATCCTCTCCCTCTTATTTAAAGAATAAAAAACAATTTCCATGATGTGTCGAATTACCAACATCATGGATGATGTTATTTCAATTTGCTTTAATTCTGTCAAATCTATTCATGGAACATTTTTTATGGATGAAACAGGTTATAATATATGTATTATGTCTCATCCATGGTTATGTAAATCTTTTGTACACATGATTTTAATTTAAAAAACAGAATGAGGTCGTTATTATCAAATAACCAATAAAATTAATTACACTATCGTTAATAATGTTTTAACATTTCAATCATACTCATGTAATAATTCAAAATGATTTAGGGTAATAGAAATATGTAAATACCACTCAATTACAATTTTGGAGTCTCAATTCCAATTGAAAAGAACAACCATCATTAACCAATCATTGAAATCATGTAAAGAACTCACCCAAAACTGTTCAAGGAACAAAATACTAACAATTAAAGGGTGAAATGATGTAATGAAATGATAATATAAGGTATTATAAAGATAGTTATGTTCTTTAAGATGTTAATAACTCTATTTTAACCATTATACATTAAATTTAAACGAGTTGGATGTAAGGAAAACATGAGGGAAGGGAATTCATATCCTGATTTCCATTCATTAGGTTAACCTTCTACTTCATTATTTACGTGGTATTAGAATTTTTTGTGTGATGTTTTTTGTTTATATTATGTATTATTATTTGTTTTTATAGTGTATATTCCTATTTAATATAATCTATCTAGTCTCTCTTAAATTGTATGATATTTATAAGGGTCTTCTCTTTTAAAATCCTCTTTCCCAATTATATTTTTCAAAATTCAGAAGCAATGTTTTTTTGAAATTATTCATGTTGGATGACTGTGTTCTGGTTCATGAAAATTTTTTATGATGAATTTTTACCTATATATCCCTCCAATGCATTTGTTATGTGTATGTTAGAGGTCAGCTGTATGGTTACTCCAAGTGTAACTTGGATGGTTACACAAATTGTATGGTAGTTGTGAGGGTTAAAAATTATAAGGTAGTCGTGAGGGTCACCAAATTGTGTAAGTAATGTCCCAAGATACCTTTATGATTATATTTATGTTCTTATGTTTTTTGTGGATCTTGTGTAAATTTCATGTTTCACAAGGTAAGTATATATGGGTGACAAGTATGACTTTTGAAAATAATTTCATATGTTACAAGTGTCCATGGACTAAAGTGTTCTTTTCCTTTTTCTTATATCCCTTACTGAGATTTTTGTGATCATCCCATGTTTTTAAATGTTTTTCACAGGTTATAGGGATATTTTTGACAAATAATGAATCCATGTTAATTTTTTGAATATTTTTCAATGAAATCATTTTTTATGTGAAAAGATTTATATTTTCCATGAATTGAAGACTTATTTTATAGAATACACTCTATAATAATGTTTAATTTTATGAATGTATTACATCCCTTTTCCATTTATATATAAACGTGAAAAGATACCCAATGTTAATTTAAAGGATTTGATGACTAGATTAAAGATTATATAATGTAATAAGGGTGGGTCCTTATACATAGGCTTATTCATAAGGCATAAATGAGCACATTATCGCTTCTTCCAAGCTCTGGAAGAATTAGAATATGTTTTGATACATTCCAACCTTTCATATCCTGAAAGGGTTTATCTCAGATTTCTGACCACATATACATAACACCCTTATTTATTTGACATGAAAGAGGTGAAACATTACATGACAAGTCCCATATGAAATGATTATAATAACCATCCATCCCCAATAAACTATGTATACGAATCCAATTCTTCCAATAATGCCTAAAAACATCAACAACCACCTTATCAATGTCAATTGATACTCCTAATTCTGACATAATATTATTCTATATTTGATCTCTTGATATCGATAAGTTTCACCTAGTGTGAATTCAATAATTATGATGCTCTATCATTGCAATCATAACAATATTAATGATCATGGAATTGTTACTATGAGTGTGAGAGTGCATTAATATGTTGTCTATAAATACTATGACAATGGAACCCTGATAAGGGATAACACCCTTCTCATCAGAGCCTTGAAATTGAATGGCAGAATCTTTAGAAAGAATGCAATAACATGGTATTCATTCAGACCTTATATTATATAGAAATTTTCTTTAGAATGTCTAATGGTATGTCCTACACCAGATGATAGTCTTGTCATTGGTAAATTTTTTAAAACCACTTTCTCATTGGAGATAGTAAAAGACATCATTTATTCAATGTAGCGAATAATATTTCTTGTCCATATTCTTGTTCAACCATCAATACTCCACACATAGATGAATTTTACCATACACCTTCTTGGAGAAAATCGTAGGATACCCCCAAGAGGATGACATAGACCATATAAAACCATTGGCCTCTATGCCCTCTAACTAGCTCTTGAGCTGCTGGATCTCTGTAGGTACCATCCTATACAGAGGAATGGAAACTGGAGATAGTATAGAAACATTATAAATAGTAAACTATCTCTCTTTATTATGTGTTATGATAGGTAAATATTCAGGAAAAACATTCCTAAAATGATATAATATCAAAGGCAATTCAACTTGATGTAAACTATGATCCTCCCTGAAGAAATATGATGTATGGTTGGTCACTCAACCTATCCAAGGATTCTGAAGTATATCTATAATATCCTAGAACACCCACACCCCATTTTATCGAAAAATACTACCTTCTAGTGATGTAAGTGATAAATTATAGTGAATGAAAACCGCACTGGGTTGAAACATAACCGACTTGTCCATCCCTATAATTACAACAATTCTAGTCATATTGAGTACAACAATGTCCCAAAAGAAAGGGTAACCACCAAACTCAAGAAGAATATCCCTATATTAGTTTATGACCTCTCACTATACTCCCAATGATGTATCCATTGTCATTAAAATGTATTAATATAGTATTTCCCACCCACAACATTCCATTATAGTTAAAGAGATAAAGGATTGTGCAACGTTAGTGTTATATATAGAAGATACTACAATTGAGGATAATTGAATTGTTCCTCGAACTATATATGGTCCAATATATGGATCCTTGAGTATCAGCTATAGTATATGCAACTAACATGATAAATGACCCTGTGAAATAGCTATTCTACATGATAAAAATTGTTCTTCTGGAGTTTCCGGTCATCAAAATTCTAGATTCCATGCACATAACCACATCCTCACTCATTCATGATGATGAAACTCCAACTCTTTTCCAAACATGACATAAAATAACATGTCCTTGAGGGTGGATTTGTTTCAGTGCCTCTTCAAATAGAAGTAAACCAAATGTTATGACATAATCTTTGAAGATTCTGAATATGTCCACAAGATCGGGACTCCATAGGGTCTCTATCAAACTGTGGATTTTGGTGTCCCTATATAAAACACTGAGGGAGACCTATTGAGTTACCAACATGGGGACTTTTGGTGGCAGTATGATGATAAGAATACTCAAAGGACCTATATCTACTGCATGATGAACAATCAGTCTACCTAATTATTTGTCATAATGTCCCAATAATTTTTCTATCAAAAAAGATATGATATGTTATAAGAGGTTAATTGAATATTTTATAGACTGTGCAAAGGATAAAGGCATTAATTTTAGTACATATGGCATACTGAATCACACTCTAGAATCTTTTATCCCACAAATACATGTCACTAACTTAAAGTAGTGTGAAACGCTATAACTCATTGAAAAATTTCGAATATTCCATCACTAATATAAAACCCTTATCGAGATACTTGAACTCTTTAACTTTTTCAGATCACATCGTCCGAGGTAGGAAGTAATCAAATAATATAGTATGAAATTAGACCCATACCACACCCTACTGCCAACCAGCATGGGTATTCACATCCCACCAGAGCTTGGCCAAATCACAATGCATGTAATTAGGGATCATGAACCTCTTCTCTAGGGGTGTCTCCAGATTCTCAAATGTGAAAAATTGGCCTCTTTATAAGAATTAATAGCATGTGTATTTCCATCCCCTGAGAACATAGGAGGATGATACTACTGGAACTTACTTTTCAGACTAGTCATCATAGGTATAGGTCATGGAGTACAATTCACAGACTACACTACATATAGGAAACTATCGTGAAACTAAGAATCAGTGCCGATATAATGTATAATATGAGGTTCCTCATGTGGAACTCATGGAGGTATTAGTGGATTCAGAAGACCCACTACATCTGGAGTATGGTTGTCCCCACCCATATGGTGCATGACATGAGGACATCATATTGGCATTTGTGTGAAAATTATATGAAAAAACTTCAAAATAAGAGTTAGGTAGATACATAGCTACAATTTCAAAAGTTGAACATAAGCATATCTCAGTACCAAATGTATACTACCCAAAATACTTACATAGATGTCAATATATTGGTATGTGATTAAGTATAATGTCTTGGTGTTCCAGTAGATGATATCCTAATAGGATTTTTCCTCATCATTTATAGGATGTCATTTCACATAACATGTTAGGTTTCACCTTAACAGTTGACATTTTCTTATTAACAAGTATCATTATTCATAAAATATTTATCTAAAATCCTAGTCAATTGCGTCCCATAGATAATATCACTATTAATGATACCAATTTTATTTTCATTTAATGTATCCACTCGGTAAAATATACATTCCCATCCATGAGGGAACATAACACCTCGTTAATTGATACTAGAAATCACTCAATCCCTACAAAAATTCATCAGAATCATTTATATATATAAATGAGGCTCACTAAACTATACTAGGAAACCAGGAATATGTGAGTAGTGAAATGGGACTATATGGAAAGTGAAATATTTGTTCCTATAATGATGTTGGTAAAAATTAAACATTCCCCAATATAAATTGTCCAAGTATAAAATTTGTTCTATATTAAGAATAATAAACAACAATATCACATATCATGTGAGTAAAAAATATATGAAATGATTTAAATAGTAATATGAAAAAATATTACAACAATTATAATTGAGGAAACTCATCATTTATCCTAATAATAGGTTCAGTATTCCATTGAATGTATTATAACCATGTTACAAGTGTTCAAAATCTCTAATATAATTTCTCCAAATAAAAAATAAAGAAAGGAACTAATCTGATAATATTTTCAGTGTCTTAGACTCAGATACCACTGAAGGTGACCTGCTCTCGGTTGGACACCAGGCTGCAGGATCATCTCCCTAAATTCAAGAGGATTCCAACTCACATGTTGTACCTAAGTTGTGTTTATGGAGAGACTATTCCCTCATTACCAAGTGTATCACAACATATAAGATAATTAATTGATGAAATGTAATAATAAAATTAATAAGCATATTATTGTAATAAAAAAGATAAAAAACTAATACTAAAATAATAATGTTTATGATAGTATGTCACGTACCTATAAAACTGGAAAATAGTATACCAGGGATCATTAATAACAAGATATTGAAAATTAGAAAAATGAAACAAAAAAATATCTAAAGCTTCTTGAGCACTAACTCATATATTTGTTACATGCTCCATCCAACAAAAGAAATAACTCATGTTTCCAATTTAGTATGTTTCCAGTGGTCAACACTTGTATACATGTATACTTCCCTACAACCAATGGATCCTAGATTGGGTGGGAGAAATATTTTAGTATGCCACCCCCAACAACACCTATAACATGCAGTCTGTGTAATATAAACATAAATAGTGTGAAAAAATTCATATATAAATGTAAATAATTGCAGTAATGTAAGTACCCAAATTCCTTCTCTAACCCTTATATGGTGTCTAAATATGTAACCAATTCACTAGTTAATTAAGTTACATGCTATATAAATAGCCGATTTAGGGGATACTAGAAGTAACTTGACAAAAAAAATAAATTATCCAACGTATCATGAAGAATATTGAATATTATTTATAGTGAAGACATTCTATAGTGATAAATAATGTCACATATACATCAAAGGTCACTAATTAATTAGTAATTTCATCATAGATCTGGGATAAGGGTGCAATATTGAGAGTTTCATCCAAGGCCTTCTGCAATAATGAATCTAAACAAGACAAAGGAAAATATCCAACTAATAAATGGGATAAGCTATGGCCATGACCAAGGATGTATCCAATGCACCTCATGTACATAAAACCTTCAAGATCTAAGGACTGTATCCCATTCATCATATAATAGTAATGGGGGATCCTACAGTGTCATATTGGGAATCCACGGATAGATGAGGATTAGGTTCCACAGTGGGTCTCACACATGGAAAATGAAATCCTTGAATCGGATTGGCATCCATCAATGCCTAAGGAATTCCCCTAGAAATCAAGAAGCTAACTTGAGCCTGAATAATCATACAATGATGTCAAGTTATATATGTAATTAGTGACCATACAATTGATTCATTTAACAAAATATGCCATTTAATTCTCAAGGAATTTAATAATTCATTTGGTCCAACCCATTCCTTTCATTTCTGCAACAAGGATAAAGGGAATTAAACCATTTTATTTAATTTATATTCAATTTATAAGGTTTACTCTAATACCATCAATTAGAAATGTATAGTGGTGCTATATACATTCATTGAATCAATATTATTTCAATTCAGTTGGACAATTCATATATTTACTATATACTCTCCCATTTTCCATTTAACATTAATTCATCAAAATGATGCACATATATTAACCATGAAATTTGAAATTAAATCAAGGCACTATCATTTCTAAATTAATTGTGTTAATTTAATATAAACCTAGAACAATGTTAGATAAAAACTCACCCAAAAAGTGTCACAATAGGATCAATAACCAACTATATGAATAAATATAATAACACCCTATAATATATGGTTAGTGATCTTGAAGTGACCACCAAATGATCAAAAAAATATATTGGAAGGGAATTAGATCATGGTTCTAATTACAATATTCCTGGAATAGAGATTTCATAGGTGATGCCTTGAGAAATTTGTGCACACACACTAAATTTTATAAAATGACAAAAATTTAGGGATGAGTTATATACCTCCTAACATGTATTCATATGACTCTCCACATCCAGTATCACACCCTAGTATTGACTACATTGATTTATATATGATTAATGGATCATTTCCATTAATTTATGGTATCTGATTCTACATCTAAATAATACCATTGATTGGAATAAAAATGATTAAAAATTAAAATATTAATTGAGATATTATGTGTGTGGATCAAAAAATAATAATTATGAAAAAATCGAAGTTGATATTGACAGATGAGATCAATTCATAGATTTAATGTTTTTTAGGATTAAAAAGGATAAAGGAGTTGTGTTGTTCTTTGGATGAAGAAAATGTGATGAGGAATTAATTTTAATAAATAATTTGTTGAAAAAATATCAAAATAAACATAAAATAGGCATCAGGAAGTTTTGCTTCATATTTTTCCAAAATGTGTGACAATTGTGATCCATCTACTGAAAGGAAGGAGTATCCCCATGATTAGGCCATAGATATGGAAAAAATATGGACCAAATATGTGATACACCTAAACTATTTTTCTCATGTTTTTTCATTGTTACATGGTCCAAACTATATGGTTAGGGAAAACAGTGCACCCTCGGACTATTGCCTATCCAACATTGGATTGTTAAATCTAACTATGTGGCTTACCCTACATGGTCTATTCCAACAATTAAATATGCTATTTTTGTACAAAAAATTAGTTTACTCGTTCTGAAAAATCCCAAGAAAACCCTTAAACATTTAATAACAAATTTTAAATCCACATTAGGTACGAGAAAGAGAATTAGACCAAAATATAATGGATCCATAACTAAGAGAAAACTGTGTTCTAACATGTTGGGTCCAAAAACGCTAATTTTTACTAAAAGATCTCAGGGAAACTAAATAACCAAGATAAGAAAAGAAATAAAAATTCAATGCATCAAGATAATATCAATGATGTGAAAACCATGATTTTTCAATTATATTTGATTCCTAATAAATCATGTGTTATATTATATTATAGTATACATGTATAAAATATAAAGGAATAGAAAAAACTATCACTCATTAATAATGATAAATAAATTAGTTATCGTTGAAAAAAACTGAATTAACATTACAACTCAACAAAAAATATTTAATTGAAAATCTAAAATTTTAAAATATAGATCCCGACATTTCATTAGAATAATCTACCCCATGAACAAAACTATTAAAATGAAATAAAATGTATGTAAAAAAATCAACATCCTAAAAACTGTAATATATCATTAGAGAAAATATTTGCTAATATTTAGTAAAATAATTAATTGGTAATTATTGGTTACAAACAGAAATGTTTCTTTGGGGACTACAGATTCATATGACCATTGGTGAAATAAGACCATAGGTCAATATATAACAGTTATCAAATTTTACAATTAAGAACTATACCAATTGATGGTAATATTACCATTATAATTACTATTTTTAAGTATTAATGAAAAATGATAATTGATATCAAAAGGATAAATGATGTCATCAACAAGTAGAGCCATGTCGTTTGAAGCTTATTTTTTAGAACAGATGAGGGATTTCGCATAACTATGATTTGACATTAACCCAACCTATGGTTGGAATAAATAATTGAATATTTAATGCAACAAATATTTTAGAAGTTAATGTTATTGGAGATTACCACTTGGTTATTGTTAAACCAAGATACTCCATGAAACTACCACCAAAAAACTCCATATCATTATGGAGTATATGAGTGTAATAAGGTGTTACATGTCCATGAAATATATTATTAAATTGAAATTTCAATATTATTAATAAAATAGTTATTTAATCGATTCTTTATTTAAATTTTTTTCCTAATAAAATATATGATTAAATATGATCAATATGAAAAAAAATTGAGGAAAATTAATCATAATATTATTTTTTTAGAAATAATATACCACTTATAATGATCTTTTTTATAATGAATTTTTTTTTAAATAGTGTTATAAAAGACAATTATTTTTCTATAAATTTTAAATTCTTTTATAATTTTCTATTAAAATTTTCAAAATGTCCAAAATTTGTCCATTCCTTAAAACATATATTTTTCAATAGATAAGTATTTTTATATTTAATAGTCAAAATTATCATATTTATAGAATAAATATATAAAATAAACATTGTTTCTGAAATAATAAGGTATAAAATATCTTACTGGGAATTTAGGATAATTTCCTAAAACATTTTTATATAAATAGTAAAAATACAATTGTGGGTTCTTGGTATGTCTGATGACCATATTGTTATTTATTAATTGTTTAATAATTAATTAACCAAAATATATGAACAAAAATATGTTATTTTGTTAATAATATGTATTTAAATATTTTTAATCAATCTTCAAACCTATAAGATACATTCCAATGTCTGAAATGGAAAATTTGATTTTAAAACAAATTACACTGTGGAAAATTTATTTTTCCATGCCAGAAGACCTATTAAAATGGCCTTTTTATAATGGATTAAAATACCATAAATTATGACTAAAATTTAGGAATCCCTAATAAAAAGACAAAGGTATTCCAATGCGTTTTCATTTCAAAATCCCTGTTTTCCAAGTCATATATTTGGAAATTATTACACAATTCCTTTACTTCTCCAAAAAATACCCCTTTAGTTATCCATAAACCGTCACATTTAATCCATCCTCTATTTTTTAATGGTGATTTTTCATAATATAGATTCACCCAAATGGGTTCCTAATCCCCCCATGTAACGCCCCGAGCTTCCACAATACACTTCTCATTCAATAATGCAATAGCTTGCATTGTACGCAACTTCGAGTTCTAAAACACCGCGACTAATCAAAGTAGCCGTTATGAATAGTAATAACCACTTTTTAAAATTATAGAAATTTTATATTTCAAAATGGACTTCATTTTTGGATTCGGAATATCGAAATTAGCCTATGTTGAATTTTTGGTATTTTTCTGAGAACTTCTAATTTTTTATGAATAGTGAAAAATACTTAAAAAAACTTTTTTAATAAAAATAATTTATAGTGTTAAATTATTATATTGAGTTGTTTTAAAGTATAATTAGAATATATTTTTACCATTTTATCAAATGGTTGTCATTAGAATTAATTTAACATTGAAATTGGACAAAAACAATTGCCAATCTTTTGATATAAATTGTTTCTTAAAAACACGCTATTTGTTGTGACAGCAGGAATTAATTATAAAATTAATTAATGCAACTTATAGGTTTGGAATTTTGTAAAATAGACATCATTTTTGAATTCGGAATATCAATTATAGCTTAGGGTGAAATTTTGGATTTGTTCTGAAAAACTTCAATTTTTGATGAATAGTGAAACCACTAAGTGGTAGTTAAATAACTGATTTTTCATTTAAATGAAATATTAGCACTCCTGTGATTTGATTTTCAAAAATCTGACATACATGGTTTTCATTATGAAGTAAAATGTGGTTCAATGAGATTAAAATAAATTTTTGGTGAATAGTAACTTTTAAATTCTTAATCGCGATTAGAGGTAATTAGTGTAGTTTAAGGTAAAAATAATGTTTTAATAATATGATATGAGCATGAAACTTGTCCTACTACTATTGGACGAGTCATGGCCGACCAAGACAACCCATGGGTCAACTTGGGGACCCCATGGAGCCACTTTGGTTGGAAAATGACATTAATATATATTTATTTAATGTTAAAATTAAATTGACACAAACATGGGTTGTTTTACTAAAACAGTTTTTAAGTGGGGTTACACAAGTCCAAATTTTGATTATAAATATTAATTAGAAAGATAACAAGATTTCATACATCAGTGTATTTTTTTTATAATTTTTATACATTATATAAATTAAATTAATTATGACATCATGATGATGCAGTGATGACCTCATTATTCAACGATTTAAATAAAATGGAAAGATAATGTAAAATCCAAAGCGTACACTTGTCAAAAACCTATTGGATGAGTAGATTTCGAACCCTTATCATCTTATCCTCGAATTATATATGTGTGGTACCTCTAAAATCCGAAAACCATTTTATAATAAAGTGACTTTTCATTACTTTCCAAGAGTGCCCCTCCTCTCCACTTATAAAAGGCCCCCACCTCTCCCACTTTATTCACACCTTCAAGCCATTTGGCTCGGCCAAACTCTGCCCAAATGCTCTCCCAACTTCCCCATCTTACTACTAGAAGCCTCACCTTGGGTAGAACTCTTCCCAAGGAAGCCTTTGGCTCAAATCAAAAAGAGTTACCTGATTTTGAGGTAATGTCTTCTCTAATGTTGTTTTGTTTTATTTTTCTTCTCCAACCCCCTAAACTCTTTTTATTAATTTCTTTTGAAAAAAAACCAGTATCCTCAATATACTAGGATTTTGTTATAAGAAGGATTCGAGCTACACTTACACACACCTACATCTAATGGTTAAAGAACATACGGTTTCTGTGGATGGTGAATTTCTGCCTCACGAAACGATGATTGTTCAACACTCATATAACACCTTCAAAGGTGGCCATTAAGATGTCACTATATTTATATATGATATAAAATATGTTTATGTTTTACTTATGCTTTTGTATTTCTCATTTATGGCATACTTTATGATTTCCGTTATGTTTAAAACGCGATAATTTCATTTTAGGAAGTGCGGACTACCGCCCCCTCAAAGTGATTTGAATCGTTAATGTCATATGTGGGATGTATAAAAGATGGATTAAATGGTATTATACACTATATTATACTGTAATTATATTATAAATTTATATCATTATGATTTAATTCAATTAAATACGAAATAGAAATGAAAGTAGCGTTCATGCGTACGTACGGCTTACCGTCTCCATGAACGGTGCATTTCATTTCTTACCTCTAAATGTTACGTGACATTATGAATGAATGTATATACTGTATATATGATATATATGATATCTACATCATGAATATAATTCTGTATATAATGGATATTTCACCACATGAACAACTTGTACTTATAAGAAGTTTATTTTTGACTCAAGTACCAAAGATCGACAAAACGACCGTTATTAACATAAATAATTAAATAATGTTCATAACATGGTAATAAGGGATATAAAAGGAATAATGAACATGAAAAAGGTTCTTAAGTAAATAGAAATTAACTCTAGTTTATTATTAAGGAGGTTAAAGAACGGTTGAGTCAGGACAAGACGCAAGGTCAGGGAATTTCTTAACCCAACTTTCATTCTTTGGGTTAATCTCCTACTTTCAAATTATGTCATGATATTATTATGTCTTATTTTGTATTCTTTATGTGTAACAATAGTGAATACACATAATATATCTATTTTATTTTAAAAATAATCTTTTTAAGGACTCTGTCTCAATCCCCGTTCATTGAGGCATATTTGGTTTTATACACAACTTTCTTTTATACGGTGTATAAACCCCTTTGACTTTTACGTTTATTCAAAAGGAATGTTTTTTATACGAAGCATTTTACTAAACGACAAAAAGGGAATGTTTTTCTTTCCGTACATATGCGGCGACAACGACTTCTCCACCGCCGTGACCATTATTTGAGTTTCGGCTTCCTCTACAAGCCATCATTTTGTTAATATAAAATAAATACAAAGTTTTAACTTTATTTTATTTTATTGAAAATGGTTTTGAAAGAATTTTTATTATATCAATGTGTTGTATTTATATCTTGTGATTGAAATGTGGAAATGTTATGTTTCTTTTATGCATGTTTTATGTGATACGATTATGTTTTGGTTTATGATATGTTTAAACCTATTCATATGAGGAATGCATTGGACTTAATAAGTGACGGGTGGAGCCCACTATAGCTCCTCGATGCATCGGTAGGTCTAATGAGACAAACTAGTGTCTTGGCACAAGGCCTTGACAAAATCTTATTTTTAGTCTTGGCACGAGGCCTTGACTAAATGGTTATGATAGTCTGGCATTATGCATTCCATCATTATGAAAGTGGTTATTGATATTTAATGTGATTATTCGACCAGTAGAATATCCATGTGAAGAAGTAAATGGCATTATCTCATTTTACTTTTGCCATATTATGTTGATGTTCATGTTTAAAAGGCTTTTGTTTTAATTATACATTGCCTTAAATGTTTATGTTTATTTATGAAGGCTTCCGCAATATTGTTATCCTTACTGAGCATCTGAGCTCACCCCTTTCAATGTTTTAATATTTTCCAGGATGTGAAGAAGTATTTTATGAATGACCTGCAGGGATAGTTAGAAGAGGATATGAGTGTGGACTATGAAGACTTTGTTATTAGTTTTTCACGTTATGATGTAATGTAACATTTATGAATGTATCTAGTGATTCCAAGGCTACTAAACTAATCGGTCTTTCGAGACTTGATCTTTTGTGATCATGCCAATGTTACGAAGTAATGCACCGACACTGGGTAGCTGGGGTCGGGGCGTTACAGTTGGTATCAGAGGCAGTTTAGTACTAACCTTGGAAGCTAGATTTAGATAAACTCTGATTAGAGCACATAGCCCGAAGATAGACATTGAGGATTAGTATAGAATAACTTCCTAGAATTTTGGTATTATAGAGATGTTATGAGTTTTCCGAGCAATACATCCCTGTCTGGATACGAGCAGGTAGAGGCGGATCTGGCACAGATGTACCTAGGGGTAAAACCCAAAAACACCGCTTTGAGCTAGACTCGAACGGGAACTGGTGCACGACAATGGGCCTTGCTGCACTCTTGGTTACGACACTCCCGGGGGATATGCTTAGGATAATTCCCATTTTCTTTACAAAACACTATGAACAGTTATGAGTATATACTTCCTCAAATAAAACCTTTTTATGATTATGGATTATATCCATAAATAGTTCTATTTATGTTAAGTATTTTACAAGTATGGAATTATGTATTGTGATTCATAAACTAATCTAGTTTATGCCATTTTTTAGAAATGGCGCCTAGTGGAAGGAATGGAAACCGTATCAATGCACGCACTCAGTGTAGGGATTTCCCTCCTGCTCAAGATAATTATTGTGGAGCTGGTGATGCAACTGGTGCCGATTAGCTAATCACCATACTGGGACAACATACTCAGGTTATGAATAATAACCTTACTCGTATGGAGCACCCTGATCCACAGCGTGGAGGATCAATGTTATACCGCTTCATGAGGCAACAACCACCAACATTTAATGGGGGTACAAATCCGATAGTAGCTGATCAATGGATATACTCCTTAGAGAAAATATTCCACTCCTTGGGAAGTAGCGAAAGGGAGAAGGTTATCATGGCAGTTTACCGCCTCACTGGAGATGCCGATCAATGGTGGTCATTGATTGAAAATACAAAGGAAGATGATGACGTATCGAATATGGAATGGAGGGAGTTCAAAGAGCTTTTCTTAGAAAAATACTTTCCTCATGACCATCGAGCAGATATGGAAGGGCAATTTCTAAGTCTGAGACAAAAGGAGGATGAGAATGTCGCAAAGTATGAGACCGACCTTACAAGGTTAGCAAGGTATGCTAGAGATTATATACGTAACCCAAGAGGTAAGATTGATCGTTTCGTTGATGGGTTAAAACCATTTCTCCGTCGATCTTTAGTATCACAATCCTTCTCATCATACGAAGATATTGTCTCGTGTGCTATCAAGACAGAAAAGGAATTCTCTAAGTCTTATGACAACAAAGTAAAGAAAGAGAAGAAGAGAACGGTGGAACAAGAGACAGATAAAAGGAAAAAGGGAAAGAAGGATTTTCCAATATGTGATAATTGTGGGAAGAATCACCCTGGTACATGCCTAAAAGGAATGGGAGTTTGTTATAAATGTGGAGAAAGGGGTCACCAGGCTCGTGATTGCAAGGGAAAGAAAGAGTCTATCAATGTTGAATGCTACAATTGTAGGGAAATGGGGCATTATGCAAATGAATGTCCTAAGCGTCAAGGAAAATTACCTTAGAAAAGGCCAAGGGATCAAGGCCAATCTTATGCTGTGACTATAGTTGAAGTGGAATAATTAATGTATTAGTGCTTTTGGACTCAAGGATTATATTCTGGTTATAAGAATAATGTGATATATATAAAGATTGTACTGCAGTACTTTTTGATTTCAGTAAGGTTTTAATATGATGAAGGTAATTATATTTTTATTATGTGACAATAAGAAAAAATTTACTTTGTTTCGGGAATCTGATAATTGATTTTGGAATTGAGAGACCTTTTAGAGAAAGTCTGGACAGAGGTAATTTGGATAACTATTAAGGTTGGAGTGGATTAAGTTGATCTTTGGATAGTATTGTTTAAGGTTAAATCATTTCTGAAGATTATTTTTGGAATATTATAATACTATAGTTTTAGGAAAAGGACAACCTAAAGGGTGGGGCATAACCCGTCGCGTCGGACAAAGCTGCAGGAATCGAACCCACAATCAAAGTGCGACAGGCCTTTATTTCCTACCACTAGCCTATAGGAAGTCCCTGGTTATTACAAAATAATTTTACTAATCTAAATGGTATGTGTTAACATTTGGAACCTTATACAATTAGGATAAGTATAATATTTTTGAGTTCTATTATCTTTTTGAGTGAAAGATGAGTTGAAGGTTGAAACTCTAATTGTCAAGCATAAATATATATATACCTATCTCTTATTCAATGAATAAATTAATTCTTAAACTTTAGTAAAGGGATATTAAAACAAAAAATGTGTTATCCTAATACCTTATGTCTTGTTGAACTGATGATATTTTAAATCAACATAGATTGAAGGCTTTGAGGCCCTCAATTTGACAGTTGATTGTGATTGATGACCTCAATCACTCCCTATAAATATTTACGTTTTTTCTCCAATTATATGTCTCTAATTGCCACCAATGTTCTCCTAATCGAGATCATAATTGGGTGGTGACTTTTTCATTTCCCCTTCCCTCTTATTAAGGATAAATTTTATTAATCTTATTTCCGATGTGGGTTTTCCTCAAAGGTATTTTCTCTTTTCAACCTTTTATTTTCAAAGAAAAATTTCAAATTGCGAGGACGCAATTTATTGAAGGAGGGGAGAATGTAACACCCCGAGTTCCACAATACGCTTCTCATTCAATAACGCAATAGCTTGCATTGTACGCAACTTCGAGTTCTAAAACACCGCGACTAATCAAAGTAGCCGTTATGAATAGTAATAACCACTTTTTAATATTACAAAAAATTTATATTTCAAAATGGACTTCATTTTTTGATTCGGAATATCGAAATTAGCCTATGTTGAATTTTTGGGATTTTTCTGAGAACTTCTAATTTATTATGAATAGTGAAAAATACATAAAAAAACTTTTTTAATCAAAATAATTTATAGTGATAAATTATACTATTGAGTTGTTTTAAAGTATAATTATAATATATTTTTACCATTTTATCAAATGGTGGTCATTAGAATTAATTTAACATTGAAATTGGACATAAACAATTGCCAATCTTTTGATATAAATTGTTTCTTAAAAACACGCTATTTGTTGTGATAGCGGGAATTAATTATAAAATTAATTAATGCAACTTATATGTTTGGAATTTTTTAAAATAGACATCATTTTTGAATTCGGAATATGAATTATAGCTTAGGGTGAAATTTTGGCTATGTTCTGAAAAACTTCAATTTTTGATGAATAGTAAAACCACTAAGTGGTAGTTAAATAACTGATTTTTCATTTAAATGAAATATTACCACTTCTGTGATTTGATTTTCAAAAATCCGACATACATGGTTGTCATTAAGAAGTAAAATGTGGTTCAATGAGATTAAAATAAATTGTTGGTGAATAGTAACTTTTAATTTCTTAATCACGATTAGAGGTAATTAGTGTAGTTTAAGGTACAAATAATGTTTTAATAATATGAGATGAGCATGAAACTTGTCCTACTCCTATTGGATGAGTCATGGCCGACCAAGACAACCCATGGGTCAACTTGGGGACCCCATGGAGCCACTTTGGTTGGAAAATGACATTAATATATATTTATTTAATGTTAAAATTAAATTGACACAAACATGAGTTGTTTTACTAAAACAGTTTTTAAGTGGGGTTACACAAGTCCAAATTTTGATTATAAATATTCATTAGAAAGCTAAAAATATTTCCTACATCATAGTATTTTTTTTATAATTTTTAGACATTATATAGATTAAATTAATTATGGCAGCATGATGATGCAGCGATGACCTCATTATTTAACGATTTAAATAAAATAGAAAGATAATGTAAAATCCAAAGTGTACACTTGTCAAAAACCTATTGCATGAGTAGATTTCTAACCCTTATCATCTTATCCTCGAATTATATATGTGTGGGACCTCTAAAATCCGAAAATCATTTTATAATAAAGTGACTTTTCTTTACTTTCCAAGTGTGCCCCTCCTCTCCACTTATAAAAGGCCCCCACCTCTCCCACCTTATTCACACCTTCAAGCCATTTGGATCGGCCAAACTCTGCCCAAATACTCTCCCAACTTCCCCCTCTTACTACTAGAAGCCTCAGTTTGGGCAGAACTCTTCCCAAGGAAGCCTTTGGCTCAAATCAAAAAGAGTTACCCGATTTTGAGGTAATGTCTTCTCTAATGTTGTTTTGTTTTATTTTTCTTCTCCAACCTCCTAAACTCTTTTTATTCATTTCTTTTGTAACAACACCAGTATCATCAATATACTATGATGTTGTTATAATATAGATTCGAGCTACACTTACACACACCTACATCTAATGGTTAAAGAACATACGGTTTCTGTGGATGGCGAATTTCTGCCTCACGAAACGATGATTGTTCAACACTCATATAACACCTTCAAAGGTGGCCATTAAGATGTCACTATATTTATATATGATATAAAATATGTTTATCTTTTACTTATGCTTTTGTATTTCTCATTTATGGCATACTTTATGATTTCCATTATGGGTAAAACACGATAATTTCATTTTAGGAAGTGCGGACTACCGCCCCCTCAAAGTGATTTGAATCGGTAATGCCATATGTGGGATGTATAAAAGATGGATTAAATGGTATTATACACTATATTATACTGTAATTATATTATAAATTTATATCATTTTGATTTCATTCCATTAAATATGAAATAGAAATGAAAGTAGCGTTCATGCGTACGTACAGTTTACCGTCTCCATGAACGGTGCATTTCATTTCTAACCTCTAAATGTTACGTGACATTATGAATGAATGTATATACTTTATATATGATATATATATGATATTTACATCGTGAATATAATTCTGGATATAATGGATATTTCACCACATGAACAAATTGTAATTATAAGAAGTTTATTTTTGACTCAAGTACCAAAGATAGACAAAACGACCGTTATTAACTTAAATAATTAAATAATGTTCATAACATGGTAATAAGGGATATAAAAGGAATAATGAACATGAAAAATGTTCTTAAGTAAATATAAATTAACTCTAGTTTATTATTCAGGAGGTTAAAGAACGGTCGAGTCATGACAAGACGCAAGGTAAGGGAATTTCTTAACCCAACTTCCATTCTTTGGGTTAATCTCCTACTTTCAAATTATGTCATGATATTATTATGTCTTATTTTTTATTCTTTATGTGTAACTATAGTGAATACACATAATATATCTATTTTATTTAAAAAATGACCTTTTTAAGGACTCCGTCTCAATCCCCTTTCATTGAGGCATATTTGGTTTTATACACAACTTTCTTTTATACGGTGTATAAACCCCTTTGACTTTTACGTTTATTCAAAAGGAATGTTTTTTATATGAAGCGTTTTACTAAATGACAAAAAGGGAATGTTTTTCTTTCCGTACATATGCGGCAACAACGACTTCTCCACCGCCGTGACCATTATTTGAGTTTTGGCTTCCTCTACAAGCCATCATTTTTTTAATATAAAATAAATACAATGTTTTAACTTTCTTTTATTTTATTGAAAATGGTTTTGAAAGAGTTTTTATTATATCAATGTGTTGTATTTATATCTTGTGATTGAAATGTGGAAATGTTATGTTTCCTTTATGCATGTTTTATGTGATACGATTATGTTATGGTTTATGATATGTTTAAAACTATTCATATGAGGAATGCATTGGACTTAATAAGTGACGGGTGGAGCCCGCTATAGCTCCTCGATGCATCGGCAGGTCTCATGAGACAAACTAGTGTCTTGGCACAAGGCCTTGACAAAATCTTATTTGTAGTCTTTGCACGAGGCCTTGACTACGTGGTTATGATAGTCTGGCATTATGCATTCCATCATTATGAAAGTGGTTATTGATATTTCATGTGATTATTCGACCAGTAGAATATCCATGTGAAGAATTAAATGGCATTATCTCATTTTACTTTTGCCATATTATGTTGATGTTCAAGTTTAAAAGGCTTTTGTTTTAGTTATACATTGCCTTAAATGTTTATGTTTATTTATGAAGGCTTCCGCAATATTGATATCCTTACTGAGCATCTGAGCTCACCCCTTTCAATGTTTTAATATTTTCCAGGATGTGAAGAAGTATTTTATGAATGACCTGCAGGGATAGTCAGAAAAGGATATGACTGTGGACTATGAAGACTTTGTTATTAGTTTTTCACTTTATGATGTAATGTAACATTTATGAATGTATCTAGTGTTTCCAAGGCTACTAAACTAATCGGTCTTTCGAGACTTGATCTTTTGTGATCATGCCAATGTTACGAAGTAATGCACCGACTCTGGGTAGCTGGGGTCGGGGCGTTACACCCCATGTTTCTAATCCTAATTATTTAAGAGATATTCTTCATGCCATGTGAATTCATTTCCTCTTCTTTTCAATTCATGTAATCCTTTTTGTCTATAACACATAAATGTTGTGTTACAATATATTATTTTGTTTATTATAATACCCTTACTATTAAAATAATTTTTTATAAATTAGGGGCCTTCATTCTCTTTCATTTCACCCTTTCTAATGAAACATTTTATAACCATCATGATGTTGAATTTACTTCTTATCTTTTTCACTTTTAGTTGAGATATTCTCATTTATTTTCATTTTTAATATACAAAAATTCTCCCTTTTCCCTGAGTATTCACCTATTTGTAAAAAGTATTTTTAAATTTTTTTATTTAAAAATATGAAACACATTTTTAATTTTCATGGGTTAATAATGATATAATGTACATGTCTTTAAGTAGTTTTTTATGCTGTAATATTGATAATTAACCCATTATTTTTCTCCATTGGTTATTAATGAATATATTTATTATGATATATGTGGATCATGTAAAATTAATTCATATGATTTATAAAAACTTATTTTACTATAATTTATTTTTTATAGAAATTACTCTCTAGTGATGACATGTTTTATGATACTACTGTGAATAACCATGGTAATTTTTTTTGATTCCATATTTATAAAGCTTGGATATAGGATAATGAATGACACATTACAATAAAATTTCCACATTTCAATGTTAGGAATCATGTTATTTTTTTAATGATATTCTAAATTATTTCATGCTCATGTTATATTTTTCGAACTTGCATTATTATTGATATGCCTCATGATCACATGAAATATATCACCCCTACAAATTCAATTACTATGATCATGCTCAACCCTTTCCTTAAATGTATGTCACTAGTATATGATATGATATTTATGTATTATAGGATTAACCCATGAAGATGTATTTAAGGTGTATAAGATAGATATTTTGTTTCGTAATTTATTATGTACTTAATTTTCAAGAAACTAAATATTAAAAGATTCTTTTTTCCAATGTAATGAAATGTTTATGAAATTAAAAGGATGGATTACATAGTTGTATTAGTGGGATGTTTATTAATTTGAGTAAATTGGGAATATAAATATTTAGTATTATCTTTATATAAATGTTTAAATATAGGAAAACGTCCTTGTATTATGGGGACTACTATGTAAGTTGTTTCCAAGAAAATACATCCTTGTGAAGATACTGCATGGGGACGTTGCTCTGGAATAGATTTTACTATGGATAGCACATGAAAACAGAATAATCATCTATAAAAATATTTTAATATGTTATTTAAAGAATTAATTTCCTCACACAGAGTTTGACACTCTCAGGGGATATTTTTTGTTAATCACAATATGTTTTCAACCGTTATGAATGATATATAGAATATTTAATGTTTATTAGAGGAGATAAATGAATATAATATTAAACAATTATCATTTATTCCATAATCATTATTGAGAAATATATGATTCCTAAATGTATCATGTTTTTCACTAAGGTTTAATTATTTCAGAAAAAATGTTGGGAAATATGAGGAACCACGTTAATGTGGAGTGAAACAGCCATTGAACTTATGGACATTTGGTCGAAATTAGAATAGAAATAATCATATGGATGATGAGTCAACAAAAATTAGGAATGTATAAAAACTTTGATTGTGTTGAGGGTCCTAATTCCCCTCAATCTAAACATAATTTCATTGATTCTTTTATGCATCAATGAAGAACTTTTTTTGGATCTATAAATCCATTGTGAAAAGACCAAAATTTTCTCATTTAATTTTTTTTATTTATATGGGAATTTATGAGACCGTGAAAAATAGCGATGCATGATTCTGAGGCCCGGAGTTCCTAAAATGATTTCTTAAACTTCTTTTCAGGTGCGTTTAGTAAACATATGAGAGGGTATTTGTAAATTTTGAACTAGTGTTTGGAATTGAAATCTGAGGACACTATTGAACTCATAGCGCCAATAATGGCTTCAGGAGAACTTCACCTCAACTGTAGTAGGACGTGGATGAAAGTTAGTTTTTCAAACATTTTGTGGGAGAAAATAAAATTAATATTATTTATTTTAATTTTGATTTTGAAACCTCAATTTTTAATTCTGGTGGTAGGAAACAATTGAAAAATTCATTAAAGTGGGGAAAACCATTGGAATCCTCCCAATTTATCATGCCAATTTAATGTACCAAGTTTGATGTGCCAACATTAATCCATAACTGATTAAATTATCACCTAACCTCTTGTAGGGAAAAGGATTGGAAAAGGAGATCCTTTGGACAAACATCCTCCAAATGAAGAAAAACTCCAAAAAAGAATGTCCTCAGGAAAAAAACAAGGAACTGACTTTAGATCCTGTTGCAATAGCGATAGACGTCAGAGAATTTAACATCCTCATCTTCTTCCTCGCGTCATCTCCAACGAGAAAAAATGTAGGGGTTTTAATTTTTTCATTATTAATATATTTTTTTATTCTTATTCTTTTTGATTCAAAATGATGATGGCCAAATAAAAAGGCAATCATCCCACACATATACCTTTCCCCATTTATCTTTTGATCTTTGTGAGTTCTTCGCGCACTCTTCGACGTCAAATGATTAATGACACTTGAAACGAAATTTTTTTCCAAGAGCAACATATGGACTTGGATCCCTCCACCCGAGGATCGTGAATACATGAACGACATAATTTTTGGTCCTGGAATGAAGCTGTAATGGCTCGTGGAAGAAGGAGGCAGCCGGCACATGGACGATCGCTAGGAAGGGAGGCTCACATCCGCGCTGCTGGATGAGGAGGAGGCCATGAGTCGTCGGTCGTGGCGGGGGCAGTATGGATGCCGACATTCGATCGATCACATGGTGGAGCGGCGGCGCATGTCCGCCCCACCGGTGGAGCCGGATGCCGTGTAAGAGGCCGAAGAGCCGGGTGGCCGTAGCAGAATGGAGGGACCCACTCAAGTCCTGCGGTTACCAGGCAACGCCGAATGGAACTGCCTTTTATCTCTTACAAGAAGAAGGGGGTCACTCACCTTCGGCACTAACATTGGTGGACCGCTTCACAGGGCAATGTCCAGCTGGCCCCGCCACAGGGCCACCCCCCAACGGGCCATCCCAGCGAGCCCCGACACCGGCCCTCACCCATCACAGGTCGGGCCATCCCCTTTGCAACTGGGCCGAACCACAACCATGTGAGCTCGGTCCACCTGAACTGAATCTGTTCTTCCAAGGCCGGGTTAGGCTGGGTAACTTACATCGGGTTGGACCCGACCCGGGCCCATCCGGACCCATTTTTTCCTTTATGGTAATATTTTGAGAACCGTACGTTTGATTGATGAACCGTAAGTGGTTCTAGAATTCTTCGATTGAGATGGTCCTATTGTTATACTCTAATTTAGTTTTGGATAAATTTGGATTATGGCCGGGTTGGATCGAACCATGAATCCTACAGGACCCTCAGAGCAAAAACGCTAATAATTGACAAACCGGACATTCGATTGTCGCACTATCTTTGGAGTTGGGTCCCTTATAACATGGAAGACCTTTGGGATACTTATTTATGGAACTTCATGGATGTTTATTTATCGACCTATGGATTATTGAGATGATCTTCCCTTAATCAAGTATTCTTAGTGTGGGAACCCAGTGGCCGGTAGTGAGCCAGAGGTTGGAGAAGATAATATGGAGGTTAGTACCAAGCGATCTTGTGTGGGTCAGCACCGATCCTATGTGGGTGAGATCTTGTGTAGGTCAGCCCTCAGTGATCCTTTCGGGGTAAGCGCATACTGATCATGTGTGGGTCAGAACCTATGTGGGTTAGCACTTAGTGATCCTATGTAAACAAAGCATATTGATCATGTGTGGGTCAGTTCCTATTTTGGTCATTGTGGGGGTTATTACTTATCCATCCTATGTGGGTCAGACTACGTATAATCAGTAGTAGTGCATGTTGATATAATAAGATGATATATCTTTGCGATTGATCATCAGTACTTCTATACTTCACTAATTCCTATGTGACCATAGTCTTATATCTTCGTGGTATACCTGTGTGGTTATATATCGATGAGGTGTTACCTATGTGGTACTCCTACCTTCGTGGTGTGCCTGTGTGGTTCTATATCTTTGAGGTGTTACCAATGTGGTAATTTTACCATTGTGGTGTTACATGTGTGGTACTTCTACATTTGTGGTGTTACCTTTGTGGTATTCTTCCCACTTGTGTGAGATAAGTATATTTTGATAAATTAGTTATATTTATGGTAATATACCGAGGTAGAGTTGATTTAATTATTGTGGTTTGTCCTTTTTGGATTTTGAGAGACCCTAGGTTGTCTCGAGGTCCCTACTGAGTATCGTTATACTCACCCCTGCACAGGATAATCCTACACCTTGTTGTGTCTTGTGCAGAAGATATACAACATTGATCGAGGATGAGTGTATTATGACTAGAGGATTCTTGGATGTAAACCATAGACGAGGCATACCGTAGTGAAGACCATTCGAGGGAATTACTTACCCTTCAGGTAGGATTCTTGACGGGTGTTCGCAATAGCGGTTTTTCATTTTTTTCTTGTACTTTTCAGTTTTCCTTGTACTTTCCAGTTGGGCTTGTATTCTGGCCTCTTTTACATACTGTACTCACTCTATTTACTATATGGTTTACTTTGTGCTTGTATCTTGTTGTGTTCTTGGATTGTTTGAGTTTACAGTTTATAATTGAAATGCCCTCCCGTTTTATGGAATATGCCTTTCGGTGCTTCTCTCCAGCCTCTGGCCTATGGATGTTAGGCATGGGGTAGTCACGACATGAGATCCGAGGAACAGTTTTGGAAAAATTAGTATCACATGAGTTTGGTTCTACCAAATAACTAGGAATCATATATTTTTTGTGTTGAGAAATAGTGTTAAGTGTTTTGAGTGTGGTTTTCAGTTTGGGGAATCCAGTGTTGGTGCGGGGGCCGACATAACCTTTCTCCAGGACCATGACTTCTGATTTCCGACTCTTTACATGAAAACATTGATTGAGTATTTTTTTTGAAAAGTTTTATTTCTTATATCATGGTGATCCTTGCTGATAGTCTTCATTAGGTGGTAGCTAGAAGATGGTGGAGCATGATGCTCCAGGTTCATGATGTGGTGACTCTCATCTGGCGGATTTCGAGAGCCATTTTAGGGCATAGTTTGTCCCAAAGACCCTATACTCAGTGCGTATACAGGAGCTTCTCCACTGCCAACAGGGTATCATGATTATAGATTAGTATTCAGCGATGTTCACCGACCTCTCACGCTACTCCACTTACATGGTTTGAGACCCTTTCATCAGGGCATGGACCTTCGAAAAGGGGCTTAGATGAGATATTAAATCTTCTATGGTTTCTCTCAGCATCCCGACACAGGCAGCAATGTTAGAAGAAGAAATCTTAGTGGATAACTTTCTTGATGAGTAGTCACCGGCAGTGAGACACACCACTGGATGACACATAGTAGATGCATCGGTATCTGTAAGCAGACATATGATGCAGAAGTCCAAGAGGACCAGACCTATAGGTGGATGACCATACGATAAACGGTCAGTGGTGTAGGGCTCTCGAGACATAGTAGGACCAGCGAGGAAGAACAAGTGTTATTTGTACGGTGGGCAGGGTCACATGGCTTGCGGCTTTTTGACCCGCCGTATTGATGACCAATAGATGGTCAAAGGATAGTATGGGTGAAGGTGAAGATTTTATCAAGGAGTTCTATAAGAATGAGGTATATGAGACAGACGAGAATGCCATGTAATAGTATGTGGGTGGTGATTCTTGGTTCTACCGCTACCACAACCAGGTGGTCCACCCCTACAATAGAGAGCAGGTGGGAAGGGGCGAGTTCAGCTTCAGGTAGCTGAGGCCTATGACCATGATGCTCTGGAGATGATACAAGGTATGATCTGTGTCTACTCCACCTTAGCTACATTACTTATAGACATATGTCCCAGTCATTCTACTATTTTCAAGGCCATCGTTCGGAGTTCTAAGATTCTAATGGTTCCATTGGCTCGATCCTTACATCTAGAAAGTTCTACGTTAGTAGATTTGAGGATTACACACTGATGCTAGCAATGTGAGATTACTATAGGTGCCGAGAGATTTAGTTGTGAACTTCTTATAGCGGTGTCGAGGCTTACGACATCATCTTGGGTATAGACTGGTTATCCACATTCCATTCTAAGATCAACTATATTAGGCACAATGTATTGTGTGTCCTGATAGATGGGAATAGGTTTTCCTTCACTGGGGAGATAGGATCCTTTACATCACATGATGGACATACCTAGAGTAGGGTGCAGCTGATCACACATCAGTTGGCTGGCCATACCCATAGAGTGGACAATGTTGAGAGTCCGAGATATCATGTATTGGTGGACTAGTACTCTGATGCTTGTCTAGAAGATGTTCTGAGTCTGCCTCCTCGTAGAGAGGTTGACTTTTATATCAACATGTACCTCACGAAGGAACCAATATCAATGCTAGAATATCGGATTGATCATAAGGATCATCTAGATATGTGATTATAGTTGTAGGACATACAAAGCATCAGGTTAATTAGGCCTAGTGTTTCTCCTTGGGAAACCCTGATTTTTTCACCAAGAAGGTCGATTGGAGTTTGAGACTCTGTGTGAACTATCGGTGCCTGAACCAGGTGACCAGGATGAACAAGTACCCACTCCCAAGGATTGATGATGTTTTTGATCAGCTGAAGAGAGCACAATGTTTTTCAATGTTAGACCGCAGATCAAGTTATCACCAGCATAGTGTACGAGACAAGGATATGCAGAAGATGACCATCAGATTCGGTATGCTCATTATGAGTTCTTGGTAATTCCATTCGGCATGACCAATTCCCCGGTAGGGTTCATGGTACTCATAAACTGGATCTTCCATCCATGCCTTGATCACTTAGTGGTATTCTTCAACGATGGTATCCTGTTATAATCAGTGACAGAGGAGAAGTATACCTATCATATGCAGATAGTTCTGGACACACTCTGTGAGCACCAGCTTTATGGAAAGCTCTTGAAGATCTTGTTAAATATCTTAGAGGTTCACATTTTGGGAAACGTTATTTTGGATGATGGAATTGTGATGGATCTAGTGAAGATAGATGACTTCCATTCTTTGGAGCCACCCAAGAGTTTTATGGAGGTGCAATGTTTCTTGGGTTTGTCATTTTAATACAAAAATTGGTACCTGAATTTTCTAGTGTTTTAGCATCGTTATCTGCATTGACATGGAAGGGGAAACCCTTCGTGTGGTAAGATAGATGCCACCCGATTTTCCAGGAGATGAGGGAAAGGCTGACGAGTGCCCCCATCTTGAGGCCACTGGAGGAGGGTGTAGGGCACTTTGTCTACAATGACACATCAGTGACCGGACATGGATGTTTCCTAATGCTAGAGCGAGGAGTGATCCCATATGGTTCTTGACAGTAGAGACATAATGGGATGAAATATGTTACCCATGACCTGGAGTTTGCAGCAGTGTTATTCTCCTTGAAGGTGTGGCAACATTACAAGATGGGAGAACGTTTTACAGTCTACTCTGATCATAAGAGATGCAAGTATATAATTTCATAGAAGAACCTGAACCTGAGACAACAACGTTGGATTTAGATCCCCCAGTGATATTACTTCGAGATAATAGATACTCATGGGAAGGGTAATGTTGTTGCAGATTCACTCAGTAGGAGGTCTGGTATACAGTTGCTGGGTGAGGCAACAGAGTAGCTAGTCGGTTTGCAAATATCCTATGTGGATCATGATGGGGTATCTTATCTTCAATCTCTGACAATCCCTCCCTCACTCTTACAGTGATTCATGAAGGCTCAGCTTGGGGATGCTGACTGCAAGGCTCGACGTGCTCATATATCCATAGGTCAGACACCTGATGGATTTTATGAAGTTGGGGAGCACATTATCTTCTTTATAGGGTGTACTATGGTACCAATATAACTACGGGAGTAAGTGTGGAGGGAGTTCCATACATCCCCTCTAGAGGTATATCCCAGAGTGGAAAAGATGTACCATGACCTCCAGTGTTAGCACACCTGGCTGGGATTAAATAAATCAGTATCATAGTTTGTATCTTGGTGCCTCACTTGTCAGCAAGTGAATGAAGTGAATTGGGTTTTAGTAGGCTTAGCATATCCATTAGAGGTTTCATAGTGGAAGTGGGATGGAATTTCCATTGACTTCATGATGGAACTTCCTTGCACGTCTAGGAGTCATGATTTTATCAGAACGCACTTTTGGTTGAACACCTCCGTCCATCCTTCAATAGATGGTCAGAAAAAGTAGACCATTTAGACCCTTGAGGACATGTTATGTTATTGTGTCCTTGAATTTGGGCACAACTTGGAGTATCTCTTTCCTTTAGTGGAGTTTGCATAAAACAATAGATGTCACTCCACTATTAGTATGGATCCATTGTAGGCATTGTACAGAACACCTTGCAGATCCCCTCTGTGCTGGACAGGCCTAGGGGAGTCCGCACTCGTGGGACCAGAGATGGTACAAGCTACCATGGTGAAGGTGTAGGTCAACCAGGAGCGGATGATGATTGCACAATGCTGACAAAAAACTTATGTTGGCAGGAGATGAAGACCTCTTGAGTTTGAGGATGGTGACCATGTCTTTTTATGGTTCTCACATCAATGATTAATGAAGAGATTTTACCGGGGTGGAATGTTATCTCCGAGGTTCATCGAACCCTTTCAAGTCCTCAGTATAGTTGGCAAGGTGGCTTACCACTTAGCTCTTCTCCCTTAGTTGCAACGGGTTCACGACATTTTCCACGTATCCCAGGTGAGGAGATATGTACATGATCCTTCACATGTCATTAACTAGTGCGTGCTAGACATCGATGATGGGGCAAATTTTTTGGAAGTTCCAGTGGAGATTGAGGATCGAAAAGAGTGGGTCCTTCGTGTGCAGTCTATACCTCTGGTGTGCATTTGCTGGAAGCACAAGAACCTCTATGAGAGAACATTGGAGTTGGAGGATTAAATTCGTGCTTAGTAACCCCACATGTTTCCCTAGATTGTGTTGTGGATTTCAGGGATGAAAATCCCAGTGGTGGGGAGAATCTAATGACCTAAATTTTTTGATGTAATTTTTTTAACTGTATAGGAATTTTTCTAGTCTGCGTAAATTGATGGCATGTAATTCTAAATCTCTAAGTGCCTGAAACGAATTTATGAACATTTTTTCAGGTACTTTCATTAAACATGAGAGAGCGTTTTTTCATCTTTTTAACCTGTACTCGAAATTAATATCCAGGAACACCTTGGAACTCGTAGCACTGATATTCGCTTAAGGAGACCTTCACCTCAACCACAGCAGTTCGATGGTGAACGTTAGTTTTTTAGACTATTCATGGGAGAAAATAAAATAGACATGCTTTATTATATTTTATATATTAAAACATCCATTTTGAATTATTGTGGTGGGGACCACCCTAACCCTTCATTGATGTGGATAAATCCCTTGGAATTCTCCTAATTTATTGTGACAATTTAATGTAGAAAATTTGATGTGCCAACATTAATCCTTAACATATTAAACTGGAACATCACCTCTCGAGTGGAAAAGGATTTGAAAAGGAGATCCTTTGGAGAAACATCCTCCAAAAGAATAACCACTCCAACTCAGATCGTTATCCAGTTCAAGAATGAGGAAACAACATTGGAGCCTATTTTGGCAGCGACAGACGTCGGTGACTTCATCATCTTCATCTTCTTCCTCGCACCATCACCAATGAGAAAACATGAAGGGGTTTTAATTTGTTTATGATGAAATATTTTTTTGCTGTTGTTATGGATTAATAAAGATTATGTCCAAACAAAAAATGACATCATCTAGCATATATTCCTTGCCCCCTTTATCTCTTGTTCTTCACGCGTTATTCGCACGTTCTTCGTGCATTCTTTGACATCAAATATTTAATGACGATTGAAAAACAAGTTTTTGTTGAGCGCGACATATGGACGTAGAGCCCTTGATCCAAGGATGGTGAATATGTGAACGAAATAATTTTCAGGCATGGAATGTATCCACAATGGATCACGGAAGAAGGCTGGGGACGACACTCGGTCGGCCGCGAGGAATGAAGGGTGGCACGCGTTTACACCGCCGAATGATGAGGGGGTCATAGCCTGTCAGCTGCGGCAGGGACAGGGTGGTGGCCGACATCTGGCCCGCCACATGGTGGAGCGGCGGTGCATGTCTGCGCCACCGGTGGAGCAGGAGGCCACGGTCTCTGGGACGCTGTGTATGCTAAAGAGCCGGCCGGCTCCGTCCGGCCATTCCAAAATGTCGGGACCCACTCGAGGTTCTACGGTGACCTGGCCGGGACTAATGGCGCTACCATTTTTTCTTCCAAATAGAAGGGGGTTTCTCCCCATCAGTGCCAGCTCAGGTGGACCACGACTATAGGCCGCACCACCAGGCCGCGCCTCATGGGCCACGCTGCCGGGCCGCGCCACAAGGCAGCGCCGTCGGGCTGCGACCCCAGTCCCCTCCATCAGGCTACGTCATCGAGCTATGCCACCAAGGCGGGCCCACCTTGCCTCTCCACCAGGGTGTGCCCAATGGGCTGCGCCACTTGGCCCACCCACCATGGGTCGGGCCGGGCCGTCCCCTTCGCAACCAGGTCGGGCCACGACTCATCGGGTCGGTCCCGCCGGGGCCCAAGACATCCAGTCCCGACCCATGTCATGCAGGGTTGACATGAACCGGTTTGGGTTGGGCCAGGACCGGTCAACCCAGGCCGGGGTGATCTGACTGGGTTGGACCAGACCCTGACCCATCCAGAACCATTATTGCATTTATGTCCATATCTTGAGAACATGGAATTCGTCTGATGAACCATTTACATCACCGAAATTCCTGGATCGTAGCGGTCCTATTGGTACACCCCACATGAGTTTTGGATAACGTTGGAGTTTATCCAGGTTAAATCGAACCCCAAATCCAACTAGACCCTCGAAGCAAAAACGAAATTAACTCACAGACCGGATGTCCAATTGCCGCATCGTCTATTGCATTAGGTACCTTATGACTTGGAAATACATTGGCATACTTCTTCATGGAACATCATTGCAGTTGAAGTATCGACCGATGGATTGAGAAGAGGAACTTCCCGGAATCAAGCATGCTTAGTGTGGGAACCCAGTGGCTTGCAGTGAGGTAGAGGTTGGAGACAGATAATACAGAGGTTATTACTATGGAATCTTATGTGGTTAAGCACCGAGCCTATGGGGGTCAGATACTATGTTGGTCAGCGCTCATCGATCATGTGTGGGTCTGCACATACTGATCTTGTGTGGGTTAGATACAATGTGGATCAGCGCTCAGTGATCCTGTGTGGGTCAGCGCATATTGATCATGTGTGGGTCATATCATGTGTGGGTCATTGCATGGGTTAGTACCCATCGATCCTGAGTGGTTCAGGCTATGTATAATCATTAGTAGTGCCTCTTGATAGAATAAGATGATTTAGCTTCACTACTGATCATCTGTACTTCTATACATCAATAATACATGTGTGAGCTGAGTCTTATATCTTCCTAGTGTACCTGTGTGGTACTATGTTTTCTAGTTGTTACCTGTGTGCTACTCCTACCATCGTGGTGTGCCTGTGTGGTACTATATCTTCGAGGAGTTACCTATGTGGTACTCTAACCATCATGGTGTTACCTATGTGGTACATCAACCTTCGTGGTGTTACATTTTTGGTGTTCTTCTTTCTTATGTGAGATGAGTATATTATAACAACTTATATATATGGGAATATACCTAATTAGAGTTGATTTCTTGATTGTGGTTTATCCATTGGGTATTTTGAGAGACATTCTGGGGTCTCGGGGTCCCTATTGATTATCATTTAAACTCACCCCTGCACGGGCTATGCCCGCACATTGTTGTGTCTTGTGTAGACGACATACATCGTTGATCGAGGAAGAGGGTACCAAGACTAGAGGCGGGACAGAGGTGGACCTTTGGTGAAGCATACCGTAGTGAAGAATGTTCGATATATGTACCTACCATTTTGGTAGGATTATTGATGGGTGTTTGCAAGACCTATATGTCAGTTTTACTTGTACTTTTCAGTTTTCCTTGTACTTTCCAGTTGGGCTTGTATTCCGGCCCCTTTTACTTACTATACTCACTTTGTTTACTATATAGTTTACATTGTTCTTGTATATTTTTTGGTGCTTGTTTTTTGTGAGTTTACAGTTTATAAAGGCAATGCCTTACCGTTTTTGGGAATATTCCTTTCAGTGCTTGTCGCCAGCCCTAACCCTATGGAAGGTGGGATTAGGGTAGTCAGGGAATGGGCCCCGAGTTACAATTTGTGACACATTGATTGCGGAATAATGGATTTAATCTATTGAAATGAACATTTATATACTCATCCATAAATAAATATAGAAATTCAACAAGGAATTATACTACATAGGAGAAGAATTTGATCAGTGGTGGGAACTAGTTATAAAGAGAAATCAAAACATGGAGATTGATTCTATGGAATGGGATGAGTTCAAGGGGATAATATTAAATAAATATTATCCATATTAGATGTGAAAAATATTTGGGAAGGAATTCCTAGACCTATGGAAGAAATAACATAAATCACCTATAGTCTATTGAATGAACATTAAAATAAATTTTCAATAAACCTATATCTTTGTTAATCATCGTATTGGAATGGATGAAAAATCCTTCAATGGATTGAGACTCCATATATGGGGGAATTTATAAATTTGTGACTATGAATGCTATTGGATATATGGTTTAGTTATATGAAGGTTGAATTGGAGTTTTGAGAGACATAATGATCATCCAGTTCAAATTATGATAATAAATAAATTGATCCAAACTCTGGAAAGAATATTGATATAGGAAGAAGAGGAAAGAAATTGAAACTTCCCTCGTCAAAAAAATTTAGGAAAAATAAATTGGGGAACTTATTTATTAGGAGTGAAATTTGAAACATGTGTAGAATATGTTTCCATATATCCTAGAAATGTTTTATTTAGGTGATTCCCCACTATCTCAACACTAATGATATTGGGATGATGGTACATGGATAACATGATGTTTAGTTTATCAAGTGTGGGTAGGTTGGGATCATTGGTTTTCAATGTCCCAATAATAATATATTATAGGGAAATAACTATCTACCTCATCATAATGCATGAGATAAAGGTCGAGAATATTCTATAATGATGCATGAAGTAGAATATCACCTTTATGTGGTGGTACGTACAACAATTTTACTCTTAATTAAATCAAATAAATTTATTGATTCACATTATATATATATACCTTTATTTCATCCATGTTTATATTGAATATAGAATCAATCCTTGAGATTCTAGAAATATAGATTTCATTCATGATTCTGGGAGGTATTACCCTGTTATAAAATGTTTGTACAATCTATATTATTAACTTTTGTGAAAAAAATATCATCTAAAATATAGTAGTAAAAAACACGATAGGATTCAACAATATATTAAAGATATATTATATCTCAAAGTATAGAGCTTTGATAAAAAGCAAGAATAATGAAACATCTATAGTATTGAATTGAAATAATATATATTATCTCAATGGAATGATATATTATACTATTTGTTTTTCTTGAACCAAATTCCATATCCATCTTTATTGATATGGTCGATGTAGAGTGACATGAATTTATTAGGATAGAATATTTTCTGATCATTTAGGAATTCATTTGAATATTTACGAAAGAATTAGCTCGACCTCCCCATAAAGAGTGTTAGAGCTCTCTATTTAACTCATATATAAATCGAAGCCAATATTAATTATCCAATATATAATGGGAAAGGTGGAGTTAGAAGGTTTCAAGAAAAAACATCAAGATCTTTTAGAGAAGGGATTTATCTATCCAATTGTGTATCCTTAAGGATAACATGTTCTATTTCTATGGAAGTAGTAATGATAAATTCCACTATGTATTGAATATAGGGAAGTAAATGTGATCACAATAATGTACATGTTCCATCTCTCAAGGATTGATGATTTATTTATCTATCGTCTAGTGTCTCAATTTTTCTCCAAGATTGACCTTTGATCTAGATATCATCAATTGGGGGTGATGGAAGAAGATATTACTAAGGCTACCTTTTGAAAAAGATATGGGAATTATATGTATTTTTTTATTCTCTTCATCATAAATAATTATCATCTATTTATTGATTTAATGAATATAGTATTCAATGACTACCACCATAAATATTTCATAGTATTTATTGAAGATATTCTGATATAATATAAATGTCTTGTGTGGAATGGGGATCATCAAATGGTTTTACTAAAGACTATAATGATGGAGAAACAATTTTTAATATTCATAAAATCCATGTTCTATTTAAAACATGTTAAATTCATGAGACACATTATAACCAAAGAAATAATCCTAGTTGACCCTATAAAAAATGTTATAGAGGATGGGACTCTTCCTACAATAGTAACTAAGATACATATTTGAAATTTATTATTTTGATATTATAAGAGGTCAATGAAAATATATTGATGAAAATATATTCATAAAAATTCAATCCAATAACAATTCTAACCTGAAAAGAAGATGTGTTCATCTGGAAAAAAGAGTGTGAAAAAAGGATACATGAACTAAATATGAGATTAGTTGAATACCTTATGTTATCTTAACCCTATATCAGAGTATCTTTTATTATATATTGTGAGGAATCATTGATGTTGATTTTGTTCATCTTGAGGAAAAAATGAAATGGTGATTCATTTTTAATATTTAATGTTAATGAATAATGGTCAATATTATCTGATGTATGACTATGTGTTACTATCTCACACCTTCTACAATGATATGGAGGAAATATCTATTGATTCAAAAGTAACTTTTTCTATTTTCCATTCAATTTATTTTGGAAATCAAAAAATAGTTCTTATATAATTTATAACTATATATTTCATGTCCAATTTATTTTAAAAATGTTTTTATAGAAAACATATTTCTCTTAAAATAAAATAAAAAATAGTTTCAAATTATTCCTAAATATAAACCACCTTTATTCATTTTAATTATTATTATGAGATTAGATCCTATATTTATCAAATTCAACTTCATCAAAACAGATTTCAGATGTTATGTATATTCATCATATTAAAAGTGATTTATAATCAGAATTTACATCAGAACCGATAGAGCGAGATTCATAATCATAGAATTATCATAATGATTTTTTTTGTGGAAATCCATCAGATTTATCTTAATCTAAATCCTGAATATGGGAAAAAATATTCTATCATAATGGAATAAATTTTACACTACATGTGGTGTATATAAAAAAGTGTCATGCATTCTTTTATAATATTTTGGTTCTCTAGGTTACAATGTACTTGTAAAGATATCTAGGAAAAGATGACCATTAGAGGATCAATATGACCATTGAATTATTTCCAATAAATACCTTTTCATATGATGATTTTGAATTTAGTGACGGACACATGTAGAGACACTAAGAAAACATTATGTTGATTTTTCTACAGTGTTAGAGCTCTGATGGATTCAAGTGTGAACAACATGTTCTTTTTTTCTTTTAACCATTTTAGGTTTATTTATATAATTTTTTTGTTTGACTGATTATGAATAAAATTGAGCACTTCAATTGATATGAAGACAGAGATCTTATCTACATGATCAAGGTATTGTAGGGATAGAAAAAGAAAATCCAATTATCATATAAAGGGCTCCTAAGGATAGGTAGACAGGGAATCCAGTAATCATATTTAGGTTTTATGGGGATAGCTGGATAGACCAATCATTGTATAGAGTGATTTACCATATAAGGAAAAGACATACTTTTATTAAGAATAAAATGAGGGTCCTTGAATTTTTTTATTGGATTCCTTTCCATTTAGGTGAAAATAATGGTTTTCATTTATATTATTTTTAAGAGTCTTTATTTCTACAATAATTTTAATAGGATGTGAATTGTTTTATATTCATTTTTCTATTTTTGTTTTGATTTTTATGATAGCATTAATTATAAAACAATTTTTTTTTCTGATTATGATTCTATATGAATTATGATAGAATTATTACTTTTTTAATACATTATGTCATCATAAACATTCTAATTGGTATTCTTTTGTGAATACTATGCTAAATCAATTTCATATGTGGGTAAGATATAACTGTGAAAAGAATTGCACTATTACCAGATTATGATTTTATACCCTATTATGATAGAATGTCATTACGTACTATGGAATAAATATATGAATCTAATTTATTATTATATTTCATTTATCAGACCCTATATCAATGTTCAATTACCATTTAAATACTTAATAGGTAGTTTTGAATACAATTTGTTTAACCTTGTTAAATAATGAAACATTTAAGATTAAAAATGAATATTTTTAAACATAATATTCACCTATTCTTCTTTATAGCCATCATCATATACATTATTATCTGAAATTATCATTATGTGGATAAATGTGATATATACATAGACCATAAGAGTATGAAGTATATATTAAAAAAATAATTGATAATGAGACAATGGATATGGTTCGAACTTCTTAAATAGTATGGGTATACAATTAATTATCAACCCATAAGATAAGAATTAGTCCCTTGATGCTCTAGGTCCATGACATGGTGACTCTCATCTGGGCGGACTTCGAGTGCCATTTCAGGGTAGTGTTTTTCCAAACGGCCCTACGCTCAGTGCGTATACAGGAGCTTCTCCACTTATAGCAGAGTAGCATGGTTGTCGCTTAGTATTCAGTGAGGTTCACTGTCCTCTCACGCTACTCCATTGACATGGTGTGGGGCCCTTTCTTCAGGGCCCAAACCTTCGACCAGGGGCTCATATTGTTGATTAAAGCTTCAATGGTTTCTCTTAGCATCTCGAAATATGAGGGGGTTAGAGAGAACACTCTTAGTAGAGATATTTCTTTATGAGGAATCACTAGTAGCACGACCCACCACCCAACGACACTTAGCAGAGCCATCCACATCTAGAAGAAGACATATGATGCATAGGTCCAAGAGGAATAGACCTATAGGTGGACGACCACTGAATACAGGGTCGGTGGATCGGGGATCTCAAGATAGAACATGACCTGTGGGGAACAAGAAGTGTTATCCATGCGGTGGGGAGGGTCACATGGGTTGCGACTGCCAAACCTGCCTTATAGAAGACCATTGGACTGTCAAATAACTGCCTAGGTATAGGTGAATATTCAATCAATGGGGTCCACAAGTAGCTGGTGGTGGGCGGTGATTCGAGGTTCTTCCGCCACCACCGCCAGGTGGTCCTCCCGGACCATAGGGAGCAAGTGGAAAAGGACGAGCTCAGCTTCAGGTAGCTAAGTCCTATGACGATGATGCTTAGGAGATTATACGAGGTACGATATGTGTCTACTCTATCTTATCTACATTACTTATAGAAACAGGTTCCAGTCATTGTTTTATTTCCATGTCCCACATTTAGAGCTCGGAGATTCCGATGGAGCAATTGGCTCAATCTTTACAGCTAGAGACTTATAAAAGAGAAGATATGATGAAAACACACTGGTGATAGCAATGAGAGCATACACTAGTAGTCGAGAGCTTTGGTTGGGATCTTCTAGTAGTGTCGTTGGGGATTACAACATCATCTTGAGTATGGACTGGTTATCAATAGTCCATGTTCAGATCGACTTTATTAGGCAAAAAGTGTGGTGTGTCCGCACAGAAGGGATCTGGTTTTCCTTCAATAGATTGAATTGATCCTTTACAAAACAAGATGGACTTACCCGAAGGAGGGTGTAACTGATCACACATGATATGACTAGCCTTACCCTCATAGAGAATGATGTTGAGAGTCCTAGCTATCCAGTAGTGGTGGACCAGTACTCTGATGTTTTTCCAGACTATGTTTCTGGTCTACCTCATCGTAGAGAGGTGTCCTTTTCTATCGACTTGTACCTCAGGACATAACCGATATCTACGCCAGCATATCAGATGGCTCATGCGGATCATCAAGAGCTGCGATTACATCTAGAGGACTTATAGAGCATGGGGTTCATTAGGACTAGTGTTTCTCCTTAGTCAGCCCTAATTTTGTATGCCAAGAAGGTGGTTGGGAGTTTTAGACTTTGTGTGGACTATCGGCACCTGAACTAGGTGACCGTGACAAACAAGTACACCCTCCTGAGGATTAATGATTTTTTTGATCAGCTAAAGGAAGAATGACAGTTTTCAAAGATAGACTTCATATCTAGCTATCACTAGCTCAGGGTACGAAATTAGGATGTGTAGAATATGGCCTTCAAATGTCGGTATGGTCATTATGAGTTTTTGGTTATTCCATTCGGCATTACCAATGACCCAGAAGGGTTCATGGGACTCATGAACAGGATCATCCAATAATAACTTGATTTATTTTTGGTATTCTTCATCAACAACATCCTGATATACTCAGAAATAGAGGAGAGGCATGCATATAATCTGCAGATAGTTCTGGACACACACAGAGAGCACCAGCTTTATGGAAATATCTTTAAGTGCCAGCTCAGGATCTGAGAGGATAACATTTTGGGACACGTTCTCTTGGAGGATGGAATTGTGGTGGATCTAGTGAATATTAAGTCTTTTCTTTCATGGGATCCACCAAGGAGTGCGACAGAGATGTAGAGTTTCTTGGGTTTTTCAGGTTACTACCATAGGTTTGTGCCTAAATTTTATAGAGATTCAGCACCCTTATCATCATTGGCATGGAAGGGGAAACCCTTCATGTTTTAAGATAGATACCAACATAGTTTCTAGGATCTGAGGAAGAGACTCACGAGTGCCCCCTTCTCGAGGCCAACAGAGGAGGGTGTTGGGTACGCCGTCTACTGCGACACATCTGCGACCAAAATTCGATGTGTCCTAATGTAGGAGCAAGAAGAGATCCCATATAGATCTCTAAATACGAGATAACATGGGCAGAACAATGCTACCCTTGACCTTGAGTTAGTAGTAGTGGTATTCTCCTTGAAGGTGTGGCAACATTACTTGATGGGTGAACATTTTACAGTATACTCTGATCACAAGAGTCTTAGGTATATCTTCTCTCAGAAGGAACTGAACCCAAGACAACAACGTTGTCTTGAGTTCCTCTAGGACTAAGACTTCGAGATTTTATATACTCCTAGAAATGAAAATTTAGTATAAGATTCACTCAGCATGAGGTATGGTATACAGTTCTTGGGTGAGACAATGAAGCATCTAGATACTTTGCAGATATCCTACACGGATTGAGATAGAGTAGCTTATCTTCAGTCTATAACAGTCACACCCCCACTCATACAGAGAGTCTGGAAGGCACAACTTGGTGATTCTCACTGCGAGGCTCAATGTGCTCAGATATCCATAGGATAGGAACCTGATGGATTTTCGGGAGGTGGGGAGCACGACATCCTCTTCAGAGGGCGTACTATCGTACTGATGTCTCTACGGGGGGAATTATTGGGTGAGTTCCATTCGTCCCCTTTAGTGGTACATCATGTAGTGGAAAATATGTACAATGACCTCCGATGTTAGAACTGTTGGTCAGGAATGAATAAAGTCGTTGTAGAGTTTGTCTCTCGTTGCCTCTCTTGTTTGCAAGTGAAGGAAGAGCATCAGGTTCCAGCAGTATTAGTTAATCCAATAGAGGTTCAAGACTAGATGTGGTATGGAATTTCAATGGACTTTGTTACGGTACTAACTTTTACATCTCAGATTCATGATTCTATCTGCATGATCATTGACTGACTCAAAATGTCATCCTACTTCCTACCTATCATAGAGAAGGGTTCAGTAGAGATCTCGGGACTCCTCTACGTGCAGGAGATTGTATAGATTCATGGAGTTCCATCTACTATTGTCTCCGATTTTGATGGACATTTTACTAATATGTTATGGAAGGTTTTATAGGAGGTGATCAGAACGCAGCTTCTGTTGAGCACCGCCTTCCATCTTCAAATTGCTGGTCAGGTAAAGCAGACCATTCAGACCCTCAAGGACATGCTACATGCTTGCATTTTTGATTTTGGACACACCTGGGAGGATCACATCTATTTAGTGGTGTTCACATACAAAAACAGCTATCACTCCACTATTAGTATGGAACCATTATTGGCATTGTATGGGCGACCTTGCAGATCCCCTATGTGCTGGACATACCAAGGGGAGTCTGCTCTCGTGGGACCAGAGATGGTATGGGCTATCACCGAGAAGGTGCGGGTCATCCAGTAGTGGATGAAGACTACACAGAGCAAACAAAATTCTTATTCTGACAGGAGATGAAGACCTCTTGAGTTTGATAATGCTGACTATGTCTTTCAATGGGTCTCACCTCTCCATGGTCTAAAAGGATTGGACTGGGGTGGCATGTTATCTCTAAGGTTCATCAGACCCTTTCAAGTCCTCAGTATAGTTGGTAAGATGGATTACCGCTTGGCACTCCCACCTCAGTTGAACGGGGAGCACGACATTTTCCACATATCCCATCTGAGAAGATATGTTCATGATTTTCCACAAATCATTGACTGCTGCGATCGGGAAATCGATTATGGGGCGACTTTTTTGGAGGTTCCAGAGGAGATTGGGGATCAAATGTAGTGGATTTTTCATGGGTGGTCGATACCTCTGGTGCGCATTCGCTGGCAGCATGAAAACCTCCAAGAGAGAACATGGGAGTGGGAGGCTCATATTTGTGATCAGTAACCCCACATGTTTCCCTAGTTTGTTTTCTGAATTTTGGAGAATTAAATCCATAATGTGGAGAGAATGTAAAGACATGAATTTTTCCATGTAATTTTTTTAATTATATGGGAATTTTACTAGTATGTATAAATTGATGGCACATGATTCGAAGTCCCGGAGTGCCAGAAATGAATTTCGGAACTTTCTTTTGGGTACGTTCAGTAAACGTGTGAGCAGTATTTTTTAAATTTTTTACCGGTACTCGAAATTGAGATCCAAGGACACCATCGAACTCGCAGTGCCGATTTTCTCATAAGGATACCCTCACCTCGACCATAGTATGTCGATGGTGAATGTCAGTTTTTCTAACTTTTCATGAGAGAAAATAAAATAAACATTCATTATTTTATTTTTATTATTGAAACGTCAATTTTTAATTCTGGTGGTGGTGACCACCCAACCCCTTAATTAATGTGGGGAAAACCCCAATAATTCTCCAAATATATTGTGCCAATTAAATGTACCAACTTTTATGTTCCAACATTAATCCTTATCATATTAAATTGGAAACTCATCTCCCACAGGAAAAATGATTGGAAAGGGAGAGCCTTTGGAGGAACATCCTCTAAACAAATAACCACTCCAATGAAGAATGTTCCTGATATCAAGAATGAGGAACTGACTTTGGAGCTTGTTGCTCTAGTGATAGACATTGGTGAATTCATCATCTTCATCTTCTTCCTCGAGCCGTCTCTAATGAGAAAACATGTAGGAGTTTTAATTTTTTTATGATTAAATCTATTTTGATGATTCTTCTGGTTCTAGATTCACAATGATGATGGTCAAATAAACAAGGACATCACCCCACACATATACCATGCCCCCTTTATATTTTATTCTTCCCACACTATTCATATGTTCTTCGACATCAAATGTTTAATGATGGTTGAAACACAATATTATGCAGAGCGTGTCATATGGATGCAGATCCCTCAACCTGAGGATGGTGAATATGTGCACAACTTAATTTTCGGTCCTAGAAGGAATCCACAATGGCTCGTGGAAGAAGGCGGTGGCCGACTTCGTGTCATCCACAAGGAAAGAAGGGTGGCGCATGTCCTGGCCACCAGATGATGGGGAGCTCACGACCCTTCTGCCGTGGTGGGGGTAGGGTGGTGGCCAACTTCCAGCCAAACACATGGTGGAGCGGTGGTGCGTGTCCGCCCTGCCAGTGGACAGGAGGCCAGGACCGCCTAGCCACTGTGGATGCCAAAGAGATGGTCGACTCCAGCCAACCATATCAGAACGGTGGGACCCACTTGGGTCCTCCGGTAACTAGCAGCACCTAAGGGCACCGCTATTTTTTTCTTCCAAGAAAAAGTTGTTTGCTCACCTTTAGGGCCATCTCGGGTGGACCTATCCACTGGGCCATGCCCGGTGGGCTGCGTCATTGGGCTGGGCATCTAGACCACGCCTAGTGGGCTGCCCCACAGAGTTGTGCCACCGAGTTGCGCTCGGTGGGTTGCGCCATCGTGTCTTGCTTAACGGGCCGTACCACCAGGTCATCCCCTTCCGAATTGGGCCGAACCACAACCCAGCGGGTCGTGCTAGCTGAGGCCCAGGAAATCAGGGTTGGACCCATGTCGATCCGATTCAACCGAAACTCGGTTGGCTCAGTGCAGGCGTGGTAGGCCATGGCTGGGGTGGGCCGACCTTGTCGAACCGGACCCAGGCCCATACAGACGAATTTTCACCTTTATGGCCATATCCTGAGAACCGGGAAACCATTTGATGATCCTTCTATGGTTCCAAAATCATTGTATTTATAAATTCCAATTCTAGACTCCACATGAGTTTTGGATAATTTTGGAGTGCATCCGGGTTAGATCGAACCCCAAATACAACTGAGCCCTCATAGTAGAAATAGTAATAACTCATAGACCGTATATCCGATTGATGCATCGTTTATTTTGTTGGTTCTATTTTGATGTTATAGATCGTTGGGATACATCTTCATGGAAATTTTTGGTAGTTGAAGTATCTGATGATGGGGTGAGGAGCAGAACCTCCCAGAATCAAGCATGCATAGTGCGAGAACATAGTGACTGACAGTGTGGCAGAGGATGGAGACAGATAATATGGAGGTTAGTACCAAGTGATCATGTGTTTGTTAGAACCAATCCTGTGTTTGTCAGATCCTGTGTGGGTCAACGCTCAGCGATCATATGTGGGTCAGTTCATTCATATCTGGTGTGGGTCAGATCCTGTGTGGGTCAACACTCAGTGATCATGTCTGGGTCAGTGCATACCGATCCTGTGTGGGTCAGATCTTATGTGGGTCATTACAGGGGTTAGTTCCTATCGTTCCTATGTGGTTAAGACTATATATTATCAGCAGTAGTTCCTATTAAAAGAATTATATGATCTAGCTTCACGACTGATCATCTGTACTTCTATACATCATTAATACAAGTGTGAGCTGAGTCTTATATCATTATGGTGTACCTGTGTGGTACTATATATTCGAGGTGTTACCTAGGTGGCAATAATACCATCGTGGTGTAACTGTGTGGTACTATATCTTCGAGGAGTTACCTATGTGGTACTCTTACCATAGTGGTGTTACCTGTGTGGTACTTCTACCTTCGTGGTGTTACCTTTTTTTCTATTCTTCCCTCTTGTGTGAGATTAGTATATTTTTAATTACATAGGTATAAGTAAGTTCATATTTTTATGTAGAGTTGATTTATTGATTTTGGTTTATCCATTTTAGATTTTGAGAGACCTTCGGGGGGTCTCAGGGTCCCTACTAAGTATCGTTATACTCACCCCTACACAGGCTATGCCCGTAAATTGCTGTGTCTTTTCCAGATGACGTATAATGTTGACCGAGGATGAGGGTAACCAGACAAGAGGCTACTCAGAGGTGGACATTATACAAGTCATACCTTAGTGATGACCATTGGAGATCTATACCTACCATTATGGTAGGATTCTTGATAGGTGTTCGCAATAGCTATTATTTAGTTTTACTTTTTCTTTTTAGTTTTTCTTGTACTTTCTAGTTGGTCTTGTATTCCAGACCCTTCTACTTACTATACTCTCTCTGTTTACTATATAATTCACTTGGTACTTGTATATTGTTGTTTTCTTGGTTTTTTGAGTTTACAGTTTATAAAGGCAATGCCTTCCCATTTTAGGGAATACACCTTTCGGTGCTTATCGCCAGCCCCTAGCCTATGGAATGCTGGATTGGGGTAGTCATGACACATGCCCCGAGGGACGGGTTGTGACAAATTGATGGTTGAATAATGTATTTCCTCTATAGAATGGAAATTTTCTATACTCTTTCATTAATAAATAGAGAATCTCAACATGGAATTACACTGTATATAAAAAGAAATTGATCATTGTGGGAAACTAGTTATAAAGATGAATCTTGGAGATTGATTCTATGGAATGGAAGGAGTTCAAGGGGATAATATTAAATTACTATTTTCTCTATTATATGTGTAAACATTTTGGGAAGGAATTCCTAGAACATTGGATGAAATAACATAAATTATCTATAGTCTATCTAATGAACATTAAAATTCATTTTCAATACACATATAGCTTTGTTAATCGCTATATTTGGAATGGATGACAAATTCTTCATTGGATTGAGACTCCATATGTGGAGGAATTTAGTATTTTGTTACTATTAATGCTATGAGGATATAATGATTAGTTATATGAAGGTTGAATTTGTGTATCGAGAGAAATAATGATCATCCAGGTCAAATTAAGGGAATAAATAAATTGAGAAAAATTCTGGGAAGTATATTGATACAGGAAGATGCTGATGGAAAGTGAAACATCCCTCGTGAAGAAAGTGATGAAAAAATAAATCGTGGAACTTATTTATTAGGAGTGAAATGTGAAACATGTGTAAAATATATTTCCATATATGTCAGAAATATTGTATTGAGGTGAATCCCTAATAACCCACCAATAATCACATAGGGATAATGGTACATGGGTAACCTGACATCTAGTTTATCAATTTTGGGTATCTTGGGATCATTGGTAATCAATGTCCCAATAATAAGATAATAGAGAGAAACCCCCATCAACATCATCAAAGGCCATGAGAGAAATGTCGAGAATATTCTATCCTGATGGATGAAGTATAATATCACCATTATGATGTGGTATATACAACCACTATACTCTTAATTAAATCAACTACATTTAATGCTTCCCATTATATGTATACCTTTACTTCATCAATGTTTGTAATGAATATAGAATAAATCCTTGATAATATTGAAACAGAGTTGTAATTCGTGAATCTTGGAGGTATTACCCAGTTATAAAATTTTAATACAAACTATATTATTATCTTTTGCGAGAAAAATATCATCTAAAATATAGTAGTCATTAACATTATGGGATTAAACGGTATATTAATGATATATTATTTCTCAATGTATAGTGCTATGATCTAATGTAGGAATAATTAAACATCTATTGTCTTGAATGGAAATAATATATATATTTTCAAAGGAATGATATATCATCATAATATTTTTATTGAACCAAATTCTGTATCTATCTTTATTGATATGGTTGATGAATAGTGACATGAATTTATTAGGATAGAATATTTTCTGATCATTTATGAATTCATTTTCATATTTACGAAAGAATTACCTAGACCTCCACATAAATAGAGTTAGATCTCTCTATTTAACTCATATATATATCGAAGCCAACATTAATTATCAAATATAGAATGTTAATGGTGGAGTTAGAGGGTTTGAAGATTCAACTTCAAGAATGTTCAGAGAAGGGATTTATCTATCCAATTGTGTACCCTTTGGGATAACATGTTTTATTTGTAAGGAAGTAGTAATGATCAATTAAACTATGTATCGAATATAGGGATGTTAATGTGATCACAGTAATGTACATGTTCCATCTCTAAAGGATTGATGATTTATTTATCAAGCTTTTATGGTCTCAATTTTAATACATGATTGACCTCTGATCTGGGTATCATCAATTAAGGGGGATGAAAGAAGATATTCAAAAGGCTACATTCTGAAATAGATATGGGAATTATGAGTATTTTTTTATTCTCTTAATTATAAATAATTCTCATGTGTCTATGGATTTAATGAATATAGTCTTCAATGACTACCACTATAAATATTTCATAGTATTTATTGATGATATACTCATATAAACTAAATGTCATGAGGGGAATGGGGATCATAAAATGGTTTTATGGAAGACTATGATGATGGATAAGTAGTTTTTAAAATTCTGAAAATCTATGTTCTGTTTAAAACATGTTATATTCTTGAAAAACATTATAACCAATGAATGAATCCTAATTGACCCTATAAAAATTTTCTATAGAGGAGTGGAATCTAACTACAATAATAACTATGATACATAGTTTCAATTGTTTATTAGGATATTATAAGAGGTCTGTGAAAAAATATTCATAACACTATAAGACACTAATAATGAAAACCTGAAAAGGAAATGTGTTCATCTGGAAGTAGGAGTGTGAAAAAAGGATACATGGACTAAATATGAGATTATTTTCATCACTTGTGTTATCTTAACCCTATATCAGAGATGGATTTATTTTATATTGTGACTCATCATTGATATTGTTTTCATGCATCCTCATGAAAAAATGAAATGGTGATTTATTTTTAATCAAGAATGTTAATGAATAATGGTCATTATTATCCTATGTATGACTATGTGTTACCATATCACACATTCTATAAAGATATGGAAGCACTATATGTGGATTCAAAAGTAACTTTTTTACTTTTCCATTCCATTTGTTTTTGAAATCAAAAAATCATTCATCGATCATTAATAACTATATATTTCTTGTCAAATTTATATTAAGAATGTTTTTATAGAAAAAATATTTGTCTTACAATAATAAAAATTAGATTCAAATTATTCTTGAATATAAACCAACCTTATTCATTTTAATTTTCGTAATGAGATTAGATCCTATATTTATCAGATTCAACTTCATAAAATCAGATTTAAGCTTTATGTATAGTCATTATATTAAAAATGATTTATAATAAGACATTAACATCAAAACAGATAGCATCAAATTCAAAATCATAGAATTATCATAATGAAATTTGTGTTGAAATCCATTAAATTTATCTTAATCTAAATCATGTTTTTGGAAAAAATATTCAATCATAATGGAATACATTTTCCAAAAGTGGTTTATATAAAAAAAGTGCCATGCATTCTTTTATAATATTTTGATGTTCAAGGTGTCCATGTACATGTGAAAATCTCTATGAAAATATTACCATTACAGGATCAATATGACAATTGAATGATTTCAAATAAATACTTTTTCATATGAGGAGTTTGAATTTAGAGATAGACGCATGTAAAGACACTAAGAAAACATTCTGTTAATTTTTCTACGGTGTAAGAGATCTGAAGGTTAATAACGTGAACAACAAGATCTTTGTTTCTTGTAACCTTTTAAGGTTTGATTTTCTAATTTTTTTGTTTGAATGATTGTTAATAAAATTGAGTGCTACAATAGATATGAAGATAGAGGTCTTATTTGTACGATCGAGGTCTTTCAGGGATAGAAAGAGAAAATCCAATAATCATATAAAGGGATCCTAATGATAGGTAATCAGGGAATCCAATAATCATATTGAGGGCTTATGGGGATAACTAGATAGATCGATCATTGTATCAAGTGATTTCCCTTGTGAGGTAAAGTCATACATTCATTAAGAATAAAACGAAGCACCTTGAATTTTATTAATTTAAACCCTAGCATTTAGGTAAAAATAATTGGATTCATTTACATTGTTTTTAAGAGTCCTTATATCTACTATTACTATAATATTATTTGAATTGTTTTATATTCATTTTTAAAATATTTTAATTATTGTGATAACATTAATTATGATACAATTTTTTTCTCTGATTATGATTCTATATGAATTATGATAGAATAATTACTTTTTTAAAACATTATGTCATCATAACCATTCTGATTACTATTCTTTTGTGAATACTATGATAAATCAATTTCATCTGTGAGTAAGATATAACTGTGAATAATATTCCATTATTACCAGATTATGATTCAATACCCTATTATGTTAGAATATCATTACACCCTATGTAATTAATATATGAATCTAATTTATTAATATATTTCATTTATCATACCCCAGGTCCATGTTCAATTACCATTTAAATACTTAATATGTATTTTTTAATACAACTTTTTTTTACATTGTCAAACAATGTAACTTTTAAGATTAAAAACGAATGTTTTTAAACATAAAATTCACCACCTCTTAATTCTAGCCGTCATCATATACATTATGATCCAACATTATCATTATGTAGATTAATGTGATATATAAATATACCACAAGAGTATGAAGTATATATTCACACGAAAAAAATTGATAATGAGACAAAGGACAGGGTTCAAACATATTAAATAGTATGGCTATTTAATTAATTATCAACCCAGAAGATAAAGCTTAGTCCCACATGCATTAATTAGTAAAAAACTTGTTATAATATAAATATTGGGGATTATTTGATTTCCATTGATCAAGGATCTACTAAGGTTGGACTTGGGATTCATGGGGGAAGGTATATCCTCAATATCATTCCAAAGGATTACTCGTCCATCATTAATAGTGAAGATAAAGAGAGATCAAATAGAATATCTTTTGAATGAATAGTATATAGATGTAGAGACCCGAAGCTTGACGTACATGGACATTACATTACATTTGCGGAATACTTAGTACATAAAAAAAACACACACTAAAGGATCGTAATAGTTTAGTGTCTTTGGAAACTCGGAACGTAATCTTCTAATCGTGGTGAAAGTTCTTCAATATCTCCCATAAAGGTCATCCCTTTTTTTTCTACCTAAAACCTTTCTTTATATCCTGAGGAAAAGAAAACATAAAAGGGTGAGCTCAAATGCTCAGTAAGGGTAAACAAAAGAAAAAAATCAATCACATCATATACATAGCTTTTGGAAATCTTAACCTGCAAAAGAGCTCATAATATCATAACATGGAATATATCATAGAAGTGAAAATGAGATCCCCATAATCATAACATAAAACTTGAAACTTTGTGGCATGCACACATAATCATGGAAAATCATTTCTTGTTAGTCATGACTCATTGCCAAGACTATCTTAGTGGACAAAGTCCCTTTCTGAACCGAGTTCACTCCTCGTTTCAGTCCTGTATCACTGAACCGAAATAAACTTCCGTTCCAGCCATGTCTATCTCATGAGATATAAAATCTTTACCCAATGCATTGGAGGGAGATATAGGTCCCACCCATCTTATAATGAATCCTTTCTTATGTGTGCCACATAATCATAAAACATACGTCATCGCATAACACATGTAACAAAAATGGGATTCTTGAAACATCATGACATCATAAAATCATATAAGGCAAATGACTTCATAAAAATAATTCCCTCACAACATAATCAAATCAATGTAATTAAAGGGATAAAAACAGAACCCTTTATTATCTTAGATGGAAAATAATTTTGATAAAACACTTGAACTCCATTCTTGAGGAAAATATCCTTTCTTTTTCAAAAACACTTTTCTTTTCTTAACATGTCATACAATTATAAACTAAAAGAAGTTGATTAAAAATAAACTTGAAAACTTGTAAAGGAAGCTTCTTTGAAATAATGTTTTAAAAATCCATTCATGCCGTATAAGTTAAAAAAAACATTCTTCGTACTTTTGTCGGAAAAGTCAAAAAGTACCTCGTACGGAAAAACGACAAAAGATTCCTTTCATATTCTTTACTAAAAACTCACCTAAGGGTAAAATTGGATTTAAACTATTGAAAGTGGATGGAAACAATATTTCATATTGAGGGAACATGGATGTGGATGATAAAATACACCCCAGTAAATACTTACGAATAAACAATCTCGGATAAAAATGAGATTGTGATATTTCCCTTACCTTAAGTCCGACTTGCTTTGTAAGTGTCCGAACCTCCTGTATAATGATTTAAATCATGTTATTGACTTATTACAGAATCATATTCATTGTTATGATATCATATATGGTTCACTTATGACATTATATTACCCATTCTTTTGTAAATTCCATGTTAAAGAAGCGTTTTGGGTAAAATCGTTTCATTTATCGTAGGTGTTTTGACTTGTTGTTCTTGACATAATTATTACTTATATCATGATTTACTTACTTCCAGAATATAAAATATGATTTATATATCATATATATTCAGTATATATATATATATATATAATAGATAGATAAATAAAATGAAAAACACCGTTCATGGAGACGGTAGTCCGTACGTACGCATGAACGCTGTTTTTCTTTCCTTATTGTCTTGAAATGGAAGTAAGTAGATGACATACATATGTATATATATACATAAATCCAGTAGCTTTATAATGTCATATATTTCATTATTATTTCTTATATATACATTATAATCATTCTTAAATGGTTAACATAGAGAATGAATCTCATCGCGTCGTGGAGACGGTAGTCCGTACGTACGCACGAGCGATGATATCATTTCTATAAATATTGAATTGAATTGGAGTGGATTATACAATATATCAGAATAAATATGATGTTGTAATAACTATGTATAGTTATTCTTTACACCATTATACCCATTCATGTAAGGTGGTGGTGGAAAATAGATTACACCACGGAGTGGAGACGGTATTCCGTACGTACGCACGCGCGGTGATTTCTTTTTCCGTAGGATGGATAGATGGTGAAATAGGGTTGTTTTATACTAATAATAACATATCAGTATATGAATGATACTGATGTTATTACTTCATAATGAAACAACCTAAGAAGAAGAAGTGGAAGAAGAAATAAAGATGAAAGAATTGGTAACGGTAATTACCTCTTCTTTGAAGTGCCTCTTTGAGACCTCCTCTTAGGGTACTAAAATTGGTCTTTGAGGAAGACCAGAACCTCTAGGATGTTGCTAGGGAAGTGGAGAAGAGATTTTGGCAGGGGTTGACCGAGCTTGAGAGCTCAAATTGGTGTGAGGAGGAGGGGGAGGAGGTGTCCTTTTATAGGGGAGGAGAGGGGTACCTTAGGAATTCTTAAAAATATTAATTTATAATAAATCTAACCCCACTTAAAAACTTCCAAAAATGACTCATATTCGAAGCTTAGATGAGATAGGGTTGTAATCTCATCAACCAATCAAATTTAGACATGTTTGGATCTTATTTTAAACCTTATCAATTAGATTTAACTCTAAGTTAAATAATTTAACTTTTACCGTGTCTTTTTGTTTTCTTTCACTATATGGTTAATACACTTACTATAACATGCCAAACGAACCCCAAATTGTTTATTATTAATATATATATATCCTTATCTAAGTCATTTGGCCGAACCTTAGATTTTTAGGAATAAAATAACAATTAATAATATAATATTTGATTTAAAAACTATTTTGTGTCAATTTTGACACTATTTGATATATGATTTTTGTGAAAGTCATAACAGAATTAAATGTTCGAACCAAGTTTATTAAATCAACATTAATATATCATAGTAACCTAGAAAATTAGTGGAATTCATAAAAAGTCTTAAATTACATTTATTTTGGTATTTATATTATCAATTATGTCAATATTTCATTAATAAGATAATTACTACATCATCTTTGTGTCATAAATAAATTAAATTATTTGATTTCTAAAAATTACAAATAAAATACCATCATGTAGGAAATCTTATTATCTTTCTAATGAATATTTACAATCGAATTTATCTTATGTATAACCTCATATTAAAAATTATTTACTTATTAAACTTTGATTTTAACTATTTTAACCCTTCTTTAAATAAATTAATAATAAATGTCCTAATCTAATCCAAGTGGGCCTAAATGGTCATATTTTATTCCTAAGTTTGTTTTTGGTCGAATTACACTTGTCCAATAGAATTAGGACATGTGTTAGGGTAATAGTAATATCATATTTACCCTTAGTTACCCTATTTACTATTAACCGTGGTAAAGAAGTAAGAAGTTACTATTCACCAAAAATTATTTTCATCTCATTGAACCACATTTTAGTCCTTGATATTAACCGTGTCTCTCGGATTTTCGAAATTCCATTCACAGAAGTGGAAAAATTAAGTTTTATGAAAAATTCAGTTTTTTTAACTACCACTTAGTAGTTTCACTATTCATCAAAAATTGATGTTTTTCAGAACAATGCCAAAATCTCATCCTAAGCTATATTTCATAATCCGAATTCAAAAATGAAATCTATTTTACCAAATTCATAACATAGAAGTTGTATTAATTAATTTTATAATTAAATCCCGCTGTTAAAATAAATAGCGTGTTTTTAGGAAACAATATATATCAAAAGATTGACACTTGATTATGTCTTGTTTAAATGTGAAATTACAACCAATGACCAACATTGTATTAAATTGTAAAAATATATTCTAAATATACTTTAAAACCACTCAAATTAATAATTTATCACTATTAATTATTTCGATTAAAAAAGTTGTTTTTAATTATAATTTAGTAATTTTTCACTATTCATCAGAATATGAAAGTTATCCGAAAAGTACCAAAATTTCACCTTAGGCTAAATTCGATACTCCGAATCCAAGAATGAAGTTCATTTTGAAAAATAAGATTTACAGAATTTTAAAAAGTGGTTATTACTATTCATAACGGCTAGTTTTATTAATATTTTAATAGCACATCGTTGTTTAGTGAAACTCGGTATTGCGTATTACACACGCTATTGAGGAAGGTCGCGATTGCGTGTAATGCAAGGCAAGAAAAGGATGCGTGTTGTGCAAGCTTCTTTTGGTGTAGCGTAGAACACAAGACATTAATAAAATAAAAAGAATATTTTTTCATAAAATCTCGGGCTGTTACATTCTACCCCCCTTAAAATGAATTTCGCCCTCGAAATTCGTCGGGGTTATAAATGGTTTACTATTTGAAAGTTTCTTTAATAGAAACCCACATCGTAAAAGGGAATACCAAAACTTGGCTTTTAAAAACTAAAGTATGAAATGTAACGATTACCCAAATAAACTAATCACTGGGTTTCCACATAGGTGAAAATATGGATATGGAAGAGAAATCTAACCATCATGTTCTGATGGAGAGTGGTAGTGAACATGGCTATGGAAAAGCCAGTAATCACAAATCCATATATTTGTGATGATATAAGGTACCATCTGATTCATCAGGTATAAGATCACTAGGACAACATTTTTGGTTTTCAAGATCATTTCCCTAAAGTTGAAAATTTGCTTAAAATAAATACTTACTTTATTTTGGTACAATCTCACTTTTGTTCGTGCCTTGAACAATTTCTACTTCATCTCTTAAATAAATGAAGTTGAATTTGTTATTTGTGAAGTGTTAGCAGATTATGTGATAGAATGATGGGTCATTCCATCTGTCTCAAACAAAAGGTTAGAAAAAGTTATTAAATATACATAAGTCATTCTATAGTGAGATTAATCACATATGGTTCCTAAAATGGACTTATACTTCATATATCATACTGCTTAATATAATAACACTAGTTTCTACTAAACAGGGACTTCCTGTAGGTCAGTGGTAGGCGATAAAGTCCAGTCGCACTTCGGTTGTGGGTTCGATTCCTACAGCCTTGTCCGAAGCGATGGGCTGTCGCCCGTCCTGCAGGTTGTCCTTTTTTCTAAAACTACTTTACTATAACATCCCATCAATAATATCGAAAATCTTCTATCCTTAAACAATACTAAATTATGTCCAACATAATCCAGTCTAATCTTTAGGCTTATACATAATACTGCAGTCCACTCTCATAATATAGTGACAACGAGTACCAGAGATTTAATACTGTCGTTGATCCCCACATATCATAAGATATGTCTTGTTGGTCACATTCCAAACATTCAAAGTCCTTAATCGTGTATTCTCTTGAATACCTTAGTGAAAACATGATTGCAGTTAAAAGTTAACACTTTCCACATACCAAAATCCTCAAAATTCTATATACTCAAACCATGATATCACTTAGTTCTTATATCAATCATGAGCTCATGAATACTATCAAACATTTAATTTTCTCCTTATCCCTTCATTATGAACATATTATCTACATTCCAAAAATATCTGAATAACCTTTCATGGATAGTGGTACCATTAATCATACACTTTCATAACTCAAGGAAAGACAATAGTGTAACAATCCTCAGATGTATCTTTATTCCATAGTACCATGAGATTTCTTATACAACATTACACATGATAAACATTTAATCATTCCACAACATTCTTAAACCATTGACCGAGCTTCAACAATTCTTTCATCTCACATATCATTTGTAGTCTCTTCATCATCATCCACATAAATACTACCCATATGACCATACTGATTCTCTTCATGAGTCTTTCCCTTAGGGCATTTGTTTGCATAATGCCCATACATTCCACATTTAAAACACTTAACCATTTTTGATGTCATAGCAATACCATTATCCTCATCCATGGTGTTAACCGACCCTTTTCCTTTGCACTTACTTGCTTTGTGTCCTTCTTTTCCACACCCAAAGCATCTTCCAGTTCCCTTGAAACATTCTCCTTGATGCCTCTTCCCACATGATTTACATAGGGGAAATTGAACTTTCTTTCCTCTATGATCATCATGGAACTCCATCTTTCTCTTATTAGTCGAGTCAGGAAACTTACCAAATTTTACTTTATTGATCATGTTGTGAGATTGCTGATTCGGCATAATAATGATGTTTGGACATCCAAATCCCATTTCATTTGGTTGCTCAAGAAGAATATCATTCCATTGTCCATCATATCCTCCATTATTGTGAATCATCTTGTTTCCAGCCATTTTCTAAAACCCAAACAGAATAGTGTTAGATGAAAAAATCGTAATAAAGGGGGAGTAACTTAAATATCTATCATATTTGGTTTAATATAATATCGTTACCATAGTTCTAGAACTATATCCTATATGTATACTTATCCTTAGGGGCATCCCTAGACATACCTTAGAAATATCTCTAGGGATCTCACTAACGTTTTCGCATCCTAGTTTCCAAAGGTTGACTAAACCTTTCCTCTGATACCAACTGTAGAGACCCGAAGCTTGACGTACATGGACATTACATTACATTTGCGGAATACTTAGTACATAACAAAAACACACACTAAAGGATCGTAATAGTTTAGTGTCTTTGGAAACTCGGAACGTAATCTTCTAATCGTGGTGAAAGTTCTTCAATATCTCCCATAAAGGTCATCCCTTTTTTTTCTACCTAAAACCTTTCTTTATATCCTGGGGAAAAGAAAACATAAAAGGGTGAGCTCAAATTCTCAGTAAGGGTAAACAAAAGAAAAAAATCAATCACATCATATACATAGCTTTTGGAAATCTTAACCTGCAAAAGAGCTCATAATATCATAACATGGAATATATCATAGAAGTGAAAATGAGATACCCATAATCATAACATAAAACTTGAAACTTTGTGGCATGCACACATAATCATGGAAAATCATTTCTTGTTAGTCATGACTCATTGCCAAGACTATCTTAGTGGACAAAGTCCCTTTCTGAACCGAGTTCACTCCTCGTTTCAGTCCTGTATCACTGAACCGAAATAACCTTCCGTTCCAGCCATGTCTATCTCATGAGATATAAAATCTTTACCCAATGAATTGGAGGGAGATATAGGTCCCACCCATCTTATAATGAATCCTTTCTTATGTGTGCCACATAATCATAAAACATACATCATCGCATAACACATGTAACAAAAATGGGATTCTTGAAACATCATGACATCATAAAATCATATAAGGCAAATGACTTCCTAAAAATAATTCCCTCACAACATAATCAAATCAATGTAATTAAAGGGATAAAAACAGAACCCTTTATTATCTTAGATGGAAAATAATTTTGATAAAACACTTGAACTCCATTCTTGAGGAAAATATCCTTTCTTTTTCAAAAACACTTTTCTTTTCTTAACATGTCATACAATTATAAACTAAAAGAAGTTGATTAAAAATAAACTTGAAAACTTGTAAAGGAAGCTTCTTGGAAATAATGTTTTAAAAATCCATTCATGCCGTATAAGTTAAAAAAACATTCTTCGTACTTTTGTTGGAAAAGTCAAAAAGTACCTCGTACGGAAAAACGACAAAAGATTCCTTTCATATTCTTTACTAAAAACTCACCTAAGGGTAAAATTGGATTTAAACTATTTCAAGTGGATGGAAACAATATTTCATATTGAGGGAACATGGATGTGGATGATAAAATACACCCCAGTAAATACTTACGAATAAACAATCTCGGATAAAAATGAGATTGTGATATTTCCCTTACCTTAGGTCCGACTTGCTTTGTAAGTGTCCGAACCTCCTGTATAATGATTTAAATCATGTTATTGACTTATTACAGAATCATATTCATTGTTATGATATCATATATGGTTCACTTATGACATTATATTACCCATTCTTTTGTAAATTCCATGTTAAAGAAGCGTTTTGGGTAAAATCGTTTCATTTATCGTAGGTGTTTTGACTTGTTGTTCTTGACATCATTATTACTTATATCATGATTTACTTACTTCCAGAATATAAAATATGATTTATATATCATATATATTCAGTATATATATATATATATAATAGATAGATAAATAAAATGAAAAACACCGTTCATGGAGACGGTAGTCCGTACGTACGCATGAACGCTGTTTTTCTTTCCTTATTGTCTTGAAATGGAAGTAAGTAGATGACATACATATGTATATATATACATAAATCCAGTATCTTTATAATGTCATATATTTCATTATTATTTCTTATATATACATTATAATCATTCTTAAATGGTTAACATAGAGAATGAATCTCATCGCGTCGTGGAGACGGTAGTCCGTACGTACGCACGAGCGATGATATCATTTCTATAAATATTGAATTGAATTGGAGTGGATTATACAATATATCAGAATCAATATGATGTTGTAATAACTATGTATAGTTATTCTTTACACCATTATACCCATTCATGTAAGGTGGTGGTGGAAAATAGATTACACCACGGCGTGGAGACAGTATTCCGTACGTACGCACGCGCGGTGATTTCTTTTTCCGTAGGATGGATAGATGGTGAAATAGGGTTGTTTTATACTTATAATAACATATCAGTATATGAGTGATACTGATGTTATTACTTCATAATGAAACAACCTAAGAAGAAGAAGTGGAAGAAGAAATAAAGATGAAAGAATTGGTAACGGTAATTACCTCTTCTTCGAAGTGCCTCTTTGAGACCTCCTCTTAGGGTACTAAAATTGGTCTTTGAGGAAGACCAGAACCTCTAGGATGTTTCTAGGGAAGTGGAGAAGAGATTTTGGCAGGGGTTGACCGAGCTTGAGAGCTCAAATTGGTGTGAGGAGGAGGGGGAGGAGGTGTCCTTTTATAGGGGAGGAGAGGGGTACCTTAGGAATTCTTAAAAATATTAATTTATAATAAATCTAACCCCACTTAAAAACTTCCAAAAATGACTCATATTCGAAGCTTAGATGAGATAGGGTTGTAATCTCATCAACCAATCAAATTTAGACATGTTTGGATCTTATTTTAAACCTTATCAATTAGATTTAACTCTAAGTTAAATAATTTAACTTTTACCGTGTCTTTTTGTTTTCTTTCACTATATGGTTAATACACTTACTATAACATGCCAAACGAACCCCAAATTGTTTATTATTAATATATATATATCCTTATCTAAGTCATTTGGCCGAACCTTAGATTTTTAGGAATAAAATAACAATTAATAATATAATATTTGAATTAAAAACTATTTTGTGTCAATTTTGACACTATTTGATATATGATTTTTGTGAAAGTCATAACAGAATTAAATGTTCGAACCAAGTTTATTAAATCAACATTAATATATCATAGTAACCTAGAAAATTAGTGGAATTCATAAAAAGTCTTAAATTACATTTATTTTGGTATTTATATTATCAATTATGTCAATATTTCATTAATAAGATAATTACTACATCATCTTTGTGTCATAAATAAATTAAATTATTTGATTTCTAAAAATTACAAATAAAATACCATCATGTAGGAAATCTTATTATCTTTCTAATGAATATTTACAATCGAATTTATCTTATGTATAACCCCATTTTAAAAATTATTTACTTATTAAACTTTGATTTTAACTATTTTAACCCTTCTTTAAATAAATTAATAATAAATGTCCTAATCTAATCCAAGTGGGCCTAAATGGTCATATTTTATTCCTAAGTTTGTTTTTGGTCGAATTACACTTGTCCAATAGAATTAGGACATGTGTTAGGGTAATAGTAATATCACATTTACCCTTAGTTACCCTATTTACTATTAACCGCGGTAAAAAAGTAAAAAGTTACTATTCACCAAAAATTATTTTCATCTCATTGAACCACATTTTAGTCCTTGATATTAACCGTGTCTCTCGGATTTTCGAAATTCCATTCACAGAAGTGGAAAAATTAAGTTTTATGAAAAATTCAGTTTTTTTAACTACCACTTAGTAGTTTCACTATTCATCAAAAATTGATGTTTTTCAGAACAATGCCAAAATCACATCCTAAGCTATATTTCATAATCCGAATTCAAAAATGAAATATATTTTACCAAATTCATAACATAGAAGTTGTATTAATTAATTTTATAATTAAATCCCACTGTTAAAATAAATAGCGTGTTTTTAGGAAACAATATATATCAAAAGATTGACACTTGATTATGTCTTGTTTAAATGTGAAATTACAACCAATGACCAACATTGTATTAAATTGTAAAAATATATTCTAAATATACTTTAAAACCACTCAAATTAATAATTTATCACTATTAATTATTTCGATTAAAAAAGTTGTTTTTAATTATAATTTAGTAATTTTTCACTATTCATCAGAATATGAAAGTTATCCGAAAAGTACCAAAATTTCACCTTAGGCTAAATTCGATACTCCGAATCCAAGAATGAAGTTCATTTTGAAAAATAAGATTTACAGAATTTTAAAAAGTGGTTATTACTATTCATAACGGCTAGTTTTATTAATATTTTAATAGCACATCGTTGTTTAGTGAAACTCGGTATTGCGTATTACACACGCTATTGAGGAAGGTCGCGATTGCGTGTAATGCAAGGCAAGAAAAGGATGCGTGTTGTGCAAGCTTCTTTTGGTGTAGCGTAGAACACAAGACATTAATAAAATAAAAAGAATATTTTTTCATAAAATCTAGGGCTGTTACAATAGAGGTGTTGATAAATTGGATGATTCATGAGTTCAATATTTATTGAGATTATATACAAAAATATCATACCATGTAATGTGTCCCCTCTATTTCATATATATTGATGGAGATGATGGATGAATGGAATTTTTTGTTTTTATCTATACATCCTAGAAGCACTAAAATAAATTGAAAACATTGAGATCATTATTTGTGGAATAATATAGAGAATGGATATTTCAATCTACACAATATGGTTCTTTGTGTGTTAACAAGTGAGAGTGGAAGGAAAACATTATAATAGTTTATTTCAACCACAAAAAATTCCAACATGGGAGTGGGAAAATGTTACTATAGACTTCATCACTAGTCTCCCAAGGACTTCTATAGGAAACATGGAAACATGGTTTATTATTTATCATCTATGCTAGACTACCCATTTCCTCGCTCTATTGTAATATTTCTCTCTTTAGGAGCATTCCAATATATATTTAATGGATTTGGTGAGGCTTCATGGGGATCCATTATCAATCATTTCTGATTGTGGTATAATCTTCATGAATAAATTCATGATATATCTTTTATAATGTCTTCGAAATTTTGTGTAATAATTTTTAATTATACGTAAAAATTAAGAGGCTACATGCTATGACAACATGTGATTCTGTGGCCCGGTGAGCCCATAATGGGATTTTGAACTGTTTTTACGGTACGTCCAGTAAATGTGTGAGTGGGTTATTCTTTCGTTTTAACCATTTATTGAGGGAACTATTGAAATAAGAATGCTATAATTCTCTTGGAAAGGAATTAACTTTGGCTGGAAAGTGAAGATCGAAACAAGTTGTTTTTCTTACTATTCAGAAAAAAATAAAATAACATTAAAAAGTTATTTTATTTCTTTTATCACCAACAAGTGGTGCCATGATGACCTTGCAGTGTAGTGAAGTGAAATTGATGAGGTGAATTAATGGGGATCATTAATGTATCATTAACATGATGTGTAATAAAACATTAATGATACGTAACAGTGATATTGTTTCATAAATGAAACTACATAACGATGCAACGTTGCAGCATAACATAAACGATGTGAATTGTTTTATTTTTAATATTTTGAACCATCGATGGAATAAAGATTAAAAGATATGGATTCTATGATGAAACTCTAGTCTATTTACTCCCCAATGAAGCATGATGAACTTCGATGATAATTCATCGACTTTGATGTAACTCGAAGAGCCGAGAATGCCATCTACCTCTTGGATCCTCGATGATGAAGCGCTATGGCAACATATGTAAATGAGGTAGGGGTTTCATTTTAATGTCTTCCATGACCTTTATTTCTAAATAGAAAATGCAAATCAACCCACGAACAAGTTGATTTGTGGGTTGCTCATTCTTGTGGGAGGGACCCCTTTTGGGGTTCAATATTTGGACTAAATTATCAAGGATTGACCATCCTCTCAGAACATACCCTTATGTTTAAAACATATAAAACGAAGGGCTCAGACTGAAGGGAACTAGCCCCAAGCACCACTAATTTTTGTCCAAGATCAAAGAATGGAACATTTGAGACCATCGCGGTGATGGTGACACCCTATGAATCCCTTAGGTGCAGGCGGATTGTGAAACAGACCACTAGAGAAAATTTGGTGGCCCATAAAAGGAACCACTGGAGGTAGGTAGCAATGGACCACGATAGTAGCTACAGGTAGAGGGAGGCAACGTACCCATCAGTGTGCCAATGCAGCATGGGGGAGGTGATGACCGACACCACTTATAAGTGGAGGCCTGTGTCCGGGCCACCCATGCAACCTCACAAGCCACGATCGCTCAACTGTGATAGTGGGGAGGCCATAGTTGGTCGACCATGGATGGTGATAGACGTAGCACCAGGTGAGAACAATGTTTGGATAGAGAAGGGGACGCATCAAAAAATTCTGCATTGTAAGTGCACACCACATGCCGCACATGCGAGCGGGCTTCAGATGGTGGGCTATGCCCCCAGCCAGCGGGCCAAGCTAGTCCCATGACCCAGTGGGCTAGAGCCATAACAAAGTGTTTAGACCTGCACCCTTTGAGTAGGGCCATCCTAGAATGGGTCATCGGATGACTCGTCGAAATGGACCCTCGGCCAAACTGGGCTGGGTCCACTGAGGCCCATTGGGCCTAGTCCACTGAGGCCCATTGGGCCTAGTCCACTACAGGTCAGACATGACCTACCTTGACTCGAACCAGTTAAGGTCAGGTGTGTCTAATCAAACCGGTCTATGTGGGACCCTGGGCTGGGATCGTCATGTTAGTCTGACCGGGTTGCACTAGGACCAAACACAACCGACCCTTGACTAATAAAACACTAATAACATGCAAATCATGCATCTAATTGACAAGTAGTTTGAATCGTTGGGAAAATCTCTATGAGGATGTTATTTTTGTATTATATAAAGAGACTTACAAAGACTTTGAATTTAAATGTATAGATTGGTGGAGTAGTTCTCTTGATTTAAAGAGTGCAGATGACTAGTATCCATGAAAACCTCAGTGGCCCTAGAGATGAGAAACAATGTGTACCTTAGTGGCCCAGGAGACCAGCAGTTGTGTGGACCTAAGTGGCCCGGTAGAGATGTGTGGACCTCAGTGGCACGAATGATGAGCATCGTCCATGTGGAACTCAGCGGCCCGAAAAAATTCAGTGACTCGTCTGGGATGAGTCCCTCAATAGTAGGTAATGGTGTTAACTATAATTGATGAAACATTTCCCTATGATTCATATTATACATGGTTTGAGTTGTCCTTTCATTGTGGATTTACTATGTGGCTTTCGGTTTATTTGGGGTATTTATCCTTAGAGGACTGGGGTCCCCTACTGAGTACGGTGTTACTCACCCCTGCACAGGCTTTGACCACATTTCTTTTTTATTGTGCAGATGACTGATGTTTCTAATGAGAACTTGGTTTCTTTGGACCAGGAGGTCCCTAGTGAGATCTAGAAGATGGGGTATAATCATACAACATCGAAAAGCTAGTATTCTCTTACTACCAGGTGGGGTTCTTAGTGGGTGGATATCCATATTTTGATATTTACTTTCCTGTTTTCTAGTTAGACCTTGTTGGGTTTGTATTTTGGCCCATTAGTTTTCTAGTTTTACTAGTACTGATCAATTTTTTAGTGGTACACCTGTCTCCTTTTCATGTTTATGGTGGTGGGGGGGGGGGGTTACAGTTACAAAGTAAAATTACTCCCACTTAAAATTTGATGCCATTAGTTCTAGTCTCCAACCCCTGGCCTTTGGGAGGAAGGTTTAGGGTAGAAACGACATGTTCCCCAGGGAATAGGTCATGACAATGGGGTATCAAAGGTAGTCATTTCAACCTCAAAGACCTAGAGTATGTTGTTTTTGTTTGGGTTCAATAATTTTAAATTTAGCTAGTATGAATTTTCGATTTGGGGAGTCCATTTTTTATTCAGTTGTAAATGTATCCACACAGTAGGACAATGAAATCTACTTTTTAGCTCAATGCATAAGAACATTTTTTAAAAAGTGTCTCCTATTTTTCATTTATATAAGATTCTGATCACCAGCTATAATCTATTAACTGTTGACCATCTTGATCTATTTCAGGACGCCTCTACATGGATGACTATCCAAGACTCTAATATGTGGTTGAGATGAAAACCTTCCTAGTGACGAGGTGTTTGTTCAAGGACCAGTTCCCATGATGGACCCACTAGTTGTTTCACCAATTCTTCCACAAACCATTGGTCATCATCTACTAATGGTGGTACCAGTAGGGGACATGTGCAGACTCAGTTCCTTGAAAAATTATTAGATATAGAGACCTCCAATGATTAGGTGAGAGAGGGATCCTCTGGTCATTGAGGATTGGATAGAGGCAGTGAGATGGGTATTCTGCTCAGTGAAGATACAACACAACCATATGGTTGTCCTCACTCGGTAGGGAGATCGTGAAGCTTGACAATCGAGATTCATGATGAGGTGACCATATCCTTTGATGACATTGAGAATCTCTTTTTGGAGGAGTTATTCCCCATGACTTTATGCATGATTCACATTTAAGAGCTGCTTCACATTCAATAGGGAATTATGATGGTATCAAAGTAAATAGTTAGGTTCACCGAGCTTTCCCGCTGCTATAAACCCATGGTACAAGATCATTTCATTAGGGCTTGATAATTCAAGAAGGGGCTACACCCGGATATTAGGGAATCTGTGTTGTCTCCCAGTATCCCCAAATGTGTTGAAGTGTCAGAGCGAGCTCTAATAGTAGAGAGACTCCTCAAAGTGCAGGGACCGACATTAAGTTCCACCCTCTAGTGATAGGCAGTCATGCCATACATCATTCCTAGCCGATAGATGGTGTAGTGGTCTAAATGGTCTAGATCATCTAGTGGAAGACTCCATGTCTTAGGATCGGTGGTGTGTGGCTTCCGGGATAGTGGGAGACATAATAAGAGAATTACGTGCTACTCGTGCAGAGGGCTGGTACACATGGATCGTGGCTACCTGGCCCGCCGTATAGATTATCGGAAGACGGTTGAGGAACCCCTAAGATAGAGGTAGTGGTACGAGAAAAGATGATCATAGGGTGAAAGATGTTCTAAGGGAGCAGGCTGAGCCACTTGTAGTGGGCTACGATTAGAAGTATTACTGCCACCACCTCTAGGTGGTCTTCCCTGACCTTATGGAGTAGGCGGACATGGGAGAGCTTAGCTTCAGGCAGTGGATTCATATGACCATGAAAATTAGGAGTTTATTTGAGGAATTATCTATGTATTCTCAACTTTAGATTCAGTTATTATAAGCACATATTAAAGTCACCTTTTCATTCCCACAACTCTTGTTCGGAGATTAGAAATTCCAGTGGAGACATTGGATTGATCCTTATTGATATAAACTCTTAAGAGAGGGGATTCAATTATTACACACTAGTGACAGTAGTGTGATAATACTCTAAGCATAGAGAGCATCAGTTGGGATCTCCTAGTAGCAACGTCGAGACCTTACAATGTCATCTTGTGCATGGACTTGTTATCTATAATCCATCCTCAGATAAACTATTTTAGGAAAAATGTGAATTGTGCCCATGAATATTGGACAACATTTTCATTCAATAGAGATAAGGGAACCCTTTCAACATAGGATGGACTTTCTCAGAGAAGGGTACAGTTGATCACTCACCAGTTTTCTAGCCTCACCCTCAGTGTGGTGTAAAATAGGTGTCCAATATTTCCTATAGTTGTTGACAAGTATGAGGATGTTTTCCATAGGGATATTCCAAGACTACCTCCTTTCAGAGAGGTAGACATATGCATCAACCTGTACCTCAGGATGACACTGATATCCTCACCTAAAAATTATATTTCTTCTATGGAGCTTTGCGAGCTGAGGATACAAATAATCACATACAATAGAAGGGTTTCCTAAGGCCCAGTGTTTCCCCATGGGCAGCCCTAGTGTTCATTTTCAAGAATGAAGACAATTGCTTGAGGATATTCTTGGACTTCTGATGCCTGAACCACGTGATCATGAAGAATAAGTATCCACTACCAAGGATTGATGACCTCTTAAATCACATAAATTGAGCGAGGTGGTTTTTGAATATCGACATTAGATTAGGCTATCATCATCATTATGAATGAGATGAAGACATATCAAAGACACCATTTAGATGTCGGTGCAACAACTACGAGTTCTTGGCCATGCCTTTCGTCATGACCAATTCCCCAGTAGTGTTCATGGGACTCATAAATAGGGTTTTCCAACCATACCTTGACCGTTTTTTCATGGTATTAATTAATGAAATCATGATATACTCAACATCATAGGAGAAGCACACTACACGCCTTTTGATAGTCCTATAAAAAATAAGAGAACACCAACTTTATGGTAAGCTCTCGAAGTTCCAGTTCTCGATTCGCGAGGTGGACATTCTAGGCCACATCATCTGAGAGGCTGGTTTTCAGTGGATCTGGTGAAGATAGAGGCAGTGCTTTATTGAGAGCCACCCAGAAGCGTGAATATGCTATAGAGTTTCTTGGGGTTGGAAGAATACTTGAAGTGGTTTGTTCCTGACTTTTATAGAGTAGACGAACCATTATCTTCAATATCAATGAAGGGACAACCCTTCGTGTGGACGACGAGGTGACAATAGAGTTTCAAGGAGATATGACTGAGACGGATGAGTTCCCTCATTAGGAGACTGCCAGAAGAGGGTGCCAGTTATGTAGTGTTCTGTGACACATCAGGGACTAGATTGTGTTGTTTCCTAATCGTGGATAGAGTACTGATTGCATACTGATCATGATAGTTGAGGAAACATGAGAAAAACTATTTGATCGATGACATGGGGTAAACATAGTGGTATTTTCCTTGATGATGAGACAAAACTACGTGATGGGTGAACGATTTACCGTCTACTCTAACCACAATTGTCTTAGGAATATCTTCTCACATAAGGACCTAATCATGAGACATCGTCAATTGATGCACTTCCTCTAAGACTATGAATTTTAGATATTCAAAAATCCTTGGATGGGGAAGAGGGTGGAGGATGCAGGTAACAGGATGTTAGGTTTTTAGATGATGATTGAGGCTACAAAGTAGCTATCCACAATCCAAATATCCTTAGGGGATGATGATGAAACATCAAACCTTTAGATGATGAATGTCACTCCCACACTCTTATAATGATATAGGGAGGCATAGTGTAGGGATGATTAATTCATTGCATGATGTGATCAGTTATCTTTAGTTAAGGCCCTTGATGGATTTTTGATAGGTGGGGAGTATGTAATACTTATAAGAGGATGAACCATAGTATATATTATGTTATGGGAGGATGTGTTGATGGATTTACATATATCCCCAATGGCAGTGCATCATGGTGTGCATAATATGAATGAGGACCTTTGACGTTAGTACTGGTGGACATGGATGAATAAAGAGGTGGCATAGTTTGGTTTACAATGCCTCTCTTTCCAGTTAGTGAAGACCAAGAATCATGTCCCAGTAGGCCTGGTGCAACCACATTAGGTACCAGAGTGGAAGTGGGATGGTATCTCCATATAATTCATAATAAAATTACCACAGACATCCAGTGGACATGACTCAATCTAGGTGATCATTTCCAAACTCGCCCAGTCAGTTCAATTCATACTCACCCAAGAGAAAGGATCGATAGAGGGCTTGGGACACCTCTATGTCTATGAACTAGTGATGCTTTAAGTGGTAACATTGACAATAATATCATATCTTGATGTTCTCTATACATCACGATTGTGGAAGGTATTTAATGATGCATTCAGGACTTAGCATTTCTTTAGCACCATTTTCACCCCCAGATGGATTGTCAGACTGAGCAGACCATGCAAACCATGGAGGACATGATTCGTTCTTATGTCCTATATTTTAGTCGTAGTTGGGAGGACCAGCTACCACTTGTAGAGTTTGAATACAACAATGTCTATCATTATACGAATGTCATGGAACCATTCGAAGCCTTGTATGAGTGACCATGAAGATTGCCTCTATGCTGGAGAGACCCAGGGAAGTCGACACATCGGTGTACAGAGTTGGTATGGGAATCCATTGAGATGGTGTATGTCATCCAATAGAGGATGCGGACTACATAGAGCAGAAAAAATTCTTATGCTGATAAGAGAAGTAGTCCCATGGAGTTCAAGGATGGAGACCATATTTTCCATCATGCCAGTCCCTGAAAAATATTATAGAGATTTTGTTAGGGCGGAAGCTATATTCGAGGTTCATCAGACCCTTTTGGATACTATGAAGAGTTAGCGAGGTGGTGTATGGCTTAACTATTTTCCCATAGATGCACAAGGTGCCTGATGTTTTCCACGTGTCTCACCATAAAAGATACATGCATGACCATCGCACATCATCGACAGGGGAAAGATGGACATTGATGATGGGGAGACATTTGTGGAGTTCCTGGTTGAGATATAGGATCAACAAAAGTGGGCCCTATGTGGGTGGTTGATTCATATGGTGCACGTTTGATGGAATCACAAGAATCTCCAAAAGAGCACATGGGAGAGGGAGGCTTAGATTTGTGCTCAATGCCACCATTTTTTTGATTAGACATTGTTTTGGATTTCACAGACATAAATTCTATGGTGGGAGGAATGTAATGTCTACGAATTTCCATTTAATTTTTCTACATTATATTGAATTATTTTGAGACTGTGTGCTTTGATGGAATGTGATTCTGTCAACCGGTGTCCCCAAAACATAATTCCTATGTTTTTTAGGTATATTCTATAAACGTGAGAGCGGGAATTATTATATTTTGAACAGGTGCTCAGATCAGAAATCAGAGGGCACCCTTGAACTTAGAATGAAAGTATTATGCTATAAAGGATACTACAATGGCCAAAAGGTTCTTAACAAAAATGTTGTTTTTATACCTTTTGGGAAAAAAATAAAATTAAAATGTTATACTATTTTTTTCTCACTGATGAGCAGAGACATAGAGATGAAGCAATGTAGTGGTGAGGCATCAATGAGGATCATTAATAGATCTCGTTAAGGGATATTTAATACAAAACATTATGTCACATTAATGATATGTAAATGTGGCGCTGTTTCATCAATGAAATTGTAACGCCCCGACCCCAGTTACCTAGAGTCGGTGCATTAATTACATAACATTGGCATGATCACAAGAAAGATCAAATCTCGAAAGACCGATTGGTTTAGTAGCCTTGGAAACACTAGATATATTCATAAGTTATACATTACATCATAAAATGAAAAACTACTACAACAACATAATGTTTCCACAGTCCACACTATAATCCCCTCATAATATCCCTGAAGGTCATTCATAACTTACATCTTCACATCCTGGGAAAAATAAAACATAGAAAAGGGGTGAGCTCAAATGCCCAGTAAGGATAACAATATAGCGGAAACTTTCATAAATAAGAATAAACATTTTAAGGCAATGTATAACTAAAAAAGCCTTTTAAACTTGAACATTTAATATAGTATGGCATAAATAAAATGAAATAATGCCATTTACTTATTCACATGGTTATTCTACTAATAGAATAATCACATGCAAAATCAATAACCACTTTCATAATGATGGAATGCATAATGCCAGACTATCATAACCACATAGCCAAGGCCTCGTGCCAAGACTACAAATAAGATTTTCTCAAGGCCTTGTGCCAAGACACTAGTTTGTCTAATGAGACCTACCGATGCATCGAGGAGCTATAGCGGGCTCCACCCGTCATATATGAAGTCCAATGCATTCCCATATGAAAAGGTTTAAACATAACATAAACATTCATATTAAAACTAGCATACGAAATGTCAATAATTTCACCATAAACTATGAATGGTATAAAAATAGCACATCCACAGTCAAACATATCAAAAAACCTTCAATACAATATAGAAGTTTTGTATCACAATAAATCAACTTCAAATAAGCGTAAAATCCATCAACGGATGTTGACATAGATGAAATCATAATTCTTTTTAAAGAAATATCTCTTTTTATTTTGAAATCATTTAAGATCCATATAAAATAAAACATTTTCTTTGAAAATATTCTCATAAGATTGTAAGGGAAGCTTTGAAGATTTTATAACGGCGGAAAATAGCCGCACCCGCCGTATAAGTTAAAAAAACATTCTTACCTTAATTCTGTCGAAAAGGTTAAAAAGGACCTTGTTTTGAAAACGACCGAAATATTCCTTTATAAAACACTTATAAAAGTCAAAAAAGGGTATAAATGACTTTAACTCATACTCTAGTAAATAGTAAAAATGTTTTGAAATACATTTTTAAGAAACATGGATGTGGATGATAAAGAGATCCCAGTAGATTATTACATATAAACAACCTCGGATAATGAAGAGATTGTGAAATAACCCTTACCTTGTAATTTTCTTTGGTTGGGGTAGGTTAACCTCATGTATAATGGTGAAATAATGGTTATTAAATTATACAAGAATCATATATATTAATATGATATCATATATGCTCTTTTAACATTGATTTGTTAATAATATCTTAGAATTATCGTCGTTTCGGGTGTTAACTTACTCATTTTCTTTTATATGTTTTGTTACATAAGCCATGTTTGTTATATCTTATTCATATCCAGAATGATATCAAGTCCTTAAACATCATTTTTAAATCATCAAATGATAATTATACTTGAATGGATATGATGGAGAATGAATCTCATCGCGTTCGTGGAGACGGTAGTCCGTACGTACGCACGAGCGACAATATCATTATTTTGATATTAAAATAATATATAAACGGATTGTATATAATATATACAGAATCATTAACATGTTATATTTATTATTTACATGAGTTACACATCATTATTATACCTATCCAAATAATATTATATTGAATAACAATTACACCACGACGTGGAGACGGTAAGCCGTACGTACGCACCTATGGTGACATGTTATTCAAAGGGTGGATAGAATACTGAATATAGTTGTACCATATTTATAATAAAATCACAGTATATATATGATACTGGATTTATTATTTTAGAATGGTAACAACAAAGGAAGAAGAAGTTGAAGAAGAAATGAACTTAGAAAAAGGTGGTGAAATCATTACCTCTTCTTCGGGTTCTTCCTTTTGATTTGATCAAAAAGGCTCCTTAGGTTGGAATTCTGATCAAACTAAGGCCCCTAGGTTGTAGTGACGGAATATGGGAGAGTATTTGGGTAGAGTTTGGCCGAACCAAAAGGCTTTGAAGGTGTAAATAAATGAGAAGGAGGAGTGCCCTTTTATAAGAGGGGTGAGGGGCGTGTTTGGAAAAGCTAGAAATATTAGTTTATAATAAATTCATATTCGGTTTACAAAGGCTCCAAAGTTTACTATTCAAAGGTTAAGGTGGGGTGGGTAGAAAACAACTCAACCAATAGAATTTAGACAGGTTTGGGTACTTATATTAACCTTATCTTTAAGTATTAACTTTAAGTTAATTAGTTTCACTTTTACAATGTCTCTTTATATTTTTATATAATATGTTTAATAAACTTACTACATACATCCAAGAGACCCCAAAGTGGTCCATTAATGATGAAACTATCATGATATAAGTCTTTTGGCCGAACCTTAGATTTTTAGGAATTTAATATCAATTAATAATATAATATTTGTTTTAAGAACTCTTTTTTGTCAATTTTAACACTATTCAATAGTTGATTTTTTTGAAACTCATAACAGATTGATTACTTCGAACAAAGTCAATTAAATAAATCCTAATATATCATATTATCCTATAAATTTAGTTTAATGCATTAAAAGTTTCATATTATATTTATTTGGGTATTTATAATATCAATTAGTTTAATTTTTCACTATTATAGTAATTACTGCATCATCATTGTGTCATAAATAAAATAAATTATTTAATGTCTAAAAATTATAAATAAAATATCATTATGTAGGAAATATTTTTATCTTTCTAATGAATATTTATAATCTAAAATCCAACATATACAACCCTATGTAACAATTGTTTTTCTAAAAGATATATGCTTGTGTCATTTTTGTATTCATTTTAACTTAATTAAAATAAAGTGTCATTATCACTTACAAGTGGATCCATGGGGTCCCAAAATCAACCCAATGATGCCCATGGTCGACCATGTATCAACCAATAGGGTTAAGACATGTTTTAGGATAATTTATTATTATTATAATATTATTTTTTTAACCCTTATTTACCGGATTTACCTTTAACCATGGTAAATAAAATATTTACCGCAGTAATTATTCAAAATGTCTAAAAATAAAAGTTACCTATTTACACAATTTGAACATCCTGATTCCAAATATGGAATCCATTTTCATAAATTCAAAACACAGAAGTGGCAGAAATTAATTTAAAATTAATTCCCGCTGTCAAAACAAAAAGCGTGTTTTTAAGAGATAATAACTATCAAAAGATTGACACTTGTTTATGTTCGGTTTAATTGTAAAATTATGTCCAATGACCAACATTATATTAAATGGTAAAAATATATTCTAAATATACTTTAAAACTACTAAAATTCATAGTTTATCACTATTAATTATTTTGATTAAAAAAGTTGTTTTTAATTAAAATTTAGTAATTTTCACTATTCATCAAAATATGAAAGTTATCCGAAAAGTACCAAAATTTAACCTTAGGCTAAATTAGATATTCTGAATCCAAAAATGAAGTCCATTTTGAAATATAAAATATATATAATTTTAAAAAGTAGGTATTATTATTCATAACGGCTAGTTTGATTGGTTGTTAGAACTCGGTGTTGCGTACAACACACGCTATCGCATTAATCAAAGAGAAGTGTACCGTAGAAGCTTGGGGTGTTACATTCTCCTCACCTTCAAATAATTGCGTCCTCGCAATTTCTAGGGTATTACTGCATAAAAAGACTCGGGTGGTTCTTCATCATATGTTCCTCGGGTTCCCACGTTGCCTCTTCCATCTTATGGTTTCTCCACAGAACTTTTACCAGACGCGTCGTCCGGTTTCTCAGCACTTGTTCTCTCGTATCAAGAATCTTGACGGGCTCTTCGCAATAAGACAGATCGGGTTCCAGTTCTAATTCTTCATAGGTGAGTACATGCGTTGGGTCAGGCATGTATTTCCTCAACAGAGATACGTGGAACACATCATGAACTTTAGAGAGACTTGGCGGCATTGCCAATCGGTAAGCTACAACCCCAATTCGTTCAAGAATTTCGAAAGGTTCGATGTACATGGGACTCAATTTACCTTTCTTACCAAAACGTATGACTCCCTTCCACGGAGATACCTTCAGGAAAACATGATCACCGACTTGAAATTCCAAATCCTTCCTTCGATTATCGGCATAGCTCTTCTGCCTACTTTGAGCTGCTTTGATGTGATTTTGGATTACTTTCACCTTTTCCACCGTTTCCTCCACCAGTTCTGGGCCTACAAGTTTTCTTTCACCAACGTCATCCCAACAGGTTGGTGTACGACATCTCTTTCCATATAACTCTTCATATGGTGCCATCTGAATACTCGAATGGAAGCTATTGTTATAGGAAAATTCTACCAGAGGTAAATATTGATCCCACATACCCTGAAAGTCAAGTGAGCAAGATCTCAACATGTCTTCTAAGGTCTGAATAGTCCGTTCTGATTGTCCATCTGTCTGAGGGTGGTAAGCAGTGCTCAAATGAAGTTCAGTATCCAGGGATTTCTGAAGACTTTTCCAAAATCTTGAAGTAAAACGGGGATCATGATCAGAAACAATCGATAAGGGTACTCCATGAAGTCTCACAACTTCATTAATATATAGTCTTGCTAGACGTTCCATGGTTAGATCTTCTCTTATAGCAAGAAAATGTGCTGACTTGGTAAGACGATCAACAATAACCCATATTGCATCGTTCCTTCTAGGAGTCTTTGGTAGCCCCATGACAAAGTCCATCGTAATATTGTCCCATTTCCACTCCGGTATGGGAAGAGGTTGCATGACTCCTCCAGGCTATTGCCTTCCAGCTTTCACTTGTTGACAAACCATACATCTTGACACAAAATCAGCAATCTCTCTCTTCATGTTGTCCCACCAAAAAAGTTCCTTCAAATCTCTATACATTTTGGTGCTCTCAGGGTGTATAGAGAAATTGGAACTATGAGCATCATCCAGCAATTCCCTTTTTAGATCAGGTAAATCGGGAACACAAAGTCTCTTCCCGAATTTCAAAATTCCATCTTCATACACAAAGTCTCTCAATCTCCCATCATTCACAGCTTTAATCTTCTTCTAAAATTCTTCATCATCGGTCTGAGAACTCTTAATCCTTTCTAGTAAAGATGGTTTGGCAACCATTTGAAAAAGCATTGATGTTTCACCTTCCCTGGTTATTCCCATGTCCATATTCACTAGATTCATGAAAATTGGATCCCTTTCAATTCTCATCATGTTCAAAACACCATGGTCTTTTCTGCTCAAAGCATCTGCCACCTTGTTTGCTTTCCTCGGGTGGTAGTGTATCGTGCAATCATAATCCTTGAGTAATTCAATCCATCTCCTTTGCCTCATGTTGAGTTCTTTTTGTGAGAAAATATACTTCAAACTCTTGTGATCAGTATAAATCTCACATTTTTCACCATAGAGGTAGTTCCTCAATATCTTCAAAGCAAAGATCACAGCTTCTAACTCAAGATCATGAGTAGGATAGTTTTGTTCATGAATTTTCAACTGTCGTGATGCATAGGCAATAACTCTATCATTCTGCATAAGGACACAACCAAGTCCTTTCTTTGATGCATCACTATAAATAACGAACCCATCATTCCCCGATGGTAGAGTCAATATAGGATCATTGACTAATATTCTCTTCAGTTCTTCGAAACATTCTTCACACTCTTTTGTCCAAACAAATTTAACCCCTTTACGTGTGAGCTTCGTTAATGGGTTAGCCAATCGGGCAAAATTCTGGACGAAACGTCGATAATAACCTGCCAAACCAATAAAACTGCGTACCTCAGTTATACTCGTAGGTGCTGGCCATTCTTGGATTGCCTTGGTCTTAGAAGGATCAACAGAGATTCCATCCTTAGAGACAATATGGCCAAGAAAATAAATCTCCTGAAGCCAGAATTCACACTTACTAAACTTCCCATATAATTCATGCCTCCTCAGAGTTTTCAAGATAATGCGCAAGTGATTTTCATGATCTTCGTAGGTTTTGGAGTATACCAAGATATCATCAATAAATACCACCACAAATTCATCGAGATACTCCTTGAAAACTCTATTCATCAGATCCATGAATACAGATGGTGCATTAGTCAATCCAAACGGCATTACGGTAAACTCGTAATGCCCGTACCTGGTTTGAAATGCTGTCTTCAGAATGTCTTCCTTCTTCACACACAACTGATGGTATCCAGATCGAGGGTCAATCTTTGAAAAGTATTGAGCTCCATGAAGTTGGTCAAATAAATCATCAATACGAGGTAGGGGATACTTGTTCTTTATCGTTATAGCATTGATCTCCCTGTAGTCGATACATAACCTCATAGATCCATCTTTCTTTTTAACAAAAAGAACAGGGGCTCCCCATGGAGAAACACTAGGGCGAATAAATCCCTTATTACTCAATTCCTCTAGTTGTTTCTTTAGTTCGACTAACTCTACAGTGGCCATTCTATAAGGGGTCTTAGATATAGGCCTTGATCCAGGAATCAAATCAATAGAAAACTCAACTTCTCGTTCTGGAGGATGTCCAGGTAAATCTTCCGGAAATACATCTAAAAATTCTTTCACAACAGGTAAATCCTCTATTTGAACATTCCTTTTGTAGCGACTCAGGTTTTTGGCCCTGTCAGACTTTGGAATATTTCTACGAATAATTCCAGAGCTGGGCGCGAAGACGGCGTGCGATTCTGAGGCCCGGTGTGCCCGGAATTAATTTTATAAAATTATTAAGTTTTTTTTATACTATGCACGTGGCGGGGGTGTGATATCTCCTAAACGGTAGCTCAGAACGGGAATCTGAGGGCACGGTTGCGTCCGGAACGTGCCGTTTACCCTAGGCGGGGTGTAATCTTTGCGGGCGCGGGCCTGCGGTGAGAAACGCCACCAGGGGCGTTTCCGTAAATAAGTGGCAAGTTGGTGTGCGAGCGTCGGCTCGAATAACTTCTGAACGGAGTCTCGGATGGAAAATCTGAGACCGCCGTTGCGTTCAGAACGGCGCGTTTACCCTAGGGGTGACCTTACTTTTGTTCGTATCGGGCGTCGGGTCCGAGGCGGGTTTGGCGCCGGCGGGCCGCTGATATAAATATCAGCGCCCCCCCCCCCCCTTTTATCGTTCTTCGTCGTTCTTCGCCGTTCTTCGCCGCCACTCTGTCGAATCGAGCAAACGGAGCGCCCACGAGCTCAGAATTCGATGGCGGACGTTCCAGGAGTGCGCAGCGGAAGCTCGGGAGCGCGGATCTGAGGCAGAACGTCGGCGTTTCGCCCGCGAGGTAGGCGGTTTGAGTTTTACAATCCCGGATCCCGTTTTTGTGTTGTTTTCCTTCAAATTTTCATAAGATTTGTATAGTTTGGGTCCTGAGGTTTCCGAAACATGTTTCGGATCTGAATTTGGAGCACCGGGGTGCTCCCGGTGGCTCCCGGAAGTTTTCCGGCGAAAAATCCGGTTTTCCGGCGAGACCCGCGGCGGCCATGGCGGAATCCGGCGAGACCCGCGGCGGCGCGGCGGCGCCGCGGTGGTTTCCGGCACCGGCACGGCGGAGTCCGGCGGCGGCGCGGTGGTTTCCGGCGACCCTGCGGTGGTCCGGCCAGACTGTTCCGGGGGTTCTTTAAACCCCCGTAACTCGCAAACCGTAACTCCGATTCGCGAGCCGTTTGCGGCGACGCGCTCCTTGCGTCGAGACGGACCTTTTGAACTTACTTTGAGGGTTTCAAGGTTCGGGATCGTGGCTCGGGAGCTAGAAACGTCGTATAAAATAATATTATTTTATTATTTTACGACTTCGGGCCGTTGTAACTTCTATCCAGAGCGTCCGATTGACGTGCCGTCAGTGGCGTTGAGACCCTGATGGTATGACGGACTTTTTGAGATGGTTTCTGGGTGTTGGGACTGAGAACGGGGTGCGGGCCCCACGAGGCCGGGTTTTGGCGTTTGCGGAGAAACGCAGCTTTTGCACCAGGAGTCCGATTTTGGCGGATGAATAGTCGATCCTGTGTGTTTTTCCGAGAGGATCGCAATGGTGCGATCCGTTCGATGAGTTTCGGAATCCAGGCGTGGGCCCCACCCGAGCCGGCCTTCGGTGAATAGTACCTTTTTCACCGGGTGTCCGTTTTGGGCGAGTGAGTAGTCGATTCCGCCTGTTTTTCCGAGGGGATCATCGTGGTATGGTCCGCTCGATGGGTTTCGGGATCGTCGTGTGGGCCCCGCGCGAGCTAGCTACGGTGAATAGTGCCTTTTTCACCGGTGCTCCGTTTCGGGCGAGTAAGCAGCCTATCCTGCGAGTTTTTCCGCGTGGAACGCGATGGTGGCTTCGGTTTTGGCCTAGGAGGTGCGCAGTGTGGCGTTGTGGCGGGTCGCTCGGGTTAGCGACGTTTGGACCAGCAGTGGTTGAGGGTTCTCCCTTGGTTCGTTCCCACGAGGGTTCGTGTGGCATCACAACCTTCGTGTGGGTTTGTGATCCTCTCGTTGGGATGTTTAAACTGTTAGAGTTGTGGTATCCCTCCGGTGGGCCCGAAGTGGATCCTCTAGCATCTTTACCCTAGATCGGGTTCTTGGTATCGCTGTGACCACCTATTTCACGGGCAGCGATCCCCTATCTAGCAGGTTAACCCCGTAGGGTTTGTGGCATCATCGGGAATATGATCCCCTACGCGGTGGGTCGTGCATAGTAGGGTTGTGGCATCGTCGGGTTTACGATCCCCTACTCAGCATGATGTTTATAGTAGGGTTGCGGCATCGTTTGTTATACGATCCCCTACTCAGCGCTTGGTGTCGGTAGGGTTGCGGTATCGTTGGTTATGCGATCCCCTACTCAGCGCGTGGTTTCGGTAGGGTTGTGGCATCGTCGGTTCGATCCCCTACATCGCGAGTTATACCAGATAGGGTTCCGGTATCATCGTGACCATCTTTATATGGACGATGATCCTCTATCTGAGTGTGAAGCTTCTGTCGAACGCCAGATCGGGTTGTGGCATCCCCCAGCGGATCCTGGGTGTGATCCCCTATCTGTGAGAACTACGTATGCCAGATCGGGTCGTGGTATCCCCCAGCGGACCCTGGGAGTGATCCCCTATCTGTGAGCTACGTATACCGGAGTGGGTCTTGGTATCCCCTAGCGGACCCTAGCGGTGATCCCCTATCCGAGGAGTTTGGTGGTTGTAGTGTTTCAGCGATGTTTCCTCAGTGAAGCTATCCGACGAGCGTGGTCTCTCGGGCGAGCGTCTGAGATGTTTGCGAGTATCCCGATGGAGTGTATCTCTCGGATGAGTGTCATCTGGTATGACAGTGTTCATGGTGTACTCTCCTTGTTGTGGACAGTTGCTGGTGACGAGGTCGGTACCTCTTGTGGCTTTGTGGCGTGAGCTGTGTATATCTGGATTGTTCAAGGTGTATGTATGGGCATACACCTGAGCTGAGCTGAGCTGACTAGTTGTGTTTAGCCGAGGATGGTCACGAGATGGAGTTTCTCTCTCGTCTGGGTTCCCTCTGGCTGGGTTGAGCGGACTATTGTCTTTCAGTTGCTCCCTTGGGTTTTGGGTTTTTGGGGTGCCTACTGAGTATGTTTATACTCACCCCTGCACGGGCTTTGCCCGCACATGTTTGTGTCTTGTGCAGACCACAGGCCTTTTGACGGAGTCCCAGGAGGACCCGGAGCAGGCGGAGCTTAGTGAGCGGGTTGACCGGGGTGTTTACCGGAGCTGTGCCGAGGGAGTTTTCCGGTGGGTGTTTGTGGCAGCGTTCCCCTTCTTCGGAGCAGGTTGGACGCGCTTTGTAGTTTTCTTTTGGTGGGCCCTATTTTGCCCTTGTACTTTTGCTGTTGCACTCTGGTTTGGGATAGATTGTATGCATGCATTTACTTTTCAGTTTCTATATCTCTGCACTGTTGCATGGTGGTGTTTGTGGGTGCGTGTGTACAGGTACCTTAGGCTAATGCCTCCCATGTGTGTGATAGCCTACTCGGCGCTGGTCGCCAGCCCCTGGCCTATTGGAGGCGGGCTTGGGGAGTCGCGGCTCGAGCCCCGTTGGGTCGGGTCGTGACAGAGTGGTATCAGAGCAGGTTCCACCTTTGGGATCTCAGAGCATAGCTGGTCTAGCTGTGAGTTTGGTTTGGGTTGCATAGCGGTAGTGTTAGGGTTTTTCGAGTTCGGCTTTCAGGCCAGGGACTCCAGTGTTGGTGCGGCGGCCGACGTATCCATACACCAGGACTCTGATAACCTGCCTTTCGACTCGGGACATTCGTACACTGGTCGCGGGGACATCATGGTACATGCATCATATAGGACTGGGTTTTTGGTTTTTCCCTTGTCCTTCTTGAGTCAGCTCTCCAGATATACCCTTTGACTGTGGTGTGTCTTGAATGTATTTCAGGATGCCTCCACGACGACAGCCAGCGAGGGTTCCGCAGCAGGATTGTGCTGATGACCCGCCCCGTGTAGTGGCTGTGGAGCAGGGCGCAGGTTCTGAGGTTGCACCTCCTGGTGGTCTGCCAGTTGAGCCACCACCTGTCGAGCAGCTGGTTGTGCCGGCGGTGCAGGACGAGGTTGCACGCAGGCTGAGTGCGTTGCACGAGTTCCAGAGGCAGCGACCTCTGAGGTTTCGGGGTGATCCAGACCCCCAGGCAGCTGATGACTGGCTCGAGGCAGTTACTCGAGTTTTCCGCCTAGTGAGGACACCTCCAGATCAGATGGTGGTCCTAGCGGCGAGCCTTCTACATGGTTCTGCTGGGTGATGGTGGAGTTTGGTGACGCAGTCCCATGACGAGGAGACGCTCACGTGGGCAGAGTTTGAGCGGCTCTTCAGGGAGGAGTTCTATCCGGTGACGCTGAGGTCAGTGCGGATCCAGGAGCTTCTGCAGCTTCGTCAGGAGAGCATGAATGTGTCGGAGTACTCAGCGAGGTTTACAGACCTGTCGCGCTACTCCCTGGATATGGTTCGAGACCCGTTCTTTAGGGCTCGGACCTTCGAGCAGGGCTTACGCAGGGACATCCGAGCAGGTGTGGTTTCCTTGTGCCTGCCCACCTATGCTGGAGTGCTGGAGCGAGCGCTGGTGGTGGAGAGCTTTCTGGCTGAGCAGATCTCTCCTGTTGGTGCTGGGCACGCGAGAGCTGAGACTTCGTCGGTCGGATCGGCATCTGGTAGCCGACGACAGACTCAGGGGTCTGGACGTGGCCGACGTTTCAGGAGGCGACCCCAGGATGGAGGATCTGAGCCTCAGGGCTCACAAGGCTCGCAGGCCAGTTTTGGTCAGCCGCAGGAGAGGCGGTGTTACGCTTGCGATGGTCGGGGACATCTTGCTAGAGATTGTCCGACCCGACGTGCTGCTGAGAGGGAGCCGGTCGATGGACCGCCTTGGCAGAGGCAGCGTCTTGAGCAAGGAGGTCCGCAGGGCGTCGGACGTGGCGTCGGAGCTGGTGTAGCGGGAGGCGGTGGTAGACAGTACCAGTTGCCACCACCCCCACCCCCAGGTGGTGCACGCCAAGCTCAGGGAGCTGGTGGTCGAGGGCGAGGACAGCTGCATGTCCTGGAGGCAGTCGACCCAGAGGCACCACAGATGGATAGAGGTACGCCTTGTGTATTTTCTACTTACTGCAGTAGTTTGATAGACACTGTTTAGCGGTACTCTTTCCTTTTGTTGCTTGCTCAAGTTTTGTTCAGGGCGTTGGTAAGACCCTGAGTGGTTGTTGTTGGTGAGCTCGCTGGTGTGTGAGACCCAGTGAGAGTCCAGTCGCTTTCCTTGTGCTTAGGGCTTTTCGGGGAAGAAAAGTTCTAAGGGGGGGAGGATGTAGCGACTCAGGTTTTTGGCCCTGTCAGACTTTGGAATATTTCTACGAATAATTCCAGAGCTGGGCGCGAAGACGGCGTGCGATTCTGAGGCCCGGTGTGCCCGGAATTAATTTTATAAAATTATTAAGTTTTTTTTATACTATGCACGTGGCGGGGGTGTGATATCTCCTAAACGGTAGCTCAGAACGGGAATCTGAGGGCACGGTTGCGTCCGGAACGTGCCGTTTACCCTAGGCGGGGTGTAATCTTTGCGGGCGCGGGCCTGCGGTGAGAAACGCCACCAGGGGCGTTTCCGTAAATAAGTGGCAAGTTGGTGTGCGAGCGTCGGCTCGAATAACTTCTGAACGGAGTCTCGGATGGAAAATCTGAGACCGCCGTTGCGTTCAGAACGGCGCGTTTACCCTAGGGGTGACCTTACTTTTGTTCGTATCGGGCGTCGGGTCCGAGGCGGGTTTGGCGCCGGCGGGCCGCTGATATAAATATCAGCGCCCCCCCCCCCCTTTTATCGTTCTTCGTCGTTCTTCGCCGTTCTTCGCCGCCACTCTGCCGAATCGAGCAAACGGAGCGCCCACGAGCTCAGAATTCGATGGCGGACGTTCCAGGAGTGCGCAGCGGAAGCTCGGGAGCGCGGATCTGAGGCAGAACGTCGGCGTTTCGCCCGCGAGGTAGGCGGTTTGAGTTTTACAATCCCGGATCCCGTTTTTGTGTTGTTTTCCTTCAAATTTTCATAAGATTTGTATAGTTTGGGTCCTGAGGTTTCCGAAACATGTTTCGGATCTGAATTTGGAGCACCGGGGTGCTCCCGGTGGCTCCCGGAAGTTTTCCGGCGAAAAATCCGGTTTTCCGGCGAGACCCGCGGCGGCCATGGCGGAATCCGGCGAGACCCGCGGCGGCGCGGCGGCGCCGCGGTGGTTTCCGGCACCGGCACGGCGGAGTCCGGCGGCGGCGCGGTGGTTTCCGGCGACCCTGCGGTGGTCCGGCCAGACTGTTCCGGGGGTTCTTTAAACCCCCGTAACTCGCAAACCGTAACTCCGATTCGCGAGCCGTTTGCGGCGACGCGCTCCTTGCGTCGAGACGGACCTTTTGAACTTACTTTGAGGGTTTCAAGGTTCGGGATCGTGGCTCGGGAGCTAGAAACGTCGTATAAAATAATATTATTTTATTATTTTACGACTTCGGGCCGTTGTAACTTCTATCCAGAGCGTCCGATTGACGTGCCGTCAGTGGCGTTGAGACCCTGATGGTATGACGGACTTTTTGAGATGGTTTCTGGGTGTTGGGACTGAGAACGGGGTGCGGGCCCCACGAGGCCGGGTTTTGGCGTTTGCGGAGAAACGCAGCTTTTGCACCAGGAGTCCGATTTTGGCGGATGAATAGTCGATCCTGTGTGTTTTTCCGAGAGGATCGCAATGGTGCGATCCGTTCGATGAGTTTCGGAATCCAGGCGTGGGCCCCACCCGAGCCGGCCTTCGGTGAATAGTACCTTTTTCACCGGGTGTCCGTTTTGGGCGAGTGAGTAGTCGATTCCGCCTGTTTTTCCGAGGGGATCATCGTGGTATGGTCCGCTCGATGGGTTTCGGGATCGTCGTGTGGGCCCCGCGCGAGCTAGCTACGGTGAATAGTGCCTTTTTCACCGGTGCTCCGTTTCGGGCGAGTAAGCAGCCTATCCTGCGAGTTTTTCCGCGTGGAACGCGATGGTGGCTTCGGTTTTGGCCTAAGAGGTGCGCAGTGTGGCGTTGTGGCGGGTCGCTCGGGTTAGCGACGTTTGGACCAGCAGTGGTTGAGGGTTCTCCCTTGGTTCGTTCCCACGAGGGTTCGTGTGGCATCACAACCTTCGTGTGGGTTTGTGATCCTCTCGTTGGGATGTTTAAACTGTTAGAGTTGTGGTATCCCTCCGGTGGGCCCGAAGTGGATCCTCTAGCATCTTTACCCTAGATCGGGTTCTTGGTATCGCTGTGACCACCTATTTCACGGGCAGCGATCCCCTATCTAGCAGGTTAACCCCGTAGGGTTTGTGGCATCATCGGGAATATGATCCCCTACGCGGTGGGTCGTGCATAGTAGGGTTGTGGCATCGTCGGGTTTACGATCCCCTACTCAGCATGATGTTTATAGTAGGGTTGCGGCATCGTTGGTTATACAATCCCCTACTCAGCGCTTGGTGTCGGTAGGGTTGCGGTATCGTTGGTTATGCGATCCCCTACTCAGCACGTGGTTTCGGTAGGGTTGTGGCATCGTCGGTTCGATCCCCTACATCGCGAGTTATACCAGATAGGGTTCCGGTATCATCGTGACCATCTTTATATGGACGATGATCCTCTATCTGAGTGTGAAGCTTCTGTCGAACGCCAGATCGGGTTGTGGCATCCCCCAGCGGATCCTGGGTGTGATCCCCTATCTGTGAGAACTACGTATGCCAGATCGGGTCGTGGTATCCCCCAGCGGACCCTGGGAGTGATCCCCTATCTGTGAGCTACGTATACCGGAGTGGGTCTTGGTATCCCCTAGCGGACCCTAGCGGTGATCCCCTATCCGAGGAGTTTGGTGGTTGTAGTGTTTCAGCGATGTTTCCTCAGTGAAGCTATCCGACGAGCGTGGTCTCTCGGGCGAGCGTCTGAGATGTTTGCGAGTATCCCGATGGAGTGTATCTCTCGGATGAGTGTCATCTGGTATGACAGTGTTCATGGTGTACTCTCCTTGTTGTGGACAGTTGCTGGTGACGAGGTCGGTACCTCTTGTGGCTTTGTGGCGTGAGCTGTGTATATCTGGATTGTTCAAGGTGTATGTATGGGCATACACCTGAGCTGAGCTGAGCTGACTAGTTGTGTTTAGCCGAGGATGGTCACGAGATGGAGTTTCTCTCTCGTCTGGGTTCCCTCTGGCTGGGTTGAGCGGACTATTGTCTTTCAGTTGCTCCCTTGGGTTTTGGGTTTTTGGGGTGCCTACTGAGTATGTTTATACTCACCCCTGCACGGGCTTTGCCCGCACATGTTTGTGTCTTGTGCAGACCACAGGCCTTTTGACGGAGTCCCAGGAGGACCCGGAGCAGGCGGAGCTTAGTGAGCGGGTTGACCGGGGTGTTTACCGGAGCTGTGCCGAGGGAGTTTTCCGGCGGGTGTTTGTGGCAGCGTTCCCCTTCTTCGGAGCAGGTTGGACGCGCTTTGTAGTTTTCTTTTGGTGGGCCCTGTTTTGCCCTTGTACTTTTGCTGTTGCACTCTGGTTTGGGATAGATTGTATGCATGCATTTACTTTTCAGTTTCTATATCTCTGCACTGTTGCATGGAGGTGTTTGTGGGTGCGTGTGTACAGGTACCTTAGGCTAATGCCTCCCATGTGTGTGATAGCCTACTCGGCGCTGGTCGCCAGCCCCTGGCCTATTGGAGGCGGGCTTGGGGAGTCGCGGCTCGAGCCCCGTTGGGTCGGGTCGTGACACCTTTCCTCACCGACAGTTATTTCATTCTCTTCCTCTCCAATAATTGAATTATGTTGAGCTACTGGGGGTGGATCTAAATAAGAATTAGGTGGTGACGATTCTGCTCTAAAGATAAGGTGTTCCTTATCATTATCATCAAGAATCGTAACCTCTTTCTTCTTACAATAAATCTTCGCATCATAGTCCGAAAGCCAATCCATACCGAGGATTATATCAAACTCAATCATAGGTATGACGATGAGATCAGCAGATAAAGAAAATTTATGTGCACTAATGGGGACTGATTCACAAAACATTGTTGCAATGATACTTCCCTTAGGAGTTTTAACTGACAAATCCCTTATTAAATCAAATTGGAAATATCTAATTTTCTTAGCAAACTGGAAAGATATGAAACAATGCGATGATCCAGAATCAAATAATGCATTTGCTAAACTTGAGGAAACCATTAAATTACCTGCCACCACGTCTTTCGGAGCTTCTACCTCAGCAGTAGTGATAGCATAAGCCTGGCCTTGATCCCTTGGCATTTTCTGAGGTAAGTTCTCCTGACGCTTAGGACATGCATTTGCATAATGTCCCATTTCCCTGCAATTGTAGCGCTGAACGTTGGTAGCTTCCTTCTTCCCCTTGCAATCACGAGCTTGGTGGCCTTTTTCACCACACTTGTAACAGACTCCCATTCCCTTCAAGCAAGTACCAGGATGTTTCTTCCCGCATTTACCACAAGATGGATATTCAACCTTTCCCTTCTTCCACTTATTTCCATTCCCAGATTGATCAGCAGGTCTCTTCTTCTCTTGCTTTGCTTTAAAGTCATAAGACTTAGAGAATTCCTTTTCGGTCTTGATAGCACATGAGACAATGTTTTCGTACGATGAAAAGGATTGTGAGACTAATGCTCGATGAAGAAATGGTTTTAACCCATCAAAGAAACGATCAATCTTACTTATTGGGTTGCGAATATAATCACCAGCATACCTCGCTAACCTTGTAAAGTTAGCCTCATACTTTGTGACATTCTCATCATCCTTTTGTCTCAGACTCAGAAATTGCCTTTCCATATCCGCTCGATGGTCACGAGGAAAATATTTTTCTAAAAACAGATCTTTGAACTCCCTCCATCCATATTTGATACTTCATCATCTTCCTTCATGTTTTGAATCAATGACCACCATTGATCAGCATCTCCAGTGAGGTGGTAAACTGCCATGATAAGTTTTTCCCTTTCACTGCTCCCCAAAGCCTGAAATATTTTCTCTAGGGAATTTATCCATTGCTCAGCTACTAAGGTATTTGTACTCCCATTGAACGTTGGTGGTTGTTACCTCATGAATCGATCTAACATTGATCCTCCACGCTGCGGATCAGGGTGCTCCATACGGGTAAGGTTATTATTCATAACCTGAGTAAGTTGTCCCAGTATGGTGATTAGCTGATCGGCACCAGTTGCATCACCAGCCCCACTATAATTATCTTGAGCAGGAGGGAAATCCCTGCATGAAGTGCATGCATTGATACGGTTTCCATTTCTTCCACTAGGCGCCATTTCTAAACAATGGCATAAACTAGATCAGTTTATGAATCAAAATACATAATCCCATACTTATAAAACTCTTAACATAAATTGAACTATTTATGGATATAATCCATAATCATAAAAATGTTTTCTTTGAGGAAGTATATACTCATAAACCCTTCATAATGATTTGTAAAGAAAATGAGAGTTATCCTAAGCATATCCCCCGGGAGTGTCGTAACCAAGAGTGCAGCAAGGACCGTTGTTGTGCACCAGTTCCTGTTTGAGTCTAGCTCAAAGCGGTGTTTTCGGGTTTTACCCCTTGGTACATCTGTGCCAGAGCCGCCTCTACCTGCTCGTATCCAGACAGGGATGTATTTCTTGGAAAACTCACAAAATCTCTACAATACCAAAATTCTAGGAAGTTCTTCTATACTAATCCTCAAAGTTCATCTTAGGATTACGTGCTCTAATCAGAGTTTTATCTAAATCTAGCTTCCAAGGTTTTTACTAAACGTCCTCTGATACCAACTGTAACACCCCGACCCCAGTTACCCAGAGTCGGTGCATTAATTACATAACATTGGCATGATCACAAGAAAGATCAAATATCGAAAGACCGATTGGTTTAGTAGCCTTGGAAACACTAGATATATTCATAAGTTTTACATTACATCATAAAATGAAAAACTACTACAACAACATAATGTTTCCACAGTCCACACTATAATCCCCTCATAATATCCTTGAAGGTCATTCATAACTCACATCTTCACATCCTGGGAAAAATAAAACATAGAAAAGGGATGAGCTCAAATGCCCAGTAAGGATAACAATATAGAGGAAACTTTCATAAATAAGAATAAACATTTTAAGGAAATGTATAACTAAAACAAAAGCCTTTTAAACTTGAACATTTAATATAGTATGGCATAAATAAAATGAAATAATTCCATTTACATATTCACATGGTTTTCTACTAATCGAATAATCACATGCAAAATCAATAACCACTTTCATAATGATGGAATGCATAATTCCAGACTATCATAACCACATAGCCAAGGCCTCGTGCCAAGACTACAAATAAGATTTTGTCAAGGCCTTGTGCCAAGACAGTAGTTTGTCTCATGAGACCTACCGATGCATCGAGGAGCTATAGCGGGCTCCACTCGTCACATATTAAGTCCAATGCATTCCCATATGAAAAGGTTTAAACATAACATAAACATTCGTATTAAAACTAGCATACGAAATGTCAATAATTTCACCATAAACTATGAATGGTATAAAAATAGCACATCCACAGTCAAACATATCACAAAACCTTCAATACAATATAGATGTTTTGTATCACAATAAATCAACTTCAAATAAGCGTAAAATCCATCAAAGGATGTTGACATAGATGAAATCAAAATTCTTTTTAAAGAAATATCTCTTTTTATTTTGAAATCATTTAAGATCCATATAAAATAAAACATTTTCTTTGAAAATATTCTCATAAGCTTGTAAGGGAAGCTTTTAAGATTTTATAATGGCGGAAAATAGCCGCACCTGCCGTATAAGTTAAAAAAACATTCTTACCTTAATTCTGTCGAAAAGGTTAAAAAGGACCTTGTTTTGAAAATGACGGAAAGATTCCTTTATAAACCACTTATAAAAGTCAAAAAGGGTATAAATGACTTTAACTCATACTATAGTAAATAGTAAAAATGTTTTGAAATACATTTTTAAGAAACATGGATGTGGATGATAAAGAGATCCCAGTAGATTATTACATATAAACAACCTCGGATAATGAAGAGATTGTGAAATAACCCTTACCTTGTACTTTTCTTTGGTTGGGGTAGGTTAACCTCCTGTATAATGGTGAAATAATTGTTATTAAATTATACAAGAATCATATATATTAATATGATATCATATATGATCTTTTAACATTGATTTGTTAATAATATCTTAGAATTATCGTTGTTTCGGGTGTTAACTTACTCATTTTCTTTTATATGTTTTGTTACATAAGGCATGTTTGTTGTATCTTATTCATATCCAGAATGATATCAAGTCCTTAAACATCATTTTTAAAAACATAAAATGATAATTATACTTGAATGGATACGATGGAGAATGAATCTCATCGCGTTCGTGGAGACGGTAGTCCGTACGTACGCACGAGCGACAATATGATTCTTTTGATATTAAAATAATATATAAATGGATTTTATATAATATATACAAAATAATTAACATGTTATATTTATTATTTACATGAGTAACACATCATTATTATACCCATCCAAATAATATTATATTGAATAACAATTACACCACGACGTGGAGACGGTAAGCCGTACGTACGCCCGTATGGTGACATGTTATTCAAAGGGTGGATAGAATACTGAATATAGTTGTACCATATTTATAATAACATCACAGTATATATATTATACTGGATTTATTATTTTATAATGGTAACAACAAAGGAAGAAGAAGTGGAAGAAGAAATGAACTTAGAAAAGGGTGGTGAAATCATTACCTCTTCTTCGGGTTCTTCCTTTTGATTTGATCAAAAGGGATCCATAGGTTGGCTTTCTGATCAAACTAAGGCCCCTAGGTTGTAGTGAGGGAAGTTGGGAGAGTATTTGGGCAAAGTTTTGCCGAACCAAAAGGCTTTGAAGGTGTGAAGAAATGAGAAGGAGGAGTGCCCTTTTATAAGAGGGGTGAGGGGCACCTTTGGAAAAGCTAGAAATATTAGTTTATAATAAATTTATATTCGGTTTACAAAGGCTCCAAAGTTGACTATTAAAAGGTTAAGGTGGGGATAGGTCGAAAACAACTCAACCAATAGAATTTAGACAGGTTTGGGTACTTATATTAACCTTATCTTTAAGTATTAACTTTATGTTAATTAGTTTCACTTTTACAATGTCTCTTTGTATTTTTATATAATATGGTTAATAAACTTACTACATACATCCAAGAGACCCCCCAAGTGGTCCATTAATGATGAAACTATCATGATATAAGTCTCTTGGCCGAACCTTAGATTTTTAGGAATTTAATATCAATTAATAATATAATATTTGTTTTAAGAACTCTTTTATGTCAATTTTACCACTATTCAATAGTTGATTTTTGTGAAACTCATAACAGATTGATTACTTCGAAAAAAGTCAATTAAATCAATCCTAATATATCATATTATACTATAAAATTAGTTTAATGCATTAAAAGTTTCATATTATATTTATTTGGGTATTTATAATATCAATTATTTTAATGTTTCACTATTATAGTAATTACTGCATCATCATTGTGTCATAAATAAAATAAATTATTTAATGTCTAAAATTTATAAATAAAATATCATTATGTAGGAAATCGATTTATCTTTCTAATGAATATTTATAATCTAAAATCCATCATATATAACCCTATGTAACAATTTTTTTTCTAAAAGATATATGCTTGTGTCATTTTTGTATTCATTTTAACTTAATTAAAATAAAGTGTCATTATCACTTACAAGTGGATCCATGGGGTCCCAAAATCGACCCAAAGATGCCCATGGTCGACCATGTATCAACCAATAGGGTTAAGACACGTTTTAGGGTAATTTAGTATTATTATAATATTATTTTGTAACCCTTATTTACAGGATTTACCCTTAACCATGGTAAATAAAATATTTACCGCAGTAATTATTCAAAATGTCTAAAAATAAAAGTTACCTATTTACACAATTTGAACATCCTGATTCCAAATATGGAATCCATTTTCCTAAATTCAAAACACAGAAGTGGCAGAAATTAATTTAAAATTAATTCCCGCTGTCAAAACAAAAAGCGTGTTTTTAAGAGATAATAACTATCAAAAGATTGACACTTGTTTATGTTCGATTTAATTGTAAAATTATGTCCAATGACCAACATTATATTAAATGGTAAAAATATATTCTAAATATACTTTAAAACTACTAAAATTCATAATTTATCACTATTAATTATTTTGATTAAAAAAGTTGTTTTTAATTAAAATTTAGTAATTTTCACTATTCATCAAAATATGAAAGTTATCCGAAAAGTACCAAAATATAACCTTAGGCTAAATTAGATATTCCGAATCCCAAAATGATGTCCATTTTGAAATATAAAATATATATAATTTTAAAAAGTAGGTATTACTATTCATAACGGCTAGTTTGATTGGTTGTTAGAACTCGGTGTTGCGTACAACACACGGTATCGCATTAATCAAAGAGAAGCGTACCGTAGAAGCTTGGGGTGTTACAGAAATTGTGTAAAGACGTGAGGTCACATCGTAACATAAATGCTAAGATGTGTTTTATTTTTAATAGTTTGACTCATTGGTTGAATGAGGATTAAACTATGATGATTCTAAAATAAACCTCCAATGTATTTCTTCTACAATGTAGAATGACAAATCCCGTGGGACGCCATCGAATTTGACATACCTCAAAGAAAGAAGAACGTCATCGACATCTTCGATGCTTGGGGATGAAGTGCTATGATAGTGAACATAAATGAGGAATGTGTTTTTATTGAACCATTCCCCACACATTATTTATAAACAAAAAATCCTGATCAACCCATGAATAAGTGGATATAATAGTTACTCGTTCATGTGGGAGGGTAATCTTTTTGGGGTTCAACATTATGACTGAATTATCATAGATTGAACATATTCCCTGACCCTTCCCCTAGTTTTTAAACATCTAATGTGGCGGGTGCAACCCATCGACCATGGTAGGTACTGGACGTGTCCCATGGTTGGTGTTGTATAGGAGGACCAGACCACCCCTTTCAGACTGCTTTCGGATATAGGATGGGATGCGGCGACAGCTGCTGCGGCCCGGGCGCACACCAACGACCGTACATGTCGACAAGCTTTAAAGGGTGATACAGACATGAGCCCAGCAGGTCGTACCCATGTCGGCAGGCCGGACTCATGCCCCTTGGGCTGGGATGGATGAGACCGGGTTGCCGGGAAACTCAGAGAGATGGACACTTGACCAAACTCAGTCAGGTATAGCAAGGCCGATTGGGTCTGGCACACTGGTCGGGGCAGGAATAGACATATCCTAACCCAAACAAGGTTAGGTGAGGTCAGTCAAAACAAACTGGGGTATATGGAACCCCTAGGTCAGTCCGACATGGTTGGACCAGGCCAATATGCAACCAACCACTAATTAATAAAACAACAATAACATGCATACCAGCAATACAATGGATGATCCATTTGCGGCATTGGGGACTTCTCGAAGAGGTGAATCATTTAAAATTCTTTACAGAGTATTCTAAATAAGTTAGACTTCAACGTATGTCTTGGGGGAGAGGTTCTCCCTGGATCAAGAACAACAAATGAGTAGCATCTGTGTGGACCTTAGTTGTTCAGAACATCCATGTAGAGATCAGTGGACCAACAAACAAGGAGTAGCCATGTGAACCCCAGTTTCCCGACAGACATCTGTGACTCATCTAGGAAGAGTCCCTCAACATTACAAAATGTTGTTCACTATAACTGATGATCCTTTCTTTATGCCTCATATTAAATCTGGTGTGAGTTTTCCTTGCATTATGGATTTACTTTATGGCTTTTCTTGGTATTTTCTTTGTGGTATTTCTTCGTAGTGGTCCAGTATACCCTATTGAATTCTGTGTTACTCACCTCTATATGGGCTTCACTCACATGTGTTGTGTCTTGTTTAGATGACAAACATTTCGATGGTGGACTTCTTAACCTTGGACCAGGTAGGGCAATGTGAGGTCTGGGAGACATTGCATACTCCTCCATCATCCAGTATCTAATCTACTCTTACTTCAAATAGAGGTTCTCAGAAGGTGTCAATCTAGTGTTTTTTCTGTACATTCATGTTTTCTAGTTAGTCTTTGTGGGGTTTGTATTCTAGTACATTTGTTTTTTGGTTGTACATTTACTCATAACTTGTTTAGTTGTATATTTGTTTCCCTTTCCAGTTTGTGGTATTTTAGTGTTTGTGTACATGTACTAAGAAAAATTCCTCCCAATTTTAGTTTGAGGCCTTTGATTCAAGTTTCCAACCCCTTTCCTTCGGGAGACGGGCATGGGTGGTCACGGCATGGGACCTGAGGGACAGGTTGTGACATCGTCAACATGATTTCAATACTGAATTTAACGTGTGTATGGACAATCAACCAAAAATCTATGTACAATCTGAAAGGACTATTCATACACTTGAGGAAATTCTATGAACATGATCAACATGATTTAATGGTATATGGATTCAACACTACTTATTAGTTGAGTTCTCATGCCATAAAATATTTCAATCAATTATTCAAATGGAACCCCATATATCATTCTATGGGAAATGATTCATAACATATATTATTTTTTTATGTTGGAAAGATATTGATACATCAGCCTTAAATTCTAATATATGTGACATAAAAGTCTGACACCATTTAACAACAGAAAATAGGCTTCTCAGAGTTTGCATAAGAGTAATACTGACAACCGTCAAAGGGATGTCAGATTATATTTTAGAGGTAATGTTTTTCATTGAATTTCACCATGGAAGAGAGTCGCAAGATTCAAAATGAAATGAAAACATTTTTATAGGTACAATGAACCCTTTTTTTAATCCCTACCCGCATAGGGGTTGTGTCCTATCGGCTAGGACTTCTTCTAAATTTGGTGCTTATTCTTGATGTTTTCCACATATCTTTCTTGAGGAAACTCATATATTATAACACCCTAAAATTTTGTGAAATATTTTACTCAAATTAATTTATATTTTTGGTATTTCTATTTTCACCCAACACTAAATATAAATTTTTATATGAAATTTCATAGTTTTTATTATGTTACAAGAATTTCTGAGTTCCTTCGATAGATTGTGATAAACACATGACCGGGTCTTATGGAAATACAATATACTATTAATATGTTTATGAAAATATTATTATAGATACCACCTAGTTGTTAAAATTGATGTTATATATAAGATTAAATATTTTTAAAATTATTATTTTCACATGAATCCTTTGGTTATTAATTATTAGAAGTGAATTAAATGACTATTTGAAAATAAGGAAATAAATTTTCTAAGAAAACTATTATTCTATGTACAAACACAATTTTATCTCAATTATTTAAAAAAATATATTTTTGATTAATTGTTTCAATAAAAATTATATATCATATACGTTTGAGAACCATATAATTGATTTTATAGGTATTATATAACAATAAATTCAATCTTAAAAACCAAATATATATTTGTCTAAAATGTAATTTGATCACCTTTAAAAAATATCATACTTTAAATCTTATTTATTAAACATATTTAATTTATAAATGTAAAAATGAAATTTACTTTTGGCATATAAATATGAAAATTTACTTTGGGTATTTTATTTTTAATTTTCCATGAACTTTCATATTTTGATTAATGGTAACTAAGACTGAATTTTAGTTCAAAACTGCATTTTCATCTCATTTTATTAAATAGTTAGGTAATATTTTTCATTAATTTATATGTAAAAATATGAAAAAGTTATTTCATTTAAACATAATTAGGTAATTCTAAAAAATTCATTGTAAATTTTGATATAAACTCATAGATAAGTTTGGAACATTTAAACATTAAAAACTTCTTTATCATCCTGTATATGGGATTTAAATTAAAAAAATATCATAACATTTTTTAACATAACGTGGAAGAATGGATTCTGTATTTATAATCATCATTGCTGATAATTTCTAATATGCCAAACATTTTTTTTACCAGAAATATTAGTGAATGTAATTAAATTAATTAGAAGGATTAAGGAGAATTAAAGATTAACGTGGGACAAAGTCACAATCATAACAGGAAATATGACCTAAACATTTGTCCAAATTCAATTTCCATGAAATAGTTTGACCACATAGCCTATTGGTTCTAATTTTATGAGTTTTGGGGAGACATGTTCATTAATTTGACCCATATAATAAGTTATAAAAGTAAAAAAATAAAATATAACAATACCATATCTTTAATATTTATGAATCATTAATGTACGTACGAAGATACATAGTTTATGTTATATAAATTATTTTAAATGTTAAATAACTTTATTGTCATGATAATTAAACTATAATATTCAGATATGAATAATTTACATTAAATTCTCAACTAATGCAAACACATGTATATTTTAGTAATTAATTGAATAAAATAAATTATAATATAAATAATAAAAGTGGTGTAAATTGATTGATCTATTATATTTAATTAATTATTATAATGATTATATCATTATACACATATTTTAATCTAATATATTATAATTCCAACATTTTTTTTCACATTTTAAAATTTAAATTAATTAAATAATGTCAAAATTTACATTACTGATATTTTATAATAAATGACGATTAATTGAAAATACTAAAATATTTATAAAAAAATTATATTTATTAAATTAATTTGTAAATGTTAAGAAATTAAAATATGGTCTATTTATGAAAAAATTCATAATTAATAATTAACCCATTGACCCAAATATATTTAAAATATTGTTTTCATGGTTTGGGTTAAAGCTGTGGTTTTCAGCGTTACATAGGCTTTTATTAAAATTATTCCCAACACGTGTAGGAATATTTTTTTTCAACTAGTTATAATGTCTTTAATATATTAATATTATATGTCATTATCAATATAACATTAATTAATTATTAATTGTTGAATTACATAGGCTAGAAAACTTATAACATTAAAAAAACAAAAAAGATAAAATATGGGGGAATATAAAAGATATGAAGCAAAATTATAAATATGAAATTATTATTTTTTGTTTTAAGTTGTTAAATACCATAATTCTCCCTTAATACATTATTTTTCTACTCTTTAGAAACATGAGTTATGGTATACCTCCCAATAGAGTATACCTTTTGTTATTGACAAGAAAGCCACTCCCCCTTCATTATAGAAAGGAATTCAATCTTTCCCTTCCTCACACCTATAATGATAATAGTTTTCTTAAAAAAAATATGACATATTAGTATTCAATCATCCCAAACCTCATCATATAATCCTACCATAGTTCATAAATCAAACCAAGGAAGCCCTTTGTTTCAAACCAAGAGGACTTACCCAAGGAAGATGTAACATCCTTCATAATGTTTTCTTATTTTCATTCTCCTCCACTGAAATATTCTTATTACATGATCATATAATATTATTATTATTATAAATATAATTATATATTTTTATTATAAGTATTATGTATATAATTATATAAAATTACTGGTAATGGGTAATAATATAACCACACTTTTGTATGGAGAACTACTATCTCAGAAAATGAAGTTATTTCTTTTTTCATTACCACCTCTCAAAGGTGTGAAATATGATGGAATGTATTTTTTTGTGACATATAAATTTTTTTATGATGCATTTATGTCTCTATAATTATTATATAAACCAAACCATCATGATTTCCATTTTTTTAAATATGATATCTTCATTTTTGAATGTGTGGACTACCACTTCCTCAAAGCGATGTGATTCATACTAAAATTACATGGAATGTAATAAAAATTTTATTTGTTGACATATATGACATAATAAATAAAATTTAATGATAATATATATCTATATATATATTATTCGAATTATTTTCTTCAATACAAACAAAAACTGGAAACAACTTTCATGCCTATGTTCGACCTATAATCTCCATGAATGGTGTTTTTCATTTCATATTTATATATATTATAGATTATTAAAAATATTGATATAAATTTTATTTTGTATAAATAAATAATTTATTACATTATTAACATATTTTAACCATAGAATATGTAAGAAGAAAAAAAATAATAAGTCAAACATATAAGAAAAATAAAGAGGATATTACTATTGACGCTCCTTTCCATCACAGAGTCCAACGAATGGAAAAAATAAATACCTTAAACCCAAAAGGGTCACCCATTAAAGAACAAAAAAAATTGACAAAGGCATGGTCAGAGAGACTATTTGGACTGAGGCGCACAAGTTACGTGTGAGCCGCGCATGTCACATGCACGCCCCCTATTGGTCGCGCAGCTCACTTGCGCGCCCCATTTTGTTTTTTTTAAGGTGTAAGATGGCCTATAAATAGACCCTGTGGTCCCCATTTTAAGGACAGATTTTCCAAAAGTCAAATTCAAGCTCTGGTCTCCCTAGTCTTCAACTCAACTCTTCTAAAATCTTCTAAGGTAACTTTTTACCTAGAATGGAAGACCTGAAGGCGTAGAATAAGGCCTATGTGTTTAGAATTAATCAACACTTGCACGCCTATGTGTCCATACCTCCATAACAATGGAAACACTTGCACACCACCCTAATCATTCAAGGAAACTTCCAAGTCAATCTTTGGGAAAAATCTTTGGACAATACTAAAGGCTTGAGTTAAGTCATGCCCAAGTATTACCCTACAGATTCTTAGTCGCCCAGGTGAACCCATGCCGTGCAAGAACACTTGTGTGGCCAAGACATGCGTGTCAAATGACTTGTGTGACCTACACTTGTGCACCAACTTCATTTGTCTTCCTCTCTCTTATTCACCTCTCCTCTTCAAGATATTATCCCTAGAACCCCTTTTAAAGACATTTATGGCACAGTTCCGTTGTTGGCTTCTTTATCTGAAAGGAATTTGGGGAGAACCTCTCCCAAAACCTCATGACACACATGCTTTATGTCACCACGGTTAGAGCTTTCCTCCATATAACCTTATCCATTAAGATGAGAAGATCATTTGATTTTGGCATCCTTCTTGAGGAAGAAGCCCCAAGTACCCTTAAACCAGGCCTCCTTCTCAGGAGTAAGCCCTATTCATAGTTTCCTTTAACATTGGGAATCCTCCTCAAGAGTAATCCCCAATCATATTTTTTTTTATTTGGGACTCCTTCTCAAGAAAATGCCCCAATCATAAGTCCCTTTAATTTGGGAATTCTCCCTAGGATTAAGCCCTGGGCTAAAACTCTAAATATCCATAAAGTACAAATGCTTTTATAGACCCTGCTCCTGGTCTTCTTTCCAGAAGTATGTCCTGGTCTTCATCTACTTGGGTAGTCATACATAGTTAATCCCCACATCATTTCTTGTGAATGCATCTATCGTGTCACAATCGTCAGGTTTACATACACCTCTTGTTTCTCACATCAAGCATGACTCACATGACCTCAGAGTGTAAAAGTAATCACGACATCTCTTTGTTGGTCGTTAATCATTCATAAGCCCCATATTTCTTCACCTGAACTACGTGGACTTTGATCTTTACTATAAAAGTAGAGTACGTAGGATGCCTTTCTATGGTCCAAGACCATCATTTATTAATTCATTTACGTCCCATTTTATGTTAAACTATATCAATCTTATTGAACTATGTGGGTTATGATTCCTTTTTAATGAGGATACGTAGGTAGCCCATCTGTGTGTACGATCCCAACTCTGAAATAATCCCTGTCTTTATGAATGACAATAAACATCATGTTCCCCATTGAGTGGATTAAAACTAGTATGGTCATCATAATGACCAAGATATTTCTATATAATTTATTGAAATATACCATTGACTAGGAATTTCTAATATATATGGATGATTCTCCATTGATGAAGAACCTCAAAGAAATATGAGAGATTCTCTAAATCATATACATAAAAATCATCAATTTCCAAATCTAATTGAAAACTCATTTTCATAATTGGTGAATTAATAAGGATTCTTGAGCATAACTTAAATCTATAAGAGAGTCCCAGAGTATGCAATAATCCCCCCCAAAAAGCTGTGATGATCCTTACCTCCCATCCTCTCAACCAATGCAAATTAATAATCTTCATTAGTCCATAACTAATGAGAACCTACCCTTTGAAGGTAGGACCAAATGGATATAGAATCATTGGATGTTTCAGTTCTACGAATAAACCCGTTAGAAACTGATTGGATTGTTTGAACATTAACCAAACAAGTTCATTCCCCATTTCTAACTAAACAAAAAAATTGTGAACCCGTCGTCAATCCTTAAACAAGTTAAATGATGGTTTACTTATTTCTTAGGACCCTATTAAACTCAATATGAGGGCCAAAAAATGAATCAATTTCATATGTGATAATCCAAAAGATGTACCCTCGAAAAAATTATCTTGATTATGTCTACTATATCAAACATGCACCATTTTCCAAGATCTCTCTACAACCCAAAATGACTCCTTTAAGCTTCACACCTGTGAATGCCTTGGCCGCTGCTCCTACTGGATCCTCGTCCTCTCTCAGGACGACATCACATACTCCGCATCTTCAACTTTGGGTATCAAATGCATTGGTTATGGAATACCATGAACACAGTACCATACCGACTTTAGAGGCCGATCGAAAAGCCCCCCAAATTAACAACTCACCCTGGTTGTCCGGACAGCAATGACCAGTGGTCATGAATCGTATGGTGCCAACGACCATCTCCAACTGTTTCAGATCTTTATACACGGAACACAACAACTAGTCCCTCATATATTACATGGAGGTGGATCAATAGGTAACTCAAGGCCTTAGTTTAGGAAGACAGGAGTACTTTCTGAGGACTCCCACCAACAATCACCGCATGACTCGTGTGGTAGTGCACCCTCAACATGATGGGGGTATCACCTTTAGGAATTCTTTTGAGGTTCCTCATACCTAAGAATGCAAGACGAACCATAAGAGGAAAATTTGTCCAAAAACGATCAGTTCATACCCATACCCCCTCCGGAGAAGTCCATTAACCTAACATGATGGCAAACAATGAGCATGCATATACACTCATCCATCCTAATTTCATTTCCAAGAAGACTCATCTGGTATTAACACACCAATTTTAATAGGAAATTCTGGAATAGTACTATTGGCAGGCACATACACCTGTTTATAAATCATCAGCCAGTCAGCAGGTTCTTCTGATTGCATCCAAAGGAACCCACCAACAAAATGTGGTGACCACATGTAAATAGGCACATACACATGCTTACAGTCATCAATTATTCCAACAGTCTCATCTTCTAGTGTTGAAGTAATTTGATCAATCATCATCGATAGAGAAAAATCAGCAGGCACATACACCTGCAATTTATCAAATTAACCAAAAGTATCATTTGGTAACACCTGGAAATGTCAATTAGAAATCTCAAATGACAAACATGAGGCAGACACAACTTTCTGGCCCACACATGGGTACTGTCACAATCCACTGACAGGAAGAGGAAGATAGGAGCAGGAACAAACACATACCCCAAACTCATAATTGACGTATATTTCCGTTCTGGAAGCCTATGTCACCAAGCGCCTTCTGACAATGGTGAAAGAGTAGAAGCAAATCCATGCCTGTTGAGTCAATAAGGTTTTCCTTATGACTTTTCCATTCCTTCTTGTTTTGAAAATAACAAACACCTTATCTTTAAGAAAATCGCTTTTATAAGAAAAATTGCTTTTATAAGAAAGATTACTTTTATAAGAAAAATTATCCTTATCATATTTTCATCCATATTTTACTTAAGTATAAAATTTGGATTCATTTAAATTCTCTCGGAATTGTTTGAAACTTTGATATGAAGAATTCTATTTTAGGATCCGAATTCTGGACAATAACTGTAATAAAGTTTTACTCCGAAATCCAGACTAGAACTATAATAATGTTTCATTCCGAACCCCGGATACGAACTCTAATTAAGTTCTACATCAGATTCAGGATGCGAATCCTAATGAAGTTCGACAATGAATTCTCATTACGAACTCTTGTGATGTGTTCTCATTAAAAATTCTGATGATGAATTCTCATTAGGAATTCTGATGATGAATTCTCATTACGAATTCTGATGACGAATTCTCATTACGAATTCTGATGATGAATTCTCATTCCGAATTCATCTATTAAACAGAATATGATCATCTCTGTTTTATACAGTCTAAATTTATTCAGACTCTGAATCTTCAATCCGAAATTTCATTTTTTCTTATGAATTTATATTTTGTCTACTCTTTATTATTTTCCTTACACTCTGAACTTTCACTCCGAATTTTTCATTCCAAACTTTTGAATTAAATTTTAAAACGATGTCATACTTTCGGTTACACTTGTTTTATTATAAAACAATTTCATCTATTCTGTTATAAACTAACCATTGGATAAGTGACACGTATACAGGTCCCTCCGATTTTTAAGGAAAATATGACCGTTGGGAAGGAGGCCGACCTTACCAATAAATAGGAGCTCATTTGAAAGAGCTCGGTGCTGAAAGGATGACTGATCTTCGACTCATGTGATTATATACATGAAGTGATTTCTAGAGATAGAGGCTCTTATTAACTCTCAATGCTACGTGCGACTCCGAATGTTGGTGGTTACATTCGAGGACTTCCAGGGATAGAAAGACAGAGGTTTTGCAACACCTTGAAGTTGAGGGCTTCCTTGCTGAGGAAGACAGAGGTTGCCAACTACCTTTAAGATTAGGGCTTGCGGGGATAGCAAGACAGAGACTCCGATATTCTTATCGAGGGCTTACCCTAGTGTGGGTAAGATAGACTTGCTTGAAATTATAAATCAAGGGACCTTTATCCAAGGTTGTTGGATACCCTTCTCTTTGGGTTAAAAGAATTATATCTTGTTACTTGTAGTTTTACTACTTGTTTATTTTCCGCTGCATTTTGTATTATAAGGAAAGTATAACTTTCTTATACTTCCTTACTCATACTCTATTTCATTTAGATTCTATACGCTTTAAGGTAGAATGTCATATTGTAATCTTTTCCGGAACCTACTTTCGGAATCTCTTTCCAAGATTTCATTTTGTATTAGAGGTGTTGTGAATTTACTTAAGTTTAACCTTGTTAAACTTAGCCCTTTCCTTTGCTTATGGAAAACATAGTTATCTGTAACTAACATTAAAGGTTTTAAAGGAATTTTTAAAGTATACAATTCACCCCCCTGTTGTAAATTGAGCATATACAACACTATTTCGATCCTACAATTGGTATCCGAGCAGGTCTCTGAAATACTTATACTTGCGAATAAGTTTTTCTTGCTCACTTTTCGATTCCGAACATTTCCATTCCAAAATTTTCCTTTCCGAACTTTGTTAATACGAATCTTTTCTTCTAACAAGTTTGTGTTCCGAAGGATATTTTTTGTATGGAAGGAATTAATGTTGGTTATATTGATACTCTAAATCCTACAAGACCACGAATCTTTGATGGTAATGATTATGAGTACTGGAGAGATCGAATGAAGACTTTTGTTATCAATACTGGAGTAGAAAACTTTGTTATGCTTACTGGTGATAATAAAATTCTTGATAAAGAGGTTAGAACCTTCACTAACCAGGAAAAGCAAGAGTATCAACTCAACTATAAGGTACGCAATACTTTACTATGTTCAATGAATAGAAATATATATAGCCAAATTTCTTCTTCTGAAGCAGCTATCTATATCTGGAAGAAGTTAGAGGATACACACTTTGGAACTTCAAAGGTGATTGAGACTAGGAGAGATATGCTTAGAGCTGAATACCATGGCTTCAATTTTCCTTATGGAGAACCTATTTGTAATGTTCAACAGAGATTTATGACTATCGTAAACAGCCTAAAATCTATGGGAGAAAAAGGCTTAGATGATGAAGAACTTGTGGATAAGATAATCGATATCATGCCCAATGAATGGGAATCCAAAATAACTGCTATAGATGAGAACAGGAAGGTCACTCAAATTTTCTTGATGATTTATTTGGAACTCTTCTCCAACATGAAACCACAATGAAGAAAGATGCTGACAACATCAAAAATAAAAATGGAAATGGTACTGTTGCTTTAACAACAACATCAAATATTATGAAAGCGAAGACTCCTGAGAGAGTAACTAGATCCAAGTCTAAGAAGATGATAGTTCAGTCAGATTATAGTGAGAGTGAAATATCTAAAAGTGAATTAGAAAATCATTCTCGAAGAATGAACAAGATAGCTGGACAGAGAAATTTCCAATCCATGTATAAGAAAAAGGAGAAGAAAGACAGAAAAGATGGAGAATTTACTTGTTATGAATGCAAGGGAGCTGGACATATTAGACCAGATTTCCCTTTGTCCAAAAAGAATGAAAGGAAAGAAAGGAATTCAGACGGGAATAGAAAAAAGTATTATAAAGCCAAAGCTAAGAATGTTTTTAAAGCTAATGATACCTGTATTGCCAGTGGTGGTGACTCATCAGATGAATCTTCTGATTATGAATCTTCAGGATAGAAGAATCTTGGTCTTATAGCCAAATTACCTATTGATAATCATTGTTTTATGGCTAAGGTATGAAATGTTGAATCATTGACCAATGTTTCTTTAAATTTTGATGATAATAAGTATTATAATTCTTCTGATGAAGAATCTTTTTCTGATGAAGAAAATACTTTACCTACTTATGAAGAAGTCTCTAGGTTTTCTAAACTTCTTGAGATTGATAATTCTAAACTCAATAAAAAACATGATAAGGCAAACTCTAGGAATTATATTCTTACAAAAGAGATATCATATCTTTCTAACGATCTTCATAAAAAATGATGATTTTGAAAGTATTTCAAAAAATCTTGAGGAAGTAAGTTCTGAGAAGAATAAACATTCTAAAGAATTAGAAAAAGTTATTTCTATGAAAAATATTTTCGAGCCTACCTCTAGTTCAAAAACTAATGATTTTGAAGATAAACACTTGGTTATAAAACTCAAGTCCAAAATTTTTTCCATAAAGAAGTGTTTATCAATCTTTTCCCATGGTAAAGAAAATTTTGATAAAATGTATTCACAAATACGACCTTTAAGAAATAAATCTGGATTTGGTTATACCCATGCAAAACCAATTTTCAGTAACAATTATTTTTTTCCTCAAAGTGCCCCATTTTGTACCAAGTGTCAATGTGGTGGTCACTGGGCAAAGATTTGTTCCTTAAACAAAACCCAATCTCTAGGATTTCACAAAACTAATTCTTCTAAGAAAATATGGGTACCTAAAAATTTATTATCTAGAAATCTCGGATCCAAACAAATTTGGATTCCAAAAGTCTAATTTTCTTCTTGATTTCAGGAAAACAAAGAAAGTACCAGCAACAATACATGGTACATGGATAGTGGATGTTCCCGGAACATGAATGGTAATAAAAGCTATTTTGAAAAGATTATCAAAACGAAAGGAGGAAAGGTAACTTTCGGAGATAATGCTAATGGTGAGATTGTTGGTATTGGTAATATTGTTTTTCTTGGTAAAACTTAGATTTCAAATGTTCTTTTTGTTAAGGGTCTTAAGCACAACCTCATTAGCATAAGTCAGTTATGTGATGAAGGCTACCTTGTGAATTTTAGGAATGATAAGTGCTTAGTTCACAATTCCAAGGAAGAATTTATTCTCTCAGCCAATAGGCAAGAGAGTGTTTACACCTTGAACTTAGAAGACCTTATAAGCCAAGATTTACCTTGCCTTAGTGAAATGGAAGATCATTCCTGGTTATAGCATAGAAGACTAGGTCATTGTAATCTTAGGAACCTATGTAAACTCTCTAAGAAGAAACTAGTTCAGGATCTACCGAAGCTTAGATTTCATTCTTATAATGTTTGTGATACTTGTCAATATGGCAAGCAACATAAATCTATTTTTAAATCAATCAGTGAAGTCTCAACAACTGATGCATTATAGTTAGTGCACATGGATCTTTTCGGTCCAACAAAAAATGAAAGTATTGGAGTCAAATACTATGTGTTTGTTCTAGTTGATGATTACACTAGATTTACTTGTGTCAATTTTCTAGAAAAGAAATCTGAAGCTTTTTCTTATTTTAAAAGTTTTAGAGCTGAAGTTAAAAATAAGAAAAACCTTCCATTGAAAACTATTCATAGTGATCATGGAGGAGAATTTCAAAATTCTGATTTTGAAACTTTTTGTAGTAAAAAAGATATTACTCACAATTTTTCAGCACCTAGAACTCCTCAGCATAATGGTGTAGTTGAAAGAAGAAATAGAATTCTTCAAGAGATAACTAGAACCATGTTGAGTGAATATTCTATAGCTAGACATTTCTAGGCTGAAGCTGTATGTACTGCTTGTTATACTATAAATCGAGTTTTGATTAGATCTTTTCTTAACAAAACCCCTTATGAGTTATGGAATGGTAGAAAACCAAGACTATCCTACTTCAAGGGTTTTGGTTTCAAAGTATTCATTTTGAATACAAAAGATAACTTGCATAAATTCGCACCATAATCTGATGAATGGATTTTCTTAGGCTATTCCACAACCTCTAAGGCTTATAGAGTTTTTAATAAAAACACTAGTACTGTTGAAGAAATAGTACATGTAAAATTTGATGAGTCTGGTCCCTTTATGTTTAAAACATCCCAGCCTACATCCTCGGATGTGTTTTTCAAAAACTGACTATCAACTTTTGATATAATAATCTTCCGATAAGGATAATGTTCAGGAAGATATTCCTGAAACATTTACTCTAGAAGACTTTCTACCCTATGTTGATGAACATGCTTTTCAAAACCCAAATCAGGTGTTTCTTATGAATCATCCCAGTGATAGTATCATTGGTGATGTAAATCAACATGAAAGGAATAGAAGTTCCTTAAGAAATGAAATAGAACATCAAGCATTTTTCCCCAATTAGAACCTAAAATCACTGATGACGCTTTAGGTGATGATGATTGGATCAAAGCCATGCAGGATGAACTAAATGAATTCGAATGGAATAAAGTCTGGACATTGGTTGAAAGACCTAAGGAAACTTCTGTAATTTGAGTCAAATGGGTTTTCAGAAATAAGTGTGATGAAAATGGAGTCATAGTAAGAAATATAGATAGACTTGTTGCTAAAGGCTATAATCAGCAAGAGGGAATAGACTATGAAGAAACCTATGCTCCAGTAGCTGGACTTGAATCGATCCGTATTCTACTTGCTTTTGCAGCATTCTTTAATTTCAAACGTTTCCAAATGGATGTGAAATGTGATTTTCTTAACGGTTATGTTCAAGAGGAAGTTTTTGTTGAACAACCTCCTGGCTTTGAAGATACAAAACATCCAGATGATGTTTTTAGACTTACCAAAGCTCTATATGGCCTTAAACAAGCCCTACGAGCATGGTATGATAGACTCATTGGATTTTTGATTCAAAATAACTATGTTAAGGGAAACACAGATCCAAAATTTTTTATAAAGAATGATAAGAAAAATGTTTTGATTGTTCAAATTTATGTAGATGACATCATATTTGGTTCAGCTCAGCAATCTTTGACCGACTCTTTTTCAAGTTTAATGAAATCTGAGTTTTGAATGAGTATGATGGGTGAGTTAACATTTTTTCTTGGTTTTCAAATTTCTCAAAACCCAGAAGGAACCTACATATCTCAAAATAAGTATATTAAATATTTTCTAAAAAAATATAGTTATGACAACACTAAGAGTATATGTACTCATATTGGTATCTCAATCTCTTTAGATCTTGATGAAGCTGGGAAACCAGTAGATCAATCATCTTTTAGGGGTATGATAGGGAGCCTACTATACTTAATAGCTAGTCGACCAGACTTAATGTTTTCAGTATGCTTATGTGAAAGATATCAATCCAATCCTAAGGAATCTCACTTAAAGGCAGTAAAAAGGATTTTTCACTACCTTAAGGGAACCATGGATCTAGGATTATTTTATACTTCTGGAAATGATTTTATCCTAAAAAGCTTTTCTGATGCTGAATTTGGTCGATGTAGAATGGATAGAAAAAGTACATCCAGAACTTGTCATTTCTTAGGAGATTCTTTAGTTTCTTGGTCTTTCATGAAGCAACATTCTGTACCACTCTCCACTACTGAAGCTGAATATGTAGCAGCTGGAAGTTGTTGTGCTCAAGTGTTGTGGATGCAACACACACTCACAGACTATGGCTTGAGTTTTACTAAAACTCAAATTTTGTGTGATAACAAAAGTGCCATTGCCCTTAGTAAGAACCCTGCACATCACTCCCGTGAAAAACACATAGATATTAGGCATCACTTTCTTAGAGATCACACACTTAAAGGAGATATTATTATTCAATTTATCGGAACACAAGATCAACTTGCTGATATTTTCACAAAATCTTTTCCTTCTGATAGATTTGAATATATTAAACAGAAGTTAGGAATGATAACTATAAGGTAATCCTTCTTAATTAACATCCTGGTGAAAAATTCTCCTTACAGTAATAAACTCATTTTCATAGGGGGAGTACATCTGTTTGTTAGAATAACAAAGTTTTTCAAAATTAGTTTTCAAACTTTTTTGGAACTAAAATTTCGGAATGGAATTTCCGGAACTAAAATTTTCCAGAATGGATTTTTTTTCATATAGAAAACTTCTAAAATAGAGATGTTCATATTGAAAATATCCAGAATGAAAAACATTCCTACTGGTATTTTCAAAATGGAATTTTCATACCAAATCTGTCATAATGTTTTTTTTGGAATGAAATTTTTTAGTACTAAATTTTTCGTACTGAGTATTTCGTACTGAGTTTTCCTTACTGAGTTTGTTTTTCGTACTCAGTTTTTTTTTCGTATTAATTTTTTTTGTTTTTCTTAAGAATATTACCAATTACGAATAATCCTCCTAAGCCAATCTGAAAGGTATGTTTTCCTTACTCAAATTTTCGTAATCATACTTTACTTGCTGGAATTTTCTTATATTTTGTTTTCGGATTATATTTTTCTTAATTCTATGATTTAATAAAAACCTCAAAAGATCGGATTCAAGAAAATTGGGTTTCGACTGTCAGATCTGATCTCTACTTATCACAACTGTTCGATAAACCATGGAAGATGAACCGTTTTTTCGTTGCGTATATAAAGGGAACCCAAAATGGTTGTCCCACATAGGTTTTCAAGCTCCAGTGTCTCGATGTTCTGCCTCTCTGTTTTAAGACCATTCCGAACCTTAGTTTTTTCAGTTCTGAATTTCTCAGAGGTCTTCAGATCCGAATGTCTGTGGATGTAGCTTCTCAAGACATGTCTTCTTTTAAACCGATTTCAAAGTGGTTAGTATATAGAGAGAGGCTGGTTCATCCGGATTTCTTCAACAAGTATGATTCTCTTATTTCCATGAATATCTAGCTAAATGGTTTGGATGATGTTGTGGTGTCAAAACCAGGGAATCAAGATGAAGTGTATACAGATTTTCTTATAGAGTTTTATGAGACACTTTCCTTTATTAAGAAAGATGGAAGGGAGAAGTTGTCTTTTAAGTCTTATGGTAAGACTTATAAGCTTTCATATGACAAGGTAGCAAACTTGGTAGGGCTGAATAATGAAGGTGAAGCTGAGTTCATATCCCATGTATTACCAGATTCTAAAGATAGCTTCGACATTGGAAAAGCTTTAGAAACACTCGGACTGGCAGATGACAAGGCTCAAAAGATTGCTTCTCTATCTACAAATTTCCGGATTCTGGAGTTATGGGTACAGGGTCTTATCGTACCGAGGAAGGGTGACAAAGATAGCTTAAAGAAAGTGAGATCTATATCCTAGATTTTCTGATAAATCTGAGGAAGGTTAACCTGATGATGCACATTCTTATCACTCTTGAGAATTTGAAGAAAGGAAATCTGAGAGCTCAGATTATAATGTATCCAGCAATCATCTCGAAGATGATAGTTCGGTTCCTTGAGTCTCTTAAGGAGGCTTGCAGGTCTAAGACAAGAGTTTACAAGATTATGTTGGTGAGTGATGGTACACTCAAATGAATGGATGTAGCTTTTGACCAGAAAACTGGTCAATTTGTTGATTCTCCTGCTCAAGAAGAAACAGTTCCGAAAGTTGCTGATCCGGAATCCTCTAAGCCGGTAAGGAAGAGAATGCTGAGAGAAGTATAAGTAGAAGTAGAGAATCCCAAGTCTAAGGAAAATCAGTCCGCACCTCAAAAACCAAAGAAGAAGAAAGCTTATCCAGATGAGGTTGTTTCTAAATGGAGGTAGATGAAAGAAAGGAGAGTGCAAGCGGAGCCTCAGTTTGGCTTGGACCCTGCGGAGGCTAAGGCCTTGAAGGAAAGAACTGCAGATGAGCTCGAAAAACGAGCAAAAGAAAAGAAACTCAAGAAGAAGATGTCTGAGGCTAAGGTAGCTCAGGCTTTGTTGAAATTCAATGAGATGGTTTCTGCAAGTATACCTGTTCCGAGAACTTTTTCTCTAGAATCTCTTCCTGAGACTCCAGGAAGAAATTACATTGCTCCGGAAAAAGCTGTTGCTGAGAATGCTGACGAAGTAGAGCAAGTTAAGCAAGTGGAAGAAGAAGATGTTGCTGAAGGAAGTGGTGAAACCGGAGTTGTGTTGAAACAAGTATATGATTATAAGGGGACACCTTCGGAACATTTATCGCTCCGGACTTCTGAAGCTGAATCTTCGAAGCTAGTTACTCCAGCAATAGAAGAAGAGAAAGGATAAGAAGAAGTAGCTTATCATGGAGAGGAAGAACATCTTCTACAAGATATTGCTCAAATGGAGAATATAGAGGTTGGTTCTCAGAAAGTTCCTGATGAGGAAGACCATATTGTTCAAGTCTCTGATAGTGAAAAGAAAACTCTGGATCAGGATTCTATTCCGAAAAGAGACAAGGGAAAGAAAATTCTTGCTAATACTCCGAGCTCAGTAGCGGTGAAGAGAATGGAGGTTGGTAGTTCTTCAAAGAGAAAGCTTGACCTTATTGAGGAAGAAATTTCTCCAAGCAAAATGTCAGATTCGGAGTCATCCTCGCTAGGAAATGACTTTGTTGTTCAATCCTTGAGGAAGTTAGTGGGTTCCATTCTGACCATCTCGACTATAGATTCAAGATGCAAAATGCTCCAACATGTTCTGAACCAAAAATCAGATTTCGTATCCATGGTTATGGATAAGTGTGTCGAGATCGAAGCTGAATTCTAATCTTTTCTTGTTGGCTATGAAGCCCACAAATGATATTGCAAAAGGATGACTAGCTGGTCAAAGAAAAATGTAGAAGAGATGATGCTTTTGGATGAATTTCAAGACAATGTTAAAGTTTCTTTTGAGACTGAGGACAGGAAGATAAATGAGCTGAATTCTTCTTTTGAAGAGAAGCTGATTGATGAAAAGAACTTCCGGATTCAAGAAGTTAGAGATCTGAATGGGAAGCTGAATTCCGTTTCTCAAAACTGGAAGTTTGAAAGGGACCATCGGATTGAGTTAGAAACGAAATTGAAGGATCAGGAAGAAAAGTTTAAAGCCCAGGAAGAAAAGCTTCAAGCCCAGGATGAAAAGATTGAAGCCCAAAATGCAAGAATAGTGGTCTTAGAGAAGCAAGCTGAAGAATATCATAAGTACTTAAAGAAGATAAATACTATTCTAAAAAGACTCATGGCGAAGGAGAAAGATCCCAAATAGACAGATCCGATATTTTGTTGTACCTTAACTCTTTTGTTGTTGATGTTTTAAAACTTAATGAAAAATTTGTGCTTGCTCGTTTCTTTTTGTTTTTACTACTAATCTTTCAGGTACTTTGCAATATTTTCCATTACCTTGTATTCTTTTTGAAAATCAAAAAGGGGGAGAAGGAAAATATCCTTAAGGAAAAAAGAACTCTAATAAAAGCTTATCCAAGGCGGAGTTTTTCATTAAAGAAGACTTTCTTATTCATAATGAAATGTCACTCCGAAAATCTATAATACTATCCTTAGAGTTTCAAAGCCTAAGGGGGAGTTAGTCTTATTCATCTACATCCATAAGCAAAGGGAGATAAGCCTCAATGTTTTCTTTCGTCTTAGAATTTTTTTCGTAAGGTTCTTTGTGCTTTCCAAAAAGGGGAGATTGTTGAGTCAATAAGGTTTTCCTTATGAATTTTCCATTCCTTCTTGTTTTGAAAATCACAAACACCTTATCTTTAAGAAAATCACTTTTATAAGAAAAATTCCTTTTATAAGAAAGATTGATTTTATAAGAAAAATTATCCTTATCATATTTTCATCCATATTTTTCTTAAGTATAAAATTCGGATTCATTTCTATTCTCTCAGAATTGTTTGAAACTATGATATGAAGAATTCTGTTTTAGGATCCGAATTCTGGACAAGAACAGTAATAAAGTATCACTCCGAAATCCAGACAAGAACTGTAATAAAGTTTCATTCCGAACACCGGATATGAACTCTAATTAATTTCTACATCAGATTCAGGATTCGAATCCTTATGAAGATCGACAACGAATTCTCATTATGAACTCTTGTGATGAATTCTCATTACGAATTCTCATGATGAATTCACATTACGAATTCTGATGATGAATTCTCATTATGAATTCTGATGACGAATTCTCATTACGAATTCTGATGACGAATTCTCATTCCGAATTCATCTATTAAACAGAATCTGATCATCTCTGTTTTATACACTCTGAATTTATTCAGACTCCGAATCTTCACTTTGAAATTTCATTTTTTTCTTTTGCATTTATATTTTGTCTACTCTTTATTATTTTCCTTACACTCTGAACTTTCACTCCAAATTTTTCATTCCGAACTTTTGAATTAAATTTTAAAACGATGTTGTACTTTCTGTTACACTTGTTTTGTAATAAAACGATGTATTCTATTCTATTATAAAATAACTGTTGGCTAAATGACACGTATACAAGTCCCTCTGATTTTTAAGGAAAATATGATCGTTGGGAAGGAGGTCAACCTTACATATAAATAGGAGCTCATTTGAAAGAGCTCGGTGCTGAAAGGCTGACAGATCTTCGACTCATGTGATTACATTCTTGAAGTGATTTCTAGAGAGAGAGAGGATCTTATTAACTCTCAAAGCTTTGTGCGACTCCTAATGATGGTGGTTACATTCGAGGACTTCTGGGGATAGGAAGACAGAGGTTTCCAACACCTTGAAGTTGAGGGCTTCCTTGCTGAGGAAGACAGAGGTTTCCAACTACCTTGAAGTTGAGGGCTTGCGGGGATATCAAGACAGAGACTCCGATCTTCGTATCAAGGGCATACCCTGGTGTGGGTAAGACAGACTTGCTTGAAAGTATAAATCAAGGGACCTTTATCCATGGTTGTTGGATACCCTTGTCTTTGGGTTAAAAGAATTACATCTTGTTACTTGTAGTTTTACTACTTTTTTATTTTCTGCTGCCTTTTGTATTATAAGGAAAGTATAACTTTCTTATACTTCCTTACTCATACTCTGTTTCATTTAGATTCTATACACTCTAAGGTAGAATCTCATATTGTAATCTTTTCTGGAACCTACTTTCGGAATCTCTTTCCAAGAATTCATTTGGTATTAGAGGTGTTGTGAATTTACTTAAGTTTAACCTTGTTAAACTTAGCCCTTTCCTTTTCTTAAGGAAAACATAGTTATCTATAACTAATTTTAAAGGTTCCAAAGGAATTTTTAAAGTATACAATTCACCCCCCTCTAGTAAATTGAGCATCTACATCACTATTTCGATCCTACACTGCCCATATTCATGATACCTATCAGAATATTATAAGAACATTACCGACATCACAAAGAAAGAAACATAAATCGATCCCTATCTATGGAGTGACTCATCAACATCTCACCCTGGAGTAGATACAGACCTCTGTTCCAGTCCAGGAGGGTCATGTGTATACTCACCCATGTCATATGGACAATCATGTCAGGAATATAAACCCGATTTATAGAGAGATAGTCAGCCTAACCTGACCATTTCTCCTGAGAAGGCCCATACACCTGCCCATAATAACCACTTTCATCAACAAGTATTCTCAAAAGTTAGTAAGAAGGAATCCAAGAAAAAGACCCATGCAGCACAGTTAAAACATCATGATCCAATTTTCAATAAGGCCTTTCTCAATACTGGAGTTCTTGAAGACCTCAAACAATTATCTGTTACAAATCTCGATTCTACTCTCTCATTTCCAAATTCTGGAAATAAGAATAATAATTCTAAAGGACTTTATCAGACAAATCCTCTTTAAGTCTTGCTTAATGATAATTTGGTCAAACATGAAGCATCATCTTTAGATGAGAGCCATGATAAAACTCTATGTGTCCATAAGACCGAGGATCAAAATGTTTCATCTTTGGATGTAACACACTATGGTGGTCCTCCCCATGATTGTGAATTTAGCTGCAAAAGTCCTCTCCGTAGTAGTAATTAGCATTGCCTGTAAAATTTTCAATGGAAAATGCAGTAACGAGAAAGCCCTCTTATCTTGAAGGACATTCAAATACAAATCTAGTCATTTCTGATGCCTTATTGCTAGAAGGTGAAATACATTCTCAGTCAGAAGATAGCTCGGGGTGTAGGTCATTATCTGAACCACTCCTGAGTCATTCAACATCTAATTTGACTAATTAATTCTCTACCAATATTTTTGAATCTGATTAAAAAACAAAAAAGCACCATATTTGGTCCATTCAGGTAGAATAATATTCATGAAATGACAAAAGAGGAAATGCCGAATATGAGAAAACAATTGAAAAAAGATGAAATACTAATCATGTTTTGGCCTTTGGCTGACACTCGGTATGTTATTCCAGAAACGTTGACAAAATATTGTATTCACGATATTTGTCTCAACATATAGAAATATTATTGTCACTTAAAAGAGTAAATATTACCTTGTGATGAATATCAAAATCATGTTAAGATAATAAAAGGGATGAAATTCCATATTGACTTGGCATCTCTCTCAGTTTCCAGACATCTAAAGGTTGAAAATCCGTAGAGAGCCCTTCAGCGTACATGACATGGTTCATTAAAAATGGTGCACCAGTTAATTACTAATGCCCCATCTGGAATTCATAGCAGGTAATGGGGTGTTCATGGAGCATTGCATTTCAATGTGCTCTCCAGCCAACAAAGATCACCAAAAGTGGTCTCATGCAATGTTATTGCCCATGGCTGGCCGCAGCTAACTGCTCTAGGGTGTAATCAAATGCTTGCTCAAGAACATTCCTCAACTAGTTCTTTCCAAAGTAAGACATATAAAGAAAAAGTTTTCGAATTACTCTTGAATCTAGTAAATGAGAATATCCCACAGGTTTCTCATTTAGAGAATGCACATCATCAGGTGACAGATCTGTCAGAAATAATGCAACGATCATCTTAGCCAGGTGATTTGAGTGGATGTCAGATGATGCATCTGACCACTTTCTAGACTAAAATCCGGAAAATCCAGAGTGTTTTTAAGAATTTTTATGATGTGGATGCTCAAGAGACACCTTAGCATTCTAGGTGAGGACACTTTATTCAAACCCTTAGGATCAACAGATAGGATTTGAGGAGTTGAGCAGGAAAAACAAGAATAACCCAGGTCTACCATACTAGGGACTTTTTCAAATTCTCAATCTCTTACTCAATGAAAGTCAGCCTTCTCTCAATTAGGGAAGAAGCCACAAGATGAACACAGAGAAGAATTATCATGAAATTACCTCCAAATTACAGTTCATCAAGAAGTTCATGAGGGATCAACCAAACAAAAGGAAATGCCTCACAAAGGACATGGAAGAAGACGGTATCATAGAAATTCTGACAAAAAGGATGCAATGCGTTATGCATTGGTAAAAGACATCAATTCCATTATCACTGATCCCCCAGAACATGAAGCTCAATGAGAGGAATCAGATGAAATAGTTCATATTCAAGAGGCTGTTTACACAGAATCAAATGAAGGAGATGTGTGTACCAGAAGCCCGAGGGCTTCCTAGAGGAAAGACATTCCTTCAGGTAATACCCTTCCATACTCCAGAAAGGAAAATTCCTAAGAAAAAGGTAAAAGTCATGTTATATTCCACCCTACATCTGGAGAGGGAAAATCACTATCATTAGAGGAAATATTTTTACAAAATGAAGAAGAGATGAAGGAGTTAAGGATGTTAAATGTAGAACTACTTCAAGGTAGTCTTCCTGCAAAGCATGTTAGAGTTAATAAATCAGGGGAATTTTTTGCTGCTATTGGTATGGATCAAGAATATCCCCCATTGTATGTACACCCTCACAGGTCCAATCCTATGGGTCATACGGGACAACAACCAATAATACTACAAGTAGTGAAAGTACCGATTACCACATCCATCCAAACTCCAGTTATTTCACCTGATCAGGTCCAAGATCAACTAGATGTTTCTCAAACATTAATAACTACCATTGAGTCATTAATAGCTCGGTTGGAAGCTATAGATGGATGACCTTCACCAGTGCAACCAGAGAAGAAGGTTTTCCTAGAATGGGTTGATCTGATTCCTCATCCTCCAAATTTTTCAAATGTTACCTTCCCCATTTTTAATGGTTCGGGAGATCTAGAGAAGCATTTGACACATTTTTTCTCTTGATGTGATCCTATGTTGTGACCTCCACAACAACAAGAAGTAGTAAAACACATGTGTTTTGTGAAATCATTGCAAGGAACAACATTTATTTGTTATACATGTTTACAATCCCGATCTATTGTTGGATGGGATGATCATCGTCAGAAATTGAATTTTTTAGTTCATCTCAATGCTACAAAAAACAACAATTTTTGATCTAACAATTTTCAAAAAGGGGAGAATGAAAGAGTTTCTAAATTAATTTCTCAGTTGAAAGGATTAACATATTTATTGAATATACTACTCCCTCAAGAAGAGTTGTTACCCATTTGTGTGGAAAATCTCCATGATGAATTTCATACTACATTGATCCATGTGTAATAGACAAGAGGGTTTTGGGAACTTGCATCAATTTACTAACAAGTGGAAAATTACATTGCAGAAACAAAATCTAAGTCCCGTGTAATTCTATCAGCTGGAGGAAGGATAATAGAGAAAGTAAAGGATGATACATTTACACTTAAACAAGCACCTGTACATGCATCCACTTCAAAACCTTCATTATATCGAAGGTTTCCACCTCCTGAGTGTCAAAAATAATTCTCCCTCATCAATATGATCAAAGAGATCAAAGGAGGAAACATTTTGAGGTTTTAAAGAACAAAGTTTATTCTTTCCAGAATGAATAATTTCCTTATTACTTCATCCCGGCTCTGTAAAACAATCTAGTTCAGTTGCCAAGGCCCAAAAAGATGAACAAGGAAAGAGATGAAGACCTCCCCGACTATTGCTCATTTCATCAGATTTTGGGGAATTCCATTTTGGAGTGTTTTGTCTTAAATGACCTCCTACAAAAGATGGTGGAATCTGGAAAAGTGAAACTAAAAAGTTCTTCAGCCTAGGTAGCATGTTTTACTGATACTGATCTAGAGGAATAAGGAGAGTGGAATGAAGTCAAAAGTAAAAATGTGCAGAAATATGATGATTGCATGGTCAAGAAAATGATCAACCAAATTAATTCCATTTTACAAACACAATGGAATAAACCGATTGTGTCTTATTCTATTTCTTCTACAGCAAAACCCTCTTTATCAAAAGAAAAACCCTCAATGAAGAGTAATAATCTGATGAAATAAGGGAAGTCAGAAATCGATGAGCTCATGTCAAATCCTATGTTGTAATTGACTCTAGATGATTTTATGCCTTAAGCTTCAAAAGATTGGGCACTGCCACACAAAAAGGCACTGACTGAACTAGTTCGTTAGGCAGAATCATCAATAGATGAAGAGTTTATATTTTGTTCTATTTACATGATTCATTTAATAGATCCCTATGCCAATGAAAGTTTCAATCATGATGAGCCAAAGTTCACTATATCTAACAGAGGAATTATAGTAAGAGACAGAGGTATTGGATACATAGGAAGACATGGATATTCTAGAAGCCACTATTTTAATCCTACCCCAACTTGAACTGTATATGCGGCAGAAACTTGTGGAAAAGCCCTTCAGCGGGCTCAAGAGGAACAAGAATGTTCTTCCACACATTGAAGATTCGGTCCAAAGATAGTTATTTTAGAGGACCAGTTAGAGTTTACACCTTCTTCTTCTCAGTAAATAAATATTCCTAGTCAGTCTAATCTACCGAATTCATGACTGTTTTTAATACATGTCCCGATACAGGATGCATCTACTGCCAATGCATCAACTTCCAAGGCACCTGAAAAGACACATTTTCATGCTTGGAAACACAGACCATTGGACAGAAATTATGATTTATTGTAACATTTGGATCAACTACAGGCTAAGTTATCAATTTTTCATGCCTTTAATTTATCAGAAGATCTTCAGGAGGTGCTTATTGAGGATTTTTCAAGTCCTCAAGAACTGATAACTAAAATTGATGCATCTTAGGTCTACCATATAGAGAATGATCAGGTGGAAAGCCATGTAGTGATATCATTTATAGATGAATTTGAAGATGTTGTTGTACATGGATTTATCATACCTTTGTATCAATCTGGCAAAGTCAATGACATAGACATTCAACAATCTATTATTTATAATCGATCAGGAGTCAACCTCATTCTTATTCATACACTTCATTGATTAAGCCTCACATAATATTATTTATCTCCTTCTACATTGATGTTTCAATGATATGATAAGAATTTACAAGATCCTCTGGGTGAAATTACACTCATAATTATGATTGGATACCTTATGTCTAATTTGGATTTCATGGTTGCTTTTCAGAACATAGCCTTCAACATTTTTATTGGAAGACCTTGGCTACATCATAATACGGTCGTAACTTCGTCATACCATCAATGTCTCAATTATTGTTTCAATGGTCAAATGGGTACATTGTATGGTGTCAAGGACCCATTAAAAATGTGTGAATCTCAATACATTGAAGAAGAATTTTATCACATGGAGGGAAAGGAAAATTTCACGGCAAAGGAGGTCACCAAAATTAATGCTCCATATGGTTTGGAAATGATTCCTGTAAACACATTCATTCATGTGAGTGCAGATTATGTGTTTCCTATTAGTCAAATTGATAGGATAGACCTAAATCCAAAAACACTTATTGAAATTTCCATAATGTCAATGACAGAAGTCAATCCAGATAGGATGGGAGAAATTGTTGATTCGCCAAGCAGTGATGAAAGCATAAATGGAGATGTTTTCATTTCATCTGCTAAAATCCAGCAATTCTATACTTCATCAACCAGGCCAGAAGAAGTTATAACAATACCATATGAAAACAATGATGTCTATTCTCAATCCATCATCTCCACTCTATCACCCTAGTAAGACCCATCATCATCAATAGGGTTAGAAATGGACGCCTCTTCTTCAAGATATTCAAATTTTATCTTCTCCCCTGACCATGGAAATTATGTTTTGATATCTACAATACATGTAGAAACAGAAGAAGTAACACATATTGATGATGAAGAAGATGATCTCAAGGATGCTCCTCCAGCATTTGAAGAGGGTATCTTTACCACTGTGGATGAACTCATAGAAATAAATCTGGGTACAAAAGAAGATCCATGGCCCACTTTAATTAGTGCAGCCATGAATCATGAAGAGAAAGAAATTTATACTTCATTTCTAATGAAAAATCAAGATGTGTTTTATTAGAATTATATAGAAATTCCAGGCCTTGTTCCCGCTGATTCCACTCATCATTTGGGTTTTCCAGAAGAACATCGAGGATTCAAGCAAGAAGTAAGAAGAACACACCCAACTTATGCCTCCAAAATTGAAGCTGAAGTTGATAAGATTATCAGGGATTAATTAATAAGAGAAAATAAATATCCCAAATGGATGGTTAATATTTTCCCAATGAAGAAGAATAATGGAAAAATTAGAGTTTTCATTGACTTCAATGATCATAATCAGCATTGTCCCAAGGATGATTTTCCAGTTCCGATCACAGAACTCTTAATTGATACAACAACTTGCCACAAAGCTCTTTAATTCATGGATGGTTAATCTGGGTATAATCAAATACAAATGACCCCAGAAGATGAGGTGTCTACAACCTTCAAATTTCCTCATGGTGTCTTTTTCTACTGGGTAATTCCCTTTGGCATGAAGAATGCAGGTGCAACGTATCAACGTTCCGTGCACCATATCATCAAACCATTATTACGGATTTTTTTTAATGTTATGTGGATAATTTTTTGGTTAAATTCCGAAGAAATTCTGTTCACATGGCCGATCTAGAAATCATATTCAAAAAACTTCGAAAACACAATTTGATGATGAACCCCCCGAAATGTGCTTTCGGGGTAACCTCAGGAAAATTTCCCGGCTTTGTTATATGCCATCGTGGTATTGAATCTGATCCTGAGAAGACAAAATCAATCCTTGACATGTCACCTCCTAGAAATTTTAAGGAATTAAGAGGACTTCAAGGAAACATGGCCAATATTCGGCGTTTTATTGCCAATTTGGAAGGCAAGTGTTTAACCTTCCCCAGATTATTGAAGAAGGGAGTCACCTACCAGTGGAATGAAGAATGTCAAGAAGCATTCTATATCCTCAATAAATATCTCTTGAGTCCACCATTATTAATGCCACCTATTGAAGGAAGACCACTTATTCTCTATGTGACAGCATTAGAGCTATCATTGGGTGCCTTCCTTTCCCAAAAGAATCATGATGGGAATAAAAAAAGCCTTTACTATCTTAGTCGTACTATTCTTGAGAAAGAAAATTGATATTCAAGTATTGAAAAGTGCTGCCTAGCATTAATATTTGCAGTTCAGAAATTGAGACAATCTATGTAACATCATGAGGTTCAATTGTTATCTCACAATAACCCGCTCAAATTTATCCGTAGTTGTCCAATGATTACAGGACGTCGGGCAAGGTGGGAAGTTATTTTGTAGAAATTTTACATCCAGTATGTGTCTCAAAAGGCAATAAAGGGCCATGCCCTAGCCATCTAATTTTCTAAACACCCATCTGTAAAAGATATGTCTTTATTTATTGAATTTCCTGATGAGGAATTATTCTCTGTTCAAGATAATCCTCAAACATGAGAAATGTACTTTGATGGTGCCTCCAGAAGTCCAAAAAGGAATAAAATGGAGGACCCTAAATTCTAAAAAGTTGTGTTATGAATTGTGCTTATTTCCCCAGATAAGGAAGTGCTACCCTATTCCTTCTTGTTGTCGGAAGGTGGTACAAACAATGAAACAGAATATCAAGCTCTCATCGCAGGCTTGGAATTGGAAACTCAAGCACAAGTGAATCACTTGAATGTAAAAGGGTATTAATATTTGGTAATCAATCAAATCAATGGTAATTATACCATTAAAAAGGAAGAGTTAATCCCATTGTGTGATTATGTTATAGAATTAGTGGCAGAATTTCCCTCGAAACTGATATTTTCTTATGTCCCGCGATCACAGAATTCCCAGGCTGATGCACTAGCTAATGTTTCCATAACCCTATCAGATCCAAATCGGGATGAAAAAATCATCAATATTGCCCATCATCGTATAGTTTGACCTCTTTTTCAAATCAGAATAGGGGAAATCAATGAAATCGGTCCCATTTTTGAACCATATGGTCATACTATAGGATGTATGAAGCCTATCAGGGAATACCTTCAAAATGGAGCACACCCACCTGATAGAGCTGTGAAATAACATGTCCGGTGGCGTGTGGTAAATTTTACTCATTATGATAACCTAGATGACGAAAAAAATTCTCTACAAGCAATGTTTTGATGGAATTATCTTCATATGTATTTATGGTTAAGAGACAATGGCCATCATGAATGAAGTACATGCAGGAGTTAGTGGTGTTCACCAGTCTAGACATAGAATTTCTGGTCAAATTGGAGGACTTGGATACTTCAGGCCTTCAATGATGTAAGATTGTATTGATTTCCCTAACAATTATCATTCTTTCCAAGTATGTTCCAACTTCACTCATCAACCCCTAGAGTTACTTCATACAGCTAAATACTCCTGGCCATTTGCTATAAGAGGAATGGATGTAGTAGGAACTTATCCTCCAGATACAGTTAAGCAATTTATGTATATTCATACTCATACTAACTTCTTTTCCAAATGGGCAGAGGCAATACAATTCAAAGAAGTCAGTGATAAAATCATTGTTATATTGGTCAAGTACAACATCATTACCAAATTTGGTGTTCCTCATACCATATTGACAGATAATGGCACCAACTTTTGTTTATCTGATGTTAGAAAATTGTATCAAGAATACAATATCTGATCCTACCAGTCATCTCGGTATCATGCAACGACCAATCATCAAGTAAAGTATTTCAATAAAAATCTTTCAAACATACTTATGAAAATGGTGGATAAAGATAAGAAGTCATGGCCTGATAAACTTTTTCATCTCTATGGGCTTATCGGACTACCACCCGCCCTGTTATACGATTCACTCCATATTCATTGGTATATGGAATGGATGTAGTATTGCCTATTAAAGTCCAATTACATTACATAGAGTTGCCATTTTTTGATTAGTTATCTACAGATGAACAATCTCAAAAGCGATTGGATAAATTGGAATGACTAGATGAAAAATGATTGTGCACAATGCATCATTTAGAAGTCTATCAAAATCTAATAGCATGAGCATTCAATAAAAAAATTAATCTTCATTCATTCATTCAAGGACAACTAGTATTGCTCCTTATAACCCCAATGACACCATGAAAGAAGCCTCTAATGCTTGAGCCAAAGTGGGAAGGACCTTACTCAACACATAGGGTCTACTCCAATGCAGATTATTCTTTAATATAAATGGATGGAGAACTCATTTCAACTCCAACCAATGCAAGATTCTTGAATAAGTATTTTTTGTAACACAAATACACCCATTGTCCTTGATGCAGGACATTAAACTACATATCCCCCTCTATCGTCAAACATGATTTTATACTGTGCATTGTTCAAGCTGCAGGACGTTAAACTGCCAAAAACCTCAATTTTGTGACACGTGAAATTAAATTGGGATCAACGCATGTTCAATTGCCTTTTAAACTCTTTTTCCATGCATGCCTCAGGCAGATAACCATCCATAAGCCCCACACCATCTTAGTGGTCACATCTTTTTTGACACGATAGTCAAGTCTATTGTTTCCTCTTGTTTCTCACACCGAGCATGACTCTCGTGAGCTTAGAGTAAGCTTCGACCATGAAATCTTCTCTGGGCTGCTATCCACACTTATGTACAGACATCATATTTGGGATGTTTTCCTCATGTACACCCTGGTCACTGAATCCATCTCAATTGAACTACGCGGACTTTGATCCTTGCCTCCTAGGCCGGGTTCGTAGGCAACTTCTTAAGGATCATGCCCGAAACCACTTTAATCACATAAATTCAACTCCATCCCATACGATTTTGAACCATGAATCCCTTGTCAAGCTTCTTATTCATATCAGTTCTCTTTCATCCTATATGATATTAAACTATTTACATCCCATTGTCCTATCTATATGCTGTTAAACTATACAGTTCCCCATTGTCCTTGTCGTATGTACATTAAACTGCATAGCACAAGTCTATGCATATGACATTAAAGTATTTGAGTTTATTTCCTGTATAACAATAAATTGAAACAATCCCTGGTACCCTCACTCGAGAGGAATCATCATTGACATGGTCTCCAGCCATGTCAAATTTCAAGAACCACGTATGGATTGATTCTCATCCTTATAAGATACGTTGTGACACCAAAGTCTTTAATCATGGTTCCACCCAAATTTGCAATAAAGTCCTCGTTACCCCTCATATGTAGGAACCAAATCTGTACAATGGGAATGTCATGAACTATGTATAGCTTGATTGCCACCATCATGGGATACATAATAATGCCCAGGAATTCCTCGAGTCCAGCCCCGAGCCTTTGGGCCTAACCCCAAACTCCACTTTCAGTCCCTTGACTGAAAATTACCCCTTGGAGCACATGATGTGATATGGAACGCCGCGGTCTTTATTCACATCAGGTTTATAACAAATGAAAAATGTGTCTCCCTAGCTATGGTCCGTGCTCTAGGACCTAAACTATGATCTTCCATTCCCTCATCGTGAATGACGTTAAACTGTATTTCAAGAACTTTGTTTTCCTTGATTCGCATCCTAATGAGATGCGTAGTGGCATACATAATTTCAATTTAGGACCTAGCCACAACATTATACAAATAATATATATGGTCTCCAAAACCCTTTTCTTGAATTATGGTCACATCATTTTTGATTCATAAGTGTTCTTTTTCCTGAGTATGCAGCATGTTCCTTTAGGTGGCCTTGCATAAGTTGTCTACATAATGGACCTGTCAGCCAAAAGATTCTAATATTTTACAGTGTATCTTATGCCCCAGTTGGCCTTACATAATTCAACATCTATAATGGGTTTGTCAAGTAATGGTAACTTCATTCTTAAGGGAAGTCTTTTTTGTCCCAATTGTCCTTAACAACGATATGTAGGGATCTGCTAAAAAAACTGTCATCCTTAACATATTTGTTCCATACTCATTTTCATGATATGAATGTATTCAAGTCTATGGTTTACATTTTCCTCCTTATCCATATGTTCATATAAATATGAAATAACCATGTACCAATTGACCATATGTCGTATAATGTTTCAATCTCCAGTTTTAGTCATATGATTTAAAACCATAGATACATATTTTCCTACGTTTTGGTCAGACCTTTATAGAGATTACATTCCTACAATTCATTGAAAATTTTTAATTGAAATATCCTCTCCATATTCTAGTACCATTCTCCATAAAGCAGAATCTATGTTTGAAAATTTGAATATATGTAAAACATTCTTAGTCTTTTAGCAATATAATGTCAAATTTTTGAGAGTTTTTTTCCTAACTATGCATCACGTTCCCTTATGTGGCCTTGCATATTTTGTCTACATAATGGAACTTTCATCCAAAAGATACTACCATTTGACTATGCACCATATTCCTAAGTTGTGCCTACATAATTCATCCCCCATAGTGGGTTTGTCAAGTAGTGGTAACTTCATTCTTAGAAAAGACATACTCTAATTCTTTCTATCTCTATTTCCATGACATTCCTCATATTCAAAATTTCCCAAGTCAAATTTTACAATTTCCCACCCTCTATTCATGAATATGGTAATATATTTCCAAACAAATTATCAAAAATTTATCAATATCATCCATTAGGTCAAAGCTGGTCAAACATAAATATTAGACTTTTTATAATCCAACATGCATGACATTAAACATCCAATAAAAAAAGACATGGTACTCATTAAATTGGGAACCTATAAAGGGTACATTGAACAAATGTTGAGTCCCAGCTCTCTAAATGTACATTTTGTATGATTTAGGAAATATTGAGAAATTAAAAGATAATTTTTGTGGGGTTGTTTTTATATCCCTAGTAAAAAAATAAAACTATTTTTACTAGGCCCATTGGCTTAGGTGAAAATAAGATCAATTATCAAGAAAATGAGGGTACAGATGATTGAAGATGAACTATTTTTCATTTATGAACTAGATTAGAAGAACATCCACATACTGGGGTCCATTATCTTTTTTTTCAGAAATTACAGAATCCTTTCAACAAGAATTCTCATATGTTTCATCAGTATCCACTTGAAGTTCATTTACTCGACTAGCTTCATTCTCTTCACCTCGATGAAGTGCTTTTTTGGCATTTGTGATGGCTTTTAGACCATTCGTTGGGACTTATTCCAATGAATTATGAAGTTGGTCAAGCTCCCCAGTAATAGCATCTAGCTCTTGCTAAAGGTGAAACTGCTCGAATATCTTCTCCTTGATCTTCTTCTTCAGTTACTTCAGGGTTGTATCATGATCACCCATATCTTGGGACACTGGAGCCCAAAATTAACTAATATTGGTCAGCAATATAGATCTGAGCAGGTCTTGAAGACACTTTTTCTCTTGCTCCCTCCTTCTAATGACTTGTTTCACTAAGACATGGATTTCATGATATCCAAAACTTCCACTTCCCCTTGATTTCTCCTGCTTTACCTCAGAGTCGTATCATCTTTGCTTTTCGGATCCATCTCTGAGAGGGGGGGGACTTTTGTTGACTCTCCTTTCCATCATAGAGTCAAATGAATGGGAAAAGGGAATACCTTAAGCAAAAATGTGTCAACCTTTGAGGAACATCAAAAAAATTGACGAAGGCATGGACTAGGATCCCATTTGCAGTGAGGCGTGCAAGTCACATTCACACAACCTATGTGTCACACAACTCACTTGCTCGCCCCATTTTGTTTTTCTCCCAAGGTGCAAGGTGGCCTATAAATAGCCCCTGTGGGACCCCATTACGAGGAAAAAATTTTCAAAAGTCAAATTCAATATCTAGTCACCCTAGTCTTCAATTCAACTCTTCCGAAATCTTATAAGGTAATTTATTACCATCAGTGGATGACCTGAAACAGTAGAATAAGGCCAAAGTGTTTAGAATTCATCAAAAATTGTGTGCATAAGTGTCCAGACCTCCTTAAAAATGGAAACACTTTCACGCCGCCATACACTTTCGATGAAACTTGTGCACCGCCCATTTGAAAAACATCTTAGGAAAATAATAAAGGATTGAGTTAAGTCTCACCCAAGTAATACCCTACAGATTCGCCATCGCCTAGGTGGACCCATGTCATGCAAGTACACTTGTGAAACCAAGACTTGTGCGCTAAATGACTTGTGCTACCAACACTTTCGTGCCAACATCATTTGTGTGCCTCTCTCCCGTTCACATCTCCTATTCAAGATATTAGCTATCGAATCGCTTTTCAAATCCATTTATGGCATGGTTTCTTTGTTGTATTCCTTATCTGAAAAGAATTCTATGAGAACCTCTCCCAAAACCTCGTGACTTACAAGATTTATGTCACTACGGTTAGAGGTTTCCTCTATATAACCGCATCCATTATAATGAGAGGAACATTTTTATTGGGCCACCTTCTATGGAATAACCCCCAAGTCCCCTTAACCTAGACCTTCTTATCAAGAGTAAGCCAACGTCATAGTTTCCTTTAACATTGGGCATCCTCCTCAGGAGTAAGCCCCAATCTTAATTTCCTTTGATTTGGGACTCATTTTAAGGTATAATCCCCAATAAAAAGTCCTTTTTATTTTTAGCCTCATTATTAAGAGTAAGCCCCAAGTTATAAGTCTACATTATATTGGGCATCTTGCCTAGGCGTATGCCCTCAGTTAAAACTCTAAATCTCAATAAAGTACAAATACCTCTATGGACCCTGCTCATGGGCATCTATTCTGAATTAAGTCATGGTCTTCATCTACTTGGCAATTCATACATATGTAAGACCCACATCATTTCATATGGCTGCATCTTTCGAGGAAAAATCATCATGTTTATTGATACCTCTTGTTTCTCACATTGAGCATGAATCACATTATCTTAGAGTGTAAAAGTAATCACAACATCTCTTTTGGGGTTGTTAATCATGCATAAGCCCCATTTTTCTTCACACGAAATATGTGGACTTAGATATCTTCCTTAAAAGTAGAGTACATAGGAAGACATTCTATGGTCATATAATGTGATTCATTAATAATTTTTCATCCCATATAATGTTAAACTATATCTGTATTATAAAAATATGTTGTTTCTGATTCCTTTTTAATGAGGATATGTAGGAAGCCCTTCTGCGGGTGTGATCCCAACTCATAAATAGTCCAAGTCTTTCTGAATGAAAATAATCTTCAAGGGCCCCATTGAGTGGCTTTAAAACTATTATTGTCATCATAATGACCAATAGATTTATATATTATGTATTTAAGGATACAATTGACTAAGTATCTCTAATACTTATGGATGATTCTCCATCGATGAAGAACCTCAAATAAATATAAAAGATTCTTTAAATCCCATACATATCAATCATCTATTTCAAAATATAAATAAAACTCGTTTTAATTATTTTTGAATTAATAAGGATTCGTGAACATAACATAAATCTATAATAGAGTCCCATAGTAGACAATAATTCCCCCAAAAAAGGTGTGATGAGACTGACCTCCCATCCACTCGACCAGTGTAATTTCTTAAGCCTCATTGGTCCACAACTAATGAGCACTTTCACATGGAATATAGGCCCAACTGGATATAGAATAATTGGTTGTTTCTAGTTCTACTAATAAACCCATTAGAAACTGATTGTATTGTTTGAACTTTAAACAAACAAGTTCATTCCCCATTTCCATCAAAACAATTACCTAAAACGTAACATTAACATTGAGTTGTTAATAAAAGGGTAATATCAAGACATAATGAAATAATATATTGTAATTGATGTAATATTAATCTTCTATTATATGTGTATAATGAAATTATATTAAATATATATCAGGATTCAATATGAAAGAAGAAATTCAAAACTTAAGGTAAGGGAATTTCATGTCACTTTTTTATTTATATGAGATATATTTCGTATTCACCACTATCTTCTTTTGTGGGGTGTTAATACATCCCTATAAACTCTTGTATAATTAATCTTCATTATTTGATAATATTAAAATCCATATATGATGTTATTATACCATTAGGATCATTATTCTAAAAATACCTATGTTCCAGGGGTTTTCACATCTCACTTTTTTAAATCCATGAGATACAAGCGTTATTCAGAAATAATTTCATTGGGGTGTTGTATATACTATCCATGAACAAATTATATGTTTTATATAAATACACTACTACATTAATGGCCATTAGAGACCGCCTGGTGACCACTTTTGGCGGTCGCTGTTGCTTCGTCGGTAAAGAGCAATAGCGACCGCCAATGGCGGTCGCTAAATCCTGTATCGAAATACAGCGCAAAACTGCGCTGTATTGATGATCGGTGGACTCGGCAGTGGTGGGGAGCGATGGTGAAGCTTCATGGCCGGTCATGGCGAATCTGCGGCGGCCGGAGGGAAGTGTGGTAAGTTGAGGGTGGAAGTTGATGGTGGTCCGATGTTGTGGGGGATGACGGGGGTCACCTACGAGGGGGTAGGGGGAAGAGAGGGCGGACACATGCGATGAAAACGGTGAATGGATGAGGCGGCGCGCGGTGGGGAGATGGCCTGAAGTTGCAGTGGCGAGAAGGAAGTGGGGAATGACAATGCGGGAAAAATCCCGCCTTTTTTTAGGCAGGAGTAGCGACCGCCATTGGCGGTCGCTAATAGTATTAATAGTGACCGCCAATGGCGGTCGCCCATGTGCAGGGGCGCAGAAACACAAAAATCTAGTAGTGATAAATATATTAATATTTACATATCCATTTGATGATATTGCATTCTTTGGGGTTATGGTAAAAAAGTAACTAAATCTATAAACTAATCGTGTCAAAATTTTTCAACCTTGAAATACATGTAATGGTGTAGACCTATATTTTTCAATGGGTTGTATATAAAACCCATTTTAAAGTTATTTTATAAATATTCACATTTTAATTATTTTTAAGGATTCATATTATTTTTTTTCTAATGGGGATTATGATTCAATATCACTAATGTGGTAACAATTTATTGATACAATATCATCATTCATCGAGATTATTTATGATTATGCTTCCATTGATGAAATCATATGATCCATTTATCAATAAGACTCATAAATTTTATTAACCAATGGTTATTCATGATATATTCATGTATTGAAACCATTTTTTGACATGGTCTTACTTAATATAATTAAGAAAATGTTTTTAACAAAACCAGACTTCATCTCTCACTTCGGTCGAAAATCTGTGCACGTTTGAAACTATGTTCCCTAAAAAGGGTTTCATAAATTTTTTATGTTTAAAAGGTGTTTAATATGTTTTTAGGATTTATTTATATGTTTTTAATTTAATTATAATGAAAAGTGATTTCAAATGGTTTTCAGTAATTCTTTATTAATATGAAATGTTCTAATAATGAAATGGTTACAATTTTTTTTCATGATTTATGTAACATCCCAAGTAAATAAAGAATATAAAATTTTTATTATTTATTAATATTTTTGAATTAAATATTAATTTTACCTTAAAAGGGATTCTATCTTCCATGGAATACCTGATACACAACAAAGGGTTTCTTTCAAATCTTACGTTTCACACAACAATGTGTCATACTCAAAAGTAATAATATAATATTATTTTAAATGGTAATTAATGCCTAGTCGTTGAATTGGATGGAATGGAAAGATCTAACTACAATATGAATACACATGTTTGTTAAATATTTTATTTACTTTTATAAATTAAATGTTATAGACCTAAATTGTGAATGAAACTAATATTAAGCATTAATACTCTAATATTCATTAAAAGGATGATTTAATTCATTTTGATGGAGAACCATCATTAAATATAGCTTCTACTTGAATTATTTTTGTATCTTTTTAAACTGATGATTAGTTTATAATAAAATACTATTTTCAAACGTTCTGAAAGAGCCATTCCTCCCTTTATAAAAGGACACAACTTGTAACCCATTACTCACACTGCACAAGACCATTGTATCATCAAACCTATTGCTAAATAAGATAACTACATCCTTCTATTCACACTAAAATTGTTACCTTATGAAGAAGGCACTTTATGTGAACCTTTTGGTTCAAGCCAAAGGGAGTTACATGATTTAAAGGTAACATCTTCTGTTATGTTCTTTTGTTTTATTTTCCTTATCCAACCAGCTAAAAACTTTTTATTTCTTTATTTTATAAGAAAAAACGTATCCTCAATATACTATTTTGTTTTTATGAGATTAATTATAACTAAACTTAAACAGGCCTCCATCTAATGGGTAAAGAACATATTGTTTCTGTGGACAGTAAACTAATGCCTTGCGAAATGTTGATTGATCAATTTTCTCCTACCAACTCTTATGGCGGACATTATGATGGAACAATATTTTTATATTATATATATTAGGTTTTTTATTTCTTCATGCTTATGTATTTTTTATTTATACCATAACTTTATGGTTTCCATTATGGGTAAATGCGATAATTTCATTTGAGGAAGTGCAGACTACCGCCCCCTCAAAGTGATATGACTCATTCAGGATGTACATGGAATGCATAAAAGATGGAGTTACTGAAATTATATATGATATTATACTATAATTTCAAAATACCTATGTATAATTATGTTTTCATTCCATTAATATATGAAAATAGAAATGAAAGTAGTGTTCATGTGTACGTACGACTTACCATCTCTATGAAAAGTGAATTTCATTTAATATCTCAAAATGTCATGTACTATTATAAATTCATATATATACTTGATATTTATGATATATATTATATATAAATCATTAATATCATTCTGGATATAATGGAATTTTGAACACATGAACAACATGTAATTATAGAAAGTTCATTTTTTACTCAAGTACAAAATATCGAAAAAACGACTGTTATTAACTTAAATGATTGCATAATGTTTATAAAAATGTAATAATTGATATAAAAGGAATAATAAACTTGAAAAATTTTATTAATAAAGTATAAATTATCTTTAGTTTATTTTACATGAGATTAAAGAACGAACGGGTCAAGTAGGACACGAGGTAAGGGAACTTATTAACCAAATTTTGGTTCTTTGGGTTGATATTACCTTTCTTATTTTGTCGTTCATTGATTATGTGAGAAATTAATTATTATATATTATCATGTATTTATAATTTCTACACAAAATATATCTATTTTAGTTAAAAAATGATCTTTGTAAGGGTCTTCATCTCAATCTCCATTCATTGAGGGATATTTTGATTTACACACGACTTTCATATATACGGTGTATAAACTCCATTGACATTTCATTTCATTCAAAGGGAATATTTTTTTCTATGATTATTTTTACTAAGCAATAAAAGGAATGTTTTTATCTTTTTTAGTGACAATGGACTCACCGTAACAATAATAAATTGTCGGCTTCCTCTATAAGCCTTAATGTTTTTTTAAAAAATGAATAGAAATCCATTATTTTGTTTTTGGGTGTCTTGGAATTGAAAATGTTTTTTGAAATGGATTTACTGTATCAATATCATGAATTGAATTCTTGAGATTTAAAATGAAATTTTATTAGGGAAATGTGTATATTTGCAATATTTTATGGGTTATGAATTTTTATGGTACTTGTACATTTTACATTTGGTTACGTTATAAACCAAATGACGGGTGGTGCCATGAGAAACTAGGATGGGTGGTTAAATTATAACCTCCAATGAATTGGGTATGGATGTCAACCGTATGGCTATTCCATTTAGTCATATATGTATAAGTCAGCCATATGTTTATTCCATTTAATTATTCTTATGTTTAAAGGTGCTTATATATGTTATGTGTTCTTTCTATGGGTTTTAGGGTAGTCTTTTAGTTAAACATGGTCAAGAAATGATCTTTTATTCAGTGAAGAGTAATTACTACATCATAATGGTGAAAATTATTACTTATGATAAATTATTCATGGTTTACTTGGTGTTTTGAAAAACTAATAGTTTCCCTTTGTTGTGTATCCCTTACTAAGCTTTTTATGCTCATCCCATGTTTTTGAAATGTATTTCACAAGAAATAAAGTGGAATAAGTTCAAGGATCAGATCAAGGAAGAGTCTTTTTGTCTAAAACATGGAACTAGACATCACTTATTTTTAAGAGTATTTATTTTATAAAAACATGGAATCATTGTAGAAGTGTCTACTTTGTAATTTTTTATATGTAATTTAATAGTTATGTCCTAACTCTCTAAAACACTAAACCAGAAAATATACTGAATGTGAATTAATAATTTAATTCATGATTATGTAATGTTTTATGGTTGTGTCTTTATAGTTGGTATTAGGGGTATGTTTAGATAATTTTTGAGGTTCGGGTGTCATTTGAGAAGCAATGGCATCACCATAATGGTTAGAAAATTTGAATGAGTCATAATTATTTTAGATAAACTGAATGAGTTTAAGATAACATGAATAAGTATATCTTAGTATTTACCCTCCTCATAAGATATTATATGATGATTTTACTGCAAAACTCACACTGAACTTTTTGGTTTTAATAAATGACTGGATTTATGAGGAACCAAAGCAATAGTGGATGTGAAGAAAACTGTGATAGTTTTATAAATGAACAACTGATTGAAATTGGACCTGCAATGATAATTCTTGTCGTTATACTCAACAAACTATTTGGAGTCATTATTTACCACCTAAAAGTCGGTAATTTTTATAAGGCATCGTATAATAGAGAAAAAAATACCTATTGATGTTCAAATAATAATCATAAAAGTATGTATATTAAAAAAACATGTTTCAAGGATGTGGAAAGAAACACCTAGGAAATTGCTTAAAAGGGATAAGAAGATGCTATAAATGTGTAAATGAAGGTCATAAAGCAATAACTTTCCCTGGAAAAAGGAAACACCCATTTGACTCTACGAAAGGAAAATATTTTCTTTTTGAGGGATCAATTGATTGTTTTAAATGTGGTGTGCATGGTCATTGTACAAATAGATGTCCTACAAAAAAGGTTCATGAATGGGATCACCAGGACCATACAAATATATGTTTACCAATACCTAAATACATTCCAATTGAGGATGAAGAAACTAATAATGACGAATGGGAGGTATTTATTATTTCATAACATATGTGTTTACATTATTGAATCTTAGGATATGATTTATGTTTTTTTGTAGGAAATAATTATTTAAAAATAAGTTGGTAAGGAATTGTTAATGTATCATGAAGATAATTTAATGACTAAGAAGTTAAAATATAAAGGAATCAATAGTTGTGTTAGATTTTATGATGATGAAATGCTTAAAAGTATTTAGCCTATTTTGATGATGGGATTACATTGGAATAATTTTTCTAGTATGTGTAACCCTGAAGATTTTTATATGAAAATTTTAATCATGGAAAAATTGTTCATTCTTTTTTGGATATAGTTATAAAGAATCATTTTGGATTATATGATCCTTGAATTTGAGGCAGTTACAGAATAATACTTTTTGGATGAAAATGTTATGTATGAGATAAAATTTGTGGTTAATATATGTTATGTTTATTTTTGTTTTATTTATCTCATTTTTTGGAATGCTATAAAATTATATAATTTTGAAAAAAATTAACAATACATAGACAATTTGACAACCCATCACCTCTAACAAAGATGCATGAATAGAACCCACAATCAAATTGTGATTTGGATTTATCGCCTACCACTAGACTACGTGAAGTCCCTATTTAGTATAACCTATTCTTTTTAGTTAAATAATTTTGTTGATCAATAATAATTTAATTTTGGAATCTAATGTTTTATCAAATGGTTATATTTACTATAGGAAAATGATTTAGTGATTATGTGATAATGGATATTTTACTAGATGTTCGATATTTTGGTAAAGAACTATATGGCTTTGGAAAATAGAATACTTTTGGATTTCAATTGAGAAGTAATGGTGGAATTTTATTTTGGAAGAATCAGTGTTTTTATTATGGAAATATAAGCATTTTTTTGGTATTTATAAAAATGACTAACCTTTCATAGAGAATATGTAATTAGGTTAATTACTCTTTATTATGAGAATTTAAGAGTAGTCGATGTTATTTGGAGATAATTGTAAAGATTTACTATGGAAGACTATGTGAGTAAATTCTATTGAGCTTTGGATTTCAATATTTGTTTGGATTATATTGAAGTATTTTAAGGACAATTGTGTGTTCAATAGTATTTGTTGAACTTTTGGTACTATTTGTTGAATTTTTGATATTAAGAGTAGTATTTATTTTTATAAAGGATTATCCTTTTTGGGGACTATCTGATCTTGTACTAAATTTTTAGTTTGGGTTAATGTATAGTGATTGGGTAAATATATAGTTCTTCTTTTTTGGATTATGTGATTCTCTAGAAGTTTATTCTAGCGCTTCAGGTGTGACCATGGCATTATGAATACTTTTATTTTGTAGGAAAATGAGTTTGTGGTAGGAATTTAGTAAAGGATGAAAGTCTATATGACAAGTAAGTAAATTTCCTTATGTTTTTACTTAAGCTCATAAATAATTTTCTGAGCTTTATGAAAAGTAACTTAAAAAAATGTTGTCTGTTAACATTTCCTACTGGGGAATCAAAGACCGTTTAACCCATCACAAGTTTGTTTTTTTCTGTTGGTTATCATTCTCCTAATAATGTTTTCTTTCACTCTCCATAAGAACATGACACTATGTTTCTCCTATATATCTATGTTTACATGGAATCCTAGTATGTTCTATCTTAGGTGACCTTTGTAATTATCTTTATTTCTATTAATGTTATAGTTTTATTTACTCTTTTCTCGATGTGGGACATTCAATGATGTTTCCAATACCAATTTTAATATAGAGAGGACACAATTTCCAAAAGGGGTGAGGGATGTAACATCACAGGTAAACAAAGAATATAATTTTTTTAATATTTATTAATATTTGTGAATTTATGATTATTTTTACCCTAAATGGTATTATATGTTCGATGTTGTACCCAATACTCAACAACGTATTTCATTGAAATCTTAAATTGCACACAATGTGGGGTCATACTAAAAAGTAATAATATAATATTATAACAAATTGTAGTTAACGCCTAGCCTATGTATTGATGGGAATGGGCAGAACTATCTACAATAATAATATACATGTTTGTTAAATTTTTTTACATTTATCTAATAAATTTTAGTGGCTTAAAATGTGATTGAATCTAATTTTAACAATAAATACTCTAATATTCTTTACAAATCTGATTTAACACATTTTGATGGTGAACCATCATTAAATATAGTTTTTTTCTCTATTATATGTTCTATTTAATAAAATAAAATTCTTATTTAGAATCGTGAAACTGAAATTAATTTTGGGTAAAATTTTGGTGTTTTTTTGAAAAAATTAATTTTATGATGAATAGTGAAAAATACTGTATTTTAATTCAAAACATCCATTACATATAATATACTTATATTGTTATATTATCATTTTAAATGGTTTTAAAATTTAATTATATTAAATTTTTACCATTTAATAAAATGGTGGTAATTGGAAGTAATTTCACTTTGAAAATGGACATAAACAAGTTCCAAATTTTTGATAGTTTTTATTTCATAAAAACACGCTTCTTGTTTTGACAAAAGAAATTATTATTAAATTAATATCTTCCACTTTTGTGTTTTAAATTTGGAATAATGGATTCCATATTTTAAATTAGGATTTAAAAATTGTGTAAATAGGTATCTTTTATTTTTTGACATTATGAATATTTACTTCAATAAATATTTTATTTACCATGGTTAAATGGTAAATCTGGTAATTGAGGATAAAAAAATATTATAATAAAAATACTAAATTACCCTATAATGTGTTTTAATCATATATTTTGATGCACTTCTGACCATTGTCATCCTTAGGACGATTATGTGACCCCATGGAGCCACATTGGTTTAATAATGGTACTTTATAGTAATTAATTTAAAGTAAAGACAAAATTGACAAAAACAAATATATTTTAGTAAATAAATTTTTACATGGGGTTATATAAGTTTTCATTTAAACTATAAAATTTAATTTAAAGTATAATAAAATTTTCTACATCATGGTATTTTTTTATAAATTTAAGACATCATAAAAATAAATTTATTTATGAAACAATAATGATGTAGTGTTTACCTCATTAATGAATGATTTAAATAAATAAGATTATAAATAATAAAAAAATATCCAAAACCATTCCAATTATTATTGGATGATTTTATTTAGAACAAGGGTCATCTTATTTTTTTATTTAATGATTTTTTTACCTTTTTGAAACCGAGGATATGTTTGTAATAAAATAATATCTTAAAACATTCCAAAAGATCCCCCATACTTATAAAAGGAAACCACTTATAACCCATTAGTCACACTTCACAAGCCACTTGGCTTGTCCAAACGTTTCCTAAATAAACTCCTTAAATCCATCTCTTACACCTAGAATCCTTATATTATGTAGAAGGCACTTCAAGTAAACCTTTTAGATCAAACCACATCGAGTTTCCTGATTTAAAGGTAATGCCTTCTCTAAAGGTCTTTTGTTTTATTTTTCTTCTCCAACCCAATAGACACTTTTTATTACTATAATTTATAAAAAATCAAGTATCGTAAATATACGAAGTTTTTGTTATGAGTTGTATTCTAACTACAATTACGCACACATCCGTCTAATGGGTAAAGAATACACTATTTCTATGGAAGACAAACTAACACATGCCGAAACGATGATTGTTCAATCTTCTCCTACCACCTCTTATGGTGGAAATTATGATTGAGCTGTATTTATATATGAAATATATATTATGTTTATTATTTCTTTATGATTCTATATTTTTTATTTATAGCATACCTTTTTGGTTTCTATAGTGGTTAAATGCGATAATTTCATTTGAGTAAGTACGGACTACCGCCCCCTCAAAGTGATATGACTCATTCATTCCATACATGGAACATAAAAACGATTGAGTTACATAAATTATATATGATATTATACTATAATTATAATATAGATATGTATAATTATGTTTTCATTCTAATAAAATATGAAATAGAAATGAAAGTTACATTCATGCATACGTACGGCTTACTGTCTCCAAGAATGGTGCATTTCATTTCTTATCTCCAAATGTTATGTAATATTATAAATACATATATATAATGGATATATATGATATATATGATATCTAAATCCCGAATATAATTTTTTAGATAATGGACCCTTAACCACATGAATAACTTGTAATTATAAGAAGTTAATTTTTGACTCACGTACCATATATCAACAAAACACATATTATTAACTTAAATGATTGCATAATGTTTATAGCATGGTAATAATTTATATAAAATGAATAATAAACGTTATAATGTTTATTATGCATTTATAAATTATCTTTAGTTTATTATTTAGGATATTAAAGAACAGACGGGTCAAGTCGGAGACGAGGTAAGGGAACATCTTAACCCAATTTCCATTCTTTGGGTTGATATTAAATTTCTTGTTTATGTTTTTTTTGATCATGTGAGAAATGAATTTTTATATATTATCATTTACTTTTACATTCTACACTTAATAGATCTATTTTATTTACAAACTAATCTTTGTTAGTGACTTCATCTCAATATCCTTTCATTGAGGCATATTTTGATTTATGCACGACATCCTTTTATAAAGTGTATAATGTACATAGACATTTCATTTCATTAAAAGGGAAACCTCTTTCAAGGAATCATTTTACTAAACAAAAAAGGAATGTTTTTAATGTTTGTGGTAATAATGAATTCTCTGCTGTTGTAATCATTAGTTTTCTTCCTATATAAGCCTTAATGTTTTTATAAAAAACAAGAAATCCCTTATTCAATTTATGGGTGTTTTGGTATTGAAATTGGGTTTTGAGATTGAATGAATTTTTATAAATCATGAAATTATTTCTTGTTATTTCAAATGAAATGTTATAATTTAAATGTTTATATTTGAAATATTTTAAATGTTATGATTTTATTATGGTATTATGATTAATGACGGGTGGTTGAGTGATAAACCAAATGGATGGTGGTGCCATGAAAAACCAGGACGGGTGGTTATGTTATAACCTCCAATGCATTGGTTATGGAAGTAGGTCGTATGGCTATTCCATTTAGTGCTATGTGTGGAAGTTGACATTATGGTAATTCCATTTACATATATTTATGTCAAATGTAACATTTATATGTTATGTGTTATTTTTATGGGTTTTATGGTAATCTTTTCATTACAAAAGGGTAAGAAATGATCTTTTATTCAGTGAAGAGGATTTCCTACTTCATAAAGGTGAAAAGTATTACTTATGATAAATTATTCATTATTTACTTATTGTTTTTAAAAAAGTAGCTTAACTTTTTTGTGTATCCCTTACTGATCTTTTTATGCTCATCCCACATTTTTGGAATATTTTTCATAGGATATGAAGTGGAATAAGGTTAGGGATTGGATCAAGGAAAAGACATGTTGTCAAGAACATGGAACTAGACATGGGTACTTTTTAATGAGTTTTTATTTTATGAAAAAATGGAAATTGAGTAATAGTGTCTACTTTGTAATTTTTGAGATTTAATTTAATAGTTATGGCCTAACTCTCTAAAAATCGAAACATGATAATATCCTCATTTTTAATTATTCATTTAATTCAACATTATGTAATGTTTTATGTCCAGGTACTTATAATTTATTTCTATGTTTTCAAAAAAAATTCAATTAAAATAATATTAAAAATGTTTTCAAAATTTATTTATAAGTTTTCTAATTATTTATAAAGAAAAGGGTTATGATTTTTTTTTTCCAATTTTCCTTTATAGGTTTTCAATGTGTTTTTAAGTAAAAAATGTCTTAAAATGGGATTCCTGATTTATTTACAACATTTCAATGTATTTTCAAAGAAAAATGTTTTCTAAATTAATCATCCTTTAAAAAGTGTTTTTCAAAGTGTAATATATTTTTCACTCGAGAAATGTTTTTTATGAAATTATAAATAATTATTTTGTAGAAATGGATTTTTTAAATTATTTTATTAAATGGATTTTAAATGAACCTGTATAATTTATATAAAATGTCACATGACATCTTTCAAGTCCTTATTTATATAAGATAACATAATTTGATATATTTTAGCCTATAATGGGGATATAATTAACTAATACCATTAATATTCATTCTTGAATGGATTATTTTTATGGTATTGACTTTTATGACACACGGTTCTCTTCTAGATGTTATATTTCATTGAAATACAATTCGTTTCTAGTGGTATGATTTGATTAATTGATTATGATACCTATATATTTTCCACAAGTAATGATATGGTGAAATTTTTATGATTTTCATTTAATTCCATGGGTTATGACATGATACATATAAAGCCCATCTATTCATATAGGTAATGATATGATACATGTTTTATAATCTACTAGAACATGTTTTTATGATTATATGTGATGGTTGGGACCTATTTATCCCTCAAATATATTGGCTAAACATTTTTATATCTTGAACTAATGATGAGTAACATGTTAATGGAAATGGTCCAAAATGGGAAACATGTTTGTTCAGATCCACTACGTGAAGGAGGGGAAAACCGATTCACTATGGGATGATAAGGAACCCTGAACAACAATGGAAAGATAAAGAAACCCCATCAGTTATGGGAAATGGGGAATCCTTTTCCCTTATATGGAATGGAATATGACTAGGGATAGTTTTATGTCAATCTTGGTAGGTGTAGTCCCAATAAAGTGCCCTGATATGTTTTTGGAAATGTACCCTGACATATAGGGAATGATGTAACAAGTTTATGTGTTTTCCAAAAATTATCTTTCTTATTACTATTATATTATAACATAGTTCATGTTCTTGATTATCTTATGATTCATATCTTATGAACATAAAATATTTATGGAATGTATCTTATTTCTAATAATTGATATGCATGGTACAATTTTTTAATATTATGCTCATGTAATCATATAATTATGTTCATGATGTGATTATCTATATCCATTATTTACCCTTAATAAGAATTCATGATCCCCACATTATTATGATTCCTTTCAATAGATTACGTAGAAAGGTCTTATTTATGAATAAAAAATAGAATATCATTATGTTAGATTTTGAACATCTTTTACCAAACTAGAATAATGTGTTCCAAAATTCCAGGGACATTGAAAAATTTCATTCCATGTGAATTTACATTAGTAATTTTTTGAATATTCATATATAATGATGTAATATCAATGTATGTAAATCTTGGGTCTCTATAATTTGTTTCAAAGTAATGGATTAGCCAACCATTGAAACTAGAATGATAAAACCATATTGAGACCCATATGAATATTTTTTTTGATTTTTATAGTGATGTATCAAAGGATAATAATGTGATTTCATAGGAAGGATTTACAATTTTTAAATAAGATAATATATTTTTCAAGATTATGTGGTTATCCATATGATTATTATTCCTACGAAATTTTTTTCTAGGTTCTATTAATGGCGAGAACCCGAATGAACTAGGTTAACATTGTATGTGATTGACAATCTAATGGTAGTTAGTCAAAGGGGATTATCAATGGAATAATGTATGTTTTGATCATGACTAATCAATTTTCATATAAGATTACTAACAATGTGTACATTAATAAACTCTCAGACTCACCAAATAAAAAAAAGAAGGAGTTTTTTGAGTGTGTTATTAATGGAGACCATGTGGAATGAATAATCAGTTACCTTTGTGTCAAGAATTTTCAATAAATCACCTATGTGAATGAATTTGAAGGAGATTAAAATATTTTTACTATTGAATATAAGTACACAAATAATGTAACTTGAAAATAAAAAATGAATGGGATGTTTAATGTAATGGATGGAAATATTGACCACCCTAATCTATCAACAATTGTTAAATTCTTAGTTTGTGGAATGAAAAGTCATTATAAAAACTGATATTCTAAGTGGAGAGATATAAAAGGGAATCAGTAAGGTGATATGAGTAATATTTACATATCTGACGATGATGATATTGTAGATGAAATGTGATTGGAAAGAGGTAATATGTAAAGGGATGAGGTATCCTTGTTAATGGATCAAGGATGAAGTAGAGTAATCAATGTTTTTATATTTTTGGATTCTGTAATAATGAATTGTAAAATATAAGGATTGTTCAGTTTATGCTTTCCTCTATGTATTTAATATTGGAGATGGTGGCCCAGAACCAACTATTTTTTATACATTATTAAATACCTTATCACATATTGATTTTTCTTCTGTAAGACAAAGCATGTGATAATGTCCTATGTATAGGTTTTTCTGTAATGGGTCATAGAGGATCCCTACAATAATGAGAACTGGAAGTACCATAAAATTATTCATTAATATATGATCTATGATCAGATGATTTTATTTTAGGGATGGAAAAGATACAGTTCATCAGTAAAGATGACTCATAAAACATTAAGGAACCATCTAATGGTGTGTGCCCTTGGTAGTATCCAGAATTATATTATGTGAACAAGACCCACTAGAAGGAAAAACACATTTCATAGTGTAATTAGATGTTTATATCAGCAGAAATGTGAATTTTTCCATAGAATTTAAGATTATAATTAATAGGTATTACAACCCGCACACGGGGATTTATTGAAAAAAACTATGACGAAACATTGTTCACAGTGAGGTAGGATATATTGGGTGTGTCATGAGTAATATTGCATTTATAGATAATGTGTGAATGGAATTTTCAGTTATGTTCCATAACAAAAGTTGATATCTCAATACCATTGATGGAATTTATATAGCCTAAATAAATCCATGTCTATGGTAAGGAATAGGCAAGTTCAATTCTAGGAAGTCAAAGAAAAAATAATCGTGCATATGGGATGATAGAACTATCATGAAACCAACTTGATTCGAGATATCGTGAAAAAGGGATTACATTACAAGGTAAGTTTTCATATGAGGTGACACATCATTACAATAATAAGTTATTTCTCTACTAGTTCCTTGACATGTTTCTAGACTCTAAACAAGGATTTTAGGTAGGATTCACCGAATTCCATTGAGAAAGAGTCCTAGATAGCCACACACTATGTGTGTCCAAGTATCTATATTAAATAATCATTTAACAAGTTGAATAAAGATTATTCCAAATTCTCATTTAATAAATATTCAAGGATTCCGGGTAGTAATTATTTCAAGAATAGTTATTTGAGAGAATATATTCAGGATAAAATAGAATATCGATAAGTAAGTAATTCAGTGTTATTTGTTTGAGAAATAAATATTCATTATCCACCGTCTAATAAATATGGTGGAGAAATAAATAAAATGATAAAAATACATGTTTTGAATATTAATATGCACACCATGTAGTTTTAATGGTGATTTTTAAGAAAGAATAGCATTTTTTTCATTTAAATAACATTAGGTGTAATTTTTTTTGCGTGCATGTCAAGTAATAATAATAGTAAACTGTTATTATTATACAAGGTGTCTTACTAATAAAAAAATTAAATTAATAAATACTATCGGGAAACTAATTCATTTTTTATTCTAATTAATGAAATCCTAATTACATTATTCTCATTAGCCTAGCCATTCAGTTTTGTTGTGCACAACATAATTTGATAGAGCTTGCAAGTCAAGAGATAATTCTTTTCCTCTAAAAACACTCTAAAGTTATGAGAGAGATCATCCTCCCCCATATCAAAGAGAGTGCTTTGGAAGCGGATATCAAGGTGATCAAAGGTGGACATTGCAAGGGAATTATTTACAATGATATCACCTAGATATCCCTTTGGCAATATCCAGATATACACGTAGCATGTGTGGATCACCACTAGAGGAAGCCTACACCTGGATTCTAAGACGCAATGATGGATCACTTCGGATCATGACTAGAAACATCAATAGATAGATAATTCAGTCAACTTAATTCCTTCCTTTTAATTAAATAAATTATAATGAAAAAATGATGATCCACTTTATTATTTTCGGACTCCCCCACATTCTTTTGTTCTTAATTCTATTCCGAAGATCCAACATTTTATCATCGTGAAAGATCTCAGATTGGTCATTGTAAACAATAAAATTAATGTTGGGTACACAAATCCATGTGTTTATGCTATACCTGGAACTTACAAGTGGTATTAGAGCATTCATATCATTGATTATAATTATTTAATTTTTCGATGATGACATATTCATTTAATAAATTAGTTGTTTTAATTAATGTTAATTGTTATGTAAATATGAATATTGATATTTGTTTCTCCTCTTCCATTTCTCTTTCACCTTTGAGAAACAATATTTTAATTTGATTTTAATTTAAATAAAATAGGGGTTCTTATTCAGTGGTGCCTATGGTTCTAGGTTGTACAATACCTGAACATATGTTGTTTATTCAGCAGTACATGCAGTGTAGACAAGGATCCATGTACCAGGACAGGTCTACCAAACCAGGCTGTGTGTTGGAGTTTATCAATGTCTTAGGTGACTTCATGTGTTGAGAAGAAATAGGTGGAACACAGTTTCCAGATTACACCTTGTATGGCCCAAAAGACATGATGGGTTATCCCTTCAGGTTACTATTGGACGATGTACCCCGTACATGGCCTACCTGGCTGGAGAATATGCAATGTAGATACTACAAAGACTATGTCACACTATACATGTCATGTACTCCAATGATTTCCTAAGTACATATACCTGCTATATCCCAGGGTATGTACTTTGGACAGATAGTGAATGATAGTACATGACATGTAGTTTGAACAACACACCAAATACTCATCCAAATTACACATATTTATTAATAATTACTAAAATATTTTACAAACCCCTGAGATGTGTACTATAGAGCAGGAATGAAGATAAGGAACAACTTGTGATAGGTGTTATATATATGTGGGTTTAATTTAACATCTTTATAACATTCATTTCTACTCATTGGTTAGTTATGAATGAGAATTCACCAAGTTTCCTCCATGTTACAAGTTATATAAAAATATAATTTTGAATGAAATTAATTGTTTAAAATTATGTTTGAATAAAATATCAAGGAATTTCAGAAAAAGGTTTAAGATAAAAGGATTAATTGATTAAAGATACTTTATTATTTCATGAATTATTTATTGTAAACATGAAAGATTAAAAAATTTAATTTTAGTTTTATTTATGCGTAAATATTGGTGCATGTATGGATGATCAATAGATAGACTGAGACCTTTATATGTGTATCATTTCTTTTAACTAATTTATTTAAATTAAATTTTTTTCCTTCGAGCCTTATCCACATTAATATGTTGGGCCTCTATGCCCAAGGTTTGTTTTATGTAGAACCCAAATTTAACCGTCACCCATGAGTAAGATAAAATAATATTTAATGGACGGACCTTCTAAGCTAGTGGAGGCGGCTCATGTTAGGAGCAAAGGTGAAACCAATCCAAGGAGATATAAATGTGGATATATGGAAATCTATAAACACAAACCCAAAAGTTTCAGCTATTTCTCCCCTAGGCCTTGAATTAGTTTATCAAACATTAGATAAACTAACCAATAGAAAAATCTCCAGATCATTCCTTTTATTTTATTTTTGTCAGTTCCATGGTTTATTTATTCTAGGTGTGTTATTATGATCACATAATTAATGAATTAAACAATCATTTGTGATATAACTATAATAAATCAAAATTATGCATAAATATTATCATAGACATGGTTAATTTCTGAAGTATATCCCATTTAATATTAAAAATCATTTAAACACATATAATAAAATGGAAATTTCATATACAGAAAAAATACCTCAAAAAAATATTATGTCTATATAGCCTTCCATAATCATGTTTAGAATCGAACCATAGTTCAATGTTCCTGACCAACCATAGATGGGGTGCTTTCAATTATTGGGCAATTATAATTTATGGTTTTGGGTCGGATTGACTTGGTTCACATCAAGGGATGACTGCTACGATAGGACATGGTGTGACTAAGAGGCAAAGGTCGAGGAAATCCAAATTAAAAGGATTTCGGGATAGGGGAGTCCACTCAGTGGATTAAGGAACTATGATTTAATGTAGTTGGAATTTGGAATGCCTACCTACAACCCTTCATGTTTCTTGTCCAAACCAATTTGTGGTAATACAAGGGAAATATGGATCCATTCAACTATAATAATTAAGAAAGAGAATATTCTGAAGATAATGGTGAAGGATATTAGATTTCGATAAAATAGTTGGAGACTAATATGTATTAATTTATTATTCCTAGTTTTTATCATGATAAAGTAATAAATCATTTATCATCATAAACTATAGAAAAGAAAAGAAAAAAACTTCAATCATATCATTATGAACCATACTCATGAAAAAAACTTCTCACAATCACCAATTTCATGGAGTGGCAGAGGCATTTACGCGACATCCATCACCATAAGAGAAAATTGTATGTGATATTTCAGCCAGTTCCCGTTGCACATAAAAAAGAGGCTATTGAGGTGGAACTATCTCTCTATAAGAAACATATAGATGATGCCGCAAATTCCCAATGTCTCTTGCTATTAGACACGTCTAATGAGCTCTTGAAGCAACATGAAATCATGGATTTATATAGCATGATGTCTAAACTTTAGGATCTATATCAAGAGAATGAGAGATTGGAGAGATATAATATCAACAATGATTTGTTCTCAACTAATCATAGAGAGTATGCGCCATCTGAGCCTCATGTTTTCAAGTTTATTGTCTACATTGAATGCGTAAACATCATAGGGATTATGTTCTAATATGAGTAATGTACAGATCACATCCTATCACCACTACCCAAGTCCTTCTATTTCTTTATTATCTACTACAACTTGAGAAATAATGAGAATAGTCTGTCGGAACATCTAACGTTAATTCTCTAGGCAGATAAGTACATGGGGAATGATAAACCTTCAATCCTTATGATGAATAACAAAATGAAGGAAAATGAAAAGGGGTAAAGGTTTTATAACATGTCTGAAGCCCCCATGCACCATCCATAAAAGAAGGGGAAGATCTAAAGGCAGCGAAAGGAATAGGAAGTTGTATGTTTTTCATGTGGAAAGGGAGGCCACTGGAAGAGGAAATGCACCTAGAATCATGGGGATGCTAAAGGTATGTTCGTTATCTAGTGTAATATTTCCATTTCTACACAATGGGTATTAAATATAGCTTGTGGGGCTCACATATGTATTCCAATTCAGGAACCAATTATATTTAGAAATATTTCCAGAGGATAGGATGATATTTGAGATTCCAATGGCAAGAGTATGGATATGATAGCCATTTGAAATTACCATCTTTCATTTCCAACTGGGATGCTTTTGGTTTTACATAAATATTAGCATGTGCCTAGTGTTACAAAGAACATAATTTCTGTATCATGTTTGGATATGGATGGATTTATTTTCATGTTTGGAAATAAAGGTTATTTCAATTATAAGAACAATGTTTGTTATGGGTTGGAACATTTAAATAATGTTTTCTGTATTAAATCATAAAAACCAAGTGTTGGAAATCGATAATGAAACAAACTCATAGGAATCATACAACAACTAGTTTTGGAATCATCATACTGCTCTTATAAACTAGAAGATCTTGAAAAGGATCTTCCAAGATATTTATATAGACTCTACTGAGCTAAAACCACTTGATATATTTCATGATTGTTTACATTGTTAGATAACCAAGCTACGTTTCAGTGGATTTGGTGAAAGGGACACAGATCTTCTAGGATTGGTGCACAAAGAAGTTTGTGGACCATTTCTAGTAGAAGCTTCAGGTGGATATTATTATATCATTACATTTACTAATGACTTCAGTATATAATTGGATATATCTACTAAATAATGTATAAGTCACAGTCCTTGGAGAAATTCATGTAATTCACGAATGAAGTACAAAATCATTTTGGTAAGATGATAAAGAAGCTTTGATCGGATCGAGGTGGAAAATATATGAACCAAAAGTTCATCGACCTTTTATGGGAGTGTGGGATTCTATCTTAACTCACTCATCCATATACACCATAGTGGAATGGTGTTAGTGATAGGAGGAACCAAAACTTTTCATAAATGGTGAGGTCGATGATGAGTCATCCAGATCATCCATTATCATTTTGGGGATAGGCATTACAAACTACAATAAAGACATTAAACAGAGTACCAACTGAAAAGGAAAATTGAATTCCTTCCAAGTTATGGAATGGAATGAAACCCATTTTTTCCTCACAATTTTATGGGGATGTGAGGAGTTTTTTATGGCCTTCTCAGGAAAAAAAATAGCTGTCATGACCTGACCCTACCTGGGCTCGAGCCACAACTACCCCAAGCCCGCCTCCATAGGCCAGGGGCTGGCGAAAAGCGCCGAAGGCTAAACAACTGGAGGAATCCTTTTCCTGAGTACCTGTACACACATACATGAAGCACACTCAACGAAAAAGTGTAGATTAGAAGAAAATAAAAGTAAAGAAAAGGGAAACTGCTATATATAAATTATAATAGTGCATCGACCTCGAAACCGTACAAAGTACAAGGTGAAGGTAAAATGAAAAGAAAAGGGGAAAACACGCACCCATCTAGAAAAGTGCCACAACCCGTCAACATGTGAACAAAAAGTAAATAGATGGAAGGGTCCCCTACCTGGAACCTAACTCTGACCATCGCACGTGGTCCAAGCTCTCAAACTCCTAAGCTCCATTGAAGTCACGACCAACCTGTCTATCGTCTGTAATGGCACACCAAGTGCGGAAAAAGCCCAAGTAGGTGTGAGTATAAAAATACTTATTAGGATACCCCGAAGGTTCGAGGGAGCAACAATGGAGGTATAAAAGGGTTAGCAGTAGATCGAACAGGGGAAAGTAAAGGAGTACAACCGAGAGTGCAGCCAAAAGTACAACAGCAAAGAGTACTGCTCAACGCAACAAAAGGAAGAAAGTATACTCGTACAGACACAAGGAGCTGGAAACAGTGATAAGATGAACTTCTCATCAAGTCTTCGCTACCTATAGCTAGAGAGTAGACTCGTCTAACCACGAGAAGCTACACACGGAAAGCATGTGGTATACCCCGTGTGTCTTTGCCTCTCTTGGAGGGAGAGTAACCAAACCCAAGAATTGGGTACTGGAACAAGGTATATACATATCCCTATTCTCAAAATGAAGCCCAAACATGGTCGTAAGGGGATCTCCATCCTGTAGCTCAGCCTAAGAAAGTGAGTCTCCATCAGTCCCAGAAGAAAACACCATAGATGCCCAGCATCTCGCACGTCTGCCCCGAACTACAAGTCATGGGGATCAAACCACCGCACATCGACACTATCCTCTTTGGGTGGCACTGACTCGCCCACACGGTTTTAGGTCGCGTCACAAGGACATGTATCGGTGGGGGAAATCACTCCTCGTACTTGAGATTTTTGGGGGAACGTCAAACCACAACTCGTCACTGCCACGAAGTCGAGAGGTCTCCTCAAAGTCGACAGGCGACCCCCTGCCCAGCCCCACTGGAGGGTCCCTAGAAGTCAACGGGTTCCCACTACAGGGAGACCCAGCAAGAGTCGACGGGTGCCACACTGCCCATTCCCATAATAGAGTAATCCACTTGAGGGTGATCTGGCTAAAGTCAGCGACAGGACCAATGCCCAGCCCAGTTGGAGGTATCCCAGAATTGGGGACCACTGCTCAGCCCAGCTGGAGGCAATCCCAGCATCGGGGACCACTACCAAGCCCAGCTGATGGTAAGCCCGGCATCGGGGACCACTGTCCAGCCCAGCTGGATGTAAGCCCAGCATCGGGGACCACTGCCCAACCCCTTTGGAGGTAAACCCAGAACTGCTCTGGCCATCCCTGCTGGATGGTACTGCTCGGTGAACACCGTTGTACTGGCCATCCCTACTAGATGGTATCCCACTTGAAAGCCCTGCTCGAAACAACCTCAGCCCTGCTGGTAACAACCTCATCCCTGCTGGAAACTACCTCAGCCCTACTAGAAGCAACCTCAGCCCTGTTGGAAACAACCTCAGCCCTGCTGGAAACAACCTCAGCCCTATTGGAAACAACCTCAGCGATGCTGGAAACAACCTCCTAGGAAGAGGATCGGGCCCACATAAAGTGTTGGTCACACCGAAACCACAAGACCCCTACCAGGGAACACAAAGTGACGAGAGAATCTCCCCAGGTCTTACAAGGCGATCCCTCTCCAATATTATGAGTCACTATCGAAGAGGATTGAGACAACTCATCCCAAAAAGTGGGAAAACACCCACGATGTATGAACACCCGTGGTCGCAAACTGTGCCACAGTCCGATGGAAGGGCCACGATACTGAAACCCATCACAACTGAAGAAACAGAGGAACAAACCATCTCTGCCAGCCAAACAATCGAGAACAAAACCAGGGTAGACAACTCAACACTGCTAGTCAAACAAACGAGCACAGAGGGTCCCTCTACATCGCGAGAGGTCAAAGTATGTAAAGCAGAACACGACACGCACATGGGGACCACAGGACGTGTGGCCCCTTCTCAACCCCGACCAAGCGCACAAACATTCTCAGGTACCAAAATTCTCATGTACCTCCCAGCACTCCCGTATACTCCCAGAGTATACCACATCTCCAGCCCAAAGGCTAACGTGCACCCGACACCCAATGTCAATGCGAAGGCGTAACGTAACAAATCCTTCCTGCCACCTCAACGGATGAGGCACAGTCAACCACATCTCTTTAATCACCAAACCTCACTCTCCCTAGAGTGCACGCGATCACACACCAAAGGTCCGCTACAAACACGGTAGAAGAACCTCCACTAGGGCACCTTTCATATTTCCACATTTAATAAGATCACGTATGAGGCTCCACACAACCAAACGGATCGTACCGTTGTAATCCTCGTGAAAAAACACGCGAGATATACTACTTACTCGCCTAAAATTTATATCCGACGGAAAAGTCATCCAACACCGCCTCACGCCCGAACGGCATCCTGTGACCCCGAGCCCTAGCCCCGAAAACAGTCAGGCGCATCACACCATTGCGATCCCCTCTGGAAAACATGTTAAAAATACTGCTCATTTGAGCACAACGGATATCCAGAGAAAAAGATGCATTCCAGCATACCACGCACAAGCGGTTCTACGCGGGACCCATTACCTGGCCCCGATGCGCTGCCAACGGATCGCACTGTTGCGATCCTCCCGAAAAGGTACACATGTTTGACTATTCACCTGTCCAAAACAGACACCTGGTGATACAACTGGAAATCACTGGCAACTCCCGAAACGACCCTCATAGGGCCCGCAATAGCGTGCGGAATTAAAGCGGGCGGATTACACCATTGCAATCCCCTTAGAAAAACATCCAAAATCGATTACTTGCACGCCCCTAACTGACGTCCGATGAAAATGTCATGAAACGCTACACGCAGCTCAAAAGACGGGTTGTGGGGCCCACAACTCAACTTCGGCCTTAATGCCTGAAACCACCCTAGAAAGCATCGCCTTGGCACCATGGTCGCAACACCATTGACGACGCCCAATTCAGAAGTCGGATGTGTCTGCGCCATCCAAAAGAAGAATCTCTGGAAAAATGCCCGTCCACTTAAAGGTCATGCCGTGCCCCCGAGCCCCTCGTTTCGAGAATTAAAATTCGCTAAAACCATCTCAAAATATTCGTCTCATTATGAGGAATGTGCCGTCGAAGACGGCTCGCAAAACCAACTCTAGGTTTATGATTAATAAAAATAAACCATTTTATAATAATAATAATAATAATATTATTATTATTATTATAACCTTATTTTTTCTTTATTTTTATTTTTTTTACCGCGTCGGTCGTCTCTCCCGACTAGACCCACCTCCCGTGGGTCTTCCTCCCACACGACCGCCTCACCGTAGACCTCGCCGATGCCTCGCCCCTGGCCACCACCCTGGCCGCTCATCGGTAGCCCCAACAGACCGCCGCCGCAGCCCCGCTCCCTGCGGCTCCTCCCTGTTGCTCGCTTGCCCGACACCCGCAGCCGAGTGCCCTCCGCCGAGCCCGCCGCCTTCCGCCGCGCTCGCCCGATGCCCTTTACCCCGGAAACTCGCTTGCGCCGTCGTCTGCCGTGCTCCCTGGTTGCCCGGAGGACCCCTATGATCGGAACCGACCAGATACCCTAGAAACACTGGTTTTTGGCCGGAAAAACATTCCAAACCCCGCTCACCTTTGGTGGACAACCGTGACCCCATCCGAACCCAGATTTCAATTCCGAAACAAGAGTTTGAAGAATGGAACATAGGATACGAATTCATAGGGCTCGCTCGGAAATTTTAAATCATTTCAAAGTATATAATTGAATTCAGAGATGGTGCGAAAACCAAAAATGAAAACGCAACAAGGCCAACTTGCTAGGTGTTGCCAGGAGCTTCGTCGCGATCCATCGGAGCCGCACCTTGCCGGAGAGGAGGAGGTGAAGCTTGCTGGTGGAGGTCTCTCTACGGTGGAATATTCCGCTAGCGGGTGCAATGGGAGGAGGAGGGGGTGATTAAGGGTTTAAATAAGTTAATTAATTAAAATCTTAATTAACGTAAACCCCTAATTTTAACCTTTATTCGAACCTTTTACTGAGGTCAAAATTAAACCTCCCCTAGGGTAAACACCACCTCCTGAGCACAACGGCGGTCTCAGAATTTGATTACGATTTTCCTTTCAAAAGTTATTAAACATTACTCCTGAGACCTCCAAATTACGAAAACTCCCCTGGGGCCATTTTTCATAGACGGCCTGCGCCCGCAAAACATATACCCCTCCTAAGGTAGAAAACAAATTCCGGACTCAATGGTGGCATTGGTTTTCCAATCCGAGCCACCGTTTAAATTCTACATGTGTTTCACCATTAAAAAAATTAATTAATTACTTTAATTGTCTGTTTAACATTTCGAATGTGGGCGAGGGGTCCAAACGACCGGCGCTGACATGTTTTCTATCGTTCCTAGGGTAAACACCCCATTTCGGAACAATATGTATGCTTGGATCTTTGATCCAAATCACTTTTTAAAAGTTATCCAATTTATTTGGCATTCCCAATGTGAATGCACTGAAAATTTAATTCCAGCCACACCAGGGCTCAGAATCGCATGACGTCTGAAGGCGCTGATCTGTAATATCATCATGAATTTTCAAAAGTTTTTCACAGCAAAAACCGTGTTCCTAAATAATTCCCTCCTTCAATCTTTTCATCCCTGAAAAGAAAAACCAGGGAACAACACAGGGTACTAAGCTCACACCTGGCTCTCTCGTACCCAGAAGAACTCTCGCACAACTCTATGCCACTGCACACAAACCAAAGGATTTGATCTGTTCACGCGAGTTCTACCCTCACTGATGTCGTGCATAGGAGCACGCACACCTCTTCTCGGGTGAGTCACGTGGGAGACGTCATGCACCCAAACCAGCATTTGTGGTTAGGGAAAGGAGGTAGGGAACCTCGCCATCGCTCTACACTGTCTCAAACAGCCCAAAGGCCCTCAGGGGGTAGCTCACCTCCCCGAACGAACCCCTAAGTCACACCCCGTGACTGGAATCACCGCTCGCACCAGGAACAAGGCCCGATGATCCCCTCATTAAGAATATCCATATGGTGAAACACCCAAGGATATCTGGTCAAACAAGATTTAACAGTCGATGTCTCACAACCAAGACTCTCTTACATGCTCGGAAGCGAATGAGTCATCACCATCGACTAAAGAAAAAGGTCTCACACCATTTTACCTTACCAAGACAGGGTTACACCGACACCCTGCGCCACACTGGTAACAACCCAAACATGGAGAAGGGAGAAAATAATTTCACACATAGAGTCTATCAATTCTACTAAAAGAAGTAGAAGAGTTGTAGACCGTCCCTATTATCACCTCATGCTCTGTAGGATCATAGACATCCAAAGCTCCTGGCAGTCCGTGGTCCCAACTGTCAGCTCCCGGAGAATGACGTGGATCGCGTAGTGGTGATGAGAAGACCTCATAAAGTCATCCCCCACTACTAGCTCCTCCCGCTCTTCTGCTAGAACCACCTCTATAGGCGCTACACCGATCACGATTTTGCCTCTGTTGTGGTGGTACACCTGCTGCTTGCTCGAAGCTCTCTGCATGCCTGGTCAGGCGGTCCCGTGCCATGTGACCTCGTCTATCCCAAGCATAGCACTGATTCTCTCTGGAATGCACTGGTGACCTCTGCTGCCACTGTGGTGTACGACCACGCCCCAGAGTCCGGTTTTCAGAAAGCCACCTACGTCAAGGGTATAATTGCCAACGCCCTCTAGCTGCGGCTAACGTCTCAACTCCAACGTGCATGCTGCGACCACCAACTCTAGAATGTGACAGAAAGCTCTCGGTCACCAGCACCTACTCTAGCACCCTGACATATGTGGAAATTCTCAAGGGTACAATGACAGCACGAATCTCTTGACGGAGACCCTTATCACACTTCCGTGCTCGGAAGTTTCCGTCAAGGACCATGTACGAGTAAAAGCATGCACGGTCTGTGAAACTAGTCGCGTACTCGGCCACCGTCATCCCTGCCTGCTGAAACTAAAGGATCTCTTGAATCTGAACAGAGCGCAAGCAGGTTCGGAAAGACTCCACACAGAACAAGAAATGAATGTTCCCCATGAAAACAATGACTCATCTAGAAACTGAGTCACTAGACTCCACCAACGCCGAGATGCTCCACGAAAAACGTCTGCTGCCAAAGCCACTATCTGATTTACCAGCGTCTTCACAAGCCTGAAAAGGCTAACCACTACACGCCTTCTGATATTCCTATATAAAATAATAGAACACCAACATTATTGTAATCTCTTGAAGTATGAGTTATTGATTCGGGGGTGCACATTCTGGGACACATCATCTGGGAGGCTAGAGTTTCAGTGGATCTGGTGAAGATAGAGGCAGTGCTTTATTAAGAGCCACCCAGAAGCGTGAATAAGCTGTAGAGTTTCTTGGGGTTGGACGAATACTACCAGTGGTTTTTTCCTGAATTTTATAGAGTAGAAGAACCATTTTATTCAATAACAATGAAGGGACAACCCTTCGTGTGGACGAGAGTTGACAACAGAATTTCAAGGAGATATGTCTGAGATTTATGAGTTCCCTTGTTAGGAGACTACCAGAAGAGGGTGTTTGTTATGTAGTGTTCTACGACACATCAGGGACCAGGTTGTGTTGTTTCTTGATCGAGGAGTGAGTAGTTATTGACTACTAATCATGATAGTTGAGGAAACATGAGAAAAACTATTTGATCGATGACATGGGGTAAAAATCAGTGGTATTTTACTGGAAGATGAGGCAGAAATACGTGATGGGTGAACGATTTACCGTCTACTCTGACCACAATTGTCTTATGAATATCTTCTCACATAAAGACCTAATCATGAGATATTGTTGATTTATGGACTTCCTCCAGGACTATGAATTTGAGATATTCCAAACTCCTATGAAGGAGTAGGGGTGGAGGACGTATGTAGCAGGAGGGTTAGTTTGTAGATGATGAGTGTGGCCACAATGTAGCTAGCTACAATCTAGATATCCTTAGGGGATGATGATGATGCATCCAACATTCAAATGATGAATGTCACTCCCAAACTCTTACAATGATTTAGGAAGGCATAGTATAGGGATGATAAATTCATGGCATGATATGCTTAGTTATCTTTAGGGAATCCCCTTTATGGATTTTTGATAGGTGGGGAGCATGTAATACTTCTAAGAGGATGCACCATAGTACCTATTATGTTATGGGAGGATGTGATGAAGGATTTACTTATATCCCCTTTGGCAGTGCATCATGATGTGGAGAAGATGAATGAGGACCTTTGACATTAGTACTGGTGGACATGGATGAATAAAGAGGTGGCATAGTTCGGTTTATGATGCCTCACATGTCAGTAAGTGAAGACCAAGAATCATGTCTCAGTAGGCCTGGGGCAACCACATTAGGTACCAGAGTGGAAGTGGGATGGTATATCCCTATAATTCGTAATAAAATTACAATGCATGTCCAGTGGCCACGACTCAATCTAGGTGATTGTTTCCAAACTCACCCAGTCAGTTCACTTCATACCCATCCAAGAGAAAGGATCTATTGAGGGCTTAGGACACCACTATGTCTATGAACTAGTACACATTCAAGGGATAAAATTGACAATAATATCATATCTTGATGTTTGCTTTACATCATGGTTGTGGAAGGTATTTAAGGATGTATTCAAGAATTAGTTGTGCTTGAGCACCGTTTTTCACCCATAGATGGATAGTCAGACTGAGTAGACCATACAAACCATGTAGAAAATAATTCGTGCTTATGTCCTAGATTTTATTCGTAGTTGGGAGGACCACCTACCACTAGTGGTGTTTGAATACAACAAAATCTATAACTATATTAATGTCATGGAACCATTATAAGCCTTGTACGAGCGACCATGAAGATTGCCTCTATGCTGTAGAGACCCAGGGGAGTCGACACTTCGGTGTACAGAGTTGGTACGGTCTACCATTGAGATGGGGCAGGTTATCCAAGAAAGGATGCGGATTTCATAGAGCATAAAACATTCTAATGCCGATAGGAGAAGTAGACCCTTGGTGTTCGAGGTTGGAAACCATATTTTCCATCATGCCAGTCCCCGACGAATATTTTAGAGATTGGGTTAGGGCGGAAGCTGTCTTCGATGTTAATCGGACCCTTTTGTATACTATGACGAGTTAGCGAGGTGGTGTACCGCTTAACTCTTTTCCCATAGATGTAGAATGTGCATGATGTTTTCCATGTGTCACACTCAAAAAGATACATGCATGACCGGTGCACATTATCGAAAGGGGAAATATGGACATTGACGATGGGCAGAGGTTTGTGGATTTCCCGGTTAAGATAGAGGATCAACAAAAGGGGGTCCTATGTGGGTGGCTGATTGCTATGGGGCACGTTTGATGGCATCACGAGAATCTCTAATAGAGCACATGGTAGAGGGAGGCTCAGATTAATTATCAGTGCCCCCATTTGTTTGATTAGCCCTTGTTTTGGATTTCACAGACGTAAATTCCTATGGTGGCAGGAAGGTAATGTTTAAGAATTTCCATGTAATTTTTTTACATTATATTGAATTATTTTGAGACTAAATGCTTTGACAGTATGTGATTCTGTGGACTAGTGTCCCCGAAATAGAATTCCAATCTTTTTTAGGCATGTTCAGTAAAAGTGTAAAGACCTGTAAAAATCAAGGGAAATTTTTTCATAATTTTCTTGGGTTTTTTTACAAAGAACACAGTTCCTGACGACAACTAATTCCAAGGACCGATGTGCCCAGAATCAATTTCTGATGTTTAGCTCATGTACGTTCAGGGAACGAACGATCGAGATTTCCTATCTTTTGAACCGGTGATCGGAATTGAAATCATAGGGCACTGATGAACTCGCAGCACCGGTAATTTCTTAGAAACACCTTTTCTGGAGTTTGGTTTTCTCGGGTGAGGTTATTAGGTAAATGGGTTTACAAAAGAATGAAATAAAATATTGTGCTACGAATTTTATTTTTATTCTATGTGGCTTAAACCTATGCATGTTGTTGGAGTGGGACCCACTACATCCTAACTTCTCTATGTAGGATATTAGTGAAGTGGGGCCCACACGAGCCCCACCCCATTCAAATCCCTTTAACCTCCCTCTCATGAATTTAATTTGTAACTCACCCACACCCTATTTAAATGTAAAGTCAACCCTCGAGTTAAATTAGGATTATTAAAACACTCATCAATTAGAGTAAATTAATTGATTATAATCTTTTGAATATTTCAAAAGGGATTGGCATGAGTAATAAAATAAGGCAAAGCCTTATTTTATTATTTGTTGAATTGGTGTGTGATGATTTGGAAGAGGAGAGCTCAAGTCTTGGACATCTTCTTCCTCGTCGAAGAACGCGAAGAATGCCGAGTCTACGACGGAGAACTATGTCACCGCAAGGGGATTTTGTTGGACCATCTTCTTCCCTCTCCGCAGCCGGTGAGAGATTCCTTCTTTGAAGAACGATGATGCACCACATCCTTCATTGGGCGAACGCCGATGAAACTTACAGAGCTTCGATCCGCAATGTTGTCTTCCACGAAGTCGTCTACCGTGGCGTCCTTTTTCCACGATGAACCTTCGTTCGACAACACCTTGAGGTAGGGGTTTTTTTTGCTCGTGAATTATACCTTGTTGTCTATTGTACTTTCCTTGAGCCACATGTTATCATTATAACGAGAGGAGGTCGGACCGCACGAAGACAGCCGACCCTCCTCCCCCTTTTATTGTTGTACTTTTAGCGACATGAACAAGGTAGCGCGGTGCAACGGTACCATGCATAAGCAAGAGGAACGGGCAAAGAAGCGCGACATCGTCGCGCCGTGCTGTTGAGGCCGAATGAAGCCACAACTGGAGTCAGGCCGCGACAAAGGTGCACAGCTCCGTCGCGCCGCACCGGAGAACCATGAAGGGGCCACAGCCGGAGTGGGGCTACGGCGGAGGTGCGCGGTGCCATCGTGTGGCGCTGGTTAGTCCAAGGCTGCGGCGGAGCAGGAGAGGGAGGCTGGAGCCGCCCTCTGTAGGTGCACGGGGGGTGGGACCGGCTGGTCCTACAGTGACACATCGACTGGTCAAACCGGTCGGCTTCCAAGTAGTCTGTGGGTCGTAACTCCCGGCGGGCAATGGATTGGTCCCCACGTGGGGCTGCAGTTTCAATCAAGGGGGGAAGCCCCCCCCCCCCACCACATTTTTCAATGGCTCGGCCAGCGCCGAGCTGGCCATGCAGGCCGCGCCGGCACATGGCCACCCGGACATGCCGCGCCAGCCGGGCCAGGCCGCGCCCTTTTGGGCTGGACCCAGAACCGGGTCGGGTCGCCCGATTCGGGCGGACCCAGGGGGTCTTGGGCCAGGTCGGTCCGGAACCAAAACCCCCTAAAACCGGACAGGTTCATTCATTTGCCTATATCATGGGATACAGACCTTCGATTGATGCACTGTTATTTTCGATGCGATCCTTGGATCGAGACGGTCGTTTCGGTATATTACACTCAAGGTTTCGGAGAACTTTGGATATGGTTGGGTTTGTTCGAACCCGAAACCAACAGGGCCCTCGGAGCGAAAACACTTATAACTTGAGCTCCAGAGGTCCGATTGACATGTCGCCAGCTTCGTTGGATTCCTTTTAGTGAGAAGGATATTTTGGCATACTTTACCTGAGGTTTGGACTCAATTGGATTATAGCCGGGTTGGCTTGTACCCTAAATCCTACCGGGCCCCTATGACGGAAGAGCTTATAACTTTCTGACCGGACATCCGTTTGATGAACCGTCAGTGGCGTTGGTGATCACATTGAGAAACCGTCCCTATGAGTACATCCTATGAGATTGTGGGGTATAGTTTAGATATGGTCGGGTTGGTTCGTACATGAAACCAACCAGGCCCCTGGGACTAAAAGGCTAATAACTCACAGACTAGGCGTCTGATTGACGCACCTTCTATTGCATTGAGACCCCTATGACGAGGTGGTCCTTTAAGATACATATTTGTGGGACTTTGTGATACTTGGAGTATCGAAAAGTAGCTCATCAAGCGGACCCTCTCGGTGAAGAGCTAGCAGAGTGTAGAGACCTAGTAGCTGGCTGAGACTTGACGACTGTTGATTGATCGTCTCGGTGTGATTCGGATAGCCCAGTGGGGTGCGCTTGGTTGTAGCAGCAGACCCATGGAGGAGGTGCGCTTGGTTGTAGCTGCAGACCCGCGGTACTCAACAGAAGGAGTACCTCTGTAGGCTTTGAGGGTGTGCGCTTGGTTGTAGTGGCAGACCCATGGTGGGATGCAATTGTTTGCAGCAAACAGCCCACAATACTCGATAGGTGGAGTACTTTAGCAGTAAAAGTTATTAGGATGTGCTTGGTCGTAGTGGAAGGCCCACTGTACTCGACAGAGGAGGAGTTCTCGAGCAGTCATGGTTTCGACTTCATGAATAAAATCCTGGTTGGAGCTAAGTCTATAACCATTGTGTTTCCTCATGATTGAGATGAGTTACTTGATAACTTAGGTATAAGTTTGGGCTTATACCTAAGTAAGGGTTATCTGTTGAGATCCTCCTATGTGGTTATCCTTGATGGATTTAGTGAGACCTTGAGGGTCTTGGGGTCCCTACTGAGTATCATACAGTCACCCCTGCACGGGCTATACCCACACCTCATTGTGTAGGATGCAGACGACGGACAACGCTGACAGAGGCCGAGTGTTCAAGGACGAGTCAGTATCTGGAGGTGGACTTCACGATCAGATGATACTCGGTGGAAGTTGACGAGTGAGAGTGTTGTGGATGATCCAGGAGTTGCGCTATCTATTCCTACCCTTCATGTAGTATCCGAGGTGGATGACCCAAGAGCTGCTTCTATTCTTCCTACTGCTTGTCTATTCTGTTGTACTTCCATTCAGTTGTAGCTGCACTATTCAGTTGGGTTTCTATTCTAGCCCATTTATTTTTCAGCACTTTCTTTTGTACTTAGTGTATTACTTCCGCTCGAACTATGTGGTGTTTTGTTTACTTTTATAAAGGCAATGCCTTCCCAGTTATCGGGATTTATGATTTTGGTGTTGGTCGCCAGCCCCTGGCTTTTGGAAGGCAGGCTTGGGGTAGTCACAGCACGGGCCCCGAGGACGGGTCGTGAAAAATTGGTAGCAGAGGAGTCAGTTCTACCAAAAAACATATAACTATGCTATTTTGTTTCCGTGAAGCAATAGTTTTAAGGGTACAGAGTGCAATTTTTAGTTCAGGTAGTCTAGTGTTAGTGTGGGTGGCCGACGTATCCATACACCAGGACCCTGACATCTGATCTTCAACTCAGTGAACAAAAACACTAATTGCATGTGTGTTTTCAAAAGTTTTCCCTCTAAACAGCTCAAACCAGGTCATCTCACCATGTATAAATAATTTGACCATGTATAATTTGTTTCTTTCAAGATACCTCCCCGCGGACGACCACATAGAGCCCCGAGAGTTGTACGTACTGACAGCCCGCAGAGCGACGAGGCCTCAGTACAGGGCCCTCTCCCCATTGAGGAAACAGGGGAGGCACCAGCGGTACTACCACCCATTGGGCCACTGATGCCACCAGCCCCAGCAGTAGTGAGTGCACATCGCTTGAGCGCACTGCACGAGTTCTAGTGCTAGAGGCCACCCAGGTTCATGGAAGAGACGGACCCGCAGGTGGTTGAGGATTGGATGGAGACTATGGTGAGAGTCTTCAGGCTAGTAGGGACACCATCAGACTGTATGGTGATCCTTGCTGCCAACCTCTTTCAGGCAGCAGCAGGCAGATGGTGGAGCCTGATGCTCCAGATACATGACGAGGCGACACTTCTGTGGGCAGACTTCATGAGCTTGTTCCATGTAGAGTTTTTACCATCCACCTTTCAAGAGGTGCGTATAAAAGAGCTACTACATCTTCAGCAGGGTAGCATGACAGTGGTTCAGTATTCAGCTAGGATCACCGACCTCTCACGCTACTCCACTGATATGGTACTGGACCCGTTCATCAGGGCCCGAACCTTCAATCAGGGGATTAGGCGAGTGATTAAAGCTTCTTTTGTTTATCATAGCATCCCGATGCAAACAGGGGTGTTGGATCGAGCCCTCTTAGTGGAGAGCTTCCTTGCTGAGCAGTCTCCAGCAGCAGGACCCTCCACTAGCCAGCATGCGGCAAAGTCTTCTACAGCGGGCAGTAGACAGATGACGTAGAGGTCCAATAGGACCAGTCCTACAGGAGGTCGACTGCATGACATAGAATCGTGTGTGCGAGGCACTTGGGGTGGAGATCAACTTACCAGGAGTAGACAATGTTACTTCTACTGTGGTATTGGTTACATGGCATGTGACTATCCGACCCGCCATACAGATGATTAGTAGATAAACGTAGGACCTCCAAGGAAAAGGCATAGGTTCGATTGAGGCGGACCGCAAGGAATAGGAGACCGAGACAGGGGAGCTGGTCGTGCAACAGATGGTGGATGATGCTTCGAGGTGTTGCCACCATCACCACCAGGAGGTCCACCCCGACCTCAGGGAACATGTGGACATGGGAGAGCTCAGCTTCAGCCAGTAGAAGCATATGACTATGGAGCTCCGGAAGCTGGCAGACAAGAGTGGGACTAGTTCCAGGAATATGACCATCGATCTTGGAGCTTCTAGTTTCCTTGTTGTCATTATTTTGTGTCTTTGTACTTCGAGCTATAGTAATAATAGACACTTTTCCTTGTGGCATTTTCTTCCTTCCTTTTTGTGTACTAAGAGGTTCTGGTTTAAACTGTTGACTTAACCCTCATTTTTGAGATTCCTAATGGAGGAGACCCAGTGACCAGACACAGATGCCGATAGTGTCACTCAACCCTTAGAGGCGAGAGTAACGGTTGGATCTCTTGGTAGTAGTGTTGAGGCCTTACGATGTCATCCATGGCATGGATTAGTAACATTCATGACAGGATTGACTATATTAGGAAAAGAACGTGGTTCATCTAGGGGATGAGACCATATTTCTCTTATCAGAAAAGAAGAAATCTTAGCAGCTCTTGTGGGAATAGAGATGATCCAGGCCACGACAGAGAAGGTCCAGGTCATCTAGTAGTGGATGAAGACGGATCAAATCCGTCAGAAGTCTTATGCTGACAGGAGGTAGAGGCAACTAGTTCGAGGATGGAGACCAAATTTTCTTACGGGTCTCACCTCGATGTGGAATTATGGATATTTGGCCGAGGCGGCATGTTATCTCCATGCTTCATCGGACCCTTCTAGATCCTCAACAGGGTAGGCGAGGTGGGTTACCGCTTGACCAATACACCTCAGTTGCACCAGGTGCACGACGACTTCCACGTATCTCAACTAAGGAAATACGTGCTTGACCCAACACATATCATCGACCATAGGGAGCTGGACATTGGAAATGGGGTGACTATTGCAGGATTCCAATAGAGGTTTAGTATCGATAGGAGTGGTTCCTATGAGGATGGTCGATTCCTCTAGTGCGCATCAGATGGCATCACAGGAACCTCCAGGAGAGCACTTGGGAGCAGGAGGCTTAGATACGTGCACAGTACCCAATTTTGTTCCCCTAGTTAATGATGTATCTTTACCTTGACATAAAAACCTGAGGTGGGATTAATGTAAAGAACCATAAAATTTAGGGGAAATTTTTTCATAATTTTCTTGGGTTTTTTACAAGAACGCAGTTTCTAACGACACCTGATTCCAAGACCCGATGTGCCCAGAATCAATTTTCAATGTTTAGCTCGGGTACGTTCATTGAACGAACCAGTGGGTTTTCCTAACTTTAGAACCGGTGCTCAGAATTGAAATCTGAGGTCACCGATGAACTCGCAGCATCGGTAATTGCTTAGAAACACCTTTTCTAGAGTTACATTTTCTCGGGTGAGGTTATTAAGTAAATAGGTTAACTAAAAAATGAAATAAAATATTGTGCTACAAATTTTATTTTATTCTAAGCGGTTTAAACCTATGCATGTAGGTTGGAGTGGGACCCAATACATCCTAACTTCTATATGTAGAATATTAGTGAATTGGGGCATGCATGAACCCCACCCCATTCAAATCCCTTTAAACTCCCTCTCATGCATTTAATTTGTAACTCACCCACACCCTAATTAAATGGAAAGTAAACCCTCGAGTTTATTTTGGATAATTAAAACAGTCATCAATTAAAGTTAATTAATTGATTGTAATCTTTTGAATATTTCGAAAGGGGTTGGCATGAGTAATAAAATAAGACAAATACTTTTTTTATGATTTGTTGAATCGTTGCTTGAGGTTTTGAAAGAGGATAGCTCAAGTCTTGGAAATCTTCTTCCTTGCCGAAGAATGAGAAGAATGTTGAGTCTACGACAGAGAACTCCGTCACCGCAAGGGGAGTTCGTCGTACCATCTTCATCCCTCTCCGCACCCGTTGAGAGACGCCTGCTTTGAAGAACGATGACGTGCCGCATCCTTCATCAGGTGAATACCAACGACGCTTAAGGAGCATGGATTCGCAATGCCGTCTTCTGTGACACCATCATCCGCGACTCCATCTTCAGCAATGTCCTTTTTCTGAAATGAACAATCGTTCGACAACACCTTGAGGTAGGGGTTGTTTATGCTCCTGAATTATACCTTGCCATCTGTTGTCCTTTCCTGGAGCCGCCTGTAATTGTTATAATGGGAGGAGGTCGTACTGCACGAACATGGACGACCCTCCTCCCCCTTTTGATGTTGTACTTGTTGCGGCATGAACATGGTAGCACGGTGCAACGGTACCGTGCAGATGCAAGAGGAAAGGTCAAAGAAGCACGACGTCGTCGCGCCGCGCCGTTGAGGCCGAACAAAGCCGCAACTGGAGTCGGGCCTCGGTGAAGGGGAGCGGCACCGACGCGCCTCATCAGAGAACCACGAGGAGGCCACGACGGAGGGGCACGACTCCATTTCTGCGCGCCGGTCCGACCAAGGCCGCGGTCTGAGGCCGCGGCGGAGCAGGAGAGGGCGTCCGGAGCTGCCAGCCGCCGGTGCACGGGGGGCAGGACCGGCTGGTCCCGCGGTGACACACCGGCCGGCTTCGGAGAAGGCCGTTGGTCGTAACCCCTGGCTGGGAATGGTGCGGCCCCCACATGGGGCCGCAATTTCAATAAATAGGGGCAACCCCCCCCCCCCCCCTTTCCGCAACGGCTCGACCATCACTGAGCTGGCCATGAGGGTCGCGCCCGCGCCAGGCCAACCGGTCGCCCAGGCTGGACAGGCCGCACCGGGCCGGGCCACGCCCTTTTGTTCCGGACCCGGACCTGGGTCGGGTCAACCTGGTTCAGGGCGACCCAGGGGGTCTCGGGCCAGGTCGGTCCAGGCCCCAAACCCCCTAAAGCCAGACAGGATCGTTCATTTGCCCATATCATGGGCTACGGACTTCCGATTGATGCACCATCAGTTGCAATGCGATTCTTGGATCGAGATGGTCATTTCAATGTATTACACTCAAGGATTCGGTGATCTTTGGGTACGGCCAGGTTTGTTCGAATCCAAAACCAACCGGGCCCTTGGAGAGGAAACGCTTATAACTTGATCTCCGAACTTCCGTTTGACGTGCCGTCGACTTTGTTTTATTCCTTTCAGTGAGACAGATCTTTTTGGAATACTTAACCTAAGGTTTGGATGCAGTTGGATTATGGCCGGGTTGGATTGTACCTAAAATCCAACTGGGCCCCTGGAATGGAAGAGCTGATACCTTTCTGATTGGACGTCTGTTTGACGAACCGTCAGCAACGTTGGTGATCATGTTGAGAAACAGTCCCTATTAGTATACCCTATGAAAGATCGGGGTATAGTTGAGATACAGTTGGGATGGTTCATACAAAAAACCAACCGGGCCCTCAGAACTAAAAGGATAATAACTCACAGACCGGGCGTCCGATTGACGTGCGGTCTATTGTGTTGAGACCCATATGGCGAGGTGGTCCTTTGAGATACTTCTTCGTGGGACTTTGTGATACTTGGAGTATCGACCAGTAGCCTGTGGATTGGACCCTCCCAGTGATAAGCTAGTAGAGTGCATAGACATAGTATCTGGCTGAGTCCTGACAACTACTTATCGATCGTCCCAGAGTGATTCAGATAGCCCAGTGGGGTGCGCTTGATTGTAGCAGCAGACCCACAGCGGAGGAGTGCTTGGTTTAAGCTGCAGACCCGCGGTACTCGACAGAAGGAGTACGTTTGTAGGCTGTGAGGGGGGTGAGCTTGGTTGTAGCGGCATACCCATGGTGGGATGCACTTGGTTGCAGCATCATGCCCACAATACTCGACAGGTGGAGTACTTCAGCAGTCCTAGATAGTGGGACTTGCTTAGTTGTAGTGGCAGGCCCACTGTACTCGACAGAGGAGGAGTTCTCTAGCATCCATGGTTTCGAAATTAATGATTAAAATCCGGGTTTGAGCTGAGTCTATAACCTTTGTGTTTCCTCATGATTGAGATGGGTTACTTGACAACTTAGGTATAAGTATGGGGTTATACCTATGTAAGAGTTATCAGTTGAGATCCTTATATGTGGTTATCCTTGTTGGATTTAGTGAGACCTTTAGGGTCTTGGGGTCCCTACTGAGTATCGTATACTCACTCCTGCATGGGTTATGCCTGCACCTCATTGTGTTGGATGCATACGACGGACAGCGCTGACAGAGGCCGAGTGTTCGAGGATGAGTCAGTATACGGAGGTGGACTTCACGATGAGACGATACTAGGAGGAAGATGACGGGCGAGAGAATTATGGACGATCCAGGAGCTGCACTATCATTACCTACCCTTCAGGTAGGATCCATGGTGGATGACCCATGGGTTTCTTCTATTCTTCCAGCTGCTTGTCTTTTTTGTTGTACTTCGATTCAGTTGTAGCTACACTTTTCAGTTGGGTTTGTATTCTGGCCCATTTTTTCAGCACATTCTTTTGTACTTAGTGTATTACTTCCACTTGTTCTATGTGGTGTTTTTTTACTTTTATAAAGGAAACTCCTTCCTAGTTATCAGGATTTACTCCTTTGGTGCTAGTCGCCAGCCCCAAGCCTATGGAAGGAGGTCTTGGGGTAGTCACGGCACGGGCCCTGGGGACAGGTCGTGACAAAACGTATGAGCGGGAATTTTTATATTTTGAACACACCCTTAGATAAAAAAATTGAGGTCACCCTTGAACTCAGAATGATGGGATTCAACTATAAACGATATAACATTGGACGACAACGTTTTAACAATAATGATGTTTTTCAGACCATTTTGAAAAAAAATATAAAAAATTTATACTATTTCTTTTCTCACTAATGAGAGGAGACATAGAGATGATGTGGTGTAGTGATGAGGAATCAATGAGGATCATTAATAGAGCTCATTAATGGATATTTAATAAACATCATTATGAAACATTAATGATATGTAATAGTGGCGTTGTTTCATCAATGAAATAGTGTAAGGACGCGAGGTCTCATCGTAATAGAAATGATAAGATGTGTTTTATTTTTAATAGTTAGAGTCATTGGTTGAATGAGGATTAAACTATGAAGATTCTCTAATGAACCTCATTTGGATTTCATCTACAATGTAGAATGTCAAATCCAGTGGGACACCATCGAATTTGACTTACCTCAAAGAAAGAGGAACGCCATCGACATCTTCGACCCTTGGGGAAGAAGTGCTACGACAATGAACATAAATAGGGTATGTGTTTTATATTGAACTATTCCCCGCACTTTATTTATAAAAAAAATTCAGATCATCCCATGAATAGGTTGATATGTGGTTACTCGGTCATGTTTGAGGGTATTATTTTTGGGGTTCACCATTAGGACTGAATAATCATAGATTGAACATATTCCCCGAACTTGCACCCACTTTTCAACCATCTAATGTGGAGGGCGTGAACCATCATCCACGGTAGCTGAGGAAGGGTTCACGAGGTCTGTGCCATATAGGAGGACCAGACCACCTCTTATAGGCCGCTTTAGGACATAGGATGGGATGTGGCTGCAGCTGCTGGGTCCCGGGCGCAAACCAACAACAGCACATGTGGACGAGATTTAATGGGTGAGCCGGACATGAGCCGGGTAGGCCGTACCCATGGCGGAAGGCTGGACCCATGCCCTTTGGGATGGTACGGATGAGACTGGGTTACCAAGAAACTCGGAGAGCTGGAAACTCGACCAAACTCGGTCAGGTTCAGCAAGGTCCATTGGGTCTGCTCCACTGGCTGGGGCCGAACCGGACATATCCTAACCCAAATAAGGTTAGGTCATATCAGTCAAATTAAACAGGGGTATGTGGAACCACTAGGTCGGTCTGACCTGGTCGGACCAGTCCCATATGAAACTGACCCCTAATTACTAAAACAACAATAAAATGCAAACCGGGTATCCAATTGATGATCCGTTTGAGGAAATGGGATCTTCTCGATGAGGTGAATCATTTAGAATTCTTTATATAGTCTTCCAAATAAGTTATACATCAACGCATGTCTTGAGGGAGAGGTTCTCCCCAGATCAAGCACACCAATGAGCAGCATCCGTGTGGACCTAAGTTGTTCGAAAGAGCCATGTAGAGCTCAATGGACCAACAAACACGGAGTAGCTGTGTGGACCTCAGTTTCCCAACAGACATCCGTGAGTCATCTTGGATGAGTCCCTCAATATTACAAAATTTTGTGCACTATAACTGATGATCATTTCCTTATGCCTCATATTAAATATGTTGTGAGTTTTCCTTGCATTGTGGATTTACTCTATGGCTTTGCTTTGTGTTTTCTTTGTGGTATTTCTTCTTAGTGGACCAGTCTACCCTACTGAGTACTATGTTACTCACCTATATATGGGATTTTTCCACACGTGTTGTTTCTTATGTAGATGACGAACATTTCGATGGAGGACTCGAAAACCTAGGACCAGGGGGGGCCAAGTGAGATCTGGAAGACATTGCATACTCTTACATCATCCAGTATCTAATCTACTCTTACTTTAAGGTGAGGTTCTTCGAAGGTGTCAATCAAGTCTTTTTTCGGTACTTCTATGTTTTCTAGTTAGTCCTTGTGGGGTTTGTATTATATTACATTTGTTTTTTGGTTGAACATATACTCATCACTTGCTTAGTTGTATATTTTTTTCCCTTTCCATTTTGTGGTATTTTTGTGTTTGTGTACATGTACCAAGTAAAATTCCTCCCAATTGTAGGTTCAGACCTTCGATCCAAGATTCCAACCCCTTTCCTTTGGGAGACGGGCATGGGGTTGTCATGGCATGGGCCCCGAGGGACAGGACGTGATATCATCAACTTGATTTCAATAGTAAATTTAACTTTATTATGGCCTATCAACCACAAATCTATGGCCAATCTAAAAGTACTATTCATACACTTGAGGAAATTATACAAACTTGATCAACATAATTTAATGGTATATGGATTCAACAATAACTATTTGTTGAGTTCTCATGCAATAAAATATTCCACTAAATTTTTCAAATGGATCCTCTTATATCACTCTATAGGAATTGATTCATAACATCTATTATTTTTATTATGTTGTTAATATATTGATACCTCAGCCTTAACATCTAATATATGATACATAAAAGGTTCACACCATCGAAGAACATAAAATATAATTCTCAGAGTTTGCATAAGAGTAATACTGACAACCGTCAAAGGGATGTCAAATTCTATTTTAGAGGTAATGTTTTCTACAGATATCACCACGGAAGAGAGTCACAGGATTCTAAATGAAATGAAATCATTTTTATAGGTACATTGTACCCTTTTTTCACTACTCGCATAGGGGTTGTGGCCTATCGGCTAGGACTTCCTCTAAATTTGGTTCTTATTCTTGATGTTTTCCACATATCTTTCTTGAGGAACTTCATATATTGTAGCACCCTAAATTTTTTTGAATTATTTTATTCAAAATAATTTAGAATTTCGGTATTTCTAATTTCACCCAACAATAAATATAAATTTTTATATGAAATTTCATAGTTTTTATTATGTTACACAAATTTCTATGTTCCTTCGATAGCTTGTGATACACGCATGACCGAGTCTTACCGAAATACAATATACTATTAATATGTTTATGAAAATTTTATTATAGTTTCCACCAAGAAGTTAAAATTTATATTACATATAAGATTAAATATTTTTAAAAATTTTATTTTCACATGAATCCTTTGGTTATTAATTATTAGAAGTGAGTTCAATGACTTTTTGAAAATAAGGAAATAAATTTCCTATAAAAACTATTATTATATGTAAAAACCATATTTTTTCTCAATAATTTTTAAAAAAATATTTTTGAATGATTTTTTCAATAAAAATTATATATTATATACTTTTGATAACCATATAATTGATTTTATAGGCATTAGTTGACAATAAATTCAATCTTAAAAAAAATTGTATATTTTTCTAAAATTTAATTTGACCGCCTTTTAAAAGAGATCCTATTTTAAATCTTATTTATGAAACTTATATAATTTTTACTTTTAAAAAAGAAATTTATTTTTGGCATATAAATATGAAAATTATCTTTGGGTGATTTATTTTTAATTTTCCATGAACTTTCATATTTTGATTAATAGTTACTAATACTGAATTTTAGTTCAAAACTGCATTATTATATAGTTTTATTAAATTGTTAGGTATTTTTTTCATTTATTTATATTTAAAAATATGAAAAAGTAATATAATTTAAACCTATTTAGGTAATACTAAAAACTTCACAGTAAATTTAGTTATAAAATCATAGATAAGTTTGAAAATTTTTAACTTTAAAAATTGCTTTATCGTCCAGTAAATGGGATTTAAATTAAATAAATATCATTATCATTTATTAACAAAATGTGGAAGACTGGATTCTATATTTATAATCATCATAGTTGATAATATATAATAAGTCAAACATATTTTTTTTACCATAAATATTAGTGAAAGTAGTTAAATTTAATTAGAAGGATTAAGGTGAATTTAAGATTTACATGTGACTAAATCTCAATCATAAGAGGCAATATGACCAAAACATTTGTCTAAATTCAATTTCCATGAAATAGTTCGACCACATAGCATATTGGGTCTAATTTTATGAGTTTTTGGGAGGCATGTTCATTAATGTGACCCACATAAAAAGTTATGAAAGTAAAAGAAGAAAATATAACAATACCTCATCTTTAATATTTATGAATCATTAATGTCCAAAGGAAGCGACATAGTTTAAGTTATATAAATTATTTTAATTATTAAATAAATTTATTATCATGATAATTTAACTATAATTTATAGATATGAATAAATTTCATTAAATTATCAACAAATGCAAGAACATGCATTTTTTAGTTATTAATTGAATAAAAAAAATTATTCTATAAATATTCAAAGTGGTGTAAATTGATTGATCTATTATAATAAATTATTTATTAAGATTATTATATAATTTTACACATAATTTATTCTAATATATTTTAATTCCAACATTTTTTTTCACATTTTAAAATTTAAATTAATTAAATAATGTCAAAATTGGCATTACTGATATTTTATAATAAATGACGATTAATTGAAAATAATAAGAAATTTATAAAAAATATATATTTATTAATTTTATTTCCAAATGTTAAAAAAATTTAAATATGGTCTATTTATGAAAAAATTCATAATTAATAATTAACATATTGACCCATATATAGTAAAAACATTGTTTTCATGGTCTGTGTTAAAGCTATGGTTTTGAGCGTTACATATGCTTTTATAAAATTAATTCCCTACACGCATAGGAATATTGTTTTTTAATCATATATAATATCTATAATTTATTGATTATATATTTTATTATAAATATCAAATTAATTAAGTATTAATTGTTGAATTACATAGGCAAGAAAACTTATAACATTAAAAAACAAAAAAGATAAAATTTGGGTGAATATAAAAGATACGAACAAAAATTATAAAAAAGAATTTTTTTTGTTTTATCTTTTTCAAGACCATAAACCTAAAATAATCCTTTATTTTTATACTCTTTAGTAACATGAGTTATGGTATACCTCCCAATAGTTTATACCATTTGGTATTTACAAGAAAACCACCCCCTTTGATTATAGAAAGCAATACAATATTTCTCTTCCTCATGCCTATAATGATAATTTTTTTCTTAAAAAATATGACATATTAGTATTCAAACATCCCAAACCTCAGCATAGAATCCCCCTTAGTTCATTAATCAAACCAAGGAAGCCCATTGTTTCAAAACAAGAGAACTTACCCAATGAACATGTAACATCCTTCGTAATGTTTTCTTATTATCATTATCCTCCCCTAAAATATTCTTATTACATGATCATATAATATTATTATTATTCTAAATATATTTATATATTTTTAATATAAGCATTATTCCTCTAATTATATAAAATTACAGTTAATGGGTATTAATATAACTATTCTTTTGTATGGAGAACTACCATCTCATGAAATGATGTTATTTGTTTTTTCATTACCACCTCTCAACGGTGGGAAATATGATGGAAAGTATTTTTTGTGAAATATAATTTATTTATGATGTATTTCCGTCTCTATAATTATTATATATTCCAAACCATCATGATTTCCATTTTTCTTAAATATGATATCTTCATTTTTGTATGTCTGGACTACCACATCCTCAAAGCGATGTGATCCATACAAAAATTCCATGGAATGTATTTTAAATTTTATTTGTGAACATATATTACATTTAAAATAAAATGGAATGATAATATATATATCTCTCTCTATATATATATATTATTTGAATTATTTTATTCAATACGGCCAAAAAATGGAAACCACGTTCATGCGTATGTATGACCTACCATCTCCATGAATGGTGTTTTTCATTTCCTATTTATATATATTATAGATTATTAAAAATATTTTTATAATAATTATATCGAATATATAAATATTTTCTTCCATTATTGACATATGTTATCCATGGAATATGTAAGAGGAACAAAAATAACAATTCAAAACATATACGAAAAATAAAGGGGATATTACTGTTGATGCTCCTTTCTATCACAGAGTCCAACAAATGGAAAAATGAAATACCTTATGCACAAAGATGGTCACCCATTTAATAACATAATAAAAATTGATGAAGGCATGGACAAGGAGACCATTTGGAAGGAGGCACACAAGTTACTTGTGCTCCGCACAAGTCACAAGCACACCAACTATGGATCGTGCAGCTCACATGCGTGCCCCATTTTGTTTTTTTCCAAGGTGTAAGGTGGCCAATAAATATCCCCTATGGGCCCCATTATGAGGAAAGATTTTCCAAAAGTCAAATTCAAGCTATGGTCTCCCTAGTCTTCAGCTAAACTCTTCTGAAATCTTATAAGATAAATTTTACCTAGAATGGAAGACCTGAAGGAGTAGAATAAGGCCTATGAGTTTAGAATTCATCAACACTTACACACCTAAGTGTCCAGACCTCATTAAAAATGGATACACTTGAGCGCCACCCTACTCTTTCAGGGAAACTACCACTCCATCCTTTTGGAAATATCATTGGATAATAATAAAGGCTCGAGTTAAGTCTCACCCAAGTATTGCCCTACCGATTCTTTGTCGCCCATGTGAACCCATGCCGCACAAATACACTTGTGTGTCCAAGACATGCACGGAAACTGACAAGTGTGTCCTATACTTGAGCATCAACTTCATTTGTGTTACTCTCTCCTGTTCACCACTCCTCTTCAAGATATTATCCCTCTAACCCCTTTTCAATGCAATTTATGGAATAGTTCCTTTGTTGTATTCCTTATCTGAAAGGAATTCGGTGAGAAACTCTCCCAAATCTTCATGAATTACATGCTTTATGTCACCACGGTTAGAAGTTTCTTCCATATAACTGTATCCTTTAATATGGGATGATCTGTTGATTTGGGCCTCCTTCTCAGGACTAAACCCCATGTTCCCTTTAACCTGGGCCACCTTCTCAGGAGTAAGACCTAGTCATAGTTTCCTTCAACATTGGGAATCCCCCTTAGGAGTAATCCACAATCTGAATTCTTTTTTGATTTAAAACTCATTCTCATGAATATACCCCAACCATATATCCCTTTAATTTGGGAAATCTTCCTAGGATTAAGCCCCGGGTTAAAACTCTAAATCTCCATAAATTAGAAATACCTTTATAGACCCTACTCTTGGGCTTCTTTCCTGAAGAAAGTCTCGGTCTGCATCTACTTGGGTAGTCATACATACGTATGCCCCATATCATTTCTTATGGATGCATCTATCGCGGCACAACTGTCAGGTTTACTGACACCACTTGTTTCTCATAGCATGCATGACTTACATGAGGTCAGAGTGTAAAGGTAATCACGACATCTATTTGTTGGTCGTTAATCATGCATAATCCCCATATTTATTCACCTGATCTACATGTAATTTGATCTGTTCCTTAAAAGAGGAGTAAATAAGAAGCCTTTCTAAGGTCCAATCCCATCATTCATTAATTCTATTCCATCCCATTAGACGTTAAACTATATCCTTCTTATCGAACTACGTGGGTTCTCAATCCTTTTTAAGGAGGATAAATAGGTAGACCATCTGCAGGTACGATCCCAACTATGAAATAATCCCTGTCATTCTGAATGACAATAAATATCAAGTGCCCCATTGACTATATTTAAAAACAGTATGGTCATCATGATTACAAATAGATTTCTATATAATGTATTGAATGATACCATTGACTAGGAATCTCTAACACATACGGATGATTCTCCATTGATGAAGAACATCAAATATATATAAAATATTATCTAAATCCTATACATATCAATCATCAGTTTCCAAATCTAAAGGAAAACTCATTTTCATGATTGGTGAATTAATAATGATTCTTAAACATACCTTAAATCTATAAGAGAGTCCTAGAGTAGAAAATAATACCCCCCCCAAAAGGTGTGATGAACCTGACCTCCCATCCTCTCGACCAATGAAAATTCATAAGCCTCATTAGTCCACAACTAATGAGAACCTACCATTGGAAGGTAGGTCAAAATGAATATTGAATGATTGGGTGTTTCAGTTCAGTTAATAAACTCGTTATAAATAGATTAAAAAGTTTGAACCTTAACCAAACAAGTTCATTCCCCATTTCTGACTAAACAAAAAAATTGTGAACCCAATGTGAATCCTTAACCAAGGTAAATTATGTTTTACTTATTTCTTAGGACCCTATTAAACTAAATATGAGGGCCAACAAAGTAATCAATAACATATTTGATTATCCAAAAGATGCAGCCTGGACAGAATTATCTTGATTATGTCTGCTATATCAAATAGGTCCTCTTTTCCAAGATCTCTTTGCAACAAAAAATGGATCCTTTAAGGTTCACACGTATGAATGCCTTGTATGTTGCTCCTACTGGATCCTCGTCCGCTCTGAGAAAGACATCACCTACTCAGCATCTTCAACGGTGGGTATCAAATGCATTGGTGATGGAATACCATCAAAACAGAACCATCCTGACTCTAGAGGCCGATCAACAAGCCCTCTAAATTAACAACTCACCCTGGTTGTTCGGATACCAATGACCAGTGGTTAAGAAGAAGGTCATGCCAGGCACTGTCTCCAACAGTTTCAGGTCTTTATCCATGGAACACAACAACTAGACCCTACCATATTACAAGGAGGTGGATCAATTGGTAACTCAAGGCCTCAGTTCAGAAAAACATGAGTCCATTCTGAGGACTCCCACTAACAATCACCTCCACACTCGTGCGGTAGTGCACCCTCAACATGATAGGGGTATCTCTTTTAGGCATTCGTCTCAAGTTCCTCAGACCCGAGCATGCAAGACAAACCGTAAGAGGAGAAATTCGTCCAACAGCGATCAGGTTCTTACCCCTACCCATCAGGAGAAGTCCACTAACCTAACATGATGGAAAACAACGAACATGCATATACACTTGTCCATTCTAATTTCACTACCCAACAGACTCATCTGGTAGTAACACACCAATCCTAAATAGAAATTTCGGCAGAGTACTATAGGTATGCACATACACCTTATTATAAATCATCAGACAGTCATTAGGCTCTTCTTACTGCATCCATAGAATCCCACCAACCAAATGTGGTGACCACCTATAAATAGACACATACACGTGCTTACAGTCACCAATTCTTCTAGAAGTCTCATATTCTAGTATTGAAGGATGTTTATCAATCATATTAGATGGAGAAAAATCAGAATGCACATACACATGCAATTTATCAAGCTAACCAAAAGTCTCGTTTGTAGCACCTGGAAATGTCAATTGAAAAGCTTCAATGACAAACATGAGGCAGACACAACTTTCTGCCCCAAAACATGAGTACTATCAGAATTCACTAACAGGAAGATGACGATAGGAGTAGGAACACACACCTATCCAAAACACACAATTGATGTATATTCCCGTTTAGGCAGCCTGACTCACCTAGAGCATTCTGAAAAAGGGGAAAGAGTAGAAGAAAATCCCTGCCCATATTCTGGATACCAATCATAATATTATAAGAACTTCAGTGGAATCAGAGTGAATGAAACATAAATCTATCCCTATCAGTGGAGTGACTCATCAACATGTCACCCCGGTGTTGATACAGACCTTTGTTCCAGTCCAGGAGGGTTGTGGGGAATACTCACCCATTTCATATGGACAATCATGTCGGGCATATAAACTCGATTTAAATAGAGATAGTCAGCCAAACCTGACCATTTCTCTTGATCAGGAACATACACCTGCCCATAATAACCACTTTCATCAACATGTACTTTCCAAAGTGAGTAAGAAGGCATCCAAGAAAAAGACTGATCCATCACAGTTAAAACAACAAGATCCAATATTCAATAAGGCATTGCTCATTGTTGGAGTTCTTGAAGACCTCAGAAAATTACCCATTACAACTCAAGATTCTAGTCTCTCATTTCAAAATTTTGGAAATAACAACAATAATTATGAAGGTCTTCATCAGAAACTTCCTCTTTAAGACATGCTTAATGAGAATTCTGTCAAACACGTTGCATCATCTTTAGATGAGAGCCATGATAACACTCTGCGTGGCCAGAAGACAAAGGAGAAAAATGTTTCATCTTTTGTTGTAACCCTCCATGGTGGTCCTCCCCATGATGATGAATTTAGCTATGAAAGTACTCGTCGCAGTAGTAATTCACATTGCCTGGAAAAATTTTCAATGGAAAATGAAGTAACGTCAAAGCCCTGTTATCTTGAGGAACATGCAAATATGAATCTTGTCATGTCTGATTCCTTATCGTTATCAGGTGATATACTTTCTCAATCATAAGATAGCCCATGGTTTAGGTCACTATCTGAACAACCCATGAGTCATTCAACATCTAATTGGACATATTAATTCTATACAAATCTTTTCGAATATGATAAAACAACAAAGAAGCACCAGCTTTGGTCTAATCGGGAAGAATAATCTTCACCAAATGACAAAGTGGAAGTGCTGAATATGAGAATACAATTGGAAAAAGATGAAATAATAGTCATGTTTTGGCCTTTGGATGACACTTCGTATGATATTCGAAAAACGTTGACAGATGATTGTATTCACAATATTCATCTCAACATATGGAAAACTTTTTGTCACTTAAAAGGGAAAATATTACCTTATGATGCATATCAAAATCATGTTAAGATAATAGAAGGGATGAAATGCCAAATTGACTTGTCATCTCTCTCAGTTTCTTGACATCTAATGGTTGCCAAGCCGCATAGATCCCTTCAGCATACATTCCTTAGTTCATTAAAAATGTTGCACCAGTTGATTACCAATGCCCCATCTGGTATTCATATCGGGGGATGGGGTGTTCATGGATTATTTAATTTCACTGTGCTCTCCAGCCAAAAATGATTTCCAAAAGAGGTCTAATGCAATGTTATTTCCCATGGATGGGCACAGCTAACTACTCTTGGGTGTAATCAAATTCTTTCTCAAGAATAGGCCTTAACTAGTTCATCCAAAAGTCATACATATAATGAAAAAGTTGTAGAATTAATCTTGCATTAAGAAAATGAGAATATCAAATAGGCTTCTCATTTAGAGAATGCACATCATCAAGTGATAGATGCGTCAGAAATAATCCAACGGTCATCTTATCCAGGTGATTTGAGTGGTTGTAGGATGATGCATCTGACCAATTTCCAGACTAAAATCCGCAAAATCATGAGAGTTTTTATGAAAGTTTAAGATTTTGAAGCTCAAGAGCCAACTCAGCTTTCTAGGTGGGGACACTTTTCATCCATCCATCAGGATTAATAGACAGGATTCGAGGATTTGAGAAGGAAAAAAAGGAAGAAAACAAGTCTACCAGATTGGGGACCTTTTCAAATTCTCAATCTTTTACTCAAAAAATTAAGTCTTCTCTCAATTAGGGAAGAATCCACAACAGGAACGAAGAGCCGAATTATCAGGAAATTCCCTCCAAATTACATTTCATCATGAAGTTACTGAGGGATCAACCAAACAAAAGTCAATGTCTCATAAAGGACATGGAAGAAGGCGGTATCACAGAAATGCTGACAGAAGGCATGTAATGCATTATGCATCAGTAAAAGTTATCAATGACATTGTCACTGATCCCCTAAACATGAGGCTCACTTATAGAAATCAGATGAAAAAGTTCATATTCAAGAGGCTGTATAGACAGTATCAAATAAAGGAGATGTGTGTAATAGAAGCTAGAGGGCTGCCCAGAGGAAAGACATTCCTTCAGGTAATACCCTTCCATACTCCAGAAAGGCACATGCCTATGAAAAGGTTAAAATTCAGGTTACATTCCACCCTACCTCTGGAGAAGGCCAACAACTATCATTAGAGTAACATTTTTTACAACAAGAAGAAGAAATGAAGGAGTTAAGGATATTAAATGCAGAACTACTTCATGGTTGTCTTCCTGCTAAACATGTTGGAGTTAATCAATCAAGGGAATTTTTTACAGCTATTGGGATGGATCAAGAATGTCCAGTATTACATGAACACCCTCACAGGTCCAATCCTATGGGTCATACATGACAATTACTAACAATACTACCAGCAGTGGCAGTACTGATCGCCACATCCATACAAGCTCCCGTTATTGCACCAGCTCAGGTCCAAGATCAACTAGTTGTTTCTGAAACATTAATAACTACCATTGATTTATTAATAGCTCGGTTGGAAGCTATATAAGGATGACGTGCACCAGTGAAACCATAGATGAAGGTTTACCCTGAATGGGTAGATCTAATTCCTCATCCTCCAAATTTTTCAAATGTTACCTTCCCCATTTTAATGGTTCAGGAGATCCAGAGCAGCATTTTACTCATTTTGTCTATAACTGCGATCCAATGATGGGAAATCCACAACAAAAAGAAGAAGTAAAACTCATGTGATTTGTGAAATCATTGCACGGACCATCCTTTATCTAGTATACAAGTTTACAATCCCGATCTATTGTTAGATGTGAAGATCTTTGTCAGAAATTGATTTTTTTGTTCAGCTCAACGCTACAAAAAACAATAGTTTTTGATCTCACAAATTGAAAAAATGGGAGAATGAAAGAGTTTCAGACATCATTTCTCGGTGGAAAGGATTAACATATTCCTTGAATATACTGCTCCCTCAAGAAGTGTTACTACCCAGTTACTACCCATTTGTGTGGAAAATATCCATGATGAATTTTGAACCCCATTTATCCATGTGAAATACATAGGTGGGATTTGGGAACATATTTCAATTGCCTTAAAAGTGGAAAATTCCATTGCATAAACAAAATATAAGTTCGGTGTAATTCCATCAGCTCCGGGAAGGAGAATAGGGGAAGCAGAGGCTGCTATAGTTACACTTAATCAAGAAACTGTACATGCTTACACTTCCAAACCTTCATCATATAGAAGGGATCCACCTCCTGAGTTTCAAAAATAATGCCCCCCTCATCATGATTATCTAAGTGATCAAAGGTGGAAACTATTTGAGAATTTAAAGAACAAAGTTTATTCGTTCCAGAATAAACAATTTCCTTGTTACTTCATCTCAGCTCTGGAAAACAATCTAGTTCAGTTGCCCAGGCCCAAAAGGCTGAACATGGAATGAGATGAAGACAACCCCAACTATTGCTCATTTCATCAGATGTTGGGGAATCCCATTTAGGAGTGTTTTGTCTTCAATAAACTCCTGCAAAAGAGGGTGGAATCTGGAAAAGTGAAACGGAAATGTTCTTCAGCCCATGTAGCATGTGTTACTGATACTGATCCAAAGGAAGAAGGTGAGTGGAATAAGTCAAAAGTTAGAATGTGCAGAAAAATGATGATTGGATGGTCATGAAAACAATCAACCAAACTCATGCCATTTTACGAACACAATTTAATCAACCAATTGTGTCTTCTTCTATTTATTCCACAGCAAAACCCTCTTCATAAAAAGGAAAATTCATAAAGAAGATGCATAATTTGAAGAAAGAAGGGAAGTTAGAGAAATATGAGCTCCTGTCAAAGCCTAAGTTGTAATTGACTATGGACCCTTTTATGCCATCTGCTTCAAAAGCACGAGCACCACCCCACCAAAAGGCACTACCTGAACTAGTTCATCAGGAAGAATCTTCAATAGATGAAGAGTTGATCTTTGGTTTTGTTAACATAATTCATTTAACGGATCCCTATGCCAATGACAGTTTCGATCATGATGAGTCTAAGTTCCATATATCTAACAGAGGAATTAGAGTAAGAGACAGAGGTCTTGGATACATAAGAAGACAAGGATAATCTAGAAGACACTATTTCTATCCTACCCCAACTAGAACTGTATTTGTGGTAGAAACTTGTAAAAAAGACCTTCTGTGGGCTCAATTGGAACAAGAAATTTCTTCCACACATGGAAGAATCGGTCCTAACAAAGTTACATTAGAGGACCGTTTAGATGTTACACCTTTTCCCTCTTTGTAAATAAATATACCTAGTCAGTCTAATCGACCGAAGTCAGGATTGTTTTTAATTCTTGTCCCGATATGGGATTCATCTTCTACCAATGCATCAAATTCCAAGGAACCTGCAAAACCACATTTTCATTTTGGGAACACAATCCATTGGACCAAAAGTAGGATTTATTGTAACATTTGGATCATGTACTGGCTATGTTATCAATTTTGGATGCCTTGAATTTATCATAAGATCTTCGGAAGGTGCTTATTGAGGCTTTTTCAAGTCCTCAAGAATTCAAAACTGAAATTGTTGCATCTGAGGTCTACAATATAGAGAATGATCCTGTGGAATGCCATGTTGTGATATATTTTACATATGAATTAGAAGATGATGTTGTAGATGGATTTATCGTACCATTGTATCAATCTAGAAAAGTCAATGACATAGACATTCGACGAGCTAATGTTGATAATGGATCAAGAGTCAACATCATTCCTATTCGTACACATCTTCAATTGAGCCTCACAGAATCTGATTTTTCACCTTCTAATTTGATGTTGAAATGATATGATAAGAATAAAAAAGAACCTATGTGAAAAATTATACATAGAATTCAATTTGGAGACGTTTTTTCTAATTCAGATTTCATGGTTGTTCGACAGGACATAGCCTTCAACATTTTTATTGGCAGACCTTGGCTACATCAGCATGTGGTTGTACCATCTTCATATCATAAATGTCTCAAATATTCTTTCAATGGTCAAATTGGGACATTTTATGGTTGCAAGTACCCATTCAAAATGTGTGAATCTCAATACATTGAGGCAGAATTTTATCACATGGAGGGAAATAAAAATTTCACGGCAAAGGAGGCCAGCCAAATTAATGCACCAAATGGTTTGGAAATGATTCCAGTAAACCCATTTATACATGTAAGTTCAGAATATGTGTTGCCTATCAGTCAAATTGACAGGATAGAACTAAATCCAAAAACACATATGGAAACTTCCATAATGTCAATTATGAAAGTCATGCTAGACGGGATGGGTGAAATTGTTGATTCGCCAGGCAGTGATGAAAGCTTAAATGGAGATGTTTTCATTTCATCTGATGAAATCCAACAATTCTATACTTCATCAACCAGGCCAGAAGAAGTTAAAACAATACTAGAGGAAAACAATGATGTCAATTCTCAATCTATCATCTCCTCTATATCGTCCTAGGATGACCCTTCATCGTTAATAAGGTTAGAAATGGAATCCTCTTATTCAAGATGTTCAAATTTTATCTTCTCCCCTGACCATGGGAATTCTACTACATTATCTACTATGCAAGTAGAAATAGAAGAGGTAACACATATTGAAGAAGAAGAGGAAGATCTCAGGGATGATCCTCCAGTATTTGAAGGGGGCATCTTTACCACTGTGGATGAACTCAGAGAAATAAATCTGGGTACAAAAGAATATCCACGCCCCACTTTAATTAGTGCAGCCATGAATCATGAAGTGAATGAAATGTATACTTCATTTATAAAGAAAAATCAGGATGTATTTTATTATAATTATATAGAAATTAATGGTCTTTTTCCCGATGATTCCACTCATCATTTGGGTTTTCCATAAGAACATCGAGGATTCAAGCAAGCAGCAAGAAGAACACACCCGACTTAAGTCTCCAAAAATGAAGCTGAAGTTGATAAGATAATCAAGGATTAATTCATCAGAGAAGTTCAATATCCCAAATGGATGGCTAATATTTTCCCTATGAAGATTTCAAATGGAAAAATTAGAGTTTTCATTGACTTCAAAGATCATAATCGGCATTGTCCCAAGGATGATTTTCGTGCTCCGATCACAAAACTCTTAATTGATGAAATAGATGGCTACGAATCTCTTTCCTTCATGTATGGTTACTCTTGGTATAATCAAATACAAATGGCCCCAGAAGATGAGGTGTCTACAACCTTCAAATCTCCTCAAGGTGTGTTTTTCTATCAGGTAATGCGCTTTGGCTTGATGAATGATGGTGCAACGTATCAATGTTCTGTGCACCATATATGCAATCCCTTTTTAGAGAAAATCATTGAATGTTATGTGGATGATTAGGTGGTTAAATCTAGACAACATCTTGATCACTTGTCCGATCTGGATATCAAATTCAAGAAACATCAACACAATTTGAAGATGAACCCCATGAAATGTTCTTTCGGGGTAACCATAGGAAAATTTTCCAACTTTACTATATTCCATAATGGTATCGAAGTTGATACTAAGAAGACACAATCAATCATTGACATGTCACATCCTAGAAATTTGAATGAATTAAGAGGAATTCAAGGGCACTTGGCTAATATTCGGTGTTTTATTGCCAATTTGGCAAGAAAGTGTTTACCCTTTACAAGATTAATGAAGAAGGGAGTCACCTACTAGTGGACTAAAGAATTTCAAGAAGAATTTGATATCCTCAAGAAATATCTATTGAGTCCCTAGGTATTATTTCCACCTGTTGATGGAAGACCACTTATTCTCTATGTGACATCATTAGAGCTATCATTGGGTGCCTTCCTTGCCCAAAAGAATGATGCAGGTAATGAAAAAAGCCTTTACGCTCTTAGTCATACTATGATTGAGGAAGAAACGTGATATTCAAGTATTGAAAAGTGCTGCCTAGAATTAATCATTGCATTTTAAAAATGGAGACACTACATGCAACATCATGAGGTCCAATTTGTATCTCACAAAAACCCGCTCAAATTTATCCTTAGTTGTCCATTGCTTACAAGCATCTGGAAAGGTGAGTAGTTATTTTGGAGCAGTTTTATATCCAGTATGTGACTCAAAAGGCAATAAAGTGCCATGCCCTAGCCGATTTCCATGCTAAACACCCATGTGTAAACGATACATATTTATATATTGAACTTCCTGATGAGGAAGTCTTCTCTATTCTAGATAATCCTCAATCATGGGAAATGTACTTTGATGGTTCCTCCAGAAGTCCAATAGGGAGGACAATAGAGGATCCTAAATTCAACAAAGTTTTGTTTGGAATCATTCTTATTTCCCCAAATAAGGCAGTGCTACCCTATTCCTTCTTATTGTCAGAAGGTGGTACAAACAATGAAGCAGAATATCAAGCTCTCATTGCAGGCTTGGAATTGGAAATTTAGGAAAAAATGAATAACATGAAGGTAAAAGGTGATTCAGATTTTATTATCAAACAAATCAATGGGAATTATACCATTAGAAAGGAAGAGTTAATCCCATTGTGTGACTATGCCAGAGTGTTAATGGTAGAATTTCCCTCAAAACCGACATTTTAATGTGTCCCGCGATCATGAAATTCCCTAGACGATGCACTGGCTAATGTTTCCATAACCCTAGAAAATTCAAATCGGGATGAAATAATCATCAGTATTGCCAACCGTCGTATAGTTTCACATTTTTTTAAATCAAAATTGAGGAAATCAATAAAATCAATCCCATTTCTGGACCATATTTTTATTCTACAGGATATATGACACATATCATGGAATACCATTAAAATTGATCACACCCACCTGATATAGCCGTGAAAGAACATGTCTGGTGACGTGTGGTAAATTTTACTCTTTATGATAGCCTAGATCACCAAATAATTCTCTAGAAGCGATGTTTTGATGGAATTATCTTTAGATGTATTGATGGTGAAGAGACAATGGCTGTCATGAATGAATTATATGCAGGAGTTTGTGGTGGTCACCAGTCTAGACATTAACTTTCAGGTCAAATTGGAGGACTTGGATACTTCTATCCTTCAATGATGCAAGAATGTATTGATTTCACTAAGAAGTGTCAATCTTTCCAAGTATGTTATAACTTCATTCATCAACCCCCATATTTTCTTCATATAATTAAATACTCATGTCCATTTTCTACGTGGGGAATGGATATAGTAGGACCTTATCTTCCAGCTACAATTAAGTAGTTTAAGTATATTCTTACTCCTACTGACATCTTTTCCAAATGGGCATAGGCAATACATCTCAAAGAAGTCGGTTCTAAAAGCATTGTTAGATTGTTCAAGTCCAACATCATTACCATATTTGGTGTTCGTCATACAATATTGATAAATAATGGCACAAAATTTTCTTCATCTGAGGTAAGAAAATTGTATCATGAATACAATATCAGATCCTACCATTCATCTTGGAATCATGCAACAGACAATTTTCAAGTATAGGCATTCAATAAAAATCTTCCAAACATAATTAAAAAATGGTGGATAAAAATAAGAGGTCATGGTCTAATAAACTTTTTCATGCTCTATGGGCATATTAGAGTACAACCCGCACTACTACACGATCAACTCCATTTTCATTGGTATATGGAATGGAAGTAGTATTGCCTATTAAATTCCAATTACTTTGCTTAGATTCACCATTTGTGATCAGTTTTATACATATGAACAATCTCAAAAAGGATTGGATGAATTGGAATGACTAGATGATAAAAGATTGTGCACATTACATCATTTAGAAGTCTATCAGAATCGAATAGCACGATATTTCTAGAAAAAAAATTCTTCATTCAATCATTCAAGGACAATTGGTATTGGTCCTCATAATCCTAATGACACTGGGAAAGAAGACTCCAATGCTTGAGCCAAAGTGGGAAGGACCTTACTCAATACATAGGGTCTACTCTAATGGAGATTATTCTTTAATCTCAATGGATGGAGAACTCATTACAACTCCAAACAATGCAAGATTCTTGAAGAAGTATTTTTTGTAACACAAATACACCCATTCTCCTTGATGCAGGACATTAAACTGCATAGCCCCCTATATCGTCAAACATGATGTTAAACTATGCATTGTTAGAGATGCAGTATGTTAAACAGCCAAGAAACTCATTTCTGTGACACATGACATTAAACTGTGATCGCCAAATGTGAATTTTCCTTTTAAACTCTATTTCCATGTGTACCCCGGGCAGCTAACCATCTAAAAGCCCCACAACATCCTTCGTGGTCGCATCATTTGTGACACGATATTCAAGTCTGTTACTGCCTCTTATTTCTCACACCGAGCATGACTCACGTTAGATTAGAGTAAGCTTCGACCATGAAATATTCTTTGGGCCGCTAACCACGCTTATGTCCCAACATCATCTTCAGGTCATTGTCCTCAAGTACACCCTGATCGCCGAATCCATCTCAATTGAACTACGTGGACTTTGATCCTTTCCTCCTAGGCCGGGTACGTAGGCAACTTCCTAAGGTTCATGCTTGAAACCACTTTCATTACATAGATTCACCTCCATCCCATATGATGTTGACCTGTGAATCCCCCATCAACTGTCTTATTGATATTGGTTCACCTTCATCCTAAATGATGTTAAACCGTGTGTGTACCATCGTCCTAGCTATATGACGTTACACTATACAGTTCCCCATTGTCATTTTTGCAAGACATTAAACTAGATAGCACTGGACCATGCATATTACTTTAAAGTATTTTCTCTTTTTCCCTGTATAACAATAAACATCAACAATCATTGGTACCCTCACTCTAGAGGAATCATCATTGACATGGTATCTAACAATGTCATATTTCAAGAACTACATATTTCTTGATTCTCGTCCTTATGTGATACGTTGTGACACCCATGTCTTTAATCTTTGGTCTATCCAAAATTGAAATAATGTCCTCTTTACCCCTCATATATAGGATACATATCTGTATAATGGGTATTTAATGAACTACATGTATCTTGATTCCCACTATCATGGGATACATAAGAATGCTCAAGCATTCCTCGAGTAAAGCCCCAAGCTTTTGGGCCTATCCCCAAACTCCCTGTTCGGTCCCTTGACTGAAAATTCCTCCTTGAAACACATGATGTGATATGGAACACCCTAGTCATTATTCACATCAGGTATATAACAAATGCAAAATATTTCCCTATCACTATGGTCTGTGCTCTATGAACCTAAAATTTGATCTTCCATGCCCTTATCCTACAAGACGTTAAACTGTATTTCAAGAACTATGTGTGTCTTGATTATCATATTAATGAGATATGTAGTGGCATATAGAATATCAATTCAAGACCAAGACACAACATTATTCAAAAAATACTCATGGCCTCCATAACCATTTTCTTGATTTCTGGTCACAAAATGTCTGATACCTGAGTGTTCTTTTTCCTGACTATGCAGCACGTTCTTTTATGTGTCCTTGCATAAGTTTTCTATATAATGGACATGTCATCCAAAAGATGACACTATTTTACTATGTAGCTTATGCCCCGGTTGGCCCTGTATAATTCAACTTCTATAATGGGTTTGTCATGTAATGGTAACATCATTCTTAGGAGAAGCCTCTTTTGTCCCTATTGGCCTTAACTATGATATGTAGGGATCTGCTTAAAAACTACCATCCTTAACATATTTGTGCCATAATCATTTTCATGATTTGAAAGTATTCAATTCTATGGTTTACATTTTCCTCCTTATCCATATGTTCATAGCAATATTAAATAAACATGGAACACTTGACCATATGTTGTATAATGTTTTTATCTCCGGTTTTAGTCATATTATTTAAAACCATAGATAAATTTTTTCCTATGTCTGGATCAGACCATTGTAGAAATCGCATTCCTACAATTCATTGACAGTTCTGATTGGAAATACCATCTCCATATTCCAGTACCATTCTCCATTAACAAACTCTATTCTTTGGAAAAATTGAATCTCGATAAAACAACCTTCGTCGTTTAGCAATAGAATGTCATATTTCTGAGATTTTTTTATCCTGACTATGAATCACATGTCCTTAGGTGGCCTTGCATATGTTGTCTACTTAATGGACCTGTCAGCCAAAAGATACTACAATTTGACTATGCACCATATTCCCTAGTTCTACCTACATAATTCAGCCCCCATAGTGGGTTTGTTAAGTAGAAGTAACTTCATTCATAGAAAAGACTTACTCTAATTCCTTTTATATATTTTCCCATGTCATTCCTCAGATTCAAAATTTTTTCAAGTCATAGTTTACATTTCCCCCACACTATACTTGAATATTGTAATAAGTATCCAAAACAATTATCAAAAATTGAGTCAATATCACTATTAGGTCAGAGCTATTTGACCTTAAATATTAGCCTTTTTATAATCCAACATGCATGACATTAAACTGCCAATAAAAAAAGACATGGTACTCATTAAATTGGGAACCTATAAAGGGTACATTGGAAAAATGTCGAGTCCTAGCTCGTTAAACGTACATTTTCTATGATTTAGGAAATATTGAGAAATTAAAAGATAAATTTTGTGGGGTTTTTTATATAACCCTAGTAAAAAAACCATACTATGTTTACTAGGCCCATTGACTTAGGAGAGAATAAGAGCAATTATAATGAAAATGAGGGTACAGATGATTGAAGATGAACTGTTTTTCATTTATGAACAAGATTAGAAGAACATCCACATACTAGGGTCTATTATCTTTCTTCAAAAATTACAGAAGACTATAAACACGAATTATCATATGTTTCAAAGCATCCCAAGCTTCATCAGCATCCACTTGATGTTCATTTACTCGACCAACATCACTCTCTTTAGCTCGACGAAGTTATTTTTTGGCTTCTGTGATGGCTTTTATACCATTCATTTGGACTTATTCCAACAAATTTTGAAGATGTTCATGCTCCCCAGTAATATCATCGAGCTCATTCTAATGGTGCGACTACTAGACAATATTCTCCTTGATATTTTGCTTTAGTTCCATCAGATTTGTATCATGATCACCCATAGCTTGGGACACTGCGGCCTGAGATTACCTGATATTGGTAAGAAATGTTGCTCTGATCAGGTCTTGATGAAACATTTTTCTCTTGCTCCATCCTTCTAATGACCTTTGTCACTGTGACATGAATTTCATGATATCCAAAACTACCACAACCACTTGATTTCTCATGCTTTAGCTCAGAGTCATACCCTCTTTCCTTTTTGGATCCATCTCTGAGGGGGTGGGGGGACTTTTGTTGACCTTCCTTTCCGTCACAGAGTCAAACGAATGGAAAAAGGGAATACCTTAAGCACAAAGAGTGTCACCTTTTGAAGAACTTCAAAAAAATTGATGAAGACATGGACTAGGAGCCCATTTGTAGTGAGGCGTGCAAGTCACTTTCGCACAACATATGTTTCACGCAGCTCACTTGCATGCCCCATTTTTTTCACCCAATGTGAAAGGTGCCCTATAAATAGCCCATGTGGGCTCCCATTACGAGGACATATTTTCCAAAAGTCAAATTCAATCTCTGGTCACCCTAGTCTTCATCTCAACTATTCTGAATGCTTTTAAGGTAACTTATTACCAAGAATGGAAGACCTGAAGGAGTAGAATAAGGTTAAGTGTTTAGAATTCATCAAAACTAGCCTTCCTAAGTGTCCAGACCTCCTTAACAATGGAAAGACTTGCATGCTGCCCTACCCTTTCGATGAAGCATGCATGTCGCCCTTTTGGAAAGATCTTAGGATAATACTAAAGGATTGAGTTATGTCCCACACAAGTATTACCCTATAGAATCTTTGTCACCCAAGTGAACCCATGCCATGCAAGTACACTTGTGAAACAAAGACTTGCGCGCCAAATGACTTGAGCAACCTACACTTGCGTACCAACATCATTTGTCGGCCTCTCTCCCATTCACATCTCCTCATAAAGATATTAGCTATCGAATCCCTTTTGAAATCCATTTATGGCATGGTTATTATATTGGATTCCTTATCTGAAAGGAATTCTGTGAGAACCTATCCCAAAAAATCGTGACGTAAAAGCATTATGTCCCTATGTTAGATGTTTCCTCTATATATCCTCATTCTTTAATATGATAAGAACTTTTGATTTGGGCCTCCTTCTTAGGAATAACCCTGAAGTCCCCTTAACCTGGACCACCTTCCCAAGAGTAATCCCCAGTCATAGTTTCCTTTAACATTGGGCATCCTCCTCAGGAGTAAGCCCCAATCACAATTTCTTTTTATTTGGGTCTCCTTGTAATGAATAATCTCCAATAATAATTCCCTTTTAATTTTAGCCTCCTTATCAAGTGTATGTCCAACGTTATAAGTCTACATTATTCTGGACATCCTTCATAGGAGTAAGCACTGAGTTAATTCTCAAAATCTAAAAAAAGTACAAATACCTCTATGGACCCTGCTCATGGGCTTCTTTACAGATGTAAGTCCTGGTCTCCATCTTCTTGGGCAGTCATACATATGTAATCCCAACATCATTTCAAATGGCTTCAAATTTTGCGGCACAATCATCAGGTTTACCGATACCTCTTATTTCTCACACCTAGCAGGACTCACATGAGCTTATAGTTGAAAAGTAATCACTACATCTCTTTGTGGGTCGTTAATAACGCATAAGCCCCATATTTATCCACATGAACTACGTGGACTTTGATCTCTACCTTAAACTTAGAGTACATAGGAAGCCTTTCTAAGGACCAATAATGCGATTCATTAATACCTTTTCATCCCATATAACATTAAACTATATCCATCTTATCGAACTACGTGGGTTCTGATTCCTTTTTAATGAGGATACGTAGGAAACCCATCAATGGGTACAATCCAAAATCATAAATAGTCCAAGTCTTTCTGAATGACAATAATCTTCAAGGGCCCAATTGAGTGGCTTTAAAACAAGTATGGTCATTATAATAACCAAGAGATTTTTATATAATGTATTTAAGGATACCAATAACTAATAATCTCTAATACTTACCAATGATTCTCCATCGATGAAGAACCTCAAATACAAATAAAATATTCTCTAAATCCCATACATATCATTCATCGATTGTCAAATCTAAAAGAATACACGTTTTCATTCTTGGTGAATTAATAAGTATTTGTGAAAATAATTTAAATCTATAATAGTGTCCTAGAGTAGACAATTATTCCCCCAAAAAAGGTGTGATGAGCCCGAACTCCCATCCTCTCGACCAATGTAATTTCGTAAGCCTCATTGGTCCACAACTAATATGCACCTACACTTGGAATGTAGGCCCAAAAGGATATAGAATAATTGGTTGTTTTGAGTTCTGTGAATAAACCCATTAGAAACCGATGGGAATGTTTGAATCTTAAACAAACAAGGTCATTCCCCATTTCCGATGAAAAAATTACCTAAAATGTAAAATTAACTTGCAGTTGCAAATAAAAAGGTAATATCAAGACATAATGAAATAATATATAGTAATTTATGTAATATTAATGTTCTATTATATGTTTATAATGAAATTATATTAATTATATATGAAGAATCAATGTGAAAGAAGAAATTAAAAACTTAAGGTAATGGAATTTCATATCACATTTGTATTTCTATAAGATACATGTCGTATTCACCACTATCTTCTTTCGTGTGGTTTAAATACATCCCAATAAACTCTTGTATAATTAATTTTTATTATTTGATAATATTAAAATACATATCTGATGTTATTATCTCAATAGGATCATGATTCTAAAAATACTCATATTGCATGGGTTTTCACATCTCACTTTTTTACATCCATGTGATACAAGCCTTATTTGGAAATCATTTCTTTGCGGTGATGTATATACTATCCATGAACAAATTATATGATTTATATAAATAAATATATTCATATTTACATATCCATTTGATTATATTTCATACTTTGGGTTTATGGTAAAAAGTAACTAAATCTATAAACTAATTTTGTCACAATTTTTCATCCTTGAAATACCTTCCATGGTATACACCTATATTTTTTGATGGGGTGTATAGAAAACCCATTTTAAAGTTATTTTAGAAATATGCACAGTTTAATGATTTTTAGGATTCATATGATTTCTTTTTCTAAAGGGGATTATGATTCAATGTCACTAATGTGGTAATAATTTATGGATTCAATATCATCATTTATCGAGATTATTTATGATTATGCTTCCATTGATGAAATCATATGATCCATTTATCAATAAGACTCGTGAATTTTAATAACCAATGGTTATTCACGATATAATCATGTATTGAAACCATATTTCAACATGGTCTTACGTAATATAATTAAGACATTTTTTTAAAAAAACCAGACATTATCTCACACATTGGTTGAAAAGCTGAGCACGTTCGAAACCATGTTCCCTAAAAAGGGTTTCATAATTTTTTTTGTTTAAAAATTGTTTAATAATATTTTAGGAATTATTTATATGTTTTTAATTTATTTCTAATGAAAAATGATTTCAAATGTTCTTCGATAATTCTTTATTAATATTAAATGTACTAATAATGAGAATGGTTCTAATTTTTTTCATGATTTTTGTTACATCCCAGGTAAATAATGACTATAAAATTTTTCATATTTATTAATATTTTGGAATTAAATAATAATTTCACCTTAAAAGGGATTCTTTGTTTTATGGCATACCTGATACACAATAAAGTGTTTCATTGAAATCTTACATTTCACACAACGAGGGGTTATACTGAAAAGTAATAATGTAATATTATTTTAAATGGTAATTAATGCCTAGTTGTTGTATTGGCAGGAATGGAAGGAACTAACTAAAATATGAATATACATGTTTTCTAAATATTTCATTTACATTTATAAAATAAAAGTTAGAGGATTAAAATGTGAATGAAACTAATATTAAGGATAAATACTCTAATATTCATTAAAAGGCAGATTTAATGCCTTTTGATGGTGATCCATCTTTAAATATAGTTTCGGTCACATTATGATATTTTTTATTACAAAATAAAATCATTCATTAATATTTGAACTTAAAAATTTTCATTGGGTAAAATATTAGTATTTTTCTGATATAATTCATTATTTGATGAATAGTGAAAAATACGGTATATTAATTCAAAACCACCTTTTTATATAATTTATTTATACGGAAAGATTATATTTTAAATTTTTTTAAATTTTAATTAGAATATATATTTACCATTTAATCCAATTTTGGTCATTGGATGTAATTTCACTTTGAAATTGGACATAAACAAGTGTCAATATTTTGATTATTTTTATTTCATACAAACCTGCTTTTTGTTTTGACAGCATGAATTAATTTTAAATTAATTTATAGCACATATGTGTTTTGAATATGGAAAAATTAATTTCATATTTGGAACCAAGAGGCCTAAATTTTTTAAACATATAACTTTTATTTTTAGACAACATGAATATTTACTTCAGTAAAAATTTTATTTACCATGGTTAAAGGTCATATCTAGTAAGTAAGGGTAAGAAAATATTATTTTAATAATATTAAATTACCCTAAAATGTGTTCTAGTCCTATTTGTTGATTCATGTCTGACCATGGTAATCCTCTGGGTCGATTTTGGGACCCCATGAACCAACATGGAAGTAATAATGGCACTTTATATTAATTAATTTAAAGTAAAGAGAGAAATGAAATAAAAAATAACTTTAAGTTAACCAGTTTTTACATGGGGATATATAAGTCATCATTTCTACTATAAATATTAATTTGAAATATAAAAATATTTCCTATATTATTGAATTTTTTATAAGTTTTATACATCATAGAAATAATATTATTTATAACACAATAATGATGCATTGTTTACCTCGTTAATGAATGATTTAAATAAATAAGATTATAAATATTAATACAATATCAGAAACCTGTCCTATTCTTATTTGATGATTTTAATTTGAATGTAATTCACTTTATCTTCTAATTTAATTATTTATGGACCTTTTTAAACTGATTAATAGTTTATAATAAAATAATAGTTTCAAACATTCCTAATGAGACATTCCTCCCCTTATAAAAGGACACAACTTGTAACCCATTACTCACACTTCTCAATACCATTTTATTGTCAAAACTATTCCTAAATAAGATCAGTACATCCCAATATTCCCTCTATAAGCATTACCTTAGGAAGAAGGCACTTCATGTGAACCTTTTGGTTCAAGCCAAAGGGAGTTAACAGATTTAAAGGTAACGTCTTCTCTTCTGTTCTATTATTTTATTTTCCTTATCCAACCACCTAAACACATTTTATTCCTTTATTTTATAAGAAACCCTATTATCCTCAATATACTAGTTTGTTTTTATGAGTCTGATTCTAACTAAACATAAATATGTCTCCATATAATGGGTAAAGGGCATACTGTTTCTGTGGAAGACAAACTAACTCCTTGCGAAATGATGATTGATCAATTTTATCCTACCAACTCTTATGGTGAAAATTATGATGGCACTATATTTTTATATTATATATTTTATATTTATTATTTCTTTATGCTTATGTATTTTTCATTTATACCATATCCTTATGGTTTCCATTATGGGTAAACGTGATAATTCCATTTGAGGAAGTGCATACTTCCGCCCCCTCAAAGTTATATGACTCATTCATTCCAAACATGGAATTCATAAAGGTTGGAGTTACTAAAATTATATATGATATTATACTGTAATATTAATATACCATTGTATAATTATGTTTTCATTCCATTACAATAGGAAAATAGAAATGAAATTAGTCTTCATGCGTAAGTACGACTTAAAGTATCTATGAATAGTGCATTTCATTTATTATCACCAAATGTCATGTACTATTATAAATTCATATATAAACATGATATTTATGATATATATTATATTTAAATCATTAATATCATTTTGTATATAATGGTCTTTTGAAAACATGAACAAACAAGTAATTATAAGAAGTTTATTTTTTACCAAAGTACCAAATATCGAAAAAACGACTGTTATTAACATAAATGATTGAATAATGATTATGAAAATGTAACAATTGATATAAAAGGAATAATAAACTTGAATATTTTTTAATAAAATATAAATTATCTTTAGTTTCTTATTCCTGAGATTAAATAATGAACGGGTCAAGTCGGACATGAGGTAAGGGAACTTATCAACCGAATTTCCATTCTTTGGGTTGATATTCCTTTTCTTGTTTTGTCATTCTTTGATTATGTGAGAAATTAATTTTTATATACTATCATGTATAAATACATTCTATACAAAATATATCACTTTTAGTTACAAAATGATCTTTTTAAGTGACATCTCAATATCCATTCATTGAGGGATATTTTTTTTTATACACGACTTTCTTTTATACGTTGTATAAACTCCATTGACTTTTCATTTCATTCAAAGGGAATATTTTTTCTATGAAGCATTTTACAGAGAAAAAAAAGGAATTTTCTTTTGCATTTGTGGTGACAATGACCTCTCCGCAACCGTAATCATTAGTTGGCTTCCTCTATAATCCTTAATGTATTTTAAAAAAAATAATAGAAATACATTATTTTCTTTGGGTGTATAGGTATTGAAAATGGTTTTCAAAATGGATTTATTGTTTCAATATCATGAAATGGTTTATTTTTATTTAAAATGAAATTTTATTAGTTAAATGTTTATATTTGAAATATTTTATGTTTTATGGTTCTATCATGGTACTTGGACATTTTACATGTGGTTATGTGATAAACCAAATGATGGGTGGTTCCGTGAGAAACCAGGATGGGTGGTTACATTATAACCTCCAATGCATTGGGTATGGAAGTTGACCATATTTCTATTCAATTAAGTGATATGTGTTGAAGTCAACCATATGGTTATTCCATTTAAGTATGCTTATATCCAAAGTTTCCTATATATGTTTGTGTTCTTTCTATGGGATTTAGGGTAATATTTTAGTTAAAATTGGGAGAGAAATGATCTTTTATTTAGTGAAGTGTATTTACTACATCGTAATGGAAAAAAGTATTACTTATGATAAAGTATTCATGGTTTACTTATTGTTTTGAAAAACTAACAGTTTACCTTCATTGTGTATCCCTTTCTAGGCTTTTTTATGCCCATCCCACGTTTTTGAAATATTTTTCACATGACATAAAGTTAAATAAGTTAAAGGATTGGATCAAGGAAGAGTCATGTAGTCTAAAACATAGAACAGGAAATTGATTATTTTCAAGAGTTTTTAGTTTAATAAAATGGAAACATTGTAGAAGTGTCTACTTTGTAATTTTTGAGATGTAATATAATAGCTATATCATAACTCTATAAAACTCTAAACCTAAAAATATACTCAATTTGAATTATTAATTTAATTCTATATAATGTGATGTTTTGTGATTGGGTCTTTATAGTTGGAAATAAGTGTTAGTTTAGTTAATTTTAGAGGTTAGGGTATCATTTAAGCAAAAGTGGCATCACCATAATGGTTAGAAAATTTGAAAGAGTTATAGTTATTTTAGAAAAATTGAATGAGTTTAAGATAACATGAATAAGTCAATCTTAGTAGTCACCCTCCTCAAAAGATATTATAAGATGATTTTACTGCGAAACTGACACTGAACCTTTTGGTTTAAGTAAATGACTAGATCTATGAGGCACCAAAGCAAGAGTAGATGTGAAGAAAACTGTGATAGATTTCTAAATGAACAACTGATTGAAATGAGAGCTTCAATGATAATTCATGTGGTTATTCTCAACCAACTATTTGGAGTCACGAGTGACCACCTGAACCTTGGTAATATTTATAAGGCATCATATAATAGAGAAACAAATCCCTATTTATGTTCACGTAATAATCAAAAAAGTATGTATATTCAAAAAAACATGTTTCAAGGATGTGGAATGAAACACCAAGGAAATTGCTTCAAAGGGACAGGAAGATTCTATAGATGTGTAAATAAAGGTCACAAAGAAAGAACCTTCCATGGAAAAATGGAACACCAAGTTGAATCTAGGAAAGAGAAAGAAGTTCTTTTGGAGTGATCAATTGAATGTTTTAAATGTGATTTGTACGGTCATTATACAAACATATGTCCTACAAAAAGGTTCATGGATGGGATAACTATGACCGTACAAATATATGTTTACAAATACCTAATGCCATTCCAATTGAAGATGAAGAAACTAATAATGACCCATGAAAGGTATGTATTGTTTCATAATATATGTTTTGACATTATTGAATTTTATGATATGATTTGTGATTTTCTTATAGGAAAGAATTATTTCAAAATAATTTGGTAAAGAATGGTTAATGTATCATGAAGAACATTTAATTATTAAGAAGTAAAAATATAAGGGAACCAAGAGTCATGTTGGATTTTATTATAATGAAATGATTAAAAGTATTAAGCCTATTTTGATGATGAGATTACATTGGAAGACTTTTTCTAGTATGTGTAACCCTGAATTTTGATATATGAAAATTTTAATCAAGGAATAATTGTCTTTTCTTTTGTGGATATAGTTATAAAGAACAATTTGGGTTTTCATGATCCTAGAATTTGAGGCAGTTACAGGTTATTACTTTTGGGATGAAAATGCTATGTATGAGGTAACATCTGTGGTTAATATATGTTATGTTTATTTTTGTGGTATTAATCTCATTTTTGGGTATGCTATATAATTATATTATTTTTGAAAAATTGTACAACATGTAGACCATGTGACAACCCATCACCTCTGACAAAGATGCATGAATTGAACGCATAACAAAATTGCGATTGGGATTTATCCCCTACAACTGGACTATGTGAAGTCCCTAGTTTGTATGACATATTCTTTCTAGTTAAATAATTTTATGGATCAAGAATAATTTGATTTTAGAAACTAATGTTTTATCAAATGGATATATTTAGTATTGGAAAATGATTTGGTGACTAAGTGATAAAGGTTATTTTTCTAGATTTTCTCTATTTTTTGAAAACACTATATAGAATTGGAAAATAATATAATTTTGGATTTTAATTGAGGAGTAATGGTGGAATTTTATTTAGGAAGAATCAATATTTTTAATTTGGACATATAAGCATTTTTTGGGTATTTATAAAAATGGTTAACCTTTGATAGAGAATATGTGATTAGGTTAATTACTCTTTATTATTAGAATTTAAGAGTAGTCGATGTTATTTGGAGATAATTGAAAAGATTTACTGTGGAAGACTATGTGATTAAATTTTATTGTGTTTTGGATTTCAATATTAGTTTGGATAATATTGAAGTATTTTAAGGACAATTGTGTATTGAATAGTCTTTGTTGAACTTTTGGTACTGTTTGTTGAATTTTTCATATTAAGAGTAGTATTTATTTTTATAACGGATTATCCGTTTTTCGGGATTATCTTATCTTGAACTAAATTTTTTAGTTTTGGTTAATCTATAAAGATAGGGTTAATATATAGTTCTTCTTTTATGGATTATGTGATTCTCTCGAAGTTGATTCTAGTGCTTCAGGTGTGACCATGGCATTATTAATACTCTTATTTTGGAGGAAAAATGAGTTTTTGGTATGAATTTAGTAAGGGATGAATGTCTATATGAAAAGTATGTCTATTTCCTTATGTTTTTTTTTAAGATCATAAATAATTTCCTCAACTTTATTAAAAGTAACATAAATAAATGTTTTCCCTTAACATTTACTACTGGGGAATCAAAGAACATTTAACCCATCACACGTTTGTTATTTACTGGTGGTTAACATTCTCATAATCATTTTTTCTATAACCCCCCATAAGAACATGACACTATGTTTCTCCTCTATATCCATGTTTACGTGGAATCCTAGTATGTGCTATCTCAGGTGACCTTTGTAATTATCATTATTTCTTTTAAAGTTATAGTTTTATTTACTCTTTTTATGATGTGGGACATTTAATGATGTTTCCAATCCCAATTTAAATATAGCGAGGACACAATTTCCAAAATGGGGAGGGATGTAACATCACAGGTAAACAAAGAATATAACATTTTTCATATTTATTAGTATTTTTGAATTAAAATTAATTTTACCTTAAATGGTATTCTATGTTTGATGGAATACCCAATACGCAACAATGTATTTCATTGAAATCTTACGTTGCAAACAATGCGGGGTTGAAGTGCCCAGATCAGTGTGAATCACTGAGAGGGGGAGGGGGTGAATCAGTGATCCCTTAAAACTTTTTACTAATTGATTCTTAATCAATTAAACCTCTATGGCTGGTTAAAGCCTCGATCCACTCTTCTTGTATCTCTCAACCATTCCTGAATAATGCAGTAATGAAAAGGCACAGGACACAAGGATTTACAAGGTTCGGCACCAAAGGCCTACATCCTTGCCATGCTCTCTCAGCATGGATTCTCCCATTATAACTTGTTAGAATTACAATGGTCGATACAGAGTCCCACTGTATCTCTCCTGAGTCCCACAGGAGGGTCTTTATACTGCGTCCCACAGTGTTACCAGAGTCCCACTGGCCTGCTCCAGAATCCCACTGAAGACTTCTTCTCCCTGAGTCCCACAGGGTCTTCTCCTGGCTTCTCGAGTCACACGAGTTGCTCTTCTTCTCTTTAAGTTCTTCAAGTAACCTCAGCAGTCTGGGATAAAGACTGCTGGCCTTGCTCTGTACCTCTGATCACTTGTGATGATCAGGTCTTCTCGTCTTGCTCAGGATTTATCTCCTTCTTCTCAGGATGACCTGGCTTCTCTCTCCAACTACTGAATACTCAGACAACTGATATCTTTCACTTCAGTCTGGCTCAGTCTCAGTTCACATCAACTTCTTGCACTGATTGCATGGTCTCTCAAATTCTTCAAGATCCTCTGGTCTTGGTCAACTCAAATGCACACAACCAGATTTGGCTTTGTTCACGTGTGCATGTGCATGCATGCGTGCATGCACTTCCCCTTTCCTCTTCTTGGTGCAATAGACCCTTAAAGGGTGTAATACTCTAAGCACACACCAACTCCTTGAACTTCACACACTTTATTCAATTTGGTTACACACTTAGATGTGTGTTTTACTTTGTGTGAGTCCTCTTCTTCTTCTTCTAGGTGAACACACTTTTAGTGCACACACTAGGTTCGGCCATCTTGTTCTTGTTTGCTCACACACACTTCCTTTAATCAATTAGCAAACACAAGACTTGGCCTACTTCACTTACTAAGCACACACACTTCCTTGTTCTTTTAATCCTCTTCAAAGTGTGCACTTCACTTATGCACACACTTGGTTCTCACTTTTGTACACACAAGGGCTACGGCCTCTTTGTTTACTTTTTGCACACACACTGCCCACGGCCTTCCTTCTGTTTTGCACCCACCAGCCGTAGGGCCTTCTTCTTTATGCACACACAAAATGTATGTCTCGGCCAAGGGGTGTTCAACCCGAACTCCTACTCAAGTTAGGCGCGCAAGGGGTGCGGCCCTCCTTCTCTTCACAGCCGCGCTAATTCTACTGGTCGTGGATCGCGCAAGCCAAAAGGCACGCAAGTGCAAGGCACAAGCCGCGGGTGTGCAAGCCTTCGGGCGCGCAGGGTGTCAAGCACCTCAGCCACTCAAGCTCCTCCTGCCGCGCAAGTTTGCGGGCAGTGAGGGCTCTTTCTGCCGCGCGAGTACGCGAGCAGGGACTTCCTTCAGAGCCTCGGGTGGCTCTGGAACTTCAGCCGCGCAAGGGTGTTGCGCGGGGCTTCGGCTTCGCGAGGCACAAGGTGCACTCACGGGAATTCTCTCTTCAGAGGATCAGCAAGCGGCACAGAGGGCTCGGCCTCATTTTTATAGGCAGAGACTGCCTCGCATCGTCCGCATGATAATTACTTCAAACACCCGAGATCTTCGGATCTTTAAAATCTTCAAATCTTGATTTTTATACTCTGTTTCAACGCGGGTTTCCTATTCTTCGGTTTCCTCCTCGTGCATGCGATTTAGAACGCATGCACGACCTTCTTTTCTTCCAATCCATGCAAATCATAAACACCCCATGGCCTCGGCACCTTCGGTTTGCGTTCGGCCAACATTGAATTCATTCATACGTTGCATGCATGTATATTTTTAAGCATGGAAATGTTCAGTGTGGCCAGACGATCACAATGGAGGTCTTAGATCCTTCAGAGGTGGCCGGAAACTCGAAAACCGGCTTCAGGTTGCCTCTGGTTCGAGCGGAGCTCGCAGGAAGCCGCGGGGAGACCTCTGCCGAGCTCGGGGAAGAGGACGAGGCGGGAGCCGTCGGATCAAGCATTTGAGATATATCAGACGACCGGATTAAATCGGGGGCGCGGCGGATGAATCGTGCGGCGGAAATAAGACGCGCGATGAGATGTGCGGCTCAGATTCAATCCCGGGAAATTTTCCGCGTCCCACATCGAAACGGGCTGCGGAATTCTCTCGCTTTATCAACTAAGCGCTGCCTCTCAGCGCTCAGTTGAACTTCCTCCCTCCCGGTGCCGCCCCGCACCGGGTTCTCTCTGCGGGCGCGCTCTGCGCCCACTAATGCTCCTGCGGGCGCGCTCCTAGCGCCCGCTATGCATCTCCTGACACCCGCGGGTGCGCTCATGCGTCCCTGCCGCGCTCCTCCGGGCGTGCCCCAGCGCCTCTGTGGTGTCTGCGGGTGCGCCCCTGCCGCCCTGAGCTCGCCCCACGGGTTCCCCCTTGGGCGTGGCGACTTAGGCCCACATGAGCCTTGGGGTTGAACCCACAAGGTGCTCACGGGCTGGCCATGTTTTTTGGCTAAGTCTTGAATAAGACTTTGTAAAAAACAAAGTCCTCCATGAGTATAAGCCAAATGCCAAGCCACTCCAAGCCTTCTTCCTCTCTTCTTCTTCATTTGAAATTCCTCCATTATCTTCAACATGTATTCATTACTTAGGAGTGAATTCTTTGAAGGTTCTCCATCAACCGAAGCTCCTGAATCAAATAATTCTTCAATGTTCTTCAATGATCCAATTAGAGATCAATTGGAACTTTTTCACATTTACATGCACTAAGTGATAGTGCATGGTCTTCTTTAAATCCACTTCATCCACTTAGAAGTTGTGGATGGATCTCTTGCTTCTCCTCATGCATTGTCAATACAATTCATGGTCTTCAAACATTGTTGTGACTTTGTATCCAGTTGATACAAGTTCTATGAACTTTAAGAGCAGCTCAACAATCGTCAGATATTACTAGAGAATGTTTCAACCACATCTCCTATGCCACTTAGTGAATCTCCTAAGTGACATGCCTCTTAGTACCATGGCCATTCTCCTTTACCACCAACACCATCACAACCTTTGTCATTCACATCTTGACATTCCCTGACTTCCATTCATTCCAAGACAACTTCATGTCTCATTGACAACAAATGCAACACAATGCACTTCAATCTCCCCCTTTGTATTTGTTGTAAATACACCACTTCAGCACATATGAATGGGTCAATATGTGTGCCAATATTTTCTCCCCCTTATTGGCAATCAAATGCAAAGGTGTGGTGTGGCTCTCTTCCAGAAATATCTTCCTCCCATTGAAAAGTATCTTCTTGAAAAACACTAGGAGAGGGATGATGTCACATGTTCTCTTTAGCAAAGAACCTTTAGTAAATCAGCTCTAAGTCTACTTGGGCTAACCCGGTGTAGAAAACAAGAGTGATGTAACCAAGGAACTCAATGCTATCCAACATTCACTATACATGTGAGATCATGCTTAGGGGTTTGAAAATTTTTCCAGATATAACAATGAATTGCTAAATCCTGCACATACAAAACATATTAGAATGTTCAGGTGCAAAGATAAAGCTCCCCCTTTCATCTACTTTCTCAAGATGATATTAATTTCAAAACATCATCTTCTCCAGATTGGCTCCCCCTCAAGGGGTGCACTCCATTCTGTCCAAACCATCCTCCAGATGAGAATGATCATCATCTTCAATTCCCTGCAATGTTAGCACATTTATATACCAATAGTATAAGGGAATAAGATGGAACCTCCTTGGTTCATCAATGTGAACAACAAGATTGAGAAGATTCTCTCAACCGAGATGTCCCATTTTCACCAGTCTTCACACTTGCACATTTGATCTTCATTGATGTTAGTGCTAGTGTGGATCTCAAACCATCTTCATGTGAAACCTTCTTCTTCCCTTTTGCCTTAGCAATTGCCAGAACTTTATCTTCAGCTTTTTGCAAATCTTTGGCAAGTTGCAACTGATTTGGCCATATGACTAACGAGTCATTTGGAGGTGTGGCCTCAGTTCTGGAAGTTCCACATGGTTCTTTTGATGCTGTTAAGCTACCTTTCTTAGGCAACTTATTTTCAATCAATCCCTTCTTCTTCTGGATTGATTGTCTTCTGGAATTCAGTCTGCTTCTATTTAGTTTCATGGCTTCTTTACAAAGATCCATGATATGACCTTTCTTTCCACAGTAGAAGCATTTCTTGGTGGTCCTTCTAGATGCATCACCCTTCTTGGACTCCGACTCCAAGGACTTCTCTTCATTTCTCAAACACTTCTTGGGAGCATCTTCAACTTTCTTCTGCTTGCTTCCCAAGGATTCCTTCTTAGCCAGGTTCAGTGATCTTCTCTTCATTCCAGCTTTGGATACATTCGGAGATTGATATGTATCTCTTTGACCACTTTTGCAACCATCCCAGATGTTGTCAAGTAATCCAAATCTGTTAGCAGTAAACAGATGTCTCTGGACCTCTGGATGTTGCTTCTTTTCTTCTGGCTTGCTCCCCCTTGGCATGAGCTTCCTTTGTGCTTTGACATTCAGTGGATTGTACCAACAATCCTTTGCACAATGCCCATACTTGTTGCATCACCAACACTGACCCACAAATCTTGACCTCTTGAGTCCTTCTGATTGTAGGGTACTTTTCTTGACCTGTTGTGCTGTTTCAGGAGAGCTCTGCTTCTTTACTGTCTTCATCCATATTTGTTTGGAATTATTCTTCCATCCTGAACTTTTTGTGGAAACACAATTAGAAGCATCAGTACAAGATGGGATGGATGGTACCTTTTTTCTAGAAGTTGTTTCCCTTTTATTATAGGATGTCTTTCTTTTAGAATCATCCTTTTCAAAGCTCACTTGAGTAGCAACATTTCTTCTTTCAGCTGACTGGGAGGATTCAGCTTTGGGTGATTGCAGATTTTTCAATATCACCTCTAGTTCTAAGCATTTCAGGTTAAGGGAGTTCTTCTCATCCTCAACAATTCTTAGCTTTCCTTCTCAATCTTCTTTCAGCTGCTTCATCTGGTCTTCATGCACCTTCTTCATTTCTTGCAATGAATTGTCAAGCTCCTTCACCAATTTGACTTTGTCTTCGAGTTGAGCATCTCTGACATTCATTGACACTTTGTGCCTCTTTTCCAGTGCATGGACAACATCTTTGACTATTATCATAAAGAATTCTTTCTCAGAAAGGCTCCTTTGCAATTCTTCACAGGTATCTTCATATCTTTCATTGCAAAGGGATACTGTTTCATCTTTGGCATTTACCAGCTTTCTGAGAGTGTTGGTTATGCCAACCCTTTTAGCCAATTGGACTTCCAGAGAATTGGCTTCATCTTCTAGCTGTAATTTTTCTTCTTGAAGATCAAGGAGGCCTGTAGCTATACACATTGCAACTTCCTTGGGGACTCTCTTCTGAAGATATTTGATTGCATTTAGAAGATCATTGTTTCTTCCATCTTTATCACAGCTAGAGCAGGCTTCATTAGAAGAATGATAAAAGGAAATGTCATCTGATGTGACTTTCACATTTCTTTCCATAGAAGGAGTTTCTCTGATTGCACCGGCCTTCTTCTTCATCTTCTTTGCCTGTTTCTTCATTCTGTTTTTCTGAGTCTTGGCAGATATCTCCATTTGAGGCTGGTCATTCATTTCCTCAAATCTGCACTCCATAAAGACTCTCTTGGATATTTTAGAGGTAACCTCCCTCTGATACCAATTGAAGTGCCCAGATCAGTGTGAATCATTGAGAGGGGGAGGGGGTGAATCAGTGATCCCTTAAAACTTTTTACTAATTGATTCTTAATCAATTAAACCTCTATGGCTGATTAAAGCCTCGATCCACTCTTCTTGTATCTCTCAACCTTTCCCGAATAATGCAGTAATGAAAAGGCACAGGACACAAGGATTTACAAGGTTCGGCACCAAAGGCCTACATCCTTGCCATGCTCTCTCAGCATGGATTCTCCCATTATAACTTGTTAGAATTACAATGGTCGATACAGAGTCCCACTGTATCTCTCCTGAGTCCCACAGGAGGGTCTTTATACTGCGTCCCACAGTGTTACCAGAGTCCCACTGGCCTGCTCCAGAATCCCACTGAGACTTCTTCTCCCTGAGTCCCACAGGGTCTTCTCCTGGCTCCTCGAGTCACACGAGTAGCTCTTCTTCTCTTTAAGTTCTTCAAGTAACCTCAGCAGTCTGGGATAAAGACTGCTGGCCTTGCTCTGTACCTCTGATCACTTGTGATGATCAGGTCTTCTCGTCTTGCTCAGGATTTATCTCCTTCTTCTCAGGATGACCTGGCTTCTCTCTCCAACTACTGAATACTCAGACAACTGATATCTTTCACTTCAGTCTGGCTTAGTCTTAGTTCACATCAACTTCTTGCACTGATTGCATGGTCTCTCAAATTATTCAAGATCCTCTGGTCTTGGTCAACTCAAATGCACACAACCAGATTTGGCTTTGTTCACGTGTGCATGTGCATGCATGCGTCCATGCACTTCCCCTTTCCTCTTCTTGGTGCAATAGACCCTTAAAGGGTGTAATACTCTAAGCACACACCAACTCCTTGAACTTCACACACTTTATTCAATTTGGTTACACACTTAGATGTGTGTTATACTTTGTGTGAGTCCTATTCTTCTTCTTCTAGGTGAACACACATTTAGTGCACACACTAGGTTCGGCCATCTTGTTCTTGTTTGCTCACACACACTTCCTTTAATCAATTAGCAAACACAAGACTTGGCCTACTTCACTTACTAAGCACACACACTTCCTTGTTCTTTTAATCCTCTTAAAAGTGTGCACTTCACTTATGCACACACTTGGTTCTCACTTTTGTACACACAAGGGCTACGGCCTCTTTGTTTACTTTTTGCACACACACTGCCCACGACCTTCCTTCTGTTTTGCACCCACCAGCCGTAGGGCCTTCTTCTTTATGCACACACAAAATGTATGTCTCGGCCAAGGGGTGTTCAACCCGAACTCCTACTCAAGTTAGGCGCGCAAGGGGTGCGGCCCTCCTTCTCTTCACAGCCGCGCTAATTCCACTGGCCGTGGATCGCGCAAGCCAAAAGGCACGCAAGTGCAAGGCACAAGCCGTGGGTGTGCAAGCCTTCGGGCGCGCAGGGTGTCAAGCACCTCAGCCACTCAAGCTCCTCCTGCCGCGCAAGTTTGCGGGCAGTGAGGGCTCTTTCTGCCGCGCGAGTACGCGGGCAGGGACTTCCTTCAGAGCCTCGGGTGGCTCTGGAACTTCAGCCGCGCAAGGGTGTTGCGCGGGGCTTCGGCTTCGCGAGGCACAAGGTGCACTCACGGGACTTCTCTCTTCAGAGGATCAGCAAGCGGCACAGAGGGCTCGACCTCATTTTTATAGGCAGAGACTGCCTCGCATCGTCCGCGTGATAATAACTTCAAACACCCGAGATCTTCGGATCTTTTAAATCTTCAAATCTTGATTTTTATACTCTGTTTCAACGCGGGTTTCCTATTCTTCGGTTTCCTCCTCGTGCATGCGATTTAGAACGCATGCACGGCCTTCTTTTCTTCCAATCCATGCAAATCATAAACACCCCATGGCCTCGGCACCTTCGGTTTGCCTTCGGCCAACATTGAATTCATTCATACGTTGCATGCATGTATATTTTTAAGCATGGAAATGTTCAGTGTGGCCAGACGATCACAATGGAGGTCTTAGATCCTTCAGAGGTGTCCGGAAACTCGAAAACCGGCTTCAGGTTGCCTCTGGTTCGAGCGGAGCTCGCGGGAAGGCGCGGGGAGACCTCTGCCGAGCTCGGGGAAGAGGACGAGGCGGGAGCCGTCGGATCGAGCATTTGAGATATATCGGACGGCCGGATTAAATCGGGGGCGCGACGGATGAATCGTGCGGCGGAAATAAGACGCGCGATGAGATGTGCAGCTCAGATTCAATCCCGGGAAATTTCCCGCGTCCCACATCGAAACGGGCCGCGGAATTCTCTCGCTTTATCAACTAAGTGCTGCCTCTCAGCGCTCAGTTGAACTTCCTCCCTCCCGGTGCCGCCCCGCACCGGGTTCTCTCTGCGGGCGCGCTCTGCGCCCACTCATGCTCCTACGGGCGCGCTCCTAGCGCCCACTATGCATCTCCTGACACCCGCGGGTGCGCTCATGCGTCCCTGCCGCGCTCCTCCGGGCGTGCCCCAGCGCCTCTGTGGTGTCTGCGGGTGCGCCCCTGCCGCCCTGAGCTCGCCCCACGGGTTCCCCCTTGGGCGTGGCGCCTTAGGCCCACATGAGCCTTGGGGTTGAACCCACAAGGTGATCACGGGCTGGCCATGTTTTTTGGCTAAGTCTTGAATAAGACTTTGTAAAAAACAAAGTCCTCCATGAGTATAAGCCAAATGCCAAGCCACTCCAAGCCTTCTTCCTCTCTTCTTCTTCATTTGAAATTCCTCCATTATCTTCAACATGTATTCATTACTTAGGAGTGAATTATTTGAAGGTTCTCCATCAACCGAAGCTCCTGAATCAAATAATTCTTCAATGTTCTTCAATGATCCAATTAGAGATCAATTGGAACTTTTTCACATTTACATGCACTAAGTGATAGTGCATGGTCTTCTTTAAATCCACTTCATCCACTTAGAAGTTGTGGATGGATCTCTTGCTTCTCCTCATGCATTGTCAATACAATGCATGGTCTTCAAACATTGTTGTGACTTTGTATCCAGTTGATACAAGTTCTATGAACTTTAAGAGCAGCTCAACAATCGTCAGATATTACTAGAGAATGTTTCAACCACATCTCCTATGCCACTTAGTGAATCTCCTAAGTGACATGCCTCTTAGTACCATGGCCATTCTCCTTTACCACCAACACCATCACAACCTTTGTCATTCACATCTTGACATTCCCTGACTTCCATTCATTCCAAGACAACTTCATGTCTCATTGACAACAAATGCAACACAGTGCACTTCAGGGGTCATACTGAAAAGTAATAATATAATACTATCAAAAATGTTAGTTAAATCCTAGCCTATGTGTTAAAGGGGACGGAAAAAACTATCTACAATATTAATATACATGTTTGTTAAATATATTTTTTACATTTATCTAATAAATGTTAGTGTCTTAAATTGTGAATAAATCTAATTTTAAGCATAAATACTCTAATATTCATTAAAAATCTGATTTAACGGCTTTTAATGGTGAACCATCTTTAAATATAGTTTTTTTACTTATATATATTCTATTTTAAAAAATAAAATTCTTATTTAGAATTGGGACACCAAAATTTACTTTGGGTAAAAAAAATTTATTTTTCGGATAAAATAATGTTTTTGATGAATAGTGAAAAATATTGTATTTAAATTCAAAACTGCCATTAAATATAATTTACTTATATTGTTATATTTTCTTTTTTAAATGGTTTTAAAATATAATTATATTATATTTTTACCATTTAATCAAGTGGTGGTCATTGGAAGTAATTTCACTTTTAAAATGGACATAAACAAGTTCCAATCTTGTTATGGTTATTATTTCTTAAAAACACACTTCTTGTTTGGACAATGGAAATTAATTTTAAATTAATTTCGTCCACTTTTGTGTTTCAAATTTGGAATAATGGATTCAATATTTTGTATCTGGATTTAAATTTTTTTAAATATGTAACATTTACTTTTTGACAGTATGAATATTTATTTCAATAAATATTTTATTTAAAATGGTTAAATTGTAAATTTGGTAAATGAGGGTAAGAAAACATAATTATAATAATATTAAATTACCCTATAATGTGTCCTAATCATATTGGATGATTCACTTCCGACCATGGTCATCCTTGGGTCTTTTTTTTGACCCCATGGAGCCACATGAGAGTAATATTGGTACTTTATAGTAATTAATTTAATGTAAAGTCAAAATTGATATAAACAAATATATTTTAGTAAATAAATTTTTACACGGGGTTATATAAGTTTTAATTTCAACCATAAATATTAATTTCAAATCTAATAAAATTTTCTACATCATGGTATTTTTTTTATATATTTAATACATCATAGAAACAAAATTATTTATGAAACAATAATGATATAGTGTTTACCTCATTAATGAATGATTTACATAAATAAGATTATAAATATTAAAACAATATCCAAAACCTTTCCACTTCTTATTGGATGATTTTATTTTGAACAAGAGTCATCTTATTTTCTAATTTAATGATTTTATTACCTTTTTGAAATCGATGATAAATTTTTAATAAACTAATATTTTAAAACATTCCCAAAGATCCCCCCACTTATAAAAGGACACCACTTCTAACCCATTACTCACACATCTCAAGACACTTGGCAAGTCAAAACTTTTTTTAAATAAACTCCATACATAGATATCATAAACCTAGAATACTTGTCTTATGTAGGAGGAAATTCAAGTAAACCATTTGGTTCAAACCACAGGGAGTTACTCGATTTTAAGGTTACGTCTTCTCTAAAGTTAGTTTGTTTTATTTTTCTTTTCCAACCGCATAAACTCTTTTTATTACTATATTTTAGACCAAATATAGTATCGTAAATATACTAGGTTGTTTTTATGAGATGTATTTTAACTAAACATACACATACCTCTGTCTAATGGGTAAAGAACACACTATTTATGTTGATGACAAACTAACGCCTGACGAAACGATGATTGTTCAATCTTCTCCTACCACCTCTTATGGTGGAAATGATGATTGAACTGTATTTATATATGATATATATTATTTTTATTATTTCTTTATGATTTTATATTTTTTATTTATAGCATACCTTTATGGTTTCCAAAATTGTTAAATGCGATAATTTCATTTGAATTGGTATGGACTATCGTCCCCTCAATGTGATATGACTCATTAATGCCATATGTGGAACCTAAAATGGATTGAGTTACATTTATTATATATTATATTATAATATAATTATAATATATTTATGTATAATTATGTTTTCGTCCCATTAAAATATGAAATAGAAATGAAAGTAGCATTCATGCAAACACACGGCTTACTGTCTCCATGAATGGTGCATTTCATTTCTTATCTCCAAATGTTATGTAATATTATAAATACATATATATACAGGATATAGATGATATATATTATATCTAAATAATGAATATAATTCTATAGATAATATACCTTTGACCAAATGAACAACTTGTAAATATAAGAAGTTCATTTTTGACTCACCTACCAAATATCGACAAAAACGCCCGTTATTAACTTAAATGATTGCATAATTTTTATATCATGGTAATAATTAATATAAAAGGAATAATAAAATTGAAAAATATTATTATGCCGATGTAAATTATCTTTAGTTTATTATTTAGGATATTAAAGAACATATGGGTCATGTCGGACACAAGGTAAGGGAACTTCTTAACCCAATTTCCATTCATTGGGTTGATATTATATTTCATGTTTATGTTGTTATTTGATCATGTGAGAAATGAATTTTTGTATATTATCATTTATTTAAACATTCTATACTTAATAGATCTATTTTATTTACAAATAGATCTTTGTTAGTGACTTCGTCTCAATATCCTTTCATTGAGGCTTATTTTGATTTATGCACGACATCCTTGGTTAAAGTGTATAATATACTTTGAAATTTCATTTCACTCAACGGGGAAGTCTTTTCTATGAAGAATTTTACTAAACAAAAAATGGAATGTTTTTAACATTGGTGTTAATAATGACCCCTCCACCGTTGTAGACATTTGTTGGCATCCACTATAAGCCTTACTGTTTTTCCAAAAAAAAGAAATCCTTTATTATATTTTTGGGTTTTTTGGTATTGAAAATGGGTTTTGAGATTTAATGATTATTTAAATATCATGGAATTATTTCTTGTGATTTCAAATGAAATTAAATTATGGAAATGGTTATATTTGAAATATTTTACGTGTTATGATTTTATTATGGTACTATGACATATGACGGATGGTTACATGATAAAAAAATGGCGGGTGGTGCCATGATAAACCAGGACGGGTCATTATGTTATAAACTCCAATGAATTGGGTATGGAAATCAGTCGTATGTCTATTCCATTTAGTGATATGTCTGGAAGTCGACCTTATAGTTTTTCCCTATACATATGTTTATGTCAAATGTAACCTTTATATGTTGTGTTTTCTTTCTTTGGGTTTTATGGTAATATTTTCGTTACAAAAGGGTATGAAATGATATTTTATTCAGTGATGATGATTTAATACTTCATAATGGTGAAAAATATTACTTATGATAAAGTATTCATGGTTTATTCATTGTTTTGAAAAAAAAATAGCTTACCTTTTTTGTGTATCCATTACGGATCTTTTTATGCTCATACCACATTTTTGAAATATTTTTCATAGGATATATAGTGGAATATGTTCAAGGAATGGATTAAGACAAATTCATGATATCTAGAACATGGAACTAGACATGTATATTTTTTAATGAGTTTTTATTTTATGAAAAAATAGAAATGGAATAGAAGTGTCTACTTTGTAATTTTTGAGATTTAATTTAATAGTTATGGCATAAATCTCTAAAACACTAAACATGATAATATCCTCAATGTGAATTATTCATTTAATTCTACATTTTGTAATGTTTAAAGTCAAGGTCCTTATTAGTTATTTCTATGTTTCAAAATATTTTCAATTAAAATAATTTTAAAAATGTTTTCAAAATTTACTTATAAGTTTTCTCATTATTTATAAAGAAAAGGGTTATGAATTTTTTTTCCAATTTTCCATTATAGTTTTTCAAAGTGTTTTTAAATAAAAAAGCTCTTAAAATGGGATTCAGGATTTATATATAACATTTCAATGTATTTTCAATGAATTTTTTTTCTAAATTCTTCATATTTTAAAAAGGGTTTTTCAAAGTGTTATATATTTTTCCCTTAACAAATGTTTTTTTTGAAATTATAAATTATTATTTATTAGAAATGGATTTTTGAAATTATTTTATGAAATGGGTTTTCAATGAATCTGTATAATCTATATAAAATGTCACATGAAATCTTTCAAGACCTTATTCATATAAGATAACATAATTTGAAATATTTTAGGCTATAATGGGGATATAATTAACTAAAAACTTTAATATTCATTCTCGAATGGATTATTTTTTAAGGTAATGACTTTTATGATGCACAGTTCTCTTCCATAAGTTATATTTCATTGAAATACAATTCGTTTCAAGTGGTATGATTTGATTAATTGATTATGATACCTATATATTTTTCATAAGTCGTGATACGGTGAAATTTGTATGATTTTCATTTCATACAATGGGATATGACATGATACATATGAAGCCCATCTATTCATATAGTTCATGATATGATACATGTTTTATTATCTATTAGAACATGTTTTTATGATTATATGTGATGGTTGGGACCTATTTATCCCTCAAATATATTATCTAAACATTTATATCTCTTTAAGTAATGATGTGAAACATGTTAATAGAAATCGTCCAAAATGGGAAACATGTTTGTTCAGATCCACTATGGGAATGAGGGAAAACCTGATTCACTAAGGGAAGATAAGGAACCCTGATGAAAAATTGCAATATAAGGAAACCCCATCAGTTATGGTAAATGGGGAATCCTTTTCCCTTATACAGAATAGACTATCACTAGGGATAGTTGTGTGTTAATCATGATAGGTGTAGTCTCAATGAATTGCCCTGATATGTTTTTGGAAATGAACCCTGACATATAGGGAATGATGTAACAAGTTTATGTGTTTTCCAAAAATCATCATTCTTAAGACTATGATATTATAACATGGTTAATGTTTATGATTATATTATGATTAATGTCTTATAAAAATCCAATATTTGTGGAATGTATCCTTTTTCTAATTATTGATATGCATGGTACAATTTTTAAATATTATGCTCATGTTATCATACAATTATGTTCATGATGTGATTATATATATCCTTTATTTACCCTTAAAAATAATTCATGATACCAACTTTCATATGTTTCCTTTCACTAGGTTATGTAGAATGGTTTTATTTATGAATACAAAATGACAATATCATTATGTAAGATTTGGAATTTCTTTTACGAAACTAGAATAATGTGTTCCCAGATTCCAGGGACATTGAAAAATTGCATTACATGTTAATGTACATTATTAATGTGTTGAATATTCATATAAAATGATGTAATTTCAATGTATGTAAATCTTGGCACTCTATAATTTGTTTCAGTGGAATCTATTAGTCAGCCTTTGAAACTAGAATTATAAAACCATATTGACACCAATAGGAATATTTTTATGGATTGTATCGTGATGTTACAAAGGATAAGAATGAGATTTCATAGGAAGGTTTTATAATTTAAAAATAAGATAAGTTATATTTCATTATTATTTGGTTAACCATATGATTATTATTCTTCACAAAATTCTTTCTAGGTTCTATCAATGGCGTGAACCCGAAGGAACAGGTTAACATTGAATGTGATTGATAATCTGATGGTGGTTAGTCAAAGGGTTTTATCAATGGAGTAATGTATGTTGTGATCATGACTAATAAATTTTCAAATAAGATTACTAATAATGTGTACATTAACACACTCTCAGACTCACCAAATAAAAAAAGGAAGGAGTTTTTTGAGAGTTTTGGTAATGGAGACCATGTAGTTAAGAATATTAAGTTATCTTTGGTCACGAATGTTCAATGAATCACCTATGTGAATAAATTTGAAGAATAATAAAATATTTTGACTATGGAATATAAGTACACAATTCATGTAACTAGAAAATAAATAAATAATGGGATGTTTAATGTAATGGATATAAATATTGGCCACCCTAATCTATCATCAATGGTTAAATGCTTAGTTTGTGTAATGAAAAGTCATTATAAAAAATGATATCCTAATTGGAGGGATCTGAAAGGGCATCAGAAAGGTGATATGAGTAATAGTAATATATCTGACGATGTTGATATTATAGATGAGATTTGATTGGAAAGAGGTATTATGAAATGGGATGAAGTATCCTTGTTAATTGATCAAGGATGAAGTAGAATAATCAAACTGTTTATGTTTTTGGATTCAGTAATAATGAATTGTAAAATATAATGATTGTTCAGTTTATGATTTCCTCTATGTATTTAATATCGGAGATGGTGGCCTAGAACCAACTATTTATTTATACATTAATAAATACCTTACCACATATTGATTGATATTCTGTAAGACAAATCATGTGATAATGTCCTATGGATAGATCTTTCACTAAAGGGTCATAGAGGATCCCTACTATGATGAGAACTAGAAGTTCCATAAAATTATTCTTTAATATATGATCTATGGTCAGATGATGTTATTTTAGGGATGCAAAAAATACAGGTCATCAGTGGATTTGACTCATAAAACATTGAGGAACCATCTAATGGTGTGTGCCCTTGGTAGTATCCACGGAGATATTATGTGAACAAGATCAACTATTAGGAAATACACATTAATAGTGTCATTAGATGTTTCTATCAGCAGAAATGTGAATTTTTTCATAGAATTTATGATTATAATTAATAGGTATTAGAACTCACACACTTGGATGTATTGACAGAAACTATGATGACACCTTGTTCATAGTGAGGTAGGATATATTGGGGTTTTTCATGAGTAATATTGCATTAATAGATAATGTGTGAATGGATTTTTCACTTATGTTCCATAACAAAAGTTGATATATCAATACCTTTGATGGAATTGATATATCCTAAATAAATCCATGGCCATGGTATGGAATAGGCAAGTTCAATTCTGGGAAGTCAAAGAAAAAATAATCGAGCACAAGGGTTGATAGAAATAACATGAAACTAACTAGATTCGAGATATCATGACAAAGGGATTAAATTACATGGTATGTTTTCATATGAGGTGACACATCATTACAACATTAAGTTATTTCTCTACTGGTTCCTTGACACATTTCTAGACTCTAAGCATGGATTTTAGGCAGGATCCGCCTAATTCCACTGAGAAAGAGTCTTAGATAGCCACACAGTATGTGTGTCCAATATCTCTGTTAAATAATCATTTAACAAGTTGAATAATGATTGTTCCTAATTTTGGTTTAATAAATATTCAAGGATTCTTGGTCATATTTATTTCAAAACTAGTTATTTGAGAGAATATATTCTAGAAAGAAAAGTATATTTATAACTAAGTAATTCAGTGATATTTATTTGAGAAATAAATATTCATTATCCATGGTCTAGTATATGTGGTGGAGAAAATAAAGAAAATGATAAAAATACACATTGTGAATATTAATATACACAACATGTAGTGTTAATGGGGATTTGTAAGAAATAATAGTATTTATTCAATTAAATAACATTAGGTGTAGATTTTTTGGATGCATCTCAAGTAATAATAATAGTAAACTATTATTATTATACAAGGGGTCTTACTAATAATTAAATTAAATTTATATATACTATCTTAAAATTAATTCATTTTTTATTCTAATTAATTAAATCCAAATTACCTTATTCCCATTGATCTAGCCATTCAGTTTTTTTGGGCACAATGTATTTTGAAAGAGCTCACAAGCCAAGAGATAATTATTTTCCTCTAAGAACACTCTAAAGTTGTGAGAGAGATCATCCTCCCCCAAATCAAAAAGAGTTTTTTGGAAGCATATCTCAAGGTGATCAAAGGTGGACATTGCAAGGGAATGATCCACTGTGATATCACCAAGAGATCCCTTCAGCGACATCCAGAGATACACGGAGCATGTGTGGATCAAAACTAAAGGAAGCCTACACTTGTCTTCTTTGAAGTAATGATGGATCGCATCATATCATGACTAGAAACATCAATAGATAGATACTTTAATCAAGGCAATTCCTTCATTTTAATTAAATAAATTAAAATGAACAATTTATGATCCACTCTGTGGTTTCAGGACTCCCCCACATTCTTTTGTTCTTAATTATATTCCCAAGATCCAATATTTTATTATCATGAATGATCTCAGATTGGTCATTGTCAATGATAAAATTAATGTTGGGATCACTAGTCCATGTGTTTATGCTATGCCTAGACCCTACAAGTGGTATTAGAGTAGTCATTTCTTTGATTATAATTATATATTTTTTTGTTGATGATATACGCATTTAATAAATTAGTTGTATCAATTAATGTTAATGGTTATGTAAATAAAAATCTTGATATTTGTTTCTTGCCTTTCATTTTTCATTCACCATAGAGAAACAACATATTATTTTAATTTTGATTAAAATAAAATAGAGGTTCTAATCCAGTGGTGCCAAAGGATCTTGGTTGTACAAAACCTGAACACATGTTGTATATTATGCAGTACATGCACTACGGAAAAAATGGTTAATAGCGACGGGGTATTTGTGACGGGATCCCATCGCTAATAGGCTTTGGCGACGGAGGTCCGTCGCAAATAGCCCGTTGTGGAAAACGACGTCGCAACAACAATTATTTACGACGGGTCCGTTGCTAAAAGTATTATTTGCGACGGCGATACTTCCCGTCGCAAATATTAGTCCGTATATTTATAAAAACTTTTGATAACAGTAATTGCAACAGGCTCGTCGCAAATATTATTTGCGACGGGCCCGTCGGTAAAAGTATTATTTGCGACGGAGATACTTCCCGTCGCAAATATTAGTCTGTATATTTATAAAAACGTTTTAAAATAGTAATTGCGACGGGCCCGTCGCAAATACTATTTTTTAAAAAAAAATTAAAAAAATTAAAAAATTATTTTTAATTAATATAATAATACTATTTGCGAAGGGCATAGTATCCCATCGTAAATACTATAAAAAAATAAAAATAATAAATTATTAATAAATTATTTTAATTAATATAATAATAATCCAATTATAATTCAAAAATAAAAAAATAAAAAAATATTAATAAATGATTTTATTTAATATAACAATAGAATTATAATTCACAAATAAATAATAATAAAATATTAATAAATGATTTTAATTAATATTATAATATAAGAATTATAATTCATAAATAAAAAAAATATTAATAAGTTATTTTAATTAATATAAAAATAATAGAATTATTTTACATTCAATAATTAAAATAATTCAAATATTACAAAAAAATATAATTAAATTATAATATTATAAAATTTTAAAATATATATAAAATTTAATATTATAAAAAATAAATAATATTATTATTCATATTAATATTGTTATTTCAAAATATAATATTATTAATATTTTATAATGAGACAGAAACTACGAATAGAAAAAAATTCATATTTTGATTTAACAAACATTATAACATAAAATAAAACATTAATCTGAAGGAGGGGGAGGGGGGGATGTGGGGATCTGTAGATGCTAGTAGAGGAAACTCCATCCCTAAAGCATGAGTGAGTCGGCAAATGTACTCCATCTTCTCCTGATGCTGCTGCTGCCACTAACTCATCTGCTCATCGTACAGCTGCTTCTGGCGTCGACGCTCCTCCTCATGCTGCTGCTGCTGCTGACGCATCTGCTCCTGCTCCTGTTAGAGGCTCTCTATTAGTGTAGTCTGAGATCGCAATTGATACTCATACTGCGTAGCAGAAGAAGATGCATGAGCTCCTCTCGAGCTGGATGCTGACATCGCAGCACAGCCATAATAATCTCCGGGAGTCAGTCGAGAGTTGATACCAATTACCCGGCCATTCTCAAAGGCATACTGGGTGGCCTGCATCCATGCCGCCTCATCAAACTGATGGCCAGTGGTCTGATCTGATGACTCGGCCTGACTCTCATGCCGGGTCTGTGACGCTGCGGCCTCATATGACTCCTGTAGTTGCAATTTAAAATTAAAATTTTGAATATATTATATGCATTTAATTTTTTAACATGAAAACAAATAATACTGACCACGATGTGACGCTGACGATCACCTCTGAGCTCCCCAGTAGTAGGATCACTATACATCCTCTGATATACGTCGTACTCCGTAATATCGGGGTGCTCAAAAGCCTACAAGAATAAAAAATAAAATGTTTATATTTATAGTTATATAAAATATTTATAAATAATGTACGTACTAGATGCTGTCTATGAGTACAGAAAGTATGACTCCCAGCTCGATGAGTCACCTCCTGTCTCCCCCGATTCTACCTCCCCACCGATGATCTCCTCTGAAAGGTATCACTCAACCAGTGCGCACATAATCCATCCCATACGTGGGATGAAATGTACTGTGGTCGGTGTGCTCTACAGGAGTCATAAAAAACAGATACTCATGCTTTCTTCATGGCCTGTCTTCTTATGTTGTGCAAAAACTGATGAAAGCGATCACGCATGACTACCTCCCATGCCTCGTGGATGGCGCCACGCATGGTATCCTCAATCGGATACCATAAATCCTACAAATAAATCAAAATATAATGTTAGAAATGAAATAATTTTCAAAATTGAATTTATTTATTTACGTACATACCAACCAATGGCCGAACATGTCCTGCTGCACATCAATGGGAATCTGCTCCCATGTGGTCCAAGGCTAAGATAAATAGTTGCGCAAAATAGCACTGCCCTGTCTGACTGCTATATGCGGAAAACCGTAAAAATATTAATCATTTATTATGTGAATAGATTAATGAAATCTTAGTCAAATCCACAGGTTATCAAACAGGTTATGACACCTCCATGTGCGTGGATCAAACCCAAGACATGGACTTCACTCGGGGACAGGGTCAGGAATCATCAATCGTGCAAGACCGCGCCCCCTCCGCGTACTCCCTGAAGCGCCTGCAGGCTGAGGGTCATCTGCCAGCAACTCATCCGCATCGAAAGGCAGGTCAGCATCTGCCAACGCACGAAATGCGTTGTCGCCCATCTGAAACAGAAAATGTTAATTTTGTTAGCAAATAATTGATAATTACTATTATATATACATATATATTAGTTATGATTGTATATATCTACCATGGAATTCTATAAGTGTTCATCTTCATCATCATCATCATATATGTCAATGTCATCTTCATATTCCTCCTCAACATCATCGATATCCATTCGAGTTTCAATTGCTTCATCTCTTACCATTTCAAATTCATATGTGACATCATTAACATAATCGTCATCAGCGACTCTTAAATGTGGTGTGTCGTCATTGATACTCATGTCTCTTTGTAAAAAAGATTGATTTTGAGTACTCTCTTGAAAAACTTCAATTATTTTCACATCAGTGAAAGCACATTCACATTGACTAAACTTATTGTCACGAATTTTGATTTTTATTATACTCCACCAATCAGTCAAGTCTCTTGATGTAGCACAGTACTTTGCGTAATAAACTTGATGTGCCTGTTGAGCCAATTAGAATGCTTCCTTTACTGCGAGAACACTTTTACGTTTAATATCGATGATTACATGAGTCAGATGAACACACACGCCTCTATCTATATCCAACCACTGACATTTGAACATGGTTATGTAATGTTGTCCCAGATAATAGAGTTCAATGATTTCATCAAGTATGCCATAAAAGTCAACTTTATTTTCTCGATGATGAGATCCTCTCAAGCTAACTCCACTGTTCATTTTTTTTTGATTCACCATATGCATGTGTGTGAAATCGAAATCCATTCACCACATATGCATTATAAGTTTTAACAAGATTGGAAGGTGGGTTACTCAATATACACAGCTGTTTGTCAATTTTATCAGCATGTCGAGAGACCTGAAAATTTGTGAAATAATTATCAATATAGTAAACTATACATTGAATGATTTTCTAAAAGATAAAGAATTTATGTTACCAGTTTTTGAAACCACAGAGAGAAATTTTTCTGTCGGCGTTCTTCGAGAGCAGCTGCTGTAATTTTTGGAATTTGTTTCTTGATATGATTATCATAAAACCTATAAAAACAAAGTTATTTACTATAACCTAAATGATAGAATAAGTGATATAAACATATACAGTACAACTAATGTCATCTTTTCACAGTTGAGCAGAACGTACGTATGAGCTCTGTGATGTTCATCATCCAAAAGCCAGCGTTCATAAACTCCACCAAAACCAAGATTTGGCTGGTTGAAAATAGATAATTGATTGTCGATTTCATAAATATTCCTCGCACTCCATCCCATTCGGTTGAGTTTTGAAGGATACTCAGTTTCAAAATAATGGGAGCAGAAAAAAGATATTTCCTCTTACAAATAAGATTCTACAATAGATCCTTCAACAAATGCTTTGTTACATACTTTTCTTTTCAATTTTTTCATGCATCTTTCAAATGGGTACATCCATCGAAACTATAATGGACCTCCACATTTGTCTTCATATGGAGAATGTAACATCAAATGTTCCATTGAGTAGAAGAAAGACGGTGGAAATATTTTTTCCAATTTACATATAATTACAACAACATCTTCTTCAAGTTTTCATAGAGCATCATAATATACTGTAGCCGCACATATGTCCCGAAAAAAATGAGACATGTCTGTTATAGAATCCCAAATCACAAAATTCAACAGACCTCTTAATCCAATGGGTAGAATTCTTTCCATTATAACATGTCAATCATGACTTTTTAATCCAGTAATATGACCATTCTTTACACATCTACCCAAATTGGAAGCACAACCATTTGGAAGTCCCAAATTTGCAATCCACTGACAAAATAATAAACGGTTTTCTTTAAATATTGTATAAGCTGATTTTGGTTTCAGTAACCTTTCTATTCTAACATTCTCAAACAGTTCCAGTTCTGGATGCCTGCAAATTTGGGCAAGATCTAAACGTGCATTTACATTGTCTTTGCTCTTTCCTGGTGTATCCAAAACTGTATGAAACAATTTATCAAAGCAGTTCTTCTCAATATGCATGACATCCAACATGTGGCGAACCAACAAATCAGACCAATATAGCAAATCCCAAAATATGCTACGTTTAATCCAATTGTGTTCTTTCCCAAAACAAGAAATTTTCTGCTGGTTTATTGTGGGACCAAAAGTGATGGGAGGTAATGCAAATACAACTAATTTTAACTCTGAAACTGATATCATTTTTGAAGGTCCATCACTTTCAACTGTTCCTTTTATGAAATGAGTTCTGTTTCTACGAAAAGGATGATCAGCTGGAAGAAATCTGCGATGAAAATCAAAATAACAAGGTTTCTTTCCATGAATGAGCATAAATGCTTTGTTCTCTCCCATATAGTAAGGACATGATTTCTGACCAGGTGTACTCCAGCTAGATAACATCCCACAAGTCGGGAAGTCACTAATTGTCCACAACAATGCTGCTCTCAGTATGAAATTCTGTTTCGTAGCAACATCATATGTACTGACACCAGTACTCCACAACAAACTTAATTAATCAATCAATGGTTTCAAATAAACATCAATATTCTTCTTCAGATGTTATGGAATTAGTAAAGTCAAAAAGATATATGGCTCCTTCATCAACATCCATGGAGGTAAATTGTACGGAGTTAAAAAAACGGGCCAACATGAATACTGACTACCATAAGATCCGAACGGACAGAAACCATCAGTGGAAAGGCCCAATCGAACATTTCTAGCTTCTAAAGAAAAGGATGGATGCACTCTATCAAAATGCTTCCATGAATCACCATCGGCTGAATGATTCAAGCTTTTATCGGTTGAAATATTCTCTTTATGCCATGACATCATTGTCGATGTATTCTTAGACATGAATAAACACTGATGTCTAGATGTAAGGGAAAAATATCTCAACAGTTTTACAGGAATGAAACCAGACTTCCCATGTTTCCCTTCTTTATAACTTAGTTGCCCACATGTGGGACAACTATCCAAAAACTGATTTTCCCCAGAATATAAAATGCAGTCATTTGAACATGCATGAATCTTCTGACAAGTAAGTCCCAAATTTCGAACCAGCCTCTTACTCTCATTGTAATTTTCAAGCAAAACATTTCCTTCGGGTAACAGTGTTTTAAGAAAAGAAAATATCTGGTCAAAACAGGTGTTTGACATTCCGTTATATGATTTGATAGCCATAAATTTTGTAACTGCTTCTAATTTACTCATCTTGCATCCAGAATATAATGAATCCTTAGCGGACCTCAATAACTCATAAAATTCAAACAGTTCCAACTCAGGATTTGAAGCTATATCTGTCGGAGTTTCTGTATGTTGAACAGATGAACCTGCAACATCATGTACTAAATCTTCAAACTGGGATGGATCCATAATCATGTTGGTATCACCTACTCTAGAACTGCGTTCGCCGTGTAGATACCAAAAACCATAATCTGGTTGAAAACCAAAACGCAAGAGATGTCCCCCCACTTTGTCAAACGTGTCAAACGTTCTCAATGCACATTTTCTACAAGGGTATTTTATTTTTCCTTCTGAAACAAATTCTGGATTTGTTGCCGCAAATGATAAAAAAGTCTCCACACCCTCTATATATACTGGATTTAAACTAGAACCATTTGGATTTCTACGTTGATTTATCCATATGCAGTCATCTAATAATGACTGTTGACGACCTCGTTGTTCTATATTTTCATATAAAATATAAAAGAATTATTGGTTTTGAATAATTTGTTAGAAAAAACACTCAAGAAAGGATAATTATAGAGTTTACATCAAACATGACTAACACAAACTTTCTATTGATATAGACCTAAAAATTGACCCTTTAAGAATTGAATATGTTGAGAATAAAGCAAAACCTTTTACAAATATTGATAATTTTAATATTATATAAATTTATTATTATTTTAATAATACTAATATTATTTTTTCATAAATATTAATTATATAATAATATCATTATTACATTATTAGTATTTTTTATTATTAATATTAAAATAATATAATTTTCTATATTATATACAATTCTCCATTCATCTATGTGTTTAACATTCTGTCTCCACATGTAATATTCGCATTCACTTTCTCCCCCCTATTGGTGATTAGGTTGATAATTTTGAAAAAGAATGCGAATATTACATGTGGAGACAGATGTTTTCTTAAAACCAATATAGAGATGAAGAGATAATTTTGATAATTATTGGTAATTGTTTGTAATTATTGTTAATTATTACTAATTATAGGTGATTATTGTAAATTATTACTAATTTTTGGTAATTACAATTATTACTAATTATCGGTAATTATTACTAATTATTGGTAATTATTACTAATTACTGGTAATTATTACTAATTACTGGTAATTATTACTAAATACTGGTAAATATTGGTAATTACTGGTAATTATTTCTAATTAATGGTAATTATTGATAATTATTTCTAATTATTACAAATTATTGGTAATTATAACTAATTATTGGTAATTATTGGTAATTATTACTAATTATTGGTAATTATTACGAATTATTCCTAATTATTGATAATTATTCCTAATTATTACAAATTATTACTAATTATTGGTAATTATTGGTAATTATAGGTATTTATTAGTAATTATTGGTAATTATTGTTAATTATTACTAATTATTGGCAATTATTACTAATTATTGGTAATTATTACTAATTATTGGTAATTATTGGTAATTATTGGTAATTATTTGTAATTATTAATAATTATTTGTAATTATTACTAATTATTGGTAATTAATAATAATTATTGGTAATTATTACTAATTACTGGTAATTATTACTAATTATTGGTAATTATTACTAAATATTGATAATTATTACTAATTATTGGTAATTATTAGTAATTATTGGTAATTATTACTAAATATTGGTAATTATTACTAATTATTGGTAATTATTACTAATTATTACTAATTATTAATAATAATTACTAATTATTACTAATAATTACTAATTATTACTAATCATTACTAATTATTACTAATTATTACTTATTATTACTGATTATTTGTAATTATTGGTAATTTATTACTAATTATTGGTAATTATTACAAATTATTGGTAATTATTACGAATTATTGGTAATTATTACGAATTATTGGTAATTATTCCTAATTATTACGAATTATTACTAATTATTTTCAATTATTACTATTTATTCGTAATTATTACTAATTATTGGTAATTATTACTTATTATTACTAATTATTACTAATTATTCCTAATTATTACTAATTATTACTAATTATTGGTAATTATTACTAATTATTGGTAATTATTACGAATTATTGGTAATTATTACTAATTATTACTAATTATTGGTAATTTTTGGTAATTATTGTTAATTATTGGTAATTATTGGTAATTATTTGTAATTATTACTAATTATTGGTAATTATTAGTAATTATTATTAATTATTGGTAATTATTGCTAATTATTTCTAATTATTACTAATTATTAGTAATTATTAATAATTATTACGGATTATTGGTAATTATTGGTAATTATTACTAATTATTACGAATTATTAATAAATATTACTAATTATTACGAATTATTACAAATTATTGGTAATTATTACTAATTATTACTAATTATTGGTTAATTATTAATAATTATTGGTAATTATTACTAATTATTGGTAATTATTACTAATAATTGGTAATTATTGGTAATTATTGGTAATTATTCGTAATTATTACTAATTATTGGTAATTATTACTAATTGTTGGTAATTATTACTAATTGTTTGTAATTATTTCTAATTATTGGTAATTATTACTAATTATTGGTAATTATTACTAATTGTGGGTAATTATTACTAATTATTGGTAATTATTACTAATTATTGGTAATTATTACTAATTATTGGTAATTATTACAAATTATTGGTAATTATTACTAATTATTAATAATTATTAATAATTATTACTAATTATTACTAATTATTACTAATTATTACTAATTATTACTAATTACTACTAATTATTTGTAATTATTGGTAAATAATACGAATTATTGGTAATTATTCCTAATTATTACGAATTATTACTAATTACTAGCAATTATTACTAATTATTCATAATTATTACTAATTATTGCTAATTATTTCTAATTATTCCTAATTATTACTAATTATTACTAATTATTGGTAATTATTACTAATTATTGGTAATTATTTCGAATTATTGGTAATTATTACTAATTATTACTAATTATTGGTAATTATTGGTAATTATTGGTAATTATTACGAATTATTGGTAATTATTGGTAATTATTGGCAATTATTACTAATTATTGGTAATTATTAGTAATTATTACTAATTATTTGTAATTATTGGTAATTATTTCTAATTATTACAAATTATTAGTAATTATTACTAATTATTACGAATTATTGGTAATTATTGGTAATTATTACTAATTATTACGAATTAGTGGTAAATATTACCAATTATTACGAATTATTACGAATTATTGGTAATTAATACTAATTATTACTAATTATTTGTAATTATTACTAATTATTACGAATTATTGGTAATTATTGGTAATTATTACAAATTATTACAAATTATTAGTAATTATTACTAATTATTACTAATTATTACGAATTATTGGTAAATATTGGAAATTATTAGTAATTATTACTAATTATTAGTAATTATTACTAATTATAGATAATTATTATAAATTATTACTAATTAATGTTAATTATTTCTAATTATTATTAATTAATTCAAATTAATTATAATTTTTCATAATTACTGCTAATTAATAGTAATTACAGCTAACTATTTTAAATTAATTAGTGTTTGACTGTCTCTAATTACTGTTAATTATTAATACTTATTCATAATTATTTCTAATTAGAAATCAGAAAAAAATTTATAAAAATTTAAAATACATAAATAAATAAAATAATAAAATAAATATTAAATTAAAATTCAGATAAAAACCTTATACTTGATGTCAATGTCGAGCTGCTCTAATTGTAGAACACCACCAACTGAATCCTCGAAGTCGGAAGTTTTTTTTTACAACTTTTAGTCGTAAAAGGTTCAGAGGGGGAAAACTGTAATGGTTGAAGGTTGAGAGTGGGGAAATTGTAATGGTTGGCAGTATTTATAGGTTAGATTAGTTGCAACGGGCTTTTTTGCGATGGGTTCCGTCGCAAATAACCCTGACCGCATTTAATTATGGTCGGTATAAAAACTGTTATTTGCGACGGGCCCCGTCGCCAATAACCCATGCTGTCAGGGTATTTGCGACGGGGATAGAACCCCGTCGCAAATAACCCCCGCCGCCGGGGTATTTCCGACGGGACTGCCGACCCGTCGCAAATAGTCTTTAACCGCCTCCGGTTATTTGCGACTGGGATAGAACCCCGTCGCAAATAAACATCGCGCGGTTTTGCGCGCATTTCGCGCCAAACTATTTGTGATGGGTTAAAAAAGCCCGTCGCAAATCACAGATCATTTGCGACGGGAATAGTTGCCCGTCACAAATGCTCCTTTGCGAAAGGAATTTGCGATAGGAATTATTCCCATCGCAAATACCCCGCCGCTATTAACAATTTTTCCCGTAGTGATGTAGTGTAAACAAGGATCCATGTACCAGGATTGGTCTACCAAACCAGGCTATGTGTTGGAGTTTATCAATTTCTTAAGTGACTTTATGTGTTGACCATAAATATGTGGAACACTATTTCCATATTAGACCTTGTATGGCCCACAAGACACGATGGGTTGTCCCTTCATGTTAGTTTTGGACCATGTACCCCGTACATGGCCTACCTGTATGGAGACAGTGCGACGCAGATACTTCAAAGCCTATAGCCCACTAGGCATGTCGTGTACTCCAAAGATTTTCTATGTGCATCTACCTTCCATATCTCTGGGCGTGTACTTCGCATGGATAGTGAATGATAGTACATGATGTGTAGTTAGAACTACACACCATGTACTCATCCAAATTACAGATATTTAATAAAAATTATTAATATATTATACAAACCCTTGAAATGTGTACTATAGAGCAGGCATAAAGATAAGGCACCACATGTTATAGGTGTTATATATATGTGAGTTTAATTTAACATCTTCAAAATGTTCATTTCTACTCCTTTGGTAGTAATGAATGAGAATTCACCAAGTTCCCTCCATGGTACAAGTTACATACAAAAATAATTTTAAATGAATTTAATTGTTTAAAATTATGGTCGAATAGAATCACAAGGAATTTCAGATAAAGGTTTAAGATAAAAGGATTGATTAATTAAAGATACTTAATTAATTTATGCGTGATTTATTGTAAACACGAACGATTAAAGAATATAATTATAGTTTTATTTATGTATAAATATTGGTGCATGTATGGATGATCAATAGATAGACTGGGACATTTATATGTGTATGGTTTCTATTAACTAATTTATTTAAATTAAATTTTTTTCCTTCGAGCCTTATCCACATTAATATGATCGGCCTTTGTGCCCAAGGTGTATTTTATGTAAAACCTTATTTTACCCCTCACACGTGAGAAAGATAAAATAGTATGTAATGGATGGACCTTTTATGATAGTGGAGGCGGCTCAAGTCAGGAGCCAAGGTGAAACCAATCCAAGGAGATACAATGGTGGATATGTGGAAAGCTGTAATCACAAACTCAAAAGTTTTAGCTATTTCTCCCCTAGGCCTTGGGTTAGTTTGTCAACGAGTAGATAAACTAATCAATAGAAAAAACTCATGATCATGCCTTTTATTTTATTTCTGTCACTTCTATGGTTTATTTATTTTAGGTGTGTTTTCCCAATAACATAATTAATGAATTAAACAATCATGTATGACAGAACCATAATAAATCAAGAATATGTCTAAATATAATCATAGACATGGTTAATTTCTTAAGTATATTCCAATTAATTTTAAAAATCATTTAAGCACATATAAAAAAATGGAAATTGTGAATAAGGAAAAAATCCATCAACGAAATATTTTGTCTGTAGAGCCTTCCATAACCATCATTAGAATCGAACCATAATTCAATGTGCTTGACCAACCCTAGTTGGAGTGATTTCAATTATTGTGTAATTAAAATTCACGGTTTCGTGTTGTCTTGACTTGGGTCACATTAAGGGCCTACTACTACAACAAGACAGGGTTTGACCAAGAGGCAAAGGTCGAGGAAATCCAAAATAAAAGGATTTCAGGATCGGGGAGTCCACTCAACGGATTAAGGATCTGTGAGTTAATGTCTTTGGAATTTGGAATGCCTACCTAAAACCCTTCTTGTTTCTTGTCCAATCCAATTTTGGGTAATACGAGGGAAATATGGATCCATTCCACTATAATAACCAGGAAAGATAATATTATGAAGAAATGGTTAGGGCTATTGGATTTTGATAAAGTAGTGGGAGACTAATAAGTATTAATTTTTTCTTCCTAGTTTTTATCATGATAAAGTAATAAATCATTTATATTCTTAAATTGTAGAAAAGAAAAAAAATAATGTCAATCATTTCATTACGAATCATACTCAAGAAAGAAAAATTTCTCACCATCACCAATTTCATGGAATGGAAGAGGCATTTACGCGACATCCTTCACCATAAGAGAAAATTGTATGTGATATTTGAGCCAGTTCTAGTTACACATAGAAAAGAGGATATTGAGGAGGAACTATCCCTCTATATGAATCATATAGATGATGCCCAAATTTTCCAATATTTCTTGCTATCAGACACATCTAATGAGCTATTGAAGAAACATGAAATCATATATTTATATAGCAAGTTGTCTGAACATAAGGATCTCTATCAAGAGAAGGAGAGATAGGAGAGATATGAGATCATCAATTCATTATTCACAACTAATCATGGAGAGTCTGCGCCAGCTGGGCCTCATGTATACAAGCTTATTGTCTACAATGAATGCCTAAACATCTTAGTGATTATGTTCACATATGAGTTTTGTACAGATCACATCCTATCACCACTACCCAAGACCTTCTATTTCTTTATTATCTACTACATCATGATACATATGAGTTTTAATTCTCTAGGCAGATTAGTACATGGGGCATGATAAACCCGCAATCCTTATGGTGAATAAGAAATGGAAGGAAATTAAAAGGGGGCCAAGGTTTTATAACTTGTCTTAATCCCCCATGCACCATCCATCCGTGAAGGGGAAGATTCAAAGGCTGTGAAAGGAATAGGAGGTTGTATGTTTTTCATGTGGAATGGGAGGCCACTGGAAGATGAAATGCACCTTGAATCATGGGGACGCTATAGGTGTGTTTGTTATCTACTGTAATCTTTCCATTTCAACACAATGGGTATTAGATATGGATTGTCGGGCTCACATCTGTATTCCAATTCAGAAACCAATTATATTTACAAATATTTATAGAGGAGAGGTAGATATTTGAGATTCCAATGGAACGGGTATGGCTATGTTAGCCATTTCAAATTACCATCTTTCATTTCCAATTGGGATGCCTTTGGATTTACATAAATATTATCATGTTCCCAGTGTTACCAAGAACATAATTTTTGTATCATGTTTCGATATGGATGGATTTATTTTTCATGTTTGGGAATAAGGGTTATTTATATTATAAGAACAATTTATGTTATGGTATGGAACATTTAAATAATTTTTTGTATGTATTTAATTATGAAAACCAGGTGTTGGAAATCGATAAAGAATCAAACTCACATGACTCACACCACACCATGTTTTGGAAAAACCATACTAGTAATGTAAACTAGAAGATCTTGAAAAAGATCTTCCAGGATATTTATATAGACTCTACTAATCTAAAACCACTTGATAGATGTCATCATTGTTTACAAAGTTAGATAACCAAGCTAGGTTTCAGTGGATTGGGTGAAAGGGACAGAGATCTTCTAGGATTGGTGCACACATATGTTTGCGGACCATTTCTAGTAGAAGATATAGGTGGATATTAATACATCATTACATTTACTAATGATTTGAGTAGATATTGATATATCTACTGAATTATTTGTAAGTCAAATTCCTTAGAGAAATTCAAGTAATTCACGAATGAAATACAGAATCATTTTGGTAAGAAGATAATGATGCTTCGATCGGATCGAGGTAGAAAATATATGAACCAAAAGTTCATCGACCTTTTACAAGAGTATGGGATTCTATTTCAACTCACTCGTCCTTATACACCATAGTGGAATGGGGTTAGTCAAAGGAGGAACCAAAACATATCATAAATGGTGAGGTAGAGGATGAGTCATGCAGATCATTCATTATCATTTTGGGGATAGGCATTACAAACTAGAACAAACACATTAAACCGAGTACTAACTGAAAAGAAAAATTGAATTCCTTATGAGTTATGGAATGGAATAAAATCCATTTTATCCACATGTGTATGGGGATGCTAGGAATTTTTTAAGGCCTTCTCAGTAAACAAAATAACACCCTGGGGAATGAGGTGTATCCTTATAGGTTGTCTCTAGGAAATGAAAGGATATTTCCTATATAAAACTTCAGAAAATGTTGTTATTGTCTCCATAAAAGACTTCTTTCTTGAGATCTAGAACACCCTCAAATGGTATATTGGGATGAATATTGACTATGAAAATGATGATGCTCAAGATACACAAGAGTTGGTATAGGAAAAATTTACATTGGTCCCCATGGAAGAGGTTCCAAAAACACAAGTACTGCGTAGGATCTCAAAAGATGTAAGGGAACCAGAGAGATTTGGATTCCTAGTCACCAATGATGGCGAATCATTATATTTGGACAATGATGAACCTCCCACCTATAAGGAAGCTTTAGAGAGATCAGAAGCTGCAAGATGGCATAAAGATATGAATTCTAAGATGGATTCTATGTATCATGACAATGTATGTGTTATGGTTGATGAACCAATTAATGTAATTCATATTGCAATCCCGAGGTTAATCAGGAGAAAGAAGGACATGGAAGTTCATGTTAGCCCCTATAAAGCAATAATAGGGGCAAAATGATTCAAACATCGTCAAGAAATTAACTATGATGAATCCTTCTCACCTGTTTCCATGAATAAATCCATATGAATTATACTTTACATAACAACATACCATCCTTGAGAGATTTTGAAGACGTATTTCAAAACAACATTATGTAATAGGAACCTTCTAGTAGATACCTCTATGAGACAACCAGGAGGGTTTGTGACACCAGGTGAAGCCAAATAGGTTTGTAAGATGCAAAAATACCTTTACGGAATAAAGAAAAAATACAGGTCATGGAACATTCAATTTGATGACGCGATAATGGAATTTGGTTTCAATGATAATGAATGTGAGTCATGTGTTTATAAGAGGTTTAATGTGAATGCGGTCATTATCCTAGTAGAACATGTTGATGAAATATTAAATGTGAGAAACGATATACCAGTCTTATAGTCAGTTAAGGAAAGGTTGAACAAGTGTTTCTCCATGAAGGACATAAGTGATGTAGCCTACATTTGACAGATCAAGATAATTCTTGATTGATCCACGAGGCTTCTTGGATTAAGTGAATTTACATAAATTGACCAGATACTAAAGATATTTAGTATTGTACAATCCAATATGGTATTGGTTCTAGTTTCATATGGCCTACATCATTCTAAGAGAATGTGTCCTCAGACACAACAGGAGAATGATAGGATGAGTAATATCCCATACGCTTTGGCTATAGGATCCATAATGTATTCCGTATTATGTACCAGGATTGATGTTTCCAATGGACTATGAATGGTAGGAAGATATCAAGAAGACCCAGGAGAACAACATTGGACTATTGTTATGACTATCCTTAATAATCTGAGAAGCACTATGGATTTGTTCGTGGGGTATAGAGTGGATGAGGAGCTTGTCATCAGAGGGTATATTGATTCCAGTTTTTAGATAGACTATAATGATCTGATGTCACAGTCAAGATATGTTTCCTATCTTAATGGAGGTTTTGTGAGCTGGAAGGGTTCAAACTAGCCCATTTTCTCTAATTCGACATCAGAGTACAAATATATAGTGTCTTCTGATGCATCCAATCAATCCATCTATACTTGGGAAATTTTCTTAGAGCATGATGTGGTCCCTAGTAATAAATATACTAACAAATTTTATGGCGATAATACTGAAGTGGTGTCTCTTGTAAACAATCTAGGGTCACATCAATGGACAAAACACATTCTCCTTAAGTATCAACTCTTGATGTATTTCAATCAAAGGGGTGAAATTTTTGTGAGTAGAGTGTCCATAGAAAATAACCTGGTCAAACACATGACTAAAGGCCTATCTCATTAGAAGAATGAATATCATGTGAGATCTAGCAGGTTAAAGATTAATAGCAGTTGGATCTAGTACAAGAGGGAGTATGTTGGAGTTGGTGGCCTAGAAGAAAGTACTTTGTATTTTATTCATTAATAAATAGATTACTGCATCTTGATTGTTCTCCCACGTAACAAATCATGTTATAATATCATAATGATAGTTCTTTCACTAAAGGTTCATAGCAGACCCCTACTATGAAGATAACCAGGAATTTCTATAACATCATTCTTGAATATATGTTATATGGTCGAATGATGTTTTTTGAGGGACATAAATAATATAGGCCATTAGGGGTGAGGAGTCAGAAAGATTTGAGGAAACTTATCATGGTGTGCGCCCTTGGTAGTGTCTAGGAGGATATTATGAAAATGAGACTCACAAGTTGGAAATACACATTTCATAATGTCATTGGATGTTCCTATCTACAATTGTGTGTATTGGTCCTTAGGATTTAAAATTATTAATAATGGGTATTACAACTGGCACACATAGATGTATTTTTGAAAACTGTGACGAAACACTGTTCATGGAGTGGTAGGCTATGTTGGGTGTTACATGAGTAATACTGCATTAAGATATAATGCGAGAAAGGATTTGTCCCTTCTTTTCTATTATAGAAGTAGATATCTCATACCCTTTGATGGAATTGATATAACCTAAATAACTCAATGGTCATGTTAAGGAATGGGAAATTTCAATTCCGAAAATTCAAAGAAATAATAATCATGCAGATGGTTTAATGGAACTACCAAGAAACACACAAGATTTGAGATATCATGACAAAGGTATTACATTATATTGTATGCTTTCGTATGAGCTGAAAGGCCATTATGACGTTATCTACATTCTCTATGGGAAACTTGGTGTGTTTCGAGATATTAACATTGGATAGTTGACATGCTCCTCCTAATGATAATGATAAATATGAATAGATTTTCTCATAATAAGTATGTCCTAGTATCTTAGTTAAATATTCATTTAATAAGTTGAATAAAGATAATTCCCGATTGGGGTTTAATAATTTTTCAAGGATGCATGATCGCATTTATTTCGACACTAGTTATTTGATAAAATATATTATGTGTGAAATAATATACTTATTATAAAGTAATGCAGTGATATTTATTTGAGAAATAAATAGTAATTATTCAAGGACTAATAAATGTGGTGGAGGAAATAATGAAAATGATGAAAGAAAATACACATAGTGTAGTTTTTTTATGGATTTGTGAGAAATAATAATTATTAAATAAATAATTAATATTAGGTGTAATTCAATAGGAATATCTCAAATGATTATAATAGAAAACTATTTTTATTAGCCATGCGGTGTTACAAAGAATTAAATGAAATAAAGAAATTCTTCCATCTAATTAATTCATTTTATTATTCTATGTAATAAAATCCCAAATACATTATCCTCATTATCTCAGCCAATCATTGTCGTTGTGCACAACATATTTGAAAAAAATTCTCAAGAAAATAGAGAATTATTTTCCTCTATAAATTCTCTCAATATAAAAGAGAGATCCACCTCCACCAGATAAAGGAGAGTTCTTTGGATGCGGCTCACAAGGGAAACAAAAGAGGACATTGCAAGTGAAGGATCCTCTACACTATCACCTAGAAGTCCCTTAGGCGATGTCCAGATATACTTGGAGCATGTGTGGATCACTTATAGAAGAATCATACACTAGGATTCTACAACGCGACAACAAATCACATCTGATCATGACCGGAAACATCAACAGAGATAGAATTCCATCAAGTTAATTCTTTTATTTTAATTAAATTAATTATAACCAATATATAATGATTCTCTCTATGGTTCTAAACTCTGTTATTTTCTTTTTTCCCTTTATTCTGTTCCAATGATATGACATTTTTGCATCATGACATATCTTGTATTGATAGTGGTTAACGATAAAATTAATGTTGGGTACACCAATCCACACGCTTCCCCTAAAGCCGAATCCTACATTTAAATTAACATGTTGAATGGTTTTTATGGACTAGAAAAATGATTTAATGTCAAGGTGATGTTCATGGGAAACACATGATTAATGGAAAGATAAACCTTAACGTGTTTTTAATGATGAGAAAATGATATTATGACATTGATGAGTTATATATGAATATGTAAATTGAATGGAACTGATTACCTAAAAACTGATAATGGATTTGTTCACAATGTAGTTGTGCTATCATGGATGGACTTTACATATTTTTTAGATTTATATAATATATCTAATAAAATTAAGAATACTGATAAATGAAATATTTCAGTATGTATTTATGGTAATTCATGTTTTCACCATGTTTCATGAAAATACATAGTGAAGGTATTCATATGTTTTTTATTTGACAAATAAGAGATAAATTGTTTTATATTTGGGATCAATGATAGGGTGATTTTGAGAAATTTTGTTACCATAATTTAAAAGATTCAGAGTTTAATCTTTTGAAACGGTTATATGGTTTACCAGTTATGAAATGGATTATTTAAAACATTGTACTGGAATTTAGATATTGACATATTATATTAATATATGTGTATTTATGCATATTGGATATCATGTGATATACTTTTTGTTTCCATAAAAAAAGACATATGGAAACACCTATTATTATATTTATGGATCTCATGATCTAATAATTCTTCAAGAATTTAAAATTCAACATAATTTCATAAAATAATACATGGCGTGGAAATTTTTTTGAGAACAAAAACATGGGGATGTTTTCCTAAAATATTAAAGTATAAATTTTCATGAAAATTATAAAGCAGTAGGAAAATAATATATAAATAAAAAGTTATCCAAATAAATTTTTTATCGATGAACTTTTAAATCATCAAATATATATGACTTTGAGGCCCTATACATTACATTGATCATTTACTTGTCTATGATTGATGACCTCAGTCACTCCCAATAAATAGTTATGTTTTTCATCCAAGTTAATAGTTTAATATCATAGCTATGTTACCATATGTGGAATCCATGTTATGTGTTAATTTGTGTAAACGTTATGTTTACAAACATTATTTTTAAATGTATATTTTAGTATTAATTTTACTATGTGGGATTCAATGATTGTATTGATCAACTATTAAACCTTTTATTGTAGAGAATAATTTGAACGTAAAAATTAATTTTAAGGGGGGTGGAATGCAACACCCTGCGATTTTGTGATTTTTTTTCAAATTAATAATTTTTTTGGATTTCTTTGATTCCATAAAACAAATAATATATCATTTTTTATGTTAAAGATCTATGTTTGTCTTCTGTTTCAAACAATGTCGAGTCCCTTTAATAGTTTGACTTACATGCAATGTCGAGTTTTACAAATCTAAAAAATAATATTCATATAATTATAAAATATTATTATAACTACTACCTTTCCATTGGAATGGTTATAATAAAAAAATTTAAATAATTTTTGAAAATATGACTAGTAAATTAATCCATTGGATATCAATTACTATAAGTGAAATAATGAACTATTTGAAAATTGAGAAATTTCTATTCTACGAATTTTTTTATCAATGTAGAAACACAATTTTCTCTAAATAAATTAAAAAAACAACTTCATGTTAGTTTTTTGAACAATATTTATATAATATATATTTTTGATAATTAGAAATTATATTTTATATGTATTATATAATAATATATCAAATTATATCATTAAAATATTAATTTTTCTAAAAGGTAATTTTACCGCCTTTTAATACTGAACCTATTTTATAACTGATTTTCAAAACTTTTAATTTTTTTTGAAAATATGAAAAGAATTTTTGATTTATAAATATAAAAATTTACATTGGGTGATTGTTTTTCATTATTCAAAAAAAATTATATTTTGATGAATAATTAATAAAACTGAATTTTAGTTCAGAACCGCATTTTTATCCATTTTATTTATATTCAGAAATATGTTTTCTAATTGGGTTTTAAGAATATATACATTTATTATATATTAGGGAAAAATTATGTAACTATAACCAATATCATTGTATATTTTGATTTAAAAACTTATCAATTTTTTGAATATTTTAACACTAAAAACCATCTTTTTCGTCCTGTTTATGGGATTATAATTAAATTATTTTCATCATATTATATTATTGTAATTTTTAGAAATGATATCTGTATTATTAAAAATAATATTTTATTATATCTAATATGGTCAACATAGTTTTTTACCTAAATATTTTAGTGAATATAATTAAAAATAATTACAACAATTATGGTAAACTTATTCTTAATAGGGGACAAAATATTAATATAAATGGCCCAAATTTAAAAAAATTTGAAAAAAATCCATTAGCTACAAATATTAATATAATTTCAACTCCTAAATCAAATAATATGAGATATAGGGAAAAATATTCATTAAAAGTGAACCACATAATAACATCAGTATGTAAAAAAGACAAAAAAAGATCCTTAATGATTTTAATATTTATAAATCATTAGATTATGAATCAAGCTATATATTTTTGATTATAATAAGTATTTTTCTTAATTTAAATGTTATTTTTTTATCATGATAGTTTAACTATATTTTTTAGATATTAATTAGTCACATTAAACACTAATCAAATTATAATGTATAAATTTTTTAGTTAATAAATGAATAAAATAAATGATACAATAAATATTAAAAGTGTTATAAATTGATTGAATAATAATATGCAATTAATTTTTAGATTAATATATAATTATTCACATGTTTATAATAGATATATTTTAATACCATAATATTCATTATATTTAAAAATTTAAATGATGTAAATAATCTCAAAATTTATAAAAATGTTATTTTAAAATAATTGATGTCATACTATAAATAATGTGAAATTACTAAACACTCGAACATATGAAATTAAATTTATTTATTATAAAAAATATAACATATTTTCTACTTATGGAAAATTTTATCTGTCATAATTAACTTTTGAAGCATATATTTAAAATACATTGTTAGCACCGTCCGGGTTAAAGTAGTGTTTTTGCGCATTATATGTGCTTGTTTTAATTTTTTTCATAAAATCATAGGATTTATCTTTTGAAATTTATATCTAATATTTAAAACTCATGGGATAAATTTTTTTTAATAAATTTAACTTTAATTTATTCATAATCGTTATGTTACAATGGTTAAATAACTAGCTACTTTAATAAAAATCAAAATGTTATAATTGGGGAAACATAGATGTTAAGAAACAAAATTATAAAAATACATGTATAATTATGTGCTAAATATTTTTATCTACCATAAATCATATAGAACAATTTTTATTTATAATTTTGAGGCACCTGAAATTTGGTATACCTCCCAATAGTGTATACCTTTTGGAATTTACAAGAATGTCTCCCCCCCTACATTATAAAAAGGCATTCAATATTCAAATTTCTAACACCACTCAAGAAACATTAGGTAACCAGAACTATACAAAAATAATACCATATCATCCCTAACATCAGAATATATGACTCTCTCTAGGCTTAAATCCATCCATAGAAGCCCTATTTTTCAAAACAAGAGGAGTTACCCAAAGAAGAGGTAACATCCTTTCTCAATATCATTTTTCAATTTCTTTATCCATCCCCTCAAATAATATTATTACAAGATTATATAAAAACCAAAGTATAATAAATATAACTATATGTTTTTATCCTAATTCTTCGACAAAACAATTCAGACACTTCCATGTAATTGTTAATGAACATACTGGTCTTATATACAGTGAACTGTCTCCTCAGGAAATGATGTTGTCCATGATTCCTTTACCAAATATCATAAGTAGAATTTATGATGAAAAATAGACATTTTTATTATATATTTTATATTTATTATTTCATTACATTTTATGAATTTTTATATAAAACATATCTTCATGTTTTTTTAAATAGGATAACATAATTTTTGGAAGTGTGGAGTACCACATCCTCAATGTGATGTAACTCCCAAACACCATGCATATAATGTATTAAGGATGGTTTTAGTGAAAATATAATAGATATAATAAATAATAATTCTTCAAGAATGATAATATATATATATTCAGATATTTAATTTACATTCTTTTATTCAATATGACCAAAAAATGAAAAATAATTCATGCATTAGAATGACCTACCTTCTCTATAAACAGTGTATTCAATATCAAATTTATATCATTCATTTATTAATACAAAAATATATATAGTGAATAAATATTATATATATATAATATGATTAGAAATAAATAAATAAATAAGTAATCCATGTTCTATGTAATAGGATCGAGAATTAAAAGTCAAAACATATATGAACAATAAAGTGGAAATTGCATGGACTTAATATTAACATGGATTTCTTATTAATTAGTTAATAATAATTAATAATAAATAATTATTGTTATTATATTTTAGTATATGCTTATTTATTAGATTTATAATAAACAATTTTTTATTATATTGGAGGATTTAAGGTGTTTGAAGAAATTCAAGACTTATGGTAAGGGGATTGCGTCTTAATTTTTATTTCATTGAGATATGTTTCATATTCCCAACATGCTTATTTTTAGATGTGTATATAATTATTTTGGAAAAATTATTTCATTAATTTCATTTTATCAATGATCATATAATATTTAAATGATGTTTATCTCATGAGGATCATAATTATAATGTTACTCAAGCAGTGAGGGTTTTCTAAACTCACATTTTATATCATGGAGATATATGACTTATTCACAATTAATTTCATATGGTCGGTGTATATAATTACCAGGAACATATTATAAGATTCATATACATAAATTTTGGGAATTTATATATCCATTTTATGATATTTCATTCATAGTATTTAGTGTTTTTCTAATTTTACAAAATTGAAAATGTAATTTTGTATCAATTTGACTTCCTTGATATACATTCCATGTTATGAATGTATATTTTTAAATGAGGTGTATGTAATACCAATTGAATTTTTATATCATGAATATCCTTAGATTCAAGATATTTTAATAATCATGTAATTTTATTCTTTCATGTGTATTATGATTTAATGTTTCCAAAGTGGTAATACTTAATTGATAAAGTATCTTCATTATTTGGGATTCCAAATGATTATTATTTAATTTATGAAATATTATTATAATTATCTCAAGAACTACTATGAATTTTTCCCTATTATTATTATTGATATATTAATTTACTGGTATAAATTATCTAGAGTTTATACAGAAGATAATTAATAATGTGTTTCTAAAAAAATATAACTTTGTCTCCCTCTTCATTCAAAAATCTCCATCATCTCAAATACATGTTTTCTAATTTTTTTATTAATAAAATGTATTGTAAAAATGTGTTTAAAAATATATCATGATTTATATATATATATATTTCCAATGTATTTTGGAAGTAATAATTTTTCATAATGTTTTCTTGAATTTATTAAAATATTTCAAATTATTTTCAATGAAATTTTTTTCAAAGTGTTTTAAAGATTTTATTAGTAAACCTCAATAGATATTCCAAAAAAATAAGATTTTGTTTAATTATTTGACAATATGTTTTCAAATTATATTCATGAAAATGTTTTGGAGATATTTTAAATATTCTTTTAAAAGTTTTTAAATTGTTTTTAGATAAAATATTTTAAAATGGTATCTGAGATTTCACTATACGTTATCAATGTATTTTCAAATGAAAATGGACTTCAAAATGTAATTATATAAAAATTATTTCCAAAGAAGAATTGATATCATCTTTTAGAAAAGTATTAATTGAAATTATAAATAATTATTTATAAGAAACATACTTTTGAAATGATTTTATGAAATGGATTATCAAAGGAAGAAAATATTCCCTAATAAATATTCCATGTGATCATTAGAAATCCTTTTTCTTCTTAGATGAAATAATTTTATATAGTTTATGCTTCAATAGGGATATGTTCCAAGTATATTATTCAAATTCATTCTTTAAAATTTAATGTTTTTATGGAATGATGTTTATGACACCATTTTCAATTCAATGGGTTGTATGCCTTAGAATCCCACTTCATTTCACAGGTCATGATTTCATGATATGAATATGAGACCTATATATTTTACATATATAATGATTTGATTAAATTTTTATACTTTCGATTATAGGTCATGTGTTCTGATATGATGATTATGAAGCCTGTCTCTTTTTTGGGTTCATAATATGCTGCTAGTTTTATTTTCTTATGGCACATCTATGTATGATTTCATGTGATGGGTGAGACCTATTTCTTTATCAAATTAATTGAGTAATGATTTATATATCATGAGATAATGATGGAAAATAATTCAATGGTCTTGATCCAAAATGGAATGTAGGGGTTCGCTAATCCACCGTGGGAAGACAAGGAAACCTGATCTATTACAGAAAGATGAGAAAACTTGCTCCACTATGGGATGATAAAGAAACTTGATCCACTTTGGGAAGATGGGGAAACCTGATCCACAATATGAAGTTGGGGTATCCTGATCCCTTATATGGAATGGATTGTTAATGGTAATTGTGATGTGTCCCACTTATTAGGTGTAGTCCCTATAAAGTGACCTATTAGAATTTTCCTAAAGTGCATTGATTTATTGGGAATGATGTTACAAGTTTATGAGTTTTCCAAAAATTCAATGTATTATTCCAATGATATGATCACATGGTTCATGCTCATTCCTTTATTATGATACAAGTATTATGATCATATAATCTTTATGTTACTTCTAATTTCATGGTCATTGATATGTATGGTATGATCTTAAATTTCTTTCTAATGTAATCATACCCATATGTATATGTTATGTTTACAAATTTCTATTAATACCATTATTAGTATTAGAGATCATACCTTTTTATGTTTATTTTCCCCATGTTATGAATAATGGTATTAATTATTAAAAATAAAGAGGATGATCATTAAAGGGGATGTTCAAGATCATCCAGCCAACTAGATGAATGTGTTCAATGTTTTCAATGACACTAAAATATTACAGTCCTCATGCATGTATTTTATTAATTTTAGGAATATTCATATAATGTTATGTAATATCCATTTATTTTAATCTTGATTATATATATATAGTCTATTAATTTTAGTTAATCTAGTGGTGGTACAAATGGAACATTACCTCTGTTATGAGAAGAAGTCAATGTAGATCGTGGACTTTAGAGACAATGTTTAGTGAAAAAGAAATACAATAATTTTCAAATAGATGCAGAGGATCCATAATTATAAAGAGATGACACTTTAATTGGAGTAATTAAGGAAATATAAATACCCTAACTTCGAGAATATGATTTGAAATTTCAGGGATGAAAAATATAAAGGGGGGTGAATTTTAAGACTATAGATTTGAAAATGATATTTGTTTCTAGGAAAAAATTTCATTATTTCGTATTATTAAATTCACATAAAAAGTGTAGACGTAATTGTAAAACCATAAATAATTAATAATTTTAAATATATTAGTCATCTATAAATCCAATTAAAATTTAAAACGTTACAAATGGAAAAAAATATTAAAAATAAAAGCTTAGGAAGGAATATGGATCAAGACAATCTGTTAGAATCATCTCCACCAAGGCCAAAACAAAAAATATATAAAAAATTACCAGTAAACCAATAAATATTTTATTATGTAATATATAAAATTTAGTGGAATTTAATTGAACAATTACTGAATGAAATGAATGGTATTTATATGGAATAAACATAAATTTCTCCAGTGGTATTGGGCATTATATGACCACTAGTAAAATATTAGCATTGTTAAATAAAAATGTTGGTAAATTTGACCATTTGTAATTATACCCTTTGGTGTTATTTTTACAACTATATTATGTTTTCTTATAAAACGTAATGTCTAATTATAGTCGATGTAGAATTGAAGAACAATTCCCACTACAAGTAGATTCATGCTATTTGAATCACATTTATCAAAACATGGGAGGGATGTAGCATCAATGAGGGTTTTCCATGAGAAATACTATGTTAGGAATCAATAATTAAATCTTGAATGATTTATCATAAGGTATATTTTTTAGTTAGTCAATATTAAAACTCAATCAATATTAGCTAGTCTACCCAATCAAACTACCACCATCAAAAACCAAACCCCTAGGGTGTGCACAAGTTTAATAAGGTGTTACATGTATATGAAACTGTTTCATATAGATTAATTTCCATTGTATTAATAAAATATTTATTTCATCAATTACTTTTATGAATAGTTATTCTCAATAAAATAATGGTTTTATTGAGGTGAATTTGATAAATTTAATTTTTGACACATGTGAAACAGAAATGATTTTTTTTGGAAAATATATACACATTATTAATAAAACATGTTATGAATAAAATTTTTGGAGAGTGTTTTTTTTGAAAATAATTTATTTAAATAGATATCATATAATAATTTTTTGTGGTCCACAAAAATTTTTATAAGTGTCATAAATATTATTATGCCTTAAAAACTAAATTTTTTCAATAAATAATGATTTGATATTTAAAGGTTAAAGTTTTAAAAATTAGAAAATTACTATTTAAAGATAAAATTTATATTATAAATCATTACAAAAAAATTATCCTAGTGTAAATTTATGTGAAATTTCAAAAATTATTATTTTTACATTAAAATGTAAAAACACAAATGTGGATTTTTAGTATGTCTTATGACATCATATTTGTGTCATTATTATGTAATAATAAATTAAATATTATCAATGACGTATAATATTTTTATTTAATTAATATTTAATATTTGAATTTATTATAATCAATTTTCAATCCCATATGTGACTTTTTAGAGTCTAAAATGAAAAAATTGATTTTAAAAACACTAATTCCATGAAAATGTACATTTCTAAGCCAGAATATGTATTAAAATTTGTTTTCGATTCTCACTGTGTAAAATATAAAATTATTCTACTAAAATTTATAAAACCATGGTCAAAATAAATGTGTAATCAAATGGTATTATATTTTCCACAACCTAGATTTCTATGTCCTCTATGTGGGAATTATTAAAAAAATCATATAGATATGCATTAAATACACAACCATTTATATATCACCCATCATTTCCAATCCATATCCCAATAATTTATGGCCATTTTGAATCCCAAAGTGTCCCCATAATGTTTAAATAATACCCATAGCATCTGATAATCATGATTTTGGAGAAAATCTTCATGGTTTATGAATTATTACCATCTTCCTTTCCATTCAATTAATTCATTTTCTATAAGACTTCTAAATGGTAGGTTAAATTATTTTATTATTATTTTTATCACAACCATATATGTAAAATAATTTATTATAAATATTATACCTATTTTTCTAACATTTACCCTCTTCGAAAACCTTGTTTTATACTCACCATGCTGCAGAATTCACATACCAATTATCACAATTTTTCTTGGGAAAAGTTAGTTTTACTTTATTATTTTTGATACACAAACCACATCCTATTTCATGGGTATTCACCTAGGTTTTAAAATGATTTATTTTTAAGATTATTTATGTATATGAAACCAAAATTCACTATTTTTGTGTAATTATGTAAAAATCATGTCTTTAGGAACTTTTTTATCAGATGATTTTGATAAGAAACTCATTTTTATTCTCTATGGTTTACTGATGAATTTATATAATATAATCTATGTGGGTCACATGAAATTAATACTTTATAATTGTTCACAATGGTAGTTCGCTAATTTTTTGTGTAATTAATTTAATCTCTGGGGATTACTTATTTTATTATATACTGTTGAATAACTTTGGTAATTATTATTTATGAAATGTTAATGACAAACCATGGTGATATTCTTCAGAATATATCATTTTGATTTTGAATCCACATTTACCAGTATTTATTCTTGTTAATTTTATTATGTTATGCCTAATTTTCTAATGATAATTTTATATTGTTGAAACACATGTTATTTAATGATATGTGCCAGGGTCACATGGTGAATGGGATTACGGGCCATGTAATGGGCTAAATGCCAACTGGGCCTTTGGGCTGTGTAATGGGTCTACCTCTACCTAGTTAAAGAGGCCTTTTCTTTTCGTTAATAATAAAATGAGTCTTCGACCCCAACCTTTAAAAAAAACATGTTCAATGTCTACATTTCTTGTTTACCTACTAAGAACATGTTCACCCATTTCAATAGATTTATATCCCTAGGAAATTAGATGAAGTAAAACTACAATAGGGTGATCCCGTGAATATGTATTTAATGATTATTAGAATAATGTTTTCTTTTTTTATTAAATACATTCCTAATTTCAATGAAAATATAAAATAATATATCTTTTATTATTTCTAATTAAAGAAAATGTTTATAAAATAACAATCTGGGATGTCATATTTCCATTTTAGATTAGTGAATCATGTGAAATAAGTTATTTCATATTTTATTTTTTAAGGAAATAATAAAGTAAAATATCAATTACTTATAAAATTATAAATTTCCAACATGATCAGGTCTATAAACATATTTGAATTTTTATTTCAGTAAGAATTATGAATATTATATTTCTGTTTAACTGTAATAGAGGAATGTTTATGTCAATACCATAGAAAATTTTTCACATCAACTTATTTATCCATTTCAATATAAATATGACCATCTTTAGAGATAACATCTGGTCGATCAAAATCAATAACCATACTTAGTTCATCCTTAAAGGGGATCCCCACAAGTATTATCTATTTATTACCTACCAAAACATCCACATGAAAAATTTGACTTTCCATTTTCAATTCATTATAAAAAGGATGTTTCCCTAACTAAACCAAAGATAAATACATATGTAGTGAATAACACATTAATCCCTCATTATTAACACTTATAACATTTTAATAATCCACATTCATAGGATTATGGGAATCATTTACAGTGAACTCATTAAAGAATGGCTCATCTACATTATCTAAAAGATCATAATCATGTCTAATCCCATTTTCATTAACTTTATTTGATATATCAATGCTATGTTGACCACCAGCTAGCATAGGCATAGACATAAATTTTGTTTTATTCATCTTCTTGAAATTAAGAAACACTTCCTTCTCACAATTATCTATTTTATGAACATTATTCAAGCAAAAGAAATCACTCCTATTAATATGAATGAATTTTTTAGAATCAAATCCAATCATTTTTTTAGAAAGAAAATAACACGAGATGCTTTCATGTACTTTTTTTATATTACTAGTACATTCATTAGATGATATAAGAACATTATTAATCAGTGATGTGTGGAAACCAGCATCTATGAAAATTTAATCAATGTCTCCAAAAATTACAATCTATTTAATATTTCCTACCAAAATTGGAAAAAAAGTTGATAAAGTGATGTCATTCAGAATTTTTGGATATAAATACATCCAACATGAACCAACTACAACTACCCATTCCCATGAAATTGAATTTTTATATAAATAAGTGTTAATGTGAATATTCCACTCTGGTAAAAAATGAAACCTATATATGATATAGAGTGATTTGAATCATAAATAATGAATCTGATGATGATCTAAAGGAATTATCACATGAAAAATTCTACAAAATATCAAAAAATTCCTGCTATAGAAAAACCCAAAATATATGAAATATCATAATCGAGGTAATACAATTTATTGGGGATCTCCCCTTTGGTGATTAAATATATGAAATAATAGGGAATTTATGTATTTCAGGACTCTCGATAGTACTTCAATTTCAGTAGTGAGATGTATCGTTGTTCCCTTTTTATGATACACTTTTTAGCATCTACATCAAAAAGGCAAATAAACACTAGGGTTCCATATTATTGGCACTTATACAAACTATACGATCATCAATCATATTTTTTGTTCCATTGTACGGAGAAAAAATATCTTTTACATAGAAAATACTATTGAACCCTCTTTCAACACATCCTAATTAGATGCCCTTTGAGAATCATTGTGGAGGTTTGTGGAGATATCTCCCCAAGGACCACCCTCTCCTGAATATTAATTAGTAATTAATTATTCAATAAAATATTAATAATAAGAAACTAATTAATATTAATTATTAATTTGAAATTAAATTTAAATAATTTCTAATTTCCAGTAAATTAATATTTATTATTTATTATTTATTATTATTATTTACTTATTATTAATAAATTGAAAATATTTAATAATAAGTAATTAATATTAATAATTAATAATTAGTAAATAAATAAAAAATTATTAAATATATAATAATTATTTATTAATAATTAATAATTAAAAATATTTACCAATAAAAATATAAACAATAGATAAAAACTTTTATTTTTTTTATAATTCCTCATAATAATTAATAATTAATTGATTTTTAAGAAATCACTATTCAACAATTATTAATAATTAATAATTTCTGATTAATTTCTAAATATTAGATACCGTTATTTAATTACTTTTTAAATGCATATAAATAATATTTTTCTCAATTATAATTGTTTATTAATTTTTATTTTATTATTATTAATAATTTGTTTCTTATTATAAATTAGTTATAAATATTTATTGTCTAATTATAAATTAATTATATAATAACCTTCCCCGGGTGCCACGTGATGGTGGCCTGGGCTGGTTCGTCACTTGACCTTCAGCACACCTCACCGTATGACTGAGCCTGCTGACTAGTAGTGTGGGTCTCGTAAGTCAGTCATGGGGATACTATACCCTCTTCTGTCATAGTAAACACTATATGAGATAAATAGAAAAATTTGAAAGCATATGTAATGATAAACAATACCAATATCATAGGATTACCAATTTGGAAATACATAATCCATATTGAATAGTAGATATGTCAAGATATGTATGTTACATGTTTCAATATGAAAAACCAAAAATAACTAAATACACAAAAACAATCTTCTAGGAGGGTCTTGACAGCATGTCTTTTTATCTCACCGTGCTCCATCCCAACTCTTCCATATAACACGGGGCATTTTCCATTAACCTATCAAGAAAATACAATGTCTATTCAGGTACCAATTAGGCAGCCCGAGTAGGGTGTGAGTAAAACTCAGTAGACCCCCACCAATGATGTATACAACAAATCTAGAAAATAAAAATATATAAGTTGTATATTGAAATAATTACAATTCATAAGTAATAATTTTTCATATTATTAGTTAATCTTTACTTACCACATAGACCAATGTGTTCTCAGGGATACCCATACCTCATTAGCTACTCTGACATGTGTCGATTATGAAACATGTTACATGTTCGATTCATAATTAATTTTAAAAAAATTGAATGACCATGGTACGATATATAATATTTTGATGAATAAGAATGTTACTATTCACAATTTAATAATACATAGTTGGATGAGATTGCTAACATTCATATTAGTTGGTTGAATGTGCATTTAACCATTCACAATTTAACAATACATAATTGAATGATTATGTTATCATTCATAATTGATTGTTGAATGATCATGATACCATTCAACATTTAATAAAAATTAATTGAATGACCATGTTTCTATTCATAATAGTTGGTTGAATGAGCATGTTTTTATTTAACAATTAATAATAAATAATGGAATGAGTATATTACCTTAAATAATAGGTGTCATAATGAAAATGTTTCCATTGAACATTTAATAATACATATTTGAATGAGTGTGTTACCTTTCATATAATTTGGTCGAATGGGAGTGTTACCATTTATAATAATTGGTCAGATGAGCATGGTACCATTCACCATTTGATTATAAATAATTGAATGAACATGTTAACATTCATAATACTTGGATGAATGAGAATATTAGCATTAACTCTTAAATAAAGAATTATTAAATAATCGTGTTTCCATTCATTATAGTTTGCTGAATGGGCATGTTATCATTCATCATTTTACACATATCTTGTTTCCCAAGATTAATCATATTAATATTCTTATCATAATTACCCATCATAACATCTATTAATAAATTTATAAATTCATTAATCCAAGTCTGTTAGTTAATTCAAAAATAAATTAATGTTTTCAAAACACAAACATTCAAAAATGAATTCCCCAATTAAATATTAAAACTCATTATTAAAATGTCTCATAATAATTTATGAAATTTATTATTCCTTTCCAAGCGTAAATTTCAGATAATTAATTCCCCAATTAATTACATCAAATAAAAACAAAAATATCACATATATAATTTTCATATTAATTAGCAAATTTCATAACATTCATAACATGTATTTAATTAAACAATGAATTACCCAATTCCACAACTCAATATCACATAATTAATTCTAATATTAACTATTTAAATTGACAATATCAAATAAATAATTCACAAATTAATTATCTCAATTCCTAACATCCATAACTAATTATTAATTCAACAATTAATTTCTAAATAAATAACTCAATATCACAAAATTAATTCTAATATTAATTATCTCAATTCATAATATCCAATAATTATATTATAACTTTATTATCTCAACTCACGATATCAATACATAATAAATAATTCCACAATTAATTATATCAAACCTCAATTCTCAATATCTCGTAATTATTTCACCCAATAATTAATTTAATTCCCTCAATTTCAAAATCAAAATAATCCAAATTAATTAATTCACCCATTAATTAATTTTACTCATTCTACCACACATTCACAATAATCCCCATTAATTAATTCACCAATTATCTAAAATATCTCATACAATTGATTCAAAACAATAATTTCCAATAATTAATTCATGAATAAATTAATTCAACTCAAAAATCATAACATTTCATCCATTATTTAATTAATCAATTAATTAATAAAAATAATTAATTAAATCGGGAATTATTAAATCTAACTCAACCCTTCCAATTAATTAACCAATTAAATTTTCACATATATTTTCTTTATTTATTCAATAAATTAAATAATATAACTCATTACGTTTAATTATTTTACAAATTAAATTTTTGCAACTACTGAAATTATTTAATTTACAATTAGTTAATAACATTCAACAACAATCAATTAATTCATCAATTAAATGTCTATGTCAACACTTATTAATTAATTCAAAATTAATTTATCATATTCAACAACCATAAATTAAATAAACAATTATTTATCGATGTCAACACCCATTTATTAATTCACATTTAATTAATAACATTCAACAACCATAAATTAATTCAACAATTTTTTTCCATGTCAACTAACATTAATTAATTCACAAGTAATTAATAATACTCAAACACCATATATTAAATCATTAATTCATTTTCCAAGATAACTCCAATTAAATAATCCGTAAATAAATAATCACATTCAACCTCCATAAATTAATTCACCAAATAAATGCCCATGTCAAATTCCATTAATTAATTCAAAATTAATTACTAATATTATATCATAGTATTTAATTCAACAATAAAATAATCATTCAGTAATTTCTTAAAAACAAAAATATCAAACAATTAATCCTATTATTAACTTTTCAAACACAATAATTTCAGAAACCAAACCATCACCATTAATTAATTAAGTAATTAATTGATCAATTTAAAAAATATACAATAATAAATAATTTAATTAAAAATTATTTATTCATAATCTAAAATATGAATTTCCCTATTTCACATTTCCTTTAATTAAATAATTATTTAAAGTAATTAAGTTATTGAAGAATAAAATTTGAAAACATATAATAAAAATTATACAATTACAGAAACACTAATATAATTAATACTATGAGATTTGATTTTTAAACCACCTATGCCAAGAACAATGAAAAACTCTTAACAATAGATATCGCCAATTTTTTGTGGATCCATAAAGAACGCGATGAATAAAACTGTCCAGATTAGAACCCTAAATCGAATATTAAATCAACGAACATCTCTTAAATTTAGATCTAAATACAATAAACCTATATCTCGATTCATAAAAAATACATCTAGACTTGATAGTATATAAACATCTTTCTTTTATCCAATATGAGTAGTGGTAGAGAAATATATATATCTAAATGAGATGAAAAATAATACCCATGAGTTGTGCAGATGTTCTTTAGTCGAAGACAATGGTGCACAGAGGGGGTTTTGGTTCAAGGAGGAATTTTTAAAATGTAAAATTGATCCATAGAGTAGGTTTGTTGGAGTTTTGGTCAATTCCGGTGGTGGGAGAGGCTCTGCATTAAAGAGGGAGGTCCGTGGATTCTCTATTATAGAGAGTGGTATGTCTGTAAGATTACGTGATGCTAGTGGTGTTATTATAATAAGCTGAGTGTGATTTTCACACAATGTGAATAATAATTTTCACAAAATGTAATATTTGTAAGGTTTTTCCATTAAAGTAATTCAAACCCATAAAAAACATTAATTAAAAACTACATGTGGTGATATCAAATTTCACATAGTGAAATATTACATGTGGTGAAAACTTATTACATGTGGTGAAATATTATTTGCTGATATGTCAAAATGTGGTGGAAACTACTTATAGGGGTTGGTATTTTTGAAACATGTGAAGTAATTTAAGCCATACATTGAATTCAAAAAAAAAAACAAATCTTGATAAAAAATTTAAAAATATTCGTACTTAGATGTAGACAGGATCATACAATCTCCCCACCATATTACAACTCATCGACGAGCCTAAATCCTAATCCTCTCTATCAATCCAAGTCAATGAAATGAAGACCATTGTTACATATTATCCAATTTTATATACTAAAATTAATTATGAACTATTAAATATTTCCAAAATACATGGAATAACATCACAATAATTCCCCACAACACCTTCTCACTACTTTCCCACACACGTTCAGATGCTCCAAAATGAATGGATCTGTATCATGATTATCTTTTGAAAAATACACAATGTGTTTTCCAAATCAATATTCCCAAGAATCACCATAAACCATAAAACATTTAAACTTATACATGAAATAAAAAATTTCCTAAAAACAATGCACATTCCCTAACTCTAATGCTCACACAACCTATCTTTAAAGAATTTGAACATGCACCTTACAGGTTCCTCATTTGAATTATGATGCCACCACTTCAAACAAATGGTTTCAAAAGTACACTAAGATGTAATCGATAAATTCCATCACAAATAATTAATTATGAATGCGTCCTCCTATGATAGAAACTACTTATTCTATCGAAATATTTGGGCATTCCTGGCCACCAAATCTCACAATTTTACCCAAAATGAGATAGTCATTCACACAACACATAAACACGTTTTCAAACTAGGAAAATCTCACTACCCAAACTATCCACATCAAGATTCAAATAAAAAATGAAATATTTCTATTTCATAACAATTAGCATTGTCAACATGAGGTTTTTACACAAAACCATTTTATATCATCCCCATTTTATCATGCCACATAGTCAAAATCGAGGCAATATCACTACCCGTAACCATCCAACACCTTGGTCATTCATTAAAAGGGTAAACACATTACCATTATTAAAGTTTCTCATTGAGACACCAATTATTTTTCATTTTTCATCAGTTTACAATCTTTGAAAATTACATGTTAGGAACAATTTTCAGCTTAATTATAGATACACGGAAAAAATATTTCATGTTGAACAACTTACCCAAAACCCATTTTTCTATGTGTGCCTAAAATGATGCATGTCAGAAAATAATCCTAAAATCCTAGATTGTTTCATGAAAAATCAAATATTCGACATTTTAGAGAAATGATTGAAAATATAGAAAATATCAGAAACAATTATCACATCACACAAAAAGTGTGTCACCCAAGGTGAAATTGCATTCAACTATAACATCAAACATTAAAAAAAATCCCACCTTGGGTACTTGGGTTCTCCCTTGTACATGGGATAGCTACTCATAAGAAAGATCTCATAACCAAGCCCCAAACCTTTATAGTCTCATGTATACCATTCCCAAATAGTAATACAATAGAAGAGGAAATTAAAATTGGACCTTTGCTACCACTTTTTAAAATCTAAACCCAGGTTCTACATGATGTTTCCCCCACCCAGTTAGTCAAATGACCCCATGCCCACCTTCACATATGCCCGAGGTTTCCAACATGCAGTGAGGGATAGTAAGTCATTAATTGGGGGAATATACCCTCTTTTACCAGAGTAAATAATAATATAATTAAATAGACAAATTCAAAAGAACATATAATCATAAATAATACCAATATCACAAGATTATCAAACAATACATATAGAATCAAAACAAAATAGTAGATATTACATGCTAAGTATGTTCAATGTGTCCTTATGAAAAACCCAAATTAAATAAAGACACTAAAAACACCTCTGGATAGGTCCCAAAACCATGTCAGTTTACCTAACCATGATCTATCCCAATTCATCAATCTAACATAGAGCCTTTTCCCATAACTAAACCAGAAAACCCAATGTCTATTCAGGTACCGATTAGGCACCAAGTGTTTTGTGTGAGTACAACGTATTAGGCCACCACCAAGAGAGTTTAAATCAAATTTAGTCAATAAGATTCCTATATAGTTTCATAAATAAAAAATCACAATTCATAAGTTAAAAATTTATCACATTATGAATGAATATTTATTAACCACATAGACTACTGCGTAATTGAGGACACCTATACCTCATTACCCACTCTGACATTCTTAGAGTCTTAACCATTATACATTTTTGATTAAAAATTTATTTAAGCACAAAATTTGAATGATCATTTTACCATTCTTAAATGTTTCACAAATAAGCATTATATCATTCACCATTTAATTATAAAAATAGGAGGAGAATGTTTCAATTCATAATATTTTGATGAATAAGAATGTAACCATTCACTTATTATCAGTACATAATTGAATGAACATGTAACCATTCATAATTGTTGGCCAAATGATCATGTTACAGTTCACCATTTAATAATACCGAATTTAATGAGCATGTTATCATTTATAATTGTTGGCTGAATGAGCAAGTTACTATTCAGTATATAATAATACAAAATTGAATGATCGAGTTGACATTTATAATTTTTAGCTGAATGATCATGTTACCATTCAATATTTTACACATATCACAATGTCCAAGATTAATCACATTAATATTCTTATCATAATTAACCATCATAAATTCCATTAATTAATTCATAAAATGATTAACCAGAGTCAATTAACTAATTCAAAAAATAATTAATATTTTCATGATATCAATATCCAACAATTCATTAAAAAATAATATTTCAAACTTAATATTCCAATGTATAATAATTAAATCACCAATTAATTATTTATTTCATGTCATTAATTTCCCATTATAAACTCCCCAATTAATTCTCCCAAATCTTGATATAAATATCCCATAATTATTTTCCCAATTAATTTTCTCATTTGATAACATCCAGAACCCCAAAATAATGAAACAACTAATTAACCAATTCAACCACTCAATATCAGATAATTAATTCTACAATTAATTATCTCATTTCTTAATATCCCATAATTAATTCCCAGATTATTTATCTCAATTCAAAAAAATCATATTCCATAATTAATTCCACAATTAATTTCTCAAATAAACTACTCAATATCACATTATTAGTAATAAATTTATTTCTATCAACACTTTATATCCGATAATTAAATCCTAAAATAATTATCTCTACACGTAATCTGAATACTTAAAAGTTAATTCCACAATTAATTATATAAATTATAAAATATCAATATCTCATAATTAATTCCTCAATTTGTTATCCAATTCTATCATTTTAATATCCAAACAACCCAAATTTATTAATTCACCAATTAATAATTTAAATCATTCAATTTCACCATCCCAACAACCGCCATTAATTAATTCTCCAATTAGTTAATCTAACTCACTCAACAACACAATCAAAATTATCCACATTAATTAATTTACCAGGTAATTAATATATCACATTATATTATTTCAACACAATAATCTCCCTTAGTTAATTCACCAATTATTAAATCCAACTCCAAAATCATAAAATTACAACTATTAATTTATTCATAAATTATTTAATCCAAATTATTAGTTAATTACACAAATAATTAATGTAACTCAATCCATCCAATTTTTTCATCAATTAATTTTTCAGATCTATATCTAGTTATTAATTCAATAATTATTTATTATAAATCATTCCATTAAATTAATTAAAAAATTAATCATCCACATTGACACTCATTAATTAATTCACAATTAATTAATATCATTCAACTACAATCAATTAATTCACCAATTAATTAGCCATGTCAAATAACATTAATTAATTAACAATTGTAACACCCCAAATGTCCATGACACTTTTCTCTTTGAATAATATAATATCTTGCGATGTACACAAATTTGAGTTCTAGCACATCAAGACCAATCAAACTAGAAGTTTAAATTTAGTTCTGAATAGTAATACCGAATTTTTGAAATTGTATAAATTATATTTTTCAAAATAGAGTTAATTATTGGATTCATAATATCAAATTTATCTTAGGGTGAAATTTTGGCTCTAATCTGATAACTTTCTTATTTTGATGAATAGTGAAAAATACTAAATTTTATTTAAAAACAACTTTTTTATCTAAATTAATGATAGTGTTGAATTATAAATATGAGTTGTTTTAAAGTATAGTTAGATTATATATTTATCATTTAATGTAATATAGGTCATTGGATGTAATTTCACATTTAAATTGTCCATAAACACATGTCCATTTTTTGATAGTTTTTACTTCATAAAAACCCACTTTTTGGATTTGACATTGAGAATTAATTTTAAATCAATTTCTCTCACTTATGTGTTTAAAATTTGGAAAAATTGAATAAATATTCAGAATCAAGAGGTCTAAATTTTTTATATAGCTATCTTTTATTTTTAGACATTTTGAATCATAATTTCTGTAAATATTTTATTTACAATGGATAAAAGGTAAATCCAGTAATTAAGTGTAGAAAATAATATTATAATAATATAAAATTACCTAAAACATGTCCTAACACTACTGGAGGACAAATTTTCGACCATGGGTATCATTGGGTCGATTTTGAGACCCATGGAGCCACATGTAAGTGAAAATGACACTATAAAAATTAATTTAAAGATAATGAAAATTAAACATAAACATATATATTTTAGTAAAACAATTTTTATATACGTTATATAATTGAAATCTTCAACAATAAATAGTAATTATTAATCTAAAACGAGTTCCTAGATAAATATATTTTATTTATAATTTTTAGACGTTAAATAAATAAATTTATTATTGACACAATGATGATATAGTACTTAACTTATTAATAAATGATTAAAATAATTGATATTATATATAATAAAATAAATTTAAATCAAGATTTTTGAAGCATAAAACTATTTTTATAGGTTATTATGAAATATTACGGTTTATTTAATAATTTTTTTTCAATGTGATAATGTTTTTATGACTTTGACAAAAACAAAATATTAAATAGTGATAAATTTGTAATAAAATAGTATTTAAAACAAATACTATCTTACTAAATTATGTTTTAGTCCAAAAAATATAAGGATCATCCAAAGTACATAAATAACATTATATATATCATTAATAAATCACTTGGGGTTCTCTTGGCATTTTATTTTATGGTTATTAACCATATAGTGTAAGAATACATGAATACATGGTAACAGTTTAACTATTTATCAAAGGGTTAAATCCAAAATATATGGTTAATATGGTGACCTAAGCCTGTATAAAACCTATTTATTTAAGGTATATTGACCAATACCCATCTTAGGATAGAAATAAATTCATTTGGAGGGATTAGAAAATACAAATGATTTCATAATAAAATAATATTTAAAACTTTTTCTAAAGTGACCCTCACCTCTCTTAAAATAATGTTACTTCCTTTTCCCTTAATTTTACTACACCAAAGCCATTTTTCACTACCAAAATCTACTCAAATATCCTCCCAAATAATCTAATTTTGTCATAGAGTACTTACTTTGATCATAAATCCAACTTAATGAGCCCTTTTTGCACAAATCAAATGGAAGAACCCGGAGAAGAGTATTTATTTCATCACCTCTTCCAAAATTATTTTCTTATTCCACTTCCTACTTTTTTATTGATTCCATACATGAATAATAAGTATAGTAACCTATACATACTGATATGTTATTATAAATATGGTATAACCATATTCATTATTTTATTCATCCTTTTAATGAAAAAGTCACCATACGTACGTACGTACGGCACAACCTCCCCACGTCGTGGTGTGGTTTGTTATTCAATGCTTCATTATTTGGATGTGTATAATAATGAGTATAATTTATTTAAATAATAAATATTACATTTTAAGGATTATGTATATATAATATACCAAACAATTAAAAAATATTTCCCTATAAATAGGATGATACTGTCGCTCGTGCGTACGTATGGCTAACAGTCTCCATGGCGCGAGGAAATTTCATTCCCCATCATAACCAATCAAGAATAATTTTCATTTGATGATTAAAAATAATGATTAGAGAACATAATTTCATTCTTTATATGAATCAAATATATCCTATACATAACAAATATGAATTACATAACAAAACCTATAATGGGAAACGAATTAGTTAGCACCCGAAACAATGATACAACTGAAATATTATAAACAATGTAATATTATAAGATCATATATGATATCATATTTATGTTTGTGGATTATTTAATAATTTAATAACAATTATTTAACCATTATATAGGAGGATAACATACCCTGGACTAAGGAAGAATACAAGTTAAGCGTTAATTTAACAATCTCTTTATCATCTATGGTTGTTTATACGTGAGTATTTACTAGGACCTTTATATCATCCACATCTGTGTTTCATAAAACTATATTTCAAAACATTTTATCTATTTAATATAATATGGGTTAAAGTAATTTATATCATTGTTTTACAATTTATAAAATGGTTTGAATGGAATATTTCTGTCTCTTTCCAAACAGGGTTCTTCATGTCTTTTTCGAAAAATTAAGGAAAGAATGTTTTTTAAAATATATGTCGGGTGTGACTATTTTCTGCTATTATGTCCACTTCGAATATTTCCTTATAATCTTATAATAATATTTTCAACAAAAAATGATTTCTTTACTTTTGAATGATTTCAATTTATAAAGAATTATTTCAGTCAAATATTTTTCGGATTTATATCATATATGTGAAAATCATTCCTTGGATTTAATGTTTTTTTGAAGTTGATTAATTATGATAAAATCTTCCATATTATATTGAAGGTTTTTTGATATGTTTGATTGTGTATGTTCTATTTTTATAACATTCATATATTTTGGTTAAACTATTGACATTCCGTATTCTATTTTTAATATGAATGATTATATTATATTTCAACCATTTCATATGAGGAATGGATTGGAATTAGTAAGTGATGAGTGGATCCCCCAATAGCTCTTTGAGGCATCGGTAGGTCTCATGAGACAAACTATTGTCTTGACACAAGGCCTTGAAAAAATATTATTTGTAGTCATAGAACAAGGCCTTGACTATTTGATTATGATGTTCGACATTATTCATTCCATCATTATGAAATTAGCTCTGTATATTACATGTGATTATTCAACGAGTAGAATTATAATGTAAATAAGTAAATGAAATTATATTATTTATATATTTCATTTTATTCTGATGTTTATTTTTAAATGTCTTGTGTTTTATTATTATACATTTCCTTAAATCATTATTCTTATTTATGATAGTTTCTGCTATATTTTTAACCTTACTGAGCATTAATTCTAACCCCTTTCCCTGTTTTATTTTTCCCAAGATCCGATAAATTATATTATTACTGACTTGTAGGGATAGTATAAGGGATACAAATGTGTTCAAATGAGATACAATGTTATAGTTTTTTGTTTCACAATGTAATGTAAAACTTATGTATGTATCTAGTAATTACAAATCCACTATTATGATCGGTCTTTAAGACTTGATCTCTTGTGATCTTGACAGTGTTAGGTAATAAGGCACCAACTCTGGGTAACTAGGGTCGGAGCGTTACAGTTGGTAATAAAGGAAGTTTAGTATAAACATTGGAATCTATATTTAAAAAAATCTTATTAGATAACATTATCCAAAGATATAAATTGAGTAATTGTACAGAAGAGATTGTAAGTATTTTTTTAATGTAGATATTTTGTGAATTTTCCATGAAATATATCCATTTCTGCATATGGGAAGGTAGAGGCTGCTATATCACAGATGTACCTTGCAATGAAAACTCTTATAAGGAATTTTGGGCTTGACCCAGGGTATCTTGGTAAAAAAAAACAAGCCTTGCTTCACTCTTGTTTACGAAAATCCCATGGAATATTCATAGGATAATTCACATTTTCTTTGAAAAACATAATGATTGATTTATGAGTAAATAATTACTTGAAGAAATCATTTTTTATGATTATGGATTATATGCATAAGCAGTTCAATTTATGTTATGTATTTTACTAGTTTGCAATTATGTATTTCGATTCATAGACTAATATAGTGTATTCAATTGGATAGAAATTGTGCCTAGTGGAAGGAATGGAAACCTTATCAATGCACAAAATCTATGTAGGTATTTCTCTCCAACTCAAGAAAATTGTAGTGGAGCTGGTGATGCAACTGGTGATGATCAGCTTATAACCATACTAGGACAACTCACACAGGTTATGAATAATAACCTTACCCATATGGAACACCGTAATCCACATCGCGGATGATCAATTTTAGGCCGCTTCATGAGGAAACAACCACAAACATTCAATTGGGATGAAAAATCCATTTTTAGCTGAGAAATGGATATGTTCCATTGAAAAAAAATACTTCATTCTTTGGGGAGTAGAAAAAAGGAAAAAGATTTCATGGCAGTTTATCACCTCATGGGAGATTCAGATCAGTGGAATTCATTAATTAAAAACACAAAAGAGGATAAAGAAGTACAAAAATGGAATTTAGGGAGTTTAAACAACTCTTGTAATAAAAATACATTCCTCATGACTATCAAGAAAATATGAAAAAGTAATTTATGAGTTTGAGGAAATAGGAGGATAATAATGTCACAAAATAGGGGCTAAATTAACAAGGGTAACAAGGCATGCTATAGAGTATATATACAACCCATGGAGTAATATTGATCGATTCATTAATGGGTTAAAACCATTTCTCCATCGATAATTAGTCCTCCAATCCTTCTCATCATACGAAGATATAGTATCTTGTTCTATCAAGATAGAAAAGGAATGCTCTATGGATTTTGTCTTTAAAGAAAAGAAAGTGAAGAAGAGGTCTGCTGAACACTCTAGAAATGGAAATAAAGGGAATAAGTAAAGAAGGTGAATTTCCATCCTATTGTAAATATGGGAAGAAAAACCCTTGTACTAGTATAAAGTTAATGGGAATTTGTTACAAGTGTGGTGAAAAATGAAACCCTGCTCGTTATTTCATGGGGATAAAAGAATATGTCAATGATGAATGCAATAGTAATAAAGAAATGGGAAATTATAAAAATGAATGTTGTAACCATCAAGGAAACCTACAATAGAAAAGGCCAAGGGAGTAAGGACAAGTTTATATGATCACAATTATAGAGGTTTATGTTCTTAATAATGTGTAGGCTTGTACATTAATCATTTCCTCAAATTTAGGAAATGATTAATTTGATTATGGATCATCACATTCTTCAAAATCGTCATAGTTTTCCATGAAAATGATATATTTACAATTTTTCATAACATGGGTGTTTTCAATAAAAAATATTAAGGGATGTTTTATTGAAACAAGGTTTTGTCAATCAGATACCATTATGGAATATAAATTTGCTTTATCTAATGATCTTATAGTCATACCCATGATTTAATGTGATATAATCCTGGGTATGGATTGGCATTTGGACTATGATGCAAAAAATTACTATAATAAGAAGGAGGTTAAAATATTCGACGATGTTAAGAAATACATTATCCTTAGAGTATAAATTTCACCATATGATTCTTATCTAGGTCCACCAACAATTTCTCTACTAAAGTCAATTATTGTGGAGGAAGTGAGTAAAGTAACAATGGGTGAGGAAAGGAATGATCAAATTTAAGATGTACCTATTGTGCAAAAATATTTTCATGTGCTTCTAGAGTATTTATCTAGGCATACACATTAATGAGAACTTTAATTATCCATTTAAATAATTCATGGTTCAATGCCCATATCAAATATCCCTTATAGAAAGGCCACTGTGGAATTAGTGGAACTAATGAAAAAAACTAGATGAATTGAGTAATAATGGATTTATTCTCCCTAGTGTTTTTCATGGGGATCGCATGTTCTTTTTGTTAAGAAGAAACATGGATCAATGAGGTTCTACATTGACTATATAGAGATCATTTCTATAACAATAAAGAACAAGTATCCCTTACCTTGTATTGATGATTCATTTGATAGACATCATGGAGCTCAATATTTTTCAAAGACTAATTTTCGATTTGGATACCATCAGTTGTTCTTTAAAAAGGAATACATTCCAAAAACAGCATTTCGAACCAGTTATGTGTATTATGAGTTTATAGTTCTTCCTTTTGGACTTACTCATGCACCCTTTGTTTTCATAGAACTAATAAATACAGTTTTCAAGTAAAATATTTATGACATTGTAGTTTTATTTATTGATGATATCATGGTATTCTCCAAACGGTATGAAGATTATGAAAATCACTTACACATTATTAGGAAAACATTTTGAAGAAATGAATTATATGGGAATTTTTAAATGTGTCATTTATGGATTCAGAAGATTTGTTTTCTTAGCCTTATTGTCTCTAAGGATAAAATCTATATTCATCATTCAATAAAAAGGGTATTCCAAGAATGGCCAGAACCGATTAGTATAACTGAGGTACATTGAGTTTTGGGTTTAGAAGGTTTTTTTTCAACGTTTTGTCCAAAAAAATTTCCGATTGGAAAACCCATTAACCAAGATCACACGTAACAGGGTTAATTTTTTTTGGAAAAAAGAGTGTGAAAAATGTTTTGATGAATTGAAGAAAAGAATATTCAATGCAATTATCTTGACTCTATCATCATGGAATGATTGGTTTTCTATTTATAGTGATGCTATAATGAAATGAATTAGTTTTTTCCTTATGTAGAATAATACAGTATATTACTATGCATCATGAAAACAAAAAATCAACAATCACACCAATCCCACTAATGATATTTATGTTCCAGCTGTAATATTTGCTCTAATGATATGTATATAGTATCTATATGGTGAAAAATGTGAGATATATACTGATCACAAGAGTTTGAAGTATATTTTTCCACAAAAATAACTCAATATGAGGCAAATGAGACAGATCAGAAAACTCAAGGATTATTATTCCACTATGCACTACCACCTGGGGAAGGAAAATAAGGTCGAAGATGCTTTGAACAGAAAGGGTCATCGGTTTCTGAACAAGATGAGAGTTTAAAGGTATCCAATTCTCATTTATCTAGTAAAGATGGATATGAGAATAATCATAGAAGTAGAAACATCAATAAATTTTCTAATATTTTCCAATCTATCTTTACTAGAGTGGTTAGAAAGTTCTCAAACCGATGATGATGAGTTTTAGAAGAAAATTAATGATGTTAATGATGGGATATTGATCGACTTCATATATGAAGATGGAATTTTGAAATTTGGGAAAATTATTTAAGTTCTTGATATTCAAAATCAAAAAAGGGAATTGTTGGATGATGCTCATAGCATTAATTTTTCTATACTTAGTGGTACCACTATTATTTATAGATATTTGAAGGAACATTTTTAATGGTGCAACATGAAGATGGAGATTCCTTAAATGTGTGTCATGATGTCTGGTTTTTCAACCAGTGAAAGCTAGAAGACAACATCCTAGATGTTTTATTCATCCTCTTCTAATACCAATCTATAAATGGGATGATATTATGACAGAATATATCATGGTACTACCATGTACTCCTAGAAGGAATGATTCAATATGTGTCATTTTTTATCTTCTTACAATGTAAGAAAATTTTCTTTCTATAAGAGAAGATTTACCACTTGAAAATTTAAAATGACTATATATTAATGAAGTTGTAAGACGTCAATGTGTACCCCTATCTTTTGTTTCTGATCATGATCCCCATTTTACCTCATGATTCTAGAAATGACTACAGAAATCCCTAGATACTGAACTTCTTTTTAGCACTACCTTCCACCAACAAACTGACAGATAATCAGAATGGACTATTCAAACCCAATAAGACCTGTTGAGATCTTTCTCACATGACATTGAAGGAATTCGGGTTAGTATTTAGCTCTGGTATAATTTTCCTATAATAATAGATTTCATTAAAGTATTCAGATGGAACCATGTGAAGCATTTTATGGAAGGAGATGTTGTAACACCCCAAGATTTCATAGTACAATATTTCTTCAATGTAATTCAATAAATTGCAGTACACGCACCACTGAGTTCAAGCGCACCACAACGTACCAAACTAGCATTTCAAAAGCCAATATGAATAGTATTAAATGAATTCTAAACTTTATATTATCCTTATAATTTTAGAATCCATATAATGAGTTTTAGAGACATAATGTAAGAACAAATTCATATTTTTCAGATAAAAGATATATTTTTTAAAAAATGCAATTTTACCGCCTTTTAATGGAGAACCATTTTAAATATAATATATGAAACTATTATATATTCAATTTGAAAAAAATAAACTTCTTATTTAGAATTAGGAAATAAAAATTTAGTTTCGATAAATTTTTGGTTTTTTTATAACATTCATATCTGGGTGAATAGTGAAAAATACTAAATTTTAATTGAAAACAACTTTTTTAATCAAAATAATTTATAGTGTTAAATTATAAATTTGAATGGTTTGGAAGTATAATTAGATTATATTTTTACCATTTAATTCAATGTTGGTCATTGTATGTAATTTCACTTTGAAAATGGACATAAACATGTGTCAATCTGTGGATAGTTATTATTTCATTAAAATATGTTTTTTTATTTTGACAACGAGAATTAATTTTAAATTAATTAATGAAACTTATAGGTTATTAAATTGGTAAAATGGACTTCATTTTTGGTTTCTGAATATCAAATTAATCTTTTGGTGAATTTTTGGTACATTGATCAAAACATTCATTTTTTGATGAATAGTGAAAAACACTACGTAGTTGTTTAAAACTGATTTTATTTAAATAATTATTTATTTTATTTAAATTTATATTAGGTAAAAATAGATACATAATACCTATATATGTTCAATGTAATTCATTCGAGTCATTTTACAATATGTTTAGATATATTAAATTTTATTGAACTTTTTACCGTCTTTTACCCACAGTCTAGGAGCATTTGAAAATTTTCATAAAACATAATTTTTCTGCTTCTATGAGTTTAATTTCAAAAATATGAGACACGCAGTTAACCTCAGTATGTAACATTTGCTTCAATAAGATGAAAATAATTTTTGGTAAATTGTAACTTATGACTTTTATTTACCATAGTTAAAAGTAAATAGGGTAATTAACGGTAAAAATGATATTATAATTACCCTAACACATCTCCTAATTCCATTGGAAAAGTTCAATTCGACAAAAAACAACCTTAGGAATAAAATATGATCCTTTGGTCCACATGGATTAGATTAATACATTTATTACTATTTAATTTAAAGAAGAGTTAAAAGTATTAAATTCATGTTTTCATAACTAATACATTATTAATATATGGTTATACATAAGATAAATTCTACTATAAATATTCATTATAAAGATAAAATTTTTTCACAAATAATGGTATTTTATTTATAATTTTTATACATTATATAATTTAATTTATTTATGTCAAAATGATGATGCAGTAATTACGTTATTAATGAAACAATCAAATAAATTGTATTATAAATATTAAAACAAAGATAATTTCAAAGTTTTTATGACATCAAATTATTTTATAGGATAATATGACATGTTATTATTGATTCATGTATATTTTTCTAAGTAATAAAGTTGTGATGACTTTCACAAAAACCAAATACTAAATAGCGTGAAAATTGACATAACTGAGATTTTAAAAGAAATATTATATTATATAATTATATAATAGTCTTCAAAATACAAGGATCCACCAAAAGACTTATATAATGATAGGTGTATCAATAATGAACCACATGGGGTTCTATTGTATATTTATAGTATGTTTATTAACCACATAATTTATAAATACAAAGAGACATGGTAAATGTAATACTTTTTAACTAAGAGTTAAATATTAATGATAAGGCTAATCTGGTGACCTAAACCTATCTAAAACCTATTGGATGAAAGGATTTTGACCCCTTCCCACTCTATAATATATTTAAGTTACTTTTTGAACCATTATATAGAAAATATGAATTTATTATAAATAATTGTTTATGTTTTTCCTAAGGTGCCCCTCACCCCTCTTATAAAAGGGAACTTCCCCTACTCTCAAATTAACATCTCCAAAGCCATTTGGATCGGCCAAACCATACCCAAATGTCCTCCCAACATCCCTCACTTCATTCTAAATAACATAATTTGGTTATCAATCTATCCCACAGATCCCTTTTGATCAACTCAAAAGGAAACACCAAAAGAAGAGGTAAATATTTCATCACCTCTTTCAAGTTCTTTTCTTCTTCCGCTTCTTCGTTCTCTATAGATTCCATTCTTAATTAATAACTATAGTACCTTATACATACCGTGATGCTATTATAAATATGGAACAATCATATTCATTATTTTATCCATCCTATGAATGATAATGTCACCATGCATGCGTACGTACGACTTACCATCTCCATGTCGTGGAGTAATTTGTTATTAAACACTATGTTATTAGGATAGATATAATGATGTGTAATATGTACATAAATAATGAAAATGACATTATAATGTCTCTATAAAATTAATATACCATTGAATTCCACAACTTTTAATCATTACAAAAAATATATTGTCTCTCGTGCGTACGTACAGATTACCATCTCGAAGACGCGATGAGATTCATTTCCACATTCACCATTCATCAATGATTATAAAAATGTATATTATTAATAAGTATGTAATATATGAAATAATAATGATAATGGAGATATATATATTTATATATATATATATATGTATTAATGTACTTACGTATAACTTGTTGAAATACTTCTATTCAATACAATATAAAAATAGAAACAACGTTTATACGTACGTACGACCTTCCACCTCCATAAATGATGTTTTCCATTTCATATATCTATATACTATAAATATTTATATTCTAAATATATATGATATAAATTTCATGTTTTATATTCTGGAATTATTTAAATCATGATCTAAATAATATGATCAAGAATAACAGGTTAAAACGCGTACGATAAAGAATGCGATTATTACTTGAAACGTTAATTTAAGATGAAAATCATTATTAAATAGATATTATAAATTCATAAATGAATAATTTATGATATAATAAATATAATTATGGTTATGGTATTATTTAATAACATAAATGGTCATTATTCAAGAAGTTAAACGTACACTTGACCAAAGGAAAGTGCAAGGTATGGGTTATTTCATCAATCTCATTATCATCCGATATTGTTTATGTGTATATATTTTCTTGGAGATATCTATTATAAATGTCCATGTTTCATAAAAGTGTGTTCAAAGGGATTATTTTCAATGGAAATTTACTAAAACATCATTTTAAATGTTTTAAATATTAATTCTTCTAAACCATTCTTATTAATGTTCATGTTTTCAAAATGGTTTTAAGGATTTATTTATATGGACATGAATAATTTAAAATGTTAATTACTTTGAAAAGTATCAATGTGGAATGGGAAACGTTGATTCAAAACTATCATTTAAATGACTTCTTTTATAAATTATGCGACTATTAAATGATTTCATGAAAAAGGGATATTTCTCTCAAAGATTTTTACTGATCATTTTCAACTATATCAACAAATATTATGGAATATTATTCATAATCGATGTTGATTGATTATTATACAAATCATCCGTATTTTGTTGTAGGTTTGGTGATATGTTTTCCTGTCGATGTTTTATTTTTTATACCATTCATGGTTTATGGATAATGTATTGACATTTCTAATGCTAGTTTAATACGAATGTTTATGTTATGTTTAAACCATATCATTTGAGTGATGCATTGGACATAGTAATTGATAGGTGGATCACGCTATAGATCCTTGATGCATTGGTAGGACTAATTAGACATCCTAGTGTCTTGGCACAAGGCCTTGGTAAAAAAATTTATTTGTAGTCTTGGCAGGAGACCTTGACTATGTGGTTTAAAAGTCTGGCATTATGCATTCCCTCATTATGAAATTAGTTATTATATGTGATTATTCGACTAGTATAATATCCATGTGCATTTTTATATGGTAATGTTTGATTTATTTTTACCATATTATGTTCATGTTTATTTTTAAAAGCATGTTGTTTTTATTATATAACATTCCTTAAAAGTTTATAGCATCCACAAAATTATTTACCTTTACTGAGCATCTGAGCTCACCCCTTTCTTATGTTTTATTTTTACATGATTTCCAATAAGTGTATTATGATTGATATGGATGGTTAAGATAAAGGGGACAATGGAGTTATCATAGGATTATTTAAGCTATGTTGTTTATTAAAAATTGTAATGTAACTTCCTTGTATGTAATCTATTTTCCCAGAATTCTAAACTTATCGGTCCTTCAGGACTTGATTCCTCGTAATCTTGCCAATGTATTAAAATAATTCACCGACTCTGAGAATATTGGGTCAGGCCATTATAGTTGATATTAGAGAAAGTTTATCAATAACCTTGGAAAAAAGATTTAGATAAACTATGATTAGATAACATTACCCTAAGAAAAACTTTGACGATTAATATATAAGAACTTTCAAGAATTTTGGTAATTTAGCGATTTTGTGAGTTTTTGAAGAAAAAAAAATCCATGTCTGGATTTGAGTAGGTCCAGGCGGCTCTGGAACAGATATACCTAGGGGTAAAACCTGAATACACTGCTTTGAGCTAGAGTCGGACATGAACTGCTTCATGACAATGGGCATTGTTGCACGCTTGTTTATGAAACTCTTGCGGGATATTCTTAGGATAATTCATATTTTCATTACAAGCCATTATGAAGGATTTAGGAGTAAATACTTCCTCAATGAAAACTATTTTATTGTTATGAATTATATCCATAAACTATTCAATTTACATTAGGTATTTTACATGTTTGGAATTTTTCATTGAGATTCATAAACTAACATAGTGTATGCCATTTTTTGGAAATGGCACATATTGGAAAGAAACTGAATTCCAGCAATAAACATGATCGAAAGATTAAGAAGGATCCCATCATTCATTGTATTATGGTAGAATTTATAAGGGAAATAGTCTCCCATGTATTATCATCATACGAAGAAATAATATCACATGTTATTAAGATAATTAAAAAATTCTCTAAGTCCTATGGATTTGATGGGAAGAAAGAGAAGAAAAATATGGTAGAGAGAAAGATGGATAAATGGAAGATGGGAATGAAGGACTTTCACCTATGTGGTAACTGTCTAACGAATCACCTAGGTAAATGCATGAAGGGAATGTGAGTTTGTCATATGTGTGGAGAAAATGGAAACCAAGTACGTGATTGCAAGGGTATCAAAAAGGTTTCAAATGTATAATGATTCATCTGTATGGAGTTGGGACACTACATGAATCAATGTCCCAGTCATCAGAGTATACCGCAAATGATGCTATTGGATAAAAATCACGTTATGATACTACCTCAAATGAAGAGGAATGACTAGTGTTCTTATGTTGTTATTATAGAATTATTTCATTTGATTGTTGTATCAACAATCTACGATTTATATGAATTACGGAGATAAATAAGGATTGTACTATAGTACTATTTTATTGAGGATTAGAGATTATATGGTTTGAATAAAAGTGATTTAATAGTAAGACACACTTTTCGGAAAATAAATGGTTGATGGAAACGTAATCCTTAATATGTTCCTGATAACGAGGTAGTGATTTTGGAATAAGAGATAGTTGATTTGGATAAATTATATTGGATATTCTTGACTTAATTGGAACTAATTAATAGTTTTTCTATTTCATCAGTGTTGAAATATTCAAAAGTTTGGGATATAAAGAATATATCCAGTATTCTATAAAGAATAAGAGATCATGAATGTTATCAATATGGATGTATGGTAATTCAGGGTGTAACCATGTTTTAAAAGAATGCATGATGAAGGTGTTCACATGTTATTATGTAGAAAAAAGGATCTTCATTTTATTTAACGTCATTATAAATTTTGGACTGTGAGTTTGGATTGAATTATTTTAGATAATTATAAAGGCTAGAATGTATTATGTTATAAGTTGGATAAAATTTTTAAAGTTATTTTTTGATGGTCATAAAAAGGAAAAACCAGAGGACGGGCGACAACCAGTCGCGTTTGGAAAGGCCATGAGACATGAACCTGTAACTAAACGGAGACAAGGTTTCATCACCTACCATTGGCAGATGTGTTGTCCGGGATTGTAAAATGTTGTTTATATTTTTAAATACTATGATAGGTTAATAATAAATTCAATGTTTGTTTAGAACCCTATATGATTTGGATAAATAAAAAATTTGTTTTTGAAATCTTTAGGAGTGAAAGATGACTTTCTGGTAGAATTGGTTAAAGGATGTAACTCTACATGCCAATTAGATATATATATACACACACACACACAAACACAGACATATATATATATATATATATAAATTTCATTGTTATTATATGGCTAAATTAATTCATAAACATTAGTTAAGGGACTTCATCGTAATATCATTTCATTGAGGCAATATTTGATTTTTAAATGACATTCTTTTATACGGTGTATAAAACACTTTCACTTTTCATTTCAAGGGGAATCATTTTCTACGAAGTGTTTTACTAAATGAAAAAAAGGAATGAATTTTTAACCTAAGTGGTGATAAAAAAATTTTCGCCACCAGGAGTTTTAGTAGGTCTTAGGATTCCTTAATAAGAAAAAAATATATTTTTTTAAATACAATAAATACCCAATACTCTTTTTAAGTATTTTGGTCTTTAAAATTGTTTTGATAATGGATTTGTTATGGAAACATATTTAAATGATATATTGTGATTGAAGAACTCAATAACTCTCTATAAATATTTATGTTTTCAATCTTATTATGTATCCCTAATTACCACCAATGTTCTTGTAATTGAGATCATAATTTGGGGGTAGCTTTTTCATTTCTAATTCCCTCTTATTAAGACTAAATTTTATTAACCCAATTTTTGATGTGGGTTGTACACAAAAGTAATTCTCTATTTCATCCTCTTATTTTCAAAGAAGAACATAAAATTGAGAGGATGAAATTAATTAATGTATGGGTCAGTGTAACACCCCATGATTTCATAGAACGTTATTTCTTTCAAGTAATTCAAAAAAGTGCACTACACGCAACACTGAGATCAAGTGCACCACGACGTACCAAACTAGCCGTTCAAAAGCCGTTATGAATTCTATTAACTGAATATTTAACTTTATATAATCCTAATAATTTTAGAATCCATATTATGAGTTTCTTAGACATAGTGTAAGAACAAATTCATTTATTTCAGATAAAAAAATAATTTTTTAAAAGAAATTTTACCGCCTTTTAATGGAGAACCCTTTTGAAATACAATATTTGAAACTTTTATATATTCAATTTGACAAAATAAACTTTATCATTAGAATCATGACATAAAAACTTAGTTTTGATAAATTTTTGGTGCTTTTCTGATAACATTTATATTTAGGTGAATAGTGAAAAATACTAAATTTTAATTGAAAACAACTTTTCTAATCAAAATAATTTATAGTGTTCAATTATAAATTTGAATGGTTTGGAAGTATAATTATATAATAGTTTGACCATTTAATCCACTTTTTGTCATTTTATGTAATTTCTCATTGAAATTGGACATAAACAAGTGTCAATCTTTTGATAGTTATTATTTTATAAAAATACGCTTTTTGGTTTTGACAACGGGAATTAATTTTAAATTAATTAATGAAACTTATAGGTTCTGAAATTGTTAAAATGGAATTAATTTTGGGTTTCGGAATATCTAAAATAGCTTAGGGTGATTTTTTGTACATTTTTTGAAAACTTTTAATTTTTGATGAATAGTGAAAAACACTACGTTCTTGTTTAAAGCTGATTTTTTTTAAATATTTAATTATTTAATTTAGATTTATTTTCTTGGAAAAACAGATACATAATACCTATATATGTCCAATTTAATTCATTGGAGTCAATTTATAAAAAGTTTAGATATATAAATGTTTATTTAGATTTTTACCTTATTTAACGCACCTTCAAGGAGCATTTGAAATTTTGCATAAATCTAAATTTTAACGCTTTTGTGAGTTGAATTTCAAAAATCCGAGAGACATGGTTAGAATCAGTATGTAAAATGTTGTTCAATAAGATGAAAAGAATTTTTGGTAAATTGTATCTTTTGACTTTTATTTACCATGGTTTGAAGTAAATATGGTAATTAAGGGTAAAAATGATATTATAATTACCCTAAAATATGTCATAATTCCATTGGATTAGTGTAAATCAAGAAAAAACAACCTTAGGAATAAAATATTATCCTTTAGGTCCACTTGTATTAGATTAATACATTTATTACTATTTAATATAAAGAAGAGATAAAGGTGTTAATTTGAAGATTTCATAAATAAAACATTTTTAATATAGGTATATACATTAGATAAATTCCACTATAAATATTAATAAAAAATTTAAAACGATTTCATACATAATGGTATTTTATTTATAAATTTTATGCATTAAATAATTTATTTTATTTATGACACAATGATGATGTAGAAATTAACTTATTAATGAAATAATCAAATAAATTCTATTATAAATATTAAAATAAATATAATCTCAATGTTTTTATGAAATACATGAATTTTCTAGTTTAATATGAAATGTTAGGATTGATTCAATGTATCTTGTTTGATGTAATCAATTTGTGATGACTTTCACAAAAACTAAATACTAAATAGTGTCAAAATTGACATAAATGAATTTTTGAAAAAAAATTATATTATTAAAGTATATAATAATCCAAAAAACCCACGATTCAGAAAAAAGACTTATATAATGATAGGTGTATCATTAATGAACCACAAGGGGTTAACTTGAAAATTTATTTTATCTTTATTAAACATATAATTTAAAAATACAAAGAGACAATGTAAATGTAAAACTATTTAACTAAGAGTTATATATAAATAATAAGGTTACTATGGTGACCTAAACGTGTCTAAAATATATTGGTTGAACGGATTTAGACCCATAACCACCCTAGACTCAAAATAATTGACTTTGGACTAATTATAAACTGAATAATAATTTATTATAAAATATTATTTGATGTTTTTCTTAAGGTTCCCCTCACCCCTCTTATAAAAGGGAACTTCATCTTCCATCAAATTCACACCACCAAAGCCATTTGGCTCAGCCAACCCCTACCAAAATGTCCTTCAAACTTCCCTCACCTCATCCTAGAGGCCATAATTTGGTCATAAAGCCATCTAATGGAGCCCTTTTCATCAAATCAATAAGAAACACCCGAAGAAGAAGTAAATATTTTAATCAACTCTTTCTCTTTCTTTTCTTCTTACACTTCATCTTTCTTTGTTATTTCCATTATAAAATAATAACATCAGTTCCTTATAAATAATGTGATGTTATTATAAATATGGAACAAAAATAGTCACTATATTATCCAACCTCTAAATGATAAGGTCACTATGCATGCGTACGTACGACTTACCGTCTCCACGTCGTGGTGTAATAAGTTATATATCACTATGTTATTTACATGGATATAATGATGAATAATATGTACATAAATAATTATAATAAAATTATATTATATCTGTAAAATTAATATACCATATAACTCCATGCCTTTTAATCATTTTAGAAATAATATTATCGCTTGTGTGTACATACGGATTACCGTCTCCACCACGCGATGAGATTCATTTCCATATTCACCATTCATTGATGATTATAAAAATATATATTATTAATAATAATATAATATATGACATAATAATGCTACTGTAGATATATATATGTATGTATGTATGTACTGACATATATATTATTCAATTACTTCCATTTAATACGATATGAAAATAGAGTCAATGTTTATGTGTACATATGGCCTACCGTCTCCATAAACAGTGTCTTCCATTTCAAATTTCTATCTACTATAAATATTTATATTATAAATATATATGATATTTAAATAAATTTTTATATTCTGGAATTATATAAATCATGATCTAAATTATACAATCAAGAATAACAAGTTAAAACACTTATGATAATGAAATCGATTATTACCTGAAACGTTAATTTAACATAAAATTCATTATTAAAAAGTTAGTATAAAGTCATAAATGAATCATTTATGATATAATAAATATTAATATTGTTCTAGTATAAATTAATAACAAACAATAGTCATTATACATGGGGTTTAACGTACCCTCAACCAAAGGAAAGTGCAAGGTAAGGGTTATTTCCTAAATCTCATTATTATATTAGATTGTTTATGTATAATTATTTTCTAGAACATATCTATTAACAATATCCATGTTTCATAAAAGTATTTTCAAAGGAATTATTACTAAATTCCATTTTATTAAAACATCATTTTAAATGATTTAAAGATTTATTCTTCTGAACCATTCTTATTAATGTCCATATATTCAAAATGGTTTTAAGGATTTATTTATATGGTCAGGAATATTTCAAAATGTTAATTCCTTTCAAGTATGGGACACTTTGTGTCAAAACTATAATTTAAATGATTTCTTTTATAATTTATGTGACATTTAAATGATTTCATGAAAAATGGATATTATTCTCAATGATTTTTACTGATCATTTTCAACTATGTCAACATCCTTTACAAGATATTATTCTTGATTGAGGTTGATTTATTATGAGACAAATCTTCCATAATTTATTGAAAGGTTTTTGATATGATTCACTATGGATGTGTTATTTTTATACCATTCGTGGTTTATGGATAAATTATTGAAATTTCTTATGCTAGTTTAATACGAATGTTTATGTTATGTTTAAACCTTATCATATAAAGAATGCATTAGACTTAGTAAGTGATGGGTGGAGCCCACTATAGCTCCTTGATTCATCGGTAGGTCTCAAGATACAAACTAGTGTCTTTGCACAAGGCCAAGGAAAAAATTTATTTGTTGTCTTGGTACATGGCCTGGACTATGTGGTTATGAATATGGGCATTATGCATTACCTCATTATGAAATTAGTTATTACATGTGATTATTTGACTAGTAGAATATCAATGTGCATGCTTATATGGTAACGTTTGATTTATTTTTACCATATTATGTTCCATTTTATATTTAAAAGGATGTTGTTTTTATTAAATATCTTACTTTAAAAGATTATAGCTTCCACTAAATTATTTACCCTTACTGAGCATCTGGGCTCACCCATTTCTTATGTTTTATTTTCCCAGGATTTCCATGAAGAGGATTTGGATTGTTATGCAGGGTTAAGCTAAAGGGAACAATGGAGTTCTCAAAGGATTATTTATGATATGTTGTATGTTAAAAAGTGTAATGTAATGTTCATGTATGTAATTTATTTTCCAAGACTGCTAAACTGATCAGTCCATCAGGACATGATTCCTTGTAATCATTCCAATATATTAAAATAATGCACCGACACTGGAAATCTAGTGTCGGGGTGTTACAGATGTGTCACACCAACTTGTTAAGATGATTTTGGTGAGAGAAAACATATAGGCCCAAAACTTGTTGAGGAAATAATGGAAAAGGTGAATATTATCCAAACCCAAATTAAATCAGGTCAATGTTGGAAAAAGGTAAATGTCGATAATTGATGGGAGGATTTGGAATTTCAATGTTTAGATCATGTTTCACTGAAGGTATCTCCATGGAAGGTTGTTATACGATTTTTTCACAAGGGAAAATTAAGTCCTATGTAAATCATACCTTTCGAAATTATAGGAAGAATTTTATTTGTTGCTTACCATTTGGAAATGACACCAATTGTCTCCATTGTTCATGATGTGTTCCACATATCACTATTGAGAAAATATTATCCTAACCCAATGAATGTACTCCCATATGACGAATTTTAAATGGATCTCAGTCTGTCTTTCTGTGAAGAGCCTATAAATATTCTTAATACCAAATAACTAGTGTTTAGAAACTGGAAGACTTTCTTGGTAAAAGTTATTTTGAGAACCAGAAAATGGAATAAGCAACATGGGAACCCTAGGAACTTGAGAATAAGAACCACCCAAATATTTTTATGAAGTATTAGTATAGAAATTTAATAAAAAAATTATTTTATAGAGGGAATAATGTATCACCCCAATCTTCCACTATATGATTCTCTTTGAATAATGAAATATCTTGCGATGAATGCAACTTCGAGTCCTAGCACACCACGACCAGTCAAACTAGCAATTTAAAAAGTACTTATGAAGAGTAATGCCCACTTTTTAAGATTTTATAAATTTTATTTTTACAAATGTACTTTATTTTTGTATTAGGAGTATCAAAATTAGCTTATGATGAATTTTTTGCACATTTCTGATAATTTTCTTATTTTGATGAATACTAAAAAATACTAAATTTAAAATTAAAAACAAATTTTTTTAACATAAAGAATTTATAGTATTGAATTATAAATTTTTGTGTTTTTAACATATCATTATATTATATTATTATTATTTTATGTGTTTCAGTTCATTTGATATAATTTCTCATTTAAATTGTTCGTAAACACAAGTCAATCTTTTGAAAGTTTTTACTTCTTAAAAACCCACTTTTTGGTTTTGAAAACATGAATTAATTTTAATTTAATTTTTTCCACTTATTTGTTTTGAATCTAAAGAAATGGATTCGATATTTTCAAATTGTAATTAAAAGTTGTGTAAATAGTTATATTTTATTTTTATAAATTATGAACAGTAACTTCACTAAATAATTTATTTACCATGGTTAAAAGGTGGGTCCAGAAAATAAATGTAAAAAATAATATTATAATAATATTAAATTACACTAATTAATGTCCTAACCCTATTGGTTGATAGATTTCAGAACATATTCATCATTGGGTTGATTTTGGGACCCCATGGAGCCACTTGTAAGTGTAAAGGACACATTATAAAAATTAATTTAAAGATAAGGAATATGTAAAATTAACATATATATTTTAGTAAAACAATTTTTATATATTGATATATAATTGATATCTTATAATATAAATAGTCAATATAAAGGTAAAATTATTTCCTAATTAATTAAATTTTATTTATAATTTTTATACATTAAATAATTAAATTTATTTATGACATAATAATGATGTTGTAAGTACCTTATTAATGAATGATTAAAATAATTCATATTATAGATATTAAATTTAATGTAAATATAGTCTTTTGGAGAATTACACGAATTTTATAAGTTAATATTACATTTTAGGGTTGACTAAATAAATTGATTCATAGTGATCAAGTTTGTATTACTTTCACCAAAACCAAATATTAAATATTTTCAAAATAGACATATATGAGTTTTTTAAAAAAATAAAATTTTATTAATTTATATAATAGTCCTAAAAATCAAATTTTTGGCCAAAGGACATGAATATTGTTATATATATCATTAATGAACCTCTTTATGTTCTATTTTAATTTTGTAGTAAGGTTATTAAACATATAGTCTAAGAATACAATAAGACATTGTAAGAGTTAAACTATTTATCTAAGGGTTCAATCTAAAACATAACCTTAATATGGCGACATAAAAATTTCTATAACCTATTGGTTATTTCAAACCAAACCCACTTTAGGCTCGACATAAATTAGTTGGGATCCATTATAAACCGAAAATGGTTTTATAATAAAATTATATTTCATGCTTTTCCTAAAGTGATATTCAGCTATCTTATAAGAAGGGTAATTCACCTTCTCATAATTTCACACCTCCAAATCCATTTGGATTTTCCAACCCCAGCTCAAATATCATCACAACTACCCTTACATCATCTTAGTGGTTATAATTTGATCATAAATCAAACCTATGGATCCCTTTTGTTAAAATCAAAAAAAAAGGACCTGAAGAAGATGTAATTATTTCATCACATCTTTCAAATTTCTTTTCTTAATCCACTTCCTTCTTTTATGTTGATTCTAAAACAAAATAATAACTCCAGTACCTTATAAATACTGATATGGTATTATAAATATTTTTCAACCATATTAATTATTGTATCCATCATATGACTGACAAAGTCACCATACATGCCTTGGTACAGCTAATTGTCTCCATATCATGGTGTAGTTTGTTATTCAACGCTTCATTATTTGGATGGGTATAATAATGATTATAATTGATGTAAATAATAAATATTAAAATTTTGTGATTCTATATATATAATACACCATCCAATTCTATAATATATTACAATCCATATAATTATATTGGTGCCCGTGCATACGTACGGCTTACCATCTCAAAGAAACGATAAAATTTCATTCCCCATCGTAACCATTCAAGAAATATTTTCAATTTATTATTAAAAATAATGTTTAAATAACTTAATATCATTCTAGATATGAATTAAATACACCAAATTCTTTAATACATGAATTTAATAACAAAATATATAAATGGAAACATATCTATTAACACCTGAAACAATGAAAATACTGAAATATTATTAACAAAGATATATTATAAGATCATATATGATATCATATTTATATATGTGGATTATTTTTTAATTTAATTAAAAATATATAACCACTATACAAGAGGTTAACATACCCTCGACTAGGGAAGAATACAAGGTAAGGGTTAATTTTACCATCTCTTTATTGGCTGATATTGTTTATTCGTGAGTATCTACTGGGAGATCTTTATCACCAACATCCATGTTTTTTAAAAATGTATTTCAAAAAATTTTATTATTTAATATACCGTGGGTTATTTTCATTTATAATTTTTTTTCAATTTTAGTAAAATGGATTGAAAATAATATTTCCGTCACTTTTCAAACAAGTTACCTTATGGCATTTTTGATAAATTTAGGAATTAATGTTTTTTAACATATATAGTGGGTGCCGCTATTTTCCATTGTTATATCACCTTGGAATTTTTCCTTTTAATCATATAAGAATACATTCAAAATAAATTTTTTCTTTAATTTTTAATGTTTTTTATTTAGAAATTAATATTTCACTCAAATAGTTTTTATATTGATTTCATATATGAAAACATCCTTCATTGGATTTTACGTTTGATTGAAGTTGATTTATTATGATACAATCTTCCATATTGTATTAAAGGTTTTGTGATATGTTTGAATGTGGATGTGGTATTTTTATACAATTCATGGTTTGTAGTTAATGTGTTGACATTTCGTATGATAATTTAAATACAAATGTTTATATTATGTTCAAACATATTTATTTGAGGAATGTGTTAGACATAGTAAGTGACTAGTGGAGCCCGATATAGCTCCTCAATGAATCACTAGGTCTCAGGAAACAAACATGTGTTTTGTTTTAAGGCCTTGAAAAAATCTTATTTTTAGTCTTGGAATGAGTCCTTGAATATCTGGGTATGATGTTAGAAATTATGTCTTCCATCATTATGAAATGAGCTATTTATATTACATGTGATTATTCAACTAGTAGAATATAATTGTAAATAAGTAAAATCCATTATTTGATATATATTAGCCATATTATGCTGATGTTTAATTTTAAAAGTCTGGTTTTTTAGTCTTATACAATTCCTTAAATGTTTATTTTTATTTAGGACAGTTTTCGTTGTATTGTTATCCTTACTGAGAATATAAACTCACCCCTTTCTAAGTTTTTTTTTCAAGGATGCAAAAAAGCATATTATGACTGACTTGAAAGGATAATATAAGGGATATTAATGTTTTTAAAGGATACATAATGTTGTTTATTTTCATTTTATAATTTAATGTACGACGTATTTATATTACTTGTAATACAATGTCTACTAAACTGATCAGTCATTCAGACCTGATCTATTGGGATCATGCCAATGTTAGATAATAATGCAACAACTCTAGAGAACTTTGTACATGGAGTTACAAAAATCAATTAATCATAATAAATAGCAATTTATTAACTCACTAATTAATTTTACATGTCATCTCTCATTAATTAAATTACAATTAATTAATAACATTCAAATACCATCAATTAATTCACCAATTATTTATCTATGTACACACCCATGAATTAAATCACAATTAATGAATCATATTCAACAACCATCCATTAATTTCCCATGTCCACTCCGATTAATTAATTCTGAATTATTTAATCATATTCAACCTCTATCAAGTAATTAGACAATTAATTGTCTATGTGAACTCCGATTAATTAATTCATGATAAAATAATCATATTCAACCACCATAAATTAATTCACCAATTTAATTTCCATGTCAACTCTCATTAATTATTTCACAATTAATTAATAATATATAAATCTTTTATTTAATTCAGCAATTAAATAGTCAATAAATAAATTACTTATAACAACAATTTCATTTAATTATTCCTATAATTAATTATTACAACACAACAATTTTAGAATACCAATTTATTATTTATATAATTAATTAATCATAATAAACAATCTCAATTTCTCCATTATTAATTTCAAAATTAATTATTCATGATCTAAAATCCCAATATCTCAATTTTACATTTCCTTTCATAAATTAATTCATCAAATTAATTAATTAAATCAAGATAACAATTGTTAAACACCTAATACAAATTCTAAAATTACATAAACATAATTATAATTAAGACTATGGGATTTTTTTATACCACCAACATTAATAATGGTGATAAATGACTACCAAAAAATATCGCCAATTTGAAGTGGTTCCATCCATAACGTTCTGTATATCATGGTCTAGATCTGAAACCTCAATCCTCGATTAAACGAAACAAAATCTCTTAATTATAGATCTCAATCTAATAATACTATATCTACATTCAAAAATCTAAATCTATATCTGATAGAAGATATTTATATCGGTTTTATCTTAGAATAAGGGAGGAAGAGAATGATATATCTAAATGATATGAACACCCATACCTAGGATGTGCACAAATGTTCTTTAGTTGAAGTCGATGATGCACATAGGTATTTTAGTCTAAATGGGAAGCTCAGTGAAGGAGGTTTAATCCATGGATGAGGTGAATGGAGGAGTTCCAGTCTTCGCCAGAGGTCCACAAAGGCTCTATATCGATGATGGTGGTCTACACATGCTTTGTTGTGGAGATGATGGGTGTATGTATGGTTACATGATGTTGGTTGTGTTATTTTATTAAATTGTGCATGATGGTGACATGACCTGAATCCTAATTTCATGTTGTGTAACATTTGTTATGTTTTTTCTTTGAAAATTATTTAAACTAATAAAAACCTTAATTATAGATTACACATGGTGAAATCCAATTTTATGTGGTGAAATATGACATATGGGGAAGTATTCTTACACGTGGGAAAATAATATTTATTAAATGTTGAAAAATGTGGAAAACTAATTACAGGGGTTTAATTTTTCAAGGCTGGGAATTAATTTAACTAATAAATATAATAAAAAAATACATCTTCACCAAAAATTTTAAAATATTCAAACTAGAAAAAATACGTTATCCTACAAATTACTATTTATTAATTTTTTAGTAATTATTAATAAATTACTTTTTGTTATCTATTATTAATGATTTACTAATACACATGAATTATTAATTAATTTTTCATTATGTACTTAAAAATTAATTATTAACAAATAATAATGTGTTAATTATAAAAAAATTATTATTAATCTTGTAATATAATTGGAGATTCTCAATCACACTTTAGAAATGTATAAATATTTCCATGGCACCCACCCTTATAAAATGGAGTGGTGAATGTTGGTATTAATTATATTTTCGTATCAATTTTATATATTTAATGAAAAATTTAATATTAATTACATTTTTCTAAAAAATATTATATATTTTAGAAACATCCAGAAATATGGAGTATTGGATATGTGAACACATATATCCATAATAAAATAAGATAAAACATATAAAGGTAATATGGAAGTTGAAAAACTGTGAAGTAATCACTTCCAAGAATGTTTGTACAAGATCAAGACTACATCAAAAACCACAACTAAATGATAGAAAATCTTTTTTCAAACACCATAAAAGACTATAAATATAAAATTAACCAAATCCATAGTCACCGCCTTCTAAAATTACTATGATATCCTCACCCTCTCACGTGTTATTGTCTTTTACATTATTTTGGATTTTGTCCAATAGTAATCATAAAATATGATTGAGGGACATGAAGAGAAAGAATGGTATTGTATCATCTACCATTGATCATAATCGACCACACTTATAGTTTCATTATTGAATATCAGGGGAATCCTTTAACTATTAATAGATATTCCAGTGTGGATTGTTTCATTCACTAATGATAATAGAGTTACCATCACTACTAAATTATTTTCACAAAATGTGGTATTCAAAATGGGTTAAATTTATCCTTACATCTGATGGTTTCTCAAGAGATATCATGAGTCTTCTGAAACAATCCCATCATTATTCTCTTATTTATCCTCTACTTATATAGATGTGGAAAAGTGACCCTAAATAGTATCAGGCCAAGGCAACCCATCTTACCCCTTGGAACAACCGATAAAATCATCTTTAGTAGTGTTGAAAATAGTATGTTGTTCGTGTGTAGAAATCCATAGTGTAACATTATGATGATGGGATCCGGAACAGGATGAAATATCATGGACTGACCATGTGATAGCTTTATAAATAGAGATAAAAACTATATTAGATTCCTCCTCCCATTTTCACCAGGACCTACTTTCCCTATTATATATTGGAATTATCAAGATTTAGATGACTATCATTTTCCAATTCATTATAACCCTCTTTATCAATATAAAACTATTTATTTTTAATAGAATTATTAGATGTATAATATCCAAGCTAAGAATCCAATTGTTTTGTTTCAATTTTCTGAAAATGAAAATTGAATCTTGTTATTCCTATAATTGGTGAAAAAAATAGAATATTGTTAGAATTGAAATAAATTCTTCTTATAATTCTATCTCATCCAACAATATTTACAATAAATTATTAATGATAGTGAATTCATCAGGATGATCTTTGTTATTTCAATAATCAAGCAAAATAAAACATCCTCATTGATTCCATTCCCTTATTACAACTATCATTCGGTACAATATGTTAATTTATAGAAGTATGCATTTCAAATTTAGTATATTTCTTTTTTTGGTCAAAATTTTACTTCAAAAATACATTCTCTTGATTATTAAGTATTATAATCACACTATGTATAGAAGATGTTTTTTTGAAGTACCAATTAGTCAATACTTTCTACGAATAAGTTACTATATTACCATTTACACAATTTCTTCCTTCCCATTGATTTCATCTCTTGAATATTATATTTCAAACTGTTATATATTTTCACCTAAGATCTATAAAATTTTGGTCCCACTATTACCATAGGTTTTCTAACATTATATCCTGTTAACATCTACATGAACACAAATATTTGAAAATATAGTATTGAATTTGTTTGATTTTTGATAAGGCTTATTTTTTTAACTATTATACTTTTTTAATGATAAATTATTCATGGCCATCATTTACATTAGTCTAAACCATTAGGTCACCTCATTTCAAAGATTTCTCAGGAAAATAAATTTTTATATATTACCATAAACATGGTGATCATTTATTGGAACACATGTATTTCATTGAATCATTACATATATGGTAATATATATTTTTAGAATATTCCATAATCATATAATTACCTTCTATGAATATCTCTATCTTGTGTCATTCCATCCAAATAGAAGTACAAAAAAATATTTTATAACATTTTTCAAGAGTGTCATAAGTTACAAAAAACTTTGAAAATTAAAAAAACATTTTTATAATGATTAAATTAGTAAAAATGGTACTAATTAACAATTAACAATTACAATAATTATATGGTATATAAGGCCCACATCAACTAACAATCTATCCAAAAGACCATATTTGTATGATCATATCTTTTTTAAGGTATGTATCTATTTTTATTTGTCATTAAATTTACTTTTCGGTATTTTTTCCATTTTATTTAAGCCATTGTGTCCATGTTCCGAGATGTATACATGTAATTTGAATAAACGTAGTCTTAGGTTGCGAGAAAACACGGGAAACATGAGATGATCTATGAGAAGATCATTATTTATTGAAAAGGACTTATAGTATGAACGTATGTTTATCTGATGAAATAGAGTTTTGGAATATGTTGGTTAAGTTTTTGTAGGGTTTTAGAATATAGATAGTATTTAAAAGGGTGGTGGGTTTTTTAATATGTTAATGGAGTAAAATTTGATATGAAGAACATTTACATGTTGTGTAACAAAATTAAATGTTTTGTAATTTTTTGGTGATTTTAACAAAATAATCTCATGTGTCGAGTTTTTTGTCGTATACAATAAAATATATTTACATGACATTTAACTAAAGCACACACCACATTATCCCACAACATGATATTTTATGTAATTTTGTGGGGATGAGTTTTTATTTTAATTTTATGTGGAGACATCATCTTAGCCCTAGGAAACCATCAAGATGATTTCGGAGTGTCAACAATATTTTGTACATCCTGATAATGTTTTTGATCCATAATATGTGGTTTTGGTCCAGTTTCTTCCTTCTCTTCTTTTTTGAATCCAATCATTGTAGTGAATTCCATTGACTATGTGCATTGATGGATTTGGTAATGATCAATGTTTACATAATAACCTCCTTCTAATCATCTACACCTTCTTCCTCTTGATTATTTTACATTGGAAGCTTTTTTGGATCATTATTAAAAGTTAGGGTCGAAATATTTACCCTATGATGTGCAAATTTCCAATTTTTGGAAATATTGTTATTGTGCCACATATCAAGTGACTGAATCAATTGAATAAAACATGTTTTTATTCCATGTAGTACTTTAGATCCCATATGATTTTAACCAGGATTTTGGACACCCTTTGGCTGAGAGAAACACAACTAGAATATAACTAGATAATGGGTTGAACTATTATAGCATAATATGATCCCATAGATTATTTATTTATATTGAATCCTTATGATTTGTATTATTGTATATTGTTCTCAATATTAATAAATTGTGATATAAATCAAAGTCTTATATGAATGTTAAATGGAAAATCAAATAATTATACATTATTATTTATGATTTGATATTGTGATATAATTTTTGTATGAAATGATTTCTTTTCCATGCTGAAATGCTTATATATCATGATTTGACATTGTACATGCAGACATATATGATGTAATAATGATATTGAGTGGGCTCAGCACAGTCCCATGTTGCAAGGATTATAGATAACGATCTCCACCCAATCCCAAATTGTAGTTCATATAGGGATTTTTCATAGATTCATTAATGCATATAGGGATTTTCCCATATTCTTGTGACAATACCAAAATTAAATCATTATGGTTGGAATTTTTGTAAGACATGCTCTAGGAATGACTACTAGATTTGTGATATGATTTTTCTTAGTAATGTAAATACTAGAGTTTCTAAACATTGATGATGCTTGGATAATACCACCTAGAGACTTGACTGATAACTAAATTTTTAGAAATGCTTGGATAATCCCACATAGAGTAATGACCGATAACTCAAATGTCAGAAATTCAAGGGTTGATTCATCATTCCTTGCATGATTGGATGAAATAATGGAATGTGTAGAAAAAAAAAGTCAAACATAATATATTTTATATATGAGAGAAGATATGGAGTACTGTCCATTACATCATTTGGAGCTTCAACATTAGCTTTCATGAAAGAAAAAGTGCAACCTTGAACTCTTAGCCTATGTTGAGGCTGATGGTGATTCCCCTCCTCTACCCATGGGCTTCGACAGTAATTCTAAAGGTTCCCAAGATATCCACTATTGAATCATTGGACTTCAAAGAGAGCCTTAACCATCGTTCATTTGTCATTAGATTTTTGATGTTGAGGATTCACCTCACTATGACAATTTCGCGTGATATGTCCTTCTCTTCCACACATGTAGCACTTCCAACACTCGATCAAGAAGTTACCTGAATGCTTCTTCCAACATTTATTTCATGTTGCATGTTTTACATCCTTTCCTTATATTCCATGATCAAATGTGCTCCCTAAGATGATCTACATTGATCTCTTCATGTCATTGGATATATGAGACCACTGAATCTCACTAAACTTGAGTTTGAATATCATTACACTGATCATGATCTCCTCATATCTATCATAGTCTCAGCTAGCTAAATTCCTCTACAGATAAGGTCAAAGTCCAAAAAATAATAAATCAACCTTCACATTAGGATCCTTGAAAATGCTTTAGGTGTCATGGGATTTATTTTTGAAGATTATATCATAGCTTCCAACAGATCTATTATCCTTCTACTTAATCTCAGGATACATATTCTTAATTTTTCTTCTCATAGAATGAGGGAAATAATTATTGAATAAGATCCATATAAACTCTTCCCACTCCATAGATTCAACTTCCTCTCTTGGCCTCCTCTTTTAAATTAGTTCCCACCACTGATCAGCTTCTCCCTCTAAGCAATAAACATCGAGGGTGGCCTTCTCTGGTTTTGAGCAGTGGACTACAAAAAAGTTCTTCACTATTGAGAAGATCCACTATTTAGTAATCAATAGACCAGTAGATACAGTAATGGTTGGTGTCCATTGATGCATAAAGGGTACAACCGAATGTTTTTCCCTTCCCAAGTAGATCTGTCTCTCATCGTTATTCAAGTTACTTCACATTACATTAGTTATTTGGTTCATCATTCTCATGAATGTTTCCATTTTGGATTCAATTAGATGGTTCTCATTGTGTGGTCCATTGTGGTAACCATTTCCATGATTCCTCATATTTCCGACCATTTAATAAATACTAAAACCTTAGTGGAAGGCATATTTAATTTATGAATCTATTAACTATAAATATTTAACTTCATAAAACATCATGCTTAAACAATTATATTTCTTTATAAATCCATCATAATGGTTCATGAAAATATTCTGATTAACCAAACATAACCCCCGAGAGTGTCAAACTAGGAGTGCTGCAAGTCATGTTGATGTGTATCAAGAAACCCTTCGTAAAGACTGAAACTCTTTGTCAGATATTTCACTCATAGGTACATGTTTCCAAGAGCCACATCCAATTGTTTGTATCCAGATAATGATTTATTTGTTTTGAAAACACTTACATATCATTTTACCTAAATACCAAGAATTTTTTCTATATTTAAATTTTTTATAGGGTTCTAAATAATGTTTTCATAGCTTAATTTACAGAAATTAAAAAAATCCTTTAAAGACAACTATTTCACCCCTCATTTTTTATTACATATCATTTCCGTTAATTTTAAAAATGGAGGATCTTTTATGTCCATTTCCTTGGAAAAAGGATATATAATACATGAAATCATAAAAAAATTATTTTAATCCCCTAAAAAATATTTTCAAATTGTTTTTCCAAACATCAATTACCGTAGCTCATAACCTAGAAAAATACATCAAAGGAAAGGTTGAGAAAATGGCACAGTAAGGAAAATAAGTGAAACAATTTACATAAAAATAAGAACATGGGTATAGAGGGGAATATCATAATAATAACCTTAATCATAATTTGAAAATGTGGATGAAAAATTTTATTTAGACATTTATATGAATATCCCCATGGTCCATCCCAAAGGTTTCATAAAAATTACCACGATTATTCACCAAGGTATCATAAAATTGTCATATCTAAAGATTATTTATTTACCTAATAAATTAGAGTGATATCAGGGTGAACCCTTAATATGTGTTTCTTTTCATTTTATCCACATAGATCATAATCAAATATTTTATAAATATCCCAAATGGAATAAAATTAATGGGTTTCATATCAAAATTGTGATGTTTTAAAAGTGCTTAAAAATGATATTAGTATATCATTAATCACCCTTGGAATGGGAATGAGGGTTTAATGTATATCAATTCTAAAAAAAATATAACATTTTAGGACTTGTTAAATTCCCCTTGAAATGAAATATGTTTGGGTATTAACATAAATAAAATAATATACTTTCTTTACAAAAAGAGATATATTTTGAGACAAAAATTATGTAGCATAATGGTTATATAACATGGTTTAAGAAAAAATTAAAAACATAGGGTACAAGGGTCACCCACTAGAAAATGAATCAATATACTATACAGGGATGGAACAAAATGTATATATGATTGTGTTATGGATATTTAAATAACATACCACATTAAAAAGATAACTTTAAAGAAAATTGAAGAAGTGATTTCTTTTAAGAAAATTCAACATCCTATTAGCATCACATTAAAATTCTGAAAATAAATTGATGACAGGAAAAATGGTTTCTCATCATATAGAAATAAAAAGAAACATAGTATTGATACATTATATCATACCCCAAATATGAAAATGGAAATTCAAATACATAACAAAAAATAAGTTTTGACTAAAAAGGAGGGTGAATGATTCCCTTACCATGAAGAGTAACTTCATAAACTCGATGCTTGGGCCCTTTGGGGGATTAATGGAACCTTGGGAGGACTCATTTGAAGGTAAAAATAACATTTCATAATTGTTGAGTAATTTTGAGTTTATTTAATTATGGAATGGGTTTGTGTTTATAACAACATTGAGTGATATTTTATTATTTTCGAAGGGACACCTCCTTAGTGGTATTTGAAAAACCATGGGCCTGACCAAAACATCTTCCCATGGTATTAGCCACATGGGACATCTCCTAACATATTATATTCCTCAAGAGTTGACCAGAATTATTACATCATTATTAAATAATTAATGATGTCATTAAATGTTCTACTTTCTCCAAACTGTATTTTTACTATTAACAAAAAAATTAACCTATTCCAGAAAAATCCCAAAAAATTACCATAACAAATTTTAAACATTTAGATTCTGATGGTGAACTCCATTTTATAAAAATAAATTAATTTAAAATTAATCTAAAGAAATAAAAAACTAATACTTCATTAATAAATTGTAATACATTTAATAACATATATTATATATAATTTTATCTCACTACTACTTAACATGAGTAAATTGTATTTATACCTCTTTAGTTGGTGTTAAAATTCCATTGGTAAAATTACCATTCCTTAGGGTTAAAATACTATTCCAAAGGTCAATGTGACTATTCATCAACATATTATTTTGGTCTTATTTACACCACATTTTCCCCCAAATTAAAACCATGCTGGTCAGATTTTTGAAAATCATTTCATAGAATAATTTATTTAACAATAAAATAATTTTTTACTATTCATAAAAGAAACTATTCGTCAAATACTATTCATAAAAAAAATATTACTCATAAAATACTATTCATCCAATTGAAACTTATTACAAAACATCTAAAAATTCAACCTAGGTTAATTTTGAAATTAGAAATTCAAAAATGATGTATATTTTACCATAATAATTCTCTTTGTATGAAAAATCATGGAGAAGTAAAAAATTTTACTTCTAAAATAAAATATTCAAATATGCCGAAATTAAACCTATACATTTTTAAGAATATATTTTCAAAAAAAGGAACGATAAAATACCAATTTTATTTATACCAGGGGATTACACAATGTAACGAAGGCCTCATTACATAACACATTATAATGCATGCAGATGACCTAAGAGTACGGTGCGCAATTGTAAAAGAATCTTAGGGTAGGTCAGACATGATTGCCTGAGTGGTGATTTCTATCAACTTTAACTTCTCCCGTAAGCGATTCCATTCAAGCTTAACATGTTGATACTCAGCTTGGGTTTGGTCTAGAGAAAATCACAGTGATGTTACCTCCTTCCCAAGCTCTGATAGATGGGCTTCGTATGACCCGTGTCTACTGGATGAGGTCATTATGTATTCATTATGTATTAACTAGCCATGATCATTTGTATTTAAAAATAACAATCATAATGTTAAATGTACAGTTTACTATGGTCATATTATCCAATAGTAATAATAAAGTTGAAACCCAATTTTATAATTTTAATTATACTAACTTCATTAATAAAAGCATATATTTTTGTTGAGTAAAAAAATAACACCTAAATTTAGGAATCAAATTTTATTCAAATGTTCGGGTCATTACATTTGTGTCATTGTTACAAAACCTACTCTTTTTTATCTCTTTTAAATGGATTTACATACACATTAGTAGATTTTAAATAGAATCAATTATATTATATATTCTTCTCATGTGATAGATGTTATATCTAGGTGCAAGAACATGGTCAACCTATTTTGGACCATGATCAGTAGTGTTATACTGAATACGTTCATTCCATTACCATTCACTCAAAACCTAGTAGGTCGGTGTATTCTATTGATCAAGGAAAGACTATGAGAGAGTTTTTCAAGGTTTATGTTTTCCAAATTACAATTAGTTTGGATAATGATCATCTTTAAACTGATTCCTCATAGGTGATTGGGTATTATGATTTAGGAATGATGATGCTGCTATTTTTTGAATAGCACCTTGAGTGATTATTCCATAACTATCATGATGTGGAGGACTATTTGGGTAATTAGTCCAATGGACCACAAGTCTCATGTTTAAAAATTTAGTATTTGAAATGATGCTGTTAGTGGGAGGTAATTTGATAAATTGTGGAATTGTTAGCTATTAGTTTTTGATGGGTAGTTCCAAGGTAATTTCCTATTTAATGAAAACCGATTTGTCATGTAGCACACAAAAATTACACCATCGGAGGAATTCTATTAGAGTGTGTGAGACTAGATTTGATCAAGGTGTTATGGTATGTACTCCCTCTGAATATAGAAATTCTACCTCACATATTTTTTGCATGGTATCTACTTGGAATTAAATTTTGATGAGTATCCAGGTAAGGGTTTAGGATCGATGGCTTCAAATATGATTCATGCAGATATACTGGCCAAGCGATTGGGGTAAATTAATGTACATTCTTGATGAGGTTGGATTAATTGTTAATAGGAATAAGATTATTAAATGAATGATATTTGGATGAACCTGAACACTCAATGTTTGGAGATGTGGTGTGTGGTGTTTGTTGAGGTATATAACCTATTTAATATAAGTGGGTCCTAGGAGATATATACACTCCTGATAATAGAATCTTCTTATACTTTTTATATAGAGGTGATCAATCCAGTTATCAATAAATCTTCCTGAGTACACCAAGAGAGCATTGGTTATACACTGAGGTACAGACATCTAAATAGTTATTAATCTTTGACATAAGACTCATGAGAGTAGAACAAAAGGGTATGATTAATGGGATTACACATGGTGTGAGGTACATATATGTCTATTTAAGGTTGATGAACCTTTTTTAACTTCGAATTATTCATTTTCCATGGAAACCATTCGAAAGTGGTGGGAGTAGGTGATGGTTTATGTTTACCTTAATGCTTGGGGATTGGTGGGTTCCTGATCAGGCTAGTTGTATGTCTTGGAGGTAAAGAGAATGGTTTGTTGATATTAGTTATTTTTTTTCAAAAAATGACTACGATGCTCCTAATTTTTTAAGTGGGAGTTTTCTTTTTGGTGAAAAAACCTTATTTGATAAGTGTTTTATTAATTCAGGACCAATTGGGCGATAGAAGTTTAGTCTCTCATAAACAATCGAGTAAATGGATGAGGAAAAGATGGGATCCTCAATAAATTTAATGTGTTGGTCAATTTATGGGTCTGTGTGAAAATCATGTGTATTAATTAAGCCTGAAGTCGCTTATGAAGATACATAGATGTTGGATGAAAATAGATAAGTTCATGTTTTATAGTACGGTGATAATGTTGAACTGAAAATAGTTTATTCAGGATACATCACTAAAAGATGAGTACAAGCATTAGTAAGCAAGAATTAAATAGTCTCAGTACACCTTTAGATATGGATAAAAAAGGTAGTTTCGTGGATCTTCAACTGTAGGATCTGACCATTTTCAAAATAGTTAATCATAGTTGGTTTATATTTAATTTTATAAAATATTTAAATTTAGTTTGCGCGGAATCACATCATCATGAATCTAAGATAGAATGGGAGCAGCTTAAAGGGTACATTGATATTGGGAGAATCATGACTCAAGATTGGCTATAAGAAATCTAGGAAATATGGTGGGATCACTATAAGCTGGTTGATGATAGATAACATGTGGTGATCGTGTCTCAAATTTGATGGTCATGGCTGATCCTTATCATGATTTTTAGGTAGTATTTATGTGAATTGGACCTAGTTCTATGTTTTTTAAATATCATATACATAAATTGGGTCATGAAAGCTCGTTATGAATTCAAAAACTCAAAACAACTATTCAAGAAAAAATTATTTACCGAAATATGTTGGGTAATGCATTTATTTTTTATATAAGGATTATTTTTCCTAGAAAGTTATAATGTGGGTAGACTATACAAACCCATGTTTTGGAGCCATTGAAATTCCAAAAGTAATGTGTATTTTCATTTTTTGGTTGGCCCATATCTTAAATTTATCCTCATATTATGCATATGATCATTAGAATACATTAAAGTGTATTTTACAATGGATTAATGCTCGAGTGGGGTATGAGTAGTTTGGATGAGTTTTGGGGGAATCGAGTCTAGAAAACTCACATTTTGGGAGAGGATGTTTTGGGCGTAAGGTTTGTTTAAAGCATGAAACCCTCTAGAATGAATCATGATGCCTGATGTAAGGGAGTGAGGGTGTCATGCGGTAACTATAACCCCAAACCAAAGGGTATATGGTCATTATAGTCCTATAAATTTTATTGTAGAGATGAACTATATGGATTGTGCACATGTTACCTATCCATGTGATTAGTCTTTTGAGGTGTGGGGGTGAGATAGTGCTAGTTGATAGTTGGTGTTTGATTTTCTCAAACATGCACAAAAACCTTGTGAAGTGTGGATCCTAGACGGAATAAGCCTCATGGTTGGCACAAGGTTTTGTGAATAGTATGACCAAATTATGCCTAAAATTTATGGTGTTGAAATGACCATTTGTCCTAAAAATTTATTTTTTTCATTTCCAATTCTTTCTTCCTCATTTATCTCATGCACAAGGCCACTCGATCCCCAAATATATTTTAAAAAATATATTTTATGAGGAGCATGATGGTTTTAAGAACAAAAAACCTGATAAATGTGATTGATGTGTATATTTCCCCATAGATTTATGATTTTAAACATCAATGGGAGATATTTTTTTATTGTTTTTATGTGTATAATAAAAATTATTTCATATTTAATGTTATGTTCATGTTCACTATAAAATCCTTTCCTGAAAAATGAAAATTATCTTAATTCAGTATTAAGGTATATAAATCATGCCAAATTTGAGAAGAACTATCTCTATATTATCTGTTTCAGAATGGAGACATGATGGTTTATATGTGACATTGAAGATTTTTTTAAATTGATAATCCATATCATTTATTGAAAAATAATTTAACACTTTGTTGGAATAAAATGATCCCTCAAAAAGATTTCAATTCTATAACATTATAAAAGAGTGAAAAATATTGATTTCACATTTGTAAGGAATGTAAGTTATTGTTATAACAAAAATACATGGAAGAAAAATTATATCTTTTTCAAACTACATTATTGTATATTATTTGTGATAAAATATATCATTGTTGTTTTTCATGCTGAGAAAAGTATACGTAACCGTTTGATTGGAAAAATTTTAGACTTACTAGAAAATAAAAAATATGTATTTCATGCTAGATCATACTTGATATCAATGGGAATACATTTTTAGTTATATCCTACTATGAAATTAAATGGAATATATTTACATTCGTCTTTCCGAAAAGTAAGAAAAAAATGAGAAGATGGGATTTTCAGTGTCTAAATATTATTAATGTACCCAGAGGATATTCTAAAATTGTGAAACAATTTGTGTAATTGATGGATTTTAAATTAATATATATGAACTATCTTCATCGTCATTTATTGTTGCAATAACTTTTATAAGACACGTATAATTTTATATTTGTGGCACCTATCATAAAAACTACCATCCAGTTATGTAATTTTTTCAAATACATTTCTATAAAACTCATTTATCAATGTTTGTTAGATGTTTTGGGGAATAAATCCATTCTTCTAAATTTTCAACCAAAAATGTATTTTCTTCCTACATTATTTGATATAGTTGCTCATCATGTGATTCATATGTTTATTGAGATAAGAATAAGTTGGACTATTTATTTAAATCAGATGTATTCATTTGAATGATATATGAATATTTTGTAGGGATGTGTCAGAAATCCTCATTGAATGGAGTATTATATTATTAATATATATATACTGTAAGAGAGGATTTAGCTTTGTATTTATTATTAGTATACATTGGATCATATTTTCCGCCCTATATCTCAAAATATAAAATTATATAAAGATGGAAAATGGATTCATGTATTAAAGGTAAAATCCATTCCATGTGATGATGTGATGCATGCCCATTAATTCGTTTTCGAAAATAATGATGATTTATAACCATATATATCATCGCATATTTTTTAATTAATGGTATGATATATAGATAGAAATTTAAATTTGTTGATGATTGTGTATAAAATAACATTTTTCATGGTTTAAGAAGAATGTAAAAAAGATATTTCCCCATAATTTTTTTTTGAAATAGTTGGAAGGGGGTCATCTTTTAATGTGACTGCATGGTCTGGTTTTGGTTATTATGGGACCACATTTTACAATAAAATCACAATTACATGTGTCTGATTCAAAATGGTTTGGTAATTTTTATTGATGAAGCGTTTCACTTTTCACGAGTAAATGATAAAATAATTTCTACATCAATGCATATTTTGGTGTTCATCATGATTCATGGGAAATTGATTATACTCAATATTCAGTCATAACGTTTATGTGTAACTAGGTTCATTATAATATCTTAGTGAAACATGAATATTATGGTTTTAATCTAGTTTATTTGAAATTTTTTTGTGGTAAAGACGAACCATTTACCATGGAAACACATGAAATGAAAGAATTTTATGACATTTATCCATTGATTGATTAGTGCTCAATTATTTTTGAATGGGAAAAGAATTCATTTCTGTGATGATGATGATGATGATGATGATGATGATGATGTTATGGATTTATATGAGCCTTATTCATTTATTATTCAATTTTTGGATGATAATAATTACTATAATATAGACATATTCTATGTTGTATAAAATGATCAGGATGAAGGGATATGGGAAAACACTCAATTACACTCGTATTTATTTAGTTAAATATTTAAAACATATTTCTTATAAGAAATATTCATCTATCGAAACAAAAATTGTTATTTATTGGATATATATATATAAATATATATTTATAATATATATGTTTTTGAATGAGATTTTATATTCAAAATTTATGGTTAAACATTTATTATTAAAAAAACTAATGTATATCTTTATATTTTAGTCAAACTTATGCATATAACAAAAATGGATAAGATATTTGAATTTATAATTTTTTCTATAAATTTAGAATTAATAATTATATTTAACACCTTATCATTCAAAATTATTGGTTAAGAAACATGAAATCATTTTTTTTGTGAAACAAACACATCTGTGACACTATTTATTTACATACATATTTTTGAAATCATTATTTTTAAATATTTTCTATTCAAATAATATGTAGGTACATAGAATTTCATTACATTTTTCTATTTGAATTTCATAAAAAGTTGTAGTGGAACATTTAATGTGGCATATGTCTTTTCCCCTATTATTAAATATTATATTATAAAAATATTTAATTGAATAAATTGAATAATTGAAAAGAATATTTGCAGGACATATGTTGTGCCTCTTATAGAGGATTATTCTCCTTCTTAAATAGATAAATGAATTTCATGAGTTGGTAAACATGAGATTATACATTTATCAAAACTATTAGTTTCACTTTTAGAGTAGACAATACATATTAGTCTTGATGATAAAAAAACCCAACAAGCCTAAATCCAATGTAGTTTACTAGTTATATCGCTATGCAGAGTTTTTATATGATAATCTTTTTATATCCAAATTTTATGTATTTTGGGAAGATGGAATAAGAGAATATATGGGAGTACATAAAATCAAAATATCTCACTTGATTTATTTTAATATCATTTTATGAATATTAAATATTATAAAGGAGTAACATAAAATTTATACAATTATAGATGACATTCAATTTTGAAAAAATGATAGAAATTAAAATTTACCCAAAAATATGTTTATTGGATGGTAATTAAAGAAAATCCATGCCTCAAATATGGGCTTTTAGATGAAGTCACGGGGAATAAATTTTTCATCTCACATTTTGAGGAATCATATTTTAGGGTGATTATTTTACCACCACAAAATGTCATTTTATTTTCAAAAAATAAAGAAGAGCCAATAATAATTCACTTATGGGGGGATAAAGTTATGATACCCAAGGGAATCCTCCCCAATAATGTTTACACCCTCAAGGGGAAAATAACCATGACTAGTGAATAAGATCGATCAACTCTCTTGATATTCAGAAGAAGAAGAAAATCAACCATGATATTTCCCTCTTTCTAGGTATATAGAATTAACATTTTATTCTTCTTCAGATGCTTTCACCTTATTATAGAGTACATGGTAAACTAAGGGAAATGTCTCATAGATGAAATATCAATGAAATTAGGGATAGAGTCTTTCTCAATCTCGCTGATGGGGATGTTTCTCCACAAATAAATAAGAATATAGTTATGGTTGGAAAGGGATCACACTTGAAGTTAGTCAGCATTCCCTATGAAGGAAGAGAAAACCACAATAATCGAACCATTGGGGTGTATAATCACTCCACTACCATGAATGAAAACCATTGATCCTGGTCCATATGTATTGAGTATATTACATTAGATGGTAAGAATCCAATTTACCCAATTTCCCTGAGCAGGTGAACCATCATGGTGTGAATAAATACATGGGGGAAAGGCTGAGAGGGAGGGGCCATACACCGAGTCCTTGCTCAACCTATAGGAATATAGAACCATAGATCTAGTTTTATAGAGGAAACCCGAGATAGACTCTGAGCAGACAAATGTCAACAATCATTATTTTCCTACCAATGGTTCAATATCCAGCAATGATGATAAACAATATATCCCTCCTCTAGTTGTATAATTTATTCTCTCATACATTATCACATAGAGGGTATAATTTATAAGAGAAGAAACTAATTGTGGAAAATTTTAATGTATTTAGAGAATAATATATTAGAGGTCCAGATGAAGTCTAGTTTGATCATCTATCTCCAACCATTCACCAATAAATTTGAAAATAGTTAGTAGGTATAAAAATTAAAATTATATTACAAAACAATATAAGGAAATAGCTAAAAACATTTTAAAAAAATAATTTTGAGTTTCCATTATTTTTTATATTTATTGTTTGACAATACTATTATAACTATTTACTTTTTAATTTCGGGATCACCTTTAGGATCAAGAGACATATGGGACTTTTATCACTGAGGGTTTTATCAAAATTCTAGCTGGATCTTTATGAAATTTAGAACACCCCGGCTGTATAAGATTATATTTTCTAGTTGTTAATTTTAGGAATGTTTTTTGGAAATCAATGGAAGAAATCATGAATCCCAAAAATAGATTCCTTAATATATGAATTGAAAAACATACAATAGTCAATTGGTGATAAAATTAAATTAGTTATATTGAATATGTTCAAAAAATTGATTAGATAATCACAACATGTTTACAATGCACTCCATACACACCCTACTATGTCTTCCTACTCATAACCTCCACATCCCTATTTGAACCCGACATTATATTTTTATTTCTATACATGATATCCTCATATATGTATAAGTGTATGTATTAATACATATTTTATGGAATTATATACATCACCAGCCTATGCAGTTGGGTAATGTAATAATATAACTACATGATATTATTGATCTAACTACTGTACAGGCATTTCCTACCAAGGATGTTACCAATGATGGAGATTTTATGAGTAATTTTTTAATTTGGCTGGTTGGCTTTCATCATCATCTAACATATGAGCTATAAATTTTTTTAAAATATTATTTACATTTGATTTAAATTTGCATATATATATATATATATATATTTAATTTATATAGGAGTATCTAAAATAAATAATATTAGTATAAATAAAAAATGATTTTAAATAACCAACAAATTCACATAATTCTAGGGTTTTTAATGGTCTAAAAATACTGTAGGAGTTTCTTCTTCCACAGATAATATTTTTGAGTTTCACATCTAATATGACATATATAGAAGAGACTATCGATTGAGAATATTCAAAAAAGATATCTTATATATGGTTATATTTTATGATATCAACATTCCTATGTTGATGTTTTTTTATTTGTATGTAAATTTATGTTTTAGTACGTTTTTATTTAAATAATGATGATTTCATGTGACTTACTATATTACATATTTAATTATGAATCTACCCATTTTTATTATTAAAAATGATATAATTTTTTTTATGGTCTTATAGATCCACAATACATTTCAATGGTTATGTAATATATGAATAGTTAAACTAGAGTTACCTATATATCTAAGATATTATTAAATACATTGATTGGGTGCTTGTTTTTCTGGATAATTATGAAATAAAATTCATTATAATTTCAGTAATTCTGAAATTTTTATATTATAGAGGTCACTGGATGTTAGTCATATTGTTCCCAATTGAGTGCAACTTATATTGGGTTTTCTCTTTATTATGAAGGGTTTGGAAAAAATATCAAATGGTTAGAAGAGTAGGTTAAATTCATTTTTAGAAGATCATTATTGTTAATTATTATTATTATTTATAAATGTTTTTTAGTTGATATATAAGAAAATACAGGTCATAGAAAAGTTTTATAAAAATCACTTGATAATGAAACAAAATCAAATCAAATATATGGAAGTAATGTTAATGGTATTTTATATTAGATAATATTTTTTATTTTTTTATTTATATACTTGATGGTTCTTATTTTAATGTTAATGATTCATAATAGTAGTCTCATCAAAAAAAAGGAAAGGTGGAATGTGGTTATTATGTTTTATGATTCATGTATGATATCAGAAAAACTGAATGAATGAAAAAAAATTATAAGGTTACCTATCTTAATTATTTTATATTTAATATGGAAATATTTTTTTAAATCTTTAATCATTGAATTGTATTTTATATTTTAAATGATATCAAGTAAAATATGAATTAATAACATACCAATATTCATTGTTTTTACAAAAACTATTTTTTATGTGTGATTATTATTTAAATTATCTGGAATGTAACTTTTAATTATAGTTAAAAAATGAATATCTAATCCTTTTCTTATTTATGTTTCTATATTCTATTTATATTTATAGGGTCGATCACTATTATATAAAATATTATGTATTTATAAAATAAGTACGCACATCACACAAGCCTATAATTTAGAAAGATACATTACAAATACCAACCATTAATAAATCTGAAACTAAATTGTTACTTGTATCATTCATTTTGGTAATCAGACGACATGATTGTTTCACCCATATGTTGTAAATTCACTTAATGATTTGATATTCCCAACCATAATCATTGGGAATATGTATCAACGAAATGACCTCCATGTAAGTCTTCAAGTAAAACCAATCTCTCCCTAAGAAATATTATATAATATTTCTAAAATATAGGATCAAAGATTAGAAACAACTTAATTAATGAATAAATATTATCCATGGAAAACAAAAAAATGTAACGTTAAGTCATTTTTAATAAATGATTTTATATGAATCCACTATTTTGATAAATTACATCACACATATTATTTTACTTACACTTACATGAAATTATGTTTTTTATATTTGTTTACAAATTTATCTTCCAATTTATGTTTTATCTTAAAACATTCTTTTTTTAATCTTATTAACATTATTGTTATTGTATATTTTCAATGATTTGGACTCATATAAAAATGAGGAACTTATCCCTAATCAATTTTTATTTTCATACTATTATTTATGTATAGATAACATTTTGATTATAAGGTTTTTGACTTTTATTAATTTTCATAAAAAAATTTAATTAGACAATCACTTTTTCTTAATGTTGGTATATTTTTTATAACAGATTTCTTGTTTGAAAACTATTTTTTAAAATTGGTTGTGTTTTATATTATTAAATATGAGTCTTATAATTAATTTTTTTTAAATGAGTAAATATACATTTATTTTTTATTAATGCTGGTATATTATGTTTTTATAGGTTTCATAGGTTTTTGGTATCCCTACCTTAGTTAATTTTAAAGAAATATGTATTTATAATTTTTTTTTATAATTTTAATTAGCATATTATTTCTTATTTTATATGTCTTTTATTTTTATTATGTTAGTTTATTATGAGCAGAATGTAAATCATTTAAACCATTGATAAACACATAAGTTTTATTCTTTTTATAATGTTCTTTATTCTTAATTATTATTTTCAGTAAATATATTTATAATTGATATATGAAAATCATGGTTATTAAAAAAATTTAGTAAAGGTCCATTTTTAATATGAAATTAATATAAAATCAACTAAGTGAAAATATTCGTAAATATATTTTATATTATAAAATATATTTTTTATTTTATATATGTTTATGGGTGATTGTTTTTATTTTCAATTTAATGTTTCATAACTTCTATGTCATCATCATAAAGAAAGGGTGGAATTAATTTAATTTTTTTTAGATTCATGTTTGAGATAATCACAAATGGAAAAACAAAAGTATATGACAACATTAGTTATATTATTAATTTTATGTTTCATATAAAAATATTATACTTTTAAAAATATAACATCCATTTTCATTATCATTTTTCCAAGAAAATAACTATGTAAAAATTAATAAATTTCCCATATTCATGACATTATTTTTTCAATATGTTCTGATGTATTTTCTAATTTAGATGAGTTTAATATAGGTTACTCAACAATTTCTGTAGTTTTAATCGATAAAATTTTTGGACAATTTTCATCCATTGTATCATGTGGACTAATCAAATTTCTACTAAACATCTCACCTAATTATTATCCTAATATCAAAATTATAAATGGAATATAAATGTTAGGTTACATAATTCACATTTATGTTTCTTTATTATTACACTATTTATGTACTATTTCTCATCTTTGGACATGGATGAATTGTAACAATATGTTCCTTCACATGGGTATACCTTGAAATTTTTAATCATTTTTCATATTAATGTTGGATTACAGAGATGAATATATATATATTATTGAGAAAAAATTAAAAAGAAATCAAGTGATTATAGGAAATTTAGTTGGTGTTATACTCTTATTTTAATGTTAAACTAAATTGAAATAATTGTTTTCTATGTATTTGTTTCCAATTATTTATAAATTTTTATTTGTTATTTTATTGAATTATTAATTCCATATACACTTAAAGTTATACCTCTTTGGTCAATTCTCCTTTAATGTTTTCCTAATAGTTATTATTAGTGGAGTGAGTTTACATATGGTTTTCAACCTATGTAATATTCTTTATTTTTCTGTCGTGAATGGGTACATGGTCTCTCTAATGATTATAAAATTCTTATATTATTTTCTTTAATAAATTTAAAAGATTAATATATTCAATAAAGAAAATATTTACAATTCATAATATGTGAAATCTTGAATAACATTAATACACCACTTCATCAACACTATGTTATCTTCATTCCAAGGTAAGACGTATTATCATCATTCATTGATAAAAAAATTATAATAAAGATTTATTCTTTAGAAAATATTTTTTGAAACATCAAGATTTAACATATTTTTAGAAATTTAAGAATGTTTATGAAATAATTCCAATCATGGAATAGATATACAATTTGATTAAAAAGTGAAATTTCTGATAAAAAAATCTGCAAACATCTTGGTTATGTTTCCATTGTTAGTTATCATTGGTCAGGAACATAATTTTTTAATCAAACTACCATTTAACATTTTTCTGATACAAATTAATATTAAATAATTACTAATTTATTCCCTTAATTATTGATTGTATTCTTTATTTTCTATAATATTGAATTCTTTTGTTTACATGTCACATGTTGGTGATTTTACATTTTTTGTTGAAATTTTAATAAAACATTATATCAATACTTGAAGAATATGAAATAATTTACAGCATTGAAATTTTAATATGATATATGTTTCCTCATTATTTGGTTGGAGTAATACAATAAATATAAGAGGAATAATCATTTTTTTCATATTAATTTTTTTCCCTCAATCCATATTTTATTTTTCTATATTAAAACATATTATATTTATATTATAGTTAAATAATGACTAAAACTATGATTACATGATAGATCAAAATATATTTAAAAATCATCCATTGATAATTATGAAATTAAACTTTTATTTGTATCATATATTTTGGTAAAAAACTGGTAGGTATATCCTTGGTATATCATTGAAATTAACCAAATCATTTGGTACCACCAACATTATATATTGGAAAGAAAAATCAACCTAATGACATCCAAGGAAGGATTCATGGAAAATAATATATTATTTATTTATAATTTAGCAGGTATGCTTATTTTTGTTATAGTTTAATAAATTATTATTTAAACAATAATTTTCTAAATTAAATTGTCAAATTATATTTGTTTTTATTGGTTTAATCATGGTTGTATATTCTATTTATATTGTGAAAATTATATTATTTCTTATTTATTTGTTTATGGGGTATGAAATTTATTTATTTCTTTTAATAAAATAAACATTTCAGGTCAGTTTTTCTATAAACTGGTGTGGGAGTGAAATTATTGGATATTCTACATCACCTTATCAGAAAAACCCATATTGAAATTCTTTAGAGATTTTTTCTAGGTAGACAGTAAATGTTGGTTTTCACAAAAAAAACAAATTTTCAGGTATTAAGTGAGTTTTTACATGTTCAAAACAATATGACATTCAATGTCAATTTTAACAAAAACAGACACTGAATTTTCCATGTGAACTTTTCAAAAACTGTTTTACTATAAATCTGACCTGGAAATATACCTTCAATATCAGTATATAAAAAAAGAATATCGAAAGAACCATTAAATTTTCTTTTAGTTAATTTTTAGATGTAGGTTTTCTTAAAAAAGTTTTCAATACTATTGTTTATAACATCTCCATTTTAAATGACAGTTAAAAATTTTCTTCCAAATGTAAAAAAATGTAGTGGAAATATATTTTCACCATGATGTGACACATATCTGGGGGAACTTATCTTATAAACCCTTATCATACTATTGAAACCTCAGTTTTCACACCCATATTATTTTTTGGAATCCAAATTGTGTATTACCCACTAATATATAAGAATCCTTTGTTTATAATCACCAATCATATCAGGGAAACACCATTGTGTAATCCCCACTTGTATTTGAGAATCCCCAGTGTGTAATCCCCACATATATGTGTGAAACCATTTTGTTTTATCCCCTCTCATATAAGGGAAAATGAAATGTATAATCCTCTCCTTAATATCATAACAAAATCAGTGTATAAGCCATGTATAGGTTCATTCCCATGATATCTTGTGTTATATCAAATAATCTGTTATCTCTTATTTCTCCCACCATGTATGACTCACAGGGTCTTAGAAATGAATGGTAATTATTGAATTTTTACAAGGATAATAATTCAATATAATCCTCTGTTTAGGTGTAAGATCGATTACAACCTCTTCGTGCTCAAAGGTCCATATTCTTGAGGAGGCGATGGTGGGAATCCTCAAATGCATAAGTATTTTTCAATTCTATGTTGTCACACCATTCGTGATGTAAAAACCCCTAATATGTTATCAATTGGGACTCTGATTATTCATATAAATAGGATATGTAGGTTGCTTCTTATGGCCCACATTAAATATAAAATTCTTAAATTTGGTCATATATTTCATTATTACATGACATAAAACTGCATGACATGGTCCCAACCAAACTACATGGGTTTTGATTCAAATTTTCCTAGGATATGATGAATGTATCCTGGAAGTTCAATCTTGATTCTATAACACCAATCCACTACCTAGATGATAGTAAACACTAGCGGTCCCAATTATTTTGTTTCAAAATATTACCAGTCCCACACTATTAACCAATAATGGTTAGAGATATAGAGATGCCATGAAAAATATAATGGTGTCATTAGTAGGACATTATTCACCATATTTTAGGGTTCAATACATGATAGTTTTTTTAGGATAACCAATCTCATATTTGGATATTTTAAGGATTCATGAACATGTATTATATCTTTAAGAGAGACATCAAGTAGGAAATAATTTCCCACAAAATAGAGTGATGATTCGAGCCTCTAATACTCCCCACCAATATGAGTTCCAAACATTCATTATCATGAAACCCCGTTGATCTTCCACCTTTTTAATGTACACAAACAATTAAATACAGATGAGGCATGTGCTTGGGGACTCTAAAGATGACAATATGAATTAGAAAGATACACTAGTTCAAATATGAGTCATAATCCATTAGGGTAACGGTACAAAAACTTTTATTAAATAAAATTATGATGGATATATTTCAAAACTATATCAAAAAAATCTTCCAACAAACTTATTATAGAAAATAATAACAAATGCAGTCGGTTTCATGCACCTTACATTCATCATAGGGAGTGTGTCCACCTCTGTCTGATCTACATGGATTACCTTATATATGGTATAATAATTCAAGTTCCTTAACCTCTTGTTCTGGTATATAGTGAACAATTTTGAATCTCTCAAAACCATACTCTTACTTATTCCCCTTTTTGATAAAATTAATGGAAAATTATTTTATGAAAACATGTTGTGCCAATACACTGCACCTTCAATTTATCAAGGGGTATGTTTCAGGTTCATGTATATAATTTCCATAATCAAATATGTGGTTTTTGGAAGTATGTAATTTACTCACTACCACTAGAGAAACACTATATTAGAATTGGATGTTAGAAATCTTCCAAAACTGCTTCTAAGAGACCTAATTCATTTTTTGGAAAATTGTTTCAACAGCCAAATAAAATAGTTAATAAATAATAAAATAGCATTAAGGCCATTTCATTAAAACTAAATTTCATATGCATGAAAATAATTATAAACCCACTTGACCTATTGAATTCATTTAATATATAATATATTTTATGTGAGTATGTATGTTATTTCCCATAATCATATATATATATTCAAATATGAATTTAATTATTTAATTATTGTTACATGAATATCCAAACATATTCACACACATTCATAAATATTTGTATATATATATATATAATATATCGTTACACAAATTGGTATTTATACTCCAATAAATTTATTTATTCCAAAATTAAATTTATATATTTTTTCAATATATATGTTGAATTATTTTATATTTTTTTTTATAATTTTAAATTTCATTTTTCTAAAAATAAATATTTTAAATTCAAAATTATAATATAATATTGGTATATATATGCACACATTTTATTTATATATATACAAGTTATATTTATATATTTAAATGCTCAATATATATAGTATATATAATAAAAATTATATAAATATATGTAATATTCAGATTAAGAAATAGATACATTATATTAAAAAATTTTAAAATAAAAAAAATTATATTTAAATATATAATTCATATTTATCCTTAGAAACATATATTATATATTTTATTTGTATAAATTATAAATATATGTATTATAATAATGACTTTGAAATTTATTTTCTCAACTTTTTAATATTTCAAATTATATTTTCTGAGTAAAGAATAATGTTAGTGCAGAATTTCAGTTCCAATGGAGAATAGAGGTTGAAAAATTAAAATTATTTAATATATTTTATCATAGAAGAATAGTTTTTTAGAAATAATTGATAAAATACAAAACAATTTCTTGGATTGGAAATAAATTCCCACTATTAAATCATGAACATAGGTTTTACCCCAAGAATTTCATAATATTTGTACAAGTCTACTATTTTTATAGAGTTCAATCATGAATGAATTAAATAGATTAAATTAATTCATTATTTTAATGTCCATTTATTTTTTTATCCCTACAAACTTCTCTATTTACCCCTTCTTTTGTAAAATGTTTAGCGATAAATTTATTATCCTACAATAAATGATGGTATTTAGATAGAGATTTGGGGGAGAGTTCATTGTTGGGTGTTCTCTACATCGAATTACAACAATGAAAAAGCATGGATTTTTGTGGAACCAAACTGAATCCTCGTTGATCTCGTTAATGGAATCGATGCAAATTCATTATTTTATAATCATGAATCCAAAATCGAGTTAGGGAATTTTATTTTGTCTGATAATTTAACCATTCATCTTTTTCATGAATAATGAGAATTAATTGCGCAAAAACTTATTCATGAATCCATATTGTTTGATTTTCATTGCGAGTTTCTCTTTATATAATAATTTATTAGGTATTTAATTTTTTACATTATGTTCTGATAATCCTACAACATTTTTCTATTATTTTGATGATGGTAAAATGAACAGTGCCCATTGTTCATTTCTCACTTTTGTGTTTCATGGTTCTCCCTCTTTGTTAATTATTCATCGTCGATATTTTTTTTGACAAGTGATTTAACAATATATAACAACATTATTTGATATGTGATTATCAGGATCCATGGATCATTATTATGGAATATACATCATGGTGTTTGGAAATGGTGGATTATCCTAAATTATTTAAAAGTGTGAGGTGGATCAATGGTTTCTGACTCCATTGGATTTGACTATGGTACTTTAGAGGAGTGATGAATATGTATTTTCCAAATGCATTTTGTAAAAATATGGACACTGACATAAATATTGGGTTTGGAAAATCTAGATCAAGGATATATGGTGAAGATCACAGTGGAATCAACGGAATCGAATCTTTGGGAGAGTCATGTAAAATGGACTAGAGTTCAAATGAAAAATCAATATATGCATCATGTAGTTCACAATTACACATACCATGTTAATTTCTCTATGCAGAGGTTGTGGTTTGAGTGGGGAGTTAAATTTCCCACACCATGTGGGGAAACCACACACCTTGTGAAACTTATCCAACTAGCTCATCATTTTCAAGAAGTACATGACCATTAATCCATTTGACCCCACATGCGATGTGTGAGGGGGAACAGACCATGTACATTAGATGGTGCATGATCATGGTTATGTGGAACACACTGAGTGTTGTCCTGACCTCTACACATCATGTAATAGAACATTGTGTGTCTAGAGAAATACATATTTTGTGATCAAATAGGATACAAATAGTTCCATATTTAGTGAGACACACCATGTACCATAAAAACAATAAATTTACTACTTCTATGGAATATAATATCCATTGTTCTTCTCAACCCATCTATGGTAGTATCATGGGTGAGTTCCCACTGACCATGTATGTGTGGGTGGATTACCTTGATCTATTGCTAAAAGGGTACATTGTGGTATCTTTTCTTCAGTATATGATTAGTGGTCAACTATATGGGGTGTTTATAGATAGTGAATGGGATCCCTATGTTGGTTTTATGGTGGAATACTCTATCATTATTCTCTATATTAGTTCAAGTATCCCATTTCTATCATTCAAGTTATGTGATACCCTTCCTAGTGTAACTTCTTATATAGGGTAATGTATCTCTCACAGACCTTGTGTTTCCTTATATTTGTATCAATATTTTTTCCTTCTAATGCGGTCTATCTTAGTTGCTAGAGTACCACATATGAACCCTCTTAGTTCATATGTGTTTTTAATATAAATACCCAATGAGTGTAACCTCTCTATTGAGTGTTAGGTTATTATTTTCCCATGGGCCTGTTTTTATATAGGATTTATTCAGATAAAAAAATGAAGAGTTGAGTGTGACCTCTCTATTGAGTTCCATCATCTTGGAAAATAATGATGGTTGACTTCTCTCAAATGAATGAAAAATTTAATCCTATTATATAATCCTTGTCTATATTTGATGACATGACCGCACCTTGAGATTACATTCTTACACTGAGAACATATTTACCATCTTGTTCATTCACATTGATTTGTGATATATATGTGGTTCCATATTTGATGCTTTATGTTGTGTAATTTCGGGGGATCCTAGAGGGTATGTTTATACCCCCCTACATGGGATATTCGCATATATTTCTTTTATTTTTCATATTATTAACCTTTCAATGGCATCCTAGGAGGATAATAGGTAGGTGTAGGTAAGTTGTTCTTGGAATACTACGCATGTTTTTTTATGTTCTCATCTTGATTGAATTCCCATTTTTCTAATAAGATGGAATCATTAAATGTTTTAATGTGATATTATTTTTATCTTTTATTATTTATTTTTTTTGTACTTCTTAATGTACAATGATATGAGAAATTTTTTCATTGGTTTATAGTTTAAATTTTTTAATTTTTATGATTTATTCTATAGTATGGATTGTGAACATTTGTACATGAACATTAGGATATCCCCCCCATCTATATGATATCCCCAATTGCTAGTAGTTTCCATACCCTATTCTATTTGGGGTAGGATTGGTGTGTCATTCTTAATTAAATACCTTCCCGGTGGGGCCCTGTGATTCAGTCCTTGAGAAAGAGGTATTCATGGAAGGTCATATTTGGACCATAATATAAAAATAGTCTAGCTATGGGGTATTGTTTTGGGAACTAGAGAAATAGTGTTAATGTGTCTCTTGTTCTCTTATCATTCCTAGAAACCTGTAGATGGTGTTGTGACCATCATATCCATTTACATGGAATTAGATGACAATATTATTGAATTGATACTAGTTTTAATTAGTCACAAGGAAAACATTGGTGCATGAATCATATAGGAATTAATGTTGGTCTCAATGGGCTTCTTGAGTTATCTCATCGAATATTCTATTTTTATTTTGGTGCATCATAGCTATCATTGGACACCCCAATGATAATATCCATCTAGGATTATGTATCTGGGTCAAGATTATAATTCTTTAATCAAGTATTTTTTAGTATGGAAAACTATGTAGGAGGTGGTACCTCTTGAAGGATAGAAAATGGTCCCTCTATCCATTAAGAAGCATGTTGACTGACTTTCTATGGTCTAGGTGGATACTCCCTTTTAGGTTGATAAGAGTTTTTCCTTACAATGAATGTATATTAGTCACTAATTTTGAGGTCAATTCATGAGTTTTAGTGATAGATTACTCAATGGTTTTGTTGTGTTCCAAACCCTCAGGGAGTAGAGGACATGTTCGATTTTTTTCCTGTAATTTCTCCCCTGTATAGGACCCTATGATGGTTGTCCTCTATATAAGAATTCCACAATTCAACATAATTAATTTTCATAACCATTTTATAGTTATGTTTATGTGGGTTTGGGTATGAAAAGAAGTGTTACACTTTCCTTACCTCTAAACATTCAATTATGATAAATATTAAAGTCGTGTTGGCAAGTCAGTGCTACCCAAATAGAATATTATTAATGTGTGGTGGATGAGGTACTTTTATTTGTGTGTTTTATTATTTTATTATTATTTCATGGTCTCAGAGTGATACATGGACATAGAAAAGTGGCAATAAATGGTAAGGATTACTTATGGTTGAACATGCCTACAACCTAGAGTCTCTGAGCATGGTTAAAGGTATGACATGTGTCTTCAATACTTCAAAAATAACGTTTGTACATAATAGAATGCCACATTTTACTAAAAAAATCATTGTATTCAATCTAGATATTTTAGGGGATGCTTTTACATCAACATGTGTTTGCAGGCTTCCCTTGAGAGAGATTTCATTATGACACACTTCTGCTAATAGTGTGACCCAAATCATTGAGGATAGAGGTACTCATGGGATATCTTCTTAGAGGTGGGAGTCCCTATGAGTTATTTACACATTATGGAATAAAAACTAATATATATACCTTTAATTTATGTTTCTAGTAATTATTTCGTGCACTTACATTGGAGGGATGAATTTTTACTTTGTTGGTATGAAATAATCTCTATACGAGTTGGGAAAGCTCATATAAGTGTGGATACAAACAATTATTCTATATATAGATGGTATAGCCATTGGAGTAGTGGATTATATTAGAATTAAATTACTACAATGGTGCAGGAGTATGATAATTTCATACTACGTGATGTGTCTAGATTATGTCCCCATTAAAATTTCACATTTTTTACAAGACACACCCATAGCATTCCATGAAATATTCTCCAATATATTAGATGACCAAAAAAGAGATTCATGTGGTGATATTGATTTTAGAGGATCTATAGATTAATTACTCTGTCAGACATCATGTTTTATCATGTTAATTCATGTTTTCTTCATTAAATATGATGATGTGGGATTAATTTTATACATGGATTTTTACCTCAAAAGAAAGGAAACTATTACTAAATTTTCTTATCATTAGAGAATTATGACCTCATGACTGGTTGAAAGGGGTCATGGTGGTTTAAATGGATATAACATTGGTTAGGCTATCTGTCACGACCCCCTCCCACCAAAGATGCCCCTCATGTGCTGGAAATGGTGAAAGGGAGATAATGACCCTCGAGTCCCGTCTCCAGTTGGCCCTGGGTTGGCGACTAGCACCAAGGGTATGAGTTTTCACAAATATGGGAGGCATTACCCTTTTTATTATTTAGGATCCGGAAATAGGATGAGTCATCCACCAACAAGGAAAAAGGACAAGTGTATATAAATAAACACAACCAAGCCCAGATGCATGTTTAAATAATTTTATAACAAGGTATAAGTACAAGGAATCTCAAAAAGAACAATACCAAAAGAAAACAAGAGAGCAACAACTGAAACAACTCCAACTGTTTGACTAGTAGGGTCCCGCACGGCCCTGGTAGTCCTCATGGAAACCTGAAAGTAAACGTAGGGTGAGCATACAAGAATACTCAGTAGGGAAACCTAAAGCTCTCATGCACAAGTGGGGAGACATCCTAATGTCCCATGAGAACTACAGAAGAAACCTAACAAGGGAAACTATCCACCCAACCTCACCCGCCACACTCACCAAAACACAATCACAACAGGTAGTAGTAGTATAAGAACAAGAGTACTGGGTACCCCTCACCATTTCCCATTAGTTAGCTGAACGTCCTGACGATGTCACACTCTCCCCGCCTGCACACACCTGGGACTCACAACCACGGATCCCGCCCGCACACACTTGGGCCTCACAACCACGTATCCTGCCCGCACACACCTGGGCCTCACAACCACAACCACATCCCCACCCGAAGACACCTGGGCCTCACAACCACAACCACATCCCCGCCCGAAGACACCAGGGCCTCATCCCGAAGATTCTTGGGAACAGTAATAGTAATAGAACTCTCACCCGAAGACACCTGGGCCTGAATTGAAACCTTCCCGAAGAGTCTTGGGTGTAAGGTCGCCTCAAGCCATTATAGCCTATAAGACTGCCTTAAGAGTCATGGGCCTAATCACCCCAATCGAAACCTACCCGAAGAGTCTTAGGTGTAAGGTCGCCTCAAGCCATCACAGCCTAGGGGAGAAGGAGTAAGATGGAGCTAGTAACTATGGGAAAACACCCTCTCCCATGAAATGGGAGTGTTTGGCATTAAGTGCTCAACATGGGTGCGGTGCGATAAAACTCAAAAGATACAGATATATATATATAGAAACCACTCAGCCCAACCTATGGCTTCTAAACAGAGAAACTGAGCACGTGCCTCGGCACTTCTACCACGAAGCATGCATATAACAAACAACCCCAACCCCATTTAGGTTTTCACATTTCAGTAGAAATAGTTATTTAGTTCCTTAACTACTGGGCAACTATCCACAACAAACCACAATGATCGTAAGCATATCCCTGCCATCCACAAAGAAAGTTTGGAAAACACAAGAAGCACCACAAAACCCTTCTTAACAACCAACCAACACATTGATTATTTTCATTTTCAAGCCCCAGCATTCATTAACTCTTCCACATTTATTATTTATTAGACACAACCCATAGCCCGTTCACATTTAAGCCCTTCCCTGCAGCCCCGCTACCATCCACCATAACCACAACCACATCATATCATGTACATCATTACCCCTTTAATACCACTTATCGCCGCCCCGCTGCCCGTTACCATCAAACATTCACACCTTCCCACAATCAATACAACCGCAGCCCCGATGCTCACCCATTCCACAACAACCCACAAAACACCCCCATCACATGCCACATAACCATGCCAACACCCACATGTTCATTATTCCAATTTGGTTCAACCAGGGTGATCAAAAAAGGGTTCCATATTTTCATTTAAACAGCCAACTTTACGTGATTAACCAATTTCCATATTCAACAAAGTTCCATTCACAAAAACGGTCTAGAACGATAGGGAAACATTTAATTACGCACGAAAAGTCCCCCAATGACCGTGATTTTCAGAAGGCATAAGCCTATTCATTCCACAACATAATATCACAGGATATAAAAGGTAAAGTAACATTAATCACAAACTTCCCACACCCGTTCTTTAACCAGATATTAAATTTATTTAAAGGTTCAACCATTTCTCATGAAGAAAAATAGGATACCCACCCCGCATGATGCAAAACTTATAGAGAAGACGGTAAAAATCCCTACCTCAACAGGTTATGGTCACAACGCTCCCCCGAATCAACTTTAGAAGACGTTCGTCGGCGTCCCGGAAAAACCTCATCGTGGGGAAGTCGAAGAGGGAAAGCCGAAGAAAAGACAATGGATCCAAGCTCGGAAGTTTCAAATCGTCGTTACAATCCCGTGGCCGATGACGGATCATAAATCGGAGCTCGGACGAAAAAGTTATGGAAGTAAGAATCTTCGAGTCTCTTGAGAGAGCTATACTCAGAGGAGAGGGGTGGAGAGGTGTGAGTTGAAAGGAGGAGGGGACCCCTCCTTTTATAGGCATGAAAAGAAAAAGTACACGGCATGTACTCATGTTACACGGCGTGTACTTGGCCATTTTCACACGAACTCCATCATAGTTCTGCGGCCGTTGATTGGTCAACACACAGTTTGAGGGTAACTCATACGTGGGGAAGGACTACACAACATGTAGTTTGGACACACGGTGTGTACTCATTCATTGCACACGGCAAGGACACAACTCCTACATGGTACACGGCCGTTGACTGGTAACGCGTACATGGGGAAGGACTACGTGGTGTGTAGAACTAGTCACACGACGTGCACCCATTTATTGCACACGGCAAGGACACGGCTATCCACACGGGGTATACCCGGAAAGGGGGTACACGGCGTGTACTAAAACTACACGGCGTGTAGTTTCAAAATTCTTGAAAGTGTGGGAAAAGTCCATTTTACCCTCCAGAACACTTCGTGGCCTTCTTTTTGACAAAGGAATGGGCCAGAGAGGTCCGGGCCATTACATCAGATACCTCTTAAAACATTCTCATCCCCAAGAATTCAAAAACCAACCTAGGGGAACTCAACAAGATACCTCTTAGGGTCCTCGTTATAACAGGAACCCAACCAACAACCATAATCATATGCGTTGGTAATTCCTTCTCCTATGTCGAGATATTATCCGCTTTAGGTGGCACTGACTCGCCTGCACGGGTTTAATCGCATCCTCATTAATGTGTCCTGATTCATGATTGGGTCTTCCCACATTATACATTAGGATTTTTCAACTTGAACTAACCCCAACACCACACAACCATCACACTGCCCAAACACGTGGGCTTGGGAAATTCCTTCACCTATGTCGAGATATTATCCGCTTTAAGCGGCACTGACTCGCCCGCACAGGTTCAATCGCATCTGCGTTAATGAGTCTCGATTAAGGGTTAGGTTTTTCCCTTTCCCACACATCCGGACATGTTACACATTACTAGGGAACAGAGAAACAAAAGGTCTCACAACCGACAAGCCAAGCATTCTATATATCAAAGGTAGAAAGTACAACATCAACAAAAAGCTCAGAAGAAAAAGGGAAAAAATAAGTCAAAACAACTCTGGGTACTGAGCATGCATCTAGGTCTCCCGCTCCCAAGTTCTCTCATCAAGGCTGCCATGGCTCCAAAACACACGAACTAAGGGAATGGTTCGTCCACGGATCACCTTCTCTTTACGATCTTTGATTCTGACTGGTCGTTCCTCGAAGGTCGTGTCGTCTCCCATATCTAACTCTCCCCAGTCAATAATTTGAGAGTCATCGTGTATGTACCGACGAAGCTGGGAGACGTGTAAGACATCATGAACCTTATCCAACTGAGGTGGAAGGGCCAGCTGATATGCCACCTCGCCGACTCACCTCAACACATCAAAAGGTCCGATGAACCTGGGTGAGTGCTTTCTCCCTTTCCCAAACCTCCGCTGCCCCCCGTTGAGGGGAAACCTCCAAGAACACATGACCCCACCTCGAACACCAAGGGCCTCCTCCGATGATCAGCATAAGACTTCTGTCGGTCCTGAGCCGCTTTCATCCTCTCACGTACAAGCTGGACTTTCTCTGTGGTTCTCTGCACTACCTCTGGTCCAAGAGCACCTGTCTCACCAACCTCTGCCCAGCAAATGGGTGAACGACATGGCCTTCCATACAAAGCCTAAAATGGTGCCATGCCAAAAGTAGAGTGGCATCTGTTGTTGTAGGAAAACTCTAATAAAGGCAAGTCTCATACCCATGATCCTCCGAAATCCAGAACGCATGCTCGCAGCATGTCCTACAGTGTCTGGATAGTTCGCTCTGTCTGCCCATCGGTCTGGGGGTGGAAAGCAGTGCTAAGGTGTAGCTGGGTGCCAAAAGCATGTTATAACCCACTCCAGACTCGTGAGGTAAACCGAGTATCCCTGTCTAAGACGATGGTCCATGGAACTCAATGAAAACACACCACCTCGTCTACATACCTCTGTGCTAAGGTACTCACCGAGCCCAACTCCTTGATTGATAAGAAGTGAGCTGAGTTCGTCAGAAGATCCACCACTACCCAGATAGCATCATAACCACCCTGAGTTCTGGGTAGTCCTGTGACAAAGTCCATTGAGTTGTCATCCCACTTCCACTCGGGGACATCTAATGGATGCAACAAACCACTGGGAACACGGTGTTCTGCCTTCACTTGCTGACACACTAGGCACTTAGCCAGAAACTCCGCCACTGCCCGTTTCACCCCGGGCCACCAAAACTGATCCCTCAGGCCCCGATACATTTTTTAAAGTCTTGGATGTACTACCAAGGATTAGCTATGGAACTCACGGAGAACTCCCTCACACATCACCTCTGGGACAAACAACCTTCCACGGAAAAGCATCCGATGTCGGTTGTCCTCTGACCATGCCTCTGGACCATTCCCTAAATCGACACGATCCCGCATCACCTCTACCTCAGAGTTCCCGCACTGAGACTCCTCAACCTGCTACGACAAAGAGGATTGCACCATCATCTGGAACAAACAGCCACTAACACCTTCTTACCTTGCATCTAAGTGCAGGGCAGCCAACTCTCCCATCGCCTTCTAAGCATCAGCGGATTCCCGAACCACTTCCTTATGTGACTTCCTGCTCAGGGCATCAGCCACAAAGTTGCCCTTACCTTCAGTGTAAGAGATCTCTAAGTCATTGTCTTGGAGAAACTCCACCCATATCCGCTGCCGTAAGTTCAGGTCACACTGGGAGAAGATATAATGCAGTCTCTTGTGATCTGAGAAGAGCACAAAGTGCTCCCAAAAGATGTAATGTCGCCACAACTTCAATGCGAACACTACTATTTCAATCTCCAGGTCATGGGTGGCATAATTACACTCATGAGGGTGCAAATGCCTAGACCCATAACAATTCACACCTTTCTTCTGCATCAGCACGCACCCCAGACCAAGGCCAAAAGCATCACAAAACACATCATACAACAACCCTTCCTCTGGAAACCTGATCATGGGAGCATTAACCAACTTCTCCTTCAGGTAGTCGAAAGCTTTCTGGCACTGATCGCTCCATAGGAAGACCTGATTCTTCCTAGTCAAAGCATTCAATGGAGTAGCAAATCAAGAGAAGTCCGAAATGAACCTCTGATAGTAACCTACTAACCCCAGGAAGCTATGAACTTCTGCCACGCTCTTGGGTGCTTCCCAAGAAACAACTGCCTCCACCTTCGATAGGTCCACCGATACTCCAAGCTGAGATACCACGTTCCCAAGGAAGTGTACTTCTTGTGTCAAGAACTTACACTTCGACAATATCCCGTAAAGCTGGTGGTGTCGAAGGAATTCCAAGAATGCCCTGAGATACTCAACGTGCTCCTCCTCTAATCTGGAGTAGATTAGGATTTCATCGATAAAGACAATGACGAACCAGTCCATAAACTCTTGGAAGACAATGTTCATAATTCCCATGAACTCATCTAGTGCATTCGTAACTCCAAACTGCATCACTACAAACTCGAAGTGTCCATACCTGCACCTAAAAGCTGTCTTCAAGATGTCACTGTCCTTCACCCTCAGCAGATGGTATCCCTATCATAGATCAATCTTAGAAAACTAACCTGCTCCCCTTAGCTGGTTGAGGAGATCATCTATCCTTGAGAGGGGGTAACGGTTCTTGACCGTTACCTGGTTCAGCATTCGGTAGTCGATACATAGCCTGAGACCACCATCTGCCTTCTTCACGAACAAAACTGGAGCACCCCATGGCGATACGCTGGGTCGAACAAAACCCTTCTCCATCAGATCCTCAATCTGAATCCGCAACTCCGAAGGTGCTATTCGATAAGGGGCCATAAAAATTGGTCGGGCACCAGGTTGTAAGTCTATATCGAACTCAACGTCACTTCGGGGGAGGGGGGGGGGGTAGAGTCACAACCTCCTCAGGAAAAACATCAGGGGACTCCCCAACAACCTCTGGGACATCCATCATCTCTGTATCGGCTGGAACCACTGACAACCCGCACAACAAGGAAAGGAGAGGCTCCACACGCCAGCTTCCCGCCTGATAGCTCCCCTTGCCAACAAAAGATACGCGCTGCCCATCCACGTCGGAGAACACGACTCATCTCCGGAAGCAGTCGATAATGGCACTAACAGAAAACAACCAGTCGATTCCAAGGATGACATCGTATGGCTCAATCTGTAACAGAAGAAGGTCCCCACTTGATCGATGTGGTCCCAACGTTAGCCCACATCCCCGGCAAACATAAGATACGCTGGTCTGGCCTCCAACTGGTGTTCTCAACACCTGTGGTACGAAAAGTCTCTCTATGTCTATACCCAAATCATGGGATAGACCATGTTTAACAAAGGAGTGCGAAGCTCCCGAATCAAACAAAGAAAAAATAAGAGTGCTGAACAAACAAATCGTACCTCGCACCCCCTCTGGTCCTGCTAGAGCTGCCAACTCTGCTGCGTGCAACTGTCCACGCCCAGCTCCTCTGCCTCTCTGATGTCGTCCACTTCCCCGACCACGCCCTAGTTGAGGTCACTGAGGAGCACCCTGAGGTTTGCCTCCTCCTGTAAGGAATTACCTCGGAGGAGCATGGTCCTGCTGCTGCTATAAGGGCCTCGTCGGCAACTGATGCTGCTGCGGTGGGCGCTGAACCTGCCCACCTCCACTGTACGGAGATCGGGTTGGGCACCGACTCTGAACGTGCCCGAAACCTCCACAAGAAAAACTGATCGGTCCTGGGCTCGTGGAAAAGTGACGAGGACCTGAAGATCTGAACTGGAACTGTTGGGGCCTGCTCCCCACTGGCCTGAACCTGGAAGGTCCTGTCGCAGGAGACCTACTACTAACTGCCTTCCCCTTCGACGAACCTCGCTGAAACACCTCAGGTGGTGCACCTCCCAACGAGTGGATCATCTCTACAACCTTTGACTTCTTCTGCACTTCCATGAAAATCAGAAGGGTAAAGGGGGTGACAGCATACTGGAATGAGGGACGGAGCGTCTCCTCCAAACGTCTTTCCCGAGACTCCTAATCTTGAAAGAGATCCGGAGAAAAGCGCATGAGATCCTTGAACTTGATCCCCAGCTCTCATACTAACATACTCCCCTGCTGAAGGGAGAGTAACTCCTGCTGCTTCTCTGCCTTGATCATGGAAGAATGGAATTCCTCTCGGAAATCCTTCTCAAATTCATCCCATGGATCCTCTACCTCTATCCTCTCTCCGAGGTAGAGCATCCACCACTGTCGCGCCGCACCTCTCAGCTGACTGACTGCTAGGGGAACCCAGTACTCCCTCGGAGCACAGATCAAGGTAAAAGTGATCCCTAGCTCCTCAAGACACCCATCCATCTCCGTATCCGAATTAATACCCTCGTACTTCTTGAGGGTCTGCCGCTGGAAGGAACAGAGAGTCTTTTGCCACTGGCTATCTTCCTCCTCTAGGTCAATCCTCAACTGATCGACCACCTGGATCTGCTGGGCCTCGGCCGTCTGAGCCACCCGGGGATGACGTCCAGGTGCCATAGCTGTATGGTAAACAAGGATCGCCTAAGCCCAAGTAGAAAGGAAATTTTCTCAATGTTTTATTTATCATTTTATTTCAATTTCTTCCCCAGAACACAAAAAAATCAAGTAAAAGACAATCATGATGATTCATGTACCTTCCCTAGGGGTCTCTACCCTGCAATCAATGTAGTCTCACTTGGTCGTTTGGTAGGCTCTGAGTCCTTGCATCAGATCACGGGAGGCCCTAAAATCCCGTGTCCTAGCCGGTCTTCCCTGGCCTATGTCACGTACAAAGAATATCTAAAACTGTTTCCCTACCATCCCATGCAATCCTCACTGTGCCTAACTCTAGACTCCATCTTATCTCTCAACCATAACCTTTGATACCATTCTGTCACGACCCCCTCCCACAAAAGATGCCCCTCCTGAGCTGCCAATGGTGAAAGGGAGATAATGACCCCCGAGTCCCGCCTCCAGTAGGCCCCGGGTTGGCGACTAGCACCAAGGGTATGGGTTTTCAAAAATATGGGAGACATTACCCATTTTATTATTTAGGATTGGGAAATAGGATGAGTCAACCACCAAAAAGGAAAAAGGACATGTGTATATAAATAAACCCAACCAAGCCCACATGCATGTTTAAACAATTTTAAAACAAGGTACAAGTACAAGGAAGCTCAAAAAGTACAATACCAAAAGAAAACAAGAGAAAAACAACTGCAACAACTCCAACTGTCTGACTAGTAGGGTCCCACACGGCCCTGGTAGTCCTCCTAGAGACCTGAATGTAAATGTAGGGTGAGCAAACATGTATACTCAGTAGGGAAACCTAAAGCTCTTGTACACAAGTTGGGAGACATCCTAATGTCCCGTGAGAACAATAGAAGAAACCCAACAAGGGAAAATATCCACCCAACCTCACCAGCCACACTCACCAAAACATAATCACAACAGGTAGTAGTAGTATAAGAACAAGAGTATTGGGTACCCCGCACCATTTTCCATTTGTTAGATGAACGTCCTGACGCTGTCACACTCTCTCCACCCGCACACACCTGGGCCTCACAACCACGGATCCCGCCCACACACACCTGGGCCTCACAACCACGTATCCCACCCGCACACACCTAGGCCTCACAACCACAACCACATCCCCGCCCGAAGAAACCTGGGCCTCATAACCACAACCACATCCCCGCCCAAAGACACCTGGGCCTCATCCTGGAGATTCTTGGGAACCGTAATAGTAATGAAACTCTCGCCCGAAGACACCTGGGCCTGAATCGAAAACTACCCGAAGAGTCTTGGGTGTAAGGTCGCCTCATGTCATTATAGCCTATAAGCCTTCCTGAAGAGTCTTGGGCCTAATCACCCCAATCACAACCTACCCGAAGAGTCTTGGGTGTAAGGTCACCTCAAGCCATCACAGGCAAGGGGAGAAGGAGCATTAAGGAGCTAGTAACTATGGGAAAACACCCTCTCCCATGAAATGGGAGTGTTCATCACTAAGTTCTCAACATGAGTGCGGTGCGATAAAACACAAAAGATACAGATATATATATACATATAGCAACCACTTATCCCATCCTATGGCTTCTAAACAGAGAAACTGAGCACGTTCCTCGGTACTGCTACCACGAAGCATGCATACAAAAAACAACCCCAACCCCCTTTAGGTTTTCACATTTCAGTATAAATAGTTATTTAGTTCCTTAACTACTGGGAAACTATCCACAACTAACCACTACGATCGTAAGCATATCCCTTCCATCCACAAAGCAAGTTATGAAAACACAAGCAGCACCACAAAACCCTTTTTAACAACCAACAAACCCATTGATTATTTTAGTTTCCAAGCCCCATCATTCGTTAACTCTTCCACATTTATTCTTTATTAAACATGACCCATAGCCCGTTCAAATTTAAACCAATCCCTGCAGCCCCGGTGCAAACCACCATAACCACAACCACATCGTATCTCGTACATCATTACCCCTTTAATACCACTTATCACAGCCCTGATGCTCGTCACCATCAAACATTCACACCTTCCCACAACCAAGCCAACCGTATCCCTACTGCTCACCCATTCCAAAAAAGCCCACAAAACACCCCCATCACATGCCACGTAACCAAGCCAACACCCACATGTTCATTATTCCATTTTGGTTCAACCGGGGTGATCACACAGGGGTTCCATATATTCATTTAAACAGCCAACATTACATGATTGACCAATTTCCATATTCAAAAAAGTTCCATTTACAAAAACGGTCTAGAAAGATAGGGAAACATTTAATTGCGCAAGAAAAGACCCCCAACGACCGTGATTTTCAGTAGGCATAAACCTATTCATTCCACAACATAATATCACAGGATATAAAAGGTAATGTAACAACAATCACAAACATCCCACCCCATTCATTAACTAGTTATTAAATTTATTGAAAGGATCAAACATTTATCATGAAGACAAAAAGGATACCCACCCCAAATATGCACAAATTAGAGAGAAGAAGGTAAAAATCCCTACCTCAACAGGTTCTGGTCACAATGCTTCCCCGGATCAACATTAGAAGATGTTCATCAGTGTCACGGAAAAACCTTCTTGGGTGGAAGTCAGAGAGGAAAAGACGAAGAAAATACAACGGATCTAAATTAGGAAGTTCCGCCTCATCGTTACGATCCCGTGGCCGCTGACAGATCGTAAATCGGAGCTCGGACGAAAAAGTTATGGATGTAAGAGCCTTAGAGTCTCTTCAGAGAGCTCTGCTCAGAGAAGAGGGGAGGAGAGGAATGAGTTGAAAGGAGGAGGGGAAACCTCCTTTTAAAGGCGTGAAAAGAAAAAGTGCACGGCGTGTACTCGGCCATTTTCACACGGTCTCCACGCGGCCTCCAACACAGTTCCGCAGCTGTTGACTGGTCAACACACGGTTTGAGGGTAACACATACGCGGGGAAGGACTGCACGACGTGTAGTTTGGACACACGACGTGTACTCATTCATTGCACACGGCAAGGACACGTCTCCTACACGGTACACGGTCGTTGACTGGTAACGCGTACGCGTGGAAGGACTACACTGCGTGTAGAACTGGTCACACGGCGTGCACCCATTCATTGCACACGGCAAGGTCACGACTATCCACATAGTGTATACCCGGCAAGGGGGTACACAGTGTGTACTAAAACTACACGGCGTATAGTTTCAAAATTCTTGGAAAGTGTGGGAAAAGTCCATTTTACCCTCCAGAACACTTCGTGGCCTTCTTTTTGACAAAGTAATGGGCCGGAGGGGTCCGGGCCGTTACACAATCACCCACTTTGAGTGATTTGTGATTCCCTTCAGAATGGAAAACTCTCTAGATGATTTCATGGGAATCATTAATTGAATCATTACACCATTATTAGATTATTTCATTATAGTCTTCAAACATGAAATACTAATGTACTCATCAACAATGGAGGAGAAAATGATATATTTGATTATAGTTATAGAATAAATCTGAGAGAAACGTTTTTATAGGAAGCACAAGATGTTTTAGTTATGGAATTGTGTCATACACTTCTTGTGACATGTCATCTCTGAAGAGCGAGTAGTGGTGGAATGAAAACAGGTGCTGGTAGTGCAAGCATGTAAGCCACCAAAGAGCATACTTGTGGATCGATGCTTCCTTTTTTAATGAAATTTTCTAGCTATTAATGAATAATTTCTCTAGTACTTGGGATTATATGAATAGTTTAACTAGAAATGGGTGACCTTTCTGGTGGATAATTAATTGGAAGTGAATTTTTAAGAGTAGTGATATAGGTTGAAGGGAACCTGTAGTTTGATAATGATAGAGGAATGTTTTGTGTATGTGGTTTTATAAGTTTCCTCTTTAGTTGGGATTGAATTTTATTTGATAAACAGGTAGGATGAGATTCTTATGGGTCCTATTATCTAATACCACATGAGATGATTTACTTGACCCATGAAATCAAGCTTGTAGTTGCAATTTCCACATTTACATATTAGAAACACGATCTTATGAGATTGTTATTCATTATATTTTCTTACCATTAGAGTATCAGTTATAAATTTTCATATAAATACATTAACATGAGGTAGAGTTTTTGGTTTTTGGTCTTATATGTTTATGGATTTGAGATAGTATATACACTCAATATGGAAAAAAAAGTAACAGATGCACACAACATGGATTTCCATTCACAATTGTAAAGAAAGACAAGAAAAAAATAAAATCATTTTACTATACCCTTTTTAATTGGTATAATTCATTTTACCTCCTATTGGTGATTGTTACACATCCACTTATTTGTCCTACCAGGGATGAAAAACGTGGTGATATGGATTATGAGATCTTATGTGAACAAATATTCAATGTACATTTCCCTGATGGATTTTCAACTGTGTGTAGAATGGAATCCTTATTATTCATGCTCTGAGCTGAGGTGATGAGGGAGTTTCATACTACCCCCTTAGTGGTCAATCGTATATAGGTGAGGATTTATCATGATCATTTGGAATTATTTTGGTTGTTCCTAGATGTTGTAGTGTCTTCTTGATTTTATCTACCAATGTGTCACCTAAAAATAGGTAAAGATCGGGGTGTCAAAATGGTAGTGGAGATGGTATAATAACATCAAGAATTGTTGAATGGAAAATCCATTATTAGTAGGATGTCACAAAGCATCTAGGTGATCTTAGACTAACTCACCAAACCAATCCACTTTTTATCCATCCAAGTGCATTGTTCAAGGGATAGTTTGGGACGATATTTTCATGCAGGAGTTAGTATGGTTTTAAGTAATTCAATATTACTTATTTTATATTGGGATAATTGCTTTAAATCATGAATATGAAAAGTAATACAATAATTTTTGGGACCCAATTATGGTTGAGCACAATGTTACATCCCCAGACCAATAGTCAGACAAAGTGGGCCATTCATGTTCTAGAGGACATGTTTTGGGTTTTCATATTCTTTTTTGATTGTACATGGTATGATCATCTATGCATGGGGTTGTTTCAATTAACAACATTTACCACTCCACAATCAGTGCGTCACCATTATAGTCTCATACGATAGACTATATGGGTCAACCAATTGATAGGTGGATCCAAAGGATACCATTTTTGGTTCCAATGTTGTTGTGAGTGATGACATGGAAATCTTCGGTCATCTAAGAGTGGATGAGGACTTCCTATACCCATCACATGTCCTATATAGAGAAATCATGGAGGCATTTTCATTTATATGAGATAGACCATGTTCTCCAAAAGGACTCACCTTGAAGATGACTACAAAGAGTTCAATGATGTGGAAATCAATCTCTGAGATTCCCTATCCCTTCCCAGATACTACACAAGGTTGGAGAATCATTATACCACTTAACCTTACCACCATAGTTGGATAAGGTTCATGGTGTATTTTACATGTTTCCAATGAGGTGATATGTTCATGCCCCATCACACATTATCGATCTTAGTGTGATGGACATTAATGAAGGAGTTGCCTCTTTGGGGTTCTTAGTGGTGTATGAGGAATAAATAAGAGAATATACATTATATTAGAGTTATTTCATTCGCGAGTGATCACAGATAGCATATGATCCTCCCGGAGAGCTTGTGGTTTCATAACAAACAAACATGTTCTTATTTACCTTGCCTTTATGTGGTGTTTTACCTTTTTGGGATGATAATACTTAATGTTTGGGTGAATGAACAAAATATTAAATTTATTTTTTACAATTTCATGTATTTTAAATAATATATATTGTGTAATTTATTGATTCTTTATATAATTTTGTGGCATGTGGAGCCTTAGTGTTGATATATTAAAAATAATTATTATATTATGTAACATGCTAGTTGGTTTTAATAAATAAAGGAAAAGTATGTAATAACATATCAAATTTCAAACTAAAACCATTATTAAATTGATAATGTGAGTTTGACACCAAGCCCTACATAATCGTTATTTTCATCAGGTATTTCAATAGTGTTCATTTGTTGTACTAATAAATGGATAAAATTAATTTATTAATTTAATAACCATTTAGTTGTTTAACTATAATATATTAACTCGTTAATCCTTATTTTTAAATTACCTATTGTGTTCTATATAACCCTAGACTAAATGAGAGTATTGGGGAGACATATAGTGGAGATCTTGTTGGAAGATGATATCTGGATTGAAGATCAAAAATGAAAAAATGTGGACTTTTTCCCCAATGATGATCAAGGTGGATATCATAAAAGATAGCCATAAGGACTATTTATTCCACAATTATCAATCAAAAATTGATGTAGGGAATTTTAATTTTTGTGGTGATTTCTCCATTCTTATTATTTACTATTGAATGTTAATTAATTCCTCATAAACAGTGATTCTGAAATTATTGTTGCTTATTCCACATCCTATAATAATGAAATTATGATTTAATTTCTATATTTATTATTTTCAAAATCATCCCCTAATATTCAATTTTAGTTGATGATGGTTGAATGAACAATAATCAACATTCATTCTCACTTTTTTGTTTCACTGTTTTCTCTCTCCATTGATTGTTCATAATTTGTACTTGTTTGATCATTGATTTGACATTATTTGTGATTCAGATTCGAAGTCCGAGTCATAATATTATTAAATAATTGTTTTGTTAGCGAAAATATAGAGTTTTTAGGTGGATTATTATCCATTATTATCATCGATGTTTAAGGTGCATCAACAGTTTCTAACATAGTGAGTTTTGATGTGTGTGAATTTATAAAACTAGAAAGGATACCTTTTATATGAAAATAGTTGATTGAATCCATCCACTAGAATCATTTTATTTCCACTCTACCAAAATCAATGATTTTGGGGAAAAATCACAATTGATTTAAATTTGGAAATGACATATGCGATATGCGTGAAATAGACTAGAGTTCATGTGAAAACTCGATAAACATAGTGTATTTTGGAAGTAAAAAAATATTGTAGACCCCTTTGTGTGGAAAATAGTGGTTGTGGGGTGATTTAAATTTCACTCATTGTGTGGGGGAACCATATTCTGGTGGACCCTTATCCATCTAAGTCAACATGTACAGGGATCACACACTGAGTATGACATGCGACCCCATATGTTGGGTGTGATGGGGAAAACCCATTTTACTTTAGAAAATCCATATCCATGTGAAGAAGGCACATGATGAGTTCCAGCCTGACCTCTACATGATGTGTATTATAATAGCATTTTGTTTATCTAGATAATGAAATGTTATGTGAGAAATCACAACACGGGAACTACCAAACCTATAGAGGTAAGAATTGTACCATAGTATACACATAGTGCAATCCTTCTTTGGAAGGTTAGATCCCATTTTCTTCTCAAATTTACAATAATATGAGCATGGGTGAGATATCACAAACTATGTTGGTGAGGTAGAGTTCACTTGGTTCATCCCTATGAGGGTACACTATGGTTTCCAATCCCAAGAATAGGATGAGAGATCCCCTCTATGGATTTGTTCATAATGTAGTCAGGTATCTGTCCATGTGGGTTGTAGTGTGATCCCATATCATTCTTCCATTTTTTATGTCATGTATCCCATTTATGACATCCAAGGCATGTGATCCTTTTCATAACATGTTATCTATGATAAGGTTAGGTATCCATTATAGGCCATGGATGGGGTGTCATATATATGTATTTTCATTAGATGTGTTCTAGTGAGGTGTAGTTCATTACAGAGAGTACATAAGATGATCACTCATGGACTATATGTTCTTTTACATGGAAATACCTAAGGAGTGTGGCCACTCCAATGAGTTCCCTAATCATAGAATCACTTGATGACTGAGTTTACTATGATGAATGTTAGCTATGATGCTATTGTAGAAACTTATTATTGAGGTGATTACATGACCTCTTCTTGAGACTTGGAGTCTTCCATTGAATTTTTTTATCTTTCCTATTACATTGTATTTTTGATATATAGGTGACTCCATCATTAATTTGTTGTTTTTTATGATTTTTGGGTGTTGGGTCTGTTAATAATCTCCTCTATACGAGCTCTATCTTCACATGTCAAGTCTTATGAAAATTATTTGTCCATAGATGGATTCCTATGACGACCACGATAACATAGAACTTCCCTGTGATAGATGGTATACTGTTGGTTCCAAGAGTTTTCATCTTGATAGTAGGAAAATTTTATTAGCTGGATGGAATCTTCTACTATTTTTGGTGGATTTTTTTATCCCCTTCTTATTTTTTACACATCATCTTATTATCTGATGTGGGATAGTTTTTGTATGTGCATTTAGATTAATATTGGTTTATCATTCCATATTAATACTATTTTATTCATATTTGTGCATGGGTATAAGTTAATTTGGTAGATTCCTCCCATGTGTGTGACATGGATACATAACACTATTCTCCAATAAAAAACCTATTATATGAAAGGTAATGGTTTCATTCTCAGCATACAACTAGATAGGTGGGATTCGGTGGGTCGAGTCATTATAATAATTTTAATAAATATATAATTTTTAATTAAATATATTTTTTTCAGAAATTTTATTCAAAAATTTCATTGTGTATATATATTAATTTTTTCTATTTATATTATCATGGGGAGAGTATGGGAGGATTGCTGGAGCTTCTCTCTAATTCTATTGAAAGCGATTATGGTTCTTTTCTCGTGGAGTTTTCGGATCGAGCATATTTTGCTAAATATTGTATTACTCATGGTTGATTGGATTCACACAAAGATACTATGGATGTTTTATCTCTTCTATGTCTTCGCTCAAGGAATATGGAAGTCGGGTCACCAAAAATTAAATCATTTTTTTCCCTCCGTCATAGACATGAGACATGAAAATATGATCATTTTTTCTAAATGAAAAATTATGGGTAATTTGAAAAAGTTTTTAGATGATGTAATTCAGGTTTTTTTTCTAGCTAATGCAGACCAGATTCGTGACATGTTAAAGATATGAGAGTTTTCGATCATTGAAAGAATAGTTTTACCGTTTGGATTAAAGCCATGGAAAACTGAATATCTTATTTTAAGGATTTCAATCACATTGGGATTCTATGATTATAAATTTATTCTCATTGGGAATGGGAATATTAATTTCTTATTCAAAAAAAGGAATTGAAGAATAAGTAATTGGTTCATGGATATATCTCTCTCAATGATGGTATGTTCTTTATAAATCATTGGTTCCCCACTTTCAAACCCTTCTCAATCCAAAACATGAGGACTAATGTCTGGGTTCATATTTAATATTTAAAATGGAATTTCTGTAATCCTCATATTTTTTTACATTTCCTTGGAAATTTGAATGTAGATCAAGTTTGGTCATGCTATAGAAGAAGTTATGATTAGTCACTTAGTGTGCTTATTTCTGTGGGTAGACCTTTGTTCAACAACCATCGAGAAAATAGTCATATATAATGTTGGTTTTAGTTTGTAAATAACTATTATATATGAGAAATTACAAATAGTATACAGTGGTTTTAATTCCATAAGACACACCAATGTAAAATATTGTAATGGTGTTTCTTGTTTTTACAAAAATGGGAAAGGTAATGGGATTTATGAATGAAGTAGAACTGTTCAATCTATGGGTTGGAACACTATGAATGTAGTGGTTGTTGCTACATCACTATAATTGTTTTCGGAATTTGAGGAAAGGTTTTAGTTTTAACCAATATTTCCTATTATAAGAATGAAATGGGAGTGAAGTAGTGGAGGATAAAGTCTCATATTGCTTATTTAGATACATTAACTTGATGGAAATGACATAGGTTGATATTGTGGAATAGAAGTATACTCATTTGTATTCAGAGTTCATTCCTCAATAATTAAATGAATGAAACTTAGACCGACATCTGTGAGAAAATGACAAGAATTCTTATAATGATATGATGGTTCTATATAACGGGTATTCCATAAAATCATAGAATGGTACAACAATATATATTTCATATTATGATCATCTTATTCATCTCAGAACATGAATAATAGATAGATCTTGTACACTCCAAAAAATTTTGGATAATATTAATCAGTACGACCCTAAGATTGAATATATTTTAGTGGATGGAAAAATTACTCCAATTAATAATTTTGATATTTGAACCATGTATGTTCATCAAGGAGTAAATGGTGGACTAGTTGATGAAATAATGGAAGATCAATACATAGAAGAATCTTCCAATCAATAATTAGTTGATTAATAATGCATAGTGGAATAGAGGACTACTACTAGGAATCATAATTGGAAGAAAATTATAAATACTAAATCATATAGAAATATTAAAAATATAAAGAAGAAATAGGTGATATATTTTGGTCATGGAGATGTGTATTAGTCTATCTAAAATGATTCAGAGGGCCATGGTTATACTTTAGCATTTTTAACTTCTGACCAGGGGGGTGCAATCTTGGTTCCTAGTGGGTTTAGAAACATTAACACCACTGTTAAAGAATCAGTTAATGTATCAAGAAAATCTCAACTGACTACTCATAACTCTTATGAATTGATTTATTCTATTAAGAAATTTAAATAATGGGAGAACATGATTCCACAGTGCATGAATCTTTAGAAATTGATTGATATATTATTCTACAACCACATTAGAAGGTGGTGAGATAATCAATTTTAGGGAGAGATGAATCGAAGGACAGTGATATTGAGGAAATTTTGTAGAAATTATAGACTTTAAGGATAGTACATCACCCTAGGATTCAAGGTTGCTTGTATGGATGATTCAATATAAATTTTAATTGTGATTATCAATGTGACCTTAGATCTACGATTAAGAAGAAATTAGTTGTTGATTGAGTTTGATGAGGGATGTTGAGCCATGTTTGACCCCATATTCGTATCATAATTTTTTTATTCCAATTAGTGGTCTCCATTTCATTTTTCAATATAAATATATAATTATTTTTTCATATAAAACTATCATTTAAAATTTCAATTTCTTAATAATAGTTATTTAAAATTCATATTTTATTTTAATATATATATACACACTTTTTATTTTTTTCATATATAAATTATATATATATTTAAAAAAATTTAACATACATAGAGAGAAAAAAATATTATAATATGATGTTTACAAATTATATATATATATATATATGATAAGATATATTATCTAGAAATAAATATTATTTATATTTATAAATGCACAATATATATGCTCGTATATAGAAAATTTTTAATTAGATTTATATTGTTGTGTTTGTTTTTTGATATTTGAGAAAATAATTTTTTCAAATATATTAATATATAACATATGAAAATACACGCACACAAACAGACATATTTATAATCATTCAATTAATTATCTAATTATTCTTAAGATGGGTGATGCCACTGTTACAGTTTTTTTATGTTTGAATGGATTCCATTAGTAATATATTCCACCATATTCTAATAAATCAACATGTGTTCCCTCCTCTTATACTATTCTTCTATAATGAAATAGTTACTTGGTATAAATCCTATCATACATCTCCATGTTCATATTTACTCTTCATCATGATAACCCTTTATAGAGACTTTGACTTGTCATGGAGTTCCATGAATTGTGATGTTGTAGTCACAAGTCATCAACTAATATAAAAAAATCCATTTTATTAGAATCCCCCTATGGTATTAGGTATTTATCAGTATCATTATCATGATTTAATCCTTATATGGAGGTACCTACAAATTGGTTATTTTGATGCTTTCAACTTATTGGTGGTTCCCCTATATTCTTGAAAAATATGGTGCATCTGATTTTAATTTTGTTTTATATTTCATTCACTATCCCACCCGAAATACCTATATATAAATGTTCACTTCCAAAATAAAACCTTCATTTATCCAAGGAATAAGTTGAATTTCCCTCTAAAAAGAGTTTTTTTGGTTGTAATATTTCACTCTACTTGTGGTTTATACCACGAATAAAAAATTACTAGTTGTTATATAAACATCAATTTATTCCAAAATTAGTAGTAAAGTTCGGATTTTATTTTTATATTTAGTATTAATTTAGCTGATAATTTTTTTTTTGAATTTTTTGTCACTGTTTTTATCATAAATTTTTATAAAAAAATTCTTTTAATTTTTTCAATAATGCTTAGTTCTATCATCGGTTCATTGAAACCACTCAATAGAATTTGAAATGATAAAATAATAAAAATTATTAAACATCCACTGATATTTTGATATGTGGTATAAAAAGCTTTCCACTAAAAACATAAAATAATACACACTGGAAATTATAAAAATAAAATAATTATAAAAAATACAATGAACACAAAAATAAATTATTTTAAAACAAGAATATAAAATAATATGAAAAATAAATATATACAATTGAAATTCATATATAATATAATAAACTATAAATCTAGTCCAAAAATATTATTCCACAACAACATTCAAAAAATGTTAATAACTATCAATAATAAACCATGTTATCATACATAAAACATAACTCCAACATCTATGCGAAACCCATCGGGTCTATCTCCCCACCTCCACTATATATGACCACTATCATAATAGGTATCCTTATAAATGAATCCAACTAAATCAGCATTATATAAACTGAAAAAAATCAAAAAAACAAAACACATTAAAAAACAATTTGTTATAGAATCCTGGATAATTTTTAAACATAACAAAAAATGATAAATCATCACAACTACCTTCTGAAGGGTTTTGGGTTAAAAATTATAAACATCCTCCTTGCAGATGGCATCTTTCTATTTTAATAAAAACAAAATAAAGCTAATAAATATAATATGAAACCAAATAGTTTTAGAATTTGTTCCAAATTCATCAAATAATATTTGTTCTTTTTTCAATAAAACACATAAAATTTCCACAAAAAATCAAAACACATATCAATGACCATATCACATATTAAATGAAGAAATTAAAATTATCCTTAAAATTAAACCACCCAACTCAACCAAAACACATTTAGTTTTAAACTTAACTACATAAGATATGATTCAAATATTAATAAATGAAATGCCTAAATTTATAACAATCTATGTCTATATCTCGAATTTTCCATTACTATGAATATACATTTACAAAATCGATAGAAACAATGAAAATTTCTCTGAAAATTACCAAATTATTGCACAACATGATTATATTTGTAAATTTTATATGGTTTGATCATTATTTCTCACACTTCAATCTCTGTAGGAATCTTAATTAATCATTGATTTTCACCAAAATAATTCTTGGTGTAATAGTATAGAATTAGAAATATCCATTAAGAACCAAGTAATATATTCAAATATTTGAAATATAATATATAAAATATCATATGATTAATGTATTTATTTATTATGATTTCATAATAACTTAAGGTCATATTTTATGGTTTTGACTATTACATGCAAATTTTAGTGTTTTAAAACACATTGACTGTGTTTTCAGTCATCATGAGAAATCACCAAAACAGGTTGAATTTTATTCTGTTATTCATATATTAAAAAAAGTTATTGTTTCTTTTTATAAAATTTAACAACAATGATGTGTCACTTTAAAGGTTTTAACACCCCCTGATACACACTTTTTAATATTATCAAATCATTTAAAATTTGTTATTAAATCATTTTTATCATGCCACATGTCATGTTTTTTTCACTTATATTCAAAAATATTCAAAAATATTCAAAAATATTTTTATTATGAAATCTTGTAATTAGTGGTTGTTTTCTATGTTTTTAACAGTTACATGCATGTTTTAGCATTTTAAAATGCAAAAATAAAATACATGTTCTGTCATCTTGGGAAAATGAAACCTCAGACTAAGATGATTTTAGTTTGTATATTTCAAAAATATATATATGTTTATATCTAAATGATTTAATGTCCTTAATATATGTTTTCATAGTTTTTACCCACTAATTTTATCAACCTTGTTTTTCCCATAAAAGACACTAAAATATTTCTATATATATTTCAAAAGTAAGGTAATGAGGCAACATGCGATTCTAAGGCCCGGTGAGCCCAAAATTAATTTTACAAAAATATTATGTATATTTTATACTATTAATGTGAAGGATGCATGATAACTCTAAAAAAATAGTCTAAATAAAAAAATTAGGCCACAATCATGTCCGTAATGTCGAGTTTACCCAAGGTGAGAAATAACTTTCTTCAGCGCGGTCCGTCTATAGAATAGGCCACTAAGGACATAACTATAAATAAAATAATTAAATTATTTTATTTTATTTTTGATGTTGTTTCAAATAACTCTTTAATGGGGACTGATATTGGAAATTTGTGACCATCTTTGAGTTCGTAATATAGCGTTTTACATAAGTGCCACCTAACGTGAGAGGGCGCGGGATGTTCGGATCCCACGACTATTGGAAATTATGGTTATGTGTTTATGATTAACCTAATTAAATATTATAAATAGGTGGTAATATGTTCACTGTTAGTATTAGACCCTAATTTTACCACAACTAATGGCCAAGCTCTATCCTCCATTCATTTGAAAATATTTGAGGAATCATCGACGGATCACCTACGAAGGGTGGCGAACAAGTTTTTGATGATGAAGACAGAAAAATGTTGTAGGATTCATATGATTTTTACACCCCCAATTTCAATTCATATATTTAATTTTAATTCATTGTCGATTTCACCAATTTTAACATCAATTTTGATTGACCTATTAATAATGTAGTCGAATGATCTATTTTTTTTCAAAATTGGGTTTCGTTTTTTATCCATTATTCATGAAATCATAATTTACATTTCAGCCTGTCGAATCAACAAAATATTATAAATTAGGGATTAGTTCTATGAAGACCTCAATCCAAGGATTCGGGATCTGTTTCTGTCACATTTTGCAGATAATGGGAGCTGTGATGGTGGTCTGTGGAAGGGAGCATAGGGGAGGTGGGACCAATGGCAGTCCATGGTAGAGAAATTGTGCGACAAAGGAAGTGACCACCTTCAGGATTGGTGCAGACCATGTGCGGCACCATATGTTACCCTGTGATGTAGTGTTGCTGACTTTGTGTAGAAGAAATGTGGACTACGTGTGGTACTGGTGGCATGTGTGGTAGAATGGCGACAGACGTGGAATACATGGAAGTTGGCAAGTGGGGCATGAATGGTCGATTTTAGTGAAGAGGGGAAGAAATTGTGGTGTCACAAGGTGCTAACCAAGGCAGCAACAAGTGGTGCGGAACTCTGTGGGATGCCACATTGACTAAAAGGGGTGAACGAGTCCAGTGATGCGGTAAGGGATATCTAAGTGAGTCGGGTTGAGGCAGGACGTGACCAGCCATGTGGTTCAGACCAAAATAAGTTGTCCAGGTAGAACCGAGCCAGGTGGGTCAGGCTCGAGTGGGCCTAGGGAGACCAAGGGGAGTGTGTCCATGGTCGACTATGGTGGATGATTGGTTAGCTATGGTCAAGGGTGGGTCTATAGGTGGCAGTTTAATCCTCCATAACATCTCAATGGAGCATCAAATTTATGTTCCATATATGGAAATTTGTTCCCATTTTCAAGATGGACCTTTTGAGGCCAATTTGAGAATTTAAATATTTGGAATTTTGGAGTGAGCCCAACGAATTTCCATTCATTCTAGTATTAGCGAATATTTCCATTTTCACTCGTTACATGATTTCGGATATTAAATAGCATATCTAAGGTATTTTTCAGCATAGAGTGTGATGGTGAACACTGATACAGCTTTTAGTTTATGATACTGGGACTTTAGAGCATGACACATCATCTAGTTGTTATTGATGATAGTAGTGGTTGGGGAGGATAATTGAAATTTTTTAGTGGAATTTTCTAATGTAGTAGGGTGTGGTCCTTGGAGATATCCAAGTATAATCCCCCTTCCAAATGGGCACGAGTCCTCTACAAGTACATATGTGTGTGTACCCACTACCTGGTAAGTCACGGGTCCTCGATGACCGTGAGTTGAACCCCCTTATGATACAAAGGTTTGGTTCCTAAACTATTAGATTAGAACCCCTATGACACACTAGGACATGGATCCTCTACTATGAGTTTTCACCATATGGCTATAGGGGACATCCAGGACTTCATGTCGGTGTTATTTTAATCCCCTGTATCTTTTAAACCAAGAGTCCATATTACTTTTTGTATGTGGAAACATGGTATTATTTTTGAGATGGGCCTTTTGATGATATTTTGAGAATTGTATCTTATGGTCTCATTAATATATTGCATGAAATGCCTAAATATAATAATAATAATATATTTATTATTATTGAGTGTTTTTGTAACATGCCTAACTCTTGCATATGAAGTCCAATTGATGAACAATTAGCACTGTTGTGACCCTAAATATGATGTGGAAATTTCAATTCTTATTTTAAGATCCTAAACTGAAATAAAGTTGTGGGAGACATGAGGAACATTTTGAGAGTTTTTGGAAAAAATGGGAATTTTTTACCGGTTGTCCTTTTTGGAAAAATGAATATTTGATCCCATGTGTTTTTCTGCGAGGATCGTAGCGTTGCAATCCATATGATGTGTCCCCAGTTTAAGGTGTGGGCCCCATGAAACACTGTTTGTGCATTATTATGAGAGATTCAAATTCTTCCCTAGGACTCAGATTCAACCAAAAGAATATTCGATCATGTGTGATTTTCTATAAGGATTATGATAGTGTGATCTATTTGGTTATTTAGGTCCATTATAGGAGTCCTTTCAATTGAAATATAGTTTTTCTATTCAATATTTTTTGAGAATAATGTTCATATAATCATTTCTATTAGAGGTTCCACATACTCTTCAAATACACCAGCATGCCTAGAGGTACTTGTTCATAACATTGAACTAGAGTATGGATAGATACATAGCCATTAAAAAAGATAGGGTCACACATCATGTGGGCCCCATACGTGTTGTGTAGCAGATTAAGAATGTTCATTCTCTCATATCTCTTTCTTCTAGACTCATATTTTCTCCTGTAGGTAGCTTATCCTGAGTGTTTTTCTACAACAAACATGATGGTTCCCTCTATAGAGGATTTGAAGATATTATTTGAGATTTTATGGGCTTGATTCTTATTTAGGTAATGCCTATTGACAAATGTGATTACATAGAATCAGAAGAATGGTTTTGGGATTAACCTACAGTAAGACTGGGTTGTGTTTTTCCCTAATGATCATTCCGATCTTACCCTCTAATTATTTTGTGTCATGTACTTTCTCAATAATTACTGATAGGTACCATTCAGCAGGGATGACTAGTGTATTTTTCGATCCTATTTATATTTTCAGCCTCCATCTAGTCTGGGTGTGGGTCCTTGACAACACTAGACTAGAACCCTTATGTCAGACTGGGCATGAGTCCTCAATGACACTAGGGTGTCACACTCTAGCCAAATTGGGCCTCAGTCCTCGATGACACTACAGTCGCATCCTCTAGTTGGGATGGGCCTGGGTCATCGATGAGACTAGATAGGAACCCTCTAGTTTTTATAAACATGGGTCCTTACACTTGAGACATTATCTCTCGTCTATACAGATTAGTGAAAAGACATGGTTTGATATACGTTTGGACTCATGGGAAAGTGGTATGATTTCCCCAACCTAGACGTGTCCTTGAGACACAATCTAAAACTATGCAGATGAGTAGGATCCACCCAATGCAGATAGTATCAATGTATTATTATTGATCCCCTATAACTTGCATGTTCGGGGAAGACATGTAGGATGGTGGGCTTCATGGGTGGTTACTTCTGGAACTATTTGCGACTCTTTTACTGGGGTGAGCTGTGAGATAGATATCCCCTTACTCTGACAATTGGGCTTCTCTGACTGTGCATATATATATATATCCTATTTCAATACTCACTACTTAGTTTTTTGTTACTCTCCTTCCCTTATAGGTGAAGCTACAAGTGTTATTTCAGTTGATTTTCATGTATAAATTGTGATGGATTGATGCATCTACTCCCCAACTATAGTTAGCAATGTCTCAGCGATATGTCCATCATCTCACAATTTTTTTCTCCTTTTGATGTGATGAGTTTTCATTATATCTATTATTGGATTGAGCTGTACAATTTTACAGTACCTTGTTCGGTCTACTTTTTTCTTCTCTAGTGTATCTCTTACAACTCCTCCATCTCTTTTTCATGGCATCTTACATAGTATTTTTTTACTTACCCCTGCATGGGATTTTCCTACATGCTTCGTGACTTTTGTATACAATAAATACATTGATTGAGAAATCATAGGATCTTACGAACAAATGGTGATTGGACCGCATACAGTGGTCATAGATTGGGATCCATGAGTGGGGCTCTCATAGTTGTTTTACATTTCTGATTGAGACACATTTTGGGATTGGCATGTATTTTTCCCCATTTTCTTTTTAGTATACATTACAGCACATGTACATATACTATTTAGAGGTCAATCCATTCTTGGGTTTTATTGAATTAGTAGTGTTGTATCATTTATTCCTTTCCCTCTACACTTTTTGAAGAAGTTGGTTACTTGTAAAAGTATATATAGTGAGGAAAATTATCACCTATGTTTGTTGTTCCTTTAGGGATGGTCACCAACCTCAAGCTAATATAGGAGGTCTTAGGGTAGTTGTGGGTCGGCCCCTAGCAAGGGTCATGTCATGAAAATTTGTTATCAATGTTGGTTCGACCCCTAGGATTTTGTTTGTATGTTTACATAAAAATTTATTAGTTGGGATTAGGGAAAAAATCTCAAAGTGTCTCGAGTGCAGATCCCGGTCTAGGGAGTCCACTGATTGTATGGGCATCTGATATTTCCATTCACCAGGACCCTAATTACCAACATATCAACTTGAAAACCTTATACATTTTTTCTAGGTGACAATGATACATACATTATATAAGATTTAGTCTTTGAGTGTCCTTCATTGGTAATCTACCCATAGTTATATATATATATATATGTGTGTGTTAATCTGAATGTGGTACTCCTTGATATGTTTCTGGACACCTCTACAATCATAGCTAGCCATTATAACAGCTCTGGATTGTGAAGAAGACCCTGTGAGTGATGAGGCCTCAGTTCAGGGTCCATCATGTTATCCCCTTCCTCTAGATTTACAAGTAGTATCCCCTCCTCACATTGAATAATTAATAGAACCATTAGAGTATTATGGGGATAAAAGTAGGCTGAGCACATTCCATATTTTCTAGTGCCAGATACCAATCGGGATCTACAGTGAGACAGATCCCCACATAGGATAGGATTGGCTGGAGTTAATGGTCTTACATTTCAAGCACGTTCGGACACTAAAAGATCCGATGGTGGATTTGGAAACTTGTCTCTGATTAGTTCAACATTGGCGGAACATGGTTACTCAGATATATTAAGAGTCCGCACACTCATGGGATGACTTTTATAAACTATTTTGCGAGGTGTTCTACCCCTCATACTTATACTCCACTTGGATTCAGGAGCTTCTAGTTCTTTATAAAGGGGGGTAATAGTGGAAGAGTAAATAATTTGGTTCAAAAAAATCACTTGGTACTCTTTGTACAAGATCAGGGATGAAAACATCCAAACATGGAAGTTTGATTTAGTACTTCGAAGAGAGATCTGTGACAGAATAGTACCCTTGTGCATCCCCACCTATGTCTGGGTGTTGGAGAGGGAACTAGTGAAAGATGGATTTCTATCACAGGGGAACCATTTAGTTGGGATTGGAAGTGGAATCTACATATCTGAGACGTCTGCAGCAGATAGAAGACATCAGTTGATTGGAGCACAATGAAAGATGCTTCCACATGATCAGGCTTCTGCATGTGGTCATGTTGAACAAGGGAAGCGCAGAGCATATGGTCAGTCCAGAGAGGTCGGTGTTATGCTTGTGATGGGTGAGGTCACATGGCACTGGATTTCATGACCATACAACCTGAAAATCCAAGGATGATAGCAGGTGGACCACCACAAAAAAGACTGTTTCATGAGCGTGGATCCCCAAGGTGTGGATAGGGTGGTCCCTTGTTAGGTGATACTCATAGAGGAACATGAGGATCTATAGGAGGGGGATTATTCTATGAGGTTCTTCCACCACCATCACCAGGAGTGCAATGTTAGGGTCAGGGATTTGTCAGTCTAGTTCAATGATAACTACATGTTATGGGTGTTGGTGATCGCATCACACACAAGATGAGCTAATGATTGATAAATATTTCTTCTAACATTTCTTCTATATTAGTAAAAAAATCCAGTCATTATTTTTTCTCTTTACTCATGGTACGGAAGTTAGATCTCCCAGTAGAGGAGTTAGTATAATTGATCTGTCTTGAGGTTCATATAGGGAGTGCCTATTCTGGGTCTTTCATCTGTTGGTTGTGTGACCAATCATTTTATGGAGAGAGGTTCATGTGGGACCTACTGTTCATCTCTATGGAACCCCACAATTTAATCATGGGCATGAATATTTTCCATGGTTCAATCTGATATTGACTGTCACAACATGATAGTCGCATTCATGAAAACTGATGGGATGATATTTTCATTTCCTTCTGAAATAGACCTCATACAAGGGTAGACATGTGTTGTGAGAAGGGGGATAAAAACTTTCAAAAATCATTAAATGAGATTGACCATTGGGGCATCAGACTCTTCATGAAATATGGGTTCCTTCAGTTGTGGAAGATTATATCGACGTCTTCCTCGAAGATGTTACAGAACAACCTCTGAGTTGTGATTTAGAGTTCTGCATTAACTTGAAACTGTGAATTTCCTTGTTATCTTCAATATAATATTGAATTTCACCCACTGAGATCTGGAATCTACAGTTACAGTTGGAGTACCTTCACGAGAAAGGTTTCATTAGTCCAATTTCGCCCTAGGGATGCGCTAGTTCTATTTGTGAAGAAGGCATATGGGAGCATTGTGTTTTTCAAGGATTATAGTAGCCTGAACCGGGCCATGATAATGAATAATTACCCCTTTATGAGGATAATTGTGCTTCCCTACAACTAGATTACGTTTCTTCAAGGTTGATATTCCGAATTTTTAATTTCTATCTCTCTCTAGGCACTACGAGTTCTTTGTGATGCCATTTTGTGCGACAAATGACCTCATGGTCATTATGACATTGATGAACCAAATCATCCAGCCATACATGTACTATTTTGATGTCATCTTCCTCAATGAAATGACTGTATACTATTCATCATAGTAGGATCACACAAAACACTTTCAGGTGGTTCTTGGTTTACTTCCAGAGCACCATATTTACATAAATCTATCGAAGTTCCATTTCTGGATACATTTTGTTCACTTTTTTGGGAGTGTCATTTATGAACATGGATTAGGTATGGATACATTAATTATCTATGAATTTATTCCATTATATTCACCCAATAATTTGTCAGAGTTGTGGAAAATTCTAGGTTTGGAAGGGCACTACCTGGGAACAATAATAGACATATCCAAGATAGTAGCCCCTTTGATTTCACTCACATAGAAGGGAAAACCTTTTACATGTCATGAGATGTTCTAGAGGGACCATAATGATGACAGTTAGTGGCTGATGAGTGATCCATTTTTTATACAACTATATTAAGGTGTTGAGTTCATATTGTATTGTTCCTGCTCAGGAGTTGCGATCAGTTTCATGTTAATTAATATATAGGTAGTCATCACATATAGGTTAAGGTAGTTGAGAAACCATGAGAAAAACTATGAAAATCATGACATAGAGATAAAATTTGTAGTTTTCAACCAGATACTATAAAGGAAGTACAATATAGTAGTGTGATTTATGGTTTAATCAGAACACATAACCTAAGGTACAACTTCACCTTGAGGGACCTAAACATGAGGTAGTGACACTGGTTGGTGATTTTTGAGAATACCACATTTATATTTTCTATAATCTAAGAAGGGAAATATTGTAGAATATTACATTATAAGGAATTCCCATTCCCACCTAGTGTGGGAAGATTCTAATTAGTCTGCTTCCCTACACTCGACCCTAGTGAAGCATGAGTGTACGGGTTTTCTACAGTAGATGGTGTTGAATCCTTAACCACTTCAGCATGTGAAAGAGTCTAAGAAAGTAGACATCAATTATGTTGTTCTATGTGATCAGATATATATAGGTGATGCACCAGGTGGATATTCTAATGGAGGGAATCACAATATCTTGTTCTAGGGGAAAATAGTGGTCCCATCCACCATGTAGGAGGAGGTTATGCAGGATTTACACAATTATACCTTAGATATACATCCCTATATTGGGAAGAAGTAAAAGGATATTTAGTGATAGTTTTGGTGGTCTGGAATGAGATGATGCGTAGTTGAGTACATCTCACAAAGCCTCACCTATCAGCATGTGATGGTCGACCACTATGTTTTGACTAGTTTGTTCCAGCCTCTTGAGATCCCAGAGTGGAAATGGGATGGAAGATCCATGTACTTCTTCAAAGGTCATCCATGAATAGAAAAGGGACATGAAACCATTTTTTTGACATAAGATTTACTAGAAAAGTTAGCACACTACCTTTTTGTTAGGGAGTGGTGTTCGAAAGAGTGATTAGGGATGTTGTACGTATGAGAGATCGTCTTACATCACAGGGTACCATGGATGACTGTCTCTTATCGTGACAAGTGGGTTACATCACAATTATGGAGGGACCTACTGGTGTAATTCAAGATCCATCTATGGGTGAGTACATTATTTCAACACAAAACATATGGAATAATTGAGTGAACTATCCATGTGCTAGAGGATATGATGAGTTTTTGCGTGTTGGAATTTTTTCCACATATGGAAGGATAGCCAGGTTTTAGTGGAGATATAATACAACAAAATATACCACTCTACCATCTTCATGACACCTTATGAGGACCTATATCAAAGACCCAATAGGTCACCATTGTATTGGATGGAGGTTGGAGAGTCATCCCTTGTTGGCCTAGTGTTGGTGAAAGCGATGATAGAGAAAGTACACCTCTTCCGTAAATGGATAAAAGCAGCCCATAGTAGACCAAATCCTATGAAGATCACCATTGTAGTTCCTTGATGATCGGGCAAGGAGGCCACATAATCCATAGAGTCTCCCAAATATGAGTAATTAGGAGGTTTGTCCACGGAGACAAGTTATCACAAAGATTAATCAGGGCTTTCGAGGTCATGTGAAGGGTTGGAGAGGTTGACTAATTCCATGAAATACACCCAATGTAGTAGTCGGTGTATGACATATTCCAATTGTTTCAGCTGAGGATATATGTGCACAATCCTTTTTAGTTTATTGATTGGGTAGAATTGGACATTGAAGATGGAGTCTCATTTGCAAAGCAGCTGGTAGCGATCGAGGATCAACAGGAGCTGACCTTATGTGGACTAACCACCCCTTTGGATCACATATTGTGATGTCACAAAAACATGTAGGATAGTTCCTATGAATATAATATCTAGATGGAGGATTAGTTTCCCGTGTTTATTCCTTTTTTTTCAGGGATGAAAAACATAATGGAGGGAATTATGTAGAGACTCGTTTTTCCTTGAAGCACTTTAAAAATTTTCTATATATATTTCCAGGGTATGAACTCAGACAATGTACAATACCAAGGCTTGATGTCCCCATAATTATTTAAAAATATATATATTATTTGTATTTAATTCTATTTACTCAATAGAAGTGGGACAAATCTAAAATTGTTTCCTATATTAGAAATATAAGGACACCATTGAGTATGGAACGTTGAATTTACCATAAGAAAGACATAACTTTTTTCATCATGGGTCATCAATAGATTAAGTATCCAAGGATGTAACAATCAATAAAATAATAATATTAAATTATTTTTTGGATGTTTTTTAGAATAACTATTGAATTGGGAATCATATTACAAATTCATTGTTGTTGTTGAGTTCGTAATGCATTTTTTACCAAATCATGACCTAAAGTTTGAGGGTGTGGCTTGTTTGGATCATGCTGTCATTTGTGGGTATTTTTATGTGTTTAAAATTAAACTAATTACCTATTAAAAATAGGTTATTATAGTTTCTTCATTAGGATTGGCCCTCAATCCCCCCACCACCTACGTCAAAACTCTCTCCTTTCACCTTTTGAAAATCATCAATGATGATTTGACATATCTCAGAGGAAGCATGATGAACCTGTTGTTGATGAAGAATAGATCCAAATGAGGTATAATTCTTTTTTATTTCACCCCCTAATTTCAATTCTTAAATTATAGTTTCAATAATTATTGATTTATCAACGTTGAAGATCAACATTAATAGTGCCACAAACAATACCATCGACCGATCTATTTTTGGTTCCAATTTGGCCATTTTTTTCATCTATTATTCTAGAAATCATTTTTTAATTTTAGTCATGTCGAATAATGTGCAGATCGCCAAGTAGGACCTAGGTCTATGAATTACTCGATCCATGGATTTTGGATCTATGCTCATCAGAATTTTAGGGAAATCAGATGAGGCCTGGTGGTCTGTGTTAAGGACCACCGGTGAGGTAGTGCTGGCAGTGGCACATGGTGGATACCATGTGTGGAAGATGTTACAGGACACATGGAAGGATGAATACAGGGAATTTTAGGTGGGTTGGGTGTGGGGAATGATCAGGTGGATGGTGGTGACATGGAAAGCAGTGGGAAACCGTGTTGATGATGGGAGGCAACCTCGTCCACCTACGCTATGCAGGACATCCAGGTGGGTCAGGCCTTGATCAACCAAGATGTTTCAACCCAACCAAGTGGGCCTATCCAAACAGGGCCATTTGGGTAGGACCAAAGAGGACGCAGATTAGAACTGGATTAGACCCGGGGTGATCATGAGGTGCATAGATGTGTTCAAATGTGGTAGTCGACCATAGAGTCAAGCCAGGTCATGCTTTTGTGAGCACAATGGCCATGGAAATTCGACCATAGAAACCAATTAGTTTTTCTAGTTGATTTATTGTGATGGTCAGTTCATGAATTGCTACTTTGCGTGTGGACGACCATGATAGTCGGTCCATGGTCGGTCAGCCACGGGCTCGGGGAGGTTTACATGCAGTTGTCCAAACTGCAATATCTTCTAAAGGATCATCCAATTGATGTGTATTCTACAGTAATGATCACCAATTATCGAGATGGACATTTTGAGTCCAGTTTGTCATTTTAAAATTTTAGACAAAGGAATGGGCCCCACATGGTCATGTTCTGGCATATTGTGCTGAAAAACTCCTTTTTTCACAACTTACCTGATTCAGTAATGTAAATAGAATATCCTATTTGTTCATTCACGTTGAGTACAATGGTGTCCTCTGATTTGTCTTTCGTGTTGTGACGCGAGTTGTTCCGAGAATGACAGATCTTTAGGAGTTGTTCGATTGTGGTAGTACTCAGGCGGGGTAACAAACATTTTTGAGTGGAACCCCCCTGACACACTAGGGCATGGGTCATCAATGATATAATAGTGGAACCCCCCATCAGCATGGGCACATGTCCTCAATAGTTACATACGACTGGGGCCCCACTACAAGGTGGGGTGGAGGTCCTTGATGACCTAGAGTGGAACCTCCTTATGGTACCAATCCATGGGTCCTTCACTATTAGAGAGGAACCCCCAGACACACTAGGTCTTGTGTCCCCTACCCTAATATTTCACCTTCCAGCTATACATTTCCGTGAAGATACATGTTTTGATGTACCCTTAGACTCATGATAAAGAGGGATGATATCCCCACTAGGACACATCCTTGTTTCATGACCTTAAACCATTTAAGTTATTCAATTCCTCCAAAAAATGATAGTATCAAGGTGTAGGGATTGTTCCCCTTTGACTAGCATGTTTAGGACTGACGTATGGGATGTTGGGAATCATTGTTAGACTACTGGAACTCTAAGAGACTCTTCTTCTTGGGTTCAGATATAATAGTAATATTCCCTTAATCTCTCATTTGGGTTTCTTTTGATTACGTATATTATATATATATATATAACCTATTTCAGTTCCCACACATTGGGTTTAGGTTACACTCTTTCTAGAAGAGGTGAATTCGTGTGTGGATAGGCGATGTGATTTCTGTGACTAGATTCTCATGGTGGGACAAGCCATATATCCTACATTTGGTAGTGAATACATGATGAGATGTTTATCTTATCACTGTTTCTAGCTCCTTCTGTTTGGATGAGTTTACATCACTATTTGGTGGGGTTGAGATGTACTATTTCTTTGTAACTTGTTCTATTTATCGTATTCATTTTCTATTATATCTCTTACTAATCCCCCTTCAGATTTAGGGCATTATACGTGGTATTTTTATAATCACCCATGAATGGGATTTTCTTTCATTTATCATGTCTTGTGCATATGATAGATTGGTTTGATATTGATTTCATAAGAGCATTGGGATACTACTGCCCGGACCATGTATTGTGGGTATCACATGGGATCAAGGAGTGAGGCTATCTCAGATATTTTACTTTTCCAGTTTCTATCATGTTGGGATAATTTTTTGGTTGGGCATGTATATTCCCCTATACTTTCAGTGTATTTTTCTGTAGTTGTAATATTTAGTGGATCATGTATATTTGGATTATTTATTGTAGTGGTGTGTATTTTTTTCATATCCCCCAATACATTTTCTTTTATTTGGTTGTGTAAATATGTACATGTATTTAGGAAAAGGCATCTGTTTTTTAATCATTAGTGCTTTTCACCACCCCTTGGCCTATAGAGGTGGTCATGGGGTAGTAGCGGCTTGAGCCCCGACATGGTTCGGGTTGTGAAACCGATGCACACATTTAAAGATGTTAACTTTATTAAAAACTAATTATTCATTCAATCGTATTATATCAAAAATAATATTCACATTCCATCAATAAGTTCTTGTCAAATATATTTCAAATATATTTTTCCTATGATATCACAACAATTTTAGGTTTTTCTGTGGTTTTGGTAGTTATACATGGATTTTATTTTTTAAATAACTAAAGATGAGTTTTTGGTAATCCATTTTGAATGTAAACTCATATTTACATTCTATTCATTTCCAAATTTAAAAAATCTAATTAATATTGTTTCAAATTATTTCATTGTATTTAGAGCCCTTTTTTAATTTTATCATAATGATGAAATATTTTAATGAATTATAAATCATTAAAAACATTCTTATTCAACATGCTCGAGAACACCACATGTTATATTGATGTTCTATATTATTTTATATATAAAGAATAATTCCAATATTTCTTCCTATTATTTGAAATCAATATGAGGGTTTTTATATGATTTTGACCCTTACATAAACGTTTTAGTGATTTAAAAACTAAAATGTTTCTTTTGTCATCTCTTGAAAAATTTATAATATTGATTTTAAATCAAAATTTATATTTTTAAAATAAAATTTTCATTTTTGAAAATATTATTTCACAGAAATTAAACTTCATTTTTTTGGTTTTGACTCTATTGGATGATTTTATGGACTTTTATATCATTTAGAACCCCTTATTCAATCGGTTCGAGCACACTACAAATTATATTGACATGTCGTATAATTGAACACATCAAAAATAATTCAAAAGAAATTATCCTAGTTTTTAGGTAAATATAAACCTATTTCATTGGTTTTTTCCATTTCATTTACATTTAATTTTTTTGAAAAAAAATGTTAATTTTGGATCATCTCGAGAAAAAGAATTCATGTGAAGTTCGTTTATACATTTCAGAAATCAATCTACAATTTTTTTCATACAATATCAAGGAAATTAATGGTCATTTTCTTTGTTTTAAACCCCTGATGATTGTTTTTAATGTATTCTATATAATTTATGTGGGTTTCAAATTTTTTTATCATCTAGTAAAAATGAGGATGAAATATAAAGAATATGATTTTTATTTATTTTTTTACGATCTTTAGCTCTATTTTATGTTACCTTTTGAGAGGCAGTCATATACTTTAATGACAAACATACTCATGTTGAGGATTTTTTGGATTTATTTTTGAATGAATAAAATACCCTAGAGTAACTTTTGAATCCCAATAATATGGTTTAGATTTTAGAGGAATACCAAGTGAAAGGAAATTTTTAACTTCAAAAAGGTTTAGGTTAAAATCATTAAATTAATAAAAAATCACCAATTACAATAAAAAGGAGGGTTATATTAAATTTTAAATTTTCAATATATAAAATATGAATATCAATAAAATAATTATGAATATGAATCGAAATCAAGCATAAAACATTAGTGAAAACATTGTAGGAGTGGATAAAAAAAGTGATGGGGAACTCTTTGTTTCCTGATTAAATATGTAAATTTTCATATATGTCCCAATCAGGAATAGATTTCAAAATAAAAAATTTGGAAAAAATATTGATGTGAAATTATTCATATTGATTGACTTCACATTTAACAACCAAATATTTTATAGTACATATTTTTTTTAAAATAAATTTAATATCTTCAATGGATTACAACGCACACAACACAATGTTCAAACAAGCAGTAATATATTATAATGATACCATTATATCTTAGAGATTTTTTTATCGAATAAAAAATTCTAAATATATATTGAAATAATTTTTTTTGTTAAAACATCTTGTTTAAAGTAAAAATAATAACAATAATAATAAAATAATCCTTTTTCAGAAGAACTCCTTTTGTGCTCGCAATATTGTTTTATCCTAATAAATTGAAGAAGTAAATCTTAGTGAATTATTTTAATGAAATATAAAAAAATTTTATTTAAGAAAATGTTATAATAATTATATAATATATTTAATATGCATGGGATAAAAAAATCCAGTTTTATTTTTAAAAACAACAATTTATAAATGCGATTTTTTATCACAGTTTGAAAAATTATACTCAAATTAATTTATTCAACTTATAGGTAAAAAATTGGATAAATTTTATCACATATTTCTAATTATGATATCTAAAATTAGTAATTAGGTCCCTTTATTTTTTGGCCAAAATAAATTTTAACAATATTAATTTTATTATTGTTGTAAAGTTTAAATATAGTAAATAACGTTATTAATAATATTATAAGGACTCCAAATTTACACTAAATTTTTTCCAATTTTATTTTATGATTTAATTTTGACCATAAGAAAAAAGGGTTCTAATATACGTCCATTGATTCTATTAGGAACTGATTATGACCCTGATAATATATTATTTAATGAAAATTCAAGGATATTAGATTCATAATTTCAATAAATACATCTTTTTTATTATGATCCTTTTACAATGATATATAAGTAATTAAAAATTATTATGAAATCTAAAATATTTATGTAAACAATTATAATTCATAATTAATTTTTAGTGAAAAATAATTATCTTAATTCTTTAAACTACGTTTATGCAATAATTATTTTATTATTGGGAATATCACATAAATGATATTAATAAAATTAAAATTAAAATTATATTACATAAATATTATGTTGCGATAATTTTAGAGGAAAAAATAAAATAATATAGATTTATTTTATGGTTTCTATACAATTTATATTGTGTATTGAAATTTTTTAAAATTCAATGAAATGAATAATGTCAAAATTTACATTTATGATATATTTAAATAAATAATAATTTGTTAATTGATATAAAATTCGAAAAGAAATTTAATTTCATCCACGTTATTAGAATATAATTAAGTATATAAAATATGATCTATTTAGTGGATATTTTTTATTTTATAGTAACAATAATGCCTTATGGGGAGTAAAATCCATGTTGTCATGGTAAGTGTTAAAGGGGTTAAGTAATGGTTAAATCTAAATGAAAGGGTAAGAATAAGACATATAATTGTATATTAATTATTTTATGAGTGTATTTTGTCCCATAATTTTATTATATTATTAATAAATAACCATTATACAATATTTAATTAAAAAATTAAATATTAAAAATTAAATATTTAAATAGTTTGAAAATGTTACACTCACCATAATTATAAAAAGGGAAACTCCTCACTCACTTATTCACATAAAATTGAGCCATCTAGATCGAACAAACCCTAACCATTCCTCTTCCCAAAACCCTTATATATGTTTTAAAGGTAATTTTATTAAAAAAACTCCACCATAGATACCTTAAGAAAAGATCTAAATGATGATCAAGAAATAATATGTAATCATTTTTACAAACTCATTCAAGAAAATTTCTTATACTACGTGGACTACATGTGTTATTTCCATGAAAAAATAATAACTATATTATAATATACATATTGATGTGTTATTATTATGAAGATTCTATATTCTACCTTTTATCAATCCAATGTGTAACTAATGAACTGAACGTGTGTATGTATGACTTATCATCCCCATGTAGTGGTGTAATTTGTTTTTCATCACCATTTTACATGTATGGGTATAATTATGGTAATAATTGATATATATATATATATATAATATAATTTCTGTAATTATATTTATTCTATAAAATGATTATACCATCAACTTCCTTACCATTTAATCCATATAGATATGATATCATTTCTCATTCATACATACGGTTGACCATCTCCACGATGTGATGTTATTCATTCTCTACGTTCAACATTGCTGAATGGTTAAAAAATGTATATAATGGTTAAATATTATATTTATGAAATTAATATTATAATAGATAATCTTTTTTATATCATATGCAATAGAACATGTAATTTGAATAAAAAAAATCATGAGAAAACATGGAAATTAACACTCAAAATCGTGAAATGAATCAAAGGTAGGGGTTTATTTTAAAATCTCATTTTTATTTGGGATTATTCTATTTAAGAATCCTATATGAAATATTTCTATTCCATGTATATATTGTTTGAAAATGTTTCCAAAACGTTTTTTAATATTATCCTAAGAATATTTCCATTCATTTATACCCATGTTTTATTTTTTAAAAAATGGTTTGAAACTAATATTTTTTTCACCTTTCATAAAATGATCTTTATGACTTTCCGACCAATATAGATAGAATGACAACTTTTACAGATACAGCATGAGTATATTCTCACAATTTCACAAAACCATAAATTATTGAACAATAATTTATATTTTAGAAGGTTCCTTATAAATATATTGTTTTCTTTTATAACATGGTGCCTTTTAAATATATTATTTGAAAATAAAAGTGGAATTTTTTTCAATAAATCTTCAATGATACTGTCAGATTATTTCCAACTATGTAAATACCATTTGTTGAATATTATTATTAATTGGGGTTTTAAAATTATTATAACATGTACCATATTTTATAAAATGGTTTATGACTAGTTTTACTATCAATGTGGTATTTTGATTCCATTCGTCATAATATTTTGGTTGGTTTTTGGTTGTTGATTGTAGAAGTTATACATATTATATATGAATGTATTTTAAATTGGAATATTCATTTTTTTATGTTTCTCCCATTTTATTTTATGAATTGAAGGGCATATTAATTGAAGGTCATGTCCCACTATATACCCTTTAGGCATTGGAAGGCCTCAAGGGACAAACTAGTTTTGGTATTGGTTTAGGCCTTTCTCATTAGTGTGGTGTGTAGGATGAAGCCATTAATGAAATTTATTATAGTAAAAATTATTCAATCCCTCATTAAGAGTTTAGTTATTTGTTTCTATGTGACTATCCGATTAGTTTTTAAACTCTTGTGTATATTTTAGCTTATGTTATTATGGAATTATTTGTTTACAATCAATCATTCCATATTATACTCATGTTTTTTTACTAGCACATGTTTCAAATATTTACCATACCATAATTGTTTATTATTATTTATGATAGCTTCCTCTATATGCATAGCCTTACAAGTCATATGATATCACACCTTTCTTATGTTTTGTTTCCCCCAGGATGCCATGAAGTATATTTTGATTGATATAAAAGGTAAAACTAGGAGATTAATGATATTTTTTAATGGTGGTACTATGTTGTATTTTATATTTTCATTTGTAATGTAACACTAATATATATATATAGATTTCCCAAACTATTAAACCATTAGGCCCTTCAGTATGATATTACTTTGTTATTATGCAAATGAAATAATTTAACCATTGAATTTGGGAAACTAGGACTACGGTATATATGGTCGGTATCTGAGGAAGTATAGTAGAAACATTGTAAATTATATTTTTGAAAATATAAATTATTGAAATATTACCCTATATGGAACATTTATTATATTCTCAATGTAACTAATCTCATGATTTTAAAAATAGTTATACATAATTTTTTTTATTTTTGTTAGGTGAATTACACGTATGAAGTTATGCATTATGAGTGATAAACTTTTCCAGTGTATGTCGTTGTGTATCAATGAAACCTTGTTTAAGGAATGAAATCTGTAATAATGAGTGTAATTCGTGTAGGGATTTCCCTCATATGCAATATGTTGATTATGGGGATGGACCTGAAACTAGAACTAAACAATTTATAAATATACTCGAATAGTTGTTTCGGGTTATGAGAAACAACCTTTCCCTCATTGAGTAGCATGATCTACAATGTGGTTTAAAAATGTTATAACTCTTCATGCGAAAAAAAATCTATCACTCAATGGGTCCACAAATCCATTTTTATTTGAGAAATAGATATTTTCTTTATAAAATATATTTCTCCCTTTGGGAAGTAATGGAAATGAGAAGGATTTCATGGAAGCCTATAATATCTTGATTTATGTGGATCAATGATGTTCATTGATTAAAAACACAAAGGAGTAGGAACATATCGAGAACATTAAATATAGGAATTTAAAGGAACATATATTTGGAAAATATTTCCCTCGGGAACAAAAAGAGGATATGGAGAAAAGATTATTAATTCAATGTAAATAGAAGGATGTGAATGTTTATAAATAAAAATACAACTATTCATGGATTGAAAGGGATTCCATGATTATATACATGTTCTAAAATTTAATATTGTTCTATTACTTTATGTACTCAAGACAATTCATTGAAAATAAGTAGTCCCCAAAACATTATCATCATATGAGGTTATTGTATCACAAGCTATCAAGATAGGGAAATAATTTTCCATGTTTTTTAATTTTTAAGGGAAGTAAGATAAGAAGAGGCCTACTGAATTCTCCTGGAAAGTAGATAAGACATAGGGGTAATGGGAGGATGGATTTTACAACTTACAATAAATGTGAAAATAAAAATCATCATACTTTCCAATTGGGAATGGGTTTTTACATCAAATGTCAAGATAAGGGCCACTAATTTCCACCAAGCATATGGTTTCTTCATGAAAAAAGTTATTGGTAATGTGTATTGTTTCAACTGTAAGAATATTAGGCACTATGGAAATTATTTTCATAGGATTCAAGGAATCATTCCTAAAAATGGTAAGGGGGAAACACTGAGATAATGTTTTCACATAAAACGAGGTTGATGTTCCTAATAATGTGGTTGAAGGTAATTTAATTATATCCTAAACTTTTTCTAAAGATATATATTACTTTTAATCATTGCATTATTCAAAATCATCCAATTTTCCTTAATGAATTAATCATTTCTCATTAATTTTAATAATGGATTTGTCTATCAAAAACTCATAGTGGAAATATCATTACAAAAAAGTTGTATCAAGAATTAAATATTATGGAACATAAATAGAGTTTATTTTCTGATTTTATTATCATAATTATGGTTGATTTTTATATAATACATGGTATGTATTGGACGTAAAAATATAATAAAATTTTTATAAAGAGTATTAAATTATGATTCATTATGATGAAATGATTTTCTTATCTTTAAATGGAAGACTTCTTCATTTGATTAATACCTCGATCCACCTCTATAATCTCTTCTATATGAGATTATTGGAGAATTAGAACACAAAAAACCTACTAATGATGAAATAATCCTTAAATTGATGATGTACCTATTATACAAGTGTACATTGATGTATTTCCTATAGAATTATCTAGATATCCACCAGAGTCTGATGTTGAGTTTTCTATTAATTTAATCCAAGATGCAAGACCCATTTCAAAGACATCCTATAGAATGGACACTATGAAATTAATAGAGTTGATGAAACAACTAGGGGATTTTATTGTTAAGGGATTTATATGCACTAGGGTTTCACCTTTGGAATCACATATACTTTTTTAGGAAGGAAGATAGTTCTATGAGGTTTTGAATTGATTTTATGGAAATTAATTCTATTTTGATAACGAATAAGTATCCTCTTCCTTGCATTGATGACTTATTAGAACATATTTATGGAGCGCCAAATTTTTCAAAGATTGATCTTCATTATAGATACCATCAATTATGAGTTAAGATGGAATATATCCTAATGACATCATTTCAAACGATTTTTGGATTTTAAGAGTTTACAGGAATGTCAGATGGACTGGTTAATACACCCTATTTTTTATGGATATAATGAAATTATTATTCCAGGAATATATTTATAATTTCGTTTTAGAGTTTATTGATGATATCATAGTTTACTCAGAGAAATTTTAGGCCCATGAGAACCACATGTGGATTTTTGTTGACTCTTAAAAGAAAAATATCTTATGGGAAATTTGGAATGTGTAAATTATGGATTAAAAAAATTATTTTAATTGTTTTATTATCTCCAATGATTGAATTTTAGTAGATATTATGAAGACAATGGCTTTCAAATAATGGAATACACCAAAAAAATAATTCATATACATAATTTCTTTTTTTTTCGAATTTTATTTTCAGTGATTGGTTTAAAACATTTCTTGGTTACCTAACTTGATAACCAAGAATACTCCTAACGGTAATAAGTTTAATTGGTAAAGGTAATGTGAATCATTATTGTATTAATAGATTATTATATTATTTAATTATCTGATGTTGACTCTACCATAGAAAAATAGTGGATTTGTGATTTATAGTGACACGTCGATGAAGGGACTTGGTTGTGACCTTATGAAAATTGATAGATTTATTTCACTTATATCAAGGTTGTAAAAAATAAGGAACATTACTATCCAACTCATGATCCTCAGTTATTAGTTGCAATCATTTCTGTAAACATATGAAGACATTATCCCTATGGAGAATATGTGATATATATATAGATCACAGAAATTTTAAATAAATCTTCGCGCACAAATAACTGAAGATAACGAAAAGGTTATGGATATAATTATCCATGTATAATGATTTCCGAATACACTTCTATTAATGGGTGGAATATATGTTAGTAGGTGCATTAATAAAGTTGTACTACGGTGTTTTGAAAAAAACGAGGATTGATTGGGATCCTCTTTTCATGAATCTTATAATGATTGGTGTGAGAATTTTTATGGAAGGATAAACATCTATAGTTTCCCAAATTATTTCCATATCATCTTTGTTAGAAAAAATAAAAAACTATAAATCTGATGATGATAATTTTAAAAATAAAATTATTGTTGTGAATCATTGGAAATTGGAAGTCTTGTATATGAAGATGGAATTTTGAAATTAACAAAAAGGATTTGTGTTCCCTATATACCTTCTCTCGAATGGGAATTATTCCATTATGATCATAGATATAATTTATATATAAACAATGGCAGCACCAAGATATATATTTATTAGAATGAATATTTTAAGGATAATATGAAGTGGGAAATTTATTATTATGTGTCAAGATGTTTTGAAAGTCAGCTGATGAAGGATGAATGGAATTATCCTATAGGAGTCATGAAACCTCAACCTATTCCTATATGGAAATGGAATGACATTTCTATGAAACTTTCCACAGGATTACCAATGACTTGAAGAAATATTTATTTAATATGAGTTATTGTTTATCGACTACATAAGATTCTCATTTTCATACTACAAGGGAGATTTTTCTTTTGGATCTACTTGCATGAAAATACATTGATGAACTTGTTTTACTTCATGGTTCACCACCTTAAATTCTAACAAATTTTGATCTATGATTTAAGTCAAAATCATGGAAAAGAATTCCAAATATCCTTTACACTAAAATTCATTTTACCATAATTTATTACCCATAAACTGATGGACATTTAAAAAGTAATATCTAATAATTATAATACTTTTTCAGGTATTGTCCCCTTGATTTTTGATGTGTGTGGTATCTATATTTAGACTAAGTAGAATTATCATATAAAAAAATATTCCATTAAATTATTCATAAGAAATTGTATGAATATATATGGAGAATATTTCATAGACCAATGTTTTGGGATGATGTTTAAGAAAGGAATCTCTTAGGCCTAGAACATGAGGAAGAAAACACGACAAAGGTAAGGACTATTCACACCTATATCAAAGAAAATGAATGTAGGAAAAAGATATATAGTAATAAATAATAGAAAAAAAATCATTTCAAAAGGGTGATTACATTTTCTTAAAGGTAAATCCATGAATGGGTGTTATAAAATTATTTAATAAGGGAATTCTAAGACCTAGGTACATTGAACCTTATGAAATTCTAGAATGTGTTGGAACTCTGCATTATCATGAGTCAATGTAACCTATCCTTTTAAAGTACACGATGTGTTCCGTATATATTAGATAAAGAAGAAAATTCCATAAACAACACATGTTCTCACTATAGGTGAAATATATTTGGAAACAAATTTATCTTATTGTGAAGAGACTATCTAGATTATAGATAGTATGGAATAACTATTGAGGAATAGGATGACTCAGCAAGTGTAGTTACATTGGAAAAATCATAAAATATAAGAGGTAAAATGGGAACCTAAGGAAATTATGTTGATGAATGACCCAAATATATTTATGAGGTGATAATAAAGGAATTAATTTTACTGTAATAAACATTAAAAAGTAACTTTTTTAAAAAATTTATGTTTTCTACATTTGTTTAGAAATATATAATAATAATAATAATAATAATAATAATGTTTTTTTGAAATAATATTATTGTGAGTGTTGTATAGTTATATCATGACATATTGAAGTATTAAATATTGGTGAATTATTAAAATTATATATATATGAATATTATTTTTGATAAAATTTAAATCACTCATATTATATTTTCATTATTCATGTGATAGGAATATATCCAGTTTTATTTATAAAAAATAGTATTTTCTAAAATCTGATTTTATCTTGTTTTGCGTACTTATTTTAAATTAATTAAATCTCTATATAGGTATTGAGTTTGATAAAATGGATTCCATAAATTTTATTTGGAGGTAAAAATTTATTAAATTGGCCGCTTTGATTTTTTGTTAAAATGAATAGTAAGAATAGAAAATTTTGTTAGCGCGGTAAAGGGTAAATCATTTAATTAAGGGTAATAATAATATATGGGATAAAAATTGACCTTAAAATAAGTCCCAATTTAATTTTATAAATTTTTTTAATCCATAATCGTTCAATGTTCAGATATATGACTATTTGTTTTCAAATAGTTATTGATTATTTCCATTATTTTTTTAAAAACAATTGTTATAAATGCCATATTCATAATTTTAATAACAATAAAATTTTTTATATGATATTGTCTATAATATTTCATCTACAATAAATATTATTATGAAATAAAAAATATTTAAAGCACTATGTGATCTTATTTTTTTTTATTTTTGGAGGAAAAGGTCACCATAAATTCTTACATAGTGCTAATGCATTAATTATTTTATTAATAAGAATATCAAATAGATGTTATTATTTACTTAAAAAATATATCACTCAATATACTTAATGTAGTACATAGCCATTATATATTACCTTATCATATTATTTATGTATTCAAAAAACTTATGTTTTCTTGTTTATTTATATTTTTTAAAATTCAATGCAATGAAGAGAGCTAAAAATCAAAACTAATTATATTTTAAAATAAATAACATTTATAAACTGATATAAGACTCTGAAATTTTTTAAAGTAATTAATGTAAATATTATATGGATTAAGATATCAACTATGATCCATTTAGTGCTATTTTGTCATTTTATATTAATAATAGTGACCCTTAATGTGTAAAATTCATATTGTTGCGGTAAGAGTAATAGAGGTTATATGAGGGTTAAAAATAAATGATAAGGGTAAAAATGTAACCAATAAATGTCTAAAAATTATCAAACATGATTATTTCATCCCATACTCATATTATATTTTTATTAGCCCACATTATATGTATTTTTATTTAAAAACTAATTATATTAATTAAATATTTATAGAGTTTCCAAAAGTGCCCCTCACCTCAATTATAAAAGGGCACCTGCTCCCTCACTTCATTACACTATGTTGAGCCTTATAGATTAACAAAAATCTATCCATTTTTCTTATGTAAATCTTTATCTAATTTCTAATGGTCTTGAATTTCCCAATAGGCCAATTCTAGATCCCTTAAGAAGAGATCTAAAGGTGGTTCCCCGAATAAGTGGTAATCATTTATACCAACTCATTCATGTTCATTTATTCTTATACATCCTATTCATGTGTTGTTTCCATAATAAATTAATAAATACAATATAATATATATGATGATACATTATTATTATTATGATAAAACAATATTCTACACTTTATTCACCTTATAAATGATGAAATCACCGCTTGTGTGTACGTACAACTTATCGTCTCCACATAGTTGTGTAATTCATTTTTTCATCACCACATTACAAGGATGGTTCAAATGATGTAAATAATATATATATATATATATAATCAATAAAACATGTTAATTATTCTATAAAATTAATATATAACTCACATATTACTCATTCAACCATATAGAGAAGATACCATCACTCGTGTGTACCTATAGCTTTCAATATAAACGAATAGATGCGATTCATTTTCTACCTATAACATTCAATAATGGTTAAAAAAATATTTAATGGTAAAATATTAAATTTTTGATATTAATATTATTCTGTATATTTTTTATCTATATCCTATATAAGAGAAACGATACTTTCACGACAAAACAAGCATGTGAAAACATGGCATTTAACACCCAAAATATTGAAATGAATTTGATATTATTTAAAAAGAGTGGTAAATTGATATAATCGGATCATATATGATATCATAACCAATGATATGATTATATTTTAATATAATAATATGTCTAAAACAACTATATTGGATTTTTGTACACGTAAAGAGGAAATTGAATCAAAGATAATGTTTTAATTTACAATCTAATTACTATTTGGGATTATTTATGTTTTAGTGTATTCTATGAAATATTTATCTCCAATTCCCATTTTTTAATAAAAAATATTTTAAAAATGATTTTACTATTATCCTATAAAAATTTAATGTTATTTGGACTGAAGTTTTATTTTTTTATAATGGTTTAAAGTGAATATTGTTTTCATTTTCTAAACATGGATTTTCGTGACTTCCCGAAAAAAATATATGAAAAGATTGTTTTTTTAAAAAAATCATGGGAGTATTTTTCCACTTTCATGATGAAATAATGTGTTAAAAAAATTTAGAAATATATATAGTTTATTTCAATGAAAATTTTTCTTTTTATAACACAGTGTCATTTTAAATAAATGATTTCAATTTAAAAATGGAATTTTTGACATGAAATATTAAATTATTTAATTTTACTATTTCCATCTATATCAAAACAGCTTTTTGAATCATATTTTAAATTTTAGTTGATATATTATTATAATGTATACCATATATTATAAAATGGTTTAGGATAAGTCTGACTATGGATGACCGCTTTCGAATCCATTAATCATAATATTCTCGATGGTTTGTGGGTATGGATTGGGAAAGTATTCAAATTGTGTATCCTATTAAAAAAATTAAATTTTTTATGATATTTATGTTTCATATATTTCATATGAGGAATGAATTGGATTTTTTAAGTGATCATTAGAGCCTTCTATTGCCTCTAAATGCATCGGTAGGTCTCATTAGACATACTAGTTTTGGTATTGTTTGAGGCCTTACCTTTTTCAGTATTGTTTCTTGGCTAAAGCCTTGAAATTATGTTTATGATGTCTAAAATTATGCATTCCATCATTATGAGATTAGTTACAGATTCTCATGTTATCATCTAATATGTTTTTATATTCACACAAAAGTTTTATCAAACGTAATAATGGAATTATGTTATTTACAGTCATTCATTTTATATTATGCTAATGTTATTTATTTAATTGTAAGAGTTTCAGTTAATTACTAGGCGATATCTGTTTATTCTTATTTATAATATCTTCCACTATATGCATACTCATAATGAGAATCGGATCTCAACCATTTCTTATGTTTCGTCTTTCTCTAGGATGTTATGATGTATATTTTTACTTATATATAGGGTAAACCTAGGAAAATAATGGGGTTTTCAATAGAGTTACTATGTTGTATTTTCAATTCTTCTATCATAATGTTAGATTCCTGTATATATATAGTTTTATAAAAACAATTAAATATTTATTCCTTATAGATTTGAATCCTTGTATATTATACTAATGAAATAACGTATCCACTGTCACTGGGGTTCTAGGTTCGAGGACACAATAAAAAGTGTACAAACCATCAGAATTATGTTACTTGGTGGAATTGTGTAGAATCTTAACAATGTGATGATTTTTCCTAAATTGAAAATATATTTTATGTCATTCATTAAACATGATAAAAATTAATATATTACAGTTATGATTATTTATTTTTATTGATAAGCATAGGATCATGCGTTTTGATAAAGATGGAAATTTTTTTGAAAAGGTTTATTGTATTTAGGGATTGATTATCATTAGTGATGCAGCTATTTATAATAATTCATTATCTAGTGATAATATTTCATGATTTTAACAAAAACTATTTTCATTAACTGTGTCCAAATAGAATTATGTAATTAACTTGGAGAGGACTTTTTAATTTTTTATGTATCATCAATTTTCAATTTTGTGAGAACTGTATAATTATAAATTATCAAAGTGTTATATATAGCCAAGGAAATCACAATTAAAATGGTAATGTAAACTATATTCATTATAATTTTTTGTTTCCTACTATAATGACATCTAATGATGGTACAACATATGTGTTTACAATTATTGATAAATTTTATAGGATGTTTGGTTTTTGTTTTTGAGGTATAAAACAAATCTGTGAAACATATAAGCAATAGATTACGTTGATTGAAAAGAATATTTAGAGAATATTTAAAACATCTTCCAAATAATGGACATGATTTTTTAGATGAATTTAATTTATTTTTTAAAATAAAATAAAATTTGATACTTTTGTTATTTCCTTATATTCTAAAAAAATAGTGTGTAATAATGCATAAAGAAGACACTGATAGAGAAAGTGTATAATATTCTCTTGAACTATAATTTAAAATCATTTTGGGCCATTGTTCGTGAATGTACATGTATGGAAATTAAATTGTATCTTTTAGTTGTTATTTTAAGGAATATTCTAAAAGGGATCCGGTCTTGGGCTCCAATTTCATAGTCTAATTTAAAAATATTTGTATGTCTTATTTATGATCATGTTTATAAAGGAAAATTAGTTCAATGATTTTGAAAGTGTATATATCTTGTTAATATTTTAGGGTAAAAATATTAACATTATGGTGTCCTCAAATATAACCATTTATTATTATCAATAAGATAATATTTGATGAAAAATTCATTCAAATCCCATCAACTTACAATTATTTGAGACAACATAAATCGACCAATCATGCTGATATCGATTTTTAGTAAGATTCATGAGGACTTTAATATATCAGATTATATTTCACCTTATATACCACAATAATAATATTATATAATAATTCAATGTATCAAAATAAATATTATATTTCCATATATGTATTCTAAGGATAAATTGGTATCTTATGAAATAAATGTGTCTAAAGGTACTTACTCTAATAAAACACCTATGAGTTATTTAGATTCAGTTAATTTTAATGAATCTAATAGAAGAATGATGACATTATTAGTAGATATAGAGTCTCATTATAAATATTCTATGGTTGTGTTGGTGAAATTATTTATGGGAAATAATGTTTTTCCACTGGGAGAGGGTTTTCAATAAGAAAGAAATCATCCTGAGTGTTAATGGTTATAAATAAATATTAGATTATAAAGACTAATGTAATGTTCATGGTATTTAATTGAATTATGTCTTATGTATAGTTTAAAAGTAATGAAATATTCAACTTCTATTAGATATTTTGGATTAGAATAATATTGTGTAGGAATAGTTTGATTTTAAGACAACTTTTCTTCAAAAAGAGTTTGAGGATGATATTTATCTATCAAATCTAGCAGGATTATTTAGTTTTATGTATTTAGTGATATATATATATATATATATTTAATAAATATATTTATGGACTAGAATAATAAACCATAAAATTTTAAAGGAGTTTTTAATATTTTATACCTCATGGTTTTTGAAGGTGAATTTATAAAAATTTCATTTGACTAATGATGTTTTTATGGATATTTTGATTATATTATGCTTTGTGTTGATTACATGTTAATTTCTAATAAGGATAATAAATATATTAGACTAGTTAAGGATATGTTAATTTATTGTTTTAAATTAATTTTTTGTTGTTATTGATAAAATTCATTGCATAGAGACAGAAAGTGACATAAATTTTCACATTTTATATTTCAGTAGAAAATGATACATTAAAGATGATATTCAAATTATTAATATAATGAATTAAAATCATGTCAGTACTATATTATACATTCATTTTAGACATTTATATTGTTTTCTTTTTAAGTCAAATGTTATGGTTGAATATATTTTTTGAGTTCTGTATTCTATTCTAGAGGGTTCTTTTATGTACTGTATGGTTTTTCTGTATCCAAATTTATCTCATATAGTTAGTATAAATAATCATGGCAATAAAAATTGTAAGGTTTCACAATGTAAATTTATTTATCGAAGTTGGATTATCGAATTTTTTTTATTTTCATAATTTAAATGATAATTTGTTTGGCAATGTGGACTCTGATTTTTTTAAATATCGTGATTGGAGTAGATCATTCACATATTATGTCGTTATCATTACTAGACTAAAAGAAGAATCCAAAATCCAGAAAATAAAATAATTTATGCATAAGAATACAAGTACTTACTAGAACAACACCCTCCTTTAGACAATCCTTACATTTAATCATATATCTATTTTCAATCTAGTTTGAACATATTTTTAAAATTACGGTATTCAATCATCCTTTAAATAAAAAAATAAAAAATGAATTCAAGATATATAAAACAATATTTATTAATCTTATTATTAAGAATAAAATTATTATAAACAAATCCCCAAACCTAAGTCACTTTTTTCAAAATTTATTTTTATATTGATATGAATCTATTTTTAGAACATTCTTTTCAGTGCACATTTTAAATCAATTTAAGACCCATTTTTTATATAGGCATTCAATTTCCTAATATGAACCTTATTCCCATTTCAGAATGTATTCTTAAAACCATATTCGATGAAATTGTAAGGGAAAAATCTTTTAAGTAATTTTAAAATATATATGGAATAGAACAACATGAATGTAGGATAAAGATTCTATATATCCAAACATCAATTCTCATGAAACAATAAAACAATATAAGAAAGCCAAGGATTTAATTATATTAAATTTAAATGGGAAAATAATTAAAATTCATGTCCCATGTAAACTATTTTCATAGTAATAAAACATAATAATCAAAAAAATAATTCCTAGGCCCTAACATAATGGTTTACAAAGATTGGACAAGCAATGAAAAATAATCTACCATAACATGATTCCCAATTATAAAAAGTCCTTCCACAGTCTATCTGTATTAGGATACCCATCTTTAACAATAGCCTCATGATCACATATGTGACTTTCCTCATGGTTTCACACATAATAAGGTTTTCATATGTCCCAAATACCCAATGTTCCCAAGTGTTTCTTTCTAATTGTCTCCTAGAAAAGAAAATTTGAGGCGGTATATAATCAAGATTGCTATATAAGTACTAATAGAATAAAAAAAGTAAACATCTCATAACTATTTCACCTTCAAAATCAATAACCCTTGATCCAAGAATTCATTAAGAAGCATCATGTAAGGATTTACAATAAAAATACCCACTTAGGGCCACAATCTGATATATCATAATAGAAATATTGGTTTCATTATGGAATCATTAAATCATTATTTAATAGCCATTTCAATGTTCCTATTAGGACTTATTGGATAAATAACTAGAAATCCCAAGTCATATAACCCTCTAAATGGTTGAATCCCTAAAAAAATATCCTTTTGAAACAAACACAAGTATTAATTATTAAAATCATCATCTTCAAACTAATTTTCTATAAATTCAGTCATCATATTTTTTTAAATCATTTAAAGGATTCAAAACATTTTAAATAAACCCATGAAGGTCCCAAAACACCTCTCTTGGGTTTTTATTATAACTTAAATGATGTAAAATAATTTTCAAACACCATATATTCTATAAATACATTCATTACATATTTTATAATTCTGAGGATTTTCAGGTACAATTGGAAGTGAAAAGGATTTTCATTGGAAATTAAATTTAAAATCAATGTGAAAACATTTAATAATAAAAGAAATTAATTAATATCTAAATAAAAAATTACATAACCGATATACATGTGAAAACAACAAAATAATATTTAACTAATTCTTTTAAAATATGAATAAACATTTCATTTCATGGACACCATAGTTAATCCATCTCAGATCCTAAAAAATTCCACATATAAAATAAATACCAACATTTGATATTTTGAAACATGTAATTAAATATCAAACGTAAAGTTATTCAAAAAAGAGTAATTAAATTTGTAAACATACCTCAATTCATTAGTGGATAGTTCAATAATTTCAATCCTTGATGAACAGCCTGCAAAGAGATCATTATAAGCCCAATATACAAGAAAAAATTCAAAAAATTGGATAAACCAAATAAACTGTGTTCTACTAATAGAGGTGAATGATGAAAATAGAAAAAACAAATAAGAATAATTTAATGACGGAGGATTCCATACCTTGAAGATATAATCCTTAGTAACATGGAAACCATGGATAATCACCACAGAACAATGTGGGATCATGAAGGGGAGGTGTAATCAAGAGGATCTAATCATCTAGGGCATGAATAGAACTCGACCATTGTTCATGTCACTTAAAAGATAAGGTAGATATGGAGGAAATGAGGTCCACCATGTTCTAATAATGACTTGGTTCTAGAAATATTTCAAAAATCATGTTCTCGACCACTTCATGCAGAGATTACAATCAATTCTCATTTCTTTTATTATCAATCTATATAAATCCAAAAATACATATCAACGCCATGGAAACTCATACCATGTCGATGAGGATCAATACACCCACAAACCAATCAAAATAATAGTTTAATATATCATAATAAAATTACCAAACACCCATTGAAACTTGAACATTGTCATGATTTGTGGTGATCAGGAACCAACTCAGGATCTACCTCTCACGTTTCAATAAAATTACTAGACATAAAAATACCATAATTTTCCAAATAATAACCAATTCCATTAATAATTTTATATCATATATTTATGAACAAACCTAATCAATTCCTCAATAAAATTCTCATCTCATCCCACCATAAGTACTGAATGTAATTCCAAATCCCCATGGGAAAAAAACAAGCACCTAGGCACCAATGAACTACCTTGGTAACTAATTTTCCCAATAAACCTATTGAAATAAATAGAAAAAAAATATAATGGAATGACCAATCATTAAATTTTATGACAATAATAAATAAAATAAAAAATAACAAAAAGTAGTAAATAAAATAAAACAAACAACTCACCCCAATCGACATCTCAATGTGTGCTCAAAGAGTTGTTTGAAACTTAATCCAAAAACCTAAAACTAAAATAATATAACTATGATAAAAATTGTAATAAATACTCATTAGACCACTACTCACCATAAATCATGACATACCTTTAAGTAATGATCCATTTTAAACCTAGTTTGTTTGTACATTCAAAAATATTGTTTTCAATATTTCATTACCCAAAAGATTCAATCATGAAATCAAGAGGGACAAAAAATTTACTGTAATAAATTTTAACAAGTAACTTTTTTAAAAAAAATTATGTTTTCTACATTTGTTTAGAAATATATAATAATAATAATAATAATAATTTTTTTTTGAAATAATATTCTTGTGAGTGTTGTATAGTTATATCATGACATGTTGAAGTATTAAATATTGGTGAATGATAAAAGTATATATATATGTATATAATTTTTTATAAAATTTATATCATTCATATTATATTTTCATTATTCATGTGATAGAAATATATCCAGTTTTATTTATATAAAATAGTATTTTCTAAAATTTGATTTTTATCACATTTTGCGTACTTATTTTAAATTAATTTAAACCATATAAAGGTATTGAATTTGATAAAATGGATTCCATAAATTTTATTTGGAGTTAAAAATGTATTAAATCGGCCGCTTTGATTTTTTGTCAAAATGAATAGTAAGAATAGAAAATTTTGTTAGAACTGTAAAGGGTAAATCATTTAATTAAGGGTAATAATAATAATATATGGGATAAAATTTGACCCTAAAATAAGCCCCAATTTAATTTTATAAATTTTTTCAATCCATAATCATTCTATGTTCAGATATATGACCATTGTTTTTCAAATAGTTATTGATTATTTCTATTATATTTTTTTAAAAACAAATGTTATAAATGCCATATTCGTAATTTTAATAACAATAATATTTTTTATATGATATTTTCTATAATATTTCTTCTACAATAAATATTATTATGAAATAAAAAATATTTATTGGCACTATGTAATATTATTTTTATTATTGTTGGAGGAAAAGGTCACCATAAATTCTTACATAGTGCTGATGCATTAATTATTTTACTAATAAGAATATCAAATAAATGGTATTATTTACTTAAAAAATATATCACTCAATATACTTAATGTAGTACATAAAAATTATATATTACCTTATCGTATTATTTATGTATTCAAAAAAATTATGTTTTCTTGTTTATTTATATTTTTTAAAATTCAATTCAATGAATAGAGCTAAAAATCAAAACTAATGATATTTAAAAATAAATAACACTTATAAACTGATATAAGACTCTGAAATTTTTTAAAGTAATTAATGAAAATATTATATGGTTTAAGATATCAACTATGATCCATTTAGTTCTATTTTGTCATTTTATAATAATAATAGTGACCCTTAACGTGTAAAATTCATATTGTTGCGGTAAGAGTAATAGAGGTTATATAAGGGTAAAAAATAAATGATAATGTTGAAAATGTAACCAATAATTGTCTAAAAATTTTCAAACTTGATTATCTCATCCCATAGTCATATTATATTTTTAATAACCCGCATTATATGTATTTTTAATTAAAAAGTAATTATATTAATTAAATATTTTTAGAGTTTCCAAAAGTACCCCTCACCTCAATTATAAAAGGGCACCTGCTCCCTCAATTCATTACACTATGTTGATACTTATAGATTAACAAAAATATATCCATTTATATTATGTAAAACCTTATTTAATTTATAATGGTCTTGAATTTCCCAAAAGGCCAATTCTAGATCCCTTATAAAGAGATCTAAAGGAAGTTCCGCAAATAAGTGGTAATCATTTATAGCAACTCATTCATGTTCATTTATTCTTATACATCCTATTCATGTGTTGTTTCTATAATAAAGTAATAAATACAATATAATATATATGTTGATACATTATTATTATTATGATAAAACAATATTCTACACTTTATTCATCTTATAAATGATGAAATAACCGCTTGTGTGTATGTACAACTTATCGTCTCCACATAGTTGTGTAATTAGTTATTCATCACCACATTACAAGGATGGTTCTTATGATGTAAATAATATATATATATATATAATAAATAAAACATGTTAATTATTCTAAAAAATTAATATATAACTCACTTATTACTCATTCAACCATATAGAGAAGATACCATCACTCGTGTGTACCAATTGGTTTCAATATACACGAATAGATGTGATTCATTTTCTACGTAAAACATTCAATAATGGTTAAAAATTATATTTAATGGTAAAATATTAAATTTGTGATATTAATATTATTCTGTATATTTTTTATCTATATCCTATACAAGAGAAACAAGACATTCACGACAAAACAAGCATGTGAAAATATGACATATAACACCCAAAATTTTGAAATAAATTAGATATTATTTAAAAAGAATGGTAAATTGATATAGTTTGATCATATATGATATCATAAACAATGATATGATTATATTTTAATATAATAATATGTCTAAAACAACTATATTGGATTTTTGTACACGTAAAGAGGAAATTGAATCCAAGATAATGTTTAAAGTTACAATATCATTATTATTTGGGATTATTTATGTTTTAGTGAATTCTATGAAATATTTATCTCCAATTCCCATTTTGTAATAAAAAACATTTTAGAAAACATTTTTACTATTATCCTATAAAAATTTAATGTTATTTGTACTGAAGTTTTATTTTTTTATAATGGTTTAAAAAGAATATTGTTTTCATTTTCTAAACATGGATTTTCGTGACTTCCCAAAAAATATATATGAAATGATTGTTTTTTTAAATCATGGGAATATTTTTCCACTTTCGTGATGAAATAATTTCATAAAAAATAATTTATAAATATATATAGTTTATTTCAATGAAAATTATTTCTTTTATAACTGAGTGTCATTTTAAATAAATGATTTCAATTTAAAAATGGTATTTCTGACATTTAATATTAAATTATTTAATCTGAGTATTTCCATCTATATCAAAATTGTTTTCTGAATAATATTTTAAATTTTAGTAGATATATTATTTTAATGTATACCATATATTATAAAATGGTTTAGGATCAGTCTGACTACAGATAACCGCTTTCGAATCCATTAAACATAATATTCTCGATGGTTTGTGGGTATGGATTATGAAATTATTAAAATTGTGTATCCTATTACACAAAATAAATTTTTATGATATTTATGTTTCATATATTTCATATGAGGAATGAACTGGATTTTTTAAGTGATCATTGAGCCTTCTATTGCCTATATATGCATCGGTAGTTCTCGTTAGGCATACTAGTTTTGGTATTGTTTGAGGCCTTACCATTTTCAGTATTGTTTCTTGGGTAAAGCCTTGAAATTATGTTTATGATGTATGAAATTATGCATTCCATCATTATGAGATTAGTTACAGATTCTCATTTTATCATCTAATTTGTTTTTATATTCACACAAAAGTTTTATCTACTGTAATAATGGAATTATGTTATTTACAGTCATTCATTCCATATTATGCTAATGTTATTTATTTTATTCTAATAGGTTCAGTTATTTACTAGGAGATATTTGTTCATTTTTATTTTTAATAGCTTCCACTATATGCATACACATAATGAGAATCTGATCTCATCCATTTCTTATGTTTCATCTTTCTCTAGGATGTTATGATGTATATTATTACTTATATATAGGGTAAACCTAGGAAAATAATGGGGTTTTCAATAGAGTTACTATGTTGTATTTTCTATTTTTCTATCATAATGTTAGATTCGTTTATATATATAGTTTCTTAAAAACAATTCAATATTTATTCCTTATAGATTTCAATCCTTGTTTATTTTACTAATGAAATAATGTATCCACTGTCACTAGGGTTCTAGGTTCGGGGAAACTATAATAAGTGTAAAAACCCTCAGAATTATGTTACTTGGTGGAATTGTGTAGACTCTTAACAATGTGATGATTTTTCCTAAATTGAAAAAAAATTATATCATTTATTAAATGTGATAAAATTGAATATATTATAGTTATGATTTTTTATTTTTATTCATAAGTAAAGGATCATGTGTTTTTATAACGATGGATTTTTTTTGAAAAGGTTTATGGTATTTAGGGATTGATTATCATTAGTGATGCAACTATTTATAATAATTCATTATCTGGTGATGATATTTCAACATTCTAAGAATTTTTTTTAATAAGTGATTCCGAATAGAATTATGAAATTAACTAGGAGAGGACTTTTTAATTTCTTATGTATAATAAATTTACAATTTTGTGAGAACCGTATAATTATTAATTATAAAAGAGTTATATATAGGAATGGAAATCACAATTAAAATGGTAATGTCAACTATATTAATTATAATTTTTGTTTCCTTCTATAATGGCATCTAATGATGGTAAAATATATGTGATTACCATTATTGATAAATTTTCTAGGATGTTATGGTTTTTGTTTTTGAGGTATAAAAAAAAATGTGAAATATATAAGCAGTAGATTACTTTGATTGAAAAAAATATTTAGAGAATCTTTAAAACATCTTACAAATAATGGCCTTGATTTTTTTAATGAATTTAATTTATTTTTCAAAATAAAATGAAATTTGATAATTTTTTTATTTCCTTATATTCTAAAAAAATATTGTGCAATAATACATAAAAAAGACATTGATGGAGAATGTGTATTATATTCTATTGAACAATAATTTATAATCATTTTGGGCCAATGTTCTTGAATCTACATGTATGGAAATTAATTTTTCACTTTTAGTTGTTATTTTAAGGAATATTCTAAAAGGGATCTGGTCTTGGGCTCTAATTTTGTAGTCTGATTTAAAAATATTTTCATGTCCTATTTATGATCATGTTTATAAAGGAAAATTAGATCAATGATTTTGAAAGTGTATATATCTTATTGAAATTTTAGGGTAAAAATATTAAAATTACGGTGTCCTCAAATATAAACATTTATTATTATCAATAAGATAATATTTGATAAAAAATCCATTCTAATCCCATCAACTTACAATTATTTGAGAAAAAATAAATCAACCACTCATGCTGATATCGATTTTTAGTAAGATTTATGAGGACTCTAATATATCAGATTATATTTCACATTATATACCAAAATCATAATATTATATAATAATGTAATGTATCAAAAAAAAATTATTTTTCCATATATGTATTCTAAGGATAAATTGGTATCTTATGAAAAAATGTGTCTAAAGGTACTTACTCTAATAAAACACCTATGAGTTATTCAGATTCAGTTAGTTTTAATGATTCCAATAGATGTATGATGACATTATTAGTAGTATACAGTCTCTTGATAAATATTCTATGGTTGGGTTGGTGAAATTATTTATGGGAAATAATGTTTTTCCACTGAGAGAGGGTTTTCAATAAGAAGGAAATCATCCTGAGTGTTAATGGTTATAAATAACTATTCGATTATAAAGGCTAAAGTATTGTTCCTAGTATTGAATTTAATTATGTCTTATTTCTAGTTTAAAAGTAATGAAATATTCAATTTCTATTAGATATTTTGGATTAGAATAATATTGTGTTGGAATAGTTTGATTTTAAGACAACTTTTCTTTAAAGATAGTTTGAGGATGATATTTATCTATCAAATCTACCAGGTTTTTTTAGTTTTATGTATTGAATGATATATATATTTATTTAATAAATATATTTATGGACTAAAATAATAAACCATATAATGTTAAAAGAGTTTTTAATATTTTTTAACTCATGGTTTTAGAAGGTGAATTTATAAAACATTCATTTGTATAATGATGTTTTATATAGATCTTTTGATTATATTCGGCTTTGTGTTGATAACATGTTAACTTCTATTAAGGATAATAAATGTATTAGACTAGTTATGGATATGTTAATTTTTTGTTTTAAAATAAATTTTTTGGAGTGATTGATAAAATTCATTGCATAAAGACAAAAAGTGACATAAATTTTCACATTTTATATTTCAGTAGAAAATGATACATTAAAGATGATATTGAAATGTTTAATATAACGAATTGAAATCATGTCAGTACTATATTATATATTCATTTTATACATTTATATTGGTTTCTTTTTTAGTCAAGTGTTGTGGTTGAATATATGTTTTGAGTTCTGTATTCTATTCTAGAGGGTTCTTTTATGTACTATATGGTTTTTCTGTATCCAAATTTACCTCATATAGTTAGTATGAATAATCATGGCAATGAGAATTTTAAGGATGCCCAATGTGTACTTATATATCGAAGTAGTATTATCGAAATTTTTTATAATTTTCATAATTTAAATGATAATTTGCTTGGCAATGTGGACTCTGATTTTTTTAAATATCGTGATTGGAGAAGTTCATTCACATATAATGTCGTTATCATTGCTGGACTAAAAGAAGAATCCAAAAACCAGAAACTAAAATAATTTTGGCATAAGAATAAAAGTACTTAATAGAACAACACCTTCCTTTAGACAATCCACACTATTAATCATATATCTATTTTCAATCTACATTGTACATATTTTTAAAATTATGGTTTTCAATCATCTTTTAAATAAAAGAATAAAAAATGAATTCAATATATATAAAACAATATTTATTAATCTTATTATTAAGAATAAAAATATTATAAACAAATAACCAAACCTAAGTCACTTTTTCCAAAAATTAATTTTATGTCGACATGAATCCATTTTTACAACATTCTTTTCACTGCACATTTTAAATCAATTTAAGAACCAGTTCTTATATAGGCATTCAATTTCCTAATATGATTTTTTATTCCCATTTCAGAATGTATTCTTAAAACCAAATTCGATGAAATTATAATGGAAAAACCTTTTAAGTCATTTTAAAATATAGATGGAATATAAAAACATGAATGTAGGATATATTTTCTATATATCCAAACATCAGTTCTCATGAAACAATAAAACAATATAAGAAAGACAAGGATTTAGTTATATTAAATTAAAAATGGAAAATAATAAAAATTCATGTCTCATGTAAACTATATTCATAGTAATAAAACATAATAATCAAATAAATAATTACTAGGCCCTAGCATAATGGTTTACAAAGATTGGACAAGCAATGAAAAATAATCTACCATAACATGATTCCCAATTATAAAAAGTCCTTCCAAAGTCTATCTGTATTAGGATACCCATCTTTAACAACCATCATGTAAGGATTTACAATAAAAACACCCACCTAGGACCACAATCTGATATATCATAATAGAAATATTGGTTTCATTATGGAATCATTAAAACATTGTTAAATAGAAATTTCAATGTTCCTATTAGGACTTATAGGATAAATAACTAGAAATACCAAGTCATATACCCCTCTAAATGGTTGAATCACTAAAAAAATATCCTTTTGAAACAAACATAAGTATTAATTATTAAAATCATTATCTTCAAACTAATTTTATATAAATTCCTTCACCACAATTTTTTAAATCATTTAAAGGATTCAAAACATTTTAGATAAACCCGTGAGGGATCCCAAAACACCTCACTTGGGTTTTTATTATAACTAAAATGGTGTAAAATAGATTTCAAACACCGTATATTCTTTAAATACATTCATTACATATTTTATAATTCTGAGGATTCTCAGGTACAACTGGATGTGAAAAGGATTATTATTGGAAATTCAATTTAAAATCAATGTAAAAACATTTAAAAATAAAATAAATTAATAAATATCTAAATAGAAAATTACATAACCGATATACATGTGAAAACAATAAAATAATATTTAACTAATTCTTTTAAAATATGAATACCCATTTTATTTCATGGAAACCGTAGTTAATCCACCTCAGATCCTAAAAAATATAGATATAAAATAAATACCAACATTTGATATTTTGAAACATGAAATTAAATATAAAACGTAAAGTTATTCAAAAAATAGTTAGTAAAATTGTAAACAAATCTCAATACATTAGTGGATAGTTCAATAATTTCAATCCTTGATTAACAGCCTGCAAAGAGATCATTATAAGCCCAATATACAAAGAAAAAATTCTATAAATTGGATAAACCAAATAAATTGCGTTCTACTAATAGAGGTGAATGATGAAAATAGAAAAAAATATAAAAATTATGTAATGAAGGAGGATTCCATACCTTGAAGATATAACCCTTAGTAACATTAAAACCATGGATAATCACCACAGAACAAGGTGGGATCATGAAGGGGAGGTGTAATCGAGAGGATCTACTCATCTATGGCATTAATAGAACTCGACCATTGTTCATGTCACTTAAAAGATAAGGTAGATATGGAAGAAATGAAGTCCACCATGTTCTAATAATGAATAGGTTCTGGAAATATTTCCAAAATCATGTTCTCGATCACTTCATGAACAGATTACAATCAATTATCATTTCTTTTATTATCATTCGATATAAATATGAAAATTCATATCAAACCCATGGAAACTCATACTATGTCGATGAGGATCAATACACCCACAAACCAATCAAAATAATAGTTTAATATTTCATAATAAAATTCCCAAACACCGATTGAAACTTCAACTTTGTCATGATATGTGGTGATCAGGAACCAACTCAGGATCTACCTCTCATGTTTCAATAAAATTACTCGACATAAAAATACAATAATTTTCCAAATAATAACAAATTCCATTAATAATTTGATATCATATTTTTATGAACAAACCTAATCAATTCCTCAATCAAATTATCATCTCATCGCACCATAAGTACTAAATGCAATTCCAAATCCCCACAGGAAAACAACAAGCACCTAGGCACCAATGAACTACCTTGGGAATTAATTTTCCCAATAATCATACTGAAATAAATAGAACAAAATATATAATGGAGTGACCAATCCATAAATTTTATGAAAATAATAAATAAAATAAAAAATAACAATAATTAGTAAATAAAACAAAACAAACAACTCACCCCAATCCACATCTCAAGGTGTACTCAATGAGTTGTTTGAAACTTAATCCAAAAACCTAAAACTAAAATAATATAACTGTGATAATAAATTTAATAGACACTCATTAGACCACCACTCACCATAAATCATGACATACCATTAATCAATGATCCATTTAAACGTAGTTTGTTTATACATTTAAAAATATTGTTTTCAATATTTCATTACCCAAAAGATTCAATCATGAAATCAAGAGGGACAAAATAAATTTCTTTAACATCTTTTGAGTCCATTTAAAAAAATATTCCAAATCACAACAAGGAACGAGGATAAATGTGTTATATAACTAAACAACATGTCACAAACAACAGGAAAACAATATAAGCAATCCAATGAATCAAATATATCAAATGAACAATGAAATTTAAGGGTAATTCTCATCTCAGGTAAACTATTATCATAGGAATCACACATAACAATAAAACCAGGAATACAGGGGCCTAGCCTAATGTTATACATAACAAAGAAAGTTATAGAGAAATATGATTCCATAAAATGATTCCGTATAAAATAGAGTCCTCACATAATCTGTAAGTATACGGACACTAATTTTCTACCATATCCTCATGAGCACCTATTTAAAATCCTCAGTGGTTTCTCACACTCATTGGTTTTCATATATCATAAACACCTTGGTTCATAAGTTTAATATTCGAAAAGTACACCTAAAAATGAAAAATTAATGTGATCAATAATCAAGAATTGGATACAATCACTAATTGAATAATCAATGTAAACCACCCACAACTCCCCTAATCTCACAATCATAAACCCCTGATATAGGTATTCAGGAACAAGAATCACATAATTCATTCTAATACAGATATCCAACATGGGTTATAATCTTCAATAATAGAATAACAAAAGGCATTCAGTTTAGGGATAAAATAATATCATTTAAAGAACCATTTAAATATAAAAACATGGCATTTTATTATAAATGAATTAATTCCATGTTACACACCCCTCTAAATTGTTGAGGCCGCATCCAACCATTTAATTTTTTAAAGTCATTGAGATTATTTCCTAATATAATTTTCATAAAATATTATTATCTAGAGTCACCATTATCAAAAAAAATTTATTTAATCAAATGAGTGATCCCATTTAGCTTAAAACCAGTTACGGTCCAAAAAAATCCATGGTTTTCTCTTCGAACCCAAATATGATCAAATAATTTATGAACACAACATTTTTTAATGAAACTCATTCAATATTTAATTCAATAAATCATATATTAGGTTTCAATTTAACTGAATTGTATTCCCACTTGAAATTAATTTAAAATTCATTGAAAACAAACTGAAAATGTACTATATTTATTAAAAGAAGACCGATGAAATCCAGAACAAATTGGTCTTCTAAACTATAAAACCAAATTTGGCCACTATTTTAAAACTTGGAATTCCAATTTTATTTCATTGAAACCTCAGTAAATCCATATCTAATCCTTGTAAAATACATAGATAAAATAAATACTGACATTTTATCAATATGAAAATCTAATTAATCAGCAAGAAATAAATTTTATAAAATGTTAATGTTAATTCATGTGGAAAACCACCTTGAATAATTGGAAGATTTTCCAATACCTTCAATCATGGATGAAGAAACAATAAATAGGTCATCACAATCCCTAAAAATGATATGGAATAATTGGATCAACCCATCATATAGGGTTCATCCAAGAGAGGGGCACAATGAGAAGAAAAAAACTAGGAAGAAAAATTAAATTGATAATGAGGAGTCCAAACCTATAATATCTAATACTAAATCACATACAACACACAAATATTCTTCATTGGAATAGGTGGAATCATTAAGGGGTTGTTTGGTTGAGATAATCTTCTTAGTTAGGGAATGACCTTAGGTCGTGATGAATAAGATAGAGGTGAGATATAGAGGAAAAGAGGTGTGACATTGGAGATCTCGTCTTAGAGAAAATTGTGTGTAGAAAACCCTACGAGGGATAGGTGAATGATGCGTGAAAAGAGGAATGGGATGGAGGCCCTAATTATAATATAATTATAAAAATTAATAATAATACTAATAATATCATTCTATTATTTCATTTACATCATTTATCCATTAACATTGATTTATGAAAATCCTAACAATAATAGTGAGATTAATTAATGTGGAAAAATCCTAATTCCCAAAAAAAAATACATAGACCATATAGAAAAATTATTTACCTCAGAATTAATTTAATATCATATTATATAAAAATTTAAAAAAATTAGTTAGAGGAGGGTGTCATAGTTTTCCATTTGATGATTTCAACCAAAAAAATATTAATGAGGATTTTATAAATTATCTTAATGACATAATATTAACTAATTAGTTTTTCATCATTATAATTATATTATAGAAATGAAATAATACTAAATTATAATTAAATTTAATTAGTCCAATGTCTCTGTTAGATTTTTTAATTAATAATCCATCATGTTTCTGATGAACATTAAACCACTTTTCAATTTGTGCAAACTAATAGTCTTAATGTTTCAACTTTCTAAAGAAATCAAAAAAATTAAGAAAACGCCATCAGTATAATGAAATAATATAAATAATAATAAATATAATACAACAACAATTCCACTTTTCCAATGAATATGTATGATCATATTATTTGAGGAATGACCTGTTTTTAATGATTATTTTTATTTTTTCAATTATCTTTGGGAAAAATATGAACATTAGAAGATTATATAATTTTATTGGCTTCATGTTATTATCATAATGTAAAATATATAAATACCAATTGATATAAAACTCTAGAAATATCAATAATAATCATCAACTATTCATGTGGCACACATTCAATAACTTTCTCATATATCTCAAGAGTTCTGATAGAATTATCATTAATCTATTTCCATAAACTATAATTTATTTCTATATATTTATTTCAAAAAAATACATGGTCCATGGGAATTAAAAGAAGTTAGGGACCAAAAATGTAATAACATATTGAAATTAAATCATAACACATTATAATTATAATAAAAACATTACTATGTAAAATATTTGTGTTTTGAGCATTCTTGATGTTCTTGTCGTGCTTCTACATCTCATGTACTAAGGGAATACATTGTCTAATTTCATATCCCACACCACTTCCATTAACATCCACCTCCATTCCATTTTCCCATGCTAGTCTCTTCATATTTCACAATATATTAATCTCATCTAATTGCAATAGACCCTTGAGATCGGTTTATGACCAATTCTTGGTGGTGTTCGTCATATCAAGGATCCTGCATGGACTACTCGGCTTTCTCATCCCCCCGTTATCCAAATATTACACCATCCCCAAAACATTCTGTTCCACATGATATTTCATTGTATAATGGATAACCCCATACATTATTTTTCAATGCACCTTGAGTATTTTTTTCAGGACCACTACATATTGTAAAGATGAGGATTGGGATGTTAGCTATCAGTGTGATCATAAATATTTTACTCTTTAGTCTTCCCCAAGATTAACATCTTCAATTTTTTCTATTTTGTTTTATTTTTTACTTATAAATATGATTTATTGTGTTCCAGTTTATGAAATCATGGCTTATTTTTTATAGACACCCTTTTTCCTTTTTATGAATATTCTATTATTTGGAAAATTAACTTATTTTTCTTGTAAAAATTAATAATTTTAAATGTTATCATCTAAATATTATTTATTTTGTTTTTATATGTATTTCATAGAATAAAAAATCATACATGAAATTTTATTCCTTTCACATAGTTACTATAAGAGAGATGAACTTTTAAGTGAGTACATTATTCCAATCTCTAAACTCCACCTTAATTAATTCCAAAAAAATGAATAATCTTAAAGGCATTTATGTAAACAAATTCAAGAATAACTAATAATAAAATCTTGTAAAACAACCACCATAAGAGTATCCATTATTCCATTACAATCTTCTTCCGCTATATATTAGTGGGAGTCATCATATATTTTCATGTACTCTTCTCCTATTAGATGTTATGGTAGACATTATATGATAGTATCATAAGAATCATAACACATGATTTACTATGGATCCTTTCATATTATTAGATCATCATAATAATTTTCGTGATACTTTTCAAAAAATATCAAGACTCTTATGGTGTATACTATTCTATTTTAACTTATGTGATTCACCTCACATCTAAAAGGACACTATCCAATACTTCCCAAGGATTCAGTTCTCTCACATTCAATAGTGCATGATATTATCATTCAATTATCCCATAGTGGGATGTATATCCATCAATCAATTAAATAAGTTACCAAGATTATCATTTCATAACCTCATTGAAGTTACATCATTGAAATGAATTAATCCTTCTGAAAACCATATATGGTATATATTCATATCAATTCAATAAAATATAAACATGGATCTATGCAATTTTGTAATATGAAATCTATGAAAATTTTATAGAATGATTATTCATCAATTTTACTAAGGTAAAATATATTCCTCCATATCCTAGGGATATATTATATTCATTTAATGTTTAGAAGTCTTCGATTCCTTTTCAAAAATGAAATTTATCCCATGATAATGTTTTACTAATAATGTTCAACCACCAGATGTATTGTACCTAATAATCAATAAATTTAGTTCTTTGTATAAATTCTCTTAGATTTTTACTAAAACAATCCCATGGGGTCATTCACTAATAGATCAAGTGATCTGATATCTCTTAAGATTAAAAACATCCATTCCACTAACATAGGGGGTTTAACTCACTTATGGAAGCATATAGTCATAATTACTTCCTCAATAATTAATAATCATTTTACAAGTGGAATTTTCTTCAATAATTCTTACATATGTGACACCCATAAAATGTGTAACTCCATCCCTAGATTCTACATAGTTTTCCCTTCAAATGAATTTTCCCTAAAGTATAATTCCCTTATCCATCTACACTATACGAATTTTTGGGTGATTCTTGGGTAACCTTATGTTGAATATTATCATTCAATATTATGAGATTAATAATATTGAAGTTAATTTTATCCTCCACATTATAATTATATACTATATTCATTATCACTTCCCCAGATTTTGAGAATACAAAAATTGAAAATAAATCCTTATTGAAGTCTCCAAATTTCAACTTCATTATCTCTAAATAAAAACTAATCCCATTAATAATGATCATATGTGTAACACCATGAAATTATAATATATTTTTACTATTAAATAAGTTAATATGATTTAAATATTTTTTCACCCCCAACCTCTAACCTAACAAAAATATAGTATATTAATATAAAATGTCAATATTTATGTGTGATAATTAAATACTTGCTAATATATTATAAGGAATGAATATGAGTCACCACATTATTAAATACATTTATATTAGAAATATATACTAGTTTTAATATTAATATAAATCAATTATTTTACCTAAAACGACTAATAAGATCATTTAATTTTTTAGAACATTATTTTTATAATAAATATGCATTGAGGTAAAAACATTTATATTTCCAGAAATGAATTATTGATGATAGATAATGTTTGACATTGACAATTATTACCCCTAATTTAGTTTTTAAATGATATGAATTATGAATAATAATAACAATTATAATTATAAATTTTAATTTTCTATTAAAAACTCATTATCATTATCTTTTATGAGATTATTAAAAAAATAATTTGAAAATTTACTAATTTAAAATAAATTAAATGAAATTCATTTTTAATTCCTCATATCAAATTATATGTTAAATGAATTTATTTTCTTTTCTAAAAAAGTTGTTTTTATTCCACTAAACATGCATAATTTTTTTTTATTTCCACGACATTATCAATATATAAGCCTAACATAGATATTTTAAAAACTATTATGTAATAAGATATTAATTTTAGGAGTAATATTATTAATTTTATTATATTATTTGAACTTAAAAACACTATTGAAAACACTTTTTTACTAATTGAAATGTAACATTAATATTAAAATTATTGGTGATATTTTATTTAAATCAATTATTTTGAAGGTGTGGTTCAATTTAGGATTTACGTGGAAGCCTCATTCAATTTATTAATTTCTTTATAAATCAATTTATTTCATTAAAATAACTAAACATGATAATATTATCTTATAAAAACATTTCTATCTTAATAATGTTATTTTTCCAAAAAATATTTTCATGTGATTAAGTTTATTTATTTCAAAACAAACCATTAAAATCATTATAAAATTTAATTGATAAAATTATTTAAAAATTTTAAATTACGACTATAAAATTATTTAAATATTACAGACTTATTCTTTTTTAAAATAATCATTTACTATGAATAGAAATTAATAACCAAACTAAATATAAAATGGGATAAATTGAGTTTAACCAAGGGTATGATACATTAAACATTTCAAAAACATTATTATCAATGAATGTTGTAGATTTTTATTGTTCAATACTTTTTTAACATACACATTTTTATACTTTACTCCATTGAATAAATAATATTGTAATGGAATTATTGAAAAATTTTAATATGATCCCAAAACAACCATTTTATATAGTTATAAAAGGGTAATATCTTCGCCACTTCTAAATAGAAACATATATTATTGTTCTTAATTGAAACATTTCCATTTTATTCTTCTTGTAAGCCCAAAACCATGAACATAATCCCATTTTCATATAGGCATTTCATAATCCCCTCAATTTCAAAGAGGCTTCCAGTGGAAATTTATGTCCCCAAATTTATAATTATCTTCTACAAGGTATTTCTCCGTAATTTTATTCTTTAAAATTAGTATAACCGGACAAATATAATTATAATAGATTAATATATATAAACTATATATCTTATATAATGGTTATTATTAGTTGTTACTTACATACTACATCCATTAATAAAAACAATACCCCTGTTCTTATGTTGTGCAGACTACCACCTCTACAGTGAATTGTGTATCATTTTACATGACCTCCTCACAATGTTGAATATAAGGATATTAATAAAGGAAAATTATATGAATTAAATGAAATATTTAAGGTTCTATTATGTCAAATTAAAGATCATATAATTTATATGATCAACATATGATAAACATTACACTATGGAAATATCAGCTTTTTATGGGTTATTTGTGACAGGAGTAGGTCCCATCACCAAAAAAGTTTATGTACATATATCCTTTCGGATGATAATTTTTCCAATAAAAATATACAATAAAAATAAATATTTTTGGGGACCATCACAAATACATTTGGTGATCCCTGTAACACCTGGATGTTTTTATAAAATATTTTCTTTAATTAATTATAATTTCTCTATAGAATGCATTGCACAAAATCATTAGTTTAAAATAACAATGAGACACAGTTAGTTAATATTTACCATTTAAACCTAGGTTCTAGGATAATGGTAATAAATATAACTAACTTATGAAAATGTATAGTGAATTCATTGGCTATCAATTATTTTTTAAAAAAATATAAATCAAATATATATGTGTAATTTGTATTAATAAATTGAATGAATTTATACTTGTAAATGAAATTAATGAAATATGAAAATTGTATAATTAATAAAACATTATTCATAATAACTTAATATATATATTTGTAATAATTTAGGAATAAATGATGTTTGATGTTGTTCTGCCTCCGTGGTGGCATTTTTCAATTGGGGAGGAAATTCTCCAATGAGAATCATCATGTATCTCCTTTAATAGAGGCAATTTCATGTCAAAATCACCAATTCTTTTGTTTCGACATGTTCTGCATCATTATCCTTTAAAATATTGTTATTTTAACCCCATGGGGAATGGGTACTTTATCCTTTCTGTATAGTGAATGAAATACCATAGTTGGATGGTGACAACAGGCGATTACATGGGGTCAAGTACTTGTGTAACCAGTCCTCCTTGGATATAACTTCCTTTGATGGTCTCCAATGGGTTTATTCATGGAGCCAGAAACACCCAATGGCTCTGGTATCCATTATTAAGGGACTTTCTTTCCAAATGCAGGCATTTGTTGGAAAATGATTCATCCAACAACACTTAAGGACTCAATTGGTTGATAGGATGGGAAGCGAGGCTCACCGAACCCTTTTAGGGGAGGATTATTTCCTATTCCAGGACACTCTAATTGATTTATGTCATGTTCATATGTTCTTGAATCTTCATTCTTTCGCAAATTTTGTTTCCATGGGATACCCCTAGTTTGTAGGATCATTTTAAGAATACAGATAATATATTCTATATAGGTGACACTAACATGACCCATACAATAAGGCGCTCTAGTGTTTATCATCATCTAGGGGGGATAGAAGGTGACTTGATATTGGTATCAGACTCATAAGATGGATTTCCTACATATCAATGGGGGAGGAATCAGAACCCACATAGTTCGGAATATATGGGGCTTACTTATGAAATTTTTTCTATTGAAGAAAACATGATTGGGTGAACCCTTTATGGATGGGATCCCTTTTGATAATGGTCCTTTAGGTAGGCATCCTATGTATCCTCGTTAGATCAGCAATTAGAGTTCTCATATTTTATTTGTGATGATGTGGATGTTCTAATTGTCCTAAAACTCAGTGCCCTCGTGATTCATGTTCGGTTTGAGAAACCAGAGGGTGTGAGATATTCCACCAACTACAATATTCTTCTCTTACTAGTGGGAGAGGAAGATCATACGATGGATGAGGCCGAGCTGACCGTGGGCGAGGCCACAGAGTAATGAACCCTTTAAGGTGAGATGAAATCAAAGGTCCTGCAACTCAGCCTCAGAATAATGGGGACATACCTTAGTGTGAGGGACCCAAAATTAATTTTTGGAAGTGGAGGATTTCCATCCTCGTCAATAGGGAATGAGAACATAACCCCTTTGACTAATCACTATCCCTCATTGAATGGAAAATTAGGGCACCACCTTAATCCCGATGACAATGAGTTTCATGATGGAATCCCAAGGATGGAATTCAGGTTACCATGGGAATTTAGACCCACAAATATTCCCAAATCCCTAATCATGGTGGGAGAGCCATTGTGAATGCTCATACCATTGGTATGTAGACTCAAAGGGGGCGCACTAATGCACCCAATGGTTTTATCATACGGGTATGGTGGCACTGGTGTAGGATTTGGACTAATGTCGGAGGACTGGTTCATTGAGGGATTAGGTGTGAATGGACCGTATCGAAGGGGTGAGGTTGTAACTAGAGGAAATAATACTTGAAAACACCCAATTTCATGTACTGATTTATTTTTTTGTGATGGGGGATTCTCTTCCTTCCCTAGTGGTATAAGGGAAGATGGATCATCCTCTTACTGATGCGGTGCATGGGAATAGGGATAGGACACCATATACCATGGTTGAATGTAGTCCTAGACGTGGTCCACCATGCTGCTTTAGGGTCCACCCACGTACTTGTGCAGTAAGCGGTGCTGTGTTAAATATTCCTAGCGATACACTATGCAGAAAACCTTGTTGATAGAGGGTATGATGGATTATCGTTAACATGGAGTCCATCCATGAGAATTATGTGGTTCGTGTTTTTGCCAATTAGGTCCATGGTTCTATTATTATTATTATTAAATTCACCTATTTAATGTTTCGTGGATGGTTTTACCTATAATGAGTGTGGTTTGCAACTTAGGCTTTTTAGATGTATCAAGACTGCAGTGAGAATCTTCTCCAAGTTCGTTCTTCCATGTTATAGGTTCCCTTAGGGGTTTTTTCAACCCTCCCTTCTCAATTGCTACAGTTCCCCTTTTATAGAGAATTAGGGAAGTCATATAAATGGGGATACAAAACCATTTTTGGAGGCTCATGAAAAATAACTTGACTTGAGGAAGAATTGGTTAACCAGGGTTTACAGACTGTATGGTTCGCAGTCATAGTTCGTGAAACCCAACCAGTTTTCTTCCTTCACAATCCATTATGTTCATGAGATGGTATGCAGATGGCCTTCACATACATGAGTCCTTCAATGACATGGTTGGGGGTCAGCTGGGTTTTCTGGCCATCATTTTATGGGATAATGCCTCACAGATCATTCCATGCACTGATGGTTCATGATCTTGGCGACCACGAACCATTCCCAGTTATGGTATGTGGTCCACGTAAAATCCTCTAAAAATTTGAATTCCTTAATGTTTCTTCTTAAATTGGAAACTCAATGTGAGTCCATTCACCATTCTATACTAGTAGGAAAAATTTCATCCTTCTTCAATGTGATTTTGTGAGTATTTTATTCCGTTGGATAAATTTTCAGGACCCTACAAATTCCCCCCATTGGAATGGGGTCCTTTTGGAATGAAAAGGGCACTATTCCAATGTAGAAGTTGTCTTGACCTGAAATGGTTGACAATATAATAGTTATGCCAAGTAGAAGGTGACCAAACCTATATATATGGGCCCATCTCATTTGAATTTTAACATTTCTTGTATAAATAAGCGATCTTGACTTCCCAGGATTCCATAGAATTTGAATACAATGGTTTTTGAAAAAAGTCATTTTATGAACCACTTTATACGTGCCATAGAATGAACATTTTCCATTTCTCTATCTGCGAATGGAATTTTGAATTCTTCAAATGGTATTGTGGAATTTTAAAACTAATATCTATATTCCACGTAGGATAACGCTACGATGCTTCTATGTTCGCATACTAAGCTTGGGCCAGAGAGCCAATCTTTAATATTTTTTAATCAAAAAATAAACTTTTAATATTCAACCATTGAAATTAATCTCTTATAAGCCTTGGTTCACGGTATCCACATTTTTCAAACCATTATATTCACTAGCATACGATCTTTGGGATAACACCCCATGGTTGGATCGTGTACCATAGATGTACGTGGTGAAACATTTCCCCATACCAGAGCCGTACGTGGTGGTTACTTCAGCTCATCATGAATTATATGAAGTGTGCGTGCCTCAGACAGTTTACAGGAATTGTATGTAGAGCCTTATGTTGATATATTTTTCAATCCTTTAGCCACTTGTCTATGGCCATTATCGAAAAAATAGTTATTGTACTGATTTTTTATCGTATTTTCATTCTTCCTCTATAGGATACAATTTCATCTTCATAGGTTGTGGTAAAACTAATGTAGACAAAGGATACCATGGTGGGGAATAGTGAGGATCATCTTCGAGCCTTCTTTAATCCACATGAAATATTATTAAAGTATTTCTTGATTCCAGAGCTCCGAGATTACATGATATTTTTATAGTTTCCACTTTACATCTTTGGTCTCCTTGACGACGTTCCACTACCAGTGGCTGACCCAACACCCCTTTCATCCTCTTAGAATCACCACAAGGACATGATTTTTATAACATTTCCCCATTAATAGAAGTCATTGAGACTCCAATTCCCAAAACATTCTTCAAGTTAAGAGGTTGGTCATGGACTCAGGGAAATTACGGGTGTAACGATAGTGTCTCGAGATTAGGTGGCCCATAATACCCATCCATTGTCAACATCTCCCATGAATTTTCTAACGGTGGGTGGAGAACCAAGTGGGGGTTTCCTACAAGATCATGTTTCTACAATGAATGGGCCTAGGAATTCGGGGTATATCAAACCTGTTTGGAGTATTCTAACCTATTAAAGGTGGTGGTCTTATGTCAGGCAACTTAGGATTCCCAATTTTCATCCTTCTCCTAGGGAAAAATCCTTCTTGAGCTGTTGATTCGCTGGTGTTCAAGTAACACCAACTTCCATTTATCACATGAGGAGGTGAGAATCATCTTATAGGATATCCACCATCTTTATGGAATCCCCATGCTTGGAGATATGTACGTTGTGTTTATCCTAGTAGCCTCTACATGGAATTACACACACCATGTTTCACCCTTGATAAGTAGTTTACATGTAATGATATAAAGATTACTTGATCATCCCCTATAGGCTCGTTCTCTCATCATATTCAAAGAATGGAAATGATCATACTTGCAGGCGAATGGATATAAGCCTAGGGATCTTCGTAGTCGAACTCATCCATCCCATTAATCCTTCCAGACTCTTGGGTCATATTTTTCTACCCATTAAGCGGGACAATATACAAATTTGGGATATGATCTCTAACAAGATGTATCACTTGTGCTTACATTAGTAGGTTTCATTTCCATGTTATTTAGTGGATGGATATTCCCATCATACGATGTATATATCGGGGTTTGATCTTGTACTTGATGATGGAATTGACACTAGAATAGGGTCGACCCATTAATTTGACCCTTCCAACTCTCACCCAACTTTATGATTTGTTGGAAAATTCCGAAAGGTATTCCCCCACATCGTCTCAGTTGGCTGTTATAATTCTTATATGGGTCGATGGAAGAATACTTATACTTTTATTAATATCAATGCTATGCAAAGGTTCCTCATTATGACTTTCTACCAGCTCTTCTCAACACCTCTGTTGTTCATCCTAGGAATCTAAGCATTATTAATGTGGTTGGGATGCTGAAAGATGCTTCTCACTTCATGTTGGCACCGCATCCTACCTCTCATAGGTCGTTAAGAGGTTAAAGGATTGGTTTTTTAGAGTAATTCCCATACTTCATCGCACTTCTGGATGTGATTCTCATTGATCATATAGATTGAGTTGTTATTTTCTAACCATAACCCCCTTACCGTTTTTCTAGGAAATCTTGGTACCTTCATCAAGTTGCACCCCTTCCTGTGGCTCGGTTAAGGGGAGATTCTCATCCTATAATTCTTCTCCAGGTACGGCCTATGATTATACATGATCGTGACTCTATGTATGTTATCATCATTAACAAAATGATATCCACCTTTATATCTTTGGAAAATTCCCAACTGTGGATGGCATGTTTCCCTGATAGGGTGCTGAGAGAACCAGCTCAACATGTGTAGAAAATTCTACCCATTCCCTGAACCATCCTCAACCCAATGAAAATGCACTAAATCCCTTCTACTGTGAATAAAACATCATATACCCCATATAATATTGTTATTGTGGAAACCATGATTGATACAAGACATGTTCCTGAGATTGTGGTAAGAAGGTGCTCAGTTCGCCGTCAGCAGTTTCTAGAAGGAGATTCATCCGGAAAACCTATTTCACTATGAAGTAATTCAGACTTCTCCCCTCCTGTAAATACTACTCATGAACCCAATGAGTCCAGACAAATCAGAGCATCAACGCCCACCCTAGAAGTTGCATCTTGTCCTCCACACCCAGTTCCACCGGTTGAATCATACGAGGGTAAGCAGAGCCCCCCATCATTGGATACCTATCATAGGTACCATACGACTCTTTTGATGATGATTCATACTTATAGACACATTCCAGATATGGTGGGGGGTCAAGGTACTTATTTTGGGGTGAGGCACCAAGTAGTGTGAAAGGATGCAAGACATCAGTTATGTGATCTGGCTACGGGGACACCTATGGACAATTTTACTGATGAGACTTATAGATTTCTGAAATTATTCACCGAGCTAGGTTCTAGCTACATCAATTATCAGCAATTACACCTCCTCATCTATGAAATCATTTTAGGATGAGAAGACCTTGCTTCCTCTGTTGATAATCTTTCGATGTTCAATTATTCCAATCATATGGTGACAACGATTCGAGATTTTTCAGAGGAATTCGATCACCTAATGGCTGAGGAGGAGAATGACCATGATTTAGTGGTTTCTAAAAGGGAATATTTGTGAGAGAGTGAGTCCTATGACATAAGGTAGAGGGATCAACAGTACTCTTCACGTTATAAATATGATGATATCCAAAAGAAAGCCCGAGACCATAAATTTGTTATGGAACATGTGCGTCTAACAGTCATGGATGAAATGTAGGAGTGGTATTTTTTGGAGAAAATTATTCACATTCAGAGACTATCAAATTCTATCATTTTGGAAATGGAGATACATACTTTATTGTAGCTCTGTCCCCTATCATTATAGGTACTCATCCACTTTTTTACACCATATAATGACTCTGGACTGGGTATGTTCCTTCATTTTTTTACTAACCTCAATGAAACTAATTCTCATTCAAATAATTCTTCTCTGTCATTTGTTTTCATATCAATAAATCACAATTATTCATATATACATCATTATGATCATGTATTAATTTTAAACGATGACCAGTTAACTGAAATAGTTGCATCACGTGATAATTTATTCTTGAATCACATGACTCAAGGATTTTATTCCGACTATTGATGATGTTTTGTGGAAGAAATCACGTTTTTTTGTATTTTTCATTATTAACCTAATTTTTTCCTAAGCCATTATGACACATGATTCACATGAATAACTTCACATTTACATAGGCTGCCCTTTGCGGGTTTCTGACCTAACAAGATTCATGTCACTTTTGATGGATCAACATTTCTAGTGTACTGATTCTTGACTTTTACTCAGAGGTTCCTTATGTTGATTCTCCCTTTAGAAATTATGGTGTCTTTATCTTTCTCCAGCAGTTCAAATCATTACAGTCTATCTTATTAGTAATGTATTAGGTTGAACATATTTGACAATACATAATGTTGAATGGGACCCAATTTCGTAATCTTCATCAGAGAATGTTCTAATATCCTTCAAACATGGATTATGGATTTTTCTTGGCCCTAAATTGTGTAAATTTTTTACATGAATGAATCTGAGAATCTATTTAAGGTTTACAAAGGTATGAAATGACTCTCCTAGGGACAAATTTTCCTTTGATTGATGGTCATTTTGTAGGGGACATATGTTGATCCACCAAGGCATGATGTGCATAATCAAACAATGGTGTCCATTGAATACTAGGCTTTAATCTCCTATGGAAATGGTATGGTTTTCAACACATTGAATTTATTTTGGTTATAGGATCCACAGTTGGTGGCAGGTCCTCTTAATGGAATTTAAAAAAAATTAGAGACATTTGTATCAGCTTTGAGTGGGAAATTGTTCATGCACTGTTCTTATAAACATAAGGAAGAGTTGGTGAATGGTCAGTTAAGTTATAATTAATCTTTTTTTGTCAAGTAAATTTGGAAAGTTCAAGGTATATAAGTCATTATCCATGGGTTTTCAAAATATGTTGGACTGACAGGACATGAATGTCATTTGAGCAAATAGAAACTGGAAAAACCTGTCCTAATAATGAATTTACGTTGATTAACAGTTGTTTCATAGGTGTTATATGAATATCCTCTGAGGAATGATGTCAATAGTCAATCAAAGGTGTCCACATAACACTGGACTTCCATCTCGGATGACTATTACAATTGTGAACTTTCTAAATATGTAATGTGACCTTCAATAATGGGTGCACCTGAATACGAAAAGGGACATTTTAGATGAACTTCTTTGGAAAACCCGAAAATGACTGGGGTCATTTTCTATTGTATGTGGATCATCTTCGCGCATATGGATGAGGTATTTCTAGAAACCTCAAAAGACACCAGATTTGAATCAGGGCTGCATGTTCTGATATATCCATTATCTGTATAGGGAGGAATATACAAACCAAGACATTCAGGTCCCTTGAATCATGAGGGGTGGAATGTGTCTTGGAATTGATTAGGTGTATTGAGATAGGAGATGAAATTACTACAAACATATTTTCCTTTGATTGATAGTTGTTTTTCTGGAAACATATGCAGATCCACTGGGGCATTATCTGCATAGCCAAAAAATGGTTTCCGCATGACAGTAGAATTCCATCTTAGATGGCCATGATTGATTATGGGAATTCAAGATCTCCCATAGCACAGAGTTTGAGGTGTGGTAGTAGTGTGTCCGGACATATTGGAAACATTTGGGTTGTGATTTACAAATGGAATTATGTAACATTAACATAGATCTTTCTCACGTGTAGGGTGATGTGTTTGTCCAATCATTGGGGTACCTAGCCATATAACGTAACATGGCTAGGATGTGTGGTTCCTCTCGGGTAAGGGAACTTTGACATTTCATTTAGGTTCTTGCTACTAGATCCAAATTCCTAGACTGTCTTAACATAATTCCATGGAGGATATCTCTCTACGATCACTAATCTCACGTGATCTATTCTCAATGTGAGAAACAAGGGATTAAGAGGGTTCCATATCACCACATAAGAATGAAAAAAACAAACATCAGAGGGAACATTATGCTAAAACCATTTCTATGATGTTTAATGGAATACAGAAAGAAAAATTTTGGAATTATAGTTTCATGTCATGCGGTAAGGAATGATGTTGTGCAGTTTAGAGACGTTCAGTGAAGATGATTATGCTGTCATAAATATCTTTATTAGCTTTGAGTTAATCACAATCCAAATGTTTTTCATTTTCATAGATGTGAGTGATGATAGAAAGTTAATTCATAGTCACAGGGGGGAACATGGATCAGGAGGGATGGTGTGTGGCTTTGATTCCATTGGGAATACTGAGATGGGACATGACTCTCATGGGGACTAATCTTCCTTTAATTTATGGCCATTCTATAACCAACATATTCAGAGCCCCCCAGGGAATTATGTGCATAGTAAAGCCAAGGTGTCTGTAGGACACTGGCCAACAATTTTAGATGGCGAGGAATGATTATGTGGAACCATGTTTTCCAAAAATATGGAGTTTTAAAAATCAGAAATGAGTTCCTAGGAATGTAGGAAATATCCATATCATGATTACACATGAAGTAATGGAACATCCACATAGGTATGACTCCTATATATAGGAGGATGATGGATCTTTTGACTTCTCATTAGTGGGGGCATGTGCGGGATCTAGTAAAATTGATAACTCGGACACACATAACACTTTAAGAATTTCACATTTTATTTTCATGTGTTTACGAACATTCAAGAAATACTCTTACAAGTTTGACCTATATGTAGGGAAAGGATAATTTTTTTGTTCTATGGGCCGAAATGAAAAATTCAGGCAGCACAACGTATCCTACAAGAGTTGGAATCATGATGCATGTCAATCTGAACGTTCCCTGTTCCAATCTAGATCATTCAATTTTAAGGACTAGTGATGGATTTTTTTTCAATTTATGGGCCATGATTTCATATATTTTTATCACTATATATCCTTTGTGGGAAGGAATCAAGCCACACATGGTACTGAACATTCCCCATACCGATCTGGCTCATACGTGTGTAAGAACTTTTTTTTCCATTACTAGGGGTGTAAGTTCTATCATAATTCCCTATAACATGTTTGTCTAGAGGAATCTTTAAAATTGATCCTAATATCACATGAGTTATATTATATGTGAGAAACAATGAGTGATAAGGGTTTCTCGTGTTAGTGTGGGCAAATAGATGATATGATAGAGGCATTATTTTAATTGGTGGGATGGGATTCCAAATCTGGGTTTCACTACATATACAACAAGAGAAATAATCAAGATGCATATAGTTCCATGAGGGATCATGTTTTTTATCATCATGAGATCATGATGTCTTGAGCTATATATTTTAAAATCTCTTAGTGAGGACATGACTCATAGTTTAATGTCATTTTCCAGGGAAGAGTTCCTTATAGTTTAATATCATGTGGAAATGACTATAACTCATAGTATAAGGTTTTAGAATTTGGATCATTACCCAATGGTATTACAATGCATAGATTAATGTCTTAGTGTTTTGGCCATGGGGCTAATACCATACATTTTTACATCATTTCGGTAAGGAAAAAAATCATTGTTTAAGGTGACAGAGTTTGGACCATGGCATGGACATTTCTATTACAAGGGTTACTTTTTTAGGAAATTGTATTTGAGTGATTAATGATGAGTTTTCTGCCCATTGATACTATGTAATATTCTAAAATGGAATAGACCCTATGTGTGATATATGTTTCATCACACTTTGGTTCATGCTTTGGGGGATTCATCCTGAGTATCATCGGGGTTCTAAGGACTAACACTATTTCTCCTTAGAGGAATGATCTAAGGAGAAAATTTTTGTTAATGTATCATGTGATCCATTTTTTGTATAATTACAAATGGTGTATAGTGTGAATCCTTTTTTCATCTATCTATTCCAACTCATCAAACTATCTTTTGTATTTATCGTCCATGGAAGGTTTGTTGCAAATGGCCATAGGAAGTGATGGCACATGGTGTTTGTAAGTTAAAACATCCATCTCCCTATATACTAGTGAGTATAGGGTCTCCTATGTGGAAATGCGAGTCGTGGTCAGGTAAGCCCACAAAGCATGAAGGAACATTTCTTCCCACAACTTCTTATCCTTATATACCATATTTTGGATTATGTTGTACATAGTCTTGACAAAAGCCTATATGTGCCCATTGTCCACTGTGTCGTAGTGGGATGAATGGTTGAAGTTGATTCTATACTCCCAGTACAGCTTCTCCAACACATAATAACAGATATGGGTGTTGTTATCCTTCAGTATTGAATACAGGACACCACATATAGTAATTATATTGACCTTCACATGTTTGATGATGTTTTTATCCCGGACTTCTTTAATTGGTATGTCTTCGGTCCATTTTGAAAAGAAGTTGGTCGTTATTAGTATGAACTTGAATTTTCTGCCTGTTGTAGGAGGATGTGGTCCCACAACATCCTTACCCCAGGTAGAAAATGGCAAGTAGTACACAGCTATATGATGTAACTCCATGGTTTAGTGTATTATATTTTCATGAACTTGGAAGCAGTGGATCTTTTTGGTTAATATGGAATAATCTCTTGTCATAGTGGGATATTAGTACCGAAGCCATCAAATTTGGTGATAGATCTTGGTTGTCAATTTGTTCCCTACAAAATCTCTATAATGAACTTCCTTCGTGAAGGAAATAGTCTATTATACATCAATGATCTAGAACATGACTCTATCAAGGCCTCATTTGTAGAAATTTTTTTCATGATTTAACATATTGAACATAACAACATTGACTACAAATATTTAGACATGTTCCCTTCCATCCCTCTTTGGTGGGAGTTCCCCCTTACAAATTTAATTTATAATGGGATTCATCCAACTGGTGGTGTGACCATAATTCATAGAAAAATGGCTAATTTCATCAATATCATCCATACAACTTTGGATAAATATAAAGACCATATATGCGGTGGGAAATGTCAATTACAGTTTCATCCCGGTATTGATTAGCCATGTATATTGGTGAATTCTCCAAATCATTGGCTTTAGAATTTTGAGACCAGGGATCATAGGTCAGCGTTGGATCTGAAGGGTGTATTTCCATCAGTTCTAAAATATGGTTCTTCAAGAGGACCAATACCTCTTTATTAATGGAGTAGTCACCATTGAACGATTTATGAGTTTCTATAAATAACATTTTATATGTCAGTGTTTGGAATGACAATGAATTTCTAGATCCATGACCACAATGGGGGACTAACAATCTTCCATATTATTTGCACACACTTCCCAAAGAAGAAAAGAGTAAGACATGATGTCCTTTTCACGGGATATGAGTATAATTCAGAACCCCGCTTTGTTGATTGTGGGATCCTCCATCATTTTCTCTTTCAGGATTCTAGAAGCACCGTCGATGTAAATTTCTGATGTATAGGGGTCATCCTAGATGGAGAACACTTATTCATCTAGGAGTTCAACATCCATCTAGGTTGTTTCTTCTATGCGGTTCTCATCCAAGATGTCTGATAGTGCCTGAATTTTGATAAACTTCTGGTGTATGTATCGTATGTCAAACTATTATAGGGTGACATCCCATCATGATAGGTGTCCATTTAGCGTGGTTTTTTTGAGTATATATCTGAGAGGGTTGCAAAATGAGACTAGGTGGACATGATGGTGTTGCAGGTAATGCATGAGTTTGTGAACTGTGAATATTGGGGCTAGGAGGTTCATTTCCTAATTTGAATATTGAGTTTCAACGTCATTCATTTTTCAACTATGGTATTAGAGGATTTTCTCACTTCCAGAATCATTCTTTACACAATTAAGGTGCCTAATGATAGTTCTAGGGCAATTTAGGAAAAAAATGAGTGGTCTCATCTAAAATAGAAGCATCATCAGTGGACTTATGATATGTCTTTTGATATTTTTAAACACTTGATGGAAATCATTATCCTACTCATATGTAACTATTTTCTTCATCAGAATACTGAATGGTAAACATTTACCTACCAAGTTAGATATGAAGTGTCTAATGTAGGTGAGGTTACCCAAGAGACCTCTCAACTTAGTGCAGGTGTGAGGTGGCGACATTCCAAGGATGGATTTTTCCTTTTTAGGGTCGACTTCGAGGCCGCAATGGAGTATGATGATGTCAAGGAATGTTCTAGAGGTAATAACAATGGCATACATTAGGGGATTCATGTTTAAATTGCATTTTCATAGATTGTTGAAGATGGTTTCAGGATCGGTCAGGTGGATTGAGTTCTGTCATGATTTAACCACGAGATATTTGACATAACACTCAATGACATTTCCCAAGAAATCCTTGAATATGCGGCGCATGGTGTATTGATATGTGGCGACAACAATTTTTAGATCAATGGGAATCACCGAATAATAGAAAACACCATGTGGGTCCTTAAAAGTAGTAGATTATTCATCCACTCGGGCCATCTGGATCATGTTGAACCCAACATAGATGTCCAGGGGAGAGATATCCTTATATCTTGTGGTTGAATCGATCAACAATTCTAGGATCCACACCAGGAAGTCATATTTTAGGAAATGCCGATTAAGTTCCCTAAAGCCAATACAGATTCAAATGTCTCTGTTCTTATTTTTGATAGGGACTATGGTCTCTAGCCAGATGAGATACTGAACTTCCCATACGAAGTTGGCTTTGGGTAGCTTCTCAACATTGGCCTCCATTTTGGGAGCATGTGTGGGGTGGGTTATTATGGATGCCTTCTTATAGACCTTGTGATCTTCTAGTAATCCTAGATGATGATTAGTGACCTCAGGATCGATGGCTGGAATTTTTGAGCAATTACAGGAAACCACATCTCGATTATTTTTTTGCAAGAATGTATTTGCCTCCCTCACCTTAATAGGAAGAACCATAATGATCAATGTGGGCCGCATGTCATTTTCATTTCCCAATATTATCTTTGTAACTTCATCGATTGTGTTAGAGGAACCTTCTTCGAAAACTAGAGGGAATATTTTAGGTCTAATTCTAATTCTTCAGCCTTTTAATCCTCGTCATCATCTTCTTCTTCATCATCTTCTAATGGATATATGATTCATGAAACAAACTCTCCAATGTATGGATAAAGATCATATTCTATCTTAGTCAGTAAGGAATGGACATTCTGGGTTCCAAATAATGGGTCAGGTGTATATCTATTTGGGATTTTCCCCACATCATGGAAGTTAGCATATTCTCCTATGTCTTTGATCTAGGTTATTATAATGAATATCATTCAAAAAAATTGAGTCTATATATATACTTACACTTATGCATTCTACATGTTTGATAGGTAATACATACTATTCAACAAGTTACTAGAGGGTGGTAGTGGGAGTCGTTTCCATTCCATTCGGGGCAGTAACCCAATCAAAATCATCAGACGAAGAATTTTCTTCATTCGATTCGTAAAACTATGCATCGATATAATGCGACTCACATGACTCAAATGGGGATTTATCATTGTACAATGTCCCATTTTTTCCATTAGAGAAATACTTGATGCATTTATGGTATGAAAAAAAAATTACAGCATGATGATGCATACAAGGACTCCCTAACATGACATTGTATGTCATACTTTATCGCACTACCAATAACTCCGAATCTGACATGAGGTCTCCAAGAAGAGTTTTAATATTGGTTCGTCCCAACATCGTGTGGTCACTTTTGTCATATCCCGGCAGAGTTGTGGTGAAGGGTGTCAATCTTTCATCATAATATCCCGTTCGACAAAGCATTCATAGTGGGAGGATATTGACTCTATGGACATTTTTGATAATGATCCTCTGGACCTAAATTCTATTTATCCTACTGCATATATATAGGGGTTTGATGTGTCCTTGAATGATGGAGTCTTCATTCTTGTCAGTGAAGGAGATGACAATGTGAAATTGTTCGAGATTCATCTCTGGCCGATAGATTTTAGTTAATTTTACATCGACCTCAAACCCTTGGTGACTTAGTAAGGCTTTGATGAGTGGCTCCCTAGTATCTTTGGATAGGCTTAACACATCCAGGATTGATAGTTTTGCTGGTACTGAAGTCGCCTACATTAAAATGTCATATTTCTGCCTTAAAGGTCAGAGCCTCCTGGCCCGAGGTTTCTCCTTCATGGACACTTTAGGGGTTTTGGATTTGGATGTAGATGGTTTGACCTCTCGGGCGAGGGATGTCGGTGTTGTAGTCCATTCCATGTATGGCTGAACAAGTCCACCCGTATGCCATGAATGATTTGATATTTTTTATTCCCTTGATGGATATTCCAAGATAATTTTGCTTGGATTACTCCTGACAGGGAAATATGAGCATTCCAGTACTTTTGTGTATGTTGGAGGATCCTCCCACAAGTTTCCAATATTCTAATAGTTTGACTCATGGCAGGCCCGAGAATTTGACTCCTTCCATGATCATTCCTTCCGGGAATCCTTCGGCCTCTACAGCCTCCTCCTCCTCCTATCTAGTTGGGTGGGGGGAATTTGGGTTTGTGGACATAGTCCTCATCTGAGAAGGGGTCCATCAAGTGAATGACAATAATTGATCCAAATATTAGTTCTTTATTCTACACTATTTCATTCTGATTCATCCTTTTGTTTACAACATTTGGTGGGACAATTCACATTGTACCGTTTGGATGGGAGGTTCCCATTGTATCAGGACTATTGGTATGATTTCAGATATCAACAACACTGACTTGGGATTTGGTGTTATCCCATCTCATTTATACTTCATTCCACCCTTCTGGAAATCAAAATACCATGGGGCTAATGGGGATACTTGTATTGTGTCTGTAACATTTGAGGGCAAAGTTTGTTGTTTCAAATGAACCTAGAGGATTTTAGGGACTCATTTGAATAATTTCTGGGTCATTATATTGTCAATCATTTTCTACTTCTTACTGGAAACTATTTCCCATTCCTCTTCCACTTTTGAGTCTAAGGTGGAATCATAACTTAATTTTGTCGGTGGACATCCCATATCAACTTGCTCATAATCCTTCATATATTGTTGCAGATCTCTAAAAATGAATCATTCCTAGATTGTGTGTCCCAATATTTGGTTATAAGGACAATAATTTGGATGGCCTTAGAGACACACTTCATCATTTATCATTGGACCTTCCAGCTGAAGAAACTTGCAATTTATAAAGCCTATGAAATAACCGCGAACCTGGTCATCTTGGAATGAGTAATACTTATTTATTCATTCATTTAACTGATTTTTTACCATCATTTTACTCATTATGCTGAGGTGGGGGTGGCTTCTGGAATCTAGGGGGACCATCATGGTTTGGATGGGTCCTCACAATTGGAGCTGGTTTTGGGGTGGGATAAGCATGAAAGAAACCACTTCAGATTTTCCCGCTCGTTTTCCTAGGGATGAGGGTCCACTCAAGATTTGAGGCTGGATCATTGCAAAGAGTCTTCAATTCTTTGATCAAAGGAACAACAGTCTTGGAACCAACATCTGTACTTCACTAGGATGAGCGATGTTCACATTTCATCACGGAGGTTATCGATGCACGTGGATAAAATTTCATCCTGGGGGAGCGGCCGATTCAAGGAGTAAGTTAGGCCTTTACATCTTTTAGTTAATTTAGAGACTTATTAGTTCTCTCACTACTTGTAGTTCATTATATCACTAAATTTCATCTTAGGATGTGTTGAACTGAGCTGGAAGATAAATTATCATCAGAGGTCCTCCCAGACTATGATAGCGATAGCAGGCAGGCTATTATACCATACGAAAGCTGAACCATATAAGGTTCGCATGAAGAACCACAGTTTTAATGATTATCCCTACTCGGGAATGCTCATCATGGAGTCATACTAATAGTCTTAGTGAATTAAATGTTGTTCTGGGTCCCCTGAGCAATTGAATACTCGGAATACGAGGTTTCCAATTTTTTTTGGTGGCATAACATTTCTTACCCAATTAGGGTGGGGTTTGTTATCTAGTTGTATCGAAATGTGACTCCCTCCATAACTTGTAGTTGAGATGTAAGTTTCTAAAAGGTGGTCAAGAGCCCTTGATGCATATCCTGCTTGGCATAATCTTGGGATATTGTCGCTGTGGCAAAAAATGGGTGTGAAGGTGCCACTGGAATTTGGTGTTGATAACCAGCTGGAGGTATCATTTGTAGATTTACCTGAAAATATTCTAGCTACAATTCAATTTTGGGGAAGTCTTGATGTCCTTCCGAGGCTGAGTTTAAGTAGGTTTATAGTCTTAGTGGAAGACTGAACAGGCCACTGAGCTTGGATTCATTCACTGGGATGAGTTCCTTTGACAATAGAACCTCTCCTGGGAGCACCTACCAACCTTTTGCAGGGGGAACACATCTGGCGAGGTAGTTTCCACTACTTATCTCCTCATTAATTTTCCTGATCTCATTTATTTATTCATCCTACATATTAATTCTTTTTTTGTGGTTGAGGGACACATTCTCAGGGGGAGTATGAGGTAGGTCATAGATGACCTTGGATTTATTCTTCTCCTTGCTGGTGGTTTGAGTGGGTGGTAATGAAATATTAATTGAGGGGGTTTCAAAATTTAGGCCCACTATTGGGTTCCGGTATGTACACCATCAGGCTCAGTTTTGGATATGTATGGGATAGAACCATCTTCATTTGCGTCCCCTCCCTCCGCGTCATATCCATTGAGATATGCAGGATTGACATTTACTATGTCCACTAACACATACCACATTGAGGGTGGTGTACCAATTTCCAAAATGTAGGAAGGATTTCTACATTCTTTATTGGACATCCCACTTCTATTCCATGGTATTATTTGGGATTCTTGGCGATAATTGACCCGAAGGGAGCCAATGTATGACCTCGTAACCTGTATTTGACTTGGAGGGTACAAGCCCTGACAATGGGTGGAATGGGTGACTCCATTATCCATTGGTCATCCTCGATGGGATAAGATATATGTCTTTTGTTCTGGGACCAGAGGTTGAAATGTTCCCCACCCAATAGGCTTTAGTTTTTCATGTTCTTGCATTGATGTTCTACGTCCAAGACCTATTGGACTTATGGGGGAATTTTAATTTTATAATCCCCCCTTCCCTATGGGTTGTGGTTGTTCCTGCATCGTGGCGGAAACTGCCACTATTTTGCCTTTCCAATTTCACATACAACCATGTGGTTATGATCTAAGTATTCCATTAGGACTCTAAGTATTCTATGGTCTTTTAAAAAAATGATAACTGATTTCTGGTTGGTTTCACATAGGTAAGAATTTGTCTTCATGTTCTTCGTATCCTGACTCAGAAGATTTTCAATGGCTTGATCTCTTTGGTCCTGATACTTTTTAAGAGTTATTTCGGGCCAGGTTCTATTGAGTATCCCATATTTCCTAATCTGGGGCTTCAATCGATTGTTGTCATTGGGTGATGAAATTGCAATGAATCATTTATAACAAGGAATGATGGATGAGACGAGTAGTGAAGTGTAGAGTTCCATGTTCACCTCATGCCTGAATGTGAACTCTAGTCAGGTAATCACCAATGAGGTGATCTAATGTATGCAGTTCATGGAGGAAATCTAGTTCATGTTTTTTGATTTTTATTTTTGATCATTGTTGGTGTGCATATGGGAGGGTTTCCATGTCAATTAAATGGTGAAGCTCCCAAAACGTGTTGACATGGTCTGCCTACCCTTTGAAGGGCATGACTTTTTCATTCAACAGATGACGATTCGTCCATATAATGAGGTGGATGTCATGTAGACATTACCCAGACAAATCTACGGTTATGTCAAAGTGCGAAGTGGTCGTAGGCCAATGCATCACTAGTATATTATCCTTATCCATTTATCCTATCACAAGTATCATATCATGATGTTTTTGTTCTGTAGGCTTCTCTACTAGATATTCCCATCTCAACTTCTTTTTAATAATTTTGTTCCATGAAACCAGACTGGTGGGAGCCTTATTTATTTTCGGATGGTGCGGGGGTAGCTCATAATATGAGTGTTTCCCCAATCCAGCCTCTAGTTGAGAATGGATATCACTCATTATAGACAGATTACCAAATATGTGTGACTCCATCAATCTGAGCGCCTCAACATAAGATATATTTCTTACATTTTTTCCAGAAAGTGTAGGGCATTCTTTTCGGTATGATTTTTGGTTCCAAGGAGGAACTTAACAATTGGTGCTACAATGGTGACAAATAATATTGCAACATGATTCCTGAATGTGGGAAATAACTTTATGTTTCATTCCCTAAGGAGGTCCACTAGGGTGTGCTACAATGCAGGGGGCCTTGTTGCTTCTTAATGTCACAGTGGAGAGGACCTTCTCAATGATGACTATGACAGAAAGGAAAACTATCACAACTTGATATGTGGCTGAAGGGAGAATTTCTACATTTAAAATCCTAGGGAGGGCCTTAAAGATGTCTGACAATGAGGGTAGGACATTTCCTTTGCTTGATGTTACAATGGGGAGTACCTTAACTGCAACTTCCATTGCAAGGAGGACCTTCATAATGAATGTCATTATGGAGTGGATTACAATCATGAATTGATGTCTGACTATGGGGAGAATCATATCGTCATCATTTACCATGTGGATGACCAATAGGGAAGACACAAGAAAGTGGTGGAATTTCTTGTTGTCAGATCTTCAGGTTAAGGGGATGGATATCCCGATGCACATCAGGAGATAGGGTCTTGTGATCGATCATTCTGGACCCATAGAGTGAGCCCCCATGGGTGTACTGGGGAAGACCTTCAGAACTACTGGTAACTATATTATAGGGACATCCCTCATAATTGATACTGCAACTTCCAAATTTTGTTAATGGATAGATAGAGTCTTGATACTTTATATATATATATATATATGTATGAGGGCATAAAAAACCCTAGATTCCCGCAAAGCAGGTTCATGTATGTGCTCTTCATTTTTAGGTTTCATTTGGCGTGTTTCATTTTGGAGTGCTCTCTTTCGGGTAAATAGGGAAGTTTGTTGTTGGTAACAACCTTTATATAGGGGTACATGTTTTGTTGAGACTCATAATGGAACTAGGATATGCTGATCGTCATCTTGAGAGTTGGCAGGAATATATGCTTTCCCTGGATGGTCCACCGTGCTGCAATGACATCCACCTATTGGTAAATGTATTTTTCGTTAATATGGCTGTCTTTTTTATCGTGGGATATTTCAGTCGACCCTGATGGAAAGGTGAAGGGATGCATAAATGCTCTGCAGTGACTCTCATTTTTCAGGTGTGTAAATCCATTCAAGGAAACAATGTTGTGGGTCTGATTTCATACCTTTATAGTCGATGAAATAATGTCATTGCATGTGTTGAGAAACATATTTGAATTCAATGGGTATAAATGATCATTCTAATATTATAGTAGTTTTTTGTTTCTACATTAGTTCTCCATGAGTTCCCAAAAGATACTGGATGTGTTCATATGGTGGGACAGAGGAACGAGCCTGCCACTAGTTGTCTTCTTTGGTTTCTACTGTATTTGAATGGTGGGATTTATATTAATGAGTGAGGATTTTCCTTTGCTCGCGAGACGTTTTATTTGAATCATGAGGTTTGTATGCATGTGTTGGAATTTGACTCTACTCATATTTTCATGATAACCTAATTTCACGGAGGGATTAATATGAAATAGTAAGAATTTGTTCCTACATATAGTTAGTTGTCATCCTATTTGGTTGAAGGGCTTGTTGTGCATTAGCAGATATCTACATATTCCTGTAGATTTCCTCTCTGTTTTCACGGCGGGGCTGATGACCACTAACAAGAATGTGCATGTGCTCATATTGTACAACCCTATTTCTATGATGGGATTGAGTATAGGGGGAATATTCATATGTGTTCACATTGAATACAATAACGTTAGTATGGTTCATTTTCTCCTCAACTACTAAGGTGATAGCATTTTAATGATTATATATATTCTTCCCTTGGTGGGCAGACCGAGGGGCCCGAGTCTCCTGGACTTTAGCAGGTGCCCTCAGTATAAGGTGCTCATCAACTTAAGGAGGCTTGGTCATATGATTTCATTGGCGACATTATCTGGAAAGGGCCATTTAGTAAGACCCATGTGTAGTTGAGAGGATGTTTTCAGCATAGACTCCATCTACATTCTTATGATAAGGGAGGTACTCATTGTCACATTGTGAGGATAGGTTCCCAAAATGGTTCGGGATGACCGCTAGGTCCGTATTGTGCTTGTGTGCCAACCACAGCTGAAAAGGTGACTGGCGTCTCTTTATAGACTGTAGGTCTTCCCCTGTGGCCTCCACTATGTGGAAAATACCATTTTGGTGGAACTATTTGATTTGTGTGTTGGATACCTAGCGTAGAAGTGGTTGGGTAGTTAAAGGAGTCATGTTCTTTGTTAGGACATCGGTCGCCTGCGGGATCACAAATGTTCTTTAATTCATTGTTATTGGGGATTTAATTTGGATCGAAGGATGCTCTACAAGAAACTGCAACATATATATAACATACAGACCACAAAACCTCAGAAATGTAGCAATCATTTATACATAGGAAAATTAGAGATTCATCATGGCCCCCTTCCCGCTCTTTTTTTGTGTGCAGTACGGGATTGAGTGGGGTAAGACCACCACCTTGGTTACGAATTCACATAGGGTTCACAATTTTTTTTCCTCTGAGGTGGTGCATTTCACACCTAAAGGGGTGAACAAAATGGTCCAATGTGAACTTTCCTTTTGTCTTTTATCATTGGGGTTAGACTGCCACCATGTTTGAGGATTCAAATCTGGTCCACCATTTTTGTTCTGCCTCCATGTGGTGAATTTCGCCTGTAAAAGGGTACACAAAATGGTCTGGCATGTAATATCCTTTTTTCTATTATGATTGGGATATAACTTCCACCTTGGTTGAGGATTCATGTTAGGTTCACCATTTTTTTCACCAACGAGTTCTCTTGTTTTGAACGTAAAGTGGTGAAAAAAATGGTATGATGTGAAATATCCATTTGTCTATTATGTTTGGGGTAGAACCACCAACTTGGATGAGGTTTCACGTTGGGTTCACCATTTTTTTCTGTATCCAAGGTGGTGCATTTCTGGTGATGTTGAAATGGACTGATGGGAATCGTCACCCATCCACTATCCCATAGATGGTTTCCTATCAAATTTATGAGTTATTTTGATTTCACCAATTATGTGGAATTATCCTTTATAATAGGGTTTTATTAAACACAGATAGACCGGGTAGTTTATCATTTATGTATTGTGAAAGAAATGAAACCATTTGATGGTTCTAGTGGGAGATTTCATGGGGTCGCATACTTGTGCAATTGGCCCTCCTTGGATACAAATTCCTTAGAATATATGAAACAGGTTTATTTATTGATCCAAAAACACCTAACAACCCTGGAATCCATGATTCATAGACCTACATTCTAAAGGCATGAGTTTTTTAGACAATGATTCAGCCAATGTCACTAAGGACTCCATTGGTCGAGAGGATGGGAATTTAGTCTCATTACACCCTTTTGGGGAGGATTATTTCCTATTCTAGGAATCTATTATAGATTTAATTCATGTTAATATGTTTGTTAATCCTTGGTTAATTCACAAAGTGTGTTTCAATGGACTACCCTTAGTTTTCTCGATCTTCTTAAGAATACATATATTTGATGCTATAGGGGTGACACTGACATGGACCACACAATAAGGAAATATGGATTTTATCGTCATCTAGGTGGATGGAAGGTGACATGATTTTGGGATCAAACCCATAAGATGGTTTTCCTACATATACTCGGGATAGGAATAAAAACCCATAAAGTTGAGAATGGATGAGGATTATGCTTGAAAACTTCTCATTAAAGAGGAAAAGAATGTGTGAACCCATTTGGGATGGGCACACTTTTGATATTGGGCCTTCAGCCAGGTGTCCTACATATCCTTGTCTGATCAGGAATAGGAGTTCAAATAGTTCAGATGAGACAATGTAGATGTTGTGATTGTCAAAAACCTTTACGCCCATGTGATCCATGCTCGGTGTGAGAAAAAAGAGGATGTGAGAGATCAAAGCAATCACATGCATCTTCTCTTACTGGTGGGAGAGGGCGATACTATGATGAACAAGATTCGGGTGACTATGGGCAGGGGTGTAGAGAAACAATCCCTTTATTGTGATATTACATTAAAGATCTTGTGACTTGACCTCAGAATATTGGAGACATACATCAGTGGGGGGCCCACAGAGTGCATTCTGGGAAGGGTAGGAGTGTTGTCCTTGTAAAAATGGGATGAAAACATATCCCCTTGGACTGATCATGATTCCTCATTTAATGGAAAATAATATGATTACCCTTAATCACTTGAACAAGAAGGTTCATGTTGGCATCTGAAGGTTGGAATTTGGTTTACCATGGGAATATAGACCCACAGACATTCCAGATGCATGGGTCGTGGTGGGGAGAGCCTCCATGACTCCACATGACATGGGAATGTAGACTCAAAGGGGAATGCTGGTGCACCCAATGATATGATCATACAAGTCCATTGGATTTAGACGAGGCATTTGCCTAATGTCAGGGGACTTGTTCGTGGAGGGATTATGGAGGTCTAGATGTTATCGAAGGGTTCTGGTTGGATCTGGAGGAATTAATATATGAAAACACCACATTCCTCATGGTAATTTCATCTACTGGATGGATGAGGCTCCACATACTGTAGTGGTATTTGGGAAGAGGGTTCGTCTAGGTATCATAGTAGTACGTGAGCATGGGAATTAACCACCACACACCATAATGGTATGAGGTCCAAGATGAGGCCTGCCATGCCAATTTGGGTTCCACCCGCATACTAGTGTAGTACGCAACACTATGTTAAATCCACGTAGTGATACACTACATGGAATATCTTTTTGAAGGAGGGTCTGGGGTATTATCGTTTGTTAGGAGTTAATCAGAAAGAAATATGTGGTTCTCAGTTTCCACAATTAGGTTCATCAGTTTTTTTATTATTATTAAATTACAAAATTTTATGGTTAGTGGACGACTATACCTATGGGGAGTGTGGTTTGTGATTCGATCTTCACAGATGATTCAATACTAAAGCTAGAATCTTCTCTGAGTTGTTTCATCCAACCTCAGGGTTCCCTTCTCGAGTTTGTTGTCCCTCCCTTCTCAATTCATATTGTTATCCTTTCATACAAAATTGGGGTAAAAATATCTATGGGTATGAGACACCATTTGAAAATGCCCAAAAATAAATATATTTACCTATGTAAGGCTTGGTTAATTGGGGTTTGTGGAGGCTATGGTTCGTGTTCATGGTTCAAAAAACACTTCTGTTGTGCTTATTTCAAGAACCATTAAGATTGAGAGACGGTACACTGATGGCATTCATGCACATCAAACCTTTAGTGATGCGGATGGTGGTTCAAAGGGTTTGGTGGCCATTGTTCTGTGGGTCATCGCATCGCAGATCATTCTTTATACTGATGGTTCGTGATCCAGCCGGTCTTCAAACCCTTCCCAGTGATGCTACGTGGGCCACCTGAAAGCCTTTGAAAACATTAATTCCTTCAATTTTCATTTGAAATTTTCTTCTCAGTTTGAGTCCATTCTCCTAGCTAGACATATAGGATTACATTCTAACTTCATCTAAGTAATTGTGGGATGATTTTATTCCCTTGGATAGTTTTTCAGGACCCTCTAAATTTTTAAAAACCTATATTTTTTTAAAGGGTATCTTTACATCCATTTAATGGAGACCCCTTTGTATTGTAAAACATTGAAAGATTACCAATTTTTATATGAAATAATAAAACTCTTCTATGGAATTTGGAAATAAAAAATCACTTTGGATTATTTTTTTATATTTTTCTTCTATCCTTTCAATTTTGAAAAATAGTAAAAATATGTAAACTTTTAATTTCAAAAAAAAATTCATCAAAATAATTTATATAGTAAAATTATATTATTGGAGGGTTTTAAAGTATAAATAGAATATATTTTTACCATTAAATATAAATTAAGTAATTACAAATAATTTTATATTAAATTTATATGTAATTTTTTTAATCTTTTGCAATGTCTTAACTTTTAAAACATGTTCTCTCTTTCGTACAACATAATTTATTTTAAATTAATTAATGTACTTTGTTGCATTGAATTTTGAGGAAAGGATTCCATGTGTTTAATCATTATGTCCATATTATGTAAATATCTTAATTCATTTTGGTATTATGAATAGTAACATTGAAAATTTTTATTAATACAGTAATAGGGTATATCAGGTAATTAATTGTAAAAAAAATATTATGAAATTACCCTAACACTTTTTTTAATATTCTTGGATGACGTTTTTCAACATGAATTATCCATGGATAGAAATGTGGTTCTTTGGAATCCACATGTAAAAGATTATAAAATTTAATTTAATTTTTATATTGAAATAATAAATATGTCTTACTCAAAATTTAATAAATATATCATTTTTAAAATATAGTTTTATAGAAGATAAATGCGATTATAAATAATAACTTAAAATATAAAATGGTTTTATTTTTATTAATATTTTTTTTTATTTTTTAGGAAATAAATCATTAATGAAATGCTTATAATTTAATGATTCAGAAATTATTTAATTGATGAGATATCAATAAAATAATTTTTATTAAAATTACAATAATGATTAAAAGACTCAAAAACATGACCAAATATTATTGGTATAGTATACATCGACCATAACCATCCATGAGTTTATTTATTAACCATTTTAAGCCTTATATAAGGGAATATTACACGTGTAATATTTTATTTAATGTGTTGTAAAAGTTGTTACATAAATGTTATAATTAATATAAAATTTTTAGTGTTGGATTTTATAAAAGATATATTCAATTATAATTATTATTATAAGATCTAAAAGATTTATCATCTATCATATTATTGTATTTTTAATCATTATTCAACAAATAACAATATTAAATATTTACAAAAAACTATTGTAGTAGTAATTTTATTAAGAGAAATTTGAAATAAATGTTATTAAAATTATTAAAATAAATGAAATTATTCGAAACAAAATTTCTAATGAATTTTCTAGATACACTTGAACTATTTGGAATATAATAAAATTATTTTTTCGATTTAAAATTTTCATCTTAATATTTTTCCAAATTAAATAATTTAATAGTGTCAAAATTTAAACTATTAATTGTTTTTCCAAATAATGTATTAATAAGTTATTTAAAAATAATAAAACATTTTTTATTAATATATAATAATTATTACATGGTATATAATTATATAAGGTATTTATATGTTGACTAGTTGACATCATATAAGAAAATATTTCACCTTTTTAATATTGAATTATTTGTTAGAATAGTTATCAATTATTTAGAAAAAAGTAATTTCTAATTAAAATGATAATGTTTAAATTAATAGAAAAAAATATCTAAAATATATTAGTAGATGATATTACAACCCAATATCATCTCATCTTAGAAATTTGACATTTTTTAGGTTTTTTAAGGGGTTCTATTTTATTATAAGTTTATATTTTTTGAGATCCAAAAGGGTCCCCTCACCTAAATTATAAAATGGAACCTCCTACCTCTATTAATCAATTCACATTGCACATTGAAACTCATCCATTCCCTTCCCCTTTCACTTATCAACTTACCTAGTAATATTTTAAAGATTATGTACTTCATAAAATACAAAATCTAGTTCTTTAATAGGATATTTAGATAGAACACGCCAATGAAGTGGATATCTCCTCTACCGATTCTTTCAAAATTCTTTCTTCTTATACTTCCTCTTCCTGAGTTGATCCTTTATAAAGTAATATATCCATTTTCAATAATATACTTGGATTTTTTTATGATTTTGAAACAACCATATTCCATATTCTATCCATCCTATGAAAAAGAAAATCACCCCACGAGCGTACTTATGACTTATCATCTCCATACCGTGGTGTAATATGTTTTTCACCACAACCTTACGTTGATGGTTATAAATATGGAAATAATAAATAAATATGATTATGATATCATTGTATTAATTTGGAAATTTTATTCAACATAATATTTAATACCATTCAACAATTATGGGAATAAAATCGTTGTTCAAGCAAACGTACGACCTATCATCTTCACAATGCGTTACGATTTATTCTACATGATCTTCATTAATGCATGATTATATAAATGAAAATAATTAATAAATCTGATATATATATATTATACTAGCACAATTATGTTAATGAAATAACTATATCCTATGAAGAGGAACATGAACGTATCCGACAAAACATGCGTTAGGAAATAATGAAGTTAACATACGTTGAAGGATTATTAATGCCATTAAAAGACAGATGATTATATGATCATTTATGATATCATAAATATAAAAATTATAATGAAATAATTCTATGGATTCTTTAAATCATTATACAAGATTAATATATACATTTAAATATAATCAGACCTAAGGTAATTGATAATTTTGCAATCTCGTTATTATTTGAGATATTGTATACGTATGTATTTACTGGGATATAGTTATCCTCCAAGTCCATGATTACTAATTATGTATTCAAAATTATTCTATATATTCTAATACAATTAATTATAGTGAATTTTATGAATTGGGGAATTATTATTAATTTGTATTAAAGGAATCTTTTCATTTTCGATACGATGTACTTTTTGAATTTTCTGGTAAATGTATGAGGAAAATGTTTTTTATCCTATGAGTAATAAATAGATCTTTACATTTCAATATTAGATTATTTTCATGAAGCTTCCATTACACTATTTCATGTTTATTTTTTAATTAAATTATTTTATTTTAAAAATCATTGTCATTATAAAAAAAGAAAATGTTTTTGAAGAAGAATGGACAATTTCCTCAAGAAATAATTTCAAGTGTTATATAAATTTTATTCATATACTATGGAATTATTTATTTGGGTTCTATTTCAATTATAATATCCTTAATGTTCGTATGGTTTTATTGTTTTTGTGATGAAATTTTATATATGATATAAATTTTTTTGTAGATTTTGATGTGGTGGAATAATGTATAATTAAACCTATTATATTCCTTGGGTTATGATTAGTGATTTATGTTATTGTGGCATAAATAAAAATGAATTAATTATGAGTTATGTGGGATAAATATCTCCCCCAATGTAATTGTGTAAATATTTTTGTCTAATTAGATAAACATGGTTGGAATGGGAAATGATATCGGTTCAGTAGTACTGTTTTAGAACGGGGACTGTACCCAATTCAGTAATGGACATTATCCACAATGATGGTTTTTCGAAATGATCACAGAATAATATATCATTTTCTATTATTATGTGTTTGACAAAAAATATAATGTCATACTTTATAATTGTAGGATTTTTTTCATTTATTCTTAGGATTTATCCCATGGAATAATATCATAATCTTTAATATATAGGATAAAATTATAAAATATTATATTATTATGACATATGACTATAAAATGAATGATATCTCCCTTTTTGACCCTTACTGAGAATTTGAGATCACCCTTTCAAATTTTTCTTTTCAATTGGTCATGATGGAGGGTAGTAAGTAAGATATGTCAAAAACTGTTCTAGTTATGATTATATTAGTGGGAAAAAATAAAGGTGCCTTATGAACCATTTGTTTATCATTCCAAATTTCTAAAGAAAATATACCTACAATGTAATGTATTAGATTTTTTATATTTTGTAAATAATATTCTACAATTATTTATGAAACAACGATTTATGTAGTGTATGGGTCATTATAGTTGGTATCTGAGGAACGATATTCCTAACCTTTTGAATCTAGGATGAGGATGACATAAAATCAAACCGAAGGATATTCTAATGTGTAGGTTTCAATCTTAGTGTTTTATAAATGATGATGAATAGCCTAGGAAAAAACCTAAAATTTCCAAAATATAAATATGTTTTATTACTATGTGTTTTTTCCATTATGTTTAGTTTTTCACATAAGAGGCTTATCGGTTTTTTTCAATTTATAGAACCCAAATGAACCACATTAACACTAAATGTGATGGGCAATGCAATTATTATCCTCTTGAGAAACTGATTGTTATGGGAGTTGGAAAGAAAACCCATATTTATATTCACACACACATTTTTCAAGATATTAATCATGTAGGAATTCAAATAAAAAAAATTTGGGAACTACATTTGATTAAGTCCTTCATGAGGAAATAACCACCTTATTTCATCGTTTCTTCTGAATAAATATTGTTTGAATAAGGGAACAATACCACTGAAAAGATATTTTCAGTTTTCCAATGTTCCGGACATGATAAAGTCTTCTTGGTAGTATTTTATTTATAAGGTGATGTTGATCAACGGGGAATCTTATCAATAATATAATGAAAAGAGTTGAAATTGAATCCATGTAATGGGAGGAGTTATAGAAAATATTTGTAATTAATTAACATCTTATTATTCTTCAAACAAAGATGGGTGAGTTCCCTACACACAAGGAAAAGGTTTATGAAACAATTGCTACATACGAGGATAATACTATAGAACATTCAAGGTACAATTTTTAATTATTATCCAACCTGATAGTAAAATTGATTGATTCTTTACTGGAATTAATCCAAGTCTATGATGGGAATTATCCATAATGGACTTCAATATCTTGGTGTAAATCATTTGATGTGATTTCAAGGTTGATAAGGATATCAGATTAACCCATCATCCCAATGGGTTTGATGAGAAGGGAAAAATTTAATTCAAGGGAAAATATAAAGACTACGCTAAAACTAAGGTGTGTTTTCCTTCTTCTCAATGTGTGGGAGAAAACATGGAGGAAATTTTGTTAATGGGACTAGAAATTGTTTTATGTTTGGAAAGGAATTTCAATGTACATTTGAATACTGGATTTATGGGAAAATAAATTCTAATTATCTAAATAAGGAAAAGGCTACACATAATTCACCTCATACAATTAAATGTTACAAGTGCAAGGAAATATGGAACTATGCCATACAATTCCACAACCCAAGGGTTATTGATAATTATTGGTGATAGAAAAATATTAGTACTAAAAACAATGTAAATTAACATGAAATCACATTCGCTATTGTAGAGTATGATAATGTTTTGGTGAAAGGTACACATACAATCCACTATAAAGTAGAATATGATTTTTTGATTCTAGATCCATCCACTGTATTCTTTCATGCTAATTTTCTAAGGGTATATCCATATTAACTCAAAAATTAGATGTTGATATAGTTTTGAAAACACTTAATTGCACAATATTCTCATCAAATGTTTTTAATCCTTCCCTGGATGATGTTTGAGGAAATTTTATTACTTAAAATATTTATATCCTTCATATAATGGAATTTTATGTGATTCATGGCATGATTTTGTTTCTATATATGGATCTCATATCAATTTCAAAGGAAGGGAAGTCACATTTTATAATCCATATCAATCTTTGATCATCTATCAATACATGGAAGAGTATGGCCATCTAATAAAAATTTATTCCATATTATGGGTCGTGATTCCTATAAATAAATGGTATCTATCAAAAATGGTTGTGTGGAACCTCATAATTTAGAATAAAATAACTGTAAGATAGTTTTGTGGTGTTTTTCTAGAATAATTTCTTGGTCTTCCACCGAATCGTGTGGTTGAGTTTTCAATAGAACTAATACAATGTGATTTACCTATTTCAAGGACACATTATAGAATGACCCCAATTGAGTTAGAATAATTGATGAAGAAACTCTAATAGAATCATTACAAGGGATTGATACACCCAACTGTATAACTTTAGGGTGCACCTTGTCAGTTTGTTAAGATGAAAGATAAGTCAACTAGACTCTACATTGATTGTCATGAATTTAACATGATCACTATCATGATAAAATATAGTATTCCAGGAAATGATGAGTTATATGACTATATATGTGGATCTTAATACTTTTCCAAGATTTATCATCATTCAATATATCATCAATTAAGGGTAAATAAATATGATAAACCAATGACGACATTCCGTACATGGTTTGACCACTATGATTTTATCATGATTACTATTGGTCATACTAATTCCACCACTAGAATCATTGATATAATGAATAGTCATTAGAGACTATATTGACCTGTTTTTGGTAGCCTTTATATAATATATTCATTACTATTCAATGAAAATGGAGGAGTATGAAGATCACATTATAATTGTACTAATGTCCCTATTAAATGAGAATGTTAATGAAACATTTAACAAATGTGAATTTTATCTCCATAAAGTTTCATTTTTTGGCCACATAATCACAATAGAGAGGATACATATGGATCCAAAAAAAGAGATGTTTTTGAAAGTTTTTTGAGACTAAAAATGGTATAAAAAATCTATAGTTTTCATGGTTTTGGTGGATATTATCAATTTTTTGAATTTTTTTTCATGATTATCTAATCTAATAACCAAGTTGACTTGGATGGAAGATAATTTGTATTGACACAAGAATGTAAAGATAATTTCAAATAGCTAAAAAGAAGTTTATACAATGACACTATGTTCACACTTTCTTGTAGTAGAGAAATTTTTTTGGTCTACAATGATGCATCCATGAACGGGTTTGGTTTTCTTCTGATGAAAAATTATATGATAATATATTATGCATCACGAAAATTGAAAATCCATGAAAAAAATTACCCATCACATGATTTGTAGGTAGCTTCTATAATCTTGGCATTAAATATATGGATGCATTATCATTATGGTGAAATGTGTGATATTTATACAGATCATAAATATTTAAAGTAAATTTTCACACAAAATGAGATGAATATGAACCGAAGAAGATGGTTGGAGTTGATTACTGATTATGAATATTCAATTAATTACCACTATGGGAAAGCTAAAATGGTGGAGATGCATTGTGTTGAATGGACTATTCTAACCAATCCACTATGTGAATCAAAAAAAGATACAAAATTTATGGAATTGTGAAAGATGGATCATTTTATTTTAAAGGATGTGGATAGATCATTTCATTATAAAATGAATGTTCAAAAATATATAAATTTATTATTAAAGAGGAGTAAGAAGGTAGATATAGAGCTACAAAAAAAGGTGGGAAATTTTTCTGAATTCAACTATGATTAGGATGTAATAATAAGGTTCATGAAAAAGCATTCTAGTTCTTCAATACGATAATTTTAAAAGGATCTATTTTTTGATGTTCATATTTCTTCATTCTCTATTCATCATAATATAAAAGAGATGTACATAGACATGAAATAGAATTTCTCAGGCGATGAAATGAAAAGAGATGTTTTCTAATAAGTATCAGGGTGCTTGGTCTGTCATTACGTTAAGAATGAGATATAGAAGTCTAAGGGAATGTCACAACAATTACCAATACTATAATTGAAATGGAAAATTATCATTGTGGACATTTTCTTCATACTTCCCAAAAAATATAATGGAAAAAATTCTATATTTTTTATATTTGAGTGCCTTATGATATCGCAACACTTCATTACTATTAGAGAGGATTTCTTTCGTGACCATCTTTCTAGGAAATATATAAAAGATGTGATACGATTTCATGGAGTGACACTTTCCATTATATCTGATCAGGATACTTGGTTTAACTCTATGTTCTATATAAGTCTTATGCAGGATATTGATATGGAGTTTTGTTTCAACACTTCTTATCATCCTTAGGGAGATAGTCTATCTAAGAAGAAAATTCAAACTCTAGAAGGCACGTTGGGAGCCTTCGATATGGGTTTGAAATGATGTTGGGATCAACAACTCCTTTTTGTGATTTTTTCATAAAATAATAACTTTAACTCCAATATTTAGATGGATCCTTATGAAGTCATCTATGTACTTATCTGTAGAACCCTAATATTCTTGGATGAAGTTGAGGAATTAAAGTTATTAGGACCTAATCGTGTTGATGAAGTTGAAGAAGAGTCCAGTTTTGTTCAACAAAACATAATATCTTCTCAGAGTCTAAAAAATGCTTGGCATACAATCAAAGATATTTCAAAGTGTTTTCAGTGGGTTATAAGGTGTTTCTATGAATATGTCCTTGTATAAGATTAATGGTATTTAGAATGAAATGTAAGCTAATCCTTATGTATATTAGTTATTTTTAAATTTTGTATCATTTTGGTATGGTAGCTTATTGACTTTTTCTTCCCCTGAATCTATATCTTGTTCATGATGTGTTCATTGTTTATCTCTTATAAAAGTCAATACCGTATCCTTGGCTTGTACTAAACTCCAAAGTTGTACCACTGGAGCAATATCATTCTTATGAAGAACAAGCAATATAGATTTATGATCATTGCAAAAAAGTTATCTTAATCAAGATCATTCCCATAGTTAAAGATTTATGGGGGAACCACCAAATTGAGGAAGTTACATGGAAAATTAAGGATGTTATGTTGTAGAACTATCCCCATTTTTTTAGAAATGAAAAATTTCAAGGTATAAATGCAATTTAGGGGGGGTATAATGTAATACCTATATGTTTTTATGAAATGTTTTCTTTACATAATTTAAATTCTTCAATAGTTTGAATTGTATAAGATAATGAGTTCAAATGAACTGAGAGTCACCCATAGTATAAAATGACCATTTTAACCTATCTATTAAATTAGTGGGAATAAGTATAACTATCATTTGAAATTGTATAGTGAATTCATTACCTGTAAATTATTTATGAAATAAATATAAATAATTTATATATTTTTATTTTTATATTAATAAATATAGTGAATTAATATTAGTAAATTAAATTAATCAAATATATATGTTATATACTTAATAATATATTTTTTATATTCATCCAATAGATAGTTTTATCACATGGTATGATTAAACCATATTTGGTGTATAAAAACATATATTTATCAAACTGGTAATTTTATTTCCATTTAATGTAGAACACTTCATAAATTAATTTTTTTGCAATTAATAAGTTTTATAAGAAAATATAAAACTCCAATTTTAAGCAACATATAAGAATTTACATTTGATTAATTTTTCATATATGTTTTTATATTTTGTTGATAAAGTTAATGGTTTGATGAATCTAATAATTACATTAAATTTTAATTGAAAACATTCATCTAAATAATTTATACAGTTATATTATAATATTTACTGGTTTTAATGTATAAATGGAATATATTTTTTTCATTCAAAATAATAAATTCAATTATCAATAATTTTACCATGAATTCAGATATAAAAACATTTAACTCTTTTGAAATGTTTTAACTTTTAAAACGTATTATATCTTTCCGACAATGAGGTTATTTTTACATTAATTACTTCATCTTATGTGTTTTGAATTTTAAAAAATGCATTTAATCTTTGGAATAAATTATAGATAATTATGTGAATAGATTAATTTTATTTCTACGTAGTATGAATAGTTACAATGGTAATTTTTATTAATATCGTAAAAGGGAAAATCAAGTAATTAAGGGTGAAATTAATATTATGAAATTAACCTACGCATTGTATTGATATCCTTAGATGAGAGTCTTTTGACCTAAATCGTCCTTGGGTAAAAATGGTGTCCTTTGGAAGCCACATGTATCTGATTAGAAGATTTAATTTATTTTATTTGAAGAAAAATTAAACAAGTCTTACTCATATTTTAAAAACTATATCATTTTTAATCAAGGTTATATAAAAGATAACTTTGATTATAAATACCAATCTGAAATATCAATGTTTTATTTATCGTTTAAATTTTATAATTTTTTGGAAATAAATAATTACCTTAAATATTTGTACTTTAATGTTACATAAATTATTTAATTAATGATAAATCAATAAAATAATTATTATTACAATTATAATAACCATTATAATACCAAAAACTGTGACCAAATCTTAATTTTTGAGTATATCATGACTATAACCATCAATTGGTTGAGTTATCGATCGGTACTTATAGAAGATATTAGGAAACTTATAATATTTTATTTAAATTGATGTTAAAGTGCTAACATTCATGTTTTAATTAATATAACATTTTTAATGTAGGATTTTAAAATAATATATATTGTATAATAATGTTTCATATGAAATATAAAGTATTTATATTTTTTATAGAGTTTTATTTTATTTTTTATCAATAAAATAACAACATGAGATAATTATAGAAAACTAATATATAATTTATTTTATTACGGGAAATATAAAATAAATGTTATTAAAAACATTAAAATAAATAAAAGTTGGTTTCATTAATATGTCCAATGAATTTTCAAGATTACCTTGACCTATTTTTAATATTTTAAAATAGTTGGTTCTAAGTTATCCTGTTATCTTAATATTTATAAAAATCAATGAATTTAATAGTTCCAAAATTGGAACTATTGATTTTTTATCAAAATAATGTTTTATTAAATTATTTATAAATCATAAAATATTTTCTTAAAAAATGTTGAATGATTATTTTATGTGCAAAAAAGATCTAATGTATTTATTTATGGTCCAATTGACATAGTTTATGTAAATAATGAAAACTTTTATTATTGAAATGTATTTTTTACTCTAGTTAAAAATTTATTATAATAACTAAGAGTTAATTAAGATGATATTGTTTAAATTGACATTAAAATTTATCTAAAATTTATTGTTTTATTGTATTTCAACCCCAAATCATATCATCTTTTAAATTTGGTCATTTGGGAGGTATTTGGATTGGTTTAGATTTTATTATAAATTAATATTTATTTAGATCACAAAAGTGCCCCTCACCTCAATTATAAAAGGGAACCTCCTCCATCATATATTAACATCACTTTCATCCATTAAGCTCAGAAATACCCTATCCAATTCCCTTGTCAACTTCAATAGTTACGTAGTAGAGTTTCTTGAATTCTTCAAATAAAAACATTAGTTCATTAAGAGTAGGTTTAGAGTAAGGTTGTTGAAGATGATATATTCTCCATTACCGATTCAATAAATTTTGTTTCAACCATATACATTCTAATCCTGATTTTTTTATTATAATTTAATAACTCCAGTGTCACATATATACTGATATTTTATTATGATTATGAAAAAAACATATACCATCTTCTATTCATACTAAATAAATGAAACCACTGCGTGTGTGTATGATGGATATAAAAATTATATATGATTATTATAAGATGATATTTATTTTGAAATATTATACATAGTCCACTTTAGTAGAATTCAACAATTATGGGAATGATATAATCCATCGTGCATATGTATGGCTTACTGTATCCATGATGCGATGTGATTCATTCTACTTGATTTTAATTAAAGAATTATTATAATAATTAATGGAATAAAAAAACATTATATATATATTATAATAATATCTTTCTGTAAATGATATAACAATCACATAATAAGAGGTAAAATAACCTATCTGAGAAAACACACCTATGAATATAAAGAATTTAACAACCGATGGACAAGTAATAATATTTCCAAAAAATAGATGACAATATTATCATATATGATATCCTAAAAATTACTCTGATTCTGAAATAAGAAAATGAAAAATTTTAAATCATCATATAGAAGGTTTATACAGATACAAAGGTAATCAGACCTAATGTAAAAGATAATTTCACAATTTCATTATTATTTGAGATTGTTTATACATGTGTATTTTCTGGGGTATATTTATCATCCATGAAGACCATTCCTAATTATTTATTGAGAAATATTCATTATATTATAATATAATATATTAGAGTCAATTTTAAAAATTGGAGAATTTTTATTAAATGGTATTAAATGAGTAACTATAATTTTCTATATGATTTTCTTTTGTAATTTACCGAAAAAGTATAAGGATAATGTGAGTTAACATATATGGAAGGAATTGATTTTTATTTTTTCATAACTCCTTTTTTAAAAGAAGAATCCTTTAAACAATTACAAATTTATTTTAAAAATAAATTATATTCTTTTGAAATTGAATGTCATTTTGAGAAAAGAAGTTGTTTTTGAAGAAGAAAATAGATTTTACTAAATAATTAATTTGAAGTGTTATATCAAAATTATTTTCAATCTAAATGGAATTATTTATTAGTGTTATGTTTCAAGCATAATATCCTTATTGTTCCAATGGATTAATTGTGTTTATGATGGAATGATATTTATGAAATAAATTTTCTTAACATAGAATATGTTATGGTGGAATGATGTTTAAGAAAGCTATTTTCTTTCTTTGGTTATGATGAATGATTTATGTAATTGTAGAACACTTCTAAATTATTTCATTATTATATGGGTGTGACATATACCTCCCTCTAATTCATTGGTTAATGATTTATATATTTAGAGATAAACATGTATGGAATTGGAAATGATCCCAGTTCAGTAGAATATGGCCGGAATGAGGAGTGAACTCGGTTCAGTAATAGACATTGGCATTTATGATGGTTAGGAAAATGATACCTAAATAATATGAAATTAGTTTCTATTCTTATGTGTATGCCTCAAAATTTCATTTTTTATGTTATGACATTTTGGATTACGTCCACTGATTCTTGTGATTTATCACATATAATAAAATGATGATCATTCTTATGTAAGATAAGATTTTGAAATATTATGTTATTATGTATTATGACTATGATATGGTTGATATATCCCTCTTTTACCCTTACATAGCATATGAGCTCCCCCATTCATATGATTATTTTCCCCCGGTCATGAAAAAGGGTATTAAGTAACATCTATCAAAAAGGGGTCATATTATGACATAATAAGTAGAAGACAATGAAGATGAATTATGAAATAGTTGTTTATGTTTCCAGGTTGCTAAATATAGTATACATATACGGCCATGTTGTGGAATTGTTATATTTTGTAATTAATATACTTAAATTTTTTAATTAACATCTATGTATGTAATGTATGGATCTTTATAGTAACTACGCTCGAAAAACGCAATATGGTTATTTATGACGTGGATAAACGCCATCTAAAATAACGTGTCTTCATGTTGACATTTATGATAGGTCATGTCCCAAATACCCTTCCCAGTTAACAGTTATTTGTGATAAGTAACCACCCCATCACAAATAATGTGTCAACAGGTTTGTATTTGCGATGAGACTCATCATAAATACTATTTTTACCACTGCATCATTTAATATCCCGGAAACTATTTTCAATGGGTCCCATTGCAAAAAACCCCATCGTAAAAGATCAATCCTATATATACCCCTCTGAATTATTTTCATTCATAACATCTTTAAACTTCTCTAACACTCTACACTCTAATATTTCTTATTTTAAATTTTATTTAGTTTAATATGTTACAAGGGATCGACATTCAAGTATTATACCCACTGAATGAATCAATTTTAGAGTTTTTTTACTTATTATTTAATTATATTGATTTAATATTAGTTTAAATTATTTTTGATTATTTTTAATTAGATTTCATTTATTTATTTTGAAGAGTTTTTTTAGAAATATTTATTTTTAATTTATGTTAATGTTTTTAATTAAAATTAAATAGTTTTCTTTTTGAAAAAATATATTTTAATTTTCACTAATTAATAATAATTAATTGTATTTATTAATAATTAGATATAATTACTAATAAAGTATAATATTTAAGTATAATGGGTAATAATAGGTTGTAATTAGTCATAATCTGTAGTAAATTGTTATAATTAGAAATATAATATATAAATTTGTAATAAATTTTTTTACTTTAATAACAAATATTAATAATAATTAGTGACAAATAGTAACAATTATAAAATAATATTTTAATAATTAGTAATAATTAGTGTGGTAGATAGAAAAAAGTAAAGGTAATTAATAATAATTATTTGTAATCAGTAATAATTAATAAAATTTAGTAAAAATTAAAAAAAAATAGTAATAATTAGTAATAATTGGTAATAATTAGTAATAATTAGTATTAAGTACTAATTAGTAATAACTAGTCATAATTAGTCATAATTAGAAAAAATAAAGGTCATTAGTAATATTTAATTAAAATTAGTACTAATTAGTAATAATAAGTAATAATTTCTAGTAATTAACTGTAATCGACCATAATTAGTAATAAATAGTAATGAATGTAAATAAATAGTAAAAAATAGTAAAAAATAGTAATTAATAATAATAAATAGTAATAAATAGTTGTAATTAGTAATAATTAATAATAAGTAGTAATAAATATTAATAATTAGTAATAAATACTAATAAATAGTAATAATTTGTTATAATTCTTGATAATTATTAATAATTAGCAGTAACTACTGCTAATTAGTTCTAATTTGTAATAATTAGTATTAAATAATAATAATTTATAATAATTATTAATAATTAGTAACAAATATTATTAAAAAATGATAATGGGTGATAATTAATGATAATTAGGGATTATTATTAATAAATACAAATAAATAGTAATAATTAATAATATTAAGTAATAATTAGAATTAAAATGTAATAATTAGGAATAAATATGAATAACAAGTAATAAAAAGTAATACATAGTAATATATATTAATAATTAACAATAAATAATAATAATTAGCAATAATTAGTGGTAATTAATGGTAATTTTCTATAATTAGAGTAATAGTTATTAATAATTAGTAAGATTTTTTAATACATAGTATTACTTAGTAGAAATAAGAAATAATAAATAGCAATTCCTAATAATTAATGGTAATTTGTGATAATAAAAACTAAATTGTAATAATTAGAAATAAATAATAATAATTAGTAATAATTAGTAAATATTATTAATAAATTTTAATAATTACCAGTAATTAGTTGTAATTAGTGTTAATTAGCCTGAATTAGAGTAATAATTTGTAATAATTTGTAAGAATTGGTATTAATTTGTAATAATTTGTAATAATTTGTAATAATTTGTAATAATTTGTCATTATTTGTAATAATTTGTAATGACTAGTAATAAATATTATTAAATGGTAATAATTAGTGGTAATTAGTGGTAATTAATAATAAATAGTTGTAATTAGTAATATTTATTAGTGATTAGTAATAATTAGTAGTGATTAGTAATAATTGGAACTGATTAGAAATAATTATTGGTGATTATTAATATTTAGAGGTAATTAACAATAATTATATATAATTGGATATATTTACTGTTAATTAGTGATAATTAGTGGTAATAATTAGAAATTAGTAGCAATTAGCGGAAATTAGTGGTAATTATCATTAATTATTGGTTTTTTGTGGTTACTAGTGGTAATTAGGAATAATTTAGAAATTCATCATGAATGAATACAACCATCTGGAATTGGTAAATTCATAATACTAATTTAAATAATTTTTTCATCATTTTATATACTATTTGTAAGTTAATTTTATTATCATTTTCATCTAATACATATATAGTTTTTTATAGAACTTTTGGGATGTCATATTTTTCTTTCAACTATCTGCAATAAGCCACAAAAGAGATAAAATGATTTTTTTCTACCAATGTAACCATGTTTTATATATTCAGTGCATTATTTATTGAACTACCAACACTGTATATTGATTCGATGTTGTTAGATGAAAACCCCTTATAGTTGTTCAATGCCAGGAGAGTAGATAATGATCATGTGCCCCCATGGAATATTCTCATGATATAATGGGCACATGATCTTGTTATTCTCTTCTGACTTTGAATGATGAGAAACAAATTTCAACTATAAACATCCAATCAATATGATGTGTTGATAGTTTGACATAGCAAGACAAAGGAATCATCGTTACATTGGGTGTTAGGAATATTTTGAAACTATGGAATTTTTATGAATCAACAGCAGCTCAATCTAATAAATGGTTTGATCAGAATAAACTATGGAATGGAGAATGTGATGTGTTGATTATTGCAACAATAGTAGCATGATGAGAAGAAGTGTCGATGACTAAACATAGTTGGCATAAATTGGTGAAATGGAAAATTTGGACATGGGTCAAATAAATTGGTTTCATCATATTATGACCATAAAATCTATGATTTAGATGTTTTTAGTAATTCATGTAATTATCAATATTATGGTGATTAAAAATATTTTTTTTCCTAACATGGAAATTTTTTTATTAGGACCCATAATCGGGGTAGATAAAATGTGATGTGTCGATGGCAGCAAAGTTACTAAGAAGAGGAGAATAGGTTTTGATGAATGGATATAGTGGGATTGAATTGGTGCAATGAAAAATTTGGACAGGTTTACATAAATTGGTTTCATCATTTGATGATTATAAAATCTATTATTTATACATTTATAGTAAATCAAGGACTTTTCAATTTTATGGTGATTATAAATAACCTATTTATTTCATATATGTCATATATTTTCATTAGATCTCCAATGATAGGGCACACAGACTATGATGTTTTGATGGTAGTAGCAACAACAACGAGAGGATAATTTGTGTCGATTACTTGAGCATAGACACTAGTATACAATAATGTAATGTGACGTATGACTCATGGTTTAGGGATGGAGGTCCCTCCACCACCTTGTCCAAATGACCTCCCTCTCTATTAGTGTAGTGTTTTTTCATATATATATTTTTATGTATATTTTTTTTAATATTTTAATTAATTCATATATTTAGAGTTCTATATAGAGTGTATTTTATATTGTTTCATTTTTTTATATGTATTATCTCATTAATATTGTTTGAATATTTTTTTTACTTATTTATAATTTTATTGAATTTTATTACATTTTTAATTTATTTTATTTTTTATTTTTTAAAATATTTTTATTATTAATTTTATTAATTTATATTATATTATTTTTATGGGTTTTTTTAAACATAATTGTTACAAGTAAGCCCTCTGGTCAAAAATACGAATTTGTGATGGTAGGGCGCACACGTTGCAAATACATTTTTAAGAAACCATGCTAGATTATTTACATCAGTCCATCATAAAAAATAGTATTTACAACAACGATTTCAGATACATGTTATTTGTGACAGGAACCCATTGAAAATGGCTACTTTTGACAGTATCCCCATCGCAAATAACCCATCAAAAATAGTTCAATGTTTTGTAGTGTTAATTTAATCATTTAAAATATGTTTGATAAGAGTATAATCTTTTATTTAATAAATGTAAGGTATTAAAACCCATTACATATTATTATATATCATTATAATTTTATTAAATCAAATAAATAGGAATAAAAAAATATAATTCCCCTTCTATTATGACTATATTAAAACTAAACCACCTCACAATCTTTTATTAAATCGTTCTATGATCATGTTCGAATAGGTTTAACCACATAATTGAAAAATACTATAAAATTCTATCAGAAATTACAATTTGGAATTATTTAGTGGTTTAGTATGATATAAATTGTTATATAATGACTTTATCTTGTGTGTTTATATAAATATTTAATCAATTAATTGTGAAAATTCCTTTCATTAAATTAGAATCACTAAAACATGATCATTGTCGATTTAATAATCGTGGTTCATAATTAAACATAACATGAAATGAAATTATTATTTTATAAAATATACCAGAACATATATTCAATTATCATATATGATTTGGTGATGATAAACATTAAAATATGAATAACCACATACGCTGATATTCAGAAAATAGTGAAAACGATCAAAACTATAAACACTCAGGGTGGAAAATAGGAGGAATTCATATATGGAATATATATTTATGAAGAGTATAAAAGAAAATTTATAAAAATATGGTTATTAATTATGTTACTTAGATAGATATTTATGTGCTATAGGATGTTACATTATGTTCATGTATGTCATGATAATAGGTAAAGGGTTTAGTTTCAATTTACCTTAACTGAGAAATGTATTGTATTTAAGATCCTAAAATAATTAATGTGGCGTATATAATTAACATATGTGAAATAATATAAATTTAAAAAAATATAAATTGTATTTTAGTTCTAAATACAAGTATTTTATATATAGGGGTTTTTATTAAAGTGTTACTCAAGTCACAACGTTTTTTTCTCAATTCGGATACATTTAGACATAATAAATTACTTGAATCAAATTTTATTTTAATGTTCTATTAACAATAGATTTATATATTGTATCAAAATAAATGAATTTTGTTTCATTTACTAGGTAATCTAGGTTTTCTAGTGGCTATTGATCCAAATGAATCCATAACAGTAAGGATTTTTTGTAACTCCATTCCCTTTTTGAGTTATAATGTTTTCCCTTGAACATTGTTCTCACATTATTGGGTTAACCCAAAATTTATTTTTTATTGTATAATATTTTATATTTATATTTGTGAAAATGATGTTTTATTCCATGGAAGGTTTTATTACACTTTATTAAAATGTGGGTCTTCGATAAATATAATTTCAAGTATAAAAAATGACCATTTCATAATCAAATATTTTGGATAAAAATTTATTAAACAAAACATTATTTCATTTTACTGAATCATTTATTGGATACACTTCAAAAAATAATGGTTCTCAATGATTTTTCACGTCAAATTTTCAAAAGTATTATGGAATTGGTGGGTTAATTTTTCTTTTACTTCAATGTAAAAAAATTCTTATTGAAGATCTTTTTTGTTTTACCTTCCAATTACATTCCCATTATCAAAATGTTTTACCATAGTAGGGGTTTTTAATTATCCGTATAAATATATTATCATCTGGGGAAAAAGATCTCAAGATTCCAAAAAATATAATTTATGACCCCATATTGGGTGGTATAATTCATGAATTAGTTTATGATGATTATTTTTCTCTATACACACATCTTTTAGGTTTCCTTTATTACATTATGGTTATGTTTCATTGAATCCAAAATCCTCCTTTCTATGTAGTTATTATGGTCATTTTTCAAATGTATTGAAATTTTCATATAGTCATTAATCTATACAGGCTTTAAAACAAATTTTATCTAACATATATTTTATGATGTTCTCAAATAATGTATGATATTCAAGTAACATGGGTAAAAATATTGGATTACTCGATATTGTTATCCCTATATAGAAAATTATTGACATGGGGCTATGTATTGTCTTAAAATCCACCTTTTTTCTCATGGTGGGTTTTGATCTTCTAGTCCCCTTGATTACATTGGGAACCATAATTCCACTCTTGATGATTTTTATATTCTTATGTAAGTTGATCATGCATTGATAATCTATAAAATCCATTATATATATCACAATGTTATTATTTATGTAATTATTACATAGGGAATTATATGAAATGTTTTTATTTACTGTTATGTATAATTTATTGGTCATAAACTAGTGATGAGTGGGTCTTGAAATTATATAACCCCTCAATGGATCAACAGGTCTCTAGAGACAAAACATGTTTGTTTTGGGGTATACCTCTACCCATGATACTATATTATCATGAATAATGACTTGATAGTCGGATGTGTTTAATGTTTTTTTAAGACATGTAATGTGTCTTGGCATAAGCCAATGATATTTGGGTTTTGATATAAAACATTAATCATACCATCAGTATGTGATCAATTTTGTTTATATATAGTTTTTCATTTATTGGCATGGATAAAGCGTGCTATTATATTAAAATTGATTACGAATTCATGTAGTTTACCCAATGCGACAATATTATTTATTTAATTTTTATTTTGTGATTGGTTATGCTATTTTATCCCATACTATGAATTTGATATCACACCTTATTATGTTTTTCGTTTTCCTAGGTTATAGGGAAAATTAGTATGTATCACATTATTATAACGATCAAAATGATGATTGAATTTGGGATATATGTTGAATAATATTTAAAAACTATTTCGTGTCATATATAATTGGTGATTTATCAACTTGATATAGAGAATTTGTGATTTTTTTGTTCATGATGTGTAATAATTTTCATAACATTTAAACCGAAAAATATCCTTCAGATGTATGAGATTAAGTAATCCATTTTATTTTATAATTCTGGGTTGTTTAATCTAATATTTCTTAGTTTGTATCTGGTAATTAATGTAATGTATCTATTTATGTGATGAAAATCTGGGATTATGGGTCTTGGACATCACAATTGGTGTTAATAAAAAGGTTTACATATCTTTTTCGATTAGGATAGTTGTCGATTAAAACATATCCATTTATAAGTTAAGGTTGATCATAATTTATATAGTTTAAATAACTATTTGGAATAATATATAATTTTATGTTTAGGGAGTAATTCACATGTTATTTGTAGATTAGTGATAGATAATAGTAATGAAAAACCTACGAATAATCTATGTATTGGATAACATCCTAATGCTTTGATAAAATAGATATTATACTGTGTTTCCTAGAAATGCATCTCCATATTGATACATACAATTGTAATTTTATATGATACTAATGCACATAGGGTAATCTCAACAATATGGGATGTTTGAGCATTGAATAAATCATCACTCTCAAGTGATGTGTTTTGGGTATTCACATTATCATCCTGATACTTTATGAAAGATATAAGAATGATGATATCTAATGATTTTAGAGTACCTAATTGAAAATAATTCCCATGGATAACCAAGGATTGAACAACGATAGTCATAGGTTGAAACAAATAACATATTTTGAGAAAAAGGTTCCATAAAGGAAGAAATTATCATATTTATGCATTTATAATCAAATTTTGTATATTATCATGTATTTTTTTTGTGAATTATTTTAATGAAACTGGACCAAGAAAATGAATTTGAGAATGGTAATTATCTTGAAACTACTATATCTTATAAAAGCTTAAATGATAACACAATAAAAATAATTTAATTAAATTCCGATTATGACAAAAAAGTTGAGTTTTTTAGTCACTCCAATTGTAGTAAGATTGATAAAATCATGACACTCTAAGATATTTTAATCAGTGGAAGATATTCATAAATAATATTTTGGTATATTATAAATGTTATGTGGATTATGTGAAATATTGAATAATTATAGGAGTGCCCAAATCAAAGTAACCTTGGCTGATCCAGTCATTATATATGATAGTTATATAGGTTTAACTGAGTCTAATATAAGTAGTGTTGTAATAATTATAAGAAAACATGATATTTTTATAAAGTGAGAAAAAAATGGAGAAATTATACTCTGGATATTTTTTGATAATTCACTTATAATGATAATAACGCATCATAAATATTTTGGTTTTATTTGATTCTAAAACTAAATGCAACAATGGGTGGGAGGGAAAATGAAGTGATTACATCGATGAACAACCCATTAGAATAGAAGAAAGGGTCAACTTTTTTATATTCTTCCAGAACATCTATCATGAAATAAGATTAAAAATTTGATCATATAATAATACCCTAACACACTAAAGAATAAAATGATAGAGTCTCATATGAGAACACATTAAGAAGTTCATCACAACCAAGAGTGTAAGAAAAATAGATAAGATAATGAATTTTTTTTCTTCTATTTCAAGAGAGCTAGGAATTATGCACCTCAAAGTTCAAATACGAGGGAAAATGATGGATATAGTGACCACTATCCATATAAACAAGTAAATTACTATTAAAATACTATTAATGAAACATATAGTGAGTTTTTATTCATGACATTCTTGAGTACTATTTCATGTAATTCTTCATTAACTACTGGATATTAAGATGTTAGTTAAAATTTTTAGTACTATGGTTATCAAATAAATCACATTCATGGGTTTATGAAGTAATTTCATATTTTTAAATATCTTATTTCCTTGGTATAATTATATATGAAATTATAAATGGGTTACCTCCATTTATATAGTATATATATTAACTTTTCATCTCATTCTAAATCCTAAATAAAACCATGATCAGCTAGTGGTGTTTGGTTAATTATTAGTTACATATATAAATTATTATGATCTTATGATTCCAAATGAGAGGATAAAATATATTTGATGGGGGAGATGGTAACAGCCTGAAATTTTAATATATCATTAACCATAAATAGGATATGTAGTTTGATATCTTTCTCTACAAGAAACACTGAACATAAACAACCTTGAGATATACTTTGATAAAATATAAATATATTGTTATAATTTTCAAATCTAATCTATTGAAATAAATTGAATGTTTATGATTTACCACTTTATGAAATAAATGTGTAATGAAATACATAAATATTTTAATACGGTTGAATATCAATTAATTTACCTAAAATGACTAATAAAATCATTTATTTTATTGAAATGTATTTCTATTAAAATAAACCTTTTATGCAACGAATATTTATATTTCAAAAAACATTTAATTATTGATAAATTATCTACGATATTAATAATTTTTGAATACTAATTGTTTTCATAAATGATATTTTTTAAAAATAATGTAAAATCATATTTTAAAATAATATTTTATGATAAAAATCATATATCTTAATGTTTTATGATTTCATTTATAAATTGAATTTATAAATTTTTCAATTTTAAATTAATAAAATTTACTTAATTTTTTAATTACTCATATAAAAATAGATGTATATTCAATTTTTTAAAATATTTTTAAAAGGTTTATTTTTAGTAACATTATGTGGGATTTACGAAGAATAATATTTCAAGGATTTTATATTTGTGTCAGCGTAAATCATAATAGAAAAAAACATTTATGTAATAAAATATGGGTTTTATGAATAAAATTATTCAATTTGCAATATTTTTTGTACTTATAAAATCATTACAAACATTTCAAAACAAATTAAAGCATTACTTTAATATAAATTATTTTCTCCATTCTCATTAAATCATGTAATTTAAAGGTGAGGTTCATTTTTATAATTCTATAGCAGCATACTAAATTTTATTCAGTTTCTTTTATGTAAATTGCGTTTTCTTAAATTAGTAACGAAGCTAATTTTATCAGATATATAAATGTAAATCTAAAAAAAGTTATTTTTTAAAAAAAAGTATTTACGTGATTATTATTATTATTTTAAATTTTTCTACTCACACTTTTGAAATATTATTTTCTAACATGAATTTAAAATATATGTCAGAATTATCAAATTAGATGAAAATATCTTTCTCAATGCTTTTAATTAAAATGAAATAATATACTTTGAAATAAATTTCATTATTAAAATTTAAAAAGGGGTATATTGAGGTTCACTAAGTGTAAAAGACCTAAAAAATCAAAATCCTTCCTATGAATGATATATTCATATTTTGATAGAGTCATCCATGTTTCCTCGACAATATTTTCCACTTTTTATTCATTAGACCATGAATAGTTTCATGAAATTTTTGAAAATTATAAATGTTTTCAAAAACTACCCATTCATTTACTTTAAAAAGGGTCACATATTCCCCACTTAAAACACATTTTATATAGAAACCCCAGTCTCTTTAAACACATCATCACATGATTTTAAAAATAATTAAACATCACAGTACAAACCAAGGACCGTAATGTCTTGTGTGTTGGAAGACTAGTTACATAATCAATTATTATAAAAAACAACTTTTTATTTAATATCCACAATGAGATCTTATATTATTTTATGCTCATACATTTTCATAGGGACAACATATGGATAACATGAGTAAAGGGATGAGAGAAAATCCTAGTAAGGGAAAAAAACATAAGAATAATGATTTATCACACATGTTAGAGATCATGACATAATGATATAAAATGACATATAAAATCATATAATTTAAACAAGGGGTCATATAAAAATTGAATCATAGAAATGTGTAAGAAACCTAAATCATGACATTATCACTATTCACATGTCATTTCACATCAAGGAGCACAAGTCTAGGTTAACCACCAAGAACGTTGCGTATAGTAACACGAGTCAGGGCTAACCGCCAATACCATTTCCCATAAAGTATCATGAGAATAAAATTTACCAAATTTATTCGAGAAATATCTAGCCACACTGATATTAACATGTTCATGAATATGTTTTCTATATAAATAATCATACATAATTTATCATACAAAAACATATGGCTTAACCATAGAAATAAATGGGTATCATAGTCATGTCATATTTCATAACAAATGGGCATATCATTAAAGTGTCCGTAATGGAAAGGGAAAAATATACTGTGAAATTCATAAGGGAAATGTGCATGTATAACAGAATGTTATGTCAAGAATATGTGACATCTTGTGAAATGTGTATTTATGAAATATTTTCATTAAACCGTTTTTATGTGGTTTTAATGAATATACTATAGAGACCTTAAAATAGAAAAGGGAACAATATTTTATATAAAATAAGAAGTGAAAAAAGAAGTTTTTAATAAAAAATGATTATATAAAGATAACATTGGTTTACTATAGATGATTTAGTGCACTTGAAATCATGTAAGAATTTGGTAAGTTCCCTTAAAAAGTTTTCTTATCAGGAAGTATTGAGGCATGAGTAAATAAAATCAATTATATCCCTAAAACATAAGGATGAATCATCTGGATAAATGAATTTGGCTCATGTAGATCTAAATTATAATATTTACATAAAAATATAAAATAACTTAATTTTTGTAATAAGAAAGATGAATCAACCCAAATGAATAAAGGAGGTTCGAGTAAAATATCTTACAAAATATTGGCATGGTATATGGTGTACTTAAGAAGGTCAATTAGAGAGAAAGGGGTTTATCATCTTTTATAAATCCTGAGGGAAGTATGGTGGTGTTTTGAAATCATTCCCTATCATTAATAATTACACATAAAATGGAATAACATAGAGGACATTCTAGAATAATATTGAGATTGGGAGGATCCCTTACCTTATGTCTAATAGTGTACTTCACATGATATTAATGACAGGAATAATCAAATTATATTAATTAATAAATAATTACTAACCAATTTTACATGTAATTGATTTATTATAACCTTTTTGAGTTAATTCATAACATTTTTTATTGGTTATGAGGTTCAATTTATTGTTCGAGTATATTTTCTACCTTGGTTTTATGATCGGTTCAATTATATTTATATTCAGAAACACATGTATGATGAAATTGGATGTAAAATGTTAATTATATATCATATTATTAAAAATACCTATGATTAAATGGTTATAAAATTCATTTGGTTATTTGGAGTGATGGTGAACAATTATATGAAACATTAATGATAAACACTTGGATTAATTTGCAATTTTGTTCATAATTATGTTCTTCTATATTATTATTTTTCATCATGTGTAAAAAATGATTCGAAACATACAAGTAACATAAAATATATATTTAATAGTCTGTTTTAACCATAAAAATGGTTTCATGACCATAATTTAAGGTGGTGACTGAGATTTATAACTCATCGTCCTTGATAGTGACAAATTAACAAATCGCAGACGGTTTCATTTCTATTGTATAAAAGTAGTCGAAATGGGAGATGATAATGAATTATCACATTATCATAACAAAATTCTGATTCATTTATGGTAATATATTTTTAATACCAGTTGGATTAGGAGAGGTTAGGAGTGAAGTTAGAACAAAGTAACATGAATGGACATTTAAATCAATGAAATGAGGAATTTTCATATTGATTCAATCTTCCTTGATATCTTCTTAAGGGGAGAGGATTGTGGGTTTTGAAGATAATAAGGGTTTCTGGACGTGGGGGAGGATCATGGGGGAGATATTTGGGAAGAATTTTGGGAAGACACAAGTCTTGAGAGGAGTTAAGAGAAGAGGGGCGTGTGGGTGGTTTTCATAGGAGAGGGTCAGAGGGTTTTCTCAATATTTTAGTAATTACATTATTATTTTTCCATAAGACATGAAATAGTAAAGATTTTAGATCCAAAAATAGTAATATGTGAATGTGGTTTAGAACCCAATTTTCATACATTAGTATAACACCACCCATGACTCAATAAATAATGTATTTACCTAATTTTTTTTATTATCATCTTTCACTATTCATCAAAACATCATGTATTTCTGAAATCCAAAAATTTATCCCAAACCATTTTTGACATTTATAATCCAAAAATGAACACCATTTTTGAAAATAATATTATAAACATGATTATATTAAATTTTAATTAAAATCGCAATTTACTTGAAAAATACAAATATTGAAACTATAACTTATATTATAATGTTTTAAAAATTACATATGTTATTAAAACATTATCGTTAATCCATAAGACATAAAAAAATAATTTATGAATATATTTTTTGAAAATATATTTCCTTTCTTAATTATTAAATTATTCATAAATTTTTATTTAAGTATTTATGAAAAATAAAAATACCAAAACTATCATATTGTAACTTGTAAGATGGAGAAATTTTATTTATACTCTCATGGGTGAGGATACAATAAATTTCGACGATATATTATTCATAAGGTTCATATTACTATTTATAATAGAAGATTACTATTAATAAGGGTAGGTTAATATTCTCCAATGCAATATATTTATCTTATTGAACTCCAAACATCTTACTAATCACAACAGTGTTTGTTAGATTTTTTAAATTAAAATCACAGTAGGGACAATATTATGATAAATGGTCACATAGTACATAGTAGATCAATGTGTTCTGATTTCAAGTGATTATATAGAATAATTATGTGAAGTTAATTTCTATTGATAAAACATTGCGCCATTACATTATTCCACCTTATGAAATTTTCCCCTCAAAATTTATTTTTGCATTCTAAGCCATAAATAAGTGTGTGTTCTTTTCTGTCATTTCCTCCTCCAATTCCCAAGTTGCCTCTTCATACTTATGTTTCTACCACAATACGTTGACCAGGTGAGTAGTCTTGGTATGTGGAACATTATCTCTACAACCCATGAAATTCATTGAATGCTCCACATAATAAAGATCATCCCCCCAATGTTACCACCTAAGAAGAGAGTACATGTGAAGTGTTTGGTATGAAAATTCTTAATAGGCATTAATTATAGACAAAATGAACTTTTTACATGGTTGGTGGAAGATCTTGTAAATAATCCATATTCCCGACATGAACAATTATCTTGAAGGGGAAGATGTACTAAGGAATTTACATTCCTTTCTTCCAAAACCTCATGAACATCTTCCATAAAGATAAGCATAGAAATACCATGTCTCCAACATTAATCTCATTGTAAAGTCAACAATTTTCAGTATAACTCTTTTGTAAACATTGGGATTCCTTTATGTGCTTCTAAATTGGTTTCACCTTTTCCACAATTTCATCAATCATTTTATGTCCTAACAGCTGACTCTCACCGATGATACCCCAACACAGAAGTGTTCTTCACCTTTTCCCATAATGTGGCTTCTATTGTTCCATTTAGATACTCATGTGGAAATTGTTGTTATAATAGAATTTGACTAGTGGAGTATGTTGGTCCAACACTCCTTTGAATTACATAGAACATTCTCTCAAGATATCTTCTAGCTTCAGAACAGTTCACCGAGATTATACCTCTTTTTATGGATGATAGGTCGTACTGATGTTTCATTTGTTGCATAGAATATGTTAGATACTTTTCTAGAACATTGAGGTGAATCTCATATCCATATAATATGTTATAGAAAGTGGTACTCTATGCATCCTTACCACCTATTGGTATATATCCATTAATTTTGATCTGATAAATGTCTTCTCGAATTGAGATAAAGTGATATTCCTTTGTAAGACGATCCATAATGTACAATTGGGCATTGTTTCCTCTGGATTTCCTTCAAAGTCCAGTGAAAAATTCCATTGTGATGTTCTCACACTTCCATGTTGGTGTGAGTAGTGGTTTCATCATTCTCATACATTTATGTCTTTTATTCTTCACTTGTTGACATAACAGACACTTTGATGTATATTCTACAATCTACATATTCATATTGTCCCACCAAAATATCCCTTAGAGATCTTGATACATCATTGTCCTCCCTGGTGAATAGAAAAGGTTGACCTACATGTGTCATTCAAAATACCGTTTTATATCTCTTGATTGGATGGTACACATAATCATGTCCCAAATATTACAACTCATTTCCCATCAATATTAAACTCAGAGGATTTACCATTTTTAATGGGTTCCACCATTTTGTGTATTTCAACATATTTAATTTTACCTTCCTTTTTTTCTCCATGTGGGATGGTTAATAAATCATTTTGGAAATGATTGATGATATTCCTCCCATAATGATTGATATGTCTATCCTTTTCAAATCTATGAATATTGGTTCCCTTTTAATTCTCATAATGGATAATGATTCCAAATCCCATCTACTCAAAACATCCCCCATCTTATATTCCTTACTCAAATGGTATTGGATTGAGTAGTCATATTCCTTGATAAGCTCTATCAAACTTCTATAGTGCATATTAAGACCTTTTTGTGTAATTATATATTTTAGACTCTTGTGATAAGTATATATCTCATGTATCTCCCTATAGAGATAATGTCTCCATATTTTTCATGCAATGATCATAGATTCCTACTCCAAATCATGTGTATTATAGTTTTCTCATGGATTTTTAGATTCATTGAGGTGTAGGATATAAATTTCTCATTTTTAATCATCACATAGCCTAATCCCTTCATTGAATCATCATTTTACACCACAATGATTTCTCCACTTACTAATAGTGTGATTACTGGTGTAGTGATTAGCCTCTTTTTTACTCCTTTGAATAGTAATAACATTCTTGAGTCTAGAAAAACATCACTCCCTTCCATGTCATCTTGGTCATTTAGTCTAAAAATCATTATAAGTTCTTTAAAAATCGTTTATAATACCCGATAAGGCTCATAATGTTATGGATCTCTGTTATATATATTGGAATACGCCACCCATCAATCACCTTTACCTTAGAACTATCCACATATATCCCTTTTCTGGTGATAACTTTCCCCACAAATGATACATCCTCAATCCATAATTCAAATTTATTATACTTTAAATAAATATTCTCCCTCTGTAAATTTTTCACACAATATTTAAATTCTCCTCATGTTAGTCCTTTCTCATGAAGTATATTAGAATATTGTCGATAAAGACTTCCACAAGAAGTAATATCTAAATAATATATGCATTAAATCTATGAAAATTTCTAGATAATTAGTGAGTCTAAAGGTCACCACTTTGAACTCATAGTGTCTATACCTTGTCTGAATTTCAAACATGGGAATATCTTCCTTCAGCACCTTTAATTGGTGATATCTTGACTGAAGGTCAACCTTAGATAAATAACTAGCCCCATGAAGCTGATCAAACAATTCACTTATCTCTAAAAGTGGATACATTATATTTTTCATGATTTTATTGTTGTCATGATAATCAATGTAGAGGCCCATTGATAGATCCTTCTTATCAACAATGAGAACTAAATCACCCCATGGTGAAACACTAAGGAATATAAAAACCTTCTATAGATTCTACTTTAACTAATTATTCCACTCTTCCAGCTCTACGGTGGACATTATATAATGTGTTGTTGATATAGGCATAGATCCATGAATATGTTCAATTGAGAACTCAACCAGTAGATCATGGGGAAGCCGAGGGAACTCTTCAGGGAATACATCAGTGTAATCCCTCTCAAGGGGAATGTATTAAAGAATGTTTCTCTCATTTTTCTCAACCATTTCTGCTATAAATTCTTGTACATAATGAATGAATTTCCACACATGAGACCATTATTCTAAAGGAGATTCATCTTCCTCCTTACACTTGTAAATGATTTGAGTATGCTTCGGGATGTGAAGAGGGATTCCCTTTCCCGAAAGTTGATGTTTTCTTCATATAAAAATAGCCAATCCATTCCCAAGATAGAATTGAAATCCACTAAAGGAAGTATGACAAGATATTTTGGGAGGTTTAGTCCGAAAACATTAACCGAGGATTATTTATATACCATGGATGCAATAATTACCTCATTCCATTTTCACATGGATAACTTATCCTCAAAAATTTTAGGTGGTGTCTGAATACTTATAGAAATCATTCATGAAATAAAAGAATGTGAAGAACCAGAACCAAATAGTAAGTTCATTATTCTAGAATTAATAACTAGCATAACTATCACCACATCATTCCCTAGATTCACATCAATTGTAGTCGTTGCATACTTCCTTTATTATTTCCTTGGAGTTTTTTGTTGATTACATCTGATAATTCACAACTTACGGAAATTGTTTGATAATTTTCATACTCCTTACAGTTATAACATTTCTCTAAAATATAGGTTTTGATCTTAACCTTCATTTCTTCTTCCAAATTAGTTATATTTTTCATATCTCTTTGGATGTTTTTAGCCAGATGTCCCACCTTTCCAAATATGATGCTATTCCTAGTTCCCTTTAGATAGCTCATAGGATGATTATTCCCTAAAATTTTAAATGTGGGATGATCATGCCACTATTCATCATGTAATTTATTTTTGAAACCCCCCCAACCACATTTTATTCCATTTATCTATATTTTTCAATGGTCCCATGATACAACTTAGAGTCTCTAATATCTATTTCAACCTTAAAGGGAAAACAGAAAATCTACTCTTAACTGTCAAAGTCTCAAATTTCATACACTTTTCACAGACTCGACTTCTGTCCTCTAAAGAAGCCATCCACCTTTCTTTTAGTGATCATGACAATGCTAGAAGATTACCTTGAAAACCTTATAATCTTTTCTTCAAACACCCTGATTGAATCATCTTCCCTTTCAATGAGTTTGATGAACTCCCTATCCATCATGAGATGGAGGATTTAGGGAAAATATTTATTAAAAAACACTATCTTTAATTCCTACCAATACATGCAATCAATTTCCTCCTAGGGATTCATATTCCTGGTTAGTTTTCTCCACTGCTTTGCTTCCCCATTAAAATAATATATTTATAGTTTGACTATCTCTTCTTGTATGTACTAGAGGACATAAAATATCTTTTCAATGGAGTTATTCCACTGTTCGGAAAGGAGTGGATCGATTGATCACCAAAACATGGGTGGCCATTTCCATATTATGGATTCAATAGAAAAATACTCTATCATTAGTGTATGAGGGTATTCCACATGAATCATGTAATTATAAATTACACAATCTGGCTTAGCGAGTAATTTCAAAATGGTTTGATCACTCATTACCATCATATCTAGAAAATCATTAGGGAAACATTCACATTCCCTATTATATAGATTTTTGGAATGTGTTCTAATGTTTCCCACCATTAACTATGAAAATGAACGTATAATTAGAGGGAAAGGGTAATTTTCTACTTGGCATAAAAATGAATCATTTACCACAATAGGATAAACATGTAAAGGATAAGTATATCCTAACTTGTCATTTCTTATGTTAAATCTAGGCTATCCTTGATCTATTTAATAACTTATATTCCTATGGGACTTTTCCCTTAATAATATTTTGTATTAAGATCATGAATTTACAAAAAGAATATGTCCTAGGAGTGTCAAACCAATAGTGCAGTAAGGCCTATTATCATGCACCATGTCCCATTTGATTCTATCTCAATGCGGTGTTTTTATGTTTTATCCCAAGATACATATGTGTTATAACCACCTCTACATATTTATATCTAGACATGTATGCATTATCTTGATAAACCACAAACCCTATACTTACCAAATTTTATTAATGGTTTCTTATACTTTGTCTCATCCTTATGGTTCTTAATAAATTTCTATATTCATAATCTCCAAAAATAATTATCCCATCCTCTAATATCAACTATTGAGAGCCTATAATTTTACACATAATATACATGATCTTAATTATATTTAAACATCAGTGTAGATGACAAGGACATTAAAGTGTAGTTTCTTCGATGACTAGGTACATAATAAATAATTATAAAAATAACTTTTTATTTAATATCTATAATGTTCTCTTATATTCAATTATGATCATGCATCAACTTAGAATAACATGAGGATAACATAAACAAATGGATGATCCAAACAGAAAGGGAATAATCATAAAGAATTATGCTTTAGCATATGGGTTAGAGATCGTGACATAAAGATATATAATGGAATATTGAATCATAACATATAAAAAAGGGGTCATTTAATCATTGAATAATAGAAATTTTGTAGAAACATAAATCATGACTTTAGCATGATTCATTTATCGTTGCACATAGACGATCACAAGTCTTGGTTATCAACCAAGATTGTTGCACATGGTAGCACGAGTCAAGGCGAACCGCCAAGAATATTGCACCTAATGTCTCGTGAGAATAAAACATACCCAATGCATTAGAGCTCTAACAAGGTGAACCCATATTAACATGTTCTTGAATATGTTTTACTGAAAAATAATCATACATATTCAATCATACATAAACATAAGGGTTACCCATGGAATGAAATGTGTATCATAATCATGTCATAAAACCAAACAAATGGGCGTTTCATAAATGTGTACATGAAGTAATTGAAAATAAATAAATGGAAATTCATAATATAAATAGTAATGTATCGTGGAAAATTATGTGAATAATAAGTGAAAACATGTGAAAATGGAAGTTAATAAATTTTAGCATTAAATCATTTTTGTGTCGTTTTATGGAAAATACTATAGGAATGTTAAAATAGTAGATGGAAAAATATTTAATATAAAAATAGAAGTGAACCAATAAGGATTAAATAATAAAAATACTATTTTTATTAATACAATTATTTAATAAAATATAAGAATGAGTGCACTTGAAATCAGGTAAACATTTTAGATTTTCCATTCAAAACTAGTTTTCTTATTAGAAAGTATTGAGGAGGGAATAAGCTAAAAACATGTATATCCCAAAAATAGAATGATGAAGTGTCTTGATAAATGAATTTAGTACAAGTAAAAATAATTTAAAATATTCACATAAGAAAAGAAGATAATTCATATTGTTAATAAGAACGATGATCCAACACAATGGAATAAAGGAGGTTCGAGTAGAATCCCTTTTGGAATATCAGCATTTAATCAGGTTTACATTGGATTGATTAATGAGAGAGAAAGTGGTTTTTCATATATTAAACATCCTGAGGGGATTATGGGGGAGGTTTTAAATCATACCCCATAATTATGAATTAACCATAAAATTTATTTACATAGAGGACATTCTTGAATATGACTGAGATAGAGGGGATTACTTACCTTATAACTCATGGTGTTCACCAATTGATATTAATGAAAAAAATAGTAAAATTACTTTCATTAACTAATAATTAAATAAACTATTTTATATTTTAATGATTTATTACAAACTTTTTTACTTCATTCATAACCTTTTTTATTGGTTATGAGGTTCATTTTTGTTGTTCGGATATGTTTTCCTCCATGGTTTTAATGATCGGTTCACATATATTCATGTTCAAATACACATGTATGAGGAAGGTGGTTTTTGATAATTGAATTTATATGAAATTAGTGAACATAACTAATATTACATGGTTAGAAAATTCATTTTCTTAGGTGACAGTTAATCATAATATACGACATTAATGATAAACGCTTGGATAAATTTGGTGATTTTATTCATAATTACATGTTTTGTATTATTATATTACATCATGTGTGAAAAAGGATTAAAGAACATAAAATAAGGTCAAAAAAATATTTAATAGTATATATTTACCATAAAATTGGTTTCATGTACATAATTGAAGATGATAATTAAAATTTATAAACTATCATCCATGATTGTGATAAATTAACACATCTCAGATTGTTTCATTTCATTCGTACAAAAGGAGGGGAAATGAGAGATGATAAAGAATTATTCCATTATAATAAAAAATTACAGTACATGTATTGTACTGGAGTTGTCATACCAATTGTATTATGATAGGTTAGGAATTAAAAGACAAAAAATGAACATGAAAATTAAATGAATGAAAAGATAAGACGAATTTACATCTTGCTGTAATATTCCTTGAGAGCCTCTTAAGGGGAGAGGATATAGTATTTTGAAGTGAAAAAGGGAATATATATGTGGGGGAGGATCTTAGTGTGAGATTTAGAATGAATTTAGTGAATGAATAGTGCTTTAGAAGAGTGAGGAGAAGTGGGGAGAGTGGGTGTTTTTTATAGTGGAGGGTAGGAGGGTTTTCGAAAATTTTTAATCATTACTTTATTATTTTTTTCAATACGATAAGAAATAGTTATGATTAGAGGACCATAAATAGTAATATTTAAATGTGAGTTCAAACCAATGGTGCTTACATCAGTATAAAATTACCCATTACCCAATAATTAATGTATTTGTCTTGTACTTTAAATTATCACATTTCACTATTCATAAAAAATTCATGTATTTTAAAAAAATCCCAAAAATTCGCCCTAACCATTTATCGATGTGTAAAATCCAAAACATAACACCGTTTTAAATAAAATTACTTTATAAATATGATTAATTAAATTTATAGTTCAAATAATAATTTATATGAAAAATACAAAAATTAAAATTATAACCGATTTTGTAATGTTTTAAAAAATTGCATAAGGCCTTATAAAAATACATTAAGACTAGAACAAATAAATATAATAATTTATGAATAAATATTATTAAAATAAATTTCTGTTTTTAGTTATTAAATTATTTCTAAATTTTTAATTAAATAAATATGACTTATAAAAATAAAAACACTATAATATTACAATTTATAAGATGGATAAATTTTATTTATACTCTCATGGTTTGGGTTACTATTCTTTTAGTTGATTTTGTATTCATATGGTTCATATTACTATATATAAGGGTAGGTTATAGTTTATAAGGGAAGGATACTATTCCCCAAAAAAAATATTCCATATGAGACTCTAATCATCTTACTGATTAGATCATTGTATATCATATTATAGATATTAAAATCATATAACTGGCAATATTATGATAAATATTCTCATAGTACATAGTAGTTCATTATGTTGTGATTTCATGTGATCATATTATATAATTATAAGATGGGAATATCCGATGATAAAACATTGTGTTGTTACACATTACATTATAATTACTCATTTAAAATATTCTATTTTACTCTCCATATAACCATCTACCATTACCATATCCCCCTAGTCACTCATATTTATCATAATCCCCATAAATGCTATGAGACTTAGAAGGAAAATCTAACTCCCCAAAGTTTGTATTATCAACTACTTAGTTTTTATTCCTATTTTTCTTCCCAAAAGATTATTATTATGGCACCAGCATAATGATATTAGTATTATTTATATAATTTAATGTTATTATTTTAATTTTATCGCTATTAATTATTCATATATCCCATCTATTAAGAAACTAAAATGTTGTTCGTGTGTTGGTTGGACATGTACATCCACAATGTAATGTGTTTTGATTTTTAAATACCAGCTCACAATGTTTGATATAAGGATTGTATTAATGTATAAATATTATTCTTATGATATGATTATAGTTTTGGGTATGAAAAATTAGAGAACCTACTAATGATATGATGAAGATCATCGTTAAATTAAATATATAAAAATAAGCACGCTAAGTGGATAATCTTTTATTAAAATCATGTAATTTTTTCATGACCATTAATTATTCTTCTAAATTGTTATAATTATGACATATCAAACTTATATGAAGAAATAATATTATTATTCTTCTTTTATGATAACTCTAAAATTAAATCACATCAAAATAATTCATTAAATTAGTGTATGTTCATGTTTGGGTTAGTTTTACCACTTTATTCAACAGTACTATCAATTTTATCATAAAGGACTATGAAAAATTATTTATAGCATTAATATTATATTAATTATTATATACTAATTATTTTCGTTATTTTATGTTTATATAAACATTCAAATAATTAATTAGGAAAGGAACTTTCATTTAGTGAGACTCACCAAAATATGGTCATTGTTTATTTCAACAACATGGTTCTTGATAAAATAAAATGAAATGGATGTATAAATTTATACACAATTTTGGAACATATATACCAGTATATTAAATGATATATTAAAAATAAACTTTGAAATAATAACAAACATCGATAATGTTATTGTGAAACAAGTTCAAAAGGTAAAAATAATAAACACCCAAAGAGGAAAATTTGATGATTTCATGTAGTGAATAACTATTTATAAATATTATCAATGAAACATTATATAATTAATATTATTAATTAAGTGATTAAATATCTATGTTATTATTATATGTAGGTACATAAAAGGTAAGGGTTTTGGTTTCAATTACTCTATATTGAGAAAAGTATTATATGTAGGTACATATTTTCAATTATGTGGTTAACATACATACAATTTGATATATTCCAACATGAATAATATTTTAATAATTTAATTTTATGTTAAATTTAAACCATTTTATTTTATGTTTTCTTATTAAATTGGAAATCCAATTACAAGGGTTTCCTTGGTCACAATTCTTATTCAAGGAGTCATAAAACATTGTGTGAAGAATTCTTTATTTGAATGGTGTATTCACTAAAAATGATAGTATTTCTTTAACTATACTAGTATTTAACTTTATCTACTAACCAATTCACAATTATAAGTGGATATTTATCGAGGTTTTTCATTATTTGTAATTATTCTGGGTAACATAGATCCCATTCTTTGCATTATAATTTTTAACATGAATTTTTTTCTCCTATTCAAGGGTCCTCCCACAGTAAATATTTTATTATATGATATTTTATATTACTCATTTTTAAAATTATGATCTACTAAATATAATTATTTATTACTCTTATTCATAATTTAGGTTTCCAATAAATGTAATTTGAAATGTAAAATGTGTCCATTTCATAATAAAATAATTTAGACCAAATTTTCTAATGAAAATGATTATTTATTTTAAAGGATCCATTATTAGTAACTATTTATTATGAAATAGTATTAAATGAGTTTTCATATACAATTTTAAAAATAATTTTCTATGTGACTCATAACTTCTTTGGTATGTTAATGTTCAAAATGAATTCAAAATGATCTATTATGTTTTCACTTCCATTTCCCTTTCAATTTTCCAATATATTTTCAATAATAAGGTTTATGTTTGATGATGTATCCCCTAGTATATATATCTATGCGTGTGTGTGTTTTTTTGTGTTTTTATTTGAGGGAAATAAACTAATGATACTAAAAAATCCAATTAATGTTCCCATTTTAGGTGGTACAACTCAAACATTCTATTACTTGGATGTTTTTCATCAATGTAAACATCCTTTTAGATTTTATTTGATACCATGGGATATGTTATTTTGGAAAAATTCACATAATTCCCATGGATGTATTATGATAAACAAAAAATCATTGGTTTACTTAGTGGTGAACCCTTTGGTATAGTGTGAACATCACCTTTTACCTAACTTAGATTGGATAATGTTCACCAAAATATATTGATATTCTATTAAAATGGGATTTTTTTTGTTGTACCATATATTATTATCCCAATATTGATTACTATTAGATTTTTCAATAAGTATTTGATGTCTATCCACCATATTTAAAATGATGGGTTATGATGACATTACCCATTTATTGACAGAGGGAAAATTATTAACATTCTTAATGATTATTGGAAGATATCAATGGTCTATCTTGTATTGATATTTTGTATTCATAATTATAATTATATCCATGATTTTAGATAGCCAATGCTTACTTATGTAATGGTATTAAGAGATCTATTTAAATTTTATAGTGAATTAATTTCTCCTAGAGAAGTGGTAGTTGGGCCCCAAAATTATAAATCTTCTCATAGAATTTAAATGTCTCGTGAAATAAAATAGGTAGGGTTTTGTTGTATGCCTCTTCACATAACATGATATTTTATCAGAATAATGTCTTAGTAGTAGGATGCCTTAGATATAGTGTCAAAGAAAAGAAAAATTTCTTGGAATAAGGCCTTGACATTGGGTTTTTTATGTCTGATGATATGTTTTCCATCAATATGACATACATATTATTTATATCCATGTTTTTACATGTTGTGATGCATATCGAATGCTCATTGTTTCATGTTGATTGTGAATTCTAGTTTTTTTACAATTATAAAATTAAAATTAATATTATTTTAAGTAAATAATATATATCGTTATATTTTTTCCAGGAAGATGATTTTATCTAACCCATTATAATATTTTATATTAACCTAGGTTATGGTAAATTTTAATACACGTAACATGTTTTGAAGGACAATAAGTTTGAAACATATATTGGGTGATGTTAATAACTTTTTATGATTTAAGTAGTTTCATATTTAATATTAATTTTTTCATTTTAACATAAATAATGTGACAACCCAATTAATTATAATATAATTATTTTTAAATAAGTTTAATATCATTGATAGCTTGTCTCACACAAAACCTCGGGTCAAAATGAAAAAAATATAATATAACATTATATTCTAGAAATTAAATTGGTTGGAATGAATAGTTATAAAAAAATTATTACAATTATATATTTTAAAAATATATTAAAAATAAATTAATTTTCTATTTATTAGAAATAAAAATAAAAACCAATTGAAAAAAATTTTCTAAACTGTAATTTGTCATTAATGAATTTCTATAATGTTCTGAAACATTATTTTAAAATTAATTTTATCCACCTTTATAAATTTTATATGAAAAAATAACTAATTTTTTAATCCATATTTAAATTTTTTTCGGTAATTTTTTATGAATTTACCAAAGAGAATAATATTTTGAACAATAGGAAAAATTAATATATTTTTTTGAAAATTCTATTTTTTGAATTAATTTAAAAAAATTAATTTTGTATAAAATGGATTCAAAAGTAAAATTTGTTAACTTAGATTCTTATTAATCTAATTTAGTTGATTGTAATAAATTAAATATCTAATTAAGATATAAAAACATTATACGCATATGATTTTTTTTGGAAAACCACATTTTCATCTTTCTTGTGGGTTTATTTTTAATTAAAATCATTCCCATTATATGAATTGAATTTTTTAAAATGAATTACAGATTTTTAATAATAATAATTAATATTAGTCATTATTTTCAACTAAATTTTTGGTTTTAGTGAATAATAGATACAATGAAAATTATTTATTTTGGTTAGGGATAAATAAATTTTTTTCATGTTACATGAACCTATATTAAAATAAAATTTTATCAAATAGATGATTTTTTTGATAAATAGGTTTTCATACATATAATCATTGGGTTAAAATTATCTAGTAATTCAAATTTAATTTCACTCCTAAAGGATGAATTATCATGGTAAATAAAAAAACTAGTTACCATGGGGAAATCTAAAATGTTAAAAGTTATTAGACATATAGAATAAGGGAATAACTTGTATAAAACAAGTTTATTTAATGTTTTTAGGTTTATATAGAACATAAATTCACTCATATACATTTTTTTTAAATTATGTGGCACATGGGTTGAGAGTGAATCCCCATTATTAAATAGTTTTTGGTATTTATATAAATGACACCCCCCTCTATTATAAATAGGAACCTCCTTCGTTCAGTTATTCACACATAATAAGGCATTTTTTCACAACTGTTAACTGACCAAATCTCTTATCAAAATCATAATCCACAAGATATAATTTTTTTTTTCAAAAATACCAACCCTACGGTTCTTAAAAAGAAATCAAAATGAGGCTTCTCTAAACAATGGTAATTGGATTCACTAGGATTTTTACTTTTACATTTCTATTACCACCATAAGTAATGTCATAAATAAATATAATAGAAATTTTACCTAAAAAATACTTATTTGGTATGATATTAATAACCTAACCTATATAAATTTCTTCTATCATCAAATAGCAAATGAAACTGTCGATTGTGAGTATGGAAGACTACAATCTCACAAATTGATGTAACTCATTTTTCATCAACATAACTCAAGGTTAGATAAGATCATGGTTTTCATATATATATATATATATATATATATATTATTTTGTACTTAATTATAAATTTTCAATTATAATATTAAATATATCTTCTAACAATCTATTCTGTTTGAATATGCTAATATTGATTGTGTGTATGGAGGACTACCACCTGGTGAAGAAATGAGTTTCAATTTTCACTTATGCCTTACATAGATTGAAATATGGAGAAATTAATATAATATATGTTATATTTTGGAAATAATAATTACCATAGAAAGATAAATTACTATTTTCCTTTATTTCATTCTATCCGTTGAAAAAATGAAACAGCGTTGTTGAATATGTGCGACCTACTGTTTCATTGAACAGCGTGATTCATTTATCCATGTCTAAATTTTAAATTTCAATATATATATATATATATAATATATATGATATTTATATCAAGATTAATGTATTATATATTATGAAGACATGTGTAATTTTCAAGGACTAAAACTACCACGCAAAAACATACATAAAAAATAGATCAATTATTACTCGAAACAATGATTTTAACAAAAAATTATTTAAAAAGTTATAAATGATTATATGAAATAAATATATGGTTTATACATATTATATTGGTTCCTTAATAAATTTATAATAAATATTTATTTATTATATGGGTGGTTTGAACACTTATTAAGGAATTTAGACCTAAGGTAATGGTTAATTTCATAATATGAATATTATTCGGGGTAATTTATATTATAGTATTCAATGGGGGGATTATTTAATATTTTTATCTAAAATACTATAAATTTCATTCCAATTTAGTAATTCTATTAAATTATATGTTTTCCATTAGTTCTAATCTCCTTATTGAATCAATAAACTAGAAAATAATTTTAATGAAAGTTAATTCTATTTTTCTCTTTTGTCAAAAATCATTTTTCTTCTATATCAATGTTTTCAAAAAATGTTTTCTAAAATGGTTTCACGATTCTACTAAGTTTTGGAAAAGTAATTTTTACCAATTTTTTAAAAATTCATAATAGTTCAAATAGAATAATTCAATCATTTTTTGGATGAGGTTCTTTGCCTCTTTTACCCAAAATATGAATGAAATATTTGTTTTATCACACTATACAATAATGGAATTTTCATCCATCATGAAATCTCATTTATTTGAAGCTTTATTTAAATTTTTCGACTATTCCTATCAATTAAAATGTTTTTATAATTATTCAGAAAATGTAATTTATTTTAAAAGTGATTTCTAATGTCAAAAGTGTATTTATATCAATTACGTTTTAATGAAATTTTTATGGTATTTCTATTCATCATTTACAACAAACCTTATTTTTCTTATTCTTTATTATGTATATATTGTTATTATATCATCCTTATTATTTCAATCTATGTTTTATGATTATTTTTATTGGGGATGTACTATTTTCATACAATTATATATTCACGTTGTTTATTTTATGATTATATTTATTTTTTGGAGAAATTATTTATATTTCATATTTTATTTTTCCAGTATGAATATTCACATTGTTTATGTTTAATAACTTTTTTATGAGTAATGTATTTGATTTGTTAAGTGAAAGACAAGGACTACTATGGCCCCTCGATGCATCGTTAGGTCTCACATGATAAACCATCTTGGATACTTGTCCATGACCTTACCCATTTATGTAATAAATGTTGGAATGAGGCCATGCTGATATATTTATTATGTACATAATTATAAATTTCGTTCATTATGAGAATAAATATTCTATCTCATGTTATTATTCTATTAATTATGATATTTATAGAAAAGACTCAGACACGTGTGATTATTTATATGGTTCTATTTTATCACATTGTTATATTATTTTTCATTGTCATGATATTGACTAAATGGAATGTGTTTTCATATTTTTACCTTTACATATTTATTTTCCCTTATTTTTTTATGACATCATTCAATAGACTCATACCATTAGAGAGAATCTAAACCCACTGATTTCTTACACTTCCATTCCCTGTAATTCTTGGTTTTTATTATGATTGATATTTTTTGATATACTAATGTTAATAATTGTTCTCTCAAAGAAAATATTTTGTATTATTATTTCTTTTTTATTATAATATGATATTCAATTATGTATCATTTTTTCCAGGACTAATTAATTACATCTTACATTGGGATTGAATTCCTTATATATAGTTCCAAAATAATAAAATAACCACTTACCATGGGCTACTTGGGTTTTGTATTTACATTTGGTATCAGAGGAAGTTTATTATAAACCATAGGAACTAGATTTAGAAAAACATAGATTAAGGTACATAAACCTATGATTATATTTGAGGATAAAATAATTATAATATATAATACAAATGTTTTTTAGGGTATAGAATATTTATATTTCCTAGTAATGCATCCATGTCTAAACACTATAAGTGGATGTTGGCCTATAAAAGTTTTACCTTTGGATAATAACTCAAAAAATGTGCATTGTTCTTGGACACATTTCTTACCTAGTGCATGAAAATGGGCCTTGTAGAACAAATGTCATGACACTCATGGTTTTTTTGGTATAATTTACATTTTTATTAAAACCCATTACGGGGGATTTGAAAACATTTTTATGATTAAAATTTTTCAAATGAAACCAATATTATTCTTATGAGATTTTCTATATATAAAATTTTCTAATTATGTTAAGTGTATATAGTTTTTATAATTATATAATATGTTTAATAATGTTATGATCTAATCTAGTGCATTTCATTATTTAGAAATGGTGTATAGCAGAAGGAATGGGAACCGTATCAATGCATGTAATATATATGGGGATTTCACTCCTAGTAATGAAAATAAAACTTAAGATTGAGTTAGATCTATACCTATAGTTGAACAAATGATAACCATAATGGCCCAAATAGATTAGGTTATGACCAATAACCATTCCCAAATGAGTATAATTCTAATCCAAAACTCTATATATTAATGGTACACCAATTTATGAATCATCAACCCCCATCATTTAATGGGATTAAAAATCAATTTGAAGTAGATAAATATATATTTTTCTCAGAGGAGATATTTCTTATGTTGGGATGTAATGAAAGTGATACAGTTGTATTATAGAATCATCATCTCTCTGGGGTTTTCTATAAATGTTGGTAATTCATTCATAACACCAAGGATAATAATTAAATAGAAAACATTTTGTGTAAGGGTTTTAAATTACTCTTCATACAAAAATATTTTCTCATGAGGAATGAGTGTATAAGTGTACACATTATTGAATATAAGACAAAAGTAAGATGAAGATTATTCTATGTATGAAGACAACATTAAATTGTTATCAAGTGATGTTTTCGACTATATATTTTACCCAAATAAAAAAATTAGTATTTTTTTGATGGGATTAATATAAAAAATCGAAGGGAACTAGTTTACAAAACATTATCATCATATGAAATAATAGAATCATGTACTATCAAGACTGAGAGAGAACTCCAAAAATCAAATTAATTCATTGGAAATATATATACGAAGAGTGGAATTGGACACATTGTAAAATGAAATACAATTAAAGGGAATAAGGGAATGGTGGAATTTAAAAAATGTATTAAATATTGAAAGAAACATTGAAAACATGCCTAATGAGAATATGATTTTGTTACAATAGTGGAGAAAAAGGCCAACATGATAATGATTATAATGCTAGGAAAAAGTATCCAATGTGAAATGATTTAACTGTATGTAAATGAGATATTATAAAAATTATTCTCTGAGGATTCAATGTAATTGTGTCTAGAAAAGGCGAAGGGAGAAAGGCCAAAATTATGTGATCATAATAGCTATGTTTGGAGTTCCTAATGATGTGTTAAAACTTACTTTAATCATTTAATCAAATTTAAATGATGATTTATTAGTTTTTGGATTCAAAATTTTATAAATTTCATGTTTTCCAATAAAATTATATATTTTGGAGCACTTTATGAATGGAATTATTAGTTAATACTCGTAGTGGATGTCTCACTATAATAACAAAGTGTTAATGAGTTCCCTTTATGACATAAAAGTATTCATTTATTTTTGACATAAATATTATAAATATGGTTGATTTTGATATAATATTTAGTATTTAATGGATTTAAAAATATGATGAATAAATTTAATTAAAAGAGAAGAAAATTTTACTTCATTATGAAGATGTAGAATTCGTTAACCATTAGGGGGGAATTCGTCATCTGATTCATGATTAGATCCATCCGCAGTATCTCTTATAAATGAAATTCACAGTGAACAAGAACATAAAAAATATATAGATGGAAAAGGAAATCATCAAAATAAATATGTATCTATTATATAATAATATATTTATTTATTTATATGGGATTTAATTGGATATCCCAAAGAGTATAAATTTCTCTTTTCCCTTAATTAAATCCAAGATTCGAGATCATTAACATTGTATCCCTATAGAATGGACAATGTAGATTAGTGGGGTTAAAGAAAAAACTGAAGGATTTGTGTGATAATTTATTTATATACACTAGTTTTTATACTTAGGGATCCCTTATTCCTTTTATGAAGATGAAAAATGGATCTATGAGTTTGCTTATTGATTATAGGGGGGAAATATTATTCTGAGAAAAAAAAGGTTCCTCTATCTCGCATTGAGCATATATTCTAACAACATTATAGAGCTCTGCATTTTTCAAATATTTTCCTTTATTACGGTTTCCATAAACTTAAATTTAAGAAGGAATATATTATTATGAAAAAATTTCATTTCAGGTATGGGTTTTAAAAGTTTACAATAATTCTACTTTGATTGACTAATACAGCCTCAATTGTTTTATACCTAATTAGAAGAGTATTCAAAGAATATCATGATGATTTTTAGGTATTTATTGATTATATCTTTGTGTATTATATGACCTATGAGGACTATAAGAATAAAATTAGAATAAATTTTGAGAATATTAGAAGAAAGCGTTACATGGGAAATTTATAATGTGTTGATTTTATCTCCATGAAGTCACTTATCCTGTACATATTATCTCTATGGATGGAATATCAGTTGATCCTATGATTATAAAAATAATCCAAGAATTGACTACACTAATGAATTGACTAGTGGTATGTAGTTTCATTTTTTTTGAAATGATACAATAAGTGATTTTTCCAAAAAATTCCTCACTGAGTAACTTGTTAACCATACTTTTTCGTAATGGGGGTAAGTTTACATGAAGACTGGATTATTAATATTTTTTAACGAATTTTATATGATATTGTTGAATTCTCTATTTTATACCCTAAATTCATAAAATGAAGGATTTTTAATATGAAGTGATTCGAAAAAGCAGATACTTGGTTTTGTACTCAGAGAGACTGATAATGATATTTCCCTTTCATCATGGAAGTTAAGTATCCATGAACACGACTATCCATCCTAGTATATTGAGATGGTGGCCATAATAATTTCAATATATATATAGAGACATTATATTTATTTTGAAATATGTGAGATATAAATGGATCATAAGAGTCAGAAATAAATTATTTAATAAAAAGAGATCAATATGATGAAAAATGATGACATCATCTACTTAAAGATTATGATTTCACAATACCCTACCACATAGGGATGGAAAATAAGGTAGTATTTTTGATAAGAATTAATGATCATGGAGTTAAAACTAAAATGATGATCGACATGGATCATAGGTTCTTTGATTTAGTAAATAACGAGATGTGAAATATTAAATAAGGGGTGACAACATTCTTTCTTTAAATATCTTTTGAAGAATATTTCTTTTGAAAAGTTAAAAAGTTCCCAACCTGATTTTGAAAATTTAAAAAATAAAATTAAATAAACGAACGAAAGAAAATTGTTACACTACATTTCTGAAAATGGAATTATAAAATTTTGAAATAAACTATGTTTTTGATATATAACTATGCTAAAAAGGTAACTGTTTGATGAAGTTCATAAATCCAATTTTTCTATACACCTTTATAGCACCAACATGTATAGAGATTTATATTGACATTTTTGAGTGATAATATGATTCCTGAAATTGATGACTATGTGATAATAAGTTTTTTTTCAACATGTGAAGGTTAAAAGACAATGTCCTAGAGGAATCATGCAATCTATAAAGATTATGATCTGTAAAGGGATAATATTTATATAGAATTTATCATTGGATTAAAAAATAAACTTATACATAATGATTCAATATGGGTTACTATTGATAACCTCACCAAATTTGAAGATTTTATTACAATAATAAAAGACTTACCAATTTTTATCATTGGGTGGATATATATAAATTTTTTTTAATATTTAATTTTTCACCAATTTAAATAATGTTGGATCAGGATCAACACTTTACATGAAAATAAAGAAGAATTCATCAAAAGTCTCTTCATACCAAAAATTGTTTTAGCACCGCATATCACACTCAAACCAATGGAATGTAAAAAAGTACTATTAAAATGTGATATCAAATTTGGATTTCCTTATATACTGAATTTTAGTGGAAGTGAGATCAGTATTTATATATGTTATTTTTTCCCATTAACAATAGTTTCCACTCCGGTATTTAGATGATATCGTATGATGAATTATATAGTAAGAGATGTCATACTCCAATACGTTAGGACGATGTAGGCTAGAGGATGATTTTAGGATGTAAACATGTGGATGATACAATGAAAAAGGTGATGAATATTCAAATTGATGTCGATGAATCTTAAAGTAGAAAAATGATTTGTTTCATTAACTGGAGGAAATATTAGAGATTTTAAGTGGTAGATCATGTTTTATTGAAACTATTTCCATTGAATGTTTTTATACGGTTTAATATGAAAGGGAAACAAAGAATCAATTACATAGGTATTTTTTAAGTGTTATAATTAATGGGATATACAGTTTACAATTTATAAGATCCCCGAATTCTCCCTAAACTACAGGATGTGTTCTATATATCTTTGTTAAGAAGGTACATGCCTGATCCAAAACATGTGCTCGCCTCTGATGAAATAGAATTAGATCGTGATATCTCTTATTGTGAATATCCAATTAAGATTTTATAATTTATAGAAAAATGATATATGAATTAGATGAGGCAACTAGTAAAGGTACATTAGATAAATCATAAGATAAAAGAGGTGATTGGGAACCTAGATAAATTATGATAAATAATGACCCAATTCATTTTATGAGGTGAAATTATGGAATGTTCTAGGATATGTTTTTTTAATGGGGGAATATTGTAATTACCTGATTATTTCATATTCATTTATTTTTAAAAAATAATTCACATCCATATCTTTTTGTACATGAAACCCCAATTTTAAATAAATCTCACATAGTATACTATTATAAAATAGTCGCTGAATTAATGGATATGGATAAGACCAACTAAATTGAGAAATTTATATTCATTAAAAATTACTTAATATATTCATTGGAAATCAATTTATTGGAAACATAAATAAATATAATTTGAAATAAAAAACGAATTTGTTTCAATAAAATTTATTTATTTTTCCTAAAAATCGTTTTTGTTGTATTTTTCCCACTTATTTTAAAATCAATTATTTTAAACATTTATAAAATGTATTTGAAATAAAAAAAATTATTTTTAAAATAAATTTTTTTAAAGTATATCCAGTTCAAAGTTTTATAATTTTCATCTAATATTATGTTTTTTATTGATAGTTATAAATACTGATTTTTATTAAAAATTAACATTTTATTTAAATAAATTTAAATTAATTATTATGTTTTTAAATTGTTTAAAAATTAATATTTGTTAAATTATTTTTTGATTAATACAATTTATTTTTGGATGAAATATCAATTTTTTTATATAAAAACATTCTATACTTAATAAAAAATATTATTTAGAAAATTGCTTTTCCTTCATGATTACAGGTAAAAAATTATATAAAATTATATCAATAATGTGAATTAATTTGGAAAAATTGAGTCCATATTTCTAATCATCATAATTAATATTAGTTAATATGTTAAACATTATTTTATTTCAATATTTATAGTTATGGAAGTAAAAATTAATTATTGTAGTTATGTTTATGACCGAATTTTATATGTTACATGCACCTGTGTGAAAATTAATTTTCCACAAATATACTAATTTTATTTGATAAATTTGATTTAATATTTATAACTATTGGATCAAATTTATCTAATAATTCCAAATTATTTTTATTCTTAAAAGATAAAATACCATGGTAAATATAAACACTAGCTATCGTGGTGAAATCTAAAATGATGAAATTAAGTAAACATAGAAGATAATGGAATAAAATGTATAAAATGAATTTCATTAATGTTTTTCAGAATTTTTAAATCTAATGATCCTTAATATCCCACATTATTTCTTATTTTAGTAACTTTTTTTTTGGGATTTACTCCTCATTATAGAATAGATTTGGGTACTTTAAAAAATGACACTCCCCTTCCATTATAAAAGGATTACATCTCCCCTCCCATATTTACACCAATTAATAAACTTGTAATCACTAAAAACTAAAATTAAATTCCACCATAATACTCTTATATGTTCTAGAGATTTATTTATTTAAAAAATAAAAACCCTAGGTTCATTAATATGATATTCAATGGAGGGTTTTATAAGAGAAGCTAATTTTTTTCACGAATATTGTTCTTCATTACTTATTACCTTACCACCTTCACTCAAGTATTAAAAATTGAAATTTAATAACACTAGTATATAAAATATACCGAGATGTTATTGTCTTGTTTAAATAACCTATATCCATGTCTTCTTTCATCAATGTTAAAAAGAAAATGTCAATTGTGTGTACAACAGACTCTTGCCCCACAAATTAATGTGACCCATTTTCCACAAACACCTCAAAAAATTGGATTCAATTATGAATTTAAAATAAATGTATATGTTATAATTTTAACATAATTATACTTATATAATTATAATATCACATATAATTTATGACATTATATTTCATTGTAATATGATATCATCGCTCATGTGTTCGGCAGACTACAACCTTAAGAAATGATATGATTGTTTATACATTTGCTTTTCATGGAATGTAATATGGATAATTTCAATGAATATATGAGATATTTATGAATTAATATTGATTTTTTATATTTAATTATTATTTACCTTTTTTCATCCATCATAAAAAATAAACATTTTTAATGTAGACATACAACACACTGTCTTCATGAATTGTGTAATTCATTTTTTGAATCTTTAAATTAAATAAACGGATATAAAAATGTAAATAATGAATATGTGTTATATTTATATAAATATTAACATTGTTTATATTATGTAAAAATTATCAAAATACCATAAAAAAAACAACCATTCCAAAATAGACATGAAAAATAAAGAATTTATTACCCGAAATAGTGATTTGATGAAATATTTATTAATAAATGGGTGATAAAAGATTATAATTAAATAATTTTTGGTTTGATACATATGAGTAAGGTTATATGATAAATTTAGAAACAATAATATATTTATTATATTGTAGGTTCAATCGTGTATTAAGGTAGTCGAACGTAAGGTAAGGGTTTATTTCAAAATCTCATTATTCTTTATGATTGTTTATATTTAAGTATTTGATAGAGGAATTAATTAATATTTATATATTAAAAACATTATATTTTATTCCCCTATGGTTATATATTGTAATTAAATTCTTTACATTAATTTTTATCTCATTGAATAATTAAGTTACAGAAATATTTGTTTTAATGCAAACCGATTTTATTTCTCTCTTCGCTGAAAAATCTAATTTCATCCATATCCATGTTTTAAAATTTTTTAAATTTTTTTAATATTAAACTATGGTTGTTAAGAATCATTTATACCAATGTATTTATTTTTAAAAAAGATTTAAAATAAAATGTCCTATCATTTTCCTAAGGAGGTACTTATTGACTTTTGCTGAAAATATTGAATGAATAATTGTTTTAACATACTCAACATGGATGAAATTTCCCGATATCATGGCCTCTAATTTAATTGAAGGTTCCTCTAAATGTATCAATGATTATTTTAAAAAAAATATTTACCTAATATTATAGAAATTTTCAGTTTTTAAATTTTGTTTTCACAGTGAAAAGGGAATTTTTTGCAAAAATGGTTTCAATGAAATTTTTACAGAATTTGTATTTATCAACGACAACAACACTTAATTTAGTTATGATTCATTTGGGAGATGTGGTAATTATAAAATAATAATTATTTATCTTTGTAGTTTATGATCAGTTTCATTGGGTATGTAATATTTTAATATAATTCTCTATATTACACTGAATATTTTATGACTATATTTATTAATTGGGGATATTATAATAATTTGTATACTAGTATTTGAATAATAATGTTTCTTTATTGCTTTTGTTTCACCCATTTCATGTGATGAATACATTTGATGTAATAAGATACTGGTTGGGGAATCTATAGCACCTTGATGCATCAGTAGGACTCATGAGACCAACTATATTGGATATTCAGGTGAGGGAGAACCCATTTTTTAAGATTCTATGGAATGAGGATTTCAACATCTGTTTATGATGTCCATTATTATACAATTTTCTCATTATGATATTATTTACCAATTTACGTGTGATTATTTTGTTAGTTATTATATTCATGGATAAGATTCAAGCTTACGTGATTATTTATATGGAATTATTTTATCATCATTTTCTGATTTTATATTATTATTTGTGTTCAAATTTTTGATTAAATGGAATTTTATTAGACATTTACCTTAAAATATTAATTACACATTATTTATTTAGGACATATTCAATTATATTCCTACCATTACTAATCATCTGAGGTCACATATGTATTATGTTTCCTTCCCACAGGATTTTAGGAAGTGCATTATGATTGATATATAGGGATATTATAAATTTAATAATTGTGTTCTTAAAGAAAATATCTTGTTATATTAAACATTTTTTAATTTTAATGTGACATTCAAGTATGTATCTAGTTTTTTGAGACTAATAAACGATTCAAACCTTCAGGATTTGATTCGTTGCATCTATTTCCAATGAAATAATTTAATGACTAACCAATGTCTACTGGGGTATATTTATATTCATAGAATGTAGGATTTTTTTAGTTTATGTTTCTTCTTATTTTCTTAAATCTGTAAACATTAAAAAATTATTAGGATGTAATAGATGCAATAATCAATTTTATTTTTTAATTAAGGTTCATTTAATCTTTTATTTTATAGCCGGTATCAATAAATTAATGCAATGTATGTTTTTATGTCCCCAATATTTTTGAGTGCATGTCAATAGAATGAAAATATGATCGGTTACTTAACATTATTACAATACACTAATAAAAATTTCATACCTTTCAAGAAAACCATATTTATCTCTTGGCGATTCTCAAACAAATTAGTGGGGATCTTCAATGGTTTTTATTTTGATTTCATATATTGGATGTTATATAACACATTCTAGAAAAGGGATATCCACATCAACACATATGAAATCATGTCTCGAGTATCATCATCATTAATATCCCCTTCTCTTCATTTTTTACAAGTCAATCGAAGAATATGGTCCTTTATTAACACAAAATCCTATATGCATTTGTTCTATAACTATAAATCCTTTCAAATGAACTTCTCTACCAACACCATAGAATCATGTAACTCAATAAGTTTAGATATTGTTTTCTCCTATTTCAACATATTAACATCAAATGTAGTGATCATGAACTGTCTAAAGATATTATGTCACATGGACAAGTGTAATATATTACTACTAAAAAAAATTTTGTATCGCATTTTCTACGGCCTAGTAATTAGAAAACATTGTAACCTAGATCTAAGATTGAACTTGTTGCATATTGGAAATTTCTAAACAATTACCACAAAATATCCCCATTGGAATACCACGTAACATAAAAACGTCCATATTAAACACATTTACCTTTAGTATGTCACTAGAATGTTTCGGTCACCTGAATCTAATTTCCATTATTCTGTTGGTGGAATTTAGTTTTTCATACCACAGTAACTACCACACCTTCATCTATATCCAATTATGGATGTTATTATTTTGGAATAAAGTTTTCTAGAAGAGCTAATTACTTATCCAGAAAAATGTTTTAACAATTAAACCAAAAAATTAATAAAATAAAAAAGGCCTTTTGGACATTATGGTTTGAAATTGTCTGGGATAAGCATGAAAATTATTAAATAAACCCTTAACCTATAGATTTATTTTAAATGTAGTATGTTCTACATGCTTATATATATAGATATAATATATTGTAAAAAAATATGTAATTAAAATATAATAAAAAGTTTCTCCTTAAAGTATATAGATACATTTTAAATTTTTATATTAATTAATATGTTTTATATTTTAAATAACATATATATATAAATTCATTTCAAAAAATTTACATGCAATTTTAAAGATCATTTACGATAAACAAATATATATTTATAATTTCAAATTATAATATAATATTTGAATTTTTATTCACAGATTTTAATTATATATATGTATCATATTTAGATATATGTAAAAAATATATATAGTAAATATATTGTAAATTTGATAAATATAAATTATATTTACCTAAATAAATAAATATATATTTTCTAAAATAAATGTATTATAAATAATATTTAAATATATATAATTGTTTTTTATAAAAATACTTAAATTATAAATTTAATTTTTATAAATTCTATAAGAATATAATTATTTCCATAAATATATATTTTTTAATAAATTTATTAATTTCATAAATAATATTCATATATTTTATAAATTAATTTCAATTTATATTTTATTTATTTTATTAAATTTAATTATCACATAATTTTCATATTTATTGTAATTGTTTTTTAGTATTATAATTAAAATTTAATATTCATTTATATAAAAAATATTTTAAAATATTTATATAATGAATATATAAATATAGATAGATGGAGTGAATATATTATAATTTCAAACATATAAATTATATTTAAAAAAAATAGATTTAATAAATTATATCAATTATTATTAAATATCATTTACATATATAATCCCATAATGTATACTCACAAAAATACACACACATTTAAATTATTTTCATACTGATGTATGCGCATTGATGTGTGATAAATGAAATAGTTTTTAAATATACAAATATATATGAAACACACACACACCTTATTTATAAACATTCATATGATTATGAATGTACTCCTAATTAGCAGGATTCCACATATACATGTATATCCATGTTTGAATGACTACCATTGACATTTGATTCCCCTATTTAGGTAGGCATCAACAATGTCCCATTATTTTATAAAATTCACCACTAATGAAAGAATGTATTTATTTAAATCCCATCAGATACATCCTTATTTAAGGGTGAACTTCCTTACGATGAACCTTTTATGGATTGTTCTACTCATTAGTTTGTTCCAAAACCGATGATTTCATTGTTACAATTCATACTGTACATTGGATCATTCCTTCAATGTAAATACCCCCTAAGGTGTTGTATCATTATTATAATCCTTGGCATGATTTAATCCTTCTATGGTAGTACCATTCTATTGGTTCCTTTCATGTATTCAACTTATTGGGGTGCATCTATATTCTATAACAATAAATTGCATTAGATTTTCATTATTTGATATTCCTTGATTTATCCAATGCCAAGTACCATTATATAAATTACACTTCCCCCATAAACAGTTTCATTCTTACTAGGAAAATGATGCATTTCTTCCATTATAAAAAAAGTACTTTCAACATTTATTTTTCCCTCTAGAAATGGTTTAAACCATCAAAAAACAATCCAAATTGGTTATATAAATTAATTCCATTTCCACGTCAAGAAATCAATAAGTGGACATTTTATGTGATTTAATAAGTTTTATTTTTCATATTTAGTAGTTTTTTGAAACATAAATATTGTTATTTATTAGATATGAAAAAATAAAATAATCTCCACTAATTTTTCCAAATACTATTAGTTTTAGCATCAGTTTATATAAATGACAACTATGATTTGAAATGATTAAATAATAATTAATTTTTGAACCATAGATAATATTTTTAGTTTATGTTTATTAAAACCATTGAAAAACACTTAAAATTATACACTCTATAAATTAATGAAATTTTAAAACACAATTTATATAACATAAAACAAAACTACAAATTAATTAGATAAAATCCTAAATATAAAACAATATATACAATTGATTTATATAACAGATATATATATATAATATAAACAACCATAAACTTAGTAAAAACTATATACATTCTTTGAAAAAAACAAAAATTATTTTTCATAAACCATGTTATTATACAGACAAGAAGAGTTTTCCATCCACCCCCAACCCATCTCATTTATATCTCCATATCCACTACATCAAGACACCTATGTAACTATAATAATTATATTTAAAATAAAATGCTTCACTATAATATCAATTGACATAAAAACAAGATAAAAATGATATTAAAATGATGAAAATTTTCAATTAAATATGTTTATATATTTTCATATAAATTTCTTATTTTATTAATGAATCATATTATTCCTAACCAAAAAATTGATATATAAACACACATATCACAAATAAAATGAATATATCAAACAAATCTAAGAAATGAGGCCTCTAAAATCAATCAAAGCAATTCAATGGCATTGAAATATCTATTTAACATAGAATTAAACATTCAAATTTCAAGATGGATGAGGTTATAAAAATGTATGTCACCATCCACAAATTTCCATCACTATGAAACTATTATTACATAGTTGAGGCTAAATTCTAAAACTCACTATCAAAACCTTCAAAATCATCATAAAATATACCTATAATATAAAATTTGATATGTTTTGACAATAATTCCTCATGACATAATATATATAATCATCTAAATAAATTGTTCTTTAATTCTACGAAATTTCCTAGTGTAAGGGTCAAAAATCTAGAATATCCATACAAAACATATGTATTGTTTTTTTAAATTAACAATGAATCAACTTATATATAATTAAAATAAATCATTTTATTGCATGACACCAATATGAATCCATTACATTTAGATTTTACCATTACATGCATGCGTTTGTTTTTAAAAACAATAAAACCACATCTTCAGTCATCTTAATCCAAAAAAAAATCATATTAACATGGATTATATTTCTAAATTTAAAAAAAAAATTGAATATATTTTCCTATAATATTTCATGGAAATAAGAGTACATTTTATTGGTTTTGACCACTTAATACTACTATTAAAGATTTTTAAATCATTAAAAACAACTAATTCAATCCATATGAGAAAATATCACATTTGATTAATGTGATCGCAGAATATACATATAAATAAAAAGAGAAGAAATTTTTTATTATAACATATAAATATGAGAACATTTTATTTTTTTTATGATTGTTACCTGCACATTTTATTGTTTTAAAAAGATGAAAAATTTATTTCTGATTATCCCAAGTATTTAAATGCATGGATAATACTGATGTTTTTTCTTATATTTCTAAAAAAATCTAGGGAAATTTGTTTATAATTTCATGATAATAAGAGGTTGATTTCTTGGTTTTAACCACCGAATCATTGTTTTGAATAAATTAATATTTTTAAAAATAACATATTTAATCATTATGAAAAAACACCATTTTTAATTTATACTATTTCTAATTATACCATAAAAAATAAACATAGATTTTGTATCATTTGACATTAAATTGATGCCATTTTCTATTTTTTTAACCAATACACACAAATTTTACTATTTTAAATAACAAAAAATGTGTTTTTGTCATATTATGTTAATTAGAAATTAGTTTCTTGATAAATTAGTTCTCATAATTTAAAAATCAACATTTGGTTGTCTTCAAATGATTTCATTATAATGTAATGTAATGTTATTTTTTTATTCCATGAAACTAGATTTTAATGATTTCATTCAATATGAACTACGTAGTCAATTTTTTTAGAGTGTATCACATGTTGTATTCGTGTTTTATTTTCACATACATGTTAAAAATAATTTCAAATATATATTTTCTGTGATTTTTATTAAATCAAATTACATTATCTATTTTTACCCCCCCCCCTCGTTCTTGTATTAATGTTTTAAGACACAATAACTTTGTTTTTAGAAATACCTAAAAACATGGATTATTATGATGATTAATTATAAAATTAAAAAACATAGTTATGAATATATGATTCCTTAGATGTGATAGGTAATTTTCAATGTTTTTACCCCATGATTAGTTCTTTTAAAGTGTTTTTTATCTTTTGAAACATATTATTCAACCATTTCAAGTGCACCACATGTATGATTTACATTTCATATATTTTTACGAATCAATAATAAAAAATATATTCTAGGATTTAATTCCAATATGAGCCAATTTTATTCTATTTGTATGTTTATAAAATTTACTATTTTATTATACTAAATATTTTTTTAGCCATTATAATGAAAAGAATAGTCAGATTGATGTGGATTTATAACCAATATTTAACAAATATATTATGTTTGTTTTCTAAATTTTCCATGAAAATCATAGGATTTTTTATGTTGTTTGAAAAATTTTCCTTTATATTTTATGTTTTTTGTGTGGTTTATCGAGATGTTATTCCACATTAAAAAATTATACTATAGTGACATTTCTGACATGGGGAGGGAAACATATAACCTGTCTGATATGTTTTATGGTTTATCCACGATCCAAGTGTGAGCATGATTCTACTTGTTCTTGGGTGGCCTCACATTGATGTTGATGTTTGCACCTTCAATGTTTAGGTGCATGCATCCAGGAACTGTCATACGGCAAATTGATATCTTTTTGTTACTTACATATACGGAATATAAAGTGTTTTTATTGTATAAGGTTCCCTATTTTTATTTCATAATTATGATATGCTTGTTATATTATGGATAAAAGTGGTGGGGTCCACTTTTCCACCTTCAGGATTCATTCTATAAAAGAATACAGTGATTTCAAGTACATTTTTCTAAACAAGTATGGAATCCAACATCCAATTTTAGGTGGAGATATCCAATGGGACAAATAATTTCAGAATGTGGAAATGTGATGTTATTAATGTTATAATTATAGATGAGTTATATATCACCTTGAAAAGAAGTCCACCAAAATCTAAAATGGTGATCAGTGAAGATAGAACCATCAAGCTTGTGGCATGATGCGTGACACCTCAATGAATATCTTGTGGAAAATTTTATATGCAATATTCCTAACCAAAAACATCGATAATTTACTCTATATAAAATTGGATTTTTTTCATTTTTAGTACAATAATTTTATGTCCCTACATTTAAACCTTGAATGTTTTAACACTACTATATTTTCTTGGCTTATATAGAATTAAAATAGGTGATGATATATTCCTATTTTTACTAAACTCTCGATTAGAGAGTAATGAGAATCGAACCACTATGTTATTGTATAGTAAGGATGTGGTATTATTATTTTATGTATAATATTAAATTATCTAAATTTATTATAGTAAAAGGGAATGTATGACCATACAGATTACACATCAAATACATTGATGGAATCTATATGAAGATTATATAGCAAGAATCGTGGAGGATTCAAACAAGGAAAATCATGATCAAATTTAAGTGGTTATTCTTCCTACAGAAAACTAACCATTGAGGAGTGTACCAATAATAATCCAAAAGGGGACTAGAATAAATAACATCCAAGTATTGTGGATCCAATGGGAAATTTTGTACCTAAATCCAAGAATATTGAATATTCAAATATAATTTTTTCCTAAATAGTATCCCATTAATAAGGTTGTATTGCTGATTCAGATGATCCCTTTCACATTTTCATGAATTGGTTTTGTTTTTCAAGACATAAAATGAAAAATGTAGGTGTAGTGATTATGGGAAATATCTATCCATTCCATATAACTTTTATTTGAATAATTATATTGGGGATACATGGTATTACTATTATAAATATTATATGTGTGATTTAATTAATATAAATGGAGAAGAATGACATTTTATAAAGAGTATAAGACTTTCTTGGTTATAAGATAACCATTTACGAAAATGTATTGAAAATTATCTATAATTAATTCCTTGGGATGAAAGGTAAATGTTAAAGGACTTCTTTTATTTGAAAAATGAGTCTCTTATAATTAGATCAGTGATATCAGAGGTGAGTGAATATGACACTTTTATAATTTGGAATATGAATTTCAGACATATTTGAGGAAGGGATCAAAGATATTAGTAAATAAAGTGGTTTTAAAAGATGGAAATATCAGGAAACATGAATTCTATGAATATTTTTTTATTATTAATAAGACCATAGTTTGTTTCACAACTAAAATTCATCTCAATAAGGGAAAACACAACTACATCAATCCTTGGCTATTGGGACCATAGAGTATTTTTCAATTGGGAGGTAGTCATTATTTTGCAGCATTTATTTTTGATTATTCATGATATATATTGGCATATTTCAGGAATCATAAGGTTTTATTGTTGGTTGTCTTCCATAAATTCAAAAATATGTTTAAAAATCAGAAATAGTGTAAATTTGAGAGGCTAGGATTTGAAAATGGTCAAGAATACACATCAGAAACGTGGTAGAATGTCTTCCAAGATGAATGTACTGGGAGGCACTCTATAGTTACTTGAAAATAGTAGTTAAATATAGTTATCAAACGGATTACCCAAATTCGTTTTTAAAAGGCATGGGTTATGTTATCTCTTCCAGGTTAGAATAAATCATTTGGGTTGAACCATTGATGTATTTATTATATAATTTGAATTGATTTCCTATATTGACGAATGATAGAGGAGTTCTTATAATGCTTTTTTATGCTGATAATTCATATATAATATAATATAGTACAAATATATATCTATTTTTCCTATTTTCATTCAAAAAACTGAAAACATTATTCATTTTGAAATAAATAGATGTGGTGGATTTAGTGATGGTGTGAAAGATTTTTGACTGAGGAATCTAATACAATGATGATCTTTTAGAGTCATGATGTAATGTTTAAAGAATTTGAAAAGGTAATTTATAAATATTATAAAAATGATTAGTTTTATTGGATAATGTTATGATTAAAATGTATATTGATCACATATTGACTGTTCAAGAGAAACAAGTGATAGATTATGTTGACTATACTAAAATACTGACTGTAGAGGAAGATCTATTATCATAGGATGATCATCATCAAGAACGTATCCCCATTTGACGATCTCAATGGACTATATAAATACCCTCATGGTATGATGATATGGTTTTTTATACATTTTGAAGGATTAATGATGATGTTATTAAAAATAATCAATATGGTTTAGATATTAAAGTGATGGACCGATATAAAATAGATATAAAATAATAAATGTGTTTTTTGTGTCATAACCAATTGAAAAAAATTATCCTTATCTGAGTGAAAAAGGTAGTTGGGTGAAAATATATGTTTAAAAAATAGAAAATGATTTTTGTAAGAAAAGTACAAGGCATAAGGCTACACATGATGATTAATTTTATGAGTAGATGTTCGTTATAAGGATATATTGGTTGGAATGTTTGGATTTGATCAATATATATCATACTGGAGATGAATATGGGCATCAATAATGAAACATTGTGAATAACTATTTTTTAAGAATCATATGGTAGTATTTTTTCTTCAAGGAGGATATTTTTAAATATTAACAAAAAATTATCAGGATATTTGATTTGGCCTCAAAAAAATGTTTAGATCATAAATGATGCCTTAACTTCCCATATAAATAAATACTTACAGTTTCCATTTAATTATCCTCCTCTCCCCATGATATAAATGTGAGTGAAAATGTTTGTGTAATGATGATGAATTTTTGTTTGTAATTTATAATAAGTACTCCATGTTTCATATTAAAATTTTCTAGTACCATCATTATGGTTTCACAATCTTTTGTATTAGAGGGACAATCCACCTAAAAATCATGTCCTTGTTTTTCCATTACCTTACATTTATGTGCGATTTCCAGAAATATGGGATTCCAAACAACAATGGATCCATTTTCAAAATTTATAAATCCAATATATGGTATTTCTCATATGATTTAACTATAATTAGAGATTGTTTTCTTCATTCAGACCCCATAATGCATTCTTTTAAATACATTCATATTTATGAAAACATATTATTCAATCATTCTGATCACAACCCACACCATATGGGTGTTAAAAATACTTATACACAAATAAAACAATTCAAATATTGTTTTATATGATTCTACATCAATTGAAGGATTATTACTTTTATTTTGACTCTTATATGAATCTTTAAGTGTGTCAAAGCACTAAAAAATCAATTTTATTATTCCTGATCCAACAAAAACTCAGATTGATGTAATTTATCTAATAAAATATAAAAAAAATTTGAAATTTTTTTTCAATCTATTTTAATATTATTGTTTTTAAACCCATGAATCATGCTTTTAAAGACTATCAACACATTAAAAATATCATGTTTTGACATTCTGATCACAACACACATTGAATTGACATGAAAACTATTTGAAAACATTATAAATAATTAAAATTTGTTTTTTATTAGTTTCACATCAATATGATATTTTTTTTATTTTTTTAACACATAGACATAGGTTTTATTGTTTTAAAACACTAAAAATGTGATTTCTGTAATGTTCAGATAATAAAAACTAAGATTTAGATGATTTCAGTTTTTAAATTTCAGAAATAAATATATGGTCATTGACATGTAATTTACAATTTATAATAGGTCATTTCCATGGTTTTATAACCCTAATATATAATTTTTAATGATGACAAATATTTAGGACATTCTTTTTGAATTATTTTAATCATTAAATTTGTTAGATTGTTTTTTTCTTTGGGTACACATCATAAAATATTTGAAGCCATGTTCATTGGGAAATAAATTTCTAATTTAATAGATAAAAACACAATTACGATTTTTTTTGAAAACCAACAATGAAAAAAACAAAAAAAATATAGAATAATAAATTAATCAGCACATTAATTATTAATGTGAAAATACCTTCCATGTGAGGGGATAAAAATCAATATTGAAAATAAAAAAATCATCAGTAAATTAGAGGGTATAATAATACTTTTAAATGGATGAATTTGAATAAAAATGATATCCGTGAAAAACCATTGTGAAATTCACACCCTAATACTCCTCCTTCACCTCCCAAAAAAATTCTTGGAAGAACGTTACCATATAAGATATAAAAAATTGACATGATTTATTATATTCATACCACTTAAAAATCATTAAGAATATTTTTCAAAATTATACATACCAATGCTTCTCACTATAGATCCATTTTAAGAACAAAAGTTTTCTATCTACAACACTATATATAACAGCTACTTTACTTTTTATACATTATTAATCCCAATAACACATAGAAAAGATATATAATATATATCACTCCAATATACCCCTTGAAGATAATTTTTAGCACCATAATAAGTTACATTCAAATAAAAACAAGATATAAAAAATTTAGCATGAACATACAATATCACGTGCTGTTAGAATTCATAAAAATATCACTGAATCCAGATAATTTGTGTTGAACTCTACCAGTCTCCCAATTCTTCTTTTCAAATAGTGAGACATTATCCATCAAATTTAGTTTAAATGAAAAATGGATGGTATCACACCCACCATCATCCTCAACAAAAATTATGGAAAATCATTTTTCACATCACTAAACGATAAATGAATGATCTTCTATAAAAGAAAACCAAATGTCGAATTATTTATCATACCTAAATTTTAATTTTCATACAGAAAAATTCCAAAATAAACAATACATGTCTTTTCATTAATAGTGATCACCACATAACTATGAGAACTAGTAGTAATATATTTCTCCCCTTTTCAATATCTCTCTTCCTACCTTAAGTTGTAATCCCAAGACCTTGATTTTAATTTTAAATATTGCCTCCACTATTGGAACTCTTTGATTAAAAATAAGTAGGGGTGAAATTTGAATCACTTGAATAACCAACATTAGTTTCAAATCATTATTCATCTGTATTGATGGTCTTTGAATCATTATTGATGATCATCCATGTTATATATCTGATTATTTACTCTTCAAAACTACATTGATCACTTAATTTTACATTTTCAAATACATCTTAGAAATCATGTCCACCATTTAACTAATATATATACCATTATAACTCTTTAACAATTATATCTCCTAATTCTAAAAAAACTAAAAAATTTATCATTATAAAAAGAAAAATCAGATAAAAAAATAGGCATTATACATGGAACATGTATAATACCGTCAATTTCAATATAAAATATTCATTTATAGTGATAAGGATATCTCTAAAATGATGAATCAAATATTATATTTATTTCCCATATTCAGTCAAACAATTTCACATTCTTTTTATACGGAAAATATTCCCTACATCTATGTAACATGCTATCAATATTTTGAATCAATTAATCAATCATTATATAGATCCATCCTATGAAAATTAACACCAACTGAATGTAAATCACCCTCATCAGTTAAAATATTTACATATGTACACTTCATTTATTTTTATTCCTATCATTTTCTTCGATTTTATTATTTATCAATGATTCATAGTTTCATTTCAAATTAACCTCATTTTTCACTAAAATTACTCAACCTTTATTATATCCATTTCGCATCCTCTCTGATTACCATGTTTGTCCATCATAGTCAAAATACCACTAAAATATTAAGGATCAGAATCATTATCCATTTTCATAGTCTCATCTATAAATAATGATTAAATTAAATAATTCAATATTATAGTAATCTTGTAATCATATTTTCATATTTATCTAGAAATAGACCAAATAGAAGAAAATATTCTTCTTGTTCTTCTTTCATTTCAATAGGTATCACATTACTTTAATCATCAATATTTTTATCTAATGAAGATAACCCCATCATGATTTTATTGAAAACTTCAATATGGTTACCTAAATATCCAATCACTAAAAATCACAAGAAATACAATCATATTTTTAGTGTAAATAAATATTGAGTTATGTTGATATGTACCAACTTTCATGATTCTCTATGAATTGATGAATGGGTTTAGGAAATATTTGTAGATTTATGATTTATCTCTACAGAAACATTTTGATTAGTAAATTTAGGATTGGAATGTGTGGTTGTCTCTGAGATAATATTGAAATATTTATGATTTAACTCTATAGAACCTATTATTGGGTTTATAAAATAATTTTAGATCATTTATATGGTTTTCCTCCATTAATAGTCATATTTATAATCCCAATTTTCCCTTTATTTCTTATGTATTGATGGATTATTACTCCACAACACACACCTTGGCTGTGAATCTCTATCCCTACAGTTGGTACTCCCATATCTTGGAGAATTGGTAGGTTGTTTTACCCTACTCATGGTTTTTACTCCCTTAACTAATTATGAGCCCATTAATGAGGTGTGGTTCCCCACATCCAATATAAGGTTGTTTTGTTTATCTTTTGGATATTGGTGTTTTTAATTCTTGATCAATGGTATGATATATATGTAATAAAGTGTGTGTTATAACTTCATATGTTATGAATTCTTTAGTGATGAGAATGATCTCATTTAGGGATTCAAGAGATGATGTTTTTTTTTTGAAATTTGATCTATATATACATTTAAGGTCTTATCATTCCTAAGATCCATGGGGGTTATATTTGTGATTTGGCACATATCCCACAATCCACATTGAGGCTTTCTGGTCTCTTAAAAAACATGAGTTTATTTATTTTATCATATTTTGTGGATTTATAAGGGTTAGATATAAAATTATTTAAACCCTTCTTGTGTACTTAAGAATCATTTATAAATAAAATTTATCAATAACACTTCTTTGTTAATAATTTAGTTTTTCTTCTTTGTCAATAGTGTTCTGATTTTCCTCTTTATCTTCTTTGTAGGGATATCTTATTACATTAGTCAAGATGACATATTGTTTTATGTTTCCATTTTTTGTCTATAAGGTTTCCTTCATGATATGTTTATACACACCCCTGCACAGGCCATATTCCATTAGCTATTATTTCTATAAAGATAATGCACTTTTTTAAACATGCTCAAGGAACACATGGAGCCATTACAGAGTATTCTATGAAAATGTTTGTTTATTAAAGGAAATGAATTCTAGGGAAATTTGATTCCTTTTGGCGGTGATGAATATTATTGATATATTTTTACTCAAGACTATATTAAGTGTTGAGGGTCTTCTCAATGATTTTTTTATAGACTCATCAGATATTTTTCTTGCCATTTTTGTTTCCCTAAATAATGTTTTACATATACCTGATGTCTCATGCATGTTATCTATACTGTCAATTTTATTATTTATATTCATTATAATAGTATTGTTCTATCTTTTTATTCATTTGAGATATGTATATATATATATATTTATATAAATCATCCCATGTTGTGAGATGTACATAGTAGTTTGTAGTCATCATACACTAAACTATTAGAGTCTGGTGTAGGGTGGAACTCTTGGCATATCATTTTCATGGGTCGGTAACCAGTTGGATAAAACATATCAATGTTGTATGACAATGGATTTTTCCTAGAGGAATGATTTAAACTATGTATCCATGTGAGTAATGCTTTGGGGACATTAATGAAATGATGTAAAATGGTTCTAGATTTTAGTTGAAGACATAGGAGACTAGTTTAGGTGTGGAGGGTAACATATCCTTTATCTATGACTATAATATCATATTTATCATCAAATAATTCTAATATATTGGTGGTGGATTATATGGAAGTTAGATCATTAACCCAATAAAAGTCAATTATAATATACCATGTCTTTTTGAGTCGTTTCCTCCATATATAATATAATCCTTATGGGTGCACCTTATCAAACAAAGGGTGCAATCCACCTATATCAACCTTGTATGTAGAGTTATGTTTATGATGAGGCCATGCATTTATATTGAACTATTACCCAATATTAGTGTCTTATATTTCATTATTTACCAATAAAAAATTGAGATATATTCATTCCTCATGATTTCTGGATATTACTCAACCCTTGATGATTCATGCATATCATTCTAGTAGAAAGGATGGCAGTTCCCACTAATTTTATCAATAATTCTCATATAATGGATAAGATATTTCTGTTATGATTGATAATACTTCATGTTTTTTTGAGGATTATGAACGTCAAGAGGGTTTGGTTTTTCTTTTTTTCAAGAATTACATTTCCATCTAGCATCATATTATACTAAACAAATGAAACTTTTGGTATTGAGAATCATATGTGTTATTGCTTTCCATTGGTCAATGATTCATTTTAAAACATAATATAGGACTGGTCTACAATGGGAATAGTTAAACCATTGTACATGGATGGAAGTTTTTTCGGAGGATGTAGACCCCTATATAAGGAAGTGTGACTATGAATCATTGTGAATCGAGGACTATAGACATTGTGAGTTGTTCCTCAAAAAATTTCAAAATATAATTTCTTAAGTTAAATAATTCATATAAACACTCTATGGGGGGATTTGTTATATATTTTATATTTTCCAAAATATCACCATTAATTAGTTATTGTTAGGTGAAAAGTGATGATAGTTAGATTTTTACAACAAGTTAGGTCATATATAGATATATTCAATCATTGTTATGTGATTTTTAGTGTATTATTTGATTCTATTATTCATAGACCTTCATAAAACTCCACAACCACATGAGACAATCATCATTCATCATGTTTTTAGGCCTTCTTGACTCTAGTGGAACCCCTAATGAGAACCTAGTCATCTAGAGAGTTTCATCTAATTTTAAACATCATTAACTCACCCATTTAGGTGAACTAATTCTATCCTCAATGAAGAAACTAGCCTTTTCATTGAATTACTCAAGGTGGAGAAAAGATTCAATGATACCCACATCAATAATGTGTCTTTGTCTTTAACTGGTTTCATGATGTGATATAATATTGGTATAACAAAGTGGGTACTTCCTTTATCAGTATGTGATACCCCCTACAGTTAGGCAAGTATAGAAAACCATTTGGTAGTAATGATCGATAAACTAGTTGGTAGTTATCATAGAATGATGTATTATGAATATAGAAAAGAATAATATTTCTATAATTATGGAGGAATTCAAATATAGTTTCTAATGATAAGATATGGTTGAATATTTTTAAAATGATGGTGTATGAAATAAATCCTATTATTAGTTAATATTTGTGGGTTTTGTAGTGGGATTATGAGTCCCCCTATAAAATTTATGAGCATGTAGGTCAAACCCTTTAATGAATCTGTTTTATAAAGGATCCTATTAGGAACATAATTGGTTTTCCACTGTCTTTATATAATAGTTTCACATGTTTCATAATCATTTATATTATGTAATCTTGTTTTTTGGGGTTAAAATTATCTTTGTGATGTTGAATCCATGGGGTATTTGATATCATAATATCTTAATTGAGGAATGATGACTAATTAATTTCTCATTGGAATATATGTTCAAATGATAGGAGATATAGTTGATTAAATTGTTTCAGGTTTATTATTTCTATCATGAAGAGTGTGAAATAGCTCACCATTAATTAATGTTAGATGGCCCCATACACTTTTATTTTGTGATATAAACATAGAGTGATAACATCGACCATGTGGTCTAGTGTAATTAAATTCTCTCAAGTGATGGACATGAAGTTTTTCTGGAATATGGTTTCACATCCTCCATATTCATAGATGGATAACAATTTTATTTGGTTTTCCTAGTGAATATCGAATGGAAATTATGAGTGGGGATCTCCATAGTGAAATGTTACCCTCAGTGATGTATACCCTAGGGATATTTTTGGGTGTTAAAATTTTACAAAAACACTTTATATGATGTGGAAGAATAAGTTATCTCTTATGGATATAGATTTTATTCACTTAGGTAAGTTTTATCATGGGTTATTGAGCAAATAGATAACGTTTATTAGAAAATTAAATACCATACACTTTAGATTAACTCGGATTGGGAACCTGATGAAAAGAAATGTGACGTTAAGAGGTTGACCATGATTAGTGTGGTTCTTATGGTTTTTTTGAAAACATTTTTTGAAGAATCATTGATAAAAACCAATCTATAATTGAATGAAATTATAGATCATGATGAGGTTTTAGAAGATGGAAGAGGATTTCCCAATATATTGATCTTGGTAAAAATGGAATTTATCTCATTTTAGTCATAGAAAATTAAAACTGGTAGTGTTTTTTTTGGAAGGAGGTGTTAGAGAAGACCACTTGAGATTAATAAATCATGCGTCCTTCACCTCATTCTGTCCCATTGTGAAATTATTTGAATTGCTCGATGATGCGTGTCATGAGGATGGGTTTTTCTAAAATAATAACCATATAAAACATTATTGAAAGTACATGATATGATCAATCACACCAATGATAACCCTAACAATGTATTATTTTTGGGATGTGTGTTGATTGATAATGGTTTGGTTATAATTCATGTGTTGGGTGGATATTTTGATAATAAATATTTTGTATGTGATTAGTCTTGAAAGGACATTCATGGAGTTGATATGTGTTTCTGTTAGGGTATTTCTTCTAATGATCTGGAGTTGATGGCATCAGTGATGAGAATGCATGTATACATAATGGATAGTGTTGTGTTGAGATCTCTTTTTCTAAAACCCCATATTAATTAAGATGTGTATCCAAGGGTGTGTTTTCCCCCTATGGTTTCATAATTTTACTCAGTAAGAAGCCCCTGTTAATTTGTTTTTAGGGACTAATAGTTTGTAAGGTTGACATTCTATAATGGATCTGAATTTTATAATGGTATAATTAAATTAATTTTATTTTTCAATGTAAATGGATTTTACCAGTATAGAATATTAAATTTACAATATTAGGTGTCATTAGAATGATTTTACAATTGTTTTATCGATTCTATGGTTTTGAATTTACTCCTCATTTGAGAATATGAATAATTGACAATGTGGAAGGGTATTGAAAAATTATTAATTATAAAAATATTATTTCATTCCCCTATGATTTTATTTTTGATAAAACGATTGTATATCCTGAATATTGCATCATATAAAAAAATTTATAACCCGATTGAGTAAAAACTATTGGGTTTTCCATAGAGATACTATAACATCTATTCACATCAAGACACTTCTGTTTTTATCATTATGGTTGCATTAGTTATTTAAAGTAATTAATAAAATTAATTATTTAATTTATATATTAATTATGGCGAACCCCAATTGAATATCATATAAAAATTCAATTATATTACCTATTTGGGATCCCAATTTTTCACAGTAAACCGAATATATAGGAGGATGCAAGAGATCAGGTTTTTGGCATAGTTAATAATGAACCAATGAAAAAGTTATTTTAATATAAGATATAATCTTAATAAATAACATCATATTACATGATTGAATTTTCATATCAACAATTGATCCTAACCCTGCATAGATAACCATGATTTTATTATTCTCTATTTTCCAGGAATTGATTTTGAAATTCATTATTGGATATTGAGTTCCTCCTTTCTTAAATAAAATCCTTAAATATAGAATTGTTTGTTAGGTCCAATAGGATAGATACAATGAGGGGGGGTGTTGAATCATGGTATGACAGATTAAAACAACTGACCCTTATGATCTTGTTTTTCTGTTAGACAAAACTCTCTTCTCTCTCCTTTCCGATGCAGAGTATGAATAACACTTAATGCATCCACATGTCAAAATGATTTTTACATGGTTCACCCTCACTGGGATACATACAAGGAGCATACACCATCAGTGTGCCAATGTTCAATTTCACTATAAGCGCACTACTGTTTACAATTTTGAAGTGGACTCACTATCCCTCCTGGTTTACAACCACTCACTATTTGAGAACTCACTGATCTCTCAATTGATGTAAGCTCACTGCTTCTTCAAAAGATTCACTCATAGTTTATAGACCTATAGGTCTCTTCATTTTTCTTGAAATCATGCTTCCTCAACTATTGACAGATGCCCTGTTAAAGTCCAACTTTCATCCACTGATGAATACCCCCAATCCCTTGAACACTGAGAAATTCCTTTGGAAATACCTTCGCAAAGAACCCTACTTTGCGAGGCTCCCAATTTCACGAAGCTCAAACAAGCCTTCGCAATGCTCCTAAGTTTTCACGAAGTACTCTCATGAATCACTATCGCGAATCTCAAATCGTTACAGAGTAACTTCCCTTGCGAAGCTCACTAAGCCAACGCGAAGTGCACATCTTTCGCAGAGCTACAATATCTGCCGAGATGCTCTTCTTTCGTGAAGCACATGGGCTAAGTGAACTACCATCGCTAAACGAGAGCGAAGTATCTTCTTCAAAAATTATATACTTCTCTAGAGGGGGTCAACCTCTATTTATAGGCACTTCCACTGACCCTTGATCCTTCCGCATGAAGTCTGTGCCACGCCATTTCAAATCGCGAAGCTCCAAAGATTCTGCCGGAATTCTATCAATATCGCAAAGCACCACGGAAATTTTCCAATTCCGGAGCTCATCGTAATCACAGAGAATCACCATCAACATTATTTGGCGCCATCACCGTAAAGCTCTGTCGCAAATCCCATCACCGCCGCGATGCACTTCAACCTCTGTCTTTCGCGGAGCTTTGACGTAATCATGAAGAATCACCGACATCAATCTTCTGGTCTTCGCGAAATCCAAAACATGAAGCCTCTCTTCGTGAAATTCATGACTTTGCCATATTAAAATATGATTCTCATGGAAATCCTATTTCTGCGATGCTCACCAAACTCCAGATTTTGGATCCCAAGAATTTGGCAAACACTGGGAAACAACTCCACCTTGTACTGCTCTATTTTACCACCTCCAAGTCGTCCATTCCTTTGTCATCATTCTTTGTCAACATGGATTGTCAACAAATTCTTGGGAAATCGACCATTAGCCATGGAATTCTACTTTTTCAACAAACATAATCAACCCAAAAATACTACAAAGTTAACTTGACGGATTTTTTTCCCACAATATCCCCCTTTGGGTTTGTTGACAACTCTTCATAAATATTCTCAGAATGATTTTATGCACGTTGATACCTCACTAAGTCTCCTTCCAGCTGCTACCACCATTCACCTCTTGCGATTCGGATAGCGTTCAAGGATTCACTTAACATGTACACTAAGTCACATGATCAATGCTCATCGTGAGAAACAAGATAAGTATGAAAAGTTTATCAATGAATCACTTCATGTCAGACTCCAAATGTCGATTCTAAACTGATACCAATTGCTCAATTGATACCAATTATTGATCCACACTGATACCAATTGGTAATAGATGGACACCTTCTCATAGTTTTCTGACATCACTATTCTGCTTTTATCACAATCCTCAGCTATCATGATTTCTATTCTTTGATTGATCACTTCTAGCATCGTCAGATTTAATTTTTTCCCCCTATCTCATTTCTCTACCCCTATCTTGATGCTCCACCTGTCAGTTTCTCCCCGTGTCTTTGACAATGACATTTCATCCCTTCACAAGTAATAGTTTCTCCCCCTTGAGGAGACATTTATCCCCCTTTAGGAGTCACTATTTCTCCCCCTTTGTCAAAGAACCCAAAGGTCATGCCTTTCTGGTCTGATACATTGGAAAGAACACATATCAGCACAAAAGATAAAAACATGAAATACATCGGCGAGAGGGGGGTGGGTCGTTCCACATCCACATGCATTTAAGCATGGGGAGTCGACTGAACTCCCAGAGCTAGTCGATGCCTATCAAACGCTTCCTTGGGTAAGGGCTTTTTCAGAATGTCTGCAACCAGTAATTATGTAGGCACATACTCCAACTTCACAATTCCATGCTCAAGTTTCTCCTTGATAAAATGATACTTTATCTCAATATGATTTTTCCTTGAGTGAAGGATGATATTTTTGCTAAGATTGATAGCACTTGAGTTATCTCATTGGATTCCGATTAGAGACTTCACTTCAACTCCCATATCTTCAAGCTGCTTCTTCATGCAGAATAATTATGTGCATGCTTGAGTGACCACAATATACATAGCTTCCGCGGTCCTCAATGAAATTCAATCTTTCTTCTTGCTTAGCCAAGAAATTAACAATACACCAAGATAGAATGCACCTCCTCATGTTTATTTTTTGTCATATGCTGATCCGGCCCAATCTGCATCTGTGTAACCCAATAAAACTGAATGAGATTTGTCATTATACATCAAACTAAAATCCACGATGCCTTTGATATACGGAATTATTATTTTAACTGCGAGCATGTGGCTTTCCTCGGGATTAATCTGATATCTCACTACTTGGCATGTGGCGAAAACAATATCAGGCCTTTTTTGGTCAAGTACAACAAACTTCCAATGATTTTCCTGTATTCTGTGATATTAATTGCTTTCATATCATCATCTTTTGATAATTTTATCTGGGTAGCAACTAGAGTCTTCATTTCCTTAGAATTATCCATTCCAAACCCTATCAAAACTTCCTTGGCATATTTGGATTGAGAAATTAATGTGCCATTTCTTTCTTGTGTCACCTGAAGACCAAGGAAAATGTTATCTCTCCAATCATTGACATCTCAAACTAATTTTTCATGAATTCGGAAAACTACCTGCACTAATCTTCATCGGATCCACCAAAAATTATTTCATCAATATACACTAGCACCATCATCCTTTGATTACTGTTATTACTGAAATAAATATTGTAATCAACTCCTCCACGATGGAAACCAATATTTTTCAAGTACTGATCAATCCTTGAGTACCATTCTCTTGGTGCTTGTTTCAGCCCATACAATTCCTTCTTCACCCTGCAAACATTGTTTTCATCCTCATGAATGAGAAAACCATCCGGATGCTCAATATACACCTCCTCTTCCAGAACACCATTCAAGAAAGAGGATTTTAAATCCATCTAGAACACATTGAACTATCGTTGCACTATTATGGGAAAAAAATAATATGATTGTCTCCAGCATTGCAACCAGTGAAAATGTCTCATTAACATCAATTCCCTCGATCTGGGAGTACGACTTGCACACTTGTCGTTCTTTATTCTGAATCATTGTGCCATCTTTATTCATCTTGTTGTGATAGACCCATTTAGTCCTGATGACATTCTTATCTGCTGGCCTCAAAAAAATCTCCCATGTCTAATGTTTCTCAATCTGATCTAGCTCTTCATTCATTGCCTGAATCCTATTTTCATCTTCACATGCATCAGCAAAGCATATCGGCTCAACCCGAGATAGAAGTGATTTCTGCTGAAGTGACTTCATTCTTCTTGTCTGAACTAGAGCAGACTAATCACCAATGATATTCTATCTATCAATTTCAGCTCGACTCCTTGACTTTTGTGCAAATACAGATTTTACTTTCTCATGCTCATCATTAGTATCTTTTTCAGAATCAACATCGTCCACTTCTACTTCCCATGTATTGCTTTCTTCCTCAACACTCTCATCAAGAAATTGTTCATTGCACTGTTGAATGATCTCCTTATTATCCACTATTGTGACATCATTGCTCTTAACATCTTTTCCTAGACTTTTGTTAAAGCATTTATATTCCTTGCTTTTTCCTGAGTATCTATGGAATATCACCTTATCTCCTCATGATTCACATTTCCTTTGTTTTTCCTTATTGATGATAAAACACTTACTTCCAAATATTAGAAAGTATTTCACCATTGGATTCTTTCCATACCACATCTCGTACGGAGTCTTTCCTTCCTTCAGACACAAAAGTGCCCTATTAGAAATGTAGACCGATGTCAAAACTGCTTCCTTACAAAATATCTTTGGTAGGTATTTTTCAATGAGCATTTTTATGCCCATGTTGTTGACGATCTAGTTTCTCCATTCAACCACTCCATTCTGTTGGTAGGTTCTTACTGAAGAAACATGATGCCTTATCCCATGAATCTCGAGATATTCTTCCGCCTGAATGTTTGGGAATTCCATACCATTGTCAGTACGAAACATTAGAATTTTCTGTCCAAGCATCCTTTCACACTCCCTTCGGTACAGTTTTAAGCATCTGAACACATCGGACTTATGGGCAATAACAAATACCCATGCCATTCTGCTATAGTCATCAATGAAAATAACTTAGTACATATTTCCATCAGTTTCTCTTGGTGTGATAGGTCCACAAACATCTGTATGCACCAATTCAAGAACACTTGTTGACTTATTTTCATTTTCTTTATACGTCTTTCAGATGAGCATCCCTTGTTGGCATGCATCACATGTCTGAGTATGATCACGTGATAGCTTTGGTAGGTCTCTTGCTGGATCACATTTTACCAGATCTTCCAGGGATGGTTGGCCAAGATGACCAAGTCGTTTATGCCACAACTAGTTCTCTTCCACTCTTGATAGAAAACACATATCTTCTTCTCCCCTCACCAGGTAAAGATTTACCTTTGTCCATCTTCCTTGTAGATCTATTTCCCCCTCTCTTCCTTTGATGACACACATATTCTTAGTTAAACCTATAGAATGTCTTGAGTAACATAGATGACTGACGCTGAGTAAATTGTGATTAAGGCCTTCTACTACCAAGACATCAACACAAATCATCTCTTTCCCCAAAACCTGGCCTTTCCTGAGCCAATAATCATCAGGACCTCATCATTTCCAAACATGAAAACTCATTCTTTTTCATATTTCATGCCTGTAACAAGATCCTTATTACCTTTTATGTGGGATGCTCAACCAGTATCAGTGATCCCCACACCAGAGCGATCTGATGCTTTAAGGGAAATTTCTGCCACCACGACCTTCTCATCCTTATTCTTCATGGTCCATGTTTTTTCCTTCACACTCGACATGGAATGAGACTTTTGTTCTTTCTCAGAGTATGATGGACAAGCTTCATCCTGCAAAGGTGAAAATCTATTTTGAGTTTTCAACTCACCTGTTGGTTCATTAATCTACTACTTGTGAAAATTTTGATTCTTCTTTGACACATTCCTCTGTATGGTCGAAGTGTTGTACCTAACCATGTGTCCAAATCCTCCGCACAAAAAATAGTGCCCTTAAAAATATGTTCTAGAGTATATTTATATGTTTGGATTCCACCTTTGTTCTTGTGCCCTCTGATATCTCTTGGCTATGGATCACAGATACTGTGAATGTCCCATTTTTTCACAACAATAACACCTGAAATAAGTTGCATTCCTTCATGTTACTTCAGTAGTGATGGTTTCCCTTTGGGATCTTTGAATATTTTGATTCTTCCTTATGCCCAAATCCACATTCTATCTCGATGTAGGTTCTTGTGGTCTAACCTAAACTTTCACAGCATTCTCTTTTCGATCAAGCCCCCCATCAGTCTAAGCATCTGAAAAAAGTTGATTCTTCATTTCTGCTGAACCCATATTCTCAACTTTCAGCTTCTCTGTTTTCTGAGTTGTCTGCTTTCCTAATGACCCAGTAGGAGTCAAGATCTTTTCATGATCTTTAGCCTTTTTCTGCAGATCGACAACATCTCCTTCATGTTCTTTAATATGCTTGATTTGTTCTTTCCATGTGTTATTCAAGCTATCAATACCCCTTTTCTGTTCATAAATTTTTATTTTTTACTCTATAACTGATTCTGAGTCCTCTGGTGTTTATAACTTGAGTTTCTCGATTTCTTCCATCAACTCATACTTCTCTTCTTCCTTCTGTTACATATAGAGTTTGGTGTAACGAACAACATTGTTGACTTTCTTTGTTTTGGCTCCCCAAACATCTATCTCTTCAAGAGAATCATATATATCTGCTTGCATATCAACTCTTCCCTCGATGCCTTCTTCTTCTTCATCAGCTTCGGTTTCATTATTATTTTGAGAACAACCAAAAACTGCCTCCATAACATTTTCCCCATGATCTTTGCAGTTTTCAATCTCTTTATCCTCCTCATCCTCAAACTCATCTGAACTTTCTGATTCTTGTGAAAGAAGATTCATCTTCTTGAAGAAATTTCTCTTAAATTGTTTCTTCCCATTCACAAATGCTGAAGACTTCTTTTTTGGAATTTCGACAGCATCATCATCATTATCATTATCTTCAAACTTCTTGGGGCACCTTGCTGCAAGATGACCAACCTTTCCACATCTAAAGCATGCTAGTGGAAGTTTCCCTTTAAACATTCCTTTTCCTCGTTTCAGATTTGAGGAGGGAAATGACATCACATTGTCTGTCTCTTCATCTACTTGAGAATCTTCCATGGCGAGGTTATTCATGTCCTTGAACGCCTCTTATTTTGTTTTCCCCTTGTCAACAGCATCATTATCATCATTTCTCATTTCATATACAACAAGTGTGTTGTGAAAGTTATCCATTGTCAGCTCTTTTGGGTTTTTATCATCCAAAACTGAAACTTTCAGATTGAATCGAGGTGGATGTTTCCTCAAGATACACTTCACAATCTTTATGACTTCAATAACTTCGCTGAGACCTCGCATGTCCTCTACAACAACATTTACCCTGTCAAAGAATGCATCAACAGATTCATTCAAGTTCATCCACATATCTTCATACTTGTTCCACAACACTTGCAGCATCGCTTCTCTGAACATTGTATCACCTTCATATATTTTCAATAGCTTTTCCCACATAGCATGTGATGTTTTTCATGATATCACCTTTGTATATATAGAATTAGATAGGGATCCCCCTAAATCATTGATTCCATTTGAATATGCATCCAATTCTCTTTGCTCAGCTTCAGATAAGGCACCACTATTAATATCAGGCGTGATACTGTGCATTGATGACGTAAACACATCAATTCCTAATGATCGGAAGTAGTGTTGCATTCGATTCATCAATAGCTGGAAATTGTTCCCATCGAAGATCGGAATCCCTTTATGATTAGTGACCTCCATTTGAGAGAGAACCACCGATATAAACCTTTCGCTCTGATACCAATTGTTAGGTCCACTACACTAGATACCCTGAGAGGGTGGGTGAATCAGGGTATGACAGATTAAAACAACTGCCCCTTATGATCTTGTTTTGCTGTTAGAAAATACTCTCCTCTCTCTCCTTTCCGATGAAGAGTATGAATGACACATAATGCATGCACATGACACATCAATTTTTACTTGGTTCACCCTCACTAGGCTACGTCCAAGGAGCATACACAGGTAGTGTGATGATGTATCATTTTCACTCTAAGTGCACTACTGTTTACAAGTTCGAAGTGGACTCACTGTCCCTCCTTGTTTACAGACACTCACAATTTGAGAACTCACTGCTCTCTCAAATGATGTAAGCTCACGGCTTATTCAGAAGATCCACTCAATGTTTATAGACTTGTTGGTATCTTAATTTGATTGAAAGCATGCATCCTCAACTATTGATAGATACCCTATTAAAGTCCAACTTTCATCCACTGATCAATACCCCTTTTCCCTTGAACATTGGGAAATTATTATGGAAATACCTTCCCAAATCACCCTACATCGCGAGGCTCCTAATTTCACGAAGCTCAAACAAGCCTTCGCGAAGCTCCTGACTTTTCATGAAGCACTATCACGAAGCACTATCGTGAAGCTCAAATCGTTGCAGAGCATCTTCCCTCGAGATGTTCATTGAGCCAACGTGGAGCGCACAACTTTGGCGGAGATACAATAGTCAATGTGAAGCTCTTCTTTGATGAAACACATTGTCTAGGTAATGAACCTTTGCGAAACAAGAGTGAAATATCTTCTTAAAAAATTCTCGACTTCTCTAGAGGGGGTCGACCTCTATTTATAGGCACCTCCACCGACCCTTCACCCTTCCCCGTAAAGTCTGCACCACGTCATCTCAAATCGCGAAGCTCCGAAGTTTCTACCAGAATTCTGTCAATATCGCAAGCACCAAAGAAATTTTCCGATCACTGAGCTTGTCGTAATCGCGGAGCATCACTATCAACATTATTATTTGCCTTCGTCACGAAGTGCCCTCTCAAAGCCCATCACTGTCGCGATGCACTTCAACCTCTGACGTTCGTGAAGCTTTGACGTAACTGCGAAGAATCACCGCCATCATTTTTCTGGTCTTCGTGAAATCCAAACCATGAAGCATCTCTTCGTGAAATTCATGCCTTTTCCATAATAAAATATTATCTTCATGGAAATCCTATTTTTTCGATGCTAACCAAATTCAAAATTTTGGACCCCATGAATTTGTAAAACACTGGAAAACGATGCCACCTTGTACTGCTCTTTTGTACCGCCTCCAGATCGTCCATTCCTTTGTCATCGTTCTTTGTCAACATGGATTTTCAACAACTTCTTGGGAACTCGACAATTCTCCATAGAATTATTCTTTTTCAACAAACATAATCATCCAAAAAATACTACAATGTTACCTTGAGGGATTTTTCCCAACATTGTTTTTTAAAATATTTTACTTTCCATAATTCTTGAATCTCCAAAATCATATGTCTCATATAAGGTTGAATTAATCTCTATAATATTTATTAATTGAGTGAATTTAATATCTGATTGAAGATATATAAAACATAATTTCCACGCTCTCTATCTATTTATTCACACTTAATATCACCCTCCATAATTTCTACCATTATTATAATAGGATGTGGTGTTTCAATGATATTGTTGGTTAGTGATGTTGTGGGTTATATTATGGCGAGTTCGAGGTCAGAAAGGACAAAGTGACATAATAGTGGTATTGGTGGGGCATGGAAATCATTGGATAAAACAATGGCATGAATCTTAAGTGTAGTATCAGAAAATGAGGAAAATAAAGTCAACTATAAATGGTGTTGTGATTCAAGTGGTGGAATGGTTGTTGGATATCATAGTATTATAGACATCTGCAGATCTTTTGGTTACTCAACACCTAAGGGATTATATTATAGATGCAATAAATAACTGATAGTCAAAATAAATATGTTTGGTATGGTTACCAATGGTTGGAGAAATGAATATTAAAGCCCTTATTATTCCCTTGATAATTATTAACTAAAATAATATCAAGATTATTATTCTTTCCATTTCATCTAGTAACAAATTAGTATTAAATACTTTAGAACTAAAAAATTGGATTTTATCAGTGCTATAAATTATCTTTATCATTTATACCAAAATTTATAATGTTATATGAAATGATTAATTGATAAACATTTTAGTGCTCAAAAAGTACTAATAAAGGGAAAAAATTACTATCAAAAAAGCATTGTTAACCCCCCCCCCCACCAGTTTTTGAAAATTATTGAAAACCCCCACTAATTAATTCTTTTTTCATCACTGATAAAACTAAAAATATAAAAAAAATCTTCAGTATGCATTGAAACCCCCCTTCCCACTACTCATTCCCCCCATTCATACGGATCAACCCTCATTCCACCATCCTTCTAATGAACAATATCAACCCGTCTCCAGAAATCAATTCTGAAGACCCCAATGTTACTTCTTCCAGTATTCCCTGCTCAACTGCACTTTCCTGGTTTCAAACATGGGTCCTCTTGGTCTAAAGAAAACACCCGTACCACTACCCGATCTTGTTTTGTCTTTATTTTAGGATATATCTATTTATTTTGAAAAATATATATATACATGTATTATATTTATATCCTAAATAATATAATTATATTACTCTATATAAATACATAAATACATAATTCTCTATAATTATATAATTTTATATAATTGAATAATGATATAAAATTATAAAATTATATATATATATACATTTGAAAAATATGTTTATGTATTTACATATATATTTAAATGTTAACAAATAATTTTTTATTTAAAAATTAAAATTTTTGTGTGTGTGTGTATTTTTATATGTAAATAATTAATAAATACTTTTATTTATTTAAATAAAATGAATATTAAAAAATGTGTATATTTTTATCCAATTATATATTGGTACATTCATAAAGAATTCTATATATTAATTTTTTTTATATTTTTTTATTTAATAAATACCTAATTAATTATATATAAAATTTTATTAAGCATGAATATAAATAATTATAAATTTAATAATTAATGTATAATTATAAATATAATTATATGTATATTTTTTTAAATTTTATATTATTGAATTCAATTGATAATTATATTTCATTTACATAGTGTTTATATATATTAAATGATATATTATTCTTAAATATATTTATATACATTTTGATATAATTTTATTATTATATATAAATTTATAAAAATATGTATTTATATATATTTGTATATATTTAATTATAAATAACACTAGATTATAAAAAATACTAAAATTTGAACACCATGATATCCATATGAACGTAATACCAACTATTAACTTAAAAATACACAAAATAATTACAAGAAGACACATGTAAAAAAACTAAAATTCAATGAAATGTTAAAAAATTAATGTACCCATACAAAAACACAATTTTTGAGGCCTTCCAAGCGTTTTTTGACCGAAAAACATTATGATGTATGTTACAGAGGTTAATGTATCATTATAATTTTCACAAGATTAGATTTCATATCTCATAGAGCCTATGTGGAAACCCAGATAAAATGTTATGGTAATTTTAATTTCATGTCATGTATTTAACTTATCATAAGAGATAAATTAATTTCATATATTTTTATCAGAAAAATATTATTAAATGTATATTCATTAACACAAATTATTAACATTTTAATTAATAATCATTTTTAGTGCATTTATTAACCTTTATTCATTAAATATATTACCCATTAACTGTAATTACTTATATATTTTTTTATAAATCATATTTTGAACAATATTATATATGTATATATCAATAGAAATATATTTCAATATTAAAATATGATTTTTATTAATGTATTATTTATTTGAAGGTCATCATTTATCAATAAATAAATTAATGTATTTTAACACTATTAAAGGGAATACATTTATCAGTGCTATGAAAAGTGATGATATAGGATATCCATTATAATCCATAAAAATGAACTAATAAATGGTGAAAATTATCGGTATAAAAAAGAAATAATAAAGGGGGTTCTTTTGTCATAACGGTATGTTTCAATGATAAATTTCGATTATAATATTTATTTTATCAAACAATAATAAATTTTCCCCCTTATCAGTATGTTTTTTTGATGAATAAGAGTGATTTTTTAGTCATGTTGTGAGAATACTTGTTGATCATGTTTTCCTAATATTCATCCTTTTGGGAACCCCACATTCCTTATTTCATTCTAGAATTCTAATTTTTATCCATTTATTGATTTTGGTGCATCATATTAGTTATGTTTATACTCACCCATGCATCGTCGTTGTTCCAAAATGTGTTTTTTCAGTGAAACAAAACACATAGATTCGGTTATGGTCTTGGTATATATATAATTTACATAGCCTGTTCAGATCTTATTCAGTGTGGTTCTTAGAAATGCACTCTAGAGAATAGTGATTTTTGACTATGCTATTGACTGTTTTGGCAGGGCTACGATCCAGGAGTATATGTTCTATGGAGGTTCTTTTTAGTTCCCTATGATTCAAAGACCTGTAAGATGTTCAATTTCCATGTTTTTCCTTTTACTGTGGTGTATTAACACGTAATGTCTCTAGCATGTGTTGTCTTATGATACATAAATTTCCTGAATATATTCTTATTGATAAATGTTTTTTATAATTTAATCAATTTTCTTGAATTCATATAATTTCATTGATTTTATTGAATGAATGTATTTGAATTTACATTGGAGAGAAAAGGATCAAAACATGAATTTGGGGAAAATTGAAGAGCTACCTGAGAACCATGAAAATATCATTTAGTTTTCAAATATGATTCAAGATGTAGCACTCCAAAATATACATGATTCACTCCATGATACCAAATTAATTCTGTTAAAATTCCATGGAAATAGTTTCAATATGAGTAGCTAGATGATTCGTTTCATGATCATAGTTCTTGTAGTGAACCCGCAGTCAACAGAATTATCAAATGTCTGATTTTTCCCTAATATTTACAAAACATTTTCCATGTTTTACCTTGATTTCTTAGTGTGGAATCATTTGATATGGAGTATATTATTTTTTAATTCTTTATTCATTTAAATTAAGGCTTACTAGCTACTTAGAATATGGTCTAACATTCTAGAAGACGCCCTATTACTTAATTAGAATTATAATACTACATTTACTAAGTGTTTTATCATCTTCATAGTTTTATATTAATCTTTTGTCTCCCATTCTTAAAATATACTAAATATATATATTTTGAATTTTGAATTTATTACTTTAGGGAAAATTAAACTTTTATAATGCTTAACTCTTATGCGCATGAATGAATTCAGTGATCTCACTCTCTCTCATGATAATTTGATTCAATAATTAATTTGATTTTTTCATTTTCAATATGTTGATGTTTGATTTAATTCAATATATATTTTTTGCCTTGTGTGAGGATTCATCATCTCCATACACTCATTTTTAGACCATATCTATTGGATTGGTCTGGGTTTGGTGCTAAAGTGTAAATCAGTAGATGACATAAGAAGGGAAGATTAGGTTGTTATTTATAGATTACATAAGAATCGAAATAGATGATTGGGTGTTACCTAAGGAAAAATACTTATTTAATATTATTCTCACAGATCAGAATGGGTTATTCTCAATAAAAACAATTTTTATTCTACTCTCATCGTAATAATTAAATCAATGGTGAAAGGAGAAGTAATGAAATAACCTGTCATTTATCAATTAAATAGAAACAATTGTTTTATATCAGGAGACCATAATAGTATTAAAATTGTGAAGCCAAACCTATCCTGATCACATGCCTGATCTTCTTATGTTAAATCATTATTTCTTTTCAATATTTTTCATCAAAATGAAACATCCATTTTTTTACATGACCCACTAGTGAAAATTGGACATAGAGAACTCTTATCGAGATAAAACGTAGGGTTATCACTATTACAAAATTAACAAAGATAATTAAATATCAAATACATGACTTGATTATTGTGCATCATAAATACTTCAATTGATAAATTATATTCATCTGCTAGTCCTTGTGTCTATTTTTAGGCATCAGATATTTGAATATATTGTAGTTTGATTTTCATTATGTCCATCAATATTGTGATATATTTCAACTCAATTCTACTTAAAAAACCCTAGAATATATCATTATTGACTTATGATGGAAATATTATCTTAACATTGACTTAGACATAGCCTCATAGGGATTGGTCATGTTAGAATTTTATCATAGAAAATTATCAAAGGGACATATTATTGGGTTAGTGGTTATGTGGGTATTAGATTAAGAACATTAGGGATATTATGTTAAAGTGTTCTCAAATTTAGTTATCTTACTAGGATGACATGTATTGGTGTGGTGATTTATGTATCCGTTCTTCAGTACTTTTATTACATGTTACTCATCCCATAATTATAAAACATCGGTGTTGAGGTACATGTATAAGTTGGTACATGAATCATATAATGGTTAGTTATGTTTTCTCAATACCTATTTATTAAAATCATCAATATTTACTCTATTATTTATGGAGACACCCTGTAAAATGAATTTTGATTTCCATGGATATAAAAATTTAATGAAAAATCATTATCATCATGACCCCATGATTTTATTTGGACCTCTCACTATTAATTAATGTGTTATGAGGTTTTATCTTCCAAGGATTGTTTGTAAAACATACTTTACCACATGATATTAGGTTTTTTATTTTATCATTGTGCCTAGTGTAAATCCTACATGTAGTGAATATAATAGTTTTCACTAATTTAGTCAAGACTATTCATATATTGGATATGTTGTGTCTGTTACAATATAAGAATCCAAAGGGGTTTTCGAGGAGAATTTCCATCATGCCATAATGTTTTGTTTGGACTTGATGACATGAATTTTAATATGGTTCAATATTTTATTCACCCGATATCAATTTTTTAAGTTGAAATTTTTATACATAATAGTTGGACATTAACTGATTATCTTTTCTTGTAAACTCACTATTGGGATTCTCTACCACGGAAGGATTATCATCTTCTTATGATATGGGATTTTTATTAGAGGATGTTGAATCATTCACAAGGTGACATGACTATAAAATAGTGTTCACTGAGGATTGTGAACCTTGTGTTGTGTTCCCTAGACATGTTTTATAGATTATTTATTCAAAATTAGTCAGTGTTAACATAATTTAGGTATGATTTTTTTACATTTTAGTTATGATTCAAATAACACCATCTTTTCATAGTTCTTGTTAGATGGGAAAGGATGATAGTCAGAGATACAAAATGATGAATGTGATGGATAGTTATGTTTAGGCATTAAAGAGTTCAGTTATGGGTATTTTTTTGTCCATAAATCATGGATCCTTACAATACTTGAAATTTCCATGAAATTTTCATCCTAATGTATATGTTATGGTGTTTTATTCTCAATTAATACCCCTAGATAGAGCATGGTTAGATACCGTGTTTCCAGTTATGGAAAATTTCATTCAATCACCCCTTCAAGTGATGGGACTCTATCCTTATTGGTGAATGAGGAATTTTTCATGTAATTTTTCACGGTAGAAAATAATTTCAGTGGTACCCACCTCAACAAGTACTTGGATAATTGTTGATTGAGTTAATGAAGTTGTTCTTCTTACTATTAGTATGTAAGACCCCCTGTTGTGGCCAATAGAGCTAACCTTTTTGTAATTACAACCTGGTATTTATCTAGTTGCAAGAATGGATTGGTGTGCTATGATTATGGATATTGTAACACCCCATGATTCCACAGTATATTTCCTTTTTAATAATACAATAGCTTGTATTGTACGCAACTTCGAGTTCTAGCACACCATGTCCAATCAAACTATCCGTTATGAATAGTACTACCCACTTTTTCATATTTTATAAATTTTATTCTTCAAAATGGAATTATTTTTCGGATTTGGAATACCAAAATTTGCTTCGGGAGAATTTCTGGTATTTTTATGAAAACGTTCAATTTTTTATGAATAGTAAAAAATACAGCGGAATTGTTTAAAACCGATATTTTACTTAAATTAATATTTATTTTATTTAAATTTATTCTATGTAAAAATAGATACATAATACCTAAATTAGTTCAATTTAGTTCATTGGAGTCATTTTATAATAATATTAGATGTATAAAATTTCATCGAACTTTTTAACGTATTTTACCCACCTTCTAGGCACATTTGTAAAGTTGAATAAAATATTATTTTACAACTTTTGGGAAATATAATTAAAAAATCCAAGAGAAAAGGTTGAAATTATTAAGTAAAATGTGGTTCAATAGAATTAAAATTATTTTTTGGGAATAATAACATTTGGATTTTATTTACCATGGTTAAAAGTAAGTCGAAATAGTCCGAACACTCATATGGGTGGAAAACCAACCCCAGACTGTACTGGTAGCATTGAACCACATACATCTCTCCTAGACACCTATGAACCACCACTATGGCCACCTCCATTCCATTGAACCATCTATTACATTATTTCAACCCCATCAACGAATGTTAAACTATATAGAGAGAGTACTTTTGCATGCACACCACTCATATGGTCTCTTTGGAATGTCATGTGGTACCACCACCAGCCGATCAGTTCCAAATAGTTGATCCATCATCATACCTTCTAGTTAACCCTTTCCTAATGTCGTACCATGGATCCATTCCATTCAATCTGTAAAACCTTGCTCACTCCATCAATCTCTATACAACAAAAAAATCATGCTTCTTAATCAAATCGTTCCTACTTCTCTTCACTGGTACCTGGGAACTCTGAACTGTCTATCACATGTATTCTCATAATATAGTGATCCCATGTACTCTTCCTATATATTTTAGATTAGATTACTAGATCACATGTCTGGTCCTGGCTGGCGGTGTACGTAAAAGCTTCCTTACCCTCCAACCCCAGTAGCATTCCAGTGGTATCATCATATATTGGTCTCTATTTCAATCCCACCAACTCCATGCCATCCATACCATACATGAAGGATCAAACTCAGTATCATCCTATATCAATGACACAATACAATACCACCCAATCAATAATATTAGTAGTGGTGACTTAGTAATCTACTCTAATAGTGCCACTTCCCCAATGGTATCAAATAGGTCACCATCTTGAACCCCATCAACCCCATTCAGATTGTGGTGTTGCCATGCCTAGTATTGTTGATCTCACACAATCTCCTTTGTGAGTACATTATTTGAACATTCAGCCATTCATGTCATGAGCATGTGGATTATATCCAATTCCTCCAGCCTTCTCCCATCGCTCTATTTTTGTTGAAATGGTTCCCATTGGTTTTCCAAACACCTTTGTGATTCGAGGTATCATCGTTGTCATCATCCCCCAACATAAGGTAAAAATGATATTATAATTACCCTAAAAAATGTCTTAATTCTATTGTATAAATGTAATTCGACCAAAATCAACTTTATTAATAAAATTTGATCTTATTTTATCCTCATGGATTGGATTAGGACATTTATTATTATTTTATTCAAAGAAGAGTAAAAAGAGTTAAATTCAAATTCTAGTAACTAAAACATTTTTATTATAGGGTTATACATAAGGTAATTTTTTTATAAAAATTATATAGAAGGATAAATATATTTCCTACATTATGTTATTTTATTTATAATATTTTGACATTAAATAATTAACATTATTTATGACACAATGATGATGTTGTAATAACCTTATTAATGAAATGATAAATAATTGATATTATAAATTTTAAAATAAATGTAAATTTCAGCTATTGATGCATTCCAAGAATTTCATATGTTAATATGACATATCATGGCCTATTAAATAAATTTTATCAACGTGATAGCATTTTTCTGGAATTCAAGAAAAACAAATACTAAATAGCATCAAAATTGACACAAATGAGTTTTTAAATCAAGTACTATATTATTAAATGATATAATATTTCTAAAAATATAAATATCTAATAATTGACTTATATAATTATATATATGTTATTAATTAACCACTTTGGGTTCTCTTATCATTTTATAGTATGTCTATTAAAAATGTATTATAAAAATACAAGAAGACATTGTAAAAGGTAAACTATTTAACCAAGAGTTAAAACTAAAATATAAGTTTAATATGGTGACCTAAACATGTATAAAAGCTATTGGTTGAGATTATTTATTCCCATAAAAATCGTATAATAGAAACAAATTATTTTGTATCCATTACAAAACTGAAATTTGATTTTATAATAAAAATAATTTCATGCTTCTCCTAAAGTGGCCCTCATCTCTCTTATAAATGGGTACATCCCCTTATCTCAATATAACACCTCCAATTCGATTTGGCGTGACCAAATCCTACTCAAATATCCTCATAACTACCACCAACGCAACCTAGAGGCCTTACATTTATCATAAATTCTATATAAGGAGCCCTTTTATCAAATCAAAAGGAAGCACCCGAAGAAGAGGTAATTATTTCATCACCATTTTCATGGTTTTTTTCTTCTTCCACTTCCATGTTCTTTGTTGCTTCCATACCAAAATAATAACTCCAGTACCTTGTATATTCTGTGATGTTATTATAAATATGGTGCAACCATATTAATTATTATATCCATCCTATGAATGAGAAAGTCACCATATGTGCGTAGGAATGGCTTACCGTCTGCACGTCGTGGTATAGTTCGTTATTCAACACTTCATTATTTGGATGTCTATAATATTGAGTATAATTGATGTAAATTAAAAATATAACATGTTAATTATTTTTTATATATGATATACCCACCATTTACAGACAATTTCACCATCAATAGAATTGTATTGTCGCTCGTGCGTATGTACATATTACAGTCTCCATGAACGCAATTACATTCATTCCCCATTGTAACCATTCATGAATAATTTTCATTTTATGATTAAAAATATTATTTAATAACTTAATATCATTTTGTATATGAATCAAATACATCATATCAATAAATAATATGACTTATGTAACAAAAAATATAAATGATAACAAATTAGTCAACACCTAAAAAATGATACTACTAAAATATTATTAACAAAGGAATATTATAAGATCACATATGATTTCATATTTATGTATGTGGTTCTTGTATAAATTAGTAACAATTATTTAACTATTCTAAAGGATGTTAACATACCCTCGACAAAGGAAACGTACAAGGTTATGGTTAATTTTAAAATCTTTTTATTTATCCAATGTCGTTTATATGTAATTATCTACTAAGACTACTTTATCTTCAACATTCATGTTTCAAAAAATGTATTTCAAAACATATTTACTATTTCCTATAGTATGGGTTAAATTAATTTATTCCCATGTTATTCTTTCTATGAAATTTTTAGAAAGTAATCTTTCCATACATTTCTAAACAAGGAACTTTATGACATTTTTGAAAAATTACGGTAAGAATATTTTTTAACATATAATGTGGGGTGCAGATATTCAACATAGTTATAACACCTTCAAAGATTACCTTACAATATTATAAAAATATTTTCAAAATAAATGTTTTCTTTTATAATTATGTTACTTTTAAATGATTTAATAATTTCTATTAAATTGTTTTGATTTCATCTATGTCAACGTCCTTTGATATATTTTACACTTGTTTGAAGTTGATTTATTATGATACAATCTTCCATATTGTATTGAAGGTATTGTGAAATGTTTGATTTTGGATGTGTTAATTTTATACCAATCATGGTTTATGGGTAAAGTATTAAATTTTCATTTTCTAGTTTTAATAAGAATTTTTTGTTATGTTTAAAAAAATTTCAAATGAAGAATTCATTGGACATAGTAAGTGACGGGTGATGCCCACTATAGCTCCTCGATGTATTGGTTGGTCTCATGACTCAAACTAATATCATGGAACAAGGACTTGACAAAATCTTATCTTTGGTCTTGTAATGATGCCTTCACTATGTTGTTATGATGTCAAGCATTATGTGTTCCATCATTATGAAATTAGCTATTGATATTACATGTCATTATTGGACTAGTAGAATACCCATGTTAAAAAGAAAATGGCATTATTTTCCTTATCGTTTCCATATAATGATAATGTTTGTGCCTAAAAGGATTATGATTTAGTCTTTTACATTGCCTAAAAATTTTATTCATATTTATAATAGTTTATTCTATACAGTTATCCTTACTGAGAATCTTATCTCACCCCATTATTAATTTTTATTTCTCCCAGGATGTGAAAAGTATATGACAATTAACAATTAGGAATTGGATAAGGGATATGGGTGTGTTCAATGGGGAAAAAATATTGTTTTTTTCATTTCATGATGTTATGTAAAACTTATGTATTTATCTAGTACTTATAAGTCTGCTAAACTAATCATTCTTTCAAGACATGATCTATTCTGATCATTCCAATGTTATGTTATAATGCACCGAATCTAGGTAACTTGGTGAGAGTGTTATAGTTGTTATAAGAGAATGTTTAGTAAAAACCTTGGAAACGTGATTTAGAAAAACCCTGAATAGGGAACATTTCCCTATATTAAAATTTATGGATTAGTATATGTGAAATTCCTAGAGTTTTGGTAATGTAGAGATTTTGTGTGTTTTTAAAGAAATAGATCCATGTATATATACGAACAGGTAGAGGTCGCTATGGAAAAAATGTACCTATGAGTGAAAATTCTAATAAGGAGTTTCGGGCTTGACCTGAGTTATCCTAATACACAACAATGAGAATTTCTGCACTATTGGTTATGACCCTCCCGAGGGATATGATTAGGATAATTAACACTTTATCTAATAAACATTATGAATGATTTATGAGTAAATACTTCTTTAATAAATTTATTATTATTATTATGGATTATAACCATAAATGTTTCAATTTATGTAAATTGTTTTACAAGTATGTAATTATGTATTGTGATTCATAAACTAATATAGTGTATGCCATTTTTTAGAAATGGTACTGAGTGGAAGGAATAGAAACCATACCAATAAAAATCCATGTAAGGATTTCCCTCTTACTGAAGTTAATTATTTTAGAGCTGGTGATGAAGATGGGGACGAACAATTTATAACTATATAGGGAAAACTCACTCAGGTTATGAATAATAACCTTACCCATATGGAGCACCCTGATCCACTATGTCGAGGATCAATGTTAGACTGATTCATAAGACAACAACCATTAACATTCAATTGGACTACAAAATCGTTTGTAGTGAGTAATGGTTAAGTTCCTTAGAGAAAATATTTTATGCTTTGGGGAGTTGAGAAAAGGAAAAAGTTATCATTGCAGTTTATCACCTCACAAGAGATTCATATCATTGGAGGTAATTAATTAAAAACAAAAAAGAGGATGAATAAGTGTCAAATATGAAATGGATGGAGTATATAGTCCTTTTTTTATAAAAATAAATTCTTCGTGATCATTGAGAAGATATGGAAAGAAAATTTATGAGTCAGAGGAAAAAGGAGGATGAGAATATCGCAATTTATGAGGAAAAATTCACAAGGATAAAAATTCATTATGTATATTATATACGTAACCCAAGGAGTAATATTGATAGATTCTTTGATGGGTTAAAACCATTTCTCCATAAAGAATTAGTCTTAAAATCTTTCTTGACATCTGAATAAATAGTCTCATGTGCTATCAAGAAATAAATGGTAATCTCTATGTCTTATGACTTTGTAGAAAAGGAAGAGAAGAAGATATCTTCTAAACAATCTATAAATGGAAATTAGGGGAAGGTGGGAAAAGTAGAATTTCTATCTTGCAGTAAATGTGGGAAAAAACACCCTGGTCATTTCCTGAAGGGAATGGGAGTCTATTACAAGTCTTGAGAAAAAGGCCACCAAGCTCAGGATTGTAATTTTTTTGAAATAGGATATCAATGGTGAATGCTACAAATGTAGGAAAATCTGGAATTATGAAAATGAATTTCCTCTTCACCATGGAAACATACCTCGGAAAAGGCCAAGGGAGGAAATCCAAGCTTATTTGATCACTACTACTAAGTTTGAAGCTCCTAATATTGTGGTGGTTTGTAATTTAATGGTTTCCTCAAATGTATTCAATGCTTTATTTGGTTATTGATCATCACATTGTTTCATTTCTTCCCAGTTTTCTAATAAAATTAGATATTTACAATTTTATTTAACAAGGGTGTTTTCATTCAAAACTCCTAAGGGAGGTATCATTGCTACAATGTTTTGTGATTGAGTTCCCATTATGTCATATTAACATGATTTATCTACCGATTTCATCGTCATACCCATGATTGAATTAGATATAATCCTATATATGTATTTTTGTTCGGATCATGGATAAAATTTTATTGTATGAAGAAGGAGGTTACATTTTTTGATGATGATAAGGAGTACCTTTTCTTTAGAGAAGAAATGTCACCATCCAATTTTTATCTAGCTCCACTACTAGTAGATCTACTAAATTTAATTAATTTGGATGAAGAGAGTCAAATAACTATTTGTGAGGAAAGGAATGTTCAAATTGAGTACACGACTATTGTGAAAGACTATGTTGATGTGTTTACAGAGGATTTACCTTGACATCCTCCATAATGCGATACTGAGTTTTCCATTGACATAATTCCTGGTTCAAGGCCCATATCGAAGAACCCTTATATAATTTCCACTATGTAATTAGCGGGACTAAGTAAAAAAATAGAGGAATTGTGTAATAAAGGATTTATTTTCCCCAGTTCATCTCCATGGGGATACCTTGTTCTTTTTTAATAATAAAGATGGGTATATGAGGTTGTGCATTGACTATAGGGAGATCAATGATATAACAATAAAGAACAAGTATCCCCTACATCGCATTAATGATTTATTTGATCAAATTCATTGATATCAATATTTTTCAAATATTGAACTTCGGTCTGGATACCATCAATTGTGTATGAAAAAGGAAGACATTTCAAAGAAATAACTTCGAACCAGGTACATGCATTACAATTTTACAGTAATGCCTTTTGGACTAACTAATGAACCCTATATTTTCATAGATCGAATGAATAGTGATTTCAAGGACTATCTTGATTAATTTGTGGGGGGTATTTATTGATTATATCTTGGTATACTCCAAAATATACAAAGATCATGAAAATAACTTGTACACTATTCTAAGGACTCATAAAAGATATGAATTATATGGGAAGTTTATAAATTCTATATTCTTCCTTTAAGAGATTTGTTCTCTTGTCCATATTCTCTATAAGTATGGAATCTATATTAATCCTTCAAGGAAAAGTGAAAACATAGAATGGTCAGCATCGACGAGTATACCTGAGATACGCAGATTTCATGGTTTGGCAGGTTATTATTAGCATTTCATCTAGAGTTTTTCCTAATTGGATAATTGATTAACCAAGATAATAGGTAAAGGGGTTAAAATATTTTCGATAAAAGAGTGTGAAGAGTGTTTTGAATAGATGAAGATAATATTAGTCAATTCTTCAATCTTGACTATACCATTAGGGAATGATTGGTTTGTTATTTATAGTGATGCATCAAAGAAGGGATTTTGTTGTGTCCTTATACAGAATGATAGAGTTGTTGTGTTTTTGCATCACAAGAGCTAAAAATTGAAGAACAAAACCATATATTGGAGAAGACACCTTAAGTTATCATTAAATCATTTTTTAGGTTATTGTGTTTATTGAAAAATCGGGCCTTCATGTTTTGTTAGTTTTCTAAGTAGACAAGGATGTTCATATTGTTGACAAAAGGGGTTTACATGGTGAGTTTTCATGTTCCAGACATATTTTTGACAAATTATATGGAAAATGAATGATTCTAAAGGAATGTATGATCTAGGGGATGTACACAAAGAATAGATCTAAGGTGGTGTCAATTTCTAGTGTTTTGCAAATTTTTGTGCCTTAACATCGGAAAATTGAAATGATTTTTTTTGGAAAAGGAAGCTACACCAAAGATTGAAGATGGTGTGAAATATTGTGTGAAAAGCATGTATCGGGAGTAGAATGTTGAAAAATGGAAAATGAATGAAGTGGGAGAAATATTTGAAAATGAGCGCAAAAGAGGAGGTTATGCGAACAAAACTTGTGCGCCCAATGCGACGCCAAATTGAGATTTATACGGTCAAAGAGGAATTGTGTGAAAAATGTTGAATCTTCTATTCAAGGGTCAGTGATGCCTTTAAGTAAGAGATGATACCCCTTATTCAAGTGAGATCAACACATAGAGAGAATCAGAGTTTCAGATCGCATAAGAATTTTAAGAAAAGGGAGTTGGGTGAATGATTTTGAGTTACGCGCAAACTAAGAAAGTTGTGCATAAGATTTGAGTTGCATGTAAGATTAATATTTTGTGCAAGTTGTGTTTTTAGACAAAAGAGGAATATTGTGTGAGAGGCATTAATGTTATGATAAAGACATGGTACGGGTTTCATGAATGGTTTGGAGTTTCCCAGTAGTACTGTGTTAAAGTGGCATTCATCACTAGGGGAAAATTAAACTTCAATAGAGATTCTACATATAGTGAAGGATGAATTAATTAGTGAGAATAGAGGGTTATATATGTCCTTAAAATATGAGTGCTTATTTTGAATAATAAGTTCGAACACTTTAATTGAGAGAGCAGTGAGATTTAAAATTGTGAGAGGTTGTAAACAAGAAGAGACAGTGAGTCCACTCCAAACAATGTAAACCACAGTGTGGTTATAGTAGATTTTGTACATCGATAGGTCATCGGGGTATGCTCATTGGACGTATCCTAGTGAGGGTAAACCACGTAAAAATTGATGTGTCAAGTTCATGATTTACTTTCTATTTATAGATTCATATAGGGAAGAGAGAGAAACTTTTTTTCTCAACAAGAAAACAAGATCCAAAAGGGCAGAGGTTTAAATCTGCCACACCCTGATTCACCACCCCACCCCTATATTACGGTATTTGACCTTTTTTGACTATCAATTCTTATCAGATTAAAAGGATACTATCAGTGGTTATCATTCAAATTGACTTCACCAATCATAAACTTATTCCAATATTCGACGAGAACATTTTTCAGCTATGGATGAATCAGATGAAACAATGCATCCAATCGTTGGGAATGGATGGGTTCACAACATAAATTCATGTTATAATAGTTGATATTAAGAGTGGTTCATTATAGGAAGCTGAGTGAAGATAATTGGATGCTTCCGCCAAGGGAATCAATGATTTAGAAGGATCTATATCTAATTCCATCTATATGAAGGTGATTTCATTCAAAAAATTGCTTTCCAGGTTGGAAAAGCTATTGAATACATATGAAGGAGATACAACTGTCATAGAGGTAAGTTTGAATGTTCTATGGAACATGAATTATGATTTGAAAATGAACCTTAATTATTCTATTGATGCATTCTTGGAATGGGTAAAAATTATTATGGTAGAGATGCGGGGTCTTGGAGAAGTCGTTGACTACATAATGATTGTAAAGTACATCTTGAGGAATCTTCCACCTTGATTCAATTAAAATGCCTCAGTTCAAAAAGATATATCTACAAAGTTGCTATTACAGGACATTATTCATAGTACATTGGTTTCATATGAAATTAGGAATGATGATAACAAGGCAGTGGAAAAGGGGAAATCGGTAAAGGTGGCATTCAGGGCCACGAAGAACTAACATTTGAAAATTCTCAAGATGATAAAGAAATATATGAGGTGACATAATTTATTTCTTAAAATATGCAAAGAGGAAAAGAAAGATCCATGGAAAACATCAACTTGATTGTTTTCTATGTTGAATGGTTGGTCATCATATAGAAAGGTGTCCCAAAAAGTTCAATGAAGATGATGATGTTGATGAAGTTAAAATTACCAAAAAATTCTTTAGCCTAAGGGGAAGGAATGAATCAATTCAAGTGAAATTTAATTATGAATAAGAATCTCCTTTCCAAAGAATGTTATAGTTCATAAGAGTCTAAGGTTGAGGAGGATAAAGAGATAGAGATTTGCCATGATCATGGAGAAAATGTTATGGTGGTGTTTTTTGGTAGTACTCATAAAAAGGATGAAACCGACAAGACGAAGAATAATAAGTTAAAGGAAGAGTTGATATGAAATATTAGTTAGAGGCTTCTCTAGATGAGATTGGTTTTTGGAGAGATAAAACAATGAAAGTAGACATAGATGATCATGATGCCAAACTATATATGTAGCAACAAGAAGAGATAATTCTGATTTAATGGAATAAATTGAAAAACTCAAGTCATCAACACAAAAGAAATCTTAATCTATTTTGAGTCTAAAATAATGAATAAAGAATAGAAAAGGGATATTGAGGGCTTCAAAATCCCCCCAAAAAATAATACTAAGCATTATGATAAACTTGAAGGAGAAGTTGTTAGTCTATGAAAAAAATTTAAGGACCATGAAAAACATCTCATTCCCAGCACGTTCTATGGAATGATGATAATTTAGAAGACTGAAAAGATGATAGATAAGAATAGTATTGAAGTTGGAAAGAAGCAACAATCGAGCTCAGATGTTGAGGTTGATTTGGTGCATGATTGGAAATAGAAAGAAGTAATGGTTGATGTCAGACCGCATGCACCTCTTCGTATAATGAAAATTCATTACTGTACAAAGAAGAATCATAAAATTCATGGAACCTGAGGAACTAATCGCAGTACATAAGTGACATGTAGGATTGTTCCTTTCATCAGTTGTTATTGTTGTGTAATGGAGGGACACTCAGAAAGTGTGTGTTCTATAGCCAGAAGATACCAAACGACACATGAAAAAAGTTTGAAGCCAAATAGAGAGCAGTTATCTAAAGCATATTTTGATAGAAATATTTTTTTGCAGTTCATTTGTGCACATGGATACATAAATTACATCGAATAAATAGAGGAATGTTCTAAAACATAATAATTTTTTTAAAAAGAAGTAGTTCAATGAACCACTAGGTGAGTTGAAAATGTAAAATTGATCTGCAACATTGCAATATAAATTCGATCCATCATACACTAATAAAGATCATGAGACTCAATCTATGTTGAGTGTGATAAAAATAATATGGACCAAGAATAAGAGAGCACAAATGGTAGTGGTTTAGGAAATTTCCCTTAAAGCATCAATCCTTTATGGTGTGTGGATCCCCGATAGAGGTTACACATCCCAGATGATAGATAATAAGGATTTTATAATAGGAATAATTTTTGAAAAATAAGGATTTGTCAAGTTGTAAATGATGATGGACAAAAAATTGTTGGTTCAGGAATGGAATGGTTTGGGGGAAAATATATGAGATGTGCAGATGTCTTAGTAGTAGAGGGTCTCAGTAACAATTTTTACTGTGTCATCAGACTATGTTACTCTGGGTATTCTTTAAGGTTTACTAAGAAGATGTGTATCATTATAGAAAAGAGCGTGTCATTTTTTTATAGGGAAAATGAAAAAAGTTAAATCTTTACCTTGTAAGCAGAAAATAAGATATGTGCTTTTTGTCTAGAGAGGAAGAATAACAGCTATGGAATAAACTACTAGGTCATCTATTCCAACCATGCTTAGATGATCTAATAATATATCATTCATCTAGAGACCTCCCTAAGCTATCACGTTATCGCACACATATGTAAAATTTTTGTTAACAGGGGAAAATTTTCAGAATATTGTACAAACAAATGTAAAATATGTCAACAAGAGTGGTTGAATATGTGCATTCTGATTTTGGGGACCCATCTCCCCAAGATCCATTTTTTGCAAGATGAATTAAGTTTCTATCATTGAATATTATAGCAAAATGGCATGGGTATTTGTCATTTCCCATAATTCTGATGTGTTTAGTTTCTTAAAATAGTACCGATGGGGATCTAAAAGGTTACTTGGGTAGAAAATTATGAAGTTTTATACGGAAAGAGGAACGGAATTCACAAATAGATAGGTGTAAGAACTTATCAAGAAACATGGTATAAGACATCGGGTTTCTTCATTGAGAAATCCCCAATAGAATAAATTTTTTGGATGAAGAAATTGGATCATCAGCAACTGGCCAGAACGATTCTTATAGAAAAAGACCTACTAGTGAAATTTTGGAATGAAGTAGTATTGACATCGGTCTACATTTCTGATAGGGATCTGTTGTGTCCAATGGAAGGAATGGCTTTGTTTTTCATGTGGTATGGAAAAAACCCAACACTGAAGTAATTTCGAATCATTAAAAGTAAGTTATTTATACTCAACATAGAAAAACACAAGAAATTTGGGTCATGCAGAGATGAGGGAATATTCTGTGGCTACTCAGGAAAAAGAAAATCATAGAAAAGCATTAATAAATAGATTGGAATGGTAGTTAAGAGAAATGATATCACTGTTATGGAAAATGAGGAGATTGTTCAACAGAAAATTGACCAACTTCCAGGTGAAAGTGATGAGGGGGAACTCAATTCAAGGGGAGAATAAGTGGAAGATGTTCACTCAGAAGAAGATATTGATGATAAACCTGAAGAAGTAAAAGCAATATCTACACAAGAGCCAATAAGTCGACCGAATAAGGTGTTATATGGATTAAACAAGCATCAAGATCATGGTACTCAATGCTTGATCAATATTTGATAAATCATGGTTTCCTACGTGGTGGAGTTTATTGCAATCTCTATTTCAATAATGATAGTAATCAAAGGATGATGGGGCTGGTTTATGTGAATGACATAATATTCGGTGGATCAGATGAAGCCCATTACAGATAGTTTTTTGAATTCATGAAAAATTAGTTTGAAATGACAAAGATTGGAGAACAGATGTTTCTCCTTGGTTTAAAGGTGAAAAAAACTAAAGGAACATTTATTTCTCAATACAAGAATGAAAAAGAAGTTTTGCGAATATTTGGAATGGAAGACTCCATGGATATGATGACACTGGTTGCTACCAGTATTAAATTATCGAAGGATGATAATGGAATGGAAGTTAACATCACATAAAACAAGAAAACAATTGGATGTTTATGTACTTGATCATGAAAAGGCCTAAAATTATATTCATCACATACAAAGAATCGAGATATTAGAGTAATACCAAGGAATGCTACATGATTTCCGTGAAAAAATAATTTAGTATATCAAGGGCACAATGGATATCAGCTTAGTTTATAATAAAAAAACATAATCGCAATTGTTGGGATCTACATATGCATATTAGGCTGGATCAGAAGATGATCGAAAATCAACATCTAGAGTTGAATTATATCATGGTTGATTGTGTATTTCATGGCTAAGAAGTAACAATGATTTCATCTCATTAAGAACTGCATAAGTTGCATATATTACAACTAGTCATGCATGTACACAGTTATTATGGACGAGGCAACAAATTGATGATATGGGATTTTAAGTGGCATCCCCCATCGGAATCCATTGCGATAACTCAATTTCTACCAATCATAGCAAAAATCATGTCCATCACTAATGGAAAATGAACATTGAGATAAAACAATGATTTTATCTTGGGAAATGTGTTGAAACAGCTAGTGACGTAAGAGTATATGCCTATAGAGCAACAGTTTGCAGACATTCTGATAGTGGCCATACCCAAGGACTCATTTGAGAGGCATCAGATGGATCTGGGAGTTGAGTCAACTCCCCCAGTTCAAGAAGTGTCGATGTGGAAGACCATTTCTACTTGAGGTATGGTGGATTTTTCCTTAATGTACTGATATGTGTTCTCAACTCTGTTGCAAAACAAAATCGTGGTACCTTTGGGTTCATTGATAAATTGGGAGAAATTAAGAGGTACAAAATGTGGTTAAATAAGGGATAAAATGTCTTAGTCAAAGTCACAGGGAGAAGCAGACGGGTGGAGCATCGAGATGGTGGCAGAGAAACAAGGTAGGGGGAGTATGAGATTTAAATAAAAAAATGCAAGAATTGATCGATCAAAGACTAGATATCATGATAGTAGAGGTTCAGGATAAAAGTAGAAGAGTTACATAGGAATAGTGTTAGATGTTTTCCAACGATAAGTAATTGGTATCAGTTTGGTATCAATAATTAGTGTCAGAAATGAAGTGATTCATTTAAGAACTATTCATTCACTCTTGTTTCTCACCTTGAGAATTGCTCATGTGGGATTAGAGTGTCTGTTGAGTTAATCCTTGATCGCTATTAGAATCATAAGAGTTGAATGGTGGCTGAATCACTAACACACCATCATTTTATGAAAAAAATTTCAACAAACAAAAAGGGGTAGAGTTATGGGGGAAATTTCTTAATTTATCATTGAATCATTTTTGAGGTGATTGTGTTTGTTAAAAAAGAGGGCCTTCATGTTGTGTTTGTTAACAATGTTGACCATGATGTTAATTTTGTTGACAAAGGGGACATCCATGGTGAGTAGGAAATTTCTAGATATATTTTTGACAACTTATGTAGACAAAGAATGATAAAAAGGAATGAAAGATCTAAGGGTGGTACAAAAAGAACAGATCTAAGGTGGCACCATTTTCCAGTGTTTTCTAATTTTTTGGTCCTCAAAATCAGAAAATGGAAATACTTATTTTTTGCAAAGGAAGTTGCGTGCAAGATTGAAGATGGTGTGGAATCTTGCACACAAAGCCTGTTTTTGGAGAAGAATGTCGAAAAATGGAAAATTCATGAAGTACGCGAAATATTTGATTTTTTTTTGAAAAAGATGTGGTTGTGAAAAAGAAACTTGTGTGCCTAATGCAATGTCAAATTGATGTTTTCACACTCGAAGAGGAACATGAGAGAGAAAAGTCGAATCTTCCACGTAGGGATCAGTGATGCCTATAAATAAATGGTGAACCCCCTCATTCAGGTGAGCTCAAAACATAGAGATAATTCGAGATTAAGAAAACATAAGAATTATAAGAAAAGGTAGTTGCTTAAAATATATTGAGTTGCGCACAAGATAATAAAGTTGTGCATAAGAATTGAGTAGTGTGTAAGATTGAAGATGTGTAGAATGGGTGTTTTGTGACAAAAGTGGAATCTTGCACAAAGGCATTAATTGTGCATGAAATTCACAATAAGGGTTGAAAAATAGATTTGGAGTTACCCAGTAGTACCATGGTAAAGTGGTTTTCTTCAGTGGAGGAAATGTAAGCTTCAATAGAGCATCTACATATAGCGGACGATGCATTCATTTGTTATAATAATGGGACATACAATTCTCTATACTATGAGTGGATCTTCTGAAGAAGTAGTGAGCACACTTCAGTTGATAGAGCAGTGAGATTTCAAATTGCTAGTGATTGTAAACCAGAATGGATATGGAGTCCCCTTTGAACATTGTAAACAACATTGTTCTTATATAGGATTTAGAACATCGACAGACCATCGATGTATGCTCCTTGGACATAACCAAATGAGGGTGACCAAAGTAAAACAATCTGTGTCATGTGCAAGACATAATTTGTTTTTATATTTTTATATGGTAAAAAGATAGAAAAGAGATTTTCATAATAGAGAAACATGATCCAAAACAGAAGTGGTTTAAATCTTCCATAGCCTGATTTACCCCACCCCCTATCAAGGTATTTGGCCTTGTGGTACAAACAACTATCCTACTCATGATCATGAGTTAGCAGCTATAATCATTTCTCTGATGATATGGAGGCACTATATTTATGGTGGAAAATGTGAGATATATATAGATCACAAGAGATTAAATTATATTTTATCATAGAAAGAACAAAACATGTGGAAAAAGAAATGGCATGACCTGCTCAATGATTATGATGGAATTGTACACTACCACATAGGGAAGGAAAATAAAGTTGCAGATGTTTTGAGCTAAAAGGATCATGGAGTTATGAAAAAGTTGAGAGTTGAAAGGGTTATTATGTACATGGATCTACTGAAAATGGATATGTGAATAATCATGGAAGGTGAAACAATGATACATTTTCAAATTGTTTCCAATACATCTTTACAATAATTGATAGAGTTTTATAATATTGATGATGAGGAGTTTCAAATGAAAATTAATGTTGTGAATAATGGTAGAATGATTGATTTCATTTATTTAAGAACAAATGGAAAAGGTGAAGATTATCCAAACCCACAACAATGCAGCTCAATGTAGGAAAAATATCTGTGCCGATAACCATTGGAATGATTTGGAATTTTAAATATGAGATAGTGTTTTTTTAAAGGTATCTCCAAGGAAGTATGTTAGATGATTTAATAAGATGTGTAAATTATATCCTACGTACATCATGTCTTTCAAGATTCTAGAACAATTTGGAGTTGTATTTTACTATTTGGCAATACCACCAAGTCTCCAGAAAGTTAAGGATGTGTTCGATGTATCACTATTGAGAAAATACATGCCTGAACCAACACATATATTCACCTATGAAGAATTATAACTGGATCCAAATATGTATTATTGCGATGAGACTATCAGAATTCATGATAATAGAGAACATGTGTTGAGAAACTTGATGTCTCATCTAGTAAAATCCCTTTAGGGAATCCATAAGATGGAAGAGGCAACATGGGAACCCGAGGAACTTATGATAAAGAACCACGTGAATCTTTCTATGAAGTAATATTTTAGATATTTTGAGGATGAACTTATTTGATGTAGCGGATAATGTAACACTCCAATCTTCCATGGTATGTTTCCCTTTAAATAATACAATAGCTTGCGTTGTATGCAACATCAAGTTCTAGTACACAGTGACCTATCAAACTAGCCATTATGAATAGTAATATCCACTTTTTTATATTATATATAATTTATTTTTGTACATGGACATCATTTTTGGATTCAGAATATCAAAATTTTCTTAGGGTGAATTTTTTGGGTTTTTCTGAAAACATTCAATTTTTGATAAATAGTGAAAAACAATATGTTATTGTTTAAACCTGAATTTTTATTTAAATAATTTTTTATTTTATTTAAATATATTTTAATTCAAATTAGATACATAATACCTATTTTAGTTCAATAAAATTTATTGGAGTCGTTTTATGATAATATTAGATGTAAAATTTTTTATTATACTTTTAAATGTCTTTTACCCACCTTCAAGGCACATTTTCAAATTTCCATGAAACATAATATTAATTATTTTGTGAATTAAATTTTAAAAATCGGAGAGACATGGTTCAAATCATTAATTAATGTTTGGATCAATATGATGAGAATAATTTTTGGTGAATAGTAAATTTTGGATTTTATTAACCACGATTATAAGTATATAGGGTAATTAATGATAAAAATGATATTATAATTACCCTAAAACATGTTCTATTTATATTGTATAAGTTTATTTCGACCAAAATATTACTTAGGAATAGAATATGATCCTATTTTATCCACATGGATTACATTTGGACATTTATTATTATTTGATTTAAAGAACAGTAAAAATTGTTAAAGTCAATTTATAATAACCCAACGAATTTTTTTATAGTGTTATACAAATAATAATTCAAACTATAATTATTAGTTAGAAATATAAATATATTTCCTATGTCATGATATTTTACATAAAATTTTTAGACATTATAGAATTATTTTTATTTATGACATAATGAGTATGCACTAAAAACCTTATTAATGATTGGTTCAAATAAATGATATTATAAATATTAAAATAAATGTAAATTGAGACATTTGATTCATGAAATGAATTTTATAGGTTATTTTGATATGTAATAGTTGATTAAATTATTTTTTTGGAAGTCATAATGTTTTTCTGTCTTTTACGAAAACCAAATACTAAATAGTGTCAAATTTGACATAAATATGTTTTTAGAAGAAATACTATATTAATAAATTGATATAATATTCCTAAATATATATGGTTCATTAAAAAGACTTATATAATGATTTAAATGTAATTAATGAACCACATGGTGTTATCTTGTCATTTTATAGTGTGTTTATTAACAATGAAATATAAATAATACAAGAATTCATTGTAAAAGTTTAACAATTTAACTAATAATTAAAACTAAAAGATAAGGTTAATATGGAGACCTTAACTTGTATATAACATTTTATTTCAGATTTAATCGACCCATACCCACCTTATCCTAGAAATAAATCCATTTTGAGCCATTAATAACCGAAATTAATTTTAAAACAAAATAATATTTCAAGCTTTTCATAAAGTGACCATCACCTATCTTATAAAAGGGTTATTACCCTTCTCTAAAATCCACACATCCAAATCAATTTTGATCGGCCATAACCAGCTCAAATGTCCCCCAAAATACCCTTACATCATCCTAGAGGCATCACATTGATCATAAATCCATCTTATGGATCCGTTTTGGTCAAATCAAAAGGAAGCAACCAAAGAAGAGGTAATTATTTCATCCACCCTTTCAAATTTCTTTTTATTCTTCCACATCCCATTTCACTGTTGTTTCCATAAAAAATGATATATAAAGTACCTTATACATATTTTGATGTTATTCAAAATATGATACAACCATATTCATTATTTTATATGTCCTGTGATTGAAAAATTCACCATACGTGCGTACATACGGCTTACCGTCTCCATGTCGTGGTGTAGTTTGTTTTTCAACACTTCATTATTTGTATAGGTATAATAATGATTATAATTGAGGTAAATAATAAATTTGACATGTTAATTATTTTTTATATATGATATACCATCCAGTTATATACGATTTCCCCATCAATATAATGGTATTATCTCTCATGCATATGTACGGATTACCGTCTCCACTGACATGATATGATTCATTCCCCATTGTAACCATTCGAGAATAATTTTCATTTTATGTATAAATTTATTTTTACGATCTTAATATCATTCAGTATATGAATAAAATACATCCTATCCATAACAAACATGACATATGTAATAAAACATATAATGTAAAATGAATCAGTTAACATCTGAAACAATGATACTACTAAAATGTTATTAACAAATCAATATTAAAAGATGACATATGATTTCATATTTTTGTTTGCGGTTCTTGTATATTGAATTAACAATGATTTAACTATTATACCAGAGTTCAACGTACCCTAGACCAAGGAAATGTAGAAGGTAGTGGTTAATTTTACAATCTCTTAATTTATCTGAGGTTGTTTATGTATAAGTATCTACATAGAATTGTTTATCATCCACATTTGTGTTTCATAAAAATGTAATTGAAAACATTGTTACTATTTTCTATAATATGGGTTAAAGTCATTTATATCCATGTTTTACATTCTGTATAATGTTTGGAAATAAATATTTCTATTATTTTCCAAACAACGTACTTTATGACCTTTTCTGAAAATTAAGGCAAGAATTGTTTTTTATCTTATACGGTGGGTGTAGCTATTCTCCATAGTTTTAACACCTATTAAGCTTCCATTACAAGCTTATAAGAATATTTTCAAAATAAATGTTTCCATTTATAATTAGATGACTTTTAACTGATTATTAAATTTCTCCCAAATATTTTTTATTTCATCTATGTCAACAACCATCGATGGAATATACACTTGTTTGAAGTTGATTTATTATGATATAATCATCCCTATTGTATTTATGGTTTTGTGATATGGTTGAATATGGATTTTTTTTGTTATTCCATTCATGGATTATGGTTAAATTATTAACAAAATATTTTTCTAGTTTTAATAGGAATGTTAATGTTAGGTTTCAAATCATCTCATATGAGGAATTCATTATATATAGTAAGTGATGGGCGGGGCCCTCTATATCCCGTCGATCCATCGGTAGGTATCATGATACAAACTAGTGTCTTGGGATAATGACATGACTAAATATTATTTGTTTTCCTTGAATGAGTCACTGACTATGTGGTTATGACGTTTGGAATTATGCATTCCATCATTATGAAATTATCTATTGATATTACATGTGATTATTAGACTAATATAGTATCCATGTGAATGAGTAAATGAAATTATTTGACTTATCGTTTCTATATTAGGCAGGTTTATATGTTTAAAATTCTTCTGTTTTAGTCTTAAACATTTCCTTAAAATATTTATTCTTATTTATGATAGTTTTTGTTATATTGTTATCCTTACTGAGCATCTTATCTCACCCATTTCATATGCTTTCTATTTCCTAGGATGTGAAAAATTATATTAAGATTAATCAATAAGAATAGGCTACGAGATATGAGTGTGTTCAATGGGGACACAATGTTGTTGTTTTTCCATTACATGTTGTAATGTAAAACATATGTATGTATCTATTACATACATGTCTACTATACTAATTGATACATCAAGAAATGATCTCTTGTGATCAATCCAATGTTATTTAATTGTGGACCGACTCTGGGTAAATTGTTCAGGACATTACAGATATAGATTTTTTATATGGGTATATAGGAATGCACATATTGTTTCAATGTTTAATCCATTATTTACCATTTTTCTAAGGTTTATGCATGTCTATACTCCCATTATAATTTTGATATTCAAGGGATGTAGAGTAGGTTGATGAAATTTCCAATGATTTTTGTTTTTAAAAAATAGATCACTTCTATTAACTGGTCCTTGGATGATTCTATTGGGAACCCAATGGGATTTCCCATGAATTTCCATAGAGATGTATGTTGTAAAGTAAACTCAAACAGAATAAAATATATATTTGTGGGTTTATGTTTTTCTTCATGATATAATTACTTTGGAGGTTGTTGAGATCATTAATGACTATATGGTAATTCTTATTGATGATTCTAGATTAGGAAATTGTTTATATATGATAGATGAGGATCTTGAGTAGCTAGTTTTGGGGTAGTTTTTTCTTTCAGGGAATTGGAGATATAACTCACCATTTATTGGCGATATATAGAATCATACTCCATAATTGTGCCCAAAAAAATTTTTGGGGATAACATATACCTTGAGGTACAATGTAACAAGATTTTCTTAGGTGATTTACCTACAGGTTTTCAAAAATATGGCGAGCACATCTACCGCCTTCACATGTGCATAATAGTTTTTACCTTTTTTTATAGTGAATATTAAGATATCCATCCTGAGTATGGTCTTCCATAGTGAATAATTACCCTTAGTATGGAATATATCATGGTTTTTTGGGTTTACCCATTTAATAACCAATTTAAAATGTGGTGGAGGAATAAGCTTTCATTAGGGGTTATAGATCTTTCTCACACGAGAAAATGTTATCTCTGTGATTTGAGCTCATATATATGGTTCATTTAAATTTTAACAAAACATATAATTATTTAACATTTATACATGATTTATTACATAAAAGAACATATAATAAAACCTATAATATTTGTGAATTACATTGTATTTTGTAATTTAGTACACAGAATATCGTTATGAACATGGGATACGACCACATTATTAAAAAATCCATAACATGATTCAAAAATTACATGGATTTTAAAACTACACAAGATAACCTGGAGAAATACATAAGAAAGGGTTGATCTATTAATTTCATTAAGATAATTATAACTGGATAAGGTAATAAATGTTATACAATAGTAATATAAATGGGGAATTAAAGGAACATGAATAATAGGGCATAGTATAACACTGTAATCATAACATTAGAAATGTGACAAAAACCAAAATCATTACATCATAGACATAGGTCAGGGGTAAATTTGAATACATCATGATGGGAAAATTCCTATAATGAAATTAGGTTCAAATATTTATCCCAATATAACGTATCGTGAGACTAAAAAATACCCGATGCATCTTCCACATTTATTTCTATATCAGACATCACACAATCACATAGATCATAATACATTGAATAATTATCCGATATATTTTATTCTAATATCACAGGTTATGGAATAAATAAATTAAATTCCCAATTAAATATGTTATAAGTGTATAAATATGAATACAATCTATTTTAAATTGGTATGGTACACAGTACACTGTTTTTTTGTAATGGAAAATTGAACTGAAATTTCGGGAGCATGATGGCAATGCTTAAGAATTAATAAAAATGGTTGATAAGGTTGAATGGGGTCCCTCATTGTTTTTAAATAAATTTGAATGTAATCGGGGAAATTAATAACAATTCCCATCAAAAATAAAATTCCAACAAAAGACATAAGGTAAAGAATATACTTCAATAAAAGGGTGAAAGGAAAAGAACCCATGCATGAGTTTGTGACTCCAAATGCATGGGAGAGGCTACAAGAGAGCCTTTGGAACTTTGAAATGACATTATAGTGGGGGGGGGGGAAGTGTAAATAATTTCTAACCATATTTTTTGATGATAAAAGGTAGAATGGATGGGTTTAAATAGGAAAAGAGTGGTGGGGAATTCTTTATCATTTCTCAAACATAGGGTTTGGACTCTATATAATAAAATAACCAAATCCTCAATCCTTACTGTGCATTTTTACTATGTTTTATATAAAATTGTAGTTGTTTTATATACATTATACGTAAAAGGACATATCTTAATAATTTATAACCATTCTTATGTGGAGGTGAGTCATGCTCTTAATGAAATTCTTTTAAAACAATAAGATATATTACTGGTTTTGGAGGATTCATAATGGATATAAAAAATAAATAAAATATATTGAAAATCACATTATATTAAAGTAAAACATATATTTTGTAAAGGATACCCTTTATTGAATTTATTAGATCACATTTAGGTCATTATGATTTCATAATACACATTGTCAATTTTTATAATGTTTAATTATTACCCAAATATTCGATTGACACAGAAAATTATGAAAAATTTACTATCGAATTATTTTGATGTTCTAATTCAAAAAATATTATTCATTTTATATATATAATTTTCTAAATATATTATTATGAATTTTTTTAAATAAACTATACATTTACTAAGGGTCTTATGGGTTCATTCATAATAATTGTTTTCCAACCATTATAAAAACTATATTTGACTTCATTAAAAATATATGATCATTTTTTTTCAATAAATATATTTTAATAATAATATTTTATTAAAATTTTATTTAATTAAAAAAACCATTAATTTATCAAAATAATTTCATTAATTGAATTTTAATATTTCAGAAAATAATATTTTTGTATTTTTTATCAAAATAAAAATCATTTGTAATGTAAAAGTAATAAGACGGAAATATATTCAATATTATATATAAATAAATGTACATACACATATTTATAGTCTCTAGATACATATCCCTTTAGTAAACTTGAAAACTCTGTAAGGGTAAGTTGTGCGATGGTGGTCCTTTCAATGGGTGGTTTGGAAAACATGGTTTGTTTCATGATCTCGAGAAGCATGAAATTATACCATAAACAAATTATCTCATGCTTAGGATGTTGTATTTCAGTTTAGGCATTGTCAAAGTAAATGAAATGAGATTTTATCACGCTTGGATTCTCTAATAAATGGGCTTCATTGGGTATGATCCTACTATTTGAGGTCATCACTTTTTTTGTCTATGTTAATTCAATTTGATAAAACCCTATATTAATAACAATCTTGTGATCACTATATAAAAACTATTTTATCAATGGTAATGGTTCAAAATGGTCATTGAAATGTGATAGGATAAAATAATACAAAATAATTTTATGCTAATTCTATAACCAATTTATATAATAATACATGTAAATAAATAAAAAACGGTAATTTTATATAAACTAGTTTGCGTCGATACAATATTACCCATTAAAAAACTTCAACCTCAAAATTTTCTTTTCTCATACTAAAATAGTGGAGGGTAACTATGTTTCATCACCTCCTCTGGTTCCCACATTTCTTCATTAGACATGTTGTTCATCCACAACCGTTTGAAAAGTGTAATTTTCTTGTTTCATAATATTTTGTCACTATGGTATAAGATTTTAACCAGATGCTCCTTAATGAAAAGGTCACTTTCCAACAGTAAAAAATCACGATGGATTTCATGTGAGGGTTTTGGTAAGAACTTAATCAGAAAGGTTATATGAAATACACCGTTTTCATGAGATATGTTAGGTGGGAGTTCTAGTTGATAGGCCACTACTCTGATGCGATGAAGGATCTCAATGGAGGTGATGTATATTGGACTATGTTTTCCCTTCAATCCAAACAACATTGCATTGTTACATTGAGATATGTAGAGTAATGTCGTATCTCTAATACAAAACTCAAGGTCTCATTGATGGTTATCATCACAACTCTTCAATAGACTGTGAGAAGTGTTGATGTGCTTGTACGTGGTCCTAACATTTTCTACAATCTCATCATCAATTTCAGGAACTAATAATTTTTTTCACCAACATCATCCCAGAATGCAGTGGGTCTACATATATTCCCATAAAGGGAATTATAGGTGGCCATTTGGATTCTTGATTGGAAAATGTTGTTGTATGAGAACTCAACTATTAGTAGATGTTGGTCCCATCCTCCTTTGAAGTCTATAGAACATTCTATGAACATGTCTTCTTATTTTTGAATAGACCCATTAGAGTGGAAAAGTTTTTTACTATGATTAAACATACTAAAACTTAGCTCAGTGTTTAAATTATATTAGAGACTATTCCGGAATATAGAAGTTAATTATGTATCTCAAAAAGATATAGCCGATATTAGTACTCCATGTAGCCTCCCTAATTCTCTGATGTATATCTGTGGAATTTGATCTAGTGATTATTCCTCTCGAATTGCAATTAATTGCACAATCATTTTCAAGGTGGTCATCAAAACCCATATAGAATTATACCCTCTTTATTTCATCCTAAGAACAATGATAAAGTACATGATGATGTTTTCCCATTTTTATGTAGGTATGTGTATAGGTTTAAATGTCCTTTCGGATTTCTTCCTATCTGATTTCACATTCCAATGTAGAATAAATCTATATGTATCCTCCATGATATCGTTCTTCATAGTTTCCCAAAAATTTTGTTCTTAATGATCTTGATATATCATTATGCTTCTGGGGTTTATGGAAAAGGTTGAGCTACGTGCACCATCCAACACCTCTTTCTTTAACTTTGGATTTGATGGTATACATTGTCTGAAAAAAATACATGAATCCTTCTTCATTAACATTGAATTCCCTGTATTTTGAATTCATTATAGCTTCCACTTTAATTGGAATTCTGACATCATCTCTATTTTCTTCCATTAACCAATCTAGAAGAGATTATTGAGTAATGATTTGTGAAAGTATTTATGGTGTTCCTTCCATTATGATTCCAAGGTCTATCCATTCCAAATCTAAGAAGATTGGATCTTTCTCAATTATCATCAATGATGGAATTGTTGGATCTTTTCTACATAAAGCATCTGGGACTTATTTACATTCCCAATATGATACTGTATTGATTAATTATGTTACTTGATCATCTATGTCCATATTTGTTGGAAAATATACACCTTTATCGGTATTAATGTATACTTTAGGCTTTTGTGATTCATATATATTTCAAAATTCTCCCAAAATAGATAATGCTGCCATATTTTCTTACCATAAATCACTATAGCCAAATATAGATCAAATGTTGGGTATTTTATTCATGAACATTCTAATTTGATGAAGCATAGTTTATCACAAAGTCATTATACATTAACACACAGCCTAATCCCTTTTTCGAAGCATTGCTGATGACAATAAAAAGTTCTCCACTTGTGTGTAGTGTGAGTACATGGACATTGATAAGCCTCCTTTTCAGATCATTAAATATATCTTCACACTCATCATTCTATGAAAACATGACACCCTTCTGAGTTATCATGTTTATAGGGTTTTACAATCAAGAGAAATTAGAATATCATTTATATAGAAAACCATTTTTTTAGGTAATCTCTAATAACTCCTTTAATAAATTCCATGAATATTTGTAGAGAATAATTATTCCCAAAAGTCACCAAAATGTACTCATATTGCTCATACATTTTGCATAAATCAGTCTTGTGGATATCACCCATCCTTAACCTAACTCGGTAATATCCCAACCATATATCCACCCTAGAGAAGTGTTGATCTCCAAGTAGTAGATCAAGTATGTCATCAATCCATTCTATAGGATAATTTATCTTTATCGTGACTTTCTTGATATCATGATAATCAATGGAAAGGCACAATCTCCCATCCTTTTTCTTAATGACGAGGATTGGTTCTTGACTTGGTCAAGCACATGGGAATATAGGACCTTTATCCAAATTATCTTGTAGTAGTTTCTTTCTCTCCTCAAGTTCCACAAAATCCATTCCATAAGGAGTCTTGGATAAGGTTTTCATCGAATGTATAAGCTTGATGGAAAATTCAACCACTCAGCAACGAGGAAGACCAGGAAATTCTTAAAGAAACACATCAGTGTATTCACTCACAATAGTATTTAATTCAAGGATTACACATTCCTTATACTCCAGCAGTTTATCTAGATATACATAATCATAGAGAAGTAGTATCCATTATTTATATATTGAATTTAAAAAATATTCAATCTCACATGTGTACTTTTATTGAAACTGGGTACGATTCAAAATATGGACAGTGGTATACTTATCCTGGAAATATATGTTGGATTAATATTCGGAAATCTAATACATTCCCAGAATTGAACAAAATTTTACTAAATAGAGTATGATAATGTTTACTTGGTTGTTCAACCAAAAAATGTGATAGGGGATGAGTTATATACTTTGTATCAAATAATTTCCCAATTTCCCATTTTCACCAACGAATTTACTTCCATGCATTGTGGTGGGGTTTGAATAGTTATATAAACATTTGTGATATGAATGTATGCATATAAATAGAATAAAATGTATGGTCTCTTTGGATTAATTAACAAATTGTGTACCTATCACCAAATTTTTCTTTCTATCCTCCTTAGTAGTTGTGATTTAAAAAATCTCCCTTTTTTCATTCAAGGATTTCAGTTTTCCCCAAAACACTTGGATTAGTAACTTGGTTTGGGAAGCCCACCGGTTCATTGTAGTTAATGCAAAGAACAATGTGTTTAAGGTTGGACAGATAATTCCTTTCTTCCATCGCATAAGTGTGCTTTTCCATTTATTAGTCATTAGATAGGTGTATTTCCTTCTCACGCATAATGCATTTCCTCGTTCCCTATAGGAAATTTTTAGGGTGCTTCCTTCTACACCATTGATATGTGGGATATTAAAATTTCTTAGAACCATTACCTTCCTCCATTGGACCCAAAAAAATTTAATCCACTTTTTTATTTTTATTCCCATGATACCATTAAGATTCTTCAATCTCCATTTCAACATTTAGAGAACATTAGAATATTTCTATATTGATATCCAAGTCACAGATCAGAAGGGCTTTTTTTACAGAATGTCATATACAACCAAAGATTCAGTAAACCTTTATTTCAAGGGTAAAAATAATATGGAGGCATATTGTGAAAGTATTATGATGTTTTCCTCAAACACCCTGATAGATTTGTTTTCATTTTTCTTGAAGGAAATGAAATCCATTTCCATTTTATGTTGGGGTGTGAGAGGAAAATACTTATCAAAAAACATTTTCAAGAATTCCTTCAATCCCATAGCATCGACCTCTTCTTAAAGCTTCATATCAATGATAAATGTCCAACACTAATCAAATTATACCACCATATGATAAAAACCCAATGAAACATTCTATTGTTCAGAACATTCAAGGATAGAGAAGATATTTTCAATTGACATGATTAGTTATTCTGTGCTTCAGCCATCGGATGAACCACATAAATTCATAGGTCGTTGTCACATGAAGAACTCAATTTAGGCATTTTATTCCATTGGGGGATTTGGATTCTCTTCCTAATTTAGGTTTCTATTCATAACATTAGACGTCAGATAGTGTATCATGAAATGTTTTTTTATTTCTTCTCTTATCGAGTTTAGAATCTCAATAGGGTAGTCATAAAATTTCCCATCACATTGATTGATGACTCAATTCCTAATTTGTCAGTCCATTATCTAGAATAAAAGCAAAATTAGGGCTGGTTATTTTTAACATATAAACATATAACGAGTAATCCAATAACATTACAGGGATAAAACATAAATTATATTTATTTTCTTAACTTATTAATTTTAGGCATTAATATAGGTTTTCCATGACCATTTTCCTAAAATATATTATAGTGGGAATTTTTCAATTCGATTAATAATTTTTCAGAATGAGATTATGAATTTACAAAAGAATATCATCAAGGAATGTCAAACCTAGTGTATAGTAAGGCATGTTGTCATGTAACAAGTTATGCCGAGTTAGGCTCGATACACCTTTTTGGAATTACTACCCCTAGGTAAATTTGTCCCAGAACTTTATACACTAATGGAATTCATATAAGATTTTCTTCTTGATAAAACAATGAATATATATTTACCATAATTTGGGGATGTTTTAATATATTTTGTCTTATCCTCATGTACTTTTCAAGAGTTTTATAATCCTAATGCTAAAAATTACTAAACATTTCATTTGTTACCAACATTAATAACCCATCTCTTTATTTCACATTAACAGTTGATTTATTACATAAAATTAAATATAAGACAACCTAGAAGATCAAAATGTCTAGTGTCTTTGGAAATTTGCTATATAGAATAAAATATTGACAATATAATACAACAACATTATTTAAAACATCCTTAACAAGCTTCTATAATTCAATGGATTTTAAAACTGCACATGATAACCTTGGGACATATTTAAGAACGTGGTGGCCTATAAATCCCAAAAGGGAAGGAAATGTAATAAGGTAATACATGTTATAAAATAGGCATATCAATGGGGAATAAAGGGATCATGAATAATAAGTCATAATATGACTTTATAATCATAACATTGGATATGTTGTAACAACTAGAATCACTGCATTATAAAAATATTTCAAGGTTAAAGGCCAAGAAAACATGTTGAAAAAAGTTCCTTAAATCAATCAGTTTCACTCTCTTTCCAAAATTATTTCTCATAACACTAAACATTACCCTATTAATTTGAGTTTTATATAATTCTGGGTGCTCCTGTCACATTCATTTCATTCCCATGCTAATGTTTTCCACCTAGATAATAATACATAGATTCATTCATCATAATATTTTTTGCAATGATCTAGGAGTGTGGAATATATACATGTATGCCACATGTAAAATAAGTTTATGGTCGTAAAGGTGAATACCCATTATTGGGAATGGGTACGGTATTCATTACTCAATTCTTTTCACAATTAAAATATGGTGACATTTCGAAAGCCTAATGGTGTCATTTAAAAAATCTTAAAATGGGTAGATGAGAGAGAAAGGGGAGTCACATAATTTTTAAATCACTTGAACAATATGGTGATATGAAATATAATGTACCATCATAAGGTATTGAATATAAAAGACAAATGGTATAGATGATAATTAAATTAATAGGAGAATAAAAGTATCCCTTACATGAGCTTGTGAGTCCTAATTCTTGGGATGGGTTTTCTGAGAGCATGGGGGCACCTCGGGAGGTCTCTAGAGAGGAAACGGCAGAGTAAGGACAAAATACATGTGTTTTAAATAAAGATATATATGGTAACCCTGTCATTATTACACTTTAATACATGATTTATTACTTAAAATTACACATAATACAGGTCTATAAGTATAGTGTATTGGGAAATTAGGCACACAACATAGAATCTTGATCATGGGATAAAACAAATTATTAAAAACTTCATTAAAATGATTCTAAAATTCCATGTCTTTTATAACTGCATAGGATATCCTTGTTACAAACATAAGAAAGAGGTGTTCTATAAATCCAAGTAACAGAGTAAGCAAGGAATAAAATGATAAATAAATTACATGTTATAAAATAGTAATTGATATGGGGCATAAAAAGAGTCAAAATCATATTCAAGAATAATCAGACGTGATATAGCATGACAATCATAACATGAGAAACGTGGAAAAAACATAAAACATTCAATAACCAATGATGGTCGGGACTACTCCTCCAAGGCTTCATCATGGACAGAGTTGTATTAAGTAATTAAGTTCAATCCTTGTCCCAACATGACTTATCATGAATATAAAAATTACCCAATGCATTGAAGATCTATATGGGTACACCCATCATATTAATTTCATTCTCATGATTAAGTGCGCCACATAGATCAGAAAACATAGATTCATTCATCTATATAATTTATTCCATGATTAAGGAATTTTAAATACATATTTGTACGTCCCTAATAAAAAAAGTATATGTTTATAAATGTGAACACCATTGATATTAATTGTTTATGGAAATAAATACACAATTGTTTTGGCATGGAATATCATTGTGAAATTTTGGCATCATAATGGCATCAATTAAGGATTCATAAAAATTGGTTGATGAGAGAGAAAATTGTATCTCATCACATAGAAATAATATTAGATGTAATAAGGACATAGAAAAGAATATCCAAATATTAGAAATTTGGAAATATAAGATATAATGTAATGATTAAACATGAATAAATAAAAGAATCGTAAATATTTTTTTGCATGGTAACTAATGTACATATAGGATCATGAAAGGAATAATGAGAGTTAAAGGGGGAATCTCATCACTTATACATAAAATTTACAGTAAGTAGGATCTCAAATAATATATTCAAACTTTATCAACGTAAAATTAAGAAGAATAACATAAAAATGTATATTTAATAAAATAGAGGATAGAAATACCATAAAAATTTCATCATAGTAGAAGCATAGATAAATTTTAAAATGAGAGAGGATAAATAAAATACCATTAAAACATCAATTGAATAGTAAGGTAATTTATTAAATAAATAAAATTATAAAAAATTATAATAAAAAGATAAATTCCATATAAGGTGCATGAATTGAACCAATGAGAGGAGGGGGATGATCTCTTTCTTGAGTGTGTGACTCAAAATTCTTGATAAAGGATTCTTGAGAGCTTGGGGAACCTTGGTAGAACTCAAAAGAATGCAGGGAACAATATGGATGTGCTCAAATTAATTTTATGGAACATAAATGGGATATTGTGTGGAATTATATAGGAAATGAGGGGATCTCTTTATTATTTACGTTTTGGACTCTACATATCAAAATATCGAAAAATACAAAACCCCCATTGATTTTACACATGGTTTCAACAAAATGGTAGTGGGTAACATTATTTTATGAGGCAATGGGACAAACTAAACAAAATAATTCCCATTCTTATGTAGAGGTGATATATACTCAAAGAGAAATGATTTTAAAACCTTATAATATATTACATATTTTGAGGGATTCATAACATTAAAAAAATAAAATAAAATCAAAATCAAAATATTTTAATGTGAAAACATTTATGTTTTCGTTAATCCCATTAATAGAAATTATTACATAACTTTTGGGTGATTAGAATGTCATAAAACACAGTTTATATTTATACAATATTTATTTTATACCAGAAAATTCGACTATCTCAGAAAATTTTAAAAAATTCACCATTGTATACATGAAACATTTATATTCCATGAATATATTCATTTTTAATGAATAATTACATAAATATTTTAATTTTCACTTTTAATATAATAACCTGTATTTCATGAAAATGATTTGCCTTATTGACAGTAATGGTTTTAGAATTGTTATAAAAATTTCATTTGACTTTATTAAAATTATATGATTATTTATATTTAATAAAAATTATTTAAGAATAATATGTTATTTAAAAAATTTATTTCAATAATCCATTATTTCATGAAAATAGATTCGTTAATTGAATTCCAATATTTACCAAAAATTCAATTTTTGTATTATAGAATTAAAAATATAATCATTTATGGAGTAAAAAATAATAGGATGGAAATTTATTCATTATTATAAAAGAAATAATATACATACTAATATTTCTTGGGTTGTTTTACCTATCCCCACAATACAGTAGAAAACACCCTAAGGGTAAGGTGTGTGATGTTGGAATTTTCACGGGGTTGTTCAATGAACATGGATAGGGTTGTGACCTTGATGAGCTTCAACTTCTCCCATAAATAGTTTTTATCATGTTATAGTTGTTATATCTTAGCTAAGGATTAGACATGAGAAAATCCAAAAAATAATATCTCCCTTCAATGCTCTAATGAATGGAATTATAAGGGTGTGATTCAACTAGTTATGATTATCACATTATTTGTCTGTGTCAATGGGATTTCATAAAATCATAAATTTATATTAATATTGTTATCATTATTCAACAATAATAAAATCAAGGGTAATGATTCTTAATAATCTATTAAATATGTTGTGATATAAAAAAAGGAAATATGTTCTTGTGTTCTCTATAACTATATTACTTAATAAGCCATTTAATTAAAACAAAATGGAGAACTTTATTTATAAATGTTTGGGACATTACAATCTTCCACATGTATGTGATTTCACCCTCAAAATGTTCATTTATGACACTAAAATAGATGATGGTATCTTTGATTCATTACTTCCTCAAGTTCCAACACAACATCTTTAAACTAATGGTTTCTCCATGACACATTGACTAGGGGTATTATTTTTTTCATTGATTTTTTTTATAATTTAAGAACTTCACCCAATGATCCTCATTATAAAGTTTATTCTCTAATGGTACCACCCTTGTAATGAGTATATGTGACGAGTTTGGAATTTATTTCCTCAAGATGGATACATGGAATTCATCATATATATGAAATAGGTTAAGTGGGAGTGATAGTCAATAGGACACCACTCCAATGTGATTAAGGATCTCAGAAGTACCAATGTACCATTGACTACACTTTCCATTCTATAATTATTTATTACATGTGCATACATATTTGTAGAAAACACACACAATTTCCTTTTTTTCACTCATAATTCACTCAAACTATTTGTATCCTTTTGAAATCAAATTTCTCGCACTATATACATGCGAAAGATTTAAATAATTTCTATCCAAACACATGCTATTTGTTTCCAGATGTATGTGTATCATTGCATGTGAATTTTCACTATGTACTGATACTTTCTCATGCACGCTTCCTTTTTACACAATGAATAAGCACATAGAAAATCCAGTTTTCACACCAACTGTTCACACATACTTTTATTCTTCTTCTTTAATCACTATCATTACACCAAACTATCTGGTTAACCCATGCCTGATATACAATATCAAAGATGAGTACACAAACTTCTGAAAAATGTCTTGAAAACTAGGTAAAACTTTAATACTATTCATAAATTAGTGTACTGATATGTACAGTCTCCATAATGGAAACCTCCATATAGGTATTATGAACAAGATCAATGGTTCATCACACAAACCAATGAGATCTAATAATGATATCGATCTCCCATGTGGCTTTGTGTTGATTCATTCTTCATGAAGCACCTCTGATTTACTATTCATAGATATACTACTCACAGACACCTCCTTCAACATCACACAAAAACAATGTTTTTGTGGAACCCTTCATGAAATATAGTGAATTTTTTACTAGTTTGTGGTTCCTCAAATTTTTTTCCCAAAACTGTTAAATATGTGAATGTTTATCGTGCTTCTCAAATGATCTCGCATAACCATCTTCTTCATGAGACAAAAATGTTTGAAAAGCACAGGTTGTCTGCTCGTGGACTTCTTCACATAAGCACAGGATTCAATTAACATTATCCACAAGAAACACTCATTTTTTTATAATATCTTTCCCCCACATGCTCCCACAAATACTCCCATATGAGATATAAAATACTCATAGAAAGGATCTTGTTCTTGTGTATTTATAATCGATATTGCACCGAATCATAATCCATAATAATTAATGAAAATCATTATTTTTTATCTTATTAGTGTAAAATATTTTAGAACCATCAATTTCATGTGATAAAAAATAAATTTTTATTTGTTTTTAAGGCTTTGGGTTGATTTTCAACATACCATTAAAATAAATTATTTTATGATTTTGATCATCATGGAATTTTTAGAACACTCCATAAATGATTTGATGCTTTTTATCAATCCCGGGGCGACGTGGAACAATGCTTCAATGATCATCATATCTCGGACAAGGCCAATGAAAATGATGACATGGATGAAATGACCAAACGAATCATATAATATATCAATCAAATCTCATCATTTTGTCTTGCACCTGAATAATCTCACAGTCAAGATTACATAAATAGTGAATCGATCAGCCATAATTCATTTTGGTGCTACATTATTTTCTCTAACAATGAAATTTTATTTGCATTCAACTATATTTTCTGTTATAAGATGTAATTTATGCCAACCAGATATCAGTTACAAATATCTCCCATCTCCCATTGACATCACCCCATACCAACAACTACCTCTTCTCTTGTGCCACCCAACATAGGTCTCTATTCCGTATATGGTCCTCCATGCCTTCTAAGAATGAGTGTTCCACCACCCTCCATGACACATTATTTCAACGTCAGTGATAGATCCTTTAGTCGTGTTTGACTTCCCATGGTCCCACATATGGTATGGTTGAGATGGATTTTCATGTTCTTAGTCAGTAGGTAGGATTATTTTTTCTTGATAACAGTCCATTAAAAAACATTGTCCAATTACAAATACAAAATACACAACAAACTCAATTAATATCTATTTTGAATTCAATAACTAATTCCCAAACATTGAATTTATTTTTATGTTGTAATCATCATGTCAATAACCAATGATGATATTATCTTAACTTCTAAAGAGTCCAAAAATCATCATAATAAAATCATTAAATCATATTGAAATCATTCACTAAAGACTCATTTAAAACATAAGCAATTCACTAGATACTTCAATCTGCCAAAAATATTTTTTATACTTAAATTATATCAATATGTTTACATTTCATTACCCCCTATTGGTAATGAATACAAAGGTGAGTTTAAGATTTTATACTTTAAGAAACTTATTCTCCACCTATATTATTTTTTAACAGAATGAAGCCTCACAAAAAAAAGAAATGATCTTTTAGTTAATCTAATTTATGTCTACATGGGAAATCCCTATGTAGAAAATAAGAGTGATGTAACCTATGCATAAAATCTATTAAAATCATATAATTTTATTACCTTGTCCAACTATTTTCAAAAACTAAAAAAGTGGAAAATTTGAAATAGATTTCTACGAGATTTGTTGCACAAGTCTCAATTAACGAATCATTAATTTAAAGTAAAAAATTTTGATTCACCATTTAATTTTAGATTAAAAATTTGATTGAGATCATTTATTTCACAACATTGTGGAAATTTGAAACACTCAAATCATCAATGCTCCCACTCAATGAAGGCATCTATCTCAATCAATTCGCATAATTTTAGTGCAAAATAATTTATATAATAGATTAAGGAGAAACCTAATTTCTCCATTGAAATAGCACTCAATATTAGAGTTACATATGAACCCCACTTTTTTCCTCATTCCTTTTAATATCTAATTTGGAATTATTATTCTTTATCTCTAGGTAAATTTGAAGTATCATGAAATGTTTTATGTCATGCCCAATTTCTTCTCACCTTTCACACTTCGTAATTTTCATGTCATAATTTGATGATGAATCCTAATAATAATTAATGTATTCATCTTCCACCATATAAATTTCATTATTTATAACATGATTATTAAAATTTTCTAATAGTTTCATTTTATCACACAAATCGCTAGTGATTATAGAATTCTTCAATGTTATACTTATTTTCTTAGGTTCATTATGAGAAATCTCACATGATAAAAAAACTATACATTTCTGATATCTATAACCTTCATGACCACATCTCCCACATACTTAATTCAAACATTCATAACATTTATAAACTGATAGTATAAATGAGGTTATGATCACAAGATTCTCTTTCAGATAATATAATCTCATTTTCCCATCATATATCCCACATGATTGAATCCATCCCCTTGGTAATTATATGTTATACAAACATTCATAATATTTATTAATAAGAACTCTAAAACACCAATAATATCCTATTAACCTTCTTCTTATACACTAAAATAAAATTGACTCTAAACATTGTAGTTACTATTTCACTGACTATGTGTGAATCAGCTTAGTATGAAATATTATGGCTAGATAAGCACAATATTCTTTTGTTTAAATTTTTTTATTATCTGTTATTTTGGACTACATTGAAATAATATTATCTTTTAGATATATGTTTTCAGAAATAAAAAATTTACATTGACTTTAATTTTGTTTAGAATCTTCCCCTTTACGTACACCCTTCATCTCTGTATCATTAAAATATACACCTTTAATCAAAAAAACTTTGATCAATTATTCTTTTATCTTCTTCAACTCACGTTGTGAAACAAGATACACAAATTTTCTCTCCGATAAATCTTCCTCTTTCTCAACAATTATGTCTTCATTTTCATTCACTATTTTCTCAAATTTGGATAGTTTCAAAAAAAAAATCTATTAAATAAATGTTGACTCTTTTTTGTCAATCAATTTCATTCGAAAATTCTTTAGATTTCCTTCATGCTCTTTTATCATTATATTATTATCCCCCATCTCATTATGATGAATCTCCTCTTTTTGACAGTTTCTTCAATCTAAAAACATATCTTCTCAATTTCGTTCTCCCATTTTTTACTTTTGAGTTGCCTATTGTCAACAAGAGTTTCTTCCAGATTGTCTTTTAACAACCATTATAAATCAGTTCACTCATCACCTTCATTACCTCAAATTGGTCTCTAGATTTATCGAATTTACCCATAAATAACATTTGATTCACAGAATATCTTTTATCTTCTGATTCACTTGTTGATGATTTAAATTCATCCATTTATCTACTCATCAGATTTATCTTCTTGGATGTAAACATTTTCTTATGGTTATTCCACTTAATTTTCTAATATTTATTATCAACGTCATTAGATTTAGTATCATCGTCCTTCATCTTTAAACATTTACACGAAAAATGACCATTTTTTTGACAATTTCAGCAATTTGGTGATTATTTTCTATTTTCATTGCATCATCCCCTATTAAACATTCTTGTAAATAAATTGATAGATTCTATAAAGACATTTTCAGATTCTTCATGCTCAAATTCACTAAATTATGGGGATCCTTGGATTTTGTTTTTACCTTCTCTCACAACTTAAAAGGGCATCTCATATCATTTCATTTTCCTAAATTCTGACACTTTTCTTATTTGATAATATAAGATAATTTTATGAAGTTCATCCAATGATATATCTTCTCTAACTTCAAGTGTTGAAATATTTGATTTGATTCTATGTAGTAAATTTATTATAAAATTCACTATAATAGTAGAATCATCCCTATTCTCTCCAAAACCTTAAATATTGTTGAAAATTTTATTCACCATTTTTAAGTAGACATAAATACATTCATCATTTATGTTTTTGATATATTCAAATTCTCCTCTTCATATTTTTAAATTGTCTTCTCTACCATTATGATTTCAATCATAAGTATTTCTCAGTTTATCTTAGATAGTCGTGGTGGTAGTCTCGAGACCCATCACTTTAGTGTATATGCTTTATAACAAATCCATCAATATTGAATTAAATTCCTTTCTATCAACTTACATATTTAGATTTTCATCCTTATTCATGGAAACATATTCATTAATATGTGGGAACCCAATGTTGTTACATCTCTCAAATCTAGAACATGTGATAGATGGTAAGAATGAATCTTATCCAGCAAATTGTGGTAGTTCGTTCAATAAAAAGTATGAATCCCATGATTGTTCAGAAAATTCATATTATCCATTTCATAGAATGTTTTCTTGATCTACAAAGGTTAAATTGAGATCTAATACCAATTGAAGTGGACAAGGATCAGTTATATGCCACTGAGAGGGGGTGAATTAGTGGTATATTGTTTTTATAAATTTTTTTACTTTTGATTAAACCTCTATGACTGATTAAATTATCGATCCCTTATCATTAATACTCAGCCTCACCATGAAGTCAATAACAACAAAAAAGCAAAGGACACATAAATTTTCAATGTTTGTTACAAAGGTCTACTCCTTATTATGTTGGTTAAACCCCACAATGTAGATTCTCTACTGAAATAGTAGGAGTTCCCAACATTAATAAATTAACCCACCTCCCCCCCATTACAAACTAGTTATACCTCCATGTTCAAATATTATCTCAATAGTTGTATAGAATCCCTTGTTGTGACTTATTCATAATTATTTGTAACCCCCCCATCATAATCACCAGCAACGGGTTAGACCCCCTTCTACAACCTTCAGCTTCAAATGATTAATCTATAATAGAAATATCATTTGAATATCCACCTCCTTAAGATCATTGGATTACAATGAATTGTGTACAAATAATGTAACTTTTCACTGATGCTGGACTTCATCTAATATTTATGATCCAAGAATATAATCAGCTACATCCATATGAAACTCGTCAGGAAATAATTCATTGTTCTACTGAATACCTGGCCTCACATAGAAATAAAAACATGAATACAAAAATCTTCAAAAACAATTATAGTAAAATTATCTTGGATTTATTCTCAAAACACTCCACATTGATTATGTAATGTAAATATATTGTGTAATTCTTCAAATATCATGCCTATGTATTGAATACTAAATTTTATTCTCAACATAAAAAGTGAAATATTATAAATTCATAAAATTCACACCGTAATGCATAGTTTATTTCATGTTCATAAATTTATATATAATAGAATCAAATTCCATTTTTTCACTCACAATTCACATTCACTATTTATCTCTTTGTGAACCCAGCATACCCACATTGAATACATTAATAATATTTTCACACATACAATCCAAAATAACACTGTTTTATTCCCAATGTAATTTTATTATTTCATGTTCATGGGAACTATGTATTGATAATACATCATACACAATTCCTCTTTCCATATTGGAAATGAAAACACATTGTCCAGTTTCCACACCAATTGTTCACGCGCATTATTTTTCTTCTCGTGGGCTCACATTCAATACACTGCACTATCAACATTCCCCACATACAATATTCTATATCAAAAATTAGTATGCAACCTTCTAAAAAAATCATGAAAACTATGTAAAATTTTAATGCTCTTCATGAAATAATGTGTTGATATGTATTGTATCCTTCATGAAACCATCCATGAATATATAATGCATGACATAGATGGTTTATCATGAAAAATAGGGAAATTTTTTAAGGATATAAAAATACCATGTGTCTTGGTAGAACTCCATTCTTCACAAAGAACCTCGAGTGTGCTCTGTACTGATCGAGTACTCACAGGAACCACCTTTAACTTCACAAAGAATTGGAGTTTGTGAAGAACCCTTCACGAAATAAGGTTAATATGTTCACTAGCTCACTGTTCATCAATTTTTTCCCAAACTAGATAAATATTTGAATGTTTATTATTCTTATAAAATGGTTTCCTGGAAACATGTTCTTCACCAAACAAAAAGTGTAAAATTAAATGGTTGTCTACTTGCATCCATTATCACGTATGCACAACCATCACAGATCCTTCTCTTTGTGAAACCCAAATTGTGTGATCCTTTGTTTCTACCTCAAGTTCCCAAAGATAATCTCTTAAGCGAAATAAAACACTCACAAAAATTAAATCACTATAGATTATTTATAAATGAGATTCCATTGACATACAATCATCAAGAATCTATAAAACTCATTCGTTTTTTATTGGGATAGAATTCCACTTTTCCTGGAAGGTCAAAACATATCTATTGTCAATATTATTGGATCTAGAACCTCATTGATTCATGACATTTATATCATGAGAAGATCCACATTGATGAAAATCGGTTAGACATGTTGACTAAGAGTTTACCCAGAGGAAAAGATGAGACTTTCCGGCAGATTGCTGGGTTTGCAGTGATCACCACCTGTGTTGGAGGTGGTGTTTATCGGGCGCCTTGTTGGTTGGTGCATTGCATAATGCCTCCTCAATTGGTTCCCACATTGTTTCACTATTAATTATGTGTCTTTAATGTGGGTCATGACCATGTGAATTAATTCACATGGAAATTAATTTTTGACATGGTAACACATCTTTATGCAGATTGTTTTTTTATAAAAGGAGACAACAACATGGTTTTTATAGGACATCAATAATACCAAGAGCAGATCCAATTTGGTGATCTCGTTTCATTGATGATTATTTTTTCACTGTATCGAAGTGTATTAATTTAGAGATCCCTTATATTATTGGGGAGCCTCTGCTGTGTACTTCTTTATTTTAGTGCATTCCCCTTTCTGGACTAAGTCTCATGGTTTTTTCCTTTCTATAATTTCAACGTAAAAACATCCGGTGTCAACATTATTTTCTACACAAGTACATTCTTGGTCGCTGAAAATACACTTTATTTCAATATGCTATAATTAGGTGGGAATGATTTTATTTCCACTACACTTTCCCTATTCTTTGGCTTGTGTGTTTGTTGTTTTTCTATCATTCCCAACATCTTCAATCGTAAATCCCTAAACAAGCTCTAAATGTTATCAACAATGGACACATGCCTCAGGTCACATGATAGTCAATTAGAGATTCGATATCCCAGAAATGCCTCTGGTACCACTTTTGTATTTTTATAATGTTCTCCATGTTCTTGGAAAAAACACCTCCACCAGATTTTGACCACCGTATTTTGTAACCGAGGACATAAACCAATCCCTCTAATACCAGATGTTGGGAAAGACTTCCAATTTTTATGGAAAGTAAAAACATATCGATGCTCCATATCTTTGGATATTCAACATCCTTGATTCATTATAGTTAGAGATTTATAAGAACCACACTGATGACAATGGGTCAGACATGTTAACACAGAGTTTACCCAGTGAAAAAATTAAGAGTTTACGGCAAATTATAGGTTTGGTGGTGATCCCCACTTGAGATGAAGGGGGAGATTAGTAGGAATATTACTAGTTATTGCACTGCGTAATGACTCCTAAATTGGTGCCCACACAGATTCCATAAAAATTAGGTTTCATTAATGTGGGTAAATACCGTGCGAATTAATTCACGTGGAAATGCATTTCTGGCATAGTGACACATCTTCATGAGGATTCCTTTTCTATAAAATGAGGCAGCGACAAGGTTTTTATAGGATATCCACAATATCATGAGTAGATCCGATTTGGTTATCACCTTTCATTGACGATCATTTTCCATCTGCATTAGAGAGTATTAATATTGAGATCCCTTTTATTTTTGGGGAGTCTCTACCATGTACTTCTTCATTTTAGAGGATTTATCTTTCTGGACTGGGTCACGTGGTTTTTCCCTTTTTGGGCTTTCAACAAAAAATATTATGGTGTAAACATTTTTTTTCTACACATTTACTTATATGGTAGTTTCACATCTATTTTAGTTATGCATGATTTCATTTGGATGGAAAGATTTAATTTCTAATGCGCATTCTCTTTTCTATTGTTTGTGTGTTCTTTTCTTTTCTATGTTTCCCAACATCTGCAAAATGAAATCCAAAATGGAACACTACCTATTACCAACAACAACAAACACATCATGACTTGTTATAGTCAATCAAACATTCGATATCCTAGAAGAACCATTGTTACCACTGCTGTATTCTGAAAAAAAATTCGAGTTCATGGAAAAAGAATTCTCCACCAGATTTCTACCACCACATTCTGCAACCGAGGAATTTAACCAATCCCTCTCATACGAGATGGTGGGAAAGAATTCCACTTTTCATGGCACGTCCAAACATATTGATGGTTGATATCATTGGATCTGTAACATCGTTGATTAATGAAATTTAAAATTTGAGAAGATCCACAATGATGAAACTGGTTTGGACATGTTGACCAAGAGATTACCAAGAAGAAAATTTGAGACTTTCTGACTAATTACAGGATTGGCATTAATCCCCACTTTACTCGGAAGGGGAGTTTATTCGGAACCTTCCTAGTTAGTGCACTGTGTAACACCTCCTCAATTGGTGCTAAAACGATTTCTCTATTAATGAGTTGTCTTTAAAATGGGTCAAGATCACGTGAATTAATTCAAGGGGAAATGCATTTTTGACATGGAGACACATATTCATGGGGATTTTTTTTCTATAAAAGGAGGAAGTGACATGGTTTTTATATGAAAACATCAATATCAAGAGCATATCCAATTTGGTGATTGCCTTTCATTGATGATAATTTATCCTTTTCATTAGAAAGTATTTATTTTGAGATCCCTACTATTTTTGGGGAGTCTCTACTGTGTACTTCTGCATTTTAGTTGATTCCTCATTTTGGACTAGGTCCCAAGGTTTTTTCCATTTTCGGTTTCCCACATAATAATTTCTGGTGTCAATATTATTTTCTTCACATTTACTTTTTTGGTCGTTGCGCATCCACTTTAGTTCTGCTGTCTTTTATTTGGAGGGAATGATTTTATTTCTGATACGTGTTGACTTTTCTATTGTTTTCTTGTTTGTTTCTTTTTTTCATTCCAAACATATGAAAAATAAAATCCATAACAGAACTAAAACTATTATCAACAACAGAACATGTTTGTGACTCATTCTAGTTAGACAAACATTTGATATCCCAAAAACTCCTCTGGTACCGCCGATGTCTACAGATAACGTTCTTTGAGTTCCAAAAAAATTTTCTCTACCGGCTTTTTGCCACCACATTCAGCAACCAAGGACTTAAACCAATCCCCCTGATACTAGATTATGGGAGAGAATTCCACTTTTTATGGAAGGTCAAAACATATCGATGTTATATATCATTAGATCTGTAACGTCCTTGATTCAAGAAAGTTATAGATTATGAAGATCCACACTGATAAAAATAGGTAATACATGTTGACCAAGACTTTACCCAAAGGAAAATATGTGACATTCCGACAGATTATAGGATTGGCGATGATCCCCACATGATTTGTAGGGGGGTTTATTGGGTGCCTTCTTGGTTGGCATGCAGTGTAACGCCTAATCAATTAGTACCCACGTGGTTACTCTATTAATGAGGTGTCTTTAATGAAGGTCAAGACCGCGTGTATTAATTCACATGGAAATCCATTTTTACATGGTGAAACATCTTCATGCGGATTATTTTCTTATTAAAGGATTTAGTGACAAGGATTTTATAAGATATCCATAATATCAATAGCAGTGCCAATTTGGTGATCGTCTTTCATAGACAGTGATTTTTCCTCTTCATCAGAGAGTATTATTTTGATATCCCATATATTTATTTGGTGTCTCTAGCATGCAATTCTTCATTTTAGTGGATTCCTCTTTCTGGACTAGGTCTCGGGGTTTTTCCACTTTTGTTATTTCCATGTAAAAATTTTTGGTGTCAAATTTAATTTTGGCACATTTACTTTTTTGTTCATTGAACATCCACTTTAGTTCTGAATGCTTTTATTTGGAGGGAAAGATTTTGTTTTTTCTGTGAATTCTCTTTTCAATTTTTTTCATGTTCATTTCTTTTCCATCTTTCACAATAGTTTTATATTAAGGGAGTTCAGTGTTCCCGACCAATCACCATCATAGAGAAAATGATAATTTTCTATTTGCTGTAATGCTTCATATTGTTGTTATATAAATCATGCAAGTAAATTATTATATTATTTTGACCACCAATGAATGTTAAGAAATCTCAAATGATGACTTATGCTTCATCTCAATCTCAACATAACATGACTGTGAACATCGAAGAATAACATCTCTCGAACAAGGCCAAAGATGAAGATGAAATGGATGAAATGATTGCATGAATCAGATAATGGATAGAATATATCTCATAGTTGTGGAGCATGACTTATTGATTTGGTGGTCTAAATAAAATTACCAATGAATCAGATGAGAATAATTAATTTTAGTACTATAGTTTTTCATAACACATTGAAACGCGCTTAGCGTTCATCGCTCATTTTTATTACAAGCCATGATGTATGCCGATCTGAAATCAGTTACAATGTGCTCCCATCTTCCAATGGCACCACCTCATGCAGGCATCCGCCTTTTCCACCTTGTAATCGTACATGATGTCTCTCTACCATATATGCACCTCCATGTCCTCCACGTAGGTGATTTACTCCAACCCCATGCCTCCTTCTAGTCGGGTTAGTACTAGCGCCATTATCCATGGTCGACCCCTCAGGGTCCCATATATAGTTGAGATTGTGTTGGATTGGATTGTGATTAGTCAGTTGGATGGAAATTTTTTTTGATAACTCCCTATTAAAAACGTTATCAAATTTCAAATACAAATGCCAAAATATTCCAACCATGTTCTCAAGAAAAAAAACTCATTTATTATCTATTTAGAATTCAATAATTATTTCCAAAATAGTACACTTATTTTAATGTTGTAAACATTGTGTTAATAAACAATGACACATTTTTTCAGAACTACTAAATAGTTCAACAATCATGATAATGAAAACCATGAATCATATTGAAATATTTCACTACACACCTATTGAAAACTATTTCAATTCCCTGGTTAGTTAGGCATTAATTTTCTTGTTCAACTAAAATGGGTTCAATAAATAATATTATATTTATTGAAAATCTTCCGAGATCTCTTCCTAGAGATATCAAAAAAATATTTTTTTAACAAACCATATTCAAATAAATGGGAAAAACTATATTCCATTTAATGATATGAACATGTGTTTTCAGATATACTAGGTTTGGTTGTTAAAAATATTTTAAGGTTGTTTACGATAAAAAAGATAAACCCTAAGACACTAACTCTATCTATATAGGATACCCTGAAGAAGCTAAATGAAATTATCTATTAAACCCCTTAGATAAAGAAAAATTGTGCTCAACAAATGGTCAACATATTTTTAGAGGACGAACTTCTCCAAAGGTTAATGTGGGATAATGATATGATGCAATGATGTCATGGCTTGAGATACTCTAGTGTAGACCAAGGAACAGTAGACTTCACTAAACTCAATGGTGGATCTTTTTGCATAGTATAATTAAAACAAAATATTTTTTCCACAAGGGAGGAGGATATTTTATTCTATCATAATGATAAATCATACAAGGAATTAGCTGTTGTAAATAAGTTAGATTTGAATAGTTTTTTAATATACCCCATAGAAAAAAATTAGGTTTTAACTATTTATGGAATTTTTATGGATTAATTCTAGAAGCTGGTATATAAATGAAAAAAGACATATATGGTTAATATAACACCATGATATTTTTATGACATAGAGTTATTTTAATTTATTTGGTGTCTTCTGTTGTATGTTAAACCAAGATAAACTTGCACAATACACACCACTCTATTAGATTGCGGTATACACTACACTATTCTTGAATTGTTCTATACACAATTTAATTTTTTTTAAATAATTCATTTCACAAAATATCAAGTATAATTTATCAACTAAATATTATAAACTAGTCATTATAATGGTGGGTATAAACAATATTATCATTCTTCTAAAAAACTATTGAAATAAAAATATATGATTATATAAAATTATAAATTCACTATTGATAGGATTTATTAATCAAAAATATATGTATAATATTCACTATATTCTTTAAAATAAATATTATATGTTTTCAAGATGTGATATAGGAACAAATCCTTTTTTTAAAACAAATATTTATAAAAAAATACATATTTTCCACATTTTGATGGGACACCCATTTTAAACATAATTTTTGATAATTTTTTTAAATTTTACAACATAATCTTTTTATATTAATTCATAATATCACAAATTAAATTCATCAAATTTATTCTAATTTTCAGTTAAATTTCACTTTATTATGAGTAGTGAAAATACTAATTTTTTTTAAAAGATTATTTTATTCAAAATTCATTACATAATAATGTTTTAAATTAGATTAAAATTTTAATTAGGTTATTTTAATAAAATTATCTTCTTAAAATTATTATAACTAATTAAATTATTTGAAAAAATATTTTCCATTTATAAAGGGGAATTTTCCAGAAAAAAATATTTTTATTTTATTTTAACAGTTTTTTGTGAAATATAATTGTTAGACATAGGTGTTTTTAATTTTGAAAAATGAATGTCTAATTTGGATTTATGGGGTCCAAAGTTGGTATGTAGGTCCAATTTATTTTTTCCCAATATGAATAGAAGCCGTGGTAATTTTTGATACCATGGTAAAGGGTAAATTAAGTAATTTAGGTTGAAAAATAAAATTATTGTGACTATAAATGACCAAAACATATAAATGTTTTTATATTATGAGTGTAATTCGACCCCTAAAACATAAGAATCTAAATTATGTCATTTAATGTAAAATGTTCCGTGAACATGACATAAATAATATTTTAATCAAAGAAAGACACAAAGTATAATTTTCATGGTCTTTGATATCTATTATGTCTCTTCATAAGGATAAATGGTTGTTTTAAATGAATATAAATGGTAATTGTTAACATAAAAAACTTATTTTCATAATATATATTTATTTTTGACATTTTGGGGCCGTTTGGGATATAATATAATATTTAATATATTTTATTTGATAAAAATTTAAAGATGTAACATTCATGTTTCAAATAATATATCATTTTAAAAATAAGGCTACATAGAAGATAAATTTGTCTACAAATACTAATTTTATAGATAAAATGTATTTATTTATCATGGTAAATTATTTGTAATTTTTAGGTATGAAATATTAGACTAAAAGGATTATATATTGATGATGAAAAAATTATTTAATTGAGGAAGAAATAAGTAACTATTTTTTATTAAAATGATAATATATCATAAAAGTCACAATCACCTGAAAAGATCTTATTTTTAGACTATTTATTGACCATAATCATCCATGTGTTGAGTTATGGACCATCCAGATCCTTATATAAAAGATTATGAAACTTATATTATTTTATTGAAAGTGATGTTAAACTTGTCACATTTATTTTTTAATATGTATAACAATTTAACGATTAATTTTACAGAATATATATTCAACTACATGTATTCTCTAGAAATATATTAGATTTATATTCATAATAGTGTTCTATTTTCAATTTTTACCACTCAAAAATGTATATTAAATAATTACACAATATTGATATATTAATTATTTTATTAATGGAAATATCAAATTAGTGATAATAAAATATTTAAAATTAATATAATTTAGCTAATTAATATGTCCATGTAATTTTATAGATTAAATTATCATCTTATGGATATTATTAAATATTTGGTTCAATGATAACATCTTATAATCATATTTTTAAAAATCCATTAATAGAATACTTTCAAAATTGGCACTGTTGTTATTTTGTCAAAATATGTTTTATTAAATTTTTTTTAAAAAATAACCCTTTTTAAAAATAAATAATTACTATTATATTGTAATAAATGTTTTATATTATTTAGTTATTATTTAATTGAAATCAAATAAGTAAATATTTCCCCCTTTTAATAAAAAAATATTTATTACCCTAAATAAAATGAAATAGAGTAAATAAGTCATAAATTAAAATAATAAGATCTAAATGGATTGGAAGATAGTTATAAATTTTATTTTTTGATGATATTATAACCTAATATAATCTGATTTTATAAAATACTACATTTTGTGGTTTTTGGATGTGTTTTAGTTTTATTATAAATTAATGTTATTATGGCTTCCAAATGTGCCCCTCACCTCAATTATATAAGCGCACATCCTCTATCACAATTTTTATTCAACAAGAGCCTTAAATATCCACCATAAAGTACCCTTTTACCTAATCCACTTCACTAGTCACATTATTTTGATTCTATTATTCTAAAATGTCCAACTATAGTGCCTTTAAGAGGTGATCTAAAGGGAGCTCTTCAAATAAGAGGTAATCACCTCTACCGATTGTTTCAAATTACTACTTCTTTTACATCCTCATCATTAGTTTTTTGCATTTTATATTACTTAAACCAACATAAGTTTTATATTGATATGTTATTCATATCATTTAACAACCATATTACACCTTCTATTCATCCTAAAAAATGAAATCAACATGTGTGCATAAGTATGTGTTACCGTCTCTATTTCATTGTGAAATCTATTTTTCACCACCACTTGAAATATATGGGTATAATGATGAAAATAATAACTATATATGATTATTATAATGTTTTATTTATAATGTAACTATAAATATACCATCCACTTTATTATATTTTCATAATTAAAGGAATGATATCGTTGTTCATGCGTACGTACGACCTACCGTCTCCACCATGTGATTCAATTCATTTTACATGATATCCATTAAATCGTGATTATATAAATATAATGATTAAATAAATATGATATATATTATGTTAATATAATTTTTTAATTATGTAGCTATCACCTAATAAAGATAATGGGAGCTTATTTGACCAAACATTAATGAGAAAATGAAGTAGTTAATACCTGAATAACGAGTAATAATAAAATATTATTAGCAAATGAATTATAATATGATCATATATGATATCATAAAAATAACTATGATTATGTAATAAGTCAATTAAATAATTTCAAACATTATATAAGTGTTTTGGATCCAAAAAAATGATAATGTACCTAAGTTAAGGGATTATTTTTTCTTACTTTTATTTCTGTGGGACATATGCCTTATACACCACTTATTTGTTTTGGATGGTGTTTATGATTTCAAAGAATGTATTTATAATTCATATTATGAAGGTTATTATATTTACATATCCATATAATTTTCATTATATTATGAAGCATAAAATTAACCTGATTATAAATTGGTAAAGGATAATTTTTCAATCTCGTTATTATCTGAGATTGATTATATGAAATTATTTACTAGGTTATATTTATCATACATAAACATGGATTCTAAAAAAAATTCATAAAATGTATACTATTATCCTATGGATTTGTATTTTCGTATTTTCCAAATTTTTCAATTTTCTACATGGTTTGGAAGGAATATTTCTTTCATTTTCCATATGAGGTACTTTTTGACTTTTCTAATAATGTTATGATAAAAGATTTAGGTTTTTATAGAAAACATGTGTATGGTTTTCATTATGTGATTGGTGGGACCTGTATCTCCCTACAATTCATTATGTAATGATTTCTATATAATTATATTGACATGAGTGGAATGGAAATTAAATTTGGTTTCGTAATACCATACTATAATAAGGAGTGAACTCGGTTCAGAAACATACTGTTTCTGCTGTTATAGTCTCGTCAAAGAGCCTTGGCCAATGTGGATATTATTTTCTATGATTATGTGTTTTAAAAAATTTTATGTTTTATACCAATGATGATTTATCTTGGTTTGTGTTAATTTATTATTTATGCCTTACGTACAACCAATATTTATTTCATGACTCAAGATTTTGATATTCAAAATTTATGTCCATGTTTTTATATTATTATGTTTGTATTTTTTATTAATTTTCAATATATTTACCCATAATAATAATTTGAGCTCACCATTTTTATTTTCTCTTTTACCCATGATATATATAATGGTTTTCAGTAGGAAAAAGAAAGGTGAAGATCATTATGGGAGAAGTTAAAGATCATTGACCAGGTTAGAAGAATGTGTTCCAATTTTTAAAAGAAACTAAATTAATACGGATTATGAGCATCATTTTTTGTAATGTATTAAATTTTATTTAAAATAAATGTATCCTTCGTGTACATCATGTTTGGTTATTTTTGAGTTGGTATCAAATCAATGATTTAGTTATTCGTTTGAAACATGGATGCAAAAACATTAGTGAGATCCTGTGAGATATTTATAAGGATATATATAGGGATGTCCCTAATGATAATTCTAACTATAGGCTATAATGATATAATTATGGTAACAATAATGAATGACATATGATTAAAACTAATATGTTTTTCATTTAATGTACTCAACCTTGATTATTTTTGGATTCCTAGTATAATATTTCCCCTCACACTATTCCTTTTGGGTTTTATACAATCGATGGAAACCAAAGGAACCGTGTTAATAATAAGTGAAATGGGAAATGAAATGACGGTACTCCTAAATAGCCAAATTATTTGGGATATAGAATAAGAAATATTATCACTTTACAAACATGAGATATGAATGATTCTGTAATTTTAAAAGAGAAAGAAAAGGAACAAAATTTTGTTGAGTCCGTCATAAAAAATTGTCCACCTTCTATCAGTAGGTCTTTTGATCCACTTATTATTGAACAATGCATCGATACCATTGAAATAATATTTTCCATCCTTCTCCTTCTAGAAAATAACAAATTCATTTTGGTGGTTTATCATTTTGATGGTGAAGAGGAATATTGGTGGGCTCTAATCAGGAATAAAATTCAAGAATATTAAATTGAATCAATGGAATGTGATGTGTTCAAAACTTATTTTTCAATAAGTAATTTCCTTGTATTCTTAGAATGAATATGGAAAAATTGTTCCATGGTTATATGAAAATAGATGATAAATATGTTGGTACATATGAGGAAAGTCTTTCTAGACCTGAAAGGTATGCTTCAAGCTTTATCATCCAACCATAAATTAAAGTTGATGAAATCTTCAGTGGCGTAAAACGAAGTGTTCAAAGGGAATTAAATATAAGATAGTTTAGTAACTATGATTTGATTTTCCATTTTCCTATAAAGGGAGAAATTGATTTTGTTGTTAAATATCAATTTCATAGTTTTAAATTGAACTGAATGAAGGAGTTTAATGGGAAATCATGAATAAATTGTGGAAATAATATGAGTGTTTCTTTATGCTCAAAGTGTAGAAATAATTATGGAGGAGATTTCCTTTAAGGGACTTGGAATTGATTTATGTGTGGAAAATCAGGTCATTGGTTTGATGAGTGTAGAAGTAATGAGAAAAGGGTAGTTAATGATGATAATATATAAAACGCTATAGAGAATGCACCACCCACACTTCAAGGCTACAAGTTTAAGGAAATGGGGAATTATGTAAACTAGTGACATAATCATGGGGTTTTCAAAGATGATTATCAGCATCAGCAACAATATAATGTCAAAGATAAAGGAAAATCACATCTGATCACTATTAGAAATGATGAGTATAAAAATGATGTGGTGGAGTGATTTAGTGTTTATTGTAATGGGATTCCAGAATAATATTTTACAATTTATATTACAGTACTATGGAATATTGAAATATCCATGTATTGGACTATTTTTGTTTTCCATAAGTATATGGTATCAGTAACCAGGAATGTGATTGAAATATCATTAGAAGACATAAGATACATTCATAATGATGGGATAATGAGATAAAGAAGTTTTTTATAGTATTAATGACCTCTTTAATGATATTAAGACAAATTGATATCATGGTATTAGTATATATAATTTTTTGGTTTTTTGATAAGGATTAATTTTTGATAGAATGCATTCTTTCACTAAGGTTATACAATAATTCATGTTATTATCATGTTTCAATAGAATATAATATCCCGGTATTCACATGATTGAAATGTGACAACCAAGAACTTCTTTAGGAGATATGGGGATAAATGTTAATCTAATTAATTCACCCCTATCTAATGTTTTCGTTATTATGATTTTAGAAGGACTGTATGGTTATAATTTTATGGAATGTATAATTTAATATTCAAATGAACGATGTTTGAATAATGTATTTTCTCACCATAGGGGGATTTATGAATATTTTAAAACATGTGGAAACCAGTTTTTGATAAATACATATGCAATGACCTAAAATTCTATTTTTGGATTTCGTGATCATCTAACACATTATGAATGAAAAATTCAAATTCCATTCCTTGAATGTGTTATTAAGTTGAAATTATTCTAGGAATTACCAGGGTTTAGATAGTACTGAAATCGACAATGTATTTATTCTCATGATCATTAATTTTCTTGATTGGATCATGAAAACCAAAAATGTTATCCTATTCCCTTCTTATCCAAGGAATCAAATGTCCACTTATATCATCACAAGTTTATGGATTTCTAATATTTTCAATTATCCTCACCGTGTTTTATATCACTCTCCATCATAATTTAATGGATATATTTTTTCCCATATCCATGTTTTAAATTCCCACCTATGTTCATCTATGTGGAAACACATTGAGGAGTTCTTTGGTTAACCGTTATGTTTCTAACTTTATTTTTTTAAAGTATTAGTATTCCTTTTTACTATTGGGGTTTATTTGAAAGAAACATTAAAGTAGTAAACCTTTCAAACCTTGAATATTACCAATATACAAATTAATTTTAATGGGGGTAAAATGTAACACAAATATAGTTTTATGAGATAGATTGTTTTAATCTAATTAATTTCTTTTGTTGTGTGCTACACCAGGATAAGCTTGTGAAATAAGCACACTGGCTTACCATGAAGTATATGAAACATGGTTCTTGGCTTATGATTCAAAATATTTCATATTCTTTTGATTGAATTAATTTCACATAAGTCCTAGTATAACTGAACAACTAAGTATTATAACCTAGTCATTATAATTGTGGATATTAATAATATTAAATTTCTTCTAAAAAATTAAAATGCAAATAGGAGAGTCATTAAAAAAAATAACTATTTATGGATTTTATTAATGAAGCAAACATTTAATATATTTAATACATTGATTAAAATTCTTCTAATATGTTTTCTATCCATGATATAGGAAAATATTCACATTTTTTTGATAAAAACAGTATTTTAAAAAAAATTGTGGTTTTGACGCCTTTTGATGGCCTAAATAATTTAAATTTAGTTTATGACATTTTTTAATATTAAATTTTAAAAAATAAACTTATTTTTTTAATTATTAATATAAAATATTACTTTAAAGGAATTTTACGTATTTTTTTCGAAATTTTAATTTTTTGATGAAAATGGAAAATATTAATTTGTATTTGTAAAATTATTTTATATCAAATTAAATATATAACTATGTATTGGATTATTTTTCAATTTAAATAAGTTCATTTTTATCCAATGGTTATTTTTTAAAATGATTTTATACATGATTTTATTATAAAAACATTTTGCATTTCAAAAGGGGCATTTTTCCAAAATACAAATATGTGACATTTTACATGTTTTATTTTTATTATAATTCTGAAACATATGTGCTTTGAATTTATTAAAATTAATATCAAATTTGTATATATGGGGTCCAATTTTTTCATGTATTTACCTTTTATTTATTACCAATATGAATTATAACCATGGAAAATATTTACAACAGTAAAGGGTAAATTAGGTAAATTAGGATAAAAATAAAATTATAATAACTATAAATTGACCAAAAGGAATTAAAATTTTTTATTTGATGAATTTAATTCAACCCTTAAATCTCAAGTATCTAAATTATAACATTTAATGGAAAATTGTCCTTGAAAATGAGTTAAATAACATTCAAAACCAAGGATGACACCAAGTGTCATTTTCTTTGTCTTCATTATCTTTTTTGTGTCCACATATGGACAAACCGTTGGTAACAACAAATATAAATCATAATGTTTAACATAATAAACATATTTACCTTAAATACATTTATTTTTCAGGTTTTGGGGCCATTTGGGAGATATTATCGTATTTATAATATTTTATTTAAGAAAAATTTAATGTTGTCACATTCATGTTTTAAATAATATATGATTCTTAAAATATGTTTATACAAAATTTGAATTCAACTATAAATACTAATATTCATTTTAAAATGTTTTTATTTATCACGGTAATTTATTTTTAATTTTTACGGATGAAATATTAGGTTATTAGTTTATATATTAATGATGCACAAATAATTTAATTGAAGAAAAATCAATAATTTTTTTATTAAAATTATAATAACCATTAAAATACACAAATACTTGAACAAATATTATTTTACAAATTTATCCTGAAAATAATCATCCAACCGTCGAGTTATGGACCATTTGGAGGCTTATATAAAATATTTTGACAGTTATATTATATTATTTAATGTGATGTTAAACATGTGACATTCAAATTTTAATTAGTATAACATTTCAATGATTGATTTTATAGATATTTATTCTACTAAAAGAATTATATTTAAATTTATAATTATTATATTCACATAGTATTTTATTTTTAATTTTTACCTAGCAAATAATTATATTAACTAATTACACAATTCAGATGTAATAATTATTTTATTAAGGAAAATATCAAAATAATGTTAACAAAAATATTAAAATAAATATAGGATTTAATAATTAATATTTAAAATTAATTATCTCAATTACCTTTACCTGTTATAGATATAATAATTTTTTTTCAGGATAACATCTTATTATGATTTTTTCAAAAATCCACAAAATGAATAGTGTCAAATTTGACAGTATTGTTATTTTCTCAAAATAATCTTTTATTATATTATTTAAAAATAATAAAACATTTTTTAAATTAAATAATTATTATTATATGATTTAAAATGCTTAAAATAATTTATTTATGATTTAATTGATATCAAATAAGTCTGTATTTTACATTTTTAATATAGAAATATTTGTTCTCCTAGTAAATATTCAACATATTTACAAAGTGAAAAATTAAAATGAAAGGTTTAAATAGAAATAAAAACATGCCTATTTTTTTTTGTTTTATGATATTAATAACTTATCATGTATTTTATTTAAAAATTTAAAATTTTGGAGGTTTTTTTATGTGGTTTTATTTTATTATAATTTTTTTATTTTGGATTCCAAATGTGCCCCCACCTCAATTATAAAAGGCCACATCGTCTATTAAAATTTCAATTCACTTTGAGCCTTAAAGATTGAATATCCCCTTTAAATTTAACATATTAAATTCCTTAGTCACATTAACGAGGTTCTTGTCTTCTCAAAAGACCAACTCTAGTGTGTTTAGAAGAATATTTAGAGGGATCTCATCTAACAAAAGGTAATCTATTATACTGATTCATTCAAATTATTTATTTTTATACTTCCTCATAATTAGTTGTTTCCATATTAAATAAATGACTTTTGTATCTACTGTATAATTATATGTTTTTAAAATCCTGGAACAACATATTCAACCTTCTATAAATCATATGAAAAATGAAATCACCACGCATATGTCCATACGTCTTACCATCTCAACACTGTGGTGTAATTTTTTTCACCAGCACTTGACTTGGATAGGTATAATGATGGAAATAATAAATATAAATGATTATTATAACAATTTTTTTATCCTAGGACAATATATATACCATCAACTTTGATACCATTTCATAATTAATGTAATGATATCATCGCTCGTGGGTATATAAAACCTAATGTCTCTATAATGCTATGCGATTCATTGTACAAGATCTCCATTAAATCATGATTAGATAAATTAAAAAAATAAATACATATTACATATATTATCTTAATATCACTTTTTGAATGATATAACTATGACCTATGTAGGACAATTAGAACTTATTTTACAAAACATGTATGATAAAATGTAGTAGTTAATACCCATATAAGGAGTAATAATGAAATATTATTACCAAACAGACAACAATACGATCATATATGATATAATAAAATTAAATATTATCTAGTAATTAGTCAATGTCAATATTTAAATCATTATACATGAGGTTTGGATTCATACAATGGGTAGTGGACCTAAGGTAAGGGATTATTTTGTCTCACTTTTATTTAAGTGGGGAATATGCCTTATACACCACTTATTTCTTTTGTGATGTGTTTATGTTACCCCAGAATGTTTTTATAATACATATTATTATGGTCATGTGATTTAAATATGTATAAAATTTTCTTTATTTTATGAGGCATACAATTTTACTGATTATAAATTGATGAGGGAACATTTTGCAATCTCATTATTATCCAAGATTTATTATACGTATTTATGTACAATGTTTTAATTATCTTCAATGTAACATGTTTTCTAATAATGATTTAAATTTTTTTACTCTTGTCTGATTGATATTAAATTTAAATTTTACCCATTTTTTTACTTTTACTTCATGGTTTGGAAGGAAAGATTTCATCGTTTTCAATAAGAGGTACTTTTTGACTTATCCGGAAAAAGTATTAGAAAAATGTTTTTTAAATTATATTTCAGGAATGGATTTTTATGATTTCATAATTCCATATTTCCGTGAATATTATTTTACATTATTTCAGGGATATTTTTAAATAAATTGTTTTCTTTTAAAATTGCGTGGAATTTTAAAAAAGGAAATGATTTAGAAGAAGAACAGATATTTTCCTCAAGAAATAATTTCAAGTGTTTTATCAAAATTATATTCAATATATTATTAATTTTTTTCATATATTATATCCATATTATTCTTATGGTTGATTATGAGTATGACTGAATTCGATTTATGATGTCCATTTGATTTACAATGATTATGTTATCATGAAATGATTTTTTAAAAATCAGTTTTCATCCTTATGTTTTGTTATAATTAATGATTTATGTTTTTTCTACTGTTATATATGTAATTCATTATGTGATTAGTGGGGCCTATATATCTATATAATAAACTAGATAATGATTTACAACTCATTATATATACATGACTAAAATGACATGTAAATCTGATTCAGCAATACAAGACTGGAATGAGGATTGAACTCAGTTCAGTAATGGACTTTATCCGCTTTGATGGTCTCTGAAATGAGAATTTGATAATATTGAAATTATATTCTATGATTATATGTTTTTTAGAATTTCATTTTTCATACTAATGCTAATTTATCACAGTTTACGATCCTTTATGACTTATCCCTTATAAACCTCAAATATTTAGTTCCTGACACATGATTTTGATATTCAAAATATATTTTCATGGGTTTACATTTTTATGTTTATATTATGATTGATGTTCTCCATGTTTACCTTTAATGAGAAATATAGATCATCCTTTTTTTGTTTTCATTTCCTGAGGATGTAAAGAATAGTTTTAGGTATGGTAACATTGTTGAAGATATTTATGGGAGATTTTGAGGATGTTCTTCCAAGTTAAAAAAAATGTGTTAAAATATTCATAATACACTAAACTAGTATGATATTTTAACATCTCTTTGTGTAATGTATTAAATTTTCCACACAAGAAATATAAATTATATCTATGTCAATATTGGTTCATTATAGTAAAAGGATATACCAATTAAGAATGATTAAACATTGAATGGATTATTCAACGACTAGACATAGTGTATGAAAACCCATTAAATAAATGAACATTCCAAAAACCATTAGAATTATAATTTTCAATGATTTCCCTATGATCATCATATAGTTTAATAGTGGTTCAAGGATATTTTTCTTAATCAATAACTAATAGAACATGCTTTTTTGAAACAACTAAAATGGTTGCAGACTCCCATGAATTACATTTAGATATATATTTTCCATGAATAAAATTTTGGATAATAGAAACCATTTTTATCATAGGATATCAATATGGAATCAAGGAAAATTTCATGTCTATAATATGAAAGTGGGAGCATTGAATTTTCCAAGGAAAATACACTAGTAATATATGGAAAATAGATAATCATGTTTATCAACATTATGGAATTTATTTCTCTCAAAATGGTGTAATGGTTAAAAACTTTTTCGGGAAAACAATATCCTTTGATATTGATCTATGGGTTTACTAATTAATATCATAGTATATTTAATGAGAAGGTGATGGAGAAAAGGTAGTTTAAAAAACAATTAAAAGATTTTTTACTAATTCCAAATTTTATAAAAACACTCTATATCTATAATAGTATTAGTAGGAGGATATTGTTGAGATGAATTAAATTATATATACCAAAAAGTAATTTATAATACATATCACATACATGATATGTACTACATTTATATATTATCTATCTGATAACATCAATCATAAATATCAACCAATACCATTAGAATAACATAGATTTGTTGTATAAACTATCAAAAGTACTTTATAAATCATAACTAGATAAGTATCTATTAGATAAATTTTTTGAAATAATAGTATAAAATGATATGTAATTAAAAAAATAAATGTGATCATTTTGATCCATTATCATAGCTTGGCCAAAGTAATATTTAATACTAACATATTATAACCATTGTTTGTTATATCAATAGTATTCATGTTTTTTTTTTGATTTTTTTTTTGAATTATGTTGAAATTTTCTTACCATTTATTGGGATATATCATAATAGTAATATTTTATCATAATAAAAAATAATTGTCAATTCCATTATCAATATTTTCATTTTAGGACAATGATAACCGAAAATTACTCAGGGATATAATTTCTTGCGGGATTTCATCAAATTTATGACACAGTATGTATATTCTCTACAGATATATTTTGTAATTACAATCCTACTCATTCAAGATCGTGGTAGACCCTATAGGTATAACAATACATAGTATAAGCATGTATACAATGGGAGTACTACCTGGAAATTTTTTTGATTGGTTTAGTGTATGTTTTGAGTCTATTTATGTTGGTTCTATAGAACCAACTCCTTTGTACATTATATTATATTTATAGATATTTCAATGTGGTTAATATTATATACATTTGTTGTCACATTATTATTTACTTTTAACCTCCTCTATTTCAAGGTATAACTAATATTATGGTTTGTCTCATCATAAATGGTTTTTTAAAACAAGTTGAGGACTTTTACTGATGTTATGAGAAGGTAATGTATTAAAGGATGGAAATGTTCTAATAGAGTGTTTCATATCATGAATGGAAAACACATCATGAATTGATTCTTAGTAGATAACATGAATATGTATTCATGATATGGAGGTCATTCATGGTTTGAGGGGTAATTCACAACATGGACAATGTTTTGTGGGTTTTGAAGCCTATGGGACATATTGTTTGGTGTATCATCCAATATGAATGTTCATGATAAGAAAAATTAACTCACCTGATGGTTGTATTCTATCCTCGTATGTTTAATTCTTTAAGAACTCATTTCATTTCTCATTCACATAATTCTTTACGATCCAAAAAATCATTTTCTAAGATATTTTGGTTGATGTAACTCCCTCAAGAATTTATTCACCTTAGAATTTCAACGACTGAATCCAAATTAGTGATTTTTTCAATTTTATTGGACCTAGATCATTTTTTAATTTAGGTCTTCTATTGTATTCTTGACCTTTTCGTACCTTTTATTGTGCGGTTTATTCTCAATCATGATCCTACAATTCTTATCATAGATGATCAGGGGTGTATCTAGGATTCTAATGTGGTGAAATTGGACTCATATATCAACCCATATCATCAAAACAATATTTCACCTAAGGTAAGAATATATTGAATTTTATTCATGCTTAAATTGGTTCTTGGAATGATTTTTCAAATGTGCGTGTAGCCCTATTAGAACTGTGTTTGATGCTTGATCACATGACGTGTGTGTGTATCCCATTGAAACAATTTATTATTATTAGTCCTATGTGGATTTTGATGGAACTAATTTTTCTTAATATAACATGATTTTTGATCTAGCGTTATTGTATTGTATTGCATGTGTCATTCGTATATCATGAAAATGGGCGTGTAAGTTGATCCACATGAAGTATAACCCAAGGGGGATGTGAAGAGTTTTTTTCATCATATAGATGGGATATACCTTCAAGGGGAATATGTCAGACATGTTTTTGTACACTCTCAACAAGGGGAATGTGTCGGGAAACTGGTTAATATTTCTTACAAAATGGTGCCAATGTAGGTTGATCCTATCACTAAGGACCCATTTTTTGTTTTTTATTGTATGATATAATTTCTCTTTACTATTATTTTATTACTTTATATAAATGAACTAGTATATATTATTCACTTTAATAAATGGTTATTGTTGGTGTTTTACTAAGTCTCTAACTTAAAATGTACTCGAGTATTTTGGTGTAGTTGTGGATTTTTTGCTCAAGGATTGGAGGAGGGTAATGGGCCATATAATATATGGTTAAGAACATCCAGCTACACAAAATATCCATTATTAGATTTACATAAAGCTAAAAATATTCTATTGTTCATATTTAGATTATTTTCATAATACATTGTACAATATATTGTGGGGATCCATTTACTTAGTTTTGGTTTTTGGTACATACATAACATACTAATATCACATGGGTGGGTATATCTTGTTTTATATTGCTACACTAAGTATGGTTTATTTATTCATAATTTGCTGGTTATTCGTTATCTCTTAGATTATTTCACCCAAATGATTACCCGGTACTATGGTAATAGTCTCACCATGAAGTTTATTTGACCCTCACTGCTATATGACATCATATTTCATTGGGGAGGTATGCATAAGGTTGAACTTGATGGTTTGGGTTGGGGTGTTGTCAAATGGTATCATTGTAACAATTTCAATAACATTATTATTATGTTTTCCTAGATTTGAAAGATTACAGAAATGAGAGATGATCGTTAAGAATTTGACATGGTAGTAACTATATTGCCTTAATATCATTGTATACTAGACATCTGTGTTTCCATAAAATGGGAATTTATTCCCTTATAGTGAGATTTTACATTTGGTTAAAAACCACCTTGGGTGATTCACATGATGTTTTCATACTTATTTATGATAATTTTCATGTATTCATGCATCATGTTTGAGCCTGTGTATTATATGCAAGAATGTATATATATGGGTTGGATTAATGTGCCGGTATTAGAGGTTAAATTCATTTATGTGTAGTGCTTAGCAGTTTATGCCTTATTCATGTGGGGATCCTTTTAAGTGGAACCTCATTGTACTCCCTTGTGTATTCATGTAATCTATTAACAATATTGTTTAATATACGGGATTTTTGTATGATGAGTTCTATAATTTTAGGGTATTGTACCTTATATACGTCTTGCACTGCCAATGTCACCACCTTTTTTGCATTATGATACAAGTGAGCATGGTCCCTTGGTTTATCCAGGGATTTATGCTATATACTCAATCCATATGATGGTATTTTATCAAGTATCTATTTAGGGAAGAGGATCACACACATGTTGGATAATTTTGGTTGATTATTCTTGTTATATCGAGCTTTGGAATACTCTATCCTTCTAGGGTATTAGAGGCCCCCTGAATGAAGATTACTAGATACAGGTCATAAAAATAATTTTTTTACCTAGTAGATACACATGGGGAAAAGATGTTAATTCTTCAGACTCTATTGTTTTAGGTCTCTACACGATAATAGAAATACATTATGCTTTAGGATGGTAGGAATGAATGGCTGACATGGGAGACCATCAAGGACATCTTCTTTAAGGAGTTCTTGTCATATGTAAAAAAGATAGATGATTCTTAGGATTTCATGGAGCTGTAGTAAGGGATGATGGTAGTGTCTACCTATTAAATACACTTCACTAAGATGATTGGGTTTTTCTCATATTTAGGTCCGGAATGAGGCTCAGAAGGTAAGAAAGAACTAAATCAGTCTTCATCCAAAGCTGAAACAACAGGGTATGAACTTTTATCTTACAAAGTATGTTCTAATGATTCATAAGGAATTAATTATTGGTAAGTGATTCAAGGAATGTAGAGTAGTAAATATTATCCATTATTTTAGTAGATAGACTTGGGATTTATCAAACACAATTACAATTTATCGTTCTATGAGAATGTAGATAAAGTCATAGGATGGAATATATTTTGGTGGTTGAATGTTATAGAATATATTAGGTACCTTGAATCATTATTTAGTGAATGAATATATTATTTTCTTTAAAAATAGTTTGAACATTCATTATCTCAAGTACTATAATGATTATACCACGACATTCCATTAGTGTAAAGCGGCCAATAATTTGATATGGTTCTGTTATAAGGAATCAAATATGCATACTGAAAATTCAGTAAATGGTGTTGTTGTAGGACCTCAACAGAAGTTGTACACCACATAAGGTTCAATGAATCAAGTGACTCCTGAGCCTCTAGGGAATCTGGGATTGCTAGCTGATAGGGCCCATGCAGGTGACTATGCTTCAACAGAAATTGTAGATATGACATCATGAGTTCAATTTATGGTCCTAGTTTCTTTAAATCTCTCTCCTTTTTATTAATATAGGTGCATATTATTCATTTAAATTTGATCAAGTGGTTGATGGGTGGGATTTACTGATTAAATACACTTTTGAACTATTATTTTTTGATATACACCTGGGAAAGAATGTGTATCATCTTCTTATCTATCTAGAAAGTCCAATTGTGGTTACTAGCTTCAAACATGTATATAGATTCATAATTATGGATATGTTTAGCATTTATTTGACCCTTACCATGGATTTATTTATGATTTTCCATACACACATAGAATTTTATCAGAGATGATTTTATTCAACATTTTTTAAATTAGAGAAGTTCATGTTCAATGGTGAATGAGATGTCAAGGGAGGAAGAGTTGGATCAGACCATCATCAAAGATAATTATTTTCAGTGTAGATGGCTGGCATGATCTATGCAGTCGACTAGGTAGTGTCTCCATCCTATTTTACTCTTATAGAATATCAATATCAAAATTACTTTCTAGAGGACTTATCATGTTTACCTTCAGACAAAGGAGTAGAGTTTTAGATAGATCTATTACTGTTTCAGAACCTATATCTCTTCCACAATATCTTATGGAACTAGATAAGATGTAATAGCTCAAAGTTAATCTTTTTAATAATTAGGATAAACTCTTCATCAGATAGAGAACATGGCCATATGGTGCTCTTATGTTGATTTCCAAGAAGGTGGATGATAGTATTTACCTTGGATTGGAATATCTATATCTATATCCAATAATTATATAATTTTTTGATCTATTGAGGGGAACCCAATGGTTTTCTAAGATTGATCAACATTCTAAATACCATTAATTTTGGGTCAGAAAATAATATATATCAAAGATTGCATTTAGGAGCATGTAGGTTTGTATGAATATCTCGATATTCCCTTTGGAAAAATGAATGTTATAGTAGGGTTAAAGGATCTCATGAATAATATCATTCACACATACATAGAGTCACTCATGGTGGTGTTCATTTATGACATCCAAGTATATTCCAAGACATCCAAATCATACATTGGACAGCTAGAGATCATATTGAGTACACTTCAAGCACACCACATTTACACCATGTAATTGAATATTAAAATTATGAAACATGAGGTCACAATTATTTATAAAGTGGTTTATGAATCAGGAATAAAAATTGATCCATATAAGGTAGATGCAGTTATGTCCTGAGCATGATCATGAAATTTGTTCAATATTTAGAGTTTCAAAAAGTGGGTTGGGTTCTACAAGAGGTTCATTCAGGACATTTCTCACTCAAAAGAATCCATAATGTTCTATCAAATAAGAGAGTAATTTTTTAATAGACATAATAGTTTCAACACATCTCCTTATATCTGAATAAGGGGTTTATGTGATCTTCGATCATGATTCTTCCAGAACCTGGAGTTTGTTATGTAGTGTACTTTTACATGCCTAGAATTATCCGAGGTGTTTTTTTTGATGTATATTGATATGATAGTTTCATATGTTTCATATCAACTATGAACACATAAGTGTAACTACCATAACCATAATTTAGATATTTTGTTTGTTGGTCATGGGTTGAAATTCTGGAAACACTATCACTTTGGTGCATGATTTTTCATATATACGGGACACAGGAGTCCACAAAATGTTTTTTCTGAAAGTGATGTAAATATTCAATAGATGAATTGGGAATAATACATGAATAATTTTTACAATGATATGGATTATTCTCATGGGAAATGAATAATTGTTTTAGATTCATTGAGTTAGAAGATGTAGGAGGTTATGCAGGAAATTTTAGAAGCCATTTGTAAGCTATCAGCTTTGCTTGTTTAATGATTGGTTGGCATACCATATGATTCATAGGTAGTGGTCCATGAAAAAATAATGACCATGTAATTATTATTTTAATGTGTGATAGTTAGTTAGAATCCTGATCTAGAGTGTTTCATGATGTGCGAGAGTATAATTAACAAAACTGTTAGATATAAAATTACCCTTTTGATTTAATTAAACATCTTATTATGTAAAGATGGTTATAGATAAAAATACACTTTTTTGGTTTAATTATATGATATTACATCTAAATGTCTATTATGTATCACTATTTTTGTTAATATATTCATTTAACAGTGATAACATGATTAGTATAGATATAGGGTCATAATAAATCCAATTATCATATACAAAGGATGTGATGTCCTCAACCCCTAAGATAATATCCTATAAAGCACATATATGAGAGCTTATAAGGGAGATAGAAACTCTGGTCTTTTTCCTTGACCAATCCCATGCTAATATCCAACATCTTAATCATGACCAAATATGTTTATGATAGAATCCCAAGCACATCAAGATCATGAACCAAACCATGTTCACCAAACTACCCCATTAATGTCTAACAGTTTCAAACCTTACTCATAGTATGTATGCTGTTTTACTAAAGGTATCTGTATCAATACCCTATAAATATTGATATGTACATTATAATTTACTTAATAATGAATATATTTTTACTCTATTAGTGTCACTTTTTAAATAATTTTTATTTTGATACAATAAAGATTAATTATCATTTTTTATAATATTCACATTCAATTAACGAATTTGTGAATTTATAGATTTTAAAATTAACAATATTTTAATAAAATATTATTCTTAAATTTTTTTTACCGAATATAAAGGATCATATAATTTTTATGAATTCAAATGTAATTTTTTATTATGGTTCGAAATCAATTTTTAGCAAAACTCCATAATTTTCAATATATTTTGGTCATTATTTTAAATGTGAAATTAATATATTTATAAAATTATTTAGTTAAAATAAATATGCTTTTTGGAATAAAAATGTTGAAATTATTCAATGGTGAATTTGTCATTATCTTCTGAGATAATCAAATTATCCAGTAAAAATAAAAAAATATATAAATATACATTGAGTTTTATGACATCATAATGACCAAAATGTGATGTAAAAAGAATTATAAATGGGATCCACAACCAAATATACGTTTCTACATTAATATAAATTTATTTTAAGTTTATTTTAATTACTTTATAAAACCATTCTGAATCCTCCAAATCATATTATAATTTTTATGGGTTTAAAATAATTTATTTAAGAGTGTGACCTACATACATATTACTAATGTAAATATTGTTTAAACCACTATAATTTTACTTATACGATGAGAAAAATCTAGGGGATGGTTTTTTGTTTTCGATATTTTATTATGTAGTGTCCAAACCATAAATAATAATGAAATTCCCCACCTTTCCTATATAAACCCCCAATCTCTCATTTCTCTTCAAACCAACATCTTAGAGAACATCAATATTATTACCACCACTCTATAGAGTCCTACAAATGTTCCCCCATGCTCTCAAGAATTCCTCACCTTTCCTTTTGAGTCACACATTCATGTAAGGAATCTTTCTATCTTCTAATATTTAAGCAACTTCTTTAAAATTAGTATTTTTTTTAATTTCAAATTGTTATATTTTCATTAATTTATAATCATTCCCTTACTATCCATTTAATGTTATTTGATTGAGGGATCATTTTTCCTCCCCCATTTGGACCCTTACATAAGCCATTACTATACCGAAATTTTGTATGGGATCCTCCACTCTCCTATTTTATCAAGTATTACATTTGTGTAATGACATTTAATTTCAATTTTTTTATGATAGGATATGTTATTATATTTACACATTACATCCCATTTGAAGTATAAATTATGAGAGCCCCATTCACTCTCATTTCCCCTCCTATTCACTATTATGTACAACTGTTTCAATGTTGTAATATTTTTAGGGTTCTTTCCATTATCTCCCTTATTAATGTTTCTTGGACAACATATGTCATATATTTCCAATTTCTCATGTCAGGACATGTCTTTTCTTGTCCCTATTAATTTAAATTTTATAACTTAAATGATTAGAGTCCTCATCATCTCTCATCATCCCATTTTATTAATTTTATGTGATGTTATTATGCTTTCATAATGTCACAACAATTTTCCATGTCAAAATAGTAGTGTAGTGAATACCATACACATTCACTATCAAGGGTACTAACATTTATCCATATATACAATTATATTATACACTTACATATGCGTATTACACACTCCTTGATCATGGAATAAATTATGATTGTAAATGAATCCATTTTGTATGATCTATGTGGCACACTAAATCATGAGTATTAAATTAATAAGATGTGTGCACCCAAATCACACTCCAATACATTGTGTAATGATTAATATAATGGTACATCATGTTGAAATTGAGAGTGAAACTACTTTCATTATGTGACTTTTTCCACCATGAGGCCATGAAAGATTTATCCCTGACCTAAGTATATGATGTTATTTTAAAAGTTGATTCCACATTTACTATGTTTCCTTTATGATTTACAAGCTATATTATATCTCATTATCCATCTATTTTATTCTTACTATTTTTATGCCCCATTAATATGCTTATCATCTAACATGTATCATTTTCTTCACGTGATGCACTATTTATTCCTCTTTTGGGCTTTACGGCTCTCCCCTTTTTATGATGGTCAGTAAGTAATCCCTTGTAGTTAAATGTTTTTTGGAATTTTATTATCATGTTAATGAAGTATTCAATAATGTTTTGAAACTCGTGTTTTATATTATTGTTGAATGTACCTAATTCCCAAAGAAAATATAAATATTGATCCTTCATGTTGTATCAAGTGAAATTGTTTGTAATAAATCAATTATATCTATGTAATAAATAGAAGGTTTTTTATAGGGATGATGACAATAAATGGTTCTATTCCAAGTGTTATATTAGATGGACATGATGTTATTCTGGTTCATGGATGTGTGATTGTACATTATTCTATGAGATAGGAGTAAATAAAAGCCTCTCATTCTTTATATCGGTAGTGCTACCCGTATTGACGAAGATGTATCAAGATATCAAATGATAGTTATGGTGTCCCAACATAAAGAGTGATATTACATGTTTTTCTACTCATTGCCTAACCTGTTGGAAGATCAAGGCGAAACATCATAGGCATGGAGGGTTTCTCTAGGCACATGAAGATACTGAATGGAAGTGTTATGAGGTGACCAAGGATTTTGTGATAGTGTCTTCCTTGGAATCCATCATGTAAATATACCATTCAGGTTATAGTGTATCGGTTGCCTAGGGTGGATCACATTTCACCAATCTGAGAGACTAACTAGATGAATGAGATAGGAAGGATCTTTGTTTAGGAGATCATTGAACTATATAGAGTTCATTTGAGCATGGTATCTAATATAAATTATTGATTTTAGTAACTATTTTTTCAAGTCTTGTAGATGGTTATGGGGAATCTGTTGAAGATGAGTATGAACTTTTGTCATCAAACTAATTTGAAGTTATAGGGAATGATCATACATTATAGGATAGGATTTAGACAAGTGTTATGGATTTATAAGGATATTAGGATAGTCAATTTCCTTAATTATTTATCACCTACTATAAGAGTTAATATTCTGTGATTCATATGCCTATGTTTGTGGCTCTTCAAGGGTGCCCATGTCATCCACCGCTATTCTAGAATGATATATGTGAATGTTTATTTTTGTTCATGTATGGTATAGGAGACCTCAGCGATGGTGAATTTGATATAGAATTAGATATTTATGGCTTCGAAAATGTATCATGATTTTGTTGACTAGAAGAGATGGCACATGATATTTTTTCATGTAAAAAACGTTTTCTTATGGGGATCGACTCTGTTATGAAATATGAATTTTTGGAATAAAAGGATATTGACGCCATGGTATATTGGGTTGTTTGATATCATTCAACACATCAATATAATTGAAAATTATTTGGGACTTCCTCCAAGGTTCTAAGGTATGTATAATGTGTTTCACAGGTCAAAAATTCATCGGTATGAGATTGATCCTACACATGTGTTCAACTATGAGGATGTTGAACTGGAACCAGATCAATATTTTATTGAGAGGTTCATTTATACTATTGACCAATGTTAGAAGATTATATGATGAATGATCGTTCTGATTTTTATTATTTAATAGAATCACATGAATTTTCATGCAGACATGTGGGAGTTAAATACAAAAAATGTGGCAGAGTTTACCATGTCGGTCAACCAAGCCTTTAGTGATACTTTTCATGGATAATATGTGATTCGACATCGGGATTCTTAAAATCCAAAATATCAACGTATGACTCATTTAATGTTATTAGAAATTATAAAGGGGATTTTTTTAAACATGTTGAGGCTTGTTAGGTGTTTTTTGAGAATGATGTAGCTTAATGACATCAAATTCGAAACATTGGAAATATGCACCATGAATATAAATTCACGACGTGAATAGATTATGGGTAAAGAACATGGATTTTCATTCAGTACCTGAAATCCATTAATAATGTGATAGGTAATTAATTATGTGATGTGGGTTTTTTTGGTTTTTATGATATGATGTTTAATTTTTAAGCATATCATCCAGTTCAAAGTTACACAATTTGAATCATTAATTCAAGTTATGAATGTAGTCAGTCCTAACAGATTTAATTTCTTGAGTGCTAATTTATTTTCTCATTCTCCATTTCCTTCTATCTCAAACACCTGGTCCCCTCCACATTATAGTTGGTGATTTGACATCCTCTAAAATCTGTTCCCCTTAGACCATCATGCATTGGGTTAAGAGAATTGGTTTTTTTCTTTTGTTAGACCTAGATATTTATTGATAACATATATTATCCGCTACATTTTACATTGTCCACTATTTTTTATGGTTTATCATCAATACTTATCCAACAGTTGTAATAATGGATGACCAATGATAGTTCAAGGATTTTTTATGTGGTGCATCTATACATGAATATCAAACCTTGTCCTCAAAATGATGCTTCAACAAGTGTATGAAACCATTGAAATTAAACCATGTATCCTTGGGTTTTTAGAATGATTGTTGGTGTGTGTGTGTGTGTTGCCCCGTGAGACCTATGTTTTATTCTTCATTACACAAGGTGTGTGTTGCTCTCTAACATTTGTTCTTGTTTTTCTTTTCAATAGAATTTTGATGGTATGACTCTTTCATGATATGATGGAATGTTTGATCATTCAATAGTATCTTTTATTACATGTGTCACTCCTCTATATTATATATAGATTCAAGGTTGGGCCACAAGGAAAATCCTATGACGGGAATGTGTTGAACATTTATTCATCATGCAGTTGGGTTATAACTTGAAGGGTATATTTCAGACATGTTTTTGGACTATCCCATTAAGGGGGATATGTCAGAATATTGATTGATGTTTCTTCTAACATGGATACAAAGATGGTAGATCTAGTTCTTGATGACCCAATATTTGTTTTTTTATTGTGTGTTATAATTTTTTCTTAATTATATTATTTTTCATTCATGGAATGAACCTAAATATATTATGAAGCCATTGTATGGGTCCTTGGTCGTATCATTTAAATTCTTGCACTCACACCCTAGTTTGGAATTTTAGTGCACTTATATATTTCATGTCTACAGATTCAATGAATGGAAGGGAATCATGGTAGAAAATTAAGATGGTATTTCTTAAGGATATGATCATTACTAAATCTTATTTGTGTTGAATGTATGATGTTGTTCTTCTTTAGTTACTTTACCTAATACTTTGAACCAATCTGAATAGGGATATCTTTTCTTAGTTTGGGTTTATGAGTCTGAAATACCATACTAATACAACATCGATTGGTAAATGTTACTTTATTTTTTTATATTGATTATCAGGAATTTGTTCTTTTTTTATTTATTTTTTCAGTTACATTATTATAATTAGATGTCTACTGGGTAATGTGTGCATATCTCCCCATCATGTTTCTTTACCCCACACCACGAGTCAGAAAACTCTTGTATATGGACAGGCACACATGAGGTTGTGTGGAATCGTGGATCGAACACGATTATTTAGGTTTGGGTTTTATTTTACATTTCTTTGTTACATCTATGTGATAATTCCCGTAGTTATATGTCGTGATGATAAATGAATTCTAGTTCCCTACTTTAATGAAAACATTAAAGTTCTATGGTGTTATTCATAGGAATAAATTTTATAGTGTGATGATGTTATTTGATAGGAAATAAGGGACACATAATATCAAGGGATAATAATAATATGTGCTGATAATACTGTATATGTAGTAAATACATGATAATCTCTAATATTGGATATTATGAGGAAAAACCAACCTGTAAAAATTCATCATATTTGTATCTCAATATAATTTATATCTAGGAGTGTGTTTAATGGTTCCTAGAATTGGGATTATTGTTAACAAATATCATCACTCTCATACTTAGATGTATTGATAAAAACCATTATGCAATATGTTCACAAGATGTATGGTATATTGGGTGTGTAATAAACTATGTGTTATTAATAAATAAATAAATAAACGATTTTCCCTTCAATATTTATGGATGTTGATATATCAGGGGCGTTGATTTAAATATAGCTATTTGATAAATTCCATGGACATGGTGTTCAATGAGTTCATTTCAAATTGTAAAAAAAAAGTATACAAAGGTAAACAACATAAATTATTGAATAATATTGATCATTGATATTCAGTTAAAGTGGTTATATTACATGGTAATCATTTGTGTGTGGTTATCATTAATGTGACATTAAATTCTTCCTATTAGGTTCCTTTTCATGTTTCTAAACACTAATATTGGTGTTTAATCTATTATATATAAATCTCTTGAGGGAGAGGCCTAGTGGGTCACATGTTTTCATGATTCATTTGATTTAAATTTAATTCTATGTGAATTTCATTATAGAAATAAATATTATTCTCTATATAGATATATAATACTTATTCAGGTTATATTGATCTCTAATATTAAATAAATATTTGTTCATGGGACAATTATTTTTTTACATGGATATATAAAATTTATTTTTAATTTTTAATTTACATGGTAATAAAAAACTATTTATTTAAAAAATAAATAATTTAATTTTTTTAATAATAAAATAAATATTTATTACCTAACTTTTTTATACAATATTTCATTATTTATTTAATAATTAGTATTTTTATAAAAACATCATCATGGGTAAATAAATTTCAAGGATAATGTGTGGACCATGTGAGAGGTCCACTGTCAAATATTTATTTTCCATACTGTAAATATAATGTTATTCATTTCATGAATGGAGCATTCCATGAGGTAAAATTATAATAATATTTGTCTTATTTTTATAGAGTTTATTATGATATTATAATTTTTTTAAGGACCTATTTTTAATTAGTAAATATTCTATATTGAACCCTGATCTTATAAAAATAATGTTTTGTCATATGTAGATAAGTAATAAAAGTATTACATTGTGAAAATCATTTTCACCTCTCAAGAGTTATATATCAACCATGAAAATCCTTAGATAATCTCTCTATATCAATAGAGGTGACCTTTTTCTCATTCCTCTCATGCTAGAGAAATTTAGATTGATCACTCAATATAGAAGAGATCATTGTGATCAAGAGATTAAAACACGATGATAAGATCATCTTCCCAAGAATACAGAGACGATGGAATTTGGAGATCAAGGGATCCCCTGTGGACCACCTCATAATATATTTTTTTGATTATTTAGATATATGATAAAGCAATCAAACATTTTTTTGGAAAATCACCATCTACTACAATGAGTTAATCTTCTAACAAAGGAAATTTTCATTCTTAATAATTAATTGTGAATTTATTGTGATAAGTTCCCATATCTTTGTATTGATGCTACTTTTTCAAGGGAATCATCTTTTTCTATTATTTTATCAAGAAAATATGTTCATGTACATCTCGTAAAATCTGTTGATTGCTAAAAAAGATGAGTTTGGCTCAAAATAATAGAGACTTCCACTGCACTTGTAACCTTCACACATTTGTATTAGGATATTTGAGCAAACATTATGTGATAGTATTTGAGTTTTTATATCTTCTTTGAAAATTACATACTCGAAATCAGGTTGCCAAGTTGTTTTGTGCTTCCCTTTTTGGTTTCTTGATCATCGTACTATGTATGAGTATTCCCCCCCCCCCTCACAAGGCTTGTGGCCGCACATGTTGTGTCTATGAAGATGACCCACATGTTCAAGGATGGTATGGGTAGAGATGGAGTTAGAATGGATGGCTTTGAGGTGATGCGTGCGTATACTTGAAATTGAATTCGAGGGACATAGAGATTCATGATGGTGGATATGACCATTATGAATGGAGTATGATCTATGAGTACATGTGGTATGGAGGAGATTCTATGTACATCATCTTTCAGACACACATTAGATGTTCTATTTCCACTATTTATTATACCATTATATTTAAGTACATATACTTTATGTCCCATGAATGTGTTTTATATTGTTCATTTTTTAATTATATTCATCCTACTAGTGTTTTGATCAATTTTTATGAATTGGAAAAATGTATATGTTTCATGTTGTTATATGATATGGTATCCCATTTTATATGATATGAAAATTCAGTGTTATCCAATAGCTCATAGCCTAATAAATTTGGTATTGAGGATAATATCTTCGATAACTACTTTCCCGATAAGGGACCAAATGGGACAGGTCATTTTATGATTTTTTTCATAAAAAATTCTCTAGATTCTTAACCCCTTGACCCATTGAAAAATTAATTGGGTCATTATGATCATTTTATGGGTAATTTATGGAGTTTAATATTAACTTGTACAAGAAAAAATTACTATAAGATAATAATATTTGGGTAAAAAATCAAATTCATATTTCATTGTTATTTCCCACTAGATTTCATGTAAATGATTAAATTTCACTCAGTGGAGTTTAAATTATTGGACCATTTTCCTAGACTATGTCCATGAAACGTGAAAAATATTATTATTCGATAATAAAAATAATATATATATAGTGTGTTTTTATCCAATGAAGGGATCTGGAAATATCAATTCAAATGAGTCACACAATACTAGGAGGATGTTTTTGGGTGAGAAGGGAAACTCATTTTTCACAATACGTTATTTATCTAACAAGATAAGATCATTGAACTATAAATTGATTCCTAATAGAAAAATTAATTTTAAATCTATGGAATGAAAAACATTATGGTATAATTAATCTGGAGTATGGTAAAATGAAATAAATAGTCAAATGAATAGTAAAATAGAATTAAGGGGTTTTTGATCATTTTAAATGATGGAAATAGAATTTTCATGATACATACGAAAATGTTAATTGGAGTTTGAATTAGTGGAGTAAATACATAAATGAAAAGAGATACTTATGGGAAACTATGTATAACATTAAAGCAATGAAATTTCCAGGATGATATAAATTTGATTTTTTTTTCTTATTGTGGTAATAAATTATTTATTCCCAATGAATACAGAATAGTTGGGGCAAAGTGGTCATGACTTGTAATGGTAAACAGTGTTTTTATAATTAATGTATATGAAGTGATAATATATCATTGGTGAAGAATTATTCCTATTGGGTTGAAATAGCCTCATGAAAGGAAGTATTTAGTAATCTATGTGTAAAAGAATAAAAATGAGGGACTATGAAATGAATTTTTTTTTTGTATTCAAATCATTATGATGGATATTCACTTTTCTTGATGGTGATTGGGGATCATGTCGATGTACCATGACTTTCATATGACTTGTAAATTTCATGTAATAATGAATTAAATATATTTGTTATTTTGAAGAGTATAGTTAGGTAATTTTATGAAAAAATATAATTTTTAATGAGTTATTATTCACTTCATATGGGTTTAAAAATTAGTCCACCATTATGCATGATGTATTAGTTGAATTGCTACATAAGATGTCTTGTATGGATAATAGGAGGGTTGTTACATTATAATCAAAGTGCATGTAATGTGTTCTTATATATGATACAATGATTGAAATTTTAATATGGAAAATGATAAGATTATACAATAGTATTCTGTATAGTCACCTATTGAATCTGGATAGAGTGGGATGGAAGGTGACTTGTCCTTCATTCCCCATATATATTGGTAGAGAACGGCATTGGCCTATATGATTATCTACAATTAATCGCACATTTTTCTAGGGATAGATGGTTCAAGTATCTCTAAATGATATTTTGATATTTGTAATTCCATTATCATCTCTAGTGAATGACATATGAATAGGAATAGTTCAGCAGATATCCTCATTGCGATAAAATAATGCATGGGATGGGTGGATATGGGTGTTACCTCTAGAATCCTAGTATGACGTTTCACTAGATTGAACGACGAAGATCAAGGGTCTGAGTGAGTCAGCCCTAATGTTATTGAATAAAATATAATGAACAATAGGTTAGGCATTACAATGGGTAGTACTAGAGCTTGTCTGTGCCACACCCTGCATGACATCAACCATCAATCTAAAATAAATCATAGCTATTATGAAATTCCACATGGTACTCGACTCCACAATTTCCGTATTCAAAATTGAATATGCAGTCGTGATTAGCTTCTCTATAAGCATGGTATACAATGATTTGAAGGTTACTGCCAAGTTTGAGGCATGTGAACTACTATTGGAGAATTCTCCAAGGCATATCTCTAGTAAATCATTTAATTAATTCCCAACTAGTTGATAATCTAATTCGATCCATAACGGAGACCATTTGTGGTGAAAATAATAGTTGACAACATAAATTAGAGCCCAAATTTCATATTCATAAGCAGTAACATGGAAAATGAAATTTCTGAAAAAACATTTAACAAAATGGAGATAGTTACTAAAAACACCCCGGCATCCTCATGGTATATTAATGTCAGTGGAAGCTCCATCAATATTGACATTCATTCAAAGGGGAATCAGTTGGATCCATATTAAATACCTAATATCAAGAGGCTGTATTGATTTCCTTGTCATGCTAAGAAAACAAAAAGTATTCCGTTCTTCGATAGAATTCTACAACATACCTAGTTGTTCCATATCTGCAACGTGAATATCCCTATATATGGAATTGGAATTATAATGGCGAGATATAGCTTGACTGTATAATATCACATGGTTTCTTTCCGACTAGATGATATGAATGGATGGCGCAATAGCCACAATAATAAGGTCGGGATCTTATACAATTTTTCCACTATAACAGATCTGTGACATGAGATCCCCAAGGATTATTCAATGGAAAAAATAAAATTAGAAAAAATATCCAATTTATTCTCACATCTCCATTTAATAATAATAGTCCAAGAAGATGAGTTGTGCATAATCATCAGCCTGCATACAAAATGGATAGGCATAGGCAAGATGATTCTATATATTCTTCAGCTGATCATGTGTTGGAACCCGGTTCTACCACCACCTCTATATAATAATCAATATGAATGGTTGAAAAAAATAGGCCACAAAATGAGTCTTCTATTTACCTGGTCAGTGAGATCCATTACACTTCAAAATGCAGTACTCATTGGTTTTCAAAAGGACATTGGAATTAGGCTTCCATATCAAGGTGTCTTTATCCACACATGTGTAATTATGAATTTCCATAATGTCCTGATGGGAAGAAATTTTAACATGATCAGCAGTTTTCTTTATGGAATCATCCACATTCATCATACCTATGGTGTGATGGATAATAGTGGAATCGATGGGGTTGTCCAGCCAAGAGATTTTCGAGCAATTCAGGATTCAGTCCTTATTATCCAGTCACTTGGATTTCTGTAATATTTCCTTGAATGGGTTCCAAAAATAAGGCCATATATATGAAATATGGTAGTGTGTATAGAAACTGTTAATCTTTAATTTGATTCTGCAGGACAGACATTTAAATGATGGTTCATTGGAACATAATAGATTCCAAGTTAATTTTCTAATTAGGCCAATAATTGATGGTTTTTATATCCTTGAGCCCAAGACCTCCCATATCAAAGGGCTCTATAAAATCACTCCAAGATAAATTTATAAGTTTCAATTCATACATCGGGCCTATCTATAATAAATTCTTGATTATTTGTTGAAGGTCATTCAGAATTCTTTTTGGTCATCGATAGGGAGAAATGAAATACCAAAAACATCGAAGTAATAAGATAGTTGTTGAGGCAAACCCTTCAACAGTATGACTTAGTCTATCCCTTCTAACTAAAATTATGATTCACAATTCTGGAATAAATATTATCATGATAGTTTCACTTAACTTTTACCAAAAATAAGGGTACCCCAATGTACGTGAAGGGGAGAGAGGCCATTCTCACACTAATTGTATTGGAAATTCCAATTTTTTTCCAACCATAGGACCATTCCAAAAAACGATGAAGGATTTACTACAAATAATATCCTGATGAGAGACCTCTTCATAGTGGCTATGTAATTCTTTGATACCACCAATGGTGGTTCTTGAGGGTTTCCAAAACAAAAGAATATCATCAACATAATGAAAATGATAGGAAATCTGATTATTCCGACCTACTTAAACTTATATATAAATCCCATGATGGGTGATATAAATAAAATAACTACACATATAATACTAATAAAGAGAAAATAGAATCCATGAGAAAGGTTCCCCTTAACGGACACCCCTTATGTAAGTGAATTAGACTATCAAAGATCCATTGACCAAAATGGAAAGCCACGTAAAGTTGAGAATACTAGAAATCAACCTAATAAAATAATTGTAAAATCCATACCTTCTATAGACATCAAAAATAAATCTCCTCTTGATATTTTCAAAATTCATAGATATATCAAGTGGAACTGGCCTAATGTCCCTAATATCCACTACATTTTCATTCTATGGTATGAGAGTAATAATGTTCAATTTGCATCCATAACAGATGAAGGCATGGCTAAAGAACATATTAATATCATCAACCATATCATCTAGAATAATATCTTAGTAATATATGAAAATTTTATTAGATAACACATCTGGACTAGAAATACTCTCCATATTAAGAGAGAATAACACCTCCCTAATTTCTTCCTTCGTTGGGGCCACGGTGAGGAGACAATTCTTATTTTCTTTAATACAGGGGAAATTTCTATCAACTCTCTTATGAGTGATGTAAATCCCAATATCAAAATTAATAGCCTCAAAATAAATTAACACTACAGTAGAAATTGAACTTCCCAAGGCATGAATAAAACAAGTGATATTAATGGCATTCATCATTGCCCGGACATTCTTTTCATTATGCAGACTACAAAAAAAACATAGACATTCTGTCACCTTATTTCAAAAATAGAACATTTTATTTATGGTGTTCTATGCTATCATTGAATTTAAGAAGGTCATCATGCTTTAAAAGTACCTATATTTCTTCCCTAAAGGCGATGTTATTGTTCTGGTTGCTGAGTTGGCAGCTTGAAATCCTTTCTTCAACAATTTTATTCTCACAATCTATGTTGGAAAAAGAATTACTTCTCCATTACATCACATTTATTTTCACATTCCATATCTTCTTATAAAATATTTTAAATAAGATACTAATAAAGTTCATATTCTATGACTTCCCAATAATCTCCATACACCCTTGAGTGGTGATCAATCCATTATTAAAGTGAAATGGTATAGTAGATAACCTTGTAGTTGGAATAGAGATATCCACTAGTATTTGGTTATGATCAGAGTGATGTTTTGGCAAGGTGTGACATGATATACAAGTAACTGCATTCATATCATCCATATAAATAGAAAATGTGTAATTTTTTTTGGGTTTTATTCCATTCAATGTATATCTACCCCATTTAAAATCATCACCTATAATTGGCTCTTGAATATGATTACACTAGTCAATGAATGAAGAAAATTAAGATGAGGTAAATCAATTTAAGATCATTTAACTTTTATCACCATGCCATAACATAGTATTAAAGTCACCCAAAATCATCCACTAATGGATGAGCATTCCAGATACATCCATGATATCTTCCTATAATTCCCTACATTTAATATTTGAAGTTGCTGCATTGAACAAAGTAACCAAGAGATTGTAGTCTAGAAAATCATGAGAAACACAGATGCATTGTACCTTGGATCTAACTAAAGAAATGTGAATGTTATTTTCATAGTACCCATAGGTGGCCTATATGGATTTCATGGATGCCATTGGAAGAAATACTATATCCATGAGAGGCCATTTAAAGCCTTTCCACTTAGGGATGGGAATCTTGGGTTCCACTACACCAATAAGAAGTGGTTTGTTGTCCATGATAAAATGTCTAAGATCTCTGGCTATTAGGGGCTTCCCAGGACCAATCCAATTCCATAAGAGAATGTTCATTTAGGGGGATGTTTGGTTTGTTTACATGCCCCCTTCAATATGCCACATCCATGCGGTATTTTCCATTCCTTCCATTTCCTTTCATCTTACCTGAGATTTCCATGCTTTCATTCATAACTGATGTAAGAATTTTGTCTTATTCAATTGGTTCAGGACTTGACTAGCCTTTCTCCTGACCTGCATATATTTCCACTTTTTAAGGGTTGTGAGAATCATTAGCATCATCTGATGAATTTTTTCCATTTTGAGGGGTAAACATATTGTTGTCTTGTAAGTACTGAGATGTGCCCTCTTTATGGGTAACTTTTCTAGGAAGTCCTGGTATGAGGAAAAGGTCATAAGGGGCCCTCAGTCCTAGAGGCATTTAGGATGAGAGATCCACCTGACCCATCCTTCCCAATATTATTGGTATAGGAGAGGAAATAACCAATAGAGGTTCCTTTCTTGATTAAGATGTTGACTCCATGTTTTTGAAATTTTGTTCCATACGAGTTGAAACAACAAAAAATGCCAGACCCATCCCCATAATTATTGGAAAAATCACTGTAGTTTTTCTATAAAAATTTTTCCAATCTCCAATATAGAAGGGACTAAAAGTAGGCTCCTAGGATGAAATGATGCTCCATGTGATCCCAAACCCATGATTGGAGCCATTATCACCATCACTCATCGAATGTTTAGCAATAGTAAGAGGCATGCTTGGATGCCACCCAAAATGTTCTGTAATAGGTTGGACCAATTATGCTATTGTAACATCAATCTAGGACCGATCAGGGACATCATTGGGTTCTGCAATGATGACCAAAGGGTATAGAATAGAACCTACTGCATGAGTAAGCTCGCCACCATCCTTGGAAGGAAAATCTTTCACCTCAATAGTTCCCTCCTTCATAGGATTCCCAGGTTGACTAGATGTTTCATTCTCTCTTTAGGTTCTAGGAATGGAATCCTTTCCCTTACACTGTTGACATAAAGAATCATCACATTATTTGACTGAAAAAATAACTACATTATATATCCTTATTTCAATCATAAAAATGATTCCCAAAGTATTTTCAAACAAAATAAAACATAGTCCTTCTCTGATAATTAATATGGAGTCACATTTTATCATCTTCCTTTTTCAAAACAACTTATTTGACCAAGTTGGAAGAGATGTAAACCGCCTCCAACACTCTAGCAGATTTCCCGAACCATAGGATGTTAGTTTGATTGTCCAATATAATTATATTACTAATGGAGGAAGAAATGTCCCACAAGATACATAGAAGATAGTAAAACCAATTAATCTTAGAGAAAAGTATCCAAATTTGTGAAACCTTATTTCGTACATCAGTGGGACCAATGTTTGATTCCCACTCATGTATGCATAACGAGACAAGATTCAGTAAGATTCACCCAATACTCCACACATGCCACTCGAATTCTTCAGGAGAGACTATATGATAGTACCATGTTCCCATCGATGTCTGGTATCATTCATGTCATAGTGTTATTTCTGAAAATCCAAACTGTATTACCATAAGAAGTATAGTACCAGTAATGGATCGATCTACAAGGAAAGGGAGTTATTTTTGTATTTTTTTTATCATGTTTGTAATTGATTTATTTATGTTATCTAAAATATAGAGTCTATTTTTTAGTGTTTTGAAAATGACATGATTGGATTTAAATTTCATAAAAAATTACGTGAATGATGTCGAAAAACTCATAAAATATTTTTAATGAAAATTTGGAGAGAAATGCATCGGAGCTATGGATTTTAGTTTTTTTATTGATTAAATTTTCTTATGTGTGTGTGTTGTTCATGATAATTCACATCTCTGGGTTAATAATATAACAAAACCCCCTTGATCTAGTGAGTTTTGTTTAAATCAATAGGAACCAATTCATTTTTCAGTAATTTGATTTCAATCAATTTTATTAATTACAATCCTTTTGATACACTTAAAACACCCAATGGTGAAGGATGTTTCTAATCATAATTCCATAAAGATCCCTATAAACCATTTTCTTGGTCTAATACGATATTTATAGTTATATAAGTATTAATGAGAGGGAAGAATGAATGGCATGATAACAATATCACAATTTAAAAATTAAATCACATAATCATCTACATCTCCACCACATATGTAATTTATCTATTCATGGAGTAGCTGGTACCTAAACATATCACAATACATGAATTCATCATCTTGAATGATTCAGAGTGAGGGTCATTGGGGAGGTAAGATAGAAGGACCTTATCATCTCTCTTCTCTCATATCCTATCACCCATCTTCCATACATGTCCATCTCTGGACTGCCCCCTTATAATATATTGAAATGAACAAAAACTATATGGCTACCATACTTGGAGGGTCTGCCACCTATTTATTTGTTTTAGTAGTACATGTCAGGTACCAGGAATTACACAACATGAACTACATTTAAACACATTTTTTTCCCTCTTTTCTACAACATTTAGTGAGCTAACATGAATGGCGTATACATTGAAAATGGTATTTTATGGTATGTGGTAGGACACAGCGTGTAGCACCCCCCTACATAGTGTGAAATATCATTTACTGGCCCCCAAGCACTTCTATAAGGGTCACATGACATGTATATGGGTAGTACACTGTGATTATTCTTTAGCTAGAAACAAGGGCATGTGTCCAATCTTCCTGATCTTGGTCTATGCAGTCATACACAACGTGTATATACAAGTACACATTGTGTATATTTGAAATTTTGTTCTGATCAGGCCAGATTTTTGCTTTTTGCTGGAAATATCTTGAATATTTTTATAATCACCAAAATACAGTATTTTACACCTAAAATGAAACAAATTTGGTACAAACATGTTTTTATGCTAAATAAATTTTATGAAAAAGTATACAAAAATGGGGTACATCAAACTCCTCACACTTAGTCATTGGATTCTCCTCAAGCAATATCTCAACATCTAATCAATAGAATCTATACTCTAAAAAGTGATGTATTTAGCTAATTATAACTGTTAATAGTAAAACCATAGTAAAATATTTTAAAAAGGCTCAAAACAAATTTCATTTCCAATGATATTATAATCAATCATAATATATACTTTAATAAAATATTTTCATCCACATTCATCAGCATTTTCTTAAATTTTGATAAATAAACATGACACTCGATGATTTACCTCACCAAAAGATACCAAAATCATCACTCTAGATTATTTAATCAATGTTAATCACAATATTATGTATATGAACTCTATCCATATTCTTTCAAGTGTTCTCATTCTCCACATCAGAAGTAAAATCACAAAAACCATTAGTGCTTTCAATAGGTTTCAAAGGTTTCTGAGGCTAATGGTTGGTTGGTAATGATAAAAATTAATCACAAAGTATTGAAAAGTAGGATCAATTCTAAAAAAATTATTCAATATATTCCAAGTAGAGTTTAATTAAAATTATACCCCAATCATGATCTTCCAATGTTATCATTTCATTTATATTATCTAAACAATAAGGGCCCATAAACCATCAATATTATGTTATAATGAATCTGGTCCCAATTTTTCATTAATCTATTTTTGAATAAATATTTAGGGACCACTATGAATTCTATGGATATTAGGCTGCGGGAAAACTTTTTCCAAATGAACAAGTGAAAAAGTCCCAAACACATAAGTTCATGGTTTCTCACCAAAATGTACCTTAAAACCCCAATGTCCATATTTTCAAAACTCAAATTAAAAATCATGATTTTTTTTAAATAATTAATGTATGAAGGGTAAATAGGATTGCAATGAATCTTCATATAAAAGAATTTTATGATTTCAATGTGTTATACAAATATCAGGTGAATGGTATGTCTCAATGTTAACAGGGCTAAAAAACAATCAAATTCCTCAATCATTTTAATGTGATTCAAAAATAATTATGTTTTGATGATTAAAAAAATAATTTTATGATATTTATGAATATCCCATGAACCTCATGAAAGAGGGTATAATAAATTTTAAGTCAAAAAGGCTTAAAATACCTATAGATAATGTGAAAAATATAGGGGTTAATCAGGTTACTAAATGAATAAAAAATGATCAGACTATTACATGTATATGTCCAAGGAATAAATCCAAAATCAAAATATATCAAAAATAATTTTAAATTTATTTGAAAATATAAATAAGCATGTAACTTTTAAAATTCCAAGTTATTCCTTTATTATTAGTAATTATATTTAATCAAAAAATTTCCATAAGATAAAATATGTCAACTATTAATGATGCCTCCTAATTCAATTTAAGGAAAAGACTAGTGATTCAGAGGCCCTCCCCCACACATATTACAACACATGTTCCCCCATGTTCAATACCAAGGATGATGAGGGAAAATGGTGAAAAAGGTGTGTATTATAAGGGAAAGTAGTGGAATAATTAAACCCAAAGTATAAAGGAAAATGAAATACTAAAAAAACTCCCCTCGTAAATAGAGATTCCCAAGTCGCTCTAGGGTATCTTTGACTGGTGAGAGAATGGGAAAAGAAAAACTCCATACATATACAATAGAACAACCCATTTATTTCATGGAACTGATATATACAATGAAAATAAATGTGCTAAAAACAAGTCTTGGAGTTTCCTAAGAGAGGCATTGTCTATAATAGCAGGATCGGGAAGAGAAGGTTTGGTGAGAGTAGTGGAAGCCGAGGGCATGGGATACATGCTCTGAAGAGTAGTGGTAGCATCCAGAGCCTTAGGAGTGGGACTCGGAGAGGGAGGTGCTATAGTGATGCCTGGGCTGGCAGCATAAGTATTAGTTGGTGGGCTAGTGGTGGAGAAGTAAACTAAACCTATGGACCAAGCTCTGAACAAAATTGGATATGGTAGAGAATAACCTGGAATGGAGGTAGGAGCATGTGCTGGAGGTAGTGGAATGCCCTGATTCATAAGAAGAAGACCCAGCATCTTCTCAATACAATTGAGATAATGATCTATATGGACCCAATGGAGCTCTATTGTGGCTAGGTGGAGGGGGATGGGTAGATCAACAAAGGGTGTAGATGGTTGTGGGGAAGGAGAAAGAATAAAAGAAGAAGGAATATATGTAGAATAAATAAATTCATTAGAAGTGGTGAGTGGTTGTAAGGGGAAATCATTAGGTGTATGGGGTGGATCCTGAGCAGCAACACTAGTGGGAGCAGGTTGGTCATCCATCACCACTGCAGGAGTAGGGGCATCCTACACAATCACAAAGGGATCTCCCCGGTGCTATACCAACCTCATGTGGATAATATTGAGGAATTCCATACACCGAGGAGAACCCAAGGGATCTGGAGGGAGAGACTTCTCAAAAACAACCAAATAGTGTGTCAATCAGGTGGTATAGAACCCACAATTCTATTTTCCCGGATGGCCATGGATCATAGAATGAAAGTAAAAATAAGCAAGATAGAGGAGGTCAAGGCACTCTACCTGATGATATAGGTAAGATGATCAATGACACGTCCGGACACAACACATATTTCCTCATGAAGTGGAAAAATAATGGCGCTAAAGCACAGCTGAAGGATGTGAATGGAAGGAGAAATGATGAGTCTGATATTCTACAATGTTGTGGTGTAACTGTGGTTAGACCCCGCATGCTCCTAACAAATCGCAACATGATCATAGCCCTCAGGGTGGATGAAGGTGGAGACATGAGTTGGGGTGGTAGGATGAGGATAGAAGCAGCACCCACTTCCAAACATATCCATTGTATGAGATAAATGGTGTCCCTCTAGCCGAAAATGAAATGGGAGAGCAATATATAAGGGTGTCTGGCAGTATTTGGGCACTTCAAACTCGATGATGGCCATGGACTCCAAAAACAAAACACAAAAGGGATGTTTGAAGGCCTGAAAAGTGTCCATAAAATGAGTATTACCTAAAAGCTTCTAAATATCCTCCCAGATTCCAAGGTGTTGTGGAACCAAAATATCACGGAACTGGCCGTTCATCTGCATAATGTGGCGATAAAATCACCACAATCTCTCTCCTACATGATGGACCTCCAAAAAACTAATCATGGATGTAGTGGATGGAAAGTAGTACCCATTGTAGGAGGTGGTGGAACAACTGGTGCTAGATCAGATGGTCCCACCATTGAGGTGTAAGGTGGAGTAGGGGATTCTGATGGAGGCTTAGAGGCCAGGTCAGTAGAGGATGGAGGCACAGACACAGTCAGTTCCACCACTAGAGTGAACAATAGCTATGAGGGAAGGGAGCTAGAAGGATATGAATCACTGGAACTCCCGGCCTTAGTGTATGAGATGGATTCCACCGCTAGAGGACCAGTAGTAGAAGGGGCCATAGAAATGGTAAGATCAGTAGATGTCATAGAGTGAGGCGGCATTAGTAGAGGGGGTATAGTGGCCAATAGTAGGGGCTGGTAAAGTAGAAAATATAATTATGGAAATTATTCCAATTTACAGAGTACGACCGACCACCACAACAGACTCAATATATTCCTCAAAATGGCTACCATTCAACCAGTGGCCGTACTTTGCGCTGGAGTAGCAATACATTCCTCCTCCTCCTCTAGAACAACATACACCACTTACTCTTATAGAGTACGGTATTCCCTCCATCTAAGGGGAGGACATGGGGATTGAAAGACCACCGGTATATTCCCAACACCTCAAAATCAAACCAGAAATTATGCAGTTGATCGAGAACATGTTTCAATTTGGTGGTTTTCCAAGTTAAGACATGAACACTCATCTCTCCAACTTCCTCAAGATATGTGACATCTTCTGTTACCACAGAGTGTCAGAAAATTCCATATGACTCTTCCTTTTCCCCTTATTGTTAAGGGATAAGGTAAAAAACTAGATCAAGTGACTGCCTCAATGGTACATCCACACCTGGGAGGCATGAGATCAATCATTCTTGTCCGAGTACAATACCCCATCAAAGACAGTTACACTACAAAATGAGATCCACAACTTCCAATAGAATGAATTAGAATCCTTATACGAGCCATGGGAGAACTTCAAGGAGATGATAGATAAATTTCGACCCCACTTACATCTATTCTGGATACCATTACAAACCATCTATGATGGCCTGACCACAAACACTAAATCTATGGTGGATTCCACTGCTAGAGGAACAGTAATGCAGAACTCTCTAGAGGAACTCTTTGAAATAATGGAAGACATGTTGGCCAACAACTTATTGTGGCACTCAGAGCAGGGAACTAAAAAATGAGGTATACACAACATTAACACCACCATGATGTTCACTTCATAATTTGATGTGGTGTCTAATAATATTGATGTGTTGAACATGAAGAACATGTCCCATTTTCAAGTAGAAAACCATCCTTTATGCAATGAATGTGGTGACAACAACGTCATTTGTGAATGCCCGATGTTAACTATAGGTCCTTCAAAAACTGAGGTGAGCTACATTTCCCAAAACCAAGGGCCGAATATGTAACCTTAGTACCAGAACCCCGCATGGAGAGAACATACAAACATGGGTTACCAACAGCAACAACAAAACCCCCCACCATAGAGACCACCTGGCTATGGTCAATAATTGAACCATAACCGGTATCCAATATTGCAACAACAGTGGACTTACCAGCAAAAAGGATACCGAAACCTTTTCCTTCAACCACCATGGTAGCCACCACCTCCACCAGCAGCACAAGAAACTCAACAAGAACCCCCATCAAAACATGAATAAATTATGACAAAATTTATCACTACTGTTGAAACCCGATTTCAAAACCATGAATCTTGCATTTGAAGCCTGGAAAATCAAATAGGGAAACATGGAAACCATCTAACTCGAGGGAACCCAGTACACTACAGGGTAACACTAAGAAAAACCCACATTAAGATGCCTATGTAGTCACATTACAATGTGGGAAGGAGCTACCTGAGAAAAAAAATGTAAGGAAGGTGAGGAAACAAATCTAAATTAACCTTCACCCTTTTAAGTTGATAAAACAACAATGAAGGACCCCATCTCATTAAAATAACAATAAAAAATAAGGAGCCCTCACATGGTATGGTAAAAGAGGTGTTGAAGCCTTTTGAGCTTGCCTTTCCATTTACAGAGAAGATGATGTCAAGGAAGCTGGATCACTAGTTTGGTAAATTTTTGGAGGTATTCCGAAAGCTTCACATCAAAATCAATTTTGTGGAATCATTGACTGACATGCCGACGTACAAAAAGTTCATAATGGAGATTATATTCAATAAAATAACAATGGATTATTTTTGGACCATTTCACTAAATAGGGAATGGTCGGCAGTTGTATAGTGCTTGCTTCCTCCAAAACTCCATGATCTATGTAGTTTCAAAATCCCATGTACCATGGGATCCTGTAGTATGGTAGAACACTCTGTGACTTTTGATCCCCATTAAAATGATTCCCTTTAGAGTCTTTATGATTTTGGAACACAATGATCTCAAAACCACCCAAGTGGTCTCCATCTAATAGATTTCGCCATCAAATATCCTAAGTGGCTATGTGAGGATGTGTTGGTGATGGTAGGAAGGTAAATTCTCTTTATCGACTTCATAATTCATGACACTGAGGATGAAATGGAGGCACCTCTGATTCTAGGAAGGATATTCATGGCTAGTGGTAACACATTGATTGATGTTCACCGAGGATAAATTATCTTCAATGTAGGAAATGAAATTGTCTCCTACAACATGTTCATAGCTATCAGGTAGACATAACTATTATAGCAAGAGTACTCTTATGCGGTAACAGTAATGGATGAGAACTTCATAATCACAGAATATGGTATTGTATGTTCTTCTATTAGTGATGACCCATGCTTAACTAATATCCAATATACATCCAAGGAGTTTTAATTTCTCAAAGGCCAGGGTGGTCATTACTTGAAACACACAGTTGTCCCAGACATTTTGGAGCGAGCCGAGGTGCAACCAAATGTGCCCTCAATCCAAAAGGAACCTCAACATGAACTAAATCCACTCTCTCTATCTATAATATATGGATACATAGGTGATGAGTACACTCTTCCAGTAATCATCAATGATTCACTCACAAAATATCAATATGTGGCACTCCAAAAAGTTTTGTGAAGATGAAAACAAGACATTGTGTGGACAATTGCTAATCTGACAGGAATCAGTTCCACCATTTTCACCCACATGGTGCTATTGGATGAAGGAGAAAAGTGATGTTGTCTACCGTAGCGACTGTTGAACCCTCCCATGAAGGATGTCATAAAGTAAGAGGTTATCAAATTGTCATATGCAGGAATCATAAACACCATTTCAGTGAGCCCATGGGTGAGTCCTCTTCAAGTGGTACCCAAAGGGGTGTCACTGTGGTCTCCAATGATAAAATTGATCTCATACCTATATAGACACTCACAGGATGGAGATTCTGTATAGACTTCAAAAAGATGAATGATGCAACATGGATAGATCAGTTCCTTCTAACCTTCATGGATCTGATGCTAGAACGATTGGTGGGGCACAAGTTTTACTGCTTCCTCAATGGTTATTCTGGATATAACCGAATCTATATTTCACCTGACGATCAAGAAAAGATCACCTTCACATGCCCATATGTTATATTTTCTTATCATAGAATGTCTTTATGGATGTTCAATTCTCCTTCAACCTTCGAGCTGTGTATGTTAGAAATATACCATGACATGGAAGAACAAATAATTGAGGTCATTATGGCTGATTTTTTCATCAATGGAAAATCATTGAACACTTTTTTGTGGGATCTAGTGCTGGTTATGGAAATGAATGTTCACAGTAACCTATTTTGAAACATAGAGAAATGACATTTAAAGGTGTAGAGTGTTATTGTCTTCGGCCACCAGATCTATATTAAAGGCATAGAATTTGATCATCTGAAGAAAAAAGTCATTTGAAATATCCCCATTATAACTTCTGTTAGAGGAATCTGATTCATTAGAGGGCATGGCAGTTTGTAAAGACTATTTGTCATAGACTTTTCGAAGATTTATCATCCACTCACCAATATCCACTCCAAGGATGACATCATTGAGTTTATGAAAAATGTGCCATAGCTTTTTATCATCTGAAGAAATGACTAGTGGGAGCTCCGGTGAGGATTACGCTTAATTGGGAGGCACAATTTGATGTCATGTGCGATGCTAGAGATATGTGGTGGGCGTAGTACTGGGGAAATAGTTAGATCACATCTTCCAGCCAATTTAATTTTCCAGTATGACATTTAATCATGAACAGGTGAACTACACTACCACGGAGAATGAAATACTATCAATTGTGTTTCCAATTGACGGTATTCATTATTATTTTGTGATGTCCATATTTATTGTATACACTGACCATTCATCACTAAAGTATTACCTAAATAATAAGTAATCAAAACAACAAATCATCTGTTGCATTTTTCTTCTACCAGAGTTCCACTTGGAGATCCAGGACTAGAAGGGAAGTGAGAACGTTAATTCTGACCACCGCTTCCACCTGGAACTACAGCATTTGGAGGAGGATGATAAGGATATTTGAAATGGATTCTTAGTAGAGAAACATTTCTCAATCGAAGCAACACCTCGACCATGGAATGCAGATATTATAAATTATTTGGTTGTAGGAGCAGTTCACGCTAATCACACTTACCAGCAAAAGAGGTTTTGTTTATCTAATTTCAATAGGTACTCATGGAAAGACCCCTTACAGTTTCAATCATGTGGCGATGGGATGATTTGTCATTTCATCCATAAGTATGAAGTTCAAAGCGTTCCGTTGTTCGGTCTGTCCTCACCCGTTGGAGGACATCATGGCCCTTACCATACGATAGGGAATACCCTACAGTCTGTATTTCTTTGGCCTACCATGCATACAGATTCTCATTACATTGTTACCAGGTGTGATCAATGTCAAAGGATAAGTTACATTGGAAAACGTTCTGAGATGCCACAACACACCGTCCTAGAGGTTGAAATCATCGACCTTTGGGTAATTGACTTAATGGGGTCATTTCATCAATAATATGGGAACTCTTACATAATAATCTATTTTTACTATGTCTCCACGTTGGTAGAATCCACTCCTACAAAACATGACACAACCAAGGTTGTTGTGAACTTTTTGAAGGAACATATCATCAAATATTTGGCATTCCTTGAGTATTGATAAACGATAGGGGAACACACTTTGACAATGCCTTGATGATGACTGTGTTACATAAGTATTGGGTGAAACATCACATAGGAACACATTATCATCCTCAATCAGGTTGACATGTTGAATTATGAAATCATGAGATGAAAAAGATCCTGGGAAAATGTTTGGATCATCATAGATGGACTGGTCCAAAAAGAATTATAATGAATTATGGGAATACCAGACCACCTTCAAGACTCATATGGGGATGTCTCTATTCCAGCTTGTCTATGGGAAGTCATGTCACATACCAGTGGAGCTGGAGCATAAAGCCTACAAGACTGTCCGGGCCGGGAATTTTGATTTAATGGCAGCTGAAGAGATAATCACATTCCAGTTGAAGGATCTTGATGAGAGCCGATGGGAGAAGTTTGAGAATTCCATACTATAAAAATAAAAGACATAAGTGATCCATTAATGGATAATTTCCATGAAAACCATCCAACCCTGTGATCTGGTATTTATTTTCAACTATAGTCTGCGATTATTTCCAGGAAATTAGATGTTGTGATGGTCAGGATTATTCTATGTGATCAATGTTTTCCAACATGGTGCGGTGTAAATTGCTAGTGAAGATGGAAAACCATTCAAGGTGAATGGACATTGCCTAAAACATTACCATCACATGGAGGATATGGTGGGTAAAATCTCTACCATTAATTTTAGGTAACCGCTGGAAGGTAGGTCAAGACAACAGCCTAAATTAAAGGAGATTCCTGGGAGAAAACAAAGAGGTTGCACTCCATATAACTCTTATACAGATGGTGTGTACTGATTATTTTTGTTTATATTCCTAATATTATAAATATATTTATTTATTGGAATAATAAATAAGGACGATGCAAGTGTTGATGGTAAGGTCACTGGGGTTTATCCGAGCTATCAACTATTTGAATCATTTTATACCTTCCTTTGGCACAGGGTTCATCATTTTTATACATGTGTTTACTCACACGGCGTGTGTGTTATTTTTTAAAAAAATATATACATTTTTTAAAATAAATGAAAACCCATGATGGGGACGGACTAGCATGCAGGGTTGCATACTGGTTCCCAAAAGACATGGGTTCAAATCGTACCACCCGACCCATTTCCATCAATTTTTAAAATAATAATAACCACATGGAATGAAATTCAACATATGTCGTGTGTTCCATGTTATCAATTATAATGTAAATAGTTTTTGAAATATGAACATACATGCAGGTGATGTTGGCAAATTGGTAGAGTCTCGGCCCTAGATCCAAAAAACCTGGGTTGGAACTTGACTAATATCCCTACATCGTCCCTTTTATTCAAATTTTATAACCACACACTGTGAATTTTATTCATCCCATGTAGTATTGGCCATGTATATTAAATTTATACTAATAATAAACAAGAGAAGTAGTATAACATTTATTCCAATGGTTGAGGGAATGCATTTGGATCAGCCGATCACTGGTTCGATCCTCGCCCCAAGCACCAAACCAATTGATGTACTTCTCTTTTTCTAATTTTATGACACACGACATGTATTACTTAATACATTACATGTATATAATTGTTTTTTGTAAATAATATATATATATATATATATATATTTGTTAATATTAATTATTATATAGTTTAATATAATAATTATATTATATAAATTATTAATTTATTAAGAAAACATATTTATACATAGTATGTCGGTCCTCGTATAGGCCGTGTACCGCGGATATAAAGACTAGGCGCTACCCGGCCTCACGTCGTGTTTCACAATGCCCCTCCCTTCCTATTTTCTTCTCTCATATGCCCTCTACACGACCCCCAATTTCATTTCTACCATTTATTGAATTTTGATTCTGTATTTATTCTACATTGTTATCTTTGGTCTAGGTATGCTTTTCTACACCATTTGTTTCCATGTTTTACAAAATTTTTGGGTGTTTTCCTGATCGGTTGACTATTTGGCTTCCCGCGTAGCACACAGGGTGCCCAAAGAACAAATTCCATGTATGTCCTATACAAGGCCAATCATGACACATTTTTTCTATTTGTATGACACGTGGGATGTATGCTTAGTACATGTTGTGTATCGTGCCATCCCTCTCCATTGGGCGGAGACTGTGTCTACCGGGACAGAACCCATTCCTAAATCTCTATACAGATTATGTCTTTTCAGGACATACCCTGTCCTCCGAACCTTCGTAGGACTCTGTGTAGATGGTCGACATGCCTCACCAACCATGTCATAGCACATTTTGTGTAACCCTTTCTACACAGCAGGTAGTTCCCATTTACCCTTCCATCATCGAGTCGTGTCTGGCTCTTTACCCAGGCATCATACCATGTTGAGGAACACTACATGTACAATTTGATACATGTAGTGTCCTTTTCCCCGACACATTCCATCAAAGAATGCCTATCCAGGATACACTGGTTCTTACACATATCCTATTACATGCTGCCTTCCTTGGATTTACCCCCCATGTTCAACTAAATTTTCAGTTTTATCAAATTTTCTTCTTTTGATTTTTTTCATATTTTCTTTTATTTTAGTTTGTTTTCTTTATGTTGTGTCTGATAGAGATCATATATTTGAGAATCCATCTGATTCCACCTCTTAGTTAGAGTAGCCTCTTAACTGTAATATTTGTCTTCGGCATTACGAGCGGCTAGATTTAGATTTTCCAGTTTTCCATCACACAGCGTTTGCTGCTCTTCCCCTTTTTTATGTTTCCTCCCACTACAACATCTAATGATCCAACCATTCTTATGGACCCTTAAACTATTGGTCCTCTAATGGTAGAATCTGTCCCATCCATGGAGGCCTAGAGATCCATTACTGCCACCCACTCTATCTCCTTTCCCTCAAAATTACCCTCCACGCCACTAGTGGACCTGACTGAGCCAGCGCCACCATCCTCTACTATCTATCCCTTTATGCTCGTCCCTTTACCCACTACTCCACCTTCCAACTCATTGGATGTAAAATCTAATACATCACCCTTCATTCCAAAACCACTTGCGCCGACTACTACTCTCCCTCTACCACATCCATGACTGGTTTTTTCAGAGGGCCATACTATGGTTGAGTGATTGTTGTGCTTTTCCACTACACTATCCTGCTGATCAATCTCTTACTCAATATTTCAGTGCCACATAACCTTGTCATCTGGGAAGAGATTGAGGAGCTCCGGGGCCATACTCATATAATCAAAATCATTAGGTCGTCATGCCCACATTATGCGATTTAATTTTTGAGTTCATGGCCGCATTATAGTCGACGTGCCCACATACTACCAGTCACCCTCATATAAAGCTCTCACAGTTCGTATTCAGCTAGGGGGATGAACTTTTTCGCTTAATATGGCCGAGTCTTCCCGAGGGTGAGGCTTATATCCCCATCCCTCCAACCCACCTATTATATCAACATTGACCCACCCCGAGTGCTCTGATCTTGTTGCGATGTGGTTGGACTTCTCTAGGCATGACCATAGTTACACACCCACATCGCAGAAGATAATGATTAGAGTTTCTCCTCCACTCCACTTCATTCACCATTTCATCAGAACCATTATTTTTCCTCATCATGTGGATATTGGTGTTGTTTTTGGATGGGACATGAATCATTTTACATGTATTTTCTGGCTTGAGTACTCAGACCTCCCCAATCTGACTACATTTTACATTCATTCAGTGATCCATCGCCATTAGGGAAACCTAAATGGTGGGTTCGATGACTCCTGATTTGAACACTTTTGGGGGGGTTTTGAGCCATCTCTCCCTCATTATCCCTTGGGTTCTACTTAGCATATAATATTCCTCATGCTTATGCACTTCAGGTTGGTCTAGTGTTAGGGAGAGCGCTTTGTGATTTTGCAGGATGCCCCAGCTCTTGTAGGGGTGATGGACGACCCACCTACTCTCAATGTTGGTGTTTCTCAAGATCCACCCCATCCACCTGTAGATTTCCCATTACCACCCCACCCCACTTCTTCTGGCCTTCCTCCTTCTTGTTATATTCCATTATTTTTTTGTTCCTTCTCCCACCCCACATCTTGCTGCACCCTTGGTTGATATCCCCCTCTCGTCCACCTAGTCGTGGTAGAGCACCACCAGGTTTATCTGGATCATAATATGTATCAGCTTTTGAAGATGTGTGGGCTTCTTATTTAGAATCATGGTATTCCCCTACCACCAAAACATGCACATACCTTTTCTTGAGGACCTTATTCAGCATCTCCACCGCTGATCATAGCTCTGGAAACATCTTTATTTCTCCTCTCCACCATTGTCCCTACTTCTACCACTCCTGCTTCCAGCACCGACATCACTGCAGATCCTCCCACTCCGGGTCCCACTCCCGTGCCTCTCACTTCTACCACTCTCTTCAGATTATTGCTCTCACACCTCTGCCTTACACTACTACCAATGAGCCTTCACTGCATGATCCAACTATTACAGACGATGCCTTTTAGGAGACGACTCCATGACTGGTTTTTAGCTCATTTATTTTCATTTTTTATATCTATTTGGTGTTATTCTTGGGAGGATCTATTGTATATGCCAGTTCATTTTTCATTTTCCATTCCCTCACCAGTCACAGGTACCCTAGATCGACTTGGGAATCTGTATTTATGAGGGGAGTATTTGTCTATATTTATTTTTTCCTTTCTAAGTTGTTTTAACTTTTTCCACTACATCCCCTCATCTTACACCCCTTGTTTTCCCATATTCCCTCATATTCCTTGGTATTTCACTTGGGGGAATATGTGCTATATTATGTACAGGGGAGGGCCTCTGATTGTTCTATTCATTTCCTTAAACTTATTTAGGAGACATCGTTAATAGTTGAAATATTTTAACTTTTGTAATTTTAATTAATTATAATTATAACTAATAACGGAATAAAATGGAATTTTAAAAGATGCATTATTATTTCAATTTTCCAATAATTTTAAATTGATTTCCATTATAATTTCATTTCAAATTTTAAGCCTTGGACATTTACATGTAATAGACTGATTATTTTTTATTCATGTCATGACCTTATTGAACTTTTTATTTTTCTATTCGCATGAGGTATTATATTCCATTTAAAAAATTATTTCTTATACCATCTATCAAGAGATATTCTTGGGATATGGATAACTACCAGAACATTCCTATTTTTCTCTTAATAACATAATGATTTTTGATTGATATTAAAATGATTGAGGTAATTGATTATTTTTTAGCTCCTTTGACATGGAGACATACTATACATCTGATCCTCATAATACCCTTAAAAACCAAGAAATTCATTTATAAAAATCTACATTACAAGAATATTTACCCTTCCTACACTAATTATTTTATAATATTTCATGATTATTCATTTGAGGTTGGAAAAGAGGGACATTGGTATTTCATGGAAAATTTTGTTGAGCAACCACAAACATAAGTGTGGGGATGTTTTTCAATTGTTTATTTGGAAAAAAAGGTCCCAAATTCTACTACCCATAGTATTCTTACAGGTATATCAATATTAATTATATCAAAATGAAATATGATAAATAGGGACAATATTATTTATTACATATTATTGATGGTTTATGTGCCCTTATTGTTAAGGGAATATACTGGTTAGGATGCCTTTGTGAGATCTTGATTGGGTGATCATTTTCATCAAACTCAATTTTTAATATCATGCAATGTTTTTTATAATTCATCCTCCTTTTGAAGCCTATGAGAATAATTTTTATCATTGCCTATAAACCCTTATCCCAAGAAACATTTTAGCTTTTTGGAAAGACCTCATGATTTTTGTGATTTGACACCTGAAGTGTAGAATTAGAAGACTTACAACCCTATGTATAGAGTGCATATATATATAATATTGAGAATAAATCTGATTAAATAACTTTCAGTGATGAATGCGGTAACTTTTGGTGAGGTAAGTCATCAAGTGAAATGTTTATTTATGAAAAGTTAAAAAGTGGGGATGATAGAGGATGAAATTTTTTAATTTAAATATATATGAGGCATGCATTGAATATCTATGGAAGTGAAATATGTTTTGTTCCTTTTAAAAATATTCAACTATGGTTTTTGTATTTGTAGTTATAATCAGTAAAATGCATCACCTTATAGAGTTGGGATTTATTAATTAGATTTTGAGATCCTGATTGAAGTTTAGAAAATGACTAAGTGTGTGTGAGTTTGATGTACCTGATTTTTGTATACCTTTTCATAATTTTTATTTAGCATAAAAAGATGTTTTCACAAAATATATGTTGTATTATGGGTAACATAATTTATTCTTGGTATTATGATAATTTTCAGGATATTTCTAGTCAAAATCACAATCAGGGATGATCAGAAAAAAAAAATTCAAATATACATGAGGTGTACATGTATATACACATCATGTACTACTTCCCACACATGGATAATGAAGACAGGATACACACCAATGTTTCCGTATAATTCATACATAATGTGTAATGCCCGTATACACACCGTGTGGCCCTTCTAGAAGCGATTGGTGGCTACTGAATGATATTACATGCTGTGTAGGGAGGAGATACATGTCATGTACTAAAAAAACCTATAAATATGTGGGAGGTCCTCCATGTTTGGGAGTCCTTCTTTTTTTAGTCATTTCAAGAAATTCCATGGTGGATCAATTCGGAGATGACCATGAAGAGAAGTAGAGAGAGATATAAGAGGTGTTAAAAGACGAGAGAAGGTGCTTTTGTTCTACCTTATCAATAACCCTCGCTCTGAAGAGTTCAAGTGGATGAATTCATGTATTGAACGTTTTTTATTTACTAGCTTCTCTAGGAGTATCTAAATTCCCTATGTATTGGGTCTATGGATGATTATTTGTAGTAATTTGTTAGTTGTTATATTGTAATCGTGCAATTAAATCATCCCTCTCTTAATTACTTGTTAAATCATTATAAATATAACTAGAAATATCATATCATACCAATAAAAAGAATTCTAGGGATATTTGAAGAATTTCCATTAGAATAATACATGACCACTGAGTGTTTTAATATTCGTAAAAGGGATCAAATAATAAAAATGAATGAATTCAAATTATATAGAAAGTAATTTATTCCTAGTTATTTATAAAAAACTCACTAGAACAATAGGATTCTGTTATATTTTTAACCCAGAGATTAAAATTATCATGAACAGAACAACCTCATAATAAAATTGATTTAATAACAACCTTTAAAATCTATATCCCCATCAAAATTCTCTTTAAATTTTCATCCAAAACAAATTTTGAGGAGTTTTCGTATTTTTCAATTTATTTGTTATGAAATTGAAATCTAGTCATGAGGGTTAAGGTTTAGGGAGATTGGTTTCCTCACATTCCATTGTAGTTTGTGTCTGTGGAATCTCCTTCCCACTTCGTAAAGTTACTGCATGAGCCTTTTCTCCCTAGTTCTTCTCTATGTTACATATTAGTTTACCAATATTCTTCAAGGATAGATGGTTTTCTAGTTTCCCGTTTTCATTTTCCAGACCTGGAATGGGAGATTTCATGTTTTGAAATCATGTTTCAGTGGTTTGATAAATTGTTTCATCATTTCATCATGTTTTGATGGGTGTTATTTTCTGAGTCTGGTGTGCAGCATGTGGAGGTGGCAGCTACCATGGTGGTTGCGAGAGGGGGAATTTGTACCTTTCTACAAGTCAGTCCCATGATTTTCCTTTCTTGGATATGCGTTCTATTACCATTTTTGACCACATCCTAGTTGTCACTATGGTGGATGATTTTCCTGTTTCTGTTGATAACCCAGGTTTGATTGTTCTTGCCATGTGGGATTCTATTACTGAGGGTAAATATTCGGTCATGCGGTTCTAGAAACCTATATCATCCAACTTGTTGAAGGGTCGTCAGTTGTCCACGGGCATTCACCAATGGCATGGTTGTCACCAAATTCACAGTATGAAGGATGGTTTGCACCATGAACTTGGGATGCATTCTTCTGGTTCATTTCATCAATATTCGTAGACACCACATCCAAAATGGAAGAGAGCGTCTTGGTTTCATCAATGTTTTTCATACCTCGATTTTGAGTTCCCTGATCCGAGTTCCACTGGAAGATGTTGTCCAACATGTCCTCCAGGAGGTCAAAGATATCCTCTGGATATTTCTACATTACCTTTCCTCGAGCATCGGCATCCACCATGGATTTGGTGTTTGTGGTCAGGCCTCTGTAGAAGGTTTTTACATGCATCAAGTTCATAATTCCGTGGTTAGGAAATTTGATTACCATCTCCTTGAAGTGCAGCCAAGACACATCTAAAGGTTAAGATTAATGCTTCTAGAATTTGTGGTTCAAATTTCAGAGTGTCTCCGTTTTCGATGGTGGAAAGTACTTGGACAAGACTTCCTAAGATAATTTCCTCCTTGCGACGATGGACCATTTATGCAGTCCCTTGTTCTAGCCTTTTTCTTTATCCTATAATGAGAATGGGAAAATTTGTAGACTGATGGAATCTTCTGAAACTCTTTGGTAATGAAAGGTGTCATAGAACTTGAGGAAGTTAGAGAGATGAGCGTTCGGGTCCTCTCTTGGAAACCACCAAATATCATTGTGTTCTGAATCATCTTCCTAATGGTAGGTATTATTTTAAAGTATTGGACCTGCACCAGTTTTCTGGAAATCACCATGCCCAACCTTGTAAGGAGGGAAGATGGTAATCCATAAATGTAAATTGTGAATGATGTTCTAGAGGATGATTTGGAATGCACTTCTGCTTAGGTGAAAAGTAGGGATTCTAGTTAAATGAAATCCTTTCAAGAGGAAAGGACATTGACTGATGTGGTGGTTGACAGTAATCTAGAACAAATAGGGTGGATTTCCTTTGATGGTTCCAGATGTCATTTGGAACAAATGTCTGACCAGCTCCTTAGATAGATGATAGATCTCCCTTTTATATATTTTTAAGGGGGTTTTTTGGTTGCGCTCTCCCATAAGTTTACATCCTTGCCTAAAAAGCGTTCATTCGATCTCTGGGTCGATTGGAAATAACTTCATTGAATCGGTTCTCTTGGAATGAGTGATGTGGCCACTCATACACCTATGAAACAACACAACACTTAACACACCATGTTGAAAAGGGGAAGACTAAAAGTAATAAAAATATAAATGAGAGTAAGAATACAATTTTAAGAGTTTTATTATTTTCACTAAAATAGATACAGGCATGATGAAAAAAGACAATATTGACTTATAATCCCCAACAACGGGGCCAAAATTTGGTATTGTTCCTATAGAAGTGGTATTTACAACAATCCATATTGTATAACTATAACAAGTATAGTACCTGTAAGAGTTTGATCTGTAGGGAAAGGGAGTTATTTTTTTCTTTTTTTATCTATTTTGTAATTAATTTGGTGATGTTTAGTGAAATTTAGAGTCCACATTTTTAGTGTTTTGAAATATATGTGATTGTATTTAAATTTCACAACAAATTACAAGATTGATAAAGAATAACCCAGAAATTTGATTTGGATTGAAATTTGGAGAGAAATGTATTGGGGCTATGGATTTTAAATTTTGTTGTTAAATAAATTCTCTTTTGAGGTTGTGTTTTTCATGATAATTCACAATTATGGGATATGAAGATAAAAGAACCTCCTTGGTCTGGGGAGTTTTTTTAAACAATAGGAACCAATTCCTTGATCTGGAATTTCATTTATTTCAATTTTATTAATTTCATCCCTTTTGAGACGATTAAAAACCCAATTTTCATGGATATTTCTAATCGTAATTCCTTAATGATTTTTAAAAATAATGTTCATGTTCTGATACGAGATTTCTAGTGATACTTGGAATGAGTTAATAAGGAATTATGAGATAGAAGAATGAATAGAAAAATTACAATATCAAAACTGAAAAATTACAACACTTAATCATCCACATCCCCAACACATAAGGAATTCTGCTAAAAATGGGGGATCTAGTAACTAAACAACTCACAATACATATATTCTTAATCATGAAAGATTTGGAGTGAGGGTTGTCAGGAGGTAGCATGGAAGCACATTCTATCATATCTTCTCTCCTCTTCTTTCTCTCTCTTAATCTATTATTATCCATCCCTAGAGTGTTCCCCCTCATAATATCTTTCAATGAACAAAAACTGAATGAATCCCAAAATTGGAGTTCCAGTCACCAATTTATTGGTTTTAGTAGTACACAACATGTACCAGAATGTAATGGGAATATACTAGTAAACCTATTTTTTCAATATTTTCTCCAATGATAAGTGATATTACACACCAACATTGAATTTGAACATTGTGCCACCTGGTAGGTGGGAGTACACGATATTTAGCGCTTCCCTACAATGCATGTAATATCATTCACCACCCACCAACCACTTCTATAAGTGCCACACAGCATGTATATGGGTAATACACAACATGTATGATTTATCCGGCAACATGGGAATGCATCCAGTCTTCTCGATCCATGTCTGGAAAGTAGTACACGATCTGTATATACATGTACATGATGTGTATATTTTAAATTTTTATCCGATCAGCCTTGATTTGTGCTTTTGACTAGAAATATCCCGAAAATTATCATATTCACCAAAATAAAGTATTTTACCCGTAAACCATTAATATTTTGTGAAAACAAGTTTTATACTAAATAAAATTTATGAAAATGTATACAAAAATCAGGTACATTAATTTCATCCTCCATTCATCAAATCCCCATAGCTCAGAAATTCATTTGGTTAAATCAGCGAATTTCCAGAATTTTAAAACTTTTGGGGTCAAAACCCGTGTGATAATTAAAAATTTTCATAGATTGATCCTTTCCTCAATTGCATATTGATTAGGAGAGACATGAGCCACTTTTCATTTCTTGATAACTCACCCAAGAGAAGGTGAGTCAAAATCAGTGAATAAAGGGCTAGCCACATCCAAAAAAAATCAGAAAAATTCTTTTTCAAGCCAACATCATCAAGATTCATTGACACAAACATGTGTTGGGGTGAATGATGATGCATGAAATATTATATCTCGTCCTACCCATTTAATAGAGACCTTGTTCAAAAATATATATAGTTAAAAACCTAGAGATGAATATTTCCTCCATCATTCTGTTATACATCATTAAATTGGGAAATTAATCTTTCCTTTGATGGACAAATAAGTAAACTCTAATAGCTATAGTGAAGTGTATTTCCTCCATCAATTTAGAGAAATATATTCTATTTTCATTCCTCTAATACATCGTAAATAGGTAGTGATTTATATTCCCATCTACATCTCATGATTTTTTTTCCTTAGAGGAAAAATGAATTTAGTGATTATTTTAAAAATCATCTCTAAATGGTTCTTCATTTTTATTGGATGTTTTGGAAAACATCATCAATATAAATCATAATAAATAATTATTTAAAATATTAATTACTAATAAAAAATTCAAAAATAAATATTATGTAACACTTATTTACCATTAAAAATCATTTTTTATATTTTATTACTTTTTAAACTATTAAATTAATTATTAATTATTTATAATTAACATTGAGTAATTATCTAACAAGAAAATAAATTATTTGATAATTATTAATTTTTGACTATAAAGTGATTATTGATTATTAATAATTTATATGTGTATATATTTATATACAAGAAAATATATTAAAACATGTGTGTGTGTTTTTAAACACATGTGTGCTCTGAGACCTATAAAACGAATGCTTTTGAAACGAACAATCATTATATTGGATAAAAATTCTGTAATAATTAATAATAATAATTTTATTATTCTAAGTGAAGTTAAAATATTGACTTAAACTTCAGACAACCGTATTGTTTTAATATGTTTTACTTTTAGTCTCTACTTATTTTCAAATAGATGCTTATGATGAACTCTATGACATTTGTTATAGGGGATCCCATGTTTTCATGGTCAAAAAGGTTTTGGCAGGCCTTTAGTGAAAGGTACCCGGATTTCTGTTCATTAAATAATTTTTTATTTGATTAAGAGGAATTTTTAGTACCTTTTCGGTTGGTGTATGAACTATTTCACTGGGTTGATATGGTGGTGTTGAAATTTCAATAGTCTTCCCTCATTTAGTGATTTTTTCTAAATATTATTATATTTATATGTATATATATATATTATTTGTAATAATACATATTACAACCCTGATCTTTATCATGCACTTAAACAAGATTCATTTCATAAACCTTTATTGATACAACATAGAAGATAAACAGGTATACTGTCTATGGGTATTATGAACATTACATAACGACCTAAAACATGAAACACAATATCTTTAATGAAAACATCCATTACATGACCACTACATTTCTCGTACTTAGAATTTCATGGGATAAAATAAGGACATGAATATAAAAAGGGTTAGCTATAAAGCCCAGTAAGGGAGTAAACAAGGAATAACATGAAAAATACAATACATTCTAAAAAATAGGCATACCGATTGATCATAAATGAAACATTAATATAAAGGAATGATATAACATCATTATCAGAACATGGAAATGTGATTACAATAATTAACATGGTAGTTGCATGATCGAAGGATCATTGCACATGGAGAATGAGTAAAACCTCATTGCACTTGAATTGGCATGAGTATGCCCTCATTTCACTTAACATATCATGATACTAATCGTTTCACAATGCAATGGAGCGCTTTTAGGGTGTACCCTTCTTAAAAATTTCATTTCATGCCTAAGTGTGGAACATGGATCATACAACATGGATTCATTAAACATAATTATTATTCCATGATAAAGGAATGTGGAATTAATTCATGGAACTATATAATCAAGAAGAAAATGGGCATAAGGGTGAATTCCCTTGATAGAGAATCAGGCATGGTATTCAATACATAATGAAATTTTCATAGAAAATCATGGAGAAATTTTGGTAGTATAACGATGTGTAAAAAGAATTCATAAAATTTGGTTGATGAGGCAGAAATGTTTTTCTCATCATATGTACATGAAATTGATAGTAAATGGTTCATATAGAGACATGTCCCAACAAATGTACTAGGGAGGTGAGAAATAATACCCCTACAATTTTTATTGAAAATAATGACCCATAACAATTTTATGAAACTTGAATAAAATGTGAATGGAAGGAATCTATTACATGGAAGTGTGATCCCAATGGTTTGGGAGAGACCTGGGTGATGTTTCTTGGGATCTTGGGGCACCTTGGGAGGATTTCAGAGAGAGGAAGGAGTAGGTTGGATGAACTCCAAAGGCATTTAGTGAAAAGGAGGTGGGAGACGAGATGTGATTATATAGGAAAGGAGAGAGAAATATTTATTATTTAGGTTTGGGAAACAACACATTAAACTAATCAAAACCAGAAATAAACACATGTTTTTTTACCATATTTTTTTCCATAGGGGAGTTTTAAACAATATTTTATAAGTCCAATGGCCAATATTTTAAAAAATAAATGTGTTTCTTATGTTGTGGTGAGTAACACTCCCAAGGAAATCATTTTAAATTGATAAAGTTTTTACAAGATTTGGCGGGTCAAGTAAGACATTGTAAAATAAATCAAACAAACCTAAAATCGCATTATTTTTATAGTAAAACATATATAGGCCAAAAATATTGTTTATAAAATTTTATTACTTCGCTATTTGGGTCATTATGATGTCCGAAAACACATTACAAATTAAAACGGTATTTAATTTTTACCAAAAAATTTGACAGTCATAGAAAATTATGAAAAAATACCCATTGGTTCATTTTGGCATCCAGATTCAAAAAATAATATTCATTATATATAAATAATTTTCAAGATATTTTAATTTAGACATTAATATTAAAGATAATCATCTATTGAAAATTAATGGGTTTTCAAAAAAATTGCTTTCAAATGTTAATAAAAATTATAAGACCATTTATATTTAAAAAACCTAACTTTTTAATAACATTTTTTAAAATATTTATTAAAGAAAAAATAAATTAATTCATCATAATATATTTCTTAAGAAAATATTAACTAAAAATACTATTTGGTCATTCAAAACTATTGACAATGTAACAATAAAAAATGAATGTATATTCTATATGGAAAAATAATGATCATATTCATAGTAATAGTGTATTGTTTCATAAAACCATAAAAAACCCACATAATACCGAAGGGTAAGGTGTGTGATGGTGACAGTCTCTTGGGGTGGCTCAGATAACATCGCTCTAGTGGTCATCTCTATCAACTTCCTCTTCTCCTGTAGGTGGTTTCCTTCAAGCTTCACATGTTGAATCTAAGCTTGGGATTGGTCAAGTGAAAATCCTAATGAAGCCACCTCCTTTCCGAGATCTGACAAATGGGCTTCGTATGGATATATTCTACTGGATAAGGCCATCACTTCCTTTGTCTGAGTAAATTGGACTTGTTAATTCCCTATATTTATACTAATCATGTGATCACTATTCAATGGCTATATTAGAAACAATCACATTTCGGAACAGGATTTTAAAATCCAAAATCATAAAACCCAAGATTTGAATATGTTAAATAACCATTTCACATCATAATACATTTAATTAGATGAAGAGAAATTTCCATTAATAAATTTTTGGGTCTTACATTACATATATACATATATATACATATATATATTATTATAAATAAAATCCAAGATGTGAATATGGGTCTTGAATTGTTTAATTAAAAACACATTACATAACGATATTCATTCCTATCACCCTTATCGTTATTAATTTTGTTATATCTATAATTAAAGTATTTAATTCTAATAATTTTTTTCAACCTCCTAGAAAAATTTTCCAACTCATTTCCTAATGGTTCAGATGAACTAGAATCAGATTCAATAAAAAATATTTCTTCCTAGAATATTTCAAAAAAAAATTCAAGTAATTGAACATTAACATTAACATTGGATGTTGTTGCAAATGAAACACCTACATTCATCTTTTTCAACATTTCATCATCCCTTTTCTACCTAACTTTATATTGTATTTAGGTATTAATGAGATCGTCAAGGGTAAGATTTTCAATCCTTCTAGTATCATTCAAAGCTATTGTTTTGGATTATCATTCATTTGGAATAATTTATATGATCTTATCAACTAAAATATTATCATCAAGATATTTTTCTCCAATAGATTGTAAAATATTTACAATAGTCATAAATCATTTTACATCATTGAAATGAACAATCTTAGTATAAAATCATATGCTTGATAATCAGCACAAATCATATATCTTCTTGATTTGATAACATTAGAAGTTTAAAAATTGTTTACATCTAACTTCATCTAAGTATTTAAAAGCATTAAACAATTAATGTTTAAAATATATATTTAAAGCCATATAACAAAAAAATGGTTCCTTACATTATAATTCAGTTGATATATCTACTTTTCATGATTTGTAATGATAATATCATCCTTATTATGAAAATATTAATTTCCAATGATCATCAAAAAATTATCTACACTGTGTTTATTATGAAATGTTTTAATTAGATCTCTATATTATTAAAAATCTGCACAATTAGAGATAAGTGGTCTGTTTGGACAGTTATTTTCAAGGGATCAAACATTTAACCCTACCATTTTTTCAAAATAATAGAAAATATTATCTAAAAAACATATTACTGTAATAAAAAATTTATAAACAATCATTTTATAATAAAACATAGTAACATGAAATATTTAACAATAGTATAAACATAATAAGTATATCAGTAGGGCCTCCTCTGATGCAAATTACTGAATTATAAAAATTTATGATATATAAAATAAAGGGGTGAATTATAGTTTATAAAATTAAAGTATGGAAGAAAAGAATTCTTCTTAAGTAAAAAATATCGGACCCACATATCATCTAATGATCAAATTACTATATTCGGAACCTGTAATTGTCTGATATATCAAATTATTGCATCGGTCTCACAGAGATTTTGATAAAAGTATTATTATTAAGTTAAGTATAAAAAAATTCTATAGTATATGAATAAATGAAATTATAATTTGATAAACAATAAGTATGCAATCTTATAATAGTTAGAATGTTATAGAAGATTTAAAATATAATTTACACTTTATCCTTAAGAGTTAATTATTATAGAAACCCTGAATTATGGTATCCACAATTTCATTACATACTGTAATGGTATATCTTTACTTACTAGTAAATCCCTTGATATGATGATCATAATGGAATTTTACTCCAATCCCTTAGAGACCATTGATACCATGGTCAAATTCACTCATCTTCTTATCCCTAGAAGACATTTATACGATGATCAAATTCACTCATACTTCTGTCCCTAAACGCCCTAAATCAACAACACTATTGAATATTATGAATAAAAAATCCAACGTTTATTTGGAATTTACAATCACCATTTTAAATCCTTAAAACATCAAATCTCTAAGAAATTAGAATGCATTTAGAATTATATTTTCAAGAAGATAAAATACATAGATGACTTGAGTTATTAATGCATCAGCTTTAAGATCTTAAAATTACATCATAATTATAGGAACTCTTCACATAGTGATCATTATGAGTGGGTGGCAATGGACTTGGAAAATTTTCACTTCGATAGCTCATAATAATATTGATCATGAACATGATATGTAATATTAAATTATAATTCATTTTTATAATTTTGTTTTGTTTAACACCATTACAATTATATATTGGATTTCATTCAATAGATAAAATTTTAATCACTCTGATTGTAAACATTGGATAGTCTGATGGACTTCCAAATTTTATTCAATATGATATATGAAAAAGAATTTAGTTCAATGTAATGGTAATAATGTCATTCTAATGCTCATGACATTCCTCAGTCTGATAGATAGGTCATATATCCAACCACTCGTCATAATTGTATTTGATATGATGTATCAAATTCACACCCACTAAGTTGAATTGGATATAGAAAAAATGTTTTTATTAATTATTAATTTGAACTATTTCTATGTTATAGGTAATATAATGTTTTATAAGAAAACATACTAAAAACATGGGATTCATAATGTTATTATAGAGTTTTTTAAGAATGATTTTATGATTCTAAAACTATGGATTGGAAAAGACAAAAGTATAACTTTTGAATAAAAATTACCCTTACTTAAAAACCATATAATCCCTACATTTACATCCCCAAAATAGTCTATAAATGTTGGTCTGAAATTATAGATAGAAAATTGTTTTTTAACATTAAGAATAATTAGACACAAGTTTTCCCAAAATCCCATCAGAAAAAAAACATTAAATTCATTTACAATAACAACATTCCATTTCAAACCCCAATTTTGAAAACCATTTATAAGAATAATGAAAAACATTTATCCATGATAACAAATAGAGGGAAACTAAATAAATATAATATGATGTGTATATCAAAAGTAAAATTCCAACAGAAAATCAATACAAATAGAAGTGACAATATACAAATAGAGGAAGGAAATAGAGTGAAATTAAATAATATAGAAATCATATAAATATATATAATCATGGTAATTTTGAAAACATATCTAAATACGACCATTTAAATAATCAATTCAGATCCAGCATCTAGAATTTGATATAACAATGTTGTCAATAACTAACACTGCTACTCTATACTAACCTCATCTGTGGCATATCCCACAAGGCCCATTTATACCAATAGGAACAAGTCCATCTAATAGGTACATGGATAGAAAATATATCTCATCCCTCTAATTAACGTCCATGAATTCATTGATAATATAACAAGGTAATGTGAGGAGGTCATCTCATGCTTGGTGTAGACTATGACCCTCAGATGACAACATGCATGCCTTTCCCAGTATTTACAATGACTTTATGGAGACCAAATAAATGGAGTATAACCATTGTGGTTTCATAACACAAATAAAATATTTCACAAGATCCAACTAGGCCTACACATCATGAAGGTTGAAATCATTTTAGATGAAACACATTAAAGTACTAAATGTGTCTTAGGATTTAAAATAAAAAATTACCTCCAAAACCAAGGTGGAAAAAATGACTATAAAAGAGTTTATTATCAAATATGGATTCTAAGGTTACAACTGGTATATTCAAAAGAAATTTGACTTCAAACCCACATTTAACTTTTATTGGGATTCAATGATTCATTTGGAAAACATTTTGGTCTTTTGAGGAAAACATTTGAGTTTTATAAAAGAACCATTTGAAGAAGTCAAGCATTAGAAAATGATAATTCAATGGAATCTACTATTTATATGAATTTTTATCTTGATATGCACCCCCTTTTCATATATGGAGTCATACATATAACACAAGAATATATATGGACATTCATGTAAATTCCAAATATTCATTTAAAATAAAAGAAGAGGCATCACAATAAATCATAAGTGGCATCAAAACAAATAACAATAGTTAATAAGCTCTAAACCATTTAATGGACCCAAAAACCCACAAAATCCACAATAACACATGTTTCTCAATTTTACCAATGTTCATACACGGCCATACAACATTCAAAAATACCCAAATTCATTTTTAAGCCACTTTCATCAAATCACCAACAAGGAAAATCCCAAACAAATTATACCAACACACCACAAGCATGAATAAAAAAATATATTTATTTATAAAATCTCAAGATTCTAATTGAACTATTTGTAATTGAAGCAGTCGAAAACACCTACCTTAATAAATATAACTTTTTTATGATATATACTAAAACCACCCCTTTCCACTTACATGCACATGAACCATCACATATATATTTGTACCCTTTGACCCCATGTACATATTCTCATCACCATGAGGGAATACATGCACAATGTGGTCATATTTATATATGACCTTACCCATTCCTAAATATGAAACATGCCTTCAAGGGACCAAAATTCCTCCTAATCAACAAAGGTGAAAAAAATCCCCAAAAACCTTAATTAAAATAAATCCAATCAAATGAAAATTGATAACCTAACTCAAATTCTGGTGGGTGAAATAAAATTCCATTCCATTTGTGGATGACATTGAAACATCCATGAATCCTTCCCGAGAGACACTAGATGTTGGGAGAAATCTCACAAGGTAACAATTGCATCATTTTTTGTTTGATTGTGTTTCTTGACAAAGATAGTTTCCATGGCGAATTGTCAAGTTCCATCGATGTTTTTGATATCCATGTTGACAAAGAATGATGACAAAGGAATAAATGATCTGGAGGTGGTACAAAAGAGTAGTACAAAGTGGCATCGTTTTCCAGTGTTTGCTAAATATGTGGGGTCCAAAATTTGGAGTTCGGTGAGAATCACAAAAAGTGGATATCCTGGAAGATCATATTTAAATATGGGAAAGGAATGAGTTGCATGAATATAGGCTTCGTGGATTGGATTTTGTAAAGACCAAAAGAATGATGGCGGTGATTTTTCACAATTACTCCATGCTTCATGAACGGCAGAGTTAAAGCACATCGCGGAGGTGAAGGGATTGTCGAGGGAGCTTCACGGTGAAGGCATGAAAGTATTGACGGTGATGCTCCACGATTATGCAAAACTCCGCAGATAGAAAATTTTCGTGGTGCTTCGCAATTTAGAGAGAACTCCGGAGGTAATTTCAGAGCTTCGCAATTTGAGATGATGTGGTGCTGACATCACACGGAAGGTTTGAGGGTCAGTGGAATAGCTTATAAATACAGGTTGACCCACTCGAGATAAGTAGATTGTTTTTTTAGGTAACATTTTTCTCTCAGTTTGTAAAGGTGGTTCGCGAAGGTAGTGATCTTCGCGAAGGAGAGGTGGTTCACGGTGGCTAATCTAGCTCTGCGAAAGAAGTGTGCTTCATGAGGCCACGTGCTCTCATGATTTTGCTTCGTGAAGAGGAAGGAGCTTACCAACGGCCTAAGTTTTGTGAAGGCTTGAGCTTCACGAAAAAGAAGGAGCTTCACGAAGGCTTGTTTGAGCTTCGCGAAATTTGGTGCCTCGCGAAGTAAGGAGCTTTGCGAAGGTATTTCAAAAGTGTGTTGCCTAGTGGTTAGTGGAAAAGGGGTATTTATTAGTTGATGAAATTTGGACTTCATTATAGCATCTTCATATAGTGGAGGATGCATTGATTTGTGATAATGAAGAGACCTACAAGTCTATAAACTGTGAGTGGATATTCTAAAGAAGCAGTCAGCTCACTTCAGTTGAGAGGGCTATGACATCTCAAAATGCGAGTGGTTGTAAACCAGGAGGGATAGTGAGTCCACTACATTCTTGTAAACAAAAGTTCACTTATAGTGGATTTGGTACATCGACACACTACCAGTGTATGATCGTTAGACGGAGCCCAGTGAGGGTGAACCAAGTAGAAATTTTTGTGTCATGTACATGCTTTAAGGTTTATACATACTTTGCAACGGGAATGAGAGAAAAGGGTTTTGTCTAACAGCCAAATATGATCAGAAGGGGAAGTTGTTTTAATCTGTCATATCCGGATTCACCCCCTCCACTCTCAGGGTATCTAGCCTTGTGGACCTAACAATTGGTATCAGAGGGAGGTTAATTGTTGTGTTTCTCTCTCAAATAGAGGTCACTAATCATAAAGGGATTATGATCTTTGTAGGGAATAATTTCCAGCTATGGAAGAATCAGATGCAACACTACTTCTGATCATTAGGAATGGACGTGTTCACAACAACAATACATGAAAAAACAACTGATATTAATAGTGGTGCTTTATTAGAAGCTGAGCGTAGAGAGTTGGATGCGGATGCCAAAGGAATCACCACTATAGGGATATCCCTATACAATCCTATCTATACAAAGGTGATGTCGTGCAAAACATCACATGTGATGTGGGAATAACTATTGAATATATATGAATGGGATACAAAGGTCAGAGAGGCAATGCTGCAAGTGTTGTGGAATAAGTATGAAGATCGTAGAATGAACTCGAATGATACTATTGAGGCATTCTTCGATAGGGTAAATTTTGTAGTGGAAGACATGCGTGGTCTTGGAGAATTTATTGAAGAAAAAACTATTGTGAAGCGCATATCGAGGAAACTTCCACCTCGGTTCAATCTAAAAGTTTCTGTTTTGGAAGATAATGACCAGAAAGAGCTGACACTAGATATCATACATAGCACCCTTGTTGCATATGAAATGAGAAATGATGATAACGATGTTTTGGAAAAGGGGAAATCAAAAGTGGTGACATTCAAGGCCATGAAGAAGCTCTCTATTGAAGAATCTCATGAAGAAGAAGAGACATGACCAGGTGATGTCATTCCTCTCTCTAAACCTTCAATGAGGAAAAGGATAGTTTAAAGGGAAGCTTCCACTTGCTTGTTTTCAATGTTTAAGGGTTGGGCATATTCTGGGAAGGTTCCCCAAAAAGTTTCAAGAGGATGATGATGTCGATGAAATCGAAATTCCCATGAAGAAGTCTCCAGCCTATGGAAAAGGCAAGAAACGGTTTAAGAGAAATTTGTTTAAGAAAAAGAACCAGATTTCAAAAGAATATGAAAATTCAAACGAGTCTAAGGTTGAGGATTTTGAAGAGATAGAGAACTGCATAGACCGTGGAGAAAATGATATTGTGGCAGTTGTTGGTAGTTCTCAGAATAAGAATGAAACCGAAGCTGATGAAGAAGAAGAATAAGTTGAGGGAAGTGTTGATATTCAAGCAGAGTTAGAGGATGCTCTTGGGGAGATAGATTTTTGGATATCCAAAACCATGAAATCCAACAAAGTTGTTCGCGACGCCGAACTCTATATACAGGAGCAGAAAGAAGAGAAGTCTGAGTTGATGGATGAAATTAGGAAACTCATGTCATCCACATGAGAGGACTCAGAATCACTTGGTGATTATAAAATAAAAATTTAAGAACATAAAAGGTAGATCTATAGCTTGAATTACATAAGGAAATATCAAACCAAGCATATTGAAGAAATTGAAGGAGAAGATGTCGGTTTGTGAAAAAAGGTTAAAGATCAAGAAAAACTCCCGACTCCTACTGGTTCATCTTGAAAAAAGATCACTCAGAAAACAGAGAAGATGAATGTAAACAACAGTGGTTCAGAAAAAAATAAGCATCAATATTGTTCAGATTCTAAGAATGATGGGGGGGCTTGACTGAAAACAACAATCTCGAAAGTTGAGGTCAGACCGCAAGCACCCACTCTGAGACTGAAGGTTGATTTGGGAAAAATGCAGAATCAAAATATTTAGTGAACCCAAACGGAAACTATAAGTGCATAAGTGACATGAATGAATGCACCTTATATTAGGTGTTATTGTTGTAAAAAATGGGACATTCACTGTATGTGTGTTCCATAGCCAAGAGATATCGATGGGAACAAGTACAAAGGTGGTAGCCAAACAGAGAAAGGTTATCTAGAACATATTTCGAATTGCACTGTTTTTTGAGCAGAGGATTTGGGAACGTGGTTATGTACTGCACTTCTACCATATAAAGGAATGTACCAAAGTAGAACCAAAATGTTCACAAGAAGAATATCAATGAACCAACATGTGAGTTAAAAATGAAAAATAGATTTGCACCTTTGCAAGATGAAGCTGGTCCATCATACTCTGAGAAAGATTAGAAGTCTCAATCCATCTCAAGAATGAAGTCAAAAACATGGACCAAGAAGAAAAAGGATGAGAAGGTAGTAGTGGCATAAATTGCCTTAAAGCGTCAGATCGCTCTAGTGTGTGCATCCTTGATAGCGGTTGCACATCTTACATGACAGGTAATAAGGATCTCATTACAGGCAAAAAATATGACAACCAAATAGTTTTCATGTTTGAAAACGATGAAGGCATGAAGTTAATTGGCTCAGGAAAGGCCAATTTTGGGGAAAAAGAGATGAGACATGCAGATGTCTTAGTAGTAGAAGGCCTCAGTAACAATTTTCTAAACGTGAGTCAACTATGTGACTCAAGACATTCTATAAGGTTTACTAAGAAGATGTGTATCGTCAAAGGAAGAGACAGGGCAGTGTTTCTACAGGGAAAGATAACAAAGGGAAATATCTACCTTCTATGTGGAGAATAAGATATGTGATTTATATCTAGAGAGGAAGAAAACAAGTTGTGGCATAAATGACTTTGACATCTATGTCAGCCATCCCTAGAAGATCGTGTAAAGTGTGATGCAGCAAGAGACCTACCCAAGCTATCATGTGATCGTTCTCACACGTGTGATGAATTTCAACAAGAGAAGCTCATTAAAAAGACGTATAATGAAAAAGAAGTGAAGTCAATGAGAGTGCTCGAATTGGTGCATAATGACGTCTGTGGGGCTATCACACCATGATCAATTGACATAAAGAGGTACTACCATCTTTTCATTGATGACTATAGCAGGATGGCATGGGTATTTGTCACTGCCCATAAGTACGACGTGTTTAGCTGTTTAAATAATACCAGAGGGAGTGCGAAATGATGCTTGGACTGAAAATTATGAAGTTCCATACTGATAGTGGTTCGGAATTCACAAACAGTCAAGTGGAATACTACCTCAAGAAACATGGGATTATTCATCAAGTTTCATCAGTGAGAACTAGCCAACAAAATGGGGTTATTGAAAGGATAAATCGGATTATCAACAACATGCCCAAAAATATGCTCATAGAAAAGGACCTACCAGAATGTTTTTGGAAGGATGTAGTTTTGACACCGGTCTACATTTCTAACATGCCTATATTGTATCCAAGGGAAGGAAAGAATCCATGTGAGATGTGGTATGGAAAGAATCCAATGGTGAAATACATCCGGATACTTAGAAGTAAGTGCTTTATCCTCAACAAGGAAAAACATAGGAAATACGAGTCCCGAGGAGATGAGGGGATATTCCTTGGATATTCAGGAAAAAGAAAGGCATATAAATGATTTAACCAAATTCAAGGAAAAGTTGTTGAGGGAAATGATTTCACTGTAGTGGAGAATGAAGAAATCATTCAACAGTGCAGTGAACAATTTCCTGATGAGAGTGATGTGGAAGTAAGCAATGCAGAGGAAGCATCAGTGGTCGATGTTGATTTGGAAAAATATTTTAATGATGAGAATGAGGAAGTAAAAATCTTTATCTGCACTAAATCCAAGGATTCGAGCTGAAATTGATAGGCAGAACATCAATGGTGATTAGGCAGCTCCAGTTCAGACAAGAATAATGAAATCACATTAGCAGACAACTTTCATATCTCTGGTTGAGCTTAAATTCTTCGCTGATGCAGTTGAAGTTGAAAACTGGGTTCATGAAATGAATGAAGAGGTTGATCAGATTGAGAAGAATCAGTCATGAGACATTGTTTCGAGGACAGCAAATAAGAATGTCACTGGGACAAAATGGGTCTATCGCAACAAGATGAATGAAGATGTCAGAGTGATTCAAAATAAAAAACGATTAGTGTGAATAGGATACTCCAAAATAGAGTGAATAAATGTTGATGAGACATTTTCATCGGTTGCGAGGTTAGAGACAATCAGGTTATTTCTAGCCAGTGCAGTGCAACAAATTTTTAAAGTGTTCTAGATGGATGTCAAATCTGTATTCTTGAATGGGATTCTGGAGGAAGAAGTTTATATCGAGGAGCAAGATTCTTTCCTCATTCATGAGGATGAGACAAAAGTTTTCCGGTTGAAGAAGTAATTATATGGGCTGAAACAAGCACCGAGAGCATGGTACTCAATGCTCGATCATTATTTGAAGAAGCTCTGTTTCCAGCATGGTGGAGTTGATTACAATCTCTATTTGAACAAAAATAGTAATCAAAGGATGATTGTGCTGGTTTATGTTGATGACATAATATTTGGTGGATCAGATGAAGCATAGTGCAGACAGTTTCCGAATTAATGAATCTTGAGTTTGAAATGTCTATCATTGGTGAGTTGTCATTTTTTCTTGGTTTATATGTAACACAGGGAAGGAATGTCACATTAATCTCTCAATCCAAATATTCCAAAGAGGACGTGAAATGATTTGGAATGGACAATTCCATTTAGGTTAAGACTCATGTTGCTACCCCGAGGAAATTTTCTAATGATGATGATTGCAAGGCAGTAAATATTATAGAATAAAGGAAGATTATTGGGAGTTTACTGTAATTGAAAGCAACAAGACCTGATATTTTTTTCACCACATGCCAGGAAGCACGAGATTATATTAATCCCAAGTAATTCCACATGCTTGCAGTAAGAATAATAATTCGGTATATCAAGGGCACAATGGATTTCAGATTGATATATAGTAATAGATCTCAGTCAGAGTTATTGGGACATACTGATTCAGATTGGGCTGGATCACCAGATGACATGAAATCAACGTCAAGATGTGCTTTCTATCTTGGTGTATTGTGCATTTCATGGCTAAGAAAGAATCAATATTTCATTTCATTAAGCACTGACAAGGCTGAGTATATTGCTGCCACTCAAGAATTTGCACAACTATTGTGGATGAAGCAGTAGATTGATGATATGGGAGTTGAAGTGAAGTCTCCTATTAGAATCCAGTCCGATAACTCAAGTTCTATAAATCTCAGAAAAAATCCCATCCATCAATATAGGAAAAAGAACATTGAGATAAACATTAATTTTATCAAGGATAAGGTTGAGGAGGGAATCGTGAAGTTGAAGTATGTTCCTACAGAACTAAAGGTTGTAGACATTCTGAAAAAAGATTCATCCAAGGAAGCTTTTGAGAGACATCAGCTGGCTTTGGGAGTCCAGTTTACTCCCCACACTTAAAAAAGTGTGGATGTGGGACCCCCCTCCTTGAGGTATGGTGTGTTCAACTCTACTGTGTTTATATGCGTTCTTTCCCGATGTCTCGGGCACAAAGGAGTTACCTTTGGGATCATTGACAAAGGGGGAGATATAGTGACTCTTCAAGGTGGAGAAATTGTGGCTAAGGAAGGGAGAAAATTTCTTAGTCAAAGACACGGGGAGAAGCTGACAGGTGGAGAAACATGATAGGGGGAGAGCAATGAGATAGGGGGAGAGCATCAAATCTGATGATGCTAGATGTGATCGAACAAAAATTAGAGAGCACGATAGCTAAAAAACGTGATAAAAGTAGAACAGTGGTGTTGGACATGTGAGAGAAGGTTTTTAACAATCACAAATTGTTATTAGTGAGTTTCAACAATTGGTATCAGTTTTGTGGTCAATGGCTGGTGTCAGAAATGAAGTGATTCATTGATGAACTTTTCATTTACTCTTGTTTTCACTCCGAGCATTACTCTTGTGGGATTATATTATTTTTAAGTGAATCTTTGCACACTATCATAATCGCAAGAGGCGAATGGTGGTAGCAGCGGGAAGGATATTTAGAGAGGTATCAAAGTGCAGAGAATCATTCTGAGAAGAGTTTTCAACAAACCCAAAGGGGGAGATTGTTGGGAAAAATCCATCAAGGTAAAAATTGCATCATTTTGGGTTTGATTATGTTTGTTGACAAATAAGGTTTCCATGGAGAATTTTCAGGTTCCATAAAAGTCTATTGAAAATCCATGTTGACAAAGAATGATGAAAATGGAATGGATGATCTGGAGGCGGTACAAAAGAGAAGAACATGGTGGCACCGTTTTCCATTGTTTGCCAAATTTTTGGGGTCCAAAATTTGGAGTTCGGTGAGCATCACGAAAAGTGGATATCTTTGAAGATTATATTTAAATATAGAAAAGGCATGAGAATCATGAAGATAGGCTTCACGGATTGGATTTCATGAAGACCCAAAGAATGATGGTGGTGATTTTTCATTATAACGTCAAGCTTTGCAAATGGAAGAGTTGAAGCAATCACAGTGGTGAAGGGCTTTGCGAGGGAGATTCTTGGCGAAGGCCTGAATGGATTTACGCTGATGCTCCGCGATTACATCAAGCTCCGCGATTGGAAAAATTTTGTCGTGCTGCGCGATTTTGAGTAAATTCTAGAGGAAAATTCAGAGATTCACGATTTTAGATGACGTGGAGCTGAAATCACCTGGAAGTCTCGAGGGTTGATGGAATCGACTATAAATACATGTTGAACCCCTCGAGAGAAGAAGAGTGTTTTTGGAGAAAACATTTTGCTCTCAGTTCACAAAGGTGATTCGCGAAGTTAGTGTTCTTCGCGAAAGAGAGGTGCTTTGTGGAGGCTAATCTAGATCTGCGAAAGTAGTGTGCATCATGAGGCCTCGTGCTCTAAGGAGTGTGATTTTCAATGAAGGATGATCTTTGCGATAGCCTAAGCATTGTGATGGCTTGAGCTTCAAAAAAAGGAAGGAGCTTCATGAAGGATGGTTTGAGCTTCGTGAAATTGGGAGCCTTGCGAAGTAAGGTGCTTTGCGATGGTATTTCCAAAGTGTGTTGCCCAGTGGTCAGTGGAAAATGGGTGTTCAGTAGTGGATGAAATTTGGATTTCATTAGAGCATCTACATTCAGTGGAGGATTCATTCATTAGTGATAATGAAGAGAACTACAGGTCTATAAACTATGTGTTGATCTTTTGAAGATGCAGTGAGCTCACATCAGTTGAAAGAGCTGTGAGTTCTCAAATTGCGAGTGGTTGTAAACCATGAGGGACCGTGAGTCCACTTCAAACATGTAAACACCAGTGCGCTTATAGTGGATTTGGTACATCAGAACACTGCCAGTGTATGCTCCTTTGACGTAGCCCAGAGAGGTTGAACCAAGTAAAAATTGTTGTGTCATGTGCATGCATTATGGTTTAACCATACATTGCAACATGAAGGAGAGAGAATATGGTTTTGTCTAACCGCAAAACAAGATCAGAAGGGGAAATTGTTTGAATATGTCATACCCTGATCACCCCATACCCTCTTAGGCTATGTAGCCTATTGGACCTAATACTAGATATGCCCGACCACTAGAGGAAATCGCATAAAATTGGTTTAATCCTCACCCTAGGGTTCGTTCGAACAAAGAGTTGAAACAAGATAGAACAAATCACCCGAAAAAGGAGGAAGGAGGGAGGGGAAGGTCTTACCTGGGTGTATCAATTAAGAAATCCGATGAAATTAGGTGAAACTAGCAAGAGGAGAGATGGTCAATTAGTGTCGTGGAATACAGGGCATTGAGAGGAGGAGGGGATAGTGGTGAAACACAATTGAGAGAGGGAAGTGGGGGAATTTAAGAGTGGGAGAAAATAAAAAGAAAAATACAGATATCAATGATAAATTATATATATATATATTTATTTATTTATTTAACTGGAAAACATTCATGGTATAACAAATTTTGTTTTGATTGGTCAACATATGTTTCCTTCACAGTGTCCCCATAATATTTATCATAGTCATTCCACCTTATTATTCTATTCATGATCAAGTCATGAAGATCAATTGTATCCTAGTGATATACCCTCATGGACGGTTTATTCACGGTTTCTATTAACTATACACAATCCATGCGCAATACACTTTACAGATTAAAAATTTTAAAAAATCCATCCTAAAATACTAGGATCCCATGATGACTTAAATTATTTTAATTAATTAATTAATTAATCCACTATGACATGGATAATGTCATAATCTCCCAACCATACTAATTAATTCCCCACTAAATTATTAGTTCAATGTAAAGTTCATCATGTTAATGGATTTATAGAAAATGTATCCAAAAGAATAAGAAATCCACTAGCATCCAAATCCTCAAGAAAAAACTCGGATCAAAGATGATACAAAAGGAATAGATAAAAAAATTGGTTTCTCCACCATTTAGAATTGATCATAACTGGTGGCACATTTGAAAACCTCTTGCAGGAGAAGAGAACGTCACTAAGAGATAACATTGCAAAAAAATATAATAAGTGAATCTTAAAACTCAATTATCCAAAGAAAAACTCCAGAAAAACTGATTCAAACCCACAAGGGGAACACAATCGTTAAACATCCCAATGAACCAGAAACAAGATCATCAAATGTCAAGGAGTCTAAAACCAAGGTGCACAATAATAGTAGACCTTCCGACCTCCTCGAGAAACAAATTTTATTTTAAACTACAGTTTATATTCTTCTTACGATGGAGTCCATATAAAACTCCGTAGAATATAGTATCATGGTAATTATGATAAAAAGACAACCTAGTTGAATTCATAGACCAACTAGAAATAAAATACAACCCAGGTTTCCACACATGTTCCCTGGGTTCTATTCCATGTCTGAAGGATATATCACAAGTCCGTCCCTATATTACATTATAGAATAGAAACAAAAAACATCATAATGCAATGGGGCACAAATAATTACCAAAAGAAACACATAATACAATGGGAAACCAATGAAGAAACAAGAATAATCTATCATATACCAAACCTGAAATGTCTCCAAAAGAACCGAGAAAAAATTACCAACATGATCTCATAGAAGAACACCAACAATAACTTGTGCTCATTGGTCAAACCAACTATGGTTTACATGTCTAAAACACTGGACCCAAAAATCTCTAGAGAGGATACATTAGAATCATTTACATAGATAGAACAAAATAACGACACTCAAAAAATGAAACAACACTTACCACTACATTTATTGTGTGGGTAGTGTCAAATAGGATGATGGGGAACCCCAAATACAAATAATCTACTTCACATTAGATGTTTCTAGGGGGATTACATAAAACTACATGAGACATACAGAATTTCAAGGTCCTCTCCCAAATATCAAATCTCATTGTCCCCAAAGGGAAAAAATGAAACAAATTGTTCACTAAATAGAAATGTTTTTCCAAAATACCATTATAAAAATCCAATGAACCACCAAAATTGGCACGGATATTTTCCAAAACAATTTCCCGATTAAAAAATTATATCAATTCCAACACATCCAATTTATGACCAAAATACCACTTCCACAATCCCCTTTGAAACCACAATTACATTAGAAAGAAAACATATTTCAATCTTATATAAATTTACAAAAACCAGAATATTTTCAAAGGCCAACCCCATTTCCAAAAACATGTTTTATTTGAAAATCCACTAACACCAATGAAAATCAACCAATAGCATTACCAAAATGAAATCCTATAAAATGGGGAAATAGTGGTTGTGCCTAACCCAACCACATGGTTTATAATACAACGTGATAAGCATGAAACAAAAACATAAATCTTATTGAACCATGTATTTCAGCACCACACAGTTCTCTAATGTATAAAATTCTAATGTCTAACCCCAACTCACTTATTTTTTCATCCCATAAACCACAAAAGATAAACAACAACCATTGAAATAAATCCTAGAACACAAAATAAAAGTCATAATTCTTGGACTACCTTGGTTTTCATGAGGCTCATTATGGGAAATATTTCATGCTTCTCTTCCAATACCTACCTCTCAAGTCCTATCAATCATATCTCCAATTTACCTATGAGTAATTATAACAATTGGATTCTTTGATAAAAAAATTCATGAACCAACCAGGGTAAACACTGAACTGGTCAGGTGAGTTGGTGCACGTCAAGGACCGGTAGACATTTTTGATCCTCTTAGGCTTGAAACTAGTTTCAGACATCTAGGATAAAACAATTGTGAATAATTTATCCCATAAAACAATAAATAAATAATCATGAATAGAATGAATAAAATAAAAGGGAAAACATTCCATGGAGATTAGAATAAAAACTACTTCATACCTCCATGTGACTACTAGTTCACCACAAGACAAAATACTCACTCATGCTAAGTGTGAACCTAAATGAGAACCGAATTTTGCAAAATAATTTGGGTCTACTAACAGTTTGTGGAACATGTAGGATTTGAGAAAAAAATATTTTTATTTAAGCATCATTGAATCCAAACATTTCATTTCTCAAAATAGTATATCAATTTTATTTAAAAATATTTATATAAAATAGGTTTTAATTCTTATGAACTATAAGAAACATCTTTTCCAAAAATACATTATGAAAACGAAATGAATTTATGTTAAAAGTCATGTTTTCTATTTCAAACCCCTGTTTTGAAAACCAATTTTAGGAAGCATAACCACAAACCTAGCAAGAGAATAAATAAATGTAAACTAACCAAGCACAAGAAGAAGGGTATATCAAGAGAACAATCAAATAAGAAATTAATTAAAAATAGAATCAAGAATATATATATATATATATTGAGTAAGGAACTAGAGTTATATAAAATAATATAAAAAAATTAAAAAACATTATTATTGTAATTTCATAAATATCTATAGATAATACCTTGGAAATACTCTATTCACATTTATCTGCTGAAATATATCGAATCCTCATAGTCAATAACCATCTTGATTTCTCTACACTCGCCTCACTTGGGGAATCGCCTAAATAGAATATCTCAAAAAGGGGATATAGTATGTCTAATAAGGACATATATGAAAACTATATCCTGAATATCTAGTTGATACCTATGAATCCCATGATAATAGAACAAGGGAATGCGGGGAGTTCATCACAAACATGGCCTATATTATAACCCACAGATGGCAACGTATATGCCTTGACCACCCCTGGCATCATCTATTTGTATACCCTCTTAATGGAGGAGAACCATGGGGGTTCCCATCACACATAAAACATTTAAAATGTTCAAACTAGGCCTAAAAATCAGGAAGGATCCATTCATTTTCCATGTAATACCGTAAAGTGTGAAATGAACCTTAGCTTTTAAAATTCAAAATTGATTCCACAACTGAGGTGCAAAACGGGCCTACAAGAATAGTGATTATAATATCTTGAATATAAGGAGAAAAATGGGCCATAAATTATAAATCCCACTTCAAATACACATATAATATCATTTCAATGTCAAATATCCAATTGAAAAATATTTGGGGTTTCTTGGAAAGCAATTATTGTTTGTAAAGGAACCATTTAAGGAGATCAATGTTTAGAAAATGTGAATTTAATGGAATCACTGAATTATATGCATGTATATCTCTATATGAAAAACCTCTTCATATATGGAGTTACATATATCACCCCGGTATATATATGGTTATCTATGTAAATGAACAAATTTCATTTTAAATAAATTAAAGAGGCATAAAAAAGAATCATTTGTTGTGTCACACTAAAGAACAATTGATGATAAGAAGTAATCCATATAACGGAACCCAAAACCCAACAAATCCACCATTACACATGTAACCCAATTTTACCATAATTCAAACAAGGCCATACAACATTCAAAAATACAAAAATACAATTTAACCAACACTTTCCCAAAATTAAAATCAATGGAAATCCACAAAAAATTATACCAAAAAACAAAAATAATGAATAAAATATTTAAAATTATTTAGAAAGTCTCATTAATATAATGGAATTCCTCATAAATAAGTGCATAGAAACACGCAAATTAAGACATATTGATTTTGAAAACGGCCTCACAAAACCACCCATTTCAGGTTACCGACATATAGTTATTCACTTATATATTTATACCCTTTGACCCCAAGTACAAATTTCCCTAACCATGTGGGAATTTTTGAAAATAGTTAATATTTATATATGATATTACCTATCCATGCTCATTAAATTCAACTTCATGGGACTGAAATACCTATTTAATAAATAAGGAGAAAGCAACAATCGCTAAAAACCCACAATTAAAATTGGTCCAATTAAAAGTGATATGAAAACCCGCCTCAAACGATGGAGAGGAAACAGAAATGAAATTCCATTAGCAGATGATATAGAAACATTCATGAATCCATCCCTTGAGGAACTTCACATGCCCTAAAAGTGAAACAAAATTCCAAAAAAAACGTCTAACCCTAACCCTAGGGTTCATCCCAATAAAGATGGATGGTGCGAGTGAAAAATCACATTATAAAGGATAAAGGATGGGGGTGTATGGATTAACATGGTTTCTTGGCCATGATATTAGAATAACTCATGTAAAACCAATAAGAGGAGAGTATGCCAATCATATGGGTGGTGTGTCCATCTAATAGAGTAGGGGATGAGAAATCACATGATAGGGAGAGATTTAGCGAGTAAAAAATGTAATGTGAATGAAATAAAAAATAAATATATATATATTAATATATATATATATATATTAAATTTGATAACTCGAATGGTTTATCCACATAGATTATTGAACACTGCAGTGACCATGTGACATGTGCTTGATTCATAAAGTCCTTGCACGGTTCCTTATAGGATGGTCACAGAGTTAATAAAATTGTTCTCTATCCATGAATATAAATATTGTCCTAATGATGAAACCTTATGAACTATTTCTATGTGATTACTCTTAACCATGCAAAACCAATGTGCAATACCCTTTTACCTAAAAAATTTTAAAATTTTAAAATTATATTATCTCGAACCCCTGATGATTTAATATAATTAAATTAAATAAATAATTATTCCACCATGTGATGCGGAATGTCTGAAATTTAATTTGTTTTTTTGTATATTTCTTTATTTTAATTATGTCAAGATTCTTAAGACAATTTTCACAGGTCTAAATGGATCTATAACTAAATCCATCACTTTAACACTACCTAAAATAAGGCATGAATTATTCAATAGTCACTTAATGAAAAATTAAATTAAACACTTTTCAATGGTAATGAAAGATGAGTTGATATTGTGGGGAATATTTTAATAATGCATGTACGGGGTTGAATAGAGTTCAAAATTTCAGTGTTTATATAAATAAAACAAATCAATGTGTCGTAATTAAAATTCTAAAAGGTAAAAATATATATACAAAGTAAGGAGAAATGGTCTCATTATTTTATGATGATTCTGTTTAAATTCATCATTTGAAGCACATGGTTTAGTGAGAGTTTTAATGGTTTATTAAAGGATTACATGAATCGTAATATTAGTGTCTTGGAATTCTTCTAGTAGTTTGAGCATGTGTTGTAGAAGAATCGATGTTGGTAAATGAAGGATGAATTTTATGGAAGAGAAAATAGAAAACATAATCATTTTCCATATGACTAGACCATGTTTCATTCCAGTCATTTGTAAAAACAAAAAATATTTGATCCTTTTTATCAGGAAAATCAATAGTGTGGTGCATAATTCCTTAAATGTTCTAATGAAACAATTTTCCCAAAATGTATTGTTTTAAGATGAAAGGTTCATGAAATAGGTTTCCAAATATAGTTTAACAAGAATCCCCTTTGAGAATTGGTTGTACCTGTATAAAATTTTAGTGTTACATGTTACATCCTGTTACTATTTTTAGGAATTCCTAAACCACTCTTTTTTCCAATATTTTGTAGGGTTTCATTATTAGTTTTTTGAGGTAATATTAAAAAATTTAAAAAATTATATGCATATCCACGGTTGGTGAAAAGGTTTCCTAAATTGTGAGACCTCTCAAGACAAACCGTGACAACCAAGGAAGTGGGGTTTATCATTATTGGTGCATGTTTATTCATATTGTTCTCCCTCTAAAGATAAAATGTGTGGCCCATTTAATGGGTGTTCATAGCTAGGCTGCATTGTTTGGTCTAACTATGTGGATCTACCCAGCTAACCATGCATGTTATTTTTGTGATCCCAAAAAACTTATTTTAAAATCCAGAAAACCTCATTTATTGTTTCAGATGGACATAGAATGACCCAATTCAAGTTTTTCTACCTTAGGAGCTTCCAATATCAGTTCTTGGCCCCAAAAAAACCCTCCCAGAAAAGATCCCAATCTAGAGGTACATTATTCGTTCTTCTCCCATATAGATTACTCAACAAGATAATTATATCCCACTCTCACTCTTCTTGTATATATGGTTCCATGTATCTGTGGTTTTCATTGTACATATAATAACCTCTATATTGGGATCATAAACATAGATTTAATATTTGATTCTCAGATTCCATGATTGTCATTCTTCATTGAATGATCTCAATTATGGTTTGGAATTACGAGATCCAATAATCCTGAAGTTGGTGGTTCTATCATGATTCCCAATTAATGTTAACACTAAATTAATTAATTTACTTTCAAATGTTTTAATTATATAAAAAATTATTTTAATTAAGTGTATTTCAATTATTTAGATGAAAAAACCCAATTCCATTAAATTGGGGTTTTAAAAATGGGTTTTGGGATGATTTTCCAAAAACCCATAATTCCATTGAATTGAGTTGTGTTTATGGGAATCAATGAAATTGAAATTATTTAATTTAAATTGACATATTAGTTTCATGGATAACATTTTGAAAACCTCAATCCATTGAATTGGGGGTTTTTTTGAAATTGAATGTAAATTTTGAGAATAAATTGTTAAATTTATTTTTGAAAATGAATTGTTAATTGATTTCAGATCCTTATTTGTGAAAATGGATTAAAATAGTTTTGATATAAATCTAAGGGTTTTGTCTTGGTTAAGATGAATGTCTCTATTAAAACCACATTTTTTTAAATGGTTAATTGGAATTTTGGAACATATGGAAAGGTACATACTTTTTATTATGGTTTCTTGAAATAAAAAACACATCACTGAATTGTACTAGAGCACATGAAATCGTTGGTAGTTAGTGATTTATTTTCTAAAAAATGCTTGGTTATAAAATCCTTAGCCCCATATAGATGATTTATAACATGAAAAAACATTGGTTAACACATCTTACCCCAGATTGGGATATAGATGAGCCCCCTTTTACCAGTGTCGGGGGTTGTGTGTACACATTTCAGTTTAACATTTGACTGTGTGAGGATCCCAGAACCGGTAACTATCATAACTCTTGTCATACTTCTATATTTATCACTTTTTTATGATATATAATGGTATTTCAATGTTTTTAAACTTTTTATATTCCTTATTATTTATATAAAAATGAATATTTACACTATTTTTGTAGGGTTCCATTTGATTAATGTATTTACATCACTTGAAATGTATTTCCATAATTTAAAATGTAAAGCATGTTTTGTGATAATATGTCTTTTGACTGACAGGGCTATTTATTTCAAAATTGAAATCACATTATTTGGTTAATGAGATATTGTAATCATTTATGGAATCCTTGGTGAGTCCCTAATGGGGCTTTAGTGCACACTCTATATATTCCTTTTGGTGTTTTTAGGTTATCTCATTTTAGGTTTTATTAGGGGTAAAGCACCATTTATTAGAAGTTATAATAGTTGATCCATGCACTTGGAGAGTTTCATCCATTGAGACTTGGGCAGTCTATATTTCTAATTTTTAGTTATTTTATATTGTACTTTATTATTCTATATATATTTGAATCATATTATACTTATCCAAGTGGATTTTATTTTTTATGCATACCAATTTAGATATCCTTCATTTTCATTATTTGTGGGAAAACTATTCCCAAAATCGATTTTTATAATTCTAAGTTCTATTTCAAACACATGGGATCGGGAATGCCATTTCAGCAATGCCAGTGGTGGTTTCAGTGGTAGGTTACTAAGATACCCCTACTGATTTGTAAAATTACATGTATTTGTGTTTTCATTTAGTCTAAATACTATAGAGCCTGTATGTGAAGTGATTTCCATAGTTATATAAAATATGGAAAACAAATTCCCATTAAATCTACGTAGTAGAAAAAATTAATAATCATATTGAAGAAGATTTGGTACCAATAAAAGATAAATGTCTCCAACAGTTGGAATGAATTGAAATAAATATTATAATTTAATCATGTGGGTTTGACCAAGGATATATGATTAGAAATCCCAATATAAACTATTTTTACAAAGACTTTTTGGATACTAGAATCAATTTACCCTTTACACACATTCAAGTAGAATTTAACATGGATACTAGACAAAAATTTAAAACACTATTCAATAATAAAGATAAATGTAAAGGTGGATAATAGTTCAAAATCTTCCTAGAGTGTGATAGAAAACTCATAAATAGTAGGCCAAATATAAAAAACTATGAGGCCAAAAAACCGAAATACAATTGTTAATTTATGTTTATGTTAATAAACTACTTTATTGTGTGATATTACGTATAAATAATGTAATAATTTTCTTTATGAAAATTATTAATAAATATTTAATTATTGATACATTTGTGACACTATCTTAGATTTCAGTGGATTTAATTATTGCACCACTGGTTGTAAACCAAAATATTTAATGACACTTCATAGTACATCATATATTATAATCTTTGAATCCTTCATGTACTAATTTTTTCAGAATTCATACTGTTTCAATTTTTAGTTTTTTATTTATATTTTTTTTGAAATAAATTGGTAATGATGAAAAATTTTCATCTATTCAATGTATACAATTAAGAATGATATAAAAATCAGAATGATATTATATGTTTCCCAACCAAAATGTTAGTAGAAAAATTTCACAATTCATTTTATATATAGATTCAACTGCTTATGTCATCACAATATGAAAATTTTTATAATTATTTTTAATAATGATGTGGGTGTATATAGTGGATTCTTTCTACAATAAGTTCCATTTTTATTATGTTTATAATGTTAACTTCGATGAAATTTTTGGATGGTATAATTTCTATCCATATATTAAAATTATGGGAAGTGAGATTTTATTTCCTATAAAAATTAATTGGTTATTTCCAATTCGATCCAACCACTAGGACCTTCCCATGGTAATTTTAATAGGGATTTAAATTTATTTGGAATGTAAATGTCCACTTCCATTTCCCAATTCCATGATGTAGTGGTGGAAATTCCCATTGATGATTTTAATTGAAACAAATTGGATATTTCAAATTATAATTTATAGTGGGTGTTTCCACTATAAATTTATAATGGGAAATCCCAGTGGAAATAGCTATTCACTAGAATATTCAAATTTATAACAAAACTAGTAAGTGGATACTACAAATTAAAATTATAGTCTAAAAGACATCATATATTCACATATTACATCAATTTTAACATTAGAAAAATGTCCATCAATATCATGAAATAACCATTTAAACCCTTATCTAGCACCCACCAAAATGATCCAAATAAAAATGGAAATTTCCACTATGAATTTATTGTGTGAGTTTCCATTGAAAATTTTCATTATGAATTCCCTGTGGGAATTTTAATGCAGTGGAATCCAATTGATTCTGTGATTAGAAATTGGACAATACAAAGACAAATTATAGTAACATATATAATAAAATCACATAGATTTCAATAGTATCATCTTTATAAAAATGTCCATGTATATTACAAAATTATCATTTCCAACCCCTATTTAACACTCTAAAAACGATTAAAATCAAAGTAGAAATTTCAATTCAGACATTAAAGTGGTAGATCCCATTAGAATTTTACAATGTTAACTACCAATAAGAATTTCTATTTAGTGTAATCTAATTGATTTCATAAATAGATAATGGATATTACCAAAACCAATTAAATAACTGGCTATATAAAAATCACACAGATTAAATCAATATCGTCTTTCTAAAAATGTTCATTCATATTGTCAAATATTCATTTGTACCCCTATCTACAACTCACACAAAGGATCTAAATGAATGTCAAAATCTCAACTCATAATTTATTGTGGTAGATTCCACTGGATATTTCTAATGTAAATTCCCATTGGAAATTTGTATGCACTATAAGTTTCAAATTGATTCGTAGAACTCACAATGGTCAGTAATAATAAAACATACACTATATCAGAAATAATAAAATCACACAGAATTCATACATACGTTCATCAAAAATATAATATATTATTTTCCTACCCTAATCTCACAACAAATCAAATAATCACATCAAATAATAATATTTAGTTTGATAAACAACATCTAAATTCCTCATTCGATAAATGAATAATTTTTCTATCTTCAACATTTAATTAATCCCCCAAATACTTCCTAATCTCAGTATCCATATCTGATGTTGTCCATAAAAAATAATTTAGTATATAATTAACCTTATAAATTTTCCTTCACTAACATCCTTTCAATCAAAGAATCTTGCACTATAACCCCTATTTCCAAACATTCCATAAAATAACAAATGATGACGCTACAATTCAATGTGGTCTCTTCCTGCTATTGTGTATTTTTAATTTTCAAATCCCATTTAAATTGATTCACATTGTCATTACTATCATAGAAGAATATTTCTTCAAAATATGATTTTTGTAAAAAATAAATAAATCAGCATTCCATATTTCAATGTATTTTTTTTGAATAATGTATCATTTCATATAAATTTATATTCATCATTAATAAAAGGGTCACTAGATGTTTTTCCTATAATATGTTTCATGGATTAATAACATCTAAACATCATTTTATATATCCATGAATATGAAATTCTAATTTATAGTATTCATGTTTATTGGGAAGAATAAAAACATGCATCTCCGCAAAATGACAACTACTTCCCAGTTCAAAAATATTTTAATTAATTTCTCATTTTATGAATAAAAAACTCTCTTGAGTACAAAAAAATTATATCAAATCATGTAGTAATCATCATCATTAAACAAGTATTGAATTAACATAAATCCTCGAAAAATACAGTCATTCATTTTGTCAAAATATGAACTATAGACTTACTATAATGGTGATGGGAATATACGAACAACCATCTATTTCATAAATTACAGCTATAATATGTGTTAAATGTATTTATTAAATTTTAACTATATAATAATATATGAAATTTTCTAGAAATATATCTTAAAAATTTCTTATAAAAACACTGGTTATGTAAAATGAAATAACATATATTGTACTCGGTGTGCACCTCTTGTTTAAAAAATCATTAATTTTCTTCATATTAATCTGATACGACTTTTTATTAGATTCCCATACTAAAATAATGTCATAATTAAATGTCATTTTTTTCATATATAATAAAATATAATAAAATATATAATATCTATATAAACACTGTAACATTACCTCTCCTCATCAGCATCAAGAAACATTTTCATCATCCTTGTGTCATGTTTCTTCACTATAGTTTTATGCTTCACCCACCCTAAGATTAACTGGGGTAGTTTTGGGGGCATTTAATGTGTGTCCTTTATATTAACCATGGGATATATATTAGGATATTTATGGTTGGGTTTCCCTTCCATAATCCTCACACCTCTAATTAATTACATTATTTTCTTGGATGCTGAAGAGACTCCACTGGACCAATCAAGATAATGTGTTTCCTCCATACATAATTAATCTTTAACATATTCTTATACCATCCATAACTCTATATTACTAGTTTACATCATATCATTTCAATTAATTTTGATTTCCTCAACAGAAATGGTTGATGTTTTTTTTTTATTTTTGAGTATCTTGAATCCCAATATCCTTCATGACACTACATTTCTTCTCATCTGAAACATATTTCATCGATTCCTTCTCTGTAATCTTCTGTCAATCTTCCAAAAGAATAATTTATCTACTCTTAATTTTTAATTGGGCCACTAGTATCTTGATTTTGTTATTATGAATGATATTTTCCATACATCAACCGAAAATATCCTCATTTGAAATTACTACCACCATTCAATTATAATAAATGGAGGTTTTTTCATTAATAACCAGCTAAACATGTTGTTTAACCTCAGAAGAAATTTATTTTGATTGTATGTACATCATGGAGTGAATAGAGTCTACATGGAAAATTGGAAACAAAATTATATAATATAAAATTTAATTTGAATAAAAATGACTATTCAGAAACATTTTCTAGAAACAATACCCTTATAGGGGCTTCGAGAGAAGCATCATCATCTTATAGACGACACCTAACAAAAAATATAACACCTTCTTTTCATATTGGTATAATACTAGAATTTTTAGTATATAAATTATATAATATTTAATTTTGGTATTATATCTCAAGAAACTATGTAAAAATTCCATAGATACATAATGATCAACTCCTTTCCCATAATCCGAAAAAAGAATATAAAATGTTAACAGGAGTTGTTCAATTTTTTCAATCGATGTAATCTACTATAATTTAATACTGCTATCCCAAGAATAGCTCCTCACTTCTATGATTTCTCCAAAATATGTGAAAAGATTCCAACCCACATCGGAACCATATGTGGATAAAAGTAGTTTTTCGCATAAAAAAGGGCAAAGAATACATCCCACATCAGAGAAACTATTCTCTTAACTAGATTCATTAGTTCCAACATTAGCCCTACGTACGATTCCATGTGATACTAATTTAAATACATTTGAAAAAATCCTCCAAAAAATTGTTTAACATTTTTTACATAATATATAGGCTATACACTGTGGATGTCCCATATGAAATTCCCAATGGAAATTCCCACAGTAAATTTTCAATTGGTTTATAAAAATGTTTTCATTGTTGTAAATTCTAATTGAAACCCATTGGAAATTTACATTGGGAAATACACTAAGAATTTACATTCATAAATTCCACATGGTTTTCTCAGTTGAAATTGTAAATTAATTCTATAAATTTTCCTATAGCTGGTCATTATAATTGTATTCCAAAATGAATTTACAGAGGGAATTTTTGTAGGGAATTTTTATTTGGAATTCCCAATGTTATTTCCACTACTAATTTCTAGTGGGAATTTCGACTAGAATTTATAAGTAGAAAATTAAAAATGATTTAGTTATAAATTTTTCTATCATTGGAAATTATAATTCAAATTGACAAGGAATTTATAGTGGGGATTACACTCAGAAATAATGCTCATAATTTCCACTAGAAATTTCCACCGAAAATTGCTCGTGGGAAATTTCACAGTTAATTTACTCTGGGAATTCTCAATGAAAATTTTTAATTGATTTGAAATAATTGTTTACTATATTGAATTTATAATTGAACTTGACTGGTAATTTACACCAAGAATTTCCCATAGTACCTTATACTAATATTTCCAATGGGAATATATACTTCAATTTTTTATGGGACATTCAATTCTGGAATTTCTAATAGGGATTAATAGTGTTTATTTAAACAAGAAAATATCCATCGGAAATTTCTACAACTTAAATTTCAAATATTAATGAATTGAAGAAGTAAAAAAAAAATTTACGGATGATAACTGATCAATTTGAAATTAAAAATATAATTTTATGTAATGATTGGAAAATAATCAATGAAAATTTATATTTGTAATCAATTTGAAATTCCATGGGGGATTCCCAATGGAAATTAAAAATCAAAACTGCTTCTATATTAAAATCATATGTTTGAAGGTATAGTAAAGATTCCCAATTGGAATTACCCATGGGAAATTCCAATTGAAAATCACCAATCTAAATTCTCACTACAAATTCCAAATAAAAATTAATAGTGAATAGAAATTCATATAGGAATACCTATATGCACTTTATATTGAAAATCCAAAGTAGAAATAGTCAGAAAAAATTTAATATTGTATTCATAATCTAATTTTAATTGAAAATTTCTAGATGAAATTTACACATTGAAGTAATTAGTATTTACAAATAAGTTTGGTTGTATGAAATAATAATTGTAATTGGAATTTTGTAATGGAAATTTGTAGTGCATTTAACAACTAGATATTCATAATGAAAATTACACCATGAAATTTTTTATGGAAACTCCAAATAGATTTTCTAAGAAATATTACCACTAGAAAATAAATGAAATTGAAATCTAAAAGTGTTAAATAATTTGGGAAATTCCCACAATTTTTTTCAGTTTTAAAAATACTCAAAAGGACAATAGTCCCTCAAAATAAATTCTAACCAATTGGAAAATCTCAATATAATGCTCCAGTTCTATAAATCATTTAAATCAAATATTGTTTCAATCTAATGAGAAATTACCACTATAAATTGAAATAGACAGTTTGAATTGAATCTATAAATTTGAAGAGTAAATTCATTGAATAAATATATTTGATGATAGTGGAAATTTCAATTGAAAATTCAAAGGGAATATCAATTAGAATTTCAAGTGATTTTTTTCATGAAAAAGCTATAAATAATAAGAAGCTTCAATTGAAAATTTCTAGTTGAACATCGCAGTATAAAAATCCCAAATCATCACATTTAGAGTGTTCTAATAACCCAGACACACAAATAAAAAATTATATGACATTAATGTATATCTCTCTATCTGTAGGTCCAAAAATTTATTAAAAACCCCACCTAAAACAACTCTATCAAAGTCAATCTAATAATTAATAATGAACTTTATAAATAGAAATCATATGAATCACATGCCATATTTTGTTGTAATTCATAGAAAACTAAGTCTGAATTGTATTTTACATTTTTCACCTTGGGGTATGATGAATAATCCATTGAAGGGTTCCTTGAGGGATTCACCCATGGGTTTGCTAAAAGTTTTTCTAAAAGTTTTTCCATGGGATTAACCAAGAGGTTCACTATGTGGTTGGATGAGGATTTCTTTCGGGGTTTGTTGAGTTATTCTCAAAGAGTATTACTGTGGAGTTCACTAAAGGGATAATCAAGGGATTCACTGAGTGATTCACTAAATCCTTCACTAACTGTTTCCCTGAAGTGTTCATCGAGGGATTCTTCAACCAATCATTTTCATATTAATTCCCAAATTGATTTTCAAACCCCATGAGTGTAGGAAGGGCTAGAAAAATAATTGTACATGTGGCACCCATCCAACGACCAACCTGGGGGCGAAGTCTATGGGACACCCTAAGATGATAATCCTTGATGTGTATAGATATGTGCATATTTATATGTATATATTTTTAAATATTTTTATATAAAATTATATTCAATTATATAGATATATATATTTATTTAAATTTTAATGAATTTGTATATATTATGTGGGTATATATATTTATATATATTTTCATTCATATATAATTATGTTTAATAATATATATAAATACTTGATTGTTTATGTATATATATATATATATATGTTTATTTAAAAATGTTTATAATTATATATATTTATATTTATTTCTGAATATAAATTTACATATATATATATATATATTTTGTATGTGTATATTTATTTAAATTTTTTTGTGTATATATATTTATTTATATATATATGTGTGTGTGTGCTATTATATTTATATGTATTTAATTAAGAAAAAGCTTCAATCAGATGAAAATTCTCCTAAACATTTATTAAAGGTGAAAGAAAAAGAAACAAGAAATGAAATAAAATTGGTGAAATCATACAAAGAGGCATGCCATCATCTAGAAAAGAAAAATACAAATAAATAATGTATGGATAATTCTGATAATCATAAACCTAATCATCATAATCATTAGAATTTTCCTATTATAATTATGAATTTCAGTGGTGGGGAATACCAAGGATCCTATCCTTGGACCTTTCCTACTCTTGAGTGAGTTGGATCATTGATTTCTTTGAAGATGACCTGGTTCAATCATTACATGGAAGACTATAATAATTCTTTTGAGACCTTCATTTTGATGGAACTGGGGAAACACCACCATTACTAACCATCTTTTCCCTTCAAATTAAAATTGGATCCATTATAAAATAGGTTCATCGATGACCATAAATCCACGATGATAATCATCTAGTATAACCATCTACCTTTCATTGTCACATCAATCATATGAAACTTTACCACTTTTTCAAGACATTCCAGAATATTGAAAGACATTTTGAATCTCTTGAAGATAATCCAAATGCTACTAAACATTAAAATTCTCGATTTTATCAAGATTTTGTGAAACAAAATCATCGAGGGGCTGCACAATACTACCTTGTACAACATTTGGTGACATAGAACACCAAAACACAACACCAATGGTCTCATCAGTAGAATAGACCACCTAGCCAATGTGAATTCCATCCAAACTACAAATATTCATATGAATTAAATTAGACCATCCAACTTGTTGACCACGGATCGATGTAAGATTACTACATATACATTTAAAAGAAGTATTACCACAACTAACATTCCCATATTTCTCAAGCATTGATGTAGAAAATGAGGTTATTGTCTGATCCTGATTAACCACAAATGATTTATCTTTTCACAATGTAGCAACTTGCTTTTGATTCTACAAGTCCATAAATTAATCATGATACTTCCTAATTTATCTAATGACTCATTGCCCAATTGCCCTGGATGGATTCCTCTATACATTACCATCACATTCTATGGATGTGTGTCCCTTATAACCACAAACATCCCAAACATTCCCTGTTCATTTTTTATATAGATAACCAACATATATTCTTTTTTGAAAAAAATCAAAAAAAAAATCATACTCAACACTGATGTGTATATAATTAGTTTGAGTACTGAGGGTCACAATGATAATAAGTGTGGATCTCAAATCAATTTCAACAATCATTCTCGAAATGTGGTCAAACCTAACATGTAATGTCTCCTAATAAAAGAGAATTGAAATTCCAATGGTAGTAGTAATATCATGAATTTTTTTTAGATCCCATAAAATTTAGATAATACCATAGATCCCGATCCAAACCTTTGAAAATGTACTATTGACCCTTTACAAATTATAATACATCATCCATTCGTGATGATTAATTGTTACTAGCTTCAAAAATATCAAACCACAGGACCACAGATAGATCCTAACTTTAGCAGATTAAAACAAGTAGTGAAAACACCTCTTCCAAATGAAAAACACTTCCATTTTGATACCCTAAAAAAGATATTCCATGAACATGAGCATCAAGGTTCCATGGATTTTGACCATCAGGAACAAAAACCCTAATAGTTCAAGAGTTATTACCCAAATCCAGGTGTTTAAAAAAGGCATCACAACTAGCTTCAACCCGGGCTAATGATCCATTCTTGTATAAACTACCTACAGAGGTAAAAAACACAAAAAAATTCCAAGAAGAATCATTCCATTGATCAATGTAATAATAAAATGCCATTAAAATAGTTGAGACCCAATTATCCATGCATTGTTGAGTCATCAATGATGTACACACATCATCCTTCCAAGTACCCACCGCAATAGGGGAACAAGTAACTGTAAGGTGATGCATGATACCCACATAAATAATAATACATGTTTCCCTAATGGAACCAAAAAATATCATGATAATGATCAAGAATAATAAACCTCATCCATGCCTGACACATTCATTACTGCTCACATATAGTGATTTTCTAGAGCTACTTAAACGACATCCACACTAATCGAAAAAAATGCACCCCTTACAGAATGGAACAAATCTAATGAAACATATTGGGTTGGGGGACTATAAATCCTATCGATATCATTAGGAACATATCCCAAAGGATCAGTATTTCCCACCACCACTCAAATTACATCCACACCACTAGCCAATCACAAAAACCCATGAATGTGCGGACTCATTGAATCAAAATATTTGATGTCCATCAAAGATGACATACCCTAGAAAATATGAATAAATGTAGGTATGCATATATATGTTTTTACAAGTTTTTACGTACATAAATTAAAGAATATTAATGTTTTTTTTCACCTAATAATGGTATTTCTGGAGTGTAAAAGTCTTTATAGAATAATCAAGAGGTTAGAGACTGAAATATCACCTTATACAGATTTATGAAAAATTTTCATTAATACATAAGAAATAACAAATGATAAAAGAACAAATAAATAATAAATATAATCCGTTACAAAAATTAACATATAAAATATATGAAATTTAAAAATTTAAATTTTAAATAAAAAATAATAAATTACATATAACAAATTAATATGTTTACACAATATTTAATGCTAATTCATATTATATATATTCTTCTACGAAAACGAATCTTTCTCGATTTTTTTTTAGTTCTGAAAAAGACAATATTTAATACTAATTTTTAACACAAGAAAATATTAGTAATGAAATTAAATGATCATTTGGCTATTGGAGATCGAACCTCCAATGGTCATACCCAAGAAATGATAATAAAAGCACTTAACCAAGAAAACTCATTTGATATGTAATTTTTTTCTCTATGTGTAGTGTGCATGTGAACATGGGAATATTTATTATGTAAAAATATTTATATTTAAATATATGTATTTATTTTTATTTTTATTAATATACCTAAAAACACAAACAGACATATGTATGGGTGTGTGTGTGTATCTAGATAATATTTCTACATAATATATATATTAATATTCTAAAAAATGTATGATTTAATTATATATTTATTATATATTTATTAACATTTCTTTAATATATATATATAACTATATATATAATTTTTTTATTATTGGTAGAGGGGATTGTAAGAGTGAAAGACACATTCACCCAAAAGACCATAGTGGGTCATGCCTCGTCCCTCCACATATGGAATTAGAATCACTTACTATACTTATATTGTTACACATTATAGCTCAAAGGCCCATTTCAATGAATCACCAAAGGCCTGAAAATAATGGACTGGAGGCCTCCTTAAAGAGATTACCTAATGGTATAACATAGTATCCATGCATAAATTCATGTTCATGTCTTCTCCCAACATCACCCCCATTCTAGCTACCATTGGGTCATGAAGCATGTCACTATGTTTTGGAATAGCACCCATCCATCCCATGTCAAGGTAGAGGGATAAATGATGGGTCCCAACACCCCCATATCTCTTTCAAGATGCCCACCCAGTGATTCCTATATGTTTCAATTCCACAATGTGTGTCAAGAGGTGTTTCACCTTGCGTCAAATCATCGCTATCCATACACCATGTCACCCACTCCTAATAACCATCAATTTATGTAGTTATTCACCAGGATGGGGTGTGAATCCCCTCTAAAAACATTATAAACATATGTGGTTAGAGGTATAGTTGAAAGGGTTTAATATATCCATATCTCTTTCAGGACACCCATCTAAAAACAGTAAAACTTTCTATATTACACAACCTACCTGGTGCACCTGGTTGTTCTTCTGGTTAGTTTATATCACCTGATGTCACACATACGATGGCTTGATGGCCAAGTTATGTTTTCTTGATATCCATGGGGCCACCACCCTGACCCCCCGATCCTTATCTCCCACTCCTCGTGTATTACCCTTCTTGAACCAATCGAGGATCATTTAATGCCAAATATATAATTTATTCATAAGAAAAAAATTACTTAGATCTTGATATTATTTAATAATCTAATAGGATGATCATATGAATTTCATTCATCATATTTTTCATTAGTTTGTGACATTATAATTATAGAATCTCATAAGAGGTGATCTACAAATTTTATTTTTATCTTGAAGGATTGCAAACAGTTCTCCAAGTTAAAATGCAGAGGTATAGATTGTATTTCATTGTTTCTTTGATTGCTACCAAAATCCATTATGCTTGGTAGGATCATTACCTGTCTCATTGAATATACATGAATAAAGAGAATCATCAACACTCTAATTATTCTGTGAAATATGAGAGACATTATTGATTGAGTTATTTATCTTGGGGGGAAGAAATAATGTACCTAACAATTCACTTCCATTTAAGTCCCCAAATGACATAACTAATAATTTCGAAACAATTGGCTAGGGATAAAATATTAATTAATTGCACATAGGTCCTTCATAATAGATTAATAAATTAAAATACCCAATTCCATTTAAAATATTATTATTAATATTATTATTCCTTATAGTATTTTCTAACCCAAAGAGTTATAAATATTACATTTACTTCCTGATAATAAAAAATTTCCTAGGACATAAAACCGAGTCCACACATTCTCTACAATTTTTGTTGAACCCCAAATAAATTTTTAAGTAGTAATTAATCATTTTATAATAAAATAAATAACACACGTACAACATGGTGAATATTAATTTTTTACATGATCAATGTTAGTAGCCCTTATTTTGTCACACAGTGGTCTCAGATTTGTGTCTCGTAAGGTTATTTATTGATAATAGTGTAGGATTTTCATTGTGTTTCTCCCTCTCCATATACAAGCATAAATAATTATAAAAAAAATCATTTTGGACTATTAAATAATATATTGTCTAATAACTAAAGTCAAATTTAATTTAATTGAGATCAATAGAAGCACTAAGTTTGTGACCCTCTATGCTTCCACCATAGTCGTATTGTGCAGGCTAATCCAATGTCTGATATAAGAATCTAGCGACACATAATTGAAACCAAGGGGAATAATTTAATTTTTCAATGATTAAAAAAACATATGAATGATTACCAAATAATATAGTTTCTTTTCCTTGAAATCTCTAATAAATTAGGTTTAATACATTATGTCTTCAACTTATAGGATCAATTACTATGGCATTGACCTTCTGAAATGAATTTGTCGAACACCATGGTCATGCGATATATAAAAAAATATCATTTTTGAAATGGTCATGAGATATCAAATTCCATAAACATGTAAGGGAAATATCCTTCCACGACACATTCATTAATGGAATACCATTCCCGATACTCCCAATGTATCTGACTTCACCAAAATATGTGGCGCCACAATTTTTGTCAACACATCATAATATGCATGTCATGATACGTATTAAGAATAATCATATAGTCTAATGATCATTACATATAGCCATAAATAAAAAATTTACTTACACATAAATACTACAACAAAATTTATTGTCTGAAACATGTTATTTATGATGGACTAATATTTAGTTTTAAATAGTTATTTGGAAAAGCTTATTTTCAATGGAATTACCAGTCTTCCACATATAATATTTTCATGATGATTATGTTTTATGAAGTAAAAAATTTATTACAAAACCCTTTTTCACACTTGAACATGTAATTATGGGAAATATGTATTTTGGAATGAAAAAAATGTCCTTAAAAACAATTCCATCAAAATAACTATTTTCAACAGAATAAATTATTTATCTCAAATACAACGGCTGCTTAATGTTTTTTTTGATGGATCCTTTGAAAGAAGTTTTAGCACTGGATCAACCAAAAATAGTGAACCAAGACCACTATTTTAGATGGATCTATCTAAAAAATGTGTCTTTTGAAGGCACTATTTATGATCGATCCATCACAAATATTTACTCTGACAAATCAATTGAAAATAGTAATGGACACACACTATTTGAAATTGATCTGAGGAAAATAATTTTACTTGAGACAGCGAGTCATAGAAACATTGTGGGATGGATGTACTATTATTGATGAATTTTTCAACATAATTATTTATGACATATCTATCACAAATATTGGTGTTAGATCATTATTTACAACAAATCCTCTGCAAGTAATCTTTGTTGTGATAAATTTGTCATAAATAGTGTGTTAGTAGGAATATTTTCTACCTTCTTTTTCATCATAAATACTTTGTATATACAAAGAAAATGTTTTTTGGGTTGTAATTTTTTGTGATGAAGATATCATTTTTCATAACAACCCATTGCAAAGATTCAATTCATCCAAAAAATTAATCGAAAAAACCTATTCACAAATCTTTTTATGATGAAATATTATGAGACAAAATGTTCATCACAAAGAAAGTAAATTTTAGATAGACACCCACCCCCTCTCTCCCATCCCATTCCTTTCATAAAATCTCTAACTATCTACAAACAAGACTCTTCTTTTAAATCTATTAATCAAGTCAAAAATCATTGATCTAATTTAAAAAATATTTCATGGATTATTAAATTCAAGATATTTTTAAATGTATTATCATTATTAATTTTTAATTAATTGTTTATAAGATTATAGAATTTGTTAAATATTTTAATAAATCAAATTTTCATTAAAATTAATAATTTTTTTTATAAATTAATATTATAGTAATATTAATTAATATTATGTTAATATAATTCAATAAGTATTATTTTAAATAAATATCAAATTATTATATATCAATTAATATTTTTATAAATTACTATAAATTATTACAAATTATTATAAATTGAAATCATTTCTTATAAATTTATATAATAAATTATAAGTTGACATCATTAGTTGTAATATAAATAATTCATTGTACATTATAAAAAATATGACAAATTAATATTATTTATTATAAATTTTTATAAATTTTTCTCCAAAATGTTTAAATTTAAATAAATACATAATTTTTAATAAATTTTTTTATAAAATAATAATATTTACTACAAATTGATATGATTTATTATAATGTAATATAAATTGGTCAAATCCCATATAAATTTTTATTAATTCAAATAAATCCTTATAAATTTACGAAAATTAATTTTTTTGTGGAAACTTGATATAAATTCATATAAATTACTATAAATTGATGTAATTTGGCATAAATTAGTATAAATTAAAATAAATTTGATCAAATTAATAATAATTGGCATTAATTAGTATTCAGTATTTTAAATTTATATAAATTAATAGTAGTTTATATATATTATTAATGATAGATTAATATTATTAGTTATTACTATAAATTATCATAATGTATTATAAATAAAAATAAATTATCATAACATTGTTTAAATTAATATAATTGGATGACCATTGGTGTAAATTAATATAAGTTATTATCTACATATAAATAATATCATGTATTAAAAATAAGTTTTTTTTAATATCACCCATATTTCATTTATATTAATACAAATACTTATAAATTAGAATAAATTTATAAATTTTAAAAAATTATTGAAAAGTAATATAAATTAATTAAAAATATTATAAATAAATAAATCCTCAAAAATTATTATATATTTGAATCAATCTAATATAAATAATCGTAAATTAATAAAAAAATTAAATTATTATAAATAAATGAATAGTATAAGAAATTGATATAATTTATTATAAATTTACTGTAAATTCATGAGAAATTGTTGTAAATTAATATAAATTATTTTAAATTAACAACGAAATTATAATTTATTTAAAATTTATTTAAAATTTATAAAAAAAATATTAAATTACTACAAAATAATTAATAAAAGATATTCTAAATGATGAAAAATAATTAAATAAATTATAAATTCCTTGGTAATTATTTTAAATTAATATATATTATTAAGATATTAATAATATATATTATAATATAGTAAAAATTATAGTAAAATAAGTATGTTGTTTTAATTAATATAAATTCATTTCAAAATAATGAAAATTAAAATAAATTTTTTAATTAATAAAAAATATAAACGATAGTAGAAATTAAAAAAAATTAGTATAAATTATTAAAAATTTGTTTAATTTTTCTCATAATTAATTTAAATTATTATAAATTATTATAAAAGTAAATAAAATTTTCAAAATTAGTAACAATTATTATTAAATTTAAAAAAAAAATAACACATAGTGCATCTTTTTAAAAATTCGAATAAATTTTCTTGAAATTACTGTAAATTATTATAAATTATTATGAATTAATAATTTTAGTTATATTTTTATTAATTAAATTTTTTTTTTAAATTTTAAAAAAATTATAAATTACAATTTATTAATAATTATTATTTTAAATTACTATTAATTAAAAAAATTGAATAAATTTATATTAATTTTAAAAGAATCATATAGTTTAGAACATCATCATATGGAATTATTTTTTCTATTTAATATATAAGGATCATATTTAGATTTCATAAAACAAGAATTATAAAAAATATAGTGCCATAAATAATGATTACGTGTTATACTCCCTTTTTATGAAGCTTAAATCTCATAGAGTCTCCAATTTGAAGGTTGTGTGTAGTGAAATATTTTTATCAACCATGTATGATGTAAAATCTATAATTTTCCTCGGTTGTTTGATTACATCACAAGTATCATTATAGTAAGACAATCTATGTCACGAACTTTGTAATAGTTCATGTAACAAACATGGGATATGTATCTCACACGACCTATTATATAGACTATTCATTGTGTAATGTCTCAGATTTTATGTGTATAATTTTTAAATATTATATTGAATTATTATAAGATAATAACATTCAGCGATGTGCATTTTCGAGGCCTGGAGTGGCCCCAATAAAATAATAAACTAAATTAAATTATTAAACAGCACGTGTGAGTAGTTTCTCTGAAAGATTGTAATATCATTTAAACTGGACCCCGAATTAGAAATCTGAGGGCACCGATGCGTTCATAGAAACTACTTTACCTTAGCTAGGGCCTAACTTCGACTGGTGCAGTTCGGCTGTGAGAGTTAGTTTTTGAGCGTTTTATGGAAAGAAAATAAAATAATAATTTATTTTTGTTTAAAGGATTACTTTTTTTCACGGTGACCAAATTCCTCCAATTTAAATACCTTCTTATGGCATGTTCTTGGGGTTATCCTCAAAACCCTATGAATGGATAGAGAATATCTTGGAGCTTTGGAGGGTAACCGTTGTCAGATGACGATGACACATCTAGAATCCGACGAACCTCCCCCAAGAACGTGACGCGACGATCATTATTCCACTGGATCAAGGTAGGGGTTGTTATTTAGATTTTTCATTCCCCATTTTTGTATTTAAAGACGAACGCAGATCAACCACAAACATATTGATCTGCGGATCGTGCATTATTGTGGGAGGGTGTTATTTTGCGTTTCTTTAGGGCTTTGAATCAAGAGTTTTAATTGTGATAATTGTTAATTTTTTTATTCTACTTGTTTAATCCTTTTATTGAGAGAAGATAAACATTGTGACAAACGACGGAATAGGTTCTTTTCTCATTTTTAATTATTGAATTTTTCATCGTATAATCATTGTGTTCTTCACGTTCCTCGTGGGAGAATGAACGCCAGATTGTTGCGCATCCAATTTGTGACGCATTGATACCAAATTTGAGATCCGAATTACTGGAGACGTTGCGTAGGTGCGACATCAATGGAGGTGAATGAATCAATATGGTTCAGGAAGAATTGTTCATCGGCCTTTCTTTTCGGGGATGATCAAAATGTGTTTTCGGGGCCGATCGGATGCTTGAAACTGACGGAATCAACCACATGATGTCGGGGCGTCCTAAACCCTTGAGATTCATTGAGATTGGATGACCGGATCAAAGAACGGGGTAGCACAGGAAACATGATAGATGAGGTTCATGATTCTGACAATTTCTAGACTACACAACATGTATCCCGATGAACACGCCATGTGGTACTGGTGGCGGTGTCTAGGGTTTTGGGTGTCAGACAGGTATCACACATCGTGTGACCCCATTCACATGGAATATTGAAACTTTCCCGATGCTCTGTGTGTATTCTGGGAAGTACAATGACATAGGATGTATAGTGACCGAGCCTTTTACATAGACATTTCATAATTTTAAGCATAATTAACCATCAGAGTACAAGCCAAGGATCATTAAGTCTAGTGACTTGGAAGACTAGGTACATATATCATAAAACATGCGGCTAATAAAACTTCTTTATTTAATCTTCATAAAGAGAATACAACTTCTTTTGAGATCTTACATCTGCATAGGGTACCCTGGGGAACACAAGAACAAAGGGGTGAGCTAATAAGCCCAGTAAGGGAATGAACATAAGGATACATCTCAAGCACATGAGTTAAGAGTCATGACATAATGACATCCAAAGCATGAAACTTATAAAATCCTTTAATATAATCATGGGATCATTAAAACATGGAATCATATAAATGTGGCAGAATCATAAATCATATCATTAGTATGGGTCAAAGCTAAACTCCAATACCATTTCGCATTTATTACGGGTCAAGGCTAACCTCCGATCTCGTTTCACATCACATCTTATGAGACTTTTCCTTAACCAATTCATTGGATTGCTATCTGGGCACACCCATCTCAAAATATTCATGAATGTTCTTACAACATAAATTTTCTTTACCACATATACAATCATACATAATCAACCATACATAAGCATAAGGGTACCCATGTAAAGAATTGGGTACCACAATCATGACATAAATCATAACCAATGGGCGTATCATGAAACTATGCATGTAAGGAAAAAATTTTAAAATACATGCGCGTTCATCGGGTAAAATAGGTATATAACATGGTAAGTGGTTTCAAACAGAAGTGACAATATAATATAAATGTATTTTAGAAACATTAGCATTAAAACATTTTAGTTTAGTTTTATGGAAAATACTATAGATCTTTTAAAATAGAAAAGAAGATAGTCTTATATATAAAACCATAATTGAACCAATAAGGTTTTAATAATTAAAATTCAGATTTTATAAAAAAAATGGTGTTTTAAAACAGAGGATAGAGTGCACTTGAAATTTGGGTAAAAATTTGGGAAGTCCACTTAAAACGAGTGTGCTTATTGGGAAGTATCAGGGATAGATTCCCTTAAAAGAAGGTATATCACCGAAAGTTAGTGAGATATGGATCTTAGAAAATGAGATTGGAGCATAAAAATGGAATATTTAATTTCTACCTAAAAATGAAAGACAGCTATATTTTGGTAAAATGGAAGATAGGGCAACCCGAAGGAATAATGGAAGTTCGGGTAGAATCCATTATGGTTTATCGGCATGGTATCAAGTGTCACTAAGAATGATTTATTGGAGAGATAAGGGGTATCTCATCACTTATAAAACATTAGATGTGTATATGGAAGGTTTATAAACATACCCCATCACTTGGAATTACACAACAAGGCATAGTATATAGAACAATCTTGATTAAGAGTGAAAAGGTGAGGATCCCTTACCATAAATCCGTTGGTGTTCTCCATTTTTTATTAAAAAACTGAGTAAAAAAATTAGGCCTATTAACTAATAATTCCATAACTTATTCTATATGTAATATAATTATTATAAACCTTTTTAGTTCATTCAAATCCTTTTGATTAGTTACAAGGTTCAATTTAATTGTTCGCTCTCGTTTGTTTACTTGACTTTAAAATATCGGTTCACTTATATTCATGTTTTGATTATGGGAAATATGATAGTGGTTGTAAATAATTGAAGTTATATTCTTTAGTTAATATCCAGGAGATTACATGGTTTTAATTTTAATTAGGTTACATAGAGTGAAGTTGAATTATTATATATATAACCATAGTGATAATCGTTTTTGTTAATCAGTGGATTTGATTACAATGAATGTGTTTTACTTTTTAACTTATTTAAATTTGTATAAAATGATTAAATAATGAAAATAGGATATAATACATAACTAATAATCTGTTTCAACCATAGAACAGATGGTTCCATGATCAGAATAATAGAAATTGATAAATCGTTTTCCTTTATTGTGCTAAATTAGCACATCTCAAATGGTGCTTTAATTTCATTCAAATAAAATGGTGGGGAGAAGAGAGGAGATAATTAAATATACCATTAGCATGAAAATTATATTAAATTTTTGTTACTGGATTTATCATACTATTACGGTGAAGGTAGGTGAGGAAAGAAATAAAAATAGAATAACGTAAAAGAAAAGATGAAATTGGAAAGATGAATTTATTTCTTGAGACTAAATCATTTGAGAACCACTTAATGGGAGACGTTTTGGTATTTTGAGGATGATTAGAGCTTTTGGACGTGGGGGAGGACCTTGAGTAGAGATTTGGGCAAAATAATGGAATGTCACAATGCTTGAGAGGAGTGAATATAAGAGGGAGTGGAGGAGAGGAGGGATTTCACAATATTATAATCAATAATTATTTACTTATTTACAAGACAAGGAATAGTAAGTATTCCAGGACCAAGAATAGTAAATGGGTCATGTTAATTCGAACCAAGGGTGGTGACATCCGTAATTATTCTAGGAATAGTCTATTTATCTTATAATGTACATATACGGTAAATTTCCGTATTTTTCTTTTTATAAAAAATTCTAGTATTTCAGAAAAATCTCAAAAATTCACCACATCCATTTTTCGACATGTAGAATACAAAAATGATTTCCTTTTATCAAAAATAATTTTCTAAATATGACTATTTTAATATTTATTTAAAATCATAATTTATTTTCAAAAACCAGTTTTTCAACATCCATTAACTTATTCTTAAATATAGGTATGTCATACTTTCAACTTGATTATTATTTTTATACCATCATAGATGAGGTTACTATTAATTAGGGTATATCACTATTTATAAGGGTAGGTTAATATTCATAAGGGTAGGTTACTATTCATAAGGGTAGGTTACTATTCACCAAAAATTAATTTTTTCTTATCGGACTCCAAATAACTTACTGATTGCAACTGTGTATTTCATTTTTTCAAGATCCCAAACACAGAAGTGTCAAAATAATGCTTAAAGTTTACTTAGCAGTTAGTAGTTCATTATGTTGTGTTTTCATGTGATTTTATGAAATATTTATAAGAAGGTAATTTCCATTGAAAAACACTGGGTCGTTACCTTCTACCCCTCTTATGTAATTTTTCTCTTGAAATTTCATTTTACATTCTAGTCCAAAACCAGATGTGGGTACTTTTCCTTCATTGATTCCTCCAGTTTCAATGTTTCCTCTTCGTACTTATGGTTTCTCCATAGTACCTTGACCAGATGAGTAGTCTTGTTGCGTAGAACTTTTTCTCTACGATCAAAGATCTTCACTGGCTGCTCCTCATAGGAATGTTCATCCTCCAATGGTTTCACCTCTAAAAAGACTACATGTGAAGGGTCTGGTTTGTACTTCCATAAGAAGGATACATGAAAGACATCATGTACATTTGACGTGGTAGGTGGAAGTGCCAGTCGATAGGCCACTGCTTCGACTTGATCAAAGATCTCGAAGGGGCCGATGTACCTGGGACATATATACCCTTTCTTCCCAAACATCATGACCTTCTTCCATGGAGATATACGTTAAAATAACATGTCTCAAACATTGAACTTAATGTCACATAGATGGTTATCTGCATAAGTCTTTTGTTGACTTTGGGCTGCCTTGATATGTTGTTGAATGGTTTTCAACTTCTCCTCTATTTCATTTACCATTTCAGGTCCTAGTAGCTTATGCTCATCAAATTCATCCCAACATGCCGGTGTTCTGCACCTTATCCCATAAAGGTCATCATATGGTGAAATTTAGATGCTCGAGTGGAAACTATTGTTGTAGGATAATTTAACTAGTGGAAGGTGTTGGTCCCATACTCCTTTGAATTTCATAGAACATGCTCTCAATATGTCATCCAGTGACTGAATAGTTCACTCAGACAGACCATCTGTTTGAGGATGATAGGTTGTACTGAAGTTTAGTTCAATTCTTAGAGCATGATGGAGAATTTTCCAAAACATTTAGGTGAATCTCTAATAAAGATTAGATAAAATAGATAGTGGTACTCCCTACAACATGACTACATATATTATGTAAATCCATCCTAGTTGATCCAATGATAAGTCCTCTCAAATTGTGATAAAGTGAGGTGTCTTTATAAGACGATTCAAAACGACCCATATGGCATTATTTCCACTGGATGTCCTTGGAAGTCTAGTGAAAATGTCCATGGTCATTTTCTCCAACTTCCATGATGGTAGGGGTAGTGGTTGCATCATCCCCTTAAAATTTTGTCTCTTTGCCTTCACAAGTTGATATACGAGGCACTTTGATGTATATTCACCAGTCTCTCTTTTCATATTGTCCAACCAAATGTTTTCCACGAGATCTTGATACATAATTCTGCTCCCAGGGTGGATAGATACGGTTGATCTATGTGAATCATTCAATATCTTCTTCCTTATCATTGGATTAGATGGTACACATAATCATGTCCCAAATCTTACAACTCATTCTTTATCAATTTTTAAATAAGAGGATTTCCCATTTTTACTAGCTTCCACTATTTTCTGAATTTCCACATCTTCGATTTGAGCATCCTTTATTTTTCCCAAGAGGGATGGTTGAGATATCATTTGAGAAAGGATTTATGATGATCCTCCCATAATGATTACCATGTACATACCATGCAAATCTTTGATGAACAGATCCTTTTCAATTCTCATCATTGATAGAGATGATGGATCCTTTCTAATTAGATCATCTGGCACCTTGTTTGCCTTACTGGGATGGTAGTGGATTGAGCAGTCATATTCCTAGATGAGCTATATTCATCTTCATTGGCGATGATAAGCTATTTCTGTGTGAATATATATTTGAGACTCTTGTGGTCAGTATATATCTCTTATTTCTCCCCATAGAGATAATGCCGTCAAATTTTCAAGCCAATGATCACAACCACTAACTCCAGATCATGCATTGGATAGTTTTGCTCGTGTATTTTCAGCTACCTTGAGGCATAGGCTATCACTCTATCATTTTGAATTAGTACACAGCCTAAGCCCTTATAAGAGGAATCACTATACACCATAAAGAGTTCCCCACTGGTAGGGAGTGTGAGTACTGGTGCAATGATAAGCCTCTTTTTCAACTCCTTGAAACAGTCTTCACATTCTTGAGTCCAGACAAACTATAATCCATTATGTGTCATCTTTGTCATTGGGTTTGACAATCATGAAAAGTTCTTCATGAATCATTGATAATACCCTGCTAGACCCAAAAAGTTACAGATCTCCGTTACAAAAGTTGTCCTGGGCCACTCTTCAATTGCCTTTGTCTTGGAAGGGTCTTCAGATATCCCTTTTTAGGTGGTAAAATTACCCAAGAATGATACTTCCTCCATCTAGAACACACATTTAATGTACATTTCATACAACTTCTCCCTTCACAAAGTGTTTAACACAGTTTTCAAATGATCCTCGTGTTCCTCCAATCTATTGGAGTATATATGAATATCATCAATAAAGACCACCACAAATTTGTCGAGGTAATATCTAAAGAATCTATTTTGTAAATCCATAAAAAATTCTGGAGCATTAGTGAATCCTAAGGGAATCACTATGAACTCATAGTTTCCATACCTTGTGCTAAAGGCAGTCTTGGGAATATCTTCCTTCATCACCATGAGTTGGTGATATCCTGATCGAAGGTCTACCTTTGAGAAATAACTGTCCCCACATAGCTGATCGAACAAGTCATCTATCCATGGAAAGGTATACTTGTTCTTTATCGAGATTTTATTATTCTCATGATAATCAATGCCGAGGTGCATTGATCTGTCCTTATTCTTGACGAAGTTGACTGGAGTACCCCACGGTGAAGCACTCTGGCTTATAAAACCCTTCTCTATATTCTCCTGTAACTACTTCTTCAGCTCTTCCCGCTCTACGGTGGCCATTCTGTAAAGTGTCTTTGATATTTGCAGAGATCTAGGGATAAGTTCAATTGATAACTCAACCTCTGGGTCAGGAGGAAGACCATGAAATTCTTCAGGGAATACATCAGTGTAATCCCTCACGATGGGTATGTCTTCAAGCATGATTCTATCCATTGTCCCAATCATTTGAGCTAGATAACCTTTCTCACACGGAAGAAGTATCCAAACATGCGACGGAGATACTAGAGGATATTCATCTTCCTCCTTACACTTATAAAGGATCGGAGGATGCTTCAGTATGTGGAATGTGATCTCCCTTTCTCGACAATTGTTGTTGGCCTTATACAAATATATCCAATCCATGCTGAAAATAGCATCAAACTCCACTAAAATAACTATGACAAGATTTTCTAGGAGGTTCAGTCCTCAAACGTTAACTGGGGAGGAGTTATAAACCATGGACATAATGATTTCCTCATTCAGTTTTCTCACAAATAACTTTTCCTCCAAATATTGAGGTGGTGTTTGAATAGTTCTACTAAACATTCATGATATGAAAGAATGCGTAGAACTAGAATTAAATATTGTGTTCACTATTCTTGAATGAATAACTAGCATACATGTCACCACATCGTTTTCTAGCTCCAACTCAGTAGTAGTGACAGCATAAGTCCTTCCCTGTTTCCTTGGTGGTTGTTGCTGATTTCCTCCGACATCCATCAGCTTAGGGTAATTGTTCACATAATGCCCAAGCTCCTTGTAGTTGTAACACTGTAATGCAGGCTGAGTGTTGATCTGAAACTTCTTTTCTTCTCCAACATCAGTGGGATTTTTCATACCCCTTTGGCAATTCTTGGCCAGATGACCAAACATTCCACATTTGAAGCATTTCTTGGTCCCCTTCAGAATGTTACCAGGATGCTTCTTCCCACAATTTTTGAAAATGGGAATGTTAGGATTCTTTCCATCATGGGATTTTTTTGATGGAACACCCATTTAGTTTTCCATTTTTCTCTTCTTATCACTAGGCCCATGGGACCACTGAGAGTCTCGAATATCCATTTCTACAATGAGGTCACAACAGACAGTGTCCTCATTACTGTCTAAATCTTGAATTGCTAATTCTTTTTGTAGACTTGGCTTTAGTCCGCTAAAGAAGCGATCAACCATGCTTTTAGTGTTCATGACAAAGCCAGAGTCGTACCTTGTAAGCCTTGTAATGTTTGCCTCATATTCCCTGATGGACTCATCTTCCTTCTTCTTGAGTCTAAGGAACTCTCATTCCATCTTGATACGGAGGGTTCAAGAGAAATATATGTTGAAAATCATCCTCTTGAATTCCTCCCAAAATGTGGAATCGATTTCCTCTTGGTACATTTTATTCTTGATCAGTGTCCACCACTGATCAGTTTCCCCATCAAAACGATAGACTTCCAGTACCGCCTTTTCTTCATCTGAGCACTGGAGGACATAGAATATCTTTTCAATGGAGTTAATCTATTGTTCCACGAGGAGGGGATCAGAAGATCCACTAAACATGGGAGGCCATTGCAACATGAAGTATTCAATGGCAACTTTCTCTTTCCTTGGAGGAGGAGGATGTTCCACATGATTCAAGTTATTATTCATAACTCGAGCTAGTTGAGTAAGTACTACCATCATGGTTTGAGCACCCTCTTCTATCACATCAGGCATATCATTAGGGAAATCATAACATTGCCTATCACATTGGTTGTTGGAATGTGTTCTTCTATTTCCCACCATTAAATAAGAAAATGAACGTATAATTAGAGGTCTTGAATACTTAGTTGTTGATCATAAAAAGGAAACATTGAACATAAAATATAAACTTATAAAGAAGAAGTAGGTACTAACGTGTGATTCCTTAGGTATATATCTAGGTTATACTCAATCTATATTTTAACTTATATTCTTATTGTCTTTTTTCTCTTAATAATGGTTTTTACTAAGCTTGTGAATCTACCAAAGAATATCCTCTGGGAGTTCCATAACCAAGAGTGCAGCAAGGCCTGTTGTCGTGCACAAGTTCCCATTCGATTCTAGCTCAAAACGAAGTTTTCAGGTTTTATACCTAGGATTCATGTGTACCAGAGACACCTCTACCTGCTCGTATCCAAACAGGGATGTATTTTTTTGATAAACCACTTACTCAATACTCACCAAAATTTGGGAATGTTTCCTAATACATAGTATAATCCTTATGTTTCTCACTAAGGTGATCTATTCATAATCTCAATAAATAACTATACCATCCTATGATACCAACTATAGTGACCCAAGCCTTTTACATAAACATTTCGTGATTTTAAGCATAATTAACCATCAGAGTACAATCCAAGGATCGATAAGTCTAGTGTTTTGGAAGACTCGGTACATATAACATAAAACATGGGGCTAAAAAAACTCTTTATTTAATCTCCATAAAGAGCTTACAACTTTCTTTGAGCTCTTACATCTGCATAGGGTACCCTGGGGAACACATGAACAATGGTATGATCTAATAAGCCCATTAAGGGAATGAACAAAAGGATACATCTCAAGAACATGAGTTAGGAGGCATGACATAATGATATCTAATGAATGAAACATATAAAATCATTTAATATAATCTTGGGATCATATAAACATGGAATCATATAAATGTGGCTTAATCATAAATCATATACTTTGTATGGGTTAGGGCTAACCGCCAATCTTGTTTCCCATTTTAGTATGTGTCAAGGCTAACCACCAATCTAGTTTCCCATCGCATCTCATGAGACTTATCCTTACCCAATGCATTGAAGCTATATCTGGGAACACCCATCATAAAATATTCATGAATATTCTTTCCACAGAAATATTCTTACCACATATACAATCATACATAATGAACCATACATAAAAAAGGGCACCCCTTGATAGAATTTGGTACCACAATTAGGACATAAATCATAACCAATGGGCATGTAATGAAAGAGTCCATCTAAGTAAAGAATTAGAAAATACATGGACGTTCATAGGGTAAAATAGGCATATAACATGGTACGTGGTGTCAAACATAAGTGAAAATATATGTGAAATGTATTTTAGAAACATTAGCATTAAAACATTTTGTGAGGTTTTAAGGAAAATACTATAAGTCATTTAAATTAGAAAAGAATACATTATATTATATAAAATTAGAATTGAACCAATAATGTTTTCATAATAAAAATTCTGATTTTATAAATACAATTGTGTTTTATAACAGAAGATAGAGTGCACTTGAAATTTGGGTAAAAATTTGGGATGTCCCCTAAAAACGAGTGTGCTTATTATGAAGTATTGAGGAGAGATTACTTTAAAAGAATGTATATAACTAAAATAGAATGAGATATGGATATTAGAACATGATTTTGGAGCATAAAAATAGAATTTTTATGTTCTACATAAAAATAAAAGACAACAATATTTTGGTAAAAAGAAGGATAGAGAAAACTGAAGGAATAATGGATGTTCGGGTAGAATCCATTATGGTTTATCGGCATGGTATCGGGTTTCACTGAGAGTGCTTGATGATAGGGACAAGATGTTTTTCATCACTTATAAAACATTAGGGAAGCAGAGGGAAGGTGTATAAACATACCCCATCACGTGGTATTACACAAAAAGGTATAGCATAGAGAACAATCTTGATTAAGAGTGAAAAAGGGAGGATTCCTTTCCGTAAATTGGTTGGTGTTCTCCACTTGTTATTAAAGACATGAGTAAACAAATTAGGGTTAATAATTAATAATTCCAGAACCTCTTATATACTTAATTTACTTATTATAACCCTTTTCAGTTCATTCAAATACTTTTTGATTAGTTACAAGGTTCAATTTAATTGTTCGCACTGGTTTGTTTACTTGGTTTTAAAAGATTGGTTCACTTATACTCATGCTTGGATTATGTGAAATATGAAAGTGGATGTCTAGAATTGAAGTCATATTCTTTAGTTAATATCCAGGAGAATACATGGTTTAAATTTTAATTTGTTTTCGTAGAGTGATGTTGAATTATTAAATATATAACCATAGTGATAACTGTTTTTGTTAATCGATGGATTTGATTACAACGAATGTGTTTTTTATAACATATTTTCATTTGAAAAAAAGAATTATAGAAAGAACATAAGATATATTACATACATAATAATCTAGGTCAACCATAGCACAAATGGTTTCATGACCAGAATAATTGAAATTGTTAAACTGTTGTCCTTGATTGTACAAAATTAGCACATCTCAAACGGTGCTTTCATTTATTTCAAATAAAACGGTGGGGAGAGGAGAGGAGATAATGAAATATATCATTATCATGAAATAATTCCGGTATATGTATGTTACTATCATACTATTATGTTGAAGGGAGGTGAGGAAAGAAATAAATAGAAATGAATATAAAAGAAAAGAAGAAATTAGAAAGAAGAATTTACTTCTTGGGACATCCTTCTTTGAGAACTTTTTAAGGGGAGAGGTTTTGGTATTTGTAGGAGGCCGAGAGATTTTATACGTGGGGGAGGACCTTGGGGGAGATTTGGGAAAAATAATGTCAAGGCCCAAGGCTTGAGAGGAGTGAAGTGAAGAGGGAGTGAAGGGGTTGTTTTATAGTGGAGGAGAGGAGGGATTTCACAATATTATAATCATTAATTTATTATTTCATCACAAGACAAGGAATAGTAAGTATTCCATGACCAAGAATCGTAAATGGGTCTTGTGAATTCTAACCAAGGGTGGTGACATTATCTATGATGCTAGTAATAGTATATTTATCTTATAATGTACATATACGGTAAATTACCGTATTTTACTATTCATAAAAATTCAACTATTTCAGAAAAATTCCAAAAATTCACCCATACAATTTTTTGACGTGTTGAATCCAAAAATGAAGTCCATTTTTCAAAAATAATTTTCTAAATAGGATTATATTAATATTTAATTAAATTCATAATTAAATTTCAAAAACCTGTTTTAAAACATTCATTAACTTTTTGAAAATAAATGTATGTCATAATTTATACTTGAATAATATTTTTATACCACAATATGTGATGTTAATGTTCATTAGGGTATATAAATATCCATAAGGGTACGTTAGTATTCATTATGGTAGGTTACTATTCACCCAAAACTAATTTTTTCTTATCGGACACCAAATAACATAATGATTGCAACTGTGTATATCAGTTTTTCGAGAAACCAAGCATAGAAGTGTCAAACTTATGTTTAAAGGTAACGTAGAACATAGTAGTTCATTATGTTGTGTTTTCATGTAATTTTATGACATATTTATAAGAAGGTAATTTCCATTGAATAACACTAGGTCATTACCGGATGGACTACACGGCTTCGGAACACGGTGTGTAGACCCTACGCGGCATGATAGATGAAACTACGCGGAACTCAGCGTGCATCTAGGGGATACACAGACATGGGATGGTGTATATAATAATTTACTCCACCACATTGCCAGAAAATGTCTTTTACAATGATTTCCCCATATATCGGTTACACGGGATGTCGCACACTGGATAAATCAGTGTGTTGGCACACAACCGCGTACACGGAGCCGACCCTATATGACTCAAACACGACATGTAACATATATTACACATCGAGTACTAACATCCCTACACGTCCATCCTTGCAACATGGGCCATTGTACACAGTCAGTACCCATGGTCAGAGGACACGACATGTGACACTACTACACGTCGTGTACCTTTCTGTACATGGATTGATCTTCATGTCCACCATATCTTGGACATGTTTTTTGGGTTATTGAACCTTTTTCCCTTTCCCATGAAGGTATGTTATCATTTCCTTCTAGAGTAGTATGATCCCATTAGTAGTAATTTCTGAGATAGAGTCATGTATCCCTCTGAGATGCCCGGAGCAAGATCCTTTATCCATTCTTTACCATAGGTAGAGTCAGGTACCGACGTGACTATCTCTATAGGGCATTGATCCTCTACCTAGCAGGTTAATCAATATGAGTCAGGGAATATTCCATGGCCTTGGAAGTGACCATCATATGTGTATCATGATCTTTCCCCACTCAGGAGTGTGTTCTAACAGAATCTGTGTATCTATCTCTCATGGCCTTTCCCAATGAATAATACTTCTCGGACAGACGTGGTCAGAGCTATCAGACTCATGGTGTGAGTTCTCACAGATGAGTGATTCGATAAATCTTCGGATTGAATCACCAATGGGGGTATATGGTTGTGTGACTTTTCTCTAGGCTTTGGGTCTGGGTTTTGAGTATATCTGGTTTTTGTTCTCCTATTATATGTTTGGAAGACATATATAGTGTTGAGATGACTTTACCTTTCCAATGTGTTTTTATTTGTTGTTTTCAGGGTCCTTTACTGATTATTGTTATACTCACCCATGCACGGGCTTTTTCTTGAACATGTCGTGTCGTGTGCAAATAGGAAACCATTTGATAGATTCTAGGGTGGACCATGATAGGACAGATCTTTCTGAGTTACCTACAGGTCAATGCGTTCCGATAGCTACAAGCTGCTTTCCCAAAACCTCTTTGTGTATATAGGTTGTACTTTGAAGTTTTTCATACTCTTGTTTTTTATGGGCTTGTATTCTAGCCTAGTTTACATTCAGCTCATTAATTTTAGTACATTAATTTCCATCATACTCTGTTGGATGGGTTTAGTTGTATTCATGCATGTTTTTCCTTAGTGATTATTTTACATTTTAGAATTTGTGGGATTAGAGATGTGTGTGTATGTACAAGTACGTAGGAAAATTCCTCCCATGTTAGTAATATTACTACTCGCTGCTAGTCACCGGCCCCTTTCCAATTGGACGTGGGCTTGGGGAGTCGCGACACTGGCCCCATTGGGATGGGTCGTGATAGAGTTGTAACAGAGGTGGTCGGATCTACCTTAAGTTCAAGAGTCTATGACTTGGGTTGGGGAAACAATGTTAAGTGGTATGAGCTCAGTATTCAGGCTAGAGTCTCTATTTTGGGTGTTGGAGGCCAATGTATCCATACACGATGACTCTGATAACCTTCCTTTCGACTCGGTACATGAAGACACTAGTTGCAGGAATGTAAAATAATGGTACAAGCATCATATAGGAATGGGTTGTGTTTTCATGTCCTTTGTGTCAGCAATCCAGATATACACATTGATCATGGTACTTCATGATTCCATATAGGATTCTTCCACAATGCATACACTCTAGGATTCCACAGCATGATCATGAGAATGACCCCCTTAGTGACAAGGTTCGATACAGGGACCAGTTCACCAGGTGTTTCCACCAGGTGGTGCACCTGTTATACCTCCACCAGTGGAACAGCTTGTGGTACCCATAGTACTAATCGACAAGGGACGCAGGCTAGGTCTGCTCCATGAGTTCCATATATAGAGACCCCTCAGCATCTGAGGTGAGCCTGACCCTCAGGTGGCTCAAGACTGGCTTGAGGCGGTGACCGGAGTTTTCTTCCTAGTGAGGACAGTAGCAGACCAGATGGTGATCCTAGGAGTGGGCCATCTTTAGGGTTTTGTGGGACGATGGTGGAGTTTGACCACACATAATCAATACGAGGAGACTATATCGTGGATGAAGAGCAATCAACTCTTTAGGGAGGAGTTCTCTATGGATATGCAAAGAGTAGTCTACATCCAAGAGCTTCTTTAGCTCCAGCCAGGCACTTTGACGGTAGCTGACTATTCATCGAGGTTCACCAACCATGCCAGGTACTCAATGGATATGGTCAGGGATCAGTACATCAGAGCTCATTCTTTCGAATGAGGTATTCAATGGGACACCCAAGCTAGGGTTTTGCCTCTATGAAGTTTGAAAAATGCTATAGTGCTCGAGCGGGCCTTAGTGTTCTAGAGAATATTGGCAGAGCAAAGACATCCGACGACAATTATCAGTAGGCATACAGGTATAGAGACCTTGGAAACAGGGAGAAGACATCGGCAATATAGTTCGAGGCATGGAAGATATCATAGGAGGACCTACGATAGAGTATCGATAGTCTAGGGGTCTTAGGCTCCATTAAGTTATTATAGGGAGAAGCGATGTTATGCTTGTAATGGTAGGGGACATCTCGTAGGAGATTGTCCAACACATCGACCTGCTGACAGGGAGGTGGAGGAAAGACCATTGAGGCAGAGGCAGAGAATAGAGATGACAAACCCACCGGGCGGTAGACATGCCAGAGGATTAGGGAGAGTTGTAGGTGGTGACAGATTCTTCGATTTACTTCCACCACCACCCCCAGGTGGTTCGCACCAAGCTCAAGGAGATGGGGGATAGTGGTGAAGACAACTACATGTGGATGAGGCGTATGACCTAGGGACTCCATGCATGAGCCAAGGTATGATGTGTGTCTTATATACGTTAGTTGTAGTACCTATGGACACATTTTCTTGTCATTCCTTCCTCACCACATGTCTTGTGCAAAACCTTAAGATTCTGGTAGATCTGTTGACTCGATCCTTATGCTTAAAGGTACCTACAGGAGGAGACTCGACAAACCTGCACCTTCATAGAAAGTGTGATCTTATTCTTGGAGGGGGGTTTCTCAGTTGGAACGTCTAGGAGGTAGCGTTTAGGCCATACAGCGTCATTATCGGTATGAATTAGTTATCTTCGGTCCATGCACAAATTGACTGTTTTAGGTGAAGAGTGTGGTGTTTCTGCTGTCATGGGATGAGATTTTTCTTTTTTGGAGAAAAGGAGACCCATGCAACATAGAATGGACTAATGCATAGACATTTTCATCCAATCATTCATGAGTTGGCTAGACGTACCCTTGGATTAGAGGATGTTATGAGCTCCTAGTCCCTAGTAGAAGTGGAAGAGTTCGAGAACGTCTTTCACGAAGATGTTCCAAGGATACCTCCCTATTAGGAAATCGACATCCGTAACGACTTACAGCCTAGGAAGATGCTAATTTCCTCACCAACACATCAAATGGCTCAAGCAAAGCTTCATGAGCTAAGGGTACAGATGGAGGATTTGGGGAACAAGGGTTTCGTAAGACCCAAGGTTTCACCTTGGGTGGCAACAATCATGTTTTCCATGAAGGCAGTCCAGAGTTTGAGGTTGTGTGTAGATTGTAGGCACTTGAAAAAGGTGATAGTGAATAATAAGTATCCACTTTCTAGGACTGAAGACCTCTTCGATCAGCTAAGAGAAGAATAGTTGTTCACGATGGTTTACCATTGATCAGGTTATCACCAGTTTCGAGTGCAGGATAGATATATACTGAAGATGGCATTTAGGTGCCAATACGGTCAGTATGTGTACATGGTGATGCCTTTCCGCATGATTAATGCCCCTACAGTGTTCATGGGACTTATGAACCATATCTTCTTGTAGTATTTAGACCGGTTCGTAGTGGTCTTCATCGACGACATCCTTGCATACTCCGTGTCAGAGTAGAAGAACACAAGAGACCTACGGATGGTTCTATACGTACTCCGAGAGAACCATCATTATAGGAATCTCTCAAAATGTCGATTTTGGATTCAGTATGTCCACTTTTTGTGACATGTCATCTTAGAAGATAGAGTGGTTGTGGACCTAGCCAAGGTACATGAAGTGTTAGTATAGGAGCCCCCTCGGAGCGTGATGAAGGTGCGAAGCATCCTTGGGTTGGTAGGATATTACTAGAGATTCATTCCTGATTTCTCATGAATATCAACATTGATGATGTACTTGACCAGGAAGAGGAAACCCTTCATGTGGAAGGAGAAGTGTCAGCAGGATTTTGATCAGTTCAGACAAAGTTTGACGAGCACCCCTATTTTGAGATTGTTGGAGGTGGGTGTCCAGTACGTAGTTTTCAATGATGCATCAGGTACCGGTTTTGGCTGTGTCCTAATGCAGAGGTAGGAAGTGGTTTCTTATGGTTCATGCCATCTTAGGACACATGAGTAGAACTATGTGATCCATGATATCGAGTTGGCAGCAGTAGTCTTTGTGATAAAGATGTGGCAGCACTAACTTATGGGTGAGTGGTTTATCATCTACTCTGACCACAAGAGCCTCAAGTACATATTCTCACAGAGGGATCAGAATCTTAGACAAAGGTGTTGGATAGAGTTCCTCCAAGACTATGATTTTAAGATCATATATACTCCTGGGAAGGAGAACGAGGTGGAAGATGCTCTTAGCATAAGGTCGAGCTCATAGCAGTTGAGTGAGGCAATAGAGTTGTTGGCCACATTGCAGTTATCATTAATAGATAGAGAGGATACCGCTTACCTATAGTCGAGGGTTGTCACACCTCCACTCTTACAATGATTTAAGGAGGCCCAACTTGGGGATACTGATGTGAGACTTGCATGCTCATTTCTCCACATGACATGCTCGTGATGGATATTCACATGGTGGGGAGCACGTACTTATATTCAGAGGATTCACTATTGTACTAGTCGTGTTTCATGAAGAGGTCATGAGGGAGCTTCATACATCCCCCTTGGCAGTACATCCTGGATTGGGGAAGATGTACTAGCATATTCGATGATAGTTCTAGTGGGTAGGAATAAAGAATGTAGTAGCAGAGTTTGTTCCTCGATGCCTTACATGCCAGAAGGTGAAGGATGAGCACCAGGTTAAAGTGGTATTAGCTCACCCTTGGATGTTCCAGAGTTGATGTGGAATGTAATATCAATGGACTTTGTGACAGTCTTACCACAGATGTCCAAGGTTCATGATTCTATCTGGGTGATCATTGACCAACTTACCAAGTTGGCCCACTTCCTAACACTCAGGGAGCAGAGTTCCATAGAGATCATATAACACATCTATGTGCATAAGATAGTAAGAATTCATGGCATCCCTTAGACAATAATCTCATATAGTTATTCTTAATTAATATCCAAGTTGTGGAAAGTATTTTAGGATGATTTTTGGACTCATCAATGCTTCAGCAATGCATTCCATCCCCAGATAGATGGTCAGACAGAGAAAACCATTCAGGTTCTAGTGGCATTGTTGTGGGATAGTATCTTGGACTTTGATACAGTTGGGAGAACCATCTACCACTGTTAGATTTTTTATACAACAACATCTACCACTCCATGATTGGCATGGCACTGTTCGAGGCTTTATATTGGAGACACTATCGTTCACCGCTTTGTTGGACTGACCCTGAAGAGTCAACAATCATGGGTCCAGAGTTGGTGCAAGCTACCACTGAGAAGGTGCAGATCATCTGAGAATGGATGAAGACTGCACAAAGATGGTAGAAGTCTTATGCTGACAGACGACGGAGACCTCGGGAGTTCATGCAGGGAGACAACATCTTTCTTCGTGTCTCACCTCGACGAGGGTTACAGAGATTTTTCCAGGGCATCAAGCTATCTTTGATGTTCATCGTACCTTTCTAGATACTATGTAGAGATGGCGGGGTAGCGTACTCCCTAGCTATACCTTCATAGTTGCATCTGGTACCTGATTTCTTCCACATTTTGCAACTGCGGATGTACGTGAAAGACCCATCGCACGTCAATGACTAGGGAGAGTAGAATATTGAGGATGTAGATACCTTTGCTAACTAGCTAGTAGTGATCTGGGGTCAACAGATGAGGATCCTTTGTGGGTGATTGATTCCCTTGGTGTGCTTTCGGTGAAGGCATATGAATCTTCAGGAGAGCATGTCGGAGTGGGAGGCTAAGATAAGTTCCCAGTACCCACATCTTTTTGAGTAGCCTTTGTTTTTTCTTTTTACGGATGATAAGACCCAAGGTGGGGATAATTTAATGTCTCATATTTTGTGTTTATTATTTTCAAATATTATATAGATTTATTTTATGTCTAGGCCTTTCAACAGCATGCAATTCCAAGGACCAAAGTTCCCAAAATAAATGTTTGATCTAAATTAAAAATTTCAATAGTTCCTATGAGGTGTTTCCCTGAATGAGTGGAATATATTTTAAATGGGTTCCTGGATCAGAAATCTGAGGGCACCGATGCGTTTAGAGTGGTTACATTACCTTAGGTGGGGCCTAACCTTTACCGGAATAGGTTGGCTGTAAGAGTTAGTTTATGGACGTTTAATGGAAATAAAATAAAATAATTATTTATTTTATTTAAAAGTTTTCTTTTTTTACGGAACGACCTAATTCCTCACTTTTAAATACATACTTATATAATTTTCTCAGGGATAGCCTCATAACCCTGTTAACTGAGAGAGAGGCTCTTGGATCATTGGAATGGAACCATTGGAAGACGATGACAACACATCTCTAATCCGATGATCCTTGCCCACGAATGTGACGCGGTGATCGTTCTTCAACCAGATAGAGGTAGGGGTTGTTATTTCAATTATTCTATATCCATTGATGGAGTTAATGAAAAATTCATATCAACCATGAAAATGTTGATCTGTGGATCATGAGTTCTTGTAGGAGGGTGTTATTTTCTCTTTCATTCGGGGTTTTATTTGGGAGTTTTAATTTTGATAATTGCTGTATTATCATTTTTATTCACCTTGTTTAATCACACAAATAGGAGTGGATAACCCTCTCGATGAATGATGATGGAGGTTCATTACTCAATTGGGTTTATTGAATTTTTCTTCCTCTATTCTTCAAGTTCTTCGCCTTCTTCATGGGATGATGAACAAAGTATCGTTGCAATTCTGATTTGCGACGCAATGATACCAAATCAGAGATATGACATCGTGGAGACCTAGAAGAGTTTCAACGGTGAAGGAAGTGGATGAATCAACACAGTTTGGGAGTAATCGTTCTTCCAACATTCTTTGCGCGGATGATCAAAATGTGTTTTTAGGCCGATTGGAGGCCCGAAACTGAAGGAATCATCTTCATGATGTCGGGGTGACCTAAGCACTTGATTTTAATGGAGATCAGACAATCGAATCAATGAACAGGGCAACATGGGAGGCATGACAACGTAGGATCATGATTCTCAAATTTCCATACTACACATCTTGTATCCCGACAAACATGTCTCATGGTATCGACTATGATAACTAGTGTTTCGAGTGTCAGACAGGTATCACACGGCGTACGACCCCAGTCACATGACATGTTGAACCGTTCTTGTAGCTCAGCGTGTATTCAAGGATGTACACGGACACATGATTTCTTACACATTTTTGGAACATGGCATGTAGACCCAACCCGGCATTGTAGAGGAAACTACGCTGAACTAGGCATGTGTCCATGGGATACACCGACACGGGATGGAGTACATGGTCGTGTACTCCACCACACGACCAGACCAAATGGGCTACAAAGATTACCTTTTGTACCAGTTACATGGGATGATGCACACATGATAAAGCCGTGTGTGGGAACATGTCCGCATACATTTAGCTAACCCTAGATGATTCAGACACATCGTGTAATCTACACTACACTCTGTATACTGACTATTATACATGACCAGCCTTGAGACACGGGCTGTTGTACACAGGCAGGACCTAGGGTCATTGGACACGACGTGTGACACTACTACATGACATCTACTTTTCTATACATGGATTTTTCTTCTTGACCATCATATCTTGTACATGTTTCGTTTGGTTTAGTTCCACTTTTTCTCATTCCCCTGAAAGTTAGGTATCATTTTCTTTTACAAGAATATGATCCCTTTAGTAGATGTTTCCGAGATAGAGTCAGGTATCCCTCTGAGAGGACCGGAGAGAGATCCTCTATCTATTCATGACCATAGGTAGAGTTAGGTAAAAACGATACCATATTCAAAGGGCACTGATCCTCTACCTAGCATGTGGATATGGATGGGTCATGGTATCCACCAAGGCCCTGGTTTTGATCCTCATCTCTGTATCATGATCTTTCCCAACACATGACTGTATTCTCCTAGAATGAGTATATCTATATATCGAGGCCTTTGATGATGAAAAATAATTATCAGACATATGTCATCGGAGCTATCAGACTCGTGGAGTGAGTTCTCTCAGACGAGATCTTTGTGAAATATTCAGATTGAATCCCTAATGGAGGAATGTGGTTGTGCAACTTATCTCAAGACTGTGGGTATGGATTTTGATTATATCTGGTTTCTGTTCAACTATTATATGTTTTGTAGATATATATTGTGTAGATGTGACTGTGCATTTCCTTTGTGTATTGCTTTGTGGTTTTCCGGATCCTCCATTGAGTATTGTTATACTCACCCCTACACGGTTTTTTCTAGCACGTGTCATGTCTTGTGTAGATGGGCAGCCTTTTGAAAGAGTCCAGGGTGGACCAGGACATTACCGAGATCTCTGAGTTATCTACAGGCCGAGGAATTCCTATGGCTATAAGCAGCTGTCGAATTACCTCTTTCTATTTACAAGTTTGGATTTATAGTTTTTCAGACTCTTGTTTTTTGGTGGTCTTATATTCTGGCCCAATTTACATTCCGTACATTACATTTAGTACTTTAATTTTCATCACACTCTGTTTGTTGGGTTTAGTTGTATGCATCCATTTTGTTCCTTAGTGGTTTTTTACATTTTTTTTTCAATTTTTGGTCTTGGTGATGTCTGTGTCTGTGTGCAGTCACAAAGGAAATTCCTCCCATGTTAGTAAATTGCATACTTGGTGCTAGTTAGCAACCTTTGAACAATTAAATGTGGGCATGGGGATTCAAAGTGAGGGAACCACTTGGATGGGTCGCGACATATAGTTACATTTTACACAGAAATCAGATAGCATATATCATCAAAGAATTATAAATTGAAAATAATTTTTGTTGAATTTTTTTTAAATGTTTATATAATTTTAAAAAAAAATTAATGTAAAAAACATGATAACTATAGACCTAGAAATTTAAATGAAAAAATTATTATGATATCATGATTGGATAAATCATCAATGATATCCAAATTGTTCTGGTATAAATCAATTCCCCATCGACAGTGTTGAAGAATTTATGTCATTTCTAATGTCAAATTCAACATTTTTTTATGAAGGAGAAACTATGATCTCATGTTTTAATTTTGATCTTAGAAGATATGAAACAGTTGATAATTTTAGGTTTTTCCATTTTTTTTGGTTTTCGGAGTGATTATCACTTTTGGTATTAACATGGAGAACATAATTAAAAAGGAAGTGAAACTTTTATGGTTTCAAATCCATAATAATTTTAAAATTTAGTACATAATGATGGCCCATATTTCTAAATAGAAACTAAAAATGAAAATTTTAATCATGAATCATAACAATATAGATTCTATGATTTATTTAAATCTATAGTTGAATCCTTATGTCATACATATAGGATAATAAAATTAGAATATCTTATAAAAATTTTGGTTTTTCAATCTATATTTGGGAAGTTAAATAGTTTTTTGGATCAAATATTTTTATTGGATAAAAAATAATTTCCTAATGGGAATAAATTACTTGAAAATTTATTATAATAGAAAAGGGATAGTTCAAAATATAGGTTGTTCAAATCAGAAGATCTACGTATGTTCAGATGACTGAATTTTATATTATGGTGAATATGAGTAATTTCGTAATTTTCCAACATGAAAACAATTTTGGTATAATGTGGTATAATAAGGAAATTACAGATTTATTCCTATTAAATTATTGATTCATTTCATAGTTACATTTTCACATAAAAATACATTTATATCTCCATACACTGGTATATTGATTCTATTGCATTGATCCATTGGGTCTATTAATAAATGATTAAATCTTCCTCATGATGGTGATTGTTGGACGAAATTTGTTCTGGTGTATCTTTATTTTTATTAGAACCTCATAACAAATAATTATGTCTTTCTACTGATGGTTTCTTTAAATTTGGTACTCACAACAACAAATATATATTTTAAAATGTTTTCAAATCTCCATACAAGCTAACTACTTATATTTTGACGATGGAACCATATATTTATATAGTGTTATTAATTTAATGAAATCATAACAATAATATCTAGGTATCTTTTGAGACACTAATATATGAGTAAATTATATTATGGGGCGATACTGTCTCTTTATATGATGTTTGTCCAGATCAGAATGTTATAATTAAAGATATAACAATGTTGACAATTAGTAAATTTCTAGAATCTAGTTTGTTATCTCAATAGAGTACTCGTGGTCCAAAATCATTTCCATATTGTGTGGTTGACAGTAAAAAATTTATTCTTACTAATTGGATAATTGAAATTTTTTTGAACTCTATTGCTTCCTGTATCCATTTTGATAGAATATAAATATTTTAAAAAAATGTAAAATTAAAAGAGTTAAATCAGCAACAGTGATATTAGGTATTTAGGTAATATCTATTTCCTGTTTATTAACTCTTATTACTTATGGACCAATTATAATCCGACAATAAATATCTACTTTTCGGAGAGATAACCATTTGATAAAATGAAGAATTTTTTGGGGTTTCTTTATTGGAATGATTTGTTGAATCATCATATGTTTAATAAAAATAATATTGAAAAGAATAGTTTTAATATCATTTTTCATAGGACACCGTACACACCTTGAAGAAAAAAAATATTAATTTCAATAGTATATCTTTTAAAAATTTGTAGGCATCCAAATCTTGAGTTATTTGAATGTGAAATATTATAAATTGTTATTAATAAAAAATATCCATATGGAACTTCTAATGAAATTAATTTATTATTATATTACTGTATTAAATATTTGTGGCCACCAAACGGATATGATTATAGTTGTTCTCATTTCATAAGAAATGGACATATTAATGTTTTAAAATATAAAGAATATTTGGTCCAAATAGTAATATTTAATTCTATTTCGTAAGAGGGTTATTTAATTCTTCAATCTTGGATGTGTTGAATAAAATATAATCTTTGTTCCAATATATATTTTTATAACTAAAATAGATTATGATGAACAGAGTAAACTGCAGAAAGATGATGTTCAGATTTTATATAAATTCAAAAAAATATTTTCATAGGCCTCCTTTTAATCAATGGAAAATTTAGTATTACATTTTTTATATCAATATAAATGTCGAGGGATAGTGTAATGGTGATGAATGAAGCCATTAAAGAGTTTTGTGATTCTATTGAAGGATAAGTTGTGTAATAATTCAATAGTATAAGGTCCAATTGTTGAGGGGTACTTGCATTATCAAATTTGAAATTTATGGTCTTATTATTTTAAATCTAAATATTCATTAAAATATAAGCAATTTGTTCGATGTGTGGTAAATATTTATGATTCCCAAGATCATCAATTTTAATTATTTAATGATAATGATATTGGCATTGGTGATCATAATGAATGATGGATTTCATATGTTGAAATACACAAATCCCATAAATATATTAATCCCTTTCTAATGAAATGAGTCAATGTGTGCGGTAAGAATTACTTTTATTTATATTTAAAAAATTTATAGTTAGAAATAAATTTATATTACTTATTATTTGATTATTTTATGATTATATAAAATATAAACACACGCAGATTACATCATATTCTCTTAATGAATATTGTAAATGTAATGTTTCATTCTGGTTTCAATGAATGGAAAATAAAATTTTAAATGATTGAATATATGAAATAATTTTTTGTATATATTATTAATTATTTTTTTAGAATTTATCATAGAATAGAAATTAATTATATAAAATTATTTTCACGGAGTAATCCAACATCAAAATTTGTGAAATATTTTAATGCGTATGTTGTAAATATATTTCGATTTCACACACAGACATATAGAGAGAATAAAAAAATCAATGAAAACTAGAGTTTGATTAAAAGGTTCTAATAAAAATGAATTTTCGGTTTACATATATGGCATGATGGATGAAATAATTTAGATACAAAATCTGGGGAATAATTGTGTTTCAATATTTAAATTTCATTATTTTGATTTTGATTGTGGTTTACATGTTCATCCACAACCTGGAATTACTCATAGTAAATATAAAATTATTTTTGTAGTAGATGAACAATTTTAATTATAATATCATGAAAATCAATTTTATTGCGATAATTATTGTTCTAATTCAATAGATTTATTGAATGGTGGATTCTAATAGAAATGAAATACCATGAAATTTAGTTTATAGAAAATTTAAGTAGTTTTATTGAAGTGAGAAATATTGATATTTTTGAGAAACATCCCAGAGTAAATCACTAACTCAGATAGATTCATATATCAATAATGAGACCCCATAATTAATGTTTAATGCTGTTGATAATGTTTATGATGTGGAAAAGGATATTGAAATTATTAGGTATGGTGAAACTGAAGTTTATATAGAGATTAATGATTCTTGGAAGGAAGATAAATACATTGGCACCGATGAAAAAGAATATACAGATAATGATGAAGATAATGATGAGGATGAAGAATTAGGTATTATTTAATTTGAATAACTATTTATCAGTTTCATATTATTTATATATGTATTAAGAAATATTTTTAGGTAAGACTATTTTCACACAATGCTTTTTCAAAACGGTTATATTAGTTTTACATTGTTAATATTTTTAATAAAATACATATTTTAATAAAATTAATAATATTTTTCAAAAGGATAAATAGATTATTGATGGGTTGAATTATTCCTTTATTGATGATCCTCTACCTAGTGTTGATCCTCCCAATTCGGTACCTGAGGGTTCTCACATAATACCACATACTAGGTACAGTCGGGTACTTGAATGATTGTTGATTCTGGATCATAGTGAAGGGTAGTTACCATCTCTCAACATTGATCATAAATGTATGAAGTATGTTTAAATATTATTTTTTATTTTTTTATTGAAATTTATTTTCAATATTATTCTTATAAATGATTTTTATTATCTACTTTATTTTTACACCTATTCATTGGCCTTGTGAGTTCCATTTTGAGGAACTATTTTTACTATTTCTGTATGCCATAGGATTTGGTTCCAATAGGGTTAAAAAATTATATATTTTATTATTAATATGTATAAATATAAATAAATATTGCAATTTATATTAACTTTATATAATTTTATTTTTCAATAATATTAAATATTATTAGGGTTTATGGTTTCCAATTGCTGAGAGTATGAGACCCTCTCTTATGGATGCATTTGAGGCTTTCATCCAGGATCATTTTCATCAGTTTTTACATATCCTTCAATGGAGAGAATGTCTGGGATAATTAGTAACTTTATTTGCTGAATCTTATAGGGCCAATTGATCAAATTATGTTTCCACTCTTGATTGGGAGGGATTATTCTCAAATTGTATATTGGGACCTTTTTAGAGGAGATCTATTTCTGATAAAAAAATTCGATAGTGCCCTGATGACACACATAGAGGTAAGATTGGCACTTTTAGTATAAATTATTAATGTTTGGTATGTAGTATTATTGAAATATATATATATATATATATATTTATTTTGAATAAAAAATTAAATTAATAAATTTATATAGTCTTCAATTGATAATTCATTCATTCATTTCATACTTTACCAATACTAGTGATACGTTCTTGATAGTATTGAGATATCCTATGAGAGAGATCATTAGAAACATAGTGGTGGAGTAGATCGGGATCACATTGGTTTGGTTCCCATTGCTTTCAGTAGCCTATATGGTCAAGGGAACTCTATCATGGTATATGCTTGTTCTCTTCTTAATGGGTTGGAGGTATACCATGATTACAGTATACAACTAGCTATTATCAAAACTAACTCTACAGTAATTCAAAACACTATCCAAGGTATGGAATCCACTCCCTAGTCCATTTCATATCACATATGGAGTTGAAAAAGTAATTTTCCTAATGGACATGTCTTTCTCTACACATGGTATGAGGTTAAAAAATGGTTGATAGTTTAGCTTCTAGGGGAACCCAGGATAGTCCTCATATTGTTTTCTCTATTATTGATAGCCTTCATCCAAAAAATATTGAATCTTATTCAGGTAGACTCCCCTACAATTCATTATTTTATATCCCCCAAATACAATTTTTTTCTGGTTTCTTCCCACCATAGTGAAGGTTTGTTGTGACATTTTTTCATTATTGAAATAAAATTAATATTTTTTGTGCTTAAATTTAACAAAATATTCTCTTTATCTTTTCATTTTTTATACTATCACATGAGATATATATTAAAGTGGTTTATTATATGGGTTTAACTATTAAAAGGAATAGGGTGGGGGAGAATAGGGCTCATGAATGTAATATTTTAATGAGGAAGCTTGAATGTAGTGGAAAAAAATTTGTCCTCATAGAGCTCATGTGATTGGTATATGTTGATAATAAACGTCATCTAGTTTTTATGTCATTGAATTGATGAAATAATATTTATCAAAGGGATCATGTTCCGGATTATCATCATTTTCATTTGTTTTTATAGATAATGAGGTGTGTTTTCAAGATTAGGATGAGTTTATATAGATATTGACATGAGAGAATGAATAATAGTGACAATAGTAAGAAGAGAATAAATGACACAAGTATACCGTCAACAACAACATGAACAGTAACTCTATGGGATAATGGAGTATATACGCTAATATACATGTAGTTTAGGGTTGGATATTAATAAACCTTATTAATTTGATCCCTCACCTCCTTAGTGACATTATTTTTGTTTTGTTAATAATTTTATACTGTAATATCTAACATTTAATATTATAATGCATGTATGAATTTTTAAAATTTCAATGCTTTTTCATATTTTTTCAATGGATAACCAAATAATTTGTAATAAAATTTACAATGAGGTGGTTTGAATGGGATAATATAATCCTTTATAAAACATTTTTACCAAAAACTAATTTGGAAGGATTCTTAATAAAATGTATTATTTTGGATGCATATTTTGATAATAGACTATTTGTGAAGGAATTAAATTTTAAATTATTTTTTTGATTGATTTCCACTAAAATAATTTATTGAAATAAAACCAATTTTCTCTTGAAAAATACAGTGATTTTATGTAGTTTTTTCTTAACTATTAATGAACCATCTTTGAAATTACCTGGTGGTAATTTAATCGGATGAAGGCTTGTCCACTTATGAGAATCAATAACCTGATGGTGGTTGTCATATGTGTCCTATATGATGATATCATCCCACTATAGGTCTATGGTTTATGAATATAATCATATCATTTATAGGTTCCCATAATAATAGGGAACTATTATGAACTTTCAGTGTGATAATTACCCAAGTACATTATCACATTGATGTAACATATCAAATTAAATAATCTATTGATAAGAAATAAATTTAATATTCTCATAATTTTACATATATATGTAATCAAAATTTAAAAAAATATGTCGCAGTTAATTATGGAGAACCAACACCTACTAAAAGGGTACAATGATGCTAAATCATTTCAACAACAACATTTAAAGGGTTTTATAATCAGAAATAAAGGAAAGGTGTCCATTAATTTTATGAAAGAAAAGACAAATGACGGGTCATAGAATTTGTGTATGTTGATGTGTGTGGACATAACACTATCAAATCTCACAGTAGGTCATAATATTTGGTTTCATTAATTGATGAATCTAGGAGGAGATTGTGGGTATACTTTCTGAAATATATATAAGAAGTGTATGGAGTCATAATTCAAATGAATGATAGAGTAAGGAGACACTATAAATACGTTGAAGTGTTAGAAAACAAAGAATTGTGGTGAGTACACAGGGTGGAGTTTTTCATACTACAACAAACACAGAGGAATACAATATGATAAGGCATTTTATAGACCGCATGAAATTGTTTGAAGGATAAATTCAACATTAAAAGGAAAAATGTGGAGCATGATACTATAAAAACTATAGAAACCTTTTTTATTTTTAATATAAATTATATTTATTTTATAATTTTAATTATCATAGTATTAAAACATATTTATTTATTTACTTATCCATTTTATATATAATTATAAATGTTTACTATTTTTTTGAACATTTTATGACTTATTTTTTTTATACTCCCATAAATGTTTTTTTTAAAATTTCATATTATTTTTCATTATTTCTCTCTTTATATTTCATTCACATCAGTTTTTTTCTTGTTTAATTTTATTAAGTGTAAATTGAATACACTCAACCCCCAATAATGGGACCATTCAAATTTATGGTATTATTTATTTTTTAATTTTAGTTAAAAACCCCAAAATTCCATTATTAGACCATTTAGAGATCTCATTGTCATCACTCGAACTAAAACCTTGTTCATAACTCAGTTATGGAGGAGCATGTTAAACATCAAATATGGGGAAGAAAAAGGGAAAGTATTAGGTCTTGGTGACTCTAGAATCCTTCCCATGCGAAATATTTATTTCCCACCCCACTACCATAATCCTCCCTCATCTACTCCTTATTCCTCTTCACCCTTCATAATTTACTATTCTCATCCCTCTACTATTTACAACCAAATGCATGGTGGATGTGGATGGGGAGGTCAACTTCCAGTATTATCATAGAAACCTCACTATCATATCTTCCCTCAATGACGTATCATTTTTATCAATGTTTTCTTTTCATTTTTTTTTATTTTCGTATATGAATGACGTTGTACTTTCTAAAAGAAGTATGGTTTATTTCTAAAAATATAACCATTTAGACTTTTTAGCATAATCCATTATTTATAAAATCAACAAATATTTCATGGATTGAAAAAAATTGTGATTTTTTATCAAAATATTTTTCTTTTAATATAAATATATAGTTTATATAAGTAAAAATGATATATTATGTTATCATGCTTTCACATAGTGACTCTAGGAGTGATAAAAGTATCAGATACACCCACTCAAGATCTCTGAAGTTTACGTTCACTGATTTTAAATTACACTAAATGATTTTTAATTACTTGACATGATAATTGATAAATTTGCATTAATAAATACTTATGTAGAAAAAACAATAAAATAAGAACACTTTTTTTAATGTTATCAACTATTCAAGAATATCTATGAGAGTCATCATAAGTTTTGTAGTAATATTCACCTCTTAGATAATATGAGCCACATTCTGGTCTAATGTCATCCAGATCATACTGAGTGATTTATTGTACAACCATTCCAATTCATCCATCTTTTTCACAATCATAATAGAACTCATAGAAAGGGGTCAATATACTTTTTTATTATAAAATCCTTTACATAATTATTTTTTATATACCTACCATCTAAAAGGAAACCATCCTATACATCCTATGGGAGATATCATTGCATGTTCTATACTACATGTTATTATCATTCATCTATATATTATTAAGTTGTATCTCCATATATATTTCGATGAGGTGACCAGGATGATCATGTTATAACATCATTGATGTTTCTTCTGTATCATGCATTTATCCCTATAAAAAACATGTGATGTAAAATCAGTCATCATTCATTCTTTCAATAACATGGGACATGTTCCACACTATTCACATTAAATAATATTCCATTTCTGGTCCAAACAAAACAATTTATCATTTCAATGTCCACTAAATATTGATCATCAACTTCATGAACTTAGCAGAATCATCTATATATTAAGTTCTTCATAATTCACCCATTGTATATTGAGTGACTAAAAATATATATAAAATACCCACATTGTTTTATCTACGTTTTAGTTAAAACATGGATAAATTTTAATTTACTCAACTTTTTAGAGAAATGGAAATAATTACCCATATTTATTTTATTCATGTTTAAAACATCGATAAATTTGAATTTTGCCACATTTTCTTAAAACTGTATCAAATTTAGCCATATTGTAAGAAAATCATGGCTAATTTATTTTTTAGTCTTGTTTTTAAAACTATGCCAATGATTAATTTAGTTGTGTTTACATATAAATTAATCTAATTTAGCTTTAGTTTTATAAAAATGTGTCTAAAACATTTCCCAATTAAATTTTACCTCTTTTAAAATTGGAAAAATAAAATAAGAAATTAAGAGGTACTTATTACACACACCCTTATATAAAAACATTAATACATGAGTACTTACACCAACATGTACATATCACCCCCAACTATATAGTAGTTATAATTAATTAATTATAACTAAATAGATGATATTTATTACAATGCACACTCACACACATAAATTAATCTATATATGGATATATAAATCTATAAATATATATACATTAATTTAAACACACACATATAATAATATATATAGACACACACATAAGTATGTATACCTATCACACATATAATTTTATTATATGAAACAAAAAATAAATAATATATACATACATATAAAGATACCACATAGAATTATAAAACATAACTATAAATAATTAATAATAACTAAACAAATTATTATGTATATATATATTTATGTTATCTAATATATTAATATATATATATAGTAGAGTAAATATTAATTTATATATTAATATATGACATATATGTATTAATATATAATAACATAAGATAATATATATGTATATATATATGTACATACCTCATATAATAACTTATATTAACGCATATAAATGTATCACAAATAAGATCATATATGATCGTTTTAATATTAAATTATATATATAATTATATATACATATGAATACACATAAATTTATTAACAGACACTAATATATATACACACATGCACAAAAAAAAGATATATTAATTATTATATTGATAAATGCAATACAAATAAATATATAATAACATATGATAATATATATGTATATTTCATATAGAATACAATATATATTGATTTATATAAAAATATATGGTAACATGTATTAATATATATATATATATATGTAGTATAAAATAATATACACATAATTTATATATTAAATTCTATATATAATATAAATCTATAAGTATACACTCTAACACACACAAAAATATATTCACACACACATGAACATTAATGTATATGTATATGTATAATCATTTATAAATATATGTATATTAGTGTATATATATGTATTTACTTATATATAAATACCTCACATATATTAAATTTGTATATTAATTCATATATATGTATATGATAAATTATATTATATATATAAACTTTTATTAACAAATGTATATAAAAATAAGTAAAAACAGATTTGTCAACCACCTAAAAAATTGGTTGAAGTGGTAGAAACCAATTTCCAATTTTAGAGAAGATGCGAGATCAAAACCAATGATTATTTTATATGAATATTACGGATATGAACATTGGTTCATTTCGGTAATAATATACGGTGGGGATATGATATTGGTGGTGGGTCAGTAGGGGTCCGGGATTGGTGGAAACGATAGGCGGTAAATTATAATAGGTGGATTTGGATTAAAAATACCTTCTTTAGTTCAAATTTTTAATTGGATGTTCCAGTCCACTTTTCCAGGCCATGATTCAGTGGTACATTGTTAATAGACCAGTGGAATGGTAAATGTTTCACTAGAACGTGGTAAGGAAATGTGGATTGGGTCACCTTGTTAAAAAGGTGAACTAGATATGAATCTGATTCTCATTAAAAACACTATGGGAGAAAAAAAATTATCCAAACTCTATGGTAAAAGATGTTAATCTATAAATTTCTAAAAATTTAGGACTATAATATCCACATTACCATCACCTGATTTCATGGGAAAATAATTTATCATTTTTTATAAATGTTACTAAATGCATTTTCTGTTTCAATGAGTAATTGAATCCTCCCGGACTATTCACCCAAGACACAGGTGATCTAGAAGATATTAAACCACTATATTCCTCTAAATCATGGTTTGAACATTCACATAAAGAAGTATATCATTCATAGTGACCCCTCGTTCAAAAATATAGTAATGAAAATCAAGTTACCTTCATATGATTTCTTATGAAAATAATTTATTGATGTTTATAAATGTGGATAAATTCATTTTCCCCAAAGTGTAAAAAACAAACCTCTATAGTTAGTAACCCAATACTCAAGTGATAATGTAGAGATTAATCCACTCTATTCCTTGAACTCATAGTTTCCAAACTCACATTAGAGGCAATATATTCCAAATTACTCCCCCTATTCATTGTAATAAATTTTTATTTATATTTTTCTCCAACAATTATTTCACATGGTAGTAGATTATATTGATTTTACCCAACTTTGGATGCACAACCCTTTTCCATTGTAGTGATATTTTCCTAAAATAGAAATCCATCATCCCTCTACCTTATACAAAATTTTGGAAGATTCAAGGATTTCATTCTATTTTATCTCCTTATTATAGATCACATAATGAATTTTCAGGTGCATTAATTCTTCCTTTAAATTAGAATTAAATTCTTGTGGTAACCACTACATCCCATTATTTGAAGAATGGTGTGAGTAACAACTTATCTTTAACCCGGTATACAAATTTAAACTTCACTAACTCTAACTAATTCCAATTTGCATTAATTTCAATCATTTTTTTCTCTGAACATCCTTTCAATACTATCATGTCAAATAGCATAAAGTCTTTGAAATACTTGTTTATTTCCATGGGATTATCATACATATTAGTGAGGTATATCCTGAGTTTTGATGTGGTTTTCGTATCTTTGATTATGGATGGCACATTCTGAACAACGGAAATTCACATGAACATATTTGAATTCTTGTCTAGAGTCACCCAATCATCCACATACATCTCTTTTGTCTTGGTAAAATTCAATATCATAACATGGTCCTTCATTAGTATACATTCATCAAATAGATTTGTTCAACAACCCAAAATACATTCTACGAAACATCTCCACTATAGATATGGTCTCATCCAAGTCAATATTTTCAATAATTTTGATCTCATTAAAAACCATGTCAATATAAAATGGAGGAATTAAGAACTGTAAAAATATATTCTTTTACATTGAATAGTGTAAAAATATATTACTGTTGTGAACTATGTATCACATTATCCATGGCCTAGTAATTTAAAAACACTCCAACATTGATCCCTAACACCACATATTAATCAAGAACAAATTTTAGATAAATCAACTAAAACCAGTCTATTTGAATCAAACTAATTAAAAAATTTCTATATTGAACCAATTCTATGATGCAAAAAATATTGAAGACAATCAGACCAAAATCACCCTACATCAATATTGGACCACCAGAATGTAATAGATAAGTCTTTCAGAATACAATGATAAAAAGAAACCAATAATGATAACAACAAAGAGTTTTATGTGGTTTGAAATTTATTAGAATATTTTCCAAAACAATATCTTCTATAAATTTATATTACAGTCCAGCCTATATTTTTATTTTTCATCTTGATCTTATCCTTATGAAATAATTTCAACCATTTCCTTTCATTACAAATACACCGTCTACTTACTAGAATATAGAAACATATAAGAAGGAAAAAAACTACTTATCTGAATTCTATTATAAGGAAAAGGGAATAATGATGCTACTAAAATACGCAGGTCTATGCATTGTGTCACTATCCTCTAGAAAACTCATCGAGGAAAACCAAAATATAATGACTCAAAGGGATACATAAAAAAGAACAGCATAACTATATATGTAGATAATTTGTGATTTCTAATCCATTGGGGAAACTCATCATCCTCTTTTATTAAAGAATAAGTGGATAATTACAATGTACACGTGCATTGAACAAATTTTCCACCCAAGTTGTTGTAGTATTTTTTTATAATGAAATCGATTTCCATAAACATCCAATATTCATTGTTAGTGATTCCACCTCAGCCTAATCTTCATTGATAGAACTCTACATGATCAAATAATTTTATCACCTAATCCTTCACATCAGTTATATAGTGCACAATTTTGAACTCATATAATCTTTCCCTTACTTGTTACCCTATTCAATAAATTATAAGGTAAATGATCATATGAAATTTTATTGTGACTCTACAACCCACATTCATCCTATCTATGCATAATTTTTAGTCTCTTGTGTCTAATTTTGCATCAACCAATCTATGGATTGTGGAATTCCTAACATTATTTACTATGGCTCGATAATCTCTTTCTGAGCATTGAAAGATACACTTTGGAATAATTTCTTCTAAGAGAGATATTAAATATTATAGAAAAAAACTTTCTCAACCAAACCAAACTGTTACTTTAGATAAAATGATGTTTTACCCATTTCTGGTTGAAACTGCATTACTGTAGCATGAAAATAATTATAAAACCAATTTACATAGAAAAATAATTTGAAATGTAAAATGTTTTGTGTGTGTATTTCTGTGTAGCTATAATCATAGACTTTAATATAAATGTATTTACTTTTCAATTTAGTTATGTATTTATTGTTACGTTAATAAATACATAAATAAATATATATATATTCACACACGAACATAAATATGTGTGTGTGAATATATAAATATATAAACATATAATATATTTATAATAATATATATTAACATTATAATAAATATAGTTTTTCTTAAAAAAAATATATATATTTTATATATTTATTTATATATACTAAATTTATGTTTAAGTATTAATTATCATTTCAAATTTCATTTTCACACAAATAAATATTTAAAAATAATAATTATATTTTAATATTGGAATGTATATGCACACATTTAATTTTTATATACAAGTATTATATATATACTCAATATATATAGTAATTATATTATAAGTTAATTAATTCAAAATAATATTCCAAAAATTAAATAAAAATGTATTTAATCATATAAATTCACTAAAGATTATAATTAAATATATAAAACGTTTTATGTATAAATATCTAAATTATAAATATTATTATAAAAATTTTCTATTTGTTTAATATTATTTGTATATATATATATATTTTTATTAATAAATATATTATTTTCTTAAATTGAATTCACATATTTTTATAAATTTATATTGATATATATCAATTTCATAATTTTATATAATTATTTTTTAACATATAAGTATCATTTAATTTTTTTTAAAAATAGTTACATTAAATTCAAATTATATTTTAATATAAACACACACAAACATTATATTTATATTTGTTTATATAAATTATATTTAGACATTTCAATACTCAATATATAAATATATATTGTAAAAATATATAATTTTATGCATATAAATTATATTTATATAAATAAATATATGAAAATATATTATATAAACCTAAATTATATTTAAATATATGTAAATACACAATGCCTACACATACAAATACACACAAACACATTTAAATAAGATTAATATTTCCATTTGTCGGTTCAAATGTGGGATTATCTAAATATTATTTAAATATTTAAATATATAATAAAAATAAAAAAATAATATATTTATAAACGTACATATGATTATCAATATAATGATGCCATTTTTGTGTCTATTCAAGTTTAAAAGGTTTCCTTCATCATTATATTTCCACATTTTTTCATGCATCGACAATGTTCCCTCCTTTCCAATTTTCATTATTAGTGAAATAGAGTATAAAATTACATCCAATCAAACATACCAATGTTTGAAGGTGCTCTTCTTCATGATAACTCATTTATTGTGAATACTTATTTTCATGGATTTCCACAAGCATTGATGTAGTTATAAAAAGTCATCCTCTTCATCAGATAATTCCTTCTGCAGTCAAACCCCCATATGATATTACTTAATATCTAGAATCCTTATAATTATTTAATCCTTATATCTTGGTACCACCCAATTGGTTTTTTTATTCATTGAAATTATTTGTGGTACCTCCACATTCATTGAAATATTGTGTATCAGATTTTGAGTGTGTTTTTTTAGGTTTAATCTCTTAACCCGTAGAACATTCAAGACCCACTGATATTTATTTCCGGTTAATAGATTCGGTATAATAAAATTAACATTTTGATAACAAGACAATAATATAAATATAATTTTCAATCAAACTATATATGAAGAAAGTATAAATTAACAGAAAATAAATAATACAATATATAACATTCATTAGGTAAATGTGATTCTATGTGCATGGTAAGAACACCACCTAGTTAATCATTTTAATTAATAAGAAAAATGCAATAAATGGAATACAGACTTGAATAATTAGTATGAAAAATAGATAAACTATTTGAGTAGACTGACATTGTTGAACTAGGCAGTAATGATGACACATGTCATTCTGAGTCAACACTATCCACTATTTGACGAAGTCATGTACACACCTAGAAAGGATACATATCTATACATGATAGAAATAAATATAATAAGCATAACCAAGATTCTAAAATGAAACCAGGTTATGATGAAAATAATTAATGATCTAGAACCAAATTTATTCAAGGTCTCCTTAGATCTATGATCATGTTGATCCCCACTAAATCACTACTGAAGGGGTACATCGATTCTAGGAGGAGGATAGAACTCAATGGAGGTGTGTGAAGATGGAGATATAACTCAGTTTCATCTTTTTATATTATGTATATCCTCTCTATGAAGATAAGGGAACACACACTAAGATCTATCAAGCCAAAACTAGATGAAACCCTTTAGGGAAAATGAAATATGAGTGTTTCCTAGAATTTTGGTTCACATAGGGGGAAATAATATTGTTCTATATGAACATAAAATTTCATGTTTAGAACTGCAAGATGATATCTATGTAGATGGATGAGAAAATATTGATATCACACCTAATAGATTGTGGTTCATTGGGCAAGGTATATGGTAACACAACATCCGTGAAAATTCAAAGACCTAGATCAAGGACAAGGAAAATAAGCATAGGAAGAGGAGCCCATAACCATCATTTTGATCATGATCAAATATACATATTTATTCCCTAACCATATTAAGGATATCATTTATAATGGAGCGTAAAAAATTCAACATAAATAATACATGAATATAAATGACCATGTAAACCCGACCCATGAAAACAAATTACCTTGGTATGCCCATAAACAATGTTATATAATGGTGAAAATGAAAATACCAAAAAAAATGTTCATAAAAAAATGAATTTAAATGAAACAATTAGTGGTGGCATAAAATTAAAATTCACTTCAATTAAAATGAATGAAATAAATGATTATGTTATTGTAACCTAAGTTACAGAATTCTGACCATGTTAATTAATTTATGGAAATGCATAAACATGGACAACATGATGACCATAATTAAATTATTAGCCTGATAGTCCCATATGGGTATCATAGTGACTCTCATTGTCCAAGATTCTATTACATCCTTTAAAAAATTAATTCTAATGTAAATGTGCTTCGCTCTACCATGGAATGCATAGTTTTAAGACATATTAATTAAATATTGGATATCATAGTGGACTTCAATACTATTAGTAGATATTGAAAACTCCGAAAGAAAACCATTCAAAAATATATCATATTTTATGGATTCTTTCAACGATTCATATTCTACCTTTGTATTGGAGAGAGAAAAATCTGATTTCATGTTTCATTTCACAGAGACTGGTACTCCATATGCATGAAACACAATACTGGTTATTTATTTTTGATTCATGACATTTGTAACATAATTACAGTCAAAAAATCCATTTCATCCCTAAACAACTAATTTATCTGTATTTAATGCACAACATATCAGACATATATACAAAAATGAGGATCCACTTCAAAGACGGCTATTACAGCTTACTAGGTTTTCCTATAAACATTTTAAAACTGAAAACAACAAATACTATATATGATCTAGAATAGACCATAACATAAATAAGACATCCTACTTCATTAGAATATGGAATCGTATTCATGAACATAACCTCATCAATATTTATAGTGTATTTTTTAAAATAAAACAAGAAATTGATTCCTTAGAGAATACTATAGGTTCAATGTGCCCAAAAATATACCTTTTTAATACATTCATAGCATAAGAAAACTATTAAAATTCAAGGTTCGATATTTCATATCTAAAATTATGTGCATACCTAGAATTTAATAATCATGTCCTATTTCTTTCATTTAAGACAGAGATTTCAATTTATTATTCACATATATTATAATTATAATGTTTTTATAGATTAAAAGATTACCATTATCATAAAATAACAAGTAAATATATTCATGTTTAATAGTTTTTTAGTATAAACATGCATCAAACATCCTTAGGGGAAAATTATATTCAATCATAAAAGAATCTAACATTTTATACAATTTCCTATAAGTTCATTTAATACCACATAAATACATCTTATGAAGACAAACGTGGTTGGTTTTAAAAATATTTTAAAATCCTTTAGCAAGTGTCATATAAATTGTTTCATAATGGTTTCGATGAAAAAAAATAGTTTTTTCATCTAACTATTCAACATGTAAATCAAAATTGGAAGAAAAAGAAAGATTACTTATTATGGATGAATGTTTAATAAAAGGGGATAATATATAACTATAATCAATACCTTCATGTTGAAGAAATCCTATTGCAACCATTTCAGATTTGAATTTTGAATTTTGTTTCTCTATCAATTTTTCCTTCTTATATATCCACATAGAACATATTATATTCTGGTTATATGGTTCGGAAAACACAACCCAAGTGTCATATTTATCGATTGAATTCATTTGATCTTTCATAGAACCAAACCACTTATATGATTCTTTGGACTCTAGGTCTCGGCTATAATATAAATTTCCCGACCACAGTTAGCTAGAGTCAGTGCATTATTTTAAATCATTGGTATGATTACAAGGAATCAAGTCTTGGAGAATCGATCAGTTTACCAGTCTTGGAAAATAGATTACATACATGAACGTTACATTACACATTCTAACATAAAAGACTATATAAATTATCCGTTTAGATTTCCATTGTTCCCTTTAGATTAACCCTTTATAACAGTCATAGTACACTTCTTGGAAATCCTTGGAAACTAAAAAATAAGAATGTGGTGAACTCATATTTTCAGTAAGGGTAAATAATTTAGCGGAAGCTATAAAATTTAAAGGCAATATGTACGATAAAAACATTAGCCTTTTAAACATAAACATGAACATAATATGGTAAAAATAAATCAAAAAATACCATATAAACACGCAAATGGATATTATACTATTCTTATAATCACATGTAATAACTAATTTCATAATTAGGGAATGCATAATTCCATACTTTCATAACAATATAGTCATGGCCTCATTCCAAGACTACAAATAATTTTTTTTCAAGGCCTTGTCCCAAGACACTAGTTATTCTCAGGAGACCTACCAATGAATCGAGGTGATATAGAGGGCTCCACCCATCACTTACTTTTTACAACGCATTCCTCATATAAAGATGATGAAACATAACATAATAATTTATATTATAACTAGCATACAAATTGTCAATAATTGAACCATAAACCATGAATGGTATAAAAATAGCACATCCACAGTCAAACATAGCATAACTCATTCAACACAATATAGAAGATTTTATTATAATAAATCAATCTTAATCAAGTATAATTTCATGTAAAGGATGCTAACATAATTCAAAATGGTCAGTAAAATGCATTGAGAGAAATACCCATTTTCATGAAATCATTTAAAAGTATCAATATTTATAAATGAAATAATTTAAAATATATTTTTGAATCAAAGTGTCCCATACCACTTGGATGCTTTTCAAAAGAATTAACATTTCAATACAGTCATGTACATATGAATAAATCCTCAAAATCATTTTGAAAACATGCACCTTAATACAAAGGGTTTAGAAATATAAATAATTAAAACATTTAAAATGATGTTATAGTTAAATAGACCATCCCGTAAAACCTCAAAATATTCTTTTTGAAAACATTTTTAGGAATTATGGGTATTTATGATAACTATGTCCAAGAAAATACTTACACATGAACAATCTTGGATAGTAATGGGATTGACGAAATAACCCTTACCTTGCACATTCCTTTGTTCGAGGGTACATTAAACATCATTTATAGTGACCGTTTTATGTTATTAATTTATAAAAGAATTATATTCATATTAATTATATCATAAATGACTCATTAAGTACATTATACTATCCATTTAATGATTATTTTCATGAAAAATTAACGTTTCGTGTAATAATCGCTTTCTTTATCAGACTTGTTTTAACATGATATTCTTGTTCATTTAATTTAGATCATGAATTAAATAATTACAGAATAAAAAACATGATTTATATATCACATATATTTAGAATATAAATATTTATAATAGATATATATATGAAATGGAAAAAACCTTTTATGGAGATGGTAGGTCGTACGTACACATAAACGTTGTTTCTGTTTTCATATCGTATTGAACGGAAGTAACTGAATAAGATATATGTAAGTACATACATAAATACATACATACATACATATATATATATACAGTAGAATTATTATTTCATATTATACATACTTATTAATAATATATATTTTTATAATCATCGATGAATGGTGAAGGTTGAAATGAATCTTATCGCATCGTAGAGACAGTAATTCGTACGTGCGTACGAGCAACAATATCATTTCATAATGATTAAAATGTGTCGAATTGGATGGTATATTAATTTTAAAGATACATTATCATGTTATATTAATTATTTATATACACATTACTCATCATTATATCAATCCAAATAACATAGTGTTGAATAACAAATTACACCACGGTGTGGAGACGGTAATCTATACGTATGCTTGCATTGTGTCATTATAATTAATAGGATGTATATAATAATGAATTTGGTTGTTCCATATTTATAATAATATCACAGTATGTATAAGGTACTGGATTTATTATTTTTCTATGGTAATTACAAAGAAAGAGGAAGTGGAAGAAAAAAAAGAACTTGATAGAGGGTGGTGAAATTATTACCTCTTTTTCGAGTGTTTCCTTTTGAGTTGATCATAAGGGCTCCATAGGTTGGAATTATGATCAGAATAAGGCCTCTAAAATAATTTGACTGATGTTGGTAGGATATTTTTGTAGGGGTTTAAGGAAGCAAATGTCTTTGGACGTGTGAATTTGAGAGAAGGGAAAGTTCCCTTTAATAAGAGGGGTGAGGGTCACTTTTGGAAAAGATTAAACTATTAATTTATTATAGAATAAAATTTGGTTTATAATGGCTCAAAATTAATTTATTTAGACCCTTAGGGTGTTATGGGTCGAAATAATCTATTCTAATAGGCTTTACACAAGTTTAGGTTACTATTGTAACAATATTTTTTAGATTTAACCCTTTGTTAAATAGTTTAACTTTTATAGTGTCTTCTTGTATATTTACACTATATGGTTAATAAACATACTATAAACATCCATGAGTTCCTCAAGTTATTCATTGATGACATATATAATATTATTTAGTCCCTTTGGCCTAATATTAGATTTTTAGGAATAATATATCAACTAATAATATAGTATTTGTTTTAAAAATTAATTTTTGTCTATTTTTACACTATTTGGTATTTTGTTTTTGTAAAATCCATAAAAACCATATAACTTTTGAAAAAATTTATATAACAATTAATAACATGTCATATTAACCTATAAAATTATTTTAATTCATCAAAATTCTCAAATTATATTTATTTTGATATTTACAACATCAATTATTTTAACCTTTCATTAAAAAGGTAATTACTACATCATTATTATGTAATAAATAAACATAATATATAGTGTATAAAAATTATTAATAAAATACCATTATATTGGAAATATTTTTAGATTTATAATTATTATTTATAATCGAATTTATCTTTTGTATAACCATATAAAAAATAGTTTAGTTATGAATACTTGAATTTAACACTTTTAACTATTCTATAAATTAAATAATAGTAAATGTCTTAATCTAATCCAAATGGACCTAAAAGATCATATTTTATTTGAATAGTTGTTTTTTGGTCAAATTAAACTTATCCAATTGAATTAGAAAATGTGTTAGGATAATTATAATATCATTTTTACCTTTTATTGACCCTATTTACTTTCAACCTTGGTAAATAAAACTCAAAAGTTACTATTCACTGAAAATTATTGTCAACTTATTTAACCAAATTTGACATACTGATGTTAACCGTGTCTCTATTATTTTTTAAATTAAACTCACAAAAGTAGTAAAATTAAGTTTTATGCAAATTTTTAAAATGCTCATAGAAGGTGGGTAAAAGACGGTAAAAAGTTCAATAACATTTTATATATCTAAACTTATTATAAAATGAATCCAATGAATTAAATTGAACATATATAGATATTATGTATCTATTTTGAACTAAAATAAATTTTTATAAAATAATTAATTATTTAAATAAAAATACGGTTTTAAACAATAACGCATTGTTTTTCACTATTGATCAAAAATTTAATGTTTTTAGAAAAATACCAAAACATAATCCTAAGATCATTTTGATATTATGAATTAAACAATGAGGTATATTTTACCAAATTAAAACCATATAATTTGCATTTATTAATTTAAAATTAATTCCCATTGTTAAAACCAAATAGATTGTTTTTAAAAATTAAAAATTATCAAAAGATTGACACTTGTTTATGTCAAATTTCAAAGTAAAATTACATCCAATAACCAAAATTGGATTAAATGGTAATAATATAATCTAATTATACTTCAAACCCATTCATATGAATAATTTAACACTAAATTATTTTGAATAAAAAAGTTGACCTCAATTAAAATTTATTATTTTACACTATTCATAAAAATATAAAAGTTATCCGAAAAGTATAATAGAGTAATAAAAACAAAATTTTTATGTCCCATTTCTAATGTAGAAGTTTATTTTGTCAAATTTATTATATAAAAGATTCAAATATTTCATTTAAAAAGGGTTACCAATTAAAAGGCTATAAAATTTCATTTTATAAAAAATAATTCTTTTTATCTAAAAAAATGAATTTGTTCTTATATTATGTATATGAAACTCATAATATGGATTATAAAATTATAAGGATTATATAAAATTAAATTTTTAGTTAACAATATTCATAACTGATTTTTTAACGTCTACCTTAGTGTGTTGTGGTGCGCTTAAACTCGGTGTTGTGTGTAGTGCATGTTATTGAATTACTTTGAAGAAATAACGTACTATGAAATCTTGAAGTGTTACATTCTCACATCCTTAAATAAATTGCGTCCTCAAAATTTGAAATTGTTCTTCAAAAATAAATGTTAAAAAATACAAAATTCTATTGTGGAAAACCCACATCTGAAATTGGGTTAATAAAATTTACTCTTAATAAGATGGAAAGAGAAATGATAATTTCACCATTAAATTATGATCTCGAATAGGAGAACATTGGTTGAAATTACAAACATTTGATTGGTGAAAGAATGTAAATATTTATCGGGAGTGATTGAGGTCATCAATCAAAAACAAGTTTAAAATTGAGGGCCTCAAAGGAATCAATCTATGATGATTTAAAATATCTGCGGTTAAACATTAGGTATTAGGATAACACATTTTTCGTTTTCTGATCCCTTCCCTAATGTTTACAAATTAATTTATTCATATAATAAGAGATATATATATATATATATATATATACTTGACAAGTAGAGTTTCCTCCTTCAACTATTTCTTACAACAAACTCATCTTTCCCTCCAAAAGATAATAGAATTAAAATATATTCTACTTATCGTAATCGTATAAGGATCAAAAAATAATGAAATTATAATTCAATTTTCATATTATTTTAAAAAACTAAATTACATAAAACAGGACATCACGTAGGCCAGTGGTAGGTGATTCACCCTTGTTTCCCTTTGGTTGTGGGTTCAAGTCTCACGACCTTACTGGATGCGACAAGTTGTTGTCCGACCTCCAGGTTTTCCTTTTTATAAAAATCAAAATATAATATTAATAAATTCTTCAACCGTAACAACACTATCCAATTTCAAACATAATCCATTACAACCTTTAGACTTATCCAAAATAGTTCTGTCCAAACTTGAAGTTCAAAATTTATAAGGAAGGTAATCACTATGAAGATATTTTTTCCCACGTAATAACATGTGAATACCTACATCATGTATTATATGATAACATGGTAACACCCAAAATTACCATAAAAAGCTTTTTATTACATTCACTCTAGAAAATTCTTTATAAAATACTATATATAACCCTTATATCCAAAAATGATGTAATATCCAACAATAATGGAATATACAAATCACTAATCATTTTCAAGGTAGTCAAGAATATCTAATATAATTTATCAAAATCAACCATCTCTTAATCAAATATTACTACCTCAATATTAGGACAATATTAACATTTATCTTTCCTCCAACCATGTATTTTCCAAAAAAATTACCTTGTTGTTGAGTCAATTTTCATAGAACAATATAATCCCAAATCCTCGATGAAATTCTACTATGTAAAATCTTTATTTATTTCCATAATTCATATAAATGGTACATCATCGATACAACACTAAAATGACACAATTTATTAATAACAAAATAAGAACACTAGTCATTCCTTTGCATCTTTTATAGTATAATAACTTGATTATTATCCATTAGAATCATTTGTTGTATACTCTGATGACTGGGATATTGATTCATATAGTGTCCCAACTATTTATAGATGAATCATTTTACATTTGAATCCTTTTTCTTACCTTTGAAATCAAGTACTTGGTGTCATTTTCTCCACACTTACAACAAACTCCAACTCCCTTCCAACATTTACCAAGGTTATTCTTTCCACATTAATCACAGATGTGAAAATCCTCCTTTCCCCTCTTTACATTATCCATATTTCTCTCTAACATCCTTTTATTCTCTTCCTTCACTTCAAATCCATATGACTTATATAATTATTTACTTATATTATTAACTCATGATACTTTTTCGTCCTATGTTTCGAATTCATGGGAGACTATTTCCCTTCTAAATGTTGGATTAATATCATGAAATATATGATAATTATTACTCTTTGGATCATACGTATTGATGGAGTGCTCATTTGTTCTACTGGGCATTATTTCTAACCACTATCATACACTAGGTCCGTTTTTTAATTGAAATGCATAATTATAAACTTGTAAAATACCTAATGTATATTGAACAGATTATGGATATAATCGATAATCTTAAAAATGTTTACATTGAGGAATTATTTAATCCTAAATATTTCATAATGGCTTTTACTGAAAATGGGAATTATCCTAAGAATATCTCCCAGGATTTTCGTAACCAAGAGTGCAGTATTGCCCGTTATCGTGCAGCAGTTCTCGTTCGAGTATAGCTCAAAGCATTGTTTTCGGGTTTTACCCCTAGGTAACTCTATAACAGGCTACCTCTACCTACTCGTATCTAGATATGGATAAATTTCATAGAAAAATCACAAAATATCTAAATTACCAAAATTCTAGGAAGTTCTTCTATACTTATCTTCACAGTCCATCTTAGGGTAATGAGCACTAATCAGAGTTTATCTAAATATAGTTTCCAAGGTTTGTACAACACTTTCTCTGATACCAACTTTAACGCCCCGACTCCAGATACCAAGAGTTAGTTCAATATTTTAATACATTGGTATGACTACAAGGAATCATGTCCTGAAAGACCGATCAGTTTATCAGTCATGGAAAATAGATTACATACATGAACATTATATTACACTTTATAACATACAACACAACATAAATAATCATTTTATAATGTCATTGTTCTCTTTAGCTTAACCCTACATAACAATCATAATAAACTTCTTGTAATTCCTGGGAAAATAAAACAAAAGAAAGTGGGTAAGCTTTGATGCTCAGTAAGGGTAAATAATTTAGCGGAAGCTATAAAATTTTAAGGAAAGATGGGAAATAAAATCTACAACCTTTTAAACATATGCATGAACATTATATTGTAAAAATAATTCAAAAATTACCATATAAACATGCACATGGATATTATACAAGTCAGATCATCACATGTAATAATTAATTTCACAATGAGGGAATGCATAATTCCAGACTTTCATAACCACATAGTCAAGGCCTCGTGCCAAGACTACAATAAATTTTTATTTCAAGGCCATGTGCCAAGTCACGAGTTTGTCTCATGAGACATACCTATGCATCGAGGAGCTATAGCGGGCTCCACCCATCACTTACTAAGTCCAATGCATTCCTCATATGAAAATGTGGAAACATAACATAAACATTCGCATTAATACTTGCATACAAAATGTCAATAATTTAACTATAAACCATGAATGGTATAAAAATAGCACATCCAATGTCAAACATTGAATAACCCATTCAATACAATATGGAAATTTTTAATATAATAAATCATCCTCAATCAAGAATAATTTCCAGTAATGGATGATGACATAATTGCAAATGATTAGTAAAATTCTTTGAGAGAAATGCCCCTTTTTCATGAAATCGTTTAAAAGTCTCACAATTTATAAAGGAATTAATTTAAAAATGATTTTTCATTAAAATTATCCCAAATTAATTTTAATATTTTGAGAAGAATTATCATTTCAAAACATTCATGTCCATATAAGTAAATCCTTAAAATCATTTTGAAAACATGGACATTAATTCAAAGGGTATAGAAATATAAATCAATAAAACATTTAAAATGATGATATACTTAAATAGACCATCCCATAAAACCTTAAAAGATTCCATTTGGAAATATTTTTATGAAATATGGTTATCAATGTTAATTATGTCCCAGAAAATACTTACAATGAACAATCTCGGAGAATAATGAGATTGAGGAAATAACTCTTACCTTGCACTTTCCATTGGTCGAGGGTAAATTTAACCTCCTGTATAATGACCATTGTGTGTTATTAAATTATAAAACAAAACAATATTAATATATATTATATCATTCATGATTAATTTATGACATCATACTATCTATTTAATAATTATTTTCATGTTAAAATAATGTTTCGGGTAATAATGGATTTACTTATCGTACGTGTTTTAACTTGTTATTCTTGATCATATCATTTAGATCCTGATTTAAATAATTCCATAATAAAAATATTTATTTATATAACATATATATTTAGAATATAAATATTTATAATAGATAGATATATGAAATGGAAAACACCATTTATAGAGATGGTAGGTTGTGCGTACGCATAAACGCTATTTCTGTTTTCATATCGTATTAAATGGAAGCAAGTGAAAATGATATAGATAAGTTCATACATACATAAATATAAATATATATATATATATCCAGTATAATTATTAGTTCATATATTACATACTTACTAATAATATATATTTTTATAATCATCGATTAACGGTGAATGTTGAAACGAATCTCATCGCGTCGTGGAGACGGAAATTTGTACTTACGAACGAGTGACAATATCATTTCATTAAAGATTAAAAGATGTGAAATTGGATATTATATTAATTTTATATAGACATAATCATGTTATTTTCAGTATTTATATATATATTACTCATCATTATTTCCATCCAAATAACATAGTGTTGAATAACAAATTACACCAAGGTGTGGAGATAGTAAGTAATACGTACGCATGTATGGTGACATTATCATTCCTAGGATGGATATAATATTGAATATGGTTTTTAAATATTTATAATAACATCAAATTATGTATAAGTTACTATAGTTATTATTTTGGTCTGGTAATAATAAAGAAAGATGAAGTGGAAGAAGAAAATAACTTGAAAGATGGTGGTGAAATTATTACCTCTTATTCGGGTGTTTTCTTTTGTGTTGTTCAAAAGGGGTCCATAGGTTGGATTTCTGATCAATATAAGGCTTCTAGGATCAATTGAGTGAAGTTGGTAGGTTATTTGTGTAGGGGTTGGCCGAGCCAAATGGCTTTGGAGGTGTGACTTTGAGAGAAGGGAAAACCCCCTTTTATAAGTGGGGTGAGGGTCACTTTAGAAAAAGATTAAAATATAAATTTATTATACAATAATATTCGGTTTATAATGTCTCAAAATGAATTTATTTCTAGAAATAGGTGGTTATGGGTTGATATCCTCTCAACCAATAGGTTTTTGACAAGTTTAGGTTACTATTTTAACCCAATCTTTTAGATTTAACTCTTAGTTAAATAGTTAAACTCTTACCGTGTTTTCTTGTATTCTTACAATATATGGTTTATAAACATACAATAAACATCCAAGAGAACATAAAGTGGTTCATTAATGACATATATAATAATTTTTAAGCCCTTTGTCCGAACCTTATATTTTTAGGATTATTATATCTACAAATAATATAGTATTTCTTTTAAAAATTAATTTATGTCAATTTTGACAGTATTTTGTTTTTTGTTTTTTTGAAATTCATAACCACCTTATAACATAGAAAAATAATTATCTAAGAAACCCTAAAATTTGATATTAACCTATAAAATCAGTGTAATAAATCAAAAGTTTCAAATTACATTTATTTTGATATTTACAACGTCAATTATTATAACCATTCAATAAAAAGGTAATTACAATATAATCATTTTTTCATAAATAAATTTAATTATCTAATGTTTAAAAAATATAGAGAAAATAAAAATATGTGGGAAATATTTTTATATTTCCAATGATTATTTATAGTCGAATTTATCTTATGTATAACCATATATTAAAAATGTTTTAGTTATGAATACTTGAATTTAACACTTTTAACTCTTCATTAAATTAAATAATAATAAATGTATTAATCTAATCCATGTGGGCTTAAAAGATAATATTTTATTTCTAAGGTGGTTTTTGGTCGAATTACACTTATCCAATAGAATTATGAAATGTGTTTGGGTAATAATAATTTCATTTTTTACACATTAGTTACCCTATTTACTTTTAACCGTGGTAAATAAAAGTCAAAAGTTACTATTTACAAAAAATTATTTTCATATTATTAAACCAAATTTTAAATACTGATGTTAACCGTGTTACTCAGATTTTTGAAATTCAACTCACAGATGCGACAACATTATGTTTCATCCAAATTTTCAAATGCTCATAGAATGTGGGTTAAAGACGGTAAAATGTTCAATAAAATTTTATATATCTAACCTTATTATAAAAAGAGTCTAATTAATTACAATGAACATATATAGGTACTATTTATCTATTTTGATATAAAATAAATTTAAATAAAATAATTAATTATTTAAAAAAATCAGTTTTAAACAATAACGTAGTGTTTTTCACTATTCATCAAAAATGTAAAGTCTTCAGACAAATAAAAAAAGTCATCATAAGCTCATTTTGATATTCTAAATTCAAAAATTATGTCCATTTTACAAAATTGAAAATATAGAAGTTGCATTTATTAATTTAAAATTAATTCTCGTTGTCAAAACCAAAAAGCAGGTTTTTAAAAAGTAAAAATTATCAAAAGATTGACACTTGATTATGTCTAATTTCATTGTAAAATTACATCCAATGACCAAAATTGGATTAAAGGTTAAAAATATAATCTAATTATAAATAAAAAAATTTCATATGTATAATTTTACACTATAAATTATTTTGATTAAAAAATTTGTTTTCTATTAAAATTTATTATTTTTCACGATTCATCAAAATATGAAATTTATCAGAAATGTATAAAAAATTAATCCAAACTAAATTTTTATGTCCCAATTCTAATGAAGAAGTTTATTCTGTAAAATTGAATATATAATAGTTTCAAATATTGGATTTAAAATGGGTTCACCATTAAAATGCTGTAAAATTTCATTTAAAGAATCATTCTTCTTTTATCTAAAAAAATGAATTTGTTCTTATATTATGTCTAAGAAAATCAGAATATGGATTCTGAAATTATAAGGATTATATAAAATTCAATATTTAGTAAACACTATTCATAACCACTTTTTGAACGACTAGCTTGGTAAGTTGTGTAGCATTTGAACTCTGTGTTTCTTGTAGTGAAGGTTATTGATTTACTTTGAAGAAATAAAGTACTATGAAATAGTGGAGTTTTACATATCATATTTAGGTTCATCATTAAATAGATTTGGAGTAACATTTATTGAATAGTTAGAAATATCATCCTGAGTGAAGTGGGATGTATGTCTAATTACTCTTCTATTGCTTTCTAGAGTGAGTTGAAAATTTCTCAGATCATCTGGTTCCTCTATTTCATGTTCAGAATATGTATTTTAATCAGATTCACCTTGATTCTGGGTAATGGGTGGAGTATAACTAGTCCTGGACTTTGATTCGGATTGTTTATTGGATTCTAATAGAACATCAAAACCAATGGGTTATGGTGCTCTAGAGGATTATTGATAATTATTAGAAGAATATTCTGATTGTATTCCTCTACTATTAGTGATACGATAATCATGAAACAAAATATCTTAACTAACAATACAATTCTGATAACCCAATTTATCTATCCACATATAACACCCCTTCACATGCTCTCAATAACCCGTGAATATGCACTTCACAGTCCTAGGATACTGCTTATCTATGAAGGTATTAGCATAACCTATAGATACAAATATAATAAGTAATAAAATGATTAGGGTGAGCCTTTACATAGATATTAATCTATTTTTAAGGAATTAATTAGAATAACATGGGTAATGATTAATCATGTAGATTGTTGTAGAGGTAGCCTCGTCCTAGAAGGATCTAGGGAGTTGTGAGTGGGGAAACATGCATCTAACTCTCTAAAGAATAGTAATGTTCATCCTTTATTCTAATACAATATTTTTTGGAGTTTCCATAAAAGATTGGTATCTTTTGATTCATATAGATTTTTCGAATTCAATGAATTCATTGAACAATTATTTTAACCCCTTATTAGTTTATGTTGTTATGACATTCTTACCAGATTCACTTTGTACCCTAGATTTAAATTTCTTAAATGTCTAAAAAGTATCATAATTAAGTTTGATTATATGAATCTAGAATTTCAAAGATTAGTTTTCAATATTTCACATGATGCACAAGCTTCATTCATGGGAGGTGGCCCTATATGTGCCCCATAGATCATAGAAAAAACAATTAAGTTGTTATTTAGCTTTATATATAGTCCTACTAAAACTAAATATTATGGAATTTCCATCTACAAAATCTTAAAAAAATTAATGACTACTACAAGTGATATTACTTAGAAACAATTTTTTATGTTCAATACGTCCTTTCGCTCAAACATTCCCTAACCTTTTACGCTAAAGGGTAGTTTTGTCACATTCTAAATCAAGGTGTTATTTAGCCTTATCATGTTATTCCCAATATACACGTCACCAAATTTAATTTCCATCATCACAATGAAGTATTACCTCCTAGGTGACACATGGAATGAACATCCAGAATTAAGGATCCATTCCTCAAAGTTGGTTATATCAAAAACATTTAACACATCAGTAGTGTCAATGTATTACTCAACTAACATGGAATGGTCATTATTGTTTTATCTATAGTCACATTTCTTATTATGGAAATTAATCATAATGTGACCATGTGGTTTTAATTGTGAACACATGATTATTTTATTCATAAGATTATACCTTTTCTTTTTAGACGAACCCCTATCATTCCTCCTTCCCCTAGACTAACTTATATCCCCAGATTCACATCTTTCCCAAATTTTTAGAAAATATTCCATAGCCTTAACACTACCCTAACTTTAAAGGTATTTTAATATTAATTTATATTTAACTTCATTGAGATAAGTGTATATTTTCCATAGATCATATAATCTTTAAAAAAATTAATGGTTTCATCTATTGATGTTAATAGTATTATGTCTTGATCTTCATAATAAAATTTATTGTTTATGTTGGATATCTCTAAATAGATTTTATAAAATTCATCAATGGTTATGATGACAGTAGTTCTAGGATTCATTCTGAATGTATAAAATCTAGTTTTTTAAATTTTATATATAAAATAGACTTACCCATGTATGGAGATTCAAATATAGAAAATATACTAGAACAAAAATACTCATATAAAACCTCTCTACGAACATTATATCCTAATGATAAAATAGTTAAGCTATGGTATATCCAAAGGTTTTCATCATTGATGTAAACATTGGCGACAACAGTCTATCCATCTGGGGTAAGGGTTGTGACTTTATTTTTATTTCCAGTAAAGGTATAAATTAAATCGATGTGATCCAATAGTGTACTCATTTTAATCCTCCATATAATAAAATAATTTTCACCATCAAAGTTATCGATATAAAATTTTGTATATCCTATTAATTATCTTATAGTAGGATCTAATAACACTTGTTTGTGTTAATCTATTATACCTTATATCATTTAGGATCCACTGATATGCATTTATGAGCCTCAGATTCATTATAATTCAATTTAAATGTCGATGATAATAATACATGATATATTTATTATTCAAAATAATTAATGGAATAACAGTAGAAGAATGAATATAAATGAAATAACAAACGATATAACATGAATTGGATCAGAATGAACATATTCAAACGGAGATAACACCACCCAAGTAGGTATTTTTATTACTTTGAAAAATGAAATAAAATAAATAAAGACACAAAAAATCATTTAAAAAACAATAGAAACTATCTGAGGAGGCCAAAACTATTGAATTAGCTCGCAGTGATGAAACATCTCACATAGATTCATCATCTTCCACTCATGGACTGTCTCACACACACACCCAAAAAGGATACAAATATAAACATGACACAAAAAATATATCTCAATAGATCCTAGATTCTAAACTGATCCCTATTTGTGATGAAAACGTGTCATGATCTGGAACCACATTGACGTGTAGTCTCCCTAGAACCAGGATCAAGTCAATCTCCATTAACCCTATACTAGAGGGGTAAATAGATTATAAGAAGAGGCACAAATATGATATAAGGGTGTATAAATGTATGTGGAACACTAATTATACTTATTATACCTTCAAGATCCCCTCCTTCTAGAGAAGGGAACTCACACATGGAGATCACGATCCAAAATCAGATGAATCTCTTTGGAACAAATAAAATATGATAGTTTCCTTAAATCAAGGTGTGCAGAGGGGGAAATGATGGCATGTCAGAAGAATATCAGATATCATGGTTAGAACTGAATGATTATAGATACATGGTTGGATAATTTAAAACTAGAATCTCTCTTAACCGAAGGTGGTTCATTGGGAAGGACATATGTCATCACAACATTTGTAAAATGGAAAACTCCTGAATCAAGGCCAAGGAAAAAAATCACAAGACGACGCACTCACAATCATTGGATTGGACATGATCAATAGTCTATACTCATTCTCTATCCCCAGTAAGGATAACATGTATGCATATTTAGAAATATATTCCATGTAAATTAAACATGTAATTAAATGACCATGTAAACAGTACCCTTGTAGAAATATAACCGATGGAACCCTGCAACCCATATTATATAATGGTGAAAAACATATTATCAAAACAAAAATGGTCTTATTTAATTTATTTCATTCAATTATTAATGGTGGCATAAAATAATAGTTTCATGTTCCCCCCCACCATCCTACCCTATATGCCTATCTATAAATTTATATTTTCACCACCATATCATCATTAATCCTAGAAAAAATATGTATTTCCAACAAAAAATAAAAGAATGGTTTTTCATGGTTATTTTTCCATTCAGATACAATTTATACCACAAAAACAATTAAAAAATTTATATTAAACACTTTGTATTCCACATTCATCAATCAATTAACCATGATTTTTGTTTATTTATAATCAATAAATCCAAGAGTATTTTTTCAACATTTATTGATGGTTTATATCACATAAATATTTATTTAAAAAAAGAAAAAATTAAGAAACATTGAATATTTATTTCAATGCAGTTTAGTTATATTATTGTTTCAAAGAAACAACTGCTAAAAATTTTAAATGATAAAGTATTAGAACTTTTTCGATCCACCAGTCATATGTTTAGGAGTGGTTTATAGAAATGAAAACTAAGAACATAAAATATTACACCTTATAAATTAATAAAATAAAAATATTATACAACATACAATTAAAATTAAAATATTTTAATTAAAAATTAAAATGTTAAATGATATAGACTTAACATATATACAACAGATATATGAATACAATATTTATCATTATCAGCTCAGACAGGAACCATTAGTCATCAACCACTTTAAAAAAAAAATAAAAAACCATCAGACATTAACCATGTTATCATATAGATGACATATTCCTAACATCCACCCAACACCCATAGCATTTATCCCTCCACATGCTCTATATATGACCACTTTCATTGCTAGGCTCATCATACTTGAAACCGGTCACATCCCCATCATATCAATTGAATCAAAAACTTGATTGATGTAAAAATAAAATAAAATATTAATTACAACTATAAAATAATCCATGATAATATTTACGAAATCTATAAAAAACTATAAATCCTTGTAATCTCTGTCAAAAGACATTCATAGATCAGAATTCTCTACAACATTCTTACATTTAACATATTCACTTATAATGCAAAAGAAGAAAATTTAGGAAAAGTGCATGAAATAGAGTAGGAACCTAATATGTTTAAAATTATGTATAAAATATTTTTTTTTATTTTCAATCATATGAAACATGAACACTAAAAAATTATGTATCAAACAACACATAAAATTTTAAATTATAATATAAAGACGATCCATGAAATTATCCCTCTAAAAACTATAAAAAATTAAAAAAATAAAATTAACTCAATAAGATACTATTTTTCTCTAAAATATATATATATATGAGTTTATAACAATCTATGTCTCTATCTATCATTATACATTACTATTTATATAATTTGATATAATTTATAAATGATTCTACAATTCAACACCTAAATTGACAAAATCATCACACATTTTACCTATTAGGTAAATTAGATATGACTCAATTATAAATTCCCAAAATTCAATATATTTTGTGGCCAAACTAAATCAATAATTCCTTATAGGAAATCTCTTTATGTAAAAGTCTACAATCAGAAATATCCATTGAAAAACTAAAAATTTCAAGATTCACAATAACTAATGAATCAACTACTATATAATTTAATGACATTAGTTTTGTGATTTCACATAAATTTGAAGTCATTTGTCATAGTATGTCAATTACAAACACATTTTACATTTTTAAAACACTAAAAATGTCTTATCATTTATCCCGATAAAATAAAAATTTCAATTGAATTGTTGTCAATTCTTACATTCCAATAAAATGGCTATGACTGCTTTTATTTGATTTCATGTAAATCAAAGGATGATTTCAAGGTTTTGAACCGTAGATACACTCTTTTAATGAATATAAAATATTTAATTACTATTAATTCAATCATAACAAGAATAAAACATGTTAGATTGTTGTGTTCTCTAGTTTTACAAGTTAAAAATAGTTCAATGATATTTCTTCTAATTAATTGACAATATAATCATATTCCATGGTTTTTGAGCATTACATGCATAGTTTATTATGATGCAAATTCTTTCATTTCAAAAATATATATATGGTTATTTCAAAATTTTTTCTTGTCAATAAGATATTTCTTTCCTATATTTGACCCCTTAACATACCCACTAAATGAGTTTTAAATTTTTATAATCTTATTATTCAATCAATTCAAATAAACTACATATTGGATTAATTTAGGTATTTACTTTTACATATCAAAAATATATCAAATATATTTCCCATGTGATATCATGAAAAATATGAGGTCTTTTACTAATGTGGTGACAATCACACACATATTATAGGATTTTAAACCATTAAAAATGTGTTTTTCATAACACAAATTGATTTAAAACTCATAGAGACATTCTATTACTACATAAATTTAATAAATTAATCTATAATTTTTTCATGTAATCTTACAGTAACTGGATGTCATTTTTTGGGCATTAACCCATTTGTGCTACTTATTTAAAAAATGGATAAATCATTAAAATATTATTTATTCAATTAGATTGAGCACACCACATTGATTGATGTTATATTTTCATTTATAAATAATAATAATAATTTATATATATTTTTTATGATGCTTTCTCAATTAGTGGTAACTTTCAATGATTTTGACCCCTACAAGAATGTTTTAGTTGTTTAAAGCACTAAAAATGAGTTTCTAATAATCTGATTCAAAAAAACATTGCTTCATAGGATATGTGTCCCTGTATATGGGAAATAAATCTACGGTTGTAAAAATAATATTTCCTTGAAATCATGGTATTTTAATTGGTTTTGACTCTTTCATGTTTTCTTTTGAATAATTTTATATCTTTGAAATAAACTTATCTAATCTATCTAAGATTTCCACATGTTTAGATTTAAATTCCATAATCCTTCACACAAAAAAATATTAATGAATATTTTATGATTTCATGTCAATTTTAATCCTTTTTTTAGAGTTTTTTACAAGTGCATGAATATTTCAGTGTATTAGAATACTAAAAATTCATTTCGGGACATATTGAGAAAAACATACATATTAATTTGGTGAAAGTTAATAAAATACCCAAATCAATCTAAGGCTATTTTATATGATTGTAAATAAATCAAAGAATTTTATATTGGGTTTCACCCCATAATGCAATATTTTAAAATTGATTAACCATTATAACATTATGTTTAAATTAATTAGATGACACCATATAATGTTATGATATTTTAAATACTTATAAAGAAAAAATTAATTCAAATATATTTTTTGGTGATTTGATGCAAATATTTGGTCATTTTATTTGTTTTTGACCCACAGATTAACGATTTCAGGTTTTAAAACACTAAAATATTTTCCCAGTTATCTCGAGAAAATTCCATCCCTAATTTAAATATTGTAAATTAATACATTTAAAAAATTAATATGCATGCTTTTTCATATGCTTTCATTATAATCAGGTCTATGTTTAATAGATTGGACCCACTTAATCATACATTTAAAAACATTTATGTCATTAAAAACTACTTTTTCAATCAGTTTGAACACAATAAGCATCAGATTTATGTGACATCTACTTTAATAGAATAAAACAATTGCAAAAAACATTCCTATGATTTCACATCAATCAGAGGTCTTTATATTTTACAATTATTTTTACACGATTTTAATAGTGTTTTATAACATATAAAATACATTTTTAGAGTTCCCAAGTGAATGAAATCTTATAAGGAATATTTGTTAGTTAGTAAATTTAATAAATATTTCTAAAATCTTTTTCATATGATTTACTGTTAATAAAATGTTGTTTTATTTTTTTTCACTAACTTATGAATTATTTTAAAGAAATTAAAATTGTTAATAACATCTCATTAAATACCGCTGATCATGAAACAAATCAAGTTGATATTTTCTACGAAGGTTTTAGGCATAGTGCCAGTGCCAATAGGGCATTCTAGACTCGCATTTTTATCATACTTGATTTTTTACTCTACGATATACATCATCAATGAACATTGTGACCAAATTAATTGAATCAAATATTAATTTACATGTGAATGATAGAACCAAATGCAATATCATCACATAATTATTTATGATTAATTTATATTGTTAATGAATTATATTTTGATTATTATTTCTTTGTTGATGAATATGAAAATGTATCCACATCCTATCATCAATTTATTATAAGAGTCATATATAGATTCCCTCCATCCATGATTCAAATCTAGAATGAAACCCTTTTAGCATCATTTTACGAATCATTGAGTGCTAGCATAAAATATATTAATACATAAATCATTTATATTTGATATCCAAGAGAATTTATTCTAACAATGATTATATATGATATCTCTAGAATCCAATGTGGTGAAATATGAGTATTTCCCTCAATTCTTGAGGGTGTCCTTATATTGGTTCTCTCTAGAGTTTTAGTCAATTCCCCAGATTCGTTGTTCAAAACTAACCTAATGGATTGCATTAGAGTAGGAAATAATGAAACTCGGTTTAAATATTTATATGGAAATAAAATAATAATTGCATGTTCCCATTATTATTTCATTAATCCCCATGTAACCCCATGTCCAAATAATAATAATAAAATTATTATTATTTCATTACTTATACAAAACTATAGAAATATCTAAATATTATTTCGGTAGTAAATTGAGGAAATTTATTTCAATAATATTTTAATATATATTATTACTTATAGAACATTTTAACTCATTCATAAATTCATCAAAAATATTTATCAACCCTTGAATAATAAATATTTTTTATATAAAAATATCAATTCAATTTTAACTAATGAATAAACAAATAGATTTTATATTCACAAAAAAATAAATATTTATTAAATATTATGCTCACAGATATTTTCTTAAATAACAAGTCTAGATTAAATGATCAAGAAAACATGTATAATTATTAAAAAAACAAAGGTGAATAATATTTATTCAAAATTTTAAAAAATAAATAATATTTAATATTTAACAAAGGCTCTCGAGACACATAGAAATTGACCCTCAAGGACACTTTCTCGGTGGCATTAGTTGGTTCCTCCAAAATTACAATGTTACAAACTTATAACATGCCAAGGAATCCATAAAAAAATAAGTTAATGTCCTAATGATATACAACATCATACAAATTATTACTATGTGATATAATGATTTTATCATTATATCACCAATAAAGTAGGTTTCATGCAGGTTTCATCAACCTATGTGCTCGATGTCTCATTTTTGACATTCAAGAAATGAACATTCCCTACATAACTCTATAAATATTGATTTTTATGATATTTCATTTATATAAAATGTCTTGAGATATCATCTTTTGTTTATTAATATATGGTAAAATTACATTCATTCATTATTCATGAATTCAATATTACTCAGGATGAACACAATGTATCCTACTTATGTATGAGTAAACATTTTCTTGAAAATATGTATACCACGTGACAGTAAATCTGACGAAACAACCTACAGGCTATAAATTATTTTTTTATCCTGAAATAATTGTGTGTTATAATATACTATATAGTATTATACAGAAAAATAAACTAAAAATAATTTATTTCATTAATTAATACTATTAAATTAAAGAAAAATTAATCCAATTAAATTTTTAAAAATTAAAATTGGAAAAAATATATAAAATATAAAATATCAAATTGGAAAATATGGATCGCCACAATCGGCTAGAACCATTACCCTCACTTCCAACACATTAGTAAATGAAAAAAACTTACTAAAACAAAAAATATCTTAGAAAAATAAAATATATAACAATGGGAGTAACTGTATTGAATATTGAGTGAACATATAATGTGTTTTATATAAGAGGTAATGTGACCATTAGAATAGTAATGTGAACATTGGGAATAGTGACCTGCCTATTTGGAATAGTAAACTAATCATTGAGAAGGGTAACATGAACATTGGAATATAAATTTTACCTAATAATAATAAATTATGATAAAAATAATATTTTTCATGATTAATTTATGAAATTATAAAAACTATAATACCAAATAATATATGACATGATTAAAAAACTCAAAGAAAATATAAGCGCATTTTTGAAAATCTATATTTTAAAGTATTTCATATAAGTCATAATTGTTATATGAAAATTTTAAAAGAAATATTATATACATTTATGTTGTTAAAATGAATATCATTTTTGAAATCATTTTGTTTAAACTTACAAGGGTTAATATGAAGAAATTTTCTGAAATTAGTCAATTTTTAGATGAATTGTAAATATATAGTTTTCCATATAACTGGTATATCTTAAATTACATCACTCATGTTATCATAATGAAACAATTATTTATATAACATCATGATAGATCATGGTATATTTAATTTCATAAATGAGCCATTAAAATAAAATAAACAAAAATTAAAAATATATAAATCATTTTCCAAAATCCACTATTAGAAGTGAATCCTTAAAATAATAGTTTTATTTCATTACAAATTCCTTTTAAAAAAACAGAGTGAATTCTAATTATAATGTTTTTAAAAATTCAAAAATCATTCTATTATCATTATCTTCAATTTAAATTAGAAAAAATCCCTTATATAAGTTTTACCATTGATATAATATTTTGTTAAATATTTTATTCTAAAAACACTCCTCTCCACATCTATAAATTATCCCACTCAATCCCCTTGGAAAATCACACATCTTCACATAAATAATTCAATACTCTAACAAAATAAACCCTATTAATCATATTATAATACCAACGTACATTCCATAGTAAATTAAATCCAAACATAAATGTAGTTTTAGTGTAGTATTGGAGAAGCTACACCAACGATTAAGTATGTTTAGATAAACTCAACTTTTCTTCTTCTTCCTCTTATTCTTATTATACTTCTTTTTACACCACACTTTTCCAAAAAAACATATATACATAATAATTTAGTATGAAAAAATTATTTGAATGATTTTAGCCCATTATAAGACTCATTCTTATGATATATATAAATTTCCAACTTCCCTTTCTCGTTTTTCCAACCATGTCCTGTCAAAGGTCGATTAACAACCTACAGAGAGATTACCATGTCAAAACATATAATCAGAATCATGTATGGATATTGTGGATTATATATAATATATAAACATATAAATACATGTATTATATGATTATGGAATTAATTCTTCGAATGTATTAATTAAATTGAAAAAAATATAGAAATCGATGAAAAACATGAAATGTTAAAGTGAAACATGCTATCAAAATGACTACCATATAACAAAAAAATAAGAAAAATAACAAAATGAATATAAATGATAAATATTGGTAAAAATCAAAATAATTCAATTCTAGATCAATGTGTTAATATATCTTTTTTTATTACTCTGGAGGCACAAAAGCGATGAAATAAAGAGGGATCCAAAGTAAGGGAATTATCATACCCAACTCCATTTCTTTGGGTATTATCTATTTTACATCAATTATTCGAATAAATGTCGAATAAATATTCCTTATATAACATTTAATTATTATTTAATCTTATTTAGGTTTTATACATGTTTCCACAAATTTTTTTTATAAAAATACATTGATTTAAAAAAATTACATTTCATTCCATAATAAATATTTGACAACTAATGTTTTGAATAATATATAATAAAACTAATATCTTATTCCAATGTATGATCTCAATTTATTTTTTTAAACCTCTATTATTATTCATGGTTTTATTAATTAGGTTACCCATTAATTTCCAATGTTTAATTCATGAGTATGATTGTAATATGTTCTATGTGGCCTAAATAATTATGTAAATACTGTAACATAATGTGTGGAACAATAATTATATACCCTTCTAATGGATTGAGTAATTTTATGTATCGCATAAGATAATGTATAATAAGTGTGAATGTGATACTATATTTATTCACAATAATTATGTTATTATTATTAAAATTTGTTACGTGTTAACATGATGCTAGATTTATTAACAACTATGTGTGGTATTTGACCACTATTAAATGATGTTTCATATTTATGAATTTCCATATTCTGTGGAATTGTCACATGTTTTTTCACATGATTTTGAGGATGATTCAATTATTCTGATATGATGATGATGATTATGCTCACCCATGTTATATTGATTCATGTACCTTATTCATCCTCTTACTAGGCTTTTATCTCACCCATTTCAATGATATATATCCTAGGTTGATTACATCTATTATGGAGAGTGTGAGATTTTATGTGGATAAAAATTAAATATTTAAATTAATTTTTATGTTTTATTATGTATAAGAAATGTATAATATTAATTTTTCCATGAAACTAAAACTTTTGATCCTTGATTTGTATCTCTATTACATTTTTTATCATAAATATTATTTAATCATCATGTAAGAAGAAGTAAGGTCACATTAGATGGTATCAGAGTAATGGTTTAGTTAATTTCGGAATTAGGACTACAAAACATTAGAGAAAACCCTTAGGATAAGTGAAAGTATATTTAATGATCAAAGAAACTCTATTTTAGAAAAATGATAAACATACGGACAAAATAATTAATTATTTTTTTGTTAATTGTGTAATAGAATTAACTATTCATCCTTTGTTGACATATATATTGATCAAACCTATGCTAAAATAGAAAATTATTTGAACCAGTATAACTGTGACAATAAACCATTTGTGGGACAATGCAACGATTTCCCGAATGACATATCCATTTCCATGTGAGGTAGAGTTTGAAACTCCATGGAAATTATTATCCAATTTCCATACTCTATTGATAATAACCTAAACCATATAAAATATCTAACTGCACCCAATAAGGATTAACTATGAATTGATTCTATTATGATGTAAAAACCATGAACATTTATTGTATCCTCAGATTCACAAATTGTGGAAAAGTGGGTTAATTTAATAGAGAAGATATTTTTCTGCCTCCACTATTTCGAGAAGTAGAAGGTGACTATATCCATCTTCCAATTAAATGATGAATTAAATAAATTTGAGGAATTAATAAAGAACACCATGTTAAAGTATGAAACATGGCATATGGAGTGGGAAGAACATAAGAAAATATAGGTTAACAATTATTTCCCTCGAACTCTTCAATCCAATATTATGAGGGTATTCATATAAATGAATCAAATTTTAGGCGAATCTCTCCTTGAATATAAGGAAAACATCATAGGTATTTAATGATATACTTTATGTTCTATTATCAATAATGATATAAATATAGATATATTCTTTAATGTTTTAAAACTACACCTTCAAAAGGATATAACATTCCATCAGTTTAGGAGTTTTAGGGATGTTGTTTGTTGTTTTCTCAAATTATATATGGAGTTCAGAGAATGGTACCATTGTTATGGAGATAAGAATATAAGGGTGGTGTTTCAAGATGGTGGGTAAAATTAAAAATCATAAAAGATGATCCAACTACCCACATGGAAACAATGTGGGAATAAATATCATGGGAATTTCCTAAAAGGGAAAGGGAAATTATTTTTGTGTGGGAGAGTAGGCCACAATGCTCATGAATGTTGAAGACACATGAAGATGATTAAGAACATGACAAAGGATGGAAAGTAACCGCTTAATTAACCACACATGTTTCAATGATTCACTTATAAGTATAAAGGGAACTGTGGAATCCATTGAATAGAACTAAAAGTCCTTGAGGGTAGTCAAAATTGTCAACCATTAAATACAAAGGAATAAGGGAAATCTTATACCATCAATAAAATTGAATTGGAGATTGAAAATGAACTTATTCAAGGTACACATACAATTCTCTCAATTATATAAATGGTTATATTTTATTATCGTTCATCACATTTCTTTACATCCTAAAATTTTTCTATAACTTTTGAAGTGAAGCCTTAACACCATGAAGTTGAGTAATCTATAAAAATACTAGGTGGTGAAATAATTTCTACCCAAGTTTTCTAGTCTTCCATTATACTCTTATGTGGTAAGATTCATCTATAGAATCTCATAAACCTATTATCAGTGGAATCCAACATTGTAGTAGTAATGGAATGGATCTCATTATACAGAAATCACATCAACTATTATGAAAAGGGAATTTATTTTCATATCTTGAAACATCCAATTATCTTCTTAATAATCAATGACGATCATGAATCTCCATTGGAAAACCAATATGAATAAAGGGGGATGAAATCAACATCTACCATTGGTTGTGTTTTCATATACCAATTTCATATAATCAATAATTTAAATGGATCTGTATGACGATTTGTATAGGAATCGATGTAGACCACCATATTGGTTGGATGAAGATGGGGGAGAGAAAGCAACTTAGACCTGATCATGTGTGAGATATGATAGAGAAGGTTCAAGCGATACAACAATATATAAAATATAGTGAGAGTTGGAAAGTGAGTCCTGTTGAAAAATGATGAAGGGACTTGGAGTTCAATGTGGGAGAAAAATATTTCCTTCAAATATCATCATGGAAGATAGTCATGTAGTTGGGAATGAATATGATGTTTTGCATAAGTTATATTGTCCCTTTTTATATCCATGATTGCATAGAAGCAATGGCCTATCAAATTTCACATCCACCATATATGGATCACGTTTATGATGTATTCCATGTATCCATATAATTGAAGTAAATATTTGATCCATCATATTTAATGAATCTAAATGTGGTAGAATAAGAAAATGACCTTTCATATGGGGATTATTTGGCGATGATTTTTTCTTGTAGTGAAAAATGTCTATGCAACTGGACAAATCACATTGTCAAAGTGTTTTGGAGGAACCAAAGTATGAAGATGCGCCATGGGAACTAGAGGAAATAATGAATTACAAGTTCCCTCACATATTATCATTTGATAATAATAGATACAATTTTAATGATGGAATATCTATGGCGTGTAAAATTGAACCAACCCAATGTTTATAAATGTTATTTGTCTCTTGAAGTAAATTTGTGTTATAATATACTATATAGTTTCATAAATATAAGAAAACCGAAAATAATTTCTTCCATTAAAAAATTTTGTCATAATAATCATCAATGAAACCACTTAAAATTCAAGATTTACAAATGGACGAAAAATATAAAATAGAAATTATTTAATGCTAAAGTTTGGATTTCCCCAATCAGCATGAATAATCATCGCCATAGTAAACACTATAGAAAAGAGAAAAAATATTAGTACACCAATCAATATATTAGAAAACAAAAATATAAAAACCTAGGAGGAATTGTATTGAATACTTAGTGAATGAATGAAGTGGTATATATAGAATATAATGTGGCTATTGGGATTATAATCCTAATGATTGGGAATATTAACATGACTATTGGGAAGAGTAATCTAACCATTGGGAATAGTAACCTGATAATTGGAATAATAATTTTACCCTAAAAATTTTTATTTAATAATATTTTACATCATTAATTTATGTAAATAATAATATTATAAAAACAAAATATAAATTTCGTGATAAAAAAATTCAAATAAAATATAATTGTAACACCCCAAGATTTTATAAGATAATTAATTTTTAAATTATAGATTTATTATGTTGTATGATACAAAAATATTAGCATGTGATATACGCAACTCCGTATTAGCTTATATTATACGCAACACTATCCCTGTGTTGTTATACAAAAAATTTCATGTTTGTTTGATACAATAAATTTCATAGTACATTACGTATAGATATTGATCAATTTATAAAATAATTATGTTTGTATTATGTAATATTCAACACCTAAGGAATATTTCACTAAACCCAACACTGACTCATCTTGCATTACATGCAAGAGTGACCTTCCTTTGTAGCTTGCATTGTACGCAATACTGTGTTTCACTAAAATATGATATATTATTATAATGTTATATAAATAATCCTTTATGAATAGTGTTTACCAAATTTTAAATTTTACATAACATTAAAATTATCCTTTTGTTTTATTTAGAAGTTGATATAAGAAAAAATTAAAAAAAAATCTTGGAAAAGTATTTTAAAAAATTGTAGTTTCACCAGTGTTTGATGGATCACAAATTTAATATAGGGTTTTTAACAATTTTATATATTTTATATGAAAATTTAAATTTTTTAATTGATAGTGGGACATAAAAATTATACTTGGTTGAATTTTCAGTATTTTTCAGATGAAATTTATATTTTGAAGAATATTGAAAAATAATGCATTTTATTTCAAAACATCCTTTTTGCCTTAATTATTTATATACTATGTAACACCCCGAGCTTCCATGATACGCTTCTCATTCAATAATGCAATAGCTTGCATGGTACGCAACTTCAAGTTCTAAAACACCGCGACTAATCAAAGTAGCAGTTATGAATAGTAATAACCACTTTTTAAAATTATAGAAATTTTATTTATCAAAATGGACTTCATTTTTGGATTCGGAATATCGAAATTAGCCTGTGTTGAATTTTTGGTATTTTTGTGAGAACTTCTAATTTTTTATGAATAGTGGAAAATACTTAAAACAACATTTTAAATAAAAATAATTTATAGTGATAAATTATACTATTTAGTGGTTTTAATGTATAATTAGGATATAGTTTTACCATTTTATCCAATGGTGGTCATTAGAATTAATTTAACATTGAAATTGGACATAAACAATTGCCAATCTTTTGATATAAATTGTTTCTTAAAACACGTTATTTGTTGTGGCGGCAGGAATTAATTATAAAATTAATTAATGCGACTTATATGTTTGGAATTTTGTAAAATAGACATCAATTTTGAATGCAGAATATCAATTATATCTTAGTGTGAAATTTTGGCATTGTTCTGAAAAACTTCAATTTTTGATGAATAGTGAAACCACTAAGTGGTAGTTAAATAACTGATTTTTCGATTAAATGAAATATTACCACTTCTGTGATTTGATTTTCAAAAATCCGACATTCATGGTTATCATTAAGATGTAAAATTTGGTTCAATGAGATTAAAATAATTTTTTGGTGAATAGTAACTTTTAAGTTCTTAATCGCGATTAGAGGTAATTAGTGTAGTTTAAGGTAAAAACAATGTTTTAATAATATGATATGAGCTTGAAACTTGTCCTACTCCTATTGGATGAGTCATGGCCGACCAAGACAACCCATGGGTCAACTTTGGGATCCCATGGAGCCACTTTGGTTGGAAAATGACATTAATATATATTTATTTATTGTTAAAATTAAATTGACACAAACATGAGTTGTTTTACTAAAACAGTTTTTAGGTGGGGTTACACAACTCCAAATTTTGATTATAAATATTCATTAGAAAGCTAAACCTATTTCCTACATCATAGTATTTTTTTAATAATTTTGAGACATTAAATAAATTAAATTATTTATGACATCATTATGATGCAGCGATGAACTCATTATTTAACGATTTAAATAAAATGAGAAGATAATGCAAAATCCAAGGCTTAAACTTGTCAAAAGCCTATTGTATGGGTATATTTAGAACCCTTATAACCTTATCCACGAATTATATAAGTTTGGAACCTTTAGAATCCGAAAAGCCTTGTATAATAATGTAACATTTCAATCTTTCCAAAAGAGCCCCTCCTCTCCACTTATAAAAGGCCCCCACCTCTCCCACCTCATTCACATTTTAAAGCCATTTGTCTCGGCCAACCTATGCCCAAATACTCTCCCAACTTCCCCCTATTACTCCTACAAGCCTCACTTTGGGCAGAACTCTTCTCAAGGAAGCCTTTGGCTCAAATCAAAAAGAGTTACCCGATTTTGAGGTAATGTCTTCTCTAATGTTGTTTTGTTTTATTTTTCTTCTCCAACCCCCTAAACTCTTTTTATTCATTTAATTTGTAACAACACCAGTATCCTCAATATACTAGGATGTTGTTATAATAATTATTCGAGCTACACTTACACACACCTACATCTTAATGGTTAAAGAACATACGGTTTCTGTGGATGAAGAATTTCTGCCTCACGAAATGATGATTGTTCAACACACATATAACACCTTCAAAGGTGACCATTAAGATGTAACTATTTTTATATATGATATATAATATGTTTATGTTTTACTTATGCTTCTGTATTTCTCATTTATGGTATACTTTATGATTTCCATTATGGGTAAAATGTGATAATTTCATTTTAGGAAGTGCGGACTACCGCCCCCTCAAAGTGATTTGAATCGTTAATGCCATATGTGGGATGTATAAAGGATGGAGTAAATGGTATTATACATTATATTATACTGGAATTATATTATACATTTATATAATTATGATTTCGTTCCATTAAATATGAAATTGAAATGAAAGTAGCGTTCATGCGTACGTACGGCTTACCGTCTCCATGAACGGTGCATTTCATTTCTTACCTCTAACTGTTACGTAATATTATAAATGAATGTATATACTGGATATATAAGATATATATGACATCTAAATCATGAATATAATTCGGGAGATAATGTATATTCTACCACATAAACAACTTGTAATTATAAGAAGTTTATTGTTGACTCAAGTACCAAAGATCGACAAAACGACCGTTATTAACTTAAATAATTACATAATGTTCATATCATTGTAAAAAGTGATATAATAAGGATAATGAAATTGAAAATGGTTCTTAATAAGGTATATATTAACTCTAGTTTATTATTCAGGAGGTTAAAGAACGGTTGAGTCATGTCAGACACGAGGTAAGGGAACTTCTTAACCCAACTTTCATTCTTTGGGTTAATCTCCTACTTTCAAAATATGTCATGATGTTATTATGTCCTATTTTGTATATTTACTTTCTTTATGTGTATCTATAGTGAATACACATAATATATCTATTTTATTTTAAAAATGATTTTTTTAAGGACTCCGTCTCAATCCCCTTTCATTGAGGCATATTTGGTTTTATACACAACTTTCTTTTATACGGCGTATAAACCCCTTTGACTTTTAAGTTTATTCAAAAGGAATCTTTTTTATACGAAGCGTTTTACTAAACGACAAAAAGGGATTGTTTTTCTTTCTGTACTTATGCGGCGACAATGACTTCTCCGCCGTCGTGACCATTATTTGAGTTTCGGCTTCCTCTACAAGCCATCATTTTTTAATGAAAAATAAATACAAGGTTTTAACTTTCTTTTATTTTGGTATTGAAAATGGTTTTGAAAGCATTTTTATTATATCAATGTGTTGTATTGATATCTTGTGATTGAAATGTGTAAATGTTATGTTTCCTTTATGCATGTTTTATGTGATACGATTATGTAATGGTTTATGATGTGTTTAAACCTATTCATATGAGGAATGCATTGGACTTAATAAGTGACGGGTGGAGCCCGCTATAGCTCCTCGATACATCGGCAGGTCTCATGAGACAAACTAGTGTCTTGGAACAAGGCCTTGACAAAATCTTATTTGTAGTCTTGGCACGAGGCCTTGACTACGTGGTTATGATAGTCTGGCATTATGCATTCCATCATTATGAATGTGGTTAGTGATATTGCATGTGATTATTCGACCAGTAGAATATACATGTGAAGAAGTAAATGGCATTATCTCATTTTACTTTTTCCATATTATGTTGAAGTTCATGTTTAAAAGGATTTTGTTTTAGTTATACATTGCCTTAAATGTTAATGTTTATTTATGAATGCTTCCGCTATTTTGTTAACCTTACTGAGCATCCGAGATCACCCCTTTCAATGTTTTAATATTTTTCCGGGATGTAAAGAAGTAATTTATGAGTGCCCTGCAGGGGTAGTCAGAAAGGGATATGATTGTGGACTATGAAGACCATGTTATTATAGTTTGTTTACTTTTTGATGTAATGAAAGACTTATGAATGTATCTAGTGTTTCCAAGGCTACTAAACTTATCAGTCTTTTGAGACTTGATCTTTTGAGATCATGCCAATGTTACGAAGTAATGCACCGGCTCTGGGTAGCTGGGGTCGGGGCGTTACAGTTGGTATTAGAGGCAGTTTAGTACTAACCTTGGAATCTAGATTTAGATAATCTTTGATTAGTGCACATAGCCCGAAGATAGACTTTGAGGATTAGTATAGAAAAACTTCCTAGAATTTTGTTATTGTAAAGATTTTGTGAGTATTCCGAACAATACATCTCTGTTTGGATACGAGCAAGTAGAGGCGGCTCTGTCACAGATGTACCTAGCGGTAAAACCAGAAAACACCGCTTTGAGCTAGACTCGAACGGGAACTGGTGCACGACAACGGGCCTTGCTGCACTCTTGGTTACGACACTCCCGGGGGATATGCTTTGGATAATTCTCATTTTATTTATATACCACTATGATGGGTTATGAGTATATACTTCCTCAAAGAAAATATTTTTATGATTATGGATTATATCCATAAATAGTTCAATTTATGTTAAGTGTTTTATAAGTATGGGATTATGTATTTTGATTCATAAACTGATCTAGTTTATGCCATTATTTAGAAATGGCTCCTAGTAGAAGAAATGGAAACTGTATCAATGCACGCACTCTGTGTAGGGATTTCCCTCCTGCTCAAGATAATTATTGTGGAGCTGGAGATACAACTGGTGCTGATCAACTTATTACCATACTAGGACAACTCACTCAGGTTATGAATAATAACCTTACTCGTATAGAGCACCCTAATCCGCAATGTGGAGGATCAATGATAGACCATTTCATGAGGCAACAGCCACCAACCTTCAATGGGAGTACAAATCCTATAGTAGCTGAGCAATGGATAAATTCCTTAGAGAAAATATTCCATGCCTTGGGGAGTAGTGAAAGGGAGAAGGTTGTCGTGGCAGTTTACTGCCTCACTGGAGATGCTGATCAATGGTGTTCATTGATTCAAAACACAAAGGAAGATGATGACGTATCCAATATGGAATGGAGGGAGTTCAAAGAGCTTTTCTTAGAAAAATAATTTCCTCGTGACCATCGAGCAGATATGGAAAGGCAATTTCTAAGTCTGAGGCAGAAGGAGGATGAGAATGTTGCAATGTATGAGGCTAACTTTACTATGTTAGCGAGGCATGTTGCCGATTATATACGTAACCCAAGGAGTAAGATTGATCGTTTCTTTGATGGGTTAAAACCATTTCTCCGTCAATCTTTAGTATCACAATCCTTCTCATCATACGAAGATATTGTCTCGTGTGCTATCAAGACATAAAAGGAATTCTCTAAGTCTTATGACAACAATGTAAAGCAAGAGAAGAAGAGAACGTTGGAACAAGAGACAGATAAAGGGAAAAAGGGAAAGAAGTATTTTCCATTATGTGATAATTGTGGGAAGAATCACCCTGGTACTTGTCTAAAAGGAATGGGAGTTTGTAATAAATGTGGAGAAAAGGGTCACCAGGCTCGTGATTGCAAGGGAAAGAAAGAGGCTATAAAAGTTGAATGTTATAATTGTAGAAAAATGGTTCATTATGCAAATGAATGTCCTAAGCGTCAGGGAAACTTACCTCAGAAAAGGCCAAGGGATCAAGGACAATCTTATGTTGTTACTACAGTTGAAGCAGAAAAACTAATGTATTGGTGCTTTTGGACTCATGGATTATATTTTGGTTATTAGAATAATGTGATATATATATAAGGATTGCACTGCAGTACTTGTTGATTTCAGTAAGGTTTTAATATGATGAAGGTAATTATATTTTTAGTATGTGAAAATAAGAGAAACTTTACTTTGTTTGGGGAATCTGATAAATTGATTTTGAAATTAAGAGACCTTTTAGAGAAAGTCTGACAGAGGTATTTTGGATAACTATAAAGGATGGAGTGGATTAAGTTGATCTTTGGATAGTATTGTTTAAGGTTAAAGCATTTCTGAAGATTATTTTTAGAATATTATGATACTATAGTTTTAGGAATAGGACAACCTGCAGGGTGGGGCATAACCCGTCGCGTCGGACAAAACTGCAGGAATCGAACCCACAACCATAGTGCGACAAGCCTTTATTTCCTACCACTAGCCTACAGAAAGTCCCTGGTTATTACAAAATAGTTTTAATAATCTAAATGGTATGTGTTAACATTTGGAACCTTATACAATTAGGATAAATAGAATATTTTTGAGTTCTGTTACCATTTGGAGTAAAAGTTGGGTTTGTGGTAAAAATTTATTAACGAATGAAAGTATACATAAAAATTATGTATATTCCATTACGTTCTTAGTAAATCTCCTAAATAAATTCCTCAACATTATAAAAGGTAACTTAAAACAAAAATGTTGTCGGTTAACTTTTCCAACTGGGGATTCAATGACCGTTTAACCAATCACAAGTTTGTGATTTTCTTGTGGTTAAACTTTCTCCTAATCCTGTTTTCTATAACTCTCCATCATACCTTGATTGTTTGTTTCTCCTCCATATCCATATTTTCATAGAATCCAAGAATGGGTATATCGGGTGACCTTTGTACTTATCTTGATTTCTTTTAATGTTATATATTTATTAACCTTATTTCCGATGTGGGTTTTCCACGAAGGTATTTTCTATTTTCAACCTTTTATTTTCAAAGAAAATTTTCAAATTGCGAGGACACAATTTATTGAAGGAGGGGAGAATGTAACACCCCGAGCTTCCATGATACGCTTCTCATTCAATAATGCAATAGCTTGCATGGTACGCAACATCGAGTTCTAAAACACCACGACTAATCAAAGTAGCAGTTATGAATAGTAATAACCACTTTTTAAAATTATAGAAATTTTATTTATCAAAATGGACTTCATTTTTGGATTCGGAATATCAAAATTAGCCTATGTTGAATTTTTTGTATTTTTTTGAGAACTTCTAATTTTTTATGAGTAGTGAAAAATACTTAAAACAACTTTTTAAATCAAAATAATTAATAGTGATAAATTATACTATTTAGTGGTTTTACAGTATAATTAGGATATATTTTTACCATTTTATCCAATGGTGGTCATTAGAATTAATTTAACATTGAAATTGGACATAAACAATTGACAATCTTTTGATATAAATTGTTTCTTAAAACACGCTATTTGTTGTGACAGCAGGAATTAATTATAAAATTAATTAATGTGACTTATATGTTTTGAATTTTGTAAAATAGAAATCATTTTTAAATTCGTAATATCAATTATAGCTTAGGGTGAAATTTTGGCATTGTTCTGAAAAACTTCAATTTTTGATGAATAGTGAAACCACTAAGTGGTAGTTAAATAACTGATTTTTCGTTTAAATGAAATATTACCACTTCTATGATTTGATTTTCAAAAATCCAACATACATTGTTGTCATTAAGAAGTAAAATTTGGTTCAATGAGATTAAAATAATTTTTTGGTGAATAGTAACTTTTAAGTTCTTAATCGCGATTAGAGGTAATTAGTGTAGTTTAAGGTAAAAACAATGTTTTAATAATATGATATGAGCTTGAAACTTGTCCTACTCCTATTTGATGAGTCATGGCCGACCAAGACAACCCATGGGTCAACTTGGGGACCCCATGGAGCCACTTTGGTTGGAAAATGACATTAATATATATTTATTTAATGTTAAAATTAAATTGACACAAACATGAGTTGTTTTACTAAAATAGTTTTTAGGTGGGGTTACACAAGTACAAATTTTTATTATAAATATTCATTAGAAATCTAAAAAGATTTCCTACATCATAGTATTTTTTTTATAATTTTTAAACATTAAATAAATTAAATTATTTATGACATCATTATGATGCAGCAATGACCTCATTATTTAACGATTTAAATAAAATGAGAAGATAATGAAAAATCCAAGGCTTAAACATGTCCAAAGACTATTGGATGGGTAGATTTAGAACCCTTATCACCTTAGCCACGAATTATATAAGTGTGGGACCTTTAGAATCCGAAAAGCATTGTATAATAATGTAACATTTCAATCTTTCCAAAAGAGATCCTCCTCTCCACTTATAAAAGGCCTCCACCTCTCCCACAACATTCACACTTTCAAGCCATTTGGCTCGGCCAAACTCTGCCCCAATAATCTCCCAACTTCCCCCTATTACTCCTAGAATCCTCACTTTGTGCAGAACTCTTATCAAGGAAGCCTTTGGCTCAAATCAAAAAAGTTACCCGATTTTGAGGTAATGTCTTCTCTAATGTTGTTTTGTATTATTTTTCTTCTCCAACCCCCTAAACTCTTTTTATTCATTTCATTTGTAACAACAAAAGTATCCTCAATATACTATGATGTTGTTATAAGAATTATTCGAGCTACACTTACACACACCTACATCTAATGGTTAAAGAACATACAGTTTCTGTGGTTGGCGAATTTCTGCCTCACGAAACGATGATTGTTCAACACTCATATAACAGCTTCAAAGGTGGCCATTAAAGTGTCACTATGTTTATATATGATATATAATATGTTTATGTTTTACTTATTCTTATGTATTTCTCATTTATGGCTTACTTTATGATTTCCATTATGGGTAAAACGCGATAATTTCATTTTAGGAAGTGCGGACTACCGCCCCCTCAAAGTGATTTGAATTGTTAATGCCATATGTGGGATGTATAAAGGATTGAGTAAATGGTATTATACACTATATTATACTGGAATTATATTATACATTTATATCATTATGATTTCGTTCCATTAAATATGAAATTGAAACGAAAGTAGCGTTCATGTGTACGTACGGCTTACTGTCTCCATGAACGGTGCATTTCATTTCTTACCTCTAAATGTTACGTAATATTATAAATGAATCTATATAGTGGATATATAAGATATATATGACATCTAAATCATGAATATAATTCTGGAGATAATTTATATTCTACCACATAAACAACTTGTAATTATAAGAAGTTTATTGTTGACTCAAGTACCAAAGATCGACAAAATGACCGTTATTAACTTAAATAATTACATAATGTTCATATCATTGTAAAAAGTGATATAATAAGGATAATGAAATTGAAAATGGTTCTTAATAAGGTATATATTAACTCTAGTTTATAACTCAGGAGGTTAAAGAACGGTTGAGTCATGTCAGACACGAGGTAAGGGAACTTCTTAACCCAACTTCCATTATTTGGGTTAATCTCCTACTTTCAAATTATGTCATGATGTTATTATGTCCTATTTTGTATTTTTTACTTTCTTTATGTGTACCTATAGTGAATACACATAATATATCTATTTTATTTTAAAAAATATCTTTTTAAGGACTCCGTCTCAATCCCCTTTCATTGAGGCATATTTGGTTTTATACACAACTTTCTTTTATACGGTGTATAAACCCATTTGACTTTTACGTTTATTCAAAAGGAATATTTTTTATAAGAAGCATTTTACTAAATGACAAAAAGGGATTGTTTTTCTTTCTGTACTTATGTGGCGACAATGACTTCTCCGCCGCCATGACCATTATTTGAGTTTCGGCTTCCTCTACAAGCCATCTTTTTTTTAATGAAAAATAAATACAAAGTTTTAACATTCTTTTATTTTGGTATTGAAAATGGGTTTGAAAGAATTTTAATTATATAAATGTGTTGTATTGATATCTTGTGATTGAAATGTGGAAATGTTATGTTTCCTTTATGCATGTTTTTTGTGATACGATTATGTTATGGTTTATGATATGTTTAAACCTATTCATATGAGGAATGCATTGGACTTAATAAGTGACGGGTGGAGCCCGCTATAGCTCCTCGATGCATCGGCAGGTCTAATGAGACAAACTAGTGTCTTGGCACAAGGCCTTGACAAAATCTTATTTGTAGTCTTGGTACGAGGCCTTGACTAAGTGGTTATGATAGTCTGGCATTATGCATTCCATCATTATGAAAGTGGTTAGTGATATTGCATGTGATTATTCGACCAGTAGAATATCCATGTGAAGAAGTAAATGGCATTATCTCATTTTACTTTTGCCATATTATGTTGAAGTTCATGTTTAAAAGTCTTTTTTTTTAGTTATACATTGCCTTAAATGTTAATGTTTATTTATGAAAGCTTCCACTATTTTGTTAACCTTACTGAGCATCCGAGATCACCCCTTTCAATGTTTTAATATTTTTCCAGGATGTGAAGAAGTAATTTATGAGTGCCCTGTAGGGGTAGTCAGAAAGGGATATGATTGTGGACTATGAAGACCATGTTATTGTAGTTTGTTTACTTTTTTATGTAATGAAAGACTTATGAATGTATCTAGTGTTTCCAAGGCTACTAAACTAATCGGTCTTTCGAGACATGATCTTTTGTGATCATTCCAATGTTACGAAGTAATGCACCGGCTCTGGGTAGCTGGGGTCGGGGCGTTACATACTAAGATTATAATTTTAATTTGTTTTAATGGGAAATTGGATTATGTGATAATCAATTAATCAAACTTTATTCATTGTATATAATATCATATTTAAATCGGATATAAACACATGGAAATAATTTGATAAGTTTTTACATCTTAAAAACGCTATTTATGGGTTTGACAACGCAAAATAATTTTAAATTAATTTATCCCGAAAATGTGTTTTTGAATTATGAAAAATGGATTTAGTATTTGGAATCATAGGGTAAAAATTATGTGAATAAGTTAGTTTTGCTTTTTGGTTGTTATGAATAGTAACTATGATACTTTTTATTTACCACAGATAAGGGTAAATAAGGTAAATTAAGGTAAATAACAATATGATAATGAAAATAAAATTAAAATATAACCTACCAAAATCCTATTTGATGAATTAATGTCATCCAATATCACCGATGGTTTAGAAATGATCAATTTAGTTGATTTTTTTTGAAATTGATGTAATTATAATTAAAGGAAAATAACATTACAACATGTCACTCTCATATATCGTATAAGTATAATAATTATAATATAGTGATAAACATGGTAAAACATAAAAAATAAATAGTCTCCAAAAAGATAAGAAAATTACCTATATCATGTGAATTTATTTTTAATTTTTATAGATTATATAATTACAAATAATGATTAAAAAATAGGGACACATAAACAGTTTGGAAGGAATCATTCCTTTGTTTTCTAAACAAGGAACATTTTGAATTTTCTAGAAAAATTATGAAGAGAATAGATTTTTAACTTATATGGTAATAATTTTTATTTATGTTTTAATGATACCCTATTCCCATGAAGATTCCTCTATACTACTTCAAGTAAAATTCAAAATAAATACTTTTCATATTAAATTTCACGACATTTTGAAAAAATAAAACATTTTAAGAAGAAATGATATTTTCATCAGGAATTAAGATCAAATGTTTTATCAAAATTAATTTCTATATAAGATATGATGTTAAATAGGGTTATGTTTCTATCATTAATATTACTATGATTTTATTGTGTTAATGATGGAATGTTCTTTTATATGTAATATGTCAGGTTGTAATGATGTTTAAGAAACTCGTTTTATTTCTTGGGTTATGCTATGATGAATAAATTATGATTTTGTGGAACATGTTAAAATGATTTAGTTATGACGTGAGTGGGACAAATATATCATTCCTATTCATTTGGTAAATATTAGTGTATCATGATATAGACCTGACTGGAATGAAAAGTAAATCTGTTATGCTAATACATGTCTAGAATGACAAGTAAATCTGGATTAGTAACACATGGATAGAAATGAAAGTAAACCTGGTTCAATAATATAATTTCTCCACTATGATGGTAATGGAAGAAATGCCTTTTATGAAATGGAAATCATATTTTGTGTTATATATTTTCCAGAATTATATGTCTTTCCCATTTCTATTTTATCATGGTTAATGTTCCTTTATGATCTATTCCATACATACTGTCAATATTTATTTCAAAATTCACGATTTTAATATTCAAAATTTATTTTTCTTTATTCACATTCTAATTTTTTGTTTTTTTTTGTGTTCATAATGTATACTCTAAATGAGAATTTGAGTTCACCCTTTTTATGTTTTCTTTTCTGTAGGATATAAATAATGGTTTTTGGTAGGAAAACTAAAGTGTATGTTCTATATGGGAGTTTTTGAAGATACTTATCCATGTTAGAATATTATGTTCCCGGTTTCCAAAGACACTAAACTAATACAGGCTTTGGGAATCTTTTTTGTGTCCTCTATTAATTATTCCAAAAATGAAATTTAATTTCTATGTATGTCATGGTTGAGTCATTAGAGTTGGTATCTGGAAAATTGTTTAGTCAAATATTTGAAACAATGATATTAAAACTTTATTGAGATCCCAATATATATTTCATTGGTTTTTATTGGGATGTATGTAAGGGTAAGTTTTACTATAGGTTACCATCCTGGAAATATGGCAACGATCATGAATTACATAAGATTAAAACAAATATATTAGATATTTAATGTACACCCCTTGATTATGTTGTTTTCCTTGTATGAATTTTTCCTCTCAAACTTATATTTATGGGTTTTAGATAATGGATGGAACTAGAAGGAATAATGTTAATGATCAATGCACTGTAAAATGCAATGATTATCCACCTAAACAACCAAATGTTATTGGGGATGTAATTGAAAATATTGTTGCAATACTTACACATTCTATAAATCAGTCTAGACATCCAAATGAGTAGATAAGGGACCAACTTTTAGCTAAGTCCTTTATAAGGAAATTTCATCCTTGTTTCATTGGGTATTATGATCCCTTTTTTTTGTTGAAAAATGGATCAGTACCATTGAATAGACATTTTATATCCTTCTTTGTTTGGAACATGTAAAAAGTAATTTTAGATGTTTATCATTTAGAAGGAGAAGAATACCAGTGGTGGACTATAATCAATAATAAAAGGAATAAAGATGAAATTTAAGCAATGGAATAGAATGAGTTCATGAAAATATTTTTCAATATGTATATCCCCCTTATTTTTCAAAAAATGATTTAAATGGAGTTCCTTGAGATTAACCAAGAGGATTTTGAATCTGTTGGTACATATGAGGAAACGTTTAGAAGACAAGAAAGGTATGCTTCTAGTTTTATCATCTAACGTGAAACTAATATTTATTGATTGTTTAACATCTTAAAAACATATTTTTAAGGGAATTAGCAATAAAAAACATTAGTAGCATTGAAGTGATAGTGATTTGATCTATTAGGGCTGAAATGGAAGTAGGTTTTACATATAAATATCTCTATTTTGACAATATACGAAAGAAGGAGTTCAAGGGAAAATCTCAAAACAATGATGAAAAGAAGATGAACTTTTTCTTATGCTCGATGCGTGGAAAGTAGCATGATGGAGATTTCCTTATAGGGACTAGAGAATGATTAATGTCTGGAAAATAGGGTCATCGAGCCGTTGAGTAATGAAGTAATGGGAAAAAGTTTCCTAATGATGTAAATAAAAAAATAAAATAGAGAATGCTCCACCGAAACTTCAATTCTATAAGTTCACATAAATGGGGAATTATGATATGAAATGCACTAATCCAACAGTTGTGGATGATTATCGATTTCAGCAACCTTATATGGACAACGAAAAAGGAAAATCATATGTGATCACTATTGGTGATGTTGATCCTGATAATGAATTGGTTGAATGATTAAGTGTTTATGTAATTGGATTCAATAATAGTGGTGTATAATCTCATTTATAGTATTATGAAATATTGGATTTCAATGTATTGGTCCATTATGGTTTTCCCTGAGTATATGGTACCAGTTACCACGAAAATTTGTTCAGATATTTTTGGAAAACACATGATATTTGAATAATGATGGGATTTTTATATAATGAGTTGTTTGATAATATTACTGACCTCAGGACTGATATAAGGACAAATTGATATTATGGTTTGAGTATATTGAATTTTTTTTGTTTTTCATTTGTATAAAGTGTTAATTTTTAGTGAATTCAAGTTTTAATTCAGGTTCTATGGCGATCCATATCATTACAATAATTTAAGATAATACATGATTGAGGTATTCACATGTTTGGAATGTGACAAAAAATAACTACATAATGAGATATGGGAGTAAATATTAAGTCAATTTATTTCACATATTTATATAGTTTTATATTTTTAGTTTTCAGAAGTATTGTAATGTTATCCATTTATGGATATAATGGTTTATACTTCAGTTGATGATTGTTAGATCATTATATTATCTTATTATTGGTGGACATATGAATATTTTATTACATGTGAAAACATTTTTTGTTGAGACAGAAGGAATTATCATTCAATATATCATGTGATCTTATAATACTTCAAGAATGAAAAATTCAACTTCATTTCTTTAAATAAGTGATGATGTGAATATTTTCATGTCAAAAACAACGGTGTGATTGTACCAAAATCAACTATTTATTTAGTCTCATTTAAAATTCATCAACTTTAGGGAAATGACCATCAAAAGAAATTTTTTATTTTAAAACCTTCTTCTCCAAGGAATCAGATGGTCCCTTAAATCATCGCAGATTTATGGATTTCGGGTTGCTAACATTGTCCAAAATGTGTTCTCTATCACAATCTATTAGTACGTGATTGATAGATTTTTCTTCTATATCCATGTTTACACTTACCAACTATGTTTTCCTTTATGGAAACTAATCGATGAGTTACTCATGATAACCATTATGTTTCTAAGTTTACTTTTTTTAAGATGATTTTTTTAGTATTCTGTTTTAATATTTTGGTTTCTATAAAAGAATCTTTTATGTTATCAACCTTTTATAACCCTGAAGAATTTCGAGGGTGAAATTAATATTATGAGGGTATAATGTAACACCCCAAGATTTTATGAGGTATTTTATTTTTATTTTATTTTATTTCAGGTATTTTATACTAAAAAACATTATCTTTCACTATACACAACATCAAATTAGATTGAAGTATTCAAACCACTATTCTTGGGTTGTTATACACACATTTTCAATTTTATTGGATATAATTAATTTCACACAACACTGAGTATATATTTTGATAAATTTATAAAATATGTATGTTTGGATTATGTTTTATGAAACACCAATGAAATATATCACAAAACTCTACACTGACTGAACTTTCATTACATGTAATAGCGACCATCCCTGAAAGCTTGCATTGTACGCAATAGCAATTTTTACTAAATAATGATATATTATTAAAAGATTATATAAGCTCAAAAATATGAATATTATTAAACAATTTTTTTATTTTATATAACATTAAAATTATTAATATGTATTTTATAGAACATTATATACTAACAAATCTAATTATTCATATAAAGGAATAATTTTTTAAAAATTACAAATTTGCATCCTTTTGATGGCGCACCAATATTAAATCTAGTTTTAACACTTTTATATATTATATTTGAAAAAAATAAAATTATTATTTTGAAGTGGTACATCAATATTTAACTTGGTTGAAATTATGGTATTTTTCTGATTAAATTCATATTTTGATGAATACAGAAAAATACAGCATTTTAATTCATAATTACATTTTTGTCTAAATTATTTATATTGTTAGATTATTATTGTAATTGTTTTGATAGTGTAATTTTCTTATGTTTTTTAATTTACTCCTATTTTTTTCATAGTATGTAATTTTTCTTTATATTTTGATATCAATGCATAACCATAATTCGATATGTTTTTACTTATTAAAAACTTGCTTTTTGGTATTGACAATGGGAATTAATTTTAAATTAATTTATGCCAATTCGTATTTTTGTAATAGTAAAAATGGATTCCATATTTTGAATAAGTGGGTCCAAATTATTCTAATAGGTTACATTTATTTGTTTTGTATATTATGAATAGTAACTACCGTAATTTCTATTTACCACAGTTAAATGAAAATCAGGTAAATTAGGGTAACTAACAATATGATAAAGGTAATAAAATTATCCTAACACCTTCCAAAATCCGATTGGATTAATTAAAATCAACCAATATCACTTATGGATCAGAATTGATTCATTTAATGTGATTTTTTCTCTGAATGTGATGTAATTATAATTAAATCAATATAAGGTGACAATACGTTACTCTTATATATCTTATAAGTACAATTATTCTAAATGGTGATAAGCATGATAAACCATAAAAAATAAATTTTCTCTAGAAATATAATGAAAATATATAAATCAAGTCAATTTATTTAGAATATTTGGATATTAAATAATTACGATTAATGATAACACAATAGTGATGTAGAAATTATTTTATTCAACGAAATATCAAATAAATGGTTTTAATATTTTACAATAAATATCATATGAAAAAAATTAATGTTCTCCGTGAATTTTATAGGTTATTATGACATGTTAGGAGTGTATTAAATATTTTTATTCGAATTTACCTTTCATGTGGATTCTATTTAAAGTCAAATAAATAAATAGTGTCACAATTGACACTATTCATATTTAAAAAAAACACCATGTTATAAATTTTTAAAAAAGTACAAAATTATTAAAAAATTAAAAAGTGAAAAATTTATGGTCTAAAATTTCATAAAGTATCCAATTATGTACAATTTACAACATGTAGGTATATATTTATAACCATTTAATATTTAGAATATAATTACGTTAAATAAAATTAAACCGATTAAAAGAGAATAAATGAAAATTATTATTTCTAAAATAATATTAAAACATGGATAAATATTATTGGTTGAGATTATTTAGACCCATACCCATTTAATATTTGAGATAAAGGAATTTCAAAGAATTATAAACCGAAAATGAATTTATAAGAAATTAATATTTCAAGACTTTCCAAAGGTGCCCCTCTCAGCTATTATAAAAGGGAACCTCTCATTCTCTTTTAATCACACCTCCAAAGTCCATTGTCTTGGCCAAACCCTTCCTATATCTACCCCCATGAACCCTAAATTCATCAAAGAGTCCACACATGGGGAATATATCCATCATAATGAGTTCTTTTGTGCATACCAAAAAGAGATACCCGAAAACGTAGTAATTGTTCTATCACCCCTTTCAAAATTCATTACTTCGTCTAAATCCTATTATTATATTTTTTCCTTAATAAATTAATAAAAAATGTATCTTATAAAGTATTATATATTATTATAATTATTAGATAGCCTTATACATCCTTTTATCCATTATATGAATAATAATATCATTATGTATGCATACGTACGGTTTACCCTCTCCACACTGTGGTGTTGTTTTTATTCAACAATAAATAATTTGGATGAGTATATCTATTAGTATAATGGAATTAAAATATTAATATAACATTATAATTATTTTTTACAATTTATATACCATCCAATTCCTTTATCATTAACCATATGGGGAATGATATTTTTTCTCGTGCATACGTACGGCATACCGTCTCCATGACACTATGATATTCATTCCCCACATTAACCATTCAAGAATGATTATAAATTATATATAATAAATTATAATGACATATATGAAATAATAATTCTAATTTATTTAAGTATATATAAATATATTTCATTTACTTTATTCCATTCAATCAAATAAGGAAAGAGAAACATCGTTAATGGGTACGTACAACCTACAGTCTCCATGAATGGTGGATTTCATTTCCATTATCTATAGATTATATATAATTATATACTAAATATATATGATATTTAAATCATTTTTAACATTAAATAATTATGTAAATCACGATCTATGTAATAAGATCATGAATAACAAGTAAGAACAAGTATGACAAATAAATCTATTTTTAACCAAAACATTGATTTAACAGTGAATTAACAAATGAACAGGTAATATAAAGTAATAAATGAATCATATATGATGTAATAAATATTATTATGGTTTTTAAAAGTTAATAATATTTTTAAACCCACTATACCGGTGTTTTGGACATATACTAATTAATTTGACCTATGGTAGTGGATAATTTTCCAATCTCATTATCATCAAAAATTATTTTTTTATAATTATTAACTGGGGTATATTTATCATTCATGTACATGTTTCTTAAATATATAATATTATTTACATAACTCTACTTTTTTAAAATTAATTTTTATCCATTAGTGAATTTTTATTAAATGGTGTGGAAGGAATTATTTATTTGTTTTCCATACGAGGTACTTTGTGACTTTTATGAAAAAGTACGTGGGGAATGGTTTTATAACATTTACTACATGAATGTATTATTAAGTTTTAATGAGCCTTATTTTCATTAATATTCTTCTAAAATATTTTTATTTTATTTCAAATAATTTTTTTTCTTTCTAAATTGCACGGATGTTTAAGAAAAGAAAATAATTTTGAAGAAGAACTAATATTTTCCTCATGAATTAAGTTCAAGTGTTTTATCAAAATTATTTAACATATATGGTGTTGATCATAAATATGGTTATGTTTCTGTCCCTATAATTAATATTATTTTATTTTCTTAATTTTGCAATGATCTATTATATGGATTCTGTTTTGATGGAATTATGTTCAAGAAACCGATTTTATTTCATGGGTTGTGTTTTGATGAATTATTTTTTTTGTGGATCATGTAATAATGATTTCATTATGAGTTTGGTAGGACCTATATCTCCCTCCAATTCATTTGGTAAGGATTTTTATCTCATGAGATAGACATGGTTGTAACAGAATATAAATCTAGTTCTTGAATACATGGCAAGAATGACAAGTACGTTTGGTTCAGTAATACATGGGAATAACTGTATGAAAACCAAATTCAGTAATGGACTTTGTCTAGTATAATGGGAATTGAATAAATGCCTTTTCAACTATTGATATCATATTTTGTGCTTCTTTATTTCCAACAATTTCATGTTTTATTACAATGCTATTTTATTATGGTTAATGTTTATTATAAGCTATGCCTTTCGTACAACCTTGAATTATTTCAAGACTCACGAATTTGATATAAAAATTTATGTTCATGATTTAATATTAATATTTTTATTTTTTAAATGTTTTTAATTTTTTTCCCTTTCTACGCATTTGAGATGACACTTTTTATTTTTTATTTTTCACAATATATATGAAATATTTTAGGTAGGAAAACTAAATGTGAAGATATTTATGGGAGATGTTGGAGATAGTTCACCACATTAAGAGAATATTATCAATGTTTCGAATGAAAATAAATTAATATAGTCTTTGGGAAATTTTTTTGATTATTTTATTATTTATTCCTATAAATAAATGTAATGTCTATGTACATCAATATTGGGTCATTAGAATAAGAAAATTTCTAATAACATTTATTTTAAAGTATTTTGTAAAATTTATAATTTTTATGTTAAAAAATAAAATTAATATTTTATATTTTTACTTTAATAAAATGAATTAACTGTTTGAAAATAGATCCAAAATATTTTACAGGGTTTATTTTTTGGTAAATTTTTGAAATACATTAATTTTCATATGTATAGTAAAAATATAGTTTTTCACATAACAAGTGTATCTTAAATTACTTCATTAATGATGTAATAATTACATAATACGTTATAAAACAAGAGGTCAGGACAAAGAATATTTAGATTCATAAATGATTCATTAAAATAAAATAAACATAAATTCTAATCCTAAAAATCATTTTCAAAAACATAAATTCAAAATTGATCCTTTAATTAACAATTTTTCTTTCATCCCACTTTCCTTTTAATATACTAAGTGAATTCTAATTATACTGTTTTTTAAAGTAAAAAACCCATTTTATTATATTTAAATATGATTTATATTGTCAACATTTCACAATTACATGAATTACTATTGATAGAATATCTTATTCAAAAAAAATTAAAAACATACCTGTCTCCCTAAGTATAAATAACCCAACTACTTGCCCTTGGAAAATCACTCTTACCTCTCATGGAAGAGACAATACTCTGTAAAAATCCTCATTATCGATATCGTTATAATACATAAGGAGTTTTTATAGTAAACTAAGTCCAAACAAAAATGTCGTTTTAGTATCATGCAAGAGACGATGCGTCGAGGATTATGTAAGTTTCGATCAACTCATATCTTTTTCTTTTTATTCTATTTATTTAAATACCCCTTTCAGAAAGAATCCTAATAAAATTAATTATCCATTATTTATAATTTATTTTAATTATATAATACTATAATATTTATCATATTTATGATATATATAAATTTCAAACTCCCCTTTCCTACTCTCTCGACAATGTACTACCAATGGTCAGTTAACTACCTATGAAGAAATTGCCTTGTCAATACTTATTAGATCATCATTGATGGATATTAAGAATTATATAAAATATAAAAACATGTAATTACATGAATTACATTATTATGTAATTAATTCAGCTAATTTATTTACATTATTCAACAAAATAGGGATATCGATGAAAATTGAGAAATTTTTAAGAGAAACATGATATAATTATGACTACCCGATAACCATGAATGTTATAAAAAATTAATTAATAAAATTAATTTATAAATAGTGGTAAAAATAAAATAATCCACATCTGGATAAATGTTAAAATAAATCAATGTTTATTATTCAGGAGGCATACGATCCACGAAATAAAGCAGGAATTAAATTAAGGGATTCTCAAACCTGACTCCCTTTCATTGGATATTACATACATCAAATCAATTTCAGTAATAGTATTAATTAAATGTTACAAAAATACCATTTCATTATTCTTCCCTTTAATTTTAGGGTTATACATGTTTCCACCTTTAATATTAACCCAAAATCATTGATTTTATTAAAAATACATTTCTTTACCAAAAAAATATTTCACTCCTCATGTATTGTTTCTTATCCATAGAGTAGTAACCTCTTATCCCAATTTATAATCGCCCTTTCTCCTTTGGGAACACATATTTTTTATTATGAATTAATTATTTATGAAATTCATATAAAATCCATTCGTTTCCATTGGTTATTTAACGACTATGAATTTAAAATATTTTATGTGGAATGAATGATTATACTAATAATATGATGTGACGAGTGGGAATGAAATTATATTGTCCTCCAATACATTGGTTAATATGATGTATCTTATAATATAATTTTTAATATGTATGAAAATTATTATATCATTTTTCATGATTATATTTTATGATTATGCACATATGTTATGTGTGATCATGATGCTACAATACTACAAAATCATCATTTAATTGTGCTAAATGTTTCCATTATCAATGCTCTAGAAGAATTGACTACTGGAGAAATATTAAATGCCACGATATGTTAGAAATGATTCTTTAAGTACTGATAAATGGGTTATTTAATAGTGATAAAAATATAGATTTTATATAAAATCATTATCTTCTATTTTAAAATCATTGATAAATTAAACCATTAAATGTGATTTTAAAAGAACTAATAAAGGGGCATACTACAGTGTGTTGTAATAGCACACCACAACACCAAAAACCCCAAAAAATAAAAAAATATAGTATTAATACAGAATTTTTGTGAAATAAAATTTACAAAACAAGTACAAGAAAATAAACACTATATTATTCTCAATTCCAACATTGGTTTCAACAATTATATAAATTTAAATTATTACATACATTAAAAAATAGCAGTCTTCCTTTGCCTTTTGATCATACACCCACTAAAGAAAAATTCACCTGTGTATGTAAAAAAATTCTTCTGTTACTAATAATATAATTAAATAAAGTAATATTAAGTGTTAATTTTAATCAAAACTATGAGTTATACATGGAAAATTGTGTGTCAGATTGAGTTGTAATTGATTATTCAACATCAAACCATTTATTTTTCATCTTCATTTATTATATTTTTAAAAATTAACTAAATAAGTATAAGATAAAATTGATAATGAAATCAATTCAGTAATAGAAGATATGATGAGAAATCAATCTAATCTCGTTTTCTTAGATTTGGATTTGTGATATGCGTTTTAATCAAAAATTACACATATACATTAAATAATTTTATATAGAGTCATACATGTCACACAATTCATTAGATTGAGGTGTGATTGGTTCTTACATGTCTCGAATGATTTATGGATCACGTTATTAAATTATTAAGGCGATTTAAATTTGTTTTCTCAGTTTTGAGTACGTCACCTGTCTTTTTTACTAAAATGTAATTTTAAACTTGAAACACAAACATTCACTCAAACTGGTCACATCGTTTGTTAGATTTAAGTGATACCAATTCCTACTCATCATAAATTAATATTGAATAATTTGTCAAAATTATGAAGTCCATCCAAGCGCATTTTATCAGTTTTTAGTGAGTGATAATTATTGAAATTAATTGTCGATTTTAAACTGATAACAGAAAAATTATTCATACGGGATACATCGTTTATCAGATTGATGTGGGTTTGATTCATACACACAGAAAATGACTTATGGATAATTGTAATAAAGTATAAAACAATATGAATTTGTTTTCTATGTATTGAGTTGGTAATGATTCCTTTTTACTAAAAGCATTGTCGATTTTAAATAAAAAGTCCCACTTGGAGTCATACTAGTCACACTATGCATTATATTGAGTTTTTTCGGATTGATGCATGTTGCAAACGACTTATAAATCATTTTTTTAATGTGTAAAAATAATATTAATTTTTTTACTTGTTTTTAGAAGGTTACATGTTTTTTCCTATAATGTCATTTTAAACATGGCACACACACATTTACCCATAAAGATCATATCATGTTTCATTTTAAAATTAGACCAATTCCTACACATCAGAAATGAATTATCAATATATGTACTAAATTATAAATAAAATATTAGTGTGTTTTATTTTTTCAATGAGTGGTATTTTTTTAACTAAACTGTCAATTCTAAATTGATAACATACACATTGAGTCATAGCGATCACACCCTCTGTTGAATTGAGGTGAGAATGATTTTAATACATCCCAAATTACATATGCTTCATCTCCCCACAATATATAAACAATCAGAATATTTTTTCTCAGTTTCGAGTATGTTAGTTTTCATTTTTAACAAATGTAATGATAATTTTAAATAAAAAGAACCCCTTGGTGTCATACTGATCACATCGTGGGTCAGATTGAGGTGTTGTTGATTCCTACACATCCTAAAGTCTACATAAATCCTAACTTCCAATGTAACCACATTTCAATTATATTTCTATTTCAAATTTTCCACAATGAATATTGAGCCAATGTTCATACCTGATAGTCTTTCTCGTTTTTTAAAGTCAGAAAAGAAGAGGAATCTAATGTTCTCATTATATCAAGATAATTCACTATAATTGGAACATGATCTTCCTCATCTATTATGTATTTTAATAACAAGAAATTCTTTTCAGGTAAGAACGTCTAGGAAATATTAAATTTTGGTGGTTTATCAAAGAAATGTAATGAAAAGGGAAAACATTGATACATTTGAAGAAAGATTAATTTAATATCTTTTAAGGGTAGCGGAAAATAGTTGAAACAAAAATATTAATTCACAATAGATATGTAAAAAAACAAATTATGTGTGAAATAAAAATGATAAGGAAATTAGCAGAAAAGTTGTAGATAATATAATGGAAAGTTAAATAAATTATTAGCATGAAATAACCATCTATTGATGGTTTATGCATTCATGGAACATTTCTTTATTGTAATTATCTCAGTTTCGTGCTCAAAGTCCAATCACACAAGAGCATTAGAATCTTCAAACAAACCACACCACCTTGAAAAAAAGAATCCACATGTACAAGAACAAAATTATTATATGTGTGATACTAAAAAGACATATTATAAATATAAATATGATGAAATAAATTAATTCTATTGATAATGTCTTTTCTATAAAAAATAATTCTCTATTGTGATATACTGACAATAATGAAAGAATGGTGATAAAAAACAGAAATAGATCTCACCAAACAATCAATCAGCTAATGAGGAGAATGAGGAGGCAATAAGATACATTAGATTGATGCTTTCAATCATCTGAGAGAGAATAAAGATATCCTAACAGGTTCATAAAATATATATTTTGTATAATAAATAAATAAATACACATAAGATATCGATTATCAAAGGTGAAATTTATAGATAATTCTAATACAACAAGACATCTCCCACTTTCCCAAAAAAAGGATAACCCAAAGGGTATTTTTGTAGGTGGATGAATAGATACACCTCTAGATCCTATGAGAGAACATTATTCTCTTTGATCTCTAAGGAAGACATCATATGAGTGGTATGGGACTTGGTATTTTTACCCAGCATAACATTCATCACAAACACAACATAAATATTAGGTAAAATCATTAAGAAGTCCTCAAAAAAAACAAACATTTTTTTTTCATGAAAAAATGATTGACTAAAGGTAATCTCTCTTCATCCTTCTAAATAATATTACATTACTGGGATGAAATGATCCCTACTAATGAATGGTTACATCCTGAAGAAAACTACCTTCAAATACCACTCAAAATTATGGACATTGGGATCAATATTTATATACATGATTGATCCTAATTGTTTATTATATTTAATGTGTTCTCAATATCTTTACATTCAATGTATCATGAGGATCACACCAAAATTATGAATCTACAACATAACAAAATCATATAGAACCCAATATTCACTAATCATGACATATCACTATAGAGATATCCAATAACCCTATGATATCATCCATAGTTGTGTATCAATTGACATCACTAAATATAGATACTAAATAAAAATCACTAGATGAAAAAATACATAGGAAATGTAAATAAATATGACCCACCCATATCAAATAATTAATATCAATGTGTAAATGCTTCTAAAACTGTATATTGAATGGTCAAAGGTCTATAATTATGATTAGTGAGATTCGACAAGATAGTATATTTCTATGATGACACTAATAATATCATCAATATTCTAAATCCATTACTACCTTGAGGAGAATTAATCTAGATCCCATGTTGATACAGATAATCCTGAGCTCTTTTACACCATAAACAGTTAGGAGAACTCTTGTCACTGCCCCTCAGTAAATCACTTAACTCTAATTCAAATCACTATGTTTTCACACCACCACTACCATTAAATATCTAGGAATAACAATAACAAACGAAATATTGAATGCCCATATATTTTCATAAATGAAATTCTATAACGGTTCGATGGAACTTTTATCAAGTATGTCTCATACTTCTATATTGATAACTCGCTATAAAATTCCTTCACCTATAGGAAGAAGAAGTGTCATAACCCTAACAGTCCTTCCTATCACCGCTCTTGTGAGAACCACCAAATAAACTAGTTATACATACCTAATGATCAAATCCAAAACCCATAATGAGAAAAATATAAACTATAGGGTCTATCTTTGACCATATATCTCCGTATAATGAGTGTTTGGCTAATGCACCATAAAATACATTAACCAAAATACACTGACATGAGACTGAATCAAATATAGGAAACAATTCTAAAAAGGTAAACCATATCATTCTCATAATCATTACTAATATAATATGAATAACTAAAATCTAGAATTTAAGAAACATAGTCCATCGAGATCATTTTACCTAGAACCAGATACATAATCTCAAGAACAATATTACCAATAAGTATCTTATGGAAAAAACTCTTGAAGATACAATCCATGAAATGAAATAGGATATTTTCAGATACATAGATGTGGGATGATAATGTTTATTAAAAAAATGAGGAAAAATAAAGATATCAAAAAACCTAGATTTCATTTGAGCCTTGGTTTCGTTTCACTCTTGAATTACTCAAGCATTGGATTTGAGCATTGGAATAGTTATAGCCTACATTTTATCCTTCATTCAAGCATGGATTCGACAACGAGGGAACAAGCAGCAGGTCACTTCCCTGGATAGCTTCACTTATCACGAATTGGTTCGTGATGGTCATGGTCCATAAAATAATTCAGGTAATTTTTATCATCACTTTCAAAAAAGTGCTGATAAAGATACATTTTATTAGCGCTATTTTAATAAGATTTGACAAAACTAATATTTATTATTTATTTTTTAGCACTAATAATGATAAAGACTTATCTGGGCTAAAAAATGTTGATAAATAATTAAAATAATTTTATAAAAGAGTTTTTTTAAATATAATTATGATATATAATTATAATATTTATAATAACAATTTTAATTCAAGGACAATTTTATTATTCTTTGAATATATAATTACTTATTTCTACTTAAGTAAATAATTTTTTTAAAAATAATATTTATTTCCTTATATGCATTTGTATTATTAAATATATATATTTAATAAATATATGAATTATTTATTTAAAATTGTATAGATAAATTATGATCATATTTTATTTATTTATTTATGAAAATAAATGTATAAAAATGGTAAATATACATTTATATATATGTATTTATTTATAAATTTATTTTTAACATTATTAATTAATATTTAATTTCATGTGCATTCAAGTTAAAAATAAAAAAAATCATTGTCTCAAAATGAGAAAAATATTGAAAATTTGGATAAGTTTGATTAATATAAATCATTAAAAAATGGATATATAATTAAATAAAAATGAACAAATATTTAAAATATTAATGCATTGTAAAAAAATATAAATATATAATATATATTATAAAATATTTAAATTTCTAAAAATTATATATTTTTGTGTGCATGTGTGTATTAAAAATCATTAATTGCATATATTTTAAATCAATATAATATGGTTGATCTATGTTATATTTAAAATTCAAACGATATTCAATTATGTCCATTACTCGATGTAATTAGTCGGTGTTTTTAATTCATATTTATTTTTAATTTTAAAACATTATTAAGTAAAAATATTACTATTTAATGTAAATGATAAATATTTTGTAATATATAAATCATATCAATATACCATCATATATATCTATATAGGTAATATATACTATTTTTATCATTATCAATAATTATTTAACTAATAAAATGTTTAATATTTTTCTCAATTTACTTATTTTAATTTTTTTTTGTTTTTATTTTACATATATCTATATATTTATCATATAATATTTATAATTTATATATAGTGTAGTAAATTTATTTATTTGTTATCAAAAATTATTTAATTCATTAATTATTTAAAATTATGTTATTAAAATCAATTTATTTTTTATTTATTTCATTATTTCATTTTATTCGATCTTTTTTCAATGCTAAAGAAGCACTGATAAAGTATTCATTTATGTTCACATAAAAAAGCATTGTTAAATGACATCCTTTATCAGTGCTAAAAACCATTTACTGATAAAGGAAATCGTTTATTAATGCTAACACTGATAAAGGTTGCATTTTATTAGTGATAAAAACCCTGTGTTGATAAAGTGTGTCTTTTATTAGTTCAAAAAAACTCTTAAAAGAAACCCTTTATCATGCTTCTTTTAGTGAAAAAGGGGCTCCTTTATCACCACTTTTTTCTACCACTGATAAAATCCAGTGCTGTTAAAGGCATGTTTTTTGTAGGGATATATTTGTTCGCCACTATGATTAGTATTTCAAAACTGTGACACGATTTTTAATTTTTATGCATTGACACATTCCATGTATTAATCACATTTTCTCCCACATTATTTTTATGATGATCATATTCTTATGATATGAATGTGATGATAATGGTCACCCATGTTATATTGATTCATGTACTTTATTCATCATTTTACTAGGACGTTAGCTCACCCTTTTCGTTGATGTATATCATTATGTTATTACATTTACAGAGGTGAATACAATCTTTTATAAGGATAAATCTAAAGGATTTAAATAAATGGTTATTTTTTATTATTTACGAGTTATGTATTAGATTACTTTTCCAAACACACAAATCCTTTTGATCCGGGATTTGTATCTCTTTTATGTTGTTAGTCATAAAAATGATGTACAATTCATGTAATAAAATGTTGGGTTGCAATAACCAACCCACTCATAGATTTTTCTATATGAAATCAATTTCGTATCTAGTCAATGTATGTACCTTTACATAGTATAAGAATCCTCTTGGATCTATCTGGAATGATCTTAATCTATATAATGTTAACTACTTCACCTATGTCCATCATGGAAAATCATTTGTTTTAAAAGTACTGAATATAATATAAAACTGGTACATAATTTCAAATAAATAAATTGTAGTCGACATATATGACTAGGATAATGACCATTATCCCACTAAAAACATGTAAACACTAGGATTATATGTGTTCTTAATGACGACAAATTATTTTATAGATTTATCAAATAAAAATTTTCCTTGACTCGAATGATTAATTTAATATGTAAATAGATCTATGAAACTTGTAAGACATTATCACATTTTATAGGTTCGAAAACCCTACTGGTCATGTCATGTGGACATCTTCCTAAATGTTCCAATTAGGAAAATATGTATTTACATCCATTTTCATAATTACATCTTGATGGTATAGTTCTATTTTTCATGAAAAATTTTGATGGATTTAAACATAGAATATTGAGAAAAATATTCTTCATAGATAGTTACATAGAATTGATTAAACCATTTAGTAACTATTCATGATTTGTTGGTATTTACTTTACATTATTTTTTAGTTTTTTATTGAATAACCATTTACAACCTACAAAAATTACATCAATATGATTATTTACTAGAGCCAATAACAGGTTATCCTAAATATAATCCACCTCATAACTCGTGGATTTTATCCATCTTCCATCAACTGATATCTCTACTCCCTCTTTAGAGGAGAGAGGTTCCTAATTGTCAACCAAGAATGAGTAAACATAATTAGAGACTAAATAACCAATATTTCTATAAATATTACCCCTATATCCCAATACCATACAACATGGGTTTCAAGAATAATTTATTCCACGAGGACCTATTTAATCTATTACTATACCTTCTATTTTTTATCTTGAGCATCAACTTCATTGGATTCAATTTTCCCCCACATTCCTTCTTGAAGATGTGGTCCCAATAAATAATGATGAAATGACTTGCATCTTTTAATTTCTTGTTTAAGTTATTATATATATATATATATATATCACCCCCATGTTTCCTTAGGATAGCCCATAAAGATACACATAATGACATAGGGTGACATTTTGTTTCCTTATAAGGGCTTAAAAACGTCTCACATCACCTTACATGAGTGTGGGAAAAACATATTTATTCATATACATTAAATCATATAGAATTATATGTTACAATCTAGTCGGTACTTGATTTATAATTTGTTCTATAGTAATTAATTTATATCCACAAAAGGATTATGGAAGATCAAGATATAATGAACCATACATTACATACATTGTTATTACTTTATAATTGAAACATATTTATTACAACATATAGAAAAACCATTAAAGGACCTCATAGGTATAATGTCTTTAGAATTTGGGAATCATAAACAACTAGTTCATAAATCATCTACATTGTCTCCCATTTATTTCATCATATATAGAGTCCCTGTTGGCATATCCAACTTAATACCCTTCATCCTGACATGGGGAAAAGAAAACATACAAATGTGTGAGCTCCAATTCTTATTAAGGGTAAAAAAAGGAAATACCAATCATATCATATTCATAAGAACATAACATTTTGAAAATCTTATCCTGCAAAGGAGATCATAATATCATGACAGGGGATAAATCATAGTAGTGGATTGTAATACCAATAATCATAACATAAGACATGTGACATTGTTGTGTGCACACATAATCATATAAAATCATTTCATATAAGTCAAGAATAATTTCCAAAACCATCATAGTGGACAAAGACCATTACTGAACCGAGTTCACTCCTTATTCCAGTCCTCTATCACCTAATTGGATTAACATTTCATTCCATCAATGTCTATCTCATGATTTATAAATCATTAAACAATGCAATTGAAGGAGATATAGGTCCCACCCATCTCATAATGAATCCATTCTTATATGTTCCAAAAAATCATAAATCATACATCATAGCATAAACCATGAAATAAAATTGAAACCTCATACATCATGCAGTCATAACATAATCCATATAAGGTAAATGGACTTCACAAAAATAATTCCCTCATAAAAATAATAAAATAATTGTAACAATGTGGATAGAAACACAAACTTATTTAAGAACATCATCTTATATGGAATATAATTTTGATTAAACACTTGAACTCCATTCCTGAGGAAAATATCCATTCTTTATCAAAATAATTTTCTTCTCTCAAAATGAAATTTTATTTTAAAAGAATGAATTTTCATGAAAATTATAATGAAATATTTCATAGCAATATTCATTAAATTAAGTCTTCTAGAAACCGTAAACATTCATGCATTCCATATATGTTAAACAAAAACATTCTCCTCGTACTTTTGCTAGAAAAGTAAAAAAGTACCTCATACTAAAAACAACAAAAGATTCCTTTCATATCTATTAATAAAAACTCACCAATGGGTAAAATTGGATTTAAAAAATTTTAGGAGGATAGAAATAATATTACATAATGAGGAAACATGTATTTGGATGATTAATATGCCCCTAGTAAATACTTACGAATAAACAATGTAGGATAGAATGAGATTGGAAAAGTTATCACTTACCTTAGGTCTGGTATGCTTCGTATGTATCTGAACCTAATTTATAATGGTTTTAATAATGACATTTACTTATTCTAGAATCATATTCATGGTTATGATATCATATATGGTCATATTATTATCTTCTTATTAGTAATATTTCATTGTTACTCATTATTCGGTTGTTCATTACATTATGTTCTTATGCTTGCATTGTTGAATATATTCTTATTCCTATTTTTGGGTTATAGATACATAATTTACAAAATGGTATTTGCGTAATATAAATCATATTTATTCATTCAATTCATTTATATAACCATTATTCAATGAAGATTATGTAGAACGTGTCACATCACATCGTGGAGACGGTAGGTCGTACGTACGCATGAGCGATGATATCATTCACATGATTGTGGAATTGTATTGGAGTGTATGGTGTATAATATTTCAAAATCAATATCACTTCATAATAATCATATAAATTTATTTCATCCATCCTTACACAAATCTAGGTATCTTAGTGATTAAATAAAAGATTACACCACGAAGTGGAGACAGTAAGACATACATACGCACGCGTGGTGATTTCCTTTTTTACATAAGATGGATAGAAGATAGATTATGGTTGTTTCATATTCAAAATAACATATAAGTATAAATGTAATACAAGAGTAATTACTTAATAATGAAACAACTCACATGGAGGAAGTGGGAAAAGAAATAAGTTTGAAAGAATCGGTAAGGGATATTACCTCTTCTTCAACGTCCCTCATCTTAACCTCCTCTTAGGGCACTAAAGTTGGACTTTGAAAAATAAAAGGACATATAGTAGGTATATAGGGAAGTGAAGAGTGAAATGGACAGGGTTTTGACTAATTTGAAAGCTCAAAAATGGTGTGAAGTGGAGAGGGAGGAGTTTCCCTTTTATAAGGGAGGAGAGGGGCACCTTCCGAACCCTAAAAATATTAATTTATAATAAATTCAAACCCCACATAAAATCTTATAAAATGTCTAAAATATGAATCTTAGATGAGATAGAGTTGTAATCTCATCAACCAGTAAAATTGAGACATGCGGGGAATTTATTTTAAACATTATCAACATGATTTATCCTTATTTAATCTATTTAAATTTATTTGTGGTAATAACATTCTAAATATTAAATTATTATAAATAATTACCTATGTCTTGTGAATTGTCAATAATTTAAAACTTTATGACCTTGTAGACTATATAAATTTCAATTTATGATTTTTTAAATATTTTTTTGACTTATAAACAATTTTATAATTTGTTATTCTTATAAAAAACAATATAGTCAATTAAGAAACTCTTCATTTATCTGAATTTAAATAAAATCATCACATAAGAAATCTTTGAAATGAAAGATTTAATAGATTAATAACATGTCATATATATCTATAAAATTATTGGATCAAATTAAATTAACATATAATATTTATTTGTATAATTTTAAAACCATTTATTTGATATTTAAATCAAAAGAATAATTTCAACATCACTATTGTCTTATCATTAATGATAATTATTTAAACCCTAAAAATTCAAAAAAAAATTAAATGATGTAGATAATGTTATTAGCTTAATGTAGACTATTCATGTTATTTGTTTTATGGTGTTTATCACTAAATTAAAATTATTACACATATAAGATTTAAAATAGTGACATGTTGTCACTTTCTTTGACTTTAATATTTATTTATTTATTTTCATGGTCAAAAGTACATGAAATGAATCGATTATGACCCTTAGGGGATATGGGTCGAATTTTATTCATCCAATAGAATTTTTTAAGGTGTTAGGGTAATTTTATAATCTTATTTTGACCCTTAATTACCCTATTTACAATTAACTGTAGTAAAACAAATTACCGTTGTACCTATTCATAATATCAAAAAAATAAATGTAACATATTAACATAATTTTGACCCACATAATCCAAATACAGAATCCATTTTTCAAAATTCAAAAAATATAAGATTTCGTAATTAATTTAAAATTAATCCCCCTTTTAATAAAACAAGTTTTAAAAGTTAAAACACTGACAAAGATTGAAACGGTTTTCCCTATTAATTCAAATTAAAAATAATCCTAATTATATTAAATGGTAAAAATATATTCTATTTATAATTTAAAATCATTCAATATTATTATTTAACTATAAAATTTATCTAGATTAAATATATTGTTTTTAGGAAAACTTTTTCGTATTTTTATTATTCATAAAAATATGAATGTTATCAGAAAACATTCAAAAATTTATCCAATGTAAATTTTTATATCCTGATTCAAAATAACAAGTTTATTTTCTAAAAAATTAACTCATAACCTTTACAAAAATTAGATTAAAAAAGGTTGCATCATCAATTGATGAAAAACTGTATTAAAAAAATGATTATTTTATCTGAAAAATTGGTTTTTTTCTCATGTTATATGTAAGATGATTTCTAATGTTTTATAAAATTCAAAATGTGGTTAATACTATTTAGAATGAATATTTTATATAATATTTTAATAACATGTTGTTGTTTAGTGAAACTCGTTATTACGTACAACGCAAGATATCGAGGAAGGTTGCTCTTGCTTGTAACACAGGCCATGCTAGTGTTGCTTGAAGTGAAAGCTTCCTTTGGATATCCGTATAACATAAGACATAAAAAATTATTTCTCATAATATCTTTGGGTGTTACATTCTACCCCACATTTAATGAATTTCACCCTCAAAATTCGTCAATTCGTAACAAATAGATGAGGATACCTTTCCCACATAAAATCGTCAAGTTCCCATGTAGCTTCTTCTAATTGGAGGTTCCTCCATAAAAAATTCACCATGCTTGTGGTCTTGTCCCGTAGAAACTTTTCTCTATGATCCAGAATATCTATCGAATGTTCTTTATAAGAAATATCATTATCCATGGGTGCAACTTCTGAGCTTAGTACATGTGAAGGATCGGGTATGTACTTTCTCAGGAGAGATACATGGAACACCTAATGAACATTTGAATGATTTGGTGGAAGCACCAATCAGTATGCTACATTCCCAACACGATCCAGTATTTCAAAATTATTGATATACTTAGGGCTCACCTTTCCCTTCTTTCCAAATCTCATTACACTCATCTAAGGTGATATTCGTAAGAACACTTTATCACCCACTTCAAACTCTAGGTCTTTTCTTCAGTTGTCGAGATAACTTTTTTGTCGAGTCTGAGCTGCTCTTATTTGTTGTTGAATAGATCTGCCCAATTCTTCCATCTCATCGACAAGATCATGTCCTAATAGCTTTCTTTCCCCAACATCATCCCAACATGTTGGAGTTCTGCATTTCATTCCATAGCGAGCTTCATAAGAAGCAATCCAAATACTAGAGTGAAAGATATTATTATAAGAGAATTCCTCCAAAGGTTGGTGTTGATCCCACCCACCATTGAAATCCATAGATTAAGCTCTCAACAAGTCTTCTAGAGATTGAATTGTCCTCTCAAACTGACCGTATGTCAGAGGATGATAAGCAGTGCTGAAACTCAACTCTTTATCTAGAGAATGTTGAAGAATTTTCCAGAACATCGAGGTAAACCATAGATCCCGATCAGATATAATGGAATGTGGAACACCATGCAATCTTACCACATCCATTACATATATCCTGGAAATATGATCAAGATAAAAATCTTCTCTAATAGTAATGAATTGTGCTGACTCTGTAAGACGATCAACTATAACCCATATAGCATTACTGCCTTCAGATGTTTTTGGAAGTCCAATGACATAGTCCATAGTGATGTTTTCCCATTTCAATTCTGGTATGGGTAATGGTTGTAACATCCCCTTAGACTTATGTATTTAATCTTTAACCTGATGGCAAACCAACCATTGAGAGACATATTTAGCAATATCTCTTTTCAGGCCATCCCACCAAATGTACTCTTTCAGGTCCCTGTACATCTTTGTACTTCCAGGATGAATAGAAAATGAAGAACTATGCTCCTCATCCATCAGCTCCTTCATTAATTCTTGTATGGGAGGAATACAGACATGGTTCCTGAACCTTATTATCCCATCACAATCAAGGATTAATTCAGGAACATTTCACACCTTCTTTTGTAGCCCAGCATCGTCCTTCTGAGCCTCTATAATCTTCATTTGTCTAGCTGGTTGAACATTCATTTGAGAAAGATAAGATATCTCCCCTTTTATTAAAATTTCAAGATCCATACTCTGTAAATCCATAAATATTGGATCTTTTGTGATCCTCATCATGTATAAGCTAGCATGATCTTGTCAACATAATTCATATTCCACCTTATTTTCTTTCCCAGGGTGGTAATGTATTGAGTAGTCATAATCTATAATCAACCCCAACCATCTTCTTTTGCGCATATTCACCTCCTTTTGTGTGAAAATATATATTAAAGATTTGTCATTAGTGTATATATCACACCTTTCACCATATTATAATTCCTCAAAATCATTATTGCAATGATTAAGACAACTAACTCCAAATTATGAGTTGGGTAATTTTTCCCACAGACTTTCAAATATCGTGAGACATAAGATATCACCATATCATTTTGCATGAGAACACAGCCCAACCCCTTATTGGATGCATCACTAAAGATCACTAACCATTCTACACTACAAGGAGGTGTGAGCACAGGTGCACTGGATAACCTTCTTTTTAGCTCTTTGAAATTATCTTCGCATTCCTCCATCTAAACAAACATAACTCCTTTTAGAGTCAAATTGTTGAGTGGGTTATATAATCATGAACAATCCTTCACAAAACGTCGATAATACCCAGCTAAAACAAGAAAACATTAGAATTTTGATACATTTTTTGGTATCGACCATCTTTCAATAACCTTCGTTTTTGCTAGATCTACAGATATCCCCCATTTTGAGATTATGTGTCCCAAAAATGAATCTTTTTGAAGCCAAAATTCACACATGGTAAATTGGTCATAAAGATTCTCCTTTCTCTGGGTCTTCAACAAAATTCTCAAGTGATCTTAATGTTCTTCCTTTCTCTTTGAATAAAGATAAATGTCTTCAATAAAGACTACAACAAACTGATCAAGTTAGTCTCAAAAGACTCTATTCATTAGATCCATGAAGATAACAGGGGCATTAATAAGAACAAAATGCATCACTATAAATTCATAGTGTCCATTCCTTGTACTAAAATCTGTCTTTGGTATATCCACCTTTTTTACCCTTAATTGATGGTATCCTGAATGAAGATCAATATTTGAAAAGTATTGTTCTCCACGTAGTTGTTCAAATAAGTCATCAATGCATGGGAGAGGATATTTTTTCTGGATAGTGATCTTGTTATGTTCTCAATATTCAATGCAGAGTCTCATTGATCCATTTTTCTTCTTAACAAATAGAACATGTGCTCCCAATGGTGACACACTGGGGCATATGAATCCTTTATCAAGATTCTCTTAGAGTTTCTTCTTCAAATCCTGCAACTCAATTGGGAAAATTCCATATGGTGTCTTTGAAATAGGTAAAGCACTTGGTACAAGTTCTATTGAAAACTCAACTTCATTACTTGGTGGAAGATCAGGAAATTCCTCTAGAAAGACATCATCAAACTCCCATACATGGGTGTATTATTAATCATGAGTTCCTCACCAACCATTTGTGATGTATAAAATTCATTTTGTGGAATAAATACCCATAAGATGGAATAAATTTCACATGAAGGTGATGTTCATCCTTTCATCGATAGATGATCATAGATTGTTCTGGAATATGAAGTCCCATCATTGGAAATTGATAATATCTCTATATAAGAAAAGCCAATCCATGCCAAGAATCACATAAAATTACAATACAGGGTGGACCACAAGATTTGCAGGAAGCACTTTCCCACAAACATTAATCAGAGAAGAGTTATTTGCTTTTGATGCTACTTTTGTGCCATTAGGGGATGTCACAGCTAACTCAACATCTAATTGTTGTGGTAATATGGGGATACCCCTAGAAAATTCATCAGAAATAAAACAGTTGGCGGATCCAGAATCAAATAAAGAATTTGCTACGTTAGATTGGAAGGTAATTGTACCTTCCACCAATTAGTTATCATACTCCACATCGCTGATAGAAATTACATGTCACTTTCCTTTGTGTTTGGCCTTATGAGTTTGTTGACATTGATCATCATTAACAACCCTTGGATTTGGGCATTGATTGGAATAATTCCCAATTTACTTCCACTTTTATCATTTATGTGTAGGAGGATCAATGGATGTATCCCTTTCTTTTTTTGCATCATTAGACATCTTCTTCCAATTACATCGATATTCAATTGCCTAATGACCTTCTTTTCCACACATAAAACATTTACATGTACCTTTATGAAAATTCTATTCATGTTTCTTTCCACACATTGAGAATAAAAAAACTCATTTTCTTTTGAGTGTGGTCTTTAGATTTTCCTTTGAATTCCATTTTCCACTTCTTATCAAACACATATGACTGATGGGTTACTCTAATCTCCATCTCAACCTTGAGAGAAAATCGAACAATCTCCTCATAGATATTGAAGTCCCTTAGGGTTAACGCCCTTCGAAGAATTGGTTTTAAGCCACTAAATAATAGACCAATCTTACACTCATGTTGGAGAATACTTCTAGAAGCGTACCTTGAAAGTCTTGTAAAATTTGCTTCGTAGGTACCAACAGATTCGTCATCCTTTTTCTTCGGTTCATGAAACACATTCGTATCTTTGATCGAATAATATGAGGGAATTACTTATTGAAAAATATGCTCTTGAACTTTTCTCATTCCATGGACTCAATTTCATCTCTTTGCCTTGTATTCTCGATACGATTCCACCATTGATCTGCTTCACCTTCCAAATGATATACTGGTAAGATGAATTTATCATGTTCGTAACATTGTAGAACAGAAAATATCTTTTTAGTGGTATTAATCCATTGTTCAGCCAGGAATGGTTCAGAAGTCCTGCTGAATGAAGGTGGACACTGCATCATGATGGATTTAATAGAATGTTACTACGTTCTTTTCTCGTTTGGAAGTCTAGCATGATTAATAGCTTGATATTGTTGTGTGAGAATGGCTACAAGATTTTTCATTATAGCTCCCATAATGTTTGGTTTCTTTGAGATACAATCATTGCATTGCTTGTCGCAGTCATCATTAACATAGTTCCTTTGGGTTCAAGTCGTTGACTAAAACCCAGAAGAATAGTGTGAGAAACAATAATCATAATAGGAAAACCACATAATCAAGAAAAAAAATTCACACTTTAGGTCTTCTCATAGGTTATTCATGGCCATTCTGAAAACACTACTATTGTGTTCTATTCTTAGACATATTCTCAGGGTTCTTACGAAGGCTTTCATATCCTAGTTTCCAAAAGTTGATTATTCCTTTCCTCTGATACCAACTATAATGACCCATACATTACATACATTGTTATTACATCAGAATTGAAACATATTTATTACAAAATATAACAAAACCATGAAAGGATAGTATAGGTATTCTATTTTTAGAAACTGGGAAACATAAACAACTGGTTCATAAATCATCTATATTGTCTCCCATTTATTTCATCATATCTAGAGTCCCTTTTGGCATATCATAATTAATACCTTTCCTTCAGACCTGGGTAAAAGAAAACATACAAAAGGGTGAGCTAAAATTCTAATTAAAGGTAAACAATGTAAATATCAATCATAATATATTCATAGAAACATAATATTCAGAAAATATTATCCTACAAAGGAGATCATAATATAATGACATGGGATAAATCATAGTAGTGAAATGTAATACCAATAATCAAAAAATAAAACATGTAAATTTGTTTCATGACCAAATAATAATAGAAAATAATTTCATATTAGTTATTACTCATTTCCAATACCATCATAGTGGAAAAAGCCCATTACGGAACCGATTTCACTCCTTGTTCTAGTCTTGTATCACTCAACCTGATTAACTTGTTGTTCTATCCATGTATATATAATGAGATATAAATCTTTACCCAATTAATTGGTGAGAGATTTAAGTCCCACCCATCTCATAATGAATCCATTATTATGTGTCCCACAAAATCATAAATCATACATCATAGCATAACCCATGTAATAAAATGTGATCCTCAAACATCATGCCATCATAACATACTCCATATAAGATAAATTGACATCACAAAAAAAAATTCAATCACAAACATAATCAAATCAATGTATCAATAGGGATAGAAACACAACCCTATTTAATATCATCAACATAGTCGGGAAATTATTTTGATAAAACACATGAACTCCGTTCGTTAGGAAAATATCATTTCTTCGTCAAAATCATTTTCCTTTCTCATAATACCATTTAATTTTAAAAGAATGAATTTTTTTTGAAAATAATAATTAAATCTTGCATTGAATGATTCATCAAAATAAGGTGTTATGAAACTGTAAACATTCATGCATGTCGTATATGTTTTACAAAAATATTGTCCTCATACTTTTGTTGGAAATGTCAAAAAGTACCTCGTACTGAAAACGACCAAAGATTCCATTCATATAATTTAATAAAAACACACCAATGGGTAAAATTGGATTTAAAAAATTGTATTAGGATAGAAATAATATTACATAATGAGGAATCATAGATGTCTATGATAAATATTCCCCCAGTAAATACTTATGAATAAACAATCTCAAATAGAATGAAATTGGAAATGTTATCCCTTACCTTAGGTCTGGTGGGCTTCGTATGTATACAAACCTCTTGTATAATGTTTTAAATAATGAAATTGAATTATTAGAAAATCATATTCATTTTTATGATATCATATATGGTCATATTCAGATCTTTTTATTAGTAATATTTCATTGATACTCGTTATTCAGGTGTTCATTACATTATGTTCTTATGCGTGTTTTGACAAATAAATTTTTATTACTATTTTTAGGTTATAGATACATAATTTAAATAATTGTATTAGTTTAATATAAAATATTTTTATTAATTATATTCATTTTTATAATCATTATTCAATGAAGATTATGTAGGACAAGTAGTATCACATCGTGGATACGGTAGGTCGTACGTATGCATGAGCGATGATATCATTCCCATTATTGTGGAATTGTATTGAAGTGTATGGTGTATAATATTTCATATTAAATATCACTATACAATAATCATATATATTTATTTCTTCCATCCTTATAACCATCCATGTATGTTAGTGATGAAATAAAAGATTACACCAGGAAGTGGAGATGGTAAGTCGTATGTATGCACGCGTGGTGATTTCATTTATTCCATAGGATGGATAGAAGATAGAATATGGTAGTTTCATATTCATAATAACATATCAGTATAAAATATATATTGGAGTTATTACTTAATAATTAAACAACTAACATAGAGGAAGTAGTAGAAGAAATAAATTTGAATGTATTGGTAAAGGATATTACCTCTTCTTCGACGTGTCTCCTCTTAACCACTTATTAGGGCACTAAAGCTGTTCTTTGAAAAATACCAGGACCTCTAGTAGGTATCTAGGGAAGTGGAGAGTGAAATGGGTAGGTTTTGGACTAATTTGAATGATCAAAAATGGTGTGAAGTGGAGAGGGAGGAGGTCCTCTTTTATAAGGGAGGAGAGGGGCACCATTGGAATCCTAAAAATATTAAATTATAATAAATTAAACCCCCACATAAAAACTTCCAAAATGAATCAAATCCAAAAATTAGATGATATAGTGTTGTAATATCATCATAAAATAAAATTTAGACATTTTGGGATTTTATTTGAAACATTATCAACTTGATTTATCCTTTTTTAATCTATTTAATTTTATTTGTTGTAATAATGTTCTAAATATTAAATTATCATAAATAATTACTTATGTGTTGTGAATTGTCCATAATTGGATACTTTATGACATTTTATACCATATAAATTTAAATTTATAGTTTTTAAATATTTTTGTAATTTTTAAACAATTTTATAATATGTTATTTTTATAAAATAACAATAGTGTCAATTTTGACACCTTTCATTTATTTGAATTTAAATAAAATCATCATAGAATATATGTTTGAAATAAAAAATTTAATATATTAATAAAATGTAATATATATCTATAAATTTTTTTTAGAACATTCAATAGTTCATATAATATTTATTTTAATATTTTAAAAACCATTTATTTGATTTTTCCATCAATAAAATAATTTCAACATCATTATTGTGTTATCATTAATGATAATTATTTAACCCCTAAAAATTCTAACTAAATTCACATGATGTAGATAATATTATCATATTTTAGGATACTATTCATGTTCTATTTTTTAGGATGTTTATCACGAAATCAAAATTATTACACATATAAGATTTAAGAGAGTGACATGTTATCAGTTTCTTTGGTTTTAATAGTAATTAATTTATTGTCCTGGTCAAATGTGCATTAATTGAATCTATTACGAACCTTAGGTGATATTGGTAGACTTTTAATCATCTAATAGAATTTTTTTAGGTGTTAGAGTCATTTTTTAATCTTATTTTTAACCTTAATTACCGGATTTACCTTTAACTACTATAAATAAAAATTATTGTAGTTACTATTCACAATAAAAAAAGTAACCTATTAACATAATTTGGACCCACTGAATCCAAATATGGAATCCATTTTTGAAAATTCAAAAGATATAAGTTATATTAATTAATTTAAAATTAATCACTTTGTTAAGAAAACATGTTTTATAAGTTAAAACATTCCCAAAGATTGAAATGTTTTTACCTATGAATTGAATGTAAAAAAATTGTAATTATATTAAATGGTAAAAATATATTCTATTTATTCATTAAAATATTTCAAAATTATAATTTAACTATATAAATTATCTCAATTAAAAAAGTTGTTTTTATGAAAAATTTTGTGTATTTTTACTATTCATCAAAATATGAATGTTATCAGAAAAGTATAAAAAATTTATCCAATGTAAATTTTTATATCATGATCTCAAAGAAAAAAATTATATTTTAAAGTAGAACTCAGAAACTTTTCATAAATTAGATTAAAAATTGGTACGCCAGCAAATGTCAGAAAACTGCATTTTTGAAAAAAAATTTGATTCTTTTATCTGAAAAATTGAATTTTTAATCATATCATTTGTAAGATGATTTATAATGTTATATAAAATTAAAAATGTGGTTAATAATATTTATTACAGGTAGTATATATAATATGTTAATAACATATCATTGTTTAGTGAAACTCGGTATTGCGTACAATGCAAGCTATCGAGGAAGGTTTCTCCTGCGTGTAACGCAAGCCAGCATAATGTTGCGTGTATTGAAAGCATCATTTGGTGTTGCGTATAACATAAGAAATAAAAAAAATATTTCTCATATAATATTAGGGTGTTACAGAAGAAATCTTAAAATTAAACTTAACGTGCTAAGAAAAGTATGTTTCCTACTTTTACTAACACAATTACACTGTGGTGTATAAGGTTGAGTGAGTTGGGATAGACTCCTAAAATCCTATAAAAATTCAGTAAAATATTTATTTTTATATTCACCACTGTTATTGGTTCAATGTATCATTATCTTTTTATTATGATTATTAACTACTTTATTCCTTAATTCATTGACTTTTTTCTAGGGCCTCAAACTTATTCCTCGTCATATAGATATAATCATATCTAATCAAGTAATCTGTAAAAGTTGTGAAAAAAGAATATCAGCCTATAAGTTCTATAGAAAAATGTCCCCACATATCATTGTGTACCAATCATATATGATCTATGGCCCTTTCACCATATCTACTAAATTATGGTTTTTCATTTTTCATTGAGAACAAAAATAGAATATCTCAAGTTTCATTATCATAAAAGAGTTTAAACAACCATCGTGATAGATAACTATTGAATTATGTTAATTTATGTGATTATGATGATGATTCTACAACCTGTTGTTATATGGATCATATTAAAATTATTCTATATCAATTTCCAAGACTTGTTTTTCAAAATTTAATACATAAATACCATTATTCGGTTATTTCATTCCAAAAAATGTTCCCTTATTTAAATTAGAAATTATTTATTTTTAAATATGAAACTATATCCTTCATTGAGTAAACATAGATGTTGTTTTTAGTATCACTAGCCACAAAATAACTATTCATTAAAACCATAATTATTCTAATTGGAAACAAATTGTGGTAGTCTCATATAGTCAAATAAGTGAGTTGGGATTTATTAACTTATTGAAAGTTAACTTATCATCACTAAATCCTTCAGAATATATATGGTTCCAATATTTTGGTATAGATGTGAGAACCAAAATTAACATATAATGACCAATGTGTAGATATTGAAGGATTAAACTAAATAACAAATTCACATTTAGAATCCCTTTTCTTTTGGGTGTATTTCTTATTCTAGTGACCAACATTTCCACATGAAAAACACAATACTTCATTTTATTTCACCTTACCTTGAATGTTGTTTGACATAGAATGTTGGTGATAAAGATCATTATACATAGAGATAGTTATAATCTGATTCTCCTTAGTATTCATTTTCTTATTCCCTATCATAACTATTTTTTCCTCATGTCCCATGTCCTTATCAACTTTTTGAATGATTGTAAGAAGTTATGAAAGAGAATTCTCACTATTTATCATGTTGTAATTCACCATAAAATTGGATAATTCTTTATCAATTGAGAAGAAAGGATCATATATATGCAAAGATACTTAGGTAATTTTTCTTATGAGGTATAAGAATTCTATGTTTCCAATCATCGTGACTTCATGAGGCCCATCATGCACTGACTCCCAAATCATGCATGTGAACTATGAATAGTGACATCATATATCTCTTGTATCACCTTATCTTAATAGAGATCATGAAGTTGAGGTATCCTGAAATTTAAATCCATATATTCATGTTACATTAAAATATCATTGTACATGAAATATTTCATAATACATTGTAGATTTTTTTATCCTCCAAATTTTTCTCATACATAGATAATTCATCCCCAATAGACTCTTGTTCATGTTCATTAGGAAAAGAGTTTGTAAAATAGATATAATATACTTTTAGGGTGTCTAAAAAAATAGGTTCCATTCCCATTCATGGAACTTTTTATATTTATAAGTTTTTAATTATCAAGTATATATCATAGTGATATGTATGAAATCATGTATATTTTCATTTCTGCAATTAAGATGACAATAATTTTCGGACATTATCTGATTTATAAAATTACATAACAAATGTTTAATTTATTATTCTCATAAAATTTTATTCAAACCACATATCCATCACTATTAATTTATAAACATTCTGTTTCAGGGAAACATTAGTGGAATGGATCCATATTCCATATCTCATATACCAGATGTAGGATTTAATGATATTTGATAGTATTTTGGTAGGCATATATTTGAAAATACATTAACTCCCAGATCCGTGATCTATTGAATGGAATCCCTAATACAAAAATCCTAAAATTGGTTTTTCAAAAAACATTTCCTTCTAGAATCAATAAATATTATGAAATAAATGATCACATAAAGTGAACTATGTTAAGTCAACAGAAAACATGTGATAATAATTCCCTAATAATTGAATGCACCCTTATAGAGGTTGATTAATCAAATTAAACTGTTGTTCGATTCCCACCTAATTACTAAAAGTCTATAAAAATATAAAATATATAATTGAGGGATTTTAGTATTTATGAATTAATATCCCATTCTATATTAATTACATGTCTTTTTATATTAATTAGATTTAATTAATTTAGTAACCTTGTATTAGATAAATTTTATGTATGATTCAATTTATATTTGTTCTATGTTACATGATTGTAAATTAATTAATTAATATCATTGAACCAAAAAATAAATAATGAATTTATCCATGAAACTTGCATGAAATAAAAAAATTAGAGTGGTATGATCTTCGTATTTTCCAAATGGTCATTTTATCTAGAGGATAGTAACACAACTTCAACTAGGGGGAAATATTTAAAATATAACTTGGTTTGTGTTTTAGATTTCCTCCTATATCTCCAAGTAAATCCAAGATTATATTCAACTCAACTCCAAACATGAACAACCTCCACATTCTTGGAATCCTCATTCATTACATGACATTATACACACACACACTAGTGATACAAACTAATCAATTTGTTTATGGGGTTTACATAAAAGTAAATAGTTTCCATGAAAGCCCTTAAATAATTAAATGATTTATTATGTGAAGGAAATAAATTTAAATTAATAATAAATAAAAATTACACCAATCACATACAATGGACTTTCCAATTCTCATTATATTCCATAACCGTTAAATGAATTATAAAATAATAAAATTAAATTAAACCAAAATTATTGTTATTTAAGATAAATTATTTTTGAATTAAATAATTATCATTTTTAGTTTATCAATTTTTTATCATATTCCTCATAATAACAATATTTATACTATCATCCATTAAAATATTGAAAAAAATATATTAATTTGATTAATATTGACTCTGTAAAAAATATGTCCCATAGAGGCAACATGATGAGAACCCATCTGAACTACCAAATATGTATTATATTGATATTAAGTTAAATAATTTTGAATATAGTATGAAAATCATATCATGAAATTTAATTTTGTATACTATCAAATAAAAGAAACATTGAAATATTTATATTTACCTGGCATGTAATGTTTTAATACACATAAGGTAACCGCTTTATTACAAGTTATAAACAAAATGTAGGTTATAATATCTAAAATAAAGTAAATTGATATTTAATATATATATATATATTATATATAACTTATCACATGGAATGTACTATTTAAATAAATTACTCACTGATCACATGATGATAAGTTTCAAGAAGCAAAATAATGTAATTTTAAATTATGCAAAATTAGATAATATACTTGGCATGTAATACCAACCTACAATTTGTGTATATTTGTTCAAAATATATCATTTAAACATGATTTGGGACTAGGTGTGTCATCCCACCACATTCATTTATAGATTACATGAAATGTATATTGGCTACACATCATGTGTTCTCTAATTTACATGACCACCAATCACATCTGTTTTGTGGAACCACAATAATCATATTTGACTCATGGACTGCACATTGTGTACCAAATTTTACCATGGACCATTATAGGTACATCCATCCATAATGTTTTAAATACACACCATGTATAATAAATTTACATGATCTGAATTAATTCCTGAGTTTTTTTAGTTTATTAAACACATATACAATGTGGGTGCCTTTGAAATACCTGTTGTGTAATCTTGTGATATCTATCCTAAATCCTTTCCACCTTCCATTGAGTTATTTTAATGTTATTCCTTTAGAATTTATTAATTTTTAATATATTTTTCATAATCAAGAAGAAGAAAACAAGATTCTCAAATTTTAAATAAATAACATATAAAAATGAATTGAAAAAACAAAATAATTGTATAAAAACAATTATATTTAAATAATTATATGCAATTATGAAACTATTGTAATACCACATGAATGTTCCAGGTACAGGGGAAGCACTTGTAGGGCTTTCCCAAGTCATTTTTTTACTGTAATCAATCACTAATTTGATATGTAAATCAATGAAGAACATTATGAACAACTCCATTGAACCACATTTTAATTGAAATATGAATTCCAAAACCGTGCATAGGTTAATCAAATAATGATTTATAACTAATGTATACAATTTAATAATTTTCTTATGATGAATTATTTATTGAGTGATGAATCTAACAACATTTCAACATCATACCATCATTATGTCGTAGTAATCTAGTGTATATTCTCTCCAATTTTGATCAAATTGTAAACATAAAACCTTTTACAATCACCATAGTAATATTCAAGTTGGCGCATGAAAAAACCTAAAACTTGTGTCTTTGAACTTTGATTACATTGAGAATTACTTGCATGATGAATTATCCTTGATCTCTCTATAATCAAGAGGGTATTGGAGGAGGATAATTCGCTATTATGGACAGAATTCGTAGAGAGTTTCTCTATAGATATTGAGATGATTCTATTAAGTTTTCGTTCATAACAAACACAATGTCTAGTGTTATAGTTGAAAATAATATCATTTTGACTATAAAGTGCAAGGGTTAGAAAGTAATAATATCATGTAAGCTATCACTTATTCATTAATTTCCTTGGAAGCCCATGTATATGATAATATTATTATTATTATTTCAAGACATTCTCAAAACAAGTGAATTTATAAAATATAATTTCAAAATATAATTTATTAAATTTATTCAAATAATATTAATATATATTATTTACCACCAAGCCCTTCAACTCGGTTTTCAATTCATGCATGATATTTATCATACCATTAATAATTTATGTATATTTAGTAAATAAATATCATTGAGTTATTTCCCAATAAATAATAAATAATATTTTATTCACAAAAGAGAATATAATAATATTTTTAATAATCTTATCAAATATATTATTTTGAATAACTAGTGATTGAATATATGTAATCAATAAAACATGAATAATTATTAAAACAAATTTGAGATTATAATTTATTCCATATTTTTATGAATATATAATATTATGAAATTTAACTAAGGCTCATTATACAATTTGTGTGCGACCCTTTAGGCATCTTTCTCGGTGATCTTATCTGGAACCACCTAATGTCCAGGATTAGAATCTATCAACACTCTAAGGAACCCATATAACAAAATTAATGTAACAATGAAATAAAACTTTATATGAAGTCTTACTAGGTAATATAATCCTTTTAATCATGATTTCTCAAATTGTGTAGGTTTCATGCTTGTGACATAAACTTATTCACCTGATGTCTCTTTCATTGATGTTCCAAAAACAAAAATGTCCACATAATAACATGAACATGGATTTGTTTAGAATGATTCTATTTAAAAAAATGATATAGATATCAAATTATATTAATAAACAGAATAGAAAAATCACTTCTCATATTTTTCATTAATGTAATAATACTCTTGATGCACCTAATGTATCTTACACGACTATGAACATATGTTGTCATGTTTTTCATCAATAAATAAATGTATGAAACTAATAACATCAATTTAAAAAATATTAATTTATAAGTATTAATATACACATTTCTAGATAGGAAAATCTAATGAGACATATAAATGTTGATTTCCTACTAGTGGGTCATGTTCTTTTAATATTATAAACTAGAAATTATGTAGGGCATATAACATGATAATGTCACCCAACGTTTTGAGAGTATCCACACCTGATAGCATGTATCATTTTAATGTGGTAAAATGATATCATCTGGCTATATAAAACATATTTATGAATAATATCCTAGAAACTATGGGTTCTCATCATAGTATGGAATTGATATATCGTTTCAATGTGAGAGTCTATCCCATTGACTATGTTACATAATATATCAAGAAAGGGAATAATCATAATGTGATTATATTTTTATTTATATTCAAACAGATTAATGTTTGTAATATTAATGTATATAATAGTGAGTTAATAGGGATAATTTCAAATTCCAACTTTCGGTACAATAATTTTTTCTCAAAGCTAGTTTGTTAATGACTTCTAATCAAATTATTCTTTTGGGTATAGTTCTGAAACATGAAAAAAAAATTTGAAAGCATAAAAATATATTTTTTCATTTCATGAAAATAAAAATACTTACAGAAATGGAATTATTTTGAAAATTTTATAAATAAATTTATATTTCTGAACATATTATTAGATAGTAATAACTTGTTATTTTCATAGTATTAAACCATTGGTTCATGATTTTAAATATTTTTCAATGTATGAAATCTTTTTATTTGACTTTTTGATAGCACCTTACAACATAATGATATTTTTCCAACATATATACATAAAAAATAATACAAAAAAATATTTTATTATTAGAAATTAGTCTAAAATAAAATGATATGGGTTTTTCCATACACCCACATTATAGTAATATAAAACCAAAAAAAAATTGTTTTCATTATTCCAAAGTGAATGAAGTATCATATTGATTTGTTGTTTATTTTAATCTCCTAGTGGACATGTGTGGGACATATAAATTTTCATTTTGACCTTGAATTTGGATTGAGATAATGTGAGAGGTTGCGGGGAGATGAAATGACATTCATAAATAGTATTTTTGGATTTTTTATAATTAAGAATCATTGATTTTTTATTCTTATTAATGTAAAATAATTAATATAAAAAACACCTTTAATAAAAAAAAATACACACTCATGAAACTGAACAGAAATAATCATCATGCATTACCCCAAACCTCTCTCATAGAAACATCCCCAACATGACACATATCATCATATAAATAAATTAAATAGTCATTTAGACATTTCATGTATTATTTTTTTAATTTTACTTAGTTGTATTTTCAATAAGATGAGAAATTTTCAGGGGGACTATATTAATTATGATATAGAATATAAGAACTGATTCATTTATATTGATGAAAACCATTGATCCTGTGTTTTCCTATATAATTCACGTTCATTAAAATTTTCTTCTTACCTCTAAATTTTCTTTTGTGCTTATTGATCAATAACACAACATGAACCCCCACTATATTGTGTATTGATAAATGAGAATGGTGACATAACAAATAACTTTTCTAGAGTAATCTAGGAACCTATCCCATGTATACTACTGTGATTCACCTTCCCCAAAATGATTTCAACTACCTCAATTTATGAAAATAATAATGAAATTCACTCATATTTATTAAAAATTTCTTATATATTAAAATTTCAATAGAATTATTGATGGTGTTGTGACTTGAATCATATTTGACACAATATCCAAATCACTTATAAATATAGACAAACCTCATTAATATATATATTAATATAAATAAATAAAATTATTATTATTATTATTTTTTATATAGGAGAGTAATTCTCTATGAACTCTAAGTCATTGTAAATTTTCAATTCTACATCTGCTCACAGTTTCTCCCAAATCAAGATTTCCATGAAAAATTCTTGTGTTCTCATATTTTTCATCTTTGTTTTCAAGGTTATTCATAAACAATTTTCAAAACAAATTAGTATCAAAGTATTCAATAAAATTAACATTATATTCAAATATGTTTTAATGATCTAATAATCTAAAAATATCTGGTATGCTTTCAGGAAGTTATTATATTTCTTACAATGAAACCATGTAGTTAAATAATGGTATTTTTTATTTGAAAATAATATTTTTAAAATTGAAGATTAATATAGGGATTTCTATTATATATATATATTTGGATAATTCATTTTTGGGATACTATAATATTCCAAAGTCATTGAAAAGATAAAAAAACAACACACTGATTGTAAGTCTCTTTCATAAATCTAACTGCATTTATCAAATAAGATTTTGCATCATGTATTGAGAAAAAACATACTATTGAGTAATGGATGAAATTTGAAAATATTTGTATGATGAATAGTTTAAGAATAATGTTTCATTTGAAGTAAACATTATACTGTAATCAAGAAATAGAATTTATATCTACTGCAAATCATTTAGTAGTTTTAATTAAACTATTTCTAATCTCGAAAATAAGAAGGTGAAGTATAAAGAAAGATATTTTCCTTTAATTTTATTATTCTGTTTACCTCATTTCTGTGAATATTTTATAGATATAAACCACTATTTTCATTATTCTATTTCATTTGAAGACATTTTTGAGGTATTATTTTTAAAAAATAAAATAAAATTGAATATTTTTGGTTTTGAATCCCTTAACGAGGTCTTGCTTTTATAATTAAGAATAAATGAAAGGAAATTATTTTACTTTTGAAAAGTGCAAGTCAAAATCATTAAAATATGATAAAACCTATAATTTATTTAAACATTAGGGGAATATTAAATTGAATTTTACATTATAGGTTATTAGAATATGAATAATGGGATGATTAATATGAAGGGAAATCAATCATGTAATTTTGATGAAGCCAGTGTGGTATTGGAAAATAACTATGGTGGGAAACACATTGTTTTTTATGGTCAATAAAAATTATAATATGAATGGATTGTGTATTCTATATATACATATAATATGTTTCCCAATCAATACTTTATTTAATGATATTAATGTTTCATAAAAGTGACTGTGTCAACGGGTAATAATGAATCTTTCATTATTTATTGAATTCAAAATATCAAACATTAGAAGTTTCATGGAATTATTTGAGATCTTATTAATTTTAAGAGTTAGATAGATCTAAATATATATTTTATTTATTTGATTACTCTTTATAAAAATTAGTAAAAATATACTACTGGGGATAGAATTTTAATGGTTATTAACGAATCATGTATTTTCAAGGAAAGAAAAAAAATTATTTTGTTGATTTAATATAATTATAGGTCTAATAGACATTGCTGATATAACTATTTATACTCCATTATTATTTAATGATGATATTTTCAACTTATGACATATCAAACATAGAATTATGAGAAAACTGAATGATTGAATTGATTAAAAGAGGTATCCTTGATGGCTTTGGTATCTTCATGTTGTAGTTTCAGGAGGAAAGTAAACTTGTAATGAATAAAGTAATAATAATTGGAAAGGACACTAATAAATTGACGGAGACACTCGACTATATTGATTCAAATATTTTTTACAACTATAGTTTCATATAAATGTGGTATATATTACATGTTTACCATTATTGATAATTTCTATAGGATGTTACAGATTCTTTTCATGATGAATAATATTGTTTTCAAGAATTGACCTGCCATTGTGAGCTATGACTACCATAATCCCACCTTCAATGGGCTTGGGGATGGTGGACAGCACTAAGTAGGATAATTAGACACATGGGAGGTATTAACATAATATACATGTACGCACACACACATCTCCAATCCCATAAATTGATAAATGGTAAAAAACAGATGGTACAATAATTCATTAGTAACAACTATAAAGCACTACCAGAGTACAAAAGTTGTACTGAATGAATAAAGGTAATAATATAATCCCAAAGAAATTGATAAATAAGTCCAACTACTATGTATGATAGGATCGCAATAAAAATTAACAATTTCCACAAACCATGCTCTGTATAGATCATAATTTGTTGACTAGTCCTATAACTCCTAGGACCCCATCAAAAGGTATGTATCATAATTATTAAATGATATGTTCAGGTAGAGCCCATCCATGGGAAATTATAATAATACCCACTAGAACACCCTGAAATCACCATACATAAATCATCAAGTGTCTTTTTCTCACCATCATATGATATTTCAATTAGATATGAGAATTATATTAAATGTAAAAACCATGATATACACAATAAAGACACTCCATCATAGAGATATCTCTTCCAAAAATACATCCACAGGACTCTACTTGGGGATTATGTGAGATGGTTTTATAGGATAAAACACTCTATGAGCCATGATATAATGAATGAAACTCCACCAAGAGATCAAACACATTGCTAATCATAAAATAATAACTCTCTAGAACTCTAAATATATCAATACACTAATAGGGCATCACATCGAGAAACACTATGATACACTACAAACCCTTCTTGTACTCTAGATATCTCGATACACATTTAAGGGATTAAACATAGAAACATTGGGGGACACAGATAACTATATGGGTGTAACCTAGTAAGAAAGTGTCAAACTCCCACAATAGTTTATCATGAAGATTCCACAAATACTACATAGGGAAGATGAATAAATGATAGAGGATCCCAACTCGACCGTGTGATGGGATACACAAAATATTTATGAATTAAATCCCATATAGGAGATTATAATCCTATTCTCAAGATGTAATAACACGCTATACCCTCATGGAAATTATTCTACGTATCAAACTAAACTAATAATGGTTTATAATGATTAAATGGAGGCATTATACTACCTTAGAGTAAGCATATAGTATTTGGTCATAGTACACAGTGTGTTCCTCTCATCCATGACATTCCCATGGTTGGGCCCATGTTCCCCTACCCATGACTATGTACACATGGCCATGCCCATGTACTCTAGTCATTCCCATGCACCTTATTAATTCATATGTTCCACTCCATGCCCATGTCTGTGTACTCCTAGAGTACATGTTGAGCCGTTATCAGAGGGTCACATAGTCTGTGATATTTTATTTTGTACATAAACCCTATTATCATTTCATAGGTCCCACACATCATGTTTTATTCATACTACAAACCATTTAATCTATTATTTTATATAACTCACAGGTTCTCCATGTGTCTATAATTCTTATCACTATCGCCACTGAATTTTTAGTCCCTCACACCCATATATCAGAAATATAGGGTGATTGAGTCTCACTATAGATCATTGAATTATTTTTTCCTTCTTAACCACCCATAAATAATTCTTCACCAAAATATTATGTTTCCACACTCTAGTAATAGAATATGGGATCCTTGAATCTTATCTCAAACCAGATTCATTGTTCAATAATTTTCATCCCACCATGATGAGTCCCCCGATCTTGAACCCAGCCCCATGATATCGATCTTTTGCACCAAATAATGATCATGCAATGAACAAGTTCCAGGTACTTGTAAAACCACTATCCAATGGTATTACCAACAACGAACATGAAATGAAAATTGTAGAAAATATAAAAAATCAATAATAAACTTCATATTTTTTTGGGTTGGACTTGATCCATTTCAATTAGAAAGGAAAATGGAGAGAAAGAATAATCCAAAATATAAATTCCCCCAAATACTAGGATGATAATCCTGATCATGAAATCATGATGAACCCATGAACCAAAATATTAACTATAATTGATTGAATATTTTCATGTAATAATCTACTGGGTGTAAAAAAATTAAAATCAAGCACCCTAAAATGACATTGGATAAATCATTCATGAATAACGCATATGATCCATCATCATTGGTGAGATCTACAACTCCACTACACACCAATCGTCAATCCATGATCCAGTCAACATCCTCCCATGAACAGTCCTCCAAAATATCCTCTTTCAATCCTATGGTTATGTGGTTAACACTAGGTATTTTGAATAACTATATATTTACATATTAGATTAGGTAATTGTATATAAAAATTATCAAATAAAATAATTTAAATTATTTATTTCATTTATAAATCATTGAACATTCTTTATCAATATTTCAAATTTAAATAATGGTTATGACTTTCCTATGGAAAACCCCACATTACAGACAAAATAGTGGCCATGTTTTTCTGATATGAGCCTATGTTCGTGATTTAGTTCATTACTTTTCAAAAATAACATGCGTGTGATATAATATATTTTGAGTTTTAGATATTTCATTAATTATCTCACCATCCCTAAGAATCTCACATTATCTCAGTATATAAATTATGAAAATTTTATTATATATATGCTAGTACATTGTGTGGAAAGAATAGGGACCTTACATTCCCCCTAACTTTGGAATTCTCTTCCCGAAATTTGAAAATTCCTACACAAAAAAATGATGGTACTATGCTCGTATATGGGTCTCCCACTATAAGGTGCTCTTTTAATGATTCATGGGATTCTACCAAACATAACCCATGGAATTTCTATCCCACAATAAATCATCTCCTAATGAACATCAATATCTATCAGGTACTCTAAAAAGGTAGACCAATCATTGATGTTAAGGTCACCCTAATTGATATCATGTAATAGGTCATTCAAATACCTCCTCAGTTGTGAAACATTGAAGACATCATGTACTTTTTCTTTCTATGGGGTAGGGATAATTTTCAATCCACCTCACCAAATCTATAATGTATGTAGAATAGGGTGATGAACCTCATAGAAAACATTTCAACCCTTCAAAATACTTCTAATCCATATTGAGGCGAGTCCTTCAGAAACAAATTCCGTCTCTCTTTGAACAATAACTACCTCAATCCATAGTATGAATAAGACTTTTTATGGTATTTTGTAGTCCTAATTCACCCCTAGATGATATGAACCTTCTTTGTTTTCCCTCACACTAACTCACCTCCCATGACTGCAGACTCTCCTGGATCTGCCCAACATATTGGTGAACTACATTGTATCCCATATGAAGCCTAGAATAGTGTCATACTAATGGAGGAATGTGAGCTGTTATTGTACAAAAACTCCCCTAATGGGTATATGATCCTCTCGACTATGAAAAAAATCTAACAAGTGACACAATATCATTGCTGCCATAACCTATGTCCTCAGTATAGCTATTAGTTTGGGGGTGAAACACCATGATCAAATGAAATTATGATTTTAGGATTCCTATAATACTCTCCATAATCACGATGTGATGTGATTTCCATTGTCTAAAATGATCATTGAGGGAACTCCATGAATCCAAAATATCAACATCCTGGAAAGGCATCCCAAACTCTTTACTGAACTATTCTCTCAAATAGTTAGGAAGTGGTATTTCATTGTAATCTAGTTAATGATCACCAATATGGAATCATTTCCTATGAAATATGGATGTATCCCATCAATAATTCCATGGATAAACCCTCCAACATCCACTTTAGAACCTCATGTTATTGAGGGAAACCTGTATGAGCCAGGTTCTCTACCATTTTTCTACTGAAAAGTGACTCATTGAGAGACAAACACAACTACACTCGTATTCATCCCTAGCCACAAAATGGACACAATAGGTCATATCACATATATTATACTACAATATACATTGATAATGTGTTAGTTTAATTCTCTCTCAAAACCTCATTTCACAATGTCTCTGGAAGTATCATGCATCCTCATAAATTAAAGAAATGCTCCCCATATCCATAAAATTTATCAGAAGCATGTGAAATGGATATATGAACACATAGTGTATCAAATTTGGTATATCCTAGTGTGTATCTATAACTCATGGTAGAAGAAATGTGGTAACTACCATCGACTATAGGTAATATTCACAATCCTCATCCATGAAGGACAAATGCAACCAGACCAACTGATCTGAGTCCATTCTCAAAAATTTAGTATAAGATCTCCTTGTAAGAACATGGACCTTTTTTTTTCAGGTATGGGTTTTCTTTTTTGGTGTTTTTGAGAAAAATATGAAAATATAGAAATTTAAGGAGTACCCACAGTGTACTTTGGAGGACACGACGTGTACCCAGTTTACATAGGTGATTGTGTATTGGTCGTGTAACAGCTGAGTACATGGCCTTGTGAGGTGACCTGGGGACAGCCTAAAGTAGGGGTCGGTTATGTTAGGTACACAGAGTGTACATTAAATGAACATGCATTGTACTTTTAATTTTTTTTATTTAATTAAACATATCAAGGTAGTATCTAATTAGAAAAACCCTCTTCTTCTCGACTCATCTAATCCAGGAGTGACCGTAGGGAATGATTCTTCTTTGATCCCCTGATCAACCTTCTGTTCTTAGAATTTACTTCAATCAATTGTGCTGGAATCTCCATGATGAGTTATTCCTTCTTCTAGAGCCCCGTTCCTTGATTTGGCTTTTTTTTGAGATATCATTGTTTGATAGTTGTTGACATTTTTGTAGATATACCACATTAAAGGATGATTCAAGGGCCGATAGTGGAGTACATCGATCGTAAAATGTCATGGTATGAGATTTTTTCCTTTCCATAGTATTTCATTTAATTTTATGTGCAAAAGTTACCAATACCATAGATTATGGTATTGCGTGTTTAGGGATTTTTACCATGTTGATACCTTCTGTTCATATATTCTTATGTTATGGCTCTTGTTTTTTAATAGTGTTATTTTTTCATACTATATAGGTTTTTCCCATGATTTTTTGTTATTGAATATTTGATCTAGTTTTTTCTATTAAGCTGCTTGAATTCCATGCCTAGTTTTGTTAGGGTGGAGTGTTTTATATGATGATGTGGTATGACTTGTAGATTTTTAGCCAAGTAGTACTTTTAGATTTATATTAGTTGTTGAACATCGGTTCTACATGATTTATTCACACATGGTTGTGGGAACCTAGTGTAGTGAGACCATATGGGGAATTGGCGTTGAGGGCTTCCCATTGTTTCTATTAATTCTTATCACACTGCGAGACCATATGGGGATTGACATTGAGTGCTCCCTCAGAGTGTCTATAGTTACAGTTATGAGACAACAGGGTGAATTCACTTTCAGTGCTTCGTTAGAGTGTCTGTTGATTATTGTTATAAAACTATATGGGTAATATACAATGACTGCTTCCTCAAAGGGTCTTTTTTTCATGATACCAAAGGGGTTTGACCGTTTGAGCTTACCTATGAGGTCGTTATATCCTTATATAAGTTGAACTAGAGGGTTTAGGGTTTAATAAAATACCTAGATGGTTACTTGAGATTGATTGGTTTTACCATAGGAAATAGGCTATGAGAACTTCCCATAGGGTTGTTCGTTTATGTTTGGTTGTATAATTGATGAATGTAAATGAATGTAATTGAAATTGTAGTATTTTTTACTTTGTGTACTTCCTCGTTTATTGCATCATTTTTTTATTACTTTCCATATATAATAACTGACTGTTAGGCATAGATCATTGGGTGGTTGCCTACTAGGATTCGTCTCAAACCCTATTTGGTTCATGATATTGGGCACAAACCAATTATATTGTTGAATGTTTTGATAAGGGATTCTGCCCTTCTACTTCAGGTACTTGATTATTGTGGAACTGGGGAGTAAGGGACCAAGATTAGGCTTGTGATGATATTGGGGTTGTTTACATTTTTTTCATTTCATCATTGTGACTTGTTTGGCTTCTTTACTAGACATATTTAACATGCATCATTTATATATGTGCTCCTGTGATTTATTTACTTTTAGACTTCCGCTAATTACTCTTATATGATATTATTACTTCTTCTGCAACCATTATCTATTTTTTCTACTACATTACTCGTCCATGGATGGAATAGTTTCCCCAGCATCACACCCAAGGCCCTCATTTATATATGGAAGCCTTTGGTGTTGGGGAAAATGTGCTTTTGGCCATGTGACCAACTATGTATGGGGAATCTTTGGGTGATACCTGTAACAGAGATGTTAAAAAGTTGTATCAAAGGAATTTTTTTCTTCTAGACATACTTTTTGGAGCATATAATCAAGGATAGGATGGAATAGGTTGTTGGTAATAAGATTTTCCAAGGAGTATATAAACAGGGTACAAGGAAATGATAATTTACCTCGATTATTGCAATTTATATTGTTTAATGTTTTGATGATGATTTTATTTCACCATTGGATGATTCACATGTTTTTTTGGTAACGTTGATAATATTGAGGTTCTATTTCTATTGAAATACGATGAGATTAGGGTATTCCGTCTCTTTCATCAAATAGTAACATTATAGAGATCACATTTCATTCATCCTTGCCATGTAATTTAGGGTGCATTACTAATTTCATGTTGTTGTGATATATTTTCTGCTAGATATGCATACTGTTCTGATATATTCCTTGATAGAATACCTACTATTTGATAGGGCATTGGATTGTGTAAGGTTTCTCTTGAATGAATGCCAAATTTTGGTTCTTGAGGTGTTATGGGCCTTCATGGATTAGAATTTGGTGAATCATTTAATTTTTATGCTTTTATATGACATGTATTAGATGCAAAACTTTGATTAGAATGGAGTATGTGCCTTTAGTAAGAGGAATTTCTCACTTTAATTTTTGTTTCAGTTTTTTATGGGTTCAAAATTAGTTTTTGAGGCTTACAATCCAGAAAGAAAACTAGAATACATGGTTTGTATTTTTATATACACGCCATGCATCCTTCTATTTGGGAAGGAATTGTTTTTCATAAATACACTCCGTGTACTATATGTACATGTTGTGTAGTGTATAACCGTGTCACTAGCTATGTGGGTAGAGACATGGGGTTGGGAAATCCTTAGGGAAACACACAGTGTATTAGAAGTAAATGGCATGTTGTAGGGACCATGTGTCCACCCATGTGACTAATGAATCATATGGATGAAACAAAGGTTATATAAGGTTTGTCAAGCTTGACCACAATGTGTTGTGTAACCCATGTATCCAGCCATGTGTCTAACAACACGAGTCGGTGAAATAATTCAAGTACACATTGTTTCTGGAATGAACATGTCGTGTAGTCTTGTTCTAAGAGTTCTGTGCGGGTTTTTCATGTAGAAGAACCCAGATAGGGGAAAATGAGTCAAGTACACACCCATGTGAAGGCTTAAAGAGCAGGTCGTGTAAGGGTCATACATGCCTTGTATCCCTGTTTTGAACAACTTGAATTCTTTAATTTTTATGTTCCATTCGTTCACTTCTAAATTTCAGTCCTTGATAATGATGAACTAAGGGGTGCTCTTGAAATTGTCGAGCCATACCACCGAGGAGTCCTTAGGTTTTACACCAAATATTGGGTAATTATCAGACACCGGACATGGTAGATCAGTGATTAGTAGCAAACCCTCTTGTCATGCTTGTCCTGGGACTAGCCATCATTCTAGATATAGTTTTCAATGCACAGTTCCGAGAAGGATTCATCCGGTTTATGAGGACCTTCTAGGGAGCACTGCATCCTACATCGTCTATGGAAAAGTTGATGCAGGTCTTGTAGTAGAAGCATCCTCCAACATTCTCAAAGTATGGAAGACCTCAGGCTACTGAGTAATGGTTTGAATTCATGCTATCAATATTTGAGCATCTGGAGATGCTTCCAGAGTGGAGGGTGAATCGCTCTATGTATATGCTTTGGGATTCCTCCAAGAGGTTGTGGGATGTGATATCAATGGAAAGACACCAGCAGGTTATTGCTTGGGGTGAGTTCCAGCCTATCTTATATGACTACTTATACCCATAGAGTTTGATGTATGATTTATCCCAAGTGTTCATGAGTTTGGAGTGTGGTAATCTCTCAGTCATTGATTATTCTTCTAGATTCATGTATTTGTATGGTTTCACGCCCATTCTAGGGGGTGATGAGATCTTCATAGAAAAGTAGTTTGAGGATGGTCTCAGGCGTTCCATTTATCTCAGGTGAACATCTTTAGGTTGACACCCATATCATCCATTTTCAACCAGGTGCTGATCACAAAATAAATCCTTAGGGATTATAAAGCTATCGGCTAGGGCGGTACAACATCCAGAGTTAGTGCTTCTCCGGCTGAAACCATGAAGCATCTCATGGTGTCAACATGTTGAGATCCGTGTTTAAGAGATACACCATCATATAGCTAGGTGGTATGCTACCAGGGTTTGATGGGAGGCAATACAAGGCCACATTGCACAAGAAACCTAGTGGTGTGCCGATCTTGTAGCAAGATGGACCATCATATGTAGTTCTGTAAGTTTTTCTCACTGGAAGTGGATGACATGGGTTCCTCAATGACTCCTATTTCAAGATAAACACCACCAGTTTCTCATAAATTTCGGAACTAGAGTTCTTACAGCCATTTAGGACGAGGTGGTGGTTACGGAAGTGGTATCCAGTCCATAGGATTTCAATGACAATAGGGCGTATCAGCTCCGGATGGTCTCGTAGGGTCGTAAGTTCATGGTACATGCCCAACGTTTGCAGTGGAGGAGACCTATTAGGTGCATGATACCATAGTCTGTACAGTTCAATGTACGGGCTTAGTTTCCTTAGTCTTAGCTTCTGTACTTTTTGATACTGGGGCTTCCCGTAGATTCATATCTATATCGGTTGTGTAGAACCTTGGGATCTGTATCTTTACTTATGCTGATGTCTTGAATTTGGTCCCTTTATTGGGGACATGGAATGCTTGTGTATGTGAGTTCAAGAAGTTCCCTGTTGACGTTTGTGGGTGTCACTTCTTATGGGTCATCTTTGTCCTATAGATTCTAGGCTATGATTTCATTCTTGGAATGGACTGGTTTGTTCCCTTCTAGGTTTTTTTCAACTGCAATTTTCGTAGGGTGAGTTACACATAACCAGAGGGAGGTTTGTTCTTACATAAGGGTTAATGGTATGTCCATGAAAGTAGATAAGCAACTGAGCATCATGGGTTGGGAGGAGTTATAGCCTAGATTGATAGTCTATATATGGATGACAAGGGGACTTCATAGTTAGAATTTCCCCATTGGTGGATCATTTTATCTATGTCTTCCCAAAGGAATTTTAGGTTTTCCATAGGAGCGAGAGATGTAAATTACTATTGAACATGTTCTAGGAGCAGAACTAGTGTCCATTCCTCCTTATAAGATGTCTAAACCAGAGTTACAGGAGTTTAAGAAGTAGTTGAAGGAGTTGCAGAAAAATGGTTTCATCTGACCCATTAATTCATCTTGGGGTTTGCATATCCTGTTTGTGAAGTAGGAAAAAGGTAATCTCAAATATTTTGGGGATTATCAGAAGATGAACCTCCTGGCGGTATTAAACTGATATCCCTTTCCAAGGATTGATGATCTCTTTGATCAGCTTCAAGGAGCCATGTGTTCTTGAGGATTGACCCGAGATCCGATTACAATCAGTTATGCGTTAGACCATAATATATACCTCTTACGAACTTTCAGTGAAGGTATTTTCTATACGAGTATGTGCTTATACTATTTTGTCTCATGCACACACCTGTAGTTTTCATGGCACTAATGGACCGAGTGTTCCATCCATACTTGGGTTCATTTGTGGTATTCATTGTGGATGATTTCATGGTGTACTAACACACATGACACAACCATTCCAAACTTATTGAGATTATTTCGAGTAAACTGAGAGAGCATCAATTATACGTTATTCTCACAAAATTCCAATTTTGGATGGACTAGATTCCCTTCTTGGGTAATTTTATTTCAGAGATAAGAGTATTAATCAACCCAGAGGATGTGAGTGAAGAAATTTCCTTGGAGAAAATGATGACCTCCATTGAGGTAAGATGTTTTCTCGAGATTCATAGTTACTATAGATTTTTCATAGAAGACTTTTCACACTTAGAAGTACCATTGAAAGGGCTCACTAAGAAGGTTGTGAGGTACCTATGGATAGATTCTTGTGATTCATCCTTTCAAGAGATGAAAGATAGGTTTAATTCAACACCGATACTAGTATTTCTAGAGTCTATCAAAATATATACTATATACTATGATCAATCAGGTGTCAGTCATGGAGCTATGCTTATGTAGGGGGAAGGAGTCATTTTGTATGGGTCTCGGTAGTTGAGGACACTTGAGGGTAATTACCCGACACATGAAATAGATTTGGCTAATTTTTCTCAAAATATATGTTGTTGGAGTCATTATCTTTTAGAGAGAGAATTTTATTGTTTTCACCACTCGAAAAAGTCTCTATTATATCATTAAACAACACAATCTGAATTTGATACAACGAATGTGGGTTGAGTACCATTAGTCTTTTGATTTTGAGCTTGCATTCACTCTAGGGAAAGGAAATGTAGTGGATTATGAGATGAGTAGGAGGACACAGATACATGCAGTTCAGGAGGCCAATAGTGTAACAACCCGAAATTTTGAATAAATCTTGTTTCCTAATTTTATGTGTTATTTTATTTTATTTTTATACTCAACAAAAATGTTTCATTTGATAACATGAGTATAATTAAAATGATACTGTTGGTTTTTGACGGTTATATGACCATTGGTCAATATGAACACTGGAAACTAAACGTTTTGATTATTGTCTCTAAATACAAGTAATCTTGGTTAATTAATGTAGAAAGAAGATTCGATGGCCTCACCTAGTAGTCTTGGACCAATTGAAGCCCATCTAACAGAACGTTGGAAGGAGGTAGCACCACTGGGCTTTGCTCTGGACAAAACCCAAGCTGAACTTCATCGTATAAAGCTAGAACGGGATCGCCTTCGTGAGAAGTTCAAACTGATAGAAATTACTACTCGCACGATGTTGGTCGAGCCTCCCTCAGATTCTCTCACCTTAGCACACCTTACACTTAGGTCCTATGTTGGTGTGATAATGGGCTATTTAAGGAGACCATAACAGCCTTGTGTAATTGTTTGTTTTAAATAAAAATTGGGATTTCTTCTTATGATGAAGTTTATGAATTTTCAAATGATTGAATAAATCTAGTATGCATATTTTTGATTATTTTAGAAAAAGGATATTTTAAAAATGGTTATGTAAACCTTAAATAGTTAAAAATTTGTAATGAATTTTGAAAAATGGTCTTCTACAATTATGCTCAATACAAAATTTAGAGTCTAATAAGATCAACTTAATTTTTGATGAATAGTAAATTATGAATAGTGATTTTATGATTAGGATTAGTAATGTGTCCAAATGGATTAGTAATCTCACTTAATGAAAGTATTAATATAATCTAGGCACCTTGATTAAGAAATGTGATTCAATAAAATGGTTAAATAACAGTGTCATAAATTATTATTCAAGTATTAGTTTTTTCGGGTGAATAGTGTTTTTTAATTAAAAATTTAATTAAAAATATTTAGATAATTATTTTTATAAAACGGATTTCATTTTTGAACTCAGAGCACCGATATTATGCTATGGTAATTTTTCGGATTTTTTCTGAAAAAAATGAATTTTTGGTGAATAGTGGTTTTATTTAAAAAATTAAATTAGAAATATTTAGAAAATTATTTTTATAAAATGGAGTTCATATTTTTAATCAGAGCGTTGATATTTGGTTAAGGTGAAATTTTTGGGATTATTCTGAGAAAGTTGAATTTTCGATGAATAGTGAAAATACAGTTTTTAAGTTACGGGTGTTTAATGACATCATTAAATGATGTATTAAGTTTGTAATCAATATGTTCTAATTATGAATTGTGAGATAAGGTATGAGGTGTCCCAAGTGGCCAATACCATGGGAAAATACCATGGGCAAACCCATGGTTTTTCCGAAACCACTAATGAGGTGTCCTTTTGCCATTAATGCCTTGTCCCCTCACTTTCCCTATAAATACCAAGCCATCCTCTCATCCATTCGACTCCCCACTCTCCCCCAACGAAGTTATGGTCTCATTACCTCCCAAAAAGTCCTCCCATGGTGCCCCCAAGCCCTCAAGGTCCCAACCTTTGAGTTTTAAGAGTTATGTTTTAAGGTAAGGGATCTGACACCTCTCTTTCTTTTCAAGTGATCTCTTTTATTTTAATTCTTTTATGCTCCATGTTATTATGTTAGAGGATGTTCTTTTATACTCATGTTACAGCACTTTTCATGTTTATATAATCAGATATCCCCTTTTACTCTCATTATTTCTTTTATGATGTTTTAAGTGGCGTCGTTAGGCTGCCGAAATTTTTGTAACAGATTCTTTCTCCCTTCTCAATTTTTTAGATCTATTTTCATTTAAGTATTTCAAGTTCCATTTTATTATGTTGGGGTATGATCTCTAAATTTATCATACTGATCTTTTATGATCATATGATGAGAGACTCCATTTGATCTCTTCAATTCAGTATTTTGATGTTTTAAGTGGCGCCGTTAGGCTGCCGAATTTTTAAGTGGTTCTTCACCCTTCTCGTTTTGAAGTTCTACTTTCATGTCAATTCTTTCAATTTCATTTTTGTTATGTTGGGATATGATCTCTATATCTATAATACTGGACTCTTATGTTCATATGATGAGAGACCCCATTTGATCTCTTCAATTCAGTATTTTGATGTTTTAAGTGGCGCTGTTAGGCTGCCGAATTTTTAAGTGGTTCTTCACCCTTCTCGTTTTGAAGTTCAACTTTTATGGAAAGTATTTCAAGTTTCTTTTTGTTATGTTGGGGTATGATCTCTATATCTATCATACTGTAATCTTATGTTCATATGATGAGATACCCCATTTGATCTCTTCAATTCAGTATTTTAAACTTTTAAGTGGCGCCGTTAGGCTGCCGAATTTTTAAGTGGTTCTTCACCCTTCTCATTTTGAAGTTCGACTTTCATGTCAATTATTTCAAGTTCATTTTTGTTATGTTGGGGTATGATCTCTATATCTATCATACTGGACTCTTATGTTCATATGAAGAGAGACCCCATTTAACCTCTTCAATTCAGTATTTTGAAGTTTTAAGTAACGTCGTTAGGCTGCCGAACTTTCATAAGAGAAATCTAATTTTTGTCTTCCTTCCATGTATTACATTTCAAAAAGTATGTCCTTGAAATTTCATTACCATGATCATGTATCCTTCTTATTCTGTCCATATACTATTTTATGGGTCATTTATTAATGTTTGACCCATTTTCCCTCTCTTTTAATGTCTTCTAAAACCTCGTAACATAGCTGTTATGCTGCAGAATTTCTGTCTCAAAATGTCTCTCTCTTTTTCTATAGTTATTTTATATTATTAAGTGAATACTCAAAGATCATTCATCTAAAGTGGTATTCACATATAAACCAAAATGTTCTATTTTAAATTCTGGGACTTACATACGTGAGACATACCTTTCTTTTTCGGTGTGTTTTAAAGTGACGTAAAGATCATGTCTTTAAAGCAGTTTTTAAAACGTTGTGATTATGAAATGAAACCCATTTATTTTATGATATATGGGTTATTTATGAAATGTTTGGTGATTATATATGTGGCTCACATGATAATAAAGGAAAATTTTAGGGTGTTCCTTGATAGCGCTCCAATGCGTTGGGTAATAATGTAACCACTAGAGATTAAAATTTTCACGATACCTTGGTGAATAACCTTTGTAATTTTCAAATGACCCCTTGGGGATGAACCTTGGTGATATGTTCATGATTGTCTATGTTAAATGATGTAGCCACATTTTCAAGTTATGAAAAATGTTATTTTTATTATTATATTCCTCCTTATTTCATTCTCATGCCTTAAAGTTCTTTTTCATGACCTTATTGAAGTATCTCAAATTCACATGTAAAATGTTTCTCTTGTTTTCCTTACTGGGCTTTTGGCTCACCCTTTCTTTTGATGTATGCTCCCAGGTTATGTGATGCAGTAATGAACCTAGGATGAACATGAGGAGAAGCTTTTCAAGTGTATTAGAAGAAGGTTTTATGTTTTCATGTTTAAAGTTCCTGGTTTCCAAGACACTAAACCTTAAACATCCTCGGGTTTGTAAAATGTAATGAATGTTTATTTGATAAAGAGGCGGGATGCTATAGTTGGTATCAAAGGATGGTTTAGTTATTTGGGGAAATTAGGATATGAAAAATCTAGGAATAACCCTATAGAAAAGTTTAAATATAGGAAATCTTCCTGGTATTTTGGTGAGTATTGAGTAAGGGGTTTCCAAGCAAATACATCCTTGTCTGGATACGAGCAGGTAGAGGTGGCTCTGGAAAAGATGTACATAGGGGTAAAACCTAAAAACACCACTTTGAGCTAGACTCCAATGGGAACTGGTACACGACAGTGGGCCTTTCTGCACTCTTGGTTACAACACTCCCGGTGGATATGCTTTGGTAAATTCATAAGCCTAGTATGAACCTTTATTAAAGGAACAAGGATAAAACAATATAAATATTCACATAAGAATATATGATCATGGATAACCTAGATTGGAACCTAGGGGATCACAAGTTAGGATATATTTTATTCTACATGTTTATCCTTTTATTCTTAAAGTTTCCTTTTCATGATTATTAGCTAAGTAAATAAGCCCCTAATTATAGTTTCTTTTCTTAGTTAATGGTGGGAGATGGAAGAACATGTCCCAAAAACCAATGTGATAGGAAATGCGATGATTGTCGTATTAATATGACAGAGGTGATTAGGGGATTAAAAGATGATTATTATTTTGGAATATGTTCAATATTTTAGGGACCCTATATGATCGAGGTAAATAGATTACTACGGTATTTTCATTGAGGAGTATGTTTGACTTATATTTTGAAGAATCGATGAATTTATGGTGGACTTATAGTAATTTAGGTTACTTATGGGAATGATTAACCTATCTTGGGTAAAATATGTTTAGTTTAGATAATTTTGTTATAAGATGTTAGGAGTGGTTGATGTTGTTTGGATATGAACAATGAAGTTTATTTTGGAAGACTATGTTATCAAATCCTTTTTGTATTTGGGTTTCAATCTTATTTTGGTTTATATTTTGGAATTTTAAGGACCGTTATTTATGGGATGGTCTATGGTGAACTTTGGGTATTACCATGGAACATTGATGATTTAAAATTAGTTTCCATTCCTATGGGGTTATTCCTTTTTGAAGAGTTGTTTAACCTTACCGTTTCTGTTTTTGGGATAATGTTTAAAGATAGAAGAAATAGATAGTTAATCTTTTGTGGATTATGTGATTCTCTAGAAGATGAATGTTGTGTTTTGATGAGACCAAGTAGTTTTGAATGCTCATCATTTGGGAGAAAAGATTAGTTTTGGTAGAAACTTATTAAAGGGTGAAACTCTACATGAAGGTAGATATATTTCCTTATGTTTTTGTTCTATGTTGTAAATGAATTCCTCAAAATTATGAAAAGGAACGTAAAACAAAAATGTTGTTGGTCTACGTTTCCTACTAGGTAATCAAAGATCGTTTACACACATCATAAGTTTGGGATTTTCTTATGGTTAACTGTCTCCTAATCATGTTCTCTTTCACTCTCCCTCAGAACTTGACCCTTTGTTTTCTCATCCATGTCCATGTTTTCCTACATGGAATCCTAGTGTGGGCTAACTCGGGTGACCTTCGTACTTCCCTTTATTTTTTTAAGTAATAGTTTTACTGACTCCTTTTCCGATGTGGGACTTTCAATGAAATTTCAAAACCTAATTTTAAAAAATTGCGAGGACGCAAAATCTTAAGGGGGGAAGTTTGTAACAACCCGAAATTTTGAATAAATCTTGTTTCCTAATTTTATGTGTTATTTTATATTATTTTTATAATCAACAAAAATGTTTCATTTGATAACATGAGTATAATTAAAATGATACTATTGGTTTTTGACTGTTATATGACCATTGGTCAACATGACCACTGGAAACTAAACGTTTTGATTATTGTCTCTAAATACAATTAATCTTGGTTAACTAATGTAGAAAGAAGATTCGATGGCCTCACCTAGTAGTCTTGGACCAATCGAAGCCCATCTAACAGAACTTGGGAAGGAGGTAGCACCACTGGGCTTTTCTCTGGACCTAACCCAAGCTGAACTTCATCCTATAAAGCTAGAACAGGATCGCCTTCGCGAGATGTTCAAACTGATAGAAATTACTACTCGTGCGATGTTGGCCGATCCTCCCTCGGATTCTCTCACCTTAGCACACCTTACACTTAGGTCCTATGCTGGTGTGATAAGGGGCTATGTAAGTAGACCGTAACTGCCTTGTGTAATCCTTTGTTTTAAATAAAAATGGGGATTTCTTCTTATGATGATGTTTATGAATTTTCAAATGACCGGATAAATATAGTATGCATATTTTTTATGAATTTTAGAAAAAGGATATTTTAAAAATGGTTGTGTAAACCTTAAATAATTAAAAATGTGTAACGATTTTCAAAAAATGGTCTTCTACAATTATGTTCAATACGAAATTTAGAGTCTAATAAGATCAACTTAATTTTTGATGAATAGTAAATTATGAATAGTGATTTTATGATTAGGATTAGTAATGTGTCCAAATGGATTAGTAATCTCACTTAAAGAAAGTATTAATATAATCTAGGCACCTTGATTAAGTAATATGATTCAATAAAATGGTTAAATAACGGTTTCATAAATTATTATTCAAGTATTAGTTTTTTCGGGTGAATAGTGTTTTTTAATTAAAAATTTAATTAAAAATATTTATATAATTATTTTTATAAAACGGATTTCATTTTTGAACTCAGAGCACCGATATTATGCTATGGTAATTTTTTGATTTTTTCTGAAAAAAATGAATTTTCGGTGAATAGTGTTTTTATTTAAAAATTTAGATTAAAATTATTTAGAAAATTATTTTCATAAAATGGAGTTCATATTTGTAATCAGAGCATTGATATTTGGTTAAGGTGAAATGTTGGGATTATTCTGAGAAAGTTGAATTTTCGATGAATAGTGAAAATACAGTTTTTAAGTTACAGGTGTTTAATGACATCATTAAATGATGTATTAAGTTTGTAATCAATATGTTCAAATTATGAATAGTGAGATAAGGTATGAGGTGTCCAATGTGGCCAATACCATGGGAAATTACCATGGGAAAGCCCATGGTTTTTCCAAAACCACTAATGAGGTGTCCTTTTGCCATTAATGCCTTGTCCCCTCACTTTCCCTATAAATACCAAGCCATCCTCTCATCCATTCGACTCCCTACTCTCCCCCAACGAATTTATGGTCTCATTACCTCCCAAGGAGTCCTCCCATGGTGCCTCCAAGCCCTCAAGGTCCCAACCTTTGAGTTTTAAGAGTTATGTTTTAAGGTAAGGGATCCGACCCCTCTGTTTCTTTTCAAATGATCTCTTTTATGTCAATTCTTTTATGCTCCATGTTCTTATGTTATACGATGTTATTTTATACTCCTCTAACTGAAATTTTCATGTTTATATAATGAGATATCCCCTTTTACTCTCATCATTTCGTTTATGATGTTTTAAGTGGCGTCGTTAGGCTGCCGAAATTTTTGTAACGGATTCTTTCTCCCCTCTCATTTTTTTAGATCTATTTTCATGTAAAGTATTTCATGTTCCTTTTTATTATGTTGAGGTATGATCTCTAAATTTATCATACTGATCTTTTATTATCATATGATGAGAGATCACATTTGATCTCTTCAATTCAGTATTTTGATGTTATAAGTGGCGCCGTTAGGCTGCCGAATTTTTAAGTGGTTCTTCACCCTTCTCGTTTTGAAGTTCTACTTTCATGTCAATTCTTTCAAGTTCCTTTTTGTTATGTTGGGATATGATATCTATATCTATCATACTGGACTCTTATGTTCATATGATTAGAGACCCCATTTGATCTCTTCAATTCAGTATTTTGATGTTTTAAGTGGCGCCGTCAGGCTGCCGAATTTTTAAGTGGTTCTTCACCCTTCTCGTTTTGAAGTTCTACTTTCATGTCATTTCTTTCATGTTCCTTTTTTTCGGTTTGGGTATGATATCTATATCTATCATACTGTACTCTTATGTTCATATGATGAGGGACCCCATTTGATCTCTTCAATTCTGTATTTTGAAGTTTTAAGTGGCACCGTTAGGCTGCCGAATTTTTAAGTGGTTCTTCACCCTTCTCATTTTGATGTTCTACTTTCATGTCAATTATTTCAAGTTCCTTTTTGATATGTTGGGGTATGATCTCTATATCTATCATACTGGACTCTTATGTTCATATGATGAGAGACCCCATTTGACATCTTCAATTCAGTATTTTGAAGTTTTAAGTAACGCCGTTAGGCTGCCGAACTTTCATAAGAGAAATCTAATTTTTGTCTTCCTTCCATGTTTTTCATTTCAAATGGTATGTCCTTGAAATTTCATTACCATGATCATGTATCCTTCTTATTCTGTCCATCTACTATTTTATGGGTCATTTATGAATGTTTGACCCATTTTCCCTCTCTTTTAATGTCTTCTAAAACCTCGTAACATAGTTGTTATGCTGTAGAATTTCTGTCTCAAAATGTCTCTCTCTTTTTATAAAGTTCTTTTATATTATTAAGTGAATACTCAAAGCTATTTCTTCTAAAGTGGTATTCACATATATACCAAAATGTTCTATTTTAAATTCTGGGACTTACATACATGAGACCTACCTTCCTTTTCTGTGGGTTTTAAATTGACGTAAAGATCATGTCTTTAAAGCAGTTTTTAAAACGTTGTGATTATTAAATGAAACACATTTATTTTATGATATATGGGTTATTTATGAAATGTTTGATTATGATATATGTGGATCACATGATAATAAAGGCGAATTTAAGGGTGCGCCCTGATAGCGCTCCAATGCATTGGGTAATGATGTAACCACTAGAGATTAAAATTTTCACGATACCTTGGTGAATAACCTTGGTAATTTTCAAATGACACCTTGAGGATGGACCTTGGTGATATGTTCATGATTGTCTATGTGAAATGATGTAGCCACATTTTCATGTTATGAAAAATGTTATTTTTATTATGATATGCCTTCTTATTTCATTCTCATGCCTTAAAGTTCTTTTTCATGACCTTATTGAAGTATCTCAAGTTCACATGTAAAATGCTTCTCTTGTTTTCCTTACTGGTCTTTTGGCTCACCCTTTCTTTTGATGTATGCTCCCAGGTTATGTGATGCAGTAATGAACCTAGGACGAACATGAGGAGAAGCCTTTCAAGTGTTTTAGATAAGGTTTTATGTTTTCATGTTTAATGTTCCTGGTTTCCAAGACACTAAACTTTAATGATCCTCGGTTTTGTAAAATGTAATGAATGTTTATGTGATAAAGAGGTGGGATGCTATAAATAGTGAGTGGAAACATAGTGTTCTGTTCTTTGAGATGCATTTGGAGGTGCATGACAGACAAGGGCAGGCGTTTCTTTCTTCTGTTGTTGTTACCACTACTCGACATGGTCGAGTGAGAATGAGGTATGTATCAGATTTTGAAGGCCTAGTCTTATGAGAGAGTATGTCAGGGGAGGACCCAATTCCTTGATGGATCGCAGGTGAGTATGAGATCTTTCTTTTTCATGGGCATGTAAGGATTCCATCAGATATATGTGAGGAGATTATGCGGGACATTCATTCCTCAGTTTACGAAGTTCATCTTGGGTTCACCAAGATGTATTGAGATCTGCACCATCAATATTGGTGGCCAGGTATGAAGAGAGATGTTTATGGGTTTTTCATGAGGTGTTCCACCTGTTAGCAGGTGAAGGCGGAGGATCGGTGTCCAGTAGGGATTTTCAAGCATTTACCCATTCTCGAGTGGAAGTGTAATGATTTGGTGATGGATTTCATGATAGGTTTTCCGATTTTGCCTCAATGTAATGATGTAGTATGGGTTTTCATTGACAGACTCACAAAGGCTGCCCACTTATTACAGATCAAGGAGTCCTTCAGTGTTGATGATATGGTAAGGTTATAAATCCAAGAGATTGTAAGTTTACATGGAGTTCATCATTACATCATTTTGGATAGAGAAACATGTTTTACTTCTATGGTCTAGTAAGGATTTAGAATGGCTTTGGGTACACAGGTACATATGAATACAACATACAACCCCTAGACAAATGGCCAGTCTAAGCATACTATTTAGGTTCTAGAGGAAATGTTTCGAGTATGCGTCTTAGATTTTGGAGGTTCTTGGGATAAGCACATACCTCTTTTTGAGTTTTCCTACAATAATAGATTTCAATCAACTATTCAAATGGCACCTTATGAGGCTTTGTATGGTAGGTCATGCAGATTGCCCTTATGTAAGTTGGAGCCAGGAGATGTAGCTATGGTGGGACCTTGTCTTGTACAGGAGATGACATATCTAATAGAGATGATTTAGAAGAGGATGGATACTGCACAGTCACAAGATAAGTCCTATGATGATCGATGGAGATGAACTCTAGAGTTTGAGGTCGGAGATCAAGTTTTACAACATATGACACCAAGGCTGGGACACATGAGGATTACGATACATGGTATGAATTCACCAAGATATGTTATACTGTTTGAGGTTTTAGAGAAGGTCGGGCCAGTTTCTTATTGGATGCAGTTACCTCAGAGGTAACGAGATATGCACGGCGTCTTCCACCTTTCTCAGCTATGAAATTACTTCTCATAAATGTCTCTTGTTTTTCAACCTTAGTATTTTGAGCTTGTGGTGGACACATAATTAGAGTATCATCCTATCTGGATTGTTGATCGTAGGGAGAATATTCTTCCATGGTCGGTCTTGTAACTATACAGCGTTTTTCAATGTAAATTCTTTTCTTATAAATATGTCATAAATATCATTTGAAAACACAAAATAATGAACAACTATGTGATAAGTGACCTTTAAATTTAATTTTGTCACCTCTGTGTTTGGAATTTTGAAAATCCGGCATACATGGTTGTAATCAGTAAGTTATTTGGAGTTCGATAAGGAAAACATAATTTTTTGTGAATAGTAACCTACCCTAATGAATAGTAGCATAAACTTATGAATAGTGATATACCCTAATAAATAGTAAATTCACCCATGTTGGTGTAAAAATAATATTCATGTTGAACGTATGACATATCTATATTTGAGAATAGTTTAACAAATGTTTTAAAACTGGTTTTTGATAATTATTTATCATTTTAATTAAATATTAAAATAATCATATATAGAAAATTCTTTTTGAAAAATGGACTTCATTTTTGGATTATACATGTTGAAAAATTGTTAGGGTGAATTTTTGGGATTTTTCTGAAATTCAAGAAATTTTGATGAATTGTGAAATACGATAATAAACAAAATAGGAAAATACATTAATTATGAAGTCATGATGATTTTCTTCTGATGAAAGATGAATTGGTTCGGATTCACATGCTAAATTAACTTTTTTTTTGTCAAGGAATCATAACTATTCCTTGTCTTGAGGGAAATTAATAAACTATTGAATAAACTATTGAATAAACAATTGGGAAACCCCTCTCCTCCCTCATTATAAATGCCCCCTATCCTTACCTCTTTCCCCCACAACTCTCAAGAAATTTTCCTAGCCAAAATTATTACTAAATACCCTCCCAAGATCCTTCCCCACGTCCAAGGATTTTTGGTTTTTCTAAAATACCAAAATCAAAGCCCCTAAGAGGAATCTCAAAGAGAGGAGATCAAAGGGTAAGAACCCTCTTTCGTTTTCAAGTGTTTTGCTTTAATTTTCTTTTTTTCTTATACACTCTTCCACTTCCCTTATCCAAAAGGCATGAAAGCTCTATAATCTCATATATCCTGGATTCTAATAATTTTTATGGAAAATTTCAAGCATCCTGCTTCTCCTCCTCCCCCTCATGTTCTAGAATTAAACATCGTCTGTGATGTGTCAAATTACCGACATCATGGATAATGTGTTTCAAAATTCTTTTATCTATAATTCTGGTCATAAAACAATTTGTATTATGGTTGAACCAGATTATTATATATGTTATATTTCCTATTTAATGTTCTATAATGCACATAAACTCATGATATAAAACAATAAAACTAAACAAATCAATTATCGGAAAAATCGTTAAAATTAATTCAAGTGTTTATCATTCATTATTAATGTTAAGGTTCTCTTTCACTCTAATTAACCAAATGAATTTTGTAACCATTTAACCTATGGAATTTCCTATAATGTTATATAACTTCAATTATGGACAACCAATTTCATCTTCCATTTTATTTGAACCTAAATAGAATTGAACTGATCATTAAAATAAATGAAACAAATGGACCCGAACAATGAAATTGAACCTTGTAATAACAGAAATGGGTATAAATGAACATAAATGGTCATACTGAATATTTTACCTAAAGATAAGGTTCTAGAACAATTTATTAATAAACCTAATTTGACAATTCAGGTCATTAATATCATGTGGAGAACACTAACGGACCTAAGGTAAGGGATCCTCTCATTTTCACTCCTATTCATGATTGTTCACTTTGTTAGGAAATGTTATGTGTAAATATTAATTATGGTGTAACACCCCATGATTTCATAGTATTTACTTCTTCACAACAATTCAATAACTTGCACTACATGTAACACCGAGTTCAAGCGCACCATGACTTACCAAACAAGCCGTTCAAAAGAGGTTATGAATAGTATTAACTAAAATTTTAACCTTATATAATCCTTATAATTTATAATCCATATTATGAGTTTCTTAGACATAATGTAAGAAAAAATTCATTATTTTCAGATAAAAGAAGTATTTTTCAAAAATGCACTTTTACCAACATTAATAGTGAACCCTTTTTAAATCCAATATTTTAAACATTTATATATTCAATTTGACATAATAAATTTATTCTTTAGAATGGGGACATCAGAAATTTACAATGTAACACCCCATTCTTCCACGATACGCTTCTCTTTGAATAATACAGTAGCGCGTGTTGTACGCAACTTTGAGTTCTAACACACACTGCAACCAATCAAACTAGCTGTAATGAATAGTAATACCTAATTTTTAAAATTTCATAAATTTTATCTCTCAAAATGGAATTCATTTTTAGATTTTGAATATCTAATTTAGCCTAGGGTGAAATTTTGGTACTTTTCAGATAACTTTTATATTTTGATGAATAGTAAAAACTACAAAAATTTAATTAAAAACAACTTTTTTAATCAAAATAATTAGTTGTGATAAATTATGAATTTGAGTGGTTTTAAAGTATATTTAGAATATATATTTGCCATTTATTACAATTTTGGTTATTGAAAATAATTTCACAATTAAATCGGACAAAAACAAGTGTCAATCTTTTGATAGTTATTATATCTTAAAAACACGCTTTTTGTTTTGCCAGCAGGAATTAATTTTTAATTAATTTCTGCCATATCTGTGTTTTGAATTTTGAAAAATGGATTCCATATTTGGAATCAGGATATACAAATTGTCTAAATAGGCAACTTTTATTTTTAGACATTTTTAATAATTACTTCGCTAAATATTTTATTTACCATGGTTAAAGGGTAAATCCAGTAAATAAGGGTTAAAAATAATATTATAATAATTCTAAATTACCCTAAAACATGTCCTAACCTTATTGGTGGATACATGTCCGACCATTGGCATCTTTGGGTGGATTTTGGGACCCCATGGATCCACTTCTATGTGATAATGACACTTTATATTAATTAATTTAAAATAAATACAAAAATGGCATAAGCATATATCTTTTAGAAAAACAATTTTTACATAGGGTTATATATGTTGGATTTTCGACTATAAATTTTCATTAGAAATATATAAAGATTTACTAAATAATTGTATTTTATATATAATTTTTAAAACTGAAATAATTTAATTTATTTATGACACAATGATGATGCAGTAATTACCATAATAGTGAAAAATTAAACAAATTGATATTATAAACACCCAAATAAATATAATTTGAGAATTTTAAAGAATTAAAGTAATTTTATAGGTTAATATGACATGTTATTATGGATTTAATTAACTTTTTTAGATGTAATAATTCTGTTATAATTTTTACAAAAATCAATTATTGAATAGTGTCAAAATTGACATAAAAGTGTTTTAATACAAATATTATATTATTGATTGATATTAAATTCCTAAAAATCTAAGGTTCTGCCAATAGACTTATATAATGATAGTTGTATCATAAATGGACCACTTGAGGGTCTCCTTGTAGTATTTAGTATGTTTATTAACTATATAATATATAAATACAATGTGACATGGTAATTTTTAAAATAATTAACTAAGAGTTAAAACTAAAAGATAAGGTTAATATAGAGACCCAAACCTTTATAAAACCTATTTGTTGAGTTGTTTTCGACCCACCACCACCTTAAAATTTAAATAATTCACTTTGGAGCCATTATAAACCCAATATAAATTTATTATAAATTAATACTTTATGTTTTTTCTAAAGAGACCCTCTTCTTCCATATAAAAGGACCCAACTTCTAACAAATTATTCACACCTTCAAGGCCTTTTTTATCGCCCAAACCCTGCCCAAATACACTCTCACCTTACCTCACTTCATACGAGAGGCATTAGGTTGATCATAAAGCCATCCTAATGAGCCCTTTTGATCAAATCAAAAGGAAGAACCCGAAGAAGAGGTAACGTCTTCACCACCCACTTTAATGTTCCTTTCTTCTTCAACTTCTTCTTTCATTGTTATTTCCATTATAAAATAATATATATAGTATCTTATATATACTATGATGTTATTTTAATTATGAAACAAAAAAATTCACTATTTTATCTGTCCCTTGAATGACATGTCACCAAACATGCGTACATACAGCCCACCATCTCCACATTGTGGTGTAATTGTTATTCAATATATTATTATTTAAATGTTATAATAATGATGTATAATTCCTGTAAATAATAATTATAACATGATAATTATTCTTTATATATGATATACCATCATATTATGTATTATTTTAATATCAAAAGAATGATATTTTCGCTCGAGCGTACGTACGAATTACCATCTCCACGACGCAATGAGATTCATTTCCAAGTTCATCATTCATCAATGATTATAATAATATATACTACTAATAAGTATGTAATATATGAAATAATAATGATACTGGAGATATATATATTTATATATATATATATAAGTTTATATGTACTTACATATATCTTATTCACTTACTTCTATTCAATACTATATGAAAACCGAAACAGCGTTTATGCGTACGTACGGACTATCGTCTCCATAAACGGTGTTTTCCATATCATATATATGTCAATTATACGTATTTATATTCTAAATATATATGATATAATTATCATGTTTTATATTCTGGATGTATTTAAATCATGATCTAAGTGATACAATCAAGAGTAACAAGTTAAAACACGTACGATAAAGAAAGTGATTCTTACCCAAAATGTTAATTTAACATGGAAATTATTATTAAATGGGTAGTATAAAGTCATAAATGAATCATGTATGATATCATAAATACTAATATGGTTCTGGTATAATTTAATAACATTCTATGATTTTCGTACAAGTGGTTAAACATACCCTCGACTAAATGAATGTGCAAGGTAAGGGGATTTCATCTCACTCCTTATTCCTGTGAGATTCATGCCATATTGCCACTATTACCTTTTGTGTGGTGTATGTACTGCCCATAATTTTATTATTTATGTAATAAACATTAATTTATGTGTATTTAAATATTCATTGTATGATGTCTCTTTCATGGGTTGTATGTTTCATAAGTTACCATATTGGTAAGGGTTAATTCCTCAATCTCATTATTATCCGAGATTGTTTATGTGTAAGTATTTACTTGGAAATTCTTATCATCCATGTCCATTTTTCCTAAACAATTATTTTAAAATTAAGATTTTATGGATTTTGAGAGGTAATCTTTATCAAGATTGAAATTTCAAATGTTTTAATGATTTATCTTTCTAAATCTTTTTAATTAATGTCCATGTTTTCAAAATAATTTTAAGGATTTATTTATCTGGACATGACTGTTTTGAAATGATAATTCATTTCAAAAGTTTCAAAGTGGTATGGGACAATTTGATTCAAAAATCTATTTTAAATTACTTCATTTATAAATGTGTGACTTTTAAATGATTTTACTAAAAAGGATATTTCTCTCAAAAAGTTTTACTCATCATTTTCATGTATGTCAACATCCATTGATGGATTTTATTCTTATTTGAAGTTGAATTATTATACAAAACTTTCATTGAAGGTTTTGTGATATATTTGACCGTGGATGTGTTATTTTTATACCATTCATGGTATATGGAGAAAGTATTGACATTTCGTATGCTCTTTTTAATACGAATGTTTATGTTATGTTTAAACCTATTCGTATGAGGAATGCATTGGACATAGTAAGTGACGGGTGGAGCCCGCTATATCTCTTTGATGCATCGGTAGGACTAATGAGAGAAACTAGTGTCTGTCATGGGGCCTTGACAAAATATTATTTGTAGTCTTGGCATGAGGCCTTGGCTACGTGGTTATGATAGTCTGGAATTATGTATTCCATCATTATGAAAATGGTTATTGATATTGCATGTGATTATTTGACTATTAGAATATCCATGTGAATAAGAAAAAGTCATTATTTCATATTATCTTTTCTATATTATGCTGAAGATCATGATTTAAAGGATTTTGTTTTTTTTATACATTGCCTCAAATGTTTATTCTTATTTCTGAATGATTCCACTGTATTACTTACCCTTACTGAGTGTTTGAGCTCACCCCCTTCTATGTTTTATTTTTCCCAGGACTCCAAGAAGTGTATTGTGATTGATATGCAGGGTTAAGAAAAGGGAATAATTGCATTCATAAAGCATTATTTATGTTGTTTTGTATGTTTTGAAGTGTAATGTAACATTCATGTATGTAATCTATATTCGAAGACTGCGAAACTGATCGGTCCTTCGGGACTTGATTCCTTGTAATCATGCCAATGTATTAAAATAATGCACTGACTCTGGGTAACTGGGGTCAGGGCATTACAGCTGGTATTAGAGAAAGTTTAACAATAACCTTTGAAACTAGATTTAGATAAACTCTTATTAGAGAATATAGCCATAAGATAGACTTTGAGGATTAGTATAGAAGAGGTTCATAGAATTTTGGTATTGTAGAGATTTTGTGTGTTTTTCGAAAAATACATCCTTGTCTAGATATGAGCAGGTAGAGGCGGCTCTGCCACAGATGTACCTAGAGGTAAAACCCGAAAACACCGCTTTGAGCTAGACACAAATGGGAAATGGTGGACGACAACGAGCCTTGTTGCACTCATGGTTACAACACTCCCTGGGGATATGCTTAGGATAATTCTCATTTTCTTTACAAACCATTATAAAGGGATCATGAGTATATACTTACCCAAAGAAAACATTTTTATGATTATGGATTATATCCATAAACTGTTCAATTTGTGTTAGGTATTTTATAAGTTTGGAATTATTCATTGTAATTCATAAACTTACCTAGATTATGCTATTGTATAGAAATGGCGCCCAGTAGAAGGAATGTGAACTCCAGTAATACATATGATCCAAAGAGTAATAAGTATCGTATCGTTCATGGTAATAAGACAACATTTAGAAGGGAAATATTCTCCCACGTATTATAATCATATGAAGAAATATTATGATTTGTGGATAAGATAACTAAAGAGTTTACTGAGTCCTATGGATTTGAAGGGATGCAAGAGAAGAAAAGGATGGAAGAGAGAAAGATGGATAAAGGGATGAGGGAAAACAAGAATTTCCCCATGTGTGATAACTGTGAGAAGAAACACCCTGGAAGTTGCCTAAATGGAATGGGAGTTTGTTATAAGTGTGTAGGAAAAGGGAACCAAGTACATGACTGCAAGTGTAAGAAAATGGTTTCAAATGTACAATGATTAATTTGCAAAGAGTTTGGACACTAAAAGAACCTATAATAAGACTATGCTGCAAATGATGTGATTGGATAACAATCAATTTATGATACTACCACAAATGAAGATGAATTATTAGAGTTCTTATGTTGATTATGTCATTTGAGTGTTGTATCAACAATATACTAGTTATAATAATTATGGAGTATATAAGGATTGTACTACAGTACTATTTCATTGAGGATTTGATATTTTATGGTACTAATAAAAGTGACTCTACAGTAAGTTAAACTTTTGGAAATTACATGGTTGAAGGAAAGATAAACCTTAATATGATCCGAATATTGAGGTACTTATTTTGGAATAAGATATGGTTGATTTTGGTAAATTATATTGGATATTCTTGACTACCTTTAAACTGATTAACGATTTGTATATTACATAATTGTTGGAGTTTACAACATTTTTGGATGGATGAAGTATACCCAGCATTCTATATGGAATACGAGAGAATGAATGTAATCAATAAGGATTATGGTAATTCAGGATGTTTCAGTGTTTTAAAAGAATACATGATGAAGGTATTCACATGCTATTATGGGGTAAAAATGATCTACATTATGTTTATCTTCCTTATAAATTTTGGACTGTGAGTTTGGACAGAAGTATTTTGGATAAATCTAGTTTGAGATTAATTTTGTATTTCCATAAACGGACAACCCGGAGGTCGGGCGGAAACCCGTCGCGACCGGCAAGGCCGCGAGACTTGAACCCACAACTGAAGGGTAACAAGGGTGTATCACCTACCCCTAGCCCACACGATGTATTGGATTAAATAATGTAGTATCTTATAAGGTCTAGTAGATGAATTATAAATTCATTTTTTTAACCCCAAACTAATAGGATAGATAGAATATTTTTGTATGTTCTATTACCTTTTAGAGTGAAATATGAGTTTGTGGTAGAAATTAGTTAAAAGATGGAACTCTACATTTCAAGTATATATTTTTCTTCTCCTCTTATTCTATGAAGAAATTAATTCTTATACTTCATTTAAGGGATCTTAAAACCAAAAATGTGTTATCCTAATACCTTATGTTTTGTTGAACCGATGTCATTTTAAATCCCCATAGATTGCTGAATTTAAGGACCTCAATTTTAAACTTGCTTAAGATTGATGACCTCAATCACCACCTATAAATATTTAACTTTTTCCTCGAATTATATGTCTCTAATATCCACCAATGTTCCCCTAATCGATATCATCATTTGGTGGTGACCCTTTCATTTCACTTTTTCTCTTATTAAGACTAAATTTTATTAACCAAATTTCTGATGTGGGTTTTCCCAAAAAGATATTTTCTATTTTAAACCATTATTTTCGAAGAAGAATATCAAATTTCGAGGATGAAATTTACTGAAGGAGAGAAGAATGTAACACCCCAAGATTTTATACTATGTACTTCTTCAAAATAATTCAATAACTTACACTACACATAACACTGAGTTCAAGCTCACCATGACTTACCAAACAGGCCGTTCAAAAGAGTTTATGAATAGTATTAACTAAATTTTGATCCTTATTTAATCCTTTTAATTTTATATTCCAAATTATTAGTTCCTTAGGAATAATGTAAGAACAAATTCATTTTTTCAGTTAAAAGAAGTATTTTTCAAAAATGCACTTTTAGCAACTTTAATAGTGAACCCTTTTTAAATCCAATATTTTAAACTTTTATATATTCAATTTGACTAAATAAATTTATTCTTTAGAATGGGGAAATAAAAAATTTAAAATGTAAAACCCCAAGCTTCCAGGGTAAGCTTCTCATTGAGTAATATAGTAGCGTGTGTTATACGCAACTTCGAGTTCTAACACACACTACGACCAATCAAACTAGCCAAAATGAATAGTAATACCTATTTTTTAAAATTTTATAAATTTTATCTCTCAAAATGGACAGCATTTTTGATTCAGAATATCTAATTTTTCCTAGGGTGAAATTTTGGTACGTTTCAGATAACTTCTATATTTTGATGAATAGTGAAAATTAGTAAATTTTAATTAAAAACAACTTTTTTAATCAATATAATTAGTAGTGCTAAATTATGAATTTGAGTGGTTTTAAAGTATATTTAGAATATACTTTTACCATTTAATAAAATTATTCCCAATGGACTTAATTTCACAATTAAACCGGACATAAACAAGTGTCAATCTTTTGATAGTTATTATATCTTAAAAACATGCTTTTTGTTTTGACAGCAGGAATTTATTTTAAATTAATTTCTGCCACTTATGTGTTTTGAATTTGGAAAAATGGATTCCATATTTGGAATCGTGATGTCCAAATTTTGTAAATAGGTATCTTTTATTTTTAGACATTTTGAATAATTACTTTGGTAAATATTTTATTTACCATGGTTAAAGGGTAAATCCGTTAAATAAGTGTTAAAAAATAATATTATAATAATAATAAATTACCCTAAAACGTGTACTAAACTTATTTTTGGATACATGTCCAACCATGGGCATCATTGGGTCGATTTTGGGACTCCATGGATCCACTTGTAAGTGAAAATGACACTTTATATTAATTAAGTTAATATAAATACAAAAATGACATAAGCATATATCTTTTAGAAAAACAATTTTTACATAGGGTGATATATGTTGGATGTTCGACTATAAATACTTATTAGAAAGATAAAACGATTTCCTACATTATGGTATTTATTTATAATTTTTAGACCTTATATAATTTAATATATTTAAGGCACAATGATGATTTAGTAAATACCATAATAGTAAACAATTAAAATAATTGATATTGTAAACACCCAAATAAATATAATTTGAGACTTTTTATGAATTAAACAATTTTTCTAGGTTAATATGAAATTTTAGGTTGGATTTAATTAACTTTTATAGAATTAATGTATAGTATCCCACCTTTTTATCACATAAACATTCATTACATTTTACAAAACCGAGGATCTTTAAGATTTAGTGTCTTGGAAACCAGGAACTTAAAACATGAAACAAAAAAAAAACATTCTTCTTAAACACTTGAAAGGATTATCCTTATATTCATCCTAGGTTCATTACTGCATCTCAGAACCTGGGGACATACATCAAAGGAAAGGGTGAGCAGAAGGCCCAGTAAGGAAAACAAGAGAAACATTTTACATGTGAACTTGAGATACTTCAATAATGTCATGAAAAGAACTTTAAGGCATGAGAATGGAATCATGAGGCATATCATAATAAAAATAAAATTTTCATAACTTGAATATGTGGCTACATAATTTAACATATACAATCATGAACATATCTTCGAGGTCCATCCCCAAGGTGTCATTTGGAAATTACCAAGGTTATTCACCAAGGTATCGTGAAAAATGTAATCTCTAGTAGTTACATCATTACCCAATGCATTGGAGCGCTATCAGGGAGAACACTTAAATTTGCCTTTACAATCATGTGATCCACATATATCATCATCAAACATTTCATAAAGAACCCATATAGCACAAAATAAATGGGTTTCATTTCATAATCATAACGTTTTAAAAACTGCTTTAAAGACAAGATCTTAATGTCACTTTAAACCCACGGAGAGTGAATGCGGGTCTCATGTATGTAAATCCCATAATTTAAAATAGAAAATTTTGATATATATGTGAATACCATTGTATAAATAAGAGCTTTGAGTATTCACTTTATAACATAAAATAATTTTGAGAAAAGAGAGAGGCATTTTGAGACGAAAATTCTACAGCATAACGGCTATGTTACAAGGTTTTAGAAAACATTTAAAAGAGAGGGGACATGGGTCACCCACTCATAAATGATACATAAAACAGTAGGGGGACAGAATATATTGAATTTACGATCATGGTAATGAAATTTGAAAATATACCATATGAAATGAAGAACATGAAAGGAAGACAAAAATAATATTTCTCTTATGAAAATTCGGCAGCCTAACGACATTACATAAACTTCAACCAAAAATGAATTAATGAGATCAAGTAGGGTCTCTCATCATATGAACTTAAAAGAGCAGTATGATATATATAGAGATCATACCCCAACATAATAAAAAGGAACTTGTAAGACTTGACATGGAATTAGAACTTTGAAAAGGGAGAAAGGTGCAAAGACCACTTAAAAATTCAGTAGCCTAACGACGCCACTTAAAACTTCAAAATACTGAATTGAAGAGATAAAATGGGGTCTCTCATAATATGGTAATAAAATATCAGTATGATAGATATAGAGATCATACACCAACATAACAAAATGGAACTTGAAAAAATTGACATGAAAATAGAACTTCAAAACGAGAAGGGTGAAGAACCACTTAAAAATTCGGTAGCCTAACGACGCCACTTAAAACATCAACAAAAAATGATTTGAAAAGATCAAATAGGGTCTCTCATCATATGATCATTATATATCAGTATGATAGATATATAGATCATACCCCAACATAATAAAAAGGAACATGAAAGACTTGACATGAAAATCAAACATGAAAAATGAGAAGGGTGAAAGAATCCCTTAAAAATTCGACAGCCTAACGACGTCACTTAAACATTCATAAAATGAAATGATGACAGTAAGAGGGGATATCTCATCATATAAAAATAAAAAGGGAATTAATAGTAATATAAAAGAACATCCTCTCACATAATAACATGGATCATAAAAGGAATGACATAAAAGAGATTACATGAAAAGAAAGAGAGAGGTCGGATCCCTTACCTTAAAATGTAACTCTTAAACCTCAAAGGATGGGACCTTGAGGGCTTGGGGGAACATTGGGAGGACTAATTGGTAGGTAAAGAGACCATAAATTCATTGGGGAATAGTTGGTAGTTGAATGGATGAGAGGAGGGCTTGGTATTTATAGGGAAAGTGAGGGGACAAGGCATTAATGGCCAAGGGACAACTCAAAAGTGGTTTTCTCAAAAGAATGGGCCCTCCCATGGTACTTCCAATAAAGTTAGGCCACATGGGGACCCCCACACAATAATTCATCACCCTTGGCCGGAAAACCCTTAAAAGAACTCATGACATCATCATGACACAGTTATGATGTCATTAAACATACCGAAACCCTAAAACTGTATTTTCACTATTCACTGAAAATTCAACTTTCTCAGAAAGATCCCAAAATTTTCACCTTAATCAAATATCAATGCTCTGATTTCAAAAATGAACTCCATTTTATACAAATAATTTTCTAAATATTTTTAATTTATTTTTTAAATAAATACACTATTCACCGAAAATTCATTTTTTCAGAAAAACCACAAAAATTACCATAACATAATATCGGTGCTCTGAGTTCAAAAATGAAATCCATTTTATAAAAATAAATTTCTAAATATTTTTAATTCAAAAAACACTATTCACTCGAAAAAACTCATACTTGAATAATAATTTATGAAACTGTTATTTAACCATTTTATTGAATCACATTACTTAATCAAGGTGCCTAGATTATTTTAAAACTTTCTTTAAGTGATATTATTAATCCATTTGGTCATATTAATAATCCTAATCATAAAATCACTATTCATAATTTACTATTCATCAAAAATCAAGTTGATCTTATTAGACTCCAAATTTTGTACTGAGCATAATTGTAGAAGACCATTTTTTGAAAATCATTACACATTTTTAATTATTTAAGGTTTACATAAACATTTTTAAAATATCCTTTTCCTAAAATTCATCATAAATATGCGTACTATATTTATCCGGTCAATTGAAAATTCATAAACTTCATCATAAGAAGAACTCCCAATTTTTATTTAAAACAAAGTATTACACAAGGCAGTTACGGTCTCCTTACATAGCCCCTTATCACACCAGCATAGGACCTAAGTGTAAGGTGTGCTAAGGTGAGAGTGTCCGAGGGAGGCTCGGTCAACATTGCCCGAGTAGTAATTTCTATCAGTTTGAACTTCTCGCGAAGGCGATTCCGTTCTAGCTTCACATGATGATGTTCACCTTGGGTTTGGTCCAGAGCAAAGCCCAATGGTGCTAACTCCTTCCCAAGTTCTGTTAGATGGGCTTCGATCGGTCCAAGACTACTAGGTGCGGCCATCGAATATTCTTTCTATAATAATTAACCAAGATTACTTGTATTTAGAGACAATAATCAAAACATTTTGTTCAAAGCGGTCATATTGACCAATGGTCATATAACAGTCAGAACCCAATGGTCTCATTTTAATTATAATCATGTTTATCAAATAAAACATTTTTGTTGAGTATAAAAATCAAATAAAATAACACATGAAATTAGGAAACAAGATTTATTCAAAATTTCGGGCCGTTACAATCTTCCCCCCTTAAGAAATTGCGTCCTCGCAATTTTAAAAATTGGGTTTTGAAATTTCATTGAAAGTCCCACATCGGAAAAAGAGTCTGTGACAACATTACATTAAATGAAAGAAAAGGAAGTACAAAGGCCACCCGAGATTACTCATACTAGGATTCCATGTAGGAAACATGGACATGGAGGAGAAAACAAAGGGTCACCTCTTAAAGGAGAGTGATAGAAAACATGATTAGGAGGAAGATAACCACTTGAAAATCCCAAAATTATGATGTGTGCAAGCGGTCATTGATTACCTAGTAGGAAACGTAAACCAACAACGTTTTTGTTTTACATTACTTTTCATTTCTTTGAGGAATTCATTTACAACATAGAACAAAAACATAAGGAAATATATCTACATTCATGTAGAGTTTCATCCTTTAATAAGTTTCTCCCCAAAACTAATCTTTTCTCTAAACTATGAGCATTCAAAACTACTTGGTCTCATCAAAACACAAGAATAATCTTCTAGAGAATCTCATAATCCACAAAAGATTAACTATATTTTGTTTCATATTTAAACATTATCCCAAAAACCGAAAGGGTAAGGTAAAACAACTCTTCAAAAAGAAATAATCCCATAGGAATGGAAACTTCTTTTAAATCTTTAAAGTTCCATGGTACTACCCAAATTTCATCATAGTCCATTCCATAAATAACGGTCCTTAAAATTCCTCAAAATAAACCAAACTAAGATTGAAACTCAAATACAAGAAGGATTTGATAACATAGTCTTCCAAAATAAACTTCATTGTTCATCTCCAAACAACATCAACCACTCCTAACATCTTAGAACAAAAGTATCTAACCTAAACATATTTAACCCAAGATAGGTTAATCATTCCCATAAGTAACCTAAATTATTATAAGTCCACCTTTAATTCATAGATTCTTCAAATATAAGTCAACCTTACTCCATAATGAAAATACCGTTGTAATCTATTTACCTCGATCATATAGGGTCCCCAAAATAGTGAACGTCTTCCAAAATAAAAATCATATTTTAAACCCCTAATCATCTCTGTCATATTAATACTGCAATCGTAGCATTTCCTATCACATTGGTTGTTGAGAAATGCTCTTCCATTTCCCGCCATTAACTAAGAAAAGAACTATAATTAGGGGCTTAAATACTTATCCAATAATCATGAAAAGAAACATAAAGCATATAAGGATAACTTGTAGTTGAAAAGTATACCCTATCATGTGATCCCCTAGTTTCCCATATAGTTTATCCATGATCATATATTCTTATGTGAATCTTTATTTTATTTTATCTTTGTTCCTTTAACAATGGTTCATACTAAGCTTATGAATTTACCAAAGCATATCCCCCGGGAGTGTCGTAACCAAGAGTGCAGCAAGGCCCGTTGTCGTGTACCAGTTCCCATTCGAGTCTAGCTCAAAGTGGTGTTTTCGGGTTTTACCCCTATGTACATTTGTGCCGGAGCCACCTCTACCTGCTCGTATCCAGACAGGGATGTATTTGCTTGGCAACCCCTTACTCAATACTCACCAAAATACCAGGAAGATTTACAATATTTTAACTTTTCTATAGGCTTCTTCCTAATGTTTTCATATCCTAATTTCCACAAATAACTAAACCATCCTTTGATACCAACTATAGCATCTCACCTTTTTATCACATAAACTTTCATTACATTTTACAAAACCGAGGATCTTTAAGGTTTAGTGTCTTGGAAACCAAGAACTTAAAAAATGAAACAAAAAAAAAATTCTTCTTAAACACTTGAAAGGATTCTCCTTATATTCATCCTAGGTTCATTACTGCATCTCAGAACCTGGGGACATACATCAAAGGAAAGGATGAGAAGAAGGCCCTGTAATGAAAAACAAGAGAAACATTTTACATGTGAACTTGAGATACTTCAATAATGTCATGAAAAGAACTTAAAGCATGAGAATGAAATCATGAGGCATATCATAATAAAAATAACATTTTCATAACTTGAATATGTGGCTACATAATTTAACATAGACAATCATGAACATATCACCAAGGCCCATCCCCAAGGTGTCATTTGAAAATTACCAAGGTTATTCACCAAGGTATCATGAAAATTGTAATCTCTAGTGGTTACATCATTACCCAATGCATTGGATCGCTATCAGGGCGCACCATTAAATTTTCATTTATTATCATGTGATCCACATATATCATCATCAAACATTTCATAAAGAACCCATATAGCACAAAATAAATGGGTTTCATTTCATAATCATAACGTTTTAAAAACTGCTTTAAAGACATGATCTTAATGTCACTTTAAACCCAAGGAAAGGCAATGCGGGTCTCATGTATGTAAATACCATAATTTAAAATAGAAAATTTTCATATATATGTGAATACCATTGTATAAATAAGAGCTTTGAGTATTCACTTTATAACATAAAATAATTTTGAGAAAAGAGAGAGGCATTTTGAGACGAAAATTCTGCAGCATAACGGCTATGTTACAAGGTTTTAGAAAACATTTAAAAGAGAGGGGACATGGGTCACCCACTCATAAATGATCCATAAAACAGTAGGGGGACAGAATATATTGAATTTAAGAACATGGTAATGAAATTTGAAAATATACCATATGAAATGAAGAACATGAAAGGAAGACAAAAATAAGATTTCTCTTATGAAAATTCGGCAGCCTAACGACATTACATAAACTTCAACCAAAAATGATTTGATGAGATCAAATAGGGTCTCTCATCATATGAACTTAAAAGAGCAGTATGATAGATATAGGGATAATACCCCAACATAATAAAAAAGAACTTGTAATAGTTGACATGGAATTAGAACTTTGAAAAGGGAGAAAGGTGCAAAGACCACTTAAAAATTCAGTAGCCTAATGACGCCACTTAAAACTTCAAAATACTGAATTGATGAGATAAAATGGGTTCTCTCATAATATGGTCATAAAATATCAGTATGATATATATAGAGATCATACCCCAAAATAACAAAAAGGAACTTGAATGAATTGACATGAAAATAGAACTTCAAAACGAGAAGGGTGAAGAACCACATAAAAATTCGGCAGCCTAACGACACCACTAAAAATATCAAAATACTGAATTGAAGAGATCAAATGGGGTCTCTCATAATATGGTCATAAAATATCAGTATTATAGATATATATATATCATACACCAACATAACAAAAAGGAACTTGAAATAATTGACATGAAAGTAGAACTTCAAAACGAGAAGGGTGAAGAACCACTTAAAAATTCGGTAGCCTAACGACGCCACTTAAAACATCAACAAAAAATGATTTAAAAAGATCAAATAGGGTCTCTCATCATATGATCATAAGATATCAGTATGATAGATATATAGATAATACCCCAACATAATAAAAAGGAACATGAAAGACTTGACATGAAAATCGAACTTGAAAAATGAGAAGGGTGAAAGAATCCCTTAAAAATTCGGCAGCCTAACAGCGTCACTTAAACATTCATAAAACGAAATGATGACAGTAAGAGGGGATCTCTCATCATATAAAATAAAAAGGGCAGTAATATTAATATAAAAGAACATCCTCTCACATAATGACATGGATCATAAAAGGAATGACAAAAAGAGATTACATGAAAAGAAAGAGAGAGGTCGAATCCCTTACATTAAAATGTAACTCTTAAACCTCAAAGGATGGGACCTTGAGGGCTTGGTGACACCATGGGAAGACTCCTTGGGAGGTAAAGAGACCATAAATTCGTTGGGGAAGAGTAGGGAGTTGAATGGATGAGAGGAGGGCTTGGTATTTATAGGGAAAGTGAGGGGACAAGGCATTAATGACCAAGGGACACCTCAAAAGTGGTTTTCTCAAAAGCATGTGCCCCCCATGGTACTTCCCATAAAGTTAGGCCACATGGGGACCCCCACACAATAATGCATCACCCTTGGCCGGCCAACCCTTAAAAAAACTCATGACATCATCATGACATAGTTATGATGTCATTAAACATACTGAAACCCTAAAACTGTATTTTCACTATTCACTGAAAATTCAACTTTCTCAGAAAGATCCCAAAATTTTCACCTTAATCAAATATCAATGCTCTGATTTCAAAAATGAACTCCATTTTATACAAATAATTTTCTAAATATTTTTAATTTATTTTTTAAATAAATACACTATTCACCGAAAATTCATTTTTTCAGAAAAAACCACAAAAATTACCATAACATAATATCGGTGCTCTGAGTTCAAAAATGAAATCAATTTTATAAAAATAAATTTCTAAATATTTTTAATTTAATTTTTAATTAAAAAAACAATATTCACCCGAAAAAACTAATACTTGAATAATATTTTATGCAACTGTTATTTAACCATTTTATTGAATCACATTACTTAATCAAGGTGCCTAGATTATTTTAAAACTTTTTTTAAGTGAGATTACTAATCCATTTGGTCATATTACTAATCCTAATCATAAAATCACTATTCATAATTTACTATTCATCAAAAATCATGTTGATCTTATTAGACTCCAAATTTTGTACTGAACATAATTGCAGAAGACCATTTTTAGAAAATCATTACACATTTTTAATTATTTAAGGTTTACATAAATATTTTTAAAATATCTTTTTTCTAAAATTCATCAAAAATATGCATAATATATTTATCCGGTCAATTGAAAATTCATAAACTTCATCGTAAGAAGAAATTCCAATTTTTATTTAAAAAAAAGTATTACACAAGGCAGTTACGGTCTCCTTACATAGCCCCTTATCACACCAGCATAGGACCTAAGTGTAAGGTGTGCTAAGGTGAGAGAGTCCAAGGGAGGCTCGGCCAACATTGCCCGAGTAGTAATTTCTATCAGTTTGAACTTCTCGTGAAGGCGATTCTGTTCTAGCTTCACATGATGAAGTTCGGCTTGGGTTTGGTCCAGAGCAAAGCCCAATGGTGCTACCTCCTTCCCAAGTTCTGTTAGATGGGGTTCGATCGGTCCAAGACTACTAGATGAGGCCATCTAATCTTCTTTCTATAATAATTAACCAAGATTACTTGTATTTAGAGACAATAATCAAAACATTTTGTTCAAAGCGGTCACATTGACCAATGGTCATATAACAGTCAGAACCCAATGGTCTCATTTTAATTATAATCATGTTTATCAAATAAAACATTTTTGTTGAGTATAAAAATAAAATAAAATAACACATGAAATTAGGAAACAAGATTTATTCAAAATTTCGGGCCGTTACATAATCATTCTGATATAATTTTTACAATAATCAATTATTGAATAGTGTCAAAATTGACAAAAAAGAGTTTTTAAAACAAATATTATATTATTAATTGATATTAAATTCTTAAAAATCTAAGAATAGTCCAAGAGACTAATATAATGATAGGTGTATCCTTAATGGACCACTTGGGGGTCTCTTGGATGAATATAGTATGTTTATTAACTATATAATATAAAAATACAAAGTGACATGGTAATTTTTAAACTAATTAACCAAGAGTTAAAACTAAAAGATAAGATTAATATAGAGAACCAAAACTGTCTAAAACCTATTGGTTGAGTGGTTTTCTACCCATCACAACCTTAACATTCAAATAATCAATTTTTTATCCATTTGAAACCGAATATGAATTTACTATAAATTAATACTTTAAGTTTATCCTAAAGAGCCCCTCCTCCCCCTTATAAAAGGACCCAACTTCTAACCAATTATTCACACCATCAAAGCCTTTTGGTTCTGCCAAACCCTGCCCAAATACACTCAAAACATCCCTAAATTCATCCTAGATGAATTAGTTTGATCATAAAGACAACCAAAAGATAACTTTTGATCAAATAAAAAATAAGAACCCGAAGAAGAGGTAACGTCTTCACCACCCTCTTTAAATTTCCTTACTTCTTCCACTTCTTCTTTCCATGTATTTCCATTATAAAATAATAACTCTATTATCTTCTATATACTGTGATGTTATTACAATTATGGACTAAACAAATTCACTATTCTATCCATACCTTGAATGACATGTCACCATACGTGCGTACGTACGGCCTACCGTCTCCACGTTGTGGTGCAATTGTTATTCAATATATTATTATTTGGATGTTATAATAATGATGTATAATTCATTTAAATATTAAATATAACATGATAATTATTATGTATATATATGATATACCATCCAATTATGTATTATTTTAATTTAAAAAAAATGATATTTTCACTCGTGCGTACATACAGATTACCGTTTCCACGACGCAATGAGATTCATTTCCAAGTTCACCATTCATCAATGATTATAAAAATATATATTACTAATAAGTATGTAATATATGACATAATAATGATACAGGAGATATATATATATATGTGTTTTTATGTACTTACATATATCTTATTCACTTACTTCTGTTCAATACTATATGAAAATAGAAACAACATTTATGCGTACGTACGGACTACTGTCTCCATAAACGGTGTTTTCCACTTAATATATATATATATTTTACATATTTATATTCCAAATATATATAATATAATTATCATGTTTTATATTCTGGATGTATATAAATCCTGATCTAAGTGATACAATCAAGAGTAACATGTTAAAACACATACGCTAAAGAAAGCGATTATTACCTGAAATGTTAATTTAACATGGAAATTGTTATTAAATGGGTAGTATAAAGTAATAAATGAATCATGTGTGATATAATAAATATTAATATGATTCTGGTATAATTTAATAACATAATACAATCTTTGTTCAGGAGGTTAAATATACCCTCGACTAAATGAAAGTGCAAGGTAGTGGGTTTTCATCTCATTCTTTATTCTCGTGAGATTCATGCCATATTGACACGATTAACTATTTGTGGTGTATGTACTGACCATTATTGTATTATTTGTGTAATAAACTTTAATTTATGTGTATTTTCATATTCATTGTATGATACGGCTTTAATGGGTTGTATGTTTCGTAAGTTACCAATTTGGTAAGGGTTAATTCCTCAATCTCATTATTATCCGGGATTGTTTATGTGTAAGTATTTACTGGGAAATTTTTATCATCCATGTCCATTTTTCATACAAAATGATTACAAAATGAAGATTTTAAGGATTTGGAAACGTACTCTTTATCAAGATAAGAATTTCAAATGATTTAATGATTTATCATTATAAATCTTTTTAATTGATGTCCATGTTTTCAAAATTATTTTAAGGATTTATTTATATGGACATGACTATTTTGAAATGATAATTCTTTTCAAAAGTTTCAAAGTTGTATGGGACACTTTTATTCAAAAATCACTTTTAAAATACTTCCTTTATAAATGTGTGACTTTTAAATGATTTTACAAAAAGGATATTTCTCTCAAAAAGTTTTACTCATCATTTTCATCTATGTCAACATCCATTGATGGATTTTAAGCATATTTGATGTTGAATTATTATACAAAACTTCCATTGAGGTTTTCTGATATTTTTGACTGTGGATGTGTTATTTGTATACCATTCATGGATTATGGAGAAAGTATTGACATTTCTTATGCTAGTTTTAATACGAATGTTTATGTTATGATTAAACCTATTCATATGAGGAATGCATTGGACTTAGTAAGTGGTGGGTGGAGCCCGCTATAGATCCTCAATGAATCAGTAGGTCTCATGAGAAAAAATAGTGTTTTGGAATGAGGCCTTGACAAAATTCTATTTTTAGTATTGGTACAAGGCCTTGGCTACATGGTTATGATAGTCTGGCATTATGCATTCCATCATTATGAAAGTTGCTATTGATATTTCATGTGATTATTCGACTAGTAGAATATCCATGGGAATAATAAAAAGGAATTATTTCATTTCATCATTTCCATATTATTCTGAAGTTCAAGATTTAAAGGCTATTGTTTTATTATACTTTGATTCAAATGTTTATGCTTATTTTTGAATGTTTTCGTTGTATTTCTTACCCTTACTGAGCGTTTCAGCTCACACATTTCTATGTTTTATTTTTCCCAGGATTCCAAGAAGTGTATTGTGATTGATATGTAGGGATAATATAAGGGAATAATGGAATTCATAAAAGATTATTTATGTTGTTTTGTATGTTATGAAGTGTAATGTAACATTCATGTATGTAATCTATTTTCCAAGACTGCTAAACTGATCGGTCCTTCGGGACTTGATTCCTTGTAATCATGCCAATGTATTAAAATAATTCACCGACTTTGGGTAACTGGGGTCAGGGCGTTACATATGGGGTATGATTTAACACCTCCCCAATACTGACCTATTTATGTATAAGTGATGAGAATTCCCTTTCCTCCTTCACTAACCCCCTTATGTACTCCTGATACCATGCCGATAGTCCGTAATGAATTCTACCCGAACCTCTTTTATTCCTTCCGGTTGTCTTATCTACCTTTATACAAAAAAAAATTTATCTTATCATTTCATGTGCATACTCTAAATTTTTTTTACATGTTCCAAGATTATCTATCAAGACTCTTTCACAACTATATTTCTGGGATATACATGCTTTTAAGTTATTCGCTCCTCATTACTTCGAGATAAGTGAACCAGTTTTAAGGGAACTTCCCAAATTCTTTCCTCTTATCAAGTGTACTATATCCTCTATTTTAATTCAAATTTTTCTTTATAAAATCAGTATTTTTTTATGAAAACCCTCCTGGTTTACTTCAGGTTTTATAAAAAATATTATTCTTCTTATTGTTTTAAGTGATATTCGATCTTTTCTTAAACCGCAATAAAATGTTTTGACTAAAAGATTCCTAAAAACTATTTATACATGTTAACATTTCAGCTTGTTTTGAATTGTCATGATTTATGCCTTTATACATTATTAATTACCATTTATGATTTAATTCCTTTCTTTCAGGGACACTTGTATGTTACATCCCTTTTTTATTATGCTTCATGACATGATTGTGTGTCAAATTCATTCCTTGGTTACACTTATGTTTATGTATGATTGATTATGTTAGATTATTTATGTGGCAAGCATGTATTTGAATAATCTTAGATGGTTGCACCCAGATAGAGCTACAATTTATTGTGTAAAGTTAATGTCTCATGAAAATATTATGGGAAAATGGTCCAGGCAGTAAGCCTTGGCTTGTGCTACTATGGGAAACGAGATTGGCAGTTAGCCTTGACTCATACTAAAGTCATGTTTAAAGTTTCTTCCACCTCTCTATTGAACTATGCTTATATAATCTCATGATTATATGATCCCATTCTTATTTTATTCCATGTTTTTATGATCCCTTGTTTATATATTATGATTCCATATGTTCCATGCTTCCAATATCATTATGTCAAGCCTCCTAACTGATGTGCTTAAAGTTTATTCTTATGTTCATTCCGTTAATGGGATATTTAGCTCATCCCTTTGTTCATGTGTTCCCCATGGTACCCTATGTTGATGTAAGAGCTCAAGGGAAGTTAGGATATCTTTATGGAGATTAAATAATGATGTTTTTAGCCCCATGTTATCAGTGTTATGTACCTAGTTTCCAAAGATAGTAGACTTAACGATCCATGGCTTTTACTCTTATGATTAATTATTTTTAAAATCATGAAATGTTTTATGTAAAAGTCATGGGATGCTATAGATGGTATCATAGGATGGTCTAGTTATATTTGGAGATTAGGAATACAGCACCTTAGTGAGAACCTTTAGGATGATACTATGTTTTAGAAAACATTCCCAAATTTTGGTGAGTATTGAGTAATTGTTTTATCAAGCAAATACATCCCTGTCTAGATAAGAGCAGGTAGAGGCGGCTCTGGAATAGATGTATCATAGGGGAAAAACCCAAAAACACCGCTTTGAGCTAGACTCAAACAGGAACTGGTGCAAGACAACAGGCCTTGCATCACTCTTGGTTACAACACTCCTGGGGGATATTCTTTGGTTGATTAACTAGCATAGTACAAACTATTATTAAGAAAAAAATACCATAAGAATATATATGTTATGAAATAGATTGAGGATAACCTAGATATTACCTTGGAATCACATGTTAGGATATACTTATACTTTATAAGTTGATAATTTTACGTTCAAAGTTTCCTTTTATGCTCAATAGATAAGTATTAAAGACCTCAAATTATAAGTTATTTTTCTTAGTTAATGGAGGGAAATAGAAGAACACATTCAAACAACCAATGTGATAGGCAATGTGATGATTTCCCCAATCATATGCCTGATGTGACTGAAGTAGGTTCCCCAAATATCATGGTAGTACTTGCTCAGCTGGCTCGAGTTATGAATACAAACTTTAATTAGGTGTAAGACCCTCCTCCACCATGGAAAGATCAAGTTTCCGTGGAATCCTTCAGGAATCAAAGGCCCACCATGTTTAACAGATCTTCTGATCCCCTCATTGTAGAACAATGGATTGACTCCATTGAAGAGATATTTTACGTCCTCCAGTGCTTGGAAGAAGAGAAGGTGGTACTGGAAATCTATCGTTTTGATGGGGAAGCTGATCATTGGTGGACACTGATCATGAATACAAAGTCCCAAGTGGAAATGGATTCCACAGATTGGGAGGAATTCAAGAGGATGTTTTTCAACAAATATTTTCCTCTAAACCTCAATCTCATGATGGAAAGAGAGTTCCTCAGACTCATGAAGAAGGAAGATGAGTCCATCATGGTGTATGAATAAAACATTACAAGGATTTCAAGGTATTCCTCTTGCTTTGTCATGAATACCAAAAGAAAGGTGGATCGATTCTTTAGCAGACTAATTCCTAGTCTACGAAAGGTGTTGGTGATTTGAGACTTCGGCAGTTATTAGGATATTGTATGTTGTTCCCTGAAGGTGGAAATGGAGATTGGAGACTCTCAGTGGTCTCATGGGCCTAGTGAAATGAAGCGGAAAATGGAAAACAACATGGTTAGTTCTATCAAACAAATCCAATGATTTTAAAAAGCCCAACTTTTCCCTTTGCAAAAATTGTGGGAAGAAGCATCCTAGAAACTGTCTGTAGGGAACCATTAATTGCTTCAAAGGTAGGAAGTATGATCATAAGGCCATGAAATGCCGAATGGGTATGAGAAATCCCACTAATGTTGGAGAAGAAAGGAAGGTTCAGTTCAACACTCAGCATGCAGTGCAGTGTTAAAACATTAAGGATCTTGGACATTATGCAATAAATATCCCTAAGCCAAGGGTTTTCGGAGGCAATCAACAACAACCTCAAAGGAAACAAGGAAGGGATTATGCTATCACTACTAGTGAGGTGGAGCTCGAAAATGACGTGGTGACAGGTATGCCTGATATTCATTCAAGAATGGAAAACCTACTATTTGATTCTAGTTCTATGCATTCTTTCATATCTTCTATGTTTAGTTGAACTATTTAAACACCACCAAAAAAATTGGAGTAAAAGTTATCTGTGAGAATAGTGAATGGGGAAATCGTTGTGTCCATGGTTTATAACTCATCCCCGATTAACGTTTGTGGACTGAACCTCCCAGAAAATCTTTTCATACTTTTATTGGGGGAGTTTGACACTATCTTGGGCATGGATTGGCTATCTTTATTCAAAGCCAATATCAATTTCCAAGAAAGGGAGATCACTCTTCACATCCCGAAGCATCCTTCGATTCGTTACAAGTGCAAAGTGGAAGATGAATCCCTTTTCAAATCATTGTCTCAAGTTTAGATATTTCTTCCTTATGAGCATCTATATCTTGCTCATATGATTGAGACAAATGAGAGAATCATGCTTGAAGACATGACCATATTGAGGGATTACACTTACGTATTCCCTGAGGAGTTTCCTGGTCTTTCTCTTGACTAAGAGGTTGAGTTCACAATTGAACATATCCCTGGATATCTTCCAATCTCAAAGACACCTTACAGAATGGCCACCGTAGAGCCGGAAGAGATGAAGAAGCAGGTACAGGATAATATGGAGAAGGGTTTTATATATACGAGTGCTTCACTATGGGGTTCTCCAGTCCTCTTTGTCAAGAAGAAGGATACATTGATTCACCTCTGGATTGATTATCGTGAGCTCAATAAAATCACGATAATGAACATGTATCCCCTTCCATGGATAAATCACTTGTTCGATCAGCTACGTGGGGCCAGTTATTTCTATAAGGTGGACCTTCGGTCAGGATATCACCAAAAAAAGTTGGGGAAGGAAGATATTCCCAAGAATACCTTTCAAACGAGGTATGGACACTATGAATTCATTTGATGCCCTTCAGACTCACTAATGCTGAAGCAATTTTCATGGATTTAATGAATAAATTATTTAGAGACTACCTCAACAAATTTGTGGTAGTCTTTATTGATGATAGTCTAATATACTCCAAGAGCAAGGAGGAACATGAAGAGCATTTGGAAACTATGTTAAAGACTATGTGAAGGGAGAAGTTGTATCAAATGTACAGTAAATGTGAGTTCTGGATGGAGGAAGTATCATTCTTTGGGCATGTTATCACCAGAAAACATATATATGTGGACCCTTCCAAGACAAAGGAAATTGAAGAGTGGCCCATGCAAACTTTTGTAACGGAGATCCAAAATTTTTGGGTCTAGCTTGATATTATCGACGGTTCTTGAAGAACATTTCATGATTGTCAAACCCAATGACCAAGCTGACACGGAAGGGAGTAATGTTTGTCTGGACATAAGAATGTGAAGACTATTCCAAGTAATTGAAGAAGAGGCTTTTCACTATGCCCGTACTCACACTCCCTACCAGTGGTGATGTCTTTGTGGTGCATAGTGATGCTTCTAAGAAGGGATTAGGCTGTGTGCAGATGAAAAATGATAAAGTGATAGCCAATGCCTCATAGAAGATGAAAATCCATGAGCAAAACTATCCAACTCATGATATGGAGTTAGTTGTTCTGATCTTTGCCTTTAAAATCAGGCGGCATTATCTCTATGGGGAGAAATGTGATATATATACTGACCAAAAGAGTTTCAAGTATATATTCACACAAAAGAGCTTAATATGCACTAGCCAATATGGATAGATCTCATTAAGGATTACGAATGGTCAATCAACTACCATCCTGGTAACGTAAACAAGTTGGCGGATGCTCTATGTGGTAAGGATCTCGCCACTTTATCAATTATGAGAATTGAAAAGGATCCAATCTTCTTAGATTTGCAATGAATGGACATGGGCATCATTAAGGTAGGAAAATCATCAATCCTTTTGCAAATGATTTCTCAAGAATCTCTCTTGGGGAAAATAAAGGATGCTCAAAGAGATGAAGTGGAAATTCAAAAAAGGGTTGAAGCTATTAAAAATGGGAAATCCTCTGATTTCAAAATTTATGAGGAAAGAGTTGTATGATTTGGGACATGATTATGTGTACCATTTGATCCAGAGATAAAGAAGGAGATATTGAATGATGCACATATCTCGACTTTCTCTACCCACCTAGGGATCACAAAGATGTATCAAGATATCTGAGAACACTTTTGGTGGGACAGTATGAAAACGGAGATTATCGTATATACATGAAAGTGCCTCGTATGTCAGCAAGTGAAGGCTGAGAGAGAAAATTCTAAGGGGATAGTGCAACCACTACCCATACCAGCATGGAAGTGGGAGAACATTATTATGGACTTTGTCATTGGACTTCCAAGGAAATCTAGAGCAAACAATGCTATATGGGTTGTTGTGGATCCTCTTACGAAGACAACTCACTTTTTCGTGATTCGAGAGGAATTCTCATTGGATCAACTAGCATGGATTTACATCAATGAAGATGTAAGGATTCATGTAGTACCACTATCTATTGAATACGACCATGATCTGATATTGACCTCAATGTTTTGGAAAAGTCTCCAGCATGCTCTGAGCAATTAACTGAACTTCAGTACGGCCTATCATCCTCAGACAGATGGCCAGTCTGAGTGAACTATTCAAACAATGGAAGACATTTTTAGTGCGTGTTCTATGGAAATCAAAGGATGATGGAACCAATATCTTCCACTGGTTGAATTATCCTACAACAATAGTTTCTACTCGAGCATCCAAATGACACCATATGAAGCCCTTTAGGGGAAAAGGTGTAGAACACCAGAATTTTGGGATGAAGTCAGTGAGCGTAAGATGCTAGTACCTGAAATGGTCGAAGAAATGGAGGAGAAGGTGAAAACCATTCAGCAGCATATCAAGGAATCCCAAGTTCGACAAAAGAGTTATGTAGATAACCGTCTATGAGACCCTGAGTTCAATGTTGGAGAAATGGTATTTCTATGAATATCATCAAGGAAGAGGTTCATGTAGTTTGGGATGAAAGGGATGTTATGTCCCAAGTACATTGGCCCCTTCGAGATCCTTGATTGAGTCAGAGCTATGGCTTATTGACTGGAACTTTCTCCTACCATGTCGAAAGTACATGATGTCTTTCATGTATCCCCCTTAAGGAAGTACATACAAGACCCTTCACATGTACTCTCTTTAGAGGTGGTACAGTTGGAGGATGACCTTTCCTACGAGGAGTAGCCAGTGAAGATCATGGATCGTAGAGAAAAAGTTCTACACAATAAGACTACTCATCTGGTCAAGATACTATGGAGAAACCATAATTATGAAGAGGCAACATGGGAATTGGAGGAAGCAATGAAGGAAAATTACCCGCATCTATTTTTGGCCTAGATGTAAAATGAAATTTTGAGGATGAAATTTCTTAAGTGGGGAAGAATGTAACGGCATAGTGTTTTTAGATGGAAATTCCCTTCTTATAAATATGTCATAAAAATCACTTGAAAACCCAATAAAAATGAACTACTATGTGATAAGTGAGCTTTAAACATAATTTTGTCACGTCTGTATTTGGAATTTTGAAAATCTAGCATACACTGTTGTAATCAGTAAGTTATATGGAGTCCGATAATGAAAACCATATTTTTTAGTGAATAGAATCCTACCCTAATGAATAGTAACATACACTTATGAATGGTTATATACCCTAATGAATAGTAACCTCACCGATGATGGTGTAAAAATAATATTCATATTGAATGTATGACATAACTGTATTTTAGAATAGGTTAACAAATATTTTAAAACTGGATTTAGATAATAAATTATCATTTTAATTAAATATTAATATAATAATATTAAGAAAATTATTTTTGAAAATTGGACTTCATTTTTGGATTCTACAAGGTGAAAAATGGTTATGGGTAAATTATTGGGATTTTTCTGAAATACATGAAATTTTGATGAATAGTGAAATACGAAAATTCACACAATAAGAAAAATACATTAATTATGAAGTCATGATGATGTTCTGATGCTGTAAGACAAATTTTTTCATATTAACGTGCTTTATTTACTATTTTTGTTCAAGAAATAATCACTATTCATTCTCTTAAATGAAATTAATAAACTATTGGATAAAAATTGGGAAAACCCACTCCTCCCTCACTATAAATACCACATCTCCTTACTTCTTTCCCCAACAAATCTCAAGCCATTTTCCATTCCATAATTCTGCCCAAATACCCTCCCAACATCCGTCCCCACGTCCAAGTCTTTCTGGTATTTCCAATAGACCATAATCGAAGCCCCTAAGAGGAGTCTCAAAGAGAGGTGATTAAAGGGTAAGAACCCTCTTTCATTTTGAAGTGTTTTGTTTTCATTTTCATTATTTTCTTATACCATCTTCCCCTTCCCATATACAAAAGGCATGAAAGCTCTAGAATCACATATGTTATGGATTCTACTCTTGTTTAGGGAAAATTTCCTGCATCATGCTTCTCCTCCTCTCCCTCATTTTCTAGAATTAAACATCGTCCGCGATGTGTCAAATTACCGACATCATGGATAATATGTTTTCAAATTATTTTATCATTAATATGGTTATGAAACCATTTGTGTTATGGTTAAACCAGATTACTATATATTTTATATTTCCTATTTAAGGTTCTTTAATCCTCATACACTCATGTTATAAAACAATAATAAAAAATAAGTCAATTATGGGGAAAATTGATAAAATTAATTCAAATGATTATCATTAATGTTTAATGTAAAGGTTCTCCATCACTCTATACAAAGGAATTTTGTAACCATGTAACCTATTGAATTTCACTAATGTTATATAACTTCAATTCTGGACAACTACTTTCATCTTACAATTTATTTGAACCTAAATAGAATTGAACTGATCATTAAAACAAATGAAACAAACGGACATTAACAATGAAATTGAACCTTGTAATCAATAAAAATGGGTATAAATGAACTTAACAGGTTATATTAATATTTTACATATAGATATTGTTCTAGAACTATTGATTAATTAACCTAATTTGACTATTCATGTCATTAATATCAATTGGACAACACCAACGGACCTAAGGTAAGTGATCCTCTCAATTTCACTCTTATTCAGGATTGTTCACTATGTTAGGACATGTTGTGTGTAATTATTAATTATGGGGTATGATTTATCACCTCCCCCATACTTTCCTATTTATGTATATGTGATGATAATTCCCTTTCCTCTCTCACTAACCAACTTATGTACTCCTGATACCATGCTGATAGTCTTTAAGGAATTATACCCGAACCTCTTTAATTTCTTCGGGTTGTCTTATCTACATTTCTACCAAAATGATGTTATATTATCATTTCATGTGAATAATATAAATGTCTTTTACATGTTACATGTTTATCTATAACTACACTTTCATTAATCTCTTTCTGAGATATACATGATTTTAAGTGATTCTCTCCTCATTACTTCCTGATAAGTGAACCCGTTTTAAGGGAACTTCTAGAATTCTTTCCTATTATCAATTTTTCCCTATCATGTGTTTTAAGATACCTTTTTCTTTATAAAATCAGTATTTATTTATAAAAACCATCCTTCTTTACTTCTGGTTTTATAAAAAAATATTATTCCACTTTTCATTTTAAGAGATAATCGATGTTTTCTTAAACCGCACTAATATGTTTTGACTCAAAGATTCCTAAAAACTATTTTTACATGTTATCACTTCAATTTGTTATCAATTGTCATGATTTATTCCTTTATAAATTATTAATATCCATTTGTGATTTAATTCCTTCATTTCATGGACACATGTATGTTATGTCCCTTTTTTATTATGCTTCATGACGTGATTATGTGCCCATTTCTTTCATTGGGTACTCTTAGGCTTATGTATGATTGATTATATGAAATTATTTATGCGGAAAGCATATATATGAATAAACATAGATGTGTGTGCCCAGATAGTGCTCCAATGCATTGGGTAAAGTTATTTTCTCATGAGATGATTATGGGAAAATGGTCTGAGCGGTTACCCTTGGCTTGTGATACTATGGGAAACAAGATTGGCGGTTAGCCTTGAATCGTACTAAAGTCTTGTTGAAAGTTGTTGCCACCTATATATGAAACTATCCTTATATTATCTCGTGCTTATATGATCCCATTCTTATTTTATTCCAGGTTTTGATGATCCCATGTTTATATTTTATGATTCCATATGTTCCATGCTTCCAATATCATTATGTCAAGCCTCCTAACTCATGTTCTTAATGTTTATTCATTTGGTCTTTCCCGTAATGGGCTTTTAAGCTCCTACATTTCTTCATGTGTTCCCTATGGTACCCAATGAGGATGTAAGAGCTCAAGGTAAGTTAGGAGCTCTTTATCGAGATTAAATAATGATGTTTTAGCCCTAGGTTATCAGTGTTATGTACATTATTTCCAAAGACACTAGACATAATGATCCTCGGCTTGTACTCTGATGAGAAACTATGCTTAAAATCATGAAATGTTTTATGTAAAAGGATTGGGATCCTATAGGTATGTTCCTCTGGTATGAGTTCCACAGAATCACGAGAAAGTACTAGATGGGACATTGGAGTGGGGGGCCAATGTGTGATCAAAGTGGCCAAAACTGTTGTAGGATTCTACTTCTACGCCACCTTTCTAGGGATATTTGGCAACAAATTTCATCAATGGGGGAATTCTGTAAGAACCCAAACCTTCTTTTCAGTTATGTGGTTTCTTTTCTGGTTTTTTTGAGAAAATTAATGGAATCTGGAAGTTTTAGGATTACACACCGTGTACTTTGGAGTACCCTCCATGTACCTGATTACTATTGGTGACCATGTACTAGGCGTGTAACAGCAGAGTACATGGCCATGTGAGGTGACCTAGAGACCGCCTAGTGTGGGGGATGGTTATGTAATGTATATGGAATATACATGAAATGAACACATCATATAATTTTCTCTTTATTTGATTAAATAGAGCAGGGTCGTTTCTAATTGCCAGAAACCTCTTCCTCTTGAATAGTCTTGTCCGAGAGTAATGGTAGGGAACAATTCTCATACGAGCCCCGGATTGACCGTTCGTTCATTGAATCAAACACCATACACAATTTTAGAATCACCATTATCATTTCATCCATCATATAAGGTCACTTTCGTCAATATACCATCTTTCGGGAGATATCCTTGGTTGAGAGTTTTTGATGTTTTTAAAGATCTACTGATTTTTAGGTTGATTCAAGGGCCGATTCCATAGTATATTGATTGTATAATGATGAGGTAGTTGTTTTGTCCCTTTATGTAGTTATTCATTGAATTTTATGTTCAAAATTCCCAATACCCTGGATTGGGGTATTGCGTGTTTTGGGATTTTAAAACTATTGATGCATATTATGCTTGTTTCCTTGAGTTAGGGCTCTTGTTTGTGAGTAGGGTTATTTTACCATGTTATGGAGGTGTTTTCCCATTTTTTTTGGTATTGGCCAGTTGGTCTAGTTTTTCCAGTTAGGATTCTTGATTTTCATGCCCAGTGTTGTTAGGATAGAGTGTGTTATCTGATGTTGTGGAATGCCATCTACATCTTTATCCATGTAGTACTTTTTGGTTTACGTTGGCAGGTGAACTTCATTTTTTCACAATTTCCTTAAATAAGACTATGTGAACCTGGTTTAGTTAGGCCATAGGGGGAATTAACGTTGAGGGATTTCCCAGAGTGTCTATTATTTATTTATCCTAATTCGATACCACAGTGGGGTTGACATTGAGTGCTCCCTCAGAGTGTCTATAGTTACTCCTAAATGACCATGTGGGGAATTGACATTGAGTGCATCCTCAGAGTGTCTGTAGTTATCATTAAAGGACTATAGGGGAAATTAACGGTGTGTGACCCTCAGAGAGTCTATTTTTTATATGACCAAAGGGGTTAGGCCACATGAGCTTACCCAGGAGGTCATTATAACCTTTTATATGTTGATAAGAGGGGTTAGGCTATGAGGGCATACCAAGAGGGTTACATGAGATTGATTTGTTGAACCATAGGGGATAGTCTATGAGAACATCCTTGAGGGTTTCTTGTTTTCATTTGGTTGAATATTTAACAAATGTGATTGAATGTAATTGAAACTGTAAGACTGTTGACTATTGAGTACTTATTTATTGCTTAATTTTTCTTATTTCCATCCATGTATATTTACTGATTGATATGAATAGATATTTTTGTGGTTGTAAACTATGATTCATCTCATAACCATTCTGGGTCATTCTTTTTGTGCCAAACTGATTATATTGTTGCATGTTTAGATAAGGGAAAGTGTCATTCTACATTTGGTACTTTATTTCTGTGGAGCAGGGGAGGATGGGACCAAGCTATGCCTTGTGATGTTGTTGGAGTTGTTTACTTTTTGTTCCATTGTACTTTAGTTTAGTACTGTATTTCAGCATGGTGTATTGTTTGGATTATTTCCTATACATATGTAACATGAATCATTTATATATGTGATCCTGTTGTTTATTTAATTTCAATATTCCACTGATTACAGTTGTATGATATTATTATGGTTTCTGCTATTGTTTTCTGTTTATTTCCACTACATTACTCTGCCAATGAGGGTGTTGTTTCCCAACCATCACACCCAAGGCCCTCACTACTGTTCTCCAGCCCATGGAATTCAATGAAATTCACTTGAGGCCATGTGACCAACCGAGTATGGGGCACCTTTGGGAAGCACCCAAAACCAGGAAGTTACACTCACACTAATAGAATATTCCAACATATTCCCCACCCCAATAATATAGAAAATACTTATGTCATAATAATAGGTGACCACTATCCATCACCTTTATTTAAAGTAAATTTCATTTTCATAGAAGAAATAATTGAGGCTCTTGTGGTAATAATAGATGATAAACCACTCATATATAAGGTAAATTCACTACATATTTTGAAAAAGGCCATTATTTTCATGATCTATGTTTTTGGATGTATAGTTCTACATATGTGTTCTTAGTTATCAGAACTGAAAGGTAAGCAATTCTTGCCTCTTAAAAATAACACAACCAAATCTGACACATGAGGCATCACAAAACACTATGTACCCAACATCCTCGTTTAGCAGTCTCATGTTGGGGGGGGGGATCTCATCAACCTCTTTTTATACTATTGAATATCCTATTTCAACCTCAATGTTAACAAGAATGGTAACCCATTTAATGAAAAATATATTAAATTTTATGAAAATGAAGATAAAATTGGTATAATCCTTTGATTGTAGCCTTCCAACCCATGTGTACATCATACCTCAGCCATGTTCTTAACTAACTCCCATGATAGAACCCCATAAACCTTGACTAATTCCATGGATAGTACTACCTTTTAGATGACATTTCCTAAGAAGTGGATCTATTGAATCTAAAAAATTAATCATTGAGGGCATACTATAAAGATGGTGCTCCTAGATTATGCCTAGAACCACCATTTTTTGACTTGAGTGCTCCTCCTCATTTTATGAGAATACTAGGATATTGGCGATGAAGACTATGATTAATTAGTATATGAAAGGATTGAGGGCCTTGTTCATGAGTCTCATGAACATTCATGGGGTGTTGTTCATTCCAAAAGGCATCACCATGTTATCATAATTACCATAATGACATCAGAATGATGTCTTTAGTATATCCTCATCTTGTAGTGGGAGATGGTGAAATCCCACTCTGAGGTCAATATTTAAGAACCTTATCTCCCCTCTCAGATGATTGGAAATTTTATTGATCTTAATTCCTAGATACTAATTATTTATGGTCACCTCATTCAGGTGATGCTAATCAACAAAATACCTCAAGATCCTGTCATCCTTCTTGGAGAACAAATCTGGGACTACCCAAGGTGACACACTAGGTCTAACAAATCAATCCTCTATAAGTTCTCTAATACACCATCATTTCCTTAATATACATGAGAGACATTTGATATTCTAGCATAGACATTACATCATTACCAGATTATGATTATATGTAGATGTTTTTATTTTAATGGGGAGTTAAGCTTGGAATGTCTTTAGGAAAGTAATCATCATACTTCTACACCACTATAGGGAACTGAAATCTCACACAATTTAATCTTCCAAGGGTAATACTTTAAAACTAATTAGAAATCTATTTTAGCCTCGTGTTAATGAGAACATACTTCTCTGCATGGTTTTCTCTCTCACTATTGAAGGAAACCCTCATCCCATCACAACATATACACCACAGTTTCTGCCTGAAATCATCAATATAGGAATAAACCATAGATTGACAACCCATACCTATGATGATGATGTAATTTATAACCAATAATACAAAGAGATCCTATAATAAGTTCTCACCTATAAGGGTTGGGTTACACTATTGAAATATGTGTGTCATCATTGACTTTCTTCTTATAAGAGTCTCTGATCAGAAAGGTTGGGAGAAGGGTTCAATTAGAATCACAATACCTCGAACAAAATAAGTCTAAAAATGACTGTATTTCACATGAGTTCATCAGTTTTTGATAAAAAGTGAAAATGATTCAAATAATAACTTGAATCAAAATAGGTGTAAGGATTCAAAAATTTATGATTAAAATTCCATTTCTTTTAATTAAATGTCTTATGGATATTAAATGGATAGGAACTCCATTTTTTTATTATATATAACAAAACTTGAATGAACATTAATTATCCATATTATTGACAATATCGTACATGTATATGATAACAATACTAATATAAATATTGTTTTTTAACAAATCCTTTTGACATAGAAAAAGGAAGTGATAGCCTCGAACAATGGGGTCACACTATATGAAGCACATTTATCAAAGCATTCATGGGAGATAACATTTCTAGGCTTTTTCCGAGACCAATCGCAAGCTGACATCCAATAACTTATTCATGCGTGAAACTGTTTATGGGAGAAGTTCATTCTCATCAAGATCACTACCCAAATCATGTTGACCGAACAACACCAAGAAATCCCAACCATCAAACACCTTACTTGTTGAGTGTATGCTTTTGTAACAAAGGGATATATAAAAAGACCCTATAATTCTAAATATGTGCATTATTTTTATATAGAATAATTAAGATACTTTCATTTTATTATTTTTACATTGTTAATGATTTTTAAAGTAAAAAATCGTATTTTTGGTTAATATTCAAATGATATTAAGAAATCTATTTTAATGAATTAATGTATTTATAAATTAAATAATATTTTAATAAAGTATTATTATTAAGATACTTCTATTAAATATAAATTATCATATGATTTTTATGTAGTCCATTGAAATTTTTATTATGGTTTGAAAAATATTTTTTCAAAACCCCTCAATTTTCAATAAATATTGGGTTTTGAATGTAATAAATCACATATTTAGGAAATTATTTGTGTAAAAGAAATCATATTTTTGGAATCATGATTTAAAAATTATCCAATTGTGAATTCTTCATAATTTTCTAAGACAATATAATTTTCGGATAAAAATTAAATTCCACAAAAATATATAATGTGTTTTATGACATAATTATTACCCATCCATGATGTAATAAAATACTGTAATGATTTTCGTTAGACAAATATTATTTTCCCTTTAAAATAATGTAATTTTATGTTTATTTGATTTATTTTTTAAGTCCTTAGTTAATCCTCCATGACATATAATGTTTTTTCATATTTTAAAATCATTTCATTGAATGTTTGACTCACCTCCACATAAGAAAGGGAAATATTTCAATATCTTTGGCCATTGGACCTATAAAATAATGTATAAGACACCCCTTTTCTAGAAACAATTGAAAAATCCCATGGGATCATTTGTGGTTTTAAATATTTTAGTGTGTAGGGTCAAAACCAAAATAATAAAGAATTCCCTGAAATTTCTTATAAAAATCAACCCAAGAACCCTTTACTCTTCACTTATGCTCTTTGAATAATGAGAAACCTCTTACACCTAATCCCTAGAGTCCTAATATTGTTCCTCTATGCTCCTAATAATCCTCTCACATGCCTTTGGGATCACATATCTAAGTAAGGGATCCTCATGTTTCTCTCTTCCTTTCAATTCAAGAACCTTTTTTGAAATTAGTCTTTTTAATTTCAATATGTTATATTTTCATCTTTTTATAATAAATTACCTACATTCCATTTGATGTTATTTCAATGAGGGATCATTTATCCCTCCCCATTTAAACCCTTACGTATGTTGTTACTATGATGAAATTCCTTAAATGATTTCGCTCTCATTATTTCCATTTCAAGCACTTTATTTATATTATGAATCATAAATTTCATTTAATATGTAGGGATGTTATGTTACATAATCACCTAAATGTCCGTATCATTTTTAAATGACGATATACCCATTTCACTCTCATATACTCATTTTATGAATTTCACATGACATTGTTATGCAGCTGAAATTACACTACGATTTTGCATGCCAAAATCATCGTGTAGTGAATTCCATAACCTTTCCCCTAAAAAGGGTATTCACCTTTAGGAACTTATGAATATTTATTAGGGACAGAAATTTATGTATTCCACCTTAATTGATAATGGAATAAATGATGATATTTAATGAATCAATGTTACATAATCTATTTGGAATGCTTAGGAATTAGATTAACACGATTATGAAGGGTGAACCCTAGTAGAGCTCCAATGCATTGGGTAAAGGGTAGTATCCTGATACGTCATGTTGTGATAGGGTTTTTCCTGATTCCTTTATAACATTTTTTTCATCATGATGGATGTGGGTATACCTATTATGTTATTGATGCAATGTTTTAAGTTGTTGACACATTTCCAGGTTATGATGATTGAGTTATATCATCCCTTTATGTTCATTTTTATCTTATGCTCCATAGATATGTCTATTTACATACATTTATGGTATCATTTTTCCTTCTTTACTCCCTTACTGGGCTTTATGGTTCACCCTTCTCTTATTTTTTTCACATGTTAACCCTTACAATTCTATGTTTGAAGGAATGTTTTCATCATTTAAAATAAGTTTTCAATAATGATGTTTATTTCATGTTTTATGTTGTTAGAAAATGTGCCTAACACCCAAAAACACTAGACCACTTGATCATATGATCTGTATTAATTGAAATTTTATGTAATAAATCATGTGTAAATGTGTAATAAAGATAATGGTTGTTATAGTTGGTATCAGAATATAGGTTTATTTATTTTCTGGATTAGGATTAGAAAAATAAAGTGGAATCCATTGGGATAAGACTAAGAATATAAAAATAATCACTAAATTTTGGTGGGTGTAGAGGAAGTTTACTATCGATAAAATATATCACTTTCAGGATAAAAAAATGTATTGGTGGCTCTAGCACAGATATATCTAGGGGTAAAACATAAAAACAACGCTTTGACATAGAATCGAACTAAAATTGGTGCATGGAAATGGGACTTTATACACTCATGGTTCATCAATATTGGGGGATATTCTTAGTTAAATTCATAATCATAGTACAACCCATTATTAAGGGAAGAAAAAATATTACCCTAAGAAAATATGTTACGATTTAGATCATATATAACTTTTATAAATGCTTATAAATTTATATGTTAAGGAGATTAATGTAATTTTTAACTTATTTTTTCATTGGATTACCCTTATGTGTTTAATAGATTAAAATATTTACCCTTAATTTTATCTTTTATTCATGAAAATTTCCTATAAAAGGTGGAATCGGGCTAAATAATAATGCGATGATTTAGGGGATGAATGTTGTAATGAGATTCCCAATATGATGGGATCAGGAATGGAAAACATTGTCATGATACTCACTTATCTTACTCATGTCTTGAAAAAAACATGGATAAATAGGAACGTCCAACCCACCGTAATAAAGAAAAAGTCACAATCAATAGCTTAATGAGATAAAGGCCTCCAACTTTTTGTGGATCATCCAATCCCTCAATCACTGAAAAATGTATCAAATCCATTGAGAAGATTTTTTCTAACCTTAAATGTTCCAAAAAATAGAAGGTTATTATGTCTACTTATCATATGGAGGGTGAAGCTGATCAATGGTGGTCATTGATAAAAAATACAAAGACTAAGGAAGATATGAAACTGATGGGATGTAAAGATTTTCAAAAAATGTTTTTCAATAAATATTTTCCTACACCCTACATCTTATGATGGAAAGAGATTTACAATCACTGAAGAAAATCTATGACAAATCTATTTTGACATGTGAGGAAAACATCACCAGACATCCATGATACACATCTAGTTATGTAGTTACCCATAAATTAATGTTCGACCACTTCTTTGGTTGGATAAATAATAGTCTATGGAAATCCCTAGTGATCCATGACTTTTATTGCTATGAGTAGATTAGATAATGTTCCCTCAAAGTTGAAATGGAGATTAGAGAATCAAAGGAGTATCATGGGGATAGGATGTAGAAATTGAACATTAATTATAGTGGTCTGATTTATTAATGAAATGGTGTTAAAAAATTCTAGTACCCTAATTGTCAAAGCTGCATAAAGAAGCACACTAAGAATTTATTGAAGTGAAAAATGAAATGATTTATGTGTTGGAAGGAAGGGAACCTCTCTTGTGATTGATGGTAGGAAACAAAGTTTTTAAAATAGTGTAAATGAACGCTCCATTAGATCCTCAATGCATTATTCATTGCTACAACTATAAAGATCCATGGCACTTTAAGAACCAGTGACCTAAGACATGGGTTTTTAAGGGAATCAACAACCTCCAAGGCAGTAAGGGATAGAGTTTTCCATCAATATAGAAAAGTTAATCCTAAAAATGGATTGGTCACATGTACATTGGTTATTCATTAAAAAATAGGGGTCATATTTCCTAATCCCAGTTCTTCACAATATTTAATATCCAAAAAAAATATTAGAATAATCCAAAAATCCCAAAAACTAATGGAAGTAGTGATGTAGATTAAAATGAAAAATGGGGAAATTATTGGATCCCATGAATATAACTCCTCCCATGCCAAACTTTTTGGAATTAACTTCCTGGGGGACTTCATCATACTTCCATTAGTGGAATTTTATTAAATTATTTTCAGGAATTGGATTTTCTTATGTAGATCTAACATTAATTTTTGTGAGAGGGAAATCACTCTGAATATGGTAAATCGACACCCAATTCTATACAAGTGAAATGAGGAGGATGAATATTTTTTATGACCATCATATATAAAATTGATATTACTCATATATGAGCGAGAGTATCTTTATAAGATTATGGATTCAAAGGAATGAACCATCCATAAAGGCATTCCTATTGTGAAGGAATTCGTTGAGGTGTTTCCTAATGAATTTATTGTTCTTTCTCCAAAAATGTATGTTGAATTATTGATTTATTGTATAATTTGGGAATTCCCAATATTTAATACTATGAAATGAATAAATATTTTGGAGCTGATGTACATTTACACAAAGGCTATTCTGAGGTAAAAATCAAATGAGGAAAATGGATCTTGGTTCCGCCATAAAAACAATGGTTTTTATTCTCTTCCAATCGTGCATTATTTTTTTGACTTTGTTTTGATTACTCAATGGATGGTTTTGAACCTGAATGGGAGACGATGCATGTGGTCTGCATATCATAATTTCAAAATTGTGAAGCTCTCATGGTTGAAATGCATAAGGGTGTCTCTTTTTTCGATGCACTTAAAGGTCCGGAACCCAGAAATGCCTCTGCGACGCGAGTTCCTCTTTACAAGAATCTTGATGATGGAAAATTTATTATTGAAGAAGATCCTGAAGATTTACAACAGCGATTACGACTCTACCAGTTTTCAATCATGGGGTTAATCTCTTGTCTTAATGTAGATAATCTATTTTCTAACATAGATCTCTAATCACAAATATCACACATTTGGGGTTTCCAATACTAGAAACTTCTTCCAATCGGGAAGGGTTACATTCACATGCTCTTCATATCACATGATGATCTTGATCGAGTCAGGAGATTAGGGAATCTCCACTTGAATCTTGGAGTTCTTGGGATCTTGGGTTGGGACTACACATTCAACCTAAAAACTTCACAAAATACATTAGTGCAGATTTGGGTGTGAATCCATGGCATCAGCTAGAATTTCTGGCATTCTAAAATCCTCAATGATATTGCCTCATACATAGGTATGCCTCTGAATATTGATCAAAGTACATTGAATGCGGAAGTTGGGCTCTATTAGAGGGTGATGGTCTAAGTGGACATTGCTTCAACTTATTCCAAGGTGATCACCATCAATGCAAATGAGTTTAAAATGGAGATCCGAGTGAAATATGAACGAATGCCTTTGTGTTGTGAGTTTTGAATGATTGTGGGTCACTCCCATCTGAAATGAAGAGTTGTGAAAAGTCAGGTTGAGCATCCGAGAGAATATGGGTAGACAGATGTCAATCGTAAAAAGAAGACAAATTCTATAGCCACTATCGTCCCTGATCCTCCCAACAGAGTCTCGAATGTTTGGGTTAAAAGACCCAATTTCCCTATGGTGGGCTCGTGCACCACCTGGGCTAATCAGGTTGAAGAGGAGGATGTCACCAAGATTGACCATGTCATTATGGAGGACATCAAGCAAATGGTGTTAGAAATTTTTGATTAGCCTCTATATTCTACATTACCTGATGTCTCTGCTTCGATGATTATTGAGAAAATCGGTCACACGATGGTTATCTCTTATCAAGAGATCTAGAAGACTGAATCTCACTTACTTTTAGATGGTTCACATGCACTGGATCCAGCTTTGGTTGAGGGAGAAATCAATCTTGTCCATAAGTATGTTCAACAAGAAAATTTTACTAAAACTGGATGCTCTAGTATGAATTCTCCCATTGTTCTTGCTCAAAATATTGAAGCAAAACATGGATTTGTGCTCACATACTTCCCCTAAATGCAATGTCGCTTCATTTTCTACTCAGGATATTAATTCAGATGCCCAAAACTGTATTGTTTCATCTCTTGTGTCTACCGGGACCGTAGACATACAGGATAACCCTGTGCTACCTATTGTACCTCAGAACATGAGCTTTAATGGAGAAACATATGATGTTCATATGACCTCCCCTAATTATGTTAAATCACATTCTAATATCAATGATTTTAATGTCTTAGATTCTCCAAACATCTTGTCTTTTTCTCCTATGAGAAAATAGTATATGAAGACACCTTCAGTGTTCTCCCTAAAGCATATAAGATCAAATAAGAACAAGGGCTTGAATGGTTCTAAGAAGAAAAATAGGAGCTCTAGTTCCAAAATTAGGTTTTAAGTGAATGTGATTTTTTGGAACTATCAGGGTATAACTAACTATGACACCCTTCTGATGCTAAAAGGATTACATTGACTCATAAACCACAAATATTATCTATTGTTGAGCCAAAAACTAACATTTCTCTAAATTTCTTGTATCTCTCTACTGCTGGTTATAAATTTCATGGTGCTTCTAATAATGGTAGTAATGTTGAATCTCTTTCCATCTTTTATCACACCTCTTTTCAAGATGTTAATATTTTCAACTCCTCTAATCAACTGGTCACTTGTTATTTTAACTATGATAGCATTCATTTATTTTTCACCTTAGTTCCTTTTAAGAATATATACCAAGATCGTAGGCCTTTTTGTAAGGATCTCTCTTATTTAGCTAACTCCATCCATGATTCATGGTTGGTGATTGGAAACTTTAATGCCATTCTTTACCCCAGTGGGAGACATGGCCCATCTAACTCACCCATTTCTTCTAGATAATTTAGAGCCTCGATAGAAGGGTTTAATCTGGTCAAAATCAATCTTATCGGTGCTAAATTCCCCTCGTATCATAGGCAATATAATCTGGTCATTGCTAGTAAACTTGATAGTGATATAGGGATTGTCCCGGCTCTCGATGCGTGGGACACCATCTCCAGCATCACATTACACAAACTATACTCAGATCATCACCCTATTCCTCTTAGCCTTCACTATAAAAGATCTAAACATAGTATTCCCTTCAAATTTTAAAATTCACGGTCTGATGATTTAGACCTATCTCTCCTTATTCATAGTTTTTGGTAATCTATGAATCATCACTGTGATGTTTTTTCCTGTATTATCAAGCTCAAGCATCTTAAACATTGCCTCAACTATTGGTGTAGTGAAAAAACTAAACAAATTGACTGTGGAATTTCCATCCTTGAGAATATGATCAATCATATCAAAAATAACTCTACTAACACTGATTTTTTCTTTGATACCCAATATGAAATAAATATATCTGTTAAGCTAAAATCCCTTTTAGTGCTCAAAGACAACATTCACAAGATTGTTTTAAAAACTATGTGGCTCACAGATGTTGATAGAAACAAAATGTTCTACAATGTCCTATAGAGGATTAGGAAAGTGAGTCACCCACTATTATTTCTTAAAGAAAATGAAAATATTTATGCCCCCTGAGGCATCCATAGCCAATCATGTTGTCACTTATTTTGATAATATTATTAATGGACCAAATATTTATAATAATAATCTTCTTGGAATCATCCCGACATTGGCCAATGAGGATGAAGTCCTATTTCTCTTGAGTACTCCCCTAGACCATGAAATAAAAGACACTATCTTTAATCATAACCTTGATAGTGAGATAGGTCCTGATGGTTTCAATAATAGTTTATTAGCACCACTGGGAATTTGTTCATGAAGATGTTTGCAAGCTTGTCAAATATTTTTCTAATACTAGTATCCAGCCTTATGGTCTCAATTCCCAATTCCTACCCTTAATTCAGAAGGTGGCCAATGCCGCTGATATCCATTTATTTAGACCTATTTCTCTCATCAACACTCCTTATAAAATCATTACCAAACTCATCACTGACAGAATTACTTCTATGTGCAACAAAATCATATCTTAGAACCAAATCGGGTTCATCAAGGGTAGATTCATACAAGATTTCAGTTTCCTTTCATTGAAATGCACCAACTCTATGAACAAATTTTCCATAGGGGGAAATATTTCCATTAAGCTCGACATAAAGGAAATCCATTGATACCACCAATTGGTCCTTCATATTCAAAGTCCTCCAAAGTTTTGGTTTTAATGATATCATAATAAGTAGGATTCACTATTTATTCAAACTAACCTCGATCTCCATTCTTGTCAATGGCTCCCCCAGAGGATACATTAAATGTTGAAAAGGGGTTCCCCAAGGTGACCCTCTCTCTGCTACCCTCTTTTCCATCTTGGAAGACTATCTTACCATACTTCCCCCCACTCTTGTTCATCAAAACAAACTCAATCGGATAAAAGAGGCCAAAAATCTAATAAATCCCACCCACCTTCTTTAGGATGATGACATGATAATGTTCCTCAATCAGGGTAAAATAAATATCATTAACCTTAAAAAGTGCTTATCCCACTATGAAGAGGTCTCGGGTCAGTCCATTAGTTTGAAAAAATTTGTTATCTTCTTTGGGAAACTATTCTCCCCTTCTAGGAAAGGTCACGTCATAAAAAATCTGGGCATCAAAGAAGGATCCCTTTCTTTCACCTATTTGAGAGTACCCATTTTTTTGGGTGGGCCTAAATCCATACACTTTAACACTATTGTTGATCAGGTGATTAATCAATTTTCTCCCTAGAAAGTTAAATCTTTATCCATGGCTCGTAGGACATCTCTTGTGAAATCGACTATTGTCTCCAAAATGGATTACTCCCTTATGATCTATAAATGGAATCTTCATCTTCTCAAGAGGTTAAGTAACTATATTTAAAAAAATTAGACAGGTAGTATTATTGTATGGAAACTTGTTACTATTCCCTAGTCGACCTGCTGAAAACCGCTTGAGAGGGGTGGCTTAGGTATTAAAAATCCCAAACATTTCAACAAGTCTCTCCAATCCAGTCTTACAAAGAGACTAATCAATAATAAATCTAATTCCATAGGCTTATTTAAAAATAAATTCCTATAGCGACTCGAAAAATGGAATTTGAAGTATGTCAATTCCTCTCATTAGGATTCCATTAGAAACTTGTTTGACCACATAATGCATAACTCTAGATGGATGGTTATCATGGACTCCACCATGTGCTTTTGGCTTGACAACTAGACTAGAACCTCCCTCATTTTCTTGTGGCCTCCTAATACCTCCCTGAATAGCATCAATTGTTCCATAATAGTGGATATGCATTATAGTAATTTAGATCTCCCTAGATTTATAATGTAGATTGTAGATGGTTAACCTCTCTCTAATCTTGATGATTTTATAATTTTGGAACCCAAACATAATGATCTTCTGGTTTCCAACAAATTTAAAAATCATTTTTTCTTTAACTCAGAGTCAGATTTTTAATGGTTGATGTCTTTTAAAAAACATTGGTTTAAACCATAATGACTTCATCTCATTTGGCGTATTGTGCACAACCCTATTCTAGCTGATACATTCCTCCAATCGTTCGTTATCCTGTTCTGTTCTAAATGTCATCATTTTCATCAACATAGAGAGTATATCAATCATTTTTTTTCATTTTCTATGGCCTCTGCTCGTTGGAATTTTAAAACAGATATGTTGGATTATATATGGTTATTTTCTAAAACAATTTTATCTCATCTAAAATGGTGTGTGGGGCATGGTTCATTGTATAAAATCAAGAACCTCTTCCTATCTACTATTGTGGAGCCCCTACAGGTTATCCAGTACAATAGAAATGTCGTTATTCACAATAATTACTCTTCCTACATTATTGTAGGTCGGACGAGAATTTTGATTTCTATTAGGGATGCAGCCACGATCCAGAAAGATCATTGTAACAAATCGACTCGTGACTTTGTGATCCTGCGAAGACATAGGATTGATGACATCTTCACTCTGCCGAAATGATTTTTTGATGTGTTCTGGAAAGCCCCTCTTTCTGGATGGATCATGATCAATGTGGATGGTCCCTCTAAAGGAAATCTAAGACCTACGGGTTGCAGAGCCATTTTCATAGACTTTCGAGGACATTTCGATGGTTGTTTCTATGGAATCTGCTTTGTCTCCTCCTCCCTTGAAGCTATGATGTTAGCCCTGATTCATGCCATTAAATTTGTCATATAAAAAGGCTGGACCAACATCTGGATTGAAAGTGACTCCACCACCATTATTCATGCAATTTGGAATAGTGTGGTTCATCTTGCTTGGCCACTTACTGTGAGATAGAAGAATATCCTTCACTCACATCTGGAGCTCAGATACATTTCCACCCATGATTATTGTGTAGCGAATATGGTGGAAGATGGTCTTTCTAACAAGTTAATCAACTAGGCCATTACGCGGGTCAATGATTTTCCATTCGACCTCCTCCCTCTTTATGAAAAATATTGTAATAAAATTTCCTCATTCAGACTCATGTAATTTCCATTATAGCTTTTAACAAATTGTTTCGTGGTCATTGACTAGGACGTGTCCTTTAAAAAAACTGTTGAGGAGATTAAAGATCTAAAATAACAACTACAGGTGAATTGTGATCAAGGATTTTTTACACCCATGTGAATCACGAAAGGGTGAACCAGTCATCTTCATTAAGAATAAAGATGGGTAAATACGCCTTTTCACTTATTATCATAAGTTAAAATAATCATCATAAAGAACAAGTATCCATTTCCCAGACTTAATGACTTGTTTGGTCAACTTCGTGGAGCACAATACTTCTCCAAGGCGGATCTGTGGTCGGGATATTACCATGTAATGGTGAAGAAGGAGGATATCCCCAAGAATTATTTTTTTTACAAGGTATGACCACTATGAATTCATTGTAATGCCTTTCAGTCCCACTAATTATTCATAAATATTCATGTTCATGATGGATAGAGACTTCGGATATTACCTTGAAAAATTTGTGGTAGTATTTGTAGATGATGTTTTAAAATACTCCAATACCAAGGAGGTGCATGGCAGACATTTAATAACTATAATAGAGACCACATGAAAGGATAATATTTATGAAAAGTATAGAAATTGTGATTTCTAGTTAATATAAGTAGCAATCTTGGTGAATATCATCACCAGTAATGAGATATCTATGGATCCTTTAAAAAACAAGACCAATTGTGGGATGGACATGGCTGACATCTATGATGAATATCAGTAGCATCCTGGGGATTTCAAGATACTATATCTAATTTGTGGGAAATTTTTGATGATTGTCAATCAATCTTATGAAGATAAATCAAATGTGGGTAATGATTTCTTGGAATGATGATTGTGAAGAGAGCTTCATATAATTTAATAAGAGGTTTACCACTGCCCTTATGCTCACACAACCCACAAGTTGGGTGATTTTTGTAATCATCAAAGATTCTTCGAAGAATGGCTTTGTCTTTGTGTTGATACGGAATGAAAAATTCATTTCCTTTTCCTTAAGGTAGATGAAAACTAATGAGAAAAATTATCCCATGCATGATCTGGTGTTGGAAATGGTGATTTTTGCATTGAATACCTGGCAACATTATATCTTTGGGGAGAAGTGTGAAATATATAAGGATCACAGATGTCTCAAGTATATATTCACACTAAAGGAGATGAATATTAACGAATGATGATGGTTTGATATCCTCATGTATTACACCTTCTTAATCCATTACCACCCTAGGATGGCGAATAAAGCGGAAGATTCACTATGTAGAAAGGATCCATTAATTATATCATTGATTGGAATTGAGAAGGATCCAATCTTCTTAAAATTAATGAAAATGGACATGGGAATCTTAAATAAGGTAACATAATCAATCCTATCACAAATTATTTCTCAGATGTCTATTTAGGAAAGGTTGAAGGATGAACAAAAATATTATGTGGGAATTTACAATAAAGTGGATACTATCATGAAAGGGAAATCCTTGGAGTTAAATGTTAACGAAGAAGTAATTGTGACATTTGGTTTGAAAATATGTGTTTTATGAAATCCAGAGTTAAAGAAATAACTTTTCCATGATGTACATAGTTAAAATTCATCCATTCACCCAAGAAACACGAATATGTATCGAGATCTCCAAGAGAAAAATTGTAGGGTTAACATGATGATGGGGATAACTAATTATAAATGAATGTTCCTGGTATGTCATAAGGTGAAGGCTCAGAGATAGATGTCAAAGGGAATGGTGAACCCTTTAGCGATTCCAATTTGGAGGTTGGAAAACATCACCATGGTATTTGTCACCAGACATCCGAATACATCCATAGGAAACAATGCTATATGGGTGTTTGTGACCCATCTTATAAAGAATCCACACTTTAATGAAATTCGAGATGATTTCTCCCTGGATCAACTGTGACAAATATGAATCATAGAAGTGTTATGGTTTTAAGCAGTACCATGATCAATTATCTGCAATCATGATCTAAGAATTACCTCTATATTCTAGAAGATTCTCCAATATGTTCTGAAAACTGTATTAATCTTCATTGTGGACTATCACCCTAAAATTGAGGGCCAATCTGAATGGACTATTTGGACTCTTGAGAACATGTTCAGAGCATTCTCAATGGAAAAAAAATGTGGATGCGGCCAACATCTTCCTTTGGTTGTGTTATATAACAAAAACCATTTCCACTCAAGCATCAAAATGGATCCTTAGGAATCACTTTATGGAAGAGGTGAAGAACACTGAAATGTTTGGATGATTATGGGGAACAAAAACTTCTAGGTCTGGAAATGGTCAAAGAAATGGTGGAGATTTTTAAGTCCATACATGATCACATCAAAGCTGCTCGGAGTTGACATAAGAGCTATGATGATATTCATCTATGATAACTAGTTTTTGATGTAAGAGAAATGGTATTTCTCCTCATATCTCTATGGAATATAGATATGAGATTTGGGAAGAAGATGAAGATTAATCTATTGTACATAAAACAATTTGAGATTCTTGATCACTTCAGAGTAGTGGCCTATCAACTTGCAATCACACCAAAAATTTCTCAGGTATGTGATGTATCCCATGTATCACTCTTGAAGAAGTACATATCTAACACATCACATGTTCTCAATCAATAAGTGGTGCCATTAGAAAATTAACTCTCCTATGAAGATAATCCGGTGATGTTCTTAGATCACAGAGAATAATTTCTATGAAATAAGATAATGGCCCTCATCGATGTGTTGTGGAGAAACAAAAAATTTTGATAAGTGAAATGGGAACTCGAGGAAGTGATACCCTAGAGTTATCAGTATCCATTTTTTTGAAAAAACTAAATATCAAGGGTTAAATTTCCTAAGGGGGAAGGATAAAATGACCCAAACATTTGTGAATAAAATTCTATTTCTTTTAATGAAATGAAATATTGATATAGAAAACACACGCACTCCTTATATTTTATTATATCAAATTGATTTAAATTACCATTAAGTATAATTTTCGTTTATTATATAACAGTTGACAATGATAACATTAATTGTATAAATATTGGGTTTTAAGAAATTCTTTTGACATAAAGGAAGTGATGGACTCAACTAGTAGGGTCATACCCTATAAAGACAATTTATCATAGTGTCCGAGGTGCATAGAATTTCTAGGTTTTTTCCTAGAATAATCCCAATCCAATATCTAATAACTGAAGCTTGAGTGAAACCGTTTATGGGAGAATTTCAAGCTCGTAAAGTTAACAATACAAACCATTTTCACCAAACATCCCCATGAAATCATCTTAATCAAACACCTACTCTTAAGGAATATTTTAGTGTATTAATGGTTTATGTTACAATACCCTATCATTTTGATTATTTTCATTAATTTTTTATAGAATAGTTAATATACGATCATTTTAATATTGTTACTTTTTAAATGAGTTTTAAAACACAAATAGTATTTTTGGTTAATATATAAATTCAATTATAAAATCTATTCTGATGAATTGATGGATTTTATTATTAAATAATATTTTATTAAAATATAATAATTAAATTTATTTTTTAAAATATTAATGATTATATAATATTTATGAAGTCAATTGTAATTTTTATTATGGTTGGAATGTTGTTTTGGTCAAAACCCATTAATATTCAATAAATGGTGATTTCTATTTTAAAAGATAAATTTCACATTTTTAGTATATTATTTAGATAAAATGAATATTATTTTTGGAATAAATATACCAAATTAATTCAATGGTGAATTTTTCATAATTTTGGAGATAGGCGAAATTTTGGAAAAAAATAAAATATCATATAAATATATAATGTGTTTTACAACATCATAATGACCAAATAGTGATGTAAAAAATACTATAAAGTGTAACATCAGCCAAATATGAATTTCCATTATGAAAATTTAATTTTTTGTTTATTTAATTTATTTTATAAGTCCTTAGTAAATCCTCTATGACATATAAAATATTTTATGATTATAAAATAATTTCCTTGAATGTGTGACTCACCTCTACAAAAGATGGAGATATAGATTAATATCATAGGCCATTTTCCATATAATATTACTTATACCATTCCTTATTTCTATAATACATTGGAAACATCGTGGGACGATTTGTCATTTTGAATATTTTATTGTGTAGTGTCCAAAACCAAATTAATAATGAATTCCCCCACCATTCCTATATAAAAACATCCATGAAATCATTCATATTCACTCAAGATCGTTGAATCTAGACAAAATTATTCCCCCAACTCCCTAGAGTCCTCTCATGGAACCCATAAACTCCCAATAATCATGTCCCAAGCCTATAGGATCGCACATCCATGTAATGGATCCTCATTATTCTCTAAACCCTTCAATTCAAGAACCCTATTTGAAATTAGTATTTTTTTAATTTCAATTGGTTATATTGTAATCCTTTAATAATCAATTACATACTATCCATTTTATTTAATTTTAATGAGGGATCATTTATCCCCCCATCATACCCTTACTGTTGCTGTTACTATGATGAAATTATATAAAAGTTTTCTCTCTTATCATTTACATTTCAAGCACTTAATTTGTATTTTTCATCACAAATTAAATTTAATATTCTAGGATATTATGTTACATAATCTCATAACTATCCATTGCATATATTAATGATGAGAGGTCACATTCTCAATCATCTACCAATTTTAGGAATTTCCATATGACAATGTTATGCAGGTGAAACTACACCCTGAATTACCTTGCCAAAATCATCATGTGGTGAATACTATACCCATTCCCCTATCAAGGGTATTCAACTTTATTAACATATATATATTGATAGGGGAATTAAATGATTTTATTCCATGTTATTAAATCATTGAATAAATGATGATGTTGAATTAATCCATGATATGTGATCTATGTGGTACGCTTAAGCATTAGATTGAAATGATTATCAAGGGTGTGCCCAGATAGTGCTCCAATGCATTGGGAAATGTTTAGTATTCTAATAAGTCATGTTGGGATTGAGGTTTACCTGAATCCTTAATAGGACATTTTACTATCAGGTTGGTACATGGGGTCACCTAATTCCTTTATGTTAATGATTCTGTGTTTTATGTTATTTCCACATTCCCAAGCAATGATGATTGTTTTATATCATGCCATTATTTACATGTTTCTATTATTCTCCATTGATAATTCTAATTCATTAATTATGTTGTATTCTTCATGTTATCTATTATTTACTCTCTTTCTAGTCTTTATCACTCACCCTATTTTTATGTATGTCCCAAGGTTATCCAATGCAATGATATGTATGAATGAATGTTGTGGTTATGTAATAGAGTTATTCTATAACGATATGTATTTCATGTTTTATGTTGTTATGTAATTTTCTTAAGACCCAATGAAACAAGACCCCGTGATCTTATAAGTTGAATTATATGGCATCACACCCATTTATACATTTCTTTTCATTACATTTTACAAACAGAGGATCATTGAAGTCTAGTGTCTTGTAAATAAGGGACATAAAACCTGAAAATAATAGAAACAATTATTCTAATCCACTTGTAAGGCCTCATTATTTGTTCATCCTATATAAAATTATTATATCTCATATCCTGGAGACATACATCAATGAAAAGGGTGAGCAGAAGGCCCAGTAAGGGAAAACAAGGAATCAGTTTACTTGTGATATCAATAAAAACATTAAGAAAACCATAAAGACATGAGCAATGGATTTATATGAATATAATAATGATTATAAAATTAAAAATACATGAATATGTGGCTACAAAATTTTATTTAGACATTTATGAACATATTAACAAGTTCCATCCCCATGTTTTCATAAACATTACCAAGGTTATTCACCAAGATATCGTGAAACATGTCTTCTCTAGAGATTAATTATTTACCTAATTCATTAGAGAGAGATCGGGGGGAACCGTTAATATGTATTTACATTCATGTGACCACATATATCATAATAAAAAATTTCATAAATAACCCATAGAGAATAAAATAAGGGTTTCATTTCAAAATCATGACGTTTTAAAAAGTACTTAAAAATAAGATCCTTATGTCATTTATAACCCATAGAAATGGAGTGAGGGTTAAATGTATGTCAATTCCAGAATCAAATATAAATTTTTTTATATTTATTAAAACCCATAGAAACGATATAGGTCTGTGTATTAACATAAATAAAACAATATATCTTCTTGAGAGAAAGAGAGAGAAATTTTGAGATGAAATTTCTACAGCATAACTGCTATATAACAAGGTTTTAGAAAATAAATAAAATATAGTGTACAAGGGTAAAATAGTAATAAATAACTCATATTAAAATATTAATATAGAATAAAATATAGATAAGAACATGGTATGGATATTTTAATGACATACCACATGAAAAAGAAACATGAAAGAAAATAGATGATGCGATTTCTTTTACAAGAAATTTGGCAGCCTAAAGACATCATTTAAAAATTCAGAAAACTATTTCATGAGAGAAGAAAGGGTCTCTCAATAATTAAGCATGAAATGGATATTAATGAGAACATATAATAACATACCCTCAAAATAAAGAGTTGGAAACTAGAAGACACTACATAAATAATGTCATGACTTAAAAGAGGAGGGTGAATGGATCTTGTACCTTGAAGAGTAACATCTAAAGCATGAAGTTTGGGACCTTGGGAGGCATGAGAGAACCTTGGGAGGAATCCTTTTGAGGTAAAGAGACCAGAACATAGTTTTGGAGGATTTTGGAATGAAATGGATGAGGGAAAGGCTTCGTATTTATAAGAGAAATTAGGGAACAAACTAATAATTTCCACGGGACAATTCATCAGTGGTATTGGAAAAACCATGGTCTTGCCCATGGTATATACCCATGGTATTAGACACATGGGACATCTCATAGAATATATGAATATTCATAAGTCATCCAGCTTGATCACTTAATTATTACATCCTTAATGATGTCATTAAACACCTGAAACTCAAAATCGTATTTTCACAATTCATAGAAAATTCAACAATTTCAGAAAAATCCCAAAATTTCACCTTAAACTAAAATCGATCCTATAAATTCAAAAATTAACTCCATTTTATGAAAATAATTTCCAACTTTTTTTATTTAAATTATTAAATAAATAAACTATTCACCAATAATTCAACTTTTTCAGAAAAATCCCAAAAATTCACCTAAACCTAATATTGATGCCCTGAATTCAACAATGAATTCCATTTTATGAAAATAATTTTCTAAATAATTTTTTTTAATAAAAACACTATTCACATAGAAAAAAACTATTACTTAACTAAAAATTATTGAAATATTTATTTAATTATTTTATTGAATCATATTACCTAATCATGGTGCCTAAATTATATTAGTACATTCTTAAGTGAGGTTACTAATCCATTTGGTCACATTACTATTCATTTGCGTAAAATTACTAATCATAACATTCTATCCACAAAAAAATATGTTTATCTTATTAGCCGTTAAATTTCATACTAAACATAATGGTAGAAGACATTTTTTTGAAAATCATTACTCATTATTAATTATTTAAGGTTAACATAAATATTTAAAAATATACCTTTTCCATTACAAAAAATCATCAAAGATATACATCTTATATTTATCAGGACATTTGAAATTTACATACATTACCATAATTCTATATTGGATATATAAAAGGATTACATATAGTAGATAAGGTCTCATTACATAGACCCTTATCACACCAGCATAGGACCTAAGTGTAAGGTGTGCTAAGATAATAGAATCTGGGGGCGGCTCGACCAACATTGCCCAACTGGTGATTTCTATCAGCTTGAACTTCTCCCGTAGGCAATTTCGTTCTAGCTTCACACGATAAAGTTTGTCTTGGGTTTTGTCCATATCAAAGCCCAGTGGTCCTACAACCTTCCCACATTAAGTCAAATGGGATTCGAATGGCCCAAGAATTCTAGAAGAGGCTATCAAATCATCTTTCTATATTAATTTACCAAGTTCACTGGTATTTATATACAATAATTTTAATGTTAAGAGATTAGTTTGAAATGGTAATGTTGACCACTGGTCATATAATAGTTGAAACCCAACGGTATCATTTTAATTATACCATTTTCATTAAATTAAATAGTTTTATTGAGTATAAAAAAAAATAACACAGAAAAATTAGGAAAGAAACATTATTAAAAAGTTTGGGTTGTAACATTCTTCCCCCATTAATAAATTTCATCCCTGAAATTTTTAACTCATTACCTCAAACGAGAAAATGTGTGGGTACATATCCCTCATAGACTCCTCTGGTTGCCACGTGGCTTCTTTCATATTTGTGGTTCCTCCACAACAGTTAACAAGGTGGGTAGTCTTATTGCGTAGAACCTGTTCTATACGATCCGTGATCTCTGCTGGATGCTCCTGATAAAAGATTTCATGTCCCAATTGTACCATCTATGGGTTTAGTATATGTGAAGAGTCATGTATATTCTTCCTCAATAGGGATACGTGGAATACATCATGAACCTGTGCTAGATTTGGAGGAATGGAAAGATGATAGGCCACTGCTCCTACGTGATCAAGTATTTCATAGGGGCCAATGTACCTAGGGATGATCTTCCCTTTCATCCCAAACCACATTACTCTATCCTAAGGTGAAATTCGAAGAAAGTCCTTATCCCTAACATCAAACTCCAAGTCCCTTCGATGGTTGTCAGTATAGCTCTTTTGCCGACTCTAAGCAGCTTTAATGTGTTGTTGGATGGAATGGACTTCTTCAATCATCTCTTGTTCAAGATCATGCCCAAGAATATTTACATCACCAGTTTCATCCCAAAAAAGTTTGATTTCTACATCGCTTCCCATATAGAGCTTCAAAGGGTTCCATTGTAATGCTCGAGTGGGAGCTATTGTTGTATGAGTACTCAACTAAAGAGAGATGATCATCCCATCCACCTTTAAATTCCATTCAGCATGTTCTTAGCCTGTCTTCGACTGTTTGAATAGTCCTTATGATAGGCCGTACTGAAATTCAATTTAGTTCTTAGAGCATGTTGAATAGTTATCTAGAATTTTTATGTGAACCTTTGATCACAATCAAATACGACAGAAAGTGGAACTCCATGCAGCCTTACCACTTCCTTCACATAAATCCAGCCAAGTTGATTAGGAGGGAAATATTCCCAAATGGAGATAAAATGGGCAGTCTGGGAGAGATAATCCACAATTACCCATATCACATTGTTTCCTTAGGATGTTTTTGGAAGACCAGTGACAAATTCCATAGTTATATTATCCCACTTCAATAATTTTATGGGTAGAGGTTTCAATACCCATTTATGAAGTTTCTCTCGGCCTTCACATACAGACATACTAGGAACCTTGAAGTGTAGTCAGCAATCTCCTTTTTCATATTATCCAACCAATAAGGATCACAAAGGTCTCTATACATTTTTGTGCTTCCAAGATGTATAGAGAAATTTGAGATATGAGCTTCATCCATCAGCTCCTTCATTATTTCCAGAATAGATGGAACACACATTCTTATACAAAATTTCAATAAACCTTCTGGATCAATATTGAACTCCGGAAAAATTCCATCCTTTACTGCCTCAAACTTCTTCTACAACAAAGGATATTCTTTCTAAGATTTCTTGATCTTCTCTAGTAATGACAGTTGAGAAATCATTCGGGTTAGGGTTGACGATGTCCCTCCACTAATAATTCCCATGTCTAGCTTTACTAGGTCATTGATCAAAGGATATTTTTGAATTCTAATCATGGAATGGACAATTGTGTCTATCCAGCTAAATGCATCAGAAACTCTGTTTGCTCTACTGGGATGATAATGAATTGAACAATCATAGTCTTTTCAAAGATCCAGCCATCACCATTGTCTCATATTCAATTCCTTTTTCATGAAAATATACTTCAAACAATGATGGTCTGTGTATATAGCACATTTATCCCCATAATGATAATGCCTCCATATCTTTAGAGAAAAAACGACCAAAAACAGTTCTAGATTAGGCATAGGATAATTCTTCTCAGGAGTCTTCAACTTTCAAGATGCATAATCTATGACTTTATCATTTTTCATGAGGACACACCCAATACCTTTAAGAGATGAATTGCTAAAAATAATGAATCCTTCTCCACTTGAGGGCAGAGTTAACACAACTGCAGTAACCAATCTATTCTTCTGATCTTGGAAACATTCCTCACACTCCTTTGTCCAGATGAACTTGACCCCTTTATTGAGTTAACATGGTTAATGGATTAGAAAGTCATGAAATGTTTTTCACAAACCCCCATATAATATCCTGCTAATCCATGAAAACTAAGAATCTAAGTTATTTTTGTAGGTTGAGTCCACTCCTATTCAAATTTTTTCTTTGTAGGGTCAACTGTGATTCCTTCATTGGTTTTAATGTTCCCCAAGAAAGTTACTTGTTGTATCCAAAATTCATATGTGCTGAAATTCCCAAAAATCCTCTCCTTCTGCAGATTTTGCAAAATATCCCTTAAATTACACTCATGATCCTAGAGACTTTTGGAATATATCCGAATATCATCAAAAAACTACCATAAAGTTATCACACTAGTCCTTAAAGAATCTATTCATCAAATCCATAAATATAGCTGGTGCATTAGTCAGTATGAAGGGAATAACAACAAACTCGTTATTCCAATATTTTGATCGGAAACATGTTTTTGGAATATATTCTATCTTCACCCTCAATTAAAGATAACTAGATCATAGATCAATCTTAGAGAAGAATTGAACCCCATGATGTTGGCTAAATAAGCCATCAATTCATGGAAGAGGGTATTTATTCTTCACAGTGGTCCCATTTAGTTCTCTATAATCAATGCATTGCCGCATTGATCCATAATTCACTTTGAAAAAGTGAACTGGTTCACCACAACGAGACACACTAGGTTAGATAAACCCCTTCTCTAAAAGATCTTTGAGTTGTTACTTTAAATCTACTAGCACAACATTTTCCATCCTATACGGGGTCTTTTATTTAAGATGAGATACAGGTACAAGTTCAATATAGAACTCTACCTATCATTCCAAGGGATGTCTGGGTGACTCCTCAAAAAATACATCAATGTATTCCTGGACGATGGAGACATTTTATATCCTTAAATTCTCCTCTCCTTCATCTTATTCACTGATCAAATACATAAAGAAGGATATATGATGTTCTACTAAACAAAGATCAGGTTGAGATATCTCTCTATGGAAGATAACAGTATGTTTTCTATTCAAGACTACTGATATTTCCTTGCTTCTATAATTGATCTTAGCATTAAACATTGAGATCCAGTCAATACCTAGTATAGTGTCGAATTCTAGCATGGGAATGACTATTATATTTCCAATTTGATTATGTCCACTAAGGTAAATTCTAGTGTTTCTAAACACTGATGATTCTTGGATAGTCCCACTATGAGTCCTGACTGATAATTTTACTTTGAGAAAATTAGGGGGTGAATCTAAATTCTTTTCAAACTTGGAGGAAATAAAGGAATGAGTAGAACTAGTATCAAATAAAGTAATTTATATCTTTGAGAGGACAATAACATTACTTTCAACCACATTATTTGAAGCTTTAACTTAATCTGGTGTGATAGTGAAAGCCCGATCATTCTTCCTTGGCCTTTGCTGAGGCTGATGGTGGTTCCCCTCCACTACCCTCCGATTTGGATAATAATTCTTAACGTTCCCACATTTTCCACACTTAAAGAACGAGACATCAGGTAGGGCCTGCACAATCTTTCCCTTGTCGTTAGTTTTTGGAAGTTGAGGTTTCACCCCACTACGACAATTCCACAAAATGTGGACATCTCTGCCACACTTGTATCACTTCCCACTCCTAAGCAAGAAGTTCCCTGATTGCTTTTTCCCACATTTATTACATGTGGGTTGTTGTACTTTCTTGCCTCCTCTTCCTTGATCGAATCTCCTACCTAATATTGGATCCATCGATCCCTTCTTGTCATTTTATTTATGATACCACTACGTCTCACCAAAGTCCAGCTCGACTTTCATAACGCTGCACATGATCTCCTCATAGTTATCGTTTTCTTTGGTGGTTAGATTCTTCCACATATGAGGTCTTAGTCCACCAAAGAATCTGTCAACCTTCCCATTTAGATCCATGACAAAGATAGAGGTGTAACGTGAAATACTTTTAAATATCATCTCGTAGCTTCCCACAGATTCATTTTTTTGCTTCATCTTGAGAAATACCTTCTCCCTTATTTTTCCCATGGAATGAGGGAAATACTTACTAAAAAATATCCCTCTGAACTCTTAACACTCCATAACTTCAACTTCCACTATTTTCCTCATTTTTTTGATCAGTTCCCACCACTGATCAACCACTCCTTTTAAGAGATAGATAGCTAGAGTGACATTCTATTGCTCTGAACAGTAGAGAATAGAAAATTTATTCTCGATGGAGCTGATCCACTACTCAACAATCAATGGGTCAGTCAATCCATTGAACGTTTGTGGTCGTTGATGCATAAATGACTCAATAGAATGTTGTTCCCTTCAATGTGACATCGGTCTCTGTGCTTGATTAAAGTTATTTCCCATAACTTGAGTTACTTGGTTCATCATCCAGATGTATTTTTCCAATCCGGCTTCAATCGGATGGTCGTCAGTTCATGGTCTATTGTGGTAACCATTTGCATGGTTCCTCCTATTGACTGCCATTTTCTAAAAGAATAAACCTAAGTGAGAAATGTATTTCCTTTATGAATCTTTTAACTATAAAGGATTATATGTACTAAAAATTTATTCTTAGACAATTAAATTTCTCTATAATTCCATCATAATGATTCATAAAATGTTTGTGATTAACCAAACATACCCCCCTGGAGTGTCATAACAAAGAGTGCAGAGCCGCCTCTACCTTCTAGTATCCAGACAAGGATGTATTTGTTTGGAAAACCACTTACTCAAAACTCACTATAATACAATGAATTTTTTCTATGATTATATAGGTTTCTTCATAAATTTTTCATAGCCTAATTTCCATAAATAACTAAACTTTCCTTTGATGCCTACTATGTCATCCCACCCTTTTATTACATAAATTTTCATTACATTTTACAAAAAGAGGAACTTTAAAGTCTAGTGTCATGGAAATCAGGGACATAAAACATGGGAACAACATTAAAAATTATTCTAATCCACTTGTGAGGCATCATCATATGTTCATCCTATGTAAAATTACTTCTTCTCATGTCTTGTGGACATACATCAAAGTAAATGGTGAGTAGAAGGCCGAGTAAGGGTAAAGAAGGAATCCGTTTACTAATGATCTAAATATGAACTTGAATAAAAAATAAAGACATGAGAAAGGGACATATAGGAATATCATAATGAAAATAACTTGAAAAATACTTGAATATTTGGCTTCAACATTTCATTTAGACATGAATGAACATATCACCAAGGTCCATCCCCAATGTGTCATAAATATTACCAAGGTTATTCACAAAGATATCTTGAAACTTGTCATCTCTAGAGATTAATTCATTACCCATTGAATTTGAGAGCTATCAGGTTGCACCATTAATATGACTTTACATTAATGTGTTCCACATAGATCATAATAAAACATTTCATAAATATCCCATAGAGAATAAATTAAATTTTTTTCATTTCAAAATCAAGACGTTTTAAAAAGTAATTAAAAAAATAAGATCGTTATGTCATTTATAACCAATGGCAAGGGAGTGAAGGTTATATGTATGTAAATTACAGAATAAAATATAACATTGTTTTATATGTATGAACACCCATCGAAACGAACTAGGTCTAGGTATTCACATTAATAAAATAATATAACTTCTTGAGAGAAAGATAGCAATTTTGAGGCGAAATTTCAATAGCATAACGACTATATAACATGGTTTTAGAAAAAAATAAAACGAGAGCGTACAAGGGAAATCCACTCATAAATTACACATATTACATGATAAATACATAATAAAATGGATATAATATCATATAATGGATATTTTAATGACATACCATATGAAAAAAAATGAAAGGAAAGAGAAGTTGTGATTTCTTTGACAAGAAATTCGACAGCCTAACAACATCATTATAAATTACAAAAACAAATTGATGAGAGTGGAAAGGGTCTCTAAACAATTAGACATCAAATTTACAATAATGAGAATAGATAAGAACATACCATCAACATAAATAGATGAAAACTAGAAGACACAACATAAAGGAAGTCATGAATTAAAAGGGAAGGGTGAAAGGATCCCTTACCTTGAAAAGTGATGTCGAAATCATGAAAGTCGGGACCTTGGGAGCCAAGAGGGAACCCTTTTAGGACTCCTTGAGAGGTAAATAGACCATAACATCGTTGGGGAGGATTTTAGAAAGAAATGGTTGAAAGAAAGGTTTAGTATTTATAGAAGAGTGAGGGAATAAAGCATTACTTTCCAAGGGAGACCTCATCGGTGGTATTGGAAAAATCAAGGGAATTATCATGGTATTTTCCAATGGTATTGGCCACTTGGGAGACCTAAAATCATATCTTACTATTCATAATTCGATTAGAATTATTACATAATTATTACATCCTTTACGGTGTCATTAAACACCTGAAACTCAAAACTGTATTTTCACTATTCACCGAAAATTCAATTGATTCAAAAAAATCCCAAAAACTCCCCTTAACCTATTATCGCTTCTCTAAATTCAAAAATTAACTCCATTTTATGATAAAAATTTTCTAAATATTTTTAATTTAATTTTTAATAAAAACATTATTCACCTAAAATTCAACTATTTAAGAAAAATCTTTAAAAATAATCTTAAATTAATATCGATGCTCTTAATTCAAAAATTATCTCCATTTTATGAAAATAAGTTTTTAATTATTTATAATTTAATTTTTAAATAAAAACACTATTCACCTAGAAAAAAACTAATACTTAACTAATTATTTCTGAAATAGAAATTTACTAATTTTATTGAATCACATTACCTAATAAAGGTGCCTAAATTATATTAACACTTTCCTAAGTGAGGATACTAATCCATTTGGTCATATTACTATTCATAAGTGTAAAATTACTATTCATAATTTACTATTCACCAAAAATTATGTTTATCTTATTAGACTCTAAATTTAATACTGAATATAACTGTAGAAGAACATTTTTTGAAAATCATTACACCTTATTAATTATTTACATTTTACAAAAAAATTAAAATATCCCTTTTCCTTTTCAAAAATTCATTTATTATATACATCTTATATTTATCCGGACATTTGAAATTTACAAATATTACCATAATAACAATTTTATTTATATCAAAGTATTAAATAAAGAAGCTATGGTCTCGTTATAGCACCTTTATCACACCAGCATAAGACCTAAGTGTAAGGTGTGTTATGGTGATAGAATCTGGGGGTGGCTCGACCAACATTGCCCGAGTGGCGATTTCTATCAACTTGAACTTCCCCCATAGGCACTTCCATTACAGATTCACATGATGAAGATCATCTTGGGTTTGGTATAGAGTAAATCCCAGTGGTGCTACATACTTTCCAAGTTCTGTCATATGGGATTCGAATGGCCCGAGACAACTAGATGAGGCCATCGAATATTCTTTCTGTGTTAGATAACCATGATCACTTGTATTTATAGGTAGTATTTTAATGTTAAGAGTTTAGTTTAAAACGTTCATATTGACCAATGGTCATATAACAGTTGAAACTCAATGGTCTCATTTTAATTATACTCATTTCATAAAATGAAATAGTTTTTTTGAATATAAAATAAAAAAACACAAAAAAATTAGGATACACAAACTATTATAAATTTCAGGTCGTAGGAAAATAAGTTTATTTTTATATAATAAATCATGTTTAAATGTTTAATAAATACCTTTGTTGTTATATTCAGTGTATCTTGGTCACAGAAATCCATGGTATGTAGATGGCCTCATCCATGAACAAAATCTCCCAGAGCCTGACATAGACCACATGGGGGTGCTGGTGGAAATAGCTCAAAATGCCTAACTCCCCCACTATTATCCATTCTCCTCTACCATGTTTTCCTCAAAAAAGAACTAACTAATCTTGCCTCTATCTATTCTTAGATGGTCTATTAACTATCTCTATATCAGTTGTATTACAATTCGTACAGTCACTAGTGAGATTTCCCCGACTGTTCCAATAGAAACACCACCTCTATCTATGATGGGTAGAATATTCTTGAGATATATGAGAAATAGAAACTATATCCTATGATCATATCCTAATGTTACATTCAATCGAGTATCCTTAAACCTTCCATCTGATACTAGCTATTGAGTAATCTGCTCTAATGTTCCAACTACTGACACCAATTTTTGGTGTATTTTCTGCCAAAATTCTCCCCACTAATAAATCACACTCAATATCTCCATCATAGTTTAGAATGAATGATATTTTATTATAGCATTGATATATCACTGAAATCCATATTTTAATGTATTTTATTGGAAAAAAAAGATCTCTTACATTGTATAATGAGTGTTCAGATAGGTTTATGAACCTCACAGAATACTCAACCACAATCATGTAACCGTACTGAAGCTGCATGAACTCATATATGCATATTTCAGATAGCCTGGATAGAAAAAACTCATCCCATAAGATAAGATCAAAATATTACCAAGATATAGTCATAACATCATGTGTCTGAGTCACGATACTCTATTACCTCTCCATAAATTTATATATAAGACTCACATCTAAGACCACCATATCATATGGAGGTTTTCTCATAAGGTGGAATTCTCAGTTCACAACCTAAATCCATTCCTCATCTACCTAGGGTAATGGTTATCCCAAAAATCTAAGAGGTTTTACGTTCTGAAACAATTGCACTGTGCTCAACCTATACACATCCATAACCAATACTATCAGTGAAACCTATTGCTCGATAAGTTTTGAAAATACTAGAAAACCACTTATAGGTACCACCTCATCATCATGAGCCTGTATCAACACATTATCATCAAAAATATCATCTCCACTATAATTTTTATTAATATTTCCTTTCTTTCTATATGAGAGATTCCTAATATTGAATTTTTTTTACTAGAATCAAATAGAATATATGGGGATCTGACTCGTGAAGGACATGTAAACAAAAAATGATACCAATATAATGTCTGTAGAAATTTTTCCCTGAAACCAGTTACTATATATACCCAATCAATAATAATGCTATCATACACTGGGTAAATGGATATGTCAGCTTCAACAAAAAATCTGGAATTCTTATCCATATTTTTAAACTGAAAGAACATTAACATTGTTTCCATAATACCTAAAATAGTCCTCAAAGACTCTGATCCAATGGTAGAATCAACCTTTTGGACATTACATAATCCCAACATAACCCCCTAGGGTGAGAAGTGACTACCCAAATCCCACCTCAAATAGGCTAATGGTTGAGAAAAATTACCTAATAGAAATATCCCACACATGGGAAGAATTATCCAGTTGTACCACTGCATAGAAACATCTACAAACCTATGAAATACTGAAAGGTAAAACAAAAAAACTACAATAATTCAATAATAACATATATTTACTATATCCAAATTATAAAAACAATATTGGTTGAATACATGTCCAAATACAATCCCACCAAAACTGATAAATAATTCTATCCTACTAACTAGGAGGGAACTATTGTAAATGAAAACATCCATCACAATTTTCTGTCTATCTAGTTTGTAGTACTCCATTGTGACCTGGTCCTCCAAAGACTCCCTCAAAAGTTCTATAATCTACATAAGGCATGATATGTGTTGTCAGATCCCATTCAACAGTGAGTATAATAATACCTAGTATGGAACCTATAAATCTCCAAACATAAAGCATCAAGAGTGGTCAACTCAACATCATGGGATATTTCAATCAGTTATGATATGAATATACTATATTAAAAACAAAGATATACAGATGAAAGATGATGATTATGAGATAAGTCTCAACCACATTTTCTAGCCATATGATTCTAATAACGAATTTAGGGCAATGCTTGTCTATGAGAAAACAATCCAAGAGCCATGACATCAATGGTGGATCTCTTCTAAGAAATCACGTTCATCAAGAATTGGAAAACATGTACCCAATAGAACACTAATGTTCTAAATACACTGATATGGGATAACCCCATGATTTATATGGGTAAACCAAAAACCCTAATTGAACTCTATATATCTTGATAAATAGACAAGGGATGACATCCAGAACTACTGGGGGATACTATAAAACTTAATGGTGTAACCTTCTATGTAGTGGATCACACAGTCATGTCATTTGGTCATGATGAGTACAAAAATCCTACCATTGGGAGTGGATGAAATGAAATAGGATACCACCTTGATTTTATAAATAAATAGACAAACTCTATTTCTGTCAGAGCCCATATGGGGTAACCCAATCCTGTACTCAGGACATAATTCCACACTATCATGTTGTTGGAATGAACCATGGGATCACAATCAACATATACTGGTATATACTAATGAAATGGAGGACCTCATACTACCTAAACGGATGTACATGACATATATTGGTATTACATAGTGTTTTCCTGTCAAATCAGAACTTACCTTATTATTTTACATTTTTTTCTATATGTTTCCATGTGACCTTGTCATGGTCTTGAAACATAGTCATGACAGTGTGTATATCCATGTCTTTTCCCATTTACACATAGAGAAAAATTTGATCTTCAATCACAATTACACGTTTCATGTGACACATATCACATAGAGTGTAATGTTTTATTTCACTTGGAAAACCTAGAATTGTAGAAGGGTTCCCACATGGAATGAGTTCCTCAGACTACATTTCATGTAACAGGGGATCTACTAAAAACTATGGGTTCCTTATCTGTATTCCTCTTGCACCACCACTACTAGTGAATCTTTTATCTATCATGACTACAGATCCATGATCTAGGTTGAATGAGTCTCACCATCAACCATGGCATGATTTTGGCTATCTCATCCACTCAAAAATTAGTGTTTGTCACACTACACCATCACTACGCACCAAAATGGGAAATGAGGATCCAAAAATATAATCCTGAAACACCTACAATCATCCACCACCATCATTTCACCTTGATCATTAATCCAATACCTCAATAAAAATCTGTTATGCCGAGGAATGGTCAATTAATGATAGAATTTCAGGTATTTCACAAATTACTATCCAAAGGGATTTCCATTTATGAATGTGAAATGAACTGGGAGGATTGGAACAATCAAAATTAAATGAATGAACATTTTAATTTGTTTTATTTATCCTCAAGTTGTTTCGGTTATAATGAATAATTAATTAATGTAATAATCAACAATATAAATTCCCTATAATCCAAGGAAGATAAATCTGATCTCATAAGCATGATCTATCCAAGAATCTAAATATTGATTTAATTTTTTTATAATTTTTCATGAAATAAATATATATAAATCAAATTCCCTACATTTAATTTTTGATCAATCATTAGTGAAGAATGGTTATGTGTCCTTGTTGCAAACAAGATCCCCAACTCTTCTTCACACTAACCATCGATCTGTGATATGGTTGTCATCTTCCAATGAATTATCCTCCAATGGAACATGTTTTAATCCTATGGATATATGGATAAACCTATAGATCCTTCATAATTGTATATTTATATAGGAAATTTGGTTGCTACAACAAAATATATTTCAATATTGTGTCTATGACTAAAAATTAACAAAACATCTGATAATGAAAAAGGATTGGTTGTGCCTTTGGAAAACACAATATTTCAGACTCAACTGTGGAATCATATTTTTAATACTATCTTATTTTCATGTGTTATTCGTTTATTTCATGAAAATTACATTTTCATGATATAATATATTTATTATTATTATTAGATCAATATGAACAAAACTGGGCCTTAGAATATCATGACATCTCAATTCATGGATTAAAAAAATTTATTAGATATATTAAAAATATTTATATAGTAAAAAATTGTACATTAGAAATTTATTATTCTAAACTCTATGCTATGTAATATTATGATTGAAATGTAAATTTGTTGAAAATAGACTCCTCTATGCCCAAATAATAGCCTTTAATATTGTTTTGTTGAATTTAACTCATTTTACAAAGCATAAAGAATTTTGATGATTTTGATTGTTCCTGGTATTCAATAGAAATATTAGTGTGGAAAAAAGAATTAACATGACAGTGATCTCAAATTAATGATATATTATTTTTAACCCCCACTTACCAAAATCAGCTTATGTTGATGTTTATACTGTTAATTTTTTTTAATTGATTTTTATCCCCATCTTCTATTGAAATTAATCCTCCAAAAGTTGTATGGAATGGTGATTGTACAATTTCATTTGATTCGAGAATATTTGGATGTCCCATTGATGATCATGTAGTTAACATAAAATCAGAACCAGGATCATTAATAGGTATATTTCTAGTTTATATATATTGGGTTAAAGGATACATGTTCTAGTGTCAAGAAGAGAAAAAATTATTATAACTAGCAAATAATATTTGATGATAATCCCATTATAGTTTCCTCACCCTATAATTATTGGATAAATAATAAATATAACATTCATATGGATGTTTATTTTCAGTTAGATTCTATATCAAATTCTTCATCACATGATGTCTCTATTATATAATATTATATTTTTCTTTCTCCTCCAACATCAAAATGTTTTATTACAAATGAATGGCCTAAAATAAATATTATACCTCTAAATATGTATTTTGTTGCTGACATGGTAGATTAGCAACTAAATTTAGCTAATGGTATTGATTCAAATTATGCACCTGTGAAATATCAAGATATAGTTAGTTATAATGATTCCGGTAGATGAATGATGACTATGTAATAAATGATAAAGTATCATTAGATGTATTATATATGATAGTTGGATAATTTTATTAAGTGTAAGAATATTGTATTTTGAAAATCTGTGTTCAATTAGAAATATTATATCCCATGAATTAAAGGTGAATTATATAAATCATAATAATTTTAGAAGGCTATATAAATGTTCAATGTGATGACTTCATGGATATCTTCATTAAAGTTAATAAACATAGCTCAATTCAATTTATATTGAGTTTTTTGGATTTTTAAAATCTTGAGGTGGAATAGTTGGGCTTGAAAATAGATTTTCATTATTAATATGTTGAGGGGATATTTATATGAAAAATATAGAGGACTTTATAGTTCAAGGAATAGAATTATATGAATGCCCACTAAATAAATCTCTTTATTTCCTAAATTAGTCACCTAGATAGTGTTATAAATTTTTTGACTCTTTTATGACCTATCATGGTTTTAATAGGTGTAGTTTTGATAATTGGATTTATCTTATGAAATAATGAGATGGATGTTTTTTTAATCCATAACTTTATAATTATGTCACATCAATTGTAATTAAGGAAAATAAATATATTATATAATATAAATATATATTTAATTTTTAGAGGGAAATTAATGATAAGGGAGCTATAAATAAAATGTGTGACATAGATATACAAGGTTATTGAAATTTAGGAATCATATGTTTGAGCCAGAAATAATAATTTGAGAAATTTATTTATTATTTTATCGTAATGAAGTATAATCCTATAAGTATTTTATTAGATACTAATCATATACATTCATCTTCTTTATGTCCTCATTCAGATAATGGCGTTGAATATATGACTACCGTTATATATAATAGAATTTTGAGTTATTTCATGCACTATATGGTTTTCATCAATCTATATTTAGATCATATTGTTAGCCTAGTAAGAGGATACATGGATGATCCTCATAAAGAAAATTTGAAGGAAGTCTAATAGATATAAATATATATAATTGGGTATATATATATATATATATTTTATTTTACAAGATCATTGGATTTTATTTGTCTCTGCATTTGCTAATTTTGTAAGAGATCATGATAGGAGAATATAATTCAAATAGTATTCCTTTATCATTGGTGGGTGTTCTATTATATTAAATGTATATTTACAAAATTTTATTTCTTTATCTTCCAATGAGATGAAATATATAGTTATTATAAAGGATATTAAATAATAATTTTTTTTGAATAATTATAGATGAAATAAATAAATATCTATATTATCATTCATTTTATTATGATAGTTAATGTGTAGTATTTTCCAAATAAGGTTAGATATTTCCTAAGTGGACCAAGAAAAATGATGTGTGATATCTTTTTTTAAGAGATATTATTTATCATAGAGATATTTTTGTGAGACACATTAGTACTCATTATAATCCTTTAGATGTGATGACAAGGATCCTATAATTTCCATGTTCAATCATTACCTGGATATTGTTTGACTTTTATGTTGATAGTTTCCCCATAGGACATCAATGAAAGAGGTGTCTTTTTGTTTTAGGGGATTAAATTTAAATTTCTTCATGTTAGGGATTCTGTTCAAGGTGGATATTGAATGTGTGGTTTCCTAAATCCTATTTGACCACATGTTAACATTCTTAATTAATGTAGTCAAATCCACTTTCTATTTTTAATGATGAGAAAATTAACCTATTTATATAAGAAATAAAATCTATGGTAGGTATTCTATAAATAATATATACCAAAATGAATTTTTATTTTTACTTCTTCCCATGGTATTTCTTGATTTGGTATTTCCATATAAAATTCTATCATCCTCATATTTCACATTATTTTTCATGTTTCTTCATTCATATATTTTCTCTACAATAGTGTTAATAATGATTTTATAAATTTTCAAAATTACATAATGTAAACTAATTGGTTTATTTTTCATTATTATAATAATATAGTAATGAAATATTATTAAATTTTTATAAAAATATACATACTCAAATTTATTTTCAAGGTTAATTCATAAAGAAACCATTAGTTTATAAGTGGAAGTTGATCCAAATTCATATTTTTTGAACCAAGTGAGCTAATTTGGTCCCTTTATAAAAAATATAAATAAATATAAATTTTGATAAAACAGATCAGTATAAAAAAATAAAATAAATAATACTGAATAAAATAAAACCTAGATTATCTTTTTTATAGAAAAACATTGTGATCAAATGATATGGGGTTTTAATTTTTTTAAATAATACATTTTATTTTTTAGATAATTCCTGAAATTGTTTTTGAAAATAATGAAAATTAAATTTTTATATTTCTGTTATTATATTAATGTATAATATGGATATTCCACTTAAGGTACATTCCATGTAATATCATTAAATTACGTCCTTTACTAACGAGTCAATCCTTCAACCACATTCTCATATTTTTGTTGAGTTATCTCAGATGTTAAATTATTCACCTTATATATTTAAAATTAAAGACTCTCAGTTTGATTCCAAAATTTCTAATGATATATTGATATAAAATATGGTCAAGGACATCAAAATGAAAAATATCCAAATTAAGAAACATAACACTAAGTATATTAGTAATTTTACTCTAATAGAAGACGTATTTCCATAGCCTTCTATATGTTCTGATCTGGTTTCTCCAAATAGAATACAACATCTTGATTGTGACCCATTTAATATCTCCCAAAAATATCATGAATCTACACCACCATTCCTTTTTCTACCATTTTATGATACTCATCCTTCATAATTTACCATGATCTTCCCTCTACAATGGATCCTTGAAAAGGTTTATGTCTGAAACTGCGTGGTGTTCTTTATATTAGGTATCCTTGTGACACTGCATGGATTTCTCATCATCCGATCCATTAACATAATTATCTTATCCATAAACACGTTGTTTCACATGATCAAGTGTAGTGTAATGTCCACTAGAAGACATGTATTATCCTTTCCACCATGAGATGTTTTTCTTGGATCACTAAATTCCAAGAGGATGTGGATATGGATGTCAGCCACTAGTGTGATTATAGATACCCCACAATCCCATCAACCCATAATTCTAAACATTATTCCATTTTTATTTACTATCATCTAATATTATTATCATGGTTTAATTAATGAAATCATGATTTATTGACAATAAAATGAAATTTATCTTTTGAATCAAATTTTATTAGTTAAAAAATAAAGTAATATTTCTTAGGAAAAAAAATATTTTTACATTTATCAATAAAATATTATGATTTTAATTTAAATAATAATTTAATATATTAAAAAATAATACATATTGTGATCATCGATTGACGTAGTAACTCTATGATTGATGGAAGTAGGGGTGGAACCCACCACATATAATTGATGTTCACTTTCATTATTCCCAATTGACATTGAATGATTTTAATGTCATGTATGTGATCAATTACCACCATAGCTTCTATTATTGATATTTAGAAAAACCTATATGGTAGGAACTATATATTCATTATTATTAGATTCACATAATAATTTTTTAGAGTATTCACATGTTTCGAAGTAGTCTTCACCTCTTATATGTTATTATCGATATTATATTCTAGTGACAACCAGATCATATCAGGTTATTTTTTATCTAGAATTTAATATTCATCCTTATAAATAAATTTTTTCTTGGTATATTTCAAGGGAATATAAAGATAAATACATATTATATAATCCTCTATCATGTTTTTTAATTTTCCTACCATCTAGAAGGACACCATTCACTAATCATTATGGATGTAATCCTCAAACATTCTATATAACATTATTTTAGAATTTAGTTATCCCTTAGAGTGATGGATATCCACCGATATCTCAATGTGATGACCAAGATAATCATGTCATAAATTCATTAATGTTACTTATTTATCATGTATTTATCCTTCATAAAAATAGGTAAGACAAAAATTCCCCTTATTCACACCATTTTCTATTACCCTTGATCAAAGAAATATTTTTCATGTCCAATCAATAAACATTATATAGAATGATGATTCATCATGTTTTTTCTAAGGGGATTATGTTTTTCTATAACATGAGAATGTATTACATAAATTTAAAATTTAGTAAACGTCCCTTCCTTCTCCAAATAGAAATGTGTCATAAACTAATGTTATCTAGATCATGATCATCTACTAGATGTACTCTACATACTATTCTATAAATTTATCTCTTCCTAAATCCACTATCAAATTTGGAATAAAATTACCAAAACTCTCAGTCACCCATGTATTAACTGATACGCTACCACATAAAATTATAATTTTCTATTACGTTAACATAGGGTTTGTATATTCGGTTCTACAAGTTTATTTTCCTAAGTACTCCATATATTTTTATATTCCTCTTCATGTTCCTTTTTCTGCTGAAATTACTAAAAAATTCATAAACTTCTAACGAGTTACTCAAACTCTAGATCCTCTATAATTATAACTTATAGCGACCTTATAATAAAATACAATTCCCTTTTCAATCTAAATAATACACAATTTATAAGATTCAAGAATCATCTCATGTTTAGTATCATAATTGAATATCTGTAATGAATGTTTCTGATCATATAGTCATCATTACATTTATAATTACATTGTATAGTCACTATCACAACATACTATTTTGATAGTGAAGATAGTAATAGTAGAGGGTTATATTGTTCTATATATTTCAACCTCACTATCTCTCAATAAATCCATATAAAATTAAAATTGATCATATGATTGGTGTTTGATGTTTCTTCCAACAAACTCATTTCAAATAGAAATTTTTTAAATAAAACCTCATTTATCATTATTTTACTTTCGTGTATATATATGAGGGTCTTAAATATTCATGATGTCATTTTCATATAATATAAATTGTATACTACATTCTTGGAATGTGATATTCATAACAACCTTTGAGAATTCATGTTCAGAGTCTCCCAATCATCCAATACATTTGGATTGGTATAAATCAATAGAATAATAGGGTCCTCCTATAATTGAAAAACCTTTATCCTTTTGTTATATAAATAAATATCCATTCAATAATACTTATCTACCAAAACTATACACTCAGGAAACTCTGTACATTTAGAAATTTTGATGTCCTACAACATAAAATCAATATTAAAGGGATAGATTAAGAAATAAATAGAGAAATTGTCTTACATGGAGATGTTTAAAATATTACTATTGAATGGAACTATGAATCACATTATCTTGGGCCTAGTAATTTTGAATCACACAACCCTTGACCTCTAATAGTGCTTATGTTTCCATAGCCAATTTCAAAGAATTCACCAAAAACAACCCCATTAGAAAATCACTAGAAAAAATCCATAACAAACCCTTGTTATGTTGCTCGAAATATGAAAGATAATAAATCCTAAGTAATCATACTACAATATAGAGCCACTATAATGGCATAATTAAGACTTTTAGATGATAATAAAAAAAATAAACCCTATATCAAAAGAAAAAAGGTTTTTTCTATTTTGAACATATTCTCTAATCATTTTGGGAATGAAATATATGTTATAATCAATGGAATATATAATTATTATATTTATTAGATTAGGTTCACAAACAAAATACACCCAAAATTTATTTTACAGTTCAAGTTATGCTTTCATTTTTCATCTCCAATCGATCTGCACTAGCCAAATCCTACCTTCTCATTTCTTTAGTGATTCCTCCTTTGTTTACTAAATTATAGAGACATGTAATTGTGATCAATAACTACATTTATGATTTATCCTATAATTAATAGGTAACAAAGTTGTTGTTAACCCAATATATGAATCACATTTTTATGGTCTATTAGACGAAAGATATAATTCCATTTGGGTATGATGAACTTCAATAAAACTATTTGATGTTACACCTCCAGAACATACAAGGTGGAATCTAAAGAAATATAATGAACGTGTGAACTCGATGTACATGAATGTGGAAGAAAATCATACCCAAGTAACTAAATAAATAAATATACTGTGAACAAATTATATAGGGGATTCAAAAGGATAATGATGGAAATAAATATAGGTAAAATAACAAAATATGTTTTTCTGTTGTTCTATATTGAGACCACATCCATAAGGGTAAAACTATAGTATATTAAAATATCATTGTATAATCACAATTCACAACTATATCGATTGAATTATCCCCCATTAGTTATTGTAAATTTCTTCTAATGAAACCAGTGTCCATAACCTTCCATTCTTCCTGGGGAATGAGTCCACTACAATTCAATCATCACAGTTAGCCATGCCCAAGATCAAATACATACAATTCCTTATTCTCTACTTATGGTATATAGTATATACTTTTAAAAATATCATGAACTTCCTCTTACTTATTTCATTTTTAAAAAAATGTGGTAAGAAAATCCTCTAATTAATGTCTTCTATGCCTCCACACCCAACCTTCAACGTGGAATGGGGTAATATTTTATCACCCGTAACTGACTTCTATCATCTAATATGTAGATTTTGGACTTTAGTAACTTACTCAATATCACACCACAATCCCTATTTGATCATTGAATGTAATACTTCTAGAATCACTCCCTCTAGAATACATAAGTCCATACCCCAAATGTTTTTTTTTCACAACTAATCCTAACAATCTGAAAAGAAAAAAAGGCCCATTTAGAAATTAGAGGTTGAAACTATTTTACTATAGCATGAAAATTATTATATAACCACATAACCTTGAAAAAACACTATTTTTATAATATTTTTTGTGTTTCTGTGAGATTTCATATAGTCATATATATTTATATAAATATATTTACATTAAATTTTAGTTAGTTATTTATTTTTTCTTTAATAAACATAAATACAGACACATCTAGATATGATTGTATGTGTATATTTAAGGATGTAAACTACCTTTTAAAAAACAAATATATATATTCTAATAAATATTTTTTCCCCTTAAATATTATTTATATATTTTCCATTTTATTATTTATATGTTTTATATAATTATTTATATATACATATATTCAATTATTTTTTAAATATTAATTATAATTTTGACCTTCATTTTCATAAAAATATATATTTAAAGATTGAAATTATATTACAATATTCTTATTTATTTACACACATTCTATTTAAATATATATATATATATATATATTATATATTTATATATTTAAATACTATATATATATATATATTAAATATAATATAAATTTTTTAAAGATAACTTGTATTTATATATATAACCAAACAATCAAATATTTACTTGTATAAATATATTGAAAATTAAATTAAAATATATATATATATTGTATTTAGAAATAGATATTTTAATTATAAATTTTATTTGTGTAAATTCAATAAACATAAAATTTTTCCAAAAATTTATATTTCTTCGAATAACAATATTATTTAATTAAATTGTATTATTATATTTTATAAATTTATTTCTTTTTATATATTTCATATCTATATATAATTATTTTCACATTTAATTATGTGTTAATTTTTCATTTTCATGAAAATAGTTATTTAAAATTCAATTTATATTGTAATATTCACACACACACACACAATATATATATGTATATACATTATATAAATATATTTAAATAATCTATATAATTAGAGTAAATATAATATAATTTGATACATAAAAATTTTATCATCCAAACTAAATTTATCAAAATATATAATCTATGCTTAAATTTTCTTTAAAAATATAAATTCAACATTTTTATGATCAGAAATGTACGAACACATTCAAATTTGAATTATATTGATGTGTTTGTGTGATAATATGTGATAAACTAAATATTTTTTAAAAATATAAATATATAACACAAACATGAAAACACATAGCCGTATATATATATATATATATATATATATACGCATTCATATGATTGTTAATTTATTCTTATATGTTATGATTCAACTATTACACATCTGTACTTGTTTTAATGATTACCTTCAACATGAGATTCACACATATTTACATACATTGACAATATTCCCACCTTAACTACCCTTCTATATGATACAATGTCTTTCTTTACATCCCATATGAAATCCCCTTGTTTAAGTGTGATCTTCCACATGATAACCCTTTTTTGGAGACTCGTACTCTTCATTGAGTTCTATCAAGAGTGATACAATTTTTTGATGTGGTCCTCTATAGTAGATAATTCCTTCTATAGGTATCACCCATGTAGTATTGCATCATTTTTAGAATCATTATCATGATTTAATACTTCTATGGTGGTACATCCCTATTGGTTATTTATATGAAATAAAAATATTCTTGTTGTCACAATAATCCAAACAGTAATATGATGTATTATATTTTGAGTTTGTTCGATACTCCTCAGATTATGATAACCCCTGTACCTGTATATAAATATCTAATCCCAGTATCACAACATAATTATTCCTAGGAGAATGTTGTATTTCACAGCATAAAAAAACTTCTATCAGTGGTTATTTTTACCTTTGATATGGTTTAAACCACCAAAACACAATTAACATCTTCTATATTGTCCCTTTAGGTGGTTGAGGTGGCATGGGGGATGGGGATTGGGGAGACACTTGAAGGGTCGGGTCCCGAGTAAATTTTTAATATAGTGTTCATATGAATGGAAACCACATTTTAAAATAAAATCTATTATATAAAATGATAAGTATTCCACTTTAAAATATAAATTAGTGCAAAAAATATTATGCAGTGATTTTGTCAAGTGTCTCTTTCCATATTTAACAATAGTTTAACATAAATATTATTTTTTAATAAATATTGAATATTTAAACAAATCTCCATTAATTTGTTAAAATATTGTTTTTTAGAATTTATTCATAGAAACACCTTCTTATCATCTAAATTGTTAATGTAATAATATATTATTCAAGAATCACTAATCTACATTGTGTTGGTCTAAAAACCCCCTTAAATCATATAAAATAATACGCGCTATAAATTAGTAAATTTAAAAAAATATGCATAACATAAAATGTAAATAAAGAATAATTACATAAAAACATAAATATAAAATAATATAGAAAATTGAATTACATAAACGACATATATATATATAATATAAAAAATGACAAACCCAATCAATTACCATTAGTCAATAACCGCTCTAAAAAAATCATCATTTATAAACCATTTTATCTTATCAGAATTAGAATTCTAACATCCACCCCTAACCCATCATGTATATCTCTCCATCTCAATAATATTTTACCACCTCTATAGCTGGGATCATTATACATGAATCCAACCACATAAATATATTATCTAATAAATCAAAAACAAGATTGAAATATAAAAAAATAGTTTGAAAAAAATAAAAAAACCAAGAGGGTCAATGATAATGTTTAACTATAAAAAAACTATAAATCATAATGCCTACCCATAGTGTCATGGATCTAAATTCTTAATTTCCTATATACTAATGGTATCTGTCACATGTAATAAATACCCATAACATTTTAGAAAACAAAAATAAAAAATATATGAACAAAACATGTTTTTAAATTTTCAAATAAACTTTAATATATTTTAATCAAACATATTAATATAAAAAAATTATTTGTCAACTGACAATTATATAAATAAAAAAATATTAATATGAACTAGATCATAAATTCTATAAAATCAACAATAAGTATTAAAAATAAAAAAATATCTATTTAATATTTTATTAATGTCTCAAAATTTAAAATTGTTGATTTAATAACAATCTAATTCTCCAACACCAAATATCCATTAACATGCAATTAATTTTATAGAATTGATATCAAATTCTAGAATTCATTTTCTAAAACTACAAAAACTTTCTACCTATCATAGTAATATAGATATTGCTTGATCATTATTTTTTATTATTCAATCACTGTAAATAAACAATTATATCATTCATTCATACAATTAAATTTCATATTATAAGAGTCTAAAATCTTGAATATCGATTAAAAACCATAGTAATATATTTTTAGTGGACTCAAAATGATGATTTATCATTTTTATAATTAAAAATATTTTTTTAAGATTTATCATTAATATAAGTTTCTTTCACACGTTTTTGGCCATTACACACATATTTATGTCTTTTAAAACAATCAAATTGACTTTTAAATCATCCTGATCAAATTAAAACACAGATAGGCATATAGTCAATTATAAAATTTCAAAAATAATCTTATAGTTGGTTTTGTATGATTTCATGGAAATAAAATTCCATTTTATTAATTTCCACCCCCTAATGAAAAATTTTAACCAATGTCAAATAATTTAAAAATTCATATTCAACCAATTTGAGCACACCACTCATCATATTGATGGGATATCTACTTGTATATGTGAAAAAAACAAAGGCATTTTCTTATAATTTCATTTAAATCTAACACCATTTTCTTTGTTTTGAATATAACATGAAATCTTTAGTGTTTTTAAATTTGATTTTTTTCAATCATCCAAAGATAATGACAACTCAGATCATCATGATATTAGTCGTTATATTTCAAAAATCAATCTATGTTAATTTTTATATTATTTGACAAAAGTCTGATCTCTTTTTCTAGGTATTGACCCCCTTATACCTGGTTTTTAAGATTTATATATCATGAAAAATAGTTTATTTATCACATTTGAAAAACTACAAGATAAATATATGTTCATTCTAATTATACATTCCCAAAATAATTTAAAAATTGTTTTCAAATAATTTTTCATTAGTTTGAGGTCATTGGTTATGTGTTTGATAATTACAGACACATATTAATGCTTTAAAACATTATAAAATTATTTATACTCATTGTATGTATACTATGTTCTTGGGGTAAAATTACAATAAAACACACACACAATATATGTCCTTACTAGGTTTCTAACCCTTACATACATGTTTTATTGTTTTAGGACACAATTAACGCATTTCAGTCATCCTAATAACACAAGAGCTCATATTTATGTGTTTTCTTATACTTTAGTTTTAAATTAATAATACGGTTGTGAAGATATTATATCATAGCACTCAAATATTGTTTTATTGGATTTTACCCATGAACCATGACTGTAAAAGCTTTTAAATCTGTAAAAACAGCTTCTTCGGTCATTTTGAGCACGACACTGGTCATATAGACATTTCATATACATGTAAATATAGTAAATTATTAAAATTAATTTTCCCTATGATTTAATGTTAAATAAAGGAATTTTTTTATGTTTTTTATCATTACAATATTGTTTGAGGGTTCTAAAACACTAAACAAAATTATTGGTCATCGTAGTTGAAAGACAATTCAGATAGATATGGACTCAATTCATATATTTCAAAAATGAATCTATATTTTTTTCATATTATTTCATATAAATGAAAATCCATTTTTTTTGGTTTTGAATCGATGATATAAACATTCAGTTACGTTCTAATTTTGATAAACTTGTTATCCAATCAGTATAAGCACACCGTATATTGAATTGATGTTTCAGATACATATAGACATAAAAAACAATTAAATTATATTATTCAAATGATTTCAAATTATTTCAAATCAATATATTGTCTTTATATAGTTTTTGACACCCCCCAACTCATTTTAAATTATTAAGACTCTAAAATGTTTTTTTGGTTTTCCCGAGCGAACTACATATCAGATTGATATGGATGTGGAATATTGACAAAAATTGTCATCTAAGGGGTTTTGACAACCATAAATGTTTTTACCACAATATATTTCTTTAATTCAAAAAACATTTTAATATATGCAATGAACATTTAATTATATTTCTCTCTTGATAATGTAATGTTGACTTCCATGGTGTGGTCAATGACTATGAGCATTTTTTTTAATATGTTATTGATCCTCCTTGTTTGATAATTAAATTTTCCATTTCCCACCGAATACTTTTTTAATCCTCCACATTGTAGTGTCTTCTAATTTAAAAATATTTTGAAATTTTTTCTATTCACATTAATATGGGTGTGAGTTTATGAAAAATTGGATATCATATAAAAAATGGTATCTATTCTTTTTCACATAGCAGATTAATGAAATATATCACATGTATGATGTCCATTCCAATTAACCCATACTCCCAATATAAACCCACTTCTATTAGAGCTTATAAATCCCCATGTGAAAATTATTTTCTACACCTTTGAAATATTTTAATGACATCATGATATTTTTCTCCATAGTCTAATATCATCTCATTACAGTAATATTGGAAAAATAATTTGATTCCCTTGTTTGATGTAATATCCATATTTTTCATTTTAAATTAGATCTCTTTTTGACTAGATGGATAAAACTAATTGGGTGACACATGTTAAAACCGAGGATTCTATTCTAGTAGAATAGAAAATTGTGTTAATAAAATATATCTATAAAAGTATTATTTTCAACACAAACATTGAGTTGGACAACATCAACAAGAAAAATATGTTCAACATGTGATTATGTGATGTTCTTGATGTGCTAACTCAATATGGGTTATATTTCACTTTTCAAGATAACTCCACTAATATATCTAATGGTAATAGAAGAATAATCAACCACCAATATTGTGGAATTATTTAACATTTTTTAAAAAATGATCTGAAATACAGTGTGACGCAAGATACTAGTGTAAATTGATTTTGTTTTCTATTATAAGAAAATAACATGTGAAATATAATTGAGAATCACCTCTACCTAAAAAATTGATTTATTAATTTTTTAGTAAAATAAATGCATTTCAATGATTAATAACATTTAATGTTTTAATAAAATTGTAGAAGATCTAGAAACATTATTTTTAATTATTAAAGATGATGATAAGGCCTAATTATTGCAAAAATCTCCACAAGATGGTAATAATCTTGTAACCAGTATAATTTTGTATGGTATATATGGGTTAAATTTTTTTGATTTATTGGATGTCATGATTAAAAATTAGTATAGCTAGAAGGAAAATCATGAACCTAGATATTATTCTTTATAGCAATTGATGTTACCATTGGAAGATCATCTAAAAATAATCATAGGGGATTCAGAAGAGGTAAATCATGATTGAATTCAAGGGGTGATTCTACCTATAAGCAGCTAGCCAAAGACTAGTGTTATAATTCCATAAGAAGGGGTAATGGAAGAAAAACAATACAAATCATGATAAACTAGTTGAATCTTTTATACATAAAATTGATGATGTGAAAGATTTAAATTTACTCATTTTATCGACAATAAACCATTTAGATGGCCATATAATTTATTCTAGTTTTTCATTTATTATGTTTAGTAATTGAGATTGGAACGCAAGACCTAAAGAGTTAGATAAATGATTAGTGATTATGAGAAATAAGTGTCCCTACAACATAAGATTTTTTATAATAATAATATTGTGGATGCATGATGGTACAATTCAATATCTAATAGATGTGATATATGTACTAGAAATGGATTAGATCCTCACTTTATTAAGAGTATTGTACATAATTTACTATAGAAAAGTATTAACTATAAAAATATTATTCCAAGACCCTTTGAAAGTATTTGTGATAAAAAAATTATATATATATAATTGAGTGTCGTATGATAAAACAGATAAGTTGATTGAGTCTAGAAAGGGTTTCACAAAAAGGATAGTATAACTTATGATCACATTAGAACACTTGGGTGTTTGTTTTTATTGGGAGATTAATTAATTATGTTTATTTATTTACTTATATATTTATTATGGTGAGAACCTATTCATTTTATTAAAAATATTTCATTATATTTCTACCATTGTGTTAAATGATTTTTTTTATTAGAAACTATAGATATATAAGGACAAAGGTGTGATTTTGGCGAAGATAATAGTGAATTGGAGAATGATATCCTTCAACATAATTTTTCACCTTAATCATCAATGATACTTGGAATAGATGAATTTTATTATTATTTTTCAATCATAACCTGAGGTAAAGAAACTTCATTTTCACGTGATATATCTACCATGATTTCATATTGAAAATAATTATTTCATATTTTAGTTTTTTGTGATGCCATGAAAAACTAATGTAAGAACCTTGTATTTGATAGCTTGTATGACACGCGACTGCAAGTACGTAAGCTAATATACTATCCATTTTATTTATAATATATTTACAATTAAAATATTATATATATATATATCAACCCAATAAACACCAAGATAGATTTATATTCATGCGACACTGAGTTAGAATACATCATATTCAACAACTACCTTCCTCTATATCTTGTTATACATGCAAAAGTGACCTTCTTCGATTGATTTCCCTATAAACAATATTGAGTCTTACCGATAAACAATCTATGATTAAAACATTATTATTTAATATAGTAAGATATAAAATAGTTGTTATGGATAATATTAACTAAATTATTAAAATATATTGTTTATAAAACTATTTTTTTGTTACAAATAAATTAGAAATGAATTTAAGAACCAATTGAATATTTAAAGTATATTTTTATAGAAAACTATTTTTATACTCAAGAAGATTTTTTACCATAATAAATGAAATTAATGAAATTAATTGACTATTATAATGTAATATAAATATTATAAACTAAAAATATTATTTTCATATTCAATCATTATATTTGATAAATATATGATAAGAACCATCCCACTATTTTTCCTAAAACTTAAAATTTCTATAAAGTTAAATTCAATTCCATTTAATGGAGAAGCCATTGTAAATTTTTTTATGATAATTATAAATTGGATTTGATAAAATAAAATGTATTTTTTAATTTAGAACATCAAAATTAGATTAGGATGATTTTTGGGATTTTTCCTAGAGACATCATGTTTTAGTGAATAGTGAAATATACTATGTTTTAGTTAAAAACTGGATTTTGGTTGGAATAATTATTAATGTTAATTTATATTATAAATTTGTTTTAAAGTAATATTTGATTAATTATAAATCTATTAATATAAATTATTTCATTATTATCAATATAACATTAATATTTAATATAAAAGAAAGATAATCTTTTGAACATTTTTCTACTAAAACCAGTTAATCTGTCTAACTCTGAGAGTAGTATTAATCATAATTTTTTTTCTTCTATGATTTGAATTTTGGAAATATAAAATAATTTATTTAATAATGATTATATTTGTGTACTAATAATTTAAACTTAATTATTAATAAAAATTATTAGTTAAAATGATTAATGTTAATTATAGTTATTGTAGTTTATTTGGCTTAAAAATTGACTAAACCCATAATTTTAGGGGGCCAAATGAAATATCCACTAGTAAAAAAATCATTTCCTATAAATATTTAGTCCACAAACCTTCCATTAATGCGTTTTCGTGGTTTGGTATGACTTTATTTAAGTAGAAACATGAGCAATCCTAACTTCTTTTCATGAATATCGTGCGAGTCCTTTTCATTCCCCATAAAGGGTCCACACCTCTACCCATTCCTCACACATATCAAACCTCTAATGGTAGGCCTATATCTTCCTCAATGGCTCCCAATATCCCTATACTCGACCTATATGTATCCTATTTTTCATTATACCTTCAATGGATTCCTTTTGGTTAAACCAGAAGAAGTTACTCGATTAAAAGGTATTGTCTTTTCACAATCTCTTTAGTTTTGTTTCCATTCCCCGACCCCTAAAATCAATTTATTCTGTTATTGTGTTACAAAACCAGTGTCCTAAATATTCAAGGATGTTTTATACTGATATTTTGACCTACAATTAAACACACCACCATCTAATAGGTAATGAAAATAATGTTTCTACGTATGGAAAACTACTGCCTCACAAAATAACGACTGTTCAATTCTTCCCTATTACCTCTCATGGTGGTCATTATTATGTAGAATATTTTTATATATATTGTATATGAGATTTATTTTTTCTTAGTACTTATTTAATCCTTTTATTTCACCTACCTTTAATAATTTCCATTTTATGTTAATACGATAACATCGTTTGAGGTAGTGTGGACTATCGCCCCCTCAAAGTACTGTGATTCATTCACATTAAACATGGATCATATAACAGATGGTTTAAATTGAATATATGACACGTAAATGAAATTTATATTATATTCATGTTATAAATATCTTTCTATAAATATAATATTTAAATATATATCAATTCTTATTACCCTTTCACACCCTTAAAAAGTGATAACATTATTCGTGGACATGTGGACTACTGCCTCCACAACATGATGTGATTAATTTTACATCAAAATATTTTTCATATAAATATTTATAATAAATTATTATTTTGTTTATTATATAATGATCATTATGGAATTATAACGTGTAATTTCCCTACATTCCACAATTATCACATAAAAATGGGAATGTTACTTATGTGTATATACAACCTACCATCTCAATGATTGTAACATATTCACTTATTCAAAAAAAAATTTAATAATTCATTTTAAAAGTATAGTGGAATTATAAATATGATAATTATTTCATGTTTATTATTTTTAATATGTTAAATAATGAAAGCTTTTACCATCGTTGAGTAAAAATAGTTGTTTTGAGACATAAACAGAATTTGGACAAAATAACATGATGTAAACATACTTTTTTTATTGTAATAAAAAACTTGTTAATAAGGGAAATAAATTTAATTATAAACATGATAACAGTTTTTATGAAAATTAAATATAACATAAGATTATTATACAGTAATTTATAGGATGTTCACCGAAAACGAAATTCAAAGTAAGGTATTCTTATATCGTTTTCATTCAGTGAGTGATAAGTAATTATTGTTAACCTAATTTAATATATGCGGTGTAAATCCCTAAAAATTTAAATATATTATCATGAATTACTTTATATTTATTTTATTTAAATTATTTATTTAAGTATTATTACCTTTGAGTTTTCCAATTCTTTTGTAACCACATTGGTAAGGTATTTTTTTCTTAATTTATATTCAATTGAGGCTTAATTGTCATTATGCACCTAGATTCTTTTACATGGTTTATGTACTAACCATTACCTAATAAATCCTGATTGTAATTAATCTCATGGTATTTTAAACATTCATATAATTTTATCCTTTCATTATTATTATGTTTTAAAATATTTCAATGTTGTATGTTACAATTTAATATATTTAAGGATTACTTTCCTCAATAATAATTTTAATAATATTTAAATGATATTTCCATTTTAAGAAAATTTATAACAATTGATAAATATGTACCTTTCATTATAAATTGGATACTTGTTACCATTTTCAAGTATTAGTACCATTTTTCACACTATGGTACTGAAATGTTTTAGATACTGTTTTTTAGAAAACATGACATTATATCTCTCTGTAGTTAGAGAAGCTATTTTATTCTATAATCCATGTTTTATAAAATGATTTGGTAACTAAATTTTTATACATTTTTTTACCAATGTTTCAAAGGAATCATCATGTCACATTCCTAATAAATTTTTGTATAACCATTTTACATAAAAAAGTAATTTTCATTTTTCCTCATATGACATGTAATGATTCATCCACAATAGTTTCTTTGAAGCATTATTTTCAAAAAGATTATTTTTAACGAAAACTATTTTCAAAATTCATTTAATAGAAAATTGTATTTTCCTCAAGAATATTTTTAAAATCTATTCATTTTTGGAACTAATGACAAAAACACTATATTTTTCCTCCACATGGGATTTTTGGTATTGATGTTATCTCTAATAATGCTATTGATGGTTTAGGAATTATTTGTCTAATGATAGTATTCAAATTAAGTTTCATGATTTAATTATTATCTCCCATGAAATATTCAATCTATTATGAGCATTAAAAACCTAATTTCCCCCTAATTATCAATTTTAATAATCATAGATCTTATTATTGCATAAACTGTATTCCATTTTATAGACGGTGTCTAGTTCGACTGTTATTTGACTATTAGTAGTCTCATGGGATGAGTTATTTGGCTAGTCTACTTAGAGGGATTTTTAACCTGCATTTTGTAAACCGTCTTTTGAAAGGTATTTTTGGTAAAGGTACAATGTACCTTGGAAACATGGTCTCCAATAATTTGGAATATCATTCACTTATATTATGATATTATTCATCCATTAGTTTTTTTATTGACATGTACATGGATGAATTTCTTTTTTTGGATTTAGTTATTATTCATCCATGAGATAAAGCGTCGACATATCTATGGATACATTTCAGTTTATATTCATTTAAAAAATGTAAATTGTTTTAGATTCTTAACTTTCCAACTTGACATTTTCATGTCTAGTTATTTGAATGGCGTGTGTTTCTATTTATTTCCCTTACTATACTGAATATTTTCATTGAATCATTATTTTTTACTCTCTATTTTTCCTTTATTGAGCATTTGAGATCACCCTTATTATTATTATTTCCCCAGGAATCTAAGAAGTTTACCATGAAATATATATTGGGATTTAGTATATGGATTAGAGTTATCCTTAGAGTTATATATTTAGAAATATGAAAAAATATGTAGTAATCAATTTATTCAATTTCAATACAATACTCATTTTTATATAAGTTTTACCAAGACTACTAAACTCATCTGTCCATTGGGGATTGATTCCTTATAATTATTCCAATGTATATAGTACCAGACAGAAGCTCTAGGCAAATTGGGATGGGTCACTACAATTTGTATTAGTGGAATTTTGGTAGCTACCTTGGGAACTAGATTTATGTAAACCTAGATTATTGAACATAATCCAGAGCTATACTTTGAGAATAAGTGTAGTATAAAACCCTATAATTTTGGAAAAATATAGATTATGGGAGTTTTACTTGCATTACATCCCTATCCAGTGACTACAATTGGATGTGGTTCTGGTAGAGATGTACCTTGAAGTAATAACTCTGAAAATGTATTTTGGGCTTGACTTGGGATAAACTGGTACATGATAATAGGCCTTACTATTCACATGATCTAACACTACTAGAGGATATGAATAGGATAATCCTATTTTTCATTACAAGACCTTATGATAGATTTTTATACATAATAATTAAACTAGGTTAAAACAAAGGTGATTCAGAAAACATGTTACATGGTAGTCTTTGTGACCATAATAAATTCCATTCTCTCTTTTATAGAGGATTTATTATGAACCCTTCTCATTATGTGGGATTTCAATGTAGGAAATATCAAAAAATTTAATACGAATATTGAGTTGAAATTGCGAGGACACGATTTAAATAAGGTGGGGATAATGTGACGCCATAAAAAACTAATGTAAGGGACTTGTATTCGATAGCGTGTACAACACACAACAACAATCACGTAAGGTAATATAATATATGTATACTATATAATATATTTACTATTTAAAATTTATATTATATATATTTACTAATGGAACATTGAGTTAGCCTAAAATATATGAAACTCTCATTTAGTGTACATCATATTTAACAACAACCTTCATTTATAGCTTTCGTTTCATGCAAATGTGACCTTCTTTAGTGGATTTCTCTATACACAATATTGAATCTTACGGAGAACAAAATCATTAATTATAAAATTATTATTTAATATAATAAGATAAGAACTGGATACTATTGATAGTATTAACTAACTTATGAAAATAAATATTTTTGAAAAATTTTCTTGTTTGATATAGATAAATTAGAAAAGAATATAACAACTAATTGAATATTGGAAATAAATGTTTATAAAAATTTATTTTTATTATAATGAAGATGTTTTAATATAATAAATAAAATTAATTACAATTAGTTAATTATTTTAATAGAATGTATATCTTATATATTCAATAAAATATTTTTTTATCAATTCATTATATTTTAAAAACATTATATAGTAAAAAACTTAATGTTTTCCATAAAAACAATTATTTTTAAAATGGAAATTTTAACGTGTTTTAATGGAGAACCCGTTGTAAATATTGATTTTCAACCTCTTATAAAATTAATCTGATAAAATAAAATTCATTTTTGAATTCATAATTTTATTATTATATTTTCATGTTTTTTTATTTTTATGAGAATCTTTATTTTTTAGTGAATTATGAAAAATATTTTTTTTATTTTAAAAATAACATTTTCATTTAAATATTTATTAATGTTAGATAATATTATAAATTTGTTGTATGTTGAAATTGTATCAATATTACGTAATTTAACATTAGTTATTTCAATATAATAAATATATCTTTTAAATTGAATAAAAAACGAAACAATATTTTGAATATTTTTCTATTAAAACCATTTAATCGGTCTATCTGTGAGATTCTCATTAATCATAATTTTGTAACCTATGTTATTTGAATTTTGAAAATAAAACATAGAAAATTTTAAAAAAATTAATATTAGTGTTATAATATTATCAACTCAATTTTTTACAAAAGTTTTATTGATTGTAAGTAATATTATTTATAATTATAAGGTGTAATTAGGCTTACAAATGGAATCAAACACAATGTTTAAGGGCCTAAACGACCTATGAACATTTAAAGAACTAATTAGATGGAAATATTTATACCATGACACTTATATTAATTATATTGGATGCTTTGTTATGGATTCTGTTAGGTAATAAAAAGTGAACACCTAACTTCTTTTCAAGAATAGCATATGAGTCCTTTTCCATCCCTATAAAAGGCCACCATCTCTACCAATTCATCACAACTCTCCATCCACTTAATTTCGGCCAATATATATAGAAATGTCCTCCAAATATCCATCCTGGTGATCTAGAATCCTTCCTTTTTGAATAATACCTTCTTTTTATGCCTTTTGGTTAATCCAAAATAAGTTACCAAATTAAAATGAAAGGACCTTTCTCAATATCTCTAGTTTCATTTCCATTCTCCAACAAATAAAATAATCTTATTCTATTATTGGGTAAAGAAAAGAAAATTATATATATTCTAGGATGTTGTTAGGCTGATATTTTTAACTACATTTATGTACAACACCATGTAATGTGTAATGAACATAATGTTTCTGTGTATGGACAACTACTGCCTCACTAAACGATAATTGTTCAATTCTTCATTACCACCATTCATGGTGGAAATTAAGATTGAAAAAATGCTTACATATATTATATTTGATATTTATTGTGTATTAATACTTCTTTAATCCTTCAATTAAACCTACCATTAATACTTTCTATTTTATGATAATATGATAACAACGTTTGATGATGTGTGGAAACCCGCCCCCTCAATGTTTTGTGATTCAGTCACACTAAACATGGAATGTATAAATGGAGGTTTTAATTAAACATAGGTGAAATACACAACATAAATATGATATTCATGACTTAATTATCTTTCTGTAAATATTATATATATATATATATTTGTGTGTGTGATTTTTATTATTACTATTTCTCACACTTAAAAAATTATAATGTTATTCATAGATTAGTAAACTGCCACCTCCTGGACATGATGTGATTTCTTTTGCATCACATAATTTTTTATATTAGTATGTATGATTAAATAATATGGTATTTATAATATAATTATCATTCTCGAATGATATTTTGTTACTTACCTTCTTTCCACAATAATCACTTAAAAAATTAAAATATTACTCATTTGTACGCACGACCTACTGCCTCCATGATTGTGTTTTATTATCATGGTCATATCCATAATTAATAATTGTTTATAATCATATAATTTATTTATAAATATGATAATGATTTCATGGTTATTATTCAGTATATGTTGTAAAATGAACACTATGACCATAGTTGACCAACAAAGTTGTTTTGACACATAAACTGAATTTGGTCAAAAACACCTAATGTAAAATTAATTGTTTGATTCATTGTACACAACATGGTAATAAGTGAAATAAGATTATTTATAAAAACAAAAATGAGTTTTATGTAAATTGAAAATTAAAATTGGTTTATTATATAGGAATCTAAAGGACATTCATCTGAATGGAGACACAAGGTAAGGGATTCTTGAATCATTTTCATTTCATGAGGTATAATTAATTTTTGTTCACATAATTTCTTATATATGGTAAACATAATGCCATATTGAAATAATATATCATGAATTATTTTATATTAATTGTATAAAAATGTTTTATATAATGATTACGACTATTGGATTATCCAATTTAAATGATACCACATTGTTAAGGCTTTTCTATCTCAATTTACATTCTATTGAGGTTTTATTATCGGTATGCACCTAGATTATTTTACATGGTGTATGTACATAGATTTTAATTATATAAAATAAATCTATTTACTCTCATGATATTTTATACATTCATATAATCAAAATCCTTCCTGAGGATTATTTTTTAAAATATTTCAACGTGGTATGGGACATTTTATAATGTTTAAAGATTACTTTCCTCAATAATAATTCTAATGATATTTTAATAGATTTTCCATTGGAGGAAATTATATAACCATAGTTCAATATATCCCTTCATTATTATCTAGTTATTCATTACAATTTTCATTTATTAGTACCATTTTTCTACACATTGTTACTCAAGTGTTTTAAAAAAAATGCTTTTGAGAAAATGTACCTTTATATCACTCTTTAGTTGGACAAAATATTTTATTTTAAAAAACTTGTATTATTTAAATTTACACAAAAATTAATTTAAACTTATTTGGTAAATATATTTTTAAACTTTTTTTGTTTACCAATATTTCAATGGAATCTTCTTTTCTCTTTCATAATGTGTTATTTTCCATCCTTATTCTATAAAAAATGTATATTATTTTTTCCTCATAAGACATGAAAGGATTAATCCACAATTATTTATTTGATAAATAATTTTCAGAAGTAATATATTTAATTAAAAATATATAAAAAAATTCTCTCAAAAGAGAAGGATATTTTCCTCTAGAATATTTTTAATATCTATTCTTTTATTTCATCAAAGACAACATCCGTATATTTTTACATAAATGGGATTTGTTATATTGATACTATCCTGAATATTGTTGTGTATGATTTATGATTTATTTTCCCAAGGATATTATTCAGATTCACTTCCATGATTTTTTTATTAGTCCCCGATAAATATTAAATCTCTTATGATCAATGAACATTTATTCCCCCAAAAATTATCCATTTGATTTATCATATATAGTACTCATGCCTAAACCATATACCATCTTACATATGGTATATACCATAAAGGTTATTTGACTATCCAGGTTAATATTGAGAAATCTGTATCTCTTACATCATATGGATATTTGATATGGTACATTGTTAAATAGACTATTTAATAGATGATGAATGTTTTGGACTTGTATAACAGCGGTGAAGCATATTTATAGAGATCTCCATGATGCCTCGGTAGTATCATGGGATTAGTAATTTGGATAGACACCATATATTAGTTTTTACATAGAATTTTGTAAACCTTCTTCTGAACAGTCTTGACAATAAAGGTACCATGTACCTAGGAATCATAATTTCCAATAATTTATCATTTCCTTTATTTATATTCTTACTTTATTCATCCATGATATTTTTAATCGACATATCTATAAATGTGTATCATTTTAATCATTCAGTTTTTATTCATCCATGAGATAATGTGTTCACATATCTTTAGATACATTTCATTTTTATTTCATAGATTAAGTGGAATGCATTTCAATTTCCTAACATTCCATATAGATATTTATTTTTATATTTATTTGAAAGTCATGTACTTCCTATTATATAACACTTCATATTGACTATTCTCATTGATTTGTTATTTCTTGGTATCTATTTTTTCATTACCGAGCATTTTAGTTCACCCTTATTATATTTCCTTCCACAAGAATCAAAGAATATTACTAGGAAAGATATTTCAGGATTTTTAATATGGATTTTAGTTATTCTTTGAGTAATTTATTTATAAAGAATAAAAAATGATGCATTAATTAGTATATTCATTTGTAATAAAATACCTAGTTATGAATATAGTTTTCCAAGATTATTATACTGATCAGTCAGTTGGACTTGATTCTATGTAGTCATGTAAATGTATTTAGTGGTAGACACCGATCTTGGATATCTAGGGCTCGGGCACTACATTTTTGGATGTAGAGGAAGAATGTTATGGGGTTTTCCCAACTTTTAATTTTGTCATGATCGAGGATTAATCCAGATTTTACACAATGTTGAATGTAATGATCAATGGAATTAAATCAAATAATATATACAAGGGTTGAAATTATGGAACCATAGAGAGGATCAACACATATTATTTGTAATCAGTTTAATTATTTAAAAATTTTCCTTTTTGTAATTATTTCTTCCCCGATTGATCGTACAACCGATATGCATTTTAATATCACTACATTATAGAAATCATGTGATTATTTCTTATAGTGATGATCCACACATGCTCCAAAAATATCTAAGAATTGCTTTAGGAATGTTCTGGTTCTAGAATGGTAGATCATATCACTTTCTTCATCATCCACTGATCTCCATGAGAACTGCTACCAAAAAAGTCTACATGATCTTTCTAGACATGAGAGAAAAAGGTGGTGAAAGACCCCTCTCCATTCCTGGGAGTGTTCTTGGAGAAATTAGATCTCTTGGGATTGAGATGAATCTTCAAATCTGTTGTGTACAACAAGAATAACTGAATTTTCTCTCTTATAAAATTATATAAATAGGTTTATATACTACTAGAATTACGATAAAATAGTTTGACATGTTCCCTATATTATTTAATAAATCCCTTTGCAACACAATGTCAAATAATGATAATAATAATATTATTATTTCTCGACATGTACATATCATGTGAATTAAATTAAATATTATTTAATCAAATAATATTCAATATTTATTATTTCTCCTCGGACCTAGAAACAAGATTTTCCATTACCATAGTATATTTATTGTCCCTTGAATAATGGCTATTTATTTTTAAAATAAATATCACTGCATTATTCACCAATATATAAATAAATATAATATTCACTAAATATAAAAACAATATTTATTAAATATTATGCTCACATTATATTCTCTTAAATAATTGGTGAAAACATTTATGTGATCAATAAAACATGAATAATTATTAAAGCATTTGAGGGAATATTATTTATTAAACTTGTTAAATAATATGTAATAATATATAATTTAACTGATATTCTAGGTAGCCTTAATGTGTGGCCCTTTAGGATTCTTTGTCAATGGAATGAGGTAATTCATCATGATGTTCCAGGATAGCATCTAGATACAAATCATTGTACCTGTAGAGAAGTAGGTTAATGCTACAATTATATAATACCCATATTGACGCTTACCATGTAACATAATCCCATTACCATGATATCTCAAATCAAGTAGGATGAAAGCTAGTTCCATAAACCTATGTGCTCGATGTATCATTCTTGGACTTCATAGAATTTAAATTTCATATAGATCACAATAGAAATGGGTTTATTTAGGGTATGTAATTTCCATCAAAGGTCATAATATAACATATTTTTTCAATGAAGAGAAGTGAAAATTCTTTCTCGTATTATTCATTAATGCAATATTAATCATGACACACCCAATGTATCTTACCACACAACAAAAATATGTTATAATGGTAGTTTTCAATGAATAAAAGTACATGACTCATGATATTAATTAATAATAAACATAAATTATAAGGATCATTACACACATTCACAGATAGAAACATCTAATGAAAAATATAAATTTTATATTTTATACTAGAGGGACTCATTCTCATTATATCCTACACTAGATATTTCCAAGGGCATTAAACCTGACAAGGTGAATGAAAGTCCATTAAGTCTCTACTAATGATATCCTATATAATTTTTCCACTAAAATTATATTGTATGTCTAGAGAACATACATTTAAGAATAGTGTAACAAACCGTCTAGGTTCTCATCGCATGAGGGAACATCTAAGACCTTTTAGCACAAAAACTATGCTTTTGAAATTATTACATATTATGTTACACAAAAGAAAAATCATGATGTCATAAAATTTTTATTAATATTAAAAAATATAAATATATTTTTTTCATAAAGTATATACAAGTTTGTTCTAGGGAATAAACTCCAATAGACTTCCACTTGAACTAGAGAAAACAGCAAACAACCTTAAGTCAGATAGCTCTCACAAGATAATCATGCACATGATAACAAAGTCTATAAGTTAATGTGTGAAACATGTTCTATTTTATGGGTACTCATATTACTAAAACTTCACAACTCTGATGAATTTCCCTCAATATGTGATACTTTTGAATTATATGCTTTGTATATTGGTTTAACCTTGTCTCTTTTGTATGATCGGTCACTGTAGTATTATCATAAAACAATGTGATAGTGTCATTACTATGAGATTCTATAACAAGATCCTAGAAAAGTTTTTGTACCCAAATAGATTACTTGCCTTTATCAGAAGCCTATATATACATGGTCTCTTCAATATATTCTGCGACAATTGGCTTCCATGAACTCTTCCAGCTCACATATCCTATATTGGCATAGAAAAACATATCCTAACTACGACAACATATCATACTGATCTATCTAAAAACTTGAATCAATATAACCACTGATCACAAACTCTTTGTCTTCTCCATTCACCAATAACATATCATTAGTTCTTTGAAGATACTTAAGGATATCCATAATAGTAGACCAATGTTGATCTTCTATATCATCTTGATATCTTCCTACCATGACCAATGCTTATGCAAAATCATGTCTAATGCATAACATGTCATAAATTAATGATTAAATCCGTAAATAGTTTGGGGTATTTCCCATTATTTCATTCTCCTATTGTGTTTGAGGACACATATTCTAAGAAAGATGTGAACCTCTTGACACTGGAACCAATTACCTCTTGGGTTTTCCATTATAAATATATTTAGTATATGGTCAACATATGTACTTTGACATAGTACAAGCATCCAATTTGATATATCATGAATGATCTTAATCCCTAGAATATAAGCTAATTCACATAATTCCTTCATGGAGAAACATTTTTTTAACCAGTCCTTATCAGACTATATAGTTGGTTTGTTATTTACAATATGTAATATTCCATCAAAATGTACTACTAGGAAATTCACTCCATAATCACTAAACATCTTGTAAACATGTGTCTCACATTCAATATTAATGAAACCAAATTCTTGTAATGTTTCATCAAATCAAATATTTTATGACCAAGATACATGCATCGACCCATAAATGGATTGATACAACTTTAAAACACTTTTAGCATCACCCGGAGTCACAAAACCTTCTAGATGTGTTATATAGACCTGTTCATAAAGGTTCCCATCATGGAATGCAATATTGACATCCATCTACAATATCTCAAATTCATGGTAAGCCGCTATAGTAAGAATAATTATGATGGATTTAAACATATCAACTGGGGAAAAAGATTCATCATTATAAATTCCTTGAAATTTATTAAACCCTTTAACAACTACCCATCCTTTATAGGTATTTACATTACTATAAATGTCTGTATTCCAATTTAATACCCATTTTCATCCATTTCCATTAACATCAACTGGCACATCGACTAGAACCCAAACATGGTTCAGATGCATTGTATCCATTTTAGAATTCATTGTATCTTCTATCTTATAGCTTCTGAGCTCTCTACTGCCTCTTTCTATGATAGGGTTTTATCATTGTCAACCAATAATGGTTTGCCATTTTTTTCTAGAAATCCATATCACTCTGGTTCTCCAACTTTCATGAACTCCTATATAGTACTTGTGTTTTAGGAACAACTACTTCCTTGGGGACCTATGGAATATATTCCTATAACAAATCTTGGGAATCCTGAGAACCATTATCATGAAATAAAATCTATCTCAAACTATGCATTTGTGATGATTTTATCCCTCTCAAGAATGAAAAAATGTAAAATGATAGTCAAATTCTTGTCTGATTGGTTGTATAGGTAGTATCCATTTCTCTCCATGGGATACCATAGTTTTTCCTATGAAATGTAATTAACAGATAACTCTAAACCCTTTAAAAGTTTATGCTACAAAAAGAGTTTCTTTTCAATCCATAAATCGAAGGGAATTGCATTTTATGATTTATTCGGTACTTGGTTTAATGTGTACGTTGTAGTTTGTAATGCATATCCCCAAAATGATAATGTAAGATATTCATGACTAATTTTCAACCTTATCTTGTCTAGTAAAGAATGGTTCCTCCTTTCACGAACACTATTCCACTATGGTGTGTAAGAAATGGTGAGTGGAGATAGAATACCAAACTTCTGTAAGAAGTAAATAAACTATTGGTTAGGATATTCACAACCTATATCTAATTGAAGATTATTTGTCTCCTTTAAAAATTGTTTATGTAATTCATTCATAAATTTCTTGAGTCTTCTAAAGGACAAATAATTATACCCTATCACGTATACAAAACCATATCTACTAAATTCATCAAGTAAATGGGTAATGTAATAATACCAACATCTAGATTTTATAGGAAATTGTCCACAAACATCAGTGTGTACCAATAATATATGCCATGTGGCCCATTCACTATATCCAATGAATGGAGGATTGTTCATTTTTAAATTTCAATAATATTGAAATATTTCAGGTGTTTTTTATTTCAAATGGATCAAAATAACGATATTGATAGATATTTTTCAAAATATTCTCATTTACAGGACCAAGATGATGATACAATAGATGGGTGATATATATGTCATTTGAACATTATTCATTTTCAATGTCCAATAATTTGTTTTCATAATTTAATACATGAACACTATTATTTAAATGTTCCATACCATAAGATATGATATCATTATTAATGAAAAAAATTGTTTCCAACATTTAAAATAAACCCATGTGTATTTAGTCCAGATTAAAATATTATTTTCTTGCTACATGTTGCTACATAATAAAAATATTTTAAAATCAAAATCATTTTCATTGAAAATAAAATATTCCAGTCACCAATGTATATGGATTCCAACTCTCACCATTATAATATATTAGATCCACCACTCCTCTAGAAATATATCAGAATCCACTTCTTTCATGTATTTGGATACATATTTGATTACCAAAATCTATATATAATAGAAAATATGTTGATATTATAATATTAAACTTGATAACAAACAGACATTTAAATTCCCCTTGGTATTGGGAGTAGTTCCTCTTCTAGCGGTCTGGCTTCCCACACACAAAACATACTACCTCGTTTTCCTTACCCACCCCTGGATCATCTTCTTCTTGAATGGATTGTGCCTGATAACTTTAGACTTGTTGTGAGTCTTGGTCCTATTTTCCGTTTTTTCGTTTTCTTATTCAATATAATTATTTTTGGTTTATCATGACATCAGTCCTTTTCCACTTGGAGATTTGAGGAATGAAATTATAAAAGATTAGTCACATTATTATTCATATTATTATTTAGAAAGAATATAGAGAAGTTCATGGGCATTTATAAAAGTATGAGGTCTATATTAAACTCATATGGGCATCTATCCCTAAGATGTATGAGAATAAAATGTTTCTAGTAATATTGACTACATGAGGCCTAGCTAGCACGGACCATCCAAGTTTAGTTTCACAAAAATCACTTGAGATGTCATAACACTGTTATATCGCCTTCTCTTCATATATATCCTGAATGTGAGACTTCATTCTATATGCATTCATGTACTCATGTTACTTCAAATTATCTTTGGACATGTATGATAGCATAAAACATTGAACATATTTGGAATCATTCCAATGTTTCTTATAGAGTGATAACATATAATTTGTTGCCTCATTACTAGGATAATCTAGAAAATTTCTTCTAGTAGGTACAATTTCCATTCATGTTGAAGGATAATGCATAAGAGATTTTTTCACTAATGTAAATTTATTATCGTGAGAAAGTTATCCTCATCACATATGGATTGAAGTGATATTTTTTAATTAATATTAATTTATTTTCTAAAAATATATGTTGATCATTATTTTAATATTTTTCTGATAAAATTTAGACAAATAAATAATTATAATATTTATTAGTCTCTAACTATTTTAACAAAAAACAATATCCCTTGCCATTGCCTTTAGAATATCCTTTTTCTTGGAAATTCTAGTGGAAACGATCTGTATTCCACTTCTTAGAAAACTAAAATTGTTTTATCAAAAAATATGAATTATTTTAGGTAGTCATTCCAAAATCCAACAAAATTTACTCAGAGTTCCATGATCTGTTGAGTGGACTCCCCGATCCTAAAATCATAAAATTGGATTTCCTCAACCATTGCCTCTTAGTTAAACCATGTGATAACTCGGTAGTCAACCCTTGATTTGAACTAATATAATTCAACCCAAAAACATAATTTTAAATTTACTAATAATTGAAAGTACCCCTACTTTGGCTGGTCAAGCACATTGAACTATGGTTCTATTTTAACTAAGGTAGTGGAAGGCTATACTGACATAATGTATATTATTGATTTTTTTATCCTTTTATGTGTAAATTTAAAATTATTATCTTTATCACATACTGGTTAATCATAATGGAATTTACATATGTGATTAACCTTGTCTTAGATAATATTTACCCTTATTATGATTTATCACATGATGGTTAATCTATACTCATGATCATCCACATCCATGGAAAAATTACATATTTAATAAATCTAGTATTCAATTCGTAATCATTCCCTTTTAAGATAAATCATGCTCAAATCAGTTAATTACCATTATTGACTAATAAATTCTTTAATATTATTTATTATCCAATTCCATTAATATTCTCATCCATCATAATTTTATAGAAATTAAATAAATTTATTTTAAATTAACTATGTACATAATTGTACATAGGAGGAATCATGATGAATACACATATGATTCTACCCAACATGTATTATACTCATATATTGTTTACTCTAGTGACATATGGAATACACATCTTATCCCATGATTTCATGACATGCAATATCATCTTAATGATTGCTTGAATTACATGATTTTTTGGTCACATGTTATGCTTCAATGCACATAGTGTTACAACTGTAATATGACTCATACCTTATATATTGATTTGAAAATTACCCAGAAATTAATTAAACATATATATATATATATATTTATTTAAATCGATCACATGGAGTGTCCTATCAAAATAAAAACCACACATAAGAATATGTAGATAAGGATTACACAATATAATAAATATATTTTAATTCTGGTTAATGTTGTATAAGTACATGGCATGTACAATCGATATTCACAGTGTGTACATCTCTCCCTAACGTTTTGAGGCACACGCCCAGGGGCTCGGCATGTAAAACATGCCTTCAAAAAATATAGTACATGACGTGTACTGTGGGATACATGGTGTGTAGTCTTTGAATTACGTAGTCACCGGTCATGTAGGCCGTGTATTGGAATACTTGGACAATCTATAACATAAAATGACTATATAACATGTGCATGGGATACATGGCATGTACTCTGGCTAAACATGCACAAGGCTGGTTTGGGAAACACATGATATAAAAAATAAATTCTCCATGTTTCATCAAGGCACATGTTTTGAAATAAATCCAGATTAATTACTAGTACATTGAACACAGGTACACAACATGTAACTCTGATTACATGGTGTGTACTCATGTGTTAACCATCCAGAATCCTAGGCACCCCAAATGTATTCTTTGTTTTCATTTCAGTCATAAAACTGATTATTTTAATTATACATATGTAAAACAAAAGAGGAAGGAGTAGATCATGAAATTCAGATTAAAATAATGACTAAACATTAATTGATTACTAAATTACATATGCGTAAATCAATCAATGATCATTAAATAATTATAATTAATTTTTTGACCTCTCTGATTCATCTTTAAGGTTCTGAGCATAGTAGAAGCATTCGATGGATTGATCCCAACTTTTCTTTTTTCCATGATTGATGATTAAAACATGATTTTTCAAACTGTTGAACATCAAGATGAATGGAATTTAATAAATTATTATTGAAAAGGGTTAAAATTCCAAAACAATATATAGGATCAACACATATTATTTATAAACAATTTAAGTAATCAATGAATTACCTTTCTGGAATTAGTTCCTTATTGATGGATCTAACAATAGATATGTGGTGTAACGTTTCTTCATTGTACGAATCAAGAGAATGTTCAATCTATCAGTGATCCACACCTGTTCGAAAAATCTATGAGTGTAATCATAGGAATTTCTAGGTGGTAGAATGATAGATCATATCACTTTCATCATCCTATTTTGATCTACATAAGAACCACTTCCAATGAATTATCTTTTATCTCTATACACATTAGAGTTGGAGGTAGATGAAGATCACTCTCTATTATTGGAGAAGTGATGTATCTAGAGCAGGAGAGGATTCTCCAAATCCAATTTTCACAAAAAAAATAAATGAATTTTCTCTCTTATAAAAGAAAATAATTGGGTTTATATATATATGGAACAAAAATAAAATAATTTCACAAGATCCCAATATTATTTACTTAATCCCCGTGAAACGCCATGTCCACATATATTCATAATAATAATATTGTTTGTCAACATGTGCTTTTCTTTTAAATTAAATTAAATATTATTTAATCAAATAATATTGAATATTGAATATCTACCATCACAGTTATAAACTTTGTCTTCCATTCATAAACAATAATTATTAGTCATTGAATAATGACTATTAATTTTGTAAATAAATATCACATCATTATTATTCAATAAATAAATATTATATACATTTAATGGAAGGTAAATATTTATGAAAAATTATACTAAATTATATTCTCTCAAATAACTCGTGATGGAAAATATTTGATCAAAAATCATGATTAATTATTAAGACATGTGTGTGGGTAATATTTATTCAATTTGTTAAATAATAAATAATAATACATTATTTAGGTGATAATCTGAATTCACATAATGCATTACCATCTAGGCCTCTTTCTCCGTGGCATTAGGAAACGCAACCAAAAGTCTGATGTTAGCATCTAGAAACATGCCAATTAAACCATAGAGAAAAAATCTAATGCTTCAACATCATAATACCTCATTCGAAGGATTACTATGTAATATAATCCCTTTATCATGATATCTAAAATCGTGAAGGTTGCATGGTGGTATCATCAACCTCTGTGCTTGATGTCTCTTTCTTTGACATCCTGGAATTGAACATGTCTTTAGAACACCATGTCCATTGATTTATTTAGCCTATATAATTTCCTTCAATGGTCCAAACATAGAAACTTCTATTAAATATCATAATGGAAAAATCATTTCTCAAAATTAAAAATTAATTTAATTTTTCATGTGACACACTCAACATTTCCTACCTCACTGAGAATATATGTCATCATAGTTTTCATAAATATATTAATTTACTTGACTCATAATACTCTTAATAATAATATTGACTTCTAAGGATACTGAAACACCTCAAAGAATAGGGACACACAAAGAAACTTATAAATATGGATTTTATACAGGTAGGTCTCATTCTTATAATATCCTACACTGGATATTACCATGGGTTAAACCATGAGAGGGTGACCCAAAGTCCTATAAGTCTCCACCCATGAGATCATGAATAGTTTGTGTCCCTCAAATGATATCATCTGGATATAAAACATATATTTAAGAGTAGTTTCATACCATATCTAGGTTCTCATCGTATCATGGAACTGTTATGACCTTTTAGGTTGATACTTACTCATAGTACATTATCACATAGTATTTTACGCGTAAGAAAATCAGGTTGTGATAAGAAGTATAATAATATTTAAAACTGTGAATACATGATATCATAGTGTAAATAAATGTTGTTCTAAGGTACAAAATCCAAGATATATTGGATTCCTCCAATCACCACTAAATTCCTTGGATTTTGAATTAATTTTTATGATTTTATTTACCTTCATTATTGTATCCCCATAATCCCATATCTAATGTTGGGTTAAATTTATTTTGATCTTTTTTATTGGTTGTTCAAATTTTATATGTGATAGATGAAAAAGGAATAATACATTCCTCTATATCTTTATCATTATTCAACCTTATTCTCACTCTATTGAATCTATAAATATGTACTCACATGATGTTGTTGAGATTCCATACATACAGGAGGTTATAGGTAGTGAGGGTAATTTTGTGATTTTTTAGTGGATGGAAAGGAAAGGATAACATATAAGGGAGGATCTATGCAGAGTGGAAATTGGTGTGTAATCAATGGAATTTTGAAGGAGTTTATAATCCATTCCTCAAGAAGAGTCCTTTCTGGAACAACTCATAATACCTTGTGTGGTTAAATACTAAAACCATTTGGTGATGGGAGGAGTATTCCATCCAATATTATATTTTAGTCATCGATTATTTAAATAATTGATATATATTAGTTTTACAACCAAGAATCATTCCATAAAAATAAATAAAACAAATATAGGAATCCCCTTCATCGATAAACAATCATATATCATCATCTTATGCTTGTACCACCATTTCTGTGTTCACTATGAAACAACACCTACCAAATAATATCAAGATGTTTTTTGATAAAAGGAACCAGTATGGATCCACATGAACTATCATTATCATTTGGAAACCCATCTTTGGTGATATCCCACTCACAACACACCTGGGCTAAACTACAACTCGGATACCACTTGTTGGGTTCCATCCCATCATCGCACTGCTTCCAAGACTAACACATAAGCCCTTATGGGGTTCCATCTGAAAACTAATTGGTGATAGGAGGAGTAGGTCATCCATGTTTATATGTTATCCATCACTTCATTCAATATATGATGTGGGATTGGGTTTTTACATAATAGGGAGTGGAGTAGAATATGAATTGGAATGGTGCCTCAAATGATCATAGTGTTTTTCGATGGGTAGTTTGTTTTTTCTAGAAGGAATATGTACTGGAAGAATGAGTAGTGGTCATTGGTCTAGGAATAAGAGAGAGGATGTCAGGTATGAAAAATTGATGATTATGGAGACACGAGAAGGTGGAACTTGTGGTTGCAATGGTGCAGACTATAATCTGATAGAGTTGTAAGAGAGAATGACATCCATGAATTATTGACATATGGAAAATATTTATTATATGGGGATTTAATTATGAAGTAAATATCCTAAAATAGAGTTAATTTCACATAGTAGTTTGATTGGAGATAATGGGGGTGGTGTGTAATGGGTTTCCCTAATCTGTTATATATAAATATTTATGTATGTGTATATACAATAATAATAATAATATTATTATTATTATGAATAATTTCCCCCAAGAATGATGGTGGGGTTTCAATAATTTTGTTTATGGGGTGGCAGTTGCGAGGTCAACTCCCTAGGATCACATCTTATATTCCAAGTGTACTACCTTTGAAAACATTAATATAAAAAATTATTAATTGTTTGCTATGTTTAGTAATATAGTATTAATTTGACATTAAAATGGTGATCCATTATCAGTATCATGATTTGGATGTTCAGATATAATTTTCATGGCCAACATGTTGTAAATAAATTTGACTAGTGGTATGTACTTTAGTTCCCATCATGTCTCATCTCTCATGTCTAATACAATGAAATGCATAATTTTTATCTAATAATAAATTTTCAATAATAGATGTCATATCATTGGAATTATAATATTTATATCACGATTGTGTGTTTTTTTAGTCATCTGAGGTAATTTGTGAGGTCATATAGGAATATTTTGTGATTTGAGTATATAGGACTTAAAAAGGGTTCAACCTTAATTTTCAGAGCATTTATGTAGTTGGTAATCCACTGACATATGAATATATTTTATGGAGTGGTACAAAATTCCCAATGTACATATAGTATTGGACACCCCCCACCCTCACACACATGCACACACAGACCCAAACATATGGGGTGTGTCTCTATCACGAGAGTCATTACTTTCCCATCTTAGAGATTGGGAAGGGTGTGATCCTTCAATCAGTGTTTGTACTATGTCATATAGTTATACATACATCATCAAGGAATGATCCCACAATTATAATCTTGAGAGGATTAATTGTGATATTTGATATATTTAGCTCATGTGCTTAATTTATTGTATGATATGGATGAACTAGAGGGTGTAGTGCATTAGTGACTTGTAGCATTCGTCAATCATGACCAAGATCCCCTTTATGATTCATCTTTTGGTCTGGTTGATGGATGTCTTAGTAGTATAGAATTATGTATATATATTGATTACATTAATCCTTAATGAATGCCTTTATAATACAGTACACAACTTACAACCAACATCATGATTTTTTGTATGATTGTTGAGGGTTATAGTAGTGATGTTTGATATCATTAATATGTCCTTGTGAATTCTTCTTTTTCTTAAATTCAGTTACTCTTTTTTTATAATCTATATTAACACATAATTGGATTTTATCAATTAGTGAAATTAGATTTATAGCTGCTAAAAATCAATGGTGTTCTAAGTACAGATAAAAAGGTTGGTCATCTTTTTCAGAACTAAAAAACTTATAAAGGAACCATATATCAGTGCTAAAAATCATGGATAATGACCTCCACTCTATCAATGAAAAACCATTGATAAACACCTATAATTAACAATTTTTTTCTATTAAATGGTGTTTATATGAGAACTTTTCATCACTAATAAAACATTAAAAAAATTAGAAAACATATTTTTTAATGCTCGAGACCCCTTTATTCAACTCTCATTCCCTCCATTATAATTGCTCAACCCCCATACCAAACTACTATAGATATCACCTGTATGAGTTTGATAAAAAGGTTTTTTAGTTATGAAAAGTATTGACACGGTGAGAACCCTTAAAAGAACTCGACGATTATCAGTTCTTGAAATAATCTTGAGAGAGGACCACTTTATCATAAATTTTTTGAGTGCTGATAAATTTGGTCTTTATCAGTGTGTTTTCTAGAATTGATTAAGGACATAATAGGTGGTACAAAACATACAACCCTACAACAAACCTATAAAAACACTAGATTAGAAATATAATCAAATTAGTATATAAGTATTACAAAAAACCCAATTGGAATGTAATTATTGAATTTAACTATCTTTTCAATGTAAAATTTACATACAAACTATTTACATTGATGTAATATTTACACATAATCAAAAAAATGACAACCCAAAATACATAATAAAAACACTTATAGAAGGAGTTTTTTAGCGATGAACCATTGTTGTAATGTTTTTTCCTGCAATAAAAGCAATGAATATTTTCGTAATAGTACATAAAAAACTAATTTTAAATTTAATATTATATAATCCACATAGGATTAAATATATTTTTAATTTCTAAATATATTTGTTATATTAGCAGTTTTAGTATCAATTATATAATAATTGATTATATAGTTAATTTAATATTATTTATTAATTACACTATTTATTAATAATTATATTTTTAATTACTAATTAAAATTTTAATTAATAATATGTATTGTATGCTTAATTTATGAATATATTAATGAAATTGTTTTCTATTAAATACATTAATTACGAAAAAATGTGTTACTAATTATTTCATTAAACTGAAATGACATTTTTATATTAATAACTAGAACATTGATACATATAGTGAACACTGTGTATCAGATTGAAGCACGTTCACTTCCTAAAATTAAAAAATATATTATAGATCATTATCAGAAATTTAAAAAAATGATATGATCTTGTTTACTTATTTTTCTAAATATGACATTCATATAAAATTAAAATGACTCTTTTATATTGAAAATACACAGTTGGAGTCATACCAGCCACATAGTATGTCGAATTGATGTGCGGTTGATTTCTACATGTAAAAAATGAATTATAGATCATTGAAATAGTTTTATAAAATAGTCGGATCATGTTTATTGAGATTTGATAATGTGATATAGGGTTTTAACTAAAAGGATACGTTTATATGAATAACATGAACTTTGAGTCATACTGACCACATCGTGTGTTGTATTGATTTGCAACTAACTCATATATTCCACAAATGAATTATCGATAATTTCCAAAAGGTTTGTATCCAATATTATTTGGTATTAACTATTTCACCAATGTGATGTGTGATTTTAAATCAAATTTCCTTTTTTTATTAAAACCATGCACTTTGAGCCATATCGACCACATTAACTGTCATATTGATGCATGGTCAATTCCCATATGATAAAAATTAATTATGGATCATTTTAATAATTTTTTAAAACTATATGATCTTGTTTTTTCGATTTTGCCTACATGTTGTGTGTTTTATATGAAAATCACACATTTATATTAAAAACTCACATTTAGAGTCATATCTGCCACATGATATGTTATATTGACATGTAATTGATTCCTCCTTGTCAAAAATGAATTATGGAGCATTGTCACTATGTCTAAAAATAATAATGGCTTATTTTCTCAGGTTTTTCTATGTGCCTATTTCTTAAACTAAAATGATCCTTTTATAATGAAAACACCAAAATTGAGTCATATTGGGAATATCGTGTATCAGATTGGTGTACGGATAATTCTGACACATCAAAGTTTAATTATGGATCATTTTAAAAATGTTTGAAAATAATAAAATCTCTTCTTAGTGGGTTTTCTAGGTGACAAGTGTTTTATATAAAAATGAAACATTTATATTGAAAACCAACAATATGAACCAACCACATCATGTATAGAATCGAAGTTAAATCAATTCCTATATATTTTAAATTAATTATATATGATTTTACTAATGTTTTAATATAATATGAGATTGTTTTCTTGGTTTTGGCTTTATAACACGTGTTTAAGCTATAATGACACTTTTATATTGAAAACATTCACTTTGAGTCATCCCAACATATGGTGTGTTGGATTGAGGGGATGTTGATTAATACTCATCATAAATTAATTTTGGATGACTTTACTACAGTTTGAAAACATTTTTTGATACTTTGTTTTTGTTTTGACAATGTTACACACTCATTAAACTAAAATGACACTTTAATATTGATAACATGATGTTGGAGTCATACCAGCAAAATTATCTATAAGAATGATGTAGGTCTATTATTACCCAAGAAAAATTAATTATTGAACATTTTCTAATTATTTCTGGATAATACGATGTCATTTTCTCACTTTTTTATATATAACGTGGATTTTAAAAATAAATGACACTTATATTTAAAAAAACATTGATTCATACTATGCACATCATGTGATGGATTTATTTGAAATAAAATACTACACTTATCAAATGAATTGTGTATTGTTTTCATATTTTTTTAGACAATTTGAACTTGTTTACTCTATTTGGCTATGTGACATGTGTTTTATTCTAAAATTACACTTGAAAACACATTATTTTAGTATTACCTACCATACCATCTGTCAGATTAATGTGTTGTCAATTCGTACAAGTAACAATTAATTATGGATATTTTTCAACTTTCTTAATACAATTTGACCTCATTTTTTTAGTTTTGTCTATGTTGTGTGTGCTTTAAATTACATTATGACTTTTATATTGAAAGTATTCACTTTGAGTCATACTAACCTCATTGTGTGTCAAATGTAAATGTGGTCAATTCCTGCACGTAAAAAATAAAGGATGGATTGGTTTCCTAATATTTGATAATAATATGATATCATTTTCTTGGTCTTAGCTATGTGATGTGAATTTTAAATTAAAATAATTTTTTTTGATAACATGCGCATTGAGTCATACCGACCACATAATGCATCAGATTCACATGATTTCATATCATTTACATCTAAAGTGAATTATGGATCATTATATTAATAATTCAAAACAATATGATATTTTATATTATTTTATTCTATGTTAAAACTGTTTTGAACTAGATAACACTTTTGTATTGAAAACACGCACATTGAGTCATACTGGCCACATAGTTTTTCAGATTGATGTGTCATAAGTTCCTACGCATCCAAAATTAAAAATGAATAAATTTTTTAATGTTTGAAAATATTATAGGATTTCCTTAATAGTTTCTATAATGTGACATTAGTTTAAAACTAAAATTAAACTTTTATATTAAAAAGAAGCCCTTGAAGTCATACCACCCATATCATGCATATGATTCATGTGAGATTTATTAATACATTTAAAAAATGAATTATGGTAAATTTTTCTATAGTTTCAATATAATCATATATATTTTTCCCTATTTTAGCTATTTGGGGTTTGTTTTAAACTAAAATGACATTTTTATATTTAAAACACACACTTTGAGTCATATGAGAAAAAACTTGTGTGGGGTTGATATGTGTTAAAGTCCTACATGTAAAAATGAATTAAATATAACATTAAATTATTTTCAACATAATATGAGATCATTATCCCAGTTATTTGAAATGTGATGTTCTTTTTAAAAAAATGCCACATTTATTTTGAAAATAGGAACTTTGAGTCATTCCGGCCACATCAAATTTTAGATTGATGTGTAGTCAATTAATACATTAAAAAAATGAATTGTGGATAATTTCTCTAATGTTTCATGATAATATGATCTCATTTAACAAGATATATATATGTAATGTACGTATTACAAAAAATGAAACTAAAAACACAAAATTTCAGTCATACCAACCACATCATGTGTTAGATTGACATGAAGTCATTTCATTCATGTATAAAATGAATTATGGTTCATTTATATAATTATTGGAGACCATTTATGTTTTTTTCTTAGTGATGGATATATCTAACTACATTTAAACTAAAATAATTATATTTGTATTAAAAAAATTCACTTTGAGTCATACGTTCCACATCGTCGGTCATATTTTCATGAAGTCAATTCCTTTATGTTAAACATAAATTAGTGATCACATTAAGAAATTATCAAGAATATATGAGATTTTTTTTCTTTTTCATGGATTTTTTATGCGTGTTTTAATCTAAAATGACATTTTTAATGTGAAAAATGCACTTTGAGTCATACATGCCACATCATATTTCAAATTGACATGAAGATTATTGATAAATTCCAAAAATCAATTATGGTCCATTTTATTAAATTATAAATACAATATGATATATTTTTTAGATTACTCTATTTGACTTGTTTTTAAAATAAAGTGACACTTATAATGTTAAAACATTCAATTTGAGTCCAATCTGCCACAATAAGTGTCAAATTGATGTGTGGAAAATTCTAACATTCCACAATTAAATTATGAATCATTTTAAAAATAATTGAAAATTATATAGACTCATTTATGTTGCATTGACAATTTGGTATGTGATTTAATCTAAAGTGACACATTTATAATGAAAACATGCACTTTGAGTCATACTGATTACATTATCATTCAAAATTTTATCTATTAAATTACTACCCTTAAAAATTATATTATGGATCATTTTCCTACTGTTTAAATAATATATGAGCACATTTACTCAATTTGTTCCGTATAAAATGTGTTTTAGGGTAAAATACTTCTTCATTGTGAATTCACTCATAGTTAGTTATACCGGCCACACTAATCTTGATTTCATGAATTTGAAAATGTTACAATTGTTTTAAACTGTTGTATATTTTTGAGTTAAACCAATCTATCATAATTTTCCTCTTCCGACCATAGTTCAACTTCCTTCGTAGTTAATTCATTTATTCTACTTTGAGCAACAAACTGGGATATGGGAGAGGTTCCACTATTAGTATTTATAGTATCATTCAATGTAATGTATTTGGTTGAATAAAACATTAATGTAAAGGAAATAATATTTATTCATCATCATGGAGGTGAGATAGATTTTAAAAGTGATCAAAAGTTTCTTAAAAAATCCTCAACAAATAATGACATAAAATGAAAATCATATGGCTATGATAATGGATATAAATTCACCATGTATTGGTAACATTTCTATAGATGTTTTTGAAGAATGTTCCTTGACCCATCTACCTATATTTATTATCATAGCTACATCTTCAAGTTTTAATCTATCATGATAATGAGAAGATTTACACATTTTATTATCTCTGACATAATCTATACATTGTAAACCTATATTAAAAATCTCTTTATGAAACAGCTCATATATTTCATGCCTTACATGTTCTCCATGAAAGTGTTCTATAGTTTTTCGAAACTCAACGTAACCATTAAAGTAATGGAATTAGTGAAAAATTGAAAAGAAATTCCTGGTAAATTGGAAAATGAGTATATACCCATTATAAGAATTTTAAAATTATAGCAACAATACATATATTATAGTAATCACATGAGATATAGGTTTTGTAAATGTATGTGAATGTTAGAATTCAATTTGGTCTACATACATTGACGCAGGTGGATTTGAATGTATCTAAAATTATTTCACATCGATTTATTCCATATTATTATGATTCTTTTTCTAGTCTTCTTGATAAATCTCATTAAATCAAATAATTCATATTTTTGTCATTAGGTGGAGGAACCACAAGTTTGGGAGGATCATCCAATATATAGGCCAACTCAATAGGTTCCAAAAATTTAAAATGGGGTACAAAATACTTTGGGATGATTGGAGGAACACGCCAAAAAAATAATGCTAATTGAAAATGTAATATTAGAATGAAAAGATAGATAACTTGTTTCAAATACTGAATGAATTTTATTTTAGTAAAAATAATATCAATGCATTTTTATACTATTGATTCACATCCCATATGTTTCTATAAGGTCATATCCTATACTATATCACTAACATAACAAGAAATCAACATAACATGAGACCTTAAAATATTATCACACCATATACTCTTCCCACTCTTATCTAATGAAATTATCATCTTGTTTTGATGAAGAATATTTTATATCCATGTAGTAAAAAGAAAATATAGAAAAATTAATTAAAATGTTATAAATGAGAATGCAATAACCTTTGGATGTTACCTATTTTCAGATTATATTTTATTTATGATATATAATAAATTCCAAAAAAATTCATATATAATATCAATAATTATTGTCATTATTATTTTCTCGAACACATCATAAAAAGTTACAAAAATATTAATATTTTTAAATATCTTTTTATAGTAAAATATTATAATATATAACCTAATCAATTTCAATTTTATGAAATACTTCGGTTTATTATGTCCATTCACTAATGTCATACCATGATATATCCAATATTTATAGATCTCTCTATCATTAAAAAATGTACAATTTCAATTTTATCTATAAAATTTTGATTGAGGTATATTAATAATTTATAATTGACATCATGTAAATTTGATTTTTTGGAAATCCATACATTAGATCCAAAAAAATAAGCATACAAGGTATCCATATTTATTATGATGTGCATTTAGTGATTCCTAAAAAAATCTGTAGTGAAATTGAAGAAAAAATAGTTTTATATTATTAGATAGTTGATTTTTACACCTTCATAGTAGAAATAAAGAGGTGTCTGTTGTTTGTTATTATCTTTTCAAACACCAGTCTTAGTTCAATTTTTTCTTTTAATTTCATTAAATTCCAAAAAACATAGTTTCATACAATTGATAGAGGGGTTAATGTGTCCAAATATTTCTTCATAGTGTTTTCCATATATAAAGTAGTGATATATATGCTAATAGAAATATGAATATTTATTTTCTATAATGAACATAGTATATTTTATTTTAGGTAAACAGGTTTTGAAAATGTTCTTTATTTTAAAATTCCCAAATAAGATTCGCAACAATTAAAATTTTATAATATAATCCATTCTCTTATGAACAAAAATGTCTCTAATGGACTCTCTAAATTTTAATTATTCTTATTAAATATCGAATATGTTTTAAAATTTTAAAATTGTATATGCATGAACTTTCACGGTTAATATATGTGGTAGTGAAACCAGTGGGGTGAAGGTACTTTCAGAAGGACCTTTTGATTTTTTGGTTTATCCATTGGATTATCTTGATGAAACCTTTTGTTTCCACTAATTTTTTTCTATATATAATACCATACCTCATTTAGGAAAATTTTCATCTACTATTAAATGTATTCTATTTGATGAGATATTATAAAGGGCATACCTCATTTATCATTATGAGATTAAACAACCATGTTATGAAAGTTCTAATATAATTATCAAACATGGTAATATCTAGATCATCATGTGTAATACGAAACTCAATGCTTTTCCCCTGAGTTAAAAGTATCCCCTTAAGTAATCTTTTGAGAGTTTTTTATTGTGTAGCATGTCTCCAAGGATATTGTACACTATACCCCTCACAACATTTTGATGTGTGTATGTTTATAGAAATAAGTCACATAAAATCTCACCATACAAATTTTTTAATATAATGTTAATATAAATTTTTAATTCATATTTTGGATAAAATGTTATGATAAAATTGATTACCTCAGGTAAGGATGTTGGGTAAGGGGAATGTGCAGCCTCCAAGATGGTCAAGTGGCTCTTCATGTATGGATTATTGTTTCATTGTTGGATCCCTTTGTTAATTTCACATATATTGATCAACCAATCAAGGCCAAAAAATAATATTTTTTATGAGTATATCTAAATCATTATTCCTTTCATCAAATCATATATATATATATATCCTAGTATATTTTTCCTCTCAAAATATGTTCAAACTGACAGTCTAAAACATGAGCTTTTAATATTTTCATATTTTTCAAGCCACCTAAATGATACATAAATTTGTTTTTATTCAGGTACATCTCATATTTATTATTTTTTCTAAAACATATAAATACATATAAAAATAAAAATATATTTTTATGTAATATTGATTTAAATCATAATAAATTCATATTCTGTCATTCATAGACATGATTTCCATAATAATTTTATATTTTCATCTACATGTGTTCTATCATTATTATCATGTGTCTTCTTCCATAGCACTTGAAAATGGATGGAAGTGGCTTTGAATTTGAATTCACTAATCTATATATAAAAAAATGAAAAAATATTGTTTCATATCATATAAAAAAAATCTATAAAATTAAAACACATACCATTTTCTTTTAATGTAATGTGTTCCTCTTCATTGCTCTATGGTAGGGGTATATTTGTTTTAATTCATGTTTCTTATTTTTAACACTCCTGTACTATTTAATTTATACAAATTTTTAAATCATAGTTTATAAAATAAATATTATCAAATAAATTATTATATACTAAAATAAACATAAAATGATTTCTAATCAGAGTGACTAATGAAATATTTTTTCTGTTCCATGTTTTGTATTGTGTTCATATCAATCTGGTGGGTGGGTATTTACTTTCCTCTCAACAACTATGAGATGTTTCTTTATTAAAAGTGTCTGGATGAATCTTGGAGCTGTTACATAAAAAATTAACACTATAAGGCATAATGAAATGTAAATAAAAATTTCATTATATAATTTTTATGTAAAATAGAAATATTAAATAATAATATTACCCTATTATCTTATAATATGGTTATCTTCAATATAAACATTACATGTTCCGTGTATCAATATCTCTTGGGGAATTAATTTGTGCTTTGACCCCAATGTTACCAAATATCATTGAGATGTTGTGGTCGATATGCTGGACATGTTCAATTCATCCAATATCAAATTTCATATCTTTTCTTCTTTCCTTGAAAAAATTATTAAATATTGTGATGCTACAACACTCTTTTCATTCAATCACATGTTATTAATCTTATAATAATTAAATAACTTTATCATTGAAGGCATTCTATTCCATGATATTGGTAACATTAGTTTATGGAAAATTCATTATCTACATTAGTAGTTATTAATTTAAATTAGGTTACATAAATGCATTATTGAACATGTAAAATTATGAGAAAACCCATAGTATATTAATAAAAAAATTCAATTAGTTATTAAAATCCATCTGTCGACATTAACGGTTTATGGTATTTAGATCCACTATCATGTATCCAAATTCCCTCTTTATGGTCCCTCTAACATACAACATTTTATCTATAGTAGGAAAACTGTAAAATGATTGTGATATCCCATTGAAATGGTTATCCTAAATTTAATTTTAATCTGACTATGTAGTTTTTTTGGTCCCTAATACATACATATATCTATTCATGTTTTCGTTATGTACAACATAAAATACTTACACAAGTTATGATTCAATAATGAATAGTTCATCATTTTACACTTTCTATAATGAAATTTACTTTCACAAATCCCAACTCCTCATCTATAAATACACTTCTATTTTCAACCCATTTGAAATGGAAAATCGTCATTTGAAATTTTGAATAATCAAACTCAAATATCTTTTCGGTGATGATGAAGTATGACATATACTCATAAATTTGATTTCAATCCTTTTAAGTTTATATGTATATCACTTCCTCCAAAACTGTAACTCTACTATATTACATCGCACTATGTTCATCTAGTTCCCACATATAGGATTTATATACACTAATTACTAAACTAGTATAAGAAATAAAATCTACATTTGGTAACCTGACTATCCATCAATTTCATTCATCAACTCAATTTATATTTGAAGATAACTCCTTATAAATATGATATCAAAACCATCCTATAAATAGAATATTGTGTGTATTAGATATCCATCATTTATCCCTGGATGGATCAAATGTCTATGAAATAATTGGTGGTATTCAGAATATTGAGAAATGAATACCATATTATGTAAAATTCAAAGGTGATCATAGTCCCGCACCCCCCTATAATGGTGATTTTAACATATCGTTAGGAAATCAATTTTCCCACAAGGTTTCCACTATGATGAGATTTTGAGAGTCCAATTCTATAGATATCTGATAGGTGATCAATATATAATTAAATAGCTTCCTCTGTAAAATACCTCTCTATAATAAAACCTTCTATATGAATTTGATTCTTTATGTATCTTTTCAAAATAATCATATACCATTCAATGGGTTGTATCCATTTATAATTGATAGGACCACATAGTTTATTCATTTTTTCCAAGTAAAGAATGAGGTGGACCATTATATCAATGAATTATGGTTGGAATAATTTCTCAGAAGAACATAATATGGATTAAATTTCCTTACCTTTTATTAGAAGCTTTATTGGGTTAATAACATTACTATGTATGGATTTGAAAGAGATGCATTGTTTTGTTAATGTAAGTCGTAAACTTTCTCGAAGAATGAAATGTAAAGTTGTAGACATTAAATCGTGCATCAAAACATGATATTAGTGTGACTTTAGACCCTATAACTTCAAATATTCATTGGAAAAAAATTATTGATATTTGATGAATATCCCTTTAAAACTTTTAAACCATTAAGAAATATTAAAAAATGATATTCTTTTTTATCTAGATAGAGTGAAAGTTATCGGAAGATGAAAAGATCATCTATTACCCATCACTTCTGACAACTCTTCGCTTATCGTCAGGACAATTATAACAAACATAGCCTTCATTACATGTTTTGTTTTGTCAGGTACAATTAGTAACATTCCGATAAAAATATAACATGAAGTTTTTCAACATCCATGTCCCCAAGATAATTTATGACATAAAAACAATTAAAAATTGGTAATTCAAATAAATTGACATGTTATCTCAACCATATATTCTATGTATATTTGAAAATGGTTTTCTGAAAATTGTGTCCATATCTTTTACTTTCTCGAATAGTTGATCGACAATTAGTAGAGACAGAACTATAAATATTTGGTATCTCCATCGAATGTTGTCATCCATGATAAATATTTATGTCATAAGGGTAAAAATGTATTATTTCCTATAACTATTTTTTTACAATTTTTTTTAGATAACTCAGTTTTCACAATATTAAAAAATGGGACACCCCTAAATTTCATTAATTTTATAACCTAAAGAATTTCCATTCGTAGAAAGGTCATTTATCACCCTATAAAACAAGGATCTCAATGTAAACTCTTGTCTTCTATGTTCATCAAATTATGTAATAGTTATATCCCACATTAGTTTAAGATCATTGATCAATGGATCAAAATGGACATCTACATCATTACAATGTTATTTTGGTATTGATATAATAATAGACAAAATAATTTATTTTTTATTCATGAATAACTATGGTGAAAACTTATAAGTTACAAACATAACCAAAATATACCATGAATATTAATTTTTACACCAAATGGATTTATTCCCTTTATAGAAAATAATAGGTGGAGGTTAACCAGCACATTTTAGAATTTTGGATACGCATAATCAATTTTATTCCCCTAAGGAGGGTTTGATGGGTGATATAGTTTCCCATATTCAATTTTTATATGTTCATTTCATCCTAATTTTTTATCGGATTCCTAAAATAAATATAGTCTTAAAGTCCATAGAATGATAGGAATGTACCACAAAAAAGTTCATGGACTTGATTATTCTTTCGTTAAGTAATATGAACCAATCTAATGGAATTTTCTAAGTGAATCATATTCCTTGCAAAACAATATTCAATCATCTAGAAAAACATGTATTTTTTCAGAGATCATATTCATTTAATGTTGAATTAATTTTGCATAATATTTTTTGAAAAGGATGGTCATTTTATTATGGTATCATATCCTTTAGGAGTTGAAGTAGTTTTTTAATGTTCATGAAACTACATCTACTTCCATATTTCAACTTATATAACTTGAATACAAATAAATTGATACATATTTAGTGAATAAAATATAAAATAGTCTCTTTATTAACTATTTATCTTCTCAAAAAACATTGGACAACCACAAAGGTCATCTTTAATTTTCATTATCATTAATTCTATATGATCTCCATCATCATTTACACTAGTTTTCATATCAACTTATCTATAAATCACAGAATCATACCACTCAGTATGTATATTAGATTTTCCCATGATTTATTTCAACATTTATAGCTTAAATATATTCTTTTATAAATGTATTTTTTCGACGTATTCAAGAATATTTTATATTAAATATAAATAGACTAAACATGACCAAAGGATTTGAAAAGTGTTGTATGCATGATTTTTTAAAAACATGATAAAATCCTCAACTCCATCCTCATTATCCTTTTTCATTATATTTTCATCCATCCATTTTTATATTTATATCCCTCCTATTATGTTCAAAAATATTTTTTTAAAAAAATTAAATACTCACAATTTGTTCAAAAACAGAAGATTGTTATAAATACTTCAATGAAATTTGATTATTCTAAAATAAAAAAAGCCATTCTCATTTTGGACACTAAAATAAAAAATAAAAATTGAAGTTTTAATAGAAAAAGGATAGAGGAAGTTGTTATTGTAATTTTGTAATCCTTCTTATGAGAATGTCTCACATTGATAACCTCCTTACATGATAGTAATTTTGAGTATTTGAAAAAAACAAGGATGGATTGTGTTATTATTAAAGTAGGAAATTTATGATGGATGAAATCATTGAACCAATGAGATGAGGGATAAATCTTAATTTTAATAAAGGGAATACTCAATGGATGATATCCCCCATTAATTTATATTCAAAATTAGTTTATTATAATATTAATTGACTATTAATGATCATATTGGAATACTAAAGTACTTGGAATATGAACATTTGAATGTCATTTTTAATGGATCCTATCAATTCTTAATTTTACATGTGGGTAATATGAAAATAAATTCTAAAGTGGTTGGAGGGATATATTCTTGAAAAAATAGTGACGAAGTTTTGGACCATTTTTAACGAATCATTTAAGCTATTTGAAAAATTGTTCTAAGATGATAAGATTCTGATGATGTGTTTTGAGTTTTTTTAAATGGTTGAAATCATTAATGGAAGGGAATGTGTGCTATCAATAAAGTTATAATGAATATAATAAATTTTTATCTATTGAAAAACACAATGATCCAAATTATTCACTAACTCAATTATTAATTTTTATTAATTAGGATGAAAATGTAAAGGATGATGAGGTCTGTAGTGATAAACCATAAAACAATATATGTGTTAACAAATTATATTATTTCCTGATAATTGATTGTCACTGTATATGACCATAAAAATAAATTTTTGATGAGAAATAAAGAATTAATATTACCACTAGACACTACATGATGTCATTATAGTCAAGTAGGAAACACCTATTGTATCTAAGAAACATTTATGTACTTCATTTAATATGCATTATCCATTGAAAATTTAGACATATTGGTTTCAACATTTTTGTGGTACATCATCATTTTTAGAAGGATCATTACATTATATATAAGTTTGGGAAGCGGAATTATATTGGAGAACTTAAAAATCAATATGTTATTTATGGAATGTTATTATTATTGGATTAATTTGGGAAACAAGAACAAATCACTGAAGTTGCATTAGACATAAAATAATGTACACTGATTTAAAGTAGGAATATATGAAAAGATAGTCAAAAAATTGTATTTCAGGAGTATACTTCTATATGTTAGGATCATGTAATCCATAAATATTAATTTTACAAAAAAAATCCATTAAAATATAATTTAATCACAAAATAAATTTTTGGATTTTTTTAATATCTACTATACCAACATCAATAATATTATGCGTAGTTAATATGACAAACTTAATTAAATGAATTTATAGTATAATAATTCAAATTGAAGGATAAAAAATACCGAGAATATTTTTATATATCATTAATGATATCATAGAGGAATATTCCAAAAGTAGGAATATGATAAAATAATTAATGAATTTAATTTATTTGTTAAAATTATAATAATCATAGATAATAGAGGTGAAGGTAATCAAATAATGATGGATAAAAAATAGTGTGGGGGTATTAATAACTTTGGAATAATATTAAATAATTTTTTTGGTTTTCAATATATTGATAAACTTGACTAGATAAATAATTTAATTACATCAATATGATTTATTTTCTTTTCAAATCACTCCCTATAATTGGACCCCTAAGGATGAAATATTTTATGAGATCCCAAAATTATCTACCTCTTGATTTAAACAATTTAAAACACCCAAAAATCAGTTTTGAAATCCTTTCGAAATCATGTCCAAACAAAAAAACCCATAAAATAATTAGTTTCATTATACTTGGGTAATCAAGAATCGTATGGTCGATAATATGGTAGTAGAATTAGGGTATTATGTTTCACAAGGAAAGAAGAGCTAAAAATGGTAAAAAAATGCAAGATCGAATAATGTTTATTAGGATGAATAACATGCCATAGGTTTTATGAAGGTATATTAATATGTTAATTATGACTCAGAGCAGTTGTAGAGGTAGAGCTCCATGAGTGCTATAATGGTGCAAACGAGTGGGGGGTTTTTAGGGTTGTATTTAAAATATCAAAAAAGTTTTTATCATCAATTTCCATAATTTATAGTATAAATGAATTTTATTAGCACTAAAATAATTAATAATGGGTAAACAAATCATTATCAGTGATAAAATTTAGCAATTATGAAGATACGACTTTATTAGTATTCTAAATTTAGCGTTGATAAAATTATGTTTTATGAAAGCATATTATTTAAGGGCTGATAAAATCTATATGTTTTGGAAATTATTTTATGTACGATTAATATTTCTTTCATGTAAAATGAAATTTTTTAAATTAATAATAATTAAAAATGAATATATTATATTATATTATCTATTTTGGGTACAATTCCAACCAAAAAACTCACACACACAACATTGTCCTTATGATTAGTGTCCCATCACACCCTCCTAGGGATGTGAACCCATCATTTGGACTTATTTATATATTATATAGTCTTATATAAGTGGCCCACATTCCCAATGATCTAGCTTGCATGCCCGCTCATCCATCCCACCCACCTAACAGGCAGGTCGATGATCCCTTAACACTTGATTTTTCGGTGATCCAACCTACGCATGCCATCATCACCAAACCTAATAAGAATCCATTCCTTTCCCGGACACACTCACGTGGTTAAATCACCACAGAAACATACTACCTTAAATACTTCATGCTAATGTTCCTGGTGATGTCATTCATCAATCCAGTCAGCTTGCACCCTTCCCTTGTGCTTTTCATCATCATCGTCTCTTCCATTTCCATTACCATAGGAGCCTCGGCTCTTCAACCACCTCATGTCGACCACCCAAACCTAGACCACCTTCGGTCGTCAGACCACATCCTCCCCTATGCATGACCCATCATACGAGATTCCTCATTTTCCCCATTGTGAAAACCTTTTTCCTTGATGTCGTGAAGCACATTATTGGCCACATGGCCAATCCAAAAAACCATTATCACCCCACGGAATGGTGTAGTTGCCTAGTTTTTGAACCGGGATAGGATGTAGAATTATAGGTTTGCTTTGCCACTTCGTTACAACACTAACTATAGAAAATGATTAAATTTTAAAAAAGAATAAAATTATAAAAATTTTTAATAAATAAATAATCATAAATTCTATGATATTACAAACAAGTGAAATTGTATAATTAAAAATAAATAGACTTCAAAAAAATTAAAAAAATTAAAATATTTTATTGATACTTTAAATTATTTAAAAATTAAAAAACAATATATATTAAAATGAAGTCAAATACATATTAAATATTTATATTAAAACCTATTTAAAAACTATAATTATTAAGAAATAAATATATATAAATAAATTTAAAAAATGATTAAATTATAAAATAATGTCCATATAATTACCAATAAAATTCAATAAATATTATAAAATGAATGATTGTTAATGAAAGTGAAATTTAATAATTACAAAATAAATTGATTACAAAAATATTAAATAATTAATATTTGTTACTAAATATATATATATATATATATATATTAGATATTGGGGGTTTAATTACAACCAAACACAGACACACAGAAAATGGTATAACAAAGCCAATAGCCAAACCCCCATGGATAGACGTAGTTGAATACACTATTTTTATTACATTTTTTGAAACAGGTATGTATCCATACGTACAAGACCAATAGGACCATAATTTTGGTCTAAAGGATTCCTACAAGAAGGGACGTAAACCCACATGAAACACATCATATATATCATCTTCTTTTTTCCCTTGTTTGGCCCTTTCTCTGTGGGCCCGTCAGGTTTTTCATCACTACTAACTTGGCCTGAATCCCATAATCTCTTTTACATAACATCACACACATGTTCGCTCTGCATCATCTCTATTGTTCACAACCCAAAATTTTACCTAGTGTCGTCACCATCCATCACAAGTTGTCTATGCCACTACTGTCCGATGTTGTTGCTCACCCCCCCCCCCCACCATCGGAACACGTCACAAGTGGCCATATTCTACAATAGCTCATGATCACACAGATTCTCAACAACCACTACCTATCACTACCTAGAAGTCATCCTCAAATAATGACCATCATGTCATCATTAGCTCATTAATGTCGTATTTTTTTTTAATATGTATTTTGATTTTTAAAAAAATTAGGTTACTTTTTAAAAAAACTTTTCTGAAAGGTTCCATATCTACATACCGCACATTGGTTAAGCCCAAAGGCTCTTGTTGCAATGCCTCCATTTCCCTAAAACAAATTTTATTATATTTTAATAATTTTTTATTATATTTTTAAAATTTTATGATTTTATTATTATTTTTCATTGCTTATAAATATCGAAAACAAAATTTTTCAATATAATTTATCTATTATTCAAGTATGTGGCATTTTCTATCCTATAAAATATATCAAATAATACCCATATAAATGAAAATTTTAATATTGATTAATCAAATAAGATGTAGAAAAAAAATAAATTTATTTAAAATTTTGGATGAAAAAGAATTTATAATCATTCCAATTCACAAACATGAAATAATTTTTTTTCACATTCATGACATTGATTGCCAATAAAATATAAACAATAATTCTACTATATTTAAATTTAAATATTTATAAAACATATAATATGAAGTAAAAATAAATATAATTTCGTAAAAAATGTTGATGAAAAATAATTTATATGCTTTCTAATCAACCAACATGAAACTCGGAAATTTTTCATGTACATGAATTTTCTAGCCTATAAAATATAAACTATAATAAAAATTTAATTGAAAATTAAAACATTTATTAACATATAATAAGCAGGCTAAAATAAGAATAATTTATTACAAAATATGGATTAATATTAATTTATACGTTTTATAATCCACCAATATGAAACATAATAATGTTTCACGTACAAGAATTTGATAGCATAATAAATATAAACTATAAGACCAATATATATGAAAATTTAATCAATTATTAAATATATAATATATATTATAAAATAAAAATAATTTCTTGAAAAACAATGATAAAAAGTAATTATAATCTTTTCGAATTTGTCAACATGATACTTAAAATTTTTCAAGTTAATTTTCAAGCCTATAAAATATAAAATATATGAATAATATAATTGAAAATTTTATAATTGATTAAGAATACAAATTAATTGGCCAAAAAAAAATTTCTTTAAAGAAATTATTAAAAATAACTTATAATATTTCTACACCACCCACATGAAAAATAATAATGATTCAAGTATGAGAATTTTAAATCCTATAAAATATAAACTATAATAGCATTATAAAAGTAAATTTAAAAATTGATTAAGCATATAATAATTCTTCTTTTTTAAAATATGTATTAATATGGGTTTTCTACTTTATATTTTATAGGCATTCAATGTCAAGTAGGTGCCTTTGGTTCCTCCTTGATATTCTTTCTTTATCCACTCACTTTCGATTTACTTTTCTTATATTCCTTTCATTTTTATTTATTTATTTTATCTATGAAACTCTTATATTTATAAATAAAAATTATATTTTTACGATATCATTTAAATTTTATATAAAATTTTCTATAGTGTATATTTTTCATATTTTTATATTTATCTTCTTGAAATTTAATAATTACTCATATGTTTCATGTAGTCGACATTGAATGCATTCAAGTATAAATTATTCCTAAAATATTAATGAAAATTGAAATATTATATAAAAATATAACAAGATATAAAATTAATAATAATATATTCATTTTAATGTACACAAACCAATCAAATAAACATGTACAATCAATCTCTATAGATTTAGGGAGGAGATTAGTCAGACATGGTGGTGTATGAATAAGGTGTTTGTTTCGAGTTTACTAGGGACTATGATGACCTGGAAATGGTTGATCTGCAGGCAGAAGAACCTCAACTGTCACATCCTACAACTATTTTTTGGTGGGAGGAGCTATCAACTGCATGTCGTATTGTGCTCCTGATCCTTCTCCCACTAGGATGGTTGAAGAACCAACCATCATCGCAGTGGCAAACCAAGTCTGTGATGGAGCTATACCCAAGGTAGCGATTGTTCTAGAACCCAAGGATTTGATGGATTTGGAACACAAGGCTATGATGGATCTAGACCCCAAGTTGGAGAAAACTGTGGATATCCTATCATGAATGATGGATCTGATTCCACTTGAGGCACAACCTAAATCGACTAAGGCTGGACTAATATAGGGACAACCTCTACCTATGGAATAGGTGAGGCCTCACGTGCAACATGATTTTGTCTATGTCATCGTCGTCCTAGCTCCTCATCATGAAAAGCTGTTGCAGGATGTTCATTCGAGGTAGGAACCTCCTCTCTCCAAGATGGATGATCAAATAAGCTCTCAAAAAGTCCACGATAAGATGACCTCAGCTCCAACCATTCAGTATGGACGAATACCCAGCTAAAGACCCCCTCCACCTCATCAAAAGTCATGTGAAAAAGATAATATGAGTGACTTTCCTATAAAGGGATTTAAATGAAATAGAAACTAATTCAACAAATAGACTAATGGAAATTTTTTGACTTACAATCCTATAAATCCCTCTACCGTGTTGGATATGATATAGTATAGACTTTAGTCTATATAATATATCATACTCAACCTACTCCAAAAGAGAGAATTTATATATAGGTACACCCTAAATACAAATCTCTCCATGTCTTCACCAGTAGTCGAGAAAGAGGTCATTCACTCGGTGCCAGTCCTCACCCTACCACCCTGTCAGATTCACTTCATGCAGATTCTCTGTCTTTCATGGTGGTAATGGAATTGGATGAGAACAAAAAAACAGGAGCATGATTCTGTCAAGATGTTGCCACATAATAAAATGGAAGTGAATGAGGGTCACTAAAACCATAGAATCTTCCATCACAATAGTGAAGAATGGTGGAAATTGGTCCATAATAGTCCATTATGGAAGCGATGACTTCTGATATGGAAAGTGAATTTGTCAAAAACTATCCCTTCTAAAATCCAAAATTTAGGATATTATTAAATTTTTTAGAAAATGATAGATTGTATAAACATACTTGGTTGGGTAAGAGATAGATCAACTAGAGACGATTGATGCACAAATGGTGTCTCAGAACCATGTGAGTATTGTGTCTCTAACACTACCTAAAAAATATAACATCGATAGTGAAAAATAAGGTGAAATCATAGTCAACAACACCTAGTAGAATAAGAAACCAATTAAAATGAGTGATCATACCAGCATCCATGAGGAGCATTAAGAAGCACATCCTTCTTGATCAGCTGACCAATAAGCTTAGAGAGAAATGTTGAGATGTGCTCCCATGACCAAATCTGAAGAAGAATGGTGTATCCCACAAGACCTCTACAATCCATGGGGTAGCATGGGTAATTCTTTATATATGTATGCCAAGAAAGAAAATCCCCAAATATACATCCCTACCCATTAAATATATTATATTGGGGGTAGATACAACATGTTTTCGTGCATCTCCAAGTGATCAGTACACATGGTCCCTCCACTAAGTTTTAATATATATGCATGTGCATAATGCATGACAGTCGGCTGATCAACATCATCGGGTAAATCTGGAATCTTTGCCTCCAACCAAGGAAGATATATAGATGCTCCATCTATAGCCCTACGATCAGAAAAAATGTCAATGACTGAAAATTTCTCAGTAATTTCTAGCCAATATTCCCAAGTGTGTCCAATAAAATATCACCCCTAGATTGGAAGACCTAGAATAATTGCCACATCCTTGAGGGTGATGGCCATCTCTCCCTCAGGCAAGTGGAATGTATGGTCGCTTGTCTCCACCTCTCTATGTGGGAGTATGTAGGAGATGGTGGAAAATTGTGAAATATAATACATTAATTCCATAAAATCCAGAATGGTAGATGTTTGGTCTAATGGCATGTGGGGGCTCCCTGTGATGAAAATTGTGTGCTCGACTCACCCTGATTAATTGATCCTCACCACTGTCAATCACGCCCCAAGAAATATGGATATCATGGTGAGCGAGTAGTATGTGATTATCCTGTAGTCTATATTCAAATTAAATTATTTGTAAGTGTAAAATTTAAATATAACGTTATAGTCAGAAGAATGTTATGACTAGTAGAAAGCAAGACATTCAATGTTTACTAACATTGTTTTATTTAGTTATTTTTACCAAATTAAAGGGTCATGTCTTTATGTTTTTCAAAGAATATTACTAATGTGTTGTTATGATATATTGAAAAGGGGTTTTTTATGATATGATTTTATATGATTATATATATAAATTATTTCACTGTGTTATGTCGATATTTATTAGAAAAGGGTGTGTTATTTATTTTCTGTATGAATGTCAGCATGATGGAATGTTTCATGATTATTTTTTTGGCAATTAATGTTCATCTTTTTACACTAACAAAACATCAAGAAATAATTTGTGTGAAATTAACCACAATAAAGGAGGAATGGTGACAATGATGACGGTGATGACGTAAACTCATTCCATCAAAACTATTATTGACACTATTCCTCATGGGTCAGGATTAATTTCCCAATAAATATTTCATGATGTTTAGTTAGTTTTATAGAATCAGATTTACTAACCTCTATTGTTTTTTGTGTACTATATCAATCTCCTTTATCATTTTGTATAATCACCTCGTAGTAGTACACACAGGTAAAACCCGTCTCTATTTGTTGAAATCGTTTTTTGATCATGATTTTGATAGTGTGACTAATTTTTACAAAGACAGTTGAGCATATAACCGCTATTATACATAAATTTCATAACATCTTCTTATACAGTAATATATGATACAATTATTTTTTTATATAAAACATTATTGGAATATTAGTCATATAATTTTTTTGTAAAACGTATTAAAGGGAATCTAGTTTTCGGATTACGATTCATCTTTTCGTTTTTATGATTTAGATATTATGGTTTCGGATATTGTGATTTTTTTCTTGTATTTTGGATTTTTTATAATGTTTTAGGGTTTATGTTTATGATTTCAGGGTTTGGGTTTAGGTTTTAAGGTTTACTACTTAGAAGTTTGAGATTACGGTATAGGTAAGATGTTTTTGGGTTTATTTTTCTACTTTTGAGTTTTGGGGTTTAGAAAACTAAGGTTAGAATGAAAAGATAACAAGATATAATTTACAATATTAGAATCTCACAATAATGAAAATACATATTTTGGTCTGAGAGTGTGAACTTGACCCAACAATGATAGTGCATAATTTTTGGTAATGACATTATTGATGACATATGGTGCATCTCAAACTCTTCCCTTGTTCTTGAGGCTAGTCTACCTTATTCTACATCTTTCTGGCCTTCGGTCTCCCATGGGGGGAAAATAGATTGATGTAAGGAAACACTATCGGCTGGCTTTCAGGCATTGAGAAATAATGAAACTCCCCAATAGGCATCCATTGTGAAGCATAACAGTTAGAAATGGTGACTATCCAGTACACTGGATCAACATATGCTTCCCATGATATGTTCTCAATAACACATACTGCGATGGCGTGTGTTCATTGAAACTATAAGGCCTAAACATTTCCACATTGACATTGCCTTGATTCCATTAATACCACTAATTATTCACTAATTCTATTTGTGATGGGGTCTGACGGCTATTGAACTTCAAACTGAGAGTCTTCTCATCAAAAAAGGAAGATATAATTACTAGAAACTTCTTCAATATTATATTCAATCGCTTGTTGAATTTTTCTTCCATACTATATCCCCAATTTTATTATGTATGTATTAAGTTTTTGTTTATCAACAATTTCCTTTATGAAATAATATAATTTATCTTGTACTAGGGTAGTACAATGCATGTGGTCATGTTTCCATACCTTTTCTCCTTGTCATATGCCAATAGTCATTTTTCATTTGGAATATATATCATATAATCACACAATTCTTGAATATAATAGAGGATTTAATCAAATCGTTCTGTAAACAGTCATTGATCTGAGCCATATGCTATGATGAATTGATGATATTTCACATAAATTGATTTTATCTCTATGTTGAAATTGTAAAAAATAACAAAGAAAATTCATACCATGCCACATGATTTCTTTCCTCATCAGTTCGTTATGGAATTTTTGAGGCCCGTTTCTAGAAGTATGTCTAATGCCAAACAAATGATGTGAGTTTTTGTATCACCATGAATTTGGATCATCATTTATTGGCTCATTAATTGTCCGATGCGGATCCGATATCAAATAAACTCCCCAAATGTTGTTGAAATTGTTGATGATACATTCCAAAAACCAACTCCATGATTAATAGTATTATTTTTCTACAATGGAAAAGGAAACCAGAAAAGGTTAACAGTTCTTATCTTGTATTTTTGTAATAAACAATAAACACTGGAATTTTCTATATAGAAATATTCTATGAATATGTATGAACTGTTTGCTAAATAAATGTGGAGATTCATGTGACAAATTCCCAAAACAACCTATAATGTTTATCATGAGATGTATCATGTTAGTTATTATGAGACATGTGTTAATTATTATCAATATGGAATTAAAAATATGTATTATTCTTTAGTATGGATATAAATTTCAGCAACACCCAATATGAGTTGTCCCAATCACCATAGACCATCACATTTAGCTTTAGTTTTTTAAATCTATGAATTATTCTATAAAATCATATAGCAATATATTTGTTGTACCCTATCTCGTAGAAGGGATTACAGAACATTGTGGAATGTCTTAATCATCTTCACAACAATGGATGACACAAATACTTCATCCAATGAGGTATGATCTTGTGTTTGGCTTGGCTGAACAAAAGTATGAGCTGCCTCAAACCTCGAGACTCTCCAAACACCAAATGCAATTCCAAGAATCTCCCTCAAGAAAAATATACAATCATCCCCATAATTATAACCCCGTATGAGATATTTACTACATCATGATTCATAAACTATATATTTACAATCCCTCTCAATGTGAAATCTCTTTAGCATGCTTTTTAATGGATCATTACATGGAAAATTCTTTCCGACATATAAGGTTTTGTCCAGCTCACTAAACATAACTAGTACAACTCCAGGAATGTTAGTTCCTCGTGTGCGAACATTATTGTTGAATTGTGGAACATTATTCATTTCTTATGACTATGATGAAAAGAGTGGTGGATGATTTATTGTAGGTCGAGGCATCTGTACAACTAATGCATTTCTTGAAACCTCCTCTGTAACATCAGCTTTTCCCTCCTCATCAGCATTTTTTTCACTATGTGTTCCATCATTACAAAACACCTCATCTGATGTTTGATTAACATGTATATAAATAAGTTAATCTTGGTTTTCCTCTTCTGCATCACTTGAAAAAGGCACAATTGCATGGGGTAGACTATCTTCAACCACTCTTGAATGTCTACATTTTCATACAACATGACGTTTTTATTGTACATTAGAAACATCATAATATAACTCTATTATTTTACCGTATGTCCATTGAAAAAATAAATTTATTTCTTGGACCCACTGGAACATCAGCAACCAATAGGCAACAAGATGCCATGATGTTTCCTGGAATTGAAAATGTCTGTAGCTCATTGAATTGGTCTCTTGATGGGGTCTTCGATTGAAGAGTACATGAATATTGTATTAAATGTCACATAGGGTAACACAATCAATTTTACTAACCACTATTGTTGGTTGTGTACTGTAACAAGATCCTTAATCAGTTTTAATAACCTCCCCAAAGCAGTACACATAGAATTGCATTACTCTCTAAGTCATAAATTATTCATTGATAAAAATTATTATAGTTTAACATATATTATCAA